>JAQAHW010000005.1:15187260-17709521 GCA_027580185.1 Tuta absoluta
CAATAGATTTACTAGTCACAACACTGATGACAATATTCGTAATTATGGCCAGAGACGCTACTTCATCATCAATTCATCATATTATTGCATTCCATATGAAATGTTTGTCAATAAAATCAAAGCTAGAACAACAAGTAGGTATAAAAAGATGAAGTCATTGTTCTACTACGCACTTAGATATTATATGCGTTTTTTCTCACGATAAGTTTTTTTGTCATGTCATCCATTCGTATGTCAGAGATTAAAATAAGTTATTTTTACTGTACAGTGTAAAAATAAGCTATTTTTAGCATTGGTCGATAAGTTCATGATTTATAAATATATAGCGGTTTTATCTGTCAGAAATTGTATTTATAAAATAGGGATTCGAGGCAAACCCAAGAATAGCCAGCGTGATCAAGGGCGCCATTTAATATAAGATTGTGATTATTTTGGCTATAATTTTTGACTTCATTGTGGGTCTAATGCAAATCAGTTGCTAATTTACATGAAGACTTCGCATGAAAGTGTTTGCATATTGACGCGACTGCATTTTACAAGCAAGCGGCGTGCTGCAGCGCTGCAGAGGGCTCGTGGCAGCAGTAACAGTGTGCTGTCTGTCATAAGCACCAGCTGCCCACCAAATTAGTCAGGTGTAGATTACAAAGTCTTGGGGCTAAAACTAAGTCCAGCCCTAAAACATAAAATAAAAATAATGCCAGTCTTAGAGAAAATGGTATGCGAGGGTGGCACTATTCGACACTGGAACAATTTAACTTTAAGTGTGTGTACTAACATTTTTCATTGAGACGTTACTATCTGAACGTATGGACCGTCAGGCCTGAAATAAATATTTTTATTTAATTACTATAAGGAAATGATTTTGATTTGAAATCTATAAAGCCATATCATTCATGTTACCTTTACCTACCTATAGATTATTTGTTTACTGTTGCAATCTCTGTTCTTGCTTGTATCATCAACCTGACGGATCACACGCATTTTAAGATTAAAATCTCATTTTTTCAGACACCGCGACCATGCATTTACCACTTATCTCGTTCCAAATTGCCATTTTAGTCAACAAGCCCGAATAAAGCAGCTAAGGAAACAATTAGTACAGCACTAATCGCTGAAGACAATGCCATCGGCCTCTTGTTAGTTCGTGCGTCACTCGTGTACTTGACATTATAGCACCTAGCACCTGACGCGAACGACGATTTTTCTGTAAAGGAGTTTGTTGTAGAAAGTAAGAAGAAATAGGCATGAAGTAATACAGTGGTACCTATCTATTTAAATTTGACGACCGATGTGGCGCAGTGGTAGTGCGACTGCCTGCGACGCAAAGGTTCCGGGTTCGATTCTCGGTGGGACACTCACAAAAGTTGATATTTATCTCTTTGTGAATTTGTTCCCGGTCTGGTTAGGACATTGCAGGGTGAACCAACTGATTGTCCAAAAATAAATGGTTCCGTGCTTCGGAGGGCACGTTAAGCCGTCGGTCCCGGTTGCTGTCTATAATTACTTAGATGGCGGTTGTAACACAACCACTACTAGTGGTAGTAGGCGGTTGAAAAAACTCTGACACCAGGGCTCATCGGGTCGTTGGACGACTCGCTGTCCCACACGAAAAGAAAGAAAGAAAGAAAGAATCTTTTTAATTTCAAATTTTTTGTGAAGACCATGGAACAAAACTGGTATACCTACAATGTGCGTTTACGGATGCGTCTGTCAAACATGGCATGTCCCACTAACTTTATGTTTTCCTTTAAAGTATAAAAAATCGGGTTTTGAATACTTGGAACAGACGTGCCCAATCATTTTACCAAGATTTGTGCGTAGTACTGCAAAAGCGTTCAAACTATTGCGGTTTGCGTCACACGCAAACTTGACACATTTGCTAGGGACAGAAGGCTCGCACAGAGAATTAAATATATTATATTGAGTAACCGAATATGTCATGTACAATGCTTTGGCCACCTGCGCATCATTCATAGTTCTACTTTTGCGGTGGTAAGTATTATCTATACGTGCAAAACGTGACGTATCAGTAGAAACAGAGGTTTGGGGTTGTTGTGACATCTCTCCGTGAAGAGATAATTAGGTACTATGCGTTTGACATCATCAAATTAAAATTTGGTATTCAATAAGTGTTAGACTAAAACTAGACTTTGAAGAGGTCCCCCCGTAAGCTGGCAAAGTTTCCCCTTTGAATGGCCAAACTTATTTAAAGTAAATATTTTATTAGACGAAACAAGTAGATTTTTCTACTGCAATATTTTGTTATTATTATAATTTTTTTATGTAGCCATTTTTGGGCTATACATATATATTATTCGTTATTTCCAAAATTATCTAGGGCAGCTTAGGGCCTAGAAAGATTGTTAATTTAGAGTAGGAGCACTTCTGGGCAGGTTTTTTGGGGGTTTTTGCTGTTTAGGGGGTCCGGTTAATTATACGCATGTAAATAACACGCTTTGGAAATCTTGACTAAAATTTTAAACAAATGTCGTTTACAAATGGTGGTGGCGTAAAGTTACGTGCTGTGTAATTAACCTGACCAGCCCCGAGGCAGTGCCTTTATTTTTATTTTTTTATATCGCACGAGCCGGTTTTCTATTAGGACAATACAAAATTGTTATAAAAAGAAGAAAATTGCGTTATGCAAATTTCTTTTTTTTACAATGACCGATCATGACGTCAATAAGTGATAATGCTATCCTACATTGAATAAAGTTATTTCATTTTTCATTTTCATTTTTTAAACGCTGCCAGATCTCCAGTCCTCGATAGTCTCATGAGGCGCAGGCGCAGGCGCGAGGTGTCAACCTTGTAAATAACTTTCTTCGCGGATGGACCCCAAGACCCCATCGTCTCAAAGCCCATGGGAGAGAAAATGAGGCTTCCGGAAATCTCCTCGTACTTTTGCGCCTTCGCGGATAAGCCTAAACAAGCATCATATTCGTAGGTTTTCAGTTGTCAATTGCACTACTAAAAGATGGTAGACTTTAAAGTCTTCTTAATCCACCGTATGGCCTGCAGACATACAAATAATAGATCTAAGTAATTAAAAATTTAAAACCAGTTTGCTTATCAGTGGTCCAAAAATAATTTTAGAATATTTGCGTCATAAACGCGGGCACTTGACCACTTTTCACAAAAATAGAAACATTACCATAAAGTGATTTATACGCTGAGCATGATTCGTGCAGCATCGCGACAGGTTTTGTTTTTATACAGAGCGTCCCAACTTCAATATCCAAAGGAAAAAAAATTTTTAGACATCTTACGCTACCAATGTAGCAAAAAAAAACGTTTATTCGAAGAAAATATTGGACCCTTGTTACTAATTATGCTGACTGATACAGCATTCTGTGTGGATTGTATTTTTTCTGTTTATCACTTTTGTTGCATTTTTTTTGCACAGTGAACAAAGTTGGGCTGGGAACACATGGATTCGGTGGTCAAAATTGGTTGAATCAAAATTGCATGGCACACGTCGCTGCATCAACATGCGTTTATCATAGACTGTCATTTGCTTAATGACAACCATAAAATCGTGCACACCTTTATTATTTCAACCGTGACTGTCACATACATACCTAACATAAGCACGTACGCCACGCATGAAAGCCGCACAGCTTCACGATACATAAGGTAGCGCCTGTAATGTAAGGCGGTTTCGTTCGACAATCCGTCATAGTGTGGGATTCGCCATATTCATCGTGACTCGTAACATTATTATTTGTGGTAAATGTATTAATAAATTTTCTGACAGTCTACGTGCCACAACACCTGCAAACAGGAAGACGATTGACTGTATTCGCTTGTATATTCGTCACTGTATCGGTGTAGCGTCTGTCATGTAATCAAAAGGCGCCAACCTACACTGACAGAGATACGACTCTTTCAAATTATACGAATTTTGAATTATATCATCATCATCAGCCCACATCCACCCTCTACCGGGCGTAGGCCTCTTCTCTATTGCGCCTATTTTCAAGGGTCTGAGCTAAGCTCATCCATAGAGATCCGGTCGACTTGGTGATATCATCAGACTACCGGGCTGAAGGTCTACCCGCTGGCCTTTTTGCTTCCCTTGGCCACCACTCTGTGACTGCTTTTGTCCACCGTCCGTCAAGCCTCCTTGCCACGTCTCCTGCCCACCTCCACCTCACTCTTTGATTCGCTTTCCTACATCTTCGACTTTCGTCTTTGAATTGTATACTACTCAATAACATTTTTTATGATTCTGATATATTCTATTTGAGTCTACGTGACTTTAAGGCAAAAAAAATTGTAAATAGAAAAGCAATAAATTCATAATATAATCTTTATTTATATCGCTGTCCGATTTTTAAGTAACTAGTTAGATACGGGAGGTTCCTTGTAGGGTAAACGGGTTGTTAATAGACGTTTAGACGGACATGTTATTTTTTTAAATTAAATAGTGGGCAATTAGAGATTGTCATCTAGATAGCCTTATGAAGCACTTAGGCCTATAAAATATAGAAAAGGACTTATAATAGGCGATAGCCAAACTATGATATTTTTCAATAAACAGACCTACCAGGTACCTACCTATCTAAAGACTGCATATAAATAACGTAAATATATTTTTCATTGAGTGTAATAATACGGAATCAAGAGGAACCTTAAATAAAGAACTGTTTGTTAACATCTTACACCATGCGTAAGCAATTAAAGACACTAAAATAAACAATTTTATCAAAAAAGGTTTTCAAGCATTAACTTCTTATTTTGATGAAAGATTTAAAGCAGCAATTTTAAATATATAAAATATTCAAATGAACTCTTAATTTGACTAAACGTTGCAAACATGTTTCTATTTAAGGAGATGTTACTTAAAACTCTATCTAAAGTGCTTATTTAAATAGTTTAACTTAGTCTAAGTAAGTTTTTGCTCGGAAACACCTCAATCCAGGCTAAATGATTAATATGTTCTAGCTTAAATGATCAAAAAGGCGTATTTGCAAAGTAGTTTAGTAGTGCCGGTTTTTTTTATTTTTTGTTGTTACCATTTTAGATTTAGTCTAGTTTAGCTTAGTATTAATTTGTCCCTTTATACTTATATACTTTTGTGTAAATAGTTGTCACTTGTCACTATGTTGCCAGATGACGTGAAATATATTCATGTGTTAAATTCATACAAACGTAAATCCCGAAACTGTACTACACGCGATGGAAAGATTCAATAAATCAACTTACAAGACTTGAATAATATTATGATTGGCTCAACCTACAACTGTCTATTTAATATTGATACTTAAATATTATTATCCAAATGCAATTGGCTGATTTATGTATGTATTTAGAAAAAATAGTAGGTAATTCAATTCTTACCAATAACTTCAAAAACTTGTGTGGTCATCATTACCTGCAAAAAATATTTATTTATTAATTTTCGTGTCAATAGGCAAAATATAAATGTTAGGAAAATAAAGGTGCAAATTAAAATTAAACTTAACTAAACTAAAATTACAAACTAACTAAACCAGATTAAATTTAGGTATCTGGTGACTGACCTTAATTATTTTGTAATATTTACATTTAGCAATTTATATAATTATGTTTTAAAAATAAACGTCATGAACCAGTACTACGGTTCGTTGTAAGAAAATTATGACAAATAAGCAACTCATTGGCCACAATTCGGGATGTACATTCTCCTTACTTGCCTTAAATTAGTGCTGTCATTTTCCGTTAAATAGGTTAAGAAAAGGATAGGAGATATTTTAGTCGTGTCATGTCTTATAATTTCATGCAAAATACGTGTTATATGTCTAAATAAGGCGACAATCAAAACAATGGCGACTAAATTGACTAGGAAAGGCGAAAAAACCCTTGACGTTTTTAAAAATGACAGGACTTAGATATCTTCTAGCCTTTTCTAAACCTATTTGACGGAAAGTGACAGCACTAATTTAAGGCAAGTAAGGAAAATTTAAATCCCGAATTGACCTCATTGTCTCAATTTAAATTTTCTCTTTTATTATTTATTTATTTGCCTTGTGGGACACCGAGTCCTCCAACGACCCGATGAACGTTGTGGTCAGAGTTTATCAATCGCCTACTAGTAGTAGGTCTCTGACATGGTTGTGTGATAACCGCCGTCTAAGAAACCTCCGAAGCACGGAACCATCCTTTCGGACAATCAGGTGGTTCAGCCTGCAATGTCCTAACTAGACTAGGAATAAGTTTACATAGTGATAAATATTAACTTCGTGAGTGCTCTACCGAGAATCCAACCCGAAACCTTTGCATTGGCCGTCAGAGTATGATATTGCCCTATAAACTGTTAAAAAAATGACTGTCAACTTTTAAGGCCATATCTAAACGTGACATTGGTCAGTATGGAAAGCATTGACGTCAGCAGCAGCGGAAGTAGCAGTGGACTATTGGAAACCACTCCTGCGCATCGAACCGGACCGCAGACCGAGCAAAAACCACCGCTGACGAAAACCATTTGCTGTCACAACCGTAACCAATTCATTGTGGGTAATACTTTCCTATCGAATTTTGTTTTCAAAACTATTTTCCGTCATTTTAAACAAATTGTTTTACGCTACGAATGTATTTGGAACTGAAAAACTCCTTAAGTGCGCCGCAGTTTCCCAAGACGCTGTAAACGTTAAGGCGAGTGTACCCGTGAACGACCTCAAGAGAAAAAATATATTTTCTCTTTATACAAACAATCTATCAGAATGTCCGTTGCCCAAGATTTTAGTATTATCCTTAAGTTAAATTCTTCCTCTTAGCGAATCGATTCTGGCGCTTTATATATATTTGGAACAGTACTCAGCCACACGCACCTTAAATTAGAACCTGCAAACTCAATGAAATATTCGCTGTAATTAAAGTTAGGGCAACAAGTGCCTAAAACGACCATTTTTGGTATTAATTACCATAACTTGACAATGTTTCATTGAGTCTGCAAGTTTTAATTTTACTTCTGGATAATTCAAAAATCTTAGGCAACGGACATTCAGATAGGTTGTTTGTTTAAAGAGAAAATATATTTTTTATGGAGTGGCGCCACTGTCGAGGTCGTTCACGGGTACTCTCGCCTTAAAATTATAATAAAATGAAAGTACTACCTAGTCAAGTTCATTAAATTTAAATATATATTGTTCTGTGTGTTTGATAAATAATTGATGTGTTAATTTGTGGTTCTATTGTAAACAAACTGATATGAAGTGTACATGAGGAATTAATAGAGATACCTACCTAGTAGACTTTACAAAAAAATGCTGTTGGTTGTAATTACTGTAATTATCATACCTCATTACAGTTTTTGCTTTTCGCTCGCAGTAGTTCTTATCAATGATTTATTTTTAACTACAAAAACTACTAACCGAGAGGGCTTCAATTACACATGATTTTTACCACTGTTATGTAAGAAAAAAAATAAGCTAATGATGTCTCACGGATTCGCAACAGATTGAAAATCTAATTGAAGTACACGCTTACCTGAAAAGCTGAATCGAAGGCAAAACTGTTGCCTACTTTTTCAGCAAAATAACTTTTCGTCTTTCGTACTTTGGCACTTAAAACTGTACAAAAGTATATAAACGATTATTTTTGATCATATTTATTTGGGCTTTGCTGATTGAGAAACGCGCCTGAAAAAATATGTCTGGATGGAATTTTTTGACCTGTCTGGTATGGCTACTGTTTAAAATAGTTTTCAAGATATCGTAACCTACTTTATTCAATGCTAGTAATTTATTCTAGCGTAGATAAACAATACTTACTCGGTCAGTAATGACGTCAAAACAACCAAAGATATAATTAACCAAACACAATAATATGGTTAACGATAGTTGTTGTAAGTTTTATTTTAATAGATGTGATTCATTATTACATTATTTTACTTTTCAGGTTCTCCGCCTAAGGCGGTTCTCTCACTTGTCGTCCGTCGTTCCATTTATTCAACGCAACGTAACGCATGCGTCTGTCAGACGAAAGGAAATTGCTTATACCAATCATATTCCCATACAAATACGGCTACGGTGAGTTTACGGTGCGCAACGGAAGCATCTGTCAAGTCGTTTGACATACGCGTCCGTTACACATCGTATCGCACCGTAAATCCACCGTAGCCGTATTTGTATGGGTATAAGATTTGAATTGGCCATTTCCTTTCGTCTGACAGACGCAAGCATTACGTTGCGTTAAAAAACGGAACGACGGACAACAAGTGAGTGAACCGCGTATATTGCTAGTGGAAATCAAAATCGTAAATGTGGTTGCTATGTGACAAGTCAAAATGTTAAAGCAAGTTTGTAGCTAATACACGTAGTTTACAATTACCTAATAATTTAAAAATCTTTCGAACGTTTAACCCTTGCCCGGTGTAGAATTTGAAAATATGCTTATTTGATTGTTATGGTTTGTTTATTCAGAACAGCTGTGTTTTATTGTATTAGGTCGAGTCTGGTATGGGAACGATAATTAGGCAATTTTTGATTAGTTATATTATTCACATATATTCGTATATTATTCGTTATTTTGTGCAAGAGCAGACAGTATCAAGGTCCTTCATCTGATTATGATTACAATCATTACCTTATCATCAACACGATTCTACCTCTACTTTATATTAAAACAATTCAAAATTCTGTGACGACTTTGTAACATACAGTAATAAAAAACAACTGCGTATTTCGATTCAAGTCTGCGACGACTTTTTCAGGTTTTAGTCTCTCATTCTGACTGTTGCAAGAGTTCCCAGTAAAACATTTCCTTACTCTGAGGAATTAATTTGTAGATATTTTTATATCATAAACTAGTTATCAACTTGTGGAATGCAGTCTCATAAGTCATACTTACGATCTAGTTTAATGGTCTTTTTGCACCACTGCGTTTAACATTTTTAGGACTTTTATATTTACAAGCGAGATATAAGTATTTATATCAAAAACAAGATTATTATCGAACTTTGTTCAACAAGTACAGAGAATCTGCAAAAACTCCACCTTAGATGAATCCCACACTATGACAAACTGACAGATGCGCCTGTCAAACACCTTAGTTAAATGGCAGCGATACAGTGTGCCATGGTATCCGCCCGACAGACGCATACGTCAACAATATGTCATAATATGGGTGGGAGAAACGTGTTAGGATAATGTGCCTGAAATAAAACATATTTAATACAATTTAATTTAACTACCCGCAATATACGTTAAAACCAACGAAAATAGTTTCATGTTCTGGCCGACTAAGGGTTAAATAGTGTTTTCGTAATTCCGTAGTACATACGCTGATCAACTATTCTACAGATGTACCCTTTTTAGAAAACTTGCAAAATTGTCTACTGCGGGCAGGATTTCAACCTGCGACTTGCCTAGGCTACATTCAATATGTAAAGAACGTATTAGTTGCTGGGAGTTAGTTGCAAAACTATCCCGGTAGATGGCGCTATGCCACGCGTTATTGGCATTAAGATACACTTACAAAATTCGCGGGCAATGGATGAGCTGTTATAGCCCAGATTGAAGAGGCGTTGCAACGCTTTTATTACGCTAGTACTATTAATTATACTGTGCTTTAGTGATGGCGAAAGTCGCAAGTTTAAATCCTGCCCGCGGTTAAAACATTTGTTACTTTCCTAAAATTGTATACCTAACACGGGAAGTGTTTAAAAATTTGGTATTCAACATTGTTGTACTTAATAATTATTCATACCTGAAATGTTAGCACGAGAAATAACAGGCGACAAACTCATTTAAGCTGATAGTTTTAAAACGGCGTAAATTATTTATTTGGCGTAACGTAAGTTAGTTCGTCATCCAGTTACAGATATTATATAAATTAATATGTAAATAGTATCTACTTAAACACTCACCTCTCATCTGTTATTAAACTGCGAGTATAAGTATTTTACTTATTCAGTTTGATGCCGGCTTAGAACAGCATCACCCCATTTCTTTCCCATGGGAGTCGTTAGAGGCGACTAAGGACCTCGAGGGTGTGTATTGCAATTTTAGTCGATAGGCTGACAACTTGTGACTATGGCAATACCCTATTTACCGAATGACCCTCAAATATTTGTCATACGTGGCGTAAATGCTCGTTTTTGCGACCGTTTACGCACTGCCTACCCCGCAGGGTATTATAAGCGTGATATGTGTGTGTATGTGTATGTACTTATACAGTCGTTTTGTTAGTAAAGTCTGTGCGAAAAGAGAATAGGCGTGGAAATAGAGGGCGCCTCTGTGCCTCAGTATGAGAAATGTCATAGCAACCTATGAAAAAATTATTGGTTCACTTTTTGCCCACGCCTATTCTCTTTCCGCACAAACTCTAGCTATCTAGTCGATGTATCATTCACTTCTTCAAGTAAGACGGACGTCTGATATCTAGGAACCAGTGATGGCCTGATATTCGAATTACTCTAAGAATCACTTGAATTATTCGTGGCACTAACCTGTATTTCAGTCGCATTTACAAAATCATAAAACACAAGCTGTGAAAAAATTAAAACGCTTTGTATGTATTATGACATTTATCAATACCTAACTAACAAGTGTTTGTTTACTACACTCACTGGATTTGTAAAATCGTATCCATTTAAAACTAAAATCGCAAGAAAACTGATGAAAACACAGCTGAACAGCACCAAAAACTTCATAATGTACACAGTAAAGTGAACTGAAACACGTGTTCTATATGATCTAAAACAAACTTATGACGTCACAACATACCAAAATAATTCGACTGTGGCGGAACATGATCTGTTAATTATAATAAGCTACATCTAGATTCTACATAGCAAAGAAACATGTTTCATACGTGTTGGAAGAATACTTTGGATTTACCTATTGTTCATCTTATAATATGCTTGCTTTAAAAATACTTAGTATTCAAGTTTCATTTAAAAAATTGCTGCCAAACACGATAAGGAAAATAAAAAAAAATAATCGTATAAATAACCATGTAAACAAACTTGGGTGATTGAACCGGTAGGGCCTCAATTCGGGATATACATTTTCTTAATTTACCTTATATTAGCGCTGTCATTTTCCGTCAAATAGGTTAAGAAAGGGATATGAGACATCTTATTCATGTCATGTGCTATAATTTGACGCAAAATACGCGTTATGTGTCAAAATAAGGTGACGATGAAAATAATGGCCTCAATAAGGCAAATAAATTATTTTGACCTACCTTAAATTAGCGCTGTCACATTCTGTCAAATAGGTTTACAAAAGCATAGGTGATATCATAGTCATGTCTAGTTGTCTACAAATGCCGAAGAATTCATTTAGATTTTGTAAACTTGGTAGGACTTTGATGTCTCCTATCCTCTTCTAAACCTTTGATGTCTCCTGTCATCGGACGGAAAGTGACAGCGCTAATTTAAGTTAAGTTTAGATAATGTATTTCCCGACATGAGGACAATTGCGTTGTGTTGTATCATCATCATCACTTCATTATTCTCCCTGTAATAAATAGTCTAAATAATCAACAATGTTGATGATTGCACGTCTATGCATAGGTGAAATGTTTGAAAACGCAATCTCTCAAATTTAGCCATTGAATAACCTTTTAAGAAAACTTATTTTTTTTGTCACACTTGCATAATTCCGTAGGCAACTATTGAACCGCGATAGCCCAAATAGCGGTTGAAAAACTCTGACACCAGGGTTCATCGGGTCGTTGGATGACTCGGTGTCCCACACGAGAAGAGAGAGAGCCCAAATAGAAGAAGTGTCGCTAGTTCAGAAAGCGAATGTTGCAGGTTGAATTCCTGCCTGCAATAAAAAAAATGCAGGTTTTCTAAAAACTATATACCCAACACGAGAACTTTACAGTTAGCTTTTAATTCTAAAACCAACCTCTTCATATTTATTCACATTATGAACTTCTGCAGTTTTATTAGACTTTGTCAAATCTACGCCTACCTATGAACCTACTCTAGTTGTCGACACTGACCATAGCCAGCGAGGCGCCATTTTAACCGTAATGGATTGTTTAGTTAGTAATTGCCTTCACCATTAACTATGACGTCAATAGTTACAGCCATGGTCTTAATTAACCATCCAATTATTGGACGGCTAAGCAATCTTATCTGTTAAATTTATTGTTTTCTCATGCTCAAGTACCCATTAACTGGAAATACAAACTTATCATTCGTTTTCAAATGTTGATGACTGTTAAAAACTTTCTGAATGGAGTTAGAACTGTGTTTCGTCGTATAAAACTCCAGGGCGCCTGTCAAAATTCTATGTCAAGTCAAAAGTATTGGCGACTATAGCTGATGGCCGAGAAACTTCTATTAAAGCCAGAGTCAAATTGTTTGTCCTCAGCAGCTAAGAAACATATAACGTACTTACTGTTAAATCATAATTACAAGTGACAAGAGTTAGATAAATGTATAAATAAATACTTTATAATTTGGACTTTGAATTTCCTTATTCTCTACGCGTGCTTACTGCGAAAAATCCTCGTAACCTCTTGACTAGTGATAAAATAAAATAGATTCATAGATCATTTTCGCTTTGACCTTGTGTTTCCGTTTTGTAATTAATAAAACGTCGTGTATACCAATAATCAACATCCTACCTCATATCTAGACCAGAGGTCAGTAAAATTAGTATTGATATAGTAGGTTCGGTACCTACGTAATAGTTAGTACAATAGAAAACTAATCAGAAATTAAATGATCAATTGTTATTGTGCCGTATATGATAGAACAGATTATTTTACGTACTTAAACCCTCAAGTATTAAAACTTGTCAAGTGCTTTCGATGCTTTAAAGCTGTATAGTGTCTCTAACTCTACCTTGACTCTTCCATCGACATTTACACTCAAAAATAATTCAATCTCAAGCAAAACGTGTTAAAATTACGCCACAACTCAAATGTAGGAGCCTAATGGTACCAGGCGTCTAGAAATGGCAAGAGTATCGTCATATCATGCGGGACCACCGCGGGTCGCACCATATCGGCACTAACTACGAAACGTGCTTTGCCAGCTAAAATCCTCATTACACTGCACTGCCGATTAGCATACATTGCTGGTTATTTTAAGCTTATTTAAAGACATGTTGAAAATAGCCAGGCAATGTACGTCGAATTACCCTTTTAGCAGCTCATTGCCTTGTTGATACGTTTGCAGATGATAAGGCAGGCAGAGGCTATTTAAAGTTTGTATGGGCTGTTGAATTGTAAGGCTTCGTATATAGTGATTTATACAATTTTAAAAATGTAGAGTACCAAACTTTTAAAGCACTCCCCGTGTAAGTTATACAATTTTAGATATCTTGCAAAATGTTGCACCTTTTTTTTCATTTTATTACGTGCCGTGCCACACGTTATTGGCATCAAGATACACTTGCAAAATTGGCGGGCTACGGATGAGCCGCCACGGTAGACCAGATGGAAGAAGCGCCGCGGTAGAAAATTTTGTAAGTTTTATAAAATAATAAAATTTTACTAAGAGTAATATTAAAATTGACAAATATGCTGTTCAGTTTATTAAATGCCCTAGTTAAGCAATGTCGCAAATAAGAAAGCTTTCTCACGATATTGAACTTTGAAGTCGATTATATTTTGACTAGTTTATTATTTTGACATTTTATCGGTCGTCGTTGCAAATAGCAAACACGTTCTAAATGTCGCTGACCAAAATAACACTATTTTGCAATTCATATAAATAAAGTAACATTTAATTAAGTACAAATATTTTAAGGTTGAGTTCTACTAGTGAAACTGATCAACTGCTATTTTCTAAATATGAAAAAAAATTGGACCTCCTATACAAAGTGAAATATTTTTGAAGATTTTATTTTTCGCGTAATAAATGAGAAAAATATTCGAGCTGCTATAAAAAAGGACGCGGTCAGCTGGTGTATTTTGTACAGGAGGTTATTTTTTTTCGTATTACGATCCATGTTCCTTGGGTAAAAGCCCATACTGGTCACTAGTAAACTTTCACCCTATATACTCATAGCATGAGATGACAACTAGTGCAGACTATCTTTAGTGTCACGTTCAAACTTTCCGGAATTCTACGAGTGAAGTATTCGCAGACAAAGATTACTATCTACCCAAATTAGGTGCTGGCATCACGGCAAGTCGAACGGCCTGTCTATAAGGCCCCAAAATTACAGAAGGGGTCAATTTGTGGGCAAAGCCACACCTAACTAATGTCAATGCTCTATGAAGGCCAGCAGAGGCCGCCCAGTGAATGGATCTTCAGGTGGTATTGTATTGTCTTCCAAACGAATGACGTATAACAAGGTGATACAATAGGCTGTGTAGTAGTGACATCAGTGACATTGGTAAATTAAAGTAATTTGCTTCGCTTGTTACTGAGGTGATGTTTTCACAAATCCATGGAAATGAATTGTCTGTTTTATGTTTTGAAACAATTTGATGTAGTCCAAGTTCGAGTAAAAAATATATGTGGTCAAAACAAATTAAGTATTTAGTAAGTAGCTTTCACCTTCACAGTTGAAAAGTGTAATGACTACTTAGTTAAACAATTTAACGTACATACACTTTCGTTTTATACATTGACCCTGAAGCTTTTAGGAACATACACACTTATAAAATAGGTTTGATTTGATAACTTTTTTTAGAGGTTTGTTAATAAGTATAGGTATAGCAGATACGTATGTATATCTACAGAATTTCTGAAACTTTCATTTGCTGATTACCAAAATATGCAAACAATTTGTTGAATCCAAATATGGCATCACCAAGTGTTGAAATGAATCAATCAAATGATGCAAAAATTAACGTGACATCCTTTTATGAACATTGTAACCCAAAAAAATAATAAACTTCTTGTATGGAATACAAAAAACCTGATCGTCCACCACTTTTTAAATCAATCTTCTGACTGGGAAAGTGGATTACAGTGAACTTTCGATCCGATGGCGTGTGTATAAAATCAATTTATGATAGCTGACAATTTATTCGGCATATCTTTTGAACCTTGCCTTGTTTTTGGGATCGAATTACAGTGATTTCGAATTTGCTTTTGGGTACCGTCAAGTTCAACATCATTGATATCAAGTTTCTACTTGATATTTGAGCAATACGAGTAGATTTTTCTATGACAACAGGGCTTCAGACCGTGTTATAGCAAAAATAGTTAGATATTGTTCAAGCTGTTCCCAAGATTTTTACAAACAGTTCTATGCAATAGAAGTCCCGTCTATTGACATTGTAATACCCACTAATATTGGTACCCACGTGAGGTGCCTCTATAATTAGGAAGTGTTCTGTTTATGTAATACATTTTTACAATAAAATACCAAAATAAAAAAGAGGTCTTACAATTTTATTCAACTTTATAAAAATAAACCAATAGAGCTGTTGTTGAAAAAGCGTATATATGTATATAGTTTAAAATTATTTCTGTGACAGATAATTAATAGATATTGGTATAAATTTATTAATATTCGACTTTAATTAATGAAATGACATTTGTCGATTTATAATTTAATGTTAAAACTAAAACTTAAAGTAATTTGAATTTACTTTAGTCACCTATACATATATTATGATGAATCTCTACTACATTTGTATGCCTTATGGGCGGAATATAGTTTAAGGATTTTAGATATAATATAAGGCCAATATTGTACCTATATTCAAACAAACAAAGAACTTTTGAACTTTTGAGCTGTTTTACAACGTCAAATCGCATGGAAAAATATTTTTAACACTTCCAAACGCCCGTGTAAGTAACCCGATAGAGATGGCAAATATGCAAAAATTTGACAAAGATATCGACTCTAATACACATGTCTTAACGGTAGATTGGTCTTTAATCTGGCTTCATGTCAGATTTTTAAATAAAATATTGTTTGTCATGTTTTACAAATGAACTTATTTCTAAAATATATGTGCATGTCAATGTGAGAGTTTTCCGGTCAAACTTTATAACCCCATATTTGTGTTTTTCTAAATCATACAGATAAGTCTGCAACATCATTGCAATCAAGTTTTTACTTGATAATTGAGCAATACAAGTAGATTTTTCTATGACAACCGCGCTTCAGACCGAGTTTTAACAAAAATAGTTAGATAATTATGGTTTAAGCTGTTTCCGTGTGATCCCGGCTTAGAATAGCATCACCCCATTTCCATACAGATAAGTCTACCTCTGTAGCTATACTACTGGCTACGCACAAGTATAGGTATACTTTTTTATTGTCCGGTGAAAGCTTAAGGATCGAGGTCGTTGCGCGCGTCAAGCCGAGACCGCGCACTTTTTAAACTTTAATTCGCATTAATTAGACTGTCGACGCAGTACTGAGTGCTGACACTTTTTAAAGAGTTTGAGTGCTTTAAATCAATGCATTCTGATGTTCTTCTTTTTCGAGTCATCCAACGACAACGAAACTTGGTGTCAGAGTTTTTCAACCGGTAGTAGGCCTCTGACATAGTTGTGTAACGCCCGCCGTCTAATTAATCATAGACAGCGACCGGGACCGACGGCTTTCGAAGCACGGAACCATATTTTTTTCAGACAATTAGGTGGTGTTAATAATCATAATGTAAATTTTAAGACATTTTAGCGGAGAGCAAATTGGACAGGCATTAACGCCATAGATAATGCATTTCCTTTTCAATTTCTATAAACTATAATTTTATCCAGCGCTTGTAGATATATTGGACTTGAGTCTAATAAATGCACAATTCATTAAATTATTTATCTAGGTCAGACAATATTAGCCCATTCTAAGATTACGGCTACTACAAATAGAACATACAAAGCAAAGCTACCACGTGCCTTTATTTATTTTCCTCCATAGTTTTGCAACTGGTGTGTACCAACTATGTTATGCAAATAAGATTAGATTATCATAATTATTTTGTGACAGTTATGCAATAGAAAAATAATTATAATTATATTTTCTCCTCTTTACTAGGTAGCTATATCTATTGATATGTTGGTGGTTCCATTATTTTTATCCTATTCCATTCATATTTGTAATAAATAACTTAGTAATCTTCGCAACAAGTAAGACTAAGATATAATAAAATCATCTTTATTTTGCAATATGGTAGGTATAGTTTCTTTTTACAATAGTAGAGTGTCTCAAACGAACCCTAGAGAGAGTTCTACAAAGTTTTAGTATTAAAGTTAAAGTTAATAATGTACACATTATAATCAAAATTATTCAAAATCTAAATAAGTCAAAATACAATAATAGATGTCAAAACAAATAGTAATCATAATCACTAACAAAATAATCAAAATTATTCACATTCAATAATATCATAATCAAGTGTATATATGGCCAATTAAATTAAAATAAAGCTATAATTTAAAAGTAGTATCGTCAGATTCGAGAGTCGAGATGGTATAAATTGTGTTGACCAGGAATAACTTGTATATTTGCCTAAATGACCAAATAAAGTACAACCTACAGAGGAAGATAATACCTAGCAGGTTTTAGCAACATCTCAACCGTTTTAAAAACATCTTAAATCGTCTCTACAGTATGATAAAGTATTTTTTCCGCGTTTACAAATCTTTAAACAGTATAGGCCAGCCCGTTTCACTCGCTGCTAACAGACTTTCTGAGGGCATAAGGTAGGTATGTGGTAAAAACTAGTTCTTTTACTAAAGGATGTTGCAGCTTTCTAAAGGTTAATTTTAAAATAAGTTTTACCAGAGTTTATAGATTACATATACACAAACACTTTCCTTTTTAGTATTTGTATAGATAGATAGGTAATTTAGGATAGTCATGAACTCGCGCGCCCCCTGCCTACCGTTGCAAGTACTTAATTCTGTTGTATGAACATGTGTACTCAGTTTATATTTCAGACGGTTGATAATTCGTTCTTTAGCTCTAATTATCGCCTACAAAAACTGAAAACAATAACAAAAACATTGTTTACGGGATACAAACAAACGGACAATAGCTACTTGATTGAACTTCATTAGTAGTTGTTTGAACGGAACATTGCTCGCTTTATATTTTTCAAATGAGTCACCTTATTTGCTAAGTCATGCGTCTGGCGCTACTTCAAAGCGAAAAACGAATTTAAGGTGCTCTGTTTTCTGTGCAAAACATGGGTACCTAAATGTTTTTTTGTTGTTTGGTGTTTAAGTCAAGGACGGGACTGATAAATCCTGATTTTAACTCTGACAGACCGCCTTGTTGGGACCTAAGTAGGTATACTACGAGTAGCGAAGGCATTTATTTTGAGGGTATAGTTGATGTTACACCCGCGGTCGGCGGTACGCAATACTACTTCAAATATCAAATAAAGTCTAAGTTTGGCCATCCGAAGGGGGAACGCTGCCAGCCTACTAGGTACCATGTCTTATGGAGCCGCACTAGACGACTTTTTTTAGCTGAAATTTAGGTTTGTCACTAGGATATTAAATAAAGATCCTTAAGTCTAGTATAGCTTAGTATTACTTGTTATTTATCCTTTTATATTACCCTTGTTTACGTTATTAAATAAAGAGTAGGTGAAATAAAACGATAAATATGCAATTATAAATCATATCATCAGTTTAAGAGTCCTACTTCGCCGGAAGGAACGAAATTCAAATGAAATTCGGAAGTCATGTCAAAGAGTATATTATAGAGGTGTCACCATTTCATATAATGTTAGTCTAACTGGTACTGATACAATACTTGACGACCAATGGTAGTGCGACTGCCTGCGGCGCAAAGGTTCCGGGTTCGATTCTCGGTGGACTACTCACAAAGTTGATATTATAACTTGGAAGGAATATTAACCTACATTATATTATAAGGACCATATTTTGAAATAAGCTGAACCATTCGCCAAGACTTAGCTGAACGCATAGTATCCATATTAATTATGAACTGTATAAACTGTACTGTCTGTTTGTTTGTTATTCTTACACTTTCAGTACATGAAAAGAATTCATCTAAAAATAAGGGCTTAATCAGTTCACAAAACACTTATCTCCATAACATCTCAAATCATATTTACAACTTTTTAGTTTAACGTTATTACAGAAGAAGCAAAGTCATTAAACTAAATAAAGCCAACCTATTAGTTCAGGTTTAAAAATGCAAGTGGCCAGTATTTTACGCACTTTGCGCGAACATATTTTTGTTTCGTTTTTGTCCATCCTGGTATTCTAATTTTTTTTGCGAACTTCGACATTAAGAAACTTTTTTTGGATATTTCTTTGTCATTTTCGTCATTGCGTGCACCTTAAGCGCAACTAATACTGTTAAATTAAAATTTCAATTTTAAACGTTTATTGCATAATCAACAGTATCATCTATGTATCAGTATACATAGATGTAAGTTCAAAATATAAATAGCAAAAACCAATTAGCGACGGCCATTATATATTCGGGTATGATATTATGATATGATAATATATAGCGGTCGCATTCTCGCACCGTTCATTAGGTTTTGAACAATATTTGTTGACCATCAGACATACACAGAGCCGCATGCCTTAAAATTTTCAAACCTTCGAACACCTTTAACAATCTTTTTCCTTTAATCACCGACACCAGTTGAATTGCTTCATAGTTAAAAATTATCATACATTTTGGTGATATCTATTAAAGTAACTAAGAAAATTTAGAACCGAAGGTGCTTCTAATTGTTTTTTTGACTAAGGTTTTTAATCCATTCCTATCTGGATAATCCTGTAATTTTTGGTCTTGAAATTGGTATTTTTAGAAAAGGGATTTATAGCCCTATACAATGTTTGGTATATTTCGGTGTTACCAACGAACCAGGGTGACCACAACCTTTAATATAATGATACTCTCGACCTTCCCGAAATTTTAACATTAGTATTGGCATTTTGTTCTGTGACACTCTAGGACTTTCCAGCTAGGTATAAGTCTAGAACCTTTCAACCCAGTGTTACCCTAGCATGAACATCTTGACCCAGTGCCACTCTAGAACCCTTCTACCCCATAACACTAAAAACCTTCCGAATCAATTGATCCCACTCTTGAACTGAAATCTGTCAAAAATCTTTTACAATATAAATAATACTTTTGTATACTAGGTACGCAAGTTGCAAGAGATATTGGCGTGATATGTGTATGTATGTATGTACGTAAGTACATGTACATAATTATTATCCTTGCTTTCTTATAATTTATCCTAAAACTGAGGTTGGTAGTGACCGTATGCGCAGCGCTCCATATTTACAATTAAAAATTTCCGCCGCGGTTAAAAAACTGCTTTTGTGCCGCCGTGCCGCCGTCTAGTGTTGCATATAAATCGAATCTTACTACTTCATACTAATCTGCACTAACAACCACGTCATCCTATTATTTGATCGTAATTTTTTTTTTAATACCTACGTCTAATCGGTTCATATTTTGCGTTTCGTTCGATGTATCAATCAACGTAGTATTGACATTGGCAAAATTATCCATAGCGGATAGAATGCCGTTGTTGTAGATAGTTGATATATTTTACGGCAAAATTCTAGCTACAATAATTTTTCACGGTCAAAATATCGAACAAATGTAGGGTGTGTCGCGTCTGTATCATATTCCGTTTATCTATGATCAATTCCACGTCAGTTTTGACAGCAGAGGAAACACATCAAAACAAAAACCTTTTATTCCCAAGGAAATCAGCCGGAAACAGTAAGTGTTTTGCTAAATTTCATAATAACTAAGACGTTTTGTAAAAAAATAACCGCCCGGGCGGGTTCAACGTGAAATTGCCATTAATAATCATACTAAGATCAATTAGCACTGGCGGAGGAAATCTCTTACGCCACGCTTCATCACTGAAAAATAGAGGTAACTTCAAATTTTAATTTCTCCGTAATTAAATATAAAATGAGATTTTGCGCTGCCCTGGCGTATTCCTCATATCTTGAAGATTAAAAAACAAAATTTTGTTGACAGTGATGTGCCTTAGATTATGCATAAAATGCATTCTCGTAGCTCGTTTTCACCTCACTTCATGGAAGTAGGCCCGTTAAAAAAGCAGCTAGAACCTTATTTTTATTCTAGAATATATTTTTATCGTCATGAAACTATAAAAAAATTATACTATTTTTGTCGAAGTTTTGATTATTAGGTATTTCGATAAACTCCTTTTTTTGAGGTTATTAAAATACAGATTGAAATACAGAATTATTCTATACAAAGAAATTCGCACTAGCCAGTTCGACATTGAAAATAAAATCGAAAGGAATTTTGAAATTACACCCGAAGCCGAGTAAAAAGAAAAATATTATAGGGTTTATTACTTTTAACAATAGTTCTGTTTTCAAATTGCATAACATACCCTGTTTCAAAACCTCCACGGTAAATCGCACTTATCGCAAAATTTTCTTTTTTCAATGTGTGAGATATGTAAAGTTTACATACGCCTACAAAAGTTGATGTTCTTCTACGCAATGCAATTGCAAATTCTCTACACGTAACCGCAACAATTATAATATAATACATGATAATAATTCTTTATTTAGTCAACCCAGAGCCATTTGTTAGTAAAGAGCGAATACAAAATAATTTAACGATTTGTGAAAATAAAACAGAATCCGTTGTATTTGACCACACAGTAGGTAGATAAAATCCGGTTTTAGATATTTTTGTTACATGTTTTTGTAGGAACAGGATTTCATATCTCAATAATTAATTTTACGTTACAGTTTGTTTTTACTTCCTGCCTCTTTGAATTTATTTTAATCGATTTAACGAAAAATCTTTTTAAAGAAATTTTACATATATAAATCTGTAACGAACGGTGTTATTACAAAAAAAAATGTCTAAGTCGTTTGACAATGTCAAATCGTACGGAAAAATAATTTAAACAACGTCTTAATGCGTGTCTTACTTTTTTGTAGGCAATAAAACTGTTAGTTTAAAGGATCAGTGACTGAGACTGAACGAGTCTGTGAGAAAAAGACCTCTGACCTCTGACCTACACATACGGTGGAAAAAAATAGAGCTGCGGGTATTATTTTTAGTAAGCTATAAAATTGAAGTAACTTGATATGTGGCGTCTACAGGAAAATTCCTCTTTACGTCACATTCATCTGTCAAAACAATCTTTGAACAGTCGCGATAGAGTACAAAATGGCACGTTTAAAATAACCAGACAGAGGTCTTAAGTTATCATTTATCATTATCGTACAGCAGACGTGTCTTACGTAATTGCGTCTACTGCAGGCTTTATATAAACATATGGTATAATTATTATTACATCAAAGTATAATATTAGAATTAGTAATTAATGTTTTTAACAAAAATACCACGGAAAGAAAACAACATTCCACGATCATTATTTGTAAAAATATTTTATAATTTTAAGTGTTTGGGGAACCATCAATGCACGACATGTATTTTGCACAAGACGATTACGCCCGACAATGTTTTGTACAACATGACTTTGTACGACACATTCATTGGATCAGTTACTGAAGACCATCCGATGCCTGTGTACGACACACAAAATGTCCGGACAAATAATTTACAGGGGTGTTATTCGAATGAAAACAAAGTGACGTCATAGTGAATGAAGTGATATACTAGTGTTGGTTATAATCTACTTTTCGATTCATTATCCGAACAAGCTATATAAGGCAGCCCGCGGATGGGTGGAGGGGGTCGCAACCATCCAAAAACGAGGGCATTAGGGATCGTAGCCCCCCGATTCAAATAAAACATTTTGACACAAATCCAACACCGTAGGTTAGGTTAGGTTAGAGTTGTGACCCCCTGGAGCGAACGTAGTGAGCAACCAAGACGCGATAAAGAATAAAAAATGATATTAAAAAATAATAAAAGATACCTACCTAAAAACGGACGCTCTTGCCTTTAATTACAGCGAATATATAATTGGAGTTTAAAGGTTCTAATTTTACTAAAACCTTGAGCAATAGACATTCTGATAGATTGTTTGTATAGGTAAAAAGCACCTTAAGTCGACGATTGTATCGTGCATGCGCGGGGGTACATTGTTGGTACCTACAGGGGTGTATTTGCGACATTGTTTTGAGTTCATTGCCAGTGTCGTACACTATAGGGACTTGGTGATTGTAATTACCATACAAAATTAAAAGAAAATATAAATGCAATACTAATAAATAAAATATTAATTCAGGCATAAAAGAGCTTTATAGTCGCATCCTTACGCCTAATTCAGTAAACTAACATATCATTGATAGTAACTAAGTACCTACAAGATGTGATGTAACCTCTTATAATTCATCAGAGAAAATTATCGCTGTTGCCTAAATGGTTACCTATATCAGGTCAAGTAGGTTCTGTAAAACAGTTATCATCAAGTAAACCTACGCAATAAGCAGGTAAATAATATCTGTAATAATAGTAAGTACCTACATTCAGAAACAAATAAAATATAATCTATATTTATTATTATTTATATATTATATTTATAGTAAGTATCTACATTCAGAAACAAATAAAATAAAATATAATCTATATTTTATTTGTTTTTTTGGATAACTTTTAGGTATATGCACTATTTACAACTTAGGTTCCAAGTGTATATTTTCTTTTCTTTTTTTCGTAGTATAAAAGAATTGTGATCTCAGCTGCTCTGCCAACGCTCTGTACAGGCCGGGTACCTGATGACACACGTCACATCCCCAATGAGACAGCGCCCTCTCTTCCATGGGATCAAGGTAAGGCAATGGACCTCTTGCCATCTGACCTAAACAACCCTGGTAGCGCAAGGACGCAGGGAACGTCGCATGGTGATATAGTTAAGGCGAGTGTAGCCGTCAACGACCTCGACGGTGACGCTGCTGCACAAAAAAAAGTTTTCTCTATAAACAAGCAATCTTTCATAATATCCGTTGACCAATTTTTTTGTAATATCTATAAGTAAAATAAGAACCTGCAATTTCAATGAAATATTCAACGCAATTAAATTTATGGAAATAGATACCTAAAAACGGACACTTTTGGTATTAATTGCCATAACTTTATTTACAGCGAATATTTCATTGCATTTGCAGGTTCTAATTTAACTTAAGGATATTACTAAAAACTTGGGCAACGGATATTCTGATAGATCGCTTGTATAAATAAAAAATATTTTTTTGTGCAGTGGCGCCACTGTCGAGGTCGTTCACGGGTACACTCGCCTTAAAAGCGTAGTGCCGTAGTCGCCGGCTTTGGATTATTGATAATGTTGTAGATCAATATTGTTTGTTAGAGTCACTACATGTTAAAGTTCTTCTTATTTGCTTTAGTGCGCAATCGAAATAATGTCGCACATATTATATTTCTGTTATAGTTTGAACTAGTAACTTGATATCACAATTGCAGTAACACGCGCTAGGCAAGTGATAAAATGACACAAATAATATGGACTCATGGCCGACACAATAAAAATAAAACGATCCAAGATGCGAACAGACAGAGGCTATGAATATGGTAACTCTATCTGTCTAAAGGGTAACAGATTAATTCAGACTTAGGTCTTTGTGACATTATGAAAAATGTTTAGTAAGTTTTAAACAGCGTCTTCAATTCAATGCGAATTTCATGCGAAACAATGTCTTAAATGTAATACCGATTTAACATAGGCAGGTATTAAATACATATAACATCGTACTACTGCCAACAATAATACCAAACAACCGTACTCTATCTTCTACTTAGTTAAGACGATTATTTATTTAAAATACTAAATAGTTACCTACGAGTATTGTAGACTTTCTGAGAGTAATCTCAAATGATGAGATTTATATGCGCCATTATTTAGTATAACATTGTACAAAATCTATATCTTCGTCGTCTTCTGTGACTAAGTGTACAAAGTTAGTAAAAGAAAAGATTAAACGTAATTGATTCACTTCTTCTTCTTTTTCGTGTGAAACACCTCGTGCAACTACCCGATGAACCCTGGTATCAGAGTTTTTTAACCACCTACTACAAGTAATAGGCCTCTGAGGTGGTCGTGTAACGACCGCCGTCAAAGTAATCATTGTCAGCAACCGAAACCGACGGCTTAGCGTGCCCGCCAAAGCACGGAACTATTTTCTTTTCGGACAATCAGGTGGTTCATCCTGCAATGTCCTAACCAGTCTGGGCACAAATTCCAAAGAGATAAAAATCGACTTTGTGAGTGTCCCACCAAGAATTGAATCCGGAATCTTTGCTTTGCCGGCACATTGTTTCACTAGTGACATAACATAAATATTATGATTAGGCAGCATTAATTTTGCCTTGGAATACAAGTTTCTAATACGCAGTGCTTCACGTCATATAAGTTTGTTGCGTGCGTAAAGGAAACATGTTTAATACAAAATGGTAATATTATGTGAATTTGTTGTTTGTTTTGTCCTTATTTATGGTGTAAAATAAATAGAATTATTTTTTATTTATTGTAGTTTCTAAGCCTTTAATTGGATTTATTGTATTAGTTTTTAAATTAGTTATTTTAAATTTAACTAATAGTGCTACTGTAATCTTCCCGACACTTAATATTTTATTGTGTTGTCAGCTGATCGTGATTTTGTAGGGAATTTAGATTTTTTTTGTCGTTTCCTGACACATGTTCTTAGGAGAAAGTTGTTCAGTTACGTGGTCTGCATGCATCCTATCAGTATTCGGGGGGCTGTCCCTTATATTTGTTTATTTGTATTCATATTGAATATTAAAAATTCGAGAGTTTGTGTTTGCTGCCTCTTCACGCTCAAACAGCATAAGGGATTTGGATGAAAAGAACACCAATAGAGTATAACCTGGAGTAACATATAAGTTACTCTTCACCGTGGGAAAACATGCATTTCACGGAAAAACCGAAAAACTGCGGCGGGTGATACGCGGCGAAAATCTAGTAATAGTAATCATATTTAATTCAGTAAACACAAGTAGATACTGAAACTGACGTGGTAGGCACTGTAAAATTACCATTCGTGAAAAAAAACATTAAGGTGCTTAAATGAATTCGAAATAAGGATGACGCACATACGCGTTACCCCACCGACGCGACGCGGCTCGACAACACCAGCGGCCGCAACTTCAATTATAGAACTGTGTCACTTCCATAGCCACTTCACAAATACTTGGTGCACGAAAGTTAAATGTGTGTCGAACTCAAATGTGCCACTGTACTGCTTAGAAAACATCTGCAGTCGCAACGATTATAGAGAAAAAATATATATAAAAATATTTTAAGCTCAAACTCTTAGATGAAGTAAATCTGTACCTAGTCTGGTAGATAACGCCTTAGGTGTTTAATTCGCCCGTGTGCATTTTATTTCTATTTTTTCAGCACATAAATGAAGATACAGTGGCAAGTAAACGAGAGCCATTAATTACGTCAAGTTTTACAAATACAACTACCGTCAGTAATTATTATCACAAAGACTTATTAGTGGGCGTTCTCAGCTAAATCTTTTCAACACATAAAAACACACAAAGACACAAAAGATTGCAAATTACCGTGTGGGTTATAAGCTAAATGGTAAAAAGTAAAACTTGTAGGTGTCACTTGAATCATTATTCTTTATGGCATATCGCAAGATGGTAAAACTGGTTAGGTACCTACTTACTTAATATAAGGTGTGCGTCATTAGTAATTTTTCTTCCTTTTTTGGCAATAAGTTTTTAAAGTTTAGGGTCAAAACTTTAGCGACTGAATTTCGATTTGCATAAATACGTGTATGAAAACAAAGATTTTCCGCCCTATGTGAGATATTTCTTTGAACTATAATTCCTCTGGGTTTCTTTTAGCAGATTACATTCAAACCCAAGAGTGGCATATTTAATCGGTCACCACATCAAACCTAATAAAAAAAGTAGTTACGATTAATAAATAAAAAATATTGACACGATTGCATAGTGAAACGTGTAATCATTCATACAGTGAGATAGGTAGTTGTATGGTCGCAATGAGGTTATCGGCACATAACGGTAAACACACTGCACTCACCACTCGCCCAAATAATACACAGTGTTACTAAAGTACTGTCATGTTTGCTAATGAAGCATAGTATTGGGCCCGTATTCCACTATTTGAGAAACATCAACATCACGCACAGTGGTAACTTGAAAAAGTGACAGTTGGCTGGTTTTGACCGATATGTTATTTTTTGTGTAAAGTTTGAATCATCATATCTAGCTAGATGCAATAGAGTGAAATTGCGTTCAAAATAAACTTGAGAATCGGGCCTAGTTCTTATTTAATGTATGGTGTCAGTTACAAGTAGGTACTCTACTACGTTAAACAGCAAAGGAAGCGAAGCATGTCTCATTATCAACGTAACGTAACGTGACATAAACTTGAAGCATTTAAAGATGCATGCCATTCAAAGACGTTTTCAATAATCTCTCATCACATTATGTGCTTGTCATACAAGTCGAAAGAGCGGTGACTGAAGTTTGACAACTGAAAATGCACGTGATTCTTTGACTTTTCACATTCTTCTTATCGATTCAATGACAATCTCATCAAATTTTGCGTGTCCAGAATTCACATTGTATAATCCATGATGTAGGTCTACGCGACTTACTTGTTTGATGATTTGGTAGCGAGTTTAGCTCTCTAAGTTTCTTCAGCCTTCTTCTTCAAGAAAGTCGCGTAAACTTACATCATGAGTGATACTTGTTTGTTTAATAATAATCCGTACTAATATTATAAATCTGAGAGTTTGTGTGTGTGTATGTTTGTTACCTCTTCAAACTCAAACGGCTTGACCGATTTGGATGAAATTCGGAACACAGGTAGAGTAAAACGAATAACACATAAGCCACTTTTTACCGCGGGAAAACAACTATGACCACGGAAAAATGAGTGGCAGCGGGTAAAGCGCTGGGCGGAAATCTAGTATTGTATAATCCTGGTTGTGGTACTCTCTTTATATCCTATCATAGCCAACCACATCATTTGACTATTAGCAAGTATTTTACTACTAACAACATTCTTGCCCCTTTAGGTATTGGAAGGGGTTTTCACTTCTCATACCGATTGGCAGGTTTTTCGGCGAGCGCAGTGCAAGGTATTGTATTCACAACGAAAGCTGCTGACCATTCATCCCTTAGTCGATTTTTACGATACTTACGTTTTTTTTAATCACGCACATGCTTATAATGCCTTTAATCCCTTGCGTGGTAGGCGGAGCAACAGAGAGTAAAAAACGGTCATTTACGCCACGACTGACAATATTTTGGGGGTCATCCGGAATATTGTGTATCGCCATAGTGACAGGTCATCAGCCCATCGCCTAAAATTGCAATACACATGTAACCTCAAGCCTCAAGTCCCTTAGTCGTCTCTTACGATACCCACGGGAATTAAATGGGTTGATGCTATGCCGGGATCACACGGCACACACAACTTGAACTGCTCTACCAACTCAGCTATCGGCGCCCCGACTGACCCTTGCCAATTTTTCAATCTCTTGGTACTCGTTCTAAAGCGACGTACAAGACGTTTTGAATTAAAAATATTTTCATACATGAAAATAATATAGCACTGTGAGTGCATAATGAAACCATAGTACATTTAAATAAGCAAAGTTTCATCGCATGGATTGAATTCCTACTCTAATTGTCGACTAACCATAATATTCGTTACAATAACTTATAGTTATAGGTACTAGATATCGCTTGTTCGTCTCGAAGCGACATCTAGTACGAGACGAGTACCAAGAGATTAAAAAAAATTGCAAGGGTCAGTCGGGGCGCTGGTAGCTCAGTTGGCAGAGCAGTGGGACGGTACCCCACAGTCCCGGGTTCAAGTCCCGGCGGGCGCGAATTTTTTTTCAATTTCTTATTTTCATTTATGTAAATGTCACTATGGCGATACACAATTTTCCGAAAGACCCTCAAATATTTTCCGACCCGATCGATCGGTAAGATACATGCGCATACTACAACAGTAGTGGATTCAGCTTTCGGCGAATACGCAGTTCTTCATGTTGCGATAAGCTTGAATTATGTTGTAAATGAAACGATGTCGGCCTGTGTGATGCCAGCGTAGAATAGCATTACCCCATTTCTTCCCCGCGGTTGTCGTAAAAAGCGACTAAAGGACTCCAGGGTTTCATGTGTATTACAATTTCGGCCGACAGGCTGAAACCTGTCACTAATAGTGACGTGGCGATAGCAACCGGATTTTACGGCCGTTACACTCTGCCTACCCCGCAAGGAACAAAGTCGTGATATGTATGTATGGAACTATTAAATCAAAAAATCACAACTTATTGACTAGCTACGTTTAACACAATAAGGGAGATCTGGCTGGGCCTAAGACATTTTTTATGTATCAGATCTGTCGACACCTCGAATTAAATATACTCGACATCACTATTCAACATTGAGTGTGTTATCCAAAGAATTGACGTTGAAGAGAAACAATAATTTACGAATAGCACTGCTAGAAAACTCGAGTGAAAACAGGTAGGTATAGCAAAATCTTAGGTGTGACCTTTAAATTTAGAGACAAAATCTTTTATCACTAACCGAAATTTGCAAAATACAGCCACATCTTCAATGTATTTTTGTAATGTATCAATATCACGTTTGTTTAAAAGTCTAATGTGATATATCTGCCTAGCAGTGGCAAATACAAATTCAAAACTAGTTTTAAATAATCCAAAATCGTAAATAGACTAATTTAATGGGTGTTATAAATTCACACCTGCCAAGTTTAAAAGGCACAATTAATTATCAAATATTACTAACTTCTGCGTGAGAAACTGTGTTCATTAAACACACATTAAAATAGTCATAATTACTAGCATAAACTACTACTAGCATAAATATAAGCACGAATTATCACATACTAGCCACTTACGTAACAAACTTGTTACGAATTTATTGAAGTGTCAAAAATGACATTCATGAACGTGGGTAGATAATTGCCTTACGAATACAATAAAAATAAAAACACTATACAAACGTGTAAAGTAACGTCTGACGTAAAAACAAAATGTTGTCATTGACACCATTTTTTTACGATTTGAAAATGTTGAAAAAACTAAATGTTCAATGTTAAATTATGGATATTTTTGATTTATAGGCAGTGTCAACTAAATCTGGAAGGACTGTGAAACAAAACACATCTGTGTTTAGTTCAGTCGCAGAATTTCAGATTGTTTGAATATGACGTCAAAGAATGTCTCAAAATTACATCAAATACTGTCCGCACAAGTTGTCATATCTCATACAATCTAAAATTCGGAGATTGAACTGAACTACATCCATACAGTTCTGTGAATAAAATAAGAAAAACACGTAAATCGATTTTGAATAGGTTGAGTGAAAATCTAACTCGATACTAATTTCTTAACATTGAGCCGTCAAACGACCCGATGAACCTCTCCAGTTATCAATTAGACTCTGTATTATCTGTCTGCTAAAAAGACACGATGCCAAGCCACGTGATCTATGACGTATTTTATGAAGTATTATTTTATTGCTCTAATCGATCAATTTAATGATATTAGGGAGACGTTAATCGAATTGAAATTCAAATTTATCTATAACAAAAAAGAAACTTTAAGACAACTTTTGCAAATATTTTGACGAAAAGATTATTGTACGAGTGTGATGTTAATGTACTTAGCTAAGCTTTTAGGTATTTAATTTGCCACCTGAGGTAAATACGCATTTTGTGATTGGGAAGAGGGGGCAAAATATGATTGGATTCAGTCCATCTTCAGCAAATTGTAGTTCCACATATCGAAGGTATCTTGAAATCTAAACAAGTTTAAATGTAATTATTCGGAATACACAAAATTGCCACAATTCGGGTCAATGTCGGACCTCAGACGTCTTCGCGGATTCAAAACTTGTTTTTTCGGCATAAACAAAACATTAATATTTAAATACTTTTTCGATTTTGCCGGATATATTTGGCCGAAAAATAACTCAGATCTTAGACTTTTTTAGTCTAGAGTAAGTGCTTTTCAGCACCTCATGAGATGCCCACTTCAGGGATCAACATTATTTCGACTATGAGTAACCTCTATGATTATAGGTTTTCCCCTAAAATGGGTGCCTCGAGGTGCTGGCGATGGTATTTGACTTAGCCAAAAAAGTTATAACTCTTTGCTTTATACAAACTCTAGGTAATCGGTATACAAGCATGACAGAAAAAAACATCCACTGACCAAAACACGTAGACCACCATTACCGACTGAACCAGTGATGCATTAGTATTATTTACGTTAGAATGATTTTGTGCAAATTATCAATTCCATTAAAAAATCGTCCTTGGCTTTTTAACGTCTTTCGATTGACATACCGTGTGGTGCCGGCTAAGAATAGCATCACCCTAATTCTGCTCGTGGTTGCCGTAAAATGTGTCTTTCTGATTCAAGTTATTTTTTGCAAAAGCGTCTTGAATACATTTTTTGCTTCACATTCACACTTTGAATAAAAACTTAATGACACAACCTGTTTTCATTGTAATTAATAAGCTAAATTACCTTTGGTGTAGGAGGTGGTGGTTCAGCCACATCAGAATCCCACTCCGAACTGAGATCATCACTTGAAGCTTCAGTATACTCTCCGTTCCACGGCACATGAGACAACGAGTCCTTGAGCTGGTCGTAACCAGGAGACAGAACCTCAGGGCCGTAGCCCGGAGGCAAAGGACTCGAAGCCCTACAATCCGCACAGTTACACGGCTTCGGACCAAAGTATTCTTTCGTCGAAAAGTCTATACTCGTAGAGTCCTTTAAATCAGTCTTAGAATTCCGCCGAGAGTCACGTTTACGGGCACTACGCGGCGACAAGCGGTTGTTACACTGCGGCGGGATGTAGTACCTCGTGGGGTCGGACAACCTCCTCCCGTTGTCAGGGGTCTCGATTTTGATGGGCGTCAGAGAGATCTTCTTGAGAGGCTCCGGCCTCTGGCTACTTTCGGGGCGATCCGCCTCCATGGTGTAGCGTATGATGGGGATCGTGAAGGTGAATTGTTCGGCGCACTCGGGCATTCTGGCGAATCACTTCACTTGGAACTGCCTGCCGCCGGTTCTCGGGAGAAGGGTTAAAGGCATGGTAGAGGTGTCTGTCCGTAGTGGATCGCGTGGCGCGTGTTGTGGAGCGATCGGCGCGGGCGGCGCTACCGCGAGCGCTGTGGGGACTGCGCGTGCGTCGCCTGCTCGCTCGGTGCGCACAGACACTACGCGTCGTTTTTCTACACTCGCAATTAGCCGACCGTATCAATCCACTAGATACTCAGATGATACTTTAGCTTGCTTATATCGTTAATTCAACAGCTCGTTAGTACGACGCTATTAAATTTGACAGTTATTCCTACCTAGTGGGTTGGTACCTACTATACTACTAGGTAGGAAAGTACAAATAATCTTATTTTGTGTGCGTGTGTTTGTATGTGTGTCGTGAATCGCGGAGCGAGTTAATTTTTTTCTGTCCTATCAGTTCCTATGGTCATCAAGAGTAGCATGTTGCCTGAACAAACTCTGAACTAAACTTTATACACAACTCGTTAAATACCTACTACAGGAATAGGTGAATTCCATTTCGTGTTCTACTTAATTAGCAATGACGTCAGCACGTAGTAACATTTTCCTTGCAGCTCAGTCACTGTTAATAATGAAATATTCCATACCGGTTCCACGCACTACCTATAATCAAAGAATTAATAATCGTACTGCATAATATAATTATTTTAAATACCTACAATATGTTCTACTATTGAATGTTTGGTTGGTCACCATTCATAACACCATCTTCCTAGTTTTCTTAAAATAAGACCTACATAATGACACTATACACATAAAATTTTACAACAATGAAGACAAGCATTTTTTGGCACTCAACTCAACTCTAAAAGATATGGCTAAATCGACAATTGAATGTAGAGCATTTTTAGGTGACCATTGAGATCACATTTGTGACAATTTTCATTGATAAGTTTATTTTTATAATGACTTAGTACACACACAATACATAATTTATAATAACTAGAACAGTTTCTTCATCTACAGTAAGCAGGTGCTAAACACAATTGCATCCATTATTGTTATGTCTGCGGTTATTGTAAACATAATAAAATATTGTTGACGCTGATGATCGATAATTGATCAGATCAGTTTATTTATACAAAGAGAAACCTAAACACAGTGTCCTCAATTAGCATCACGTAATTTATATTGTTACGTCTATATTAAGTCTACATTCAGTGTGCCCTACCAGTCATGAACAACGGAGCCGGGACGTGGAACCTGTCAGTAAAACTGGCCCTACGGCTACATGTCGCTCAAAGAGCTATTGAATGGTCTATGCTCGGTATCTCTATCACTACATAGTATAAAATAAAGTCGCTTCCCGTTTGGTGTCTCCTTATATCTTTAGAATTACCCAACGGATTTTGATGCGGTTTTTTTTATTAGATAGAGTAACTTGAGAGGAAGGTTTATGAGAATAAATTATTCCGGGAAATTGTCACATTCCCATGGGAAAACGGGTATCCCAACTGGTAGTAAACTTTTGACCCCCTTTTGACACCTTTAAGGATTAAAATTTAAAAAATGCTGAAACACGTATTTAATTATTTTAAGTTATGAGTCTAATAAGAAATATTGAAACAGATCGCACTTAAGATAAAAAACTTTCATACAAACTTTTAACCCCCTTCTCACCCATTTAAGGGTTAAAATTTCAAAAATGCTGAAACACGTGTTTAATTATTTTAAGTTATTAGTCTAATCACAAATTTTAAAACAGATCACATTCATTTAAAAAAACGAACTTTCATACAATTTTTTAACCCCCTTTTGACCCTATTAAGGGTTTAAATTTCAAATATGCTGAAACACGTGTTTAATTATTTTAAGTTATAAGTCTAATCATTAATTTTGAAACGGATCACACTTAAGACAACGAACTTTCATACAAACTTTTAACACCCTTTTCATCCTTTGGGGGATTAAAAAAAAGAGTGATTCAAGAGGAAGGTTTGTACCTATGTATGATTTATGTCGGGAGAAGGTCTGTTTCCTGTGGGAAATCAGTTAGCAGCGGGTGAAACCGCTGGGCGGGCCGCTAGTAATGGATAAAATCAGGAATGAGACTATCCGCAAAAATACCAAAGTAACGGACATTTTCAAGAAATATAGCAAACTGAAGTGGCAGTGGGCAAATCTGTCGTAGAACCGACGAACGTTGGGGTAAGCGGGTTCTCGAGTGGAGGCTGCGATTCAGCAAGCGTAGTGTTGGACAACCTCCGGGCGGCTGGTAGCGATTTGATGGCGAAAACGAGAGATCGTGCCCTATGGCGTCCCTGGAACTGCATAGGCTGATGTATGTACTCAATACTAAAGACTACTTGTATTCGCTTCGAATTGATGCGATTTCTGGATTACACATTTTGGATAACATACTTAGTGATTTTTTAATTAACATTATGGAAAAATTACGGCCGTGACAGGTACTCTACTTTTATCTACCATTCTTTGGCATTACAGTATTAATTTTAGTTTATTCAGCAGAATCTCACACATGTATCTCATACTCAAGTTTGTACAGGGCACAAAGGCATGCAAATATTATCTTAATCTTAATAAGCCTTGATAAGATAACAGTTAAATACTTAGGTTAGGTGCAATCTTAAGATTCTTCGTAAGTTGTTTGACTTGCACACTACTTAACTATGTCCGCTACATTAACATGAAATCTACTTTGTCATTTTTATCAGCATCATCTTAAGGTGCAACATCAGCGAAACAAGCGCCGTTACCTAATTATATCGGAAAAGATAAAACTTATTCGACTTTTCTTTATGAGGTTGGTGTTGTACTGGTCTGATGTTTGACCACATTAATTATTTATCTATTTACCGTTTATTGAACACAAAAACATTACAAAAGAAACACATATAAAGAATTACGACACAACAGGACAACTTATTTCTATTAAGAAATTTCTTCCAGCTGACCTACGTAAAGTGAGACTTTATTAGACAGGCGGATTAGGCGTGCCGTGCACAATAGAATATAATAAGATTAAAATAAACCTACATTACTTCATTAATTACTTCTTTCATATTTATAAACAATGTTACCGCCCACCGGTGTCCCCTGCCTCGAACTTTTAAACGTCCCTTTCCCACTAATGGCAAATCCTGTGTGTGAGAACAGAGCGGAATCCCCATATTTAGACGATTTTTCACTCTTTTGGAAATTTCTTGCGAAATAAACAAGTATTCAAAAAACCGAACGACAAGAATCTAGTTCGCAAAAAATAATGTGTTATGTTTATAAGATCTCAATACACTACGCAAAAAAGTGTAAAAATAGACCAAACTTTGAAAAATAAATCTATCGAGCAAACTTTCCTTAATCCTGCGACTTTTCCTGCGACGAAAACCGGGTTATATCGCTGATCTGTTTATGGAAACAAGTATGAAAACAATCTTTCCATTACACTATTTAAATTTGAGTGAGACATAACTATAACTTATAAAACAAAGCGGATTGAACTGGAAATAATAGAGAGTTAGATTTGTCCTAAAAATTACAATCGTTCCACCCTCATTTCTACGGATAATTTTCTGTATTTAAAAAGGTAGTTTACACTGGTAGTTCTAATATAAACCACCATCATGCAAAATTTCCAGTTTCTACGTCTACTGGTTGCACTGTGTGTTAAAAACGTTAATGTTATCAGTTATACAGTCATCTTAAAACTATAAATAACTTGATAGTATGTATATAACAAACAATATAAGTAGGTCTGACCTGTGTCGTCTAGAGTCGTTCTTTATCTGAAGAACATGACATTATAACATTCGGTCAATCTAACTATCTGATACTTACCTATAGTCTGTACGTGTAGGTTCAATTTTTTTCAAATTTGACAGATTAGGTATACGACGATGCCGTCTGATGCCGGCTTAGAGGGTTTGATGTGTATTGCAATTTTAGGCGTTGGGCTGACAACCTGTCACTATAGTCATACAAAGTTATCTCATTGACCCTCAAACTTTTGTCAGACGTGGTGTTAATATCCGTTTTACGGCCGTTAACGCTCTGTCTACCCCGTAAGGGATATAGGCGTGATTTGTGTGTGAGGTGTACGACCATATATTAGTGTACGAGTAATACAGATGACAATACGAAAACACTGACCTTTTTCGTTTAGGCCTGTTATATTGGCAGGTTTTTTATAATTTACTGTTTACATTTTAAGTGCACAAATATTTTTTTCAATAAGCATTTGTGTCATTTCTTTTTTATATTATATTTGACAGCAATAAATAACAACTACTACTGTATTTGTATGTTTCGTTGATTATAAATTTGTCCGTTTTGATGGAAAAATATTAAACCCTGTGGTACGTAGAAACTTGGAGTATAAAACAGCTGCTTTCATTTGTTTACTAAATGATAAGTACCTAAACGTACATACTATAGCTAGGCACTTACGAGTACTTAATCCATGCTTTCTTCAAATGAAGGTCAATATCAACGTGTTTTATCGAGTTGCATAGCATGTAATTGATCCTGATTGTCTGCAGGTTTGAATAGTATTGTATCATCATCAGATGGCAATATTGCCTCATTTTCGACACGGTTGCTTTAACAACATGTTTGCATATAATTGACATATTATATTTTGAACCAAATATGTATTTACTATTTTCTCTCAAGTACTGTAAAATCCAAAGAGGATAATATAATAAAACTGCTTAAGACGATTATATCCGTTTGTCAAATTGTATACGATTTTATGTTGTTACATTTAAATACATACACAAATCACGCCTTTTCCCTTGCGGGGAGCGAAAACGGCCCTAAAAAAGGAATATTTTCGCCACGTCTGACAAACATTTGAGGGTCATTCAGAAAACTGTATATCGCCATAATGCCAGATTATCAGCCCATTGTCTAAAATTGCAAAACACTTGTGACCCTGGAGTGCCTTCGTCTCTTCCTACGACACCCACGGGAAAGAAATGGGATGATGCCATACTTCTTATTTTCGTGTGGGACACCGAGTCGTCCAACGACCCTGGTGTCAGAGGTTTTCAACCGCCTACTACTAGTACCTTACTGAGCCGACATCACACGGTACGGTTTTATGTTGTTAAACTTTTTATTTTCCTTTTCCTACATTACATAATTTTTAAATTATGGCTTGATTTATCTGTCTTTTGCTACTATGGGCTGACAACCTGTCACTATGGCGATACACAATTTTCCGATTGTCCCTCAATAATCATGTGTCAGACGTGGCGTAGATGTCCGTTTTTTGCGGCTGGTCCTCTCTCCCTTCCCCACAAGGGATTATAGGCGTGATGTGTGTATGTGTATCTATATTTTGTCGACTAGGAGTCCTACGAACTAATCATTACCTCTTTTTATTGTATTCTTGACACGGTCGTAAATATCTTTAAAATGACGTGTCTTCCTTTTTTGACAAATATATGTGAAATTTTGCATATGTATGCTAAATAGAGATTAAAATGCCACTATCTATCATTTTCAATAGCTCAGGTTACGAAAAAACATAGCAAGAAATTGATAAAATATGCATTTTTACTAAGCAAATATATTTTATTAACTAAGGATATAATTTTAGGTGATATTTATTAAAATAGCTATTAGTTAATGGTTAATGGTGTCGACTGACAGACTGGACACGTATAAATTGAGAATATATAAAAACTATGTAAAAACAAAGTTATGTACGACATCACTCTTGTTAGATACCTTTATTTCAAACTAGATTTCCGCCCAGCGATTTACCCGCTGCCACTCATTTCCCCGTGGTAATAGTTGTTTTCCCGCAGTGAAAAGTGGCCTATGTGTTATTCCAGGTTATACTCTACCTGTGTTCAAAATTTTATCCAAATAGGTCAAGCCGTTTGAGCGTGAAGAGGTAACAAACATACATACACATACACAAAAACTCTCAGATTTATAATGTTAGTGCGGATTTATTTTATCAACTCATACTTGTCACAATTAAAACAAACACAACTCTAGACTAACTTGGCAATCTGTCACAGTATAGCTTCACAGATATACCGCGTGTTACAGAATAACAAGTAAAGCCGAGAGGGTGTAAAAGGGACCCTTGTAAAGAGTCTATTGACAAAAAATTTAAGCCGTAGTGACGATTTTGAAAATTACGGAAATTATATTTTTATATCAAATTACTCGAAAAAATTATCGTTGAATCGCAGCACTACTTTGACAGTTAAAAGTTCAACTGAAGTTGCCAACGCGGCGCAGTGAAATTCGATATACATTGCTCGGTATTTCATGGGTGTAACCATTTTAATGAACTGAAGATAACCAGAAATGTATGCCAAATCGAAATTCGTTGGAATTGAAATCTCGTACTGACCTAGACTAGTGCTGTTATTATTTCATCGACTGATGAAAATAAAGAATATTATTATTTTTGCGTTATTTTGTAACAGCTTGTATATTTATGCAGCCATTTTGACACATAATGTAGATATTTTACACCATCCACACTTCCACATAATATACCAAATATATACCTAGTCACAGAATAATCAGTAAAGCCGACGGGGCGTAAAGAGTCCCTTGTAAAAAGTCTACATAATCATTTATCTGTGTACCTTGACCTTGACAATATATAAAAGCCGTAGAGACGACTTTTAAAATTACGGAAAATAGTTTTTAAATCAAATCACACGAAAATTGTATCGTTGCATCGCAGCACTATTTTGACACTACAAAGTTCCCCATGAAGTTGCCAACGCGGCGCAGCGAGATTCGTTATACATTGGTTGTTCTTACATGGGTGTCATCATTTCAATAAACTGAAGATAACTAGCAATGTACTCCAAATCGAAATTCGTTGAAAAGTGTAGTACTGACCTAAAAGTGATGTGACAGATGGTAATAAGGAATATTATAATTTTAAGGTTCTTTTGTGACAGCTTTAATATTAGTATTATAAATTCTCGAATAACTCTATCTGTCTTTCCGCTGCGTTTTCACGCTCCAAACCGATTTTGATGAAATTTGGCACAAACATAGATAAGACGGTAATAAAGGACAAAGGTGAGTTATTATATTACCGCGGGAAAAAGCTAAACAGGAAAATAGCTAACACACACACACGATCCGTTGGTTGCAATGCACCACCCAAAAATCAAATTTCATATTCTCTTCTTAATTTTTTATTACATACATTTTTAATTATTCCTACAATCCTTCTGCCTGAAGGCGTTAAGATGCCAAGCTGTCACACGATACGATCGACGCATTCAAAGGAATCCAAACCAATGTCAGAATTAATAACAGCACCATTATGTGAACGAACCGCCCTTAAGGTGCAACATCAGCGAAACTAGTGCCGCTCAGTAAATTGTATACACTGACTGAACTGAACACTTGATTTAATTTAAAATTAAAATGGTAAAATTATGATAACGATAAAGTGGAGTGTACTTGCAGCTGTCTGGCAATTGTAACTAACATAAAATTAAGCTATCTATGATTTATATTATGTACAACAAGAAAAGGTGTGATATATCAATATTTTTGGTAGCAAAACACCAAATGCAATTACAATACTGTACCTTTTAAGAATAAATTATGAATCAATATTTATTGTATGAATAACGGTGCCGTGTAATGCCGGCTTAGAATAGTATCGACTAAACCCTATGACAAAATGTAAACTCAATTTCATAAACCTAGACTAGTTCGGTAAGGCTAGACTTGTTCGGTAAGGCAAATGACCTCCAACAGAGGTCTAATGTCCAGCAGTGGAATGATGCTGAGGACTGCTTGCAGACGCAAACATAAATGCAGCTTCATCAACAGCTGACAACGACTGTTGTCGACCTGTTAACATGCTGCCCCAGCATAACGCTGGCGTGTCGACACAGTGCCGTACGTCTTTTTAACTTCTGTAAAGGGCTCCACTAGTCTGACATTTCACCTTAAACATTTCCGTCAACTGGAGTTGGCCGCTCGCTCGATGACTCTCATGATAAAAAATAATTCATTTAATGAAATGATGAACGTTGTCCAAATAAAGAATTCAATAATTTTTTTAAGAAAGTTGCTTTCGAATCGAATTTAAAAACTCATTGCTGATTTCCGACTGTTTTTGTTTGTAAACTAAGGCAGTTCTCCCACTATGACCGAGTGACGAGCGTATTTTTGACGCATCCGCCTGTCAGAGGACAGGAAATTTTGTAATCCCATACAAAAAACGGAAACTATGGCACACTGTTACGCTGCGATTTGACCAAGGTGTTTGACAGACGCATCCGTCAGTCCGTGAAAGGCTTGAAGTTGCATTGAACATTTCTGCGACTCCGCATAAATGAATCGCGAGATCCGAAGCTCTCATATCTACAAAACATTCGAAAACCGTATAGGCGGCAAGCAGCCATAGAAGCATAGAATAAATATTAACCCTACCGTGTAGAAATTAAACTCCTTTGTCCTACTTCCCTCCTTAGCCCGTTACCCCGCGCGGACTCAGCGACATAACCAGGGCTGTCATGTGCTGATAATTTTAATTCCAGAATGAGGTATCAATACAAATGATTTTTAGATATTTTCAGTCAGGTTTTTAGGTATTTTATAATGACCTTGGGCGCGTCTGGGGCGGGAGTGTCGTCTTTTGAGTACCGTCGTTTCGTTAAGTCGGATTACACTTCTGTCAATTTTCCTCTGTTGGCACCTCTTTCAGTATGGAGATGACTGCTGTCAAATACGACTAATTGGAACGGCGGCGGTACTTTAGGTGTGCGAAATCTGTGCGGCAAGATTGATAGGCATCAACCACCCGAACAAGCTGGTTTTAGCCCTGGATTCGCAACCACAGATCATTATGCAGAAGGACGTTTTTCTAATGCTGCCGTAGCATTTGCATTTATGTGTGTCCAGCCATAGTGTAAGATTCGCTTATGTCACAGATAATATAATGCTGCTTATGTAAAGTTCGACATGAACATTTTCGTTATCTATTCTCAAACTATTCAATTTTCCGAAGTATTGTAACAAGGAAAAAATCAATGAAATCAATTTAAAGAAAAAGATGTAGTAGGTATGGAACATCAAAAGCTAGTTAATATACCGGCGAATATTAAATTAGGGACTGTGGTAGGGAATTTGAGATTACGCATTAAAATGCGTAACGCGGACATCGCCCTGATTCTTTCCTCAATCACATATAACAAATTATTCAAAAAGCCGACCGCATTCTATAAATGGATTCCGCATCCAAAAAAGGCGCGAAACCTCAAAGAGAAAGGAATGACGTAGTGATGGCGTTGGTGCTCCACAGAGGGCATGCGAAGCGTGTCCGGTGACGTCATAGAGCGGTAACGAAATTGTTTTATTATTCCAGACATTTATGAACAGGTTATACACACACACACACACGCCTATAATCCCTTGCGAGGTAGGCAGACCGTAAACGGCCGCAAAAAACTTTTGAGGGTCCTTCGGAAAATTGTGTATCGCCCAAGTGACAGGTTGTCAGTCCATTGCCTAGAATTGCAATACACGAGTCCCTTACTCGCCTCTTTCGACTCCCACGGGAAAAAAATGGGGTGATGCTATTCTAAGCCGGCATCACACGACATAACGGGTTATAAAGCGAATCAACTCATTCCACGAACAACAAATGAAACAGTGAAGTCGTTGACCAGTGTAAGATGGTAATTTATGGCATTGGTCATTGATGTTAGTTCCAGCATATGCAGCAAATCTTCATAAATAGTTATTTTCTCGTAAATATAACAGACAGGAAATCTACACTACTCCGCATCCCGCCGAAATCGACCGTATTTAATCGGTTCTCCCACATGCGTCTGTCAGTGGAAAGGAAATTGCGAATTCGGATCTTATTCCCATACAAAAACAGCTAAAAAAAAGCGACGGACGACAAGTGAGAGAATCGCCTCAGGACTACGGTCAATATTACACTTTCATATTATGTGATGCAGAAATATGGGAATTGCTTTATCCAATGAATTATTCAATTGTAAAGTCGTCTAGATTTTGTTAAGCTTGTATAAAAAAGTTACAGAAATACTGTTGGCAACACTGAACGGTCAAGTTGTAAACAATAGAGTTGTAAGAATTTTTTATTTTATTTAATATGGTGGATCATTTTCATTTTTACTGATTATTTTTTATTTAATGCAAGAAGTTCTTATAGAAATGTAAACGTATTGCTAAAAACTGTTGCGAATTCCTAAGTACTTAGAAACGGTTAAATTTTGAAACATGTTTAGCGTCAATGACTATGAGTTTTGCGAAAAGCTGTTTTTCATCGCAGAAATGCATGGCTTTTTCTTACTAAACTTTGAAATTATGGGAAAATTATAAAAATCATTGAATATTGCAAACTTGTTTGGATAATAAAGGCAACATATAAACTCAAAATCGGAATAATACTATTTGTTGTTTCAGAGCAGCCTTGCAATTTGACGTCATACCGAATAGTGCAATACGGGGTGTAAGGGACGGTGTACCGAAAACTTTGCAGGCATGATCAGACCATGAAACTGAACAACTTTTTCTATGGAAGCTATGTTGGTAAACGAGAATTTTTTTTCGATCTCCCTTACAAAATTCCCGATCAGCTGACTGACTTTCTATGGAAACTCGAAAAAAATATTTCGTTTCCCATCATAGGCTCCATAGTAAAAGTTGTTCAGTTTCATGGTCTGATCATGCCTGCAAAGTTTTCGGTACACCGTCCCTTACACCCTGTATAAAACCGGGATTGTGGAACAATACTCGTAGTAATTCAAGTAATGCAGAATGCACCGCGGTTGACGCGTACGCACTCACTGTGTCCAAGGGTTGTGGAAAAATAATATATATTTTTTGAAAAATCGATTTAAATTTCATAATATTATTTGTTTTATTTTGTCTTTTATATTTTACAATTAACCAGTTACAAAATTCTCGAGTAATAAAATAAATCTTATAAGGCCCGTCTGGCTGTGCATAGAGGGGTGGTTAGTTCCAACACTTATTTATGGAAGTGAAAGTTGAATATGGCACAAATGAGAGCGTTAAGATGTATAATTAACGTAAAATTTAGTGGCAGGTTAAAGAATAGCGTGATAACGATAAGGGAACGTTGTATATATGATGTATAAATTTGATTGATTGTATAAATGAAGACTGGTAAAGAAAAGGGTATGCTTAGATGATTTGGTCATGTAGAGAGGATGAATGAAAGAAGATTAACGAAACAGGTGTATATGGCATGTTTGGAAGGAAATACAAATCGGGGCCGTTGCTAAAGAAAGGTCAGGTCAAGAGACAAGCGTGCATGAAGAGATTGATGAATGTAGAGGAAGCGAAAGAAGTATGCCAGGATCGTAGTAGATGGAAGGAAGTATTCGTGATTTATGTATGTAGTAGGTATAAAATACATAAAAATATTTTCGAATTCAAAATAGATTCCTGCATTTGATAATAGGATGCTTTCACCTTTTCCTTTCATAGCATGAAGAAATAAATTATATTCGTCCATAACGGCCCGTTTAGTAAAAGTTTTAACTTTAATTTCGGAAAGTAAAATATATAATAATTATTGTGAAACAATAACTTTTTATTTAAACCTGCAAGTACCACAAACGAGGTGTTAATGAGCCTCAATGAGACCACTGTTGACCAAAGAGCTTGCAGCATTCTAGGCCAACGGCTAAGCTTACGCTTACGGGAACGCTGCTGATAGCTTACTGGGTACCATGTCTCATGGAGGAGCACTAGACGACCTTTTTTTATTTAGCTGAATAATTAAGGTAAGTCACTAAGTAGTAATTTCATTCTAGTTTAGCTTGGTTTTAATTTTGATTTGTCCCGTTCTATTACTTTTATTTACCTGAATAAATATCTACGCTACTTTATAATTAAACTATAATTCTGCTTTAAAATGAATCGATTATTAAATAATCGATTTTTGGTACGCAAGTCACATCCCTAACAGTGTCCTGTTTAATTCTGATGATGACGCTATATGTTGACGCAGGAGCGATCTCCTTACATTTCAGGATATGATGTGAAATTGGTGTTTCAGTTGGATATCAATTGGATGGTTTTGGACTTCTGGTATTCCGCTAACAATAAGAAGTTTAAAAAGCATGGTGGCCATAGTATGATAGTTGCGTATCGATGGCAATTCAATGGCAAAAAATAAAGGGTCGGGGCCCTGCATTCACAGTTGAGCTAATTATTTAAAAAATATATACTATGTCACATCCACTAATATGTATTGCACTCGGTACCTACACTACATTTGTTGACATTATAACTATCAAAACGATCTAGATGAGATGGCCTAGTTGTCTCATCGACATTATCAGGATGAATGTAGATACAATTTGCAAATAACGCAACCTGCTTATACTAATAAATTGTCATCAACATCAGCATTCATCACACATATCGTATAGCAATTATCTAAGTAGGTAAGTATTAGTTTACTTGATAAATTACAAAATTCTTATTGAAAATGTCGATGGGAAGTCACGCGGTGATATAACATTTTCGCAAAATAATAAAAATAAATGGTAAGATTTCCTAGTTAAAACCGAATCGCCACTTTACGCCAATAGATTGGGTACTGCTGCAAAAATACGTTTGATTTTATTGAGGACTAGCAGCCCGCGCAGCGGTTTCACCCGCCGCTAACAATTTCCCCCCCGGAAAAAGACAGTTTAATATAGCCTATGTTCATCAGGGATAATGTAGGATTCTAAACATCTTGACTTCAATTTGAAACAAATATCGTTTTCAGATGGTAGTGGCATAAAGTTACATGCCGTGTGATTAACCTGGCCAGCCCCCCAGGCAGTGCCTATATTTTTATTTTTTTTATCCCGCCCGAGCCGGTTTTCTATTAGGTCATAACAAAATTGTAATAAAAAAAAGAAAATTGTATGATACAAATTTATTTTCTTAGAATGACGGTTCATGACGTCAATAAGTGATAATACTATCCTACATTGAATAAAGAATTTCAATTTCAATTAAGGGTAAAAGAATTTTTTAAATCGGTCCAGTAGTTTCGGAGCCTATTCAATTCAAACAAACAATAAATAAAATCATGTTTCTAATATAAGTGTAGATTATATAATTATTATTTTTGTGTGATGCCGGCTTAGAATAGCATCACCCGATTTCTTTCCCGTGGGAGTCGTAGGAACTTGAGGGTGTGTATTGCACTTTTAGGCGATGGGCTGACAACCTGTCACTATGGCGATACACAATTTTCCGAATGACCCTCAAACATATGTCAGAAGTGGCGTAAATGTCCGTTTTTGCGGCCGTTTACGCTCTGCCTACCCCGCAAGGGATAATAGGCGTGATATGTGTATGTATGTATTATTTTAGTGTAGATTTTTTAATGCATTATGTAATGTTTTTTGTCGTCTTTTTATACCGAGTAAGGGACAGCCCTTCGAATACTGATAGGGTGCATGAAACATAAAACTGGACAACTTTCCCCTAGGAACATGTCAGGAAACGCCAAAAAAATTACCTTCCATACAAAATCACAATCAGCTGACTGCATTCACTATGGGAAGTCAGTTTTTTACGTTTCCTGAAATATGTTCTTAGGGGAAAGTTGTTCAGTTTCATGGTCTGCATGTACCCTATTAGTATTCTGAGGGCTATCCCTGACACCCTTTAATACAGTAATGATTAAATGTAATCATTACACTGGTACGAATAATGTGGCGTAGTTGGTACATTTTTAAATGAAAAAGTAGTTATTGTGGCATAACTGTAATAGTTAGACATATGGTATCGCGGACATTATTATAGATATTGATGTCCTCTATAAAACTGTACTACATCACTTTGCTCTATTGTCAATAATTTCCACAGCGTACGCGATATAAGATATATTTTTGGTACATTTTTCACACCTTGGGTTACATTATCGAAATTTTCACGCGGATCCCTATTTTTTTCTCGTATAAAATATAGCCTATGTTCATCAGGAATAATGTAGGATTCTAATGGTGAAAGAATTTTTAAAATCGGACCAGTAGTTTCGGAGCCTATTCGATGCAAACAAACAAACAAACAAACAAACAATCAAATCTTTCCTCTTTATAATATTAGTGTAGACGAAATACTCTTTATACTCTTTATCTTTGAATAAAAAGTAGTTTTTCTCCAAATATACACGGGCCTTTAATAATTTCGCTTAAACATTTTGTAAACCATAAGGTACTTACTATTCATCGCATGTTGTCTATTGAATTTCTGTTTTACGTATGTACATAAGTATACTTAGCTATAATATTACTTTCTCTATTTACGAGAGAAACAAATAGTGTCATCAAATCATATTTTTTTACAAATTAATTGAAACGTATGGTTATTATAAATTATAATAAAATTGCTAACGCATTAATACGCTACACTAAGCATGAGTCAAGAGGATTTACTTTAGTACCTACTTACCTATATCGTAAGTTTTTTTGTAGCTCCACTTCCCCCTCCAGCTACAAGAACACCATCTATCTTTTTATTAGTGAACTAAGTAACTACGTCTATCAGGCTTCAACTCAGGCGCAAAAGAAACATTATTAAGGTCATTCAAGCAGTTGAGGTAAAAGTCATGGCGGTCAGATGGCGCTACTGTACGAAAACTTAATAAAAACGTATAGGTTTAAACTGTAAGCAAACTTTCAGGGTGATTCTAAGTTCCATTTTATAGAATTACGAAAAGAAAATTGTCTGAATGTTTGTACTTACAGACATTTATCTAATCACAGATAATAGAGGTATAATATTACTACCTAACTTGCTGTAAATTGCTTCTACTTATAAATAAAGGCTATGATATGCGATTCTGAATTTTTTCGAACTTGAATAGGGACCTAAGTAACTATCGTTATATTTTATATCAATAGATATCAGTCAGTCATCTGAAAAGTAATGTGTGTATCTTCTGATATTGTCCGTTTCTGTAGAGTCGATGGATTCACTAGCTACCACACCCGTCTTCCTGTTACCTGAAAATCTTACCTAACTTATCCTTACCTTTCTGGTCACCTTATTCGCCTCAGGGCTGGGCATATAGAAGTCCACGATCCCGAGCAGGCAGTCGTCGCAGCGGCACACGTCACTTGGCAATGAGGACATGGAGCCGAAACTGCTGCAGCTGTCCATGGAGTCCGTGCGGACCAGCTTTCCCGTACTAAGCGCCTCCATTTTTGCTACCAATAAGCTTTCCATCAGAGACCTAGGTTTGGCTGGCGACCGTGACCGTCTAGCCAGGTCTGGAGACAGCGGTCTATACCGTTCGAGCGCTTCAGGCGAGACGGCGACTGGTGACAAAGGGCGATGCCGTGTGAAGTCGTGGCGCCTCAGGTCTGGCGACATCGGCCTCACGAGGTCGACTGTCGACGACGCGCGGGACAGTGGCGGCGTCACGCTGCGGCAATGCGACGACGTCATCTTGGTGGCCCGCATTGGTGGCGCGGCACTATTCACTGCTATCGGTTCGTTTATTTACACTCCCGCATATATTGCGTCACTGTTTCTCACATGTTTTGTTCACTGTTTTTGTTTAGCACTGTTTTAGTAGATCTGAAATATTGGGAAGTTTTCATCGTTTTATAAGGAACCTTATAATGGAGACCTTATGCTTAAGACTTGCTTTGTTTTGAATAGTAGGTACCAAGATCCACTCCCCGATTCATACAGCTACCTTTTTGCCACCCTGTGCGTAATGGCACTCCCGTGAGGTTAGTGATGCCACTATAAGAATAAAAGCAAAGCATCATTGACGTCCTATAGTTTATCTCCATAGGATAAAAAAATAGAATTGAAAAGGCGTCAGTTTTCAAATTTCAGTTGCTTGACATTCTACTCTGCTGGTAGCAGGTAGGTAGTAGTGTCACGCCGTGGGAAAGGTAAAAGCATAGTGTCAACAGCCATAAAAAACGGTCGTTCACTACTTCTGCCAATTATTTTAGAATCATATAAGTTGTTTTACACTTGTGACAAGTCGTGTCAGCTCAGCCCATCTACTTAAGCTGAAATGTCAGTAAGCCTCATAAATAGGACAAAATGATAATTATTGATATGCTAAGCACGTTCAGAAACTATCTTCATACAAAATTATTGGCAACTTTTTTATTGTCTTGTAGCGCCACTAAGCCCAGGACAGGATATCTCGTCCAGATCTTTACGCAGCTTCCCCAGGTAGTTTCCACTGATTGCCATGCCATGCACGTTCGGAAACTGACTTTTCCTAAATTACCAAGCAACTTTTTAATTATTTGGTAGCGCCACTTAGCCTAGGATATCTCGTCCACTGCGCAGCTTCCCCAGGTAGTTTCCACTGATTGCCATGCCACGCACGTTTGGATACTGCCTTCGCACGCCATGTACGTACAGACATACCGAAGATAAAACACTATTGCGGTTATTGCTGGTTGGTGGCGAATCTGGCAAACGGATTCCTTATTGGAGCAAATTGATACTCGTGAAGTAAAGAGTGTTCCTGTCATTCAGATTTTTATGGAACAGAATATTTTTTAGACTATTTGAAAGAAACTCTGCTTACTTATTTAATTAATTATGAGAGGGGGGTGTCATGCAATGTAATAAGTGGATCAGTTCATCATTCTGAAAATACACCTTTTTTTATAAAGCTATTGTATCTTGACAATGAATGTCAAGATCATAATTTAAAAAAATATCTTTTCCTGACCGGATAGCCAAGCTCAAAATATTATTCAGTTTAACCAAATTTTACTTAGTTTAAAGAATCGCAACCAAATTACAGCTGTAACTTCTTACTTCCTCTTTTATAAAAAAAAAAAAGTAAAATATTAGGTGCGGAATGCGGAATACGTTCGCTAGAATCAGCCCCAGTGTCTTGTCATCAATTTCGTGTCGATGTCAACTCGTTTTAAGAAGTAATGGGGTTTATCTTGCCGCATCATGTTTGTGTTTGACAGTTTCAACGCTTGTTCGGAAAATGCAGCTGTTTTTACTGTGGTAGATGTTTTTTCAACAAGTACCAACCATTTCTAAACGGTTGTCCCTCTTATTATTTTCCTCTGCTTATTTTTAACGCACAGTAGCCGTATTTGTATGGGAATAAGATCGGAATTCACAATTTTCTTTTATGACAGCCGCATGCGTTACAGTGCGATAATAATAAGCAGCGACGGACGACACACGAGAGAACCGCCTAATATGCAATGACTTATGGCAGATTCAAGTTTTTTGATTATATTCCGGACAATTAATAATTAAAGGAATTTGCACCATTAATGATACACCCTCAGTGTAAACAAGTGACCTAAAAATCTTTGTCCGACGATTCAAAGGACAACAAAACTAGGAAATAACCTACAAAGGTATCAAAGTTATTAAGATGTTTAATAAATGCGTGATTGCCTCCAACCAAGTTTATTTTTTTAAATAACAGTAACTTTTTATTGTATGAGATAACTACATATTACTTTTACATACATACATACATATATCACGCCTATAATCCCTTACGGGGTAGGCAGAGCGTAAACGGCTGTAACAAAACAGACATGTACTCCACGTCTGACAAACATTTGAGGGTCATTTGGAATATTGTTTATCACGATAGTGACAGGTTGTCAGCCCATCGCCTAAATTTGCAACACACACCCGAGAGTCCCTTAATCGCTTCTTACGACAACCACGGAAATTAAATGGAGTGATGCTATTCTAAGCCGGCATCACACGGCCATTTATTTTTACATTTATGTTAATAAAAATAATTCGAATCTGAAAGTATGCCGCGTGATGCCGGCTTAGAATAGCATCGCCCCAATTCTTCCCGTTGGTCTCGCAAAAGGCGCCTACGGGATAATTTCAACCATTCAGGAAATGAGCAGCAACGTTCCCTGTGAATGTAACATCTTGCGATGCGCTCGCCAATCGTGATGAGTTTGGCAATACCCTCCGATAAGGGGAGACCCTTGTCCAGCATTCAACTGTTGTAGCTGCTAATATTAGGTCCTTACATATGAAATTGGCGTTTTGTACGGGAGGAACAAAAAGTCGTTTTTTTTAATATAGTATATTTATTTAATCAAAGTATGAGCCATTGTAATCTATGCACTTTTGCCATCTCATAGGTAGTTCATTGATCCTTTTACTAAAAAAACCATTCGGACGGGAATCAATAAAATCTTTGAAGGCGATTTGGACTGCCCCATCTGAGTTGAATTTTTTCCCTTGCAAGAAGTTATCCAAATTTCGAAAAAAATGGTAATCTGTTGGAGCAAGGTCCGGGGAGTACGGTGGATGCCTTAGACATTCCAATTGAAGCTCTTCTAATTTGCTAGCCGTCTGTTGTGCAGTGTGTGGTCTAGCGTTGTCGTGAAGCAACAGTGGCGTAGAGCGATTGACCTACCTCGGTTGTTTAGCAGCTAGCTTTTCTATCATGGTTTGCAATTGCTGACAGTAGACATCTGCCGTAATCGTCTGGCCAGATTTGAGAAAACTGTAATGAACGACACCGGCGCTAGTCCACCAAACGCTTACAAGTAACTTTTAATTGGTCAATTTTCGCTTGGAGCAGGCTTTGGCTGGCTTGCCAGGGTCCAGCCATTGTGATGAGCGCTTCCGATTATCGTAGAGAATCCACTTTTCATCACAGGTAATGATTCGATTTAAAATCCCTTCGTTATTGTGCCGGTCAAGTAATGTAACGCAGCAGTTGACGCGCGTTTGCCGGTTTGCTTCACTCAATTCGTGAGGAACCCACCTTTCAAGTTTTTTAATCTTTCCAATTTGCTTCAAGTGGATTAAAACAGTTTTATCACTAACACCGAAGCCTGCAGCTAATTCGGACGTGGTTTGCGATGGATCCGCTTCCACAATAGCCTTCAATTCTTCATTATCAACTTGGGTCTCCGGCCGTCCACGGGGCTTGTTTTGCAGGTCGAAATTTCCAGAACGAAAACGTTGGAACCAAAAACGCACTGTGTTTTCTTTTGCGACACAACCGCCATACACATCATTAACCCTTCGAGCCGTTTCCGCAGCACTGGTGCCACGGTGGAACTCGTACTCGTAAATAACGCGATATTTCAAATTTTCCATTTTGTAAATTGAGCGATGCAAACAGAAAAAAGATAAGTAAAAAAACAAATGAATGACGGTTTACGAAACACAACTACATGTGGAAATAGCTGTATAAATTTGAATTTCGAATTCCTAACCAAATAGGAGAAATTTGTGATCAAAGTGGCCAGTACGACAAAACGACAATTTCATATGTAAGGACCTAATATTAATGTTGAATCATAAACACACACACATATCACGCCTATAATCCCTTGCGAGGTTGGCAGACCGTAAAAACGGACAAATGTTTGAGGGTCATTCGGAAAATTGTGTATCGCCATAGTGACAGGTTGTCAGCCCATCGCCTTAAATTGCAATACATACCCTCGAGTCCCTTGGTCGCCTCTTACGACTCCCACGGGAAAGAAAGGGGTGATGCTATTCTAAGCCGGCGTCACAGGGCAATCATCCACACTAATCCACACTTCCACACTAATATTATAAATGCGAAAGTAACTCTGTCTGTCTGTCTGCTACGCTTTCACGGCCAAACCGCTGAACCGATCTTCATGAAACTTGGCACAGAGATTGCTAACATACCGAGAACGGATATAGGCTACTTGTTATCTCCATTCGAGGGTCTGGAGTACAGATGTAGACCACCAGGTGTACCACCAGGAGCCCAGCTAAACTATTAGAGATACAGGCATGGTTCCAAAACAAAAGTTGTTCAGTATGATGGGCCGCTTCTTTTCACAAGGACATTGAGGATCTGGTGTACCTTATGTAGACCACCAGGTGTACCATCAGGAGCCCAGCTAAACTATTAGAGATACAGGCATGGTTCTACAACAAAAGTTGTTCAGTATGATGGGCCGCTTCTTTTCACAAGGACATTGAGGATCTGGTGTACCTTATGTAGACCACCAGGTGTACCATCAGGAGCCCAGCTAAACTATTAGAGATACAGGCATGGTTCTAAAACAAAAGTTGTTCAGTATGATAGGCTGCTTCTTTTCACAAGGACATAGAGGATCTGGAGTACATTATAGAGACCACCAGGTGTACTATCAGGAGCCCACCTAAACTTTTAGAGATACAGAAATGGTTCCAAAACAAAAGTTGTTCAGTATGATGGGCTGCTTCTTCTCACAAGAACATAGAGGATCTGGAGTACATTATGTAGACCACCAGGTGTACCATCAGGAGCCCACCTAAACTATTAGAGATACAGGCATGGTTCTAAAACAATGTTGTTCAGTATGATGGGAATAAGTTGAGAAAGGACATTGGCAACTTTTTACCGAGGATTTTTTTGTTATCTACTGACTGTTGTATTCAATGGTTATTAATATTGATCTCTCAGGGCAGTACACCGGATAGCAAATTTTAAATTGTCCCTTTAACAACAGAAGCAAGCAAGTCATCTTTAAACAGTAGAGATAAGAACTGTTCTAATATCATTAAAAAAAAACAAAACTATCTAACGCGGACGAAGTCGCGGGTAAAAGCTAGTAAATGATAAATGATAGAGATTATTAGGATCTACTCTAAACATGTTTAGAGTCGATGTTTTTTATGTTTAAACGAGTACTTACTTAGTACTTAAGTAAGTAAATACTCGTTTAAACGAGCACTTACTTAGTACTTAAGTAAGTAATTACTCATTTAAACATAAGTACGCAAGTGACTTTCAAAATCTCATCATCAAGGCTCGTCTAGATCAAGATAAGATTAATTATTAGACACATGGTCGCCCTACAGATTATCCTGTCAGCGGTCTAAGACAGATGGACTGCCTACGGCGCGCGCGCTGGGTGGCCGCCCACTTATGGACGTAACACGGACATCGTCAAACTTTGATCTGTTCATTAACTTGCATGTAAAAAAGAGTAAAAATAAGATGCCGGCTCAGAAATGCGTCACCCCATTTCTTTCCCTTGCGTAAGAAACGACTAAGGGACTCGAGGGTGTGTATTGCAGTTTCAGGCGATGGGGTGACAACCTGTCACTGTGGCGATACAAAATTTTGCGAATGACCCTCAAATATTTGTCAGACGTGGCGTTAATTTCCGTTTTTTGTGTCCCTTGCCAGCCTACCCGGCTTTGTAAGCGTGATATGTGTGTAAAAAAGAGTAAGTAAACTACATCTCATACATGACTGGTTGATGACGTAGCGGACAGTACAGTCGTGGGTTCGATCATCACAAGACACAAATTTTTCAGATATTTGTATTCAGGCTGGGTGTTTTCTATGTATAATATTATGTATTTATTTACAAGTGTATAGGTAATAATATCAGCTATTTAGTTTCCAGGATATTTACTTATTTAGATAATGCGCGAAACTCGGACTAAGATGGCGGAAATCGACATTCATAAATGTTTTAATATTTTTTTATATCAATGTAGAGTTACTACGGTTCCAATATGTACGATTAGCAATTACGTACAGGTCTCCCACTTGTCGTCCGTCGCTGCGTATTTTTAACGCACCGTAACGCATGCGTCTGTCTGATGAACAGAAATTGCGAATTCCGATCTTATTCAAATACTGCTACGGTGCGTAACAGATGCGTTTGTCAAGTCGTTGGACAGACGCATCCGATAAAATTTCCAAGGGTGTTAACCTTCTAGAGTCTGATAGTAACATTACATTTAAAAAAACAGCCACAGAAAAAAAAAGTCTGATATGACATCCATATTTGAAAACAATCCAAGTTTACAACATATACGCAAAAACGATAAACCGAGCGTCAATAATGCGCAAATAAGTAAACGATTCGAAGAAACATTTTGGAAGTGCGTGCGAATCTACAAAAGTTATAATTTTCCAATTTTCCTGTCTCCCAAAACGTGATAAAAACGCTACTTACAATAAACCCAGACAATCGATGAGGCGGTGCTGTCTGTTTTAAATCAGGGTTACGTATAATTAACCGCCAAAACCGTACGTAATTACAGCTATCCGAGGATCGTTTTTATATTAAATCACGAAAGAAGAGACGTGTCGTGGACTTTATAAGGAGCTTAAAGCATAACGGTACAACACAAGTATATAAAAGTAAGAGTAACAAAGAGCCAGTCTTCAATTCTATTTTCCTTGGGGAAAGTTGTTCAGTTTCACGAACTGGTTCACCCCTTAAAATATTCTAAGCAAATTTTTTTACACCTTATATACTAGTAATTTTTTCTCTTCAGGTATTGACACGCCTTGGTTTAAACTACTAACCTACCTATACAGGGTGTAAGCGACAGCCCTCCGAATACTGATAGGTTGCTTGCAGACCATGAATCTGATCAACGTTTTTGTAGGAAAATATGTTTCACGGTATTAAGAGGGCTGTCCCTTACACTCTGTATAAAAATCAAAAACACTTTGTATGATTTCATCTTATTAACACCGATTCTTTTAGTATTTTGCCATTGTAATGCCATCGACACTCAACTGTAATTCTATTGCTACTGTGATTTTCTATACTTCAAACTTTTAGCGTAATACGAAACGGCCAAAACCACCCAACTGATACTCTATTAAAACACATACATACATACATACATATATCACGCCTATAATCCCTTGCGGGGTAGGCAGAGCGTAAACGGACATTTACGCCACGTCTGACAAATATTTGAGGGTTATTTGGAAAATTGTGTATCGCTATAGTGACAGGTTGTCAGCCCATCGCCTAAAATTGCAATACACACCCTCAAGTCCCTAAGTCGCCTCTTACGACTCCCACGGGCAAGATATGGGGTGATGCTATTCTCAGCCGGCAACACACGGCAAAAAAAAACACAAAAAAAAAACGCTTTTAATTAGCGGAATACGGACCCTGAACAACTTAATCAAAGCTTTTAAAAAAACCGGTCAGTCATTATTATACCTATCACTTACAGTAACATATCGACTTTATTTTTATACATCATCAGAAATTCGTCATTTACTTTAAAATGTCATATATTTTACAAATTAGGCACTGAGCAGGAAATCCTTCAAAAATGTTTAATTTTAATACCGACTATTGAATTAATAGTTTGAGAAATTAATTAATTTTATCACATACCTATATGTGATCCCTCTATCTCTTCGTGTGGGACACCGAGTCGTCCAACGACGCGATGATTAGCCACGAGCGGCGATGCCACAAACACAGTAACGCTGTTTAGATCATCTGTCTAGATGTTTAATGATGATGATCAATTTATAAAACAAGTTAACAAAGAACCTAAATATGTCTCTCTCTTTTCGTGTGGGACACCGAGTCGTCAAACGACACGATGAACCCTGGTGTCTGAGTTTTTCAATATCGTCGCCCGGCAGTGATAACCTCGTAAAGCACAAATTCATGATTTTTCTTTTATTTTATTTTTGGGAAGAAAAGCTCGTAACGCACATTTACGACGAACGTAGGCAGGGCTGCGATACTGGGAACACCTTCTATCGATGAAAATGAGAACCTCGGTATCGATCGATATGCACATTTTGTCGAGTAAAACCTCGCATTTGCTTAGCCGTGTTTTACGATGTGTTCTAGGATGTTGCGAAAAACACGTAATTACTTTTACAAGTATATTTTATTAAAGAAAGAGTATAATAATCTCATATGTGCGGTTACAAGTTTTTCATTGTTACTACTGAACATTAAAAAGCATTGTAATATAAACTTTGGCGAGGTTTTCGTTATTGTATAATTCCATTATAACATTTAGGAGATAATGTTACTAGAGCGCCGTGTGGTGCGGGCTTGGAAGCATCATCTTGTTTGTACCCGTGAGTATCATAAAGGTGATCAATCAATATGTTGCATTGCGCTACCTAACTTATGCTGGCCACCTGGCCGTTAATTCAACTCACTTCCTTTAAAGGCACGAGGGTCCTCGGGGGTGTCACATAGGCTGCTGAGTCTGTACTTCTTGGGTGAGTAGGTCTACTTTTGCACTGTGGTGAGGCAGTGCAGTCGGGTGATTCCTTAGTGTCCATCAGCCAACGACATCTAACTAAGATATCCTGTGGCTGTTACAGTGATGGCATACATTATCCTCCTTGAAATGAAGTGGAGAGCTGGAGAGGCACATGTTGCTTTGTCCTATAAGTAGCGCGGGTGCCAGATATAAAAGTGAGTGAAAGGGGCCCATGATCCTAACTTTGCGACGAGCAGTAGTGGATATGGACAGCAGAGCTGTGGGCCAAATTAACAGTGCCTTATGAAGCCTTATCTGAGTCAAAGAACCTCCAGCTTGCTTTCAACAGCAAGGGCCTAGCCGTAGGATGAGATCAGATCGCAATGGCTCCTGTTGACGATGCTTGAAGCATCCGTACCTCAGTTAAAGTAATTATTGATAAGAGCCTTTCTGGCTTCTTCAGGGGCGGATGTTTTTAACTCTTTTGTCATGGATCCCGCTGACACTTCGGCATAATTCTGTAAGGAATACCGCAAAGGGACGCCTACTGCAGGCCGTTAGTTGGCTCTTGTCGTGGCCGTCTCGGAGTTTTCTTGTCCTGCTGGAGCGAGTCTCGTCCGCTGCCGCTTCGTCTTCATCGGTTGCATTAGGTTAGGGGCAGCTGCCAAGACAGAACCAGCCGTATTTATATTTTCCAGCAATGCAGCCTCCTTTCTGTCAACATCGATGGGATTTGTGAGCGGAGTTGTGCTCTCTTATCGGTTTAGTCCTTCGCGGCATGATTCGGTGTAGTTGGCGAGAGACGCGTCGCCACGTTGTGGAAGGTGGTCGGCTGCTTACATGAGTTAGCAAGCAGTAGGTATGCTGCTTCCTGCACTTTACGCAGGCAAGCTTGCGGTGACAGTTACTCTAGTTGTACCAGAACTGCTGGCAGCGGAGGCACTTGGCTGTTCTGGTACTCCTATCCACGCTATATCTCAATCTCACGCGCCTTGATTTGCCGCAAGTAAGTATCACTTCGTAGCTCAGGGTGGTCAGCAGTTCCATTATTATTTCCTTCGGCAATGTGTTGGCAGTCTTTAAGGGCCGCTTTTGGACGCCTGCTTCCGGTATCGATGCCTTTCAGTGCCGTAAAATGACTCTAGTATATTCAGAATTTATCCTCGTTTTGCCAGGCAGATCTATACGGCGTAACTGTCCGCGAGTATCCGAAGGCCTGCTTGAGCTCTCTCAGGTGTTGTCGACATCGAAACTTAAACCGCAAGGTAGTCCGCTACTATTAGCGGTTTCTTTTTAGCAGTTGGTCAGTTTCCGGGGTGTGAAAGATCCTGCTGGGTCTGCTATGACTGCCGAAACTGAGTGAATTCACGGCGGAGGTGTCTGTGAGGTGAAGTGGTGAAGGAGGAAGATCCTTTCCCTTTTTTGCAAAGGCGCCATGGCAGCTGTTCTCTCTTTGACAGCATTCAGGGCTTCGTGACGTGAGACGGCGCTAGTATATAGTGTAGCGAGGTCTTACTGCTTAGATAACCGGCTCACGTTGAAGGTTTGGAGGCAACGAATAAATAGGCAGCGTCGGAAAAGCTGCTGTGGCAGCAAACGCAACGGTAACCGCTGTAAATCTCATTGTTTTATGTCGTCAAACCTCGTATTTGATAGTACGCCATAACCTTATCAGTATGAATTCCTCGTAACTCCATTTTAATCTATTTTCGCTATTAGATTTTCTGTGTTTCTACTACCGATTGAAATATACGCATTTGACTGTCATAAAACAACAGAACTTGTTTCTTCCGTTCATACAATTTTTTTCACCAGACAGTTTTTACTGTCTCCTGTAAAATTGTTGCTTTTGCCTTTACGTGGTTTTCACTGCCGGCCGACGATATGTGATTTGTGTGATATATGACAACTAGGATTAGAACAACGCAGGTCATACAGTTTTGTTATATTATTAAGCTTGCAAAGTTTTGTCCTTTTTCGTTTTGCTAGCATAAAGGTGCAATCGTATTTAAAGGAATATGATTGCACGTTTTATGTAAAAAAATACCTAGTAGTAATTTAGTAGTAGTTTTACAATACTACCTACTGTCTGACGTGCCTTATTTAACTTTCATCACTCTTTGCACTCTTGATAGAGCGATCGCTAATTCAAAATTCGAACAACAGAACAATGCAACTACCTTCCGTCAAGGAATAACAGTGTTCTTAGGCGACTACGCACATAAACTAGCACGCAGGAAATCACTCATATTATGATCATTTTTTTTAGCTTTGGACTCTACAATTTTAGCCCCGGGGCTATGAAATCTACACCTGACTGTATGGTGGAGAGCAGGAGCTCACCCGGAAAAGTTTGTTCAAACAACCAGCGGCTTACGAGTTGTTCTGGGAAGAACGGATTGGACTGATGATCGCAGAATTTGTAGTAGGTAAGATGGACAGATGGAGCTGTAGGGTTTTCAATACGTATAATTTTATTTCTGTTTACTTATGAGTATATATAAGTAAGTTAAAGTATTTTTTATGAATTATAATTATGTATTGGTAGGTATTTATTCGTTATTGTAGTATGACATGTTGTTTTCATTTTCACTTACTAGTACACCCGCTTCTTTTTCTCTCTGTTTGTCCTCTGTTTGGCCGGTAGAGAAAGCCGCGTGGTATAAGGGCCACTTTACTACGATATGCAATAAAGTTTAAAAATAAATAGATAAATAAGGTAGGTATTACTGAGAAACGCCACAACTAAACACATCTGCGAAGGAGGTCAAATATGGAGAAGGAATTATCCTCAGTATTTTTAGCACGTGGGCAGCAAATGATCCTTTACAAAACATCTGAACTTCGAGTTTCGACTACCATAAACAACAAACCGATTTGGCAACTGAAATATAAACATAGAAGCTGTTTTTGGAAAGTTCTCCTGTAGCACCTTTAAGAACTATAATATTTCGTTATTTTTTTAACGAAATTTAACCTATTTCCGTTTAGAGACACTTCCATGCTAAATTATCTGAGGACATTTAAGAGACAATTAAAAATCTTTGCCTAGCAAAGCATTACTCAATATCTTTATTGTTTTTTTTATGTAGGTACATTATGATCTTAAAATTATATTAGTATCAACAAAATCCTGTTAGGGCACAGCAAATTAAACAAAATTCAAGTTTTATTATGTGACTGAACAGCGAAAAAGCCTTGCTACCTTTAGGAGGTAGGTAAAGTAGGCAGGTACTTAAAGGCAAAATTGAAAATGCTGTGTAGTTGATTTGATTTTAATGTAGGCAGGTATCTTTTCAAGACTGCCCACCGCTTAATGGATTTTAAATGTTGCAAAAGCTTTCGATTTAATGTGAAGGAACATGTTAAAAGCATGTACATAATATGTACATGTCGACAGTTGCATCGATTCTGACGAACACGTAGGTACCTTATTTAGAATATCTTCGCCACTTACTAAAAAGGAAAGGTGTAGAAAATATTTTTTTAAATTAACTGTTGCAGCCGTTTCTTCCAGTTACAGGTAAACGTAGAGATAATGGTTTTTGTAGTGTTGCATGTTGCGCCGTCGTCGTCGTGTCACTTAGTGAATTACGAGTTCTGAACTTAAGAGTTCCTACACAAAAACAGCTAAAGAACGCCTACGCCAGAATCAGCGCCTGCATCTATACACAGTATTAAATGTGCAAGCGCGTTATTTCACATTATGCAGAAACTGTCAATTTGATTCGCGACTGTTTTTATGCAGCGAACTGTCAGTTTTACAGCGCGTGTTTTGCGGGGTTAATGCGTACCACATTCGATGATAAAACTAACAATTTATCTATAATCTACAAGTTCAGGCTGACGATGAAAATGCTTTATGATAGGTTTCCTCCTACTACTTAACAATTCAATCAAACGATATTTAATTATTTTAATAAGTTCATCAATTAAAAAAAGCCGGTGTTTTATGATCGCGATTGAGATGTTGCAAATATAAGCGTAATCTGCATAATTGATCAGTAATGGCAAAAGTCACAGGTTCCAATCCTGGCCGCGCTTGAACGCTACTGCCCATTCTTTGTATGATTTTTTTACAACCCCTACGGGTAGTACTTATTGTTGTAACTTCCGACCCTGAATCAAATATAAAATAAATAGAAAAATTGAAATTAAAATCAATTCAATTAGATTTTATTGGGGTTAAAGTTCAGATACATTGTGGTGATGCTGTTTTATGCCGGCATCACACGGCACATTACCTAAATATCCTTCAATATAACACTTAGGCTCGCTGCTTGTCAGATTGATTGATTTTTACCGTTATTAATATTTTGATTGGCAGCATCTGACCATTAAATGGATACCTACATATGAATGAAATTCTAACGTGTTTTCGTCTATTTTGCCTTTTCCTAGGTAGGTTCCTATCCTACCAACCTGAAAAATGATACAAGATCCATTTAGTAGAAACTCACAAACCAAAAAAATATATTTCTACAAGTTGTGGTAGCGTAGTTGTTTATTATTCATTCAGTAGGTAACACATATTCTTTGAGAAGGTAATACGTAAATTTAAAAAAATATATATTCTGCGTGTTTAGGAGAAAACGCATCAAATTGGATTTGTTAATGTATTCATAAATAAACAACAGCTTTATTCATAAAATATATATTTTTTTAAATAATTCCGACAAAGTAATATTATCAAAATTAAATAGGACACATTTCCGCCGAACAAAATTCACGATCGAAGAACCTACTTTGTACGGGAGGTCGAAATAATTTTTTTTCTAGCATGGGAACATCGTAAAAAATGTTCAGTGCCCTAAATAAGGTGGATAATTAAATGCATTTCGTCTGAAACACGGTGTATAGTAGTAAGTTAATTGAGAACCTACTAAATTTTTAAGTCGTTTAAAAAAAACATTCTGTCTTTCGCAAATACCTATAAATCACACCCTAATGAGTTAAAGTGTCTCAAAACATTCGTGTTGATTAAAGTTTTAATTGACGGACACTAAGTATAACATTAAAAACAGTGAGAAGTCAATATAAAAAGGCAACACGCGAAAGTTAAAAGTGCGAATTGTCAATTTAAATTCAGGACATGCAAATTTGCATGAAAATGTGATTTAAATTAAGGACAATTCGGCTGTATGATCAGTAAAACCACTTTAAAGCTCCACAATTAAAATTTAACTGGACAAGGTGTGAATGTTATAAATAGTGATAAAAAATCAGCACAATGAACAGTTAACAGATTTTTTTTACTGTGTAGGATTTTATATTAGCATTTATATGTTGATAAACTTATTTTTTTGAATTACCCATTATCAAAGGAAGGAAAGAGCGAGAGAAAAAGAGGGAGAGGGCGACCTAGACGAGCGTATATGGATCAAATCAAAGAAAAAGTAGGTGTCATGTCGTATAAAGGAAGTCAAAGAGAAGGCTCAAAATAGAGCAGTTTGGATATTACTCCACCGACAAGAGCGATGCTCTTAAATTAATGATGATGATGATCAAAGCACACAAGTCGCAACAAGAATTGTTTGAATACATATTTCATCAAAGATTTTCAGATCAAGTTATCGCGCCTACTATCTTTTTTTTTTCGTGTGATACAAATGATACTGCGACTGATTTCACGCAGGTAAGTACCGTAACGATTCTAACCAATTACAAGTATCCAGCTAATATCTAACAAGATACATATTTTATTCAAACTATTTCCATTTTCCCCTAGAAATATATGTCAGGAAACGACAAAAAATATTCGAACTCACATACAAAATCACAACCAGCTGACCGCATTTACTATAAGAAGTATTTTTTTTGGCGTTTCCTGGCTTATTTTTCATGGAAAGTTGTTCAGTTTCTTGGTCTGAATGCACCCTGTAAGTATTTGGTGGGTTGTCTCTCACACTGTATATACATAAAAATATATTTCAGGAAATGTAAGAAAAATGTTGACTCCCCATAGTAAATGTAGTCAGCTGATTTGTATGGGACTCAAATGTTTTTGTCGTTTCCTGACATATGTTTCTAAAAGAAAGTTGTTCAGTTTCATGGTCTGTGTGCACCCTATAAGTATTCGGAGGTCTGTCCCTTACACCTTGTAGGTATAATATGAAATAATAATTTCCTACTAATTTAAATAAACAATATAAATGTATAAATAAAACAATAAGTTACTACTTATTTATTCATAAAGTAAGAACATACAATAAATTATAAATTAACATTGGAATTTTAAAGTTCTTTTCCCCAGACTCGACTGTTTCAATACAAGTTTGTTCCAATCAATCAAGGCTTTCGTGTCCAATTTCTTGCCGTTGTTGTGCAAGCGCATACCTACATATGGAATTGTTGCCTCAGGCTATACATTTTGAAGAAATTAAATGAAGATGAGCTGTCACACAACTTGTATTAGATGTCATACTCATGTACGAAACAAGTCAAAAAAAAATTACTAAAGCTTACACAAAACAAACACCATAATTCGCAAAAATGGAGTAATCATCTTCCTTTATTGGAGTTTATTATTTCTTTCAAGGTAATGCTGAATAAGTCAGTTCATGCCGTGTGATGCCGGCTTAGAATAGCATCACCCCATTTCCTTCCCTAGGAAGTCATAAGAGGCGACTAAGGGACTCGAGGGTGTGTATTGCAATTCTAGGCGATGGGCTGACAACCTGTCACTATGGCGATGCACAATTTTTCGCATGACCCTCAAATATTTGTCAGACGTGGCGTAAATGACAGTTTTTTGCGACTGTTTGCGCTCAGCCTACCCCGCGAGGGATTACAGGCGTGATATGTGTATGTAAGTCAGTTCACCCACTTGTCTTCCGTCGCTGCGTATTTTTAACGCAATTTCAAGTCATTTGTCAGACACATATGTAAACGCACCGTAGCTGTATTTGTCTGACAGTCGCATGCGTTACCATGCGTCAAAAAAACGTAGCGACACACGGGAATTGGGAGAAACGCCGAAGCAAAAAGAGTGAGTGGCACTCGTAGGTTTTACTCCCGTCATTGGGTTGTCAGTACAAACTTATGAACACCAGTTTAAAACTTGTATTTGGCACCATCAGTTAAAACGTTTAAAATGTTTAACAAGCGCACTGACATTTTGAGCATTCAGTGTCAAAGTTCGATTTAATCGTAAACTTTAATGATGTAGTACTGACATTTTTTACCACTGACATTCGTAAATTACGGATTAAGGGCCGCTATAACCTGTTCGATATATAAAAATAATTTTATATGTTTATGAATTTTGCATTTTAAAAAAATTTAAGGTCGGTAAATGTATTGATTTGGAATGTATGGTAGTCGGTGCAGGAAACTCATAAACAATTCAATTGTGTAGTTGTAAATTTGTGTAAGTATAAGGCAATCACAAAGAAATTATGACACTCACAAATCATTATCATCATCATCGACTGAATTGTTAAATGGTTTGTTCATCGGTAATATTCAGTTATTTAACCATGCCTCATTAATTTTTATGCAAATACGTCTAGATCATGTCAAACATGTTTTAAATTAGGCCCTTAATTAATTTTGACTCTGTTGGCCATTAATCAATATGTTAAAAGAATCTGTGCGAGCAGAACCGGGTTACTTACTGCGTACATACAAACAGACAAACAGGGCAATTCATCATACTTGATGTCTCAAAATAAACGAGACCAAAATAAAGTTTATGCACTCCAACCAAAAAAGATCTCCCGGTTTGAGTTTTTGAATTTTTGGGATTGCGATCTGTTTTCGATCCACCAATGCAATAGGGCTTTGTGTCAAATACACATAAACAAACATACAAACAAACATTCATTCATACGTTATATATCTCCCCGCCTGTACCCCTTGCAGGGTGGGCAGAACGTTAACGACCGTAAAAAAATAACATTTAAGTCTGAAAAACATTTGAGGGCCATTCAGAAAATTGTGTTTCGCTATCTAAATACACGTGTAACCTTTGAGTCCCTTAGTCGCCTCTTACGACACCCACGAAAGAAATGGGGAGATGCTGATAAATGTTCTAACCTGACATCACACAGCGATTAAGTAGCAAGATTCTGTATTTTTCAATAGTCGGCACTCGATTGGCGAGGATGAGTACTTAGGTAGGTACTTAATTGAATATAGGGCGAAATTTTACAAGTCACCGATAGCGAAAACTAAGATCGGGCTGATGGTGATAAGAAACCCTACACTAAATATACGTCGAAATTTGTAGGCGGTTGAAAAACTCTAGGTTTCACCAGGTCATTGGACGATTCGGTGTCCCACACGAAAAGAAGAAGAAGATTCAAAAAAAATATTGGACCTCCCATACAAAATTACCGATTAGAAGTAATTTTTAATTATCTTTGCTCAGGTTAAATTCTTTACGTTGTTTTTATAAGTTTGCTACATTTTACCGATGTATCTATTCTTGTTCTATCATACATACTTTTTGGACCTATTTTTTTAAACTGACTGTCTGAAATAACCACATGATGACATCAAAATATTTACCGCGTAAGTTGACTTTTCATATTTCACAAAATACGTATAAACCGATCTGACCTAAATATTTTATTGAGTTTGCACAACTTTTACTCATCACAATAAAACAATTTTAAACGGATTTAATTTGTGCTTATTTTGGATTTTACAATTCCTACGTCTCGAGCTCTTAACATTTAAGTCTCGGATGACTAAGGTGTTAGACGTCATTATTTAGAATTTAAATTATTTTTGTTCTATCGCCTAATAGGCTAGCGTAACGTCCCGGTTCCACGCAGAATGCTGAGGACTTACAGTGTGTTGGATCTGGTTCTTCCGCTGTGTAATCATTGTAGTCCAAGTTGATGAGATTCCACATCCAGTATCTCGGATGTTACAATTCGGATGTTTTTGAATTTCTATGGCTTCTCGTCCCTTCCTAGGAATGAATCTCTTCTCTCTCGCTAGGATTGCAGCCTTATCGAACCGGACATATTGGGTTATCCATGATATGTTCACACACTGCAGACTGTCTGCCACAACGGTTTTTCACTTGTACCTCCTACTCTCCTATCCGTCGTTAGTGGTTCATGGATGGATGTATGGCAACTTGAATAAAATATTTTAACTGTCTAATTGCTTTACTCCGCTATTAAGATTGCTGATAACGTTAAGTGCTACTTGATATTTGTTTGTTCCATTTTTCCTTACACTTACGATTAACAGATGTTTTATATAGAAATTAAATTAAAAAATATTGTGGTAATAGAATGGGAAATAATGATGATAACCTAATCTACAGGTACAAACCAGTGTAGGAAGATTGGGTACTATTAAGAAAAATGAGAACACCACGATACCACATTACATAAGTAGTTATTAAGTATGTTATAGTATGTGTCGCAGTAATATTGAATTGCAAAATTAGGAATTCGGCCAAAAGCCGTTATATGGAATATCTCATCGTAAACTTCATTCTACCTTCTTCGCAACAAATCCAAAAATTCTGCCAAATTAATAAATTTTAAAAAATTGATCCCTCGCACCCTAACTTGAAGTTAATAGTAAATTATTGGTGTACATTGTTGTATTGAAAGGTTCCAGATGAGTTGATTTCCTTTGTCATATTTCTGGAAATCTTGAAAAATACTGAAAGTTCTTTTAATTTACGAATAATCAATAACAGACCTAAAGTTTTTTTTCACAATCTTCGTAAAATTTTAGCTAATCATTACATTTGTAAAATATTCTTTTTTTTAAGTACCTAAGCCCAAAAATAGTTATGCCGACACCTATTTGAAAAAAAATATATTTAATGAATCTCGATTCGCTATCTACCTAAATAACTTAAGGAATACCTACGGCCAAATTCTTAGCAATTCGTCCAAATTGCTAAGAATTCCAAATTGCTAAGAATTTGGCTGTTCCTAGATTTGTTTAGGATGATGGCAGAATTAAGTCACGATTTTGCCATATACGTCAATATCAGTTAGTATCCTCCGCTCGACCGTGGCCCAGGGTAGTAGGGTGCCATGAACAATGAACCGTTTCCCTATAGCTCTATCTTTGAGGGGCCACAGGGGGCAAGCGGGTTGGTGACCGCAGTGTGTAGTTCTGGACTCTGTTGTCAACACAGGAAGCGCTGATGCCCACTTCCCGGAAGCCCCATAATCGCCTCTTATAATACCCACGGGAAGACTTGGGGTGGTTTGTGCTATTCTTTTCTTCCGACACCATATGGCATATGTCAGTTAATTATCCTCGGGGTTGGCACGTCTGCGGAGCTCGCAGACGGGTGATCAGCTCCGCTAGGCGGGAACCATTTCACCCAACTCAGTTAATCATGGTCGAAATATTTTCTCACAAGCCGTAACAAAAACATACTGACAATATGGTTTTTATAACTAACTCTATGAATATTAATAAGTTTTTTATTTACACGTTGAAACGGACTCATTCAAACTTCAGTAAAAAAAATAAGCTGCTTTAATTTTGATGAATAAGACATTCATTATATTGACTGACCAAAAGTAATTATCATATAAGTGTTAGTTTTTGCCCAGCCTATGAATTTTTCTTTTGTATGAGATACTAGTTGGTACCCGCGAACTTAGTATCAAGCGATTTTTTAAATATTAGATATATTATTAACATAAGCCAACATTGTTTGAAGTTTTGAAATTCTTAAATAGTTACATTAAGAAGTATTCAACCTTACATGTGTAATAAGCGTGTAAACCCTCGATATCTTTGGGCCAGCAGAACGGAATGATTACGCTGAACAACTTTTGTTACAAAGCCATTTCCGTATCTCGTTAGAGCTTACCCGAGCTCCTGGTGATCCACAGCAGGGACTTCATGCACAGGGGTTCCATGTGCAAGTAGAACTGATTGATCACGCCGATAAATTATTACTGTAAAGAAATTTCTGACTCGTATAGTTTTACTGGGATCTTGGTGTCCACATGAGGTACTCCAGACCCTCAATGTCTATGTGCCAGCAGAACTGACTGATTGCGCTGACTATCTTTCGTTACGAAGCCATTTACGTGTCTCTTATAGTTGAGCTGGGTTACTGGTGGTCTACATCAGGTACTCTTGACCTTCATGTCCTGACAAAAAGTATGTGCCAACAGAACTAGCTTATTACGCTAAATAACTTTCGATATGAAGCCATTTCTGTAATAGTTTAGCTGGGCTCCTGGTGATGTACACCAGATAATCTAAACCCTCAAGTGGTGACAATAAACTAGCCTATGTCCGTACTTCGTATTCTAGAAGTGTCCGTGTCAAATTTCATAAACAGAAGTGTCCGTGTCAAATTTCATAGTCGAGCGGTTTGGACCCAAAGAGTCCGACAGAGAGCAGACAGACAGATTTACTTTTTATTTTTATAGTATTAGTAGTATATATACAATACACTAAAGATAGATAGATCGATACAATGATCTGACTTGCTCAGTTTTAGGCGGTTCTCTCACTGTCTCTCTACTATACTATGGCCACAGATAATATTATAATACTACTCGTACTATGTCACGCTGTAACGCAGCGTTTTGATGTTTGACTGTCGCATCCGTCAGTTCATCAAAGTGTGAGATTCACCTTAGCTGTGGCAAGCGAGAACCTGGACGCTAGCTGGTGGTTTTAATCGAAGTTATTGATTAATGAATATGTGATTGGTTCAATAAAATAACTTGTGATGATTTAAACCTTAATCTTTCTTGTGCTTACTATAAGTTCCAAGTAGCTATGACCAGATTCTTCCATTTATTTATTACTTATTTGTAGCCACATATGTAGCCAATTAATTTATATTCATTAATTCTAGAAATTCATACAATTTGTCCGACAATTTATGGTTTTGCCATGTTGGTACAATTTTAAATTGTATTTTAGCTGTATAAGTGCTTTAGATATTGCTTTATCCAGCAACTACAAGTCAACCAAAGCTCTATACGGGAGTAAATTAATGGATGCCAATGCCAATTAATTAATTTACTATAACAGGTACCTATAGAAACTGAATACGAAAAATAACCGGGCAATCAAATTGAAGACTATGGCATAAGTCTGAAAACATAACTGGAGAAAGTTCTTAGAAAACACCTATGTCCTTATTCCAAGGAAAACCGACCGCAACCGGGTACGCATTTATTAAGGTACAATCAAATATAACTGAGTTTTTCAGTAAACTCTACTACATAAACTGAAAGAAAACTGACGATGAAGCGGTACTCTACTACATAAACTGAAAGAAAACTGACGATGAAGCGGTGTGTGCGAAATGACAAAAAACTATCTGGCTGACAGTGACAGCTAGCGGTTAAGGCCAACCAAAGCTCTATACGGGAGTAAATTAATGGATGCCAATGGCAATTAATTAATTTACTATAACAGGTACCTATAGAAACTGAATACGAAAAATAACCGGGCAATCAAATTGAAGACTATGGCATAAGTCTGAAAACATAACTGGAGAAAGTTCTTAGAAAACACCTATGTCCTTATTCCAAGGAAAACCGACCGCAACCGGGTACGCATTTATTAAGGTACAATCAAATATAACTGAGTTTTTCAGTAAACTCTACTACATAAACTGAAAGAAAACTGACGATGAAGCGGTACTCTACTACATAAACTGAAACAAAACTGACGATGAAGCGGTGTGTGCGAAATGACAAACAACTATCTGGCTGACAGTGACAGCTATCGGTTAAGGCCCTGATTCACCTGAAAAGTTTGTCCCTCTCATTCGCGCAAGAGAGAAACAGACACTCATTTAGAGCTCAAACTTTCGCAAGATTTTCGGTTTTTCCGACGTAGAAACTAGAGAAATACTAGAATGCAAAGTTTAGGTATTCGTATTCTAGAAAAGGTATGTACATCTAAATTAAAGCATATTTATTGTAATAACTTTAAAACCGTAGACATAATATTGAAAAATGTTTCGAATAGAGGATACTTTGGATTATATTTCTATCGAGTTACGTTTGTCATATTGCGTAACTAGTAGGTATATGTTATGTGTTAGATCCTCGACAATAATATTATTACTTTATTCAGAATTTTATAGCAGTAATTGTCTAAATAAAACTGGTTTGAAAAGCTCTGTTTTTAAAGGATTAATTCTAGACGTGTTTCGACTGATTGATAGTTTGTTGAGGTACAATTTGACTATGTACATTGTATAGCCACCAAGCACTAAAACATCATGCGCCCCGGCTCGTGCGAGTTCTTTGGTCTGTGTGTATAACTTTCAGCACGATCAATATTATTACATGGCGAATATTATTGTTCATTATTTTCCCGGCATTATTATCATAATAATTATATCAAAGTAAATCTTATGATTTTAGAAAAATATTATTTGTTAAAAAAAACGTGAGATAATAGATACTTTAGATAAGCTCTTTTTTGAAAAGTGGTGCGAACTCTACTAGTTCACACAACAATTCAAGAAGGCGACATCTGTTTTTTTTCAATTTATTATTGTGGGCACAGGATATAATTGTGCGCGGCATTTCTCAATTTCTTAAAAAATAATGATAATACTTAATTTAAGTACTTCTTAGATTCTTAATCATAAAAAAGTTATGATCAGAAGTTATTTTATGATTCAAATTTTGAGAAGAAAAGTAAATTTTGGAGGCAGAATGCATAAAACAGTTTATTATAACAACTGTTTACGAATTAGTAATCCGTACATTATGAGACGAGTGTAGATTAAGACGTTTATGAGTTGAATATTTTATATTTTTATAATAACTTACAAGTAAAACCCAGTATTTTTTACGTAGTATCTACATCGCTGCTTAACCACTTCCTTTCACTCCATCCAATTATTCCACATCAATATCTCACCCGAGTTTGTTGAAATGATCGGCACAAAGTGTATTTTATATTCTGGGTCGGATACTTATTTACTAACCAAATATAGGCACAATAATATCATAATATCACTGGTAGTATTCTCATAATAATAATAACTAAAGTTGTACCGGCAACTTTACAGAATGTTTATGTACAATCGCTGAAAGTACGGTGAAATATTACATGATACTTAACAAATTTTCCTGAGAAACAGTGAGAAAAAATATGAAAAATTAAATTGGACCTTCCGAATAGTTTTGTAGTGGAGGTTCTTCTTCTTTCGTGTGGGACACGGAGTCGATAAACGACCCGATAGTGGCAGAGCTTTTTTAGCCATCTATTACTACTAGTGGAGGTGATTTTATCATTATCTTGTTTCCTTTGTTTTTTGGGAAAAGTTGATTAGCTTCAAGATCTGGTTCGCTCCTTGAATTATGTTCAGAATTTTTACCATACTTGTAAATTTTGTAGCGACGCGAGACTGTTTGTATGGAAGCCCCAAATTTTCTGTGAAAAATTACTGTGAAATGTTTGTCAATTGGAGTATTTGCACCTTATCAAGTATCTCAAGTGAACACCATTAATACTCTTTGTATTACTGATGTAAAGGTTTTTCTGATGCAATCTCTGTGGGAGATCTCTGACTCGGTCGGTGTTCGACAGTGCAAGGAACGCAATGCGAATGTCTGTATAACATTAAAGAAATAACTTATTTAACATTACGGAACGCATTGATCGAGATTGGAACAGATAACTGTTTTATTTTCTCATAAATGGAGCCTTTTATTAAATTGGCAAAAATAACCATTCCATGAAATGAACAACTTTCCCCAAGGTTTATCAATAAATTTCTGAAGAGACATAAAAAAAGCTATTTTGGATGCCCTTACAAGATTTGTTACTCGACCGAGTCAATGTGTTATTATTGTGTTGGGCACTGCGATTTTGGTCCCGGGACCTTAAAATCAGTCAGCTCGGGAGCAAGGGCTTACCCGGACTATACGCAGTAGTATTATATTATCTGTGCCCGGACTTACTTGTTGTTTTGCGAACTTGAGTTCGCACCACTTTAAAAAAAGAGCTAACCAAAGAGTAAGAAGACTTATCCCTCGTTTTTCTTAACAAATAATATATTCAGAAAAACGAAGTTGAAAACGTAATTTATCGAATATGCGTTTCTGTTCGATTGAAGTTATGTTTGAAATTACGGATTTAATTACGAATTAAATTAAATAACGTTTTTATCGATCTATTATTTTTTAAGTCATATGTAGAAATATGAAAAAAAAAACATCCTATACTCCAGTAAAAACTATCTGATCGGCAATTTTGTATCGGAGATCCATATTTTTTTTTTCGATCCTTGAGAAAGTTGTTCAGTTTAATGAGTACCATGACCTCTTTTGCCACTCCCTGTATTCAAACAATTGCTTGATTGAATTAAAAACTTATTTTTTTAAGTGAACTTTCGATAAACTGTGCCGTGTGAATAGCATTATCCCATTTCTTTCCCGTGGGAGTCGTAAGAGGCGACTAAGGGAATCAAGGGTGTGTATTGCAATTTCAGGCGGTGGGCTGTCAACCTGTGACTATGGCGATACACAGTTTTCCGAGTAACCCTCAAATATTTGTCAGACGTGGCGTTATTGTCCGTTTTTACGGCCGCCTACCCTGTAAGGGATTATGGGCGTGATATGTGTAACTTTCGATAAGCGTTCCCTTTGTCTATCCGTTGGTTACTTCCGCATCACAATGTTGTGTACATGATCGACAACGATAAGGCGTGTCCCAGTGCATATTCACCGCACTCTTGTAGTCTATCAACTGTGAATGGTCACAATTCGTATAGATAAGTTTTTTTTTTTAAATAAGCTTTTATTTTCCATCCGTTTTTTCTGAATCGAATACCATACCCAGGTAGCACAAATTGCTGCACAAGCGCTTAATTAAAGCTGCCATGAAAACCCAAAACTGTATAAAGGTGCAGAGATTGCCCTTAATAAAGTGTTAGCAGTGCTGTGAACTCAAAAAATGGCCCCAAATTATACAGCCTTTGGTATTACAAAGGCTGGATACAAGCTGAAATAAGACTTGTCATAGGCTTTAAAACAGATGTATTACGGTATTATGATATGTTTAATTCTGTACAAGGCTCCCATATTCAGCTATTGTACAGCTTGTTACATTTGCAACGTTGTATTCACATTTTCTGACAGCTTTTTTGACAATTATTATTTTTAATAATAATATTAAAATAGAACATCCATCTTAGACGTTATCGAAGCAGACTCCATTTTAAATATAAAATAATATTATGGTGTGCTGAATAAGTGATTGCAAGTGATCATAATGCGTTCATAATGCGAGTGCTACTTTATCGTGTAGTTTATACCAATTATCTAACTAAATTTTCATGCGCCTTTCAAATAATAAGATTTTAATCTAAAAAATGTGTAGAAAAACAAGGAGTACCTATAATTATTTACGTGTTTGAACTTAAGTTATATTCATCCCTCTTATGAAATTATTTTCTATGCAGATGATGTTTAAATTAATGTTTGAAAATGTGATTTCATACAATCTACTTTATTTATAAAAATACAAAACTAATTATTTTTAGGCTAGATATGGCTTCCATATAGTGTTCAGCTCATATCGTTAAAAAAATATTTTGTGACTCTTTTAGCTGACCAAAATACCGTTAGTCAGCCATTGACTTCTTATGTTACTTTAAGAGACTTTTATTAATACTTCTAGTTGTATGTTGGCATTGGATAATGCAGTTCTAATGACTTCAGCGTTATATTGTATTATAATACCTATTGTTCGCAGCCAATTTGGGATTTCTAGCAAAAGCGAATTGTTAATTCGATTTAAGACCAGTCAATAAGTTATTAAGTGCTAATATAAGTTAGATTTTTAATATGTCATGTAAAAATGGTAGAATAAAGGCCTTTTTAACTTTATTATTTATTTTGATACGTTAGCATGATCTGCAGTCTGAACAACCATTTTAACAATTGGATTAAAAAAGCTGTACTAGGGTGTCAATAAAAGCAACGAGTTTTAATGTGCTGTATCCAGATATAAAAAACTGTTTAATTGTATTAAAAAATACACTATAACTCTTTGAGAATTACAAAGCATCTGTAAAATGGCGTTAAAAATCTTCTCAAACAAAGCTGTTTAAAGGTACGACTTCATACGCATCTTCAGCTAAAGGAATTATTATTTTCTACTTAGGCGTCTTTTAAGCAGCTGCAAGCTGAGATAAGTATTTTTTACACACCTTTAAACAAAATACCCTACAGTGGTTCCAAATTACACCACATGTACGTTAACAGCTGTATAAAAGTTTCCTTCAATGCTTACTTACAGGTTTTAACGTTAAAATACCCTTCGGTCACACTGCTAAGCAGCTGGTGTTACAAAAGAATTGTCTTTCACCATTAAACAGCAAAATACTTTATTAAAAAGTAATTATAATCCTTTAAACAGCCAAAAGCTAATATAAATATTTTTGAAGTGTCTTATGCAGACTATTGAATATATAAATATTTTGAATGCTTCTTATCAGCTTTGAGTAGCGGCCAGAACCGTTATACATCTTTAATTACACTTTTAACCTCAAGTAGGCGAAAATTTCGACAATTAATCAGCTAGTGTGTTACCTGGGTATATTTGACAGACAAGGCAATAGCTACTCAATTATGCGGCTGTTAGCGCTCTGCTTTCCCCGCCAGGGATTTAGGCTTTATATGTTTATGTACCTATTCTTGATTATTTTTTCTTGGATACAATTGATGTTCGGCTACCCTGTGAATGCAATAAAATTTCCTGCACTGCGATTGCCAATCCAGGAGGATGATTTAGGAGGCCAGGAGCCAAGCTTTTAATGAGTATGTGAATACCACAAATTATGGAGATGGCGCGCGGGTAATACTATATATGCCTGGACTTGACACATAACGCCATCTAGCCCAGTAGAGTGGTAAATGGATGCTATATGGAGTCTGCTGGGGACTATTTAAAGCAGAACTTTTTTCTTTAGAATTTTGTTGCGACTATTATTATGATATCGAAGAAAATCCTTATACAAAAACATAAAATTTCAAGAAATCTTTTTCAAAAAACGTTACGTTACACAAATTCTGACCACCTCCCCCAACGTAACGGGACCGTAAGAGCCAAGCCACACGATGCGGTGCGGCGGCGGCGCGGCGCCTGAGCGGTGCCGCTCCGGTTTCCTACGTATAAAAATGTATGTTATGGCACACGGCGCCGTCCGGTGCGCTCCGGCGTTGCACCGCAGGCGCACCGGAGTGGAGACGAGGCGGGGAGGGGTGTAAGTATTGCGGCGCCGGAGCGGCACCGCTCAGTTGTGAGCGCGGCAGAGTGAAGTGCGAAGCCCCGTTCAACTTTGTATGGGGATTTTCAATTTTAATACAGACTGTCGTCGGATTGGGGCCAACCCTTCTCTTCCGTCGCCGCTACGGTGCCGCAAAACGTTGCGGCATCGTTGCGGCGCCGCACTTACCGTGTAGCAGGTAGTCCGGCGAGATGACCTGCGGTGCGGCGCCGCACCGCATCGTGTGGCTTGGCTCTTACGCTTGGACAGACCTCCTCCCTCCCCCTTATTTACGTTACGTAATTTGCGGGCAACCCCTTTGTATAAACATGGAATCTTGAATCTCTTTATGTTATGGTTTTCCATCATCCAACTCATCACAATAATGAATAAACAATTATAGTTCCATTCAAATGACGCAACTCTATGATGTTAGTTGTTTGTAATTTCATTATAACATAAAAGAATGCAATAGATCTAGGTAGGTAGGTACGTTATGGCAGTATATAGATAGAATAGGTATATAAAAAAGTGTAACATCAGGGTTCATCGGGTCGTTGGACGACTCGGTGTCCTCTCACACGAAAAAGAAGAAGAATACCCTGTTAATCGTACCTTCATTTTATCTTAGAAATATCATTCCGTCAGCCTATAGCAGTCCTTAGTCACTGCTGGTCGTAGGGCCTCCTTCAGGATACATCTTAGGGCACGATCTCCCGTTTTCGCCATCCAGTCGCTACCAGCGACCCTCTGTAAGTCATCTGGCCGGAGGGCTTTGAAATATAGGGGGAAATTTTCTTACTGACCGATACCTAAACGGGCTAAAACTCAGAAAGGCCTAGTGATAAAGAACTACTTTTCCCTGAGAACATACGTTGAAACTCGAATATGAAAACAAATTTACCTCCCATACAAAATGTACCAGCCGGCCAATTCAATTTGTATGGCAGAACTAATTCTTCTTTTCATATATGACCTTTGTTCCTTGGAGAAAGTTGTTATTTAACACCAAACCGTTCTGAGTTTTCAGTTTCAATAACTAGTAAAATTTCATTTAATATTCAATAATATTAATGAAGTCTATAATCACGACGAAAGCAATGCGTACCTAATATCATGTGCATGTTCAGGTCAATGCCTAAGTAATTTATTTCTGTATGATTTATATGGGTAAGTAACGCATGTTATATTTCTATAAATGCATAACTCATTAAGCCCTAGATCATTTACATGCTAATATTATACAAATATTTATGTAGTGCTCTGTATAAACAGTTTATTTTCAATTACAAGCAGCTGTACGCATTATTATGAATGTAAATAAATCGAAGTTTTTGTGTAAAATAGCTACAGTTGAAAATAAGAAAAAAAACTAACACCAATAGAAATATTCGTTCTCAATCCATGCGAATGTAACAGATTTATCTAAAATTTTATCTAATTAAATACCTTTTGAACGAGCAATTCTTTTAGAAATCTTTGTTTGATCCATGCCTTATGTTGTGTACCACTAAACCTTAAACGGTTGTCCCACGAGTCGTCACTCGGTGCGTATTTATAACGCACCGCAGCGCATGCGTCTGTCAGATGAAAGGGAATTGCGAATTTTTAATCTTATTCCCATACAAATACGGCTACAGACTCGACAGGCGCATCCGTAGCCGTATTTGTATGTGAATACGATCGGAATTCGCACTACAAGTGGGAGGACCGCGTTAACCTTACTTATAAAGACTGCACCGATAATAATAACTTTCCTTTTTCTTGTCGTTTTAAATAGTTATCCAGAGCTGTAATACCAGTGGCACTAAGCTGTTTTTCTTTTGACTCCGTGACATTCTATACTTCAAACTGTTAGCAGAATACGAAACGACCAAAAACATGCAACTGACACGTTATACAACTGAAACGATTTTCGCTTAGCGGACACCGGGCCCATAGATTAGGTAATGGTATATCGAGTGGTTTTTCTCCTATGGTTTTGAAATGGGCATTAGGATAAGTAATAATAAATATAAAGATAAAAAATAATTATCAAATCTCTTTTTACTGCAATATGATTCGAAAAGGTTTCTGTTTTCTAATAACTTATTTTAGCGATATTTTTACGCATGGCTTGATCAGAAACAACTCAAACTAAGTACTTAGTAAACTAGGTAAGATTTTTTTGCTTTAAAGCTTGCTCCAAAGTACAGATAAATCCCTTTACAAATACTCTTAGGAATACATGTTCATGTTTGTATTTTACAACATTTTGGTCAGGGCTCAATCTTTTGACATCTGTTTAGCATGTTGAACAGCTCTAACCACATTGTGTCTTTTTTATGCCAAAAATGTGGCACATGTACGGATTTAGTGATAATTAGAAGTAGTTAACTTTTCTGACGCAAATAAGGCGTGGCGGTAATTTAAGATGCCTTTATAGGCAGTGTTACAAGAGTGACACCCACAAATTGCATCAAAAACATAGGAGTAAAATAATTAAGTTTATATCAAGTGAATTACAGTTCTTCACTAGAGGCCACGACTCGGCAAGCGTAGCGTTGGACGCCCTCTGGCCAGATGGACCGATGACTTAAAGAGGGCGGTTGACAGCGACTGGATGGCGAAAACGGGAGATCGTGCCTTGTGGCGTACCCTGGGGAGGCCTGTCGAGGGCCTGGGAAGGCAGTGGACTGCTATAGGCTGATGTGATGTATCTAAGACCCCGACAATCTTATCAGTAGATTTTATTATATCACCGGTCTTGACTTTCAATAAAGTAATTTATCATTCCAACTAATGCAATATCAAGATAAAGCCTTTCAGGTAGTGCCTGCCCACTTATGGCGCCTACTAAATATTAACTTATGTTATGAATATCAAATAACCATCTTTTGCACACCCAGAAGCCAAAATATATCTTAGATCCGAATTGTTTGGTTCACTTACCTTAACTACTTTTTCAGGCGTATGTATATTTTATTCCAGATATACTGTCATTAAAAAAGTATACTTTTTTTCTATTACTACCAATTTGTAATAATAAAATAAATATTTTCATTATATCCAAAACTTTGAGCTCTAGAGTTACTCTTCCTATAGTGTTATTAGAAAAAAGTTTCTGCCTACATATGGCGCCTATTATTCAGTTAAGATACCTTTCAAATAACTATCTAATTCACACTCAGGAGCTAATATAGTAGAGTGAACCAGAAATTATATCGATAAAATCTCGATTTATCGATAAGGTGGTGGCAATTAACGTCACGGGGAGGCCGGAGCAAGATTGAAGAGATAACATCAATCCTGTCAATCTTATGATGAATCTGACACCTTGGATAATGTACCAATCTAAAAAAAAGATTGTTCACTTTTGCTATGCAAATACATAATTTCTAATCTTTGAAGTGAAGAAACATAATAATAAAGGCTGTATGTAGATGAATCGGGGGAGTGTGATCTTATTTCAGTTTTAGGTATTTTAACTGTTTCAGTAAATAATTAATACCAACCCCAGTAGGTATAGCTAGTTATAGGAATAATTTCCGATATTCCTTTCACATACTCACTAACATACACTTGAAACCAAAATACTGCACTGTTTATAAGCACGACACACGACACGAGACACGTACACTGTCACCAAACAGATCAGAACACTGTCACAACCGCTTCCACGTAAACCGATTAGCCTTGTTTTTTCATCGATAAAGATAAATAATAAATCTTTCGCGTCACTCGTGATTCCTTTTTTGAATTTTGAAACTGGCTGGATTGGTTAACCATTCGGAGCGTGCTAGCGGCTCACGAGGTTCAAGTGAACTGAGTGTCAGTACTGGCCGGTAAGTCGGCTGAGTTTGGCAAACTGGTGCGCGGTATAGAGATCTGTGCTACCCCAATGCTGGCCGCTCAAACATTTCATAAGGTGTCATGACAAGATGTGGGAGTGCCGCTGTGAGGCTTTTAATTTATCAGACACTTCGCCGAAGTGACGACTCGCTCGACTTTCAAAAGTCACTGAATCATTTTTTACCTAAATCTTCAGTACCTGTCTGAGCCTGGTATATTTTTATTTAACAACATTTTGTGTAAGACCTACTTGATAAAGTCAACACCTAGCTCTACGTAAGTATTAAATATTTCTAGTCGGTCAACGGACACAAACGGTCTTGGAATTCATAAACTTCTGTCGCACTGGGTGGTCGCGCAATACAATTCTGTCAATTCCGAACAATTATTTTAAACTCATATTTTAGCAGGGTTTCGTGTGTAACACAATTTTAGATGACAGGCTGACAACGTGCCACTATAGTAATACACGAATTTCATAGAAACGACTCTTAAATATTTGTCAGACGTAGGGATAACGACCTTATTTCTACGTTTGTTGACGCTCTGCCTTTCCCGCAGGGGATAAAGGCGTTATACACTACACTATATATATCACGCCTATAATCCCTTGCGGGGTAGGGGAGCGCAAACGGGCGTAAAAAACGGTCATTTACGCCACGCCATATTTGAGGGTCATTTGGAAAATTGTGTATCGCCATAGTGACAGGTGGTCAGCCTATCGCCTAAAATTGCAATACACACCCTCGGGTCCCTTAGTCGCCTTTTACGACTCCCACGGGAAAGAAATCGGGTCATGCTATTCTAAGCCAGCATCACACTTAATAAATACGTAATGTGTGTGATAAACATTTTAAATTCCTTTTGAAATTCTTCATTCAATGTAGGATAGTATTATAACTTACATACATGTAACATTGTATACAGTATGAGATCTTTTTTCTTGTCGTAGAAGCAGTCTTGTCTGTAACCGATGTATTAATTCACAATCACAGATATAACTCGCCTCGCTCCGTCGAGACATCGGGCATAAGTTTAGTATCGGACTGTTCAATATTTAAGTAAAAGGACCAATGATATAAATGTTGAAGTCAAAGGGGCAATGGAATTTTATAGGAAGTAAAATAATTGTTTATTTGATTATTGCTTAAGAGTAACATTGGACGATCTCCGGCCAGATGGACCGTTGACTTAAAAAAGGCGGCTGGTAGCGACTGGATGGCGAAAACATGAGACCGTGCCCTATGACGTACCCTGGGGGAGGCCTACGTCCAGCCGTGGACTGCAATAGGCTAATGTATGTATGTAAAACATACCTGCTACTTGGATGCCACTGAGGAGTTATTGAGCAAATTTGAGCGCCTCCAAAACCTCTGCATCAGATTAATTTTCGGCTTGGGCAAATACGACCATGTCTCACAGTTTCGCTCAAGTGGCTTCCGATCCGGCATCGACGTAATGCCCACGTTCTTTCTTGTCTTTCCATACCTGGTTGCCATTTCACCAATTCGGACCAAGCGCTTCCAGTTATCATTTATAATGCGCACTGCTAAAGAGTGGAACTCACTACCTGCGTCTGCGTTTCGTTTATTCTCTTCAATGTAAGAGGGAACAGGCTTCTTCTGGGTGAGCTCGCTCCATCTTAGACTCTGTCTCTGTCCTATGACCTAGAGTAGAGTCAAGAGCAAACCCATCCTTAATAATTAATTAATTAATTGTCTTTACAATGTTCTATACAACCCTTCTTCTCCTTCTTATCTCGTTTCAATTTCTCTCGTCCCTTGGACAAGCCCTGTCGCTCCCATGTTCGAACGCTTCTGTCAATACCGATTCATCACTCTGACTTCTACAGCTATTCTTGCGGCCAGACTGTGGAACTCCCTCCCGCACCCAGTGAGTGACAGCCATTTTATTTCTACATTCAAAAAACTAGTAAAAGAGCATTACCTTTCTCTGTCAAAAGAATTCGTGTAGGTATTGTATTGATGATGTATTTATGTAGTAGGTAGGTGTATTTCTTAATTGTTTCATTATGTAAGTTTATCTTGTAGTTCAGATAATAACGTATATGTCACCGGAAGATAACAAGAATCGCAAATTTATAAATTTCCTAGTAAATTTATAAACTTTCGTAAGATTCTAAACGAGAGATAAATTGTATTATTTTACGGCCACATTTTCGCAAATTTATCAATTTACGACGTCTCGTGGTAAATTTATAAACTGACGGATATCCATTCGTAAAATTTTAAACGGTTCGACCAATCACGGAAGATCTTTTAATTTTACGCTTCTTTAAAATACGGTAAATAACACACTGCTCTCTGATTGGTCCATGTCGACAGTGGCAATGCTTGTGTCATAGACTTAAGTACAATCAGACTTACCAAACAATAAATTTATCAGTTTCGATTACCTACCTCTCAGTATTTTTACTTTAAAACTAGGTAGGTACCTATAATAAAGGGTTACTTTTTTAGAGTTCCGTACCCAAAGTGTGAAAACGGGACCCTATTACTGAGACTCGGCTTTCTGTCCGTCTGTCTGTCTGTCTGTCACCAGGCTGTATCTCATAAATCAAAATAGCTAGAGAGTTGAAATTTTCACAGAAGCTGTATTTCTATTGCCGCTATAACAACAAATACTAAAAATAAAATAAAAATTAAGGTGGGGCCCCATACAATTTTTTTTTATTTTTATGTCATTTTCGTTCAAAATGGTTCGGAACCCTTCGTGCGAATTTTTTACATAATGCACTAATGACCCCCTACTTCACTCTACGAAAATAAAACAACAGAAAATAAGAAAAAATCTGCGATATTAACGAGGTTTATTAAAAAAGAATAAAACAATCATAAAACATTATAACCGGCCTTCCGCAAAAAAAAAACAAACACTATAAAATTAAATTTAAAAAAACCGTGAGCCTCAGAAAAATTGCTTGCCATTGCCAAACAGACGCTATAGTGGTAGCTAGTCGTACACCCAGAAATAGCTGCAATCGGCGTTAAAAGCATGGAAATCAGAACGATATATCTTTAGGCCATATAGCTTTTAGCTTTCGTAGCTCTGTGGTAAATTTCTCTTCGTCAACAAATGTTCACCATTTTGGCTGTCCGCAGCTTCTAAGTCACTCATTAAGGGTCTTCTTTAGTAACCTCAGCAAAATAAAACTATTTTCACAATAAAAACATTAAAAACTTTACAAAAACACACAAAACACCGGTTTGTTTATCTCCGTGACAAACAATGATGGCTGCGAAATAACACGTGACTTATTCAACCAATCAGAGCGCACATGGCGTTTGGTTATTGCTTACTTATTATTTTACGCGTGAGTTCGGTAAATTTATTAATTAGCGAAAATGTAGGCGTAAAATAATACAATTTATGTCTCATTTAGAATCCAACGAAAGTTTATAAATTACCTAGGAAATTTATAAATTTGCGGTTCTTGTTATTTTCCGGTGACATTATATATTTGAATATATTTTTATTTTATTTAATGTACTATTCTTGTTTTATTAGCCCAACTGTATATGTATGACACATATAAAGTTGGGCTAATAAAACATATGAGGCAGATGACGTGTAAGTTGTACACGTCATCTGCCTCACTTTATGCCTTTTCGCTACCCTAGGTCTGCTGTAAAAGATTTATTTTAGACGTGTTGCGTATTATTCTCTAATGTTATGTCGTTTCTGTTAAATTGTGCACTTCAAACGGTTAAATAAATAAATAAATAAAATAATTGCTACATGAAAAATATTTCAAAGTGTGTATCACCCCATGAAACTTAACAACTTACCCCAAGAAATATAAGTAAATGCACTAATTTTCCTAATAAAATAATTTTAAATGAAATCATCCATATCTGTCCCGTGGGAGTCGTAAGAGGCGACTAAGGGACTCGAGGGTGTGTATTGCAACTTTAGGCGATGGGCTGACAACCTGTCACTATAGCGATACACAATATTCCAAATAACCCTCAAACATTTGTCAGACGTGGTGGAAATGGCCGTTTTTTGCGGCTGTTTACGCTCTGCCTACCCCGCAAGGGATTATAGGCGTGATATGTGTATGTATGTATGTATGTTAAATGAAATCATTAGGTACTAAATGGCTTTGACACAACATAAAATAAAAACAAAATAAATTTAAGAGAATAAATTACAAACGGTACTTAATTTTAACCCACAGACCAAAGAACACGCGCGGGGTGACAAGGCATGACGTTTCGGCGCTCTGTGCTTAAACCTGACTTTAGCAAAATATACATACTTACATATATCACGCCTATAATCCCTTGCGGGGTAGGCAGAGCATAAGTGGCCGTAAAAAACGGACATTTACACCACGTCTGACAATCATTTGAGGGTCATTCGGAAAATTGTGTATCGCCATAATGACAGGTTGTCAGCCCATCGCCTAAAGTTGCAATACACACCCTAAAGTCCCTTAGTCGCTTCTTACGACACCCACGGGAAAGAAATAGGGAGATGCTATTCTATAGCCGTGATTAAGCCGGCATCACACGGGAGCAAAATATCACAAAAAAATATTGTTGTTATTGATGACTCGTGTTCGAAATAATGTTTTGATTTAGTTGGTATTTAAAGTCCAATGTCAGCTGTAAGGACTCCATTGTGTTTAAGCCTTGACTTTTCGAGTTAAGTTTATGAATTTTAAATGTTACTGTAAGTAGCGGTAGTATGCAAAGTTCGGCCGTTAGTCAAGTGTAGGTATGCCTACTTATTTTGTCGTGCTCTATCAAGCACTTACTAAGATCTGTTAAGTGATTGTATTCTTTTCCTAAGATATATTAAACCGTAGTAAACAAAAACCCATGTGATGCCGGCTTAGAATAGCACCACCCCATTTCTTTCCTGTGGGTGTCGTAAGAGGCGACGAAGGGACTCGAGGGTGTGTATTGCAATTTTAGGCGATAGGCTGACAACCTGTCTCTATGGCGATACACAAATTATCCGAATGACCCTCAAATGTTTGTCAGACGTGGCGTAGGTAAATGTCAGTTTTTTGCGGCCGTTTACGCCCTGCCTATCCGCAAGGGATAAAGGCGTAATATGTAGGTATGTATGAAAACAAAAATACGTTAGTATAAAAAAATTGAAGTGCTTGATTTAATCGATAATTTATTTTTGAGAGTGCAGAACTTGGCCACGTTGGTTTGTCCACTGTTGGGGACTTGGGCAGGCATCGTCCTAGCCCCTCCACAGCTTGGTGGGAAGAACTTCGGAACCAAGAGTTGACAGAAATCCAGGGCCTGCACCTGAAGTCTGCTGAATGAAAATAGTTTCAGTTCTATGTAGCTGCCAACAGTTTGATGTATAGAATATCATGGTGACCATAAAATGTTAGTTGTCGCTGGTATTGCAACGGTATAAAAATAAGAGATTCCGGGCGCAGACTAATTTAAATTCAATTTTATTTTAAATAAAAAATAATTCGACCTTACTTACATAATCACGATCAGCCAACTCAATCACGACAAGCCTTTTTACTATGGGTGTCATTTTTTTCGTCGTTTCCTGAAGAATATTCCTAGGGGAAAATTGTTCAGTATCATGGTCTGAATGCTCCTATCACCCAATTAATTAGACGGCGGTCATCACTAACCAATTCAGAGGCCTACTAGTAGTAGGCGGTTGAAAAACTCTGACATCAGGGTTCATCGGGCCGCTCGTAGAGTCGGTATCCCTTACAAAAAAGAGAGACGTACACTTTTCAAATCTATGCTGATTAATTATGAAATCCTAAACTGTGATCCTACTAAAGCGAACGACTCACAGGAGTAGATGTAAGAACTGTTTTTTCAATATTTAGTTAATATTTTTAAATATTTAGTTTTAAGCAATCTCTATTACTTTAATATATTGGTTATTTAAATAAACGAGTCTTATCATAATAATTTTTAGGTAAATTTATGCCATTTACCTGGATCCCGATTTTTCAACTGAGTTGTATTAACTGTATTTTAATTTCAAACAAAACAGATAAAAACTTAACTTCAAAATTTAATAGCACTATGATAACATTGCTCTAGTTTTCTAATCAAAGGACGCAACCTTATTCTTTATAGTATTTTAACGATGTCATCAGAAAATAACTAAGCTACTTTTATCCAATTATAATAACCATGTCACGCATGTTTATGCATACTTTTAGCAAAAGGAAAACCTTTGAGCTACGCCAAGAATTTTTACGTAAACGGTTAAGCACCGCAAATTGCGCTTAAGCACGCCGTTAAAAATAAAAAGGGATTTCGCATATTTCACAGACTAATAACGACCAAGATGGCGCTTTCTGTGACATAACAAAACCAAACTCAAAACACAACTGAGCTTCGATTCTTTTATGTTACTGTAGTGCCATCGAAACTCAATTGACATTATTTTGCCATTGTAATTTTCTATTCTTCAATCTGTAAGTAGAATACGAAACTGTCAAAACTATCCAATGGACACTCTATTGAAACACAACTAAGACGCTGTTAAAATTACGGAATACGGTCCCATGAGGGCTAAGCCGGCATAGATGGCACTTCTAATCTAGCATCACACGGCACTTCTAAGCCGGCATCACACGTCACTATCTTAATAATCGTAGACATCAACCAGGACGGATGGCTTCGTGTGCTCTCCGAACCACGGAGCAATCAAACTGGGAATAATTTCACAAACAGACCGTACTCATGAAGACAAAAAACTGCGGAAACACGGGTTTGTTTGTCGTATATTTTAGACGTTCTTTTGGTAGACTCCGCTGTCAGTGATGAAGATGATGATTCTTCCCACCGATATCGGCCATGGCGACCACTTAATTTTTTTAGAAAACTCCTAGTTAAAGCGTCGCTAATGCGCTCGGAGATGGCTACTATAGCCAATTTTTGCTGCGAACTCTCGTGCGTAATGTGGGCGGGTGAGCTTGCTATTCACATAAATGTTAATGACTGCGGGTAGACGGGTCTTCAGCATCGAGGTCTGCTTCTGTAAATATATACATATAGTGTATACTATAAATATAGTGTATAGTCTATGGTCTGCTTTGCGCTGCTCTTCAAACTCTGCTGTCAGTAAGCGAAGTCTAAAAGTTTTCTATGTCTGTGCCATAAATACATCTTAACTGCAACTTAAGCCTTCAGAGAACATCAGAAGGGTTTTAACGAGCTCGTTAACTTAGCTACGTGCGTTAATTTGGCAAACTCGCCATTTTGAAGTGATTTAAATGGCCGTTGCAACTTTAATGTGTATTATGTGAACGCAGTAAATGTAAGGAAATTTAAATTATGAAATGAAAGGTTAAAGTAATCGTTTATTCATTATCATAGGTTGGGTCATCGAGTCAACGAAGTACCCGGGTTCCTGGTATCAGAGTATTAGAAGGAGAGAGTATAAGAATGTTTTTTTATTTCATTCTTTATTGCACGTCGTACAAAACGCAGACCTAATGCCACGCAGCATTCTCTACCGGGCAATCGAGTAAACAGAGGGGAAAAGAATATATATATAGCAGTAGTAAATAAGAGTACATATATCACCAACAAACTGTCCATCTAAACGGCGACTTTTTAGATTATATGATCAAATGTAACAAAAAGAGCATGGAACCAAACTGGTATACCTATTGTTGGAGATATTGGAAAAAACTCATTTTGGCGGCCAGAGTTGAAACATGTGCGAATCGATAGAACATAAAAATACAAACAGGAAATACTCTTTGGTAAAATGTCGTAAGTGATACGGTTTCGGAGAAAATGAGGGCCGAAGTTTTTTTTTCATTAAAAATATTTTTTTACTTTTTATTAACTCAAAATGTTAAGACAAGCATACAAAACTTCTAATTTGTAAAAAAGGGTTTTAAAATAATACATTACTATTAAAACCAAAGTAATTAAATTAAACTCGAGCCATTTTTGCAGGCTTCATTTCATTTTCAGGTGTTATATCCATACTCGAAGAGATGTTAACAAAGAAAAGAGGAACATTATTTCATAGCATTAGCATGGATCTGACACCTGGCAAATCGGGCCTATAAAAATGGCTCGAGTTACTATGAACCTGATAAATGGGAGATTTTGTGACTGTGAAATCGATCATAGAACATTGTGGGTGATAGAGAGACTATATAGACAGACAAGTAAAAAAAAAACAAAAAGGCCTTCGTATTACAATGAGGGAAATATCCGAAAAGCCGTGAAAAGAAGATACTTTGATTAGACAACATTAGAATGGAAAAAGTAAAGACCATAACATAAACAATACCTACATAGCTGTTCGATCGGTACTCGGTAAGGATTAAAATTCGTGAATGCAAAAAAAATGCAGGTGGTAGCGGAAATACAGCGGAAATAACTCACATGCAATCTCGAAACTATTGACCATGACGAGCATTTTGCTATCGGAGTACCATCAAAATCCCACCCGGGTGTAAAAGATATTACTTGACTTACTAGTGTGAGCCCCCATTTCAAACAAATTGACAGATTGTGGGAAATACAGTCCCTCTAACTAACTCACATGCCAATCTCGAAACCATTGACCATGACAAGCATTTTGCTGTCGGAGTACTATCAAAATCCCACCCGGGTGTAAAAGATATTACTTGATTTATAGAGTGAGCTCCCATTTCAAACAAATTGACAGATTGTGGGAAATACAGAGTCCCTTCAACCAACACATGCCTGACTCAAAGCCTATAACCATTTGTTATTGGGGTACCATCAAAATCTCAACCGAAAAACAAAATATATAACTCGATTTTTATAGAGTGAGCCCCCATTTCAAACAAATTGACAGATTGTGGGCAATACGGAGTCCCTCTAACTAACTCTCTATCACCCACAATGTTCTGCGATCGATTTCACAGTCACAAAATCTCCCATTTATTAGGGGTTATGTTGTTATATCATAGAAACTCGAGCCATTTTCATAGGCCCGATTTGACAGGTGTCAGATCCATGCTAATGCTATGGAATAAGGTTCATTTTCCTTTGTTAACATCTCTTCTACTATGGATATAACACCTGAAAATGAAATGGAGCCTGCAAAAATGGCTCGAGTTTAATTTAATTACTTTGGTTTTGATAGTAATGTATTATTTTAAAACCCTTTTTTACAAATTAGAAGTTTTATAGGCTTGCCTTAACATTTTGAGTTAATAAAAAGTAAAAAAAAAAATTTAATTAAAAAAAACTTCGGCCCTCATTTACTCCGAAACCGTATCACTTACGACATTTTACCAAAGAGTATTTCCTGTTTGTATTTTTATGTTCTATCGATTCGCACATGTTTCATCTCTGGCCGCCAAAATTTGTTTTTTTGTCATCGCGAATTGTAGGTATACCAGGCTTCATACTAAAATGTCCCATGCTCTTTATTAAATACTTTAAAAACAGAGTTTTAAGCCGCCTACTTAGTGCCTAGTTGTCCTGTGTCTGATTTGTATGTGTCTAATCATTTATACAGCAAGACCGATGGCTAAACGTGCTCTTAGAAACACGGAACCATCTTTCTTATGGACAATCATGTGGTATAGCCGTCAATTTCCTTTCCAGTTTAGAAAACAATCGAATCGGAGATCTCCAGAATATTGTAATAAAACTTTGAGATGCGTAGCTTTCTAGTAAGTAAGTACCTACTACTTAGGCGTGATGGACGTATTTTTAACGTCTGCCAGTAGGAAGAAATTTTCGAATTCCCATACAAAAAACGGATACCATGGCACACTGTTACGCATGTGGTTTGACCATCATGCTTGTCAGACGCATCCGTCAGTCCGGCATAGTGAGGGATTCGCACAGAACTATAGGATTCGCCTTAGTAAGTACTTACACAAATTTAAAAAAAAGTGGAAAGGTTTGTTTGGTGTGTGTTTGTTTTGCATGTAATCGATAACCGCCAAAATGACTGAAGCAATTTCAAAAATATAACATAGCTATGCTGTCGTTCACCATAGGGAAATATCTCATTCCCACGGGAAAGCGGTCAACAGCGAGTGAAACTGAGTTGGCCTCTGATTGTAAATAAGTTATTCAAATGATATCTCCATTCCTATCGACTCGATCACTGCCACAGCCCCGCAAGACACGCAAATAAATCTCGCACAGACGCACGATAAATCTACAAGCCTAGCCATACGTCACGAGGTAACATCCATCACTTAATGTTTGCAATTATTATTATAATATCTAAGACATTCTCAGACAAATGTATGAAGAGTTTGATTTCTTGAAAAAGAAAACCAGTCAAGAACGAATATGACTCACGCACGCAGGGTTCCATGCCATTACATAAAAATAACATAAAAATCAAGTTTTTTGAAAAAATATTGACTTAAATTTTTGTTCAAACATGTTCTGTAAAAATTACAACTGTCACATTACAATTTCAATCGATTCAAACAAATTAGTTTTGAATGAGTCGATCAAACAAATATATTATTACCTATCAAATTAATAGGTATATTTAATATTAAGTATTTGTTCATATAGCGGCAACAGAAATGTGACTTTTGGCCATGGGAAAGTTTAAACTCTCTAACTGTCACGGTTCATGAGATTCAGCCTGGTGATAGACGGACGGACGGACAGGCAGACAGCGACGAAGTCTCAGTAATAGGATACCCTTTTGACCCTTCTAATACAGAACCCTAAAAAATACGAACGTTATCATGGCCGACTAGGTTTCCTTGGGCCATGGAAATACATACACAGTAACACAAAACAAATCTTGATAAGATGTCTTACATACATACATACATACCTACCTACACTTGAATTGAATTTTGCACAGGAGTCTATAGAAACAACGTAGGTATCCAAAAAAAATAGGGCGCTGAGAACGTATGGTACAAACAAGTCAAATCAACCTCCTTTTTGATGTTAGTTACTATAAATAAACAAGCTTTGTATAAAATACTAGACTTCCGCCAAGCGGTTTCACCCGCTGCCACTCATTTTCCCGTGGTAATATTTGTTTTCCCGCGGTAAAAAGTGGCCTACGTGTTATTCCGGGTTATACTCTAACTTTGTTCCAAATTTCATCCAAATCGGTCAAGCCGTTTGAGCGTGAAGAGGTAACAAACGTACATACACACACACAAACTCTCAGATTTATAATAACAAGTACGTACCATATACATGTAATTGTACGACCACATACCCCTTTACAATCGTTCATACGTTCTCATTTATACATATATCACGCGTTTATCTCTTGCGTGGAAAGCAAAGTGATAACATTTTATTTTTTAGGGCTGGACTCCGCAATTTAGCCCCGGGGCTTTAAAATCTACACCTGACTATTTGAAGGGCAGCTAGAGAGGTGGGGAGATAGAATAGAAGAAAGTGTTAACAGCCGTAAAATACGCTCGCTATCACCACAATTGAAAAATATTTTAGGGCCATTTAAGAAAAAAATGTGTATCACTATAGTGACAGGTTGTCAGCCAGTCGCCTAAAATTGTAATTCACATGAAACCGAAAACCTTGAGTACCTTGGTTGCCACTTACGACACCCGCGGGAAGGAAATGAGGTGATGATATTCTAAGCCGGCATCACACGTGAATACGTTAAGTTCAGTTGCAGTATTTTAGATATTGAAGTATCACGAAGCGAAAACTCGCGCGGAAATGTGTATATTCTAGGCTAAGTGCTGAGTATCATTTAAAAATTCATAACTAAACAATGTAATTTATCAATAATAACACAAAAAATATATGTTATCAAAAACCCACGAGCCGAGGTTGAAGTACATAAATGAAGCTTACTTACAGAATGTCGTTTTAATAATAAACGGGTCACTGTAACTCCACTTTTTGTAACCATTTATTACATATATACAGCTTTCTGTATATAAACTACCGATTTTTCGAGAAATTACGTCCTAATCCCTCGTATTAATCGTAATCACGTAGCCGTATAATGTCTCGAATAGCATCACTCCAATTCTACCCATGGGTGTCGTAAAAAGTGACTGAGGGATAATCTTCCGGGGAATAGGCAGCAGAGGTTCCTGTGAATGGAACATCTTGTACTGCGCTCCTCAATCCACCTGCCAAGCATATTGTCGAGTTTGGCTATACCCTCTGATATGGGAAGGGCCAATGTCCAGCAGTGGACTGTTGTGGCCGTTAATGTTTTAAGTGATGAGAGCAGCACGGGCCTATAGGCGTCTTAAAACAGACTGAAATTCCGCGACGGAGTTATTATTTACGCATGTTTCTGGTTCGCCTCTTAATCACACACTGACATTCAATCAATCTCATACAATACCGTCTCGTTCTCATATCCATCACCGAGTACCGAGAATTTTACACTTATTTGGCACCACTTGGCACTTGCCTCTAATAACATTACCAGTTACGGAAAACCTCAACATATCTTGTAATTTTGCAATGCAAGACTGAGTTTGGTGTTAAATGCAAGATTCTTTTGTAGAGTTGTGGACTTGTGCAGAATTAATTATCTTACCGTTGCTTTTCCCACGTTATGGTAGAGTTTCATATATTCATGGTGGAAAAATGTACACAATATTATAAAGAATAAAGATTTGATCGTTTTTTTTCCATTGAATAGGCTCCGAAACTAAACTGGACTGATTTTAAAAAAGCTTCATGATTAGAATCCTACATTATACCTGATGAACATAGTATACTGGTGTAAAAAAATTAGCTGAGAATATTTTAAGGGGTGATCCAGTACGTGAAACTTAACAACTTTCCCCAAGGAACATAGGTCGAAATATGAAAAAAATATTGGCCCTCCCACACAAATTATCCCGGCTGGGTAACACACTAAGAACCCCTCCCAGGGTCAAATTATTTTTTCATATTTCGACCTATGTTCCTTGGGGAAAGTTGTTCAGTTTCACGTACTGGTTCACCCCTTAAAATATTCTCAGCTAATTTTTTTACACCTTATATACCAATTGAAATGTCTTATTCCCGCGGGAAAACGGTTAGCAGCGGGTGAAACCACTAGCCAGGCCTCTAGTATTAGAATGTTTTGATTGGTAATCGTAGCTGAGCGGATGAAAACAAATGGCAATAATTTTGGACTTTCCATACAAAACGTGACAGAGCCAGAGAAGTTTTGTAAGGTCCAAATTATTTCGATGTATGTTCCATGGACAAAGTTATTCAGTTTCATGGGCTTTTTCAGCCCTTGAAATATGTTCTGCTCTTTTTTACACCTCAAATCGCTATAAATTCTTAATGGTTTAGAAATATGGCATGCCATACTACCGATAATACTCGTACTAATCTACCAAAAATAAAATAAATAATTATATGCTCTACCAAGCGCCTAAAAAAAAATCTGAGCAATTAAGTTTGCGAAACGCCTGAAAAGTGTTTCACGGCAAAAGATACATCCTTGCAGTACGAGGTACAATCATTAAATAGTATATGCTTAGATTATAAAACTACTAAGTAAACCGTGTGATGCCGGCATATAATAGTATCACCCCATTTCTTTCCAAGGGTGTCGTAAGAGGCGACTAGGGGATTCGAGATGTTACATGTGTAGGTATTACAGTTTTAGGTGATGGGCTGACCAGTGACCACCTGTCGCTATAGTGATGCACCACTTTCTGAAAGACCCTCAAATGTTTGTCAAACGTGGCGTAAATGTCCGTTTTTAAGGATGAAGGCGTGATGTATGTATGTTCAAAGTACGAAACAATTTTTGATGCAATTTTTTTATTAGATAGATTAAGAGGAAGCTTTCTATGTAAAGTTCATGCCGGGAAAAGGTCTTTCCAACGGAAAAACAGTTAGCAGTGTGAAACCGCTGGGCGGGCAAATGTATACAATTTGTACAGTTAGTTATCTTATCAATCATATCATCTTACATTTGGCGAATAAATAATGTATACGTAGTTATACTTCCCAATTAAAATTTGTAAGCGCTTATTGAATTTTATAAGCGTTTTCCCGTTGGGAAATACTCAAAGATAATGCTGCTTTTTAATAGAGTTCTACTTCAGTCGGTTCACTTAATTAAGAGATGATCGATGAGGTACATTCAAAATTGTATACTTTAGTGACTTAAAATAATCTTTCTCCTGAGATTGTATTATTGTGAAGTGTGGCCTCACTAAACTTTGGTATTAACTTAATCTTCTGCAAATCCTTTCTGATTGCTTTTATAGGATTCATAAAGTGCCTACGGCATTTCTCTCTATCTCATTCTATGTAACCGTGATCCTTGGAGTTAGAGCGGGACAGGTAGCAAATAAAAGTAAGTGTTAAGAACGAGGTCGATTTGCGCGTCATAGTGTTCACAAACTCGTGTGCATTATGTGCATGAGAGGTTATAATTTGTTTGAATAAAGCAGTTGCTATATGGGCATTGTAATGCCATCAAAACTCAATTGTAATTCCATTGACATTGTGATTTTGCCAACTCAAACTGTATTAAAACAGAACTGGAAACATTTCAAATTGCTGTACACGAGACTGTGTCAATTTTCGCACTAAAATGATGATAATGTGATAAGGATGAGTGTGAAATACTTTATGTATGTGTGGTACTGCATTAGAAACTCATCTTGTTTGGCGATTTGGTTATGTATTCCAAAAATGCATACATAACTAAAGCGCTTTGTTTTTACAAGGTCTTATTGATTCTAAATAACCTTAGTAGGTATTTACTGGCGCGAAATGATAATTTTGTTTCCAGATGACTAGCGTGTCCAGTCAGGGATTTTTTCTAGTTTGGCGGCGCCACTGGGCTTTCGAACCACCTTAATACCTATCGTGAAATCTGTTTTCCGATGCCACCCATACAATTTTTTTTTCAGCCTTAGCTAATTGTATACTTACTACCGTATAATACAATTTAAAACTTCTTTTTGAAAAAAGTGTGTGGCAAATTATAGTGAGTCGACGTTGTTTCACTTCAAATATGAGTATCAAGATTATGCATCAATATTTCATAATTTTATGATATTTTTTCGACAGTCAATTAGATTGTAGACGTAGATTTCTAATTTTATATAGTATTTTTTTTCGTGTGGCACACCGAGTCATCAATTCAATAGTATTATGTTGATCCTTGATGAAACTAACTCCAGCAACCTACGTATTTCATCTTAGTTCATTTCTCATCCTGCTTTAGCAGAATAGCTCAAGTAACTGTAGAAAAAGCTTACATTTTACATACTTCAAAAAATCTTTTAAAAATACACAGTCAAAGCAGTCAAGGACTCAAGAGAGAACGAATATGAAAAAATAAATGTCATAATTAGCATAAAGTAATGCATAAAGAAACATTTTACACAAAGAAAGATGTCGGAAAGCGCATTCGCAGGCCTTGACTTCTTGGTCCAAAGGTCTGAGACATTATTGTCTGGTATGAAGATAAAAGTATACAATACAATGTAAGTACAGGAAGTGAAAAGGTCTCGATGTTATTTATTTTCGTACAATGCAAAATGCATGATGCATTTATACATCCTACCTAAAGTGTTTTAAAATTGAAATCAATGCAGGTTATAGGTAGGTTTATGTTGGTCTTTATTCCTACAGACTCGTTCAGTGTCAATCATAGATAGATCCTATAAACTAAGTAATCATAGGTAGTTTGAGTAAAAACTTTTAACTCTCACTGAAAACGGATTTTGCTGACAATCTACTATTTTACTTGAGTCGAAATATTCCTACGTAGCGTAGATAAGATAATAGGTTACTAACGTAAGTTGGGTGGCAGAATTTCAGATTTTTTGAATATGACATCAAAATATCAGTCTACCCTCATTCTTCATCATTTTTGTGAACCTGTTTAATTTGTAACTTTGAATAGTGTAAACAACCGTTAAATTTTAAAATTTAGTGTCAATTTGAATAAACATTATAGGAGGTGTATTAAAGTTGTTCTACATAAAACACACATCTAAACAGTCCATAAGATTTATTCAGCATCATGTAAGTAAATGTAACTTAAAATAGTCGACTACCTAAACTCATTGGAAGTAATGACGTCTTTACCTACATTATAAATTACAAAATATCATATCATAATCGATGATCATAATAATTATCTATGTTAACATTACATATAAAGTAAAAGGTCTTAGGAAATAATGTTGGTAGATAGGAAAAATTACCTACTGCGTTTTGGATTCTATAGCATTTCTTTATTCGACGATTTTCTTGGCAGCAGTCTTAGTTACTTCTTTAGGAGCATTAACCTATACTGGTTATTCTTAATAACTGTATGGAAAACCAAAATAATTCAAACTGCTGTCAATAGTCGCAATACTGTTTTATTTTATTTTATTTTTATTTGACAGCTTCAAATATAAACTTAGTAACTATTAAGAATTACCTAATAATTCAAGATGTAAACGCTAGTTTTGGAATTTGAATCTTACTATACAATGTGTTAGAAAAAGCACTTCGTTTCTTTAACCACGCATTCTATAGGTATACAGAAGGCTGGTAAGCGTTTTAAAAATAATACTTACTTCAAATTAAAAATATTTTACATAAACTTTATATTAAATTGTTCAACCCTAGGTCAAAGCGACACAGCGAGTCGTTACAGTCAAGTACAGCTCGGACAACTTGCAGCGTTCCTACGCCACGCGTAATAAGAGCTACAAAGGCACAAGATCAGTTGAACTTGACTGTAACAATGCGCTATGCCTATGCGCCAGGGTTCAACAATAGCATTAAAATCTTTTAAAATAATTATTTAATTACAAACATAATAAAATTACTTGAGAAATATTTGAAACGCGTTTTACGTGTTCTTAATACGTATAGAATGCTTGGTTTAAAGAAACGCAGTATTTTCCTAACACTCAGTATTATCTTGGACCCGAGTCCAAGACGTAGTATAGAATGGTACAGATTCTTACATAACAATAAGATTAAATAAAAAAAAATTAAACTTTCATGTTGGTTGAAATCTACTTAGGTAGGTACATTTGTTATGGAATGTTGTGAATTTTAAAAGTTATTTAATGCTATATAATGGTACCTAAGTGCATTAAAAATTAATAATAAGTCAGTAATTTAAGTAAGCGACTACGAATAAAATGGGCAAGAAACTATTTTTGGTTCAAAAAGCCTTGTATGTAAAAAGCTGAGTACTAGATGCAAAATACGAATACTTATCTATTTTTTATTTTTATTTATTCTTATTTATCTAAAAATAATGATATGTTATTATTCCTCATATTCTTGATTGCAACAAAAATTTAATAACAAGATTATAAAAATTCTACTCTAAAAATAATACTTTCGTGGTAAGCAAAATATGACAAGCTTAAAAATTATTATTACGTCAAAAATACAATGAGAATCGAAATGAAATTAATATTAGTTTAACAATTGGAATTTAGCAAAGTATTAATTATCATAAGATTAATTTACGAGTAATTCACTAACCTATTTCATAAATCTTTCATAGCCTTTCTTACATAAATTGACTAAATAAATAAAGCTAAAATAACAAGACGACATAATCAGAATTGTTTAGTCTGTCCCATTTTCTACAATTAAATACATAACTAAATTTAGATTACAAGTATCCAATTTCAAATTGTTTTTTAGTACAACGACGATTCTGAGCCGTTGCGCCTTGCGCCATATTATGACTATTATAGCCAGACCCTACCTAGGTCACATTCGGCTGAAACCTTTACGAAAATTCCTTGCATACTTTTATTCTAACAATATTTTTTCCGATAATTATAATTATAAATTTACTTCCAAAATCCTTTCTCAAAATGTTTTTTCGGCAATTACTCGTTCCACAAGGGTCTACGCTGGTTCTGAAAGTTTTTTATCACCTGCAGCATCACAGGGCTCTTAAACTGAACATTAATATACTCACTTACGTTTAGTTCAGTCGCGGAATCTTATATATGTATATATGTACATACCTGGAAATTACAACATGCACGGAAAACCTTCATAGACCGAGGTTCGGAGGAAATGAATTATATTGGACACGTTGTTAAGGGCCTGAACAATTTTCATAATGGAACCAATGCTGGAAAACGAATAAATTAATTCGACCTCCCATACATAATTCACATTCGGCTGATTTACTTTGTATGGGGGTCCAATTTTTTTTCTTGTTTTCCAGCGTTGGTCCCAAAGTGAACGTTGTTCAGAATGATGTTCTAAACCACGTGTCTGAAAAGCATTGACTAGGTGGTGTATAATTCCGGGGCTGAACTAAAAGCAGGTTTGTTTCAAGTTTTCGACCATATGACCATGCATTTGCGGCTTCTGAGTGTTGGCAGCCGACGTGGAAGTCCAGCTCCGAGGGTCGAAGGTCGCTCAGGCTCAGATGACCCCTCAATCCGCGTTAATCATCTGGAACAATCAATTTTACTCCTTAATTTCTTCTTTTTAAATTCATTTAATTTGTTGGGAATTGGAAAAAACAACAAGTCCTGAGCGACCTTCTTTGTTAAACCGAGGACAAAATGAACAGTAATTAAATAAACATCGAAAATTTATGTTATTGTTTTTATTCAATGAAATAAAGAGGTTTATATAAAATAAATTTCGTCGTGTATTTAAATTCCTTTGTCTTCGGTTCAGGAAATATGGAAACGTCGAAACTAGAAAGAAAGGATTAAGAAAAGAAAATTTAAAACTAAATCCTGAATTGAAAATATACTGATTACCTACACTGGACTCAAATCGAAGTAATTGTATATGCTATGTATAGATGTTCCATCGCATGTACCTTGAAATCTACTGGACCAATTTTGATTATGTATTCTATACCGGGGGTAAGGGACGGTTTTCCCGAACTTTGCATGCATGATCAGATCACTTTTTCAAGTTACCATAAAAAGTATGTATGGGTCTAGAAAAAAAACTCGTTTACAAGCATAGTGTTCATAAAAAAGTTGTTCAGTTTCATGGTCTGCTCATGTCTGCAAAGTTTTCAGGATACTATTCTTTATATCCCTAAAGAATTTGTCAAGACGAAACCAAAATTCATGCTTTTAAAGATAGGTACAGGCAAGTTCAAGTATACTTTAAATTTTAAAAGTCATATATTGCGTGCGCCCAAGTATCTCTGGTCGTTCCATTATATTAAAACATTATGGTTTTAAACATAAAGTAATATTTTTCCTGTAGGAAGATCTATCTTAATATCATAACGACTTAGAACGAGAACTTAAGTTAGGATTCAAGTAGTCGATATTAATGCTAAACTCGACAAAAGAAGCATTTTAGAAAATGACTAATAAAAGTAAATGAAGATGGAAGATGAATTAACACTTTTCTTATGCACTTAAAACAAATCCTTCTGTGAGTACAAACTACATTTTAAGAAAACAATGCATTGAAATAACTAAAATAAATGAATTAAATAACATTATTTTAAAACAATCATATCGTTCGCAATTTAGAATTAATGGCGTTGGGGTACCCCAAGGCACTGTGCTGGGCCCACTACTCTTCTTAATCTACGTAAACGATCTTCCAACTGCCACCTCACATAATTGTATTCAGTTTGCGGACGATACAACATTATTAATAAAAAGTAAAGACAAAAGTAATTTTGAATCTGACACTAATGTGGCATTTGAAGAAATCACAAAATGGATGACTGCAAATAACCTCTACAACAATGTTAATAAGACAAAGATGTTGCAGTTCTCATCTTATAATTCGAACATAAGAGAAATCAATCTAAATTATGATAATGTAAAAATAAATGATGTAACTTTTTTGAACTTTCTCGGTATAATAATTGACAAAAACCTTAATTGGAAGGAGCACATAAAACATGTCTGTACCAAACTTAATCGGTTCGTATTTGCACTGAGGAGATTAAGACAAACCATTTCAACTGAGGCTGCTCTAGCCGCCTATCATGGTTACGTATCATCCGTACTCAAATACGGACTGATATTATGGGGAAACTCGGTAGATATGGAGGAAGCTTTTAAGGTCCAGAAAAAGAGTATACGTGCAATTTGTAATGCTGAATTTGATGCTAGCTGTAAACCGCTTTTTAAGAAGTTAAATATTTTGCCACTGCCGTGTATGTATGTTAGAGACGTTTGTATCTTTGTAAAAGACAACCCAAAGTACTGGCAGAAGCAAAGTGAAATTAGTGAAAGACAAAGAAGAAATCATATAATGAATATGTTATACCAACCTCCTGCCCGTAAGGCCATTTATAGAAAAAATGTATATAATATGTGTATTAAAATTTATAATAATCTTCCCGAGGATATTAAATCACTGACTGAAACTAGCTTTAAGACGAACCTGACGAATTGGCTGATACAAAATTGTTTTTATAGCGTTAATGAATTCATGAATTATGGAATTAATCTTAGATATCAATAATTGTTTATTTGGAATTTAAAGTGACATCATATTTAATTGGACATAATATTTAATTTGACATAATTATTAATTTTATATTTTGTAAATTGTAACTGACATAATTATTTAATATTTGCACGCTTGCATGCGAGCTGAACATTATGTGCTTTTTATGGAATAATATCTTGTGTAACTATGTTCTGGCAAATAAACTTTCTTGATTCTTGATTCTTGATTCTTGAATAATATAAGTAGGTCACTCTCATAAGTAGCTAATTCATGATGCAGTACATACTGTCCGTCCGTCAAAGAGCGAATAATCCGAGACGACAGACATTGGTCACGGGTGAGACGTCGTCATGTGAGATACACAAACACACACATTCACACATTTTACACCACATTATATCAACATCTTACAGCAGGCAGTTCATGTGTGGCAATATGACACTTGCTGAATGTGAGGGCTGAGAAAATTATGCTGAAGAAAATATTTCGAAATATAAATGTATGTAAGGCTTTTAAAGTTTATTATCCTATATTTTTGAATATTTAAACATACGTTAGAAAAGCTCTACGGGTAGCAGTAGATGAAAAATATTCCAAGTTCCTGGTTGACCAGTGAAAATATTTTGGTGTAAGTTTTTCTGGTATCCATCATAAGAAACTACCTGAATGGTTGAGAACAGTGGGATATTTTTAAGCTCCATCTTTATCTAAAAATCCAAATTTTTGTCTTAATTACTCTGTATCTAAATTTAAGTAAAAAAATGTCTAAAGAATTAAAATAAACTGCACCGGCGTTTTTTGCTGTCTCTTCAGATTCAGAACCATTAAGCGTCTACATATGTACCTACTCCTTTATCTATTCTGTGGCCGCAGGACATTGAAATCTAACAGAACAATCGTAAACATTACGAATCACAGTATCCAATCGAAACCTGCAGCGGCCCTGCAAATACACACACACACACACACACACACACACGACCAGGCAACCGGTCCATTGACGTCAATGGTGGGTGGACTCGGCGATATAAAAAATTTTAACTTTTATCAGCCAGTGTTGATGGGAAATGAGACATAACCACATAACAAGCCATTGTTTCCTATCAGCAGTTGTGGCTTGATTAAAATAATGCAGGCGAAAAGATTGCATTCATAAACGCATGCAACGAAACGGTCGAAATTAAAAGTGTGATACTGTACTTCGAGAGATAACTTATGTCTGAAGAACTCGAATTCTGATCTAGAAAGATCGCTGGACCAAACATCACTCCAAATAAAACAACAACATAGAAACAAATTTATGAGTTAAAGTTCATTCCATAGTAACGAGAACATTTCGGGCGAATATGTTTGTATGTAATAACTTTTTTGTACCAAAAGTAGACTTAGGTACATGAACTAAGTAATTGTGTAGCCTCAAAGGCGGACTTATCTTACTAAGGGATCTCTACCAACCAACCTTTGAAAAATCCAGAGGACATGGTGTGTGCAGGTACAAATATGTCTTTATTACTATTCATAGTTATAATAAATGGGTTCTTTTGAGGTCCCGATACTTTGACGCGTTTGAAAGCGCCATGGTCACCGCACGGTAGTATTATCATTAATTAATCTATGGTTACGGGTAAACACGTGAAACTGCGGGTGAATGCTAAGGATCCCGTTTAAATGGAAACTTTTCTAGGGATTCTGGAGTGTCATTTAGAGAGCGCTGACCAATATTGAAATAACGTTTCTTTACACTTTATGAATTATTCTTTTTTAGTGTTTATCGAATTGTTCCAAATTTTTTATTGATTTTCTGTTTACTGACATAAATGACTCTACATATAATAGCAGGACGATAAGATTATTGCGTAGCAAATCAAACTCACAGTAAATAATTAGTAACGAACACAACGTGAAACGGAACTTGTGACAAAACGATGGCTGCCGCTAACCATTTTGAATTTTGCTCATTAGCTGATAAAACGTCAAATTTTCAGTTAAGCACTACACTCTCAGGTGAGAAATTTAAGCGCTGACTCAGAACTGACAACAGGAAAACTCCCAATCTAACTTTGAGTAACGTAAACAGCTGCGAAAGTTTAAAATTTCGTGCTATGTTTTTTTTGGGTTCCGTACCCAAAGGGTAATAATGGAAATCATATTACTGAGGCTCGGCTGTCCGTCTGTCTGTCCGTCCGTCCTACAGTTACGAGGCTGTATCTCCTAAACCGTTATACCTAGACAGTTGAAATTTTCACAGATGATGTATTTCTGTTGCTGCTATAACAAAGAATACAAAAAAATATATATTTAAAATAAATATATATGGGGGCTGCCATACAAAACATGTGTTTTCTTGCGCGTTTTTATAGATAATGGTACGGAACCCTTCGTGCGCGAGTCCATCTCGCACTTGGCCGGTTTTTTCATTCACTCTTTTTAAACTCCTATAAATATGTATATAAAAGTTGCTGTAACTATGTGCCTATTGTATTGACGTATTATGACCTTATCTGGAGGTTATTTGCTTATATGACTGTGGGTGTGATTGTATGGCTAATATTTATACTACAATTGTAATTAGCAGCAATTATACTCTTGTAGCTGCTGGCACTGTGATATTACTAAATATTACTATGTAAATACGTCGACGTGGGTAAAACTGAGTTGGAAATCTTGCAAATGACGAAGAAGTTGTAAAATTTTAAAGCTAGAGATTTATTCAGATAGAGGGATATTCAGTTACCTACTAAAGTCGGGTCAGGATTTTTGGCCGTGCACCGCTTAACAGTAGGCTTAGTAATATAATATATTTGAAAATAGAAAAAAAAATCTTCCTCTATAATATTTCAGTAAGGCAAAAAGATACACTACCAATTAGTCAGAGGTTCAGGTTGACCATTACACAGTTGTAGCTGTTGATGATGAAAAAGTTGTTATAATAAATCTTCAATGAATTGCTGAACGAGTATGTACTATGGCAACCACTTCGCCATCGCAATCGCGTCTGTGCACGTTTTTTGAGCCTTGGGTATCAATTTAAATTGTTTTGGTTTCGTTTCGAAAGTATATATTACTAGTTCAAAATTAGTTCTTGCATAAAAAAGAACATCGATAAATTGGTGATTTATCCGACTAGTCTCCGAAAATAAGAGTGGCCGAATAGTCTTGAAGACTAGTCAATGCTTTGTTGGAAGTAGACACTTCCGACAAATTACAAACCGTTTTGCTGATCCCACATGCAAAACCTCATTAATTGATTCACTATGTGTAACTAATCTAGTATGTATACTACATCACAGAACTATTACTTAGTACCTACATGCTCCAGTTAATGTGCACAATGACATTAAATAACAAACAGCGGATGTGGACTTCCGTTCAGCGCTAAAATATAATCAGGGTATCAGGAAAGCGATGGATTAAAGGATGCATAAGTACCTCTTGAGCTGGCTGACAAGCTCCCTTGCGATAAAGCTATCGAAACTGGAATTGTACCTACTGAAGGTTTTGTATATTGATAACGATACCCTCGTTCGTTATCTTTCTTTCCTAGGTTAGGCCTAAACCTGTAGCCAGTTAGCTGCTACAATTAACACACATACATCCAGAGAGCGTAAACGGTCTTAGAAAACGATAATTTACGCCATGTCTGACAAAAAATTTAGGGTTCGGATAGGTTAGGTTAGGGTTGTGCATCCGTACCACATACAAGTCCTGAAACGCGGTATCAGGTAAGTGTTTGCTATTCGCCAATTGCTATTCGCCCTACACAGCAAAAGGGCAAATCTGATTTTGTTTTTTATGTACAGATCCAAAAAAAGTTTTTATTTCCCCGATTGTTTGCATATTTTTGTTATAAAATTAGAAATTGTGCGCCAACGGGAAACAAAATTAGATTATGGTATTGTACAAAAAATTATACGTATTGTAGATAATTACTTTTTCATGTATTTTTGAACTTTTTTAATACACATAAAACGCATTTAAAAAATATTCGCTTTTCTGTGGCATCCAAACCTACTGCCGCTTTTGATTTAATGAACATTCTGTTTAAGTAACGTCTTTAAAATTAACTTTTAAGAAAGGAGAATTAAATAAAGCTCAAGCTATTTTGGGAATTTATATGATTTTTCGTTATGTATCTGCTCAAAAATAAAAATTTCTTAAGTTTTGTCGTGAAAAAGACAGACCACTGCGCGAATGGTAATGTTAAGTTTTTTTATCCGAAAATATTCAGGAAAGTATGCCGTGTGATGGTGGTTTAGCATAGCATCACCTGGGTCGTTGTAAAAGCGAAAACGTTAAATTTCATGAATAGACGATGCATAATGTTTCCATTTACTATTAGGTATCATCATTATCTTAGTAACACTATTTTACAAATACTCCATAGAATAGTAGTCTTGTTAGGAATTGCAATATGTACTAGGTACTACTTAAGTGTTTGATTTACCTTTTATTGTTGATTTAGAATAAGATGTTTGTAAAATCGCATCTGTGCGCATTCAAATGTAATGGCGTCTGTGTCGTCCGTATTATGTAATATTTCAGATGTGATTGAACAGTAACAGTCCATCTGTCAATACTGACCGGTTTAGAATCAACCTTGTATGGATTGACGTCACAAAACGTAACACAAATTTAAACAAGTTTTGTGCAAATGTAAACTTTAAAAAGGTGTCTTTGTTTACTAGCAACAACACTCAGCCAAGGAATAGTATTTTTTAACGGTTTAAAAATGTTATGCTTTTTTGTGGTTTCAACATCTGTGGGTTTCGCAACTAGCCATGCAAGGTAACAAATTTAGTATTTTGTGGTAGTAAACTGTTTTCTTCCTCGTAACCTTGCTCGCTTTCGTTTTTCAGAACTGTAGTCCTTATTAATTGTTAGCGATAACAAAATTCGATTAAATAAGCGCTTCTGTCAGATTGAAGTCCGGATGTTGAACCTTATTTACACAATTATGTAGTAGTATCGTTGTAGTTACAGATAGTAAAATTACAAAAAATTTGGCACTTTTGACACTTTCGCCATCTGTAACAACTTTGAAGATTTTTTCAATAATACGACATTTAGTAAATATTTATACTTAAGTACCGGTATTTCATTCTGACTGAAGCGGATTTTCGATAAATTAAATTTTTAGCGAGATTTGAATTGTCAACAGATGAGGGCGCTAGTTATTCTCCGGAATCCCCTTACACAGCCGTTCAAGAGGCCTTATTGCACAGCTTTCACCCCAAATAAATTAATACCAAGTAGACTTCTATTAGAACTCATTATTAAAATAACATTATTTTTACTAAGAATCAAAATAAATACCTAATTCAAAACGTACCTTTTTTTAACACCCTACCACATTTTTTTCTGATTTATTGAATGTTTTACGGTCAGAAGTATAGTAACCTTAACTACTTAAACATAAACAAAGGCTACATGAACTTAAAAAATATATATATAAAAAAATACATTCTTGATATCATTTTTGTTTTTGGAGACGGAATTCGGCAAGGAATTGGCGCCTTTAAAAAAAGATTAAGTTTTATGCAGTTTGCATGCTTAAAGTTTTGTAATCAGTTTTTGACGTCATAAGAAGTATTTATAGTAACGGAATTTACATGTTTAAAAACAACCTTAAAATGTGTACCTGTGTTTATGATTTCGAAGGAGAATAACAGTCAAGAATAAGAACAAATAATGTCGTGCTTAGGCAAGGTATTGCGCAAACTTCGTCCTTCAAGATAGTGAAAGTGTCAATCAGATTCAAGCTTCATTTGTATCTTGAAAACAAATAAATAAACTAAAATAAAATAAAATTTAGCACTTACCTTTTTCGTCATCGTGGGAGGCTCGAACTCGTCATCGTCCCGGCTGGAGAGCGTGGAGCAGGAGGAGCAGGCGGAGTCAGCAGACAGGGACCTGGCGCGCAGCCAGTCCACCTCCTCCTGCGTGGCGCCCACCGCGACGCCGTCCGAGTAGTCGCTCACCACCACGCTGGGCGTGCGTACACAGCGCGGGCGCGGCTCCGTCCCCTCGCTCCCTCGACGCCCCACGTGCACAACATTCGCCTCGATGAGCGTGCGCTCCCGGCGCGGCGACATCGCGTCCGGCGGAGGCGTCACGTCGCGGGGGTGCGAGTGCCTCCTGCGCGGCTCCAGCTCCACAGCCGAATCGTCGCTCAAGTCGCGGCTGCGGCGACGCACGGCCGCGCGGTCGTCGTCATCGGACGACGTTATGTCCTCGCACGGGGACTCCGTTTTGGGCGGGCGTAGGTACTGCATAGGGCCGGGCTCGAAGCGGCGCAGGAGCTCGGAGACTCTTGGCTGCGCGTGGTGCGAGAGGCGCGCGGTCGGCGGCGCGCGCACGCCCGCACTGGACGCGCGGCGCGGCTGCGCGGTGCGCGCGTGCTCCGGCGCGACGCCCGCGCCCAGCTTCAGGTAGAACAGGCTGTGGCTGAGGGCCTTCTCGCGCAACACGCGGCGGAAGTCCTCGGGGGGCGACTGCTCCAGGCGAGGCATTTTCACTGAAATTATGAAATTCATAATTTAGTTATTGTACACAGAAACTGTAGGTATAGAACTAAAGAAATCGCGTTGTCTGTGCATTGGGCGGCCTAGACAGCTGTACACATTGATGAACAGGACATAAAACATGAACCAACAAATTTGACTACAAAGTTACAAGGTTGCAATACACAGCTGTAAATAAGGTACCTATTAGTGCGTATTAGGTACCTCTCCTAACATCCTGTTCAAAATAATACAATCGCAACAAAAACCGTTTTCAATTACAGATTTTCCACAACATTAAAATTAGAAGACAGTGTAAGGAACATAAATTGTTTGTAAAACTATGTAAGTAGGTAGTTGATACAAACCTGATTGTATTAATGCGCTGTAACGTTCAGTAGTTAAACATCGCCAAACAATCTGAAACAAACAAATGATAGCGTTAATTGGCACATAACGTGTTGTTGTGTATAAAATTTATTAATGAACAATGTTTTATATTTTTCTAACTGGTACACTTTCTGCAGCTGGGATCAAATGGGATCATGAGAATTGGAAAATATACAAAAAACAAACATAATTACAATAAATTGTTTAATAAATAAATATAATTCATATTTCATTCAATGATCTTTTACAACAAACCACCCGTTCCTAGTTTCTGTACCTTTAGTGAGGGTCCGAAATATTTTACTAATCCTATTTCGGTCCACTTATTCAGGAAAAATAATTGCATTTTTCGTTAGTTCAACTATAACGTACCAATTATGTTACACACACATTGTATAATGTACCCACTAATGCATCATTTAGTTCCAAGAAAATCGCTCTACCATTTGGCTAATCACATCCTGAGGATATGTTTGTAATGGGACCCACAATGAGGTGCCATTACGAACAACCTTGTCGGTTCCACGAAAACTAACTGACGAGTGACTTTAACACTAACTGCCCGTTTTAACCGTGTGCTTAAATGTTTGATTGACGGTTCTCAAAGAAAATACTAGACTAAATACTGAATGTGACTGTATTGGTTATACTTAGATACCTCTCTGACTACAAACGTTACGAACATGTGTTTCGTTTGTGATCAAAACATCGTATCTCCGACTATTGTTGAGGAACGATAATGTTGACAAAATTATAATTAAAATAAAGAATTTCCTACGCAAAAAAGCATGGGAAAATAAACCCCTGCTTAAAAAGTGGAAAATACATTCAGACTTTGGGAGAAACCACTGTTTAGGACTAAATATGTTGGTAGGTTCCTAACCACTAACACAATAAAACTAGTAGGTAGTGTAGGTACCCCTTAATGCACTTCTTGCAGTTTTCAGAGTCATTACTATTTCACTTATTGACGTCATGTAGGTAAAATAATAGTAAAAAGAAATTGTATATTACACAATTTTCTTCTTTTATAATAATTTTGTATTGTCCTAATAGAAAACCGGCTAAGGCGGGATAAAAAAATTAAAATAAAGGCAGCTGCCTCGGCCAGGTTCATCACACGGCAATGTTACTTCACGCCAGCCACCAGTAAACGACAATTGTTTCAAATTGAAGTCGAAATTTTCGAAAGGTGTTAAATTTATACAAAATCTACCGAAAACAACAATTAAGGTACATTCGAGTTGTGACGATGTGCCGAAAACTTCGCAGACATGATCAGACCATGAAACTAGACTACTTTTTCCAAGGAACATTATGTTAAGAAACGAAAAAAGAAATTCCAATACTAATGTTATAGATTTGTGAAATTTGCTATGCAGACTTTAGACTTAATTATCTGTGACAGGACATTCCCAAAAGGATCTACTCATAATTATCGCATATTATCCATGTACTAACTTGAGCTCTTGTAATAAGTCACGCTTATAGACAGACATTGTGACGCAAATCTAGTCTCATGCAAAATGCAGAATGTGTAGTAGAGTTGTTAATCTTAACTCAGATCAAGGAATATAATGTCAGATGGGACTCTAATAACAAAATAAATTATGATAATATAGTTTTTTCTTACCTGGAAGAAACTTACAATGTTTGGTATACTGGGATTACAAAAAGCGTTTTTTCAGAAGTATGGAGTCCTATTAGCCAAGTGGTAGCGTAAGCCGATACTTTCTCATCTACGGTTGACGTAAAAAGCTAATGTGCTGCAGCAGTCCCAAAAAAAAACATTTCATGCTGCGCACGCTGATCCACTTGCCATTCCAAAAGAAACACATTGCCATTTAGGCATAATACAGATTGAAATCCACTAGATGTGATTATTGTGAGTATGTTGAGGCTCGTACTGCATTATTAATGATAAAACGAACTTACCTGTATGTGAAGTTCTATCATAATTATGCGAGCTGCTCAATTCGAAACGATTAATATTTTATTTATTACTTGTAGTACTGTCCGTATTTCGCGGCCGTTACACGAATATTTTAAAGAAAAGAAATCAATTTTCTAAAACAAAAAACAAAACTTTAAAAGTAGTTGTTATGACCATACACCACATCCCCGCTAGGTGGCGCCACGCCTACGTCTTTGAGGCTCGCCGGCCATATTGGTTTCATTTAGTTTATAGCTTTCCTGAAAACAGGGTAGAATGAAGAAATTGACTGGATACAGATTTCCGCCAATAGGGGTGGGAATCAGGGCGGGTGATTATATTAATCGTTTCGAATTGAGCAGCTCGCATAATTATGATAGAACTTCACATACAGGTAAGTTCGTTTTATCATTAATTATGCTTCACTGCTCAATTCTCACGATTAATATTTTATTTATTACTTGTAGATGTTTAAAGATATTGCGTAAATCTGTGTCCAGCAATTTACAGCTGAAGATGAAATGAGACAGCCTGGAAAATTCATGCAAAATCTGCAAAAAATATATTAAGCGAAAATATATTTTTCTAAATATACTGCTAATATATAAAAATATGATTAATTTAGGTTGTCTAAAATAGACCGAGCAAAAGAATCATTATTATTTACAACAATATCTCGATTGTAAAACCTCGCAAAGATTGATGAAGACATGCTCCACCCAGCGGTCTTGCGGATCACATCAACATTCAAGCCAACAGACTTTGCTTTAGATGTTGATGCGTGACGCGTGCTGTGTGAGCCAAAAACCGAAGTATCAACTCCGCTTTTTTGAAGCATGTCTTTAATCCATCGACTTAATGTTTGACTAGTTACTTTTGAATGAGGTTTCTTGTGACTTATAAACAAATAATCGCAGTCTGGTTTTCTAATAGATTCAGTTTTATCCTTGTAACAACACAATACACGAGCAGGGCATAATTCAGGTTTTTCATTGTAAAATGGTAATTTTAATATTGGGTTATAGGCATTTGGTCTCGAAGTTTTAATAACATCGGGAATTTTTATAAGTATGCAATCAGGACTATACATTATATTTTTTATTTGAATTTTGGACATAGTTTGAACTCTATGAGCAGTAATGAGCGCTAGTAAAGTTATAATTTTTTTGGACAATAGTTCCAGAGATAATTCTTCATTAGGATATAAATGTGACAAATAGTCTAGCACAATATCAGTGTCCCAAGTAACCTCATATTTAGGCGTAGGAGGTCGGGACCTGAACACGCCTTTCATGAACCTGGCAATTCTGTCGTCAGACATAACATTTTTTCCTAGGATATATGACAACGCTGATTTACAACAATTTAGACTTCCGTACTGATAACCAGAATTAAACAATTTAGTTAAGAAATAAAGAATATTTGGAACAGAGGCTTCCAAATAATCAATGTTACGGGTATCACAAAAATTATACCATTCTTTTAAATAACAATCATATTGTTTTTGAGTATTTGGAGCCAAAGAATTTACCATTATACTCAAAGAAGAAGGTGGAACAGATCTTCTTAATAACGCTTCCCTGACAAGATCGCGGCAGCCAGGGTAAGGCTTTTTCGCAGTTTGTGTTGTGACCTGGAATCATCACAAATTAATAAATCACTACTTGGGCCCATATAAATAATCTGAGAAACAATTAATTTTTTGAAAATTGGGAACCATGGCTGCGTTGGCCAGCATGGCACAACAACTATTCCTACAGCTCTGTCAGTGATAATTTTATTTAAGGTTTTTAAAATAATAGCAAAGGGTGGGAATGCGTAAAAGAAGAAGTCTGACCAGCTTGCAGTAAATGCGTCTACACAGTACGCATAGGGATCAGGTTTCCAGGATATATATTTATCACATTTAGAGTTAGATCTAGTTGCAAATAAATCAATGTCTGGATGTCTAAATGTGTGTAATATTTGTGAAAAAGCATAAGGTGCCAGTTCCCATTCAGTATCAGATTTAATTTTCCTAGATTCATAATCCGCTTCTGTATTTTCAGCTGATTTTATATATGACGCAAAAATGAATAATTTTCGTTGTTCACAAAAGTCCCAAATTTCTCTTGACACCAGATTCAAGTGAGGAAATTGAACACTACCCATACGATTTATACAGGCAATAGCTGTCGTATTATCTACGCGCATAAGAATTTGTTTGTCATAAAAATCTTTAGCAAAGGTTTTCAAAGCAAAAAGAACTGCTAATAGCTCCAAAAAATTAATGTGATATGTTTTTTCTTCATTAGTCCAAAATCCATTAGCTCTCTGAATACCGAATGATGAACCCCACCCAGTTTTAGACGCGTCTGAGAACATTTCATAATCATAGCAAGAATTTCGTATATGACAGACTGATTTATGGATGTTGTTACCCCACCACAATATATCATCATGTAAGATATTTTTATTTATATTCATATCTTTTTCATAATTTTGATCAATACCTAAGTATAAAAATTTCTCTCGTTCAAATAGTTTTGTATGGCACCAACCATATTCAACAGCCGGGCAGACAGATATTAATAATCCAATAAACTTCGCAAATCTCTAATTTTACAGGTATCAACTGTTTTGATTTTATTTATTTCTTGTTGAACCCGATCTTTTTTATCCTCTGGTAATTTTACACAAAATTCATTTGTGTCAATAATAAAACCTAAAAATTTACATGCCATTCTAGGTGTAGTAACGCTTTTTTCATAATTAATTAAAAAACCTAAATTTTGTAGCAATGAAATGGTTGCATTAACATTTTCTTCACATTCCCAGAATGAGTTAGCAATAAGTAAAATGTCATCCAAAAATATAACCGATAAAAAACCATGAAGTCTGAGATGTTCCATCACAGGTTTCATAATTTTGGTAAATACTAAGGGTGCCGTATTCAAACCAAATGGCAAGCAGTTAAATTCATAGTAATTATCCAAAAATTGAAATCTTAAATATTTTTTATGATCCGTATGTACGGGGACCAAAAAATACGCGTCTTTTAAATCAACAGATGCTAAAAAACTGCGCGGAGTGACAAGCTTGATAGCGGTCCTTAGGTCCTCCATTTTAAAATGAGGTGGTTTAATATACTTATTAAGATTTTTTAAGTTAAGGATAAACCTTTTTTCGCCATTTGGTTTCGGCACAAGAAATATACTAGAAAGAAAATCTCCATCTTCCCTAGAACAACGAGAAATAGCTCCTTTTGCAATTAATTTATCAATTTCAGTCTGAAAGTCTCTTAGCTCATCCATGTTATTAGGCTTATTTTTAGGATGATCAGATTGTGTAGGAAGAGTGAAAAAAGGTATTCGATATCCTTGGATCCATGATAGAACGACAGAATCATTCGTAAATTTTTGCCAGTGTGGTAAAAAATATTGTAGGCGACCTGCTGGTCTAATCACCTGAGGATCTAGGGTCTCTTGTGTTGTCTGTAGTAGGCATGCGTCCTGTTGGCACGCGATGACGTCGGCTTGCGCGATGGCTCGCCGCGGCGAGGCATCGTCGTCGTCGGACCCGCAGACCGATGATGTTGAGTCGCTGTTGGTTTCCTTGGAACATTCTGAGTGTTGGACTGCGGGTGTTTCCAGTTTAAATTATTTGTTGAGCTGGATGGCAAAGACGCTTTTGACACAACTGATTTTGGTTTAAATGACCTGAGATCTTGACTAGTTTTGGTTATAGCTTTGGTAGCTTTCAGCTTTTCTGGCAATACTTCACCAAATAGGTATGTATCCCTTTTGGATTCTTTTAGTGTCTCTTTTAACTTATTATTTAGTGAAGAAATTAAAAAATTGCGACGCAATTTCGTATCTATATAATGGGAATCACAAAGCAATCGAGCTGCATTGCTAATATGTCTCAAAATAGCTTGACTTATTTCAGATTTTTCAGTCACTAAAATATCCATTGCAGAAGTTAGTGCTGTCAAAGCTAAGCCAATCTGCCCTTGTCGCGCTGCTAAAGAAGCGTCTTTCTTTTGAAGTAAATCTGAGACTGCCGCTTTAATTTCTGCATTCAGTGTAGGTGCTTTAAATAACTGGCAATTACCAGGAATGGGATACTCTTCGGATATTTTATCTTTTAATTCTTTCTTCAGTCCATTTTCTAACACGTCGCTCAGTCTTGTCGCAATGTCCATGTGTATATCTTTACCCACAGGAGACTGGTCTTTAGGGGCATCACCCAACAGTGTAAGTATTTCTTCGTCCAAGTGATTTATTTCAATATTCTCGCTATCGCCACCGTCTACTGGCTTTAATAATATAGGTGGCTGAAGATCCACCGGAGGAGACAGTTGAGAATCGACTGATGTGATCGGCTGAGGATCAGCTGATGTGGGCGGCAGGTTATTAACCTCATTAGATGTCAGTGATGACGTATTTGTCATTTGATTGGCATGGCTTGTTTGCATAGACTGCAGCGATTCGACATCGATAGGCGACTGATTTGTGTCGTCGTTCTGTCTATTATTTCTATATTCTTTGTTCGAGTAACAACGATCGGGGGATTCTGATCCTGAAAACATCATATAAATTGTGAAGGTAATGATCCTGTAAACCATTCGCATCACAGTAGGTATTAACTTGCACGTCAGCCAAAAACCGCAGCAGGTAAACAGCGAAGGTAACAGTCCCAATTTTGTACTGTTCGCATCGAAAAAGTTAATACCTCGACACAAACCACTCCAAAACTGATATTTTTAACCTATATTTAGTTTACCTATTTCAAGAGGGAGTGAAGGTAACAGTCCCAAAATGTACTGTTCGCATCACTTATAGGCAATTACTACGAAGCGAAGGTACGATTGAGGTATTCATAATTTAAACAACATATGTTGGTAGGTATTGTTAGAAAAGAAAGTTATACTATCAGCTATATGCTAGATAACTGAACGGTAGGTATTATTATCGTGAAGGTAGCATTCCCAATGTAATACTCGCATCGCTAATTACCTAGGTTTAAACGACTTGTTGTAAACAAATTTGCGTTTTTATGGTGAATGTCCACTTACCTACATAACAACGAAAAAATGTGGCAAGCGGACCACGCGCAACAAGTGAACGTAAGTAGCTACCTATATTATCATCTCACGTAGGTCGTAAGTATATGGTATAATGTAAGGTATGCTTTCGCATTTATGAGTAAATCAATGAACCCTACATAACCAAATAAAAATCAAACACTTACGTGATTTGGAATGTGAACTGTTTGTATATACGTATGACGGCGATCTACGCCGGCGTTTGCGTAATTTATCCTCCAATTTCTCAATCCTTCGCAGTAAACGTTCACCACTCCTGTCACGATGTTTCCGTTTTTTCCCCATCTTTAGAGACACTGCTGAAAAAGAACACTGACGCAAAAATAGTTCACGCTTTTTGATTTTTAGCAAAAATAAGTTGAATATTTTTTACGAGTAACGACCGGTACTGCACGAAAACAGATAATGAAACCAATATGGCCGGCGAGCCTCAAAGACGTAGGCGTGGCGCCACCTAGCGGGGATGTGGTGTATGGTCATAACAACTACTTTTAAAGTTTTGTTTTTTGTTTTAGAAAATTGATTTCTTTTCTTTAAAATATTCGTGTAACGGCCGCGAAATACGGACAGTACTACAAGTAATAAATAAAATATTAATCGTGAGAATTGAGCAGTGAAGCATAATTCCTTAAATCTTTCCTATGTAGGCAGTTGTCAGCAGATCAATGGTCGTAAATTTTTTGTTGATTAAGATTTATTGGTCTGTAAAACAATGAATAAATTCAACAAATGAAGCCGCAGTGCGCAAGAGTACCTGTCACGACGAGCGCGCTTTGTAAATAATTCATCGCGGACGACGCATTATCATCATCAATGTAACTAGCTGATTGTAAAGAAGATGGCTTGTTTTTTTGCGTTCGTATATGATATTATATATGTATGTACCAACGTATAAGCAGAAGATTTATGTCGATGATGACCTTCCGGATATCATGCAACTTTTGTATTTTACTTGTTCCGTCATCTCGCCTTAATTTTTACTTCGCTTCGTATAATAAATTGCAGTATCTTTAGCAAACATAGCCAGCTGAGACCTGGGCATTTTGGGGATGTCGCGAATTGTAATGGGGATAGGACGGGAGCCCTGAGGGACACCTGTCTTTATGCTGTGGGGAAATGACAGAGTGCCTTCAACTCTGAAGCGAAAGCTTCGATTTGGCAGAAAGTTACGCACAAAAAGCACGAGAAGCTCGGCCATATCGAGCTGGTACAGCTTGTATACTAGCCCGTTGTCCCAGACCTTGTCTAAGGCTTTTACCACATTGAGAAACACTCCAATGGGGGTCTGTTTTGACGAATCGTTGAGCTTGAAAGTAGTGTGTTCGATAATGCAGTGCATTAGTTGAATACAAGAGTGCCGGTGCCAAAAGCCAAATTGCTCGCCAGGGATGAAGTTGTTAGTCTCCGCGTGGTCTCGAAGTCGGGCATAGATCATGTGTGATCTGATCAGTCGGCGAGAAGCGGTGATCGGGCAGAATCTTCAGGACACGGTTAGTGATGTGTAAATTGAATAATTTTCTTATAATAGTTCTTGTACGGCTGACTAGTCATCACGTCACAGATTTCTGCAGATCGTTCAATCCAGGCTTAAGTACATAACGTTGTATGCATCAAGACGTACATATTTAGAATACTATCATTATCGCATCAATAATTCTGTACTTACTTACAGCTCATTTAAAATGTTTAATACTATTCATCGGGTCGTTGGACGACTCGGTGTCCCACACGAAAAGAGAGAGAGATACTATTAAATAGGCTATTAGACTAAATATCAGTTTATTTATCTAAAATGACTACTTGGAAAATTCAAACATGACGCTAAAAATTGGGTAAAGTAGAAGCGAACGGTACGCCAACCTGCTATTTTCAACAACCGAAGCGATTCGCCAACTGGCCTGTTGTTTACTTGCATTTAGTCTCTTTTAGCCAAAAGCTCGTTGAATATTTTATAGTTTACTTTAATGCAACCTTGTTTCCCTCAATTTGCTAGTTTCATATTTGGATTGCCTGTCAAATGTATGTCAAAGAAATACAAAAATATATTTTCTAACTAAAGTCTTCGAATCCGCTTGATCGTCTCGGTTTACTGTCCGTATAGTAGTTTACATTTAAATCCACAATTTCTTACAATTGAATAATAGCGACTGGACTTAAAACAAGCCTGATGCGGATTTACTCAGTAAAACCGACTACTCCATCAATTGTTTAAATTGGGCTTCACTAGCACGTCCCACTCCTGCGCAAGGCTGGTTCTGACGTCACGACGTGAGGACGATTCAATGGCGTCGATTCTTCACGACATTTTCTTTAGCTATTGCTTAATTAACTTTAAAATGTTGTTTTGGAAACCTAGGTTGGTTGGCTACTGCTGTCATTAACCTCCCAAGTGATGAGATGGGATACATCTGCAACAGCCGTGGAATGGTAAGTCTGCATTGACACGTAAATATTTGCTGATCAAGAACTGCGATAGAAGTTTCCGTCAATAAAAACTATAGGCCGCCGTACTTTCTGTGACTTTAGAAAATTGAGGCTATTGTTCATTCCGCGGCCTTTGATTTATTGACGATAAAGCTAAGCATAGGGAGGAAAACTTACAGCTTATTGCAGATGGCAGCAGATGCGACTGTGCCTAGACGCACCAATAAAAGTAACTAAACTTTAACATTGACACATATTCAACAAATCACAGAGAAAGGTACAGTCGAGAGCCGCCCCAGTTTGCAACCTCAAACTACGCAATCAAATCTAAATTTCAAATACTAAATAATGCGTAAGTAAGAATGCTGAGAATCGAATCGATGCCAAGTTGCGTGAGCGCATACCGTAAACAGTGCGGTGAACCGCGACTCATCTTCTAAATGACGACGATGACAATTATGGCGACTATTTATTTATGGTAAATGTAATTATTTACGACTCGTGGGAATGTTTCATGGCTTAGGTGTACACCTACATCGAAACCCTACCTACTTACAGAAAATAAAGATACCTACATAGTAGAGAAAGGATTTGTTTGAATATGTGTGCGTGCGTGTGTTTATTTTATTAACATTGGGTATTCGCAACAAAAAGTTATAACTGACGCATTAAGTAATTCAAATTTGCAACGACAACAAAATTTAAGAAGACGTCCTGTATTTATTTACACAAGAACCTACCTACCTATAATCCATCAAGACAAACAATTTGGCGGCAAAATAAATTACGCCCTGATGCCCTTAGGCGTGAGGCAGTGACGTCAAACGCAGCCTTGTGGAGGGAATTCACTACAGTAAGCAAGCAACCTAATACAGACCGTAGATTCTACGGCTTAGTATTGGATCTTAGTATAGAGAAGTAGTGGCTTAATGAGGTACATGAGACGTGGTTTAACGTACGTACGTAGTTGCCAGTATTATTACATACATACACAATACACATATCATGCCTTTATCGATTTGGGCGAAGGCAGAGTGTTAACAGCTGTAAAATACGGTTGCTATTGCCACGTCTGCCAAATGTTTGCGGGCCGTTTCAGAAAATTCCTTTATCACTATAGTGCCAGTATGTCAGTCTGTCACCTATAATTATAATACTACATATTCAATTTAATAATTATTCATCTAGTACAACATCACAACATCCTAAAATAGTACATTTAAAGTTATAGTACACGAACCCTTGTAAGAGGGCGTTGTTAATGAAACTCACGAGTCCCTTAGCCGCCTCTTGCGACACCCGCGGGAGAGAAATATGATGATGATATTCTAAGCCAGCATCACTCAGTTTATTAAGCAACAATCAACCGTAAAAATAAATATCCTTTCTTTTTTTTTCAATTTAAGTACCTAATAGTCACACAACAGTCTATAGCAATCCACTATAAAAACTCTGACACCAGGGTTCATCGGGTCGTTGGACGACTCGGTGTCCCACACGAAAAGAGAGAGAGTAGTAGGCGGTTGAAAAACTCTTGACACCATGGTTTCTCACTTTTCGTCGTGTCGTACCGGTTTTTAAAGTTGTATTAGGCATCTAGTACCAATTCAATTTCCTTTCGTCTTACAGGCGCATGTGTTACGTTGCGTTAAACAAACGAAAAGACACTATGACCCGTGAGAGAACTGCATAAGGCACGATCGTTTTCGCGGCAGTCAGTCTCTGCCAGCCGCCCTCTTTATTGGTAACGTTGGACGCCCTCCGGCCAGATATACCTACTAAATGGTACAGTCTTTTTCAAGCTACACAAGGGTTCTGTAAACGAATTAAGATATTTTTATTTCCAGTAAAAATATTTAAAAAATTAAAATTAATTTTGACATAAAATTACTTCCTCCTACGAGAATCCATTATCACAATTCTTATATTTTCATTGGGGATCAAAATATTTCAATCCTTTTGAATTTCACCTGTGTAGCTTATTCCTTTGCTATGTGTACCTAGTATATTTTTTAATAATTTACATCAAAAACGCATGCTAAGCTTCCCCGGTTGTCAGAGGCACCGGGCGACCTAGATGTCCTAGATTGGCCAGATAAGGCTAAATAGCTGAGATAACACGCGCCTGACAGATTGAGGGCATACGCGCCTCTGCGGTTCAACTGTTTAGGACCTATTGAATGGTAAGTGCATGGGTTTCATGTCAGTGTCTAGACACGTGGTAAATGAACTATAGGAACACCCGCTGTTGATATGTAAGTCGCGAAACTCTCGCGGACCTCTTTCGCCACACAAAATCAAACTTCGTGATACAGTCAGAAATAAATAAGGTGACATTGCATCTTCGAGCCGTGTGGTATATGGCCTTAGAATAGCATCACCCCAATGTGCCCGTGGGTTTCATAAAAGCGACTGAGGTTTTTTTTTTTTTTTTTTTTTAGTTGTGGACCCTACGATTTTTAGCCCCGGGGCTTTCAATCTACACCTGACTGTATGGTGGGGAGCAGGAGCTCACCCGGAAAAGCTTGTGGTTGTTCAAACAACCAGCTCAATCGCGCCCTTGGGGCGCGATTGGGCTTACGAGTTGTTCTGGGGAGAACGTATTGGACTGAATCTACCCGGCACGTGCCGGTAGTTCCCAAAGTGGGGAGCAAATGAGGGACCTCCGCGCCCCCGCCGGCGGGGGCGTCGGTTGCTTGAAGAGCTTGTGGAGTGTGATCTACTCGCAATGGCTGCAGCAGTGGCTACTGTGATTTCATCATCTTCTTCCGTAAGGATGTGTCTCGGACGGTGTTTAAAACGCGAGGTTGGATGGGGGAAGTAGTTTGACGCGGCAACTATCAAGGGGTTTTTATGATGGGGAGCATTATCGAAGAAGCGACGGGACGCTTCTTTCATATACGCTTTAATGGTAGGGAGGCCTAAGTCGATGTGGAGGTTGGCGTTACGCATGTACCAGGGCGCCCCGGTAGCTTTGCGCATGAAACGGTTTTGGATGACCTGCAGCATTTTCAGATGTGAATCGAAGGTGTGAGCAAAGGCTACGCTGGCGTAGGTCATAATAGGCCTTACGCAGGTGGTGTAAATTCTCACCTTATTTCTAAGGGAGAGTTTGCTCTTTTTGTTCAACATCGGATGTAATCTGCCCAAAACGAACGCGGCGCGGTCGCGGACTCTCATAATGTGGCTACGGAAACTAAGTCTTGAGTCGAGGGTGACTCCTAGATATTTGGTCTCGTTGACCCACGGGATGGGTCGGCCGAAAAGCTTTACAGCGGGGACGTTTAGTCGGTACGAACCTCTACGAAAGTGCACGGCTGCACTTTTTTCCGGATTTACCTCGATTCTCCATTTACGGAACCAGCTCCCGAGGGAGTCTAGAGCGTTCTGGAGAATCTGAACTAATTTTAAGTGGTTACGGTGGGACGCGTAGATGGCAGTGTCGTCGGCGAACATAGCCAGCTGTGACATGGGCGATTTGGGGATGTCGCTAGTGTATAGCGTGAAAAGTAATGGAGATAGGACGGAGCCCTGAGGGACTCCTGCCTGTATGGTGTGGGGTGAAGACAGAGTGCCTTCCACCCTGTAACGAAAGCTTCGATCCGACAGAAAGTTACGTACTAAAAGCACGAGACGATCAGGCACAGCGAGCTGGTGTAGCTTGTATACCAGCCCGTTGTGCCAGACCTTGTCGAAGGCTTTCGCCACGTCGAGAAAAACTGCTCCTGTCGGGGTCGGTTTGGACGAGACATTTAGCTTAAGAGCGATGTGTTCGACAATGCGGTGTACTTGTTGGGTACAAGAGTGCTGTTGTCGAAAGCCAAATTGCTCGTCAGGTATGAGATTGTTGGTCTCTGCGTGGTCACGGAGTCGGGCATAGATCATGCGTTCGTACAGTTTGGCGAGAGGGTTCAGTAAGCTGATCGGGCGGTAGGAAGTGGGCTCATTCGCCGGTTTACCCGGTTTGTGAATGCCTATGACTATTGCTTCCTTCCAGCAAGCTGGAAAGGTGCAACTAGCCATGGCGGCATTCAAAATCAGGGTGAGGCGATTGATCAGGTGATCGGGGAGAATCTTCAGGACACGGTTGGTGATGCCGTCCGGTCCTGGAGCCTTTCTGGGCTTGAGTGCCTTAAGGGCGTTGCGCACTTCCATCTCAGTGATGACTCTGAGTGGAGGGCCCGATGGAGGTAGTGAAATGAGACGTTCGACTTCGGAGTCGACCGTTGAGACGAAGGTCAAGTCGTAAGGGAGTGTGCTGGGGGTGCATTGGGCTGCGAGACTGTCAGCTAGGCATTCAGCCTTTTCGTCGTCGTCAAAGGCTTTGGTCTGGTCAGGTCTGTTAAGTACCGGCATCACAGAGATGGTGTCAGATTTCAGCGAGCGTTGCAGCTTGTAAAATGCGAGATGGGATGGGTTCAGCTCCTCAAGGTGCTGATCCCATCCGGCGTCACGCCATTCAGCTGCACGCTGCCTTACTTCCCTCTGTAGGGCGCGCATGAATAGTCAATTAGATTCGATTGGGAAGGATTTGTAAGCGCGGATCGCGGCGTTCTTCTCTGTTATCATTTCAAGAAGGTCATTTGGAGGTTTATATTTACTGTCTTCAGTGATTTTAACCGTCCGTGAACAGCTGTTCACGACGCTGCTAACGTGATTTGTGATGGAAGAAACGGCTAGGTTGATGTCGGTTTCGGTAGTCAGTCTAGTCGGTATTTGGTCCAGGTGAGTAGAGCTGGGAGCGTTCAAGGCTTGGCCTAGTTTCGGCCAGTCTACTATAGTTTTGGTCGGGCCGCACAGACCTGAGGGGCCGGGGATGTCGGTTCGCGGGTCAAGTTTTAGTAAAACTGGTCTGTGGTCAGAGTCGCAGAGCTCGTGGCGTACTTCTATAGAACTTAAACGAAGGTTTACGTTCTTTAGAAGGGCTATGTCGAGGATGTCGGGTCGATGAGTTACTGTATGGGGGTAATGGGTTACCTCTGTAGGGGCTACTAGGTCAAAGGACAGTTCTTCCTGCCACTCAAAGAGAAGATTGCCTCTAGGGTTGTTGGCGATACAGTTCCACGACATGTGCTTGGCATTCAAGTCACCTGCTATGATAACTGAGTCACCGAGATTAAATAATGACTCGAGCTCACTTTTAAGAAGTGGCTTTGTCTCGCGATTATTGCTCGGAGATAGATATACCGACACTATCGTAATGGGTTGGTGTCCCGTCATGCTTAAGCGGCAAGCGGAAGCCTCCATATAGCAGAGGGGCGGGGTCTCTATGGGTGAGCAGTGAAGCGCTCGCCTGTAATGAATGAGGGTGCCTCCCTTGCTGCTCGATACGCGGTCATTACGTACCGTGTTGTATTGCGCGATTCGCGGGGTACGCATATGGGGTTTGAGAAACGTTTCTTGTACAAGGAGGACGTCTAAACCGTGATCTTTCAGGAAGAGGCTAACTTCCGTCTTTTTGTTGCAAATACCATCGGCATTGAAAAAACCTAATTTAAGTGACCGAGGCTTGGTCCTACCACTGCTGGATATCCCTAAGTTAATAGACCTATCCATAATCAGGGTTTGAAGTTTTTGAACGCGACTACCAGATGGTAGTATTTGGCGGCGGTTTGGATGAGCGCACTGGGGTTACCAGCGTTGGCTCTGATCTCCTTAGAGTAGGAGATTATCTCTTCGATGTCGAAGAGGCTGGTGAAATTTGAGACTACAGAGAGCGCGTCGGCTAAGTCGCCTTCAGCACTCTTGCTGTGGGAAGCGGGTTTGGGAAGAGAAGGCGGCGGAGGCGCCGGCTTTTTGGGGGCGGGTTGGGGGAGCACCACCGGTTTTGGTGCGACTTGGGCGGGGGCGGGGACTGGACCCATTTTGAGGGCCCATGCGGGGTTAGGCCTGAGGGGCGGGAAGTTTGTGTTTTCAGCAACACCTGGAACGACCGCAGCTGGTTTTTGAGAACCAGCTAGCCTATCGGCATACGTTTGCCTCGCAAGGGTGCGCTGAAGCACTTTGGGGTTTGCCTTAGGGGCACGGGGGCAGCCGCGGTAGTTGGCTGGGTGACCACTTTCGTTGCAGAGGACGCAACTAGGTGGGAGTGGGGGAGAGGAGCTGTCTGCCGAGGGCGTGTCCGTCTTTTTAGGACGGGCGCACTGGGCAGTGCTGTGACTCTCCAGGCACTTAACACACCGCGGGGCGGCGTGGCAGGTGCGTGAAGAGTGACCGTAAAGTTGGCAGTTGTGACACTGGCCAGGGATCCCAGTCTTCCTGGGGGCTTCCATGCGGATGCCTGAAAGCATGCACACGGATTTCAAACCGTAAATGGCCTTACCAGCTTCGCTCCTCTCGAGCGTGACATGGACCATGTCGAATTGTCTCCTATTGCGATGAGACGAAATGCGGTGTACTTTACGTACGGGGATATTTTGGGCTATAAGGTCGTCATAGACTTCCTTTTCGGAAATCTCTTTCGGGATGCCTCGAATTACTACGCGGTGTAGTTTCTCCTCCTCCAGTGCGTACGTATGGTACGGGAACTGGAGGAAGTTCAGTAATTTTGTAAGCGCTCTGTGCGCCGAAGAGGTCGGGACTTGAATTTTGATTCCGTCCTTGGTCTGTGAAGCAGTCAAGAACGGAATCTTATTCTGGGTCATCTGACTGGAAAGGGACGACCACTTGGCGTTGTCCCTGAGAATAATCGGGGGGGGTCTGCGCTCTGTAGCGGGAGAGACTTTAGGGATGGCGGCGGCCACCTTGCGGTGGTTGCCATCGGGCCCTTCGACGCGGACTGTTTTCGCAGCCTCGTCGCTATCTGAGTGAGCAGCCTTACGCTGGCGCTTCTTAGACCTACTGACTACGGTGTAGTCGTCGTCGGAGTCGGGTTCGGGGTTTGAGTCATCGGACGGAGGGTCGGCAGTGTCCATGACTTCAACGGTAGGGTCGGAGTCCTGGGCGTTGCCGAATTGGGACAATGGGTCAGGGGATAGCGGTGACTCATCGTAATGAGTAACCGCAGGGGAGGGGGCAGGTGCCGACTTAGCGGCGGACGCTTCGTCGGCGGATGGGGCTGACTCACCGGTGGTCAGGGGATTGGGCGATGACTCATCGCGGGTTGGGTCGTCGAAATAATTACCGATTTCGGGAAGAAGTTTCGCGACGTGGGCGCGGGTATTTTTGTCCTCGAGGACGACGCGAATAATGTCCAGGAGAAGGGACTGGGGAATAGCTTTAGCCATTGCCTAATCTATAGCTACCGTTTCGGAACCGTTCCGTGGGAGAGAAACGGCAAGAACTCCACGGCAATCGGCCTAGCTAAAATGCTAATCGCGGCCCTCAGGCGGGAACAGCCTGAGGGTAAGACGCCGGTGATCCTCCCCGCCGGGTGTAGGCAGGGAGGGTGTACTTAACTAATGTAGCCCTAGAGTGTATCCTCCGCCAATCTTATTGTGCGGGAGGTTCCTAACAGGCCCGAGCAAAGAGGAAGTTGGGGCCGGAGCCCTTCTCCCAGACAGACTCTGCTCGGACAGGGGAAAAGGATGGTACCAGGGTCGACTTGGGTTCACCCCCAGGGCCGGTGGTTCTGGCACCCGTCCGATTGACTGCGTTGCCCTGAAGGGGCAAAGCTGGTGTATCGGGTCTACACCCCCTGCTCGGATCGTTGAGCACCGTTAGGTATCCACCGAGCAAGGACCGCGTAAACCGGCGGTTTTCGGGCAAAAGACGTAGTTAAATAAAATACCACGGAATGTGCCTTGAAAAAGACACAAACGGCGGCGGAGGCTGCGTGGGACAAGTGATGCTTGTCCGACGCAGGGCTGGAGTGTCGGTCGCGGAGCGACGGCGAGGGGCGGGGCCACGGGAGCGGCCAGGTAGTCGGAGCGTAGGCGACCGTGCGGGACGGCTGCTGAGCGGCGACTGAGCGACTGAGGGATAATCTTCCAGGGAACGGGCAGCAGCATTCCCTGTAAATGCAACTTCTTGCACTGCGCTCGCCAATCCGCCTGCCAAGCGCGGTGAGTATGGTAATACCTCCCGATAGGGGGAGGCCCATGTCCAGCAGTGGACTGTTGTGGCTGTTAATGCATGTTCTAGTTGCGTCGTCTTGGTGGGAACTGGCCCTTAGTTAAATAACCGCAATGTAAGTCAAGTCGCACGTCACAGCCTCGCGTCAGTGGTTAGAGTACTGTTTCATTGGATCAGGTGCTCAATTTCTGAAACGGGGAATTCTGGAATGGTCTAACCACTCGTATCAAACTTACTACTACTCGAATTTGTATTTGTGAATGGATAAGTTTACTAGAACGTGTGATACCTACACAATTAGTAGCAGACTTTCAAATCAAATCATTTATAAATTTATCAACACAGGTAAAAAATACAATTTGTTAGAATTTATGGGGTAGAACGCTGTGATATACCTTACAAGGCGTAATGAATATTCGATGCAAACATAGCTATTATAAAATGAGCCTTAAAATTAAAATTGTATATTTTGTATTTCGGGGACGTCCTAAAGAAAGGTCAGGTCAAGAGTACCCTAAACCGACGAGCATGTATGAACAGATTGATGCATGTTGAAGAAGCGAAAGAGGTATGTCAGGATCGTAGCAAGTGGAAAGATGTAGTCTCTGCCTACCCCTATGGGAAAGAGGCGTGATTATTTTTTAATAAATTAAAAATTAAATTATAATTAGTAAGGCAAATTATTAAAATTACATTATTATTACTAGTCAATGAGTAAGGTAAAAGATACAATAAGAAGGGCTAGTTGATTAAACTATTTTTAATCATACATTACTAAATGTATGTTTTATCAGCCCACAGCACCATCGGTACGGTTTCGTACACGTTTTATGAAACTAACGTGACGACGTGTGACATCGAAAACGTTTCATATGCGAAAATTCAAAATTAAAACTCCTGCAGCCCTAACCGCAACTGCAGTACAACTGCGCAATCGGATGCATTTCATGCTTACGTTACGACACCTTACTTATGTGTAGGCTTTTTAGATAGATTGATACTTCGTATAATACCTATAAGGTGTAAAAAAAGCATATATTTCAAGGGTTGAATCTACCCATGACACTGAACAACTTTTTCAAAGAAACATTTTGGTTTGGGTCATGGGAGATCCAATTTTCTTTATAATATTGCGAATTATGTTCCTTCGGAAAAGTTATTTGCAGTTTCATGGACTGGTTCACCCTTTAAAATATATGCAACTGATATTTTACACATAAATATACAAAAACAGTATGTTGCCTGTTAGGTGCTGACTAATAGTAGCATCGCCCCATTTCTGCCCGTCAGTGTCGCAAAAGGGCGAGTAATCCCTTTACTATCGTGCATTTATTTACTACTAGCAGCCCGCCCAGCGGTTTCACCCGCCGCTAACAGTTTCCCCCCGGGAATAAGACAGTTTAATATAGCCTATGTTCATCAGGGATAATGTAGGATTCTAAAAATCTTGACTTCAATTTGAAACAAATATCATTTGCAGATGGTGGTGGCGTAAAGTTACATGCCTGTGATTAACCTGGCCAGTCCCATGGCAGTGCCTATATTTTTATTCTTTTTATCCCGCCCGAGCCGGTTTTCTATTAGGTCATAACAAAATTGTAATAAAAAAAAAGAAAATTGTGTAACACAAATTTCTTTTTTTAGAATGACGGTTCATGACGTCAATAAGTGATAATACTATCCTACATTGAATTAAGAATTTCAATTTCAATTAACGGTAACAGATTTTTTAAAATCGGTCCAGTAGTTTCGGAGCCTATTCAATTCAAACAAACAATAAATAAAATCCTGTTTCTAATATTAGTGTAGATTATTATCATTATTATTTTAGTGTGATGCTGGCTTAGAATAGAATCACCCGATTTTTTTCCCGTGGGAGTCGTAGGAGGCGACTAAGTGACTTGAGGGTGTGTATTGAACTTTTAGGCGATGGGCTGACAACCTGTCACTATGGCGATACACAATTTTCCGAATGACCCTCAAACATATGTCAGACGTGGCGTAAATGTCCGTTTTTGCGCCGTTTACGCTCTGCCTACCCCGTAAGGGATAATAGGCGTGATATGTGTATGTATGTATGTATGTATTATTTTAGAGTAGATTTTTTTACCGTGTGATGCCGGCTTAGAATAGCATTACCCCATTTCTTACCCATGGGGTGTCGTAAGAGCCGACTAAGGGACTCGAGGCATCGAGGGATGTGTATTGCAATTTAAGGCGATGGGCTGACAACCTGTCACTATAGTGATACACAGTTATCTGATTGACCCTCAAGCTTTTGTCAGACGTGGTGTTAATATCCGTTGAACGGACGTTAACGCTCTGCCTACCCCGTGAGGGATATAGGCGTGATTTATGTATGTAGATGTTTTTAATGCATTATTTAATGTTTTTTGTCGTATTTTTATACCGAGTAGGTAAGGGACAGTCCTTCGAATACTGATAAATGAAACATAAAACTGGACAACTTTCCCCTAGAAACATTTATGTCAGAAAACGCCAAAAAACTGACCTTCCATACAAAATTACAATCAGCTGACTGCATTCACTATGGGAAGTCAGTTTTTTTACGTTTCCTGAAATATGTTCCTAGGGGAAAGTTGTTCAGTTTCATGGTCTGCATGTACCCTATTAGTATTCTGAGGGCTATCCCTGACACCCTTTAATACAGTAATGATTAAATGTAATCATTACACTGGTACGAATAATGTGGCGTAGTTGGTACATTTTTAAATGAAAAAGTAGTTATTGTGGCATAACTGTAATAGTTAGACATATGGTATCGCGGACATTATTATAGATATTGATGTCCTCTATAAAACTGTAGTACATCACTTTGCTCTATTGTCAATAATTTCCACAGCGTACGCGATATAAGATATTTTTTTGGTACATTTTTCACACGTTGGGTTACATTATCGAAATTTTCACGCGGATCCCTATTTTTTTCTCGTATAAAATATAGCCTATGTTCATCAGGAATAATGTAGGATTCTAATGGTGAAAGAATTTTTAAAATCGGGCCAGTAGTTTCGGAGCCTATTCGATGCAAACAAACAAACAAACAAACAATCAAATCTTTCCTCTTTATAATATTAGTGTAGACGAACTGATTGACGGTGAAACTTTACTAGTGACCGATAGCGAAAACTCAAGACGGGCTGGTGATAAGGAACAACTTTCCCCGAGGAATATAAACAATGAAATATGACAAAAAAAATTCGTGTTTCGACCTATGTTTTATGGGGACAGTTGTTCTTTATTATCAGCCCGTATTGACTCTTCGCTATCAGTCACTAGTAAATTTTACCCTGTATATACCTAAACGTTTTAAAAATGGAGCAGGTAGGTTTCTCGAAGATTCCATTATACCTAGACACATATGAATACCTACATCACACGAGTCAAAGCATTAACCATTTAGGACCTAAGTTATTTAGGTTACGATCTAGACTAGAACATTCTGGAGCATTCTACTCTACTAGGACAGATAGAACGTCTGAAATGTTATGTGCGTAGGTATAAATCCAGGCGGCCGATGTGGCGCAGTATTTCGCAGCAGGACTACTTACGGCGCAAAGGTTCCGGATTCGATTCCCGGTGGGGCACTCACAAAGTTGATATTATCACTTTGTGAATTTGTTCCCAGTCGGGTAAGGACATTGCAGGCTGAACTAGCCCTTTTATGATAATGTGTTTGAATCACTATATTTTGGGCACCCGCGATTATCTTCACACATTATGGTTATTCAAACGAGTCCCCTCGCGATAGTTTTCAGGTGAATTTGCCTGGAGTTCGACGTTTCAACTGAGTTACATCAGCTGTAACGTTGATCATATTTTAACTGGCAACACAATATTTCCATTCGTTTAAAGTACCTTTGGATACGGGTGTCCCACAACCGACTACATAGAAAGTCAAACCATAAATGTATAACTAGGAAAAAAAAACGAGACCTAAAATTAGGTAGGTATGCCTTATGTATGTCCATACAACTTTAAAAGTTGAATAACTCGGAAACTACAAAAAAATCGCGGAACATACATGGGGGTGATTTGGATACCCCTCAGTATAAGGCATTCAAATTTTGTCTTTGTACTTACGTCACTATACGGGGCACCCTGTATACATCAAAAGTTCTATTCGTACTTACTATCATTAGGTATTTTCTTGATCATTACATTATAGGTATTGAATACCAAATTTTTAAACCACTTCTCGTGTTAGGTATACAATTTTTAAAAACTTGCAAAATTTTCAAGCTCAGGCAGGATTTGATTGAACCTGCGACTTTCGTCATTAATAGTGGCGTATTTTCGCCATTATAGGTATGCACATAAAACAATACGTCACGCATCTGACCTCTGCTAAATCTGCCCTTTGATTATATAAAAAAATCAACATAATTGCCAACTATTCGTAATAATAACTTTCTTTTTCTAAGGTACCTTTGATACCTAAACTATTAAGGCGCAAAGGGTCGTTCAATGACTCGGCATTCGCAAGTAACAGACAGAATCACGGCACCAGAAGAAATACTTATTGCGTTTTTGTTGTGCAAAATAAAATGGGCCGTGTGATGCCGGCTTAGAATAGCATCACTCCATTTCTTACCCGTGGGAGTCGTAAGAGGCGACGAAGGGACTCGAAGGTGTGTATAGCAATTTTAGGCGATGGGCTGACAACCTGTCACTATGGCGATACACAATTTTCCGAATGACCCTCAAACGTTTGTCAGACGTGGCGTAAGTGGCCGTTTTTTCGGTCGTTTACGCTCTGCCTACCCCGCAAGGGATAAAGGCGTGATATATGTATGTATGTATGTAAAATAAAATGAAATCAAATATCATTTAGGTTGGAAATCGAACTTAGAACCATGACTAGCAATTCCATACCAGCCAAGGCTCTAACCTACAAAGCTGCCTCCAAATTGATGAATACGAGTTCCTTATTTTGTAACTTACCTCAAACCGATAGCCAATATTTCATATAAAATAACCAATAGTTTATGTCAAATAAATCTGAATTAACGTTAATTGAACCCTGTGTACTGCTGAAGTGCTGTACAATGAAACGCCTGTCACGCACGTCACGTCATGATTAGCGACAGTTGGAATTACTAAAGTACCGCCGTTCCAATAAGTCGTATTTGACAGCTGTCATCTCCATACTAAAAGAGATGTCAACAAAGGAAAATCGACCCTCTGCCATAGTATTATCACGAATCTGACAGCTGTCAAATACGACTTATGGGAACGGCGGTACTTTAGATCCTATTAGCAGAATTACAGTTGGTAGGATGAGGGGTCAATGAACTTTTATCCAGATTCATTTCGCCATAGAAAGTTACCAATCTATCTATAAGGTCCTATTACATTCAGTGAAAATATTTTAGGGTGTGTTCTACTTGTGAAACTGAATACTATGAGCTAGTACTATTAATTATACTGTGGTATGAGTCACTTTGTATGGTAAGTCCAATAAAATTTTCATATTTCGACTTATGAAATACAGATTGGGGAAAGTTGTTCAGTTTCATGATTAAAATTATCAGTATTACCACAAAAAAATATTTGCTCTGAATTTCAAAGGACCTTATATTGATATTGAATTAATGGCTATAGATATTTACAATTAGACAAGCAAGGCGGTTATGTAGTCATTATAATATATCAAAGAAACCGCCCCTTTATGACAAATTTAGATTTTATCTGATCTGAACAACTTTCTTCATGTTTTATAGCGTTTATCTTCCCCACATATAGATGGTTATCTAGTAAATAATCTGTTAACAAAAGATATTAAAGTAGTTAGAAACCGTAACATATAACGTGCTTAAGAGAAGACGAGCAATTAAATAGGTATAGTTCGCAAATAAAAGCAACAAGGCATGTATTTAAATATTTTCGATACAGAGCTTTTTATTCTTGTTTTTTATTAAACTAGTCTTTTTTAAGACTTTTAACCGGTTTTATTTCGATAATTAAAGCCATACAATTCTGAAAAAAAGTGTTATTGTCGAGGTTCTGATAACAGATGATACATTTTAGAAACGTCGGGACTTTCAAGGACGGGCGGTGATCCCATGGGAGCGGGGCCGAAACCTTTTGTGGGACGCCACTTGTTGCTGTACTTTTGCAGCCTGTCATATCTCAGGCAACTTGCGGGCTATGCTATGCAGCTGAGACGGCGGCCAAACAGAAGCATGTCAAATACGCGGCCTTGAAGCAATCATATATGTTTGTGGCCTGGGCTGTGGAGGCTACAGAAGTTTGGGGGACCGAGGCAAAGAAATTTACGGAAACGGGGTTAGATCCTCGGTCTGGTTCATACCTTGCCCAAAGAATTTCAATCACTACTCAGCGAGCGGTTTTTTTTAATTATTTTTTTGTTATTTTAGTATTTGACGGCGCATGTTGCTGAAATTACCTTCCGTTTCACCTTTGACGAAGCATGTTGCTGATAAATATGTTGTATCTATCTGGACTTAGTTTTTCCGAAGCATGTTTATTTAAAAAATATCTTTTGAAAGAAGACGGCGCACTTTTCATACAAAATTACCCCACGTCCTATAACAATGTGACGTATCTCAAAAAAAAGAAAAAAATGCATATAAAAATATGTCATACTCAAAAACTTATATTTTTCACAACAACATAAAAAAAATTGCAATGAAAATTACTTCTGGGGCAACTGTAAAAATACGTTTTTACGAGTATTTATGAATCGATTAAAAAAAAAATATCATCATCATCATATTGTGTGGGACACCGACCCGACGACCCGATGAACCCTGGTGTCAGAGATTTTCAACCGTCTAGTTTTTCAACTAGGCTCTGACATGGTTGATAACGAACGCTATCTAAGTATTTATAGACAGCGACTGGGACCGACGGCTTAACGTGCCCTCCGAAGCACGGAATCATCGTACTTTCGGACAATCAGGTGATTCAGGCCTGCAATGTCCTAACCAGACTGGGAACCATACCCAAAGTTATTGTCAGCAGTGATCGACATAGGTTGATTCACTTACATTATTACAGGAGATAAAAATGCAAAAGTTGATATTTGTCAATTTATCACTTTGGGTATGGTCCCCAGTCTGGTTAGGATATTGCAGGTCTGAATCTTCTGATTGTCCGAAAGTACGATGATTCCGTGCTTCGAAGGGCACGTTAAGCCGTCGGTCCCAGTCGCTGTCTATAAATACTTAGATAGCGTTCGTTATCAACCATGTCAGAGCCTAGTTGAAAAACTAGACGGTTGAAAAACTCTGACACCAGGGTTCATCGGGTCGTCGGGTTGGTGTCCCACACAATATGATGATGATGATGATTTTTTTTTTAATCGATTCATAAATACTCGTAAAAACGTATTTTTTACAGTTGCCCCTGAAGTAATTTTCATTGCAATTTTTTTCATGTTGGCGTGAAAAATATAAGTTTTTGAGTATGACATATTTTTATATGCATTTTTTCCTTTTTTTTGAGATATGTCACATTGTTATAGGACGTGGGGCAATTTTGAGCCTTCTTCTTTAATGGTATTATGAATACTTTTTAAGTAAAACAATAAATTAATGCTAAATATTCTATTAATTACACAATTTGACAAACTTAACCTTATGGAAAAAAACCAAGGCAACCTCCATTTTGTTTTTCAAAATTTATGTCTACAGTTTTAAGGCGGCGCCGACCGTCCAGTGGCGCCTTCCCATGTTTTTTAATAATTTCTTAAAATCTAGAACAAAATATTAAAAATTTAAAACGGACAAATTGTTGTCCTATACGATAAGTTTATTTCAAGGTACAACAATAAGCTTTACATTGTTATGCGTCTTTGAAATCACTAAATCGGAAAACGGTGGCCACCATTTTCCGTTTTAGTGATTTAAAATTTAATACACAAGAAAAAGCTCATTGTTGTATTTTGGAATAAATTTATCGTATAGGGCAACAATTTGTCCGTTTTAGATTTTTGATATTTGTTTCAGATTAAGAGAAATTAGTTAAAGACATGGGAGGGCGCCACTGGACGGTCGGATTCCACTCGGCGCAGGCTTAAAGTTGTGATCACCTTTTTGTACTACATACCTGTTCTTGTAGAAATTATTGAATACGAAAATGTAATGGTATTACTCTAGTTTCAGAAAATTTGAACGCTAAACGATTGGCAATACGCTGATGTATGACGTATGTATGTACTTTTAAGTTACCTGATTTTTCTCCTGACGGTATACCTAATAAATGCAGTAGGTACAGTTTTGTTGTAGACAAAGTCGTTGTAAGTCAAAATTGTATCGTGAAAACAAAATGATGCAGAATTGTACCCCCGACCCGAGAGGTTCTTCAGATCCCCTTCGGCCGGGAATCGTACCCGGGCCCTTTGCCTCGCAGGCACTACTCACACCACTGCGCCACATCAATCGTAAAATACAGTAATCATAAATCGTAAACAATCATAAAAAGTGTTCATCTAACTACGTCATATTTACAGTAGGTACTTACATTTTATATTTTTGACGTCAATACGGCCAGAGGGGGACCGTTGTGGAGATTTTCAATTACTTGATAATGCCCATTTATTGTTTCAATTAAAATCCAAGTTGTAGAAATTAGAAATTATTGTAATAAGTACATTATACGTTTAGTCTGGAATGACTCGTACACATATTACGCCTATAATCCCTTGTGGGGTAGGCAGATCGTAAACGACTGCAATAAATAGATATATACGCCACGTCTGACAAATATTTGAGGGTCATTCGGAAAATTGTGTATCGCCATAGTGACAGGTTGTCAGCCTATCGTCTAAAATTGAATACACGACCTCGGCAATGATTCGAGGCTGTATTAAATGCTTTTATGTAACGTGACGAAAAACTACACCCTGTTGAATGTTTGTTTTTTTTTATTATTTGCTTTATTTATATGATTGTTTTTCATTTATTTCTATTTCTAGCCTGTAATGGTCCACTGCAGGGCAAAGTCCTCCCTCCCTTTCTTCCATTCTTCCCTGTTTTGGGCCTCCTTCATCCAAAAAGGGGCGTGTGCACGTAGTTCATCCTTCCATCTCTTTCGAGATCTACCGCGCGCCTGCTTTGCATTAGAAGGTACCCAAATTTTTGACGGTGGTTTATCTTTTTTTACTGTCTTAAAAATCATTTATATCTAAATAAATTTTAGCGCCTAAAGTTGCAAAGTGAGTCTTTAAACGCCTGTTGCTTTTCCATGGTTGCTTTATTATAAGAATGTAAGTGTTTCATGCTCTAGTTAAACCTGAAGGTGGCATGTTATCAGTTCACTTTATCATGTTAAAACATAATCAAACATTGCAATGTTTGTTTGAATTGTAAAACGCGATTGCTGTTCAAGGAATTAACTAAGCCTCAATTTTCGAATATAATGCTATTTTGGCGGAAAATTATTTATTTAAAGGAAAGGTTACACCAACTAATTAGTTACACCTAATTACGACGGTAAGCTAATTTATTTAGTTACTCTAACTAAAACACATCTTTTGTGTTTATAACGAACAAGCTCAAAATGCTGAAATGTGTTATATATTTCAAGGACCAACCCAAGGAATTGCACAACTTTCATCAAAGAAAGGTCGACGTATTTCATAGGAATGATACTTCTTTTACTTTTCGTGTGGGACACCGAATCGTCCAACAACCCGATGATAATGATTTGTGATATGATAAATTAAGGGCCCATCGAGTCGATCGTTAATGCGTTGCACCACAAGAAATATATAATATGTAAAAATACATACATACATACATACATAAATCACGCCTATATCCCTTACGGGGTAGGCAGAGCGTTAACGGCCGTAAAACGGATATTAACACCACGTCTGACAAAAGCTTGAGGGTCAATCAGATAACTGTGTATCACTATGTAAAAATATGTAATATATATATATTACATTTCGATCTCCGTAACTACTTACAAAATGCGTTATTCGATTTCATAGGGAGAGTGGTTCAGTTCCATAAACTTATTCACCGCTTGAAATATTTTCAGTGGCTTTTCATTCCGTATTTAGTGTTACAACCTGTCATATCTTTGCAAAACATGTGCGTTGTAATTTTTAGCTCGCACGCAGCAAACATAAAACATTGTCGTAAACACAACGGTCGTGTCAAACAATTGCACAACAGATATCACAGACTAATTAAACATTTCATTGTAAACTATAAATAATAATTGAAATACGTAAAAGGTTTCCGTGACGTGGGATTTCATTAGCCTGAAATGGTGGGTTTCCCGTTGGTTTTATTTTAGCAATAAAATAAAAACTTACCTACAATAGTCACTCCGTGAAAAAAACAAACATACATACATAATTCACGCCTATATCCCTTACGGGGTAGGCAGAGCGTCAACGGCCGTAAAACGGATATTAACACCAAGTCTGACAAAAGTTTGAGAGTCAATCAGATAACTGTGTATCACTATAGTGACAGGTTGTCAGCCCATCGCCTAAAATTGCAATACATATACCCCTTGAGTCCCTTAGTCGCCTCTTACGACACCCATGGGTAAGAAATGGGGTGATGCTATTCTAAGCCGGCATCACACGTGAAAAAAAGTTTCAGGCAAACTTTTGGATCAATTAAGTACCTACCAAAATATATTTTATTGACAAAATCCCAAGATGGCTTATATAAATTTTTTGATAATCCAATCTAATCATACCAAAATAACGATGAAATTAAATTCTATTGTCACACTTAAAAGTTTAACGAAGTACCCACTATAGGTGGTGTGGTACGTGTAGTCATGCTACTTATAAGTAGGAAATACTTTCCAAAGCACTAATAACAAATTACTACACATGGTTTTTTGGATTGGACATTTAAAATTAATTATGTATAATTTCTATTAATTTTGCTGCACGGAAAGCATATACAATATAATTATCAAAAAACATACATGCTTCAAAATAGAAGTTTGGTTCATGTGATTGAAATTGTAGTTCTTTTTTAACAATTCTGCGTTAAAGAATACCTATACCTACCTAACATGCGTATTGCGTACATATATAGTGGAATTGTTTGAACATGACATCTACATAAGTTGTCATATCTCATACAGTCTAAAATTTGTTATTTTTTGTTTGCTCTTGGTAGATAGTTCGTTAATTTCAATTATTACCTACTTATAGCCGTGTGACTCTTTCCCGTGGGTGTCGTAACGTAAGAGACGGCTAAGAGACGGTTATTTTATAAAAGTTAGATATGGTTTAAGCGGTTTGACATCGTCAAATCGTATGTAAAATATTTTTAGACATACATATTCGTTTAGACAGGTGAGATCCGATCATTTCATTATAGGTACAGGCAAGCTTACGTGCGGTTAGGTAAACACTCAAACTGCCAATGTAAGTCTTTCTATGTGCGCGGTAAAGTCCAAACTATGTAACCCAGTGATCTTGACTGTACCTAGGTATTACGGTTCTTACTGTGTGCTTTATGGTTATTTTCAATTAAGGAACATGAAAAAATCATCATCACCAGCCATTTTTAGTCGAAAGCTTATTCTGCTCTAGTCAAATAATTCACCAAATCAAAATCAGATAACATTTCTGACATGGCACCTGCTTAGCTACAACACTACACAACAACATGCTTACTATGTATATTATGTACTTGTAACTACCGCGTACTATTTACCAGTAAAGAAAGCAAAGAAACTGCATGTCCGTGTGTTCCGCACAACAGAACCACCAGAACATAACGGTCAACTGTCTGTTTGCATCACGACTCGTCGTCAGCCAATGTGGCTACATACTGGTCAAAGGAAATTTAGTTTCATCTTCCACACGCAAAGAAGAAGAAGAAGCCAATATGTAGGTAGCACAATTATTGCAATATTCGCACACACAAACACGCATCACGCCTATATACCTTGTGGGGTAGGCAGAGTGTGAACGGTCATAGACATAGGTATTAATCCCTTGATAAAAATCCCGTGCTCGTTATAAATGAGATGCTCTGTTCGTGATAGAAACGGCATTTAACAAAAAATAGTTTATATCAAATACTCTCTCCTCCACCCAAAGGTTGTCTGGAAGAGATCGCTTGTAGCGATAAGGCCGCCTTTGCGCATGTTAGCAATAATTTTTCCTGATAGTTTGTTATTTTGTGCAATAAAGTGTTTTTACTTACTTACTTACTTACTCTTTTAAACTTAATACTGCGTTATCAAGCGTATCGTACTCGAGCTATGGGTAGGAAAGTAGTAAGGGAAGTGGGCAGCGCGAGCAGTAAACAGGTTACTCGCGCTGCTACTCGTCATGCCTCTGCGACTTCCCGTGCTACCGCTAGTGTCGGTTCTTCATGCGCGAGGCAAAAGACACTAGTAAAATCTATTGCTATTTCGCAGTAACAGGTACTTCGGGAAATATTTCTAGCAGCGACAGGAGCATGGTGTGAACGTAGCATAACATCTCCAAACTGCTTTAAACGTTTAAAGGTATTAGTAAAAAGTACAAAATACATACATACATCATACATACACATACCACGCCTATAATCCCATGCGGGGTAGGCAGAGCCTGCAGAGCCTAAACGGCCGCAAAAAACAGACATTTATGTCACGTCTGTGGCATAAATGTCTGTCTTGTGTATCGCCATAGTGACAGGTTGTCAGCCCATCGCCTAAAATTGCAATACACACCCTCGAGTCCCTCAGTCGCCTCTTACAACTCCCACGGGAATGAAATGGGGTGATGCTATTCTAAGCCGGCATCACACGGCAATAGTAAAAAGTACAAAATAGAGATGAAAAATCCGATTATGTCAGTAAAAAGGAAATAGGAATACGATAGTAAGTTGTTACAAAACTTGGTCCATGCATGTTCATTGTTCAATATGTATCGCAAGCAGAGAAGTGCGGTACATGCAATCATCCCGCGAAACTGGACCGATCTTTGTTCTACATGCGCTGCGCCGGCGCATGACGCAACTTTGTTAGCAGCCGTGCTTTATGGCCTGTTTGCCTGTGCCCAATATACGGTTAATATTTTCACGTTTTTTCAAATACCGCCGTATTCAGTTATATGAATAGCGTTTCAGTTGTAGTTCAAAAGAGAGTCAGTTCGAGGATTGGGGCGGTTCGTATTCCCCTAACAGTTTGAAGTATTGTAAATCGCAATAGCACCAAAAAATTCATTTATTACATTTAGCTACAACTTACTGTTACTAGGTATATTTTATTCACTGTCCGTTCTATCGAGTGGATTTTGACCCATTCATAGTTTTAAATGCTTGTGTACCAAATACACTGGTTTTAAATGGACGCAAGGCATGTAGGCCTTAAGTTGCTCGTAAAATTTTTCTTAAGCAGAATTGATAAAAGCCATAGTAACTCCTCAGTACAGAAAAGTACAGCTTATACTTGTTTAAGTGTGACCTAGATAGCTTGTTTGTGTTTACATTAGCAATGGCTCGTCAGATAAATCGACCAAGCGAACTAAACACACACGAGCGGAACCCATCAAAGGCACCCTAAGGTTTGTTATTCAAAATCTCGAAGATTGACATCGAATGAGAAGAATGACTTTTAATAGAAAAAGAGATTTCCTGTCACTTATCCGAAAGCGGTAATATTACTCTCCGAAATAAGTCCCTACCTTTAATGAAAAGATATTAATAATGCAACATTTTAAAATATAATAGATAGATAGTATACAGTGTCTAGCTTCAAGGTAAAACACTCATTGTTTTCCAAAATATATAAAAAAAATATTTTGAGCATTCAAATTCGTTACATTTGCAATCCATTGAACCCAAAGCCATAGATTAAAAAGATCGTTTCGTTGTAACGGATATGTTACGGTTATTTTACATAAATTGGTCAGAGGCCGCAACAGCCTTTGTGTTGTTACTGGGCCATTACTTTCGTTTTCTCTCACGATATTTTATTGCTATACCTACTTACAATATCACCTATAGGTTACGTAATATTTTATGTGTAGCCATTATTTCTCAAAATTACCTACATACTGACTATTGTAATGTCTAGTATGGTAATAAGTTTCCTACTAAATACCAAGCCATAAATTATGAACTTTCTACAACAATACGACAAATGATTACAAATATTCGTACTAAAGTTAAACCTTTTTTACCATCTGAAGAGTATTTCGAATTAAAAAAGATTTACTCAATCGAGCCATCGCCGTGGTGAAAACGCAAGAAAAATTAAGAAAAATGTAAACTTGCGCAACTACTACAGCAAAGCGAAGAATACCACGTTGGGCAGTTGTCTAGTTGTCGTGGTCGAGTAGTTTAAAAAAGGTATTTCAAAACCTGATAACATTAGTAGGTCACTATGAATAATTTCCACTTCAATGTGAAACTAATCACGCCATAAAATCGTTATCAGGGTGGTATTTCATTACATTGACGTCACGATCAACAGTATTTCCAGACATAAAACATCCTGACATGTTTCCTGTTAATGCTGTAGTGCTTTTCCAGTATGTTCGAATATAACGTAGGTCAGGTCGGCGACAGGTGATCTCCAGCTTCCCCCACCAACCAGTCAGGTGTAGGTTTCGAAGCCCCGGGGCAAAAATTGAAGAGGCCAGTCTTAAGAAAAATAGTCGACTATGAACGCTTTGGACCGCCACATTAATTAGTTTTGGCCGCTTCGTATTCCGCTAACAGTTTAAAGTATAGAAAATCATAATGGCAATAGAATGACAAATGAGTTTCGATGGCATTACACACACACACACATATCACGCCTATAAATCCTTGCGGGGAAGGCAGATCGTAAACGGCTGCAAAAAACGGACATTTACGCCACGTTTGACAAACATTTGAGGGTCATTTGGAAAATTGTGCATCGATGACAATACAATCGCAAAAATAAGAGAATCGGGGTCTTAATTAAACTCCAAGAAGACACCACCGTTTACTTCACATGATCACCGTGATCCGCAATCCATCCTTCTAAACACGGAAATGGCATTATTTCTCATGGAACGAAAAAAAGGCGTGGTACAATGAAGATGGTATCGTCTTGGGAAAGTGTGATCGTATCGGCCACGGTAGTCTATTAGTACAGGGAGGATCTGGAAGTATTTAAGAGTGTTTAGGAGTGTTTAAAGATACTGGATCTTACTCTGGCCAAATGTGTCCCCAATAGGTTCCTAGACAGTTTTAATTCAGATTTCTACTAGTTTCAGCGTCAGCAACGAGTACGAGTAATAATCATCATCATCATCCTCAGCCCACATCCACCCACTGCAGGGTATAGGCCTCCTCTCTACAGCGCCAATCCTCACGGTCCTGTGCCAGCCTTGTCCAGTGCCGTCCTGTTACCTTGACGATATCGTCGGACCAACGGGCAGCTGGTCTACCCACTGACCTTTTTGCTCCTCTTGGCCACCATTCCGTGACTGCTTTTGTCCACCGATCGTCACTTCTTCTCGCCAAGTGTCCCGCCCATTTCCACCTTAGCCTTGTTATTCGCTTACCTACATCTTCGACTTTCGTTTTACGTCGAATTTCGACGTTTGGTACGCGATCAACGAGGGTGATGCCTAGCATAGAACGCTCCATGGCTCTTTGTGCGACTTTTATCTTGTGCATGTTTTGCTTAGTGAGTGTTTAATTTAGCGTTGCTATGCTGGGGAATCAGTTAGGTATTAATGACGGTCTATGAATGCGGCGCGGTGCTCGATCGCACGCGTCGCTCTAGGCGTGTGTTGTCCCTTTCTCACTCGCAGGGCGAGACTGGCGACGTGCGCGCAGAGCGCCTGACGGCGCCGAGCGGTGGTTTCGGCGCCGCGCAGTTAGTCTCTCAAAACCGCTCGGGCAAGCGTATTGTGTTTTGTACGGATTTCCCGCCACGAGTTTTGTGATGCCGTGTGTAATGGACGATTCAATTTGAGATCGCGCGTGTTGATGCATCGTATTATTGCGGTTCTCCTGGGTTATACTAGAATACCAGGCTTAGTGATTGTTGGATGTCTCGACGTCTTCCACGTGAGCGTCGCGTTGAATAGGCATCAAGTGGCCATTTTGGCCCGCGTTTGTACGGCCCAAATTCGGGTTGGGTCACGCGTAATGACTAATATCAAAGTGGAATACGAACAGAATCTGTGAGTGGTTTGAAGTGAATAACGCGCCAAGGCTGTATTGGAATGCTGGGTGTCGATATCTTTTCCACCCAGCCCTGTAAGTACCCACGGAATTCCTCTTTGATCCATTCCCTGTACTTCCTTTCTCCGTTGGGTATTTTATGCATTTGGACCGGCACGTTGACTGTAAGTGTAAACCTGTTTATTCGTGTTAATGGTGTGTTCCCTTAGTCATATTTGTCGTACCATATCATTGTGACTCCTTAGTACGAATTGCGGAATTCGTGGGGTGATATAATTTGGAGGTACTTACTTATAATCTAGTGCTAATACGTGCAACGTAACGCCAAATACCGGTAATAATAGGCGAAATTAGTATTACGTTTTGGTTGCATAACATATAAAGGCCACCACACATCTGATGAACATTGGGTACACGTGAATTAATTTGGGTACAAAATTTTGTTATTGTGAATTTTGGTTTTGATGCCCACAGACATTATTAGTGTTTAGTATTTATTAGCTTTAGGTATTTCTAGCACCGCGATACCGCGGTCGTTGTCACATATCGATTTCAGCTGTAAATTTGTATTTTCCACTGCGCAGGCTGGGGTCGATTGTGATCAATTTATGGTAGCAGAGCGTGGTTCCGTAAAGGCCACTAGATTTAAGATTTTAGTATTAAGTTTTCAAAATACCCACATAAAAACAAAAATATATATTTTTCGTTTTTATTGTAATTATATTGTGTGCTCTGTGTGTAGTATCCTATCGGTAGGATCAGGGCCAATCAATTAGTGAATTGCTTGTTATTATCGTTGTTTATTATTATTGTGTTTATACCCTGTACGGATTATCCTAACGGTAGGATCAGGGCCGATTGATTATTATTGTTTTTTATTATAAGGTTCGGTGTACTTTAGGTTGGTACCATGGCTCCCTCACTTACTACGTGTAAGGTAAAGATTAAGACGCATCTGACATGGTTTGCGTGTACAAAGGCGATGGTCGGTCGCGGTGACCGACAGGATGCGCTCCTTGCTGGTGCGAAACAGGTTGAAGCGCGGATCATTGAGGTGTCAGAGTACTACGCTGCTTGCATGGAGTTCTTTGAGGCAACGCCTGATGAGGCGGCCCTGCGTACGGTCACAGCAAATGTGGAGCAGTGTTTCGAGCTGGCACAGGAGATAGAGCAGGCGGCTGCTACTATCATAAGATGCCGCGCGGGGGAACCGGACCCACATCATGGTCCACGGGGACCAGGGCTACAAGTGCCCTTGCCGCCGGTGGCGGTTCCGGTTTTCAAGGGTGATTACGCTGACTGGACTAGATTCCAGGATTTGTTTGACAGCGTAATCCATAACCGCACTGATTTGGCGCCGGCTTATAAAATGGCCCAATTGATGGCGAAGCTGGAGGGTGAGCCCCCACGAGGTAGTAAAGCATCTCCCAGTCGATGATGCCAGCTATGAGACGGCTCGCAGCTTGCTGATCGAGAGATACAGCAACAAACGTCTCATAGTTGACAGACTGCTAGAGCAGTGGCTCACCTTGCCGACCATCACCCGGGCCACGGACCTCCGGGTCAGGATCCTCAACCCTGTCTGCGTTGCAGTGAACGCTCTTGAGAGACAGGGGATGCCGGTGTCCGGTTATGATTACGTCCTAGTTCACACGCTGCTACGCCGACTGCCGAGCGATATGGCCGCTCGTTTTGAGCAGTCACACGGAGGCAAGACATCTGCTTACCTCCCGACCTTCGAGGAACTGAAGTCCTTCCTCGAGGCCGAGTGCAGGCGTATGGATGCCCAATTTGGGGAGACGCCTCATACGGAGTCTGCGGCCGCTCGCCGCCCGGAACGGCCGGGCACACAGGCGCGAGACGGCAAGAGTAGGCCACCCAGGCGATACAATGTCGCTAAATTGGATTTAGGGTGTGCCTACTGCGGAGAGGCGGGGCATCAGGTGGCTGCGTGTGAGGAGTTTGCTGCACAACGGGTGCAGAAACGTCGTGGTGTGGCACAGCAACGGCGTTGGTGCTTCAGATGCCTGGGGCCGCATCTGGTGCGAGAGTGCCCCTCAAGCACCAACTGTAGGTGCTGTCAGGGTGCCCATCATCAGCTCCTCTGCATGAACCGCAGCGGAGACTACAGTGGCAGAGCTGACGCGGGTCAGCGAACGGAGTCTGCCCAGCACGGACGGGAGCAACGCTCCCCACCCCCTCCAAGGAGAAGTCCTCCTCCACCGAGGTTTCAGGGACGAGGTCAGGGACATCAGCAGGTGATGTCCCCTTCGCCACAGGCGTGGAGACCACCACGGCAGCAGGTGCCGGAACGGGGTAGGTGGTCACAGGGCAACGGTCAGGGGCACCCATCACAGGTACGTGATGCTACGGGCGGGTGCCACCATCAGGACGCCAGGCAGCACCAGGGTCAGTACATGCAGTACTCGACGGGCGTGAGCAACATGGCTCACGACCCACGCATGCCTCTGCCCTTGGCTGAGAACCCGCGGTTGCAGGAGCATTCGCGATACGCGCGTCTGCCGCAGGGATATTACAGGTTGCCGGCCATGGCGTACATGACCAGACCTCCCTACCATCAGGAGTGGGACCCACTCACAGGTGTACGGAGAGGAGGGACTCCCCCGCAGGACGCGGACACGCCGCGCTTAGATTCCTGCTAGGTAATTGCCGCCTACACGCCAGCTTCGGCCCCCCGTCCAATCACGGTATTGTTGCCAACGGCTCGGATTTGGGTATGGGGATACGGTGGCCGTAGTATACAGGTAAGAGCCTTACTGGATACAGGGGCTCAGGGCTGTATTTTGTCTAGTGGGCTGGTGAGTAGGCTAGGCTTAAACATGAAGCCCTCAATGGATGGGGCTGTAGGTATAGGAGGTTTAGATGTGCCTGACGTTCGGGGTCAGGTGAACTTCGAGTTCACATTAGGTAGCACATGCACAGGGGTCAGCTATCATGCCCCAGCAGTGGTGCTGGATGAAGTGGTAGGGAAGCTCCCTCAGGTTCGGTTACCGTCAACGGTACGAGGGTTGACCACGGGCTTAGAGTTAGCTGATCCTGACTTTGACACTCCCGGTACGGTGGACGTTCTTCTCGGGTCAGATGTCCTCGGGAGAATTTGGTGTGGCAGAAAACGTGTACTTCAGCAAACTGGTTTGGTGGCCGTGGATACCACAGGGGGGTATGTTATTTTTGGCCCAGTTTGGAGATCTCAGGACCTACCAGAGGGCGATACGGTGCTCTATGGTAGTGTGTTGTCGGAGGTGCTGCAGAGGTTTTGGGAGTCTGAGGAGCCACCCACAGCGGATAGACGGAAGCCAGAGGATGACGAGTGCGAGCTGTTCTATCAATACAACACTGCACGAAGTTCGTCAGGTAGGTTTGTTACCAGGCTGCCATTTCTCCCAAACCGCCCCTCCTTAGGTAGTTCGCGACAGATCGCGGAACGGAGACTACTGGCTATGGAGAGAAAGATGAAGCGAGATGCAGCACTTCGGCAGAAGTATATCGAATTCATGAGGGAGTACCTGGAGTTAGGCCACATGTCGGTGTCCAGCATAGATTGGAGGTGTGTCGAGCATTACTATATACCACACCTGGCTGTTTTGAAGTCACCGGAGGCGAAGATACGGGTAGTGTTTGACGGTTCTGCTCCTACATCGAATGGTGTGTCTGTGAACCAGTGTCTGCACGCGGGTCCCAAGTTGAACCGGGACATTGTGGACATCCTCACAGATTTTCGGTTGCACCAAGTAGCGTTCGTCGCAGACGTCAAAATGATGTTTCGCCAAACAATTATACACCCGGATGACCGTCGGTACCAGCTGATTTTGTGGCGTGAGAGCCCAGACGAGCCGATGGTCACTTATGAGCTCAACACGGTAACGTATGGGTTGAAACCAAGTCCCTATTTGGCAGTACGTACGCTGAGAGAGTTGGCCGCACAGGAAAGGGTAAGATTCCCTCGAGCCGCAGCAGTACTGGATCGCGACGTCTACGTGGATGACATCTGCACGGGTGCAGATAGCGTGCAACAGGCACTACTCCTACGAGACGAGCTGATCGCGATCATGGAGTCCGGAGGTTATGAGTTGCGGAAATGGTTGTCCAGCTGTCCAGAGCTCCTGGCCGGTTTACCAGGTGAGTTTCAGCAGGACCCGCACCTTTTTGAGAACCCGGACAACCCAAATACGTTGAGCATCCTAGGGGTGCAGTATAGGCCAACGCATGATGTCTTCACGTATCAGATTGAGCCAGACCTGTTGCAGAAGACCTGGACGAAGCGGTCGGTATTGTCGACGATCGCCAGAACGTTCGATCCTAACGGGTGGATCGCACCGGTGACGTTCATGGCGAAGTGCTTCCTGCAAAGGTTGTGGCTAGCGAACATGGGTTGGGACGACCAGCTCTCCGGAGAGCTGTTGAATGATTGGTCAAAGTTTGTAACCACCTTACCAGGGATTGTACGCATCGCGATACCTCGCAAGTTACTCCCGTCGGCGGGATGTAAGGCGACCCTACATGGGTTTTGTGACGCCTCGGAGCGAGGGTACGCGGCAGCTGTCTATTTGCGGACAGTCAGTTCAACGGGAACTGTAGATGTGCGTCTGGTTATGGCCAAGAGTAAGGTGGCTCCAGTTAGGACAAGATGGACCATTCCAAAGTTGGAATTGGCGGGAGCAGCGCTTCTCACGCGCTTGCTACATCATGTCGCTAGTAATTTGCGCGGTACCATCAACTTAGATGAAACGGTGTACGCATGGACCGACAGTAGGATAGTTCTGTGTTGGTTACAGACGTCGGTGCATACACTTGAGGTTTTTGTGGCAAATCGGGTGTCACAGATCAAGGGATCGGAAACTCCGTTGGTGTGGAGACATGTACCGGGAGAATGGAACCCAGCGGACTGCGCCTCACGTGGATGTAGGGCCCCTGAATTGGTAGGTCACTCACTGTGGTGGGGACCTCAGTGGCTGACTGGATCGCCTGAGGAATGGCCATTCAATGAGTGCGGAGCGCCACTTGGGCCACCTGATCGAGGTTTGCGAGTGAACGTGGGGCAGATCGTACCAAAGCCAAGTGCGGCTTGCTTGCTGGAACGATACAGCTCCCTCGACAAACTTCTAGGTGTGACGGGTTGGATCAAACGGTTCGTGTCTAACTGTAGGAAACCTCAAGCAGAACGGAACTTAGCACCTGTCCTCTCGCCTGCGGAACGGAATGCGGCTCTAGGTATATTGGTTAGGGTCGTCCAGGCGGAACATTTTGAGGAGGAGGTCAGGCTGCTCAGGGATGGTCGTGGAAAGCTGAAGGGAGGTCTTGTGCGCCTCAACCCGTTCGTGGATGAGCTTGGTATGCTCCGGGTTGGAGGTAGACTTCGGAACGCTAACCTGCCCTTTTCAGCACGCCATCCGCTGTTACTCCCAAAGAAAGGACCTTTGGTAGAGCTTTTAGTTAGGGATCGTCATGAGAAGAACTCGCATGCGGGCTGCAATGCCCTTTTGGCTATTCTGCAGCGCGAGTTTTGGATCTTGTCAGGACGACGTACGGTACGGAGCATTGTGTTTCGGTGCTTGCCTTGCTATCGGTTGAAGGCAGCCACAATGCAACCTCAGATGGGAGACCTCCCACCGGACCGGGTGACGGAAGCCTGGACGTTTGCGGGTGTGGGAACGGACTTTGCGGGGCCTTTTATGGTTAAAGCATCACGCCTTCGCAACGCGAAGTCAATCAAGGCGTATTTGTGCGTGTTTGTGTGCCTAGCAACCAAGGCCGTCCATTTGGAACTCGTGGCCGACCTCACTACGGAGGCTTTCATAGCAGCTTTGGATAGATTTGTGTCGCGAAGAGGGCGACCAGCGCTGATTAGGTCGGACTGTGGTACCAACTTTAGGGGCGCTGATAGGTGTATGAAAGAAATTGTAACGTTTTTAACGGAAAACGAGGAAGCTATCGGCACGAGCCTCTCCCGTCAGGGCATCAACTGGGTGTTCGATCCACCAGGATGCCCCCACTGGGGTGGTATCTTTGAAGCGGTTGTAAAGTCCGCCAAGACGCATTTGATGCGCGTTATAGGTTTAACGATATTAACCTTTGAGGAGCTAGCGACCGTGTTTTGTAAAATTGAGGCTGTACTCAATTCACGTCCTTTGTGTCCGCTTAGCTCAGATCCTAATGATCTTGAGGCCCTGACACCAGGGCATTTTTTGATTGGCCGACCACTTAACGCCTTGCCAGAATACCCCTACACGGAGGTTAATAGCAATCGTTTGTCGCGTTATGAGTTGTTGCAGCAAATGTCTCAGAATTTTTGGAAGCGATGGTCGCTTGAGTATTTGCACATTCTGCAGCAACGCCTTAAGTGGACGGACAGAACCGAACCCCCTCGCATCGGAGATCTCGTTTTGGTTAAGGATGCCAACCTGCCGCCACTGCGTTGGCGCAGAGGGCGCATTCTCAACTTGTTCCCAGGTAGTGATGGCACTCCTCGAGTCGCGACAGTTCAAGTAGGGGACTCGGTTCTTAAGCGAGCAGTAGCAACGCTATCCCGTCTACCAAGTGAATAGGCCTAAGGGATTCGGCCTAGGGCGGGTGAATGTTTAATTTAGCGTTGCTATGCTGGGGAATCAGTTAGGTATTAATGACGGTCTATGAATGCGGCGCGGTGCTCGATCGCACGCGTCGCTCTAGGCGTGTGTTGTCCCTTTCTCACTCGCAGGGCGAGACTGGCGACGTGCGCGCAGAGCGCCTGACGGCGCCGAGCGGTGGTTTCGGCGCCGCGCAGTTAGTCTCTCAAAACCGCTCGGGCAAGCGTATTGTGTTTTGTACGGATTTCCCGCCACGAGTTTTGTGATGCCGTGTGTAATGGACGATTCAATTTGAGATCGCGCGTGTTGATGCATCGTATTATTGCGGTTCTCCTGGGTTATACTAGAATACCAGGCTTAGTGATTGTTGGATGTCTCGACGTCTTCCACGTGAGCGTCGCGTTGAATAGGCATCAAGTGGCCATTTTGGCCCGCGTTTGTACGGCCCAAATTCGGGTTGGGTCACGCGTAATGACTAATATCAAAGTGGAATACGAACAGAATCTGTGAGTGGTTTGAAGTGAATAACGCGCCAAGGCTGTATTGGAATGCTGGGTGTCGATATCTTTTCCACCCAGCCCTGTAAGTACCCACGGAATTCCTCTTTGATCCATTCCCTGTACTTCCTTTCTCCGTTGGGTATTTTATGCATTTGGACCGGCACGTTGACTGTAAGTGTAAACCTGTTTATTCGTGTTAATGGTGTGTTCCCTTAGTCATATTTGTCGTACCATATCATTGTGACTCCTTAGTACGAATTGCGGAATTCGTGGGGTGATATAATTTGGAGGTACTTACTTATAATCTAGTGCTAATACGTGCAACGTAACGCCAAATACCGGTAATAATAGGCGAAATTAGTATTACGTTTTGGTTGCATAACATATAAAGGCCACCACACATCTGATGAACATTGGGTACACGTGAATTAATTTGGGTACAAAATTTTGTTATTGTGAATTTTGGTTTTGATGCCCACAGACATTATTAGTGTTTAGTATTTATTAGCTTTAGGTATTTCTAGCACCGCGATACCGCGGTCGTTGTCACATATCGATTTCAGCTGTAAATTTGTATTTTCCACTGCGCAGGCTGGGGTCGATTGTGATCAGTGAGCGTCCATGTTTCGGCACCGTAGGTGAGAATAGGCAGAACACATTGGTTATACACCTTGGTCTTCAGGCATTGTGGAAGTTTTGACTTAAAGACATCGTCCAGTTTCCCAAAAGCTGCCCAACCAAGTCCGATACGTCTTCCAATCTCTTTTCCCTGAGCCTCGGGGTCAAAAGATAAACGATGTCCAAGATAGACGTAATCGCTGACCACCTCTACAGTGTCATTACCTACACAAATGTTAGGTATACGTACAGTGCGATTCGTCATGATCTTGGTCTTGGACATGTTCATCCTAAGACCCACCTTCAGTGAGGCTTCATGCAGATCTGCGAGCATATTCTGGAGATCTGGGACACGTTCGGCTATAAGGATGAGGTCGTCCGCAAATCTCAAGTGCGACATGCGTATTCCGTTAATATTGACTCCTCTCTCGCTCCAATCCAACGTCTTCATAACATCCTCAAGTACGTTTGTGAAGAGTTTAGGCGAGAGAGTGTCACCTTGTCGGACACCCCTGTCAATAAGCACAGGGTCGGTGTTTCTGTGCATGCGCACCTGCATTGTCGCGGTCCCGTACAACTCCCGGAGGATATCTACATATCGCTTGTCAATACCGCAGCGATGGAGAGAGTGGAACACGGCCCAGTGTTCGACACTGTCAAATGCCTTCTCGTAGTCGACGAAAGCGAAACACAAGGGCCGGTTGTACTCCTTGCACTTCTCCATCAGCTGCTTGACTGCATGGATGTGGTCCATAGTCGAGTATCCACTCCGGAAGCCAGCTTGTTCGACGGGTTGGTAATCATCCATGCTAGTGGTAAGTCGGTGGCACAGGACTTTGGCGAAGAGTTTGTACACCTGTGAGAGCAGGCTAATGGGACGGTAGTTTGTCAGTTTCGCTTTGTCCCCTTTTTTATGGAGGATCGTGACGGTAGCTTTCTTCCACGAGCCAGGTGTAAGGCCCTGCAAAAGCACGTTGTTGAAAAGTTTCACGAGAACTCCCAGGACTGGCTTGCCACCTGCCTGAAGCATCTCCATACGCACCCCGTCCTCACTAGAAGATTTTCCGCGTTTCATCCTGCTCAGAGCGTACTCCACTTCGTCTGTGGTGATGGGAGGCAGGTCTTGTTCCTCGCAGCGTTCTACAGGTACTGCTCTAGGATCTGCATCGTCTGGTGGGTTCGGTTCCGGTGTTCTGGACGCATATAAGCTCCCGTAAAACTCCTCAACAATCTTAATGATTTGGTCCCGATCCGTCACGATATTCCCGGTACTATCCGCAAGCTTATTTACGAGTAATAATAGGTAATAACAAAATTATGTATTGGCCCGTGGCCTTTTGTACTATGTGTAATAAAGTATAAAAATGCACGAATAAATAAATATTTATAAAAGTATTTTGGTGAATTCACTACTTATTTAAAAGGTTATATGGGAATTAGTCATGCACCCATTTTAGTGGCCACAGAACATGCATTTAATTATTCGCTTGAAGGGGACTATCTTCTTCTTCTTTTCGAGAGGGACACCGAGTCATCCAACGAGTCGATGAACCCTGGTGTCAGAGTTGTTCAACCGCCTGCTACCAGTAGTAGGTCTCTGACACGGTTGTGTAACGAACGCCGTCTAAGGGGACGTTAAAGGGCTATTTGTGCTGTTGACGTAAGTATTTGCGTATTATTTATTTTTAGTCCACTCGCCTACAGGATCATCGTCGGGACAAATCGTCGGGTCGACAGGATGTCCAAATTACTACAAGCCGCTTTTAAATCCACAGTGACGCAGGCGCCTTTGCGTCGGATCTTTCTAGATTCAATGACTAACATCCAAAATCGCATCATTTCAACAATTCAATGTCTTAACCGTCCAAATAATATAAATGCGAGGGTTTGTGTGTGTGTATTTATATAAAGAGTGATACATGATTTTGTAAGGGGCCCTCAAATATTTGCCCCAATAGGAGGATTTAATTCATATTTTTAGATTGTTGTCGCTATTGTAAACTGTCAATGTTACGCCAGTGGTGCCTTCCTAGAATAAGAAAAAATTAATCTCAGGCTCAATACGCAATACATCCGGAAACCAAAGTATGATTTGGGGCAAATACTCTGTGACTTACGTAGTCAGAAAGTGCTTTCGAAAGATTCAAGATTTCCAAGAAGATTTAATCGTATTTCGGAAGTGAAAAGTGTAAGCAACACTTTGTATTTTTAGTTGTTTGCTTTCTCACGTGTGAGATAAACAAGCAGACATACCTAAGACACCGGAAAAGTTCACTATTACTATACAGAGTATAAAAAATACTCGCTGATTTAAAATAAACTGCAGATTCTCCTTCTTTTATTTAGGCGCTCATTGCTCTTATCGGTGGAGTAACCAACAGTTGTCTCTATCTTCCGCCTTTTCCTTGACCTACCTATACGACATATCCATTAATTCCTCCTACGCTTGATCTAAGAGGGCTCTAGGATACTCTTAACAGGACGCTACACCTATTTCACCCTCTGGGCCTCCCTGTAAAATTGAAAATGCTGAGTTGTCTGAGCATGGTAGGCATAGGAGATTCTCGTCCGACTGCCTATAGGAATATTTTGAGTTTGCGGTGCGACGAACGATCTTTTTCCTACAAGCGCCTACCATCGCCTACACCAATGGTTACACCGCAAGGCCGCAAGGCAACGCTATGATGCCTAGGTGCACCATTAGGTGTGCAATTTGTGCACATATGCAGAAAGCATATCCAGAAAATATAGTTAGGATGTATATTGTGTGATTTTTACTAGTGTCAACAGTAGTAGTGATAACAGTAGGAACAACTTTGCCCAAGGAACATACTCGTAGTTGAAATTGAAACATGAATAAAGAAACCGTACCTACGTAACACGGCAACTGTCTGAGTCACTTTGTATGGCATGTCCAAAATTATTTTTCTTATTATGACCTATACTCCTTGGGGAAAGTTATTCCTTATCACCAGACCGTCCTGATCTTTCGGAATTAGTAACTAGTAAAATTTTCACCCTATATATGTAATTGTTTCTATCTTGCTGTATGTATATATTACACCATCTTTTATAATGGATGCTGTCGCCTTACAGTTCTCACGGGCCGATTTTCATCAAGACAAGACGCAGCCCGGAAGTGTCCACGATTGTTGTATTGTACATTGTATTGGCTGCAGTTCACAATCCGGCTTGAGGAGCTCAATGGGATGTTTATACGTGGACGATGTTTGTCCATCGTCATCGGTCATCGCAGGTCAGTTTTGAAACACCTAACTGTAAACAATTCACCGGCGATTGGATAAAATGCCAATTATGTTAAATTAGTTATGGGTAGAGGTCAAGAGGAAACTTATCGCAAACTAGTACGCATTTAGAAAAAAAAAACTAGCTACAGTCTCATAGCCCGGAAACCATCAAAAGTTACCAAACACAGATTGATTTTTTTTTTTGTTTTGCAAGTCTAGTCAGAATAAAAATAAAATGATAAATTGGTCCTTCTGTTTTTAATCTGATGATACGACAAAATTTGCCTCATTATTCAGCTTGGCTAGTATCTATTAGAAGTAGGTCCCATATTTAGCATGCGTGAGTTCTCCTATACCTATCTACTAGGAACATCCTACTTGAAACATGTACTTCGTTCATTTATTCCAAACAACCAGAACAATAACTTTTTATGACCACAATTTAGTCCATATCCCTTATTAAAATGCAAATTGGACGCACTCGGAAGGCAATTTTTTGCGTATAAAAAGACGGTCACAAGATTTCCGTACGATACATCACGCAACGGCGTACTTTTAACCTACTAGGTAGAATAATCAGTGTGGCGCTTCCGTACGTGTCTGTTATCTATATAGTCTACACAATTAATATTGATCAATTGGAAAGCTAGCGGAAAAGACTGTACGCAAGTTTTTGTGCGATGGATAAAATTTGTGCGGTCTGTGTCGGCTCCTAAATGGTTCTTCAGGCAAATAAACAATCTCGTTAGATATTTTAATCAGAAGCATATACTTAATGAAGTTCCCATTTTGAAAAATTTACAATCTCATTCCTGAAAACCCCACAGTTCCTAGGGGCGGGGTATCCGTATTCAGAACTAATAATACTCCATGATCTCAGTCTGCCTGACATAACAGGCATTGTACGCTGAGTTTAGTACAGAACAGATTTCTTAAGTACTGAACAGATTTCTTAATTCTCTGTGTACTTATAGGACAATAATTGAAAAGAGAAAAATTGATAATGTTCAGTTCAGATAGATAAATAAAAATATCCATTCTGTCACAACAGTCCACTGCTGGACATGGACCTCCCCTATCGGGAGGGTATTGCCATACTCGCCAGTCTCACCACGTTTGGCAGGCGGATTGGCGAGCGAAGTACAAATTGCTGCATTCACAGGGAATGATGCTGCCCTTTCCCTGGATGATTACCCCTTAGTCGGTATTTATTACACCCACGGGTAGAATTGGGGTGGTGCTATTCTAAGCCGGCAGTACACGGCATGATGCTACTGTACTCTAATATAAATCATTGACAATATGCTATCATGACAAGAAAAGACTAAACAAACGGAGAACTGTTATGTTACTTAAACAAAAGATAGTAACGGATAGCAAATGTAACTGAAGAAACAGTGCCTGTTAAAAAAATAACCAGGAAAAATTTTGATTGTATCGTATACCTATAGCCAAAAGAATAATTTTCCTGGCGACTGATATCACGAGTACATTATGTTTTTTATGTTTATCATTGTAGCTTTGTACAACTATACATATCTTTAAATTACTATTCAGGTATATTTCCGTTTTATCCTTTTAGTCATGCAAAAGTCCATCGTCATATGTTTTAACACCTACTTCTTACTTTACCTCATCTCAAAATCAAGCTGAGAATCCCCAAGGAAAAATCGATACAGGGATAAAACTGTGCGTGTAGAAAAGCTACGGTTTAAGATGAATTAATACTTTAAAGTAGGTAAACAATCCTTCGGAAAATAACGCGACGAGATTTGGAAATCTGCGAGTAGGTACATCAATTATTTACCAATTTTGCAACTCTGATTTGCATGCTACGATGCAATAAATTTTAATTTTTAACATAATTATTTTTTTTATTTTTTTTATTAATGATGGGTTTGCTCTTGACTCTAGTCTAGGTCATAGGACAGAGACAGAGTCTAAGATGGAGCGAGCTCACCCAGAAGAAGCCTGTTCACTCTTACTTTGAAGAGATTAGGGTTGTATCCCTCTCCATGACCTTGCATAGGATGCAATTTAATCTTTGATGCCGTATTTATACAACATACTTACATTATATGCAAAGTGTGTCTTTACTTTTTCCTAATATATTTCTAGTCCTTGAAAAATACGAAGCACAAGGCATGAGAAAAACACACTGTGGCATAATTCCATTTCAAATACCGTAATCTGACATTCAAGCGGCGCGTACGCATATTTCGCACGCTCGCCGCCAAACAAAAGATCCACAAACATACAATACAGATAATCCGGTAAAATTTCCATTATTGCAACGGATTAATTCATGGGTAAACAATTTTTGGACAATGAACCTGTCTGCGGTGATTATTAAAGAATTTCTTATTTTACTATTATACTAATTTTTAATTAAAAGGAACATGGTTTTGTTTGCTTCTCAAGCAAGTGATGTTGTTTGGTAGGAAGGTGATAAATAAATTGTGATCGTCAGGATAGCACATGTAGGTGTTCAAATTTTAAATATATGTTTTTCTAAACAAGCGATATTTTTATTATATTTTGATTGTTTGGGGAGGTACTATATCGGTACTAATAATTGGTGTAGGTTTTAGAATGATAGTTGAACCACGTTGAACCTAGAAATTATAATTCAATATTTGATCAAAATATTGAGGACTACTGTTTATTTATTATTTCAAAGGAACTATTTGGTACTGTTTAGGTACCTTTTTTAAATTCATGTTATTAAAATTTGAACACCTTAATGTACTATCCTAACTTTAACAATAAAATAATAAGTAATGTATCACATAAAGTCTCCTGTAGTAAACATATTTACCTACTGATATACATAAATACATCTACTGCAGGATGACTTTGGAATGTTATGCTTCTGGAAAGACCCAGAATTCAAAACATAAGGAAAATGTCTGTAGTTTGTAGAACAGCTTTCTAGATCTTTGGATACCCGAAATTTGCAAATATCTGAAACATTTACTGCACTCAGTTTAATTACATACATTCCATTTACAAAATTTATATAAATTTATACCGTGCTATTACAAAAAAGTTAGACGCACTATTAGGCAGTGTTCAAAATATTTTTCTATACGATTTGACGACGTTAAAAAGCTTAAACCACGTCTAACTTTTTTAGTAATAAGACCGTTGGTGATTTTCAGGTGGTAGCTGGTCATGCCACTTTACCTTTACCTACCAAGTACTAGAATAGGTGGCATACGACCACGTCTATCATTTGAATATGAAATATACATGAAAATATATTATTACGGGTGTTAGTTCTGTACACATATTTTGTAGCCATTGCGAGTAGATCACACTCCACAAGCTCCTCAAGCAAGGGCGGGGGCGCGGAGGTCCCTCATTTGTTCCACATTTTGGGAACTAAAACGGGCACGTGCCGGGTAGATTCAGTCCAATCTGTTCTTCCCAGAACAACTTGTAAGCCCAGTCGCGCCACAAAACTTATCCGGGAAGGCTCTTGCTCCTCACCATAAAGTCAGGTGTAGACTTCATAGCCCCGGGGCTAAGAATTGAAGAGTCCAGAAAAAAATAATACATTTGTAGACGATAGGTACTGAATTGAGTGTAGTAAATATTTCAGACTTCTTGTTTCTTTCTTGATTTCTCAGCAGTCGGGTTTTAGTTTTTAAACTTCCTTTTTATTTCTGTGATAAATTAGTTAAGAGAGCATTTGGAATCTGCTACTGTGATGCGGGCTTTTATAACTGACAATCGCAGTGGGTGGCTTTAATAAAAAAAACTGTAGGGTCAGTGTAAGTACAACTATTTTTGAAATGTGCCTCCGCTCAAACCATGTTCATCAATACGCCCGCAAATACGTAAGTAGTGCCAAAGTGCTATTTAACTATACCTTTATTTAGTTTCATTGTGCAATGCTTTTGCATAGCGCATGTATGTGATGAATGTATTATCGACATATATACATGCACTTAGCAGTAAATCGTCAACGGCGGCGTCTACCTCCGTCACCAGCATGGAAAATAGTCAGCCAATCAAAACATCTGGTTTTACTTGAACCATAATACCCGAGAAGAGAGAATAGCTTACCTAACTATTACTTAGCTGAGATGTGAAAACACCTGATAAAGGTCAACTAACCCATCTAAGCCTGCTTAAGACCAACAAACAACATAACGCGCGGAGTAATCAACCTTACCTCAACAACTTTGCCCCACTTTGTTTAAGTTCCGTTAGTTCACTTCATTCACTAATAATTGCACTGAACTGTTTAAGCACTGTACTTACTTCACTTACTACTTAGTTAAATCTAAACACCACGACCGTACCGCACCGGCATCGTTCACCGACTATGGCAAGTATTCGCGGGTACCCACTCAGATAAGTGGATCTAGATAGCGCAGGGTAAAAGCAAGGCGTGTGCGCATGGCGGGAGAAAGATTAGATTCCGTGCCAACCTCGAGTAATGCACTTTCGTGTGTTAATGCCCTTTTACGTAAAATTACCTTGTGGACTGAAGACTGATCACGCACGTGATGTCGCAGGGAATATTCTTGACGTTTTTAGGGAAAATGCGGTCGTGGTAATAACTGTCAAATTTAACAAAAAACTTGTAGAATAACTATTCCTCTTAGGCCTTGATTACCACTTATTTTAGGTATCAAGTGGGTTCATTCACATTATCAAAATGAAAAGATTTGATGAACATGACCATACTGTTATTAACAACATAATTATTATACTTGACAAAAATAACAATGGTAACTAAAATCGCCCAAATAAATTTCAATTTTAATCTCCGGATTTGGATTTAGTAATCTACATGATTGTATAAAATTAAGTTCAATCCCATTTAAATTGAATATTTATGCAACTGCTTTATCGAATGACATTTTAAGTTAAAAGCTCAAAATACCAGCATGTCAAGGTAGTAAAGTATACCTACAGATAATCTAAGTTTCACAAACAAACATACATATATAGGGTGTAAGGAATAGCAGCCCTCCGAATACTGATAGGGTGCATTCAGATCATGAAACTTCCCATAAAAAATATTTCGTCATAATTTTTTCGACTACCCATAGTAAATGCAGTCAGCTGATTGTGATTTTGTATGGAAGGTTAACTTTTATTTGTCGTTTCCTGAAATATGTTTCTAATGGATTTTTTTTCAGTTTCATGGTCTGAATGTAACCTATCAGTATTCGGAGGGCTGTCCCTTACACCCCGAATACATATTTATTACCTAGCGGGGTTAACCATGTCAGAGAGAGACCTAGCGGGGTAGGCAGAGCGTAAACGGCTGTAATAGGGTGATGCTATTCTAACCCGGAATCACACGGTATCTTACACAAAAGCTGCTACATAGTAAAATTTTAAGCTTGGTACGGTTCTTTGGACCAGGCTTCTTCAGTACTGCCATCATCGTTCCAGGGCTCTCATAATTCGAAGTTCATCTGGCGGGTAGTTCTCTGACTTGATGTTCCAAAAACGTTGATCTGTCGGTTGTGCTACGAGCCTTACTTCCAACTGCACACTTTTCCCCCGGTCATTGACTGTACAGCTGTGCGTGAAAAATGCGCTCAGAGCAAAGAAATCTTACGAACGTGCATAATCAACTCATGAAAAATCGTCCAAACATTAAAGTTCATGAAGATAAGCATTTACATTTTTGTAAACTGAAGCAAGTGTTTAAGTATCCAAGTTTCCATACACTACAGAGTTGTATATATTTTTAATAAAACGGACTAATGTCTTGACAACAAATTTTAGAAATACCTTAAGTAGTTGCTATTTATTGCCGTGTAATATGATCAAAAGAACCGAAATAAAATAAATTCTATTTAGCAAACTTTTTGCACTAAAACGCAATCAGTGTACTGCAAAACACTTGCTCGAGCCAATGTTACGTGGCTAAACTAGAAAGGTCAACATCTTCGTAATCGTGTCTCTGTATTAGACATTACTTTTATAATTGGTCGTAAGTATTACTGATCTGTCAAGTTTGACAAGATAAGTAATGTTATAGTCAAAAATTAGGCCTTCGTTAAATTGCACCTAAATAAATGTACAAAAACGGTAAACATACTTTAATCACGTATTATAAGTATAGAGTGCTTAAAAATCAGTAAATTTTCCTGAATTTAAGTGAAGTATGACATTTTTTATTACCTACATATGCCTTAAGTTGTGTTTCAGCGCGAGCCATGTGTTTTTCCCATTGCTACATATTTTTCATGCAATTTAGGATATATTGCCCTCACAGTCCCGGCTTTTTTTATAAATTTCTTATTTTCATTTATGTTTGTTTGGCTTCATTTTAGATGTATGCTGTGTACTCTATGAAAGTTCCTTGCTCTGAAAAAAAATGCACCCGGCTCGTTAGGCATGCGTCTGCGCAGACAACTGTTTACAATTGCAGGGAGATCGGGAAGTGAAACCGTGTGTCATCGCTAGTGAAATTTGCATGAGAGTGGAAGTAGGTATTATGATTAGTATGATGGTTGGTGGAAAGAATTGTTTTCTACCCGAAACTTTAGAATCAAAGAATTTTGGTTCAATGCATATTAGGCAACCATTTAGGTAAACTTTAGTAACCTTCTTGCTAGATACAAGTATCTAAGGCGTATTACAAATAACTTAAAGGTATCTAATAAAATATGTCCATGTCGCTGGCTCCCCAAAGTATATATTTTTCAAAGCTGAGAGGCTCAAACGTTTGTGACGAATGGATGGACTCTTATTTTAAGACTGGTTTTCAATGTGACGCTTCCTAGACTGAGATCTCAGGTCAAAAAATTTGGGGAGCCAGCGACATGCTTTTAGGTTAGAATTTCAGAGAAATCATCAGATTACTTGTTAACGGCGCAATGTGCCAAAATGATGGCTATGCCAAAGAAATGTGACGGAATATGTGACAGCTACAAGCACATTCAATAGCTATGTGGCTCAACTGGAGCTGAGAAATAAGCCATGGAATGTTTCCAACCCATGTCGCTGGCTCCCCAAAAACCGGCATCCGAAATTTCTGCAAATACCACCTAAAACTACTAACCAAAGAGGAATTCTCGATCGTAATGTAGTAAATACTCGTTCTTCAAACAATCTCCTCTAGAATCAGCTTCGTTATTGAGAAAACACAACATTTGTTTTTGTATGAATATAAGGGTGACTACATCGTTCAACCCTTTTTGGGACAGTTTCAGAAACTCATGGTTTCATGATTTCGGTACAGATTATACTAAATATTACCTTGAACAATGTCCACAAAGGGCTCTTAGTGTTTATATTGTGCTGGTACTATTAGCAGCACATCAACTTACCTATTTAAGGTACTTAGATTTTGACGGTATTTCATACAACTACTAAGTATAATCAGCAATTAAAATACAACATATGAAAAAAAAACAATATTTACCACGGTTTATTATTATAACAGTAATAGTACAAAATCATTGTAGTATGCCAATATGCTTGTATACACGATCTCATTGTTGTCGTTCGGGAGAAATCGTCAGCGGCGAGGCCGGCGACTTATCGGGAGCACATCGGAAGTCCCTTTCATTTGCGTCGAAAAGAGATCTTCATGAATAGGTCCGAATGTACATATATTTATGAATTTATATTATGATGCGACCGGTTTTATTGCACCATCGTCAGAAAATAACAACTTAAAAAAAAACTGGTTATTACCTGAAGACAGATTAACGAAACAAAAAAATATGTATTCAAAAAGTACTACCACGAGCCCATCAGGTAACACAACCAGTCGTATTATAATTTGATTTTATTAATATTTTAGTGGAACTACTGTAATCAGTTTTAATTTACCTATCATATGATCATCTCAATCAACTAGGCATTTGTTGAGAGTGAATGTACAGTCGGTTATAGCACATAAGGTACCAGGGAAACTCCAAAAGGGCTGAATCATTTTTGTCCTTAGCAATATTTTTTCTTGACATGAATTTGTTTTAGTAGAAAATTTCTTCTTTTATGAGAATAAGTTTAAATTTTGATTATTTAATAACTGGAGATAAAAATAATTCAGTTCTTTTGGAGTATCCCTGTTACCTTATGTGCTACAACCGACTGTACCTACATACAAGTTGTACAAACGCTACAGTTTTATGAGATTAAACGATATTTATTTATTAATTATAGGAATCAATTCAAGCGAGGCCTTTTCTTAACATTATTTAAGATAATATTTAGTATAATCTGTACGGAAATCATGAAACCATAAGTTCCTGAAACTGTCCCAAAAAGGGTTGAACGATGTAGTCACCCTTATATTCATACAAAAACAAATGTTGTGTTTTCTCAATAACGAAGCTGATTCTAGAGGAGATTGTTTGAAGAACGAGTATTTACTACATTACGATCGAGAATTTCTCTTTGGTTAGTAGTTTTAGGCGGTATTTGCAAAGATTTCGGATGCCGGTTTTTTGGGGAGCCAGCGACATGGGTTGGAAACATTCCATGGCTTATTTCTCAGCTCCAGTTAGGTCACATAGCTATTAAATGTGCTGGTAGCTGTCACATATTCCGTCACATTTCTTTGGCATAGCCATCATTTTGGCACATTGCGCCGTTAACAAGTAATCTGATGATTTCTCTGAAATTCTAACCTAAAAGCATGTCGCTGGCTCCCCAAATTTTTTGACCTGAGATCTCAGTCTAGGTAGCGTCACATTGAAAACCAGTCTTAAAATAAGAGTCCATCCATTCGTCACAAACGTTTGAGCCTCTCAGCTTTGAAAAATACATAGTTTGGGGAGCCAGCGACATGGACATAATAAAATAATAGACCCAATTCCAGGGTGAATAAGATCTATATCCAAAACACAAAATTTTAATTCCTTATACCTACTGACAGAAGTCCAAAACACCCCAGCATACGTAGGTACTGTAGTTCAATTTATATCTTTTTGATATATTTTATTATTTTATATATTTTTTTTCCTGTTGTCGATTTGTTTTTATTCAGGTTTTAAGGTAGGTACCTTATACCGCGAAAAGCTTAATCCTTCAGCAAAACGAGTAGCAGCAGGGGAAACCGCTGGGCAGGCTGCTAGTAATAAAATAGAAATACCTAAACCAAAGTAACCTATCGACACGACGCGCGAACAAAGTCGCAAGCACCAGCTAGTAAAAAATAAATTCAGTAACAATTGATTTATTCTAGTTAACCGCTGAGAAGGAAGTCCTACTTACTACGCTATGCACCAGCGAACAATCTAGAAGGTGACCAATAGGCGAAACGCACGCTACTCTCACAATCTGTTTACTAACCTGTGATAGACCCGTACAATGTATTCTGCTGAGAAAGTCCAGGATTCAGGGTCTGGTTCCCGGTTATGTTCAGTCAACATCAGGCTGGGTTAGACAGTTTGGACTTGGGATCGTTCTTATGCCGCGCGCATAAGACTTATATTGGCGGTTTGAGTGTCTCACCTGTACCTGACTGTTCCTTGTTACCTGTTTAGGCTTTGACGGCCGATGTGGCGCAGTGGTAGTGCGACTGCCTGCGGCGCAAAGGTTCCGGGTTCAAATCCTGGTGGTGCACTCACAAAGTTGATAGTATCACTTTATGAATTTGTTCTCAGTCTGGTTAGGACATTACACGCTTAACCACCTGCTTATCCTTAAGAAAGATGGTTCCGTACTACAAAGGGCTCGTTAAGCCTTATTCCCGGTTGCTGTCTATAATTAGTTAGATGGCGGTGGTCGTTACACAAGCCCGTCAGAGGCCTACAATTAGTAGTAGACTGTTTAAAAACTCTGACAACAATGGACCCTCCATTGGGTCGTTCGTCGACTCAGTGTTCCACAAGAAAATAAGGAGACCTAATTAGGAATATATTTTTCATAATCCCCACTAGGCTTCAGAGAATAAATAATATGGTCATACCTAGGTGCTTAGTTAGGTACTTATACAGAACCACACACGAAGAACACTCACGTCACTCACACCTAAAAATAGTCATCGACTCTTTCCCCACTACCAGAAATAAAAACATCACGCAATCAAATACCTGCTCCAGCTGGGAGTGCTGGGTTCGGAACTGAACCCAGAACCTTTGCTTAGCAGGCAGCTGGCAGACGCACTGCCCACTATGCCACATTGCGGTCGCCCAATACTTAATGAGAAAAGAAGAGGAGGAAGTTAGACTGCCTCAGTAGCTTAAGGACTTGGACGTCTTGGACACGAGATTTTAAATAGATAGATAGATTAAATGTTTATTGCCCAATACACATATACATTTCACAGTTCAGAATAAAATAGATAAGTTTTTGGTAAAAACTACATGTATGCTGCAGCGATGCAAAGGGCCAGGGCTCAGGAATGTCTAAATGATGGGAGCATTGGTTTTCAGCCATTACCCCAGAGTGAACGTTGCGAGTGTATGTTTATATGTTTAATACAAATGTGTGCGTGTGTGTGAAGATCCAGTGTACCAAGTGAACTATTCACAAAAAAATAGTTGGTTAATTAAAAAAATTGAAAAGTGGGTAGTTTGTTCAGAACCATTTTTTGTAGCAAAAGCAAACCTAAAAATTGCGACAATTTGCCTGATTTTTGACAATCATTCAATTTAATTTTGAACGTATATTTGGTGGATATATTTCTGATAGGGAGGGGGGGGGGGGGGGTAAAAAGTTCTAGCATTTTGTTGCTACTAAACGGAAACTGCCTCTAAATGCCACTGTCCGATGAATATGCTCTTCAAAAGGAGCGGGATTACTCCTGGTTCCATACGAATTGTGATTAAGTGGACCGTAACAATCATTCAGTTCATCGGATCGTTGGACGACTCGGTATCCCACACGAAAAACAAACAAACAGTAAACTATCGACTTACATCAACATATCCGTTTTAGGGATCAACTAAAACTGTTTTTTCATACAATAAATAAGAAAAACAAGCATCGATTGATCCCTTGCAGTTGATGGGCTGCTGATAGTACCTACCTTATAATTACAAAAAACAATTGGTTTAACTGTATATTAAACAGTTCCTCGGTAGACCCAACAGGCCGGAACCAATGCCAAAAAAACTTGCAACATTACCGGCCAATGACATGGGGAAACAATAGTTCTTAAACTTTGTTATAATACCCGTTAAAATTGTAATAAATACTTATCAAATTTGTTACTTTTACGCTATTGTTCGCTTATTAGTAATAATACGGTGCCTACTATGATTGCAAATTCACATCGCACAATGCGTATCTGTCAAAAATTCATAATATTTTTGTGGCGAAATAGTAAGCAAGTCCAGTGCTCAAAGTGCTGCTGATAGTACCTTTTGATCCTTCAGGTTCTAAGGCGGTTTTCCCACTTGTCGTCCGTCGTTGCATTTTCTTAACGCACCGTAGGTAACGCATGCGTCTGTCAAACGTAAGGAAATTGCGAATTCCGAAATCTTATTCCCATACTAATACTGCTACGCTGCATTAGCGGTTCGATACGGTGCGTAACGGATGCGTCTGTCAATGCGTTTGAACTAACCGTTCTAACAGGGTGTGTTTTCACGAGGCTCCCGTTTTATCCTACCACTTCGCAAACGTATTTTCATAACGACTATTATCTTCACATGGACATTAATACTTTATCACTTAGCAAATTCTGTCTACTAAATTACTGTTAATTTCCATATGAATGTGCACTGATAAATGTCGCCGTGTCTCGTGATTGGCAAAGTTTACTGAGATCATCCTTAAATCAACATTTTAGTTACAGTCACATGAACAGATTATTCACTTATCCTAACCTAAGGCATAATAAAAAATATGTCAATCAAAGTTTGTTTGATAGTGCTAATTTTACCAGGGACCGGACGAGCGGATTAATTTTCAATACCCTTTGAAGGGGTTTCCCACTCATTTGGCTAGCCCAACGTTTGCTAACCGCGTTGGGATACAAGCTAAATGTTTAGCTTTCCCTTTTTATTTTGGGAAAACTTAACAAATCAAAGTGATTAGCGCTAACCAAAGTCTTTCATAGGCTTACCCAGCATTTTTGGTATTTATGGACGGACGGACGGACTCTGTTGATTATAAATTATAACAAAATAAGGGTAGATTGAACTTGAACTAGAAATGATGTTTTTTGAAAAATGTAAAATCTGAAAATGAATTTGTACATAAATAATATCCTGTTCTTAAATTTGATAAATATGTGTTTTCTGTCGTACTTATTCAATATTTGGTTGAAGAAAATGTCTAGTGATAATGAATCTCCACTTTTCCAAGCGGCACTATTGCAAAGTCAATTTCACTCATATTAACTACCCATACGGCACTAACTCGCATGAATTATCTCGCGTGAAGCGCTATCGAAGGGTTTCCCTAGCGGATTAGGACAGTCGATCAATAGGCTTTTTTGTTCTGGCTTTGCAACAATTTAACTTACCCGTTGGGAAAGCCTTTCATTGGGTTTCCGTGTGAAGGAATAGTCATTAAAATATCAAGCAATATCGCCGTGTATTTTTATCAAATAAAAGAAATATTCTGCTTCCAAACCCTGGTAAAAACCCCTTAAAGGGAAAGCGCTTCCGGTCCCTGAATTTTACCCTTTAGCAACAATATTTACGTACCTACTACGTATATGACATTTTTATTTACGCACAGTTATCTAAATACGTCATTGTGTAGGTAAGAGAGTTTTGTGGGAGAGATTAGGTATTTTATTTATTTATTTAACTGTTTACTGCACACAAGATAAAACACAGGAAAATTACGTTTAAGAAAAACATCACAACAAGTACTACTCAATTGAATACCAAATTTTAAAACACTCCCCGACCTCCCCGTGTGGGGTATACAATTTTTGAAAACTAAATTTTCAAGCGCAGGCAGGATTTGAACCTGCGACTTTCGTCATTAATAGTGACGACACCTGTTCGGAATGTCGTCAGAAATGAAATGAAAAATTCTCTGCATAGAGATGGAAACTAGAGGAGATCACAAATGTTACTGTGTTAATGAAAATATAAAAGAGAAGTGGCGAAAAGACGCCACCTTGTGGAACACCCGCTGAGAGATCACGCCATTCAGAGAAAACCTCGTCAGAGCGGATCCGCTGTGACTGATCCTGAAGATATAAACGCGGAAAGGGTCTACTTAACACTATAAGGATAAGTAATGTCGAGACGTGCGTAGACAGGGACGCCCAACTTTTCCGCATCTTGCTTGCCTGTCGTGCGAATGTGAATACAATGTGTAGAAAGTTGAAGGAAATAAATAAATTTAGTATAATTACTTTCTATGGGAGGACAATTTTTTTATTATTTATAGTACATTTCAAAAGTTGTTTAGTTTCACGTCTACAACACGCCCTGAAAGTTTGTACCTTCAGTTATTTCCCTGGTATTTTACTGCCTTTATTTTCATACAATCATAGACAAGATAATATACTATGGATCAGTAATGAAAACCCAGTCAATAGAATGCTAGTGCACTTTCTTGCGAGGGTTATACGCCATTGTGTTTGGTTTTAGGTAAGTCGACTAATCATTATTCTTCCAGTGAGTTTTATAGACGACGCGACGCGACGTTCGACTACAGTAGCAATATTTTTTTTTTAAATGTCCATATGGTGACGTAACGTCATATAGTAAGGCTAATCACTATGTGCAGACATGTGCAAACGTTTGATATGACATTAGATGTAATGTATTTACTTACTGCATTACAATGCATGTATGTCTGTGATATATTTCGTGCATGGCGCTTGCACATTTGGACAGTAAAGCATTATTTTGTGTATGAGGCCAAAAGGTTCTAAATATAAGATCCCATTAAATTCAGTGCTAATGTTTTAGGGTGAGTTCTACTTTGGGAAACTGTACAACTTTCCCTATGGAATAAAGGTCGAAATATGAAAGATAAATTGGATCTTAATGTTTTAGGGTGAGTTGTAATTTGGGAAACTGTACAACTTTTCCTATGGAAGAAAGGTCGATATATAAAAAATATATTGGAACTCCCATACAAAAGTAATCAAAAAATTTATCTATATTAGAGGCCCATTTTTTTCATATTTTACTTGGGGAAAGTTATTCAGTTTCACGAGTAGAACGCACCCTAAAAATATTTGCACTGATTTTAAAAGCACCTTATATTATTTCACAAAACGTGGCCCAGATACCTTCCCAGCCTGTTACCAAGAAGCGACAACGTTCTGAAAATGTCACAAGATTTATCAAAGTGTTGACTAACGTCTGGTGACAATGGCTCTATCATGTTATCATCTATATCATCGTTGTAAAACAAACACGCCTTCATTTTGCAAGAATAAACACTACGCTATCGGAGATTCATTTAATTTTTATCATGTACTCACCTACACTAAAAGTAATTAAAATAAGGCACATAATTTCCAAACCAGAAATAACAGGTAACATATTTTTATACAAATGCTGTGGCTATCGTCACCAGAGTGAGTACACGTGTACGTACTTAACAGGTATTTTATATTGTTTGTGAATGAGTATTTATGATTATGACGTATTTTTCCACACCTGCAAACTTTCGAAAGATACAACATGCAAACTTTTGAGAGTTGGCCTTTTTCCTGCATATAAAACACTGTGATTTATTTGAAATTGGGTCCATACGGACTACAGGTGCGAATCTGTGAGGCATCGGTTTTATTACAACTCGGTGGTATGCGTTTCGTTCTCTTCCGAAGAGCTGAATCGAAGGCGAAACAGTTGTCTACTGATTTCCTAAATATATTCTTAGCGTGTTTCGTACATCGCATCGGTAAACTGTTACCAGTTTAGCATAAAAACTTAATCGAACTACACTGTAATTTATATTTCTATCTATACTTTGTCTAGTGACAGAGTAGATTTGGAAAAGGAATCAAACACAAAACTCATTGCTATCGTTTATTGGTTTAAAATACAAAACTTAGTGACATAAAGCTCTATCCTTTTATTGTTACAGTGCCTGCGAACTGACAATTTGATAGGAAATAAATATCTTAGCTCCTCGCAGTCTGTCACACATTCCACTTAGTTCCACACTGTCTCAGTATAAATAAATAGTATAGTTATTATACTCAATTACTCAAGCGTAACACCTAGGGCCCTTGAGTGGAATTATTTGCTATTCAAATAGGTCGGATGTTTCGACTAGCGCGCTCCGTGTAGCCCGTGAGAGCTGGGGGTCCATACGTAAGCACAACTTACACACCTCGCAGGAGGATTGCTTATTGTTTCATTCAATCATTTCTCAAGTTATGACAACGCTCAAAGCCGGGCTCAAGCTGGTTTTAGAAAGATGAGGCAACTGGTGGTATTTGAGTCACTGCCTTTTTTTATAACCAGCAAAAGTTCATGTACCTACAGTCAAGTTGACGTGCGGTAAGACACTCAAACTGCTAATGTAAATCTTATGCACGCGGCATAAGAACGGTCCAAAGTCCTAACTGTCTAATCCAGTCTGATCTTGACTGTACTAAATGCGGTGATCGATCGCGCGTGATTTAGCGGTCTTTACAGGATCAGTGGACGCATTCCAAATGTACATATTTCAGCATCATATGGCAATCTATGTCAAATTATTAACTGAATTTCGATCAATTTTATTTAATACATATTTCGCTTGTAGTATGTTCACCCCAGCGGACAATGGGCTAAGAGCTCGGGCAGATTCCCCTTGTCTTGGTGGGTTTGTCATATGCTTACATAATACAGATATAATCATTATCTAATTATTAACAATGCTGTACAGAGAACATGAACAGATTAGTACAATAGTTCCTAAATTATTACATAGAAATAGAAAGGAAGAAAAGATATTTCAAGTCAATTAAGAAAGATTTACAGAATCGCGGGAAATCTGCCCTTTCCAGTTGTTATTAACAATAAAATATTATTTCCACACCTATTTGATACACTCCTAACCATTCTAGAACTCCATGAAGCAGAAAAGTATTACAGTAAATATTACACAGACATTTCAAAAAATTACAGTTAAAATAAAGACATTGAGAATAGATTCAAATCTACAATGAAAATAGTAAAGAAAACTAAAATTAAACCTCTGCGTTTTGAAATCGAAATCATATAAAAATACTTTCATGCTCCATGATAGAAAACAAAATAGCTGTACCATACAAACATACACAAGTGTTTTAAAAATAATTCTAAGAGGAAGTTTTATAAAAAATCCACAGCAATATTTTGCGGTACATAAAAACTGCTGTCAATTACACATCATTTTAGCCGCATTATTCTGAACATTGTCACTTCAGTCCGTACAAGTTTAAACTAAAAATAATTCAACTTAAATATTTTGCTAATCACGATCAGTTCAGAATAAAGTCGCTAGAGGCCGGTTTACACTTGGACAAGCACTGTAGCAAGATTTGGTCTCTCTTTCTTTCATTCACGTTCGAAAGAGAGGTCGAACTTACTCGCTATTATACTTGTCAGAGTATGAATCGGCCTTATCATATCGGGCCTGTCGCTCGCGCCTCAGCCGGCATGCAGGGTGGACTCTCTGTGTGGGGCTCACAGAAGGATGTAAACAATAAATACGACTACCCTAGATTGCACACCTGAAATTAAACTACGCTGAACACAATTGAGACTCAATTTTAGGAACTTTAAATACTGTGAACGCGGGGGGGGAGTCTATGTACACTATCCGTGACGTGACGTGACGTGACGTGACGTGACGTGACGCGACGTGACGCGGAGGAGCGCCGCTGGCGGCGCGAGCGAGGCCCGTCGTCATATAAAGTTCCGGCACAATAAGGCAGTGATTCAGTGTACTCTATACAAAATATCTCCGTTACAAAGTTTCGACCAGTCTGTTGCATGAGGTTAGTCTATTGTAGATTCAAATCCAAAAAGGTTGAACAAGTCAGTAGTTCAATTTCATTATCTCCTATCTGAAATACCCATAATCTATATATGATTCAACATTCTCGTAACCTACAAGTACATTTTGTGTTTTTATAGAATTACCTATACACTATTTCTGTTTTACACGTCATCTGTATATCCCAGTGGGTAAAAATAACTCGTAGTAGCCTTTACTGAATTATGTAGTGATTGAGAATTACAAAGAAACAACAATTTACATTTTTACAACTCTGAAATGCGAGGGCTTAAGTTTGAAACGTCTTAATCATTTGAGACCGTTTCAATCGGTTTGTGCAATAAAATATACTTAATCAAAATCCAGTGTCTATTTCGGAATAAATCAAAAATATTGTTGGCCCTTTTTATTTCAGTCATCAGCAGCTGACACCTTTAAACTTATAAAGCTTGCGATAATAATAAACTGAATGAAAGCTTAACTAGCATAGATCGTAACTAAACTATAGATTATCCAGTTTAAGTTGCAGTCTGTATCCATTAGTCGGTTTCCTAAATTTTATATACAATATTTATTTTCTACCATATTGCGTTCTTGATATGCATTGCGTAACAATAAAAAAACTTAGCTTTCATGCACTCGATGCATCCTGGTGTGTAAGGATCTAGGCGATCGCTCGGAACATTGTCTAAGTACGGTGAAGCAATTAAGAACAAATAATACAATACAATGTTACAAAGTAACAAATCGTCACCATAATATTTTCTTTACAGTCAGACTTATCGCATTAAATAAAAATATATAACTATAAATATGGTTCAGTCCAAGAGTCCGACCAAATAGATCAACGCGGAGGTTTTTACTGTCCAAGAATTTCACTATCGCCGCTTGTCTGTTCGCGGTTACGTTACGCTTACACTACCCCGACTCGGGCTTATACACTACAATAGTCACTTCACTCACGGTTGGTCCTCGGCCTAGCGACGCGCGGGCCCGGTAACGCTATACTAACCCGGTTCTCACGAAAGTCCAAATACCGCAACAGGCCCGGTTAGCACGACATGCCCGTTTAGCACGGCACTCCCAATAGACCAGACTTGCCTTGATTTCCCCTCATACTCCTGGATGCGTCCTGTTAGTTCAACATGCCAGGTTAAGACGCCAGTTCCGGTCAACCATTTAGCGTGCCACACGGGAGTCAGCATGGTGGGCCTAGTTATCGGCCCGGTTGTTTCTACTGGCCCAGTTGGCCCTGTTATTTCTCCTGGCCCGTTTCGCCCGGTCGTAGCCCCCGGCCCGGTTCGCCCGGCTAGTGTATGGCGACGGGGCTATGGCAGACGGGCTGCAACATGTCGTCGTCGCGCCGCACCGCCTCCACCTCCATTCGCTCGGAGCCCCACAGCCGCGCGCCGCTCACTGCTGGGGAACGAATACTCATGTTAGTTGCGAGTATCATATAATACAGTAAGGGAGTTGTTGCCATAGACTCATCTACAAGGTACGGTGCATTTTTTGGCGCGTGGAAGTGGCAACACGATGGACTTTAAGGTCACGCCATAAGGCAGTACCATCGATCGGGATATGAAGCTTAATTATCTTTTATACATTTCATATTAATGTTTCTTCGGGAAAGTTGTTGAAAGTCGATGAACAGATACCATTTCTGTAAGTGAGTCTGTGGTGGGTATTATTGCGGGGGAACTAGGGATCGCTATGCTTATCACTATTCTAAAATGACGCAGACCGATGACGCAAATTGTTTACCCATATAGGTACATAATATTGTTGAGAAAACTCGAGTAATTTTCGCCATCGGTCAATGCACAATGAATGACAAAAGCGGATCGATTATACATAAAAAACATAAACAATCTACTAACATGAAAAGCGACAGACAAATTAAATGAATAAAATAAAAATGCCTTTCAAATTTACCACAACAACATAGAATACAGTCGTCAACATTGCAGCTCATTACAAATGCACAGTGATTAAAATAAAAGAACATAAACCTACATACGTAATAGTAGGATGCGACAATGATTCTTCGAAATCTGCAACAGGAAGAATACACCGGTCATTGGCCGTTGCAGGTTCCGTCGCTAAAGCCATGCAGACATTCATGCTGTGATGCTTTATGTTAACATTATTGGTAAGGGTATTTCAGGGTAAGATTGGATTATTGCGTCGTTCACGTTCGTTACTACAGATCTAAACGTAAGAAGTTCTCAAATAAACAAAACCTCTAATCCGACGCACTTCATAAAAAAATAAGTTACGATTTGAACGCAATATCAAAAAAACGTGAACGACGTAGCGAAATCCAATTACTGGCGCAATCTGCACTGCGAAAACTAAAGTACAGACAAGATCTCTCTCGAATTCTACCTTAATCTTTTAGAATTGACAAAGATCTTGGATCATCGGTACAGAGTTTTCACAGATTACCACCATGGCATAGACATTTTACAGAGGATAGGCTTAGTAGAAAAACCGCACTTGCGAACGATCTTGTTCCTCGAAGACTTTTCTGGCCTTCAGAACTGGCTCAGACTATAGTCAAGAGTGAAACCCCTATTTATTTTGAAACCAACCACCTTTATGTATCTAGTTTCTGTACCATGTCTATTTGAGGCGTTGCGTCCTAAAGGGTTGATTAGGGTAGTGGGGTGAGTAAGTGGGCAGACCTGGCTAGCTAGCTGTCAGATGTCGGCTAGTGGCGCGGGGTCACGCCGCCGGACCGCTCTAGTCATCGCGGGTCCGACGGGCCATCTGCCAAGTCCCATACATTTTATTTCACACATTTTTATTCAGGTTATAATTTTTTGGGATTGGTCTTTTAGTTTGGAAGACTCATTATTTCTAAACGCGAAAAAAATTTAAACATTTTAAAAGAATTCTGTTTATTTTTGTAAAAAATAAACCAAAAACCGAACGTGGCTGACCTTGTAGTTTGAACATAGGTCAAAGGAAAATATTTAGTTTTATGTCAAATAGTTTAATTAGTACATGATATATTTGAATATTTCTTTAAGTCAACGACAAAAGAAGCAGAAGTACACAAGGTGTTGGTTATGCAAACTGCAAAGTTTCTCAACGATCACTGTTAATTTGTCGCGTATAAAGATATTTGGAACCACAAAATGATAAGCCTTCCAAAACTATTTAATCATCAAGAACGTTTCTTTTTTTATGACAGTTATGAAAATTGTATATGATTGATTTGATTACAATACATTGGGAACATAAATCGATGATCAAGAGAGTATTAGTAAAACATATTGATGGAAGCAGCATGTTATGTTATGTGTTAGCGAAGTTCACAACACAAGCCGATGATCGATGATCTACACATGAATCACACTCCGCCAAAGAAACACACCCAATTTTATCTCAAACAATTTTGAATTGTTACCTGATTTGCTCTATTTTAAGAATGTGATAGTTCAGCTAAAGATAGTACATTATACTCCTTTTTTTGGTTGGGCCAAAGACCAAGTATATATTCAGTTGTTAAATTGTTTCAGAATATAGATATTAGATATCCAAACCTGATCTATCACAATCTTATTTCTCAAACTTAGATCAGTTAGGATTAGCAATACTCATAAAAGCGACCAAAAGACAAAAAAATCTTGCTCGTCACAGTAATCCACAATACGTTTCACGCTCCCGCTATGAAATGTGCAATGCAACGCTAAGTGACCAGAGTCACTTCATTTGTAGCATTTTTTCAGTCACATTAATGTGCAGTGTCACACTGAGTGTTTAAAATTGCTACATCTGTAACATTTTCTCGATTTGTCTTTTGCCGCTAACACAAATTTTGCCGACCGTGCTAGACTCAAGCCTAGTCCAACTTTTTGCCCAATAAATCCACCTACCGTGCTTGTTACACTGCAGGTTAGATATTCAAAGAACCGCAGACATATGAATTGCTGAAATACCGGATTCTTTTCTTGTTCATGTTTTTTTGGTTTATGTTTGACTCTTACCGTGCTGGTGATGCGTCTGCGCTTGCTGCGTGTTGGTGGACTCGTCGGCGGTGCGTTTGAAGAAGTTGTGCTGCAGAGCGTAGTACGGCGTCACGCGCTGCTTCGGGTCGTACTCCAGCATGCGGAGGATCAGGTCCTGGAATATTAAAAGATATTTAATAAGAAAAATTTATTTCTGAAAGGTAGTTCTGTCAGGGCTACATCAATACATCAAGGTCACGTGTTTGACCTCTACTGACGACTAGACTTCTAAAAGTGCAACTATCTAGGATAATGTTCTGAGATAGGTTTATTATGTCATTTCGTAATTTTTGAATTTGGAATGAGCGCGGAAATTTTCGCATTTGTATGGGATGTAACTATTACATAATATGTAGTTTGATCTTCTATTAATCTTTAAAAATTGGACCAGCTTTGACAAAAGCAGTGAAATAGTTAGTATCAGAAACATTTTAAATGAATTTTAGTGATTTTAGTGGTTACTCAGGTACAGATAATTTTGCAGTAGCTCATCTGAATGCTGACTGACGGCAACAGCTTTTCCGCTTGTGAAGCTAGAGCAGCATTTGTTGCCACGCTTCGACACTCTCTACGAGCTATAGAGCCGGGGTGTACACACAGTGACCCACCTTGATCCTGGCAATTGAGTGAAATGGTTCCCGCCCTGCGGAGCTGATCACGTCCCAACCCGAGGAAGAAGAAGAAGAAAGAAGACGTACCTTGAACTTGAGGTAGTCTGACACGGAGTGGCCGGGCTCTCCGCGCCGCCTGGCCGCCGGCCCTCCGCCCTCCACGCCGAGTATTTCATGAAGCCGCCGCGTGCCCGGCGAGCGGTATTTCCTGTAACCACTGCCACAGGTAAGATTATCGTATCACGAACTATCAATATGAGACACAAGGGAAAACGGCAACCAGTCAATCTTCATTATGCTGAATATCTTTCTATTTCATACATAATTATTAGCAATAAACTTATTTAATAAACATAATTACTAAAAGGTAAAACTATACAAAAACAATTATGAGGCTTAACTATTTCCTAAACTAAGAATAGTACATCCTGTGACTTATGTAAACAGTTTAACAACATTATTGAGTAATGTTTTGTTTTCTAATACAAGCCCTTACAAAGTGCACCCAACCCAATGTCAACTAGATGTAAAAATATTTGCTTAGTGATAGAAAGAACAACTTTATTGCTCACATTACGAACAAGAAACTTATACAAGAACAGAAAACAACACATACATAGGTGGCCTTATCGCTTTGAACGATCATTTCCAGAGAACCCTGCATAGTGCATATCTATGAAGTCATGTGAATGATAATCAGTGCCCGGGAAATGCTTTATTCTAGCAATTAACTGATCGTTCTGAAAGCCTCAGACACGGATCGGACACAACTCTGATGTGTGTGCCTTATAATAAAAGACGCTTACAGCTTCAATTCTTTGTATCAAGAGATATTATTATCATTATAACCTGATTCAGATGCTACGATTTCAAACATATGAGCAAACTGGATTCACGAGAATACTGAATATGGTAATTTTATGTAAAGTCTAAATATCTTTTATCTGGATTTCGTTACCCGTATTTCAAAACACACGTAATATTTATGGAGCATTCGAATGGCATTTGCCTAAACAAATAAACCAACAAAGGTTCGTTATCAGATAAACGTATTAATAAAACTCCCACTTATACAGCAGCGTAGGCGAAGCTTCTTTCCAATTATTTATTCCCGAAAAGCTTTATTTGACATTAACGGTCATGTTTTTATAACACCTTGCTTGTTTGTTTTGGTAAAATAATCCTTGCCAGAAATATCAAAATGTATAAACATTTGTATACTTTAAAATCATAAAAAATAGCAGTATCCTTTTTAGTCTTTGCAATACTATGCATCGAGGGATACGCTTCATTACCCTCATTACATCAGTATTTACCGGTTTAAACATTCTGACACTAGAGGTCCAGGGTTCTTTCGTTTGTTAAATTGGCTGTCTTACCCAAGAATAAAATAAAATATAATAGTAATGTTAAAATGACCTACCTGCCGTCTTTTCCATTGACTTTTTTCAATACGTAACCACCCCCTTCCGACGCTGGTAATTTGTCGAAGAACTTTCTGGTTTTGTGTGCCTGTAAATAAAAAAATATGTAAGTAAGTAAAGGTATTATACGTTTTGCAAAATATTTTCAAACAATATTGAGTAACGTGTAACCTCTATCAGTAAAAACTGACCAGGGATAATTCTAGAAATGTCGAGACACACCAGGAGACGGTTCCTTTCTCAGAAGGCAGTGTTTTCTGGCCAACCACATGTCTATCGCCAGTAGAACCATCACCACCCAGAGACCCCTGCAGTGCCACATACCTGGTCTAGTAAATGTTCTGGCGGCATGCCGAGCACCTCGACTATCTTGTTCATCTGGTCGATCTCGTTGGCTCCGCTGAACAGGGGCTCCCCCGTGTGCATCTCCACCAGGATGCAGCCGAGCGACCACATGTCTATCGCCAGGTCGTACGGTATGCCCAGAAGCACCTCCGGTGATCGGTAGAACCTTGACTGGATGTATTGGTATATCTGGAAAGAAAGTACATTGATGCTTTCATCATGATTTATCTATATCATATTGTGGTGTCACAAGAACAACGTTTTGAGAAATCTTTTGAGATATCTTCCGAGGTAAAGGTTCCAAGGTATTTTAGCGTGTTATAGGATAGTAAAATACGTTCTCTATATAATGATAATGAGTGGAAAAGTAATTTTACATTATAAACAGGATGAAAAAATGTTAGCTGCAAATATTATAAGGGGTGCCCACTTTCTCCAAGGCACATACGTCGAAATATGAAATAAAATGTACGTACCACTCATACAAATTGACCCGGTCGGTTGGAACATTTTGTATGGGAGGTCCAAGTTTTTTTCATATTTCGAGCTGTGTTCCTTGGGGATAGTGGTCCAGTGTTATGTGCTTCACCCCTTGAAATATTTGCAGTGAATTTGTTTACACTTTATATTTTCAACTTGCCGTGAACTTAAATAGAAAATTGACCCAGACATTTAATTAAGTTGTAACTATAATAGACATTACCAACTGAATCTGGCCGTAAATAATTAATTTACTCCACTGCGAGAATGTGAAAAGGTCAAATGATCCAGACAGACGACTTTAAGTACTGACCTACGCATAAGTACTGTAAAAGCTAAGAGCTAGCGGATACTAATGTTTCACTGATTACAGGTGTCCAATAAAATCCTTGTCTCAGTTTTGTACCTAGGTCTAGAAAAAAGGCTAATAAGAGTCAAACAAATGTTACAGTAAACTATACTATACTTGGTTGTAACAGTTGACTGAATGTATTATGTAAAGGGTCATATTATGTTTGAGAATTAGATTGTAAACAAAACATTACCCTAAATAACTGATCAATGAACATAAATTGTACACTCAATCACAAAAAGCTTTTTAAAATAACTATTTTTTTTTAAGGATGGGTTTGCTCTTGACTCTAGTCTAGATGGAGCGAGCTCACCCAGAAGAAGCCTGTTCACGAAGGTTATAATTTAGCTTCAATAGCAAAATGACTTCTAATCTAATTTCAGAAACTGTGATATATACAATCTCAACCTCTTCTATTGTGATTTGATTACATACAGACACACGCACATATCACGCCTTTATCCCTTGCGGGGTATCGATAACGGCTATAAAAATTCGGTCGCTATCGCCTATCGATTTGATTACATTATTAAGGTTATTATAATAATAATTACGAGGTAACTACTAATTTGACATCAATGAACCTTATTTATCTTAGTAGCTATCACAAGACAATTATTTAGCGGAGTGTAGTACTATTTGTATTAATTATAATATAATATTTAAGACGCAGTATGTGATAACCCGTGTCAAAGCGTAGCATAGAATATACGGTACTTTACACTCATGTTTACATATGAAAACTCTTTTCGCTGTGGAAATTAAGCCTAAAATTTAACGAAGTTTACTTGTGACGAAGATCATACACATAGAAAGCTTTATTACGGTTGAAATATAGTCCAAATTCCCACAAAAATATGTCTTATTGTATGTGTGGAACCGTACGGGAGTGTACAGACGAAACCGTGTGATTTATCTGCGCAATTAGTGTGTACTCGGAATTAAGTCTATAAATCGGAACACTCGTTAGGACCGGTGTACACTGATAAGTGGAGAGTCCTGAGGGAAATTTGTGGCGCAAAAATATAAGGATATTTTTTAATGTGCTTTAAATAATAAGAGAGTCCGTAAATTAAACTAAAATTGTAAATGTTTCAGTTTTAGTAAATACACGGCTCTTTGATAAAATATCGACCGTAGGTCACTTAAAGACTTCATGATTATGTACTGCAACCCAACACTAAACTTAATACTAAGTAAAGAATGAAAGTAAGTGAGTTAGTATGATCTTACTTCTAATCTTAGGCTTAAATATTTCTAATCTTTACAAATCAAGATTTGTGTCTATTCTTTCAACTGCCTACCATTGCATTACAGGCGTCTTCTTATTCTTACTTTAAGTAGAAAACTCTTACTATTTTTCATGAATAAAACAAAACTTTCTATTCGACCGTGTGTAGGTAAATGAAAACCCATCATACAGTAACATGAATCATCTGCTACATTATGTAGTAGCCGAGTAGCCGTACGTGTAGTAAAATAAATCAGTGATGAATTGATGACAGATCAGCAAAGGAATGTGATGTGCATCGAACTAAATGACGAATCTATGAATAAGTAACGGATAGAAACTTTACCTATACAAGGAGTTACAAAAAGGGTATTAACAAGCTGAAAGCAAGTCAAGGTAATCATGAAACTGAACAACTTTCCCCATGAAAGATAGGTCGAAATATGAAAAAAAAACTGCACCTCCCATAGTATGTACCAGCTGATCGGCAATTTTGTATGGGAGGTCCAATTTTTATTTAAATATGTCTACCCATGTTCCATTGGGAAAGTTGTTTACTATCATGAGTACCTTTGCCTCTATTCACACACACATCACGCCTATCACCCCTTGCGGGGTAGGCAGAGTGTAAACGGCCGCCAAAAACGGATATTTACTCCACGTCTGACAAATATTTGAGGGTCATTCGGAAAATTGTGTATCGCCATAGTGACAGGTTGTCAGCCCATCGCCTAAAATTGCAATACACATCCTCAAGTCCCTAAGCCGCCTCTTACGACTCCCACGGGAAAGAAACGGAGTGATGCTATTCTTAGCCGGCATCACACGGCACTTGTAGATTAACAAAGTACCTAGAGGTAATTTGTACAACTATTCTGAGCAGTAAAATCAGTAAGGATTTGATGACAAATCAGCAAAGGAATGCGATGTGCGTCAACTGCATGACGAGACTAGAAGTAACGGATTGGAACTTAAAGTAACGAATAACAAGTAGGCTAAGTTTAGTACAATTTGAGCAGTAGAATAAGGAAAGAGTTGCTGACATTCATAAACAAGAATGTGCGGTGCATCTAACTGAATGACTAATCTATGAATAAGTGACCACTAGTAGAAATAGATTAAACATAACACCTACAAAGTAAAGTCATCGAGAATTTTAATAAAAATGGCTTATAAACTTATATTTTTAATTAAATAATGTTTAAGTTGGTGAGACTCAAAGTTCTGGACCCCCTCTATATCAACTTGCCTTATCTTCAAACTGTCACTACTATTCGAATAACAAAACGTAAAACAAAACTCCTACTAAGTAAATTCATCGAGTAGTTTCATTAAAAATTTAAACTCATTAGTTTATGACGTTCAATGTTTACGTTGGTACTCTAAGATATTTGGACTGGACAACCCGTATGTCCCGCGTTATGTTCAAACTGCTTTCACCAGCATTTCAGTATCTCGTATCGTAATGTCAATGAAATTGTTGAACTTTCCGTCTTATCAGCGCACTCTGACCCGAACACTCATTAATTGACACTTCATAACATTTGAGTTTATCTCGAGGTTTATCTTTATCAGGCACGCGGGCACTCAGTGTGAGCCGATAAATGGCGTGAATAGGGAGGAAAACTTTAAGAATAATGCAGATAGCAATACGCTACTGTGCCTATACGCACCAATGAAAAGTACTGAAATTTGACACTGACACATTCTCGACCAATCACAGAAAAAGGCACAGCCGTCGAGAAATGCGCCATTTCCCCAGCTTGCTACCTCATTTAAAAGAGGTGTGGCGATTCAAATAATACAGCAGATTAGAAGGTAAATTCTCTGTTAGTCACTTCACTACACAAAACTCATTTTTTTCTGAATTTTTCGTATGCGCAGTAAAAGCTCTGATTGCCCTATAAGATAAAAGTGCGATTGTATGACTGTATTTTGAATAATTGACTTATCTATGGAAATCAGACTCATATGGTTCGAAACATATACGAACCACCAAACAAAGAGTTTTTGGTTAGACTAATGTGACCTTAGAGGCACTAACAATTTTATCTAAACTATTTATTCTATTCGAAACCTATCTACCCTTTTATGCCCAAATAAAATAAAATTTAACTCCTTGCACGAGGTCGACCCCAAAACATTCAATAAAATAAAAACAATGTTGAGTTTTGCCCCTCGGCCGCCGTACTACAACATGTTATGGTAATGTTACGATGGGGCCTAATTATTCTGATGGGGGTTCATTTTCAGCGGGAGTCGGGATGTAGACTGAATTTTGCCGAGTGGTTTATTTTGGTTATAAAATTTGATTGTACATTGTACAGGCGTGTGTGGATTGGATAGGCATAAAAAATCCTTATGGTACTCCCAAAAACAAAACACACAATAAGTTATCTAACATGAGCCTTACAGTAAGTATGCAATTTATAATATCAGTAGGTGTTTTAAGTTCCCTACAATTCATGAATCTAATTCTCTTTGTGTGTTTTAAATGAACACAAACTCGACCATGTAGTTGTTTACAATTATGCCAGAAGAATCAGGAAAGGAAAAGCATTAAACGTTATTAACTGTATCCATGTTGCAATTTGAAGTTATGGTAAAAGTCAAACCAATATCCCATGAATATTGCATTATCTGCCTCGAGATAGAGCGTGGTTTCCGACATAAACTCGCATACATGTTACTACTGGGGCTATATATTTTTTTCTGCTTCTCGTATTCTATTCTACTACTTATCCATTCAAACATATCCTAATAAATTCACAAAAACCCTTGAAATTTAAAAACCGAGTAGGTAAAAGTGGTACGAGTGGTTAGACCAGTCGTTGCACTCTTCTGCGCACGATTTCTGAAGTCACCGTTTCTGAAATTGAGCTTCTGTTTTATGGTACGGTAAATCCAAAAAGTATACCATCATCAGTGGAGTGATGTAACGACTGATAAACGGGTTTTCCACTCACAGGGGTCTCGAAAATACAGATTTTTATTGGAGTAAGGTTCATCAGGTAGTCCGTCCATTCGTTACCCCACACGAAAACGAAAATTGGGCCTGACGTGCGATTTTTTAATTCATCTTTTTTGCCGAAACAATATTTACATTACGCATCTCACTTGCTTGTGCACAATGTACTTCGAAAAAATTCCGGTAGGTAGGTGCACATTTCATTTCAGAAAGAGAATAATAGGATTGAAAGAAAATGGCATAATTCTTACCTATTCATCCACACAAATTACAGCGCTGTAGTAGCCACTTTTCGTCCTATTTACATATATGGCTTGTTTTGTTTTTTTTTTACTCTGGAAAAATATCTCTGAAGCGTTGATTATATTATAACAACATTATTTTTACTTACCCTTTGACCTAGTTGACACGAACTGCCGAAGTCGACGATTTTGATCGCCGACCTCTTCGGGTTGCATAGTAGTATATTTTCTGGTTTAAGATCACAGTGAATTATATTTAACTCTGAAACAGAAAATAAACAAACATTAGTTTCAATTGAACAAAAATATATTCGTTGAAATTCATCAATTCAAAAGTAAAAGTACTGTAAGTCATTTAATTATTGAAACTTAGTGTGTAATTACTTGTATACTGTAATCAAAACGGATTGACTCACTTAACTACTGTTAGCGTATTAAATAATGTAGAACAAGTTGAAAGTTTGAAATGATATGGACAGAAAACTGTTATACAGTATTAGAAAATTGTTCCTGATTCTATTAACCCCTTGTCTGTCACGTACCGGGAGCCGGACAACAATTTTGAACCTTAACTACCCACAATAAAATTCAAAACCAATGAAATTGTTATAGTATGAAGCGACAGACGAGTGAATAAACATCAGGACACTTTTTCGTCATAGAATTAGAAGGCTTGGGACAAAAAGCAATGTTGACTGAATGTTGTTTATTCAGGACTGGTTCAGTTCTGGCTTCAGACCACAAAACCTATACTTAACTACTTGGTGGCGAGCAAGGGCTCACCTGGTAGTAACCAATCACATGTTGGACCTAGGAGTTGTTCTGTAAAGAACGGATCGGACTAAATCTACCCAGTACCGTCCAAAGATCTCTACGCCCCGCCGCAATGGCTGCAGCAGCGGCTACGGTAATGGGGAGGATAACTCATAAGCTTATTGCAGATGGCTGCAGGAGCGACTGTGCCAAAACAAAACTCTACACATACATACATCACGCCTCTATCCCTTGCGGGGTATGCAGAGCATAAACGGCCGTAAAATACGGACATTTACGCCACGTCTGACCATAGACACATATTCGAAGAATCACAGAGAAAGGGCACATTCCTCAGTGGCGCTATCAGTGCCCCAGGTTGCTACTTCATTGGATGATCTGTCAATCGCGTGGTCGGACAACTGCGCAACTACTCACCAGGTTGGCTGAGGAAGAGCAGCGCCGTGCATAGCTGCTGCGCGAACTTGCGCGTCAGGTTGAGCGACACACCGCGGAAGTTGGTGTTGCGCAGCAGGTCGTACAGGTTGTACGAGAGCAACTCGAACACCAGGCACAGGTGGTTCCGCCACATGAAGTGACGCTTCAGTTTCACTGGAAATTAAACGTCATTGTTGTAATACATATATACAAAAATCACACCTATATCCCTTACGGGGTAGGCAGAGCGTTAACGGCCGTAAAACGGACATTAACACCACGTCTGACAATAGTTTGAGGGTCAATCAGATAACAGGTTGTCAGCCCATCGCCTAAAATTGCATCTAACCCTCGAATCCCGTAGTCGCCTCTTACGAAACCCATGGGTAAGAAATGGGGTCATGCTATTCTAAGCCGGCATCACACGGCACATCACATTTTTGTAATACTCGTAAATAATAGCTCATTCATTCACAATGCGAGAGAATGAAGTTGGCACGTGTAATTTGGTATGTCAGAAATGTGTTAATCGTGTAGAAATACAATTGGTCGAATATCATGTCTGCTATTCGTATTTTTTTTATCAGTGATTGATTTAATTAAAATAATATAATATAATGTGTCAATGCATTTTAGAATGATTTGCACTTTACTTTGATATGATTGATATATATTTTATAAGCTTAATTATTTAAATGCCTACTGGCAATTGTAAATAGTGTTTATTGGATGTCGCTATCCTCGCTTCGAGACGAACATCAAGTGGTCGAAAATTTCGCGACAGTAGTCGTGATTGCGGTAGCTACGATGCAAAGCAATAAGACGGTGCTCTACGGTCCCGGGATCAAGTCCTGACCGCGGTCGCATTGTTTCGATTACTTATTTTTATTTATGTAATGTGCAATTGTATACCAGTGTAATGTACGTTTCAAATTGTGCACCAATTATATACTGCACATCAATAAAATAAACAACTTAGGTCGTATATAGTATTCTTTAAATTACTATTAACCTATTGTTATAGTATAAACAGACGACAATTTAAAATAATAACCCTCGCACAGCTCTAGAAGCACTATCATTCGCTAAAAGCTACAGCAAAAAAAAGATTTGCAATGCTGAAAACTTGATTGGAAGTTTTTTTTTTGTATTCGCTTTAACTAGACTAAGGAGCTTTCCTAAGCGGAAATGTCATATAAATAAGGTATAAATTAGTAGCCTACCGCATGCAGCAACAGCAGACGATATTTTGAACGATTTTCAGGTTTGTTTACAATTCTATAAAATACCTTTCAGTGCTGGCTGTGCCGAAAAAAGGCAGCGTAAACGCAAATTTCGACGTTGTTGTTGTTGCTACATGCGGTTGGCTACTAAGTCGAACCTTATGGCACTCCTTGAGAAACATTTAGAAGGAAGCATCTTTCATTCAAATTCTAACCATATACAAAAACATATAAAAAGCAACTCACCTATATAATACTTATTTTCAGCGTCTGCTCTGTTCATCATTTCTAGTAACTTGACTTCTATTTGTGCCTGGTTTAGGAAGGGTTTCTTATTCTTAATTATTTTAATCGCTACTTGACACTGCTCCTCGTGATCGTACGCTTTCACAACCTGAAAATAATACATAAAACAACATTTAATATTTTGCTTATGACCAGTGGGTGACAATACAGGGGCGAAAGTTTAATCAAGGCAACGGACAACAGCTTCCCTTTAAATATAGCATATTGAACTAAGCTCTCAAATCTATCGTCCAATGTAATCAATGATTATCAAGAATACTCTTTGAATTTACTTTCGCTGAACTAAACAAATAGTTTGGTGATTGTCATGTCTTATAAAATAAAAGTTTTTAGTGATAGAGTCGACGTTCGTTTCACTTGATGCAATTGGTGTTTTAAGAAGAAGGGTACACGTTCATTACCTGGCACACGTTAATAATTGTATGATGTCTTCTCTGCTGTTTTTCTTAGATAAATTTACATATATGTTATAAAAACTCATTACGTAGACTTAGACATTGTTGAACGCAAACAGGCGTTTTTACCTAACACACTTGTAAATATTAAAAACTTCTTCGAACTTAAAAGCGAAATACCGGTAAATAATTCCGAGAAATGATTTCCGGCGACGCAGGAATTTCGAGCTAGTTACTATGTCACTAAATTATAGGTGTATTGTGGATATTTCATAGTTTGGAGCCGTCGGTTCCCACTGTTTAAAATTAATGAAAAACTAAACTCATTGTTCGGTGCTATTCGTTGATTAAACTATACTATCATTGATTTTTGCAACTACTGAAAAGGTGATTTAAAATCAGATGGTCTAGGGTGTGCACGGTAAAGACTCATCTCGCGCACTTACTGTGCTTTGTCTCACCGGTAGGGCATCTGCCAATTTCGTGTCCTACATGACAATGACAACAATCTTCTTCTTATCGTGTTGGACACCAAGTCGATGAGCGACCCGATGAATCCCGGTGTCAGAGATTTTTAAACGCCTTCTACTATTAGTAGCCCTCTGACATAGTTGTGTAACAACCGCCGTTTAAGTAATCAAGGAGAGCAACCGGGACCAACGGCTTAACGGGCCCTCCGAAGCACGGGATCATCTTTCTTACGGAAAAGGCGGTGGCTTAGCCTTCTTCTTTTTCGGGATAGGACGTCTGCGGAGCTCGCAGACTATCAGCTCCGCTATGCGGGAACTATTTCACCCAATTCCCAGGTTTCAGGTCACTGGTGCTCCGGAAGCGTCACCTCCTCGAATCTTCTCTGCGAAGATAACAATATGTCTCACCTGTCCGAAAGAGCCCTTGCCGATGGGCGACGAGATCTCGTACCGGTCGAGGAACTTCTCGCCCTGTTTGATGATGTAGTCGTGATTATCGTCGTCGTAGCCATCGTTGTACAACTTGCGTTCCTTCTTGTGCGAACCATCTTCGCCCAGGTACTGTTGCGCTCTCCGCTTTTTCTTTGCATAGTAAACCTGTGAACAAGGCAAAATTTATTTAAGTTTTGCGCCATCGAAAATGTTTTACAACAAATCTGCAACTAATAAAAGATGACGGAAAAGTCTAAGTCTAGCTAGACACTCGACTAATATAAACATTGATTTGTGAAGTATTTATCGACTCCCTTACAATTAACATCCGCCACATAATAATTCAAAAAAATAATGAAAACACACTTCACCTAATTGGATAATTCACAAGTATCTGGTATTGAATTGACATGGTTTATAAAAACTGTATTTTGTTTGTCATTGAATTATTTATCACTAAGAAAATGAGTAGTCGTCTGCTACTAAGGATATTAGCAATTTACGAAAACATCTTGGAACTGTTTAAAAAGCCGAAAAGCTATGTTTGAGAGGTGTAATGTAATATAAGAGAGAAACAAACAAAAATAAACTTTTGACATAAAGCTCGCTGGCGCTACAAAAATAAACAGTACGAAAATAAAACAATTATTTACTTTGGTAAATCTGCGGTTAAAGTAATGTTTATGAGGGAGGATTTCGTTAATAGAATTGTGTTAATTGTATTATGATAAAATACTATGCGTCGAATGACGTGCTTAGAAGTCTAGACTAACCGATTCACATAGAGTGGGTAAATAATATGAATCGTTTTCTACTGCTTGTTTTTTATGCGGACGTTTCTTGGTTTTACAGTCATCCAATATTTTTTCGGTTCTAACATTATTTGCTGACAACGATGTATATTGTTTGCTTCTTTTATTGTTTGATTGAATGACGATTTGGTGATGCATTGAATATAAAATGGTATGTGATAAACTTATTTTTTTCTTACATTTTTGCTATCATGTTTGTTGTGACAGAATTGTTGACTGGTTTCATTTTGATCGTTACATGTCATAAATGAATTATTTATGGTATGAAAAAAGAAGTACTATATGAAAACGTTACAGATCAGTAAGCTCATGAAAATAACCAAACGGAAGACATACAAGTGAACAATACAAGGGGGTAATATGGAGGCCACACGTTATGGGGTAGCATGGGGGAAATGAGTCGACTTGTGCGGGAATTTGGGTGACGGACGCTGACCCAAATATGCGGTTGACATTGATCGACGAGCGGCCGCGATATGCATAAGCAGCTATAAAACCGCGTCGATAGCTCCGATTTAGGACTTGGGGAGTTCATTGCTACCCGTTTTTGTTACTACGCCAGACTCGCCTAGATATGACTCATTGTGCGTTCCACTGATGTATATTGATCGAGCGCCCGCTTCCGTGTCGTCAACTGCCGGCATGTTAGCATGTGTACGTATTTACAGATGTATCTAGTGTAATGTCCATGATGCGTGACGTCAGAGCCGCGTCAGATGACGACGTGTATTCGGCTCTCGGTGCGAATTACATAACTCTAACATAACAGTAATAGTGGCGGGTGCATCGCAGCGTTGCCGACCGGAAGTGTCGCATATCGACGCGGCCAAACGATAACCTAAATTTCAGTAAGCGACCTACATATTACCGAGTACCCCAACAACTGTTACCGGCTAGGCTTTGTTACACATCTAAACACCTATATCTGTGCGTCGAAAGGCAAGGCGTCTGTGCTGAAGAGTTCTGGTGGAACAATTCAAGCCACGTTTAAAATATGTTTGCATTTGTAAAGATTTTATTTCGTAATATTTTTAAGACGCGTACAAAGTATACAGGTTTGATCGTGAGAGCGGCGTCTGTGTCGGGTGGCGGCATCATCAATCAGCTCGTTGAGGTCTGTCGAGTGGGGAGCGGAGATGGTGTGTAGTGGTGAGCGGTGACGAGTGGCCGGTGCGGCGCGGTGCAGGCCAGTGACCGCGGCTCCCGGCACGTGGTCGCGAGATGAGCGCGTCGGGCCGGGGAGAGACGGCGGCACGGCGCGCGGCGGCTGTCATTGATTTTCCCCGTTTCCCCCCCAACCCCGAGCTTGACTCCCCCCCACCGCGTCTCACCCACTTCCAGCGGCCGATAACGAGGTTAACGGGCGACGTGAGCGTCTCCTAAACTTTAATTATACCCGTACACCCGTCGTGCATGTTTAACCGGGCCTCTATTCAGAGTTTTGTTTGCAGCGCACCTGATAGGGGACATGATCCACTATTTGAGACCGTCGTCGCCGGAGATGAAACATGGAGCGAGTTGCACAACCTGCAGGTGTAACTTATTGCTAGAGCTGAACTCAATTCAAATCTACTAACGAACATCTCAATTCATAAGCGTGGGACGACACCAACTTCGTCAATTTGTTGCGAACAGTTGTTATTGAGTTTATACAGCTCTTTACAAGTAACTCAAATTGGTAGGTCGAAACCTGAATCCTAATGCAGGTAACGTATTTGGAAGTAAGCCTATTCCGACCCTCACCAACCCCGCTCGTAAAACGAATTTCGCCTCAATGTTTTATCATTTTATATCTGTAAGTCGAAAGAGATGGCGCTTAGATTTTTCCACGTAATGAGGTAGGTAGAACACAGTTAAGAAAACTTGTTTATGCAAAAGTTTTAGACATTACGTACATAAATATTGAAAGCTGTTGGGAAGAACAGAAAAAAAAATACAGTCAGGCTAAAATAACTATGTTTTTAAAACTCAAAAGCCGCCGAAGATTTTTTTACTTAAATGGAAATTCTCTGATAACTTTGAAAAGTTGATGCCAGCCGTTAAATAAATTAATTTTCAAAATACGGCGGCATGTTAAGTAGAATGCAGAGTGAAAACTGTTTGATTTTTAAATAATAAATGAATTCTGAACTTGTCGAAAAACTGAGTATTTCAAATAGAGACGTTTAGGTTTATCTCCATATCTCTGAAAATATTACCTAATATAAAAGTTGTTTGGTTTGCGATCCATTCAGCCAAGTGAGACTAATCCCGCCTGCTTGATTTGCTTCGGCCGTCAAAGCCTGAAGCTCGGCTGCATCTTCCCTTCAAAAAGCTGTTTAATCTGTGCTTTGAATATGAACCGGAAAAATATCGCAACTTTCATCATGGTGTATTTACTTTACAAGAAAAAAATCTTAAAGAAAAGTCACCTGATAGTTATTAAAAAAAAGTAGGCCTTCGTATTGCAGTTTCCTTTATTTCCTACCCAAGTACCTACTAACTGCGTAGTAGTCGTTAATGTATTGGACCAAGACAACAGGTGGTACGTAATGAGGATATAAGCACTTTTTGTAAGAAAATAAAACCTATTTTACAAAAATAACATACCAATATACGATATTTTAGAATTTACACAACATTTCTTCGCCAGTTTCTAGTCAAATAATAATTATTCTGTGCTCGCCAATCCATCTGCCATCCATCGCAAGTAGGTATAGCTTATAAGGTCAAATGTATGGAGGCCCATGTAAACTGCTGCATCAATATTATCATTTTATAAAAAAAATAGTTGTTATTATCTTTATTCAAACAAACAATTGCCATTACAATATAAAGTAAAAAAAATAAAACACAATCTTCAGTTGTATTTAGACAACTAGGAACACTGCAACCGTATTTACATTTGCGAGAAGTCATTTACCGTGCGCACCGAACGCTGTTGACACTTGACTACGGGTGTTCGATTTGATTGCATTTCGCCCGTAAACGGCGACATATACATGTGTGCGTGAAATATTAACGTTTCTTTGTAGCCGTCCATCTGTCTTGGGCGCGCCCATTTGTGCTAACATGTTGTTAAAAATGTGTGCTGATATCCAAATTCCAACAATTAAGTTAGAAAAGTGAGTAGGATTTTTTTCTTACAGTGCGTTGATAGTTGACATTTGCATGAGGCTCTGACTGTAAGTTTATCAACGGTGAACTAAATACTGCGGGGGCAGCTAATAAACTCCGCATTAAATGCAAAAAAACGTTCAGGATTATTGTCTTCTAGCAACCCTTAACCTATTTCTAAAATTATAAAGGGTTGCCCCTTCCATGTCGTCTATACCCGTTTTCAAGCATTCATTAACCGGAATATTATAAACTATAGGAAAGCTACATTCTACAATTAGAAACAACTGAATAAAAAACATGCTAAATTAATATTTGATCTAACAACAAAATTCCTAGGCTATTTCGTGACTATTCTGACTATTGCATTACAGTTGAATGAAGCCAGTTTCGGGTATACTTATCAGGTATTCAATGTCTGTATGGCGTTTTTGGTTGCAACTCTATGACCTACCAGGGCAGGGCAGCAAAAAACGCTGTCGCCTAATATTGTCAAAGAAAATTTTGTCAATATCTCGAAGATGAAGTATTCATCAGCAACATCTTTGAATGTAAAACGATCCAGACAAAAGATCTAGACTTACACGTTTTTTTCAAAGACTAGACAAATGTACCTATTAACAGATAACTTTCCGAGAAATCCCCAAATTGTCTCGCGTCATTTTTGCCCACAATGGCTGAATGGGCCAAGACTCTAACGGCCGAACTGTGGGTTAACTGGCAATTTGGCATTGCTATGTTATGTTATGTATGATGTAGCAATTCGACCCTGCTTTATCGTGAGCTATGCGAGTCTGGCAAATCTTAGAGGTCACATCGTAAGGCCTCTGGAGAGATTGAGTAAATCGGGACTGAAAGCATAAAGTGCCCTTCAAAGCACGGAACAATTTCTCGTTCTGCGTTTATACTGTAGCCTACCCACTTGTGCCGATAAGGGTTTTACAGGTTACTGTAAAGTAAGTAAAAAGACCAAACTATTTAGAAATTTTAAAGCAGTTTAAGAATGACATAGTTATAAAGTGAAGTGTTAGCCGTAGCCGTAGGCCAATTTGAGGCAATATTATTGTATTTATTGGCTGACGTCAGCCATGATGTCATGCTGCACGCCATGATGCAACGGCTCTGTCATTCTTTGCACTGTGGTCATTCCTCCTAGATTTGTTAGTAGGCTATTCCTCATTGATAGCTCAGCTTTTGTCTCTCGAGCCTTAAATATTCGACAGTCTAAAGGCGTAGGAGCGGTGTAATTAAGAGAATCCCCAAAAATAATTCTGTCGCGTGCTAATTAATTTTTCATAGTTGTCCGGGCGGCGAGCCGGCGATATGCAAACGAGTGCTCGGCGCAAATTAAGAAACTACTTTGCCTGGGTTTATCAAGGCGTCCTACATCAATTAAAGCGGCGGAACTGCACAAGTTTACATCATTAACACCATAAAAAGACATTTATTGCGAGAAAATGTGTGCAATCAATTAGAAGTTTTAAGAGGGGTTGGGGGTGGATGCGTGCGGAGTGCAGCGGCGACGACGGCTGGGCGCGAGCGGGCCAGGCGGGCGGGGGAGCGGCGGCGCGCGCATCTGTGTGCATTCGGCATATTTACCCCGATAGTGGGCGGGCGGGGGTCACTGACCCGACCCAATGCAAGGCCCGCGTACGTAGGCCTCCGCGACGCACACGCCGAACCCGTTTCATTAGTGCCGCCGCACCGCACATACATGCAAAAAGCTAACACTGTGCGTCAAGTGGCCACGCGCGCTTTTTAATTATATTCCGTTGGATGCCACTGCGGAAATGCCTGTCTTTCTCGTCTGGTTCCTGCTCCAGGCTGCGAGTGAGCCTTCCCGAGCGAACATTTCATTTAGTTTTCGGTTGTTTACACAGTTCTCCGCTCGGTGAGATGCCATCGGTCCCTCGAGCTTCGTTTCCTCAACGTGGCAAGCTCGAGAACAAAACAAACAATGATCGAGTCCTAATAATAGATAGCTTTTTATAGGTCGAATGAGAGACGCAAATAGCTGCTCAGGCTAGGGGGATGAGACGGTCGTAATTTCAGGTTTCCGGATGGGCCAGGAAACGGTCCAGTCAGTTGAACTGAGCCAGATCGATTCTGTTACTATTTTTGGCTGAGTACGGGCATAACGGCTAATTTAAAATTTACTACAGCCTCCACTATCGAGACTGCGGGATATTTCAATCTGAGAAGAATAGATCGTTTAAAGAGTAGTTCGATTAGAGGATATTGTTGGGTTATCTCTGGTTTAGCGGTAAAAAGTCAAGCTTCACATGTTAGAGGACGTAGGACGGTGGCGCGTCGTGTGCCATGGGAGTCATGGGATTCGTATCTGAGATCTTAATAACAATAGCACAAAGTTATTTTGGGCAACCCAACATTAGACCTAAACTTTACCTTAACCCAAATCCAGCTATGGATTTTAAAGGTTAAGAAGATACGAATTACTCCAAATTAAACTAGATAATAGATAAACTTTCGTTCCGTTACCTACCGCTTACCATCGAAAACAAAACTGACCAACCTCAAATAGCAACCCACACTGCTAAAACGCATGAATCGTCCTGTACCGAACGCCCGGCCGAATAAATTATGTAGGTCTAGGTACGTACAGAATGCCCTATGCAAACCTCCCTTGCATTCTGTTTGGATGCAACGCCATAACCTATCCCAAGCTACGCCTAACATGGCAGATCAGTGTAAAAAAAGTCTACTGTGTAAGGTTACTCTACATTGTCGGTTTTTGTGCATCTGACCAGTTTAAAGTACCATTCTGTAAGACGATGAGATATTCAGATATCCAAGACATGCCGTGATCAAGAGGTTAAAATAGACTAATTAAAAATTCAAAGAAATAAATGGAGTGATTAGAATAACTACATTAAATATCAATTGATTTCAGATCGTCTTGAAACAAGGACAACTTGTCGCTCCCGTCTATCGTAGCTTACTGAGGTAGGTTTACAGATAAAAACACTTGTTAAAAGGATCCACACATCGTAACTCATATAGTACACCCACACACAGCCCTTATGCAAACCCTTGCAGTCTACGTGTACTGCAATGCCATAACCTACCCCAAGCGCCCCACGGCCGGCAGACGGCTATGATGCCCATTAACATACCTAATAACTAAGCGAGTACCGGCTCGCATTCAAGGAAAAATCCTTTGATACGATATCAAAGAAAGGTAGTTAGGTACTTTTTTTTTCTCTATGGTCGCAAATTATTTGTCTGACGGATGACATGGAAGAAGCTACCTAGGTGTCAACATTTCCCGGGTGAAACATTTAACTTGTTAATTTTGCCTATGAAACATAGGTCGAGAATCCGAGATATGGCAAAATAGGGTCTCTTACACAAAACAACTCTCGACTTCTCGAAACATCGAGATCAGCTGTAACAGATTTTGTATGGGAGTATTTATTTGGTTTATTGATTTATGGGAGACGAAATAACATGCTTTGAGTTTTATATACCCAGTATCAAAAGAGATCTTCTTATTGATCGATTGATTTATATGTTATCAATAACGGTCTTGCTGTATCACTTACAACCAAGCTTACAACAGTTATAACATAAAACATATAAATCATTTTACAAATGCAGTGTAATTTATTAAGTTTTACTGCCAGTTTGATCTTGAAAACCTGGTGTAATGGATCGTAAAGAAAGTATTACCGAAACGTGTTTGTTGTGTTTTGTAACATTACTTATTCAATAGTACCATGTGAGAGAAAGATGTTTGTACTTCAAGGTGTCGTTAACTTGTGACAAATAAGAACACATTATGAAATAACTCTAAAATCTGACTACTTATTCTACTTCCGGAAAGCGCACACAGTCCTAGGGTGCGGTAAGTTCTTTAGCAACAAAACTCTTCGTGACAACGTCAAAGAGATCTGCAGCGTCTCGACCAGGGTAGCGCACCTCGTACTAAAATTGACCAATAATCTCTCAAGATCGTACAGACACATGCGCCGACTTCTAGCAGCTCAGATGAAGAGGAGGCCCTTTACGACGACGTGTGAAAGGCAATACACCGTAGTACTAAGACCCACTTCACTGTTGTCATGGGGGACTTCAACGCCAAAGCGGGACAGGAACACGGCGAATCAGGCTTGGGACCACATGGCTACGGAACCAGAAACCAAAGGGGCCAATGCTGGTCATTTTCCTATGCAAGCACAGATTGTTCTGTATGAACGAACACCTTCTTCCAGAATAAGCCCCAACGGAAATGGACCTGGAAGAGCCTGGCGGCAGGACAAAGAACCAAATTGACTGCAATAGGCTGATGTTTGTATGTTTAGTAAATAAATAGACCGTATAGGACAATAAGACGTTCCAACATGTGCATTTGAAAACACATCATATTAACCAAATGCAAATTAAATCGGCTTTTCATGAAGTTAGTTATCTTAAGATAACAATCAGATTTGAAGACACTACTAAGTTTGTCAATTTCTAAACATACCAACCCGTTTCAAATGCGCTTGCCTAGAAGCATAAGAGACCAACAGACAAACAAACATTTAAGGATTCTGACAATATTATTAAATATTGGTATGTAACGAGGCGAACTACTTCTTTTTCGAAGTCGGTTATAAATTAAACAACCTATAAAAGCCTACTCGGAAACACAAATCAGAAATATTAAATCCGGACCTCGGAAGTCTTACTCCGACGGCTTTCATCGGGGGAAAATATTATCCAAAGAAATATATCGATGAAACGTCCATAAGCCAGAGAGAAAACTCGCGAAAATAATATCGCAACAACATGGAAACTTTCCAACGAAACAGGGATAATATTATTAGATTTATAGAGTTATTATTATCTTTAAAAGATATTTGAATGATTCAGGATTAAGTATTCGGAATTAGATGATTGAAGGAAGACGATTAAATTATTTTCGCGCGGCGTGAATTCGATCAAGGTTACTTAGATTTAATTCAAGACTATTTACGTATTATTTTTTCTTGCCTGTTCTCATACATAATTTAGCTATTGTAAACATGAATAGCAATGTACGATGTCAGAAGCCTACTACTAGTAATAGGCGGTTCAAAAACTAAGATATCAGGGTTCATCGGGTCGTTGGACGACTCGGTGTCCCACACGGAAAGAAGAAGAATGTAGCCATGCCCTTTCAATTTTGTATTTTTTCGGAGACTTATTTCTCAATAAGTCTCATGGTTTGTGGTTTTATGAGCAATGTGGGATAGTCGCCTATGTAAAGCAATCTCTTCTGCATATACAACCATCCCACTTGTCGCATAAAAATTGCTGAGTCGTACCGTTTATCTGACGAGGGGCATTCTTCCCGTGTCGAAGAATATGCTGGTTACACTTCTAAAACAGTTGCAATTATTTTGTCTGTTGTTCCTGTTTTCAAAGATTGCGCCAAGCGGGACATGGCTGCGTTTAACATTGACCATCAAAGCTGGGAGAAGCTTGCTGAGGATAGGGACGAATGGCGTAAGCGTGTGTTTGATGGGCGTAAAATACACGATAATGCCTGGTTTTCTGGTCTCGCTAACAAAAGGCAAAAACGTCATCTAAACATGCATGTGCCAGTCTCAAATTCCACCTTCACTTGTAGAGCGTGCGGAAAATTATGCCGCTCCCGTATCGGCTTATACAGCCATGAAAGGTCTTGCCTCAGACACTGATTAAATCGTCTGTCACAGACGTGTGAGGCCAATGATGATGATGTTCCTGCAACCACTCTGTATCGATGGTTGATGCCGGTGAAACTGCGAGAACAGATGTTTTATTCTAATATCTGTGATTTCTGAAAGCCCCCTAAATTCCCCGCATTGTTGGTTATGATAAAGATATGTATAGATGTTGGTTGATAGATGAGAATGATCCTAAATACTTATATCCTTAAGAAAAGAAATGTACATTTAGGAAATATACATTTTTACGTAAGGATGTTTATGACCAGTTGCCATGCCAATAGCCAGACATACGGTATACTGTGAGAGCAATCATAATTTTTATCAATTATTCAATATCTGGTAATTTTTTAAGATTGTTTATTTTAAGTAAATCTTATAACCGATATTTGTGAATCCAAGATAAAAATTACACCAAGAAAAGAATGAAAATTTACAGCCATTAGGTATAGTTATTTTTTAAATGGCATTTTTTAAACCAGACTCCAAGAAAAACCAGAATCCAATAAAATATGTAACGGAAACCTAAACATATAATTATCTGCAATGATTAGGCGCGCATGTGTGACAAAAAAAACATTAGGACTTTGTTTGAATGGTCGAAAATAAAGTGGAGACGAAAAGCTGTAAAGATTTATAATGCATATAGGATTTTTGCTATATTTTTGAGGGATATTAAAGGTTTTGTTATTATTATTCGCGGTCATTTATTGTGTTGGATTCCTTTTTATCTTAATTAACCAATTAAAAAGCAGAAATCGATTGTATAATTCCCATACAAAATGATACAACGGATTGGAATTGCTCTTTCAGCAGTAAGCATGAAAAAAAGGCATACACCTCAAGACTTCTTCAAGTTCCAAAGATTTTACTAATTAAATCAACGGCAGCTAACTTATCCCATACTACAAAAGGACGCAAGGTACTAGATTTACGACATCGATTATGTTTAAATCGGGAGCTAGCACATCCCTGGTCTGAAACAGGAGCACCTATTAAAATCGCGCTCTCTCTGCATCGCCGTTTCAAAGTTTGACCTCGCAATTACTAAAATTGATTTGATGTACCATTTTAATTGTAACAAAAAGCTTATTTTTTCCAGCCTGGACTTGGACAGAGCCGTTGCAATCTCGACCGAGTGACTTTCGGCCGGAGAGTCCATTAGAGATCGTTAGGACGGCGTTATGCCTAGGTCGGGGATCAGAATTTTGAGCTGTGGCGTCATGCCGTTAAGGCGTAGTTTCTGTCGAAGGTGTCCGGTAGGCGCGAGAGGAGAGCACTCGAGGTCGGATGCTGAGTGCGGGCGGCGGGGGCTTGGGCGGCGCGGGAGGAGGGTGGGATAAAATCGATATCGTCGGGCGGCGCGCGACGTCTTGCGCCCCCCTCGCCCCTCTAATGAATGAGAGTGAACATAGTCATCTCTGCGGATGGCGGCTCCAGCGATTCGGCACGCCGCGGCCGCTGTTGGGACGCGACAACTTATATCAACATCAGCGGATTTGATAGATATCCGAGCCTATGCACCTCCCTCACTTTGCCCTATCTTGAAATATTTCTCCGGGCATTTTTTGAAATAGGACCCATCAACGATGAGTCATTCCCCCACCCCAACTTTATTACCACGTCACCTCAGAACACTACTAAATATTCTTGGGACGTTTTTGGCGGCGCCAATTTCCTGATGTTCTCAGTTTTTTTATCGTTGGGTTATAAAACCTATCAGGATGTTGCCTTTAGTATTCCGGCAAAACCTTTATGAAATGTTATAGCGATGCCGCACACGTAACACGAATTTGTTTAGTAAGCATCTCAAATTACAACAAATGTGGGAAAGACCTCACGCACAGTGTCTGTAGCTATGAGAAGAATGAGAGGCGTATTAACATTAAACGGTCTGGATTTGATAGCGGGATTTGTGTTGGAATGAGGCACACTTCGGAACAGTTTTATTAATAGATACGGCGTTGTCACAACAGCTGAGCCCCGCTGGCGGTGCTCGCTCGCTGACGAGCCAGTGACATACAGGCGCTCATAGACGGGGACCTAGCTACGTCACAACACGTACGGTTTGACGAACAACAAAACTTAACAGATACGAGCTGTAATAATCTGATTTTCATATAGGGTTTTTAAAATCTAGGTTGGTCAATATCTAGATTTTTTTTTGAATAGTGCAATGCGTCGGAGAAGTCTAGCTTTCCAAGTATTTTCAACGTCGTCGCCTGACACTGGCATTGTTTTTTCCACAATTAATCGGATGTCAATGAAAAGCCACCAATCATCTGTTAATTTATAGTAGATATTACAATGATTCACTCCGTTTTGACTTACACTACAGATTTCGTTACTTACTCGTCAAATCGTACGTTTTCTAGCGTATCTATCACTCCGGCTACCAGGTTAAAATTTAGGATTAGAGATTAGACACGACGGTGCCGAACGGAGGTCGCAGTTGTTAGTTTATATATTTTCCACATTCTTCGCTGATTTAAAGAGGCTGAACGACAAGATTTATTCCACCGAGGTTATAAATAGCATCGATGACATAATGGCGGCTGTAAGTTCTATTTTCGTTGCAACTTCGTCTTGTACAAATACAAGATGTTTTTTCTGAGATTATTGTTATGCCGTGTGATACCGGCTTAGAATAGCATCACCCCGTTTCTTACCCATGGGTGTCGTAAGAGGCGACTAAGGGACTCGAGGGTTAGATATGTATTGCATATTTAGGCGATGGGCTGACAACCTGTCCCTATAGTGATACACAGTTATCTCATTGACCCTCTAAACTATTGTCAGAGGTGGTGGTAATATCCGTTTTACGGCCGTTAACGCTCTGCCTACCCCGTGAGAGATATAGGCGTTATTTATGTATGTATGTATGTTGTTTTGTTATTCTAGAGTTAAAAACGAGTTTAGCCGTAAACAGTAAATTAATGTGATAATAGAACTTAATTAATTATCCGTTTTTCTGGAATTCAAATTTAGAAAATGAGCTCATGTCGATAGTTGGACAGTTGGATACACAACATTTAGGTTGAAAATGTAAACTTAGAATTTGTAAATTTCAAGATTTTAGGAAATAAAGGTAGGTTTTATTTTATACCCCTAAGACTAGGTCCGTATTAAGATAACCTTTATTGGGTAACAAACATCATGTCATCAATCATAAAACCGAAATATTTTTTTTATTCAAATAAAAGAAAAAGTTAATTTTCAGAGCAACCAACCGAACACACACTCGATTTTCATTTTTCTTTAAAAATGAAAATCGAGTGTGTATATTAAAGAAGACATTTCCAAGTAGCACGTGCAAGTGTGATACACTTGATATAGCATATACATATACAGTATGTAACCAGGCCAGCTCAAGGTACAGCCACACCTGTATATACCTAGTCAGAACTTGGTGGCGATTTTCGCGAACTCTTTCTTTGTAGTGCATTTTAATGAGGAGTAGGAGAATGAGTGGTGTGGTACCGGTAAGAAAACCATCACCCCATTTCTACCGTCGCGTCGATGATGCAAAAGGCGATTATCTATGTCTTTATCTTTGATTACTACAATAAGCAGCTCAGTTAAGTTAGTTCGTTCGTCGACTCAGTGCCCACACGGAGAGAAGAAGAAGCTCTGTAAGTAACTACATTTTCAATGACCAAATATAGTTTTAGCGGGCAAACAAACATCAGTTATAGTTATTAAAGTTAGTGACTGAAATATTTAAAATTAAGTTTAACTAGTGAATACGCAAGGTAGAATCAGCTCTATGATGTAGGTATGTAAACAACCTGCGACAATTCGCTTACATCGTGCTCTACATGCACCGACGTTCATTTGACCCAATTTACCGATACATTGGTTCATATGTAAGCATTTCTAGAAAGACGTTTTTATACACTCGACTTCAGCTAAAAAAAAACATTTGTTTCTATTATGCAGACAAATGGCTGTGTAAATGATTTGTAAATAAAACATTAGAAACATTACTGCTATTATCTCAAGCTAATAATAATAACGGCTCCATCAAATCATGAAATCAAAACAAAGATGAAAGAGTCCACCACTCGGCAGTGTAACAATTCTGTCATCGGACGCATTAGGTTCGTTTCACACCGCCTCGCGCGGCGCCTTGTTTACAAACATGCTACCCCTCACAAGCTATCAGATCGGTAACGATTGGAACGTGATTCGCCCTTCAGCTGGCAGATTTCGATAGCCGTCGTCACGCCACGTGATCCGCCTCGGGTCACACGTGTCAAAATTCACCTGCGTACGTCACACGCGATAAACATAATATGGCGCCGATAATTTCATATTGCACACGTATTGTAAGCTATGACGTAGAATACTAGAAAAACATACGGTGGCGGTGATAACGTCAATTGAATAAATAGTGTCTAGAGTAACAAATGCAAGTGGAAAAATAAGACCTATGATTCTTCGAGCGTTTTAATCCTATGATGATAGATGGTTTGTGGTAATTTCACATGGAGTGAATTGGCAAGACATACCATAACTGCGGCCCTAGCGAGCCGGCAACGAAGCGTGTCCGCTAGTGTCTTGAGCTGGGCGCCGGCGGACCTCTCCCCTTTGCGCACCATCGCCAACGACCCGTCTTCACGCACGGCTGATGGGCCAGTGCACCGCTGCTCACTCAATTAATCAAACAACGCCACCCGCGTTGACAGGACTCTCGCACTACCTCTGGTAGTAGTCCTCAATATAATTATAAACAAACGGTGCGTATTATGAACCCAGATGGTTACAACCGCGATAAGCAGCTGCAAAGACGCGACTGAATCGTTATCGCACGCGCCGATACCTATTCTCCAGTAAATTTTGCAAACATGAATCGGAAACCTAGTTTGTTATGGTCAGTTGACGCACGGCCCGAATGTTCCGCTTCTAACCCGGTCACATTTCTCACGTCAACGCTAAGTGGGAATGTTTAATGATACAGGAATAACTGGAATGAGTTTTCTCTAAAAATAAAGAGTACAATTTCTCTCTGTCCGTTTCTATGGCGAGTGTGTTTGTAATTTTTATGTGGAGCATGTAATATAAATAGAATATGTGATCGTCTTCGTTGTTATACGAGTGGATGCTTAGCGGATGCGCGAATTCGCACATGGTTGGTGCTTGGCGCTGGGTGGCTGGTGCACAGAATTTTGTTCCTTGTCTCGTTTAGCATGCGTCGTGATATTGTATGCGCTCGTGAGTATAATTAGCCGTGTGTACGTGGCAGGAGTCCAGGTCGATCACTCGGGTAACGGGCCTGCACTATATCGGGTGTTGGGTCGTTGACAGGGATTTTTCCGGAATTGCAACCGATCCGCATTCCTCGGTGGAGTGGGCGCGAAAATAAGTGTTTCAGCGGTGATATAAAGCATGTACACGTTGAAACAAATAACACAAGTAATTAAAAAACCGTGGGGTAATAATCCGTTTCTGTTTCTGTTTAATGTTCTACCTACCCTTGAAGTAAAAGATTGTATATCTGTTCACATTTCACTGGGATAAGAATCTAGCTCCATTGACGTATATTAGTCCGATAACGATGTTACTTGCATTATTTATAGTATAAATTTTATTGTTTTATTTGTGTTTCATTTGATTGTATAAAAATCTAGAATCAATCTGAAGTCAGCAAAACAAATATGTATGTTCCGTTTATAAAGTGTAAATTTCAATATTGGTATTTCTTAAGGCTCACGTGACGTTATCTAATATAAACCTATTAACAGGTATACGTTGCTACTTACACTATTGCATCTTCTATTTATTTGATATGATTTTTATATGCTTAAACTGACAGCTACTTTTGGAAAGCGCCCTATCGACCTGTCTAGCTCGGTAGCAGTTTAACAACCCCGAAGGCGGTAAACCATCGGTGAAGCTTATTTAAGTACCCATGCTGTCATTAAGCTGTCACCCGGCGATGACTATAAACACGGGTTTGTCACTGAAACGCGTTCAACTAGTTGAACCGTTTATCCCACAGTTTAACCACTTTGACGTTTTGTTAAAAATTAACTTTGAAGTTAGTAACAAGTTCAAAGCAAGCAATAGGGTTAAAATAGGAAGAAGATAACGAGCAAGTTATTTGAATAATTGCGATCTTTGATACAAATTCTGTTTGTTCAGAAAATAATGTAAGTTTCAAAGCAAATAACACTAAATGACTAAGTTACTTAACAATAACAAAAAACAGATTTGAAAACATAAATAAATAGTAGGTCGCTCTCTGATTTCTATAAAATAACAATCATATAGCTGAATTTTGAAATTATTTATTTAACCGAGTCATCGCTTCAGATCTGCCAACGATTCTCGGAATCCAGACTAGTATAATCTTACAAAGTGGATCACAAGAATCAACAAATGCTTATTGAAAACATGCAAAATTTTCAAGCACGATCAGGATTTGAACCTGCGACTTTCGCATTACTAGTGACTACGTCTCTTCCATCTGGGCTACCGCAGCTCATTCATTACGCGCCAATTTTGCTAGTGTATTTTAATGCCAGTAACGCGTGGCAAGGCTCCATCTACCGGGTTAGTTTTTGCAACTAATACCCGGCGACTAATTCCATCTTTACAGATTGAATGTAGTCTAAGCGATGAAAACCTGCGATAAATTGAGCCTTGCCACGCGTTACTGGCATTAAAATACACATGCAAAATTGGCGGGCAAGGAATGAGCTGCGGTAGCCCAGATGGAAGAGTTGTCGCCACTAGTAATGCGAAATTCGTAGGTTCAAATCCTAAAAAAATTTGCAAGTTTTCAATAACTGTATACCTAACACGGGAAGTGTTTTAAAATTTGGTATTCAACAAAAGCTGTATGAATTACTTAAAGATATTAAGATTACATACAAAAGCAATAATCCAAAAAAGTTATGACAAATTTATATTTAACGACGACAATTCCAAGGGCAAAGATCCACAAGCATGACGAAAACCTATTAATATTTCGTGAGAATGAAGAACTCTAGGGGGTTCACTAAGTACTTTAAACAACTGATAATTATTGCAGATACCACTGACATTAGTAATACAAGAACACAAAGAGTCTTTAACATATTTCATATGAAAAAGTTAACTTTTTAAAAACAGCTCCGTCACTTTCAGTTGAATAGGGCTTAGACAAGGATAGAAGATGATCGCCTCCTAAATCGTCTATGATTTTACGCGGTTTACGCGGTACGTGTCAAAATAAAGAGACAATTACAAAAATGGCGGTTAAACATAGAAGGGAATCTGCGAAATGGCGCGGAAATCAAAGAGTATTTATAACGTGCCTATCTTAAATAGTCTAAATGACATCTACTGTCATTAACGTAAAGTGACAGTGCTATTTTTAATAAGACGTTTTATTAGGTAACGTGGAATCGAGGCAACTATGTATCTAAAAATATTAGTTAAAATAGGGTTAGGACAAATGATGACTTGAAACATTAATTTCAACAAGAGTATGCAATGTGCAATGCAGTCATAAAGGGCGCTTTCAATGTTTAGCGTACAAACCAGAGTTTGATTTGGTTAGAATATCTCATTCCACTTCTAGATTCCTTCTTTACGTCGTTTTTTTATTAGTTTCTCTTCGGGCCTATGGCAGCAGATATTGGCATCAGCAGCATGGAATAGCCGGCGGGCGACCGGATCACGTGACAGCGAGATACCGATCTCGGTTTAATGGAGTTCTTGGTGCAATCACTGCTGCTGTTGGTTCCGAAACGAGACGCAGCCGACGATAATCGCGATCTTACAGACGTTTATTTTTTTCATTTCCAATCGCTATTGGATTCTAGAATTTGTTCTTAGCAATGTTCTTAGCTAACAATAAGAGCACTTAAAAAGTTCATAGGAAATATATCCCTAAATTTCTCACATGTGATGCCGGCTTAGAATAGCATCACCCCATTTTTACAGTGGGTGTCGTAAGGAGGTCTAAAGGACTCAATTGTCAACCTGTCACTATGGTGATACACAATTTTCTGAATGACCCTCAAATGTCTGTCATCTCTGCCGACCCCGCAAAGGGTTATAGGCGTGATATATGTATTTATTTATCTTCTGGGCTCCATGCTATATAATGAGGGGCATTATAATGTGTGTGCCTGTTTATCGAATCGATTAAAAAAAAACGCATTTTATCGCCTATTTATATCCTGTGCGAACAAAAGATTCTAGAAAAAAACAAAAGTTGTGCCAAAAAAAAGTGACATCCGGCACGTGACTTGAATTTATTATTATGTATCAGTTTTTAAGAAGAAAAAGAAGCAGAAGAAGCAAAAAGCAGAATGTATAAAGCAGGTCTTAATGCACCTGTTTTTGAATTTGTAACCCGAACATTACGAGACGAGTGTAGATAAAATACATTTCAGTAGATAAGTATCTACACCAATGTATAATAGCATCGCATGGCTACATATTTCAATATTTCTTTTCCACCGAGACAGACGGTAATATAATGTGTGCATGTAGTCAATAACACGATCGTATACTCTCTCCTTAACATAATTCGGGCGTGTTTCGTCTAGCCAGGTCGTCAGCCTGATGATAGGATCATTCTCCCGATCTTCAATTGTATTTTACGAAAAAGTAAACAGCCTTAGCTTTCTTAATAGAATTGATGATATTTTTGTAAACGACTGAATAAATTCCATGTCTGACAAATTGAGAGATACGCATTTGTCTGCTATCTAACCTGATGGTAAGTGACGATGCAGACGATGATGGCACATGCTTGCCTAGATGATGCCCAGTTAGTAGTTAGGGCGGAGCAGAATGTATTGATTGAAATTTAAAACAAATGATTAAAATGCAATAGAACTATATCGTCATTTTATTAAAGGGTAAATGACCCTCAAACTTTTATCAGACGTGGTGTTAGTATCCGATTTACGGCCGTTAACGCTTTGCCTACCCCGTAAGTGATATAAACGTGATTAATGTATGTATGTAAAAGCACTGCCTGTATGTGCCTGATTTCAGTCTAGCATGGAGAGCATAAAGTACAGATATTACGACGGATGTGTGTGGCAGGCATAGGTGGCAGGCAATACATCCGCCCTTCAGACAGTTGTCTAATATCTGACAAATTGACTGTAGATAACGCGATAGCTTCCACCGAGTTTGCCTAAGGCGCCACAACACGGTACTGCTAAATTGGAATGCAAATTGATAGTTATTTCTGGAATTCAATGAGTAGGTATGTATACCTAAGGCAGATAGCCATGAATCATGTAATTTATAGAAGAAAAAGGGCAAATACATCTAAAACAGAGCATCTTTACCCAATACTTTATTTATTTATTATTTAGAAGAAGGCATTCAATTAAGTGTATTATATATTTAAGGCAAATTTGATATCCTGCCACTAAAGGTAACACAGTTTTTATGAAATAGTCCCATAATTTAAAAAACAGTGGAAATACTGGCAATGGTGACCGCTTTTATAAACCAGCTTGTGAACATTAAGGTAAATTTTACTAGAAACTGAATACTGAGAATCGGATGATCTATAGCATTAACTATTTGCTGAGTATAGTACTCGTAATACTCATGTAGGAAGAATTGTATTAATACGACGAATTTTTTTTTTTTTTTTATTAATGATGGGTTTGCTCTTGACTCTAGTCTAGGTCATAGGACAGAGACAGAGTCTAAGATGGAGCGAGCTCACCCAGAAGAAGCCTGTTCACTCTTACTTTGAAGAGATTAGGGTTGTATGCTTTTGGAAACACAGACGCAGGAAGTGAGTTCCACTCTTTAGCAGTGCGCATTATAAATGATGACTGGAAGCGCTTAGTCCGAATTGGTGGAATGGCTACCAGGTACGGATGGTATCCGGCGGTGCGTCTGGATGTCCGATGGTAGAAGGGAGCTGGTGGAACAAGGTCGTGAAGCTCTTGAGCACACTCTCCGATTTACAATCTATAAAAATACCGACAAACAGGCAACCTTGCGGCGATGTGCCAGGCTATGTAGCTTGGTGTCCACCAGTTTTATGTCGCCTATGAGCCTCTTGGCCCTGCGTTCCACCGAGTCAAGAGCGGCAAGTTGGTATTTGGCTGAGCCATCCCAAAGGTGACTGCAATACTCCATGCAGGATCGGACTTGTGCTTTGTAAAGAGTTAAAAGCTGTCCAGGCGTAAAGTATCGCTTCACTCTATTCAGGACGCCCAGCTTTTTAGCCGCCGTCTGAGCCTTGTACTCGATGGTCGCGCCGAAGTTTAGATTTGATGTCAACTCCATGCCTAGAAGCTCAAGCCTGTCAGTGACTGGGACAGATGTACCCCGAAAAGTAGGTGTCCAGTCGAAAGGACTCTTTTTTGCAGTGAAAAGACACGCCTGTGTTTTGGTGGCATTGAATGAGACCAGATTGTCGTCGCCCCATTGGGAGACAAGACTTAAGGTCAGATCTGTTCGCTCTACCATGGCCTTTCTTAACGAACGTATTTCATCCCCACTGGTCCCTGCACCTGTCAAGTATCTCTCTGAAACGGTACTATCATCTGCGTATCCAACAATACCATGCCGAAGGAGGTCATTGATGTGCAGCAGGAAAAGAGTTGCAGAGAGAACAGACCCCTGAGGAACTCCGGCATCAATGGCCATTAGGTCAGAGGAGCAGCCGTCAACGACTACTCTGATGGACCGTTCACTAAGGAAGTCTGAAATCCAAGTACAAAAATCAGCTGGGATGCCATAAGCAGGAAGCTTGCTGAGCAGACTTGCATGCCAGACCCTGTCAAAGGCCTTCGAGATATCGAGTGAAACGGCAAGTGCTTCGCCGTTTTTCTCGATGGCTTCGCCCCAGCAGTGCGTGACATACACAAGAAGATCACCAGTAGACCGCCCCCGGCGAAAGCCATATTGACGGTCACTGAGAAGATCATTGTCTTCAAGGTAGGTCAGCAACTTACTGTTAAGTACCCTCTCCATGACCTTGCATAGGATGGAGGTAATGGCAATTGGACGGTAATGGGCAGGGTCGGCACGGTCGCCCTTTTTGGGAACTGGTTGCACATTAGCAAGCTTCCAGGCCCCCGGTACCGTTCTTTCTTTAAGAGAGAGGCGGAACAAGCGTGTCAGCACAGGAGACAGTTCAGGCGCACATAGTCTGAATACTCTCGCTGGTATGCCATCAGGTCCGCTGGCCTTGTTCACGTCTAGACTGCACAATACTCTTCGAACCTCTTTAATGTGTACTGCGATCTCCGACATCGAAGAATCGCAACGAGGTACAGTAGGTGGTTGTTTGGAGCCAGCGTCCAGACGTGAGTTGCTTGCAAACAAGGAAGCAAACAAATTTGCTTTCTCACTTGCAGAGTGAGCCAGCGATCCATCAGGTTTCAGCATTGGAGGTAAGGTTGGACGACAGAAATTAGTTTCAACCGCTTTGGACAGGGACCAAAACTTTTTACTACCCGGAGGGTGTGATGCTAGTTTGGCCCCTATTCGTCCGACATGGTCAAAACGTGCCTTACGTAAAACCCGTTTGCAGGACTTAGTGGCAGAGTTGAAGGTTCTTTTCTTCGCGCGAACCCTACGTGCTCTTAATTTGCAGTCGCGAGCCTTGACCCAAGCTTGGTATGCCGATTCTTTACGCGCCTCAGCTTGGGCGCATTCTGCGTTAAACCAAGGCTGGGCTTTGTGACCGAGCGGGATGTCGGAGAATGGAATAAAATATTCCATCCCCTGCCGAATCACGTCCGCAACCGCATCTGCACAACACGAGGGGTCACGCGAAGAGAAGCACACTTGACGCCACGGGTAAGATGCAAAGAAGTGCCGCATCTCTTCCCAATCTGCTGACTCGTATCTCCAAACTCGCCTCGTGCCCCTGGGGCTGTCATCGAGAGGAGAGCAGGTCGATACGGATTTCACCAGACAGTGGTCGGACGTTCCCAGCGGAGCTGAGACCGAAACTGAATGACTGTCTGGATCAGTTGTCAGCAGCAAGTCCAAGCAATTGGGTGTATGGCCGTCGATATCCGGTATCCGCGTAGCTACATTCACCAGCTGGGTCAGATCTAGCGATAATGCAAACTTGCGCGCCTCTAGCCCAGCATGGTCAGTTTTCTGGAACGGGAACAACCACTCCTTATGGTGGGCATTAAAGTCCCCCAGAAAAGTTAGCTTCGCTGTCGGGTATCTTTGCTGTGCTACGTCTGTCGTTTCAACGAGGTAATTGAAAAGCGCTGTCGTCTCCTGGTCACCGCTGTGCGATCGGTAGACGCCGACATATAGAGTTTTCTCCACGCCAGAGTCCTCCAGTAGCCAAATGGCAGAAAAACCCGATTTCTCAAAGCAACGGAGACGACGACAACAAATGTCATCGCGGACATACACACAGACCCCAGCTTGCTTCTTGAACTTATGCTCAAGAGAGTAACCCGGGTAGTTGAGGTACGCCACGTCCGACGGTGTTGTTATCTTCGTCTCCGTTAGGAAGAACAGGTGCGGCTTCTCGGTCTCAAGGTGGTGATGGACCGGATCGAGATTGGAGTGCAACCCTCGGATGTTAGTGAGGTGCACTTTTTTTGGGAGGAAGTGCAGCCGTTGTATAAACCTATACTTCTTTTTTACTTTTTTCATAATTTGAGAGTTTGTGGGGAAAAAGTTGAATTGTCGAGGCGCATTTCAGTTAACCACTGGAACACTAGAGCTTAACCGACCTATGGAAAACTCATTTGGAGACTGCGGGGACGCCCGAACCCCCCCGAATATGGCCACCGGGTCCTCCCATCCAGTCGCCAGCTGGCACGGTGGAGCATATCGGGATTTTTCGCGATTTGGCGGGGCAGCCTTTGGCACGTGGCTGGCGTGCTACTTGGGCCCCCTACTGACTGCGGTCGGCCAACGGCTGGCACCGTGCTTCGGATCCTGCTACCCTCCAGAATGAGTTACCCGGTACAGTATCGCCCAGAGTCCAAGACCGGTTCTGAATAGCGCAACTGACATCCTCCAATTCCCCCAAAGGCACTGGCACTCCCACACACTGACGGAACGCAGCAAGCTACTTGGCGCCAGACTTCGGTGGGATGGTGGTCGCGAGCCAGGCGGCCCCTTACGGAGCCTTCCACCGCTTGGTGGGATCGTTCAGCCGGACTTATCCACAGGCAAGCCTGTGTTGCCTTTGCCCGGGGTGGACCGCTAGGAGGTAGATCCCATACCACCCCAAACGAAACGAATCTGCATTTCCGTACAACTCATTAAACGCAAGTCTGTTTCGAGTTACTATAATAATTTCTTGAAACTTGAATCAAAGTTAATCAGGTGACTGATTATGTACTATGAGGAACGAACGAAGTTATTTTTAGCTAAATAATCTATTTATAGGAGCACTCGTAAAATTCGGAAAATTTCGCGTAAGTAAGCATTACTTGGGACTCGATTCTTCAAGTAGCTGATCTTGTTTCCGTATTCCAGTAGGTATTAAGCTTTTTCCTGCGGTAAAAAGTACTTTAAAACCTTTTTCTTGAATCACTCTATCTATTTAAAAAAACTGAATCGAAATCCGCTGCGTAGTTTTATAGGTGTTCTTTATGTATAATATAGGCCCGCGATGGTAAGTGACAAAGCAGACGATGATGGCACATGCTTGCCTAGATAATGCCTATTCACTCTTGCCTTAATGTAAGCATACATGGGGACATAATAGGGATAGACACGGGAAGCAACTTTATTTTATAGGTACCTACCTAATATGTAGTGATGCAAAGACAAAAATAGCTATATTTACCTATTTCTCAAATTTTGAACACGTGCTAAGGCGCCTTTAGAAGCTAATATTACGTTTCATTCGCTAATACAACATTCATATGCTAATACAACATTCCATATCACTAACCTACACTTTTAAAATGTTTTCTCTTAGTGTGTACGGTTGCCTGGAAGCGATCGATAAGGCCGCCTTTGCTTATATTGTGTTGTTTGTTTTTGTTCTTATAAACGTTATGATCATTAATGTGAGCAATAAAGTGTTTCTGTCTGTCTGCCTACGTAGGGGTCGATTAAGTCTTTTAAAAAGCCCTCAATCGGATTTTGAAACGTCTTTGTGCCGAAATTTGATTGTGCTCAATCCCGGGAAATTTCTGGGTTCCACAGGTGCGTTAAAGGTCTTAAGGCGCGTCTCGCCAATTTGTTTTCCCAGATAGAGCGTCTGAATGTCAACTTACCGCCCGCCGGTCACCTTGGCGCCGACTACGCAACGACGAAATTTGGCCACGATACGATCGCGTTCTCATAAAGGGTCAATATTCTCTCCATGTACATGTATAAGCTACCTTCAGCCGTGAAAACGTATTTTTCCAGTTCGTTCGATTAATAGCGGAAAATAATTTGAATTAATTGAGTAAAAGACACCTAAAAATAAGAATTGCACAAAGTTGAAACTCGATGGTGACGACAATGCTAAGAAAACACGTGAATATTAAACCACGGAATTAATTATGTGGCATATTAGACACGTAATTTGTAAGATTAATAGGTGTAATAATAGGTAGTTATTGTCATGGCGCTATGATGACACGGTTATCACGCGTACCAACACCGCTTAACAATGAAAACGCCCCTCCTCTCTTAAATGGTACGAATAGTTATACGTCACGATTTTGTCTTCGATTTCGACAAAGACAATTTACCAACGTAAAATTCAACGTTTAATTACACATTTAGCATTCGGTACGACTGTTACCGGGTGTTTTGCATGAAGTACGTCACACAGGTGGTAACTTCGTTATTACTAAGCAGACCGTCAATTGTGTGTATTCGCTGTAAGGCACCGACGATCTAGTAAGGGAGGGATAATCTTTCGAACAACGGAGAAACTTCGCCGCTTCCGCGTGGAAGTAATTAATTAGATATTTCAGTTGAAAATTACACTGAGCAGCTGTGGAACGTTTTTGGGAGATGCCTTAGATGGAATTGGGAATTCCGCCTTTGAGGCAAGATCACACACCTAGAGACAGGATTAAGTAAATTTCCATTTAATCATGTTTTGCGAAAACACTAAACATATAAAGCGTATTTGTGTAAACTTCGAAACCACTGTGGCAAAATACCATAGTTAATGTAACATGAATTAATTAAACGTGTGTTTTGCTTACTACTATGAAGTGAGGTAGGTACCTAAGTGGAACAGTCTGGAAAGATAACACTCGATCGCGTAGACAGCCAAGCCGCCAAGCCCTTTGAACTTCGGCTTTGTCGCCGATATATCGCCACTTGATGTGCCTAGCTTCAAAGGCTACTGGTTGCATATAATATTCAATGTGCAGCTGAGAGTTGTTGGAATGCGTCACTGGTTCGATCTCGCAATCACTGGCTGTCACGCCCGATGCACCAGGTGCCAAAGAGGCCTGTTCCAGTTTCGCACGGATCGATGTCGGCGGGCCGAAATAGCGGCGGCGGGCGGGCCGAATACACCGCAAGGTCGCCGGTTCTCTCGACGCCCGACGACCTGTGCCCGTTGCCCTCTTTATGACCCGTCGCATAGCTCCCGATGGTTTTCGGAGGGACCAATCTTGTTATAAGGGTATTTTGTACTGATTACTACGAGATTTGGTCTGACAGATGATGTGACTGTGGATATGTTTGATTAAGAAAGGTATCCATGGAATGCCTTTTGCTTGAAAACATAAACACAAGCAGCACCCATAAGGGGCCGGGACTTGGGCGCAACGAGCCGTATCAGCTGTTTGCAAACTCAACTAACGAAGTACCAGCGGATTGTTAAACCGTAAACCGCGCTTTTTAATGCCCATTTAATTGAGAGATGTCTTCCGGCCGCAAAACTTTTATAGCAACGTAAAAAGAGTTTCGGTAAAAGAAATAACGCAATATTTTCAGCCACGCGTTCCAGTTAAAAATGTTTTGTAGAGATTATTTCTTTTGTAACAAAAACTTTTCAGTCTTTAAATATTACGGTCAGTTCAAAACACTGTTACTAACATACGAGCTGGGTAGGTTGGTAGGTAACGGTGACCACGTGGGCCAGCCAAATACTCTTTATTGTAGCTTTTTTAGAAGTCGTTAATTAGCAAAAGCAAAGTATAAGCGGTCAACAACCTGTGGAGACATTTAACAACAAACAAAAACAAGGTAAAGTATGTAATAGATAAGGAAAAAAGAAAAAGTTCTTACATTTTTCAGGTAGAGCAACATCGCTGACGAGTGTTTTGCGACTGAACAAGTGGTGGATATTGCAAATAAACACACTGACATTGGGACCACCGGTTTAACACAGCTGCTAGTTATTTCTATAATTAGGCTTCTACGACGAAGCCGCTTAACGATTCGCTTCTTTCCAAGACATTATTATTTCACATTCTGAATTTTTCATGCCACCCACGCATCCAGTGAATGAATAAAATGATACCGTTTAAAATTCATTCATATTTTACATTCAGTCTGGATCGCTATAAAAAGAATACGGCCGCGATAACTGTTATAAATAACTTTACGGTTTGAAATAAAAATTAAGCTGTCAGTCAAGCAAAGTAGCGGTCGTCGAGAGAAATAAAATAAGTAGCAACTGGCTAGTGATACTTAGTATAATTTAACCATAAATTGTTATGTAAAAAGTGGCAGATTGCAGGTTAGGTTGTATCCCTTGGAATTAAGTCGGCGCAGACAGGGGGAAGTGGAGCGTTGAGGCGCCGGCGCAGCCGCACGCCGTACTGTGCGGGTAAAATGATGTGTTACTCGCATTGCAACGTTATATCGATATAGTATGAAATATGGACAAACAAACTAAAATATTTTTTATGATTTCGTACCCAAAGGGTCAAAACGACATCCTATTACTAAGACTCGGCTGTCTGTCACCAGGATGTATCTCATAAACCATTTATTTATTTGTTTACGATTTATTGTACACAGGTACTGTAAAGAGACAAACATAAACAATACAGACACAACAGGCAATATTTATCCCTAATAAGAAATTACTTACAGAAGATCTAGGAAAGAGAAATGGTATTGAACCATGATAGTCAGGGAGTTGAAATTTTCAAAGGTGCTGTGTTTGCTGCTATAACAACAAATACTAAAAATTAGAATAAATTAAAATCTAATGGGGGCTCCCACACAAAAATGCTTTTTTTTGCTATATTTTATCTATGATGAATTAGATTCCGTCCGGAGGCTGTATATATTACTACTGCCTGTGTAACAATGACTGTTACTACAACAACAAAAAAACAGAATAAAGTCATATTTAAGAAGGAGGCTCCTATACAGCAAACGTCGAAACGTGAAGGCTATACTTTTTTTTTCAAATAAAAAATGTAGGTCTTTTCAACATAAAATCAAAAATAGAACAAGACATTGGTCGACTGTGAATATAATATTCATAACAGTGTCACATCGTTTGCACGGCGTAGTATTGCCTGAGCCGCGTGAGCAGAGCTTATTGTTCTGTTCAACGCTCTTTACTACCCATCGTTACTACCGCTAACTTTATTACGAGACGCCTCTTTTGAAATTCAAATATGCAACTGTACATAGCGAATTAAAATTTGCACGGTTGAACAAACCATGACACTAAAGTAGGTATGTGGGCGGGCTACAACTACTACGCTATTGAAGCGATAAGAATTATAATATTTATTATAATATAATTGTCTTGTTATGTACAGTTTTCTACTTTTACATTACATTATTATTAGCTGTTCCATAACGTAAATGTGCTTATTTTATTTATTTACCAATAAAATTAATGATTTTTATCTAGATTACGAAAATGGCTGCGACTCTAATTTATCATGCTTCAAGTGACTATAAAGAACTTGCCTACTAGGACAATAACAAGTTATCTAGAATGATTGAGTAAATAATATTTTCACGTAATCAAACGGAAGTCTTTTCCATGGGTTTTAACGTCTGCGAGCTACCGTAACAGACGTGTTGACAGCATACGATTAGCTAATAGGAGGTACATTAGGCCCAACGCTGCCTTGAGCGGGCTGCACGCGCGGGAGGCCGCGTGGCTTGACATTTTAACCCGTTCGAATTAGAAGGCGTATCGTGCCTAAGTAGCTGTAATACGGCAAGATGTCGTCGTGGTCGTACGGTTTGCACTATCCGTGCCCGCGTCGCGAGTTGGTGGACCCTGGCGTTGCGAGTTGGCGCTGCTCTTATGTTTTGCCAAATAAGGAACGTGAAAGGGCAGCCCGACACAGCGTTGGTGCTAAATAGGTATATTGATGCGGATCCATTAAAAAAATAGCAGATAACGGGTGGCATCCAACAAATACGTTAATGGGAATTCGGGATAGAGCTGTACATATTCTCTTTAATATCTAGTGCTATGGATCAATAAGGAATTGAAATACAAGAGTTAACTGAAACAGCATTGGCAGCATATAATAAGGCAATAGGATAGGAGGTATTGTGGCGGATCCATCAAATAGATGGCAGATAACGCTAGCCGGTGGCGCCCAACAAACATTATGTTATTGGGATAAAGCTGTACACATTCTATTCATTCTGTAATAGCAGTAAAGTATTCAGTAAAGTAAGAATTTTGTTAGGAGCTAATGCTAAACAAAAATTAGGACAGATAAGGATTTTCCAAAAAAAGATGCATTGGTACATATCACATGTACCTTAGCTGCAAAACGAAGGTTTATAATATACATATTTAGTTCCCACTGTTCAGATAGAGGTATTTTTTATTAATATATGAACTAGTTCTATATGAACCGGTACGGTCCGTCCGGTACGGCTGGCATTATTTGAAGTCATAAGTAACAAAAAAATCCAAATCCAGTACTGTCTATCTGACAGTTTACACAGTGTAAAAACCGAGTTTGAGTCGTTTTTATACACTGCAAACAAAAGTTTAATAGTATATACCTAAAATAACACAAAATCATGTGTTGGGTTTGGCCATTGATCCAGTCACTATTAGCCAAAAATAAACGACTTCAATATTTAGGAAACATGAAAAGCTAGCCGTACTGGGCTAAAAGTCATAATCATAACAAAGTTACTTCAACAGTTGTCACAATAACAGGTGGTAACTGTGAAAGTTGGCGACGACTCTAAATGGACTTGCCATCAATTTTATTCGAATAGCAAACGAATATGTCGCATCGGAAATTTCAGGCGATTGTATCTGGAGAAAGCTTGTCAGTGCAATAAACTTTATTGACTTGTTACTTGTTGTGGGGGTTCTCAGTTCCCACGTACAGACAACTACGTTTCTATAGGTATACTAATCATATTAGTGTTTGTTTATAGCAAGCAAAAACAACAATTCATAAGTATATGGTGGCTTCAGTACATAAGTACGTTGAAGTTTATAAGGTGAATATGAAGGAAAAGGTTGCTAATTAAGTAAATCTCTAGAAATTATACGAATCCATACGATGGACTCCATACTCTGGAAGTGTAGCAAACTGAAGTGGCAGTGGAGTGGGCTGGGTGGATTCTCGAGTGGATGTCACGCCACGGCGAGCGTAGCGTTGGACGCCCTCCGGCCAGATGGACCGATGACTTAAAAAAGGCGGCTGGTATCGACTGGATGGCGGAAACGATAGATCGTGCCCTACGGCGTACATTGGGGGAAGCCTACGTTCAGAAGTGGACGGCAAAAGGCTGATGTATATATACGATAGAAGCTAAGGAAACAGGCATGGTTACTGGGAGTGCCATTCACAAAATATCTAACTGTATTCAAACAAATGACGCTAGTCTGGCAGGTCATGTCACGAACGAAGTAGATATTTCAATCAGCCGATCAAGGAGCATCGCTATTGCACGATTATCTGGATGGACAGATTGATGGCTCAATACACACCATGAACGGCTGTAAGCCAATTGGGTAAGGTTCATATTTCTGCGCCGTTACACTGCTTCACCTGTGAGTCCCTATTTGTATTGCGACATAGAGTCATCAGTGATCGAAGCGATTAGTCAGCTTCAGTAGATAAAGCTTTATACATACACATATCTTCAATAGTGCAGTGGACGCCCGTACCACAGAATAGACAATAGTAGTACCTACAGAAGCGACACTCCTTTGATGTTGAAGAAAGCCGCCGTTTTAATAGCCTACACTATTTTTTGTAACATCCAAGACACTGTGCGCTATCTAAATTAAACTCAAATGCACGCGCATAAGAGCACAAATCCTTTGCGTTCTCTGACTACCTACACGGGAGCTCAAACGCCAGGGCCGGATTCAGGATATACCAGTCACGCATTCTAAAAAGAAGACAAGGAAACCAATACAAAATAATAAAAATAAATAATTATCAGCAAAAAGCCTCGTCAAAATTATTAATTAACACAAAAATACGGTCAGGTCTACCCCTTTAAGGGACCAACTTATACTGGCAATTCATAGAATTACTAAGAAGAACCAAAATAAATTGGTTCCTTAAATGGGATTCACTGCGAGCGAACATTTCTGCGTTCATGTTTAGATTGCCTTGAGTAGCTTATTCTTAGTAAATAGGTACCTACTGTACATTGTATAACTATGACATTGCTTGTGGATAAAAATCAACGAAGCACAAAACAATCAATAATAGTAGGTACATTTACCTATTATTAACGGATTATTTTTCTTACCTTGCACAATCCTTTGGTAATGTAAAAAAGGACAACTTGGAATTACTCTTTTTAATAAGACATCCGTCCACAGAACACCTAGTCCTATTTTTTGTCCCATCATCATAATAAATTGATTGGTTTCAAATTTCGTAAAGAAGCACAGCACAAACAATTTATTCCACTACCTGCACGACTGTCTCATTAAAGAACGCGTCACAGGTGAAGTGACGTCACCGCATCGATGCGCGCGCGCTCCACTAGCGAGCGCGATCCGGCTCTGGCCGAGTGTACCGTCGCGGTACACGACGGCGTAGGTACTTAACTCCGTAGGTATAGGCGAGTGTCGCAGGCCTGCCCGTACACTTAAGTGAGGTCTGTGTCTAGATCTTCCGTAAATAAAGTAGACAAAACGAATATCAATATAACTAAGTTTGTATCTATAACTCTTTGACAACGAAGTAAGTAAGTAAGTAAACAAAATACTTGCCTTATTAACAACTTTGTTGTCGTGTACGTACACGAATATGGGTGTCATACATTTATAATTTATGCTAATTAAAAACAGTAATACCATATTGCTTCAGCCTCACCTTGTATATTTAGGTTACTAAATATAAAACCTACAATTAGGTAGGAAAACTTTTCTGTTTTGTTACATTGCCGTGGCTTACCTGAAACAAATAAGGACATTTACTTATTACAGTGATTAATAAGTTATTTCTTTTTTGTCAAAGTAGGTAATAAGTAGCTTAACAATGTATTATTAAAAGTGGACCATGAAATTTGTTACATTTTATATATTTTTTTACCCTTCGAAGTATGTTCCTTGGGAAGTTGTACAATCCCGCGGACCGATATACCTCTTCAAAGGAACGCAGTACTTTTCCTTACACCCTATGAAAACAAAGGGTACCTATTATGTTATCTTTTCGTGTTGGACACCGATTTGACCTAGAACTTGATGAACCCGGGTGTCAAGAGATTTTCAACCGCCCTCAACTACTTGTACGTCACTGACATAGTTGTGTAACGACCACCGTCTAAGTAATAAAGATGTAATAAAATAATAATTTACAAGGTTTCAACAATATTCTGTTATTCAGAAAATGTTTAAATTGCAATGGTGCAACCATAGTAAAACGCCGAAGAATTTTCTAAAATCGTTTCTGCCGGTAATCAAACGAGGGTCTCGCCGGCAGAAGGTAACCAATAGACCATTGCGGCATTTAAGTAATGGATTGAGTTCGAATTAGATGGTTAACAGATAGTGCAAGTCATTGGGGTCGTCAACACCGGTGTTTTGACGCTCCGTGGCATATATAAGGTCCTATTAAATCCAGTGCAAATCTGTTTACGGTGAATTCTACTCGTGAAAATGAACAGAATTCTCCTAGGAACAAAGGTCGTAATAATATGAAAAAAAAAATACCCTATGGATGGTATAAAGAGTGTGAAGCTTTGTGGTGTTCCCAATGCCTTTTTCATATTTCGACCTATGTTACTTGGGGAAAGTTCTTCAGTTTTACGAGTAGAACTCACCCTAAAAAGATTTACACTGTATTTTATAGGACCTTATATAAGACGGCTAATAGCTTAGAAAGACCTCTACCAAACCCCAGGCCAATTTAAGATGAGCTCCGCCATTATTCTCATGAAATAATATAGACCTAATTGAATAAGTTAATTTATAGTTCAAAATCGTAACTTATTTTTACCGATGACCATAAATTAATTTTCATATTAAATCGCATCGAAAGTACCTAACCTGTGCAGTACACTATACAGTTAAAATATTATGTAACTGCAAATATTTTAAGGGGTGAACCAGCCCATTAAACTTAACAAATTTTCTCAAAGAACATAGGCCGAAATATGTCAAATATTGGATCTCCCATACAAAATGTTTTAAGGGTCAATTTTTATGGGTAGTCCAAACTATGCTTTCATATTTCGGGGTATGTTCCTTGGGGAAAGTTGTTCAGTTTCATGGGCTGGTTCACTTATGGTTGGTTCAACATTTTTACATACTGTACAGTAATCTAGTTCCGGCATTTCAGAAGGTTCAACATAAACCAGCTACGTAATAAAAAGCTTTCCAGAGAATGGAGTCATAAATTGATCTTTCATATTGCATTTCCCCTGAATAGCAAGTCACGATCAATTTATCTTTAAAGTAGCTTGTTTTGATGATTTGCAGGGAAAACATCCAAAATCTCTATTGAACTCATAATGATTAGGAATTTCTATTACGGGTGCATTCCATGGAAATCGGTAAAATAGAAGGATGACCCAAACTTTCATAGATCAATATCTTAAATAGTGTATAATAAAGAGTACACTTAAGAGCATAATAAAATATATAACAAACAGCTAGATCATCATTATTATTTATCTTATGACCATATGTATAACAGCATCCATGCAGAGTCCATGGTCTTGAAAACTAAGTCGATTTTTAAGCATTCATAACATAGAAACTAAGAGGCTTTGTGGTTAATTTTATATTGCGATGTGTTCATTGGAGTATCTTTTACTTGTTTAAAATAAAAACTTTTTTCAATTATATGTAATTACATTTAAAATTGTGACTTTATGCATAACCTTCTTTGAGTTCTGGAACGTAACGCCAATTTGTTATTTTTCGTTATGCTGTTGAAGCGGGTAGAATTTTATTAATTTTGTTTGTATATCTAAAGAGGGTAGATGGCAAGCAATATTACCGCAGGCTGTTTGCATTTATTAGTTCGTTAACGAGCAGTTAGGATCAAAGTGCAGTTTTGTCTGGAACGTAACGATTTCTTTCATTACTGTTTAATATCGTGGTTTTTTCAAAGTTTGATTATTTCATTTTTTTTTTTTTAATGGAGGAGCCAGTTAAGGTCAGTTCTGCCAGTAGGGTGAAAAAATTTAGGCGTAAAAAGATGGAAACCGATCCAAATTACAAAGAGAAAGAATATGGGCGTATAAGGGAACTGAAGAGAAAGAAAATAGATAGTATGAGTGCGAAAGAGATGAAAGAACAAAGAAAAAAGTGGAGAGAAGAAAAGCAGCGACAACGCGAGAAGAAAAAAATGCCAGCTGTATCCAAATGGGCTTCGACTTCGTCTCGTATAACAAGCTAATTTCAATCACCTTTTCATCCCTACAAATGCCCGCAAACCTATGCAAAAGCTGTATCAAAATGTATCAAAAGTCTTCCAGTAGATATTGAAAAACAGAAACGTGTGGTATTAGGTGTTGCGAAGAAAATTGGGTTAAAAATAGTCGACGAAATGGAGAAAAGCCTGACCAGAGACGAAGACGATGAAGAGAAAGAAGAATTGCAAATAAATGTTAAAAAATTCTTTTATCGACCTGACATTGTTTATACATGTCCTGGAATTAAAGACTGTATGGCTGTGTGGATGAACGACAAAAAAGAAACTATGCATAAACATTACTTAACAATGTTTTTACGTGAAGCGCACGCTATTTTCATCGAAGAAAATCCAGAGTTAAAATTTGGATTTTCTTATTTTTGTTCTCTTCGTCCGCCCAATGTTCTGTTGCTAAAAAATACTCCGGCCGAACAATGTCGTTGTAAAATTCACGAAAATTATCGTATGATGCTGACAGCACTTAAAACAACTTATTCAGATGAATTTTGGAAAAGAGTTTTATGCGATGCTGCTATTAACTCAGTTTGTTGGCAGAACAAATGCGAAGATTGCAAAAATTTGAAGAAACTACAACCTCCTGAGGATAGTTCTCGGATTGTGAATTGGAAGGAGTGGACAAAAAATGATGACAACAAAATAAAGTTATCTTTAAAGGAGATCAGTACAGGTGAACTGTTCGAAAAAGTTCTTGAAAAGTACGAAGAATTTCGTTATCATGTGCTACTGAAACGAATACAAAGTGATGCGTTTTTAAAAGATAAGAGAGATAAAAATACTAGAATTTTGCAGATTGACTTCTCAATGTCGTACTCCTGTGAGTATCAAAATGAAATCCAGAGCGCATTGTGGGCAAGATCAAGCGTGACTTTATTTACTGCAGCAGTTTTCTTTCAAGATAATTGCTGTTCATTTATAATATGCTCAGATTGTCAGCACAAAGACAAGGATACTGTATTTGTCTTTGTCAATCATCTTTATGATGAGATTATGACAAATAGTGAAGAGTCCAGTATTAATGAAGTAATATGGAGTGATGGCCCGGCGTCGGAATTTAAAAACAAATTTATGGTCAAGCTAACTAATCTCCTGTCTGCCAAATTTAAGAAACCTTTCACTTGGCGATACACTGCAACTTCCCACGGTAAGGGCGTAATCGATGGTATCGGCGGGAATGTAAAGCGACTCGTCAGACAGAAGTCGATGGCTCAAGGTGGTGTTGTTGTACAGTCTGCACAAGATTTTGCGAATTTAGCTGCTACTCTTGTGCCAAAAACAAAAAATATATTTATTTCCAAGGCTCAAATCGAGGCGAAAATACAGGCTGAAAAGCCCTGGAATAAGGTTGACGCTATTCCTGGAATATCACGTTTTCATGAAATAGCATGCAATCAAGGTAACGTGGTAGCCAAAAGACATTGTCTAGAAGTCGAGGCATCGAAATTTCAATTAAAATCATAGTGTAATGACGTAAATTTTTGCTCTCGTCCGGAACGTAACATTGGCTGTCTGGAACGTAACGATTGAAGGAGATTTTTTTTTCTTGCATTCGATCGTAATTTTGTTAATTATACATACATACATACATACATATATCACGCCTATAGTCCCTTGCGGGGTAGGCAGAGCATAAATTGCCGTGAAAAACGGTAATTTACGCCACGTCTGACAAAAGTTCGAGGGTGAATCAGATAACTAACTGTGTATCACTATAGTGACAGGTTGTCAGCCCATCGCCTAAAATTGCAATACACATCCTCGAGTCCCTTAGTCGCTTCTTACGACACCCACGGGCAAGAAATGGGGTGATGCTATTCTAAGCCGGCATCACACGGCCATTTTTAATTATTATTTTCAATAATATAGCTTGTAACCATTACTTATACTTGTATTTTTTTTTATGAGATCCTCTGACTGGTTAAGCTGATTATTTGGGATCAATCTAAGGATCAGAAAAGGCGGTAGTAAAACATGTCTGGAACGTAACAGCTATTATTGTTAAAATTAGTATAAAATTGCTGATGGGAGTCTTTTTTAAATTATTATGTCCTGAAGATGAATTATGATAGTTTCAAAATATATAAAGCTTATGGTTGTGTAGGCACATATTTCAGAGGGAAAGCCTTATTTACAATACACATTAGGTACAAATGTCTGGAACGTAACTATGGAATGCACCTACGGGATCCTTTTTTGCATAGCTTATTTTATCTTGTTGGTGAGTTTGTACTTGGGAGTTTGTACATGAATTACTGAACTGTTCATGGAAATCTTCCACTTGCACAAAACAGCCTAGTATGGCAAGGTACATGAAACTCATACGATACTATTTTTCTGGCTAGCGCAGCCACCGCCTTCAGTGTACCGGCATCTTTACCGCGAAAATAGTCTATCCATCCTGGTCGCTCCGCGAATAGTCAGTAGCTTATAATAATTTAAGAGTGTTAAAAATACAATACTAACAAATATTTGTCATACGCAGCTGTTCAGTGACGTAATATCTCTGTGTTAGTATAAGATTCCGATTAAATAAAAACATCGATTAGGCAACATGCTCGCAATGAAGAATGGATTTTCAGCCATCAAAATATGTAGTAACTAGACATTTCCTGTCGATAAAAAGGCACGTACACACACACGTGATAAATCGTGCGGGCGATAAACAATATGCCAAATTGCATGGCCGGCCGATTATCTCGGGCCGTGCATGCGGCGAAGGCCTATCGGAGTCTATCCCAAAGTTTTGGACGGGTCGTGAGACTATTAGGTGTGCTTCAGGACATGAAATGCTGTTGATTCGCCAGCCACACGTTTAATGAGACATGAAGTTCAACATTAGGCAAAATTATCACTTATATATGAAGTGACGTCTTCTTTTTAGGATTTTGTTTTTATATTTTCTGTGCCACCACTACGTATCGTGTATAGTATTCCGTACGATCTTACATGTAGGGTCCAGCTCTATAAGTTTTGTTGTTTAGGGTTTCGCATTGCTGACAACTTTGGGAACCGTTGGGCGACTGCGTTGTGTGCGTGCACCCTATCTTATGAATTGCCTAATTTATCACGGGAGATTTATTTAGGCGGCGACACACCCGCATCCAGTGTGTGTGCTGCTTTATGTGTCTACTTATAATAATGGACGCGGGGTGGGCGACGTTACAATGGGAATGTTATTTAGGCGCCGTTATGTACTGTTGCATTCATTTGGGCTGCTAATGTGTGGTAACTTAAAAAAAATGAAATAAATAAATATCCTGAACAATCACACAGCGCCATCTAGCCCCAAACTAAGCACAGCTTGTACTATGGGAACAAGATATCTGATATTAATACGTATGTACTTCTTTTTTATAAAACACCCAGACTAAACACAATTATTTGAAAATGACCTTACAAATATTTGTGGCTTGTGGGGATTAAACCCACGACCCTCGGCGTAGCAGGAGTACTTTCCGCTACACCATCAGGCTAGTTTAGACAAACAGTCTCGTGTTTAAAACTAGCCCGATTCGTTACTTTTTCATTACTCTCTTTTTCATCACAAGCGCACCATGACTACCTACATCAACCATCACGCACAAGTTAATTGTAAACGTACACAGAAAAATATCAAGTGAATTATTTTAAGTTGTACGCATCAATTCTTCGGCTAACGGCTCTATATTTGACTTTTTTCCAAAAAACTGCCTATTATCACAATTTTATTACACCATATAGCTACACTACACTTATCTAGGATTAAGTAAAGATATACCTAACTATCATGTGAAACGCGACAGTGAATAGGTATTCCCCAATGGTGTTAAGGGCAATGACCTTGACCCTTCGTAGTAAGTACCGGAATATTGGCAATTTTATCAACGACGCAATCGTTCCGGGTTCACTGACCCAATTTAACCTTATTGGAATATTTCCAGTCAACAGTTTAAAAAGAGTCAATCTGCTTTTTTACGCAGGAGCTTTTACAAGTTCATCAGAAGGATGAGTTCCCACGATCACATCAAATACTTAATTCAAATTATTTGTTTGTTTTTGTTTATATTATTATTTTGTTAAATTCGCTAAGTGCCAAGCGTTTCTGTATCTGTCCTTGTATGGAAATGTCACTGCCCTATTGATCTTCTAGGCGAGCTCGCTCCTCTCTACTGTCTGAGCCTAATCTGGTCCAGTCTAGAAATAGGAACCAAACCCATTATTTCTCTTCTTCTTTTCGTGTAGGACTCCGTGTCGACGAATGTCTCTTTATCGCTTTTGTTGGATGTCGAATCTCGTTATTGGCAATTAATTCAGATTACTGAAGATATTTTCCAAGTTCCAATGAGAAGTTCACGAGTTGCATTGGTGCTGAACACTAGTGACAGGATAAATAAAGGGTGAAAAAAAATTGCTTCAAATATTTCATGGACTCCACTGACCAACCAACACTCCATGACACTGAACAACTTTCCCCAAGGATTGTAGATTAAACATGAAAAAATTTTGATCGCCCATACAAGCTGTGTTGGCTTACCGGCCGGGTCAGTTTGTACGGGACGGCCAATTTTTTTACATAATTCCAACTATGTTCTTTGGGAAAAGTTGTTCATTGAGTAGTTCATCTCTTGAAATATTAGCAGGATATTTTTACACCTTGTATAACCGGCAGCGTCATGGCAAGGTGTTTCCCACGTGTTGGGCGTGGAGCATTGAAACGGTGACATAATTATGTTAGTAGGCCGACGCTTCTAAACGTAAACATTGTTGTTGGTGTGAAAATTCTACAGGTAGTAACAGAAAAGGTATGACAAGCCGAAAAGAGGTCAAGTTACTTATGAAACTAAACAACTTTCCCCATGGAACAACTTGGTAAATTAACAAGATGGTCGGCATATTTGTGTTTTTAATCTTTCGACCCATTTTTTATAGAAAACGTTGTTCAGTTTCATGAGTACCTTTTCTTGGCCTGTTAAACCTTTTTTGTTATCCTCCTTATGTAAACATTTTTACTGTCAAAATTTGTGTGGCGGAAACCATTTAAAATTCACTACATTTATTGATCAATTCTATGTCGTGCAATAATCAACGCGCCGCTCTGCTGACCTATCAATAGTTTTTCCTTAATAATGTCACTACACTTTTCTGTATTTGCTAACATATCGTCCTTTACTCATACTTTGATGTATTTGTCACACATGAAAGCTTAGATAAGTTCTCCCACGCTGTTTATTATTTGCCTGAAAACAGATCATTAGCAGATGATCTGTAAATAATCTCGAACAAAGTTTGTCAAGAAATAAACAAGCTGTATTTAATTTTAAAGATAAATTATTATGTAAGTGGATATAATCTAAACGACTCTAGTTAACTTGGTAAGGGCAGTCTTCATTAACATTTCACGATAAATCTTACATTATAAGCCACAACAGTCCACTGCTGGACCTCCCTCTATTGGGGGGTTATTGCCATATCACGCTTGGCAAGCGGATTAGCGAGGGCAGTGCAACATATTGCTTTCACAAGGAACGCTGCTGTCCGTTCCCTGGAAGAATTTATTTCTGTGGCTTTAAACGACACCCACGGGTTGTGCTGAGGTGGTGCTATTCTAAGCCCGTATCACACGGCAAACGAGAAATCTTAGTGTTCTAAAATGAGCTATACCAAAGGCTAGGTCAATGATATTTGTTGTATCGCGTACCTAGAGTACATGGCAACTATTCTTGGCAAGTCGGGACGAGCGGAGTTGCATACTGGGACGATTGGGCAACGTTGGCGAAACCCTTGGACCCGGCCGCGTGATAGTCCGGATTATATCATTTGTTGCGAGCACTGTTGCTACGCTCAATACCTACATTGTAGCGATGCATTTGCTGACAGCGGGCCCTGTCTTATGACCAAGGTGGGTATTCACTTCAATTCGGCTCTTTTACCTTAATAGCGCTGTCGCTTTCCGTCAAATAGGTTTAGAAATTGATAGGAGATATCTAAGTCTTGTTATGATTAAAAACTACAATGGGACTTACTCAAAAGAATAGAGGAAGCTATGGAGATATGATGAAATACTAGGTTTCAGACTAACTGTATTCCTAAGTTAGCCGTGTGATGCCGGCTTAGAATAGCATCACCCCATTTCTTTCCCGTGGGAGTCGTAAGAGGCGACAAAGGGACTCGAGGGTGTGTATTACAATTTTAAGCGATGGGCTGACAACCTGTCACTATGGCGATACACAATTTTCCGAATGACCCTCAAATATTTGTCAGACGTTGTGTAAATGGCCGTTTTTGCGGCCGTATACGCTCTGCCTACCCCGCAAGGGATTATAGGCGAGAAATGTGTGTATGTATTCCTAAGGTGTTGCTTGCATAGCTAGCATTTACAAAAAAATATATTCGAAGATAACTATTTGTATCGTCAACCCACATCCGAATCTACCCACGATTGTCGACCATCAGGCTTCCATTTCAGGATATTCTAGAATCTTCATTTTTACGTAAAAACACTGAATAAAAACCTAGAACAGAGAACGAGTAATTTTCTTCAGCTGGTATCTATCTAGACTCAATAATGTACAAAACGCTCGAGCAGTTGACGACAGTCGTCGGTACTCGTAACGACGTCTAGCTGCCGTCGATAATTAGCACCAGTTGGAAATGTCACGCAACCGCAGACGCCGGAACGACGCCGCAGATCTACAAGTTAACTTTTCGCAATTCACAGCCTAGGATTTTGTAGTGCTCGTCTTTCAAGTGTATTCTTGATGGTTTGTCTTTGAAATTTAAACAATTATATTTTATAGTTGCTTTGAGATAGATTTTATTCCTTAGAAAGTTCGCTTTAAGATTGCAAGCCATCATCGTAAAAGTTCATGAAGAACAACAACGAATTTGTATAAACTTAAAATATGGTCTAGCTGTAAGCTTGTTTAATTTTTTACTGTATGTACGTACAAGTGAACCATGTAAGTAGGCCATCAAGCAGCATTGTGCATTCAACACTCGTATTCATTGAAATTGGATGGGAATCAATAAAAATACTCGAGTAACTCGTGACGTTATTCTGTTGGACTGCATTTTGTTTCGGTCATTTTTTGGTATTTAAAGAGCACTAGTTAATTTAACTGCAATGTTGCTTTACTATGAGCTGTTTTTGTTTTAAGGTTTGCCATCAGAAAAGCGGTTCATATATTTCAATTTTACGAGAGATCAAAAATAAAGATCAAAAGAGTGCATTTACCAGTTTCACTCCGTTTCTACGAAATATTGAGCCATTTTTATTTATGTTGATTTCATGCAAAGGACACCTGTTGGTTAATTTACAGCCAGTAACAATATTAAATATCCATCGGCCGGCTGCATGTGAACTACACGAAAACAGATCATAAATGTATAATGTAATGCACTGCACAATATTTCTACATAGTTTATGTGACAGCCCGCTAGGAGGCGACCGGCAAACTTAACATTCTGAAATGAAGCTATAGGACGTGAGCGCAGGCTTTAATTATCAGAGGAACTTGAAATGTGCAAAGGAAACGAATAACTGATTAAGTTTAAATGTTAATTAGTGCTTTACCTACTTGGGCGTGTATGGTTTATCGTGGTGGGTCTAAGTCTTATTTATTTTTGCTAGAAGTGTGCAAGCAAAAGGAAACTTCATTTTCAGTACATAACTTTTTATAAATTTGATATTAAATGCATGTTAAATAAGGGTATATAAAACTATGCCGTTTTATCATAACATAAAAACTTCCCCAAAACGAATCTTATTTATGGGGTGGAGTAGATTGCTTCATGTTGATTTTCCTCCATTTTTAAATGATACAGACAAAAAAGCAGTTATTATTATTTTTAATCCCTGGTGTATAGTTTAAGTTTTTTAAGTACGTCATTCTTAATTAAAAATTATCCATCACATTTTTCAACTGGACGGGAAGAAAATAATAAAAATGCTTGCGTCCGCCAAAATCTCTGACTACACACATGTAACAACGTAACCAACAGTTAGGACAAATGTAAAACATGGATGTTGAGTACTTTTCCCCGGAAACAATGTATATATTGCCTCTTTACATGTTTTGCAAACATGTTTGGCCGGACGGGATAAACGCGGTGATATCTTGGGCGACCGTAAACATGTAGTCAATAAAGTCCGGGGTGACCCGGGATCGCCCCGAGCAACTCTCAAGATTTCCATACGTTCAGGGACTGTTGCTGGGTAATTTTACAGGATCAAGGGTATCAAGAATGGACAACACTTAAAATACATAAACTTATTGATTTCGTGACTTCAATAACTTCAGTTGCTCGAGCAGTGGCAATAATTTTGGCATTTAAATGCCATTATTTTCGTAATATGTGTTTAAACACATATTACGAAAATACGATTGCTTTGCAATTTCTGTATAAATTACTCTCATAGTATCTAGTAGTGCTAAAACGATTTTAAAAATCAAACCAAGGTTCAACATATCGTTCGTCTTGAGCTGGGAAATACTGTATTCGTACCAGGTTAGGTCTGATGAACCAGAAGAACCATTTCCGTCTTACCAGACGCCTAGCAACCCGAAACCCACAACAACGCAGTGTCCAAGGATTATAAAACTACCCCGGGATAAAGTAAGGGAGTCTAAAAAAAGACTTGTCTTTCCGAAGAGTTGGGAGTTCTATATCTTGCTTCGTATTTATAAAAAATTAATACGAGTATGTTATTATTAGAATTGTTTATCTAGACCACCAACCTGAAGTTACTATTATATAACGTTATCGGTAAGCATTCATTCAAAGCAAATTGGGTAAAATCACACAACATGAAGATAGTTGCTTTTACCACGAGGAGCAGCAGCAGGTGAGGCTTCTAGTTAACAAAAAAATTCAAAGCGTATAAAATACTGGATTAGTATAAATTTATTGATTTAGAGAATGTGATGAAGAGAGGCAGTCTCGCCAGTTATTGGCCAGTTTATTGGAGAACATGATTCCGCGTGCCTTGCCCAAGTACCGTTAGGTATTTGCATAAAAGTCGGTGAAATAGTCCATCTTGGACATGATTCGCGAGCGTGATTGGTTGATAATGCATTGCGTCCCCAATAAGGTTTGAACATACCACGCATCCTAGTAAAAATGTTACCGATGTAGACATTTTCATTTTTGATGGTTAGGTGGGCAATGACCAGCAGTGACCAAGGACTGACGATGAAGCAAGTTCCTTGTTATAAGATGTTCAGTAATCATGAAGAAATACCTTTAAGGTACTTGCACCTTTCAAATGCACCCTGTAGGTAACCGCACTTTCTTAGCCCGTCACACAGTTCATATTTATCATAATCTAATGTGCTATCGTGGTAAATTCGCGAGGGTCCTTAGAACATGAGCCCCATGAATAAAAGAATAATGGCGGTCGAACGGGCGAGCCAGCGGCATACCAATTTGTCGCCGAGATGCTAATAACACGACTCGAGCATTTTTTACCGTCCTCCCTTCCGACAGGGATCCTTCTTCATCTATTGAAGAAATCACAAGACATAAATAAAGATCGTTATAGTTGAAGACATTTTGCTGTGTTTTGTAATGAGACGCCATATTGGGTGTAAGGTTGCCAACTCGCCGTCTGACGCCGGCTTAGAAAAGCATCACCCCATTTCTTTCCCGCGGGTATCTTAAGAAGCGACCAAGGAATCGAGGGTTTTATGTGTATTACAATTTAAGCCGCAGGCTGACAACCTGTCGATAGATAGTGATACACGATTTTTCTGAAATGGCCTTCAAATATTTGTCATACGCAGCGACCTTATTTTTGCGGCCGTAAACGCTCTGCCTACCTCGCAAAAGATAAAGTCGTATGTATGTAGGCTGCCAACTTGCATCACATATTTTTTCTGTGAGCCGTGAGCACATACCAAGTAAGCAGGCACTGCTTGCTAGGCAAGAAGTTTTCCGAGTGTGTATTGCGTTCACCAACCCGCCTGCTGTTAAAGCAGTTTACCTCTACGAGCATATCATACCCTTCCGTTCCAATCCCAGTTCATCAATGGGTTCTTTTGGCTGTAAAAGTAGTAGCATTTACGGTTAGAGACTAATATCAGTCAAAAGTGTCGTCTTAGAGCACATGGATGAAGCTCTTTATAATCCAATAAAGCGGTGTGGGAGGCGGCGGCGCGCGGGCTCTGCATTTCTATGCCATTAGGTGTCGCCGAGGCGCGCAATTTGCAAATGAAAACAACTTATTGAAATTCTTTCCTAGCTGGCGACGGGCGACGGGCGATGGGCGACGGGCGGCGGCGGGCGCTAGCTCTCAGATGCTCCGATATTCCAGATAGCAGATGCGGAAATGGGATTTAAAAGGATCTTTAAACTATTCAAGTGAGAACGAGCCATTTATATAAATTTCGAATTTGCTGACGACTTTGGTTTTTTTTCATGGCGTCCACAGGTTTGCTAATACTTACATCGATTTTTCACTGCTTCCCACTGTCTGTCCCTATGTATGTTTAGATTTTAAAACTATGCCATGGATTTCGATGTGGTTTTAAAAATATTGATAGAGTAAAACCAAAAACAGCGGGTGAAACCACTGCTAGGCTAGTGTAACATAAACAATATACCTACCTAATATTTTCTATACGAAATGGTTTGGTATGGAAAATTAGGAGGCTGTTTCCTTTTTTATTGTAATAGGAATATTGTAGTGAACCCATTTATATACATTTCGTTGCTGGCGAATCTGGGTTTTTTGTCAATGCAGAAACTAAATCCACGACCGCAGCATGTAAGGGCTGGCGCCAATCATGCGCCATTTGGTGTGTAACACGTATTCAATAGCAAATTCAAAATGAACTGTTTTGTAGTTTAAAATATAGCCTATACTTTGTATCAACTTGATTTGATACTGAAAACATGTAATATCAAATGATGCAAATTGTGCGCCGACCCTAAGAGTCGGACCCGGAAAGCTGTAAAACGTTGTAGATAACTTCATAATTTCAGGCCATTCCAATCGTTGACTAGTGTGTTATTAACAAGCCATAAACATAAACGATCTTCTGATTGCGGCTTATGTGAAAAGAGAAATATGGGCGATAATAATACAAATCGACCAGGGACGTGCAGTGAATTGAAGGCAGCCAAACTGAAAAATTGCTGAAGTACCAAATTATTCTTTCCAGTAACATATGACCAAACTATAAAAGTGGAAAAAATGTAAAAGGGGCCGCCAGCCAATCATGTGCGGTATTTTGCATAAATTACGGTGGTTCAGCTAACGGGTTGGATTTCTGAAAATAAACGGGCATGGCCGAATGCAAATAACACCATTATATGATAATGCGAAGTGCGTAATCCCTGCCCGTGTTTGAAACTTGTCTCCGACGTACGAATAGAATTTCTGTATACCGGATATAAAAGAAAACTAATAACATTTCAAGCAAACCAGAGACCGTGAAACTAAAAAACTTATTTAAAGGAACATAGGTCAAAAAAATAAAAAAACGGCCGGTTTTTGATAATTTGATATCCTTGATTTGATAAAAAAAATCAGCTATTTAATACTACATTTACACCTCATATAGCTGCAATATCAAACAGCCTTCTGGAAGACGATATTTACTTCGAAACGAAACGCCCACGCGAGTATCGATATAGACACACTTTCCACGTTAAAAATAGATCAACGCGTCCCTCTTCTCACTTGTTTGTTTCGATTAAACTTTGCCATTCTAAATACAAATAATACTTATCGAAATTGTAATCAGAGTAGGAAATCAGAAATCAAATGACTAAGAGATTATCGAAGCGAAATCAGTGGCCGTCTAGACGACGCCGTCAACCGAATTGACCGGAGCCCGACCCAATGTTGTAGCAATCACTTTGATATAGGGCGCAGCGGTCAAACGACCTATCCTTACAAGTACCGTTATGAATAGATCTATTCGCGATAAGCGGCAGCCGCACGCCTACGTCGTTAAAGGGTTGGATTTTACAGCCAAAACTGCCTACAACGTAATTTGGTCCAATTCGAATAAACGGCAAAGCCGGCCGTCACGGTTAGCCCTTATAGTCCTCTAACTAGTTTTCTTTCGTAAAATGTATGGAAACGTGTTGAAATGCGGCATTAGGCGGGTATTCCGGGGAGGAAGCGGCGGCGGCCGGCAATTACCCCGAATATAACCCCTATAAAGCGGGTGTGATTATACCGTTACACGTTCAGCGTAGAGACATTGGGTGTGCTCGAGCTCCTTCTGTGGGTAACGTCGGTAACCTGCACGCGTCGAGGATGCTTAGTCGTAAAATAATAGTAAAACGGTTATAATAAGCGCATTGCGGAAATACCAACTGCCTCCATAATCTGGCGGTCTAAATTTGATTTTAGGGTACGGAAGACGTTACATAACCATGTCATAGCCTAGACAGTTTAAAAAGCTCTGACACCAGGGTTTATCAGGTCGATCGTCGACTTGGTGCGCCATACCGAACGGAGAACGGAAATACCTTTGTCGGGTCCCTGAAACACGTAACATGCGTTCTGAATCGACTACCGTATGACTGCTCTGGTATTCCAGTTTAGACGTGTCACGGAACAAAAATAACCCATGAACCATAAAATATGGAATGTTAAGCTTTGATTAATCAAATATTTCCATCGAGCACCCTTTTGTTAGCAATAAAATAGTAATACAAATAAATATATAATCTATACCCTCGAAAGCTTTAAAACATAAAGTTGGTAAGTAAACATAATTGAAATCGAGTAAGTATTTAGGAGCCGATAGCTAAAAGTATGTTCCACACCAAATCTGTTCTGAAAACGTAAAGACAGTGGTGTGAGTAAATTTAGTCGACTAGAACTAGGTTTAGAAGTGTTTTCGGTAAAATATTATACAAACACGCACCTGTCAAGACGGACCACTATTCAGTCTTTCTTGTGTTTACTTTATCGTAGTAAAGAGCGTTTAATCTAGTAGCATCTTTATGGTTTCCTTCGGGTTTAGTATAGGTGTTGATGAGAAGGTAGTGCTATGTGGGCGTTATACACTTTAGAACCGCTTATGAAGGTGGTCGTAAAGAAAAGTAATGTTTGGACTAAATGGGAGGCAAAGTAGGTGTTTCGTTGATGGCGATTCGGAGAAACCAACCGGGGAATATTAGCTGGCGCCGGAAGTACCAGGCATTGTTGCTACCGGGGGTCTTTAGTGAAACGGCCTACATCGACGGTATAAAAGTATTAGTACTATAACTGCGGGCCGAAATAGTTTCTAGTCAGCTACGTAAAACATTGATATTTCGCTTAAAACAGAGCTGTATATTGCTCGCTATGAAAGGATAAACAAACAAACTTTTACATTGTAATATTATTATTGGTGATGTCGTGCGTACTGGCACGTGAGGGTTTGCAGTACCGGCGCTAGTACCCCGCAGAGGCCCAGCGTCAACGACCGCGCCGTCAAGGACGCGCCGCGCCCGACCGCTGTATTAAGGCCCAAATTGGCAGTGGACGACACGACGTCGTCGTGAGGGGATTCGACGACACGCTGCAACGCAACGCAGTTACTCTATCAGGACGTAGAATGTGCTATACGAAAGTATTATATAATACCTAGCTTATGAATTTAAAGAATTTTCTGTTTGTGTCCTACACGCGAGATCAGCAAATCTAATGCTTGCCAATGACTTTGTGGTAAGGGTGGGTAAAAACGGTAATTATGAAATTTAAGGTTAATACATAATTTGAATTGCAATATTGGTTTGTAAAAAGTGTCCAAAGATTACTAAGTTTTTGTGCATTATCCAAATCAGCGACAAATCAGGAATGATGATAAGCGTGTCGCAAACTTTAAGCCGTTGTTTGTTGTCAACCGCACAACGGAATGTACACCCAAAATATTGCAAATTAGATTAGATTTCCGCACGCCACCGCACTTTGATACGGGTAGAGCTATATTAAAAGGACTATTTGCGGATAAGGACTGCGGATTGTAGTCACGGCTTTTAATATACATTTATTTATTTTAGGTATATTTGCAATTCAAAGTAAGTTTGTTGATTTCACACCATTCAGTACGAGAAAGAAAGAAAGAGTCCATCCATAGAAAACCTACTTTACCAACAACATTATTTTGTTTATTTATTAGCTAATTAGGAAACTAACAGCACAAAATTATGTTACAGCTAGGGATTAAAATATAAGCCTATAGCTTATAACAAGTTTCCACCTATAACACATACTGATTCTTATATCATAATGGTTGTATTATTGACGGATATACTTCCGCATGAAACTATGCTGTAACGGTGTCAATGACCTACAGATATTTGTCAAGTACCAACATCCTGTTCATTGCTTACCTAATGCATATCTAATAATTTTGCAGCGATCCACCCACGCTAATCATGACGAATACCAGCCATTTCTTGTATCGAACCTTATAGAATTCCAAGAATTTATGTAGGTAGGTAGGTAGGTAGTGTAGATACTAATAGCAGCGCCTCCAGTTACCAATATAATGGATCTTATAATAGTGGTCATATAGTCGTTAGTAGTAGAACCTTTATTTGGGTAGGTTCAGGTGCTGCTGATAGTACAGTTATTATAGCCAATTGAGTAAAACTGAAACAGGTCTTCAAATCACGTCTGGGTTTTATTTCTTAGCAAATATTAACAGTGTCACAGTCTGGGTTTTATTTGATCAATCGATCGATTGTTCAATTTTGGGTATTGGATAGATAGGCTGTATTCACACTTGCTGTGTATAGTGTGTCAGTGAAAGCGAGAAATATATTTTGCTGATTTAACGTAACTCCTGGGTTTCTGGGATTGGCATGTCAAGCCAATTTACTGGTTGTTGTGAGTGGTGTTGCTCCGGTTCTTGTCCGGTTATTCGAATCTTCATTTTAGTAGTAGTAGAAGATCAAAGAACATAGATTCTAAAGGATGTTTTGCTGTGTAGTAAAATTATGTATCCAAAATGCTCCTCCTACGAGTAAACCACGTTTTCGGTCGAAAGCTATCATAATTTTCCTTTCAAAGTTATCTTTCCACACAAATATCTCCTTATATTAACGCCGTAGTCATATTATTTCCTTCGCAGCCTTGGCAATTGGGAGCAGAGCGGAACTTTTTCCGAGTTTCCCTAATCTTTGACCGTGCCCTTCGCAATAAATTAACACTGCCACAACTTAGTTGGCGTCCTTGTTCCTATTACAACAAGTTCTGCTTGGTTTTTACGAGGCTTCCGCATTGTTTATGTACGTAGAAATGTATATTTCCACGAGTTTGTTCTACTACTTTCACAAGAAAAAACACTTCGTAATGTTCGGGGAAACTCATCAAATACCTACTTTACTTATACAAAGAAATTCAAGTGTTCAATGCGGTGGGGTACTAGGAAAGAGTGGTCGAGTGTGGTTAATCCATTGACGTAACTACATGAAAACAAGATAGGGTGAAGCCCTAGTGAGCAACGTTCTCGGAAACTGATACCGATTGCCGATACAAATATCGGTAACGATACCGGCCGGCCGCACAATCTCGCCTGTCGCCATGTTTCACTCTATCCTAGCTATGCAGAAGCAACAGTAAACTGTTGACTTTATAAGTGGGCTATTTGCTGGATGATTTGATTGCCCTATTGACTGAGACTCAAGAAAATTATAGCACAGTTGTGGAACATCAAAAGGTAACCGATTTGCGGACTATAAGCGGTCATTAGTATGAAAACAACAATTACGTTCACCTGTCTCACTCAGAGGTACATGTATTTTCTTTATAAGAGTATTCTGGTCATAAATTTTACGAAATTATTAGTGCTCTGTGACTCTGGTGGGTCGGTGACGTAACGGTAACGAACGGGTCGTTTCTGCCGCCGCCGGGACAATTGCGGCCGATTTGTGTGCTTTGTGGCCCGCGTGCAACAGATTGAATGCGCACGCTTGTTAAAAAAGCACTAATTGTTTTCAGTGAAAGAGATTTATTTTGCGAGTAAATATCAGATCAGACTCTACGCTTAACATATTTAGATATGTTATTGTCATTAAATAAGCGTTTCTTTACTAATATAGATTTTGCAAAATCATGCTCGCTTGCCGTTTGATTAGGCTGATATTTAGTTATTACTATGTGAAATTAATAGGTATTGTATTACACACGTAATTGACAAGTCGCAAATAAAAGGTAATAAAATAATAGAGGGTGACAATTATATTGCACCCAGCAGTGCGAATGATTCTCTAGTGTTGTAAAGCCATAGGCTCTATTCAAACAATTACTTATCGTCTTGTTTACAACCTGGGGGTCTTTATGGTTTTGTGCAGACCCATGGGAGGTCAAAGTTCGTAAAAGGCGGATGCCCACGATACAAGGGATGCTCTTACTATATTGCATGAACTTGCAGCACTACTTTGAGTACTGGCATCAATTATTGCTTAATATTAATAACAGCAGTTGTTTATTATAATTAGGACAGGAGTAAGGAGTTATTGAATACTAAATGTTGGGTGTCGAACAAGACGAAAGCGGTGTAGTAAGATTTTTTTTTCGTGTATTTTGTTTTAAATTCGTTTACTTCGGAGAACAGTGTAAAACTTTTAGTAAAAATGGTTAAAACTCAATAAACATTTAAGAATTAAATTACTTGGTTCCTCGTTTCGTACAACAATTGCCCTGGCAATTCTTCGATAAAATTGACGATATTCATTTTGTTTTAATTTGATTTGTGATGCGCGACGCATCTTGAGATTAGGAATGGTCAATCTCCTTTAGGAATTATGTAAATAAATGTCTATGGTTTATAGATATTTGGACGAGGAAGCTTTGATTATACAAGTGTAAGAAATAAGATGGAAATTATCATTGTTATAATATTATTATTGAACCAGTCCAGACCTTAGAAATATTTCCCGCTCACGGTCCAACATAGGTCGCAATATGGAAAAGACCCCAAACTTTGCGTCATGGGGATTCTTTTCAGTAGTTTACTTCACCCCTTAGATATCTTTGCAGCTATATTTTTCAACATGTAACAGGATTTGTTTATTCGAGGAATGGGTATTCTTTTTAAAAGCTTTTATTTAACTTGCAGTGTATGTAAGTAAGTAACAATGTTTGTTCGGTGCAAATCTTGCAAGTTTAATTTGAACCACTTCTCGGTATCCGATTGATTTGAAATTTTGCATGTTGGTCCAGAACCGATGACAATGCATGTTAATTATAAATTTGACCTGATGCTGCTGCCAGGATCGGCTCCGTACGAGAGATCTCCTCAGCGGTTTATAGCTGGGACACAAAATTTTGTATACGAATTCGTTTATTATAGGCAGTTGGTAGGCCTACCATGAATTAGACGCTGCATCCAGGGTTGTCTTCGAACTATGGAACTCCTCAATATTCAACTGCTGGGACTTGCAATTTTGTATACGAATTCGTTTATTATAGGCAGTTGGTAGGCCCACCATGAATTAGACGCTACATCCAGGGTTGTCTTCGAACTATGGAACTCCTCAATATTTAACTGCTGGGACTTGCAATTTTGTATACGAATTCGTTTATTATAGGCAGTTGGTAGGCCTACCATGAATTAGACGCTACATCCAGGGTTGTCTTCGAACTATGGAACTCCTCAATATTCAGCTGCTGGGACTTGCAATTTTGTATACGAATTCGTTTATTATAGGCAGTTGGTAGGCCCACCATAAATTAGACGCTACATACAGGGTTGTCTTCGAACTATGGAACTCCTCAATATTCAACTGCTGGGACTTGCAATTTTGTATACGAATTCGTTTATTATAGGCAGTTGGTAGGCCTACCATGAATTAGACGCTACATCCAGGGTTGTCTTCGAACTATGGAACTCCTCAATATTCAGCTGCTGGGACTTGCAATTTTGTATACGAATTCGTTTATTATAGGCAGTTGGTAGGCCCACCATAAATTAGACGCTACATACAGGGTTGTCTTCGAACTATGGAACTCCTCAATATTCAACTGCTGGGACTTGCAATTTTGTATACGAATTCGTTCATGATAGGCAGTTGGTAGGCCCACCAAGAATTAGGGTCACGTCAATAGAAGGCCTCCTGATAGAAGAATTAGACTGTTCGAAATTAACTGGGACTCGGCCATGTAATAATGACGCCATCAATGAAATGAAAAGACTAAGACATATAACAAGCTAATTCTTCTATTAGGGATGCCGGAGGAGTAGGTACCAACCTACTTCTATAGAATATAAAAGAGATAATTATACTTTATCCTAATGTTAGTTTTCCCCGTGCCTTAAGTTTTTCTATTGAAGGTCTCTCCGTTTTATAGAAAGACTTTCGTATTGATCAATAACTATCGTAACATAAACTAAAAAATATAAAATAAAATTATGTAAAAAAAACTTTTAAAACAAGCTTTTATTTAAGTGCTCTGAAAAAATGAAAAAAAAATTTTGAATGACATTAACCACATTCATTTATGACTTTACAGAAATGAAAATATAATAAAAGCTTGTCGCGAAACTTTCAATTTGTGATTGAAATTTTGTAATAAGGTACGCACCTAACTGTAATTAGGTAGTTTCTTCTAGGCATCGCGACAAGCTTTTATTATATTTTCATTTCTGTAAAGTCATAAATGAATGTGGTTAATGTCATTCAAAATTTTATTTTAATTTTTTCAGAGCACTTAAATAAAAGCTTGTTTTAAAAGTTTTTTTTACATAATTTTACATATAAGTTTTTGTTTTCATAAGATCAGACAGACGCGACATAGCTTTATTTACCAATCACACTAACTCCCGCAAATCCTGCACAAGTATTTCACGGTACGAAAAGCTGTTCAATGAAAAATCCTTTAGCTATGTGGATTTGTTCAAATTTAATGATCAAAACTGCAGTTCCGTCCATGTGTAAAGTCACGCTACACCCCGGCGCCGGTCGGGTATTCCCATGAAGTACAATTATAGCTACTCGGTACACGTGCAAGGTATATTGTAACACTGGCTTATATTTATTGCCTCCTGCACAATAGACTGTCAATGTCTGTTATTATAATAAATTGTACGTGTGAATTTCAATGTAATTTAAACAAACACGCGGTCGGGTGTAAGTTTAGGATTGTGTCTGTTTCCAAAGGTAGAAAATAATTTTACGGATTTAGCAGACTTTCAGTTTACGATTCTTTCAAATATATGTTATTATTTTCAGTACCGGTAAGTCCCGTTTTTTTGCGTGTAGCAGTGGAGTTGAGAAGTAAGGAAAATTAATTACTAAGCAGATTTGTAATGTAATAGTTTAATTAGGGCACTTCCCGAAGTGATCAATAAGTTTCTAAATATGCAGTAAGCCGATAATGAAACTGAAAAAATGGTTACCTCGTTCATCAGTTCAATTGTAAAACACTTGGCTATAAGCAGCTATGAAGCCTTCCTTATCCAAATCAAAGATGGCTTCCTCGCCGGTTTATTCAGAATCTCACAGACACGTCCTACCCGCAATGCAGCAACGTCGGAGGTGTTGGCAGCCAGCTCTACGCAAATAATATTTTATGTACTACATGACACCTTTTTTAATAACGTGAATCCGGTCTGTGTCCTTCTTACTCTTGTAACAGGAAATATCTTATTCCTGAAATTAATTTAAATGTATAGTAAACGATCGAAAACTTCAGTTGGTTTGCTTTGCAGGGCACATTGACCCGCGCCGATCCCAAGGGCTGTGATAACTGAAGATGGCGCGACGGATATTACAGAACCATGTCAGAGGCCTACTAGTGGTAGTGAGCAGTAGCAACTCTATCACAGGATTTTTTGGATCGTTCATGAACTGCGAGTCCCACACTACAAGAAGAAGAAGAACGAAAATGTAAAAGAACCAGGCTCAAATTTACCAAAGAATTTATGTTACAATTCCCATGAACTGGCGCCACACTTAAGGTGCCGTTTACACTCGGCAAACCGTGTTAATGTGTCTTATCCATTAGTTTTACAGTCGTACACGCAACTTAGTCGCATCTAATTAAATGACCAATTAAGTTTAAACGTCAACGAAGAGCTTATCTGCGATCGTATAGTCGTATCCAATGTGATGAGGTGCTTGACATTCAATAACAAGAACATTACTCAAAGTAACGCCGCCATATCTACAATTCGAGATAAAAAAAAAACTACAGGTAAGAATAGTGTACTGTCCTTTTAAGATCGCCGTCTTTCCGATTCGAGTAAAACATGTTGTTCAGGCAGTCACATGAGGTCTATGATATGCAAAAACCTTTGCAAAGATCGAAACAAACAATGTCGTTGGTATTCTGAAAATAAAATTATAATAATTATCTGTACTCGTTTGGGCATCTGAGAAGGCCCGTCTTGTCCATTCACACGGTCCTAAAGTGACGCAAAACCAGTTTCCATAGACAGGTGTACAGTCTATGGGAGGTCTTTTTTTATCTTTTTATTTTCGAGTAAATTGCAATGACCTTAAGCGTGCCGTCGGTAAAGCAGACTGGTCGTACGCACGTTCACACTACGACAACTATTTGAGTGCTATTTTATGGAATGATACTTGGCCATTTATCGCTAATGAGAAAAATTTACTGGAATTTCGCATGGTGGATTGTTGAACGTAGTGAGATATAAAAACTCCCACATATAAATACGAATATTAGCAAAGCGACGTGAACCTACTATAGATTGTATGTAGATCTGTCGTAAATATAGGTAAGGGATGCGACGCGAATTCACAATTATGGGTGGGAGCCCTAAAGCTGAGTCTCAGACATTGATATATGACGTGGTGACGCCACATAAACATATTCAAGTAGAGCGTTTTATATTGACGAAATTAATTAAACTGCTAGTGTTGTAGAAATTGCCAGATGGCACGTTATTTCCCTAGGGTACCGCCGGGTATATGCAAGCAGTAGCCGCCTTTGCTTCCTGCGAGTTTCTTGTGAAAGAAAATTTACTCAATGACGTTTTTATAGTGCATTGGTAATGCATTTATAAGATAACAACTTGTGATGGAGTTATTATTATGTATATCCTCCAAGAATTTCAGCTAAATTCAAAGTTTCAAGGAGTGAGTCTCAAACCGAGTGAAACTGTTTACTGAGTATTGTAACCTCATCAAATAAAAAAATTGTAGCTGTAAAATATTACACAGAAATACTATAGCTTATTTTTATTTTAACTATTTTAGTAACCAAAGGCGCTATTCAAGAATTAAAATATTTTAAAAATTTGAACTCACAGTGAGTTTACAAATATTTGAGTATTAATCCAAATATTTGGGCCACAGGGATTCGCAACATGCACTTTGATACAAACACTGTTATCACAGCGGTATCAGTCGCCTTATCAGTGGCATTTGCGCGATGCAGTGCAATCCGTCATATCAGGCTGATAGGTCTGAATTAAAATCGTCGCCACACTGATAAGATTAGCTTCGGCGCCAGTCTAAAAAAATGTTAGTGCAAAATACTGGGTCGTTTTTTTGCGATTTACATTATATATGTAAGTATAGGCAAGACAACCTGCTTATCTAGTTAGTTTTCAGAAATATGGCAATTACGGCATCCCTTCAAAAACTTAGCCTCCCTGTTTCTTCAATGTAGTTCGTTAAAAATATATGTTCTATTCGGACATTTACATCCTTTATAGAGAAAATCGATTAACAAATTCATAGTTCCAAAGTTCAAACTCTACGTATTAGGTACTGACGTAAATTCGTGGGACATAACAAAATACGTCAGTGTTTATCAGTCGACATGGCAACTCTATGAAAAATAGGACATTATGTGGCCACCGCTCTTTTGATGCCTTACATGCGTAAGATAAGAATAAACTTCGCGAAACATAGATACTTGCAGGCATCGATTCTTACACGAAACTTTCTAAGCTATTTCAGTTAAAATAAATCAGAAGAGAAGACTCGTAATTTGTCAATTCAAGTGCGTCTGATATCTTATTTATAATATTTCCTATGCATATTACACAGTACTATGCTCTCTAACTTTTTAATGGAATTATTCGTCACTTAAAAGGAAATAAATCTATACGACTACGTGGTCTTCAACTGATTTTATCAATTGACAAGACAGCATCCTTGTGACGTACATGCAAATGACCCATAGAACAATCTGAAGGGACTCCGTCTTAAAGTATCGTGTGGCATTTTAAATCACCCAACACAAGTTTTTAAACAGCTGCTTAAGTTTCAGACAAGGAAAAACACTTATTTTCTAAGAAGCTAAAAGCAGATCCATTATACGATTTGAAAGTGAATGCATAAATCACCAGGAAATTGTGACACAATCGGAATGATTGAATAGATCGATTAAAAACTTGATAGTGTTAAAAAAAAACAGCATAAGAAATGTCATAGCTTAAGAGGCCGGTGGTATTTAGGACTCTAGATAAAACCTATTAGTGCAACTAAATAACCGTTTTAATATACTTTGCTAATGGCGATGGAATAGATAAAAAGTTTTGTAAAGGTCATGTTTTTGTTCACTGATTTGACAGCCGACATTTTTAAGGATTACCCTCAAGTAACGGATTACTGAAATGGAATAGGGATCAGGCCTTGTATTTTTATTAGAAATTCATTAGAAACAATTAAAATGGTTGGCATATGAACATGACCAGGGGAAAAAATCTTGGATCTACATGTTTGCAGAGCGACAACACTAACAAACTATCGATTGATGTAGACCAGATCAATTTATGATTGTGTATAATAAATAAAACATAAGTAGGTAATAAATAAGAGTCGAATGACAATCCTAAATTAGATATCAAAGTTGAAGTTGCTATGTAACAGTTTAATAATATACAGGGTATTTCAGGGTATAAAAAAGGTCATAGGTTTTTTAGGTACACATGTTGAAGACAGTGCAGCCTTCTTCTCCGTCACTTTATGCAGGTGCTACATTATAAAAATAAGTTAATTAGGAAAAGAAACAGATCAAAATATTACAAAGATGAAGAGGAATCTATAATCTAATCAAGCATTACGCATAGTACTGGCTCGATGGCGCAGCGGATAGTACCCCTGCCTGCTACGCCGAGAGTAGTTGGTTCGATCCCCGCAAGACAAAAATATTTGTGAAGTAAATTTTCAGATATTTGTGTTTAGTCTGGGTGTTTTTTATGTATAATATATAACTATGATTTTTTTTAAAATCAGCTGTCTAAATTGGGGCTAGATGACGCTGTGTGAATTGTCCAGGACATTTATTAATTTAATAACATTAGGGGATCAACTTAATACTGGGTTCTTCATACAGTCATTAGGAATAACTAACAAGAGATGCTCTCTGAAATGGGTAGGTTATAGAGAACTTTTAGTGATACTCTGTATGAATCGGTAACAGGCTGCAACTTTATTAGGTGTAGCGTGCAATGTAACGGCGTAATCAAAGATATTAAACTCCGACGTATTTATCGTTGTATCGCTAGACAGGGAGTGCCGCCAGTCGATAGCGATGACTCACGACAATTCTATTATAAAACAACATATACCTACTTTATTATACTGCTGGTCCGCCTAGCGGTTTCACCCGCAGCTAATCCTTATCCAGTGAAATTATAATGTTTTCCCGTGGTAAAATATAGCCTATGTTACTCTGGGATACAGTTATCAGTGAGATATAGAGTTTACGCTCTGCCTACCCCGCAAGGGATAATTGGCGCGATTTGTGAATGTATGTATGTATGAGATATCGAGTTGAAATTTAAACTATATACTCAAGTTCGGCGTACTTAACGTTAAAAAGACACGGATTATTATTAAAAGCGCGTGTTTTCGACCCTCTCAAGGGAATTCAAACTTATAGGGTACTTCCCGTGTATGTAGAACTATAAAAGTTTGGCTTTGGAAAGTAGCTTCGTTTTAAAGTACAAGTGTAGGAAAAAAAAATTCTTAAAAGATTTTTACGGGGGCCGACAGAAAATAAAATAATAAATATAATAATAATAAATTATAAATAGTATATGCATGCTACGGAAATCGGAATCCTCGGTGGGCGATTCCAACTTCTCTTGGGGGATTCTTTTTTTTTGCAGAACTGTTGAAATTAAAATTGAAATGACATTTTATTGGATTCAATTAGCTTGTTTTTGGAACACGGGGATAAGGTCACAGGGCAAAGGTCAAAGAAAAAATTAAATCACGTGTATCTAAGTTGCTTTTGTATCCAGGTAAAATTAATTTTCCTGTTTCTCCGCATGCTTCTCAACCTATAATTTAATTATAAATCATGCTTGATTTACTCTGTTGCTATGTGCTAAAGATAACTTCCATAACAACAATAAAATATCGTTTACATGTACAAGTAGTCACAGAGGTATTTTATCCTCTAAAGTGTCTTCGTTAATCTGCATACCAAGAATGCTGTTAACGAGTTGATTTATTAGTGTGCAATAGATAAAACATTGGCACATGAATAACGCTCTTAAATACATGCGAATAAAGGTTAAAGACAAGACATCGATAAATAAAATGTAATTATTTTAATGTGAAAAATGTTTTAGCTGGTACACAGTGGATACGGGCGGAAAATGAGCCAAAAACTTTCAACTGCTATTACACATAGTCTGAATACCGTGCGTACAAACATTGCCTGGTTATTATTTAGGTGTCATTTCAATAAACTTAGATAACCAGCAACGTAGACCGGACCGTGTACAGTATTCAGGAGCAGTATTATAGTCTTAGCGTGGAAAGGAAGGATCATATACTTAGCAGCATAGATAGAAGAGGGTAAAATTCGCATGTGTAGTTTTCTTGAAACAAAGTATTAGCTTGAGAAATCAGTTTCGTATTTTTTAGGTAGTTTGGTAAAGAGCACGCAATCAAGAAGTAAATATTCAGTGGCTAAAACTAAAAAAAAAAGATTCCCGCCTTCTGTATTTGTTGTTATTTACACCGGAAGTGAAACCATGTGTGAACATTCTAGACACGTCACGATATGTTCTATACCGGATGCGTTGTAAATACGATAGTTTATTCGGATATCGATACAAGTATTAAGGACAATCGACGAGTAAAGTCCAACAAACACATTGTTGAATCTTCATACATACATATATCACGCCTGTATCACATGCGGGGTAAACAAAGCGTAAACCGTAAAAACGAACATTTACGCCACTTCTGACAAACATTGGAGGTTCATTCAAAAAATTGTGTATCGTCATAGTGACAGGTTGTCAGCCCATCGCCTTGTATCTACAGGTAATCATTAACAAACTTGGCTATTACGTGGATTGTGGAGAATTTCTTGGCACTTATACTGTCTTTTCTAACGAAGATTAACTTGCAAGCTTGTGCAAACAGGAGAGTAACAAATCCAAATATTTGTTAGAGTGTAACAATTCACAATATTACATGCAGTGAGGTTACTCGGCCAAGCCCGAGGAAGTGCTTTTGTTTCTATTTTATATCCGACTCAAGCAAGCCGCGTTTTTTGTATCCTTCTTTAAATTCAATATTATTTATATTTAGGTATTCCTTTATAATCAAAAGTAGAAGAAAATTATTGCTGACGCTATTATTCATATTATACCTCTATTTTATTTTATTTAATGGTACTTCCGTATATAAAATGGCCAATGTCTAGTAAAGTAAGGCAAATAGTCTTACTTTTTCCCCTAGATAGAGAACTTTCACTTGTAATTTTATATCCGACAGTACCAGTTAATTGACACATGAAGGGATGAAATAAGACACGCGTACGGCTTCTGTTTCACGCTCTCGTAGACTTGGCTAAACGTATCCGAAAAGTTGACGCAATCGATATGGGCGCCGCAATGTTAAACACTGTCGACACTTCCCGCTTAGTCTAACCGCAGACGAGGAAATAGCGCTCTGGGAAACGGACTGTAGTTTTTTATTTGCCTTGCTTGTATTGGCTAGACACAGTCAGAGACGGGTATAGAGCTAGCTTAACTAGAAATAACGTATTGATATGATGGCTTTGTTAAATAGTTCTGTTTTGTTAGGCTACGACATTGTAGACTAGACCACCTGTGCCCTATGTCACAAAGTACGCACACTACTGTTATTATTTATTCTTATGCCTATGTCATGAAATTACAGGCTACAAGTCTACAGGTGAAATTCTTAGTACATTGCGTAGCCAGTTAATATTCCTCGTACCATACTGGTTAACCGACTACGCATTGAACATCGAAATTAACCCGATAAATTGTATTTTTTATAATATCAATAGCACTGATTGTAGTTCATCAGCTCGCACATCAGCACGGTGTCCCACACGAAACACGACAAGAAATAAAAGATTTAATAACTTACAATTGCGTCGTAATATCCGTTGTTATAAAATACTGGTACATACCTGAAAAAGAAAAAAGTTTATTAACAACAACGGTAGTTTACATACTCACCATAAATGTATGTTATGGACATGTATACATAACGCCAGTTTGCTGTGCGATGTTATAGATCAGGGTTCGCTTTTTGGGAAACTGTGATATGTGGCTTCATAAAAGGATATTAATAATGCATCTCCAAGGTCCACGGGCCAAAGGTCATGCTTGAACCAGACCAGACGGGGTTTTATTAAAGCCGGCCCCCAACCACAAAAAGGTCACGCTTTCGCCTCTTTTATGGAATACAAATCAGGCTAAATCATCATCCAATGATGTATAGAATTACTTATACAGGTGATAAAAGTAGATAAGTAGGTCCTAAAAGCTGGTAAATGAGGAATGTTGCCATTTTTTATAGCATCGTCGGATTTGGGATTCTGATTTGGCGATTTTACGACTGTCGGTATCTGTACTGCGTAGATTGAAAGGCGGACAGAAATCAAAGCTGAAATTAGGTCAAATTGGAGGTTTCCGCCTCGGATCAATGTTTTCGCGGTAGGGGTGTACAATAGGGCTTAATAATTAATCATTCACGATTGATACACTGGATTTTGAAACTAGTTTGTTATCGCTTGTTTAAATAGTGTTCACTTTCCTTAGTTTAGGCGGTAGTTTGAAATTCCCTGTTTATAAACATAATTAAGTTAAGTATCTGTTAAGTATCTATTAAGTATCTATTCGATGAATCAGCAGTACATAGAGGGATAAATATTCCGTCGTTATTTAGAATCCACGTATATCATATCATAGCTAATTATAGCGGTTACTACAATCTCCCCTATTCTCGGAAATCCAACCACGATATCATTGCCTGATTTTTAGATTTCCCTACTGGCAATTACTGTTCATTTTAATTTCAGATATAAGAAAGAAGGAATACAGACCAAAGCGAAGCAAAAATCAAAAACACAAAATAACAGCACCTACTGCTAAATAAATAAAAAGGTTTGGATTAATTTATGTCGCGTGTCATCAACGGAGTATTACCAAGAATTGCTTTGCTCGTGTTCATTAAGTTGGTAGCTTTTGTTACTGTTTGCGGCGCTAAGTCTAACTAATTCCTAGATCTGAGCCGGTGGACGTTTTATCTTTATAATTGTAGAAAGAAATAGCGATTCAGTTGAAAAATACACTTCATTGCGATCGCTATCACAACTGTTATTATAGTAAAGTTCCGTCTGGTGATCGCAGAACGCGCAATTTTGTTTGTTATCCTGCGTTGTTTGCTATGATACCATCTATGCGAAATTATAATTATTATGTAGGTAGGTGCAGTGTGATAATAATACTTATTTTTTATAACATTGTAACGTATTGTTAAAATTAAACCGAATATAAGTAAAATATAGCCCTGTAGCCAATCACAGTGGGGGGGGCAGTATATTTTAATACCAGAAAAATCATATTTTTATTTACTTCAGATCTCCCAACTTTGACAGTGGTTCCTATAGCGGTCGAAGCTTGACGGAGTACAAATTTCATGTATTGGTGGGATAGTATGCATTGATTCCCTGCCATGGGGCCGTAAATAGGGCGTGTAAAACAGGGCTTTGTCGCCCCGTGGCGCATGATGGGCGCATGGCAACAGCCGCCCACGCGGACATCCCCGCTGATGCGCCCTTTCAAGCTCTATTTGCAAAGCTATCTATTCCCGGACGACATTGAGGGAAATAATGAAAATCTACACGTGGATGCGTTTCGAAGGAACTTTGCGATAGAAGATAAAAGGAAGAATAATTTTAGTAAAGTATCGGTAGCATTCGTTGCTTGTAACACATAAATAACTTGATATTATTCTTGATTTCTCATTTCGTACTTTTGCGTCGCTTATAGCTTTTCATACATTGTTTTTAATTTAGTGAGCTGTAACAGTGTCCCCAGGTATGAGATGTAGATATTGAACTAAATACGACCAATATAAATATCTTTATACATAATGGAACAAATATTGAAGGTACAGGAATAAAAGCAAATATTAAAAGCTTGAGAAAAAGGCTTCACTGTGAGTTTCTTTTCGATTGTGCTGCGAGTTCTATTCAAAGGAAATCAATCGAGAGAAGAAATAAATATTGCAAGTTTAAAGACTGTTCGGGTGGCTGGGCCGAGACGTTTCTATGGTCATATCAGGTAGGTTATGGAACGCAATCTATGTTGTAGACCACCTTGATTGAATATTTTAAATGTATAAATGCAGCTGTCGGGTATAGAGAAAATCAGTCGAAAACTTGATGTCGCTTGTGGCTGACAACAAGTTTTCGACTCTCCCAAAAACAATCAAATAAAAGCCCAAGAATTGCAATTGAGGTTTTTTATATATATTTATTTATTGAACTTTATGCACACCTGTACAGTGACGGACTTAACACCGGAGGCGTAATCTCCCAGTCTGTACTTTATAGTCCATATTACATATTTCAAAAATATTAATGTAGTTTATTTTTGGCTTATAGTTTCTGGACCACTGGCCGAACCCAATTCATTATTTTGTGTCAGGTGTATTTGCTAACATACTTTCGTTTGCAGTGGATAAAAACGTCTTAAACTGGGTCTGTGCACTGTATTAACTCTCACATTGATATGCTGGTACATTTGATAATGTTAATTTAACTATAGACGCTTAAAAATTTTATTTAATAAACGAGCTACCATACATTGTATCGAAAGTTTACGCAAGCGTCAAAAATTAAACAAAATGTAATATGTGCTTTACAGACACGCATTACGCAATCGTACAAAAATTAGCGACTCTAGAATTATTTTTGTAAGTTATGCCCTCAAATAATGCCAGCCGTATCGGGGTACTATTAGGGTATGAGAAAAGAACGGTAATTGGTTTTATAATGAATTTTAAATGCATCATAAAAACAAGAGGGTTATTAAGAGCGTGCCAGCATTTTAGTAAGGTAACTGTCTCGCCTTGCACTGATTAAGTTCCATAATGAAGTTCGTTCGTGATGCCGTTTTAATTGCGCCTCGCGAGCAACGCCTCTTGTTATCGCTAGGTACTAAGTTTAATGAAAGTATCTCGATATTGACTACTAAACTGCAAAACAGATCATTATTGTCCACTTAGGTCAGCGGGAAACGGCAAACATTCTCAAAAGGCCAACGCCCCACCCCGCTTCAAGCAGCCTTCTTATGACCGTACGCGAATTTAGTTCAGAAACATATGAGTGTAACTTTTCATTTCGCTTGGCGCCTCGTATAAAGCGGTCTTCTTATACATTTCACGTCATTGCATTTCTGAGAATGCATCGGACTCCGTCGCGATATTTTTATATTGTTATTGGGGGGGCTTTTTCCTGTTGGGCGCAGTGCAGGCAACGAACGGGCCCGGTGGACATAAGCCAACATAATAGGTGACCTGATCTGGCAGTCGTAGCCTTTGTTCGGTCGCTTCTCAGAAACACATAATCCTCGACTTAGCTGCGGATTTACCGACATTCTACCTGGTTTCCGCACACAAATCGCTCCGCAGTTTTCGAATTCGATATCAGCGATTTCATGACACATTCTCATCGGATTTCAAAACCGTGCAGAACCTTCTTCACCCAAAGTTTGACAAATATGTGAAGTATTTTTGGAAGTTTAAGTCTGGTTTGGGTTCGTGCGTTTTAAAACTTCCTTCGGGATGACAGACATGTGGTTGACGAAGCGTAAGTCACCTGTGAAGTTGAGAGTACTCGTCAAAGAAGAATAAGTACGTACATCTTAAACTTTTGAAACTTGAATCCACCGAAATATTTAAGTCGCTGCTTAGGAAAATGTCAAGCACGTAAGCAGAATTAGGTCTACTGCTCAAGGACCCATTTTGTGAAAAAGCCAAACAAGGGACCAATCAAACTAAGTACATAAGTATTAATTTGATTTCTTTCGTCACTTTCTAACAAGCCTATTATTACAGTGGTTACCAGCAGCTAGGTGGGTGCTTATTTGTGTGTTACCCAAGCGTGTCGCGTTTGGGATCATTTCCGCTTGAGGTGCCGAATCACGAAAGCCTGGCACGAATTAGGCACTTGAAGGCAGTTCATAAAACCGGATCATTTTTTTTACATAACAATTATCTTTCATGTAAAGTATCCAAAGTATGCAAACTTACAATTATAAAACTGAACATCATCATAGAAGTTTTTATTATAACGCCATCTTTTACTATAATAGCGATGTTATAGAATTATAGTAGATTTACACAAAGTATCGTTTTTTAAAAGTATCTCATTTGACTTATATTAAAGAAGGTTCTTTTTATGATGATTCGTAAGTTGGAAGTAGAGTGTGACTACTAGACTAGAGCTATTTCAAAAATAACAATTAATGAAATTTTAAAATGCGCTTTAAGTGAGAGAACTTACTAGTGTAACAATGGACGATACTGTAGCATCTCCGATCTGACACAATTCGGCCAGGGACTGGTGCCAGAAAACCTCATAAGTATGAGTATTTCCAAATTAGATGATCATTTGAAACCAACGGCGACTTTCTTATGATATTTAACACAAAATTGTGTTGCATTTCTCTATGGTATATAGTAGAGGTAGATCAAAAATCTTAATCCAAAAGCATGTCTGACTGTCTTTTCTCTAAACCAAAACATATAAATGTATCGAAGAGACAGATTATTAGCCAGAAGATGCCTTGAGGCTCGTAGTTTGAGGCATTGTATGCAAAAGAACCTGCGTGAGGGCAGCCAAATAAGCATAAAAATTTAGTCTAGAAAACTTGGATACAGCAACAAGTGATCCTCGCCTAATTAACTGCGCATCTAGTCGCAGGAACCGTTGCGTTGCGCGCATGCCTCGAATATTTCACCTATTTTGCATGCTAACAAGCAACGGTCAGCGCAGCGCGCAGGCGCGACGTTGCGTCATCGCGTTACGCAATCCACTCACGCGCAGACAGTGTTGCCAGGTGAGGAGGATCACGCAAATATTGGTAAGATATTCAGTATGCCCTTTCCGGTCTTCCCATCGTCGAATTACAGAGTTCTCTCTTAGTGGAATATGTATATTAAATTTTGATTGATCCAATAAGCAGTAACCAGAGGCTTACTTGGCAAGCCACTGCTTGCTCTCTTACAGTCTGTGAATGTAAGCTATGAAGATCACCTATGGAGATGTTGTTAACATGTGCTCATAACATGCTGTTTAACCATGATTTATGCGTGACAAGTGCTAAATTGTAAACTGAACTTTCAATTAAATACAATAGTTCAGAGTGATTTACATGTAATAAATGTTTAGCTTTACACCTAGAGATCTATAGACCTGGCAACAAAGCCGGCAGACCAGTGCAGACGCCACTCATTCGCCGAATGGCCTAGCAACATCCTAGGGTAACAACAGTCTAATATTGGATAATTTGTTTCCTCTCTTGGACTCGCGGATGTGTCGCTTTTGTCATCACCGGAATTACAGACAGTAGCTATAGTTGATTGTTCTTTTTAAGTCAGATTTTTTCAAGTTACAAGTATGCCTCTGCCATGGTTGTGTAACGACCACAGTCTAAGTTATCATAAGCAGCAACCTGGACCGATGGCTTAACGTTCCCTCCGAGGCACGGAACCATCTTTTTCATTGACAATTACGGGTACACTAACCAGACTGGAAACAAATTTAACTTTGTGGTGCCTCACCGGAAGTTCGTTACATATATTTTATAGTTATACTTGATCATACCAACTTAGCGCCTCTTAGAAAAAAAAAGAGCGGGCAATGAAAACGAACTTATCAACCACAAGTTTGTTGTCCTTAGTCAACATCGAGTGCACATGCCCTTAAATGTTTACTCGGACTCGTGTATTTGAATACTCACGTGTAACAAGTATGTGTTGAAGAAAATAAAGAAGTAATCGTATTCATTCACAGCCGGGCACGGTTGGCGGGCGTGGTGGCGAGTGGCGATAACGGACCGGATGTTTGGCCACAAGTCGCATTGTTCGCTTGCACTTACTGTCACAGAGTGTCTTACTTACGTGATTATTTAAACAAAAAAAAATAAAATAATTTTTGTGCTCGTTGATTTTTAAAAGTTGAAATTGCAGAACATTCCGGATAAACTTGTTTTTGCTAAATAAAAATAAATAATAAAAATAAAAATAAAATGAAAATTATAAGAACAACATCACGTACGGTCATATTCGTAGCACTAAATTAACATTAACAAACAACATAAATAGGTTCAACTTATAACTGACGCCGACTACATCAACATAAATAAAAAAATGCTTTTGATCCGGACACAGGCGTTATTATTAATGGTGTTATCTACATCTACTAGAAATCCATGTGTTTTGTCTGCGATGAATCGACATCAAATTGCAAAGTTACATCAAATTCCTAACTTCTGCGTCATCACAAGATATCCTTGTAAAGAACTTCATTCTGAGCAATTACAGAATCAAGTACAACTCTGGTGTTCTGATTAATAACCAAGTATGTCTAGAAAGTACCAGCTATCAGTAACCTTCTTCATTAATTATCGCTGTCAGCCCATCTGCAAGGAATATTTTTAAGCTTTGTAAGCTTAATAGGTTTTCAAGACAACGCCTATCTTAAGCTAAACTGTACATACATTTTATCACTCCCAGTAGAAGTTGTAAACAATTTAAGTTTTCCCTAATAATGTTCTGTGGAGATAATAGCAAGTTCATTGTTTACACCGAAGGGAACAATACGCCCAATAGGTCTAAATGTCAAATGCTAATTGAGGTAACGCCGGTGGCATACCAGCCGGAAACGTATAATACGTGTGTGATCGAGGTTCGTTCCACACCGCTCCTAGAAATCTTTCTAGGTAGCGGCCTACAATCACGCATTAAAATTTAGTAGTTCCAAGGATTTAAAAACGTATTTGTTTGACTTTCTAGTATCTGTAGTTATATTTGATGAAAGTTAAAGTGATTAATATCACATGCCAATGACTATACCGTTAAAAACCGTTATTGATGGACTACTCAATGGGTTCAAGACGATCATACTGATAAAAATACACGATGATAATGAAGATCAAGATTTTATGATGTTAACGACCACTGGCGAAACCTCAGAGCGAAACGTAACCCCTGAGGAAAAGATCTGGTTCCGATCGTTGAGTCAGCGTAGTACGGAGATGTCACGATAAAAATAAGCATAGTGGAATGACCCGCGATCGATACTAACTATACGTCAATTGTGGCGCCACGATCGAAGTCGACCGCGGTTATGCCGGATGTATGTAATTAGATTATCAGCATCGGAATGCCGGATAAACTTGTTTTCGTTAAATACGTTATCTACGTAAATAAAACGAAACTTATAAGAACTACATTACGTACGGTCTTAGTCGTAGCATAAAATTTACTTTAACAAATCAGTAAGTGTAATCTGATTTGACAATTTAATCATTTCATAGACTTATATTGGATATTAATTAGTAGTAACTTGTGCAAAATCTTTGGCAAAAATATATTTTTTCTTATTCACAATTTTTAACCTTACTTTGGTAAATGGTACAGTCAAGCTCACATGCGGTTAGATACTCAAGCTGCAAATGTAACTCCTATGCGTACGACATCAGAACGGTCCAAAGTTCAAACCCAGCATTTGTAATACAAACTGTACAAATATTTTCTAGAAAAAGCTGACAATACTTTGCAAAATTACCCCGGGTAAAATGATATAAAATTACGTTTCGGTACGAACAAACTGAGCCTGCAATTGAGGGAGTTCCCACATTTAATATCATAATTACATAAATATGTTTCTCCACTTTAAACTATTTACACAAAGTGCCAAGTACATAGAAAACAATGTTTGTTTGTGCTCAGTATGTATTCCGTGTTGAGTTCCAAAACTGGAAACATGAACTTGATTGGTTTTTGTTTTTCTAGTCAAAATAAGAATTACTACATATAAACAATTAGCAATTTAGCAAAATATTATACAAACTTTGCAATGGGAAAACAGTTAAGTTACCAGAATCTTGAAAGCTACTGAACCGATTTGGGTGGATGACATTTGTTGCGACGCGACAACGCCTGGGTTGCGGAATCAGTTTAGCAGATTTTGAGACAAGGCAGAACAAACATATACTTCTCATTTTGTAAATAATATTTACTGCCTTTGATAATTCCAGCAAAGTTAGGAATAATATTTTTTCCTAAGTAGTTTATGAATATTTCAAGTGCGGAATATTTTCCTATCTGCAGTGTAAACATCCGTTGGAATACTTGGTATGTTGGATGCACCTTCGCGACGATAAGCGGTCAATACCGCGCTTTTACTAACAACGACGCCAAGTTCAAATCTCAATGAAAACATTATTCAATTTAATATTATGTACCTAGCTGAATTTAACCAACTTCAGAATTTAGGCCTATGTAAGATTTTCAGAATTCTAAAATATTTTGATTTATTGGTCTCTCCAGGTTTTTATGTTGTGGTTTCATCATCATCATTAACCCAAATCCACCCACTGCCGGGCATAGGCCTCTTCTCTTTTCACGGTCCTGTGCTTAACTCATCCATAGAGATCCCGTCAACTTGGTGATATCATCGGACCATCGCGATGATGGTTGTCGTATCTGTTGTTTTCAAATCCAAAAACATCTAGAAGGGTCCTTATGGTAACTGCGTCTATTCGGTTAAAGGCTGGGTCACACCAAACGCGTGACGTGACGTGTGCTGCGCACGCAGGAAACTTCGACACGCGCGTGCAATGGAAGCCATCTTGTGAGCAGCCATATTGTTGGGAACATTTGATGATATTGAATTTTATATTTTTTGTACAAAATCAATAAATAAAAACAATTATTTGTACTTACCATCTATTTCAAGTGATGCCCCGATTCGTTCCCATAATAACAATTTATAACTTTTATTTTTATATTCCTTGTGCTTGGTATTGTAAATACACTCATAACGTCGAACTATTTCGATGAGTTCTTCTTTTAAAGTTGTCTGTCCGTCTGTCATTGTAACAAAAACACACAAAAAACTGTTAAGATTTTGTAAATAAACACAACTCGCCGTGCGTGCGCACGCGTTGCGCGAGCTGATGCGTGTGCGTGCATGCCCGGTCTGACATCTAACACGGAGCTCCATACAATACAACGTCACAGCGCACGCGCGTGAGCGACGTTGCCGTTCCGTCGCGCACGCCACGCGGCTTCGGTTTGTCAGTCAGATGCAGCTCTGCGTGCGTTTTCACGCGCGTGCGCACGCCACGCGTTTGATGTGGCATATCTCATACAGTTCCATACAATACAACTGGTGCGTGCGCAGCACACGTCACGTCACGCGTTTGGTGTGGCCCAGCCTTAATTCTCAACTAGTCCAATTTTGTTAAAAATACCAGGCCAAAAATCCTGTACTTTACTTATACTAAATCTAATTACTGTTTGATGTAGCAACGCAAGATTCTTAATTGCATCATGCTTGTTTATTTTATTTGTTGTATGAATAATGTAATGACTCATAATGATTACAGTTACCTACTGTAGGTTCGATTATCGTGATGCTGAAATGATCAGATCAAGTGACTCACATACATAATAACTTATTGTTCATTATTATTTTCCTGGAGAATCTTGAGCTGTGGCTAACACAAGTATCCACAAGTTAGTGTTAAATTGATGTTATTAAACCAGGATGTTAGATGAATCTAATAGATTAATTACACTTACATTACCCTACAATTATTACCACCCTAACTAATTCAATTAATTATATCCATTACTACTGTATATACTAAAGTAATGCTTTTTCACCGGTGGTAGTTGTACGGTTTTCTCATGTAAGTATATTGTGACGACAACATACACTATGCAGTTAACATTCACAGATAATCTTCAAATACTCTAAAATTTACCATCGTAATTAATATCAGCAATTTCACCAATCGTTTTGAGAATCACCTATGTAAATATTATATTGTAACGACAATATTTTATATGCATTTCGCATTTATACATAACGCCAAAATACTTTCTAACCATTCCTAGAAAAAACCACGTGACCCGTATCAGCAATTTCACCAGTAGTTTTGAGATTTTTATGTGTAAAATCTAAACTGTGACGTCAACACGTCATACCTAACATGCAAAACATAATCAAAGATAACCCCCAAATACCCTTTAAAATTTTGAAAACAAGCATTGCTATTTTTATCAGTATTCCAGATAATGTCAATCAAGAGTTAAAGCTTGGACGCTGGTGAAAATAATTGTGACGTCAATATACAATTAGCATTAGCATTAACCACAATTAGTGTACCACCTTAAGTTATCTTTCTTCATAGGTTTTGAAATTTAAGTAAGGGTAGTAGAGTTCAAAACCATTGGTACCTACACACTGTACTACGGGTAGAGCAGGGGTTATTATTAGCCAAAACCGTTTTTGAAAACTTGCAAAATTTCATTAATTGTATACCTAACACAATGCAACATACAATACGCATGCTACCTCTATATTCATTAAATACCCTTGAAATTCCTGGAAACATCTATCGTCATTCGTATCAGCAGTCGAGAGGATGTGAATGGAGAGTTTAAGCTTGGGTATTGTTGTTATCAGTTTAACAGTGACGTCAGAAGCGAAAGTGGGCGGCCAGCGGCGGCGGCGCTTGCAGCGCGTCATCAAGAATCAACCGCAGCGCTCTAACGTCAACGCGCATATACCAGTTATATTGTTATATGTATATATTGTTACTATCTCAACATAATACTTCAGGGACAGAACCGCAGCATGTATTGGTGGAATGTGTGCGTATTGGAGCCGAAAGGTGCGAACTATTTTTAAAATTGTCTCATTTAAGCCCTTATAATATTGGTGTTATTAATAGCATCCTACTTCGGATGAAGCATGAATGAATGTGCTTTATAAAATGGTATCTAAGTGTCTGAAAAGGCGATTGTAATTAAAGTTAGAACGATAAGGGTGGCGTGGTCACTGTGTGAAACTCTTCTTTCAAATACATTAAAGATTTCAAAAAAAACACAGCAAGGGTGAAATGTGACTGTAAGTAATTTCATTTCATAATGCTATGTGCCTTTCGTATTATACTCAGGTTTTTTGTAGAGGTGACTAATTTTAAACATGTCTTGAAAAAGTCAAACAGAAAACGTTATCACTACATTTAGTATGGTGCAATGCGGCGATGTGTGACTAACTCTTTATGTCACCTCTAATCTAAACGAGCTGTTTATATCTGCTGTTACTACCTACACTTGTATGCTACAAAATTGTTGGCTTAATATCTTTATGAAGTTTTTTACATTCAGATGTAATGACTTAAAATTATGTAAATTAGTCCCATGCAATTTTAAAAGTCTATTACATCAAAACGCGTTTTTCGTATTGGTGGGATCGGGCCTTAATGACTGAAGTACAGTAAGCCACAAATTTGATGCTTCCTAATCACAATAGCCTTGTATCAAAGGTTAACCTGGCAAAGGTACAGCTGACAATAATTATGTTGGGCTAACGACAAGGACGTGTCGAAATGTGCAAGCGCAGTCGACTGTTACAAACGTTGATGTCAGATGTGGGCAGACGTGGTTATCCTAGCACCCATACTTGGTTTGTCTGTTTCACGGTTCTTCGAACGTTTCAAAATAGGTTTAATGATCAGACCTTAATGAAGCGAAGAAGTTGGTTTGAAACTTTTCGATTTCATATATTTATAAATTCATAGAAACAATATAGCATTGTAATTGCTATAATCCAAATAGGTTCAATATATTTTCGTTTTTTGTTTTTTGGGATGAATCCTCACTCTCTCTCCTTTCGTGTGGTACACCGAATCGTCAACGACCCGATGAACCTCACTGTCATGTATTCACCAGCTAACTGCTATATGTTGATGTGATGACGTATGGACTACCATTTCATATTCACGGAAACAGTCTATTCGCCTATCTGTCCGTAATAGAGTGAGTCACAATCACGTCGGTTGCTCCATCAGCTGACTCATTGACTGCGCTCACTGCGCGGCGCGGAGGCTGGGAATGGGAAAACCATTGTCTGCTGCGTCCTTAAATCTCGTCAGGTGTTATGCCACGAACACGACCACTGGAGAAAGTTGTAACTGTGCTGTTAAGCAGTACAAGACGCTGAGAACGGATCCAGTGCGTTTGTTTGGGGGCGATCTCGTTTTGTATGACGGGAAATTCGTGCCATTGCCGTGTGATGCCGGCTTAGAATAGCCTCACCCCATTTCTTACCCATAGGTGTCGTAAGAGGCGACTAAGGGACTCGAGGGTTAAATGTATATTGCAATTTTAGGCGATGGGCTGACAACCTGTCACTACAGTGATACACAGTTATCTGATTGACCCGCAAATTTTTTGTCAGACGTGGTGTTAATATCCGTTTTACGGCCGTTAACGCTCTGCCTACCCCGCAAGGGATATAGGCGTGATTTATGAATGAATGAATGAAATTCGTGCCACATCCAGCCGCAGACTCTCGCGGCTGTTGATGACGATGATTATGATAATGGTGAGATCGCCTCTTTAGTAAATTTTACCTGGCAGGGCAAAATAAACCTAAAAATTAAACTCATATTGCCGTCTTTGCCTTTCTCGGTGAATAAGTATGCGTGTACTTATTTGGCACCAGTCAATAAATATATGTACATGATTAATATGTTACAATATACAGACACTGTAAAATAGAATCCTGAAGAACAATATAATGACGATACGCCGCCAACATAATTTATTGTCAGCTGTACAGCGCGGAAAAACTTATACCTACTTCTGACCTTAGATGGACCTTCATTTAAGAGCAGAGAGTTTACAGCCGACTCGAACTTGCAGTCGGTTATTTTTAATTTCATTAAATAAGTTTGTTTCTTAATGGAAATAAATATAGGGAAGTTATGTTATGTTAAGTTATGTTACACTTTGTGTTATAATTTCTTGATGAAACTCCATATTCTAGGTAAATTTAAAACTTTTAACACTAGGCACAGGCAGGCAGCTGATGATGTTGCAACGAAAGCGATCGCTTTATAGTTTAATTTTAAAAATATATTAGTGGAACTAGTGTACAAAGTTTTTAATAAACCTAGAAAACAAAAATAAATAAAGACAAAAGGCACCGACAATCTCTGTTCAAACTGATTCGCCCATAACGTTTCAAATTTTGTCTTCTATCTTAGGTTGCTAGAAAATTATTGACTGAATTGTACTGATTTTATGGATTTTTTCTATAATTCATGGCTGTCACGTATCAAACAGATCTTTTGTGAGAGTTGTTCGGATTAGCTCCATCTTCCACGTGCCGTTTGTTTAGTTTGGTTAATTTAATATTGCTGAAGTAAAATATTCTTTTCAATTTAATATGAACATAGTCTACAATAGATTTTGGCTCACGCACGAGGTACGATTACTACGATTCCACATTAACTATATTCCACCACACAAATAACAGCCCATATCTTTACTTTTACACGATTGTCCATCCAAACAAGGAGTGTAATGTTTTTAGAGTTCATGTTTGTGTGAATATATGTGCGATTCTTTAAAGAGCTGCAATTCGTGAACTATTGAACAAATTTGAATGGGAGTTGCATCGGAAGAAGCCTTACATTATCCCGTATGTCAAAGATTAGGCTTTATCTCAGAAAGCAGTTGAGTTTTTAATTGTGAATGCTCGTATTCAGTTCTGTCTAGAGTAAAGCTAAGATTATTATTACACAAAAATACTAATATTGTATTCATTTATTTGGAAGACGTCTAGTTGCTTATCACTTTAAAACAACTTTATCGATTGGAACTAAAAACAAATACGTACAAAATGGTAACTGTGTAGCGTAGGTAAGTATGTGTGGAATAGGTATGAATGAAACGGAACCGCTTCGTTTTATTCATGTGATAATTGGAGTCGTCGTCGATCAAACTTCGGGAAAGGTGACATGGGTGATCTGAAGGTGACCCGGCTTACAGCGCAGTTCGATGAACTCAGGCCAGAGTCACTAGCTTGTTCTGTATCTACGCACTAAATTAATGGCGTAATAGTTATTTTTCTTTATTTTCTTTTCGGTAGGTCAACAACTCAATAAACCCCAGTGTCAGAGTTAATCCACTGTATTGACTGTTAATGTACCTCATATATGTAGCTATACATAGAGGTATTTAGTAACTAGGTTTATTTGGAAATATTGAGCACTTGAAAGAAGCCAAGCAAGCGACTAAATATACTGAACTTCATATAATCCTTTATGTACAAGTATTTACTTTGTAAGAACTCATAAAAATAGCAGCTATTTCGTAGAATTGGAAAACGTTGAGTTATTGGCGCCAAGGTTGGCTTGAAAAACATGATGTAAAAACATAAATGCAGCTTAAGAAACCTGTTCTCAATGACAAGGCGCTTGCAAATCTGACAAACACCCTTGATGCAAGTTGTACTGAAATGTTGTTTCAGATGGTATAGTTCTGAGGTGATTTGGCAAGAGAATCTCTGTACATATATTAAGCAAAAGAGTCTATGTAAGTCTGTACATAGAAGATATTCGAAAATTATTTGGGGATATTCAAAATTGAGAATAGAAAACGTTCCGAAATATATTTTTTAATGTTGTCTGTTTGTCTGATCAAATGTGAAAGCATCACGCGAAAACGACAGGATTATGCTGCAAATCGACCAATATGTCGAAATAATTCCAGGCCAGGTTGTAAGCTATAAAAAAAAATTACCTCCCGGTTGGCACTACACTTAAAATAAGTTGAGGGATGCACAAAATAAAGCGCCGGATTTTGATAAAATTTGTTTCATGATAACTGAGTGTCTTGGTTAAAATCTAACAAAACTTTAGTCAGCACTCGGAAGGTCTGGAGTACCAGACGTAGAACACCAGGATCCCCGCTACGGCTTAGTTATACCTTAAAACACATGAAAATGGTTCCGTAGCAAACGTTGACGGGCCGCTTCTCATGATATATACATCGAGGGTCTGGAGTACCTGATATTGAACACCAGAAGCCCGGCTATACTATAAGAAATTTATAAAATCCTAATAGCAAAAATTGACATGTTATGCCGCTTCTACTGGTACACAAACATCGAGGTCTAAATACCTCTTCCACGGCTCCACTATAAGAGATGCAAAAAAGGCACAGCAAAAAAAAAGTGTGATGAACCGCTTTTGCGGGTACATAAAAATTCAGGAGTTTGAAGTACCTTAATGTGGAACACCAGAGGCTTAGCAAAACTCTACGAGACAAAAAAAGGCTCATTAGTTGTTGAGCGTAATAAGCTGCTTGTATTGGTATATATAAATTGAGGATATTGATGAGGGACTTAGACAGGGAGCTCAGCTCTAAATAGTAGAAAAAGCTTTTCCTTCTATTGATCAGGTCGATGAACCATTCAAAGTATTATGTATTGTTTTACATCCAGTGCAAGTAACTAAATCGGAAGACGCTGGTGCGGAAATATAATTCAAGAATAAGTACTAGTTCTTGGCTTCCTTCTACAAAATAACGTATACAAAGATCTGGCTAAAGTACATAGACACCAAACAAAATAATACATAAATTACAGTAATATTGACTTGCCGAAACGAAGTTCTCGGGCACCAGCTAAAGGCGACAACCTCTCTTTTTTATAACTTTCTATTATCATCCGCATTCACCACAAATCATCAAATGCAATGTGCATTCTATACCATAGAACGATACGAGAGATTTTTTGGAGGTTCATAAAACACGTGTACACAGTAATCTGATTGACCCTCAAACTTTTGTCAGATGTGGTGTTAATATCCGTTTTACGGCCGTTAACGCTCTGCCTAACCCGTAAGGGATATAGGCGTGATTTATGTATGTATGTATAAAACACGTAAGCAAAAGAGAGAGTTGACAACAGGGGTCTTATATTATCTCGTAAAAGAGCGTTTTGAAGCCTGAACATCAGGGTTATTGATAAATATATTCTTGGTGCGATCAAACTTAACTTGAAGCTACATTATTTTTACGGTATTATACTAACACTTTTAAAGAAGCGTTAAATAAAAGTAAGTAAATGAAGCGTTTGTTTCTAGTACCACAAAGTTAGCAGCTAATTGAAAAAACAAGATTAACGGTCCCTCTGTAGGTAGAGTACTGCAAGACATCTATAAGTATTTAACGTATAAGACCGTTTCTTATTAGATATATCGCCTCATCGTTCTATGTTTATAAGCCTACGACTGACTAAATTAGCAACGTTACCTTTATAACCATCTGGTCAAAAAATAGAGCCGTTGTAAACCATGTCAAATATTATAAAGGTAATTTTAATGGAGTAAGAATGTGTATGTAGAACAATTATTTAGGTACATGTAAATAATTTAGCTACTAATAATAAACGAAATTTCCAGCTCGGTTGCGCGAGCTGTGGTTGCGGTCTCGGGGAGACGAAAGTCCCGCCGCGCTGTCATACCAAAATACTATAACGAATAATCGCGATACACCTGTTTTTTTTTTAATTAAAATGTGAGTGCTGAAAAGTTAGGTTATTAGGTTTAAATTTTTTTACTTTATAGCAAGAGCAAATAAATTTCTGGTTAAGTTATTCGTAAAACAATAGTCCGAAATATCGTGCGTTGTGGTTGTTTTAGTTTTAAGGTAGCTAACAAATAAGCTAATTGCCGGTAACCGTATAAACGAGATTAACCGGACCGGACCGTGCGGGACTGGGCCGGACAGATGGACGGACTTACTACGGAACGGTCGGCGAGCATTACTGTCGCGAATGCCACCCAATCGCTCCTGGCTCCTGACGCAATCCAATTATCTAGTGAACTCGCTGCCGTTTTAAAAATAACAGACACTTTTCACTTCGCATTCCTCCGAGACAATTCTTGGCTAAAGCAGGTTTTATGATTTTAGATTAAATTCAATGTGATGAAAATCTTTCCCTTTGTTTAGGGGTCATGCTCAATTTTTTTGGATGCACCCCAAACACTAAAAGCTTATTAATAATGCCGAACGTTTTAGGCATAAGACCCCACTTACTAATTAATCGTCAGAATTTGATTGGCTAAGTAGTAGGAAACTTACAGAAAAACAAAAAACTTCCAGTTCCTTTACAACAGCGTGGGGCCATACGTTAATTTATGAAAGAATTCTGTCTAGTTAAAAACTACAAGGTCGATAAACAGGCACGCGTTTCGTTGTGTTCCCAAGCGAATTGTTACTAAGGAAAATATAAGTAATAGCCAGATCAGCCACAGAACATCCAATACTAAATATTGCCTTCCATTTGTACTATAAGGAAGGTAACCCGAATTACAATTCACGCCACGATAGATCCGTGAGATAAAAACGTGCCGGTGTAGAAATTAGAATAGATAAAGGTCATCTCCCCAATTCTCCACGCACGGTCGTCAAAGGAGACTAAGGGATGAATACAGGAAATGTGACCGCGACCTTGCACTGTGCTCGCCAGTTCGCCTGCCTAGTCAAGCACGAGGTCGTCGTTGCAGTTGACGTTGATCCACTGGGAACGCAGTTCATCAATAAAGTTGCTGAAAATCCATAGCTGGATATGATATTCATCTGTCTGAAGGGGGTGTGCCGTACCCATTACGATTACGTACGACCCAAAAGCGAACTAAGCCGAGGTTTCTATGAAACACTATCACGAGAAGATTTTCTTACGAATAAACTACAATTTCCCGGTCTGTCACTGCAAATAGTGCAATATTTCAATCAGTACCACCGCATAGTAACGAAACAGCAAGGTCGTTTAGAGGCACGCGTTGCAGTGTATTCCGCACAAGTACATCGTGTTCCTAAGCAAACTGTTGCTAAGGAAAATAAACGGTACTGTAATGAGTCAATAAACAGTATAATTTAATGTATGTATAACCACAGAACACGATAATATTCGGTGAACAATGGAAATGTTAAATTAGTTTTGCTTTGCTTCTGGGAATTTGTTGATAGAAAAGTAAGGATAAATTTAACAATATATTATGATAAAATAGTATCCTGCTCGCGCTTGAAAATTTCGCATGTTTAAAAAAAGTCGAATATAAAAAAAACGTAATCATTTTTCCAGGTAGGTTGGTATGTATGTATGTATAGTGACAACTTTTTAGCTCCAGGATTAATCTTAGTTTCATACATAATTCCAAGATATAAAGCTACATTCAAATCTAATAAATGGCGTAAACATAAAATACCGGGCATGGCTCGGTCAAATAGGTAAGTATTTTAAAGATTACATGTGCTCATATGGCCTTAATTTCTAGGAAGAATTTTCTTATAACCCACCTAATAGAAGTCAGATATTATAAGAACAATCAAGCAATAATTTTCATTCTCAACATAAGTTAATCGGGGCTTCTGTTTGCCCTTATAGTTTTATCCTTCAATAAATACTGTTATATCGGTCTTGGGGTTTTACATTTTACGAATTCATCTCCTGTTTTTTCCTGTTAGTGATAATGAGAACTGACGCACATAGCATATACAATAACAGTTGAAGTGCTACAGTTTCTGCAAATCATTAAACCTTTTATTGACGAGAATGAATCATCCCTGCCGAAGACTATAAATAATTTGAATCTTGAATAAATATTTTGTGAATTTACGTGTCAGCGTTATAAAAGAACAAAAAATGGATGTAAATATTAATTTTATTCAAAAGTAAAAATATAACAAATAAATCTGTGGTTGTTTCAAGCGTCTAATATCAAGTGGAACCTGTAATATTGCGTTTTTTTGTAGACCTTTAGTTATCCAGTTTCATTGGCTAAATCCCAGAGAGGCTGTTTGTTATTCGCCTAGAATAGGGAAAACATTACTTACTTTTGGTTGTCTTTATCGGGTAATTACTTAATGATTCCCTTGTAACACTTTGTTATCAGCCAGGTAATGGGCATGACACACTTCACAAGCAAACATAAGCAACTAAATGATGCACTGATTAACTCACTTTTTTGTACATGTATATTAAATTAAATCACACCCATATCAGTTACTGGGTAGTAAGAGTATTAACGGCCTGATTAGGTCGATGAGAGATGAGATGACCTATATCGGTTGTGTCGGCAAAATACAATTGGCAGTAACTACAACCGTAGGTTAAGACTGATATATTCTAGAACAGTATCACAGTTTCAAATCTTCAAAATTTCGTATCGCACTCAACTGCATGTGATTATTTTTGGAACGGAGACCAACTATATTCTTATGAAATCAATGGCGTTGTTCTTCATTAAAAGACGATGTATTGTTAGCAGAAAGACACTGCCCGCTCGACAGGCGATTAGTCATTTCACTGCTCACCGAGAGCCCGAGAAAACAAAAGACGGTACATAGACAGCTCCATTAATAAAAATAACGTTAGGAATGCGCTTGCGATTGCGACCCGGTTCCCGCGCAACTAGGGTTGACTAAAAGAGATTCAATAAAAGGAAGAGTCCGTGCAACGAAATCAGTACCGAGTGAGCCCTTGCTCCCCACCAAACAGTCAGGTGTAGATTTCAAAGCCCCGAAGCTAAAAATTGCAGAGTCTAACCCTAAAAAAAAAAAAAAAAAAAAAAAAAAAAACGAAAGTGGTACCGCAGACGCAGCGCTGTCATCCAAAGAACATCTGTCGTCGCAAAGAATAACTATTAAAAAGTTTATTGAACTTTGTCGTGTGATGCCGGCTTAGAAAAGCATCATCCCATTTCTTTCCCACGGGTGGCGAAAGAAGCTACTAAGGGACTCGAGGGTTTCATGTGTATTACCATTTTAGGCGATAGGCTAACAACCTGTCACTTTATTGATACACAATTTTTCTAAAACGATCTCCAAATGTTTGTCAGACGAAGCGATAGCGACCGTATTTTTGGGGTCGTTAACGTTCTGCCTCTCCCTTAATGGTTCATGGCGTGATATGTGTGTATGTATTGAACTTGACATTAGGAGGTACTAATCCTTAGATGTGTAGGGAACACCACCAAGCTATTGGCTACATTTTATCATCATTATCAACAGCCGCAACAGTCCACCGCTGCACATGGTTCTTTATTTGTAAGCTTTTAAAAACACCCCGTTTTCCGGAATCACACTGACAACCTTATTCACGACTCCGTACTGCAACGGGGTTAACTGTGACAAGGTTGTAAGCGGAGACGGTCCGACCACCTGAGAACAAACTATCGCAAACGTTTCCGAGAACTTTGTGATCGATAACCAGAACACAAAGAACTGTCGATCACTACTCGTGAAATATATCCTAGAGGTAAGCATAAACTGGTTGCAACGAAGGTTGAGCGATGTCAAGTAAATTTTAACACGCAATTAGTAACCTACAGACACCTTGGCATCAATAGTCTTGGCTCAGGGACGTGGCCACTGAAACATGTATTTTCACTCGAATATTATATAGAGAACAATGGCTTGGTTTTTTTATTGTTAATTATTTCCCGTGTCTGGTTGTAAAAGAATTAAGGTCACGAATATTTTTACTTAGTTTCGGTCTTTTTTCAGTAATAGGCCTTTTAGTAACCATTTTGAAAATTGTTTTGACACACGCAATATCTGTTACAATTGTTACAATGTCTGCACGCATAGCGAACTGTTTCAAATATGCTCTGATAAATATTTTTGTTGATGCAATAGATTATTCTGAAAAACTCGCATTTATTACGTCAGTTAGTAAAATATTTTGAAACTTCCCGGTATGGAAACTGGAAAGGCAATTAAAGCGATTATTTAATACTGTTGCACAGTACAAACAATGGTTATGCAGATGTAAACTAAAACAATGCGATCTGCCACAGTTCGTAAAGTGTCTCGGTAGGCAGGTTGCGATTCACCAAAACTACGAAAACGTTACACGTGCCTGACCAGATACCTACTAACTACTAATAAATTTAAAAATAAACACAATAACACGTTCCGTGATGTTTGTTTTTACAACGAATTGTGGTCGTCAGGATTTCGTAATTACATTTTCAGTATGTATCACAGTTGAGTGCGTGCGTGAAAACCCAGACGTTTCTACGCCAAACAGAAGCGGCTTTCTTCAGCGCAAAGTGAACAGTCACGTCTAGCAACAGCACTCACAATAGTCTACAATATAGCAATGGGCTTGACGACAGAGCACTCCTTAACTGGGAAACGCTGTAAGGCTTTCCACGAGCGCCAGACCGCAGCGTCCAGTCGGCGCCGGCGACCGCAATACAAACACCGACACACTTACACCATCCTTGTAAAACTGGCACACAGTAATAGACAATGTTTCAGCAAGCTAGAGGCTACAATGGCATGGGGAATTTGGCGGGGATTGTGTGGCGCGCCGGTGTAATCCGGGTAGCAACAGCGCTGACGTGGTGTTACCTTGACATACTTCGGCTGGCCCGGTTGCAGCGCTGTGCGCTCGTGATTAGTCTCAAGAACGGCAACCGTCATACACACACACATTACACTAAAACACGACACGTCATAAGATGTGATAGCTCTATAAAGAAGAACTTTGCGTTTCACAGTCGTATGGAAAGGGCTGCTAGCCAAAACTCTTGGCGCATGTAACGCATTATCTTGAAGTTATGATCCGCTAACAAGACGAACTCGACAGAAGTCGTTTCGAAAGCTGCTAGTAGGTTCTTCCAGTTGCATATGTTTGTACTATATGCCAATTCACGAAACAAATTTATTACCTATCTTTTTAGGCGTCATCAAAGTGATAATTAGACCAAATGAGTAGATGGATGTTGGTATAGCAACGGAATCAATTAAAAGATCGTTAAACAAATGATATGCAATGCAATCGAGGTATGCGGTCGGCATGCGACTGTTGTGGGTTATTCATTTAAGAGGGCTTTCTTGCGCGAACGCAGTATTGAATGGGCGATATCGCTGTTCGAATTGACCAACACAACAAGGCACCTGTCAGACAACGAATTTCAAACGCAACCTGTTTTTGTTTTATCCTGGTGAGGCAGAATTGTAACAAAAGATACAACATCGCAGCAGACAATTGATAAATGCAGATACAACCTAATTGAATAGTAGAAACCGGGGTAATTAGGTTTGTAAAAGACTGTTAGGTTCCTATTTACCCTGGTCGTGTAATAATTGCAAGAGCTTGAACAGCTGATGCTCGGGTGTTCGTGACGACGGCGACGCCACGCGATGTTTGTAGAGCGAAAGCGAGACATTACGAAGAAATTTCTTCTTAATTGTTCATTGTATCGTAAGTACCTACCTATGTAACCTCATTATCATTATAGTATTTTAAATATATTCAATGTGAATCTAAATGACTTTGTGAAAGTAAGTGTCGCTTTCTTTGTTAGTGCTAAACTGTTAAAGACAAAGGCTAGGCGGCAATTAGTATTTAAACAGTCCGAGTGTGCTAATTTATCATGTATGCCTAACTTATTTCTACTATTACACTCGTGTCATCTCAACTTTTATTCTACCTATTTAATCATTTCATGTAGTATTATTGCTAATTTTTTTAACAAAGGTTTATATAATAAATATAAAAAAGGATTCGTTGGTGTATAATTAGGTGCCTACTTATATTTTTCTACATTTCTAAGAAGTATATATTATCGGTGAAATGAAAACATGAATAAGGTTTATATGAGTTAAAAGTTACAATGCTGATGCAACCAGCAATTCTGACGGCATAACTATAAATATAGAAAAGGTGTATTGGACTCCTTTCGATAGAAGCTTCTAGGATATGACTAGAGGTCTCTTTCAGTTAATAATTCAAAGTTATTTCATATTTACTGTCGTTATTGTTTACCTCGTTTTACCTCTGTGTACTCAATCAAAATATGTATTACTAAAATATATTAGAATCCCAAACCCCCGAGATTAATACCCGTTATCGGAATTATCCCAATGCACCTTATGAAACATCACAACAGTATTGATTTTTGAAAAAGTAGATAAGTATCATAAAATATAAAGTAATAAAATCATCCAACTGAAGTAGTGAAAGAATTGCTCATGTAAAAAAGAACCAGGCTCGAAAGTCATATAGATTAGTATGTATAAACATTGTATGTATTGGCTAACATGATGTAAAAACAACAACATTAGCATAGGTAATGAGGGGCTTAAGTAATGGCAACTCATATGTAAAATCAAGTAACATTGTATATAAATACTTGTTACTGGTGATCGTTTCATTGCCATTATTACTAAACAAGCGTTGTGGTAACTATTGCGCTAAACCACTTAAGTATAATACAGGGGATGTTATAAAAAACAATCAAAATACTTTGTAACTTAGGAAGATATTTTAAACCGACTGTAGGTCTAAATTTATTTGGTTGGTATGAAATTGTTTTATAAACGAGCAAGGTAAGCGTAAATATGTTGACATGTAGATATTGAAAGATAGAACACAACAATCGCATGCTATCGATAGATGTAACCTAGGTTACGTATGAAATGAATTGCCAAAAAAGAAATCTAAACTATATGTCCAATTCAACAACTAAACACCGATCTGGGTCGAAATGAGAGCATAACTACTTAAGCGACCAAGCGAATGTACTTATTTCAATGCTATAAAGTTACATAAGGACCAAGTCTAGACCACTCTAGATACTATCGACCGACACAGGTCAAATTGAGGCCAAATCCCTACCGAGTTTTCGATATCTCCTTGACTCAAATCGGTCTGGCATCGCCAATCAGTTGCGAAATTCGGTTACGGAGCTATTCATGATCCTCAATCGCATCTAGTGTGCACGTAGCATTCAATTGTGATCTAGAAAACTAAATCGCTCGATCTACTTACAGACAATAATAAAACGTTGCATAAAGCGTCCATGAACGATATTGACGTAGATAGAAATCGAAATTTCAGGAAAACAACACGACTCTTTGTTTCGCAGAAATCTAGACCAACGCTTTTGTTGCATTTTGAACGTAAAATAGAACATAACTATTTGTCAGCTTATTACTTTATTCACAAAATGCTCTTTTGTCAGCGGAATGTTTTAATGTGACGCAATTAGGTTATTCGAAACCAATAACTTGGCGAGCAAAACCGCAAAGTATTATATTAACGCAGGTAGGTACTAGTTTGGTACTTCGCTCAGGAATCTTACACTCGATGCAAGCAGCTCGATTATTAAAAATAATTACAATTGTATCTACGTTTATTTCCCAACAGTTTCCTTGTACCTCGTTAATTAAATGTTCACGATCGAAATCGAGCGTTTCCCCTAACTTGGAAATGTCATGGGCTTCGTGGAAAAGATATCAGTTAATACTTCAAAGTACGCCGATATGAAAACAGTTCCCGGAAGCGGTTCGAACAAAGCAAATATAGGATGAGTTGCAAGTCATATCGTTGGTCTCGCGCGCTCAGTTCGCGCCTATACGTCACCGATACTGGCAAGCCGCCATGTAAACACACCACCAAATAGGGCAATGACCACCATCACAAACGCAAATAGTATCGTCTATTAATATACTGTTTAAAAATAGGTGCAAGAAAACGAGGGGAGCACACGTGCCATCTAAATATTAAGAATGATTATTTAAAAACTATTTTGAGCCGTGTGAAGGCAGTAAACTAAGCTTTTCCAATAAAATCACGAAAGGATGAGTCATGGGTGAATGCGGGGCCAAAATTTTCCTAGTGATTCATATAAAGTGAGTGAAGCGTATTTTTCAGGTGGACAAAGGTGGACATTGTTCGCTAATTGCTTTGATTTGAGAGAAACGGTTGTAATGGGACGTTAGCGTCATGCGTCCACTAGAGTCCACTCCACGCGGCGCTTCAATTATGGCTGGTTATATCTAGTAGGTACGGTAGGTAGTGTTTTGCGTCAAAGTTCGCACGTTGCCGTTGCGGCGTCGGTCGCTGCAAGTGTGCACTGGCGGGTAACTATGACGCAGTGGATATTGCGCCGTGAAAACATCGACACGTGACTGAAGGTCATGGGTTCACCGCACATGCTGACTTAAACACGACAGCGCCACTTGATAGCAAACAGATAAACTTGGTAGAAACTAGATTTTTATTTGAAAGGTCATATTCTAAACATTTTTTTTCTGTTCTTAATCGTCGAACATTTTGTATTTACAATATAGCTGAGTGCTGAAAGAAATATGTGAATTAAAGTAATTTAAATCGACAAGGCGTGGGCGACGCCAATAACGTACCTACGGAGGGCATTACACAGACTTCTTTCTACCGATCTTTCGCAAACGCGCCTGTGTGCGTGCGTGACAAAAAATTATAATGAAAGCAACACTAACGCGGTCGCCACTCCATTGAAGATTAGTCACCAGTCCATTCAGAAGTAGGTATTTTATAGTGTGCAATAAATATGCTCCCACGTAGCCGCCTCTCACTGATTGTCGCCCACTGCTCCCCGAAAAGGCTGCCACGAACTAGAAACTGACGCCACCTTTTGCGTGGCTTGATCGCTTTATTTCATAATCCAATAACGCCTTCAATGCCTTGTCATACATATCGAATATGACAACGACTTGACGAACGACCCGATGAGCTCTGTTAGAGATTTTCAACTATCTTGTGATTCCAACCATTCTTCGATTCATTCATTTTTTTTTTACCGCGTTTGTGGTAAGAGAAAGGACTCGATCATTTTGTTTGTGTATTTTATGTTTCATTTTTGGCTATGAGCTGAAAACCTACCACGATTTCAGAAAATTGATCTTGTGTGATATACATACATCGGGCGTTCAAAACATTGTTATTGATATAATAATATCGCGGCTCAATAAAAGGAACCTTCAAACTTCTTCAGAGGGAAATAAACTGCGCAACTAATCGACATTAAACGATGTAATTTTTTGCTTTACCAGATTACATGGAATTTCCAAACCTCAAAATACTCTTTTATAATCCATTAGCTAAAAATCTTGTGCAATAATAATTTTAAATCCCAAATTCACACACATAGTAAATCATAGTTTTAACCCGAACACTCGTATAATTGTTTCTTTGGCTAATAATAAGTTCGGTTAACATAATAAAAAGCCACCTTTTAGCCATACATACGATCTTAGAACGTATAACTGTTATTAGTCCTAAACCACGTGACAAATCCGTAGTTTTTGACTTCCAGATGTAGTTTTTAGGGTTTAGTGATAAAGGGCCTTAGTGCCTAACAATCTAACTAGCAGACGACACCTGATAAATGTCAGATTAATTACAATTAGATATTGTTCGTGGACTGTCCAATTGTTAATTATAACCGTGTCGAACTACTGCATAGCAACGATATTGTCTACAGCAAATGGACTGGCACTTAATAAATTAAGCTTTATGTATCTTGAGTACTTTATATTTCAAGGAAACTGCAAAAGTTCGCCCTAGGCTCGATTTCACCAAGACGGAAAAATAGCGTTTCTCAAATATATTTGTTAATATCCTGGGTAAGTACTTATGCTAGTGCAAACCACTGCATGCCACTGCCCTGTATAAATCTGATTGTCAATATTTCGTGAACTGTTTAGCTAGCAGTGAAACATTTGAGTTTGTAGACCTCCAGCATAACGTTTCGACCACTTACTAACTTAAGTCCTAGAAATTCGTAACTAAGAGTAAATAGATGTAATAATATGAAATGCTGTGCTATCGTGGACACAAACAAAACACATGGTAACAATAATTAATCGAAAATATTTGTTTGGTAATAAGTTTTATCGTAATAATATCTCCGATGATATGAACCGCACGTATGCGATACTGGTTTCGAAGTACCTACCTACAGTTGGTTCCGATCCTCAAGGCGTGCATCTATTTATTGCATTATACATTATTAAAGTTCTATCAGTAGCATCTTGAATTAGGTATTCATTTGAGTATTTAACGTATACTGATTTTCCATACTGTTATTACGCATAACTATTGCAGGTTGATCTATTAACTGCCTATTTGACTTGTAGTAAAATCCCAAGCACAAAAAACGTCTTTATACTCTTAAGTAGGTATATAAGTGGACTTACCTCGTTTATGTGTTTGTATGTCTTGATGAGATCCACGCTGAGTTTCCGTAAGGGCGCCGTAGAGGGGTCCCGAAAGTGGTGGGGTATTCGGGCCTGCATTGCCTGGGTAAGTAGAAAATACGGTCAATACAAAGAATTGCCACAGTAGATGACAGGAACAGTATGACGTCTACATGGAAGCGGCGTCTCTCTGATAATTTATACGTAGTCACATACCAGCTGAATGTCACCAAACGGTTGGGCAGCACAAGTCACAGTACGTTTGGTTGTTGCAGTTAGATTTCATATGTATAAAGCTGTAGCGAAGGTGTAACAGAGAAGGCGTTACGCCGCAATTGATCAAAACAAACACCTTACAATGAATAACTACACACACATAATTGAATACTCAAGTCCTGCTAGTGCATTTGATGTGCTTTACATTTTTATGCTACGAACTGCGTTATTTATACTACTTTACTTAACTTACGACTCTACTTTACTTACATATAAGTGTTTCAAGAACATTATAGAGACGTCATACTGCTCCTTTTACTTTACTGTGGTTTAACAGTATAAGTGGCAAACAAATAAAAACTAGGACAATTTAAAAAAGCGAAGGAAGCAAAGAAAGCAGAGGCAGATTGTGACCGAAGGCGTGTTGTTTACCAATCTCGGTAAATTTTGGTAACTAATATTAATAATTATATTCCAAAAACAAGGACTAGCCCACAGCTAGCGCCATATCGTCCCTCTTCTTGCTAACTGAACTATCTGCCTTTTGATAGTTCGCGAGTGCAAGCGTTTTTCGGTTTGGCGCAGCAATGATAACGCTCTGGTAAAGTTAACTTTCACTTTATTCATGAAGTAATAACGGCTTACTACAGTAAAAAAAATACCCTAAATTTGCAAGGCAGCTTTAAAGCTCTAAAGGTTGTATTAATTGACTTATACCTATTTGAAGCAGATAGTTCTCTTTGTGAGAACTTTGTTTTCTGTTTTTGTCAGATAGATAGTCAGCATTTGCCTAGAAAAGTTGTAATTATTTATTAGTAGCTCAAGTTGTAATTATTTATTAGTTATTGTCATTGTCCTTAAAAACAATGTTTTTAAACATTTCAGGAACTTAGTTCAAGTTTAACTTACTTTAAGTAACCTAATAATGAGATCATCTTAATTACAGTCTCAAATACTATAATAAGGCACAAAAGTTTTACTTATTAGTTTAATAATAAAATAGGAATAAGGAATCAGTCTTACTTATTTGTTATTTTGTTATTAAAATATAATCATCCGAATTACTATTAGTTAAGTTTAGTATCCTTTCCTTATAAAAAACAAACAGCCTTATTGACCATAGAAATTTAAATTATACAAAAAACGAAAATTCTTCTTGACCATGGAAATCCAAATTACACGTAAATCAAACATTCTTCTTCATCATAAAAATCAAAATAACATAAAATACAAACAGTCTTACTGCCCATAGAAATAAAGATTGAATAAAAACCAAACGGTCTCATAACTATAGAAATTAAAATAAAATCAATACACTTTAACAAAAACTATCGGCCTGACAGCGGTTTTACCCGGTGCTGCTCATCTTCCCGTGGGAATAGTTGTTTTCCCGCAGTACCTAAAGAGTAGCGCGTGCGATCCACCCTCCCCCTTCCCCGCGTCGCCGCGGGGTGCGCGCACGCACACTACTTTGAAATGCCGTCCCGCCGTTTAAAAAAAAATATGGCTTAAGACCTAAATGCATAGATAAAAAGGTTCATATTTCAAAAAATAGGCTGTTGTTTCATACGCAAAATAACGACAACATTGCAGGCAAAAATTCTGTCTAACAGTCATACGTACATAGTACTTGGTTTTTAGAAAAATATGAAATTCAAAAAATCTTGCTAACAGTGATATGTACAAGAGACGGTTTGCAAGAATATTTACTGCCAATTTGTGCAGATACGCTAAACACAAATGTCGATTATCTTCTAAACGGTAGCCGATACAGAAAAAACTGTTAGAGAGAACTTGTTAAGAAAAAATAGAGGATCCTGATGGCATGGTCAGTGCAGATAGTGCCGTTTGACAGATAGGTCTGTTAGCAAGAAGAGGGACGATATGAGGCGCCCCGTTATTAGTAATTAATTGAAAGTGAAGTGTATCGTAGTTGAAATAAAGTCGATATAATCCTGGCCGCCGGAGTTAGTTGCTTAATTTCATACAAATATAAGCTGGTATCAAATGGCGCTAGATGAGGCCTGTCAGGCGATTTGTATTTGCAAGACATGACATCATCACAAGAAAGCAAACGATATTATTTTATAAATACCACCCGAAATGATGCAGTAAAACTCATTGTGATGTGCCAAATATCATAACTTGCTAAAGTGACGAACAATTCATGCTATTACATACTTACTAACACTTGTTGAAAGCAAACTAAAAAAACATGCATCTTGGAATCGTTTTCGAAATCCGTTTATATTAACTATGAATTTAATAGAAGCTTTTTCTAAGACAAAAAGGCTGGAATAGTTTAGGTATGTTACTTCACATTATTCATAGCTGTGAGAAGTCCACCACTGGACATAGGGCTGCCCTGAGCACTTCTATAGATGGTAATTTTGAACCAACCTATTCAAACATTACAAGGCCGTTGGTCCACCTCACACAGCACCGAAACGTCATTCGCTGTCATCAGGGCGCGCGCGGAGTTCATTGGTCTGTGGTCCACCTCGTAGGTTTTCGCCCTATGTACGCCTTTCAAGGCATTTTGTTCATGCATGCGATTAGATTTTCTTTAAACTTTTAAATATTTATGTTTTGTAAAGAAATTTCGATTCTAGTGGTCGGGGAAACTCTTATTTTTCCAGGGTATCGACACATTTATTAATTAATTTGCTCGAGTCTAGACGCGGACATTCATCGATCGCTGTCGGTAACACTACGTACAAACTGTTACAAAATAGTCGGTGAAACTTAGAATTGATGATCTTTACTCTATGTTTAGAATCTATATAAAACCATCTATATTTGCTGGAAGATGTGTCGGGCGCCTGAGGTACATTGGCCACGATCCTAGATTCAGCTTTTACTGAAAGATAATAGGTATTTTATATATTCTTTCAATTTTGCATCTAATTGAAGAAGTGTCACAGCAAAAAACGGCAGTCCATTGCAAGTAATAATCAAAACCAGCCGGCAAAACTATCAATAGACAACGCATCTTCCGTGGAACCTGCAGCATCTCACCCAGAATATATACAAGAGCGTTATGTGCGTTATACCATCGTTCGGCGTTAGTTGCGGCACGGTCAGTGAGAGCCATGAGCCAGCAAACTGCTTCGTGCATCATTTACCTGGGTGGGGGTGCAGTAGCGGCAGAAAGCGGCGGCACGGGCGCGCGCGGCGCTCACCTGAATGTCCGAGGGGGCGCTCATGGAAGCCAGCTGCTCCTCGGCCACCAGACGCCCGTAGAGGGGCACATGCCGCCTCTCCCCCGACCCCGTCTCCGGCATGCCGCCGCCGACGACGCCCACTGCAACAACAACAACAGTTATGTTACCAAAGCATACTGAAAGGAAAGGAAAATTTACAGAGAAGTTGATTGAAATCAGAAGCCAACAGCAGCTGTTCATTGAAAAATAAGTGAGAACAGTTCACTGATTTGAGCTGAAGTCATCCAATGGCAGCCCGAAAATGTGTGTAAATATTAACAGAATTCGGAGATACATTGCACATGAATTGGTCATATTTTCACTTAGTTACCTAGATAGGATTAAAATTTTATGTTGAAAGTAACATAAGTCAACATATGAAAATAAAAACGCAAATTGATTCGACTGAACGCAAATTGACTCGGTCGTCTGGTAAATTTTACATATTTCAACTTATGTTACTTAGGGATAGTTGTTCCTTAGCCCGCTCGTCCCGAGTTTTCGGTATAGGTCACTAGTAAAATTTCACACTGCATAATTTGTGGAAATTTTCATTTATTTTCGTACTAATGAATAAATTAGATACCTAGCATCTGTTTTTCTGTTGTATTTTGATTCGAACCTCTATCGATCTAGAAATACAATTTTCGGTAGTTGAAGTAGGTAGGTTAAATTATATAATTAGATTAAATTATTTTTTCTAGCTTAACTTTTCCTAGGAGAATCCAAGCATGAGCAAATATTCAAATTATCGACTATCTATCGATTAGATAACTATTCTATGCTGGATGTTATATTTAGTTATAACAACAACTAAATCTCGTAAGTGTAATATAATAACAAATAAAATAAAATAAAAACCGATCAAATGCGAGTCGGACTCGCCCACCGAGGGTTCCGTAACATGCACATCATATAATACGAACACCCCTACTAGCCTTAATTTTTAAATTTTGTTCCTTTTAATTCCTTAAAAAACATATTTAAAAAATACTTTTTTCCTGAACTTGTACAGTCAAGCTGACAAACGGTCAGACACTCAAACTGCCAATGTAAGTCCTATGCGCGCGACATAAGAACGGTCCAAAGTCGAAACTGTCTAACCCAGACTGATCTTGATTGTACTTCAAAACGAAGATACTTGGCAAATTTCTTTGTTCTAGGTCCTCAAGAAGTCAGTATATACCCTGATTAGAGATCCCTTGAGAAGGAAATAAATAAATAAAATGGACGTATCTTTTCTTTTCTACGTTAATTTAGGAGCTTGACTTTTTTGTAACTACTTTTTAATTTTAACTCTATTAGTATAAAATCTATTAATGTACTCTATCCCTTTAGAGATAAAGGGCTGTGACAGACGGACGAACAACAAAATGATCCTATAAGGATTCCTCATTTTGTCTTTTGAGGTACGGAACCCTAACATACCTACATTCAGCAAACTACAGTACGAACAGTGCATACAGTCTGTTTAGTGGATGATTTTCGAGTCTGTTTTGTGGATGATGTTGAAGAATTTGAGGGCATAAAAAGTATAATCCATTATATCTGTCTTGTTATCAGCACCCTGTATCGTTATTATAATACGGTCAGCAATTTTAATCCTCAGCACGCGCCGCGTAGCGGATGGGGGGGGGGGGAGGATTTGTAGTGCACACTCGAGGCAAAGTTGCCGATATTCGGGGGACAATTTGCCGGCAACTAGTTACCGAAGTTGGTCGTTTTCAGATCGATGGTGAGCGCGGACGGTGCATGTCAAGTACTAAGTAGATGAATATGCACGGTTTTAGTATGGAGGACGACACGCAGTAATAATTTGATGTTCGCTACATAATGAACGTGTCAAATTACTTATTGTATGCACTTTTTGGGTATAAAGAGGTTCGCTCGATCAATAAAATTTTACACAAGTTGTGTAAAGTAGTTCATTGTGGCCAGCAGTTGAAGCCATGGAGGAATCAAAGGCAAACCATTCAATTCAAAAGAAAACCATTTGTTTTGATGTTTAATATTTTTATGAGCTCAGTGACTTGTGAGCTTGTAGTTACCTATAACTTTGATAAAGCGCTAGCCTTGGACTTTGTTATTCATATCTTATATAAATATTTGTATCTATACAAATATCGCCTATAGCCGAGTGTATCTAATATTTTGGTAATGGGGTAATCCACATAAACTGTGCGTTCGTCTTGTATCGAAACGGAACTGGCACATTGACTGCAGATGACATCATAACGGATTTTCGGTGTGAATGAGCCGTGTTCACCCATAGATGCGCCCACGCGAAGTGTTTTCGTCACCGTAGCAACAAACTGAGGTGAATCATATATTTAATATGTAAATAACCCACTTTGTCTAATTGGGGTTTTGACTTAAACGTCATGGACATCGAAGCAATATGGCATGATCAAGTTAAGTTAATTTATATGTATGTCGAGCTCATTAATTATATTTAGGTAGGTTCCCACGTAGACACACAAGATTTAATTTAAGTCTTTAAAATTTAAACTTTAAGTTCATTCTTTTTTTAAAGTACTTCCTTAATCATTTACCACCTACCCAGTGAACCAACCTTGTTGGTACAAGCAAAAAAACGTAAATCGCATGACTGTGTACTATAAATTCCTCAAAACTCCTCAACCCATGAAAATTAATTTCAATCCGTAAAATTAAATCACCTCGTAAAATACGAGACCCCATAAAACAAAATGTCTACAGTTTGGGGTATTAACGCATCAGTAGATATAGGTACGATCGTAATAGTCGATTTAATGTTATTACTACCGAACAAGTTCAAGTAAAACAACCTATAAATGTACGTTTAGTCTGGGTCAATCCATTTTACCCACTACTTTAATTATAGAAACCTTCCCGTGCGAAGTCGGCTTTGAATCATCGCGACATTTCTACCCGTGGAATTCGAAAAGAACCTTTATATTATTTCATAAATAACTTTTAATTTCGTTAAAAATATTATTGCGAAGATCTATTTTTGATCTTGACCCTAATGTGCTATTACAATTACGTCAATAAACTGAAAGACCTTGTTTTTTTTCTGTTCTATTTTAAAATATTTTTGATGAATGAAGTAGGAATTGCTGCAGGTGACGTTATTGTATACCTGCTAAAATTTACGATCTACGTTTGTAGGTTACGGGAGGTCCGTCACCCTGATTCCACTTGTCCAAATAATATTTTTCACGATAAAGCAGTAAGGGGTTCTTAACCCCACTGCTCAAACTAGACTATTACAGAATATGACTGAATGAACTACGTCTACAAGATGGAAAAATATTAGCTGCAAATATTTAATCATGAAAATATTTTTCCACCAGGAAAATAGGTCGAAATATGAAAAATGAAATTCTTCTTCTTCTTATTTTCGTGTGGGACACCGAGTCATCCAACGACCCGATGAACCCTGGTGTCAGAGTTTTGTTACATAGAAGCCTTGAAAAGGGATAAGAACTTTTATGAAGAAAGGTGAGGTTATATTTGATAACTTGTTATTTGGTAAAAGCTGCATGCGCGGGGTCGCAGACGAACTAATTTAGTGTTATTTATGTACCGTCTGGCACGCCGTGACATTTCACAATAAAACACCGACGTTTCGAGCACCCGTTACAAAGGAGACCGCTGAACCAAGTTTGTTGAACGTCTAGCAAGTTCACGTTATGATATAGTTCAACTAAAAATAACTTAATCAAATTATAAAAGACTGAAGAAAGAAAGATTTTGTTCAATAAAATTTTGCTGTTTGTTCTGGCGCCAAAAATGAAATAAAAAATTTAAGAAAATCTTGTTTGTGTTTGAATGCTTTTCTTTTGCTGATTAAGAGTTATGATTTTGCTCGATAAAAGAATGTGTCATTATTTTACTCAGAAACTTTTGTATGTGAATGTCGCTCGTACGTAGTTAAAGTGATTGAAGGCCTCCTTTATCAGGCACACACGCGCAACTTGCATTCCGCTATAATCGGCCCTCACACATGCACACAACCACACATGTGACCGCTAGAAATGCAACTGCGTAGTTTATATGCGACGAGCGAGATGGACACGAAAATTAACACGATCTGTAGTTTCTTAAGAGAGTGGCCAATGACTGTGAGTTTCACCGGTGTGTGAATAACATAAGTGCATTTTATCATTGAGCGGAAAGTGTGGCCGAAAATTTCCCGCCAGTCGGCAGGTTGGAAATGAAATGATCAACATCCGGATGAGCGCGGGCTCGGATGAATGGCTTGTGGCACGGATTGGAATCAGGCCACTTCCGCTTATTAGGCCGCATTAATGGTCTTACGAGATCCGTCCAGATGTACTCTGTTGTAGCTGCAACCAACATGTTACATTGTTGCTAAGACAGCCTTAAAGCTGTTGCTTTGGACAATATTAGAGAGTTACAAATTTTATAAATCTTCCAAGCTATTTCGGTGAAACACAAATGAAATCTGCAGCTTGGCTTGATTGACAAGACTTCCACTTACAAGCAAAAAACAGGACGCATTAACTTATTCTGCGAACCGCGCCATTATCCGTCGATCATTGCCAAAGTGACCGTACACTTTCACTCGACCCGTCATTGCAAGGCGATGTGACAATTCGGCGTAGAAAGGTGGCGTGTGGCGAAAGCGCACGCGACAACCGATACCAACGATGTTCTGAGTCTAAGATATCGACTAGTTTGCATTTGCTGCGCAGTAAGTAACCGTAGCCAGGTTAGCTAGACATACATACATAGATTAACAGCAGCAACAGTCCACTGCTGGACATGGGCCTGCCCCTATTGGGGGAGGTATTGCCTTACTTGAAACGCTTGGCAGGCGGATTGGTAAGCGCAGTGCAAGATGTTCACAGGAAACGCTGCTGCCGATTCCATGGTCGAATTTATCCCTTAGTTGCTTTTACGATTTTCGGATGGAATCGGGGTGATGCTATTCTAAGCTAGCATCACACGGCTAGGTTAGCTAGAGCTCGGTGTTAATTCCGAATCCTCCCAGTGAGGCTGCAGATTGTCTCGGTGGGGGGGAGGGGCAGGGAGGGCCGCAGGCGGCAGTCGGATAGCGGGCCGACGAACGCTCGGAGACGCGTCTCTAAACCTTATTTTATAATCAGATAGACTAAAATGACATTTGGTGGGTTGCCACGTTATTGTATTTAAAAATAAAAATAAAATAGTGTTGTACCCTAATGATCATGATTCGAATAGTGTGATTGAAACTTTTTAAAAATAAATTTTGTTAATTTAAATTTTCATTAATAAATTCGCCTAAAAGACTAACATACTACTTTTTTCTAAACAAACTAACTTCACGTTTATTTCCTGTCTGATGACCGACAACAATACGTTTTTGTTGTTATCGTCCGAGGATTTGAATTTATTTACCAGGTTCACCACAGCAGCAAATTAAGTTATAAAATTTGTTTACCATATGGGTTAATGTTACAGTCTTCTATTTAAGCTACCTACCCATTTTTTTAAATCTGGTGGAAAAGGTAAATGTAAAAATAAAGAAAACGAAAAATTATCTTAATCACTATTTATTTGTGATGAATCCGTATCAGAGTCTTGAGTCTGTGACATTAATAATAAAGCTTTCTGTAACGTCATCAATGAGGTGGTCGAGTTGCATCATTTTGCTCTCTTCCTTTATAACATGATCAATACAACTCGACCACCGTTGCGGTGTCACCGTCTGCAGCCCTTCATTGATTAATTGTTTCAAGTCGGCCATTTTAAAACTTTTATTATTTCTGGCGACATGCCCCTTAACCTATGCCCATATTATTAATTCTATGGGATTCAGCTCACAGTGGTAAGGGGGGGGGGGTCTTAAGATGGTGACACCGTAAGATGCAGCGAGCTCATTGACAGCTTTTTTTATGGATCTTTTGTTACTATAGGCCGACCGCTTTAAAGTAACAAAATATCCATTCAAAGAAACACGGGCGACAACATTCGCCATTCGTACAAAGCGGGGCGGGGTAAATGCCAGAGAGGGGAACGAGTGTCGCTTCTTAGCGGTTAGTTTTCTTGGCTACAACCAAGGTCACAAATGTTTATTTGAACGCAAATGAGAACATAAGTAGTAAAGTACCTATTCAACCTTACATTTTAAATTACAATACTATTCATTGTTAATTTCTTTGAACAAAACGAAAAGTTGTGTATAAACGTAAAGTAACGTATATATACGCTTTTACGAAACCGAGAGTCAAGTATTTATTATGCATATTTATTTACAAATAAAACTCCATCGAGGAATCATCTCACAACAGTTCAATGAATAAAATGAATGAGTCAAACCACAACACTAGACTTACGCTGGCAACATTTAAAAAAAATAAGGCTGTTCTTAGCTGTCAGTTTAGTCTATCTAATTATAAATTAAGGTTTACGTTACCGCTCGGAACCGGCCGCCGCGGTGCCGACCGACAACCTGCGATAGGTATGCGAGGAATGTGAATGCTAGTCGCGCGGAGATAAGCGTGGGAGGTGCAACATAGCCGCATTCGCTCAATGTTAACCATAACCAGTAACCAACCAACACTGCGAAATTCACTGTAAATTATACTTAGATACAACATGCATCATTGGCGTGTTTCCCCATTCCAAGTTCGTGCACGTTACCATAGGCAACAAAGCTATTGACGTGATAACTAGAGATAAGAAAGTCATGAATTGGATCGTTTGCCGAGTGAGACATGACGCAATTCACACGAGAATGTAGAAAATCGCGTTATCTTTAACAATGATAAATATTAGGAGTGCGGAATTTCAAATTTATTTAACACATTTATACCTACTTTTGTATTAGTATTATCCAAACTTTTAACTGCACTAACAATTTGTATAAAGATATACATACACTTGGTAAGTATTAAGCACAAGGCCGCGACGAAGCCATGACATAAAGTTAACTAAAATATATGGGTAGCAACTGCGCAATTCTCGGCTCGGCTTCAAAGAACCCATTAAAGGCGGCCTCCTTGACATATTGCCGGTGGATACACGACCCAAACTGGCTACCGAGGAATGATTGACACCTCTGATATGTCACTCACCACGACTCGGCTCCTCTCGCTGCACCGACATCATTATATCCTCTCGCACTGTAACATCCCACTAAGGCACATAGAACAACTATAAAGAATTTATCACCAGCACTTATGAAACAAAAGGGCACAATCGCAGACCACCCACGTTAACTGTTTTAATGAAACAAAGAAGCACTTTGAGCATCCGGCAATCGTTAGCAATCATCGTAAGGTGCAGATGCGCGAGAGCACTCCTCATGTTTTTTTAACTCCGATCGGTAGGCTGCGTTTTTCAGCGAATCGTTGTCGCAGTTTACGCGGTCAAACAATAAATCTGTGAGAACGTTGCGTCTATGCAGACGGCGTCCTTGCGCGCGTCGCCGCGTGTTATTGTTGGGCAACAATGTTGATACACGTGGCGTTGTTGATGCGTACTTAGCCTGCGGCCGGCGTCGATAAGGACGGTATGCGCGCGCGAACCGTCCGCTACAACTAACGCGCGATCCCAACCAACGCTGGCTGGTAATAACCGAGCGGAAGGCCACGTGATTCAGATGACAAACGTGTCGGTAAACTCTGCACACTGACCGATCAAGGCGATCGTTTTTATCGATGATCGATTTATTTGAACTATCGACGCGATGACGATACGTTTTCCTTGTTATCGTCTGTATTAAATCAATTGCTCCTCGAGGCGCCTTTAGTTGGCGTTTAATGTTGCAACTTTACAAATGTGAAGTGAGTTTTCTTTTGATTTAACATAATAGAGAGACAACAATAGCTACGGTTACTGCATCCACTGCAGTATTTTCGCATTGTCTACATTATGTTATTAAAGTGACGTATCATGCAATAATAAGTTACGCAGTTTACAAATAAGAGCTCGCAATCTCATAAGGTACCGGACTACGTTCTTGGGTGACGCAACTCCAGTTCACATTGAGGGAAATCGGGGCCCGCAACTCAAACGGTCGTATGCATAAAACTACACGAATTCCTTTTTACCGAGCTGCTGCCAGCCACGCAATTTCTCCGATTGTATGCAAATCCTGGGCGCAAACAAAGGATGAAAATGCACCGACGTAGACGTTCAGCGTGTCCCACCTGTGTGCTCGGTCGGGAGCGGGTAGCGGGTAGCGGGTACCACCGCCCCTACAGTCGAGTGCCGAGTCGGGACGAGCTGGCACACCCGGCTACCGCCGCAATCCGCCCAGATCAGCATCGTCAACAATCCACTAGGATAATAATCCAGACTGAATCTCATCTATTTACATACCACCGTCTTGTCGAGAACACTTTTATTAGCTGTTTTCAGCTGGTGAATAATTCACCGGGTTTTCCATTGGCACTTAGAAGAATAATGCATCTAGTATATTTTCATAGCGACAAGGACGCTCGACGCCCGACGGTCGCATAAACAAGGCATAATCGGCTTCATTTGCATCACCTTGGCCCGACCGCGGCCGCGTCTCCCGAAGAAACGGAACGTGAGCAAACAAATCGCAAGGAAAAATAAACAACACTTATTTTAGAGCAAGAAAAAGGTAAATCAGATAAATGTAATGTAGTACGGTTTGGAAGAAAAACAAAATTGTAAAAGTAATGACTACACCTAGTCTTGATTTTTTGGTGTTTAATTAATTAAATTAGACGAGGGCGACGGGGTACTGATATTAAGGTTGGAAAAGTATACACAAGTTGGAGATGGTGAAGTATTTGAAAATGTTTGAAAAAATTACCAACTATGACACTATTAATCAATATGTATTTTTTAAGCTTCATTTGGTTTTCATCTTGGTAGGGTCAGCCTTTATTTATTGTTTTACTGATACTTAGTTCGCAAGATATATGTGAAAATGTTCGCACATAACACATTTATTCATGATGCAGCTTGTTGTATCAGTAAATCATGTAAATAAGTTTATAAATACGTTTCTTTTTCAATGTTTTGTGGCGGTTTCTGGCGCCAGGCGCTTATTGAAAACGGTCCGTATTATAATTTACTCAAATAAATTATACTTTCAGTAAGCAATTTATAATTTCTCTTTGTTCATTTTATAATTAAACCTTTAGTTTCTTTTGCATGTAATTATCGTTCTTTATTTCCAGCTAAGATTTATTAATACTGACAAAAATATGCCCAATTTAAATTTATTCTAAACAAAAAGTTTCGTTGTAACTTTGATGCTCATTACTGAGGAAAAGAAAGCCGCCACATTCTGCGAAATAAATTTAAGGCGTGGAGGTAGAAAGAAAGAAACTTACGATTAAAGTCACCTCTGCCATGTCAGTAAAGTAACTATCAGTAATTCTCATTTATTACTGTACCTCAATTGAAGGTTATTTGCCATACTAACCAATCTTGGCTGGAGAATTGGCGGAAGAGGTACAAATTATAGTTCTTAGGAATAGCTAAATCAATAAAGTTTTTAAGAAAAGTAGGGACAAAATAAATCTTGCAATTTTATACACAGTTTTATGTCAAGTTCACATTCAAATAGAAACTAGTCTAGACTTCAAGCGAACAGGTGTTCATTATAGACCAGTCTGCGTAAACTTCTATAAATAGTTTCATACAAATTGTGGCATTGCGGGAATTATTTTTATAAACTGAGAGAACTTAAGAGTGTACCAAGAGGTACACTTAATAGGTATTCACTTTTTACTTGATGCAACTAAATAACTAACATTGGTCTTGCAATTTCAGTAAATAAATAAATCTATTATCAATACACGCAGTAATGAGGTCGGTGTTGTAAGTAAATAGGTGCTGAGACTAGTGTTAGCTGGACTGGGAGAGTATAAAAAACGAATGCTTTCTATTCTAAAGTTGGTCTGAAAATTTATCAGAGATAATAATCGAAAATAATGCAATCCACCATGAAGACATGAGTGTCAGTCTTATAGTTTTCCAATTAAGATTCGTTACAAAAACTTTAAAGTCTTTGCAACTATGTCTATCTACACCACAAGTGATACGTAAAGAAGGTTCTGACATGACATCAGAAGAGTAAAACATCGCTAAGTTAGCCCTGCCGCGCACACACGTCGCTCGCTGGACATTGGTCACCTTGCGGGGCGCCGGCTCACGGTGACGGTGGACGGTGGCGCAGATGGTCGGAGGCCACAGGACGGGTCGCAGGCAGGTTTAACGGCCCCCGCCTGTCTGGCCGTTCACCCGAGGGGGGCCCGCGCGGGGGCCGCCGCGCCGAAACGCGCGCGAAAGCTACGCGCCCGCGCCGTTATCGACTGACAATACAAAGCCGGCGCGCGAAAACTATTGGTACTAAACTTGTGGGATATTTTATTTTATAAATGGATGGAGCCTGCTTTGCTTTCTCGTTTTATAATCTGATGGAACAAAACATTATTTTCAGTAAAAGAGTTAAGCTGTTTTTGTTATAAACGTTATATATCCTAGTAAAAATTTGTTATTAAAAAAATGGGTTTCAATCAACGCGTCATAGTCATAGTATAAAATAGAGTCGCTTCCCATGTCTTAGAGTTCTTACCTATGTATGTATGCTTAGCTATTAAGCTACAATAAGTTATTTATTTCAACACTGTTGTTTTTATGTGCGATTGTTGCACTAGTCTTGGTTTATTTAGTGAACAACGTAAACAATGATGAACGACAGTATTGCCAGTAATAAATTATGTTTGACAAGAGTGGTACTGTATTTCGTTGTATCATAGGCCGACATTAGCAATGTGCCGTTCCCAATTTAGTAATTTACTGGGAACATTCAAATTATTTCTAAAAATAAATCTCTTACAGCAGACCTAGGGTAGTGAGGAGGCATAAAGTGAGGCAGTTACTAGTTATTAGTAGTTATTTTTACCGAAAAAAGGTCACATTCCCACGGGAAAACAGGTACCAGTGGATGAAATTCTCAAAATAGCTTACTTTAAAGTAGATAATATATTGATGAATTATATCTTGGAAACTCCTGAAATTGAAGCTAGGCTGGCGGTCTTCCCATTTCCACGGGAAATTGGTTAAATTTCAACGGGTGAAACCGGTGGGCAGGCTGCTAGTTAATATTAAAAAGATACTAAAGTCTCTATCAGAAAAATCTTCTTACTCCACGAAAAAAGAATAGACAAATAAAGAACCTATTTTAGTAAAGGTGTAATACAAACATCCTGACTTAAAACCTAAACACTGGACAACCCACGCACTTGAATTCCGCCTCTTCATTGATGAATAAAACATTCACCGGAAGAAAAATATAGATGTTATTCCGATACGGCGGGAAGTCCTTGCGGAAGCCTTATTGATATTTTTCACTCGTACAAAATAAATACCAATCAAACTTTGGAAAAGCAAAGTTTTGTCCATAGTTAAGGCAAGTGCTGTGGAACTAGCTTCACCTCACGGAAAACTCTTATCTTTTTATGTAAACAATACCATCATCAGAATGCCCTTTGCCAACAATAGCAGTAAAGTTAGCAAAATTGTGGCAATTTATACCAAAAGTGTCCGTTCTTAGCGCTTGCACCCACGGCTATAATAGCAGCTATTTAATTGAACTATTTTTCTTTATGTGGTCAACGGCCTAATCATACAGCATCACTTGCCTTAAAAAAGCCTACGGATGCCAGTCAGACACATTTACCAGTGACATAGACTAATGAACAAGTTTCCGAATGAATTGACGTGTTCCGCGTTTATATTCCGTTCTTAACACATCAAATGTTATTATCGGTTCCCACTGATTTACGTCTCCGATCACGAGCCGAGCGCCGCTAAGAGTGTTGTGTACTCAAGTCAAAGATAAATTCAATGAGGGAAAGGCCTTTCACAGTTTACACGACTTCCAACTCTATTATTCCAAGTGAAGCTTTAGCAGTTCACGCCTAAGCAATTACTAACGGCGTTTCCTCAATTTGCCTGTCAAACAAGATGAAGATGAGCTGAAAACAATAAGAATGCTTGTTGATTAGCTTCCGTGCTCAGTACCCGGCATTTTGTCTTAAATTTGCGGTCGGCTGGTTACGATTATGGAAATTAAATGGCAAATAGCCAATAGACCCCCTCGACGCTATTGATCTATGGTTCCAATCTGTTTATCCGGGTTACGAGGAGCTTAACATTAATTTTCTAACATTGCCTACTGATTGTTACACCGTTAGTCTTGCGTCAATGATAGACGATGTTGTCTAAGATTTGAGATCTGATAGTCTGATACACCAGTAGTAGTAGCATTATGCTCCCTGGTTTTATGTTTTTTATAATGTAATTTTTTGTACTTAGTAAAAATTATATTAAGTCTTGTTTTTGTTGAATGAGTTCAACAGAATTACAAATCTGGGGCCTCTCAGCGGTAACAATGATCGAAGTCATCCACCCCAAACTTAGTGTTCACACTAGGTACATTGTCCAGCATCCAACCGAGACAGATTCGAAACAGCGGCGCTCTAGTTTGCAATGGTGGGCAGCCCGTGCAAAAACTAAGCAGCCATCGGCACCGCTGGGGCCCGGTGGGATGCGTCACAACAAAACAACGCTACGCCTCCAGCTTGGAGAGCAGCTCCAAGAAACAGCTGAGGTCAGATTTCGGTTCTCACGGCTCGTCTAGCTAGAAAGTTCCCGTCTTTTCCTCTATATCAACACTTGGAACATTTCTAGAACTCGCAAGAACATGCTAATTAAGTTTTGGCACAGAACTTTAGATTGGGGAAGCCTTAAAAGTTCGCAAACGTGGCAGCATAGCAACTCGCGAAATCTCGCATAATAAACATTGTTCAAGACTTCGAGAGCGCACACACCTACATAAATCAATAATGCTAGTACGTCTACTTTCTAAGATTGCGGGCTACGTCACGGACATTCATCACGTTACCGTTAATCCTATGGAGCTTTCCATACACATTCAATTATGATTACAATAACACACCGTTGCGACGCACAAAAACCTTACCGTCCGGTCGATGACACTATGAGGCGTTACAGGGTTGACTCTCATTCTCCATTATGTTATCGGTTCTATATTATGTATGGCCAGATAGTCGATCAGGTTATTTACCTTTCTTTATAATAGTGATTCTTCAAATGAGGTGGTCACAAAGTGTTGGCCATGATATCATCTTGTGGAATCACGGAAATATATTCCAAGGCGAAATTGCGACAAAGCGCTTGTGTAAGTGCGACTTATTTCAATTAAAATGTAAATGTCGGTGCGCAATGAGACCGGTGCAGCAGAAATACATTTGGTCGACCGTCGTCAGAGGCGGGAGAAATCTCAGCATTTGGTTGCCGTATCTGCATTCTGTTATACCCACACAGATCTACGCCTCTTCCCCCATGTGGACACCTCGATTATCATTGAGATTAAAACTTTTCGTAACTGAATTTTATTGATGTCATATTAGGTGCTTACTGATATAATATAGTTATCCTACTTATATTATAAATGCGAAAGTTTGTATGTTCGTTTGTCTGTTTGATACTTTTGCACGCAAAAACTACTAAACCGATTGCAATGAAATTTGGCACACATATAGAAGGTAACATGTAATAACACATAAGATATTACATGTTACCTTCGTATAGTCCGATAGTTTTTATCACCACTTATGCGAGCAACGTCGCGGGTAACAGTCTAGTCCTTCATAGAACAAAACCTCCCAAAAAGACACGAAAGCAGCAAAAATAAATATGCCACGAAACAATTAAGGCTGGTGCTCCTTAATTGTTTCGTGGCTTATATTTATTGCTGACCCAACAAGTAATCCGGAAAAGATCAGGCTCAGAGCCGGAAAACCGAAAATTTGTTTAATTTTTTTAGTCCAAAAAACGTACAACAAACGCACGATATTTCTTTATCAATGCAATTTCAACCAACCGTGTTTTGAGCACTATGGTTTTGTAGCATATATCTTGAAGGTTTACTAATAAAACATAATTTGAAGATTTCAAGAAATGCGATACAAAATTCCGAATACTATCCAACCATGCTCGGTTGATTTCGAGGCCCACTTCACCTTAAGATACTAACAAAGTTAATAAAATACCGTATTTCTTTGATACAAAGTTTCTTGAAATTATACCCACACCGTTTACATTTAACAAAGTCAAAGTTACACGGTGCACAAGTTGCGAAGTTTCTAATTATTCGAGACAATTTCACCCGTACAATGCGCACCGGCAATTTTGGTGGGTCCAATAAATCGTCGTTCCGCATTCCAATGTGAATTTCATTCAGGGGTCGCTGCGAGGCGTCTAGACTGTGTGTCGGAGAAAGGTGACCATTCACCAGTCGGGCGGCGAGGCGGCGAGCAGAGACCTCGCAACGATAGCCGAAGACTGGTTATCAGAGAATTAGCAAGCCCGCCGCAGGCATGCGATCGCCGGCACACAAACTTATCTGCCGTGGGCACTTCTCCGCCGTTTACCGTTCCGTCAATTGCGTATAATGTACCACTAGTCCGGTAAAAATCTCGGCGGTGTTTGCAAAAATTAAAAGGTACCTACTGCTCCTTTTCAACTGATGGAATAGGCATCGGCGTCTGGTTGGCATTTTATGCAAACTATAGCTTTCTGCATTTAAGAACTTGTTTAGGCAGAACGAAAATCTTGGCAAATCTAACAAAATGATATTAAGACTGTCTGTCCGTAGTGAACAGTATCTAGAGCAGATCTAGGGGCTAGGGACTTGTCGAGAAAATGTAATGATTTGCTTTTATTACTAAAATCTCATTAGCAACTGTAAAAAAATGTGAATTATGCACGAAATAGCGATGTACATTTTTGTTTATTTAATTTGCCCACGCTCGAGGGTATTGCAATGACGAAAGTGTGTAAAGTCACAGCCTAGATTTGGTTTGCAGATATAAACGTAACAGCAAATTGCATTTATTATAACCTATTTTCGCAGCGCCATTGTGCTACATAGGTATATACGGATACATTAAACCGTGAAACCTAAATTTCGCAAGAAATATTTCTCCCAAGTCTCGTGAGCTGTCAAAACAGTAAAGTTATACGAACTAAATAAGCGCCAGACGGGCACTTTCCAAAGAGGCCGATATCATCTACATGGTGGCGGCGGCGGCGGCGCACGAAGCACGACCAACGTTTGGTTTTAATGACAGCACAGCGGGCCGGCGTGGCATCCGCGTGGCAACAGCTTTCAGACGGTCAATGAAAGTTGATCGCGGCAAAAATACGCGCCTGTTCAGCCAAAGGCGCGAGCGCAAATACTCTCGCTCACCTATTTATCAGATAATTACTTGACTACAGGTATTCCGTACCTCTATCTCCGTTTTAAGATTTAAGTAAAATTCAGTCATTCTCCATTTTGTCTTAACATTTACGTCACGTAATTTATTCAAAGGTTTTGTTTGTTAGCACAACTTTTTTTTTACGCTTTATCCTTATATGTATTAACCAGCAAGGCCATGTCCTGAACGTTGGGAATTCCTAGTTGTCCTTTGGTTTAAGTGAAAAAAAATCCTTTTAAAATCGAGGAAGTTAACAACAAAAGATGTTATGTACAAACACTATTATTTGTAACGTCCAAATTCAAATTATGACAGCGAAAGTCTTAATATTAAACAATAGAGAAGTCAACCTTACACCTGAAAAAGAAACGTGCCACAATCCGCTTCAACGAAACCGAATCGGAGTCAAAACAATTTAATTAAATGGGGAAGTAATTAGGTGTTAATTCGGTTCATTGTCAGTCGCCTGTTTCCCTAGAAACTAGGTATCGAGATCTGGGTATCTGTGTGTTATTTAGATCCGAATGCAACGATCCCGGTACTGTGCCAAGAGCGTGGGAGGCACCCGGCTGCTTCGCTGAATAAAAATATAGGTAACAGAGTTCACAGCGTGTCATCGGACCCAGCACCCGCCGACCGAGTTTTTTGTTCTTTCTGAAGTGTTTGTGTAATGGTCAGTCACGAGACCTTGCGACAATCCATTGGGGTGGTCGAGGTTACGTCAATCCTGACTCCTTGCTCGCAAAATATACCTACGAATATAGGATAGTGGATAGTACACCTGCCTGCTATGCCGAGGGTTGTGAGTTCGATCCCCAAGGGACACAAATATTTGTTATATAATTTTAGGATATTTGTGTTTAGTCTGGGTGTTTCTATGTATAATATGTATTTATTTACAAAAAAAAGTATATAAGTATTAATATCTGCTATCTGGAATAGTACAAGCTTTGCTCAGTTTGGGGCTAGATGATGCTGTGTAAATTGACCAGGATATGTATATATTTTATTTATTCTATTAAGTCAAAAAACTATTTACAAGCATATGGGCTAAAGAATATGTCAATATTGATAACACAAATTGGCACAAGTTTCTTTATGGTCATACTGTTAAAATAAACATCATTACATAAAAATATTATTCATCATCACATAGTAGTATTTTAATTACTATTTAAAATTTATTTATAGTGTATTAAACCACCAAAACCAAAATACGAAACCATAGGTTTATAGTCCCAAATGAAATGAAGCTATCTTTATCAAAATGATAAATGAACAACAACAACACTTCTTCTTTTTCGAGTGGGACACCTCAGTCATCCAACGGCTCGATGAACCCTGCTGTCAGAGAGTTGTTCACTAAAAGGTTGTGTTGTGTGCTTTGCATTCAATAATGTTCCGTATGCCTCATGTATATGGAATTGTCAGCACGGAAAATTTTATAATGCTTAGTGAGTATGGGTAATTTTATGGTTAAATAGCTTAGCTTGATTGAGCCATATAATTTGTTGTAAGTCTTCCAAATTCTGATGGGGTCATTCAGATCATGAAACTAAACAAATTTCCCCTAGAAATATTTCAGTAAGTGATAAGATTGGGTAAAGTTTCTTAATTTCAACTTTTAGGAAGAGATGTTAATCAGACCTGCTAAAAAATTTCAATTGGACTTTGTTAAACTTAAATAATAAATTGTTTAGAATGAAAACTGTAAATTTATTAATTTAATTAATTTGGTTCAAACAAAGCTCATCATCATCAACATATCAGCCTTAGTATGTCTACTGCTGAACATGTGCCTTTCCTACCATGTTGTTTCATAGAAGCAGCATGAATTTCTTCAATTAACCAGTCATCTGTCTATCTCACAGGGCCTTATGCTGTGCTTACTGGTATTTGGTCTCCACTCTACAAGTCTTCTCGTCCTTCTAGCAATGTGGTCCGCCCATTGCCAATACAACTTGCTGACTCTTAGCATGGTTTACATTGTCTAAATCTCGAAATATCATCAAAATAGAAAGAAATCTGAATCTGGTTTTAAGTTTTATTGAACAATTTTGGTCAGAGTATACTTTTTGGGGGTCAGAGTATACTTTTTGGGGTAGAAACTTTTCTTCGGAACTACTAGAATTACTTCAAATATTTCTATATACAATAAAACTTACAGGAAGATGAGCAGCAGCAGGTGAAACTGTTTAGCCAGCAGTATAGTTCCACAGTTACTTGGGAATCATCACTAGATTTGTGTTTTTTTTTTTCTTTATTTATTAAAAGGTACATAAATTTTACAAATAAATTACATCTCGCCAAACTGATAGTCAGTTTGTTGGCGAGCTTTGCGCTCAACATGCTAAGGCACAACTTGAAGGTTTTAGCTCTCTCAGGTAAAATGAAAATAGTTTTTTTGGTTTGTTTAAAATAAAATACTCTACCTATTCTGATCACTGCTAACTACTGTAATCATTGGCAAAACTGAAATGTTTGTCTCATTTTTATAGTAGTGGAAAATATGCAACTTCTCACTTTGATTTTCCTCCTCAAGGCTTTATGTATATTGATATGAGACTAACACTTACATTTGTTTTTGGCATTCTCATCCATGAGCATGCTGAAATGGTGATGGCGGTTCCAAGCAGCCATTTTGCCTTCGTGCGGAGCCCCGAGAAGCACCAGGGCCGCCCCGGCGGGCCCAACTCCGTCTAGGGGCTCCAGTGTCCTCAGCACTACAACTTTGTCACACACTCATAACCCGAGCGGCATAGCTCACTCACTCGCGCCGAGACGCTGCTTCACCGAGATGCTCCGCACATGCCTTATGCACTTCCGAACTTATTTTATGCACTCGCGGGTAAACACGACCGACACGGCACACCGCGGTGATTCACCTCTGACGCCCGACAGCCCGACCGCGCGCTCCGCACTGCAGGCGAACTGTTTGCATGCACTAGCCACTCGCGAACCGCAGCCGACTGACACCCAAACACTCGTCCGGTGTCACGTGTGTGCTGCAACGACCCGCACAACAACGCAATCCTCGCGCACCAAATGCACAACCCTCCGCGACCACCGTTTGATCACAAAATGATTTTCAGTGCTCTACGATACGAGCCAGCGTGACCGACGTCGCGATTTCCCCTCGACTAGCCGACGACTGTTTCAGGGTACAGCAAAATAATAACAAATGTGCATGAGATGTTCGCTGTATTGTGTGCACGTGGGTTGCGTCACGATTTCGACTAAATATTATGAAATCACTGCGGCGGATGAGAATATGAACTGAAAACACCACTGGACATATGTACGCACGGTAACTAGTGAGCTGGTGAAATATTCCGATTTTCTTTGAAATACGAATCACACAGTCGCACACAAAAGCATCAAAAGTAATTGATTGGCCCAAAGTTGCACAATATTATAACACGAATAATTACACTATTTGTAAACAAAAACAGCCCGCAATGCATTCAGAAAATAGCAGTTTAGAACAATAAACGCGAGTGCGTTGATCAAACGCGACAAATAAGACAAAACATGGCAGACTCGACAATGCAACGCACAGGAGTTTGTCTCTGGTCTTATTTTTTTAAACGCGCAGATCATCGTCTGTGGTAGTTACGTTCCATTTTATGATGCTATTGTATTAGCGGGAAATTAAAATCAAGTCTGAAAGATGTGGCTAAAAATGTGATGATTGAACCACTTTTTTCTCATAATTTAATAGCATTTATTGCTTTTTCAAGTGTGAAATTAACAAATCAAACCTTATGATTATTTTTATTTCATTTTCAACAAACGTAAACTGCGCACATCGGAATACAGCACGCTTTACCAAAGACAACATTCTGGGCTGCCAGCTCTTGTAGTAGGAAATATTATATATGGTAGAGTATTTCTAGGGTTCCATACTTAAGGGTCAAAAGTGGGGTGTCTATTTTGTTCTAGGGTCCACAGCTTATTTCAAGATTCTGCCTTCACATACCTTTTGTACCTCTGATAAGATTGCTTATTTTGGTAATGAGAAGATTTGTACCGCAAAGATTTTAGAAATATCGCCATTTTACAGTGTCACAGGGTCCAAATGTTTTTATAACCTCAAAATTGGAAAAGCTTCAATATCTCTGCAAAGGATTGATCTACAAACAAAATGATCGCATGGATGCCGTTACAAATCGCAAATCTTTATTTGTACCGCTTTGTTATACCTCGTAAATACCAGATAGAGGAATAAAAGGCGATTAACGCTCATATGGCATTTGGTTGTTGGGCTTTCGTATATCTCCGTAAATATAGCGGTACAAATGTTCTGAATGAGATCCCAGTAACCATACAAGCGGTACATTACATAGCTACAACCAAAAAAGCCGTATCTGCTCTAATTTACGAGAAAACAACACTGTAAAATTTGCAAGAAAATGATATGTACATGACCAAAGCTAGGCAACGGTGTTCCACTTTTAGACTTTTAGCAGCGTATGAATATCGGATTCTAGACTTCGATTTGCACTTCATACTGACTGTGCAAATCTGTTTGTCTGTTTCACCGGGCTAATCTCCGAAACTACAGGAACGATTACCGAAGGCAATATGTGTGTAAAACGTTTAAAGTTTGTAACTGACGCGACTGAATTTCAATTTTCGCCTTCACCCCACAAACTTTTTTTCTTTGACGGTCCATCTGTGTATTAGTTACTTGCTTGAAGAAAATGAAATATATTTCGATATTTCATTTTCTTCAAGCAAGTACCTAATAAATCGGTTGACCGTCAAAGGAATAAAGTTTGTATGGCGCAGGCGAAATATAGTATTATTCGTCTATTTACATTATGCTGCGTCAGTTTACCAACAAGAAGCGTTTTATACGCATATTACCTTCGGCAACTTGTCATTATGGTCAATTCGTAGTGTGACCATACTAAAAAAAATAATAAGAGGAACAATCTATACATATCATAAAACAATAAAACCCGTGTATTGAACCAATTTACGAAAAACTAATCATAGATGATGTTAAAATATGAAACAATTTTCATAATTTATATGTTTCAATATTTTTGTCTGTCTGTTTGTCTGTTTCACCGGGCTAATCTCCGAAACTACAGGAACGATTACCGAAGGCAATATGTGTGTAAAACGTTTAAAGTTTGTAACTGACGCGACTGAATTTCAATTTTCGCCTTCACCCCACAAACTTTTTTTCTTTGACGGTCCATCTGTGTATTAGTTACTTGTTTGACGAAAATGAAATATATTTCGGTCGGTATAAAGTGCAAATCGGAATCAGAATCCGAAATCCGCATATTACCGCTGCTAAAAGTCAAAAAGTGAACACCGTGGCCGAGCTTTGGTCATGTACATATCATTTTCTTGCAAATTTTACAGTGTTGTTTTCTCGTAAATTAGAGCAGATACGGCTTTTTTGGTTGTAGCTATGTAATGTACCGCTTGTATTGTTACTGGGATCTCATTCAGAACATTTGTACCGCTATATTTACGGAGATATACGAAAGCCCAACAACCAAATGCCATATGAGCGTTAATCGCCTTTTATTCCTCTATCTGGTATTTACAAGGTATAAAAAAGCGGTACAAATAAAGATTTGCGATTTGTAACGGCATCCATGCGATCATTTTGTTTGTAGATCAATCCTTTGCAGAGATATGGAAGCTTTTCCAATTTTGAGGTTATAAAAACATTTGGACCCTGTGACACTGTAAAATGGCGATATTTCTAAAATCTTTGCGGTACAAATCTTCTCATTACCAAAATAAGCAATCTTATCAGAGGTACAAAAGGTATGTGAAGGCAGAATCTTGAAATAAGCTGTGGACCCTAGAACAAAATAGACACAAAACTGGACCTGAGACTGACTGTCACCAGGCTTTATCTCATAATCACAGATAGTGAGAGTATGTGGCGGCTCGCACGCGCTCCACATAAGTCCTGAAACGCGGTATAGAAGTTATTTCACCGATCGCTATATATACAACTTCCAAACATGTCTGGTTGGAACAGTCGTTCCCCTGGTCACAACTCCCGACCAGGTGGATAGCTATCCTTTTCCTCACTGTCGTCACTTGGCCTACTGGCCTCATCATCACTCCTCCCAAAAGTACAAATTTTGAAAGAAGTGAAGTGCACAAAATGTATTGTATTACTGTTGCCGCTATAACATAAAATGATGATACAAATTACATAAATTTTTCGTTTGATTTTCGGATCTTCCGCAGCCTCTAGTAAAAATAAACTTTTTAGAGACAAATCTGACAGTGAACGATTATATTATTCATACATTATACAAGCATGTAAAATGAAGCCTTTTTGACAGCTGTCAAAAGCAAAAACTACTCAAAATCATCGATAGATATAGATGGCGTTGAACATATGGGGGAGTTTTATACTCCTCCTTTTTGTGGGTGACACTGAGTCGTCCAACGACCCTATGAACGTCCTTGAAAATTTATTAAGAATTTGTAGTTTGATTGAAAGTTTGGAAATAATATTTGCCAAGCTAGTTGCACTTATTTTAGAGTATTTGATAGATATCGCTTTGGAGGTCAACCAGATACTAGCGATTGTCTACAATATAAAGACTACTTTGGAGATCGGGCGTCCGATTTCAGTTTTTATTAAGAGCTTATCGAGGCCAAGAAAAAATCAGATAAAAAAATAAAATCTTTAGAAAAAAGCAAAACGCTTTATGAAGCTGAGTCAGATTTCTTACTTAAAAATGCGAAAAAGACAAAAACACGGACATTTGTGGCATGGAGAAGAGAAAGACGTGAATCTGAAGGTAAAAGTCAAGGAATTTGCTTTAAAATTTGGTATTGACGCAAGTACCATACATGATCATAAGAGGATGGGAGGAATATGCTGAGCAGGGCCTCAAGAAAAGGGTCCGGCCGGTGGTCGTTGTGATGGCTGCCCTTGCTGTAAGGGACTAGATCAGTTAATTAATGATAATCTCGCGTAACATGCGTATGAAACTACGCAACCATCTCTGGACGGTAAAAATTAAGCTGAAAACAGAACAAAAGTATTATTGGGTGACGACTGCGAGTGCTCATAATAAAAGATGACCCAAATGATAAGAAGATTGCAGAAAAAAAAACATATTTTATCATAGTAGACAGTAAATGTAATGAGACACTGCCAATTGACATTAACATTAGCATAGAGGATTAGATAAAGATATGAGGTTGTATTTTGTATGTTACGGTAGGTAAATAAAAATTCATATAGTCTGGATTTTGCATTTTCATGTAAGTATTTCATCCACTTGTTGTGTCATTCTGATTTTGAAAGACCTGAATTGTCGTTCAGCCACCCCGTTCGTGCTGGGATGATTAGGTGCGGCGCGAATATGAAGGATGCCTTGGTCTTTACAATACTTTTTAAAATCATTAGAGGTGAATTGTGGGCCATTATCTGATACGATTATGCGCGGTAGGACAAAGGTGCTAAATATTTGGCTTCTGGTTGTCGTATTTATCATCGGTCGAATATCAATCCACTTGGACAGTGCATTACATAGGACAAGCCAGAAAGATCCTTCAAAGGGCCCTGCGAAATCTTGATGTTTTATTTCCCAGACTTGCTCTAGAAATATTGAGTTGAGAGCTCCTTGGTGCAAAGGCGATTTTCCTGACACTAGTTGCATCTCATATCGATAGAGTCGATGTGGTATTTTAAGGATGGCTACCATACATTAAATCTGACAATGGCTCGCATAGCAGATATGCCTGGGTGTCCACGGTAGAGGTTGGTGAAGACAGATCGTTGGGAGGCCTGTAGGACGACTCTGCCACATTAAGATACTATTCTAAGCGTAATAGGCCGTCACTTTTTCTGAAGAAAGGTGTTAACTCACGATGAAAATAAACGAAATTACTTTATTCAATGAAGGATAGTATTATCACTTATTATTGATCGAACTGCAATTTTCTCCTACCAATTTTCAATCAATTTATGACTTTAGTAAGAACTGGGTCTTTCGATCCGCGATCCTAGTTACTTGTTATATTGACATAACCTTGCATACAGCCCGTTCTGATGTCGAAGGGTGTGTGCCATAATTGAGTAGTGTTGACAGGCAATCGGCTAGGACGTTATTTTTACCTTTCTGGTATATTTCGTATATTTCACGTAACTATGGCTTCCAATAAGTAGGGCCAAACGAACTAAACGGTTATTGAAAAGTTTTGGACGGTTCCGTCGAGGGCCAAGGAGGTGGGTCAGGGGTTTATGTTCAGTTACTAAAATAATCTTTGTTTCACGCAGATACTGATCAAATTTTAGATTCCATACAAGAAAGAAAGATAGGTCTCTTGATCTGTTACTGAGTAATTAACTTCAGCAGTGCTTAATTTCCTGGAAGTGAAAGCTATTGGTTCCTCTAAGTTTCCATTCTTATGGTATAAAACTGCACCTAGGCCTTTTTCTAAAGCATCACGAAAGGTATAGGTATACACTTTTTCAGTCTTTAGCGATTAAAGATTTTGAGCCGGCCATGCATAGTTTTGTGCCTTGAAAGGTTTTAATTTCATGGTTTGTCCAACACCATTTGTGTCTATCACTAGTGAAATTATGGAGATCTCCGCAACATCCGAGCAGGATAAAACTTTTATGGAATTTAGTAATTCTAAGCAAGACCTCAGTTCATTTGAGTTCGCTTGTATGTATTCAATTAATTTGTTAAGCTAGTGTTGAAAAATTTACGGTGCTGTTGCAATACCAAACGGCATTCTGTTGTTTCCTTAAGGGCGGGGCACATCGGCTCCGTATCCGTGCCGTATCCAGCTCTCGTCCGTAGTCACGCACGAACTTATGATGTTGTAATGTATGGGACTGTATGAGATACGGCACACCGCTTGCGTTGCGTACCCGTTCCGTACTGCAGGCACTGTAGGGTTACGCCGTACAGCTTCAAGACAAACCAATTGCTAACTCTGCGTGCAGTGATGACGTTGTATTCTATGAGATTCCATATTGGACGTCACACCGACCGAACACGCACAGCTCTGTCCTGCGCATAGTACGGACGAGGTACGGACTACGGGCTACCACAATGCGCATAAAAAAATGTGCACTATATTAAACGTCAAATATTATGCAGCATAGAAGTAAGCGTAATCGTGTCGTGAACTCTCGGGCTGCACATTTTGTAATGCCTACTAATTTCTGCATGTTCTTGAATTATTACGGGAATTAATTACAAAAGTGTAGGAATAAAACGCGTTATGAAATATGCAGTTAAAAGTTCATTTCAAGTTTTGATTTAACATTTTAATTCTCAGAGCGCTTCAAAATGCGCAACTCAAAAAGTGTAACCCCAGATTTGGTGTCACGTCATCTAACTTTACTAGAGGTGTAACAATGATAGCATTTCGAAATCGATTTTGTCAACTATTATAGGTCAGTTAGCGTCAGCGGCAGTGATGAACCAGAAACTAACAATTTTTTTAAAATATCGATTTACAACATGCTTTGTTCGGGGTTTATCTCTGATAAAATTTAAAAACAAGAGTCTGTTAAGCGGAACGTGTCACCAACATTTTATTGATTTTCTCAATATGGTAACTATTACTTGTAAATCTACATGTCACAATTTCTTTTCGAGTTTTTCAGCGTTCTTTCAGTGACTCATGAAATAAATTTGCTCGCTCTTTTCTTCAATCTGAAAAAATAAAACGGTCAAGTGCGAGTAGGACTCGCGCACGAAGGGTTCCGTACCATTTTGTACGAAAATTGTATAAAAATCATGTTTTTGTATGGGAGGCCCCCTTAATTTTTATTTAATTATAATTTTTAGTATTTTTTGTTGTAGCGGCATCAGTAATACACCTTCTGATAAAATTTCATGTTTCTATCTATTATGGTTTATGAGATACAGCCTGGTGGCAGACAGACAGACGGACGGACAGACAGCCGACTCTCAGTAATTGGGTCTGGTTTTCACCCTTTGGGTATGGAACCCTAAAAAGAGACTTGCTTGGCAAATTATATCTAAACACATGACAGCTAACATGAACTCTCGTGTTGCACACATTTCGAGCGCGTGATGAAGGCACATTTCGAGAATTCGCGAAGTTTTTGAGAAATAAGCATGAAAAGCAATATGGCGTCGGCTGGGTACGCAACCGACCCCTTGCAGCTCTCGTCCGTAGGTACGCCGTAACCTGCGTAACCACGTCCGTATCGTGTCCGTAACCCAGTGTGGCAGGGTTGTACGGACGTGATCACGTGCGTGACTACGGACGAGAGCTGGATACGGAACGGATACGGAGCCGGGGTGTCCCGCCCTTTATTTTATTTCTGTTTATATTTGAGTATGTATGTAAGTTTAAGTATTATTTATTAGTATAAGTATTTGTGTAAGTATATTTTTATAAATAATAACTATTTATTGGTAGGTATTTAATTTGATAGTAGTTTTGACACGTTATTTTCCTTTAGTGTTATTTTTGTTATTTTCTCATTCGTGCACCCGCTTCTTTCTCTCTGTTTACCTTCTAGTTGGCCGGTAGAGAATGCCGTCTGGCATTAGGCCCGCCTTTTGTACAATGTGCGATAAAGTATAAATAAATACTGTCACGGCCAGATCTGCTCCACTTCCCTTATTTTTGCCCTGACCATAGCGCGACTGTAAGTAAAAGTAAGTTAAAACACTTTATTGCACATTCATAACACAAACAAAACACATAACAGGAAAACTTAAATTAAAGATGCGCAGCATTGGTAGTAATTGAATATGGTTAGCTGGCAGTATGTTTGTCTATGGTTACATTGACAGCATTTGACGCAGGAGTATAAGTGTTCTGTGATTTGACGTTTGTCGTCGTAATGTGTGCGTGCGTGCGCCATTTTGATTGAAATAAAATTTCATGCATGGCCATTCGTGGTGTTATTATTTGTTTGAATTTCCACACCGTACTAACTATTAAAGACTGAAAAAAGTGTAAAACGGTTATTCACTGTGTGTGAAAAGTTGAGTTAAAGTACTTAACAAGTTTAAAGTTATTGTTTGTTTTCATCATACAATATGCCCAACCGTGGTGGTAGAGATCGTGGAGGCAAAAATTGGAAAAATAGAGGGCAAGGTGATCATTATGGTAAGTCTATTTTAGTTTAAATTAAGCAGTACGCCTAGAAGATTTCTCCACTAGGTATACACTCTTAAAAATGTTAATTTTTATAGTTTCTTCGAGTCCCGAGTTAGGTACCTACCTTATCCTCGTTTTTTCTCGCTCATTCCATATGTCATTGAAATAGAGTTACCTACTACGATTGGTGTTCAGTCATGCCTTTGAAAGTCTGCTCTGAACTCTTCCCTGAAAGGTTTCAACTCCAGAGTTGAATTAATTCTTTTTTTGTTACAGAACACGATGATCGCTCACACGGCAACAACACAAGACGTGTTAGTTTCAAAACTACCACAAACAAACGTAAAAACCAATACGAAAATTGGAAAACACGAACTAATCTACTTTTGGATGATGACATTGATATGGGAGCCAATGCAGGAGGCCAGATGATGCGAAAACCAGGCAGGGGCCGAGGTGGTAGGATGAATTCTCCTGCACCCCGACAACACATGGTTAAACGGAAGTTCATAGCAGGCATGATGCCTTGGTACCAAATTATTATACCATATGGAGCCAAGCATGAAAAAGATGTGATCCTCAAAGCACTGCTAGGATTCCTCTCACCAGATATTTTTATTCCACACTATTACAAAATCAGTGGCAATGCAGCCATCTTCTATGTTGATGATGTAAAGATTGCAGAGAAACTGTTTAATGCTGATAGAAAAATTACAATGAGTGATGGATTCAAACTTGTTGTGATAGTTAAGAATTCAGTACCACAAGTGACAATAGATGATGACATGAAAGAAAAAATGAAGTTGGCTATGGCAAAGAGATACAATGCAGCAACCAAAGCTTTAGATTTGACAAAATTTCATGCTGATCCAGAACTTGCAGATATATTCTGTGCGTTATTCCGACCAATGATCATGCTAGCTGCGATAGATATAATTGCTGAGAACATTCCTGACTTGGAGGCTTTGAACCTCAATGACAACAAACTGCACGGACTAGAACACCTCAAAATCCTATCAAGCAAATTCAAGTGCCTCAAAATCTTATACATGGGAGACAACAGGGTGAGAAACACAAAGATGACTGATTATACAACAATGTGGGGCTAGTCTATTTATTTGTGTTATCTTTCAGATACCATTCCTAGGATCACTGGACCCTCTGAAGTCACTGCCCCTGGTGGAACTGTTCCTAAAGGGCAATCCTTTGGTGAACAGGTTTCAGGACCATGAGATCTACATCAGGTAACATCTATGGATTTGGTGCAGAGAATGTACACAATTGAAAAATTACTTGAGTAAAGCTGCATTGCAATGCTTTCCAATCAAAGCACATGCTTTGATTAGTGTTGCTATGATCAAAGTATGGTTGCAAAAGGTTTGAATCCACTTTATCATAGCTAAGGGGCTTAATTGTTCAGACTAGGTGGATACCCCTTGATATGTTACATTGATACTGGAAATTTGAAAGGTAGGGAATATGAAATGAGTCAGTAAAAATAAACAATTCATAATATTAAAACATGTTTCATATTAACAAGTTATCACATTTCTGTTTGTTATCTGTTTTGGGACATGTGTGTGTGACCAATTTTAAATAGATTTTGTTCTCATACATTATATCCAATAGTCAACTGACTATGATTAACTTAACAGAGTAGAGCAGCAATAGGCTGTGCAGTTCATACACTTGATAGTGTTGCAACCAGCATAACTTGTCGTCAATGCTTGATACGCGCACGTAAGGGCGAATACCAGCTGTTGCGCTGGTCGTGCCACTATCTAAATGAATGAGCTAAATTCATCACTATGTTTATCTACACACTGTCTTATATTTGCAGAACCCGCTTGACTGCTTCCGTCTAGCTTTTCCGCTAGCAGGAGGTAGTTTTGGGTTTGTACATTGCACCAACAGCAAACTTAAGTTTCTATGAGGATGATTGATGTTATTTGCAAAAGTAAAAATAATTTCTTTACTAATGCCATTAATCTAATCAAAGAAAGAAAGATGTCAATTACATTATTAATTTCATTTATGTTTACTTTTGCATACTAATTTCAACATCTTCACTTTTGTTGTACACTAGATCTACTAATCCCTTCCTTCATAATTTGTTTTTTTGAGTAAAAGCGACAAGTTTCACCTGGTTTCTGTAAAAAATATAATGTATATTTTGCTGAGGTACTTTTTTAAAGCATGGTAAACCTGAATCATAAATTAAAAACAATTTTACTCAGATTCATATAAGTCAAGAATATTGGTCAAAAATAGTTCTGTAAAGTTTTCAATCGGTAGATTCATTCAGCAGTAGCTAGCAGTCAACTTTATTTTCGCAGTAAATCTCGAGGCGATATTCACACACGAGACATGGTCGGTTGGCAATGCAGCAGAGTCTAAATTGTATTTCATAACTGATATTCATACAAACTTGCATAATAAGAGTCTGCCTAACGAAAGCTGGCCGACTTCCGCGCGGCAATTTAAACTATTCGTAAGCTGACAACCTAGATAGAGTATGCACTAAATAAACACAACTGATAACTCATTACATTTATTAGTGTGTAATCTTCGTTTTAAAAGGCAATTTATTCTTTTAACTGCCACCCATTACTTAGATGCGCGATATCTCCAAACTTCGATCAACGCGGCCTTACGTACCGAGACGGAAGACCGTGTTGCTTGAAGACTCCATTATGCCAATTTTGGAATCTGTCAAATCCAACCGATACTAGAGAACATGCCAACAAAAAAATTATTACCGTATGTCAAAGCATTAGGATGATTTGTCAGCAGCTAAAATTAGTTTACTGGAGTGACGTGATTATAAGTTGTTTAGTGTATAATCGGGAACCATTTTTCAAAATTGGCGCCTGGTATTCTAGGCCAGATATCGTTGGTCAGACTCTAGTGCCACCCGACACTTTCGTCCGCTGCTGCTGTATGCGTTCTACTGTTTGTGCCTTTATTTTCAAACTGGGGTGATTGTAGCTAAAATCACACATGCTTCAAAATAAGTGCCTCAGCTTTATGTGAACTGAAACTAACATGTAGAATGAGGTTTCAGCAGGTGCCTATACTGACATGAGTTGCCATGTTGTTTGTTTTCTCCAGCGATGTGCGGAAGAAGTTCCCCAAGCTGACCCGATTGGTAAGTGACCATTTCAGCAACATCATTATTAACAGCCTCGACAGTACAGTGCGAGATGATGCATTCACAGGGAACGCTGCTGCCCTTTTCCTGAATAATTATCCCTTAGTCGCTTTTTACGACACCCATGGGTAGAACACTTGACGTGAATAATATTGACTTCTTATCGTTAATTTGTGTAAATTCTTTATAAGACAACCCATGGGAAGGATGTTCCCTAAAATTTAACTTTAACTACCCGCAATAGATTTCAAAACCAATTAAAAGTTATACTCTGTCTTATAGAATAGTTGACCTCTATAAAAACATTACGGTATAATATTTTCTTGAGTTTGCACAACTATTACTCATCACAATAAAACAATTTGACAGTCATCCGTGATCATGGTGGCTCTGCAAAGATCTTGAAACGTAGGAATTGTCAAATCCAAAATAAACACTACTTGAACCCGTTAGAATTGTTTTATTGTGATGAACATTTTGGTACTTTATTTTTATGTTTAACGCACAAATTTTTGAAAATCTTCTCATAAAACAAATGTTGTATTACTGCAAGAACTGCTTTTGCTTATCTAGATGGTGCTAGTTATGAGATGATTTCTAACAGTTTTCATACTTTCCTTTCCATACATACATATATCACGCCTATTATCCCTTGCGGGGTAAGCAGAGCGTAAACGGCCGCTAAAACGGACATACACGCCACGTCTTCGGAAAATTGTGTATCGCCATAGTGACAGTTTGTCAGCTCTTCGCCTTAAATTGCAATACACACTCTCAAGTCCCTTAGTCGCGTGCGCCTCTTACGACTCCTTTACATATATGTATAAAATGTTATATAGGATGGAGTGGACCTACCCCCAGCAATTGGCTTCGACGTGACCGACGACGTAGTCCTCCCGCCTCGCCAACAGTCGTTCCTTGTCAACCCGGCCGGCCAGGACTTGGTCCGGGATTTCCTCACTCAGTACTTCGCCATATACGACTCAGATTCAAGGCAACCTTTGCTTGAAGCGTACCACGAGAACGCAGTCATGTCCATGGCGGCCAACTATCTGAGCAATGATAACAGGAATTCACCAAATACAAGGTAAGTAACTGGTTCTTTCAGTCAAGTATTTTTGTGTTCCTAAATGCAGCTTTTACGTTACTGCAAATCTCAAAATTAACACCAAATTATACTATTTAAACTTAAGTGAGACATAACTTAATCTTTTAAGAAAAACACTTAAAACATTCAACTTCTAGACATGAGCGTATCCTCTCTTTATTGGGGGTATTTGGGAGCTTTGCAGACGGGTTGTTGAAGCAGTGTCAAAACTGTTGTATTCACAGGTAACAGTCATCTCCATTCCTTGGATTTATCTCTTAGTGGCCTTGTACGACACCCACGGGTCCATTGGGTTGATGTTATTGCACATTTGCACACACAAACGCATTATTTACACGGCCAATTCATCAATACCTAAATTCGTCAACACTCATACATGTATTTATCAACAATTTCCTTTACATTTACATGAGACAACCCCTTTCCAGGCTAAACGCGTACATCTCAAACAGCCGCAACATCATCAGGATAACGGAACGGGAGTCCAGACGGAAGTACCTGCGCACCGGTCGGTTGCAGGTCGTCACATTCCTCTCTGAGCTGCCGAAGACTAAACACGACCTGATGGGATTCGCCGTAGACCTTATTGTTTTCACGGTGAGGCTCAAATTGAAGCAGCCATTTTGCTGAAATAGTCACCAAGATAAACTAAATACTTTGCCAGATAGACCAATCAGGGCGGTTGGCAGTGACTGGATGAAAAAAACGGGAGATCGTGCCTTATGGGGTACTGTAGGGGAGGCCTACGTCCAGCAGTGGACTACCATAGGCTGATGTGATGTGTATAAGTTGTTCCAGGTAGGTATTTGAAAGAATGTAAACATACAGACAAAGAGGAACAACATAATACTCTGCAACAGATAAGGACAGAACATGATAGCTGTAACTCAGTCATAGTATACTGTTTACATTCTTTTAAATACTATGGATACGAAAATATACTCTTATCATCCCTGTGTCTATAATAATTGCATTTCTCTTACAGCCACAAATGATCACCCTCTCAATGAATGGAGTATACAAGGAGCCCCAAGTGTCGGGATCCCCGACGCGATCGTTCCACCGCACGTTCGTTATAGTTCCCAACGCGAATGGCGGGTTCTGCATAGTCAACGATATGCTGTACGTCACCAACACTACCAGCGAACAGGTATGTAAATGAGTCCCTAGATTTTCAAGTAGCCTCCTGTGTCTATAAGACCCTCATTGTCCAATAAGCTTTCAGGGTCCATAAGCCCCCAATGTCAGATATCTATTTATTTATTTATACTTTATTGCACATCGTACAAAGGGCGGGCGTAATGCCAGACGACAATCTCTACCGGCCAACCAGAAAGTAAAGAGAAACAGAAGTGGGTGCACTAATGAGAAAACACTAAAGGAAAACAACATGTTGTACTACTATCAAAATAAATACCTACCAATACATAATAATTATTCATAAAAATATACTTACACAAATACATATGCCCCCAGTGACCAACAGTCCCCTACTGCACAACTAGCCCTGAGTCCTATATTGCCACGAAATGGCTAAATATTCAATGAAGCCATTAAAACAGTACACTTTATATATGTAGTATTGTACTATTTTTCGTATTTTATTATTATTTGGTACATTGTTATTTCTTATTTCGGTTCCTGTTATCCTTTGCTTTCGCACTGCTGTTTTTTTCTGATTCCTCCACCCAACGGTTGTCTGGAAGAGATCGCTATTAACGATAAAGCCACCTTCGCGCATAGTAGCTTAAGATGTTCGAGTTACATGTATTGCTTAATTTGTGCAATAAAGTGTTTTTACTTACTTGATTTGACAGCTGTTAGAACTATAAATAAGCTGTTGTTAGTTAGCTTTGTCTGTGTCCCACTGCAGGGCAAAGGCTCCCCTCTTTCACGCTACGAGTCTGTTGTTATAAAGTAATTATTTATTTCCCAGGAAGACAAGGCGTTCTCATCGGGGGAAACAGTCCCCACCCCCATGCCTGCCCCTCCCCCCGCAGCCATTGTGAACTCTCCAGCTGTGATACCAGCTCCAGGAGTAGCCGGGGAGGAGCAGCAGCAGCAGCTGGTGGCGCTGCTGGGCGCGCAGACCGGCATGAACAACCACTGGAGCGTCAAGTGAGTGTCACACCAATGTGAGACTGTCATTACACACTGTCACTTATACAAATACACTGTCGTAAGACAAAACTATCGTAAGCCTAGAGTAGGAGGACACTATCATAAAAGAACAGTCATAAAATAACATTTTCATAAAGGGACACTATCATAAAAAAAAACACTCATAAAGGGACACTCATAAAAGTACACTTTCATAAAGGGAAACTATCATAAAAGAATACTCATAAAGGGACACTATCATAAAAAAAACACTCATAAAGGGACACTCATAAAAGTACACTTTCATAAAGGGAAACTATCATAAAAGAATACTCATAAAGGGACACTATCATAAAAGAACACTCATAAAAGAAGACTTTCACATAAAATAACACTTTCATAAAGGAACACTATCATAATAGGACACTCATAAAAGAACACTTTCATAAAGGGACACTATCATAAAAGAACACTCATAAAAGAACACTTTCACATGAAATAACACTTTCATAAAGGAACACTATCATAATAGGACACTCATAAAAGAACACTTTCATAAAGGGACACTATCATAAAAGGACACTATCATAAGGCCACTCTATCATAAGAGAATACTATATGAAGACGTGGAAGACACTATAAAGAAATGACACTATCGTAAAATTACACTATTTAAAATGACACTATCATAAGATGACAATATCATAAGACGACGCTATCATGAGACGACGCTCTATCAATTTGTATTGTTTCAGCTGCCTACAAGAAACACAATGGGACCTCCAGAGGGCGCTGTTCATCTTCAACCAACTACACTCTGAAGGGAAGATCCCTCCGGATGCATTTATAAAATGAGTATCGGATTCCGAACGCGTCGTGTAAATACTAGCTAAGAAGAATCTTGCTTAAGTTGAAATGTGAAAGAAGAATGAAAAGAAAATTAAAAACATACTGTCCGACCGAGCCGATTAGATGAACATGATAAATTACATAGACTATTCGTCGAAAAGAGTAATAAAACGCTCATTCAAGCGCAATTTTGTATGTAAATGAAAGGGACAAATCACAACTATTCTGTTTCCCGGTATTGAACGTTTTAACTCCTTTCAGCGAATAGAGTATAAACGAACCCTGAAAAGGTGTGCAGGCATTTCTTGTGGTCGTCTAATCGACTTGACCGACTAGTAGATAGAAGTAATCACCGATTTCTTATGTTGTGTTGATTGATGCTCGATTTTAGTTCGGTGCTTAAAAATGTTTGTGAAATGTTGTTGAATTTTCTATAACTGTTTTAAACTGTTTTAAACTTATGCGGTCACACATAATGACTCAAAATACTTACAAAATTGTCCGATAGTTAAATATTGTTCCGTGATCATGGCTCATGCAACTGAGCCAATGATGTATTTTGAGCCATTTTGCTAAACAGTACAGTTTTTCCGAGTACTAAAAGGCGAAAAATAAAATATATGTCTAATTTTTTTAACACTGATTTACTTGCTCGATTTTATGCACAATAGTAAAATAAAATGTTCTTTTGTTTTATAAGTAGTCTAGAAGCATAATTTGTAAATTTTTGGTATGTTAGTTGTTCTTAAGTTAACCATGAAGTTGATTTCAAATAAGTTCTTGTAAAAGTTACATATTGTTATGTAATATTTGTATCTTTATGTTGTCCACTTATTGTAGTAGTCTTCTAATATTTTGATAAAAGTAAACAATTATTGTTTTTAATGGGGTCGCCACGACAAGGCCACGACCTTCATTACTTCATTTTTTCGAAGTAGTTTCTCAGTCAAACTAAAACCCCTGTTGAAAATATTAATAACAATAATGTTGTTGTGCATAATCACTAAAATCTGAAAATCAATTTAGACTATAAGATCATTGTAAAATTTTGAGTTTGCAATTTGCAATAATTTGTTCTTCAATATGCACTTTTTTTTTGTTTTGTAGTTCCTATAAGTAGTCATATCATAATGTAGTAAATTTAACTGAGTTATATGAAAACCAAAATATGTGAAAAAAAAGAAACAAAAACAACAAACAATGTAAAAAAAAAGAAAAAATGTTGACCTGAGAAAGTTGCTAAGTGTGATTCTATTTGTGGGGTACGACGGGCCGCATCTCGGGCTATCGGTGTTAGTTCACATTACACGATCTTGGTTTCACAGCACGTACAGAGTATTCAATGCTTGAGCCGGGCGGCGGGTGTGAAGTGACCCCCGGTGGCGGCAGAGGTCGATTCAGACCTGGTTGTGCGGCCGAACCTCCTAAGGCACCTTTGGGTACCTTTTGTGGGCTAGCTGCGAGTGTATACAGCCAACAAGAGCCTAAATCCGCCAGATATTGCTGTTTTTGAGAACGAAGCCGTAACCCTTTTGCAGGCCCGTTTGGGAATCGGGCGAAGTTAGGATCGACCGCAAGACTGTAACTATAATTGAATAAATAACTATTTTTCTTTAACCATTTATGGATTTTTATTTCTAGTCATAGCTTACTCTTTCGTTTTATGTACCTAATCTTTCGTCTTTTCCTATTTTTAGTCCACTCCTCATTACATAATCAACATTCTGAACTACAGGCGTTTAGCAGCGAGGCTCTCCGCGCCTGTTGACAGCGCCGCCATTCTCGTCCGATAATGTAACAAGGTGTTGTCTTGTACGGGTTGCACTATCTTGCTTTAGCGCCAACGCAGCGTGTTTTCGCAAAACAACATCGGATAGTATGAACCGCGCCGCGTGTTGGCGCGTCACGTCACGTAGCACTGCTCTTGTATTTTGCCAAATCTAGCCTTCTTCTGCCGAGGAAGGGTGAACCAACCAGCTCATGTAACTGAACAACTATCCCTTTTTTTTCAATGTTGCAAGTTAGTAACCTCTAGTCTAGGACCACCTTTAGTCATAGTTCTGTGGAACCAACCGAGTCAACTAAGTAATTAATTTGAACTGCAACGCAACTACAACCCACAAGAAGGTTACGGATAGGGTCAACGTGCCAGTCCCAAACTTCCAATGCAGTCAACTGTCAACGCCTAAATAATAATTTTCTAGATTTTTGTGTTTTTTTTTAAGTTGATACCTTCAAAACTTTTAAATATATTTTCTGGGCTTACATACATATTGATATTCTCTGGGTTCTTACACCTAACGAAAAGCATTCCGTACCTACCTGTGTGTATTAAGTACATATGGTAATTATAATAATTAGGTAAGTAATGAAAAAGCTAAACCTTAAAATGTTCAGGACAAAATTCTCGGATTTTCAACCATAAGACGAAACATCGATTTTTATTTACCTAATCTATTAATATTATTAGCTTTCATGTTTTAATGGTGTGTATGTATACTGCCTTGCGTGTAAGTCTTGTTTCTATTCTTGTAGAATGTAGTTCACTATTTCGGCGTCTCTCTCACCGCTCCGATAGCCGTGATCGTCTAGTGGTTAGGACCCTACGTTGTGGCCGTAGTAACCCAGGTTCGAATCCTGGTCACGGCAGTGTCATACACTGTCACGGCGGAGTATTCTTTTTAGTTCAAACTTGTTTTTTACTTTTATTTCGGATAATAAAGAAAAGTAGTTGTGCTTTTCATTTATATTTGTGTTTAAAAATGTTTGGTTTAATAACAGCGCCATCTTTCCGCAGTTGCACGAACCGAGCATCAAACTTCTCACTCAACGCTCAATCAACACCACACGCTACGATTCCTCGCTACGATGAGGGTAAAAGAGCCAGTTGTAGTCCACACGCTGTCGACGAAGTTAGTCTCCGGTTTGTGCTAGATGGCGCTACTAGTATTTGTTTTGGTAAAACCACGCACCGCAGCTGTTCGCTATCACAAATCGTGAGAGAAAAGGAGTGGTGATATTAGGCTGTCTTTGCCTAAAAATTTAGTTTTTTCTATGGTTCATGGACATTTTGAGGCTCGTGCTTAATACTAGTGTTAGAATATGTTGTTCCTCGTGTTATATATCGTTGGTGGTGCCGAAAAACAATGATAAACTGTGTAATTAGCAATGTAAACGTAGGTTATGACGTTTACTATGGTGTTTTTGTGTGAGTGTGTGTGTGTATTCGTGACAGCATTGCTGTGCCGCCGTTGAAGCGAATCTTGTAACGGTATAGTGTATGTTTATGCTGTTTTCGGTAAGTTAAAGATATTGTTTTGACTTTATTCAACTTAACCTAACTGGTTCACGCCTGCAGTGCCCTTTCCACGCGTATAGGAAAGCATTTGACCTCGATACGGGACGGTGCCCGTTCGCTATTCCCCTTTGAAAGGCAATTTCTCGCGTTTGCAAATTTTTTTGCAGGCTGCGATCGCTGTTTCCGCACGAGTGTATTATTTGATTAGCTGTTTCTCAGTAGCGTAACTAAAGGCAGAACAGAAAAACTTCCGGAAGCTTTTGAATACAACGAATGGGGCACGAACATATTTGTTGCTCTTATAATCATCGACAAAAGGTTGAAATTAAGGGTAGCACATTCACACATACATAGGTACCTAAATCCAATTCGGCTAGAAATGGAAATTTTAATATAATTTGCTGTCTGGAATCAATTCCGTACCTACCTATCTAATAGATTCTTTTGCTAAGATTCGTTGAGGCTTGGGCCAGTACCTTCAAGTTGGTTTACCTAACGAGGTAGGGTTTATTATGTAGGAAGGTATCTCTAAATCATAGGTAGGTTAACCTACCTATATTGGAAAGTGTTCTCCAGGTTAATAACAACATGCTCCTGCTACTGCTTGCAACTAGGTAGGACCTACGTTCCTAGTAGTCTTGAATTTTTCGCCTGAGGACGAGTTGATGATCTGACGAGGTTATATTATAAAGTGTCGTATCCTAGGTCACTGACCGTTGTCTTGATATTTGAGTAGGTGAGGCAGATTGGCCTTAACTATTACAGGCAAATACCTACCTTTCTTCCTACCTACTCAAGATCCAACTTAAAATAATTTTTTCGCGAATACAATAGCTAATAGGCCGGTAGTTTGACTGATGTTGTGAAGACAAGAGTCGCTTTAAAAAGGTCATTTACCTACCAATCCAAACTAGGTAGGTTGTTAGTAGTGGGTAACTAAGGTGCATTATGGTAAGATAAAATATTGCTCATGAATGGGTATATTATTCCGATTTGCTGCACAGCACAATGGAATTATAAATAGGTGTGCAATGCAGCTGCAGTTAGGCAGATACATACGAATAATCTCGAATAATTTCGAATAATCTCGAGATCTTAGTTATTTAAGACAATATTATTCGCATATTAAAATATTTTGTGACACTTATCCGCAATCAAGGACATTTAATTTGAAAAAAAAATTACTTAAGTTTCCTACTTACTTAACCAAAGGTAATAGGAACTTTAACCCTCCTTTCTTGTGTTATACATACTTTAAAACAAATGGTGACGTTTAATCGGATTTTATTAAGTATACTAGTAGGTATTGAAGCGTGTGCGTGATTTGCGTGGTAGGTGCATGATTAGTGCATTTACCCTAGATTTCTCTTTGGGAGCCAACTCTCTACAATTGAACTAACTAAATGACTAAGTATTGTTATTGATCATGATCATTGAATCATCCATCGCGAAAAATAGGTACCTAAACTCTCGTATTTAGAGCGTTTGGATATTATATTAGGTATTATTATGGATGAAACATGGTATTATGTAAATAACAGTTTAAGACTGAAACACTGTTTGTATAATGATTTGTTAATTCAAATTCAGGGCTATTAAAAAACCGAAGAAACAATCTTAAAGGTACATATTAAATCGGTTGTCAAACAAAAAATAAGTACGCGTTTATTACTAATTACCCGTGGCGAAGGGTCTATACAACACTATTCCCATCGGCTTCCCTTTTAAAATGGCATACCATCTTTACCTAATTTTATTTCATCTACCATCTCACTTTGATAGACGAATGCCGACAAATCACGAGTTGTGATGTCTGTGTTTGCGAAATAACGCAAAGTTTAGATTTAGACGGTCATAAGCTTATAAATCACGAGTTTTGATGTCCGAAAATATGTGAAAGATAATGTTTTTTAACTATTTCAACATATTGATAATTGATATTAGTACTACTACGGCTTACATTTTACTTAAAATCACCCTTCGCCACTGCAAATACAAATTAATTCTGTCTGAGTCACAGCATCCTGAGGTCGGCAACTGGAACATCCACCTTACTACTTTAGCTGACCACAATGTAGTCAACATTGCACCTTTTTTGCAAAATGTAAAAAATCTAAGAGTACTTACCTTGTACTTACATACTAAATATGACAAATAATTTTGACAGAATCTGTGTCACTTTTATTGATTTTTAGTTTAGCAAAGTTAACCTAAATCTTCAGTGGAATATTTCGTGTTTTCGTTCCGTCCGCTGATCTAGCAATCCCTCCAAAAACAGAAAAATTCACCGGTATTAACCTCACTCTGATTCTGGAATTAAATTTAATTCTAAAGAATGTTTCGTATTTGTGTAGAAGCATAAGTTGGACTGGACAATGAATGCGAGTCGGCCTCTGGCGAAGAGAGCCCGTGAAAGTGTCGTGAAAGGCCCTATAACCACCTTGGTGAACACCCCTGAACTCTTACCCGATGTGGCAGTCGCTGCTATAGCCTCCTATCGAAGGCAGAAGGAGGTAGGTGACTTCATAACCTTCCTGCTCGAGGCCCTGGAACGGAACTCCAACTGGCTGAACAATGTCGTCAGCAAGCAGGCCAACTTCCGATGCGCCCTCATGACGGGATCCGGACCCAACCGCTTCCAGATCCAAGAGATGATCTACCCCTCCAACAAAGACGACATAAGGCTGGATGTGGAACTAACCGACACGGACGACTACGACAAAGTCGCCTTCGCAGCGATAATCAAACTTAACAACGCCGAAATAGAAGGACTTCTCAAGTATATAAAGACACGTATGTACGATAATCCTATATTGAAAGAGGACCTGCTGAAAGGGAAAGCTATGGGTATTAGTTTTGCTATCATGCGACCATTTACTGACAAGCAGTACCGGATCATAGAACGCGTTGTAGTTGGCCGCGAACCGGTAAAAGAAGTGGAACCGGCAACGAAGAAGCGTCGCAGGGAAGACAGATCTCTTGCTGAAACAATCCTCAGGAAGACCCGCCGTAGTAAGTAGAATCTCATGCAGGATATCGACCGACACACGAACATTTCGGCACAAAATGGGCAGTCGTTATGGTGCACCGCAGTAGCTCATATTATAGCGTGTAATGGCAGCAATTTGGCTGACTATAAAATGCCGGGCTCACAGTAAATTATACTCATTTTTGCAATGATCGTTTCCGATTACCTATGATGGATCACGGCGCATTTGTGATGGAACACCTACATTTTTATTTCAACTCTTTTTGCTCCGTTTGTTCACCCTCTTTTAATACAATAAGTACAAAAAAACGTTGTTTTAATGGCATTTTTGAATACCTAGTTTTCAAAGGTCACTTTAGAGCTTTACTTGTAAAGAAACCGCCGCCCCCTTTTCCAGTGTGAGAATTTTCTATAACACAAATAGTTGTAACCCTAGGTTGTGCTGATATCTAAAATTTCCTGAAATGCTGTCTAAATCATCGAGCACAAACCCGTCACATCTCTTGAGGAAGCGAGCGACTCAAACTAATTGAGGCCAACCCACAGCAGTCCAAATTTCGAAGTGGTAGAGTTTAGGTTTCTTTCTTTACAGAGGGTCCTGGGTTTGATTTAAATGATGAATTTGCATTACATATATGTTCCTGGATCTTGAAGTTCTCATTGAATCTTAAAGGATACAGTGAAGTCTAACCTATAGAGTCACTCCAGCGAGTCCGAGCGCAGAAAACTGCAAAGATCAATATCTCAGAATCGGGGTTACCGTGCGCGGCCTGGGTTATGCCACAAATAACTTGTTAAGCTTACAATATAACTTACCGAGGTGTGAAAAATTGTTTTTACTAGTCACCTGTGACTATGAGCGACAGGCACTAACACTGATCCGATGGCGTAGTGGATAGTACCCCTGCCTGCTACGCCGAGAGTCGTGGGTTCGATCCCCACACAGCACAAGTATTTGTAAGTTACTTAATTCGAATATTTGTGTTGAGTCTGGGTGTTTTCTATGTATTGTATGTATTTATTTACAACAAAAAAAGCATGTATGTATGATATCAGCTATCTAGTTCCCATAGTACAAGCTTTGCTTTGTTTGGGGCTAGATGGCGCTGTGAGAAATGTCTAAAATATTTATTATTATTAATGTTATTATTATAATAGGCAATAGCACAACGTCCAGTCTAATCAGAAGCCCTTCGCCCTCCCAGCTCTTCTCATATACCTCTAACTACCATGTATTTAATCATACTTCTGTTAAACCTTATTTTCTTTACACTGCTAGGTTTCTACTGTTTTCTTTTTGAAGTAGTGAGCGATCTAGAAATACGACAAATAAATAGGCATATGAATACGGTAAAAGTGGGCGGAGACAAAAGTCACCCGTACGCGTTTTTACTAAAAACTTGAGGCCGTAAAACCGCAGGTTGGACATTAGTTCCCAAACCCGCAATCTGTCAGCTTTTCTCTGTAGGTATTGGTAAAGAAAAGTTTTCGATCTGCTTATCTTGTACATAAATCAAATTGAGTCATGGCCCTATGTAAGTTGGGTCCGAGTGAGGCCCTTTTGGGTCCTACTGGGCTTCAGGATTAAGGGCCCCGCTGACCGTTGTAATTGGCGTAATAGTTAAGTGATTTATAGTTTTATGGATTTATGGCTCTTTCTGATATATAGAGTTGTTTGTTTTGCTTTAGGATGAATTACTACCCCGAACAAATAAGGATTTATTTATGAAGTTACTACGAGTACCAGATTTATTATTGTAGATAGAAATGTAACTTGAATTCGAGTTTTGAAAGTCTTGTACTTGTTTTTTTAGTAGATGAGATAAGTTTGTTTCAGCATCATCACCAGCCGTGTGAAGTCCACTGCTAGATGGGCTGGTCTCCTCCAGGCCCTTCTATTGACCTTAGGCCGAGTGCATCCAACTCTTACAAGATTGTTGCTCATTGTTTCACCTGGTCGGTTGTAAACCTTCCATGCTTCAGATTTCGATCCTTGGCATTCTGTGCCATTTACGAAAAATTTAAATCCTACTTTACCCCCTGATTCCTTAATATTTTCTCTAAAATTGTCGCAATAAACCCGCACCAATAGCAGCAAGAGAGTGTAGCTGTCACCTAGTACCAGCACTGCGGGGCAATATATCCTGAAGCGGTGTGTTCTGCTGCCGGCGACAGGCCGCGGTGAAAAATGATGCCAGTCTCCCGGCGCTGCTCGCATTGGGAACAGCGCTAACCTGCACTTTCAGCGAAATGGTATATAATGCAGCAATTTGTGTGAATTCAAAACATTCTAAATCAGGTTCTTGGTTGGTTGGCACCGTGTGATGTTGGCTTAGAACAGCCTCACCCTATTTCTCTTCCGTGGGTGTCGTAAGAGGCGGCTAACGGACTCGAGGATTTTATGTGTTTTGCACTAGGCGATACACGTTCTTCTAAATAACCCTTTAATTTTTGACAGACGCAGCGTATATCTTCGTTTTTTGCTTACGACCGTTTGCGCTCTACCTACAACGCAAGGGTTATAGAGGTGATATATATTTTTATGTAGGTTAGTAGTGAACAGACACGACAAGTAATGATTTACAGTTATCACTACGCTACGCAGAACCTAAATACGACCTGTACATAATTAGTAGCCTCCTAACTCCTAATCCTAAGTTACTTTTTTCTAGAAATTTCATTTCATTTCTTGGAATCATCAATGCGCTACTGAAATATAACAGCTGGGATTCATCTATCGACAACGACATTTACGTTTTTTATGTGCACCTAAAGAATTTCCCGCATAAATGAAAATACCGTACAAATTAAAGTACCTACTAGTTCAAAAAACCTGGATTCTGTCCTCTAATTTCAGCTTTACTCCGATATGTAGGTAGGTAAACAGGATAAAATTAATCAGCTGCAGTTTTTATTTCTAGTTGAATAGGGGAGGCTGCGAAACGAATAAAATGAATAAAAGTCAGTTAAGTTGAATTCCCCGTTGCGCCGCCATTCGCTAGGATTCTGACCACGACCAGATTTAATTTACAGCTTGCCGTCCTACAGACATTCTTCTCGAAATTTCTCGAATTTCAATCCTAAATTTTATTTCGGTCGTTTCGTGATTCCCTCGTAAAATAAAAGAAAAACAAAAGTCCTGAAAATATTTCAAGGAGTGAACGAAGAGCTCATGAAACAAAAGAAAATGAAACCAATAAATCGGTCGAAATATGTAACAAAACTTTTAGGCCTTCCAAGAAGAAGTGCAGGACGCAGGTACGTAAGTATTCACCCTTTTACCGAATGTCGTTTAGGTAAAAATAGTTCAATGTAGTTATAGATAGATAAAGTGTTAAAAGTGTTACAGTGACACTACTACCATTTTAAGTTTCAGCATCTGTACTTCAATCTGACAGAAGCAGAGTATCGATAAATTACGGTTTTATCAAATTATATTTTTTTAAATGATGAGGGCGCTAGTTACGCTTAGGAATCCCCTTAATACAACCGCTGAAGTTACGAAATAACGGAACGAGGTAATAACCATTTTATAAGAATATAAACAAGTAGCAATTTTTAAAACTATACCGACTTTACTGTGGATAAAAACATCCTTAAAACATTTACTATCGATTGACAAGTTGTAATTTACTGACTGTTGTTTTTATCAGTGTTTTTTCTAATCTTATAATTTACTAGATCGGGTTTAAAAAAATTATTACAAAATCTAATCTTGTCAATTTCTTCACTACTAAAAAACTAACCGCTATGATCGGTCTAGTAATTTTTGAGTTTGCGAGACAAACACATCAAAATTAGCTTTTTACTGATTTTAGAACGATACAAACATTCATATCACGCCTTCATCCCTTGCAGGGTAGGCAGAGCGTAAACGGCCGTAAAAACGAACATCTACGCCACGTCTGACAAAATTTGAGGATCATTAAAAAATTTGTGTATCGCCGTACAGACAGGTTGTCAGCCCATCGCCTAAAATTGCAGTACACATGTAATCCTCGAGTCACTTAGTCGCCTTTTAAAAAAAATGACTAATGCTATTCTAGGGCAAGCATCACACGGCGTTACATACATGCCCTAAGTATACGGGTCGGATTGAAAACCACTTTTTTTCAAAGCGGTTAAAATAGCGAAACGATGTAATAACAATTTTATAAGAACAAATAAATGCATTCGCGATGCGGTGCCTCATAAAGAACCTTCATAAAATGAAATGCTCTTAGGGTTAAATTTTTATTTTAAACATAGGAAGGGATTTTGATGGCCATGGTTGTCGAGTGAAACCATATCTGCAGATTTAGTACGGGCAATAATAATGCGAAGTGGAAACCGTGGTTCAAATCCTCGCCACGTGGTAAAAAATGATTTAGTACACAATTTTTCTATTTTAAAATTTTTACTTAACTGCTTCCTGCATTTTGAATGTTAGACAAAAACAACGTTCCAAATTCTTGTTTTATTACAACAATTCCATTACATTTTCTTTGAATTATTTAGTTTTCAAGTGAATCAGTTTTGTCAAATAAGTACTTAATCTTTATGTGTAACTTTGTTCCCAATAAGCCATATTAGATGACTGTCAGATTCGTGCTAATGCTTTGGCGGAGGGTTGATTTTCTTTTGTTTTCATCTCTTTTAGTACCTATAGAAATGACAGTATAGGTAAGCCCTACTATAGTGTAGTTCCGAGTAAAAATTAAAATTACGATAAGTACCTATTCTGTGAAAATTGTAGTGCAAACTGTCTGTTACTAATAGTAGGTAAGTATCAAATCGATATCTGAATAGGTTCCCGGTCTAGTAACCAAGTTCCTTAGCCTAGTGACTTGTAACTGATAGTTATTGCAGCATAGTAAGCGAATGTGTCTGTCTCGGCTCGGTCGGAATGTAGCTGGGAGAGGGGTCAATGAACTCGTCAAATCTTGTCGCACTTAGATAAATTGGTTAAAGGGTTATCATTGGTTTGACTTAATAGTTCTGTGTCGCATTATCAGTTATTACAACCGATTTGTTAGGTTGGTGTTTTTTGGGTACTATTGTTTCTGAAAGTGTTTTGCTCCGTCAAGTGTGTATTAGATTACATTACCAGGCAGAACAGTCCACTGCTGGACATGGCTGGACGGATTGGCGAGCGCAGTGCAAAATTATGCATTCACAGTTAACGCTGCTTCTAACTATTCTCTAGATGAATTCATCACATCCTTCGACTAGAATTAGAGTGATACTATTGTACGCATTGTGTGTTGGCAAAGTATATAAGTACTAGGTGGGTAATGTATTGGGTACCTAACCTATCTTATCTAGTGTTTTCCAGTTTGCAGGCTGAACTACTATCTGATTGTAAGGAGAAAGGTAATATTAGGAATATTAGGATTAAACGGGTTGGTCGTCGACTCGGTGTCCCACACGAATAACAATCGGGCTGTGCGACGAAATCACAGTATAATTAATATGGTGTCGCACAACCCTTTACGCAAATGTGATTTACAATTTCTTGAATAATAAACATTATCATGGAATCAAAACGGCCTTTCCATTATAAGTTTCCTTCTACAAGTTATCTCTCGTATTTCTTTAGGGGGTAATTTCCAAAATTACTGTTGTTCAGGAATAAATCCATCTAATATTCCCTGCGTGGCACTGAAATCTGCAACTTAGTTGTATTGGGGATCTCCTTGAGTACTTGGGGCTGAAAATAAATAGCTGTGTTTAAAAAAAACGATTCGATAAGGCAATTAGGTAGGTATAGGTAGATATATTGTAATTTGAATAAGTAAACATACGTCAATAAAAAAAAATGGGTTGGAATTGGGTGGAAAGTTTAGTCGCGGTTTTTTTGTACTTGTATGATATATGATTACTTGCTAAATACACTCGGTATTGCTTGGCTATAGTTTGATGAAGAGGATGATGATAAATTGCGTGTGAAATCTTTGATATCATGTATACTATTAATATTTTCACAAATGTACTTTTCGCGGATCAGATGAAATCCTGGGTCTATATCTTCTGAATAAACATGTTAAAATAATGAAGTAAATCTGAAATCGAAATTAAGAAAAGAAATTGAACCTCCCATACAAATTGACTTGGTCGGCTTGACCATTTTACATTTCGACCTATGTTCCGTTGAGAAAGTTGTTCAGTTTCATGGGCTGGTTCACCCTTTAAAATATTTGCAGCAAATATTTTTCCATTCTGTATATTTTAGAAGTAAGTTTTAAAATATATCTATTCAATAAAGTCTTCTAGAAAACCACTAAGGAAGACGTTTATTTTTCCTCATTTGTATCGAAGAACGTATTTGATTTTATATCATCATAATCATCACCCACCCACAACACCCAATGAAGTCCACTGCTGGACGCGGGGTTCCCCCTATTTCATATTTAATCAAGCAATACGGTGCTTGTCATAAACGAGATCAACGACAGGCTATAACTCTACAGGGTGTCCCATTAAAAAGGTTGCGATGTGATGTGTCGTCGCATCTGTCCCGGTGATTCCCCTTCCCCCTGACACGTCCACCTGCCTGACTCTTAAAGGATTAAGGGGCTGCTCTTCTCTTCTTCTTTTTCGTGTCAATGGTTAAAAGTTATCTTCTGATAGATGTAATTTTCTTTAATGCTACTCGTACGTAGCGACGGCAACGGTGGTTGTGGTTTAAGCATCTTTCTTCTTTGGTTTTAGTGCAGAATGGAAACAGGCGTGGACAAAAAGTGAACCATCATTGTACACAGGGTTGCTGTGATATTTCTTATAATGAGGCACAGAGACGCCCTCAAAAGCCATGCCTTTTCTTTTTGGCACAACATGATATGTATTATGTATCGTCTAAATATTCTTCTTGATTCTCACTTTTAGTTATGTTACATACAGCCACATTTCGCGTTGTAAGTAAGTGTAGGTGGTAAAATGTGAAGGTAGCTCAGAAAGAAGTCTTATAATTTGAATACATATATGATTATTCGGCTCTCTCCTGACCTGAGTTGTTTAAAAAAGCTTAACTTTCACAGTTTAGTTGTTTTAATACGTGTAAATAAGTACTATTTGAAATTATTATAATTTACTCGCATTACAATGGTAATTTGTTTCCCACGTTGATAAGTTTTATGCTAATAACCACCGCTGCTTACTCGAAGCGGAAAGGAGAAATTTATGCAAACAATCTGCTTGTGTCTTTGAAGCCGTAGTAGGTAATACCCCGCAGGGCTTGCCCTTAAAAGGTCTGCCAATTTCCCGGCGAACACCCCTTTTCCCGTTTTTTGATAAACGAGGCGATTGATCGAACCGCTGTCCGGAGGGCCGGCTGATAATATCTCGTCACTGGACAAATTTGTATGTGATGTGGGCTTACACGACAAACCCCCTTCTGATAGGGACGCCGCGCCGTAACGACCTTACCCACACTCCTTAGTACGATGCCTCTACTCTATTTGCGCCGTCAATCCCACATAAAAACCATGAATTTTTCTCACATCAAATCGCGTGTTTCTCCTACAAAATTACATAGAAACTCGCTTTTTATTCATGAAATTCTTTGTTATCCATTCTCTCACCGTTCGACAATCTTCGCGCCCATAAAACATCTAAAAGTTTAAATATGAAAGGAGACGGGAAAATCGCGGTAGTTTTTCAGGGGCCATAAATATTGTTAGATAAATATGTATCATTGCCCGGTGTCACGTCTGCCGCCTTCGATATAAAGATGTTGTGTATTTCTGGGGGTGAGAATTCAAATAGTTTCCAAGTTTGCAAGATGGGGATAAAAGGCCTCGAACTCGAGTGTTCTCTCAAAGAAATATCGCCTTTGTGTTTCCTGTCGATTTGATTATCGTCGTAACACGGTATGCCTCCTGGCGAGTGGAATATGCTTTGCTTTGGACGTATCGTTTATAGTTTTAGGAAAATGTTCGAATATTTCAACCTTTCCCTGCATGAAAATGAGCGAAATACGGCACCCACTTAGGTCCTCGCAAAAATGCTGACATTGCACACTTCGTAACAATTTTAACTGTCACATGACCTCGTTTCTGTGAAGTCACGTTTTTAATTAAAACAATTTTATTAGGCAGAGGAATGAGCGCGTATTTCATGCAAGTCACATTTCCCTTTTAGTATTTACTCGTACGTACATTTACTCTGTACACCTTCGTATATAAGAATGGCGCCCGATGTGGGACTTGAATTGTTTAAGAATTCAATTCAATCTTGAAACTTTACGTTTTAGGCATACCCTTTGTGAATATCTGAGTTATATCCAACTTATATCGAGTCGCAAATATGACAAATGTTTTCCCAAAAATAAACAAATCGAGGTATTTTGTATAATTTATGTACGGCAAATAAATCTGTAAGCGGATACAAGTTTATTTGTACTTTCAAAATAAGGGAGCAGCGTCCGTCGCAGTCAGCGACCGGATGACGAATGCCTGTATCTTTGTCCCGGGACGGGATACATAATGCGTAAAATTACTGTCTCCCACTATTTCCATATGTTACACGTACGCTTTTGCGCTTTAAATGTATGTTTGGGATGAGCTATAGCACAGTTTGAAATGTCAAGGGTTTCGAATGTATTTCTTACTTAAAACATGGCATAAAATGTAACCTTTATATATTTTTTGTTATCTTCTTGAAGTTTTCACCTTTCGTGATATTTTCATTTCAGTTATAGCAAAATAATGTTCAATATGACGTTGTTTACCACCCTCTACATCGCCCCCGCCGTGAGACCACCCGGCGGTCACGTGCCGGCTACTCGAGTTTAATTAAGCGGTGATTAAACTTCCACTGGACTCGTGAGCGCCTAGTACCTCGTGTGTCTTAGTTGGCGCCCAGAGTGGGGTCAGTTAGGGTTTATTTGTAAAAAGTTTATTGTATTAAAAATTAATTTTACTTCCTTTCAGTGTAAAAGAGCCAATGAAACAGATTTTTTCAAATGTCATGTTTTTCAAAATATCATTCTACTTACAGTGCTGCCTAATTCTTTGCCTATCTCACTTAAAGCTTGTATTCGTTCATTTTTCAAAAAACATTTAGTGCGATCTGTTGATGGCTGGTCTGGGATTAAAGAAACATAAAATAAACCAAACTCCAAAAGCACTCTGAACAACCAATAAACCAACTTCATTATATAAACGTCACACAATCTCCCCAAAGAAGCTCGTAAGTGCACATATTGACGTATACACCGCGATAAGGCGATGCCGACGTACTCCTTTATTAAAAATTCAGATATAGCGGATCACCTCGAGGCATGGGGAGGGTCTTGAGATCATGATCGAACATTTTATATTCACTTGGAGGCATCAATGTGGTGCGTAAGGCACATTATGAACACGAAGTTCAACGAACGCTTTACAGGATCAAAAGGTTTGCGCGAAATGAATAATAGCTTTCTGAAGACTTCGGATTTCGGTTTTCCCAAATCCATTTCAGATTTAATGCTAAAATGAAAGCTTCGGAAGTACGCTCTTGATAGGGTTCTTCTGAGATACTGGAGTTAATGCCTCCGGTTGTTCCAATTAGATCATCTTTGAGAAGCATGGAAGCTTCACCGCGATAAGAACCAATAAAGACTTTAATTAGATTTTCATTCACTCTTCTCGAAGTCAAGGTGAAAATGAACGTCTAGTGAAATAAATAAATGTAAGTGACGGCTTAATAATACTAACTACCCAAAAAAGAAATGAAAATCAAAAATCGCAATTTCCGAATTCCTCTGTGAGGTAATTAAACAATCTACCAAAAGAAATTGCCCTAAATTTTGGGTAGAAGAAGTCTTTGAACGTTTATTTAATAAGAACTTCAGGGGTCGGTGTATAATTGTAAATTAATTGCTTTCTCAGGAAAAAGGGACTCATAATGGCTAATTAGACAAACGATAAATATGTTTTGAACAGAAGGCGAGTTCTGAATTTTGGAAGTTATGTATTTTAACTTTAAAATAATGAATCGCATTTGCTATTGTAATTTATTCAAATGATCCATTCAGCTGCTTTGTTTTGGAAAAGGGATCGAGAGAAATCTCTGGTCCACTGAAGTTTACTTAGCTGGAGGTAAATATTTTTTGGACAATTTTAAACAAATTATTATAGAAATAATTGTTTATCATTATTTGTTAGATAAGCATTAAAAAACTCAAGTTATAGAGAAACCCACTTAGAAAATAAATCATTTATAACACAGCATATTAACTCATTTCCATTCTATTCACGCTGAAAACAATCTTACAGTGCTGCTACAGAAAATAGTAAATAAAATGATAAAGTATAGAATTCCAGAGAGGTTTCCATCGTGGGTTTATTTAATTAGAGAAGGGTATTTTCCACCAGCATCTGAACTGAAGATTGGAGTGGTGCATACAACTAGCAGGGTGTTGTTTGTTACATATTTTACATCTACAACAATTTGTACAACACAGCTGTCTGTGACGGTGTTGTAAACACTGTAAACAGTTTCATCAAGCTCCAGCGTGCGGTGAATGAAAGAATCAGATGATAACACGTTAACTACTGGCTTCTGTCTTCTACGGTGTAACTCATTTTCTGTGCTGCAGCGTAAAACTACATACATACATACTGAAATCACGCCTATATCCCTTACGGGGTAGGCAGAGCCGAACGGCCGTTAAAACAGACATTTACAGGGTCATTCAGAAAATTGTGTATCACTATTAGTGACAGGTTGTCAGCCCATCGTCTAAAATTGCAATACACATATAGCCCTCGAGTCCCTCAGTCACCTCTTACGACACCCATGTGAAAAATATGAGGTGATGCTATTCAAAGCCGGCATCATACGTCTTTTTCAACAATTAAATTATATAGTTTTACGCTTGGCCGTGTGATGCCGGCTTAGAATAGCATAGCAGCTTTCAGAAATTCTGATGTCATTTTTGTATAGTGGTCTAAATTCCATACAAATATCATACTAAACACAATACTAAAACGCCATTAAATCAAGAAATTGAATTGAACATAAACCCGCAGACGGCGTGTGCGAAAATAGTAAATATGCTGTGTAGGTAAGTAGTTTTAAAAACCTACACATTTATAATAATTTATATTTTTAACGTAAGAGTCCGCAATTAAAGTGTTAGCTCGCAAAGAAATGTTAAGGTAATGAAATTATATGCTTTCGTTGATTAAAAATGTAAATATATTTGCTTAACTGTTTTTCTTGTACCTACGATGTAAATACCTAACATGTACCTATAGGTTTGTTGTGTTCAGTTATTAATTGATCTAATCTTAGATTCTGTTTGAATAGTACAGCCATTTGAATGTATAGTTTGTTTCGCACATTCATCATCATAGTTTTAATTAACACCACACTTGGTGTAAATCACTTGGGTGCTGTTAAATATGTTGGACGAACCACAAACACGCGAGGTCGAGATGGGTGCGTACGTGGCTAAGTAAATTGCACAGAGCGCCGGGAATAGCATCGCCCTATGTCCTCCTTTGGGTGTTGCAGAAGTAGATAGCTAGGTGAATCCAGGGAATGGCTAGCAGCGATCCTTGTGAACGTGAGAATCCACCTGCGAAGTGTGGTGAGGAGTATGGGAAGGTTGAAAGTAAGCATTGTTTTCTTATTATTTGACGAAGCATGTTGCTGGAACTTATTATTGTCACAGTTTTTGACAAAGGTTGTTTGCTGATTTCTTCTGTATCTTTAGATAAATGATGTCTGGCGATGCCTGTTGCGGATTAGTCTTTATTTGATTTTTTTATAAGTATGGGATGCAAAAGGCCCATTTCCAGCAGAAGACCGCGTTGACATGTAGTGCACTTGAGAACCCACCACGGCATCTGTAAAATAATTGTGAGATACTAAAAAAATTAAGAGGGATAACCGCAAGGGTTTCTACATGTTGACCTCCGAACTTTAATTTGAAGATGGCACCCCGTTATGATGATGAAGAGGAATGATGATTTGTATAGGATTACCTGTTCAAAAATTAGGAAACTTTGGAATATTTGATTTCATTAAAGTGACTTTTCTATTTATGCTGTTTTGTGATCAAAGAATAGACACACATACACATATACTTTTTCCTTTGCGGGGTAGGCAGAGCGTGTAAACGGTTGCTTTCGCCACGTGTATCACTATGGTTAAAGGTTGTCAGCCTGTCGCCTAAAATTTTAATACATATGAAACCCATAAGTTCCATAGTCGACTTTTATGAAACTCGCGGGTAAGAAATAGGGTGATGCTATTCTAAGGCATCGCACGGCTGATCAAAGTTAACGATCAGAATTTTATTTTTCATACACTCACACGAGCTTACCACAGGTAATGAAGTCTGATTGTCGCTTGTGTAACTATCGCAAACTTAATTAAAAAAGCCGGCGGAAAAATAACTGGCCATTTTAATTTTCCATTCCGACTACTGCAGAATTACCCGCTTTTATGCAAGTACAGTTGGGACCATAATATTGATTGAGTTTCGGGTTTTATTGACGTACCTACTGCCTATGTGAAACACCAATACATCCAGGGCGGCTCGTGGCGATGGTATGGCGGATAAGATCGTCTTTCAAGTCGTTTGACAGACTCATCCGTAAACGCACCGTAGCCGTATCTGTATTTGCAATTCCTTTCGTCTGACAGACGCATGCGTTTGGCCCTATACAAATAGTTTCAATTTCAACACTCAGTGCGTTAAGTTGTACGTGTTTGTCTCATTATTTCTAAGTCCATTCTCGCGGGATCACCTGAAATACGTCTTGTTATTTCTAGTAAGTACTCATCATCATCAACTGCTGGGCGTAGGGCTCCCCAGGCTCCCCAGGCGCCTATATAGACTAAGGTTTTTTGCCGATAGCACGCAACGGCTACCTGCAACCCTTATAATGTCGGACCAGTGTATTGGAGGCCATCTGTCATTGCGCTTGCCGACGCATAACATAAATTATGATTAAGTAATCGTCAATATTTTTTTACGGACTGTACTGTCTGTAGTATGAGACGAGTTGGTTTTTTTCTTCTATTCAAATTGAATCAGCTGTCTGCCCCGGAGGGATTCCCCGGAAGATTAATTCAGTACGAGTCGAGGCTTAAGTTGCGGCGAAATATGAATTATTATTGTTACTCGAGACTCGTTTTAGTGCTTGTGAATAGTTAACACTGTTGTCTAGGTTTTGATTGCAATATAACAAGATTAAATTTTCAGAAAAAATCTTCTTTGAGTTCGCTTTAGATGCAGTACAATTGCTAATTCATAATATGGAAGATCCAACTTACCTAATAACTATGTTGTGCTTTGCAAGAGTACCCTAAACCGACGAGTGTGCATGAAAAGATTGATGAATGTAGAGGAGGCGAAAGAAGTATGCCAGGATCGTAGTAAGTGGAAGGAAGTAGTCTCTGCCTACCACTCCGGGAAAGAGGCGTGATTTATGTATGTGGTTTGAAGCATAGACCAATTTGGTGTAAATTCACCCAGGGAATGGGCAGCAGCGTTCTCTGTGAACCCAAGACCCAACATCTTACACGGCGTTCGCCAAAACGCTTCCCAAGCGTGGTGACTTGGTGAGTATGGCAATACCCCCCGCCAATAGTAGGAGGCTCATGTCCAGTAGTGGACTGTGTTGTGGCTGCTAATTTTGTAGGTAGCTGTAGGTGCTCGCATAATATCTTATCTATCAGTGATCGAATTCAGTCAGACTTATGGTACCATAAAATCGGATAAATAGGCTCTTTCACGATGCGCCTAAAACTTAATAAAGCCTTGAAACTTCGAGATCGGAAAAGAACCGACCAGATATTTTTCTACTGATTTCGACCAAAGAAGTTTTTTTAGGCGCGCCTAAATATGCCTTAGGGATTTGGTTCAGCGAATTAGTTTCAGTTCAGTCTGTTTAGTAAGATAAACGACCTTTGGCCGAACATACTTTGGAAAGTGTACCAACGGTTGCTATAATATTATACCTATAAGGCCCTGAGGGGAAATGGGCCTTAAGATTATATCTCAGAAACATAAGACGCATGTCTTTTAATTGAAATACGGGATGGAGTATGCAAAAATATTGCTACATACTACCTCTATATTTAAATAGAAATCTTAAAGGCCTTTAGCTGTAAATTTCTTTTTTTTACAATGACCGATCATGACGTCAATAAGTGATAATGCTATCCTACATTGAATAAAGTTCTTTCATTTTTATTTTTCATTTTTCCCATATAAACCATAGTAAAAGGCATTTCTATTTACCAAGTTACCCTACCCTACATATTTATACAGAAGTGCCTATGTATGAGTACAAAATGCCTTCTTGCCGTATTTTGTTTTACGTTTCCCTAATGTGTCGTCGGGGAGTTTTTAACGTTTGTAATACGTTCACAAAAACAAGATATCATGACGGCTACAAAGTGTTTTCGTGTGATAAATTATCTCACTTGGCAATAAGAACGGGCGTGAGAAAAAAAATCCTCTGACCTAATTTACCGGCACGAACGAAAGCCGGTGTTGTTTTCCTTTCGTTTTGAAATATGTGCGGTTTATATGGAAATAAGTTGTTTAAATCGTACTTTGTATCTTGTTTTTTCTACCTTAAATGTTACAAAAAAGGATAGATTTTAGGCGATGTACTCATACATAACATATTATTCTGTCTATCACTCTTTGAATCAGAAGTAGCGAACGAAGCCCTTGGGGATTTTGTCTTTACGGAAGAGATTAAGCGTTTTTTTGTTTATATCGACAAACAATAACCATCCGTTGAAACAAAACCACTTTTCACACCAACACTGATCGAAATATGATAAAAATGGCTTTGGGACCGCTCGACGCTCATACGAAATGTCCTCTAGTTTAGTAGTAACACCAGTAGTATAAACGATACACCCATTTAAAAAAAACTATTAATACTCGTAGAACTTGGCAGTTTTGGCCAACACATTTTGTATGGGCGGTCCTGGTAGTGTTCCAACTATGATTTTTAGAGAAAGTTGTTCACTCTGTACTATTTCCTTGGTTTTTCTTGAAATGTTTTAAGCTTTTTTTTCCTGCATAGTTCTACATCTACATCTCTCTTGGACGACTACCTAACCTAAAACTATTAGCTATCCTGCGATACTTCGGTCCTTTTTTGCCGGTCTCAGGTGCGACAGGAATTGTTTCGGTCCAAAAAAGGTCCAAAACCATTTGACCGGACCGGACAGCAGTGGATAGTGTACGGAATTACTTGACAGCATCCTGAATTAATAAACGATAAGTACCCTTATTTTACTTGCTCTTTCAGCATTTATTCTCGAATTTAATTAGGTCTAATTTTGTCGTACAGTTTTTGCGTGTAAGAAGGTACTTTTTATTTTGTTTGCCTGATCTCTGTCCCACTGCAGGGCAAAGGCCTCCTCTCTTTCACGCCACGAGTCTCAGTCTTGGGCCTCCAAATGTCAGTCTCGGAGAAAGGCTTCAATATCATCACGCCGCCATCTTTTCTAGGCCGACCACGACGACGACGACCATCCTGTGGTATCCATTGTTTAAGTACTTATCTTGTCAAATTTTACAGATGAGTTACACGACCAAAAATTAAATGTATATTACAGGTGATAATACGAAAACACCGACCTTTTCGTTGAGCCGCGTTATATTGGCTCTAGCAGGTAATTTGTAATTCACTTGTTACGTTCAATTGCATACATTTTTTTCTCAATAAGAATTTACTCTTCTTTTTTCTTTTGTTCGTATTTGACAGCCTTAAATAACAACTACTACTGTTTTAGTTTAGTATGTTTCGTTGTGTATAAATAAGTCTGTTTTTTGCGAAAAAAATTATACTCTAAAGTACTGTGGAGCTTGGAAGATAAAACACCTGCCTTCATTTGTTTACAAAAATATAAGTACCTAAACTTACAGACTTTAGGTATAAACTAATCACTTCCATGACTTACTATAAAAATTCGCCAATATCAAAATCTTGTTTTCATCGTGTAAATTCTTACTTCCAGTTATCGTTAAAAATCAAGGCATTTATTCAAGTAGAAACTTGTACGTCCCACCAAACATTTGAAAACTGGTTGAACCCACCCTTATTCATATTTCCACGCTGGTGGGTAGAGCAATGAGAAGCAACCCTTTCACCGGTAAATAATACGATGCGGTCTTTGAAAGCTACCCCTCGAATGTGATTCGGATACCCTTCAGTGGCATCAAAATTTTGTCTTTGGAAGTCACTATTCGGGCCAACCTGTATGCTTTGGATGCTACTCCTATCGTATCGATATCGTTTTGTTAGTATTTACCCGGTTTTTAACTCCACCCCACAATACTTGCTTGCCTATTATATGCTTAAGAATTACAAGATAACAAGCCGTGAGTCACCAACATGTTTCTCTCAACTTAAGTTCCCAATTTTGTTGATAGCTAAGTATAAAGAACTGTGCTCGTCTGGAGGGATTTCACACGCATATTCAGTCTCAAGTAGTCCTCAGTCAACCGTGCAATAATATACTTCTAAGGTTTTCTATAAGTATTTGGAGTGCTCAATAACATCGACACCTCGACCGACCTGCATTGAAGGAAATATGCGAAATATTCAGTAGAGATGAGATTCGACAGCTGCCTCTTGTGGTTTATGTATTTGATTCTACACGCTAGGGTGACGATATTTATATTCGATTGGAACTTGAAAGATATATTCAGATCGAATCACTGAGTAGACTTTAGAGCCTCTAGGATGAAGGAGTAGAGTCCAAGTCTGTCATCATAAGATTTCATAAGAACATCTATATTTATGTCTAAAAACGAGTTAATGAGACGAATCTCACGACACCACATAGGTATGTCAAAATTTGCTTAAACGTTTGGGCCCATGATATAATTGTCTGAGTCTGTGTCTACATGTACATACATACATACATACACACATACATACACGTACATACTAAACCATTGGACAAGATTACCATTCTTTTTAGGCAGTTGGGTAATAAAGCAAGTAATTTAGTTCTTTTTAGGATTTTGCTATTTTGCCTGATGGAACATATGCTGTAAAAACAACTGGCGATTTCGGGGATTCGGCTGACCCACATGTGCACATGACTCAACATCGCATTGCCGGTTTCTTTGCGACATTTGACAACTTGAATAGTTCACTGAAAAATGCATATCAAACGGAATAAGACAGACAGACAGAACGCTTTATTGATAATTATACGAATAGTAAGTCAAAATATCGCGGCCAAGACTAGCACGGACCTGTATGGTATATCAGCAAGCGTACTTAAAAACATTATAACGTCTGTAAGTGAGGTGCTATCGCATCTATTCAGCGAATGCATTCGTTCTGGAACCTTTCCTAACTCCCTTAAACGCGTGAAAATATGCCCTCTGTATAAGGGCAAGGGAAAGAAGTCTGCAGTAAAATCATACCGCCCGATCTCATTGGTGCCATGTATCAGTAAAGTGTTTGAGGTGGGATTAAACTGTAGACTCCTTTCGTATTGGCATCCCCGCAATATTCTGTCAGATCGACAATATGCCTACCGATCCGGCCGGAGCACCACGGACCTTGTTCGCGAAGTAGTGTGGCGCGTGGTGGGCGCTCGCGAGCGGGCGCAGCAGGTGGCGGTCATCTGTTGTGACCTCTCGCGCGCGTTTGACACTGCAGGCCATACCGTATTAGCGAACAAGCTGCAGCATTGCGGAATCGCGGGCCCTGCTCTAGCACTAATTATGTCATTTATGACAGGTAGAGTTCAAATTGTAGTTGGAGACAAGGGTAAAGTGAGGTCATCAGAAACATCGAACACCATAGGCGTACCTCAAGGATCCTGCCTGTCCAATACGTTGTTCACCATTCTCCTGAACGATCTTCCCGAGGCGATAGCCGGTGTTGAAATGTTCATGTTTGCGGATGATGTCACGGCCGTGATCACTGCACCGAATGCCCAGAGGCTTGAGCATGAGTTGAACAAAACAGTGCAGGCCTTGTATAACTGGTTTAGCTCTAACGGACTTGCTCTCAATAAAGAGAAAACCTGCTTTTTGAGAATAAACCTAAACGGTCATATTCCAAAACCTCTGACGGTTACAGTAGGCAACACAATCCTAGAGCAGGTAAATTCCACACGCCTTCTAGGATTCCAAATCGACAGCGCCCTTGTATGGGATAATCACATTGACGAGATTTGTTCAAGACTAGCGAGATCGTGTTACGCATTACGCCGCCTCGCTGCTAGCGCCTCTAGGGACGTGGTCAGGAGCTGTTATTTTGCGACAGTACACTCTGTGCTGACGTACGGTGCCGAGCTGTGGGCGCGCGCCGGCGACTGGCGGCGCGTGTTCTCTATGCAGAAGCGAGCCGTGCGAGCAATAGCGTGTGTACCTGACGACGTCTCCGCGCAAGAGCATTTCAAAGACCTCCGAATCATGCCACTACCATGTATATGGATTTTTCAGATGGCTTGGTTCACTCGCGATCACCTTCAAACCTTTGATCGTAGAGGAATAAACAGCAACAGGAACCTTCGCAGTAATAAACGTAAGGACGAGTTGGCTGCACCGAGACATAAATTGGCGAAATCGGAGCAGTCTGTGTACATTGCCGGCTCAGCAGTATATAATAGATTACCGGCTGAGGTGCGTGATGCGGCTACGACACCCGTGTTCAAAAATAAGCTAAGAAAGTGGCTGCTAGATCAACAATTCTATGACTATAAAGAATTTATGAATTTAGACGTTACAACGTAAACCGAAATAACGTACTTATAATGTATATAATTAATCAGATTGTATTTTAAACTTACACACTTGTAAGACAACAATTTATTAATATTATTATCATAAAAATGTGATTGAATTTGTAACCATGACATGTAATATTTATTACCAATAAAGAATTGTATTGTTTGTATTGTATTGTATAACTTTTACAAGAACAAAAACAAACAACACAATACAAGCAAGGTAGCCTTATCGCTTTAAGCGATCCCTTCCAGGCATCCCTGCTCACTAAGAGAAAACATTAACAAGAATAGCTAATGTCTCTTTATGCTCATTTCGTGGCTGGGTGGTGCTGTCTGAAATGTCCAAAAAATACTAGAATAGTACTTTTTGAAACTCAAATAAAACGACCTTTCTAAACACTTTAAATGAACAATAATTATTTATTATTTGAAGATCCCTTGGGATTTCTTTCTGTCCGTCTGCTATGTAATAATTGCGGTGCGGTGTAGTCGTTTTTTAAATCCCACTTTGCAATAATGGCGTCTCCAAAGCGTAGGATTTCAATGGACCTCCCTCTCTTTCAGGGGCTTATACAACCATTTGAGGTATAAATCTTTCGAAAGAATGCTTTTACCACTCAGAGCCTTGTCGTAGGTATTAGGTAGTAAGACATGCGCACTGCTAAAGAGTGGAACTCACTACCTGCGTCTGTGTTTCCAAACGCATACAACCCTAATCTCTTCAAAGTAAGAGTGAACAGGCTTCTTCTGGGTGATCTCGCTCCATCTTAGACTCTGTCTCTGTACTATGACCTAGACTAGAGTCAAGAGCAAACCCATCATTAATAAAAAAAAGTAATAATATTAGTAAGAGTTATTGTACAATCGAATTAACCTTGAGGTACTTGTTATTCTTAGAAACTGCAAGAAAAAATCAGCAAAGATCGATCTTTCAAATGGGTAACTAGAGCAGCTGCCGATAGTAGGAAAATAAATACCTAAGGATAGAAGTTATTATTTATTTAAAAAAGTCGCTGTTGCGTCCGCCGTCTAAGTTATCATAGTCATTAACTTTGTGAGTGCCCCACTGAGAATCGAACCTTTGCGTCGCAGGCAGTCAGTCGCACTACCACTGCGCCGCATCGGCCGTCTCGAGACCAGGGATTGCTGATTGCAATGCAGTTTTCAACTCAAATACACATATCTAGAGCAAATACAATTTGAAGAAGGAAAATGATATGACATTATTTTATGCCTATCATGCTATTCTACTGTATACTTAAAGCTTTTGTGCGGTGTACAAACGATATTGTACTACTCTGTATTACTAGTGACATGAACTAATAGTATTAGAACCTATCCGTGTTATTAAAACAGCTAGACACGCGTTTAGACGCTGTATACATTTTGTTACTCTCTGTATAGGTTGAATTTTACTAGTGACCGATATCGAAAACTCAAGTCATATTTCCACCTATGTTCCTTGAGGCAAGTTGTTCAGTTTTATGGGCTGAAACACTCATATATTTTAAAAGCTAATATTTTTACATACTGTATAAAGCAACCGGAACCTAGTTGTGTGTCAGTTAGTTGGTTTTGGTTATGTACTGCTGGTACATACTTACTCACAGAGCACCGGAACCCCTGCGCGAGTTATTTGGTCTGTGTATTCTACTTACCGATAAATGATTAAGTCATAGTTAATATTACCGTTTCATAGTGGCATCGAATGGCAGTTGCATGTCGCTCGCTAGAATTACAATTATAATTACATTCGTTTTCAAACAAACACACATTCTGTTACACCAAACGCATATACCGTCTTCGTCCTGACGTGGGTAAAAATAAGATAGCAATACTAAAATCACAAAAAAAAGCACTGTCACTGTCTGTTAAATAGGCTTACACAAGGGTAGAAGATGTTTGCCGTTTAAATTGTCTATGATTATACGCTGCGGTATCTGTCAAAATTAAGCGGCGATTAAAAATATGGCGGTTAAACTTACAAGAAAACCTGCGAAATACCTTAAACTATTTAAGACATGACATGACTAAAGGCCTTTGACCATTTGCTGTCCTTTTCTAAACTTGTTTAACGGAAAATGACAGTGCTATTTTTAATTATCCGTTTTAGTTTATTTCTCAACCTCTAACAGATACGTAAACTTCTCAGATGCTAACTATTGCATCCTATCTTCTAAGCTGTATGGTGTTAAAAAAAGCAGTCAGTCTATAAATCCGCTGTGTGGCTGAGACGGAGTCAATTTGCCGCAGCTGAGCCCAGCGTAATAGGCAGACATCTTTCTTTGCGTCTAACTCACACTCTGCTACTTACTGTAAGATACTAGACTAGCAAGTAAAAATCCTTTTGTTTTATAATATGTCTTGAAGAGAACTAGAAAAAAAGTACGGAACCCTAAAAAGAAGTCAGTTTTCGCAAGAAGTTTCTTTGGTATGTGACTCTGTGATCGTTTACCGTGAACGATCACAGAATCTGTTACCTACCTAACCTAACTTTGATCTTTTTTGTAATATTACGCTCCTTATTGTTATATTATTGATAAGTTAATGTAAGTAAGTGTACCTAACTACCTACCTACTACTTTCTGTAACACACATCCTAAACAAAATGTAAAACTTGGGAAGAGCGGGGTAATCCCACTACGAGTGTCTCTGACTACTCAAAGGGAAGCCTCCAGCAACATTGTAAATAGGATTTAAGAAAATAAAGATTTTTAATTTTTTTTTTAATTTTTTTATGTGAGCATCACTTACCTACGTTATTATTCGGAACTTGATTTTCACCACGATTGTTTTTGTTTACATAGATATTTCGGAGCGATTTCACGCCCATGGTCATGATTAAGACACTGACCTTCCTATTAATAATGTAAGTATTGTGAACAATCGCGATAATCTATAAACATATACTGAAATTTCTTTCGTTCGAGGACTAAATGCTCCCTGCCAGTATTCGGAGGGCTATCTCTTACAACCTGTAGGCTGATTATTCTTTAATAGTTGTATGGAGAATCAGTACCTACATATTGATCTCTTGAACGCAAGAGACCGCCTAGAATGGGCTTCTGAATTGCGCCATCGCCTAGTTTAGGTACTCTTTTTCATAGGTAGGATACCAAACACCATAACTTACTTACACAATCAGGCAGCCTATTCAACGCGTACTTATGGATACAATCAAATCAATAAATCGTTAGCTATTAGAACTAAAAGCCTTCCCCTTACACAACACAAAGCTATGATTGGCATATTGTATTGTAGCTAACAGTAGGTAGTAGCTAAGTGCAGTCGGTGATCGAAAGTGTGGATGAAGTGAAAGAGCTCGCTACAGCGCCGGGCGACACATAAATCGAAGAGACAAATTGCAACGAAGATATACAAGGAATTGAAGAAATATAAATATCAGTGAACTTGTTGAGAGACAACCAAAGCCATCCAAAGCGGTCCGGTTTGGATTCCAATATTATATGAAATAGGATACGACAATGACAAGGTGGGCTGTTTCTTTAGATTTGACTAGAAGAGCATGCTACAGCACCCACGCAACTCATGACAAGACGATATGCATCTACAATTTTAAGGACTTAAAGGACCAGCTGATAGAAGTAGGTTGTAGGTATCTTACCTAGTTGTTAGGGATAACCATACCATGTTAACTAGATAACTCGAGTGTAGCGATGTTCCCACAAAATGCAATAGAGAAAAATGGGTGGTTACAAATATTCTATTCATAATTTCCACGGATAATAAATCAGTTGTACTTTTTCGCGATCATCCATCAGTGACGCACACACTGCTGTGTTCACGTATGAACTTCTTGCACACTGTGTATAGTATAAGTATTGCGTATGAAATATGAATATTACCCAAAATATGAACCGATCCAGCAGTTCTATTACAACGACAATGACGCGTCCCCTAGAAAAAGAGTCGGCACAGGCACGATTCCAGATAAACAGCCAATTCCATTATGAGAATAGTCCGGCACAGATGGGGATGTGGACATGGCCTCTCCTTCGGGCAATACTTTATAAAAATACCAGGATAAGCAACTGGGAGTACAGGCGGCTAGATGAGGCAATAGTATCTATTTAGGTATAGCTTCTCTACCAAGCCAATATCACATCCATAGAAGTACTACTAGAAAAAATATATCCCCCAATGAAAATGTAATGTTAATGTTCTGACTCCTTATTCTGTGGTTCCTTACGACCTTCGATCAACGCGGCCTTTCCGGGTCGAAACGAGACGAAACGGACGGCTTACGACCATCAAAGAAAAATCCAGAACTCTCTCTCTTTTCGTGTGGGACACCGAGTCGTCCAACGACCCGATGAGCCCTGGTGTCAGAGTTTTTCAACCGCCTACTACCACTAGTAGGCCTCTGACATGGTTGTGTTACGACCGCCGTCTAAGTAATCATAAAAAGCAACTGGGACCTTACTGGAACCGACGACGGCTTAACGTCCAGAACTAAAGAGTTCTTTTATTAAAAAACCTTTTTTTGCACTCTGTCATAACTATTCTTCAATGAAAAAGTTATCAGACATTGTCATTCTTGCCAAATTCTTGCCACTTAGTTAAATTCATGTTAAATTGTTCAAAAAGTGCAGAGCCAATAGGAACATCTTGAATTGTACGATGTTTTTCAAAATTCGAGTGAATGTTTTCCATTAGTTTTCTAAACTATGTGATCGCTCAAAATTTATCTCCATTTTTAATCCACTGCACTGTAGGTACAATATTAGGTTTATTTTATATGTCTTTAGGTGAAGAAGAACTTTTTCTGACTACATGCAGTGAAGAAGGAGAAAAAGTAGAGAAAGAGATGGATCAGCACAAACCTGAGAACACTTCTTCAGACAATAATCAAAATAAAGCCATTGCCAAAGAGAATATAATAAAACTAGCCTCATCTAGCTGTTCAAGCATTCAAGCTTCAAAATCAAATGCTTATCTTGAGAATAAAATGAGAATAGATAAGAGCAATAAAAATGATGATTCGTCTTCCATGAGTGGTCATGTATCCAGGGCACACTTTATTAATTTAATGAAACTAAATGAAGTTAACTCTGCAGATGATGTCAGGTAAACAAACATCTATTACAGTTATTTATGAATCTTAGAGCAGTAATGGTTGACTCTCGACTCAAGTCTATAAATAAGTAACCTACAGACAGTGTTATGTTGAGTATGGGCTGAGCTCAGCTCAACTAGTTTTTTACTCTTACTTTGAAGTGATTAGATTTGGCCTTGTTAGCATACATGGGAATAATAGTTTGTATCACTCTTTAGCAACAAAATCCCAATAATTGAAATAGCAATATCGATGATCAAATTAATTGTTGCCATTTTCAGCAGTAATCTAAGCCCATGCAAGAGTAGAATACCGTGGCAAAATATTTCGCAATTACCAGCGATCCAGTCGATGACTTCCTATCTTATGAAAACCTGTCATAATTACAGACAAACGATGAAAGCTGTTATATCGAGCAAACAGAGCTGTGACGACCCTGGGTCTAGCAAGATGACAAAATTAATTTTCAAAGATATACATTCCCAAACTGATGATCAGCAAGTGTCTTTCAAAATTCATGAAGCACACAGTAAAAAGAATTATGAAACAAGAAATAATTCAGTTACATTTTATGACTACAAAGATGTTGGAAAAGTAGATAAAGCAGTTGGTGACGGTAGTGTAAAAAGACGTGGTTTTTCCTTTGGTACAGGTGATGGCATGAGTGCTTTGTCAATGAGTGCCGGGCCGTCGCCATTGAAGAGAAAACGGGGTAGACCGCCAAAAGCCGGACCCTCGAAAAAGTTCAAGTGTAATTGTACAGACGGTTTTTATATTGGAAAGTTGAGTAATGTTTGTCGTCATCAAGCTGGTGATTGCTGAAAATTTAAACAATATTTATGTAGTTTATTAAGTAAATTGTTTGTTTAGTGTGTTTAGAAAGTCATAGTTTTATATTTTATTTAAAATATTTATTAAAAATTTACTCCTTACGTTACAAAAGTTTTCATCACTTCTTATTCATAAAATTATTCAGAAACGAATTGCTTTGCTCCAGCGGCCTGCCCAGCGCTGTCACCCGCTGCAAACTGTTTGCTCGCGAAAATATGACTTTTTCACGGCAAGTATTATACCTAAGAACCTTCCTCATATGACACTCCTATCAAAAATAACCGCATCATATTTCCCCTGTTCCACCTATCCCTACTGGCCTATCCCCCCTAGGAGGGAAGAGCGGAATTTTATTCCTTTTTTCGCTACTAGGGGGGATACATCTTCCACATAGTTCCACCATAATAAAGTATAGTCCGAAAGAAAAGTATTCAGTTAAAAGAATTATGAAACTAGTTTATTGGGAATTGAATTCAACATAAAAACAGTACTTCCCTGACTTTAAAGAGGGTGGAAGTGACAGGTTGACAAAAGCTTTTAAGCACAATTAACAGTCGTGAGTATTTTCAAAATTTTAAATTTTTCATTGCGTAGTTTGAATCCGGGACACCACGGGGATACGGGAAGTTACTTTATTCCTATGTACTATGTAGTGATACCGGGATTGACTGAGTCTGAGTCAGCAGTGTGTCTGTAGAAAAAACAATGTTATATAGCTTTAATTAGATAATAATTATGCTTTTTGTAATTTTTTATATCATCATCAGCCCACATCCACCCACTGCTGGGCATATGCTGCTAGGATGTGTCTTTCGATCTTCTTTAATTGCGCTTCTCGGTCAAAGGATTAACGATGCCCAATATAGACGTAATGGTTTACTACCTGTCAAAGGACAGTGTCCTTTGTTCCCAGTTTTCCTACTGATCAGTTCTACGGTAGAACAGGCTAGGTTGATGTTAGTTACAGGCGATTCTTCATGATCTTGGTCTTGGACATGTTCGTTCATCCCAAGCCCGATTATAAAGGAAGCTATTAATTATTGCTTTTGTTTAATTTTTCGAATATTTAGGTTGTCGCATGTCCCGTTTTTAGTGCGCCGTGTGATGCCGGCTTAGAATGGCATCACCCCATTTCTTTCGTTAAGCTGTGCCTACCCCGCAGGGATTATAGGCGTGATATGTGTGTGTGTGATAGTGGTCCAAGGGAATAACCCAGGTCGTGTGCATCCCTGGCTAGCTGTGGCATTAGAAACAAGAAATAATGTTTGATAAAAAATGATCTTGGTGCCCCACACGATATAACCTTAATGTTTTTCTACCGCCTACTACTAGATGATAAAGAAATCTTTGACACCAGGGTTCATCGGGTCGTTGGGCAACATTATGTCCCACACGAAAAGAAGAAAAAGTACTACCTAAACACGTCTCGCGGAATATTCCCACACGTTGTTACACGTACTGTTTTGACAGCTAATGTAATATGTAGCGAGACAAATTGGGTTCCAGATCGGTATCAATATTGACATGTTTATAGCGCGACTTCACTCGATTACAAGCTTGATCCTATTGGTGGTATTGGCTTATTTGTTGTAACCGAATGAATAGATTTACGTAGCCTAGGCCCAGCTTTAAACCAAAAAAAATCTCGCCCAGCTTGTAAAAGTATAGTCTTACCTACTTGAAAAATTGCTGACATCTAAGAGTTTTTGAGACCGAATGATGATAGCAAGCTTCTGCTTTGATTATTTTAAATTTGTATGTTACGATTTACTTGACTAAAAATGACTAATTTTTATTCTATCATCTGCAATACCTTCCATTTTCTTTGCTTATAAACGTCTGAATCTGAAATCTAAATCTGTAATGAACTCACATAGGTAATTGAGAGATAGATTTTAAAAGATGTATAGTTGTCATGTTTTGCCGGTATCGTTTCAGCGGTATAGTTGTGACCACTTTTTACTGTCTGGATTCTGGAGGTACTTCACAATTTCGTTAGACTGGGTACCCTTCTGGAAGTAGCAGGCATGGACGTATTTTGTCTGTTCTATTCCTTGCAGGCCCGTGTACCTTTCGATGTACTTTCATTGGAATAGGGTTCCGCTGCGTATACGTATATTTAATAACTCCCTGAATCTAAAGCAATTAGCAACTAAACACACGAAGACCAATCAGCAGCAGTTCGAGATACCCATTTAACGGATCAATCTGTATGTTGTTTTTCATAATAAATGTATGGAAAACTAGTATAGTAAAGTTATAAGTTGAGCTGGTGGTGCGGTAGATAGCGCAGTTGGTAGTTGCAGAAGTTGTGCCCCAAAGCGCCGTCGCGTCTCTCCACGATGCATTAATTAATTCATTATTAATGTGCTGCACTGAGACTTGGAATCTACACGTGCAGTCAACACAAATAGAGATAGTGGGTTCCGTCATCGTGAGGTTATGACAGTACCCTATTTGGTTTCTGAGTAGCCTCACTCGTGAACCTCAGTCAGAGGGTTTTCACGTTAAGGTATTTTTACCGTAATTTCAAACATACAAAATTCAAAGATTCAAAGATATTTAATTGCTTAAAACACGGTATAAAGTTGGTAGTTTTTCAATCAATTAATCGTTATCTTATCCATCTTGTACCTGAATCTTATCTAAAATATTGTGTCTATTATTCTCTTTTGTATCATAGATAATAAATGAGTTGGTACGTAAGCAAACATGACGTCATAAAACAGCTGTAACTTAGAGGAATGGGGAGCAAGGGTTGAAGTTAATGAACACATACTATTACCATTAACAAACACAGTCTATTCCGAAGAGTGCTCGAATCTAATGTGTCACCATAGACAGACCTGTGCCCAAAATGAAAAAATAACATACATACATACATACATATATCACGCCTATATCCCTTACGGGGTAGGCAGAGCGTAAACGGCCGCAGAAACGGACATTTACGCCACGTCTGACAAACATTTGAGGGTCATCCGGAAAATTGTGAAAAAAATAAAAGATTTTAAAATCGTGTATATGCAAACATTGTGTTAGAGTAAGAAAATAAACTTAACAGGCAGTAAGTATCTATCTTGAAAACTACATAACTGATTTCGATGTTATTTGTTGCGGCTCCTAAGTTAAATAATACCCGAAGACAATTCCTTAGCCAACTGAAAAGGAATCATCGAAAGCAATCAAGTAGTTTTCGAGTTACGCGCCAAAACATAGAAACATGTACTTAACGAATGCACACTCGCTCAGACCTTATCACATATTTTGGATTTATGGGAATGTTACATACATACGGAGTCGAATACATAATCTGTTTGGAAGTCGGTTAAAACCCTTTTCAATGTGTACAGTCATGATCAGGTTGGGTTGGACATAGACCGATCTTATGCCGCGTGCATAAGACTTACATTGGCGGTTTGAGTATCTAATCGTACATGAACTTGACTGTACCATTAGTAACCAACCTAATTATTTAAGGGACCAACTTACAATGGTTATTCTTTGTTACTGTGTGAGAAACCAATTTAAGGTGATCATAATGGGTAGGTTCTAGGTTGATGTGCTGCTGACAGGTACCTCATACTACACTTCAGAATTAAACCCGTGTTCCGGGATTAACCGGGCCCATATACTTCATGATTAGACAACTTTGTTGATGATAAAAGTTGGATCTGGGTTTTTGGGGTAATGCACTTTCTGTTTTAACTTTTTGACCTGTGTCATTATTTGGGATAAAAGCTTAGGCTGAGATATAATTTTTTAATAATTTACACACGGACCTTAGGTCTGTTTGTGACTATATGAAGTTGATAGATTTCCTCTTCCTCGCTAGCATTTGAGCGAACCAGACGTGTATCTATTTTAAATCAAAAATGAACTCTGTCATATTAATCAAAATTCACACTTTTTATCATTAACAATAAAGTCCTAATCCATAAAAGTGTTATTGTGTAGTTTGATCCTGTTGTTATTGTGCTCATCATCGGAAAGTTCTACCTGCGACGGTACCTGGTGCAAGAGGGCGCCACACGTCTCTACGGAGGAACGAGACAGCTGATATTTTTGTCTCCCGTTAAAACCACACTGTCTACTGCAAAACAAGTTTGACAAAAAAAAAGTGCAGAACCCCAGTTGGTCCATACAATATTCAATCAAGAATGGATAGGTCGCACTCCGAATCGGACTTAAGTCTGGGGAAAAACGAAAGTAGTTCACCAAGTTTTGTGAATGATATGCGTAATAGCAACAAAAGGAAAAGAGAGGAAGAAAAAATTATAGAACAAGATGCATTTAGAAATGAAATGAGAGATCTAATGAAATCTATCCTGGCTGAACAAAATGAACCATTACAAGAAGTCATGCCTACGCTTAAAAATATCCAAGAAGTCAACTACAACATTCAGAGCTCTATTGAATTCCTCAAACAACAAAACGAGGATCTAAGGAAGCACATAAAATCTTTGGAGGATAAATCAAATGAAGATAATAAACGGATTACATTCCTGGAAGAAAAAATTGAAGAACTACAAAGGGGTCAGCGGAAATGCAGTCTTGAGCTAAGAAATGTACCCAAAGTAAACAATGAAACGAAGGAGGACCTGCTGAAGATGGTTACAAAACTGGCGGAAAACGTTGGCTGTAATATGACAACAAACGATATAAAAGATATTTATCGAACTCGCAATAAGAAGGTAGATGCAAAGAATACGTCTATTATAGTCGAAACAGCCTCAACTATACTAAAAACAAACATAATGAAGATGACCAAACAATTTAATGTCACTCACAAGACTAAACTGGCAGCAAAACACCTTGGTCTCAGGACTGACGAAAATACACCTGTTTTTATATCAGAGCATCTTACATCCCGTGGGTCACGTCTTCATTTCCTAGCAAGGGACCTGGCCAAATCGAAACAGTATAAGTACTGCTGGACAGCATATGGGAAGATTTATGTCAGAAGATCAGACAACTCCCCCATTATAAATATCAACAATGAAGGTCAAGTTCAACATCTGATGCTCGAAAAATGACTACTAGTAAAGTATATTTTCTCAAACTCCTCTAGTATCATGCCATTATTGACGATTGTCAATTTACTAGTACTGCTTATATTCCCTCTATTACTCGCAGAAGTTATGATTGTTTTTCTCATTACACGATCTGTGGTAAAATACGTATTACGTAGCTACTATTATAAAACTCCCCTAATACCTCACATTAAATACACTCATTTCTCAAACACGTACACACAAACACACATTACATATCCGCTCACAAATTATTATATTATATTATTATTAACTCACCTTAAAAAAGACCACCCTTCAAAATGCAAACATAGCTCGCAAATTCAGAAATATCCCAAACATTTATACACAGTCTATACATATATTTACTTATATACATTGTGTCAGTCTAATAAACAAGGAATGCCTCGCATCATAAGCGGCTGTTGTTCTGTTAAGGTTCTGTTACTATCTTTATACAACAAGGTTAGTAGTGAATACCTGCATGTTCATAATATATCAACAACATGAATAAAGTATTACATACATTACACGAAGTTGATAACCTAAACATAGCAAAATCTATTGAATGTGATGCACTTTCCCTATCAAACTACTACAAAAATAATAAAGCAGATTTTACTATTATATCACAAAATATTAGAAGTGTGCATAGCAATTTTGACGATTTCTTAATAACATTATCTGAACTACAATTCAAACCTGATATCGTCTTACTCACAGAATGCTGGCTTAACCCTAACAAACCAATACCTACATTATCCAACTACAAGTCTTATACATCTACACAGCAACATAATCAAAACGATGGGGTTATTGTATTTGTAAAAGATAATCTTCAACCTGTAGTTAAGGAGATCAAGTTAAGTGAAGCGTCGTGCCTACAACTAGACATATTTAAACATACTATTTTATGTATATACCGCTCACCGTCGAACATAAACGCCGAAAACTTCACAACCTCCCTATGTACACACATTGAAAATCTTAACTCAACTAATAATATCATAATAGCGGGAGATATTAATATAAACCTAATACCTAAATATCCAGAACAGACGTATGAAATGAAAAATAGAACTCAATATCTCAATTTGTTATCAACAGTTGGTATTCTTCCTGGCCATACATTACCCACCAGAAACGTAGCCTGTTTAGATCATATTATGCTGAAGATAAACCCCAAAAAAACCTTTGCTTTTGTAGCTATCCTGCATACTTCAGTTACCGATCACTTTACGATTTTTACATCATTGTCTAAAAGTAAGACAAAACCTACTGCAACAAAAACAAGCACTACAGTCGATTTCGATAAAGCCTTAAAATACCTACAGGAACAACATTTGTCCGACATACTCTACTCGAATGATCCAAATCAAGTAACTGAATACCTTATTAAAAAACTATCTGAATCATTAAAAATATGTACAATAACTAAAAATATACCTAAAAGTAAAAGGATTATAAAACCATGGATCACTGAAGGCATCCTGCGGTGTATCAAAAACCGAAACTACCTCCAAAAGCAATCACGAAGTGACCCTCATAATGAAATTAAAAAAATTACATTTACAAGATATAGAAACTACTGCAATAACCTGTTAAAAAAAGTTAAGCGAAAGTACAACAGAGAACTACTAACAAATTCCTTGAAAAACAATAAACTGCTCTGGAAAAATATAAAAAATATTACATACACACATAAACAGACTACAACAAACCCTGAATTACTATCTATGAAACCTTCAATAAAAGAATCCATAGATTATATTAACACCTACTTTTCTAATATTGGTAAAAGCTTAGCCGAAGATATTAAGCGTAATTTGAACACCTACGAACAAGTACTTTATCTCAATAACCTTCCGAGCCTCTCCCAGTCCCTTGTACTCTTAGATACTGACACTGAAGAAGTCGATAGGATACTAACTAGTCTAAAATCAGATAGTGCCCCGGGGTGGGAAAATATTACAACTAGATTTTTAAAGCATATACGACTTGAAATAGTACCCATAATTACACATCTTGTGAATCTCTGTTTTAAGTATGGTTCTTTCCCTGAACTATTAAAAAAAGCAATCATAACTCCGGTGTTCAAGGGTGGAGACAAAGACGATCTTAATAATTACAGACCGATTTCCGTACTACCAGCCTTGTCAAAAATTCTGGAAAAACTACTGAATAAAAGACTGATAAGCTACTTAAAAACCCATAATGTACTTTCTCGATCCCAGTACGGCTTTCAGCAGGGAATCTCCACCGAAGACGCAGTAACATCTCTAACTACTCTGATCACAGAGCAACTTGATAGCAGGAAAAAGAGTCTCTGCGTCTTCCTAGACCTAAAAAAGGCCTTTGATACTGTCTCTGTCCCAATTCTTATACAGAAACTCGAAAAGATCGGCATCAGAGATACCCAACTTAATATCTTTACAGATTATCTGAATGGTAGGACGCAGAGAGTGAAAATCGATCAACATGCAAGTGAGGATGTGGGTGTGACGTACGGTGTACCACAGGGGAGTATTCTGGGTCCAACGTTGTTTCTCATATACTTAAACGATCTGTGTAATATGCAAATAAATAACGCAAATATATTCTCGTACGCCGACGACACAGCCATAGTCTTCTCTGGGGATACCTGGGAAAACGTAAAGACAAATGCAGAATTGGGACTTGTTCAGGTGTCAAATTGGCTTAATTATAACACCTTAACGTTAAACACAAATAAAACTATGTACATTTGCTTTAGCATACATAATAACTCCCAACCCAATAACAATTTCGAAATAAAAATACATAGTTGTAGTAATAAAAATCAAGTCACTAATTGTATCTGTCCAACCATAAACAAGGAAAACAACACCAAATACCTTGGGGTCTTAATAGACCATAGATTGACATGGTACCCCCAAATTGAACACTTAAGTGGGAGAATAAGGAAGTATATTTGGATCTTTAAGACGCTAAGACATATAATACCAAACAAACCATCTGAAAAAAAAGAGATACAAAATACCCTCTTAAATAATATCTACATTGCCCTCGTGCAGTCTGTGCTAATATACTGTATCTCTATCTGGGGAGGAACGTACAAAACACATTTCTTAACTATCGAGCGTGCACAAAGAGCTCTCTTAAAAGTCATGTACTTTAAAAAAATGCGCTACCCAACAGAAGATCTATATAGGATGTGTAACCTACTATCAGTCAGAAAACTTTACCTGCTTCAAATAATCCTAAGGACACACAAGACTACACCATGCAACCCGAATATTATAAATAAAAGAAGAAAAGATCGTGTAATAGCTACGTTTAAAACGAGAACTACTTTTGCAAGAAATCAAACTAAACATAGATCAACCTACCTCTATAATAAAATTAACAAAGAACTACAAATATATAGTAAATCTTACCATGAATGTAAATCTACTCTTGTCACCTGGTTAAAGCATCTAAGTTACGACACATGTGAGCAACTACTTAACATTTAGAAGAGTCATACACACATACATAAGTATATATACATATATATAAATGTATCTGTATATCTAATTATCTATATCTATTTACTATGTTACAAGCTTTTATTTATATATCTACATATAGTCTCAATATAACACATTCACATTCCTTTGCAACTTCTTAAATTGTACATATGTTTATTAACTAAACTGGATGTCTTATATATAGCAATTAAGTCTATCGTCTGGCATAGAAGAGCGGAGCCTCCTGATACAGGCATACTACTTGCTTAAAAGGAGACTCCATCACCTAGCTACTAACATTAAGTTTGTTATAGACAATAAATATTTTTGATTTTTTGATTTTGATTTTGATTTTTTTTTTGATAGATATAATGTATTTCATAATTTGTAAGTGCAGTCAGGCCATGTTGTAACTTTAGCCCAGTATGGCTAGGTTTTTATGTTACAAATACATCAAAATCGTTTATTTTCGGCTGATCATTTCTGTCTGTCTGGACAATGGCCGAACCTAATTTATGATTTTGAGACATTTTTGGTATAAATGCTTATCATAGTTTTGTTTGCAGTAGATAAATCGACACAAACTAGGTTTTTATTCTTTATTTCAAATAACAAAATATAGATAATAATTTATTCATTTCATTCACATAAATTTCATACATGTCAATATAAATAACAAAAAATTTCAAATACAATTTTTTTTAAGAAAACGTATAACATTTTCTACCGCAGGCAGGGTTTGGACAACAATTTTTCAAATAATACTCACACTTATTTAAGATTGACTCAGTATTCAAGTCATAAAGCAGATTGTACGCATTAGACTGGTTTTTGATCAATCTCACACGATTTTCTTTTCGATTGTACGCTGAATGATAATATTATTCAGTTCTTTGAACTGTTGTGAGAAATTGTGCAAAATAACGAATGAAATATCAGAAAAACTCATGTTGTAACTTAAACTCAATCAAACAGTTTTATTTTTCGAACTTGCAAGATAGATGACGCCATGCCACGCGTTATTGGCAATAAGTAAATATAGTTAAATAAACTTAAGTACCTTTATTTCAATCTGACAGAAGCGTGTTTTCGATTGAGTTATGATTTTTTAAGTGATTGGGTTGGGGCCTTGTTGGGGCAGCACTTAGCCTAGGCGATCCCCTTAAGATAAACTTACATAATCTCACCAAGGGTAAGTGAGCCGCGGTAGCTCAGTTGTTAAGAGGCGCCGGTAGTACTGATACTGAAAGTCGCTGGTTCGAGCACTGCCTGCGGTGCAATTTTGCCAGTTCTTAAAAATTATATACCCAACACTTTAACGTGTTTTAATTTCATTTTTTGCTTAGTAAACTTGTACTACCAGTTCCCCGGCAAGCAAGCAAAAGCTCCATATAAGGGATCATACTATACTGGAAATAGTCAATAGCTGTGTAGAAAACCAGCATAACTTGAGCCACTAACCCGAGTTGCTGCTGCTGGCAGTACCTATCTAAGATAATTAAAGATATACTGAAATAATATCAGACTTGCGAATTTTAAAACTCAACAGTTTTTCTTTTCGACGACTTAATAACTTCATCGAATACTTCATAAACCTAAACTTGACTCGTAAACAAGAACTTCAATAGATCCCGCGACACCGTTCGATCTAACTTCCCATTTTCACAATGCTTCGTATTACGCCCTTTCCCAGGGTAAGTTGGTATAAAAAATTGTTTACGGCGACAACGACACTAGGGCTGCGTAGTAAAAAACCCTAATTTCCTGCACCCTTTCATTTATAACCGGCAATCTGGGGTCCGCGCCTTATTTATGGGGGTTCGGTTTGATGGGCCAAGTCAGAATGCGTAATGATAAAGGTTGTAAAAAGCAACATGGTACGGACCTCTGGACGGGAGAGGTTCATGCGTATTGCGACTGTCGTGTGGCACGTGTCGCAAGTCTATACGGCCGATCTTGAAACACAATTACCACGTCAAATTATCAGTTACCCTATGCACATGGGGTTAGGAATCTCACGAAAGTAAACTTAATACTTTATCAAAGAATAAAAGTCGAGAACTGAAAAGATTTTTGATTCTCCTATACAAAACTCCAAGCATCATTTTGACATATTTCGACCTACCCTTGGAAATATTTGTTCAGCTTGTGTTCAGTTTCATAGGCCAACCTTTCTAAACTTTTTCTAGTTATTATCATTTAAATTCCGTTTTATTTTTCAATTTGATATGATACCGTTCCGTCGCTCGTCTGTACCAACCAGATCAGGAGTTTACTGCCCGTCAGGTTGTCATAGTGATATGTTATCATCGTCTCTGCTGCCCACTTTTCATGCCCTTACAAGTCATATTGCCTTATCACATCGTGTTCTTCGGATCACGTCCAAAGGCCCGTAGTCATAGTGTGAAACGACCTTCGCGGGAATTACGCGTGTTCTTTGTTTAAATCACAATATTTTGGTGTTTGGCGTCAATCCATATGTATTAAAATATGTATGTTAGTGGACCAGTTTGGAACAAGCATAATAAACAAAAATAAAAAACATGACTGCTTTATGAGATAAAGCCTAACATACGACACTCGGGATAATGTAATGATTCTTCCGATACAATTTCCATTCAAATACATACCTACATGAACTCTAAAAACATTACATTCCTTTTTAATTAAGCTGTCGTGTAAGTCGATCCAGTTATGCCAAATACTGTGTTAACTAACTCCTCGTGTCACCCATTTAAGGGATCAATCAAAATATACTGGTTCTATTACAATTACTACCAATAACAAGTAAAGGTTGATCCGTCAAATGAAGACGACGAGATGTTGCTGACAAAATGTCTGGAAATGTTTCAGATATAATTTTTCGACATTCTTTTTTAGATGCGATAACGTATGAGGTGTCTTATACAGGATATAAGGAAATTGGCATTTTACGGAAATCATATCCGTGGTGATGTGGAAAAAAAACTGTAGGTAAACCTTACAATGTATTTTGTAAGTATATTTTATCTGTATTTTGGGATGACATTTTAGGTGGTGGTAGGTACCCCATAGGGTTCATATTCCATTCCAGTCATGGTCAAGATTTGCAATTATTAAGTGCCTACCTGTAGAGAAAATATCACCAAAGTAGGTATGTATTTAAGAAATTATGTGGCCCCGACTCTACTCACGTGTAAGACCCAAAAAACGATATTTTCTTGTAAAATTATTACCTAATACTGACCATTTCAGACCTAATAGGTACTAAATGCTCCTCCTAAAAAAACTGGACAGGAATACCACGAATTCATTTTTACTGTATTTTTTTCATAACGCAAGTGAACTGCGGCGATAAGTAACATGATTTTTGCACTTGCAACTCAGATAATTTTATGCTAACAAGTCTCCCGCTGGTTTGCCTGCTGAGTGGTTTCAATTTTCAATATCGTAGCAAGATGGAGATAACCTTCGTTGTAGCAATAGTCTACAAGTTAGCGCACCATCGGGGTGTTCCCTATTGAAGAATATTGAGAAAGCTGTTCTAGATAATTCTTGAGTAGATACCACTGGCTAAATACTGGCTAGTTCTATCGATCTATAGATTTAAGAGACTGACTTATACTGAAAAATAAAACTTATTGGTTAAAATAACTTCTACTAGATGTCGCCTGTATGTTTTATTGAGAAGAGTATCAAGACATGCCGTGTGATTAACCTGACCAGCCTCCAGGCAGTTCCTTTATTTATAATTATTTATTCTACCTAAGCCGGTTAAGCCGGAGAAAATTGTTATAAAAAGAAGAAAAACCGTGTTATAAAAATGTATTTACCATGACGTCAATGAGTGATTACTATCTTACATTAGGTAAATACAGTTAATTTCATTTCATAGTTTTAATTATGCAAATTATATTCCGAGTTAGGTTCACGTCGAGCTTCAATCTACTTGAAGTAGTAATATCCAATCTGCGCCATTTTTATTTCTTTTTCCATATAATATTCTGCTCTCTCGAGAGTTGCTCGGGTTTTTACACCCTCTAATATTTTTGCGAGGTATTTTTCTTAACGCTCTAATTAAATTGCTCTATAAGAACCTTTTTAATGTACACCGTACCCATAAATTCTTCCTCTGTAACCCTTAAGCTTTATGTTTACTTAATTTTTTTGGGGATTTCCGATATTACGCTGCGATACATTAAGTGAGACCTTTTGCGAAATCCGTTTAAAGTACTCGTACTTTTAGAATAAATAAGGTCAGTCAGCGAGGGTTAAAAAAATCGGATTTCATTTATAACTGTACTAAAAAGGGGTTGGAAAAGAATAAACTTAAGTTTAATTGTTTTTTACTATCAGCAACACTTACATTATCTTTTAAGGGATCGACTTATACTGGTCTTAGGTGCTGCTGTATGTACTTCACTGTTGATTATTCATTCATTCATTAAGTAGTCATTCATTTATACTGTCTTTTGTTTTTTCAGGTTAGTATCTACTCTAAAAAACAGTCGCAACTACGTAGAGGAAGTAGTAAGTACGTACGTAAGTAATTATTATCAATATAAAGAAAATTGGACCTTTGCTTTGGCAGAAATTTTGTGTTTGGCGAAAAAATAATTGTGATTATTGAATTAAAAATAAAATTGCATCTTGGTAAATATATTGTTTTCTAAGTTTTGACATGTTGGCAGAAATGGTGATTTACTAGTAACATAAATCTGATTGGCATGTCGTATTCAAAATCTGTCTTTCTAATTAGTTCAATATTCAAGTTTTTATCAATGGCTAACGCAAAGAAGTTATTATTCTACACTGTTTTTAAATGTCGAGAATTATGATTCTAAGCTAATAAAGAAGAAAATAATATGGTTAAACAAATGATAACGTTTGTGGTTCAAATCTCGTCCCCCCATCGGTCTTATTTGTGTATTTAATTTGAATTATCTGTATATTTAACAGTTTTTACAGAACCGATTTATGTAGGAAATAACACTATTTACAGAACCGATTTCTGTAGAAAATAAATACTATTTACATTAATGTTGAATTGACGGCCGATGTGGCGCAGTGGTAGTGCGATTACCTGCGGCGCAAAGGTTCCGGGTTCTATTCTCGGTGGGGCACTCACAAAGTTGATATTTATTACTTTGTGAATTTGTTCCCAGTCTGGTTAGGACATTGCAGACTGAACCACCTGATTGTCCGAAAAGAAACTGTGCTTCGAAGGGCAAGTTAAGCCGTCGGTCCCGGTTGCTGTCTATGATAACTTAGATGGCGGTCGTTACACAACCATATCAGAAGCGTACTAGCAATAATAGGCGGCGGAAAAACTCTGACACCAGGGTTCATCGGGTCGTTCGTCGACTCGTTGTCCCACACGAAAAGAAAGAAAGAGAAGAAAGAATGTTGTAGGTACTTTATTGTTTTAATTACTAATTAGGTTCAAGAGTTTATTTGAACCTACTACGTCACTAGAGCCGCTGGGCTTTGCCAGGCAGAAGGTAATTAGCGAATGTCTGAATTATTTATGAAAACGAGCTTTTACTAAAATCAAGGGCGGGCCTCTGAAAGCTTTCCCTTCATGGAAACTTTACTTTGAGCATAAAATAACGGAATAACGAATGATTACTGTATTACTAAATAAAAAAAATAAAACAGAAATTTATTGTACACAGGAAATACAGTAAAAACTAGACATATCACTTCGGTGGCAATTTCTTTCAGGCAACCTTATTATCATTACCCCCTTGAAAATTAGTTTTCCAGTAAACTTTTTGACGGAAAACATGTGACACCTTTTGGACATCCTGTTGCTATGACGTTACATACATGCGTAGGTACTAGAGCGCGCGTCTTAGTCAGCAATAAAACATGCCATGGGGTTAACCTGGCTGGGCCGAGGCAGTGCCTTTATTTTTATTTATTTCATATTGAAGTAACTTGGTATATACTTAAAACCATTGTGAATGGAATCTACGTATTTATTTTTTAATATTAATTAATACAATTTCTAAAGGAATAAGTTTCATTTTTGTCATATGAAAATCGATAGAAGAGGAAGCGTACTTACATAACTTAAGTCGTATAAGCGCCGTCTGTATGTCGTGGTAAGGGCCCGCTCAGACGTGACAGGTCACAGATAAGGTTCCTGACAGACGGGGGTAAGTCCGATAACGTCAAGCGTGTCGGCGGTCATGTGCGGCGTACATACTATCTAATGTGTTTTATCTGTGTGTTCTGTGAAATCCATTCAAAGAATTAAATAAAAAAAACTGTAGAAGCCGCATCAGCTGAGCCCTGATACCTCCATATCAGCCATAAGCGGCCCGTCCAGCGGTTATCCAGGGGAATAAGGTATTTTCCCGCTCTAAAAGGTACCTTAAAGCTTAAGGCGAGTGTACCCTCGACAGTGGCGCCACTACACAGAAGAAATATTTTCTCTTTATAAAAACAATCTATCAGAATATCTGTTGCCCAAGTTTTTAGTATTATCCTTAAGTAAAATTAGAACCTACGAACTCAATGGTATATTCGCTGTTATTATAGTTATGGCAAAAGTGGCCGTGTTAGGTACTTTTTCCATAACTTTAATTGCAGGGAATATTTAATTGAGTTTTCAGGTTCTAATAATACATAAGGATAATACTAAAAACTTGGGCAACGGATATTCTGATAGATTGTTTGTATATAAAGAAAATTATTTTTTGTGTAGTGGCGCCACTGTCGAGGTCGTTGACGGCTACACTCGCTTTAAGCTTTCCAAGAGCATTTGATTAAACAATAAATATACTTTACGTTCTAACAATATTGTTTTAAAACAAACCTCTAGAACAAAAATCCAAGAAGTATCTTTATTTCAATCTTGAAAATGAGTTTGAGTATTTTATTGTTGAGTTAAGAAGTGCCAAGAGTCTGTTTGACTTACAAAGAACTACCTAATGGTTGGAAATATTACAAAGTTCCACAAGAAATTTCAAGTTGGCAATAATAGTTTATCTTTGCTTTAGTTTATGTATGCCGTGTGATGCCGGCTTATAATAGCGTCACCCCATTTCTTTCCCGTGGCTGTCGTAAAAGGCGACGAAGGGACTCGAGGGTGTGTATTGCAATTTTAGGCGATGGGCTGACAACCTGTCATTATGGCGATACACAATTTTCCGAATGACCCTCAAATGTTGACAGACCGGCCGTTTGCGCTCTGCCTACACCGCAAGGGATAAAGGCGTGATTAGGCTTATGTGTGTGTGTACGTGTAGTTTATGTTTACCCTGTTCATCGAGTAATCCGTTTTTTTATCGTAGGTGCAGTTGATCCCTGAAATCCTTTACTGTCTGTCATCAGTACATGCGGCCGATGTGGCGCAGTGGTAGTGCGATTGCCTGCGACGCAAAGGTTCCGGGTTCGATTCTCGGTGGAGCACTCACAAAGTTGATATTTATCACTTCGTTCTTCACTTCACTTCTTCGTTCCCAGTCTGGTAAGGATATTGCAGGCTGAACCACCTGATTGTCAGAAAATAAAGATGGTTCCGTGCTTCGGAGAGCATGTTAATCCGTCGGTCCCGGTTGCTGTCTATGATAACTTAGACGGCGGTCGTAACGCAACCATGTCAGAGGCCTACTACTACTACTACTAGTAGTAGGCGGTTGAAAAACTCTTGACACCAGGGTTCATCGGGTCGTTGGACGACTAGGTGTCCCATACAAAATGAAGAATAAGAAGAAGCACACCAACGTACCCTTTTGAGGGATCGACTTAAACTGTTTTTTTCATACTGCTTTCAGGGTAAAACGTTTGTGTGTAAATTCATGGTTTTTAAATGTGAACTGTTTCTAAAAATTTGATTAGACTAAGGAGATAAAATAATAAAGTTCTTATTGAAATATTTTTATAAGGTTTATCGGATTGTTCGTTGACTTGGTGTTCCGTACGAAAAAAGAATGCGCGAGTGAAACCGCGGGCTGAAACGCTAGTTTAATACATTCTTAGAGGTATGTAAAACGTACACGTACAAACTTATCTCCTCTATAAAAGCGCTTTTAACCGAATAGTGCTGAAAATTACAGTCTCTAACGAACCTCGCAAAGCGCTGGGTTCGCTGAATTCAGCGCTTAGTTCACTTAGGGCCGCCGCACATCTCACGTCATTTGGCACGCGTCATTTTCATAAACAAATTGAAAATAAACTGTAGCGTCATTGAAGTAACGATGATATCAGCTGCGAAGGCTCTGGGTTTGGACCTACATCGACTCAATTTGAGTATCGATAAAGTGAATTTTTAATGAGGCGATTAAGCGAGTCGATGCGGAAATAATTAAACTGCCAAGCTTTATCATAGGTATAGACATTTGAAGCTCAAACATTGGTCAGACGAAGCAAAAATACCGCAAGGGATCATACTATTAGCGCCAACGCTGTGTACAGCGGGCTGCACGGTCCGACTGCGCGCGGGCTAGATTAGGCAAAATACAAGAGCTGCGCTGTGTGACGCGGGTGGCAACCACGCTAAGTAAAACCCGTCTGAACACGACGACAACTTGCCTTATTAAGCACTAATCAGTAAGACGCGCCTTCTAAATTCGAAAAAAATACTGTCAAGACACGCGGGCGGCCCGTGCGTGCTGCCCGCTTGACCGAGCGTTGTGCCATAGACGTGATACTTTAATGTACCTATACCACCTACCTATGTCATTTGCAATTTTTTTATATAATTGGCTCGCGCCAAAGGTCACTAGGTGTGCGGCGGCCCTTTCAGGTTACAGCCTCATTCGTTGCACTTTATGCTAAAACGGCGCCCAACCTGCACTTCATTTGTGCACTTCAATACACTTTCGGTGCACATAACTTGTTATCTCGCTATCAACGCCGAACTACGCCCTCGGCATCTAGTCGGTACTATGAGAACTCATTCCAATCTCATTTTGTTTTGCAATGAAACATGGAACCTTTTCCAATACCTGTTTCAAACGTGGTTTAAAAATCTTAAGTAGATTTCGCGAAGATCTTTGTGCTCCAGAGCCGTATTCTGCTAAATTTGAAGTATAGAAAATCACAATGGCAACAGATTGTCAATTGAGTTTCGATGGATTAGAAATAAGAGAATTGCTGATCCCTAGAGGAAGGATCTATCCTCATAGTTTATTTCATAATGACTTGCTATTTATCAGATTGAGAATGGATCGAAGAACAAAATGCGTACAGGCTTCCTAGCTGAATTTGGTTTGACGTCTTAGTCAAATAATTAATCAATGTGTTTTTTTTTATTATTGCCTTTATCGTTGGACGACTCGGTGTCCCACACGAAAAGAGATCGTTTATTCGTGTCTATCAAGCATATATCAAGTTATTATTGCCCCTACAATAAGATAAAAACAGGCTGCCTAGCTCTTTTAGGTTACTTCTGTGCGGCTGCCTGGCTAAAAAGGTCGATCACGAAATGAAAATCCCTTCTCGTTTATTTGATTCGTTTTCTTTTATTAGACAGATTATTTATTTTTCCCTATCTCACAGTGGTGGGTTGCCTAGCCAAAAGTGGTTCCCCTCCAAAATTGCCTTCATATTTTGGCGGAAATGAAAAGAGTGGCTCATTACAAACTTCTCTAGCCTTAAACACTTTTCTGAATCGCCTATACTATCCGTTCCTTTTTTTTACTATCCGTTTCTTTTTCTCGAAAGTAAGTTCCACATAGTAGTATAACCTGAGTACCGCTGCAGACATTACTCACCAAAAGCACACAGATAACAGGAGATAACAGTCTATTCGTGCTGGAAATAACCATTCGTTCCACTGCTTTAAAACCTCATTTGCTGTCGTAAAATACTCATCTTGTTCTTAAATGTAAGTACATTTAAGAAGTTAGTGCGCCAGGTAGAAATACAAGACACTGAAAAGCAAATAAAACTAAAGTTGGTTTTAAACTTTGTAATCTATTTTTCTTATGAAATTAAGCATTATTTATTGCGATTATAGGCCCAAATAACGTTGTAGATTTGCCCGAGTAAAGGTCACATTACATAACCGAGTCTCCTAAATGGATGGTTCCCATACTTTTAAGAATGATTTAGTGAATTAATAAAGAATCTAATAATATCCTAATGGCACCTAGGGAATTTTTGCCTCTTCTTTAACTATGACTATGGTCCTGTGGTGCCGGCTTAGAATAGCATCAGTCCATTTCTACCCGTGGGTGTCGTTAAAGGCGACTAAGGGATGCATCCAGGGAATGGGCAGCAGCGTTCCCTGTGAATACAACACCTTGCACTGCACCCGCCAATCCGCCTGCCAAGCTTGGTGAGTATGGCAAATACCTTGCGATTTGGGGAGGCCCATGTCCAGCTGTGGACTTTTGTGGCTGTTGAAGTTGAATTTATTATGACCGGCATGTCCTTTTTAGATGTTTTGAATTTGAACTAAACGATGTCGTCCTTTTTAAACAAAATGACGTCTTTCAATTGTGACAGCCAATGGATGCATACCGGAAACGGTTTCCTAATAATTTCGGTCAATAACAAACACTTATCTCACCCGAAATTGACCAGCAAGGAATCTGTAGGTCTCAGTCCAAATCCCCTAGTAATTGCAGCCGTTGTAAGACTGTCAGCCGGGAAGCTCTAATGCCCTGCCATTGCGAGTGCAGGACCTGAGGTGCATTTAGTAGTTGCAAGGTTTCGGTAGACATATAGCGGTCGGACACTGCGTTTTGTCGTTCTCGATACATTGCGCACAGAGTCCTATAGTGCAACTGTCTCTCACCCTGGGAACTCTAATGCCCTGCCATTGTGAGTGCAGGACCTGAGGTGCATTCAGTAGCTTGCAGGGTCTCGGCAGAGATATAGCGGTCGGACGCTGCGTTTTGTCGTTCTCGATACATTGCGCACAGAGTCCTATAGTGCAACTGTCTCTCACCCTGGGAGCTCTAATGCACTGCCATTGCGAGTGCAGGACCTGAGGTGCATTCAGTAGTTGCAAGGTTTCGGTAGACATATAGCGGTTGGACGCTGCGTTTTGTCGTTCTCGATACATTGCGCACAGAGCCCTATAGTGCAACTGTCTCTCACCCTGGGAGCTCTAATGCCCTGCCATTGCGCGTGCAGGATCTGAGGTGCATTCAGTAGCTTGCAGGGTCTCGGCAGACATAGCGGTCGTACGCTGAGTTTTGTCGTTCTCGATACATTGCGCACAGAGTCTATAGTGCAACTGTCTCTCACCCTGGGAACTCTAATGCCCTGCCATTGCGAGTGCAGGACCTGAGGTGCATTCAGTAGCTTGCAGGGTCTCGGCAGACATATAGCGGTCGGACGCTGCGTTTTGTCGTTCTCGATACATTGCGCACTGAGTCCTATAGTGCAACTGTCTCTCACGCTGGGAGCTCTAATGCCCTGCCATTGCGAGTGCAGGACCTGAGGTGCATTCAGTAGCTTGCAGGGTCTCGGCAGACATATAGCGGTCGGACGTTGCATTTTGTCGTTCTCGATACATTGCGCACAGAGTCCTATAGTGCAACTGTCTCTCACCCTGGGAGCTCTAATGCCCTGCCATTGCGAGTGCAGGACCTGAGGTGCATTCAGTAGCTTGCAGGGTCTCGGTAGACATATATCGGTCGGACGCTGCGTTGTGTCGTTCTCGATACATTGCGTGACAGTTTTGCAAAGCAATTTGTAGATCCGCAACTGTTGTGCAATTGGTAAGTACCAATGTTACCTATATTGGTTCTTACTCTACCTACATTTAATATTTTGCAGATTTTCAGCATGCAGTCGTAGTGGTCAGATGAAACGTTCTGGCCACATTAAAATGCCATGTTTTCCCAATTATTGCTTTTGAACATGAGCACGCCAGTAATGTAACATATAACGCCTGACGCAATACAGAATAGTGTGTGGTGAAACCTTTAGAACTTACAAGTCTGTAACGCCGACATTTTGAACTAAGGATTTGTCGTTTCTAATTGAAATGTGTCTCCGTGTCTTGATGTAAAACCTTCCCATTTGAGATTTAAGCTCTTAAGCGAAACGCTGTGTAGTGTTACTCGTCTTATATACGAACTTAGTAGTAGTAGTAGAACGTAGTAATTCCATGTTATCGACTAATATCTCTAACTAAAAATAGCACTGTCACTCTCAGTTAAATAGGCTTAGACAGGGTTAGATGATAATCGGTTCCTAAATCATCTATGATTTTACGTACCTATTTGATGCGGTATCTGTCAAAAGTCAAAAAACGATGAAAATACTTCTGCTAAACATGCAAGGAAATCTGCGAAATGGCGCAGAAAGCATTGACTATTTAAAACATGACACGACTAAAATAGTCCATAGAGGTCAATTCGGGATTTAAATTTTCCTTACTTGCCTTAAATTAGTGCTGTCACTTTCCGTCAAATAGGTTTAGAAAAGGCTAGAAGATATCTAAGTCCTGTCATTTTTAAAAACGTCAAGGGTTTTTTCGCCTTTCCTAGTCAATTTAGTCGCGATTGTTTTGATTGTCGCCTTATTTTGACAAATAACACGTATTTTGCATGAAATTATAAGACATGACACGACTAAAATATCTCCTATCCTTTTCTAAACCTATTTAACGGAAAATGACAGCACTAATTTAAGGCAAGTAAGGAGAATGTACATCCCGAATTGTGGCCCATCTGCTAACCTTTTATATTTAACGGAAACTTTTTATTTAACTGTGCTATTTTTAATTAGCCGTTTTAGTTAGTAACGTAGAATCAAGATGATGCCTACTTATTTTTCGGCAGTCTGTTCCTAGATTTACGAATACATACAAACATAGACATAATACGCCTATTATCCCTTGCGGGGTAGGCAGAGCTTAAACTGCCGCAGAAAACGGACATTTACGCCACGTCAGACAAATATTTGAGGGTCATTCGGAAAATTGTGTATCGCCATAGTGACAGGTTGTCAGCCCATCGCCTAAAATTGCAATACAAGTCAAGTCCCTTAGTCGCCTTTTACGACTCCCATAGGAAATAAATGGGGTGATGCTATTCTAAGCCGGTCGTCACACAGGAGTCCACGGGACGAAGATTTACGAATATTTGTCACATACACACATTCGATTTAAAAATTAGATAAATAGGTATTTTATTTTTCTTTAAATTCAAAACTATTTTCCCGCTAGAAAGTATTAGAAATCGCTAAGTAATTTCAGTCGCAATATCGCGACTGCTTATCGCACGTGACGTGGCTGCAGTTGCCTTCAAGAATGTTATTGGTTTGTCCCGTGTACCATCAAGCTCACGTGCGGTTATACACTCAAACTGCCAATGTAAGTCTTATGCTCGCGTCATAAGAACGGTCCAAAGTCCTAACTATCTAACCCAGCTTGGTCTTGACTGTACAAGGTCTGAATGAGAGTACTTTTATTGATGAACTATTCCATCTCTTTATACATCAAGTTGTAATAGTCAGCTAAGCCCAAGTCATAAGTTTGGCAAAAATGCCCTTTTTTAACGCCTCAATGTAGGTAAAAAGACGCTTACATCTCAAGGGAAATATGTAGTAAGTTTAATATTATCATTCACATCGAAAGGCATGATAATATCAAGGTAGATATTTGATATATTAAACGTTTATTGCATAATTAACAACACAAACATACACTCAACAGTAAAAGAAATAAAAGAGTAAATATATTTTATAATAAAATAAGTTAATCTTACACAGTAAAACGCACATGTGTGCTGCAGCGATACAAAAGGCCAAGGCTCAGTGCAAGGAATGGCTAAAAGAGGGCAGCACTCGTTTTCAGCCATTACCCCATCTACTGCTGCACATATCTCCCGCAATTACATACGTATACCATAGGTTTTGGTTTAACTCTACAGTCACAAGTGAGGGTAAAACCAGTCCAATCCCAATCCAATCCAATCCCCATGGGTGGTCTAGGGCACACAGCAGATACACTTCATCATTTTTCTATGGACGATAAATACGGCATCTCTTCTATTGTATCTGCTCTGTGGTCCAGAGAGATAGTTAGATGTATTACAACGCTGTGTTTAAACTTATTTTTGCTCTGATTCCATAAAAAGCCTCAAGTTGGCTACAATAACGTCTCAACTGTTACCGCACTTCGCTTAAAGTGATCAATACAATCTGTTACACCACCGGGGGGGATGCCATTTCCATCATTGATACGAGCGGATTACATTGTTGCCGGTTTTTTTTAATGGCAATTATCAAATCATAACTATAAAATTCTAATTTCGGGTAGTTTCTAGTCACTATAAGCTTGCATTGCGACTCTTAAGCTCAACTTATTTGTATAAAACCTCAAGTTGGTTTCAATATCGTCTCAACTGTTCACAATTGCATCTGGCCCACTCCGCTCACGTGCTCAATACAATCTGATACTAAGCCGGGGATGCATTTTCCATTATTGATACAAACGGCAGTTGCATTGTTCGTTGCCTGCTGTTGACAAGATTGTAATTATTTGTTGGCTTTATGTTATCGTGTGTGAGGTCTGTGTGGTGCCTTAAAACATAGAGTCTTAGCTCTTTGAGTTTGTATATCGTCTCGTGAGATTATGGCTAGCTTTCATAGTATGGCTAGCTTTTCATGGTTCGAAAATATTAATGCCGTTTATTTATGGCTTACAGTTTCTGGTATGGACCATTGGCCGAACCTATTTTTTTTATTTTGTGAAAACTGCCAAATAAACAATACAGGTATATTTTGTATTATTAATTCAGTTATAGACACTTAATATATATATATATATATATATATATATATATATATATATATATATATATATATATATATATATATATATATATATATATATATATATTTATTTATTTAATAAATGAGTTACCATACATTATAAAATATTTCAAATATGACACAAAATGCACACTGCTTTACAGTCATACATAACGCAATCGTACAAAAAATAAGACACTTTAGATTTTTTGTAAGTTGTGCCCTCAAATAATGCCAGCCGTATCGGACTAACGTACGTACATTGGTCAGGACACATACCATCAAACTCATCTATAATCAATACTGTTATGTTTAAATGAGTAAAACCTTTTCATATCTTGTGAGAAAGTACTTAGCTAAAAGGAGAGGATAAAAGCAATTATTTGGACGACAAAAACTGACAAGATATTACGAAGCTGCACTATATACCTATAAATGCTTTGATACTTATACATACATATATACATATCACGCCTATAATCCCTTACGGGGTAAGCAGAGCGTAAACGGCTGTAAAAAACATACATTTACGCCACGTCTGACAAACAATTGAGGGTCACTTATAATATTGTGTATTATAACATGCTTATAATCTACCTTCATCTAACACATATTTTTCCTTATATAAACATGTCATTATCATTGAGTGAAGGACAGATGTGTATCTGACCGAACACTACAGCTTGCTCTACAAACGCGTGATGAAAAGCCCTTGATTAAAGCCATTCACACAAAAATGAGTACATTCAGTCAAACAAACGAGCTTAACTGTTGGAAACAGTGTTACCACTGAATAACGACACCCGGTACTTTTGTAACAGTAACAGTTCAATTAATTCTGCTCATAGCTCGACAGGGTAACCCTAGAAGTGACGTCTAAAGACTTTGGATGACTTGTTGCGATTTGGATATTTCACGATTTTTGTAGTTTCTGAGTTATTCATCATTTAAAGTTTTTGAGGAAATAATCGACTGCCTTTGCCTTTTCATTTATTTTTATTTCTGTAATGGCGTTTTTTGGAATATTCTTTGCATGCAATACCCACCCAAAGATAAAATTTCTATTGTTGCGTTTCTTTTTAAACGACTCACTTTATCGCTCTTTTGTCATCTCCTTTCTTGTTTTTATCAACATCAATAGTTACAACAGTCCACTGGAGATGGATCGCCTCCTATTGTGGGGTAGTAGCCATATTCACTACGCTTCGCAGGCGAGTTGGCGAGCACAAAACTGATTGTCGTATTCACGAGGAATCTTGCGGCCTATCCCATTCCCTGAATTCATGCATTTTGCGCAGTATGGTGTCGTCAGCTTGGAAAAGTATTACTCACCTTATTTCTACCTGCGCGTTTTGTTATGAATGTTATGATACTACAGGCTACAAGTCTACAGGTGAAATTCATTGGACGTTGCTTAGCCGGTTAATATTCATTGTTTCATAATGGCTAACCGACTACGCAATGAACACCGATTTTCACCGGTAAAATTGTGGCCTGTAGGAAAATATCTGGTATGAAAATGTGGGTTTCGGAAGCTTAACGTACTGTTTTGAATATAGTAGGTCGTATAGCAAAATGATGATCGTTACGACGAGTATTTTTTCCTTCTGTCTGCCTCGAATCGTCCTAGGCTTTTGTTCGATGCTGTTAGTCTGATGTTATTGCAATTTTGGTATTAAGTGGTTATTTACAGGAATGCTTCGTTATATTAAGAGTAATAATAAATGCAAGAACACAAATCAGACATAGAAGAAACAGTACATTAAAGGGCCGGGAAAATGACTCGATATTTTTAGGGCATTATGAAAATACTACACATTACGCATACAACACATACTACTATAAACATTATAAAAGTGTTCTATCAAGCTTTGCTCGGTTTGGGGCTAGACGGCGCCGTATGAATTGTCCAGGATATTTATTGATTTAATTTTATTTACTACCTATTCTTCCATAGCGTTTCCATCATAACTTTAATACACCTGATGTTAAATCATTTATAACATGTCAACCAACAACCCGACTATGATTGACCCTTTTGGACCTTTAGCAAAGTTGTGTAAAGGGTCCCACCGCTTGAATAATGTACCGAAGGGCATTAGTGACCCTTGGCTAAAGACTTTTTTGTATCAGACCTTCAGAGTGCTTCCTTGGGGAAAGTGAGAGTCACTTCCGGTGAGGTCCTTTAAAAAAAGCGACGGGTTATTTATATTTCATGAACTGCACACGCACACACGATGCGTCACAGCTAAAATAAATAAAAGATACCTATGACAGCCGCAATTTGATGCGATATCCGGTTTTGGTATGGAATAATACGGCAAAATGCCAGTAAATCATGCGGTGCGTGTTAAAACCGCCATAAATGAATGCAAGATTAGGTGTTTGGTAAAACTATTTAGTTAAAGGTGACATAAAGCGAATTCACCTGCGTTACGCTAGTACTATTAATTATACTGTGCCTGCGTATAGCTCAGTCGTGAAGTTTTATATGTCTTCCTAAGCTATAGTAGGTAGCTATTTTAGGAAGGAGAGTATCTCAATAATCGAAAAGTATCTTTGTGATTCGACAAAAGAAAGGTACTTGGATAGTGCCAGTAGAATTACTAAACTACTTCATCATTTATTGTGTATACTAAATAAATAAACTGAAAGATCCATTGCAGGACTTTAGTACCGAACCAGACCCTCAATCCGGACCTACAATCATGTGTGAATAGTTCATCAAACTCTGAGTAACTTATTTACTATGTACGTCCAGCAGTAAAACAGAAGGTAGGATATTGTAGGGTCGAATCACACAAACAGGGTATAATAGACGGTTTATTATATCAGGTCCTTCGACGATTCGGTGACCCATACAAAAATAAGAAAAAGTGATTGAAATAACTTCAAAGTGCTGCTGATAGGCCCAACGTTTCGTAGAACGATTTCGCAGCTTTAAAGCTCCAGTAATATTACACCCTTTCTTTTCTCCGCTTTTACCGATATTCATGCGATTCCCCAGATTTCGCAAGAGCGTAATCGGATCCCTTATAAAGTTTTTATTTTCGTGCTATCCCTTTGGCCCCGAGTTTCGGGGACATAAGCGAATACACAGGCTAATATACAATTTAAATTGTGTTCCTGACGCTACCGTCCCGTAAGAAAATCTGCAGACGCCCTTATATTTCGTATGACTTTTTGACGGATGAAAACATAATTATCAACAGCTTTAATGGAGTGGCGGCCAAGAGCACCTAAACGTCCAGTAGGCTGACCATCCGCTAGATGGACGGACGACCTAGCGACCATTGCTGGCTAACAGTAGATGCGGGAGGCACAGGACCGGCGCAGATGGCGAGAAAAAGAAGAGGTCTATACTCAGCAGTGGGTAGATGTGGGCTGATATGATGATGATGATGAACAGCTGTGAGATGTCCACTGCTGGACATAGGGTTTCCCCAGGCGCCTCCTTAGACCGCGATTTTGAGCCGACTGCATTCACAAACTCGATCTTAACCATGGTTTCTATGAAACAATGCACAAGGCTACGAAACGACGCCGTCCGAATTTTTAACTTATCTTCTCTTAGATGAAAGACGGAAGAAATGGCGGAAAAGAAAAATGTTCCAATGCAAGCCCGACTGTCGGGACCCTAAACGCGGTCCCGAAATATTGTAGGACACATTGACACCCCACGAGCTGTTTGATATTCATGCGATATTACTTCTAACCGAGTTTTGCAAGTTGGAAGCAACGGGCAGCAATGAATAAGAAATAAATTCGAAACATCCTAATCTAAAGCAGATTACAGGTAAGAAGTCAAGAGCTGTGGTCGATAAGCATTTAGAATGACAAGCTTTCAGGGCGGAATAGGCTTAAATTGACGAGTTTTTTGTTATGGACGGAAAATTTATCCGATGTAAAAAATATATATTTCCAATTCAATCCCTTCTATTATAATTTTTTTAATCCGAATCACCAAGCACATTATTCACAAACAAACCAGATTTCTAGATCTAGACCCGTAAATTCCAAGTGCCACAAATAGCCAAACTCAGATTCTAGGGACAAACTTCAGGGTACAAGAACTCAATAATTACCGGAAGAGCAAAACTTGAGTAATTCACGTCTGGAATAATTAAAATATTGTCCGTAGGCATACGAGGGCACTGGTCCTTTGCCAAGGCTGGTCTGAGTTGGAAACTTATAGCGTAATAATGCTAGTATAATAGGTATTAGCATAAAGAATTTCAATTTCAATTTCAGTATTACATTTTTATTTATTTGTATAGTGTTGGGCACCAAGAACGAACGATCAGATGAACCCTGGTGCACAGATAATATAATACACCTGGTGTCAGAGTTTGTTAACCGCTTAGTAGGTAGGTACTAACAAGCTTCTGATGTATTTATGTAACGACACAAATACGAGCACTTCTAAGCATGTAACTTTTTCTTATGGGCTATTATCTCCAGTGTTTAAAATCTCTATCTCCAATAGCATCACCCCATACCTACCCCTAGGGGATCGTAAAAGTTGATCCAGTGAATTGGTATGTGAATACAAACAACACCATCATCTGTGTCAACCACCTTACATAGCGCTCGCCACTCCGCCTGCCAAGGTGGAGAGTATGGCAAGTACCCCCAATAGGGGCAGGACGTAGCAGTTGATGTTGGATGAGACGAAAGAAAGTGAATGAACCATCCCAGTTACACCGTCGCTCTCGCTTGTCACTTCAAATAAGGGTAATCCAGGACCCTTTCGCAAAGTTCGTCAACTGCCACCCAGGGAGTGATAGCCGGAGTTCAGTAATTTTAACTAATGACAGTTTGCAGTAGGAACAACCGGAACTGCACGTAGGTGGGGCCTACCAAGTCTACGGCGAGATGAAACGCACTTACTCGTACCCTATGTAAACACAGTCACGCCTTTGAGTTAGGGAGATAGATATGTAATCACAAGCTGTCAGTCTCGGCTGCTGTCTATGATTCCTTAATGACTACACAAGGGTTCGTTGAGTCATTCGTCAACCCGGTGTCTTTCATGTTATAAATATAATTTAATGCAACTACATAAAATCTGCCTCAAAATTAATGTAAATAATAATCCTAATAATATTATAAATCTGAGTTTTTGTGTGTGCATTTATGTATGTATGTTTGTTACCTCTTCACGCTCAAACGGCTTGACCGATTTGGAACACAGGTAGAGTATAACCTGGAATAACATATAGGCCACTTTTTACTGCAGGAAAACAACTATTACCGAGGGAATGAGTGGCAGCGGGTACTCTGGGCGGAAAGCTAGTAATATAATAAATCCTTTATTGCATTCAACAAGGGCCATATAAAAAGATAAACCAGTGAACTATGACTTAAAATGTAACACAAACTATAAATACACTGCAATAATGTGACTAAGCTACACAGGCACTTTGAGGCATATTAAGAGGATGTTGTAAATTATTAATATTAGATTTCAGCTGAAACACAAATCGAAGAAGCTTTGTTTTAATTGGTTGCTACTAAACAAATGAAACAAGTTACATCGAGTTAAATTAATTCATCGCCATCTTGAATTAACTTGGGACGAACTGTTGTTCAATTCAATTTTAATACAAACTTGAGCAAACGCAATAATGTAAATTGATATCTTCGTAACGAATTTTACTACGAATTGAATGTGATGTTAACAAAATATAGAAAATGAACTAATAAATAAATAAGAAACCCGACTACGGTAAACAGAAAAAACATATACAACAGTTATTCTCCAAAGGAAAATTTGTGATATAATTGAATTGTAGAGAGCGCAAGCGCAACTAGCCGCATAAGAATTGTGTTATAGTATCACATATTATTAGGTAGTTCTCCCACTTGTCGTTCGACAGACGCATCCGTAAACGTACCGTAGCCGTATTGATATGGAAATAAGATCGGAATTCGCAACTTCCCTTCGTTTGACAGACGCACGGTGCGTTGAAAATACGCAGCGACCGATGACAAGTAAAAAACCGCCTAATCGTAAAAAACTTTGCTAATTTAGTTAGATTTAAAGAAGTAGTTACCTACCTAACTTAAGGCAGTCTGTGTACGAAACTCATGAAAATATCAAATTTTAAGGTCATATGTGACAAGTATGAAAATATTATCGCATTGCTGCAACTAAAACCAAATTATTATTGGTGTAACTCGTTACTTTTGCAAAACGTCACTAAATGTTAATTCTTTGACTTCCTTGCACCGACAGTACTTTTTATTTTTCCCTTTCAGTTGTCATTTTGTATTATGGAGTACCTAATTCATCTCAGTTATACTAATTTAGGCTCCACTTGTATACTACTAGACTTTATTAGTCTTCAGGGTCTGGTGGTTTACGACATATGGAAATTTCTCAAAAATGTATTCTGCAGTTATTTCTTCTTTTCATCGGTCCACTAAGTTTTAAGACGGATTATAAAAACGTACACTAGGGAATTTATTTGGTCTGAGCGTTTTTATTTTTATTTTATTCTCATTTTTTGTTTGTTGTGCTACCTACACATAAGAAATTAAAGAAATAACTCCGCAAATAAATGTTATCGAAATAATATTTATTTTTTGTTTCAGATAAACGTGGTGCTATAATTAAAAGTAAGTAAATTTGATCATTTAGCTTCGAAGGCACATCAATTAAATTATCAAAGATTTGCATTGGAACTGCTAAGTTTGATTATTCTTTTCTAAGGGCAGATTCCAGCTGGGGTTTGTAGTCGGTTTAATATTACGTTCCCAGGTATGTTTCGACCCAAAAAAACTTTCCAAATAATACTACAACAAATAACTGTCATTCATTATATAGCAGTTACAAAAACGGACGCATCTATGAAATTAACACAAATACTGACCGCGGAACACTGGCCATTCACACACGTGATTACGATATCGCGGCAATTGACAGGCAGCCGACAAAAGACAACCTTTAAGGCGAGTGTATTCGTGAACAACCTCGACAGTGGCGCCACTTCACAAAAAATATTTTCTCTTTATACAAACAATCTATTAGAATGTCCGTTGCCCAAGTTTTAAGTATTATCCTTAAGTGATATTAGAACCTGCAAACTCAATGAAATACTCGCTGTAATTAAAGTTATGCCAGTTAATACTAAAAGTGGCCGTTTTTAAGCTCTTTTTTCCGTAACTGTAATTGCAGGGAATATTTAATTGAGTTTGCTTGCAGGTTCTAATTTTACTTAATGATAATACTAAAAACTTGGGCAACGCATATTCTGATAGATTGTTTGTATAAAGAGAAAACTTTTTTTGTGAAGTGGAGCCACTGTCGAGGTCATTGACGGATACACTTGCCTTAATGCCGTTTTCGTCAGTAACACCGGACCAGTACCTTACCGCAATATACTACAGCACACGTGAGAGCCACCTTATAATTGTTTACCGGGATATAACCACAAATATCCGGGCGCAGGAACACTGAACACCAAAAGACCCGGGCCTTAATGAAAAATGTCCGGGAACGACCGGCTATGTTGGACTTTGTCTTGCTTTATGGCCCAAGTTGCAGGACTTAAATTATTTTAACTAAGGCCATTTCTGCGAGGCTTGCGGTTATCGCCTGTTTGCCTGATTAATGTCTAGATCTAGAATATAAATATAGCATAGATGAAACATTTCGAACGGGAAACTGAAGCCAAGCGCGATTATTTTTTTATGTTCTTGTATGTAACTTTTAAGGGAGAAAGACGTTAGTTTCATGAAATGCGAAGTAACTTTATTATGTATACGGGGTGAAAGTGACAGCTCTCCGAATACTGATAGGGTACATATAGACCATGAAACTGAACAACTTTTTCCTAGAAACATATGTCAGGAAAGGTCAAAAATAAATCGAACTCCCATACAAAATCACAATCAACTTTACTATGAGAATTCAATTTTTTTTGAGGTTACGTGAAATATTTTTTATGGGAAGTTGTTCAGTTTCATGGTCTGAATGCTGGGTGCATTCAGACCTTCAATATTCGGAGGACTGTCCCTTACACCCTGTATATTATTCTTGTTTTGAACTAAATTGCAACCAAAATCTGGAGCATACGTAAATACATAATCCATTTTTGATTACATGAAAGAATCAATTACTATATCTACAGTTTCTTCTAGTCTAAGCATCTCGAGTCCAGTACTAGCTTTGAGGGAATCGCGAGGAATTCGCTCGGGTTTGCTCAGGATTTGCACAATCTGGTTATAACCGGATCGGACGCTGTAGTGGTTTATTAGTGAGCTATGAATGCCACTTGATTAGTTATGGTACGTCTTTGTTATCGTTTAGTACTACGAAATCTATAGAAACTGCATTACACAGATTATAAATTATCTGGCTGTTTCCTGTTTGCAAGTTTGAACCTCAAATTTTGAAGAGATACATATATAGGATAAGATTTTACTAGTGACCGAAAGCGCAAACGCAGTACGGGCTGGTAATATGGAACAACTTTCCCAATGGAACGTAGGTCAAAATATAAAAAAATTGGAGCTCACACGAAATTGCCGATCAGCTGATTTGGGTTACTATGGAAGCACAAAATATTTTATTCATATTTCGACCCATGTTCCTTGCAGAAAGTTGTTCCTTATCACCAGGCCGTCCTCTGTTTTCAGTATCGGTCACTAGAAACAGTTTCACCCGATATGTATCACGCCTATAAACGTTACAGAGGGGTAGGCAGAGCGTATACGTCCATAACAAAAGGTCGGTATCGCCACGCCCGTCAAAATTTTTGAGGGACATTTCCTTGTCAATATAGTGACAGGTAGTCAGTCCACCCTAAATAAATCTAATCTTGAATTTTATTATTGTAGCGCAGGATTAATAACCTACAAAAGAAATCGATATACTTATTTAAAACACCCTAAATTGTATTTTGAGTATCTAGAGTACGAAATCAAACTGGAACCACAATAAAATTGTTTTATTTTTCAAACCATAAAATAAAATCAAAATGGCGCCCATAGCAAATTGGCGTTAATCGTGACGTTTTATAGAAACGCGGGAAAATATGCGGCTGGAGCAGATAAACCGGCAGCTTTATTTAAATTAAAAAATAAAAAGCGTTTCTGAGGGCAGCAGTGCCGCGAAACTGGCGTCACTTAAATAAAAAGTCATTGTGCTTCATGAAGGCAAACACTACCTACATTATCTAAAATCCTTTTACCCATTTTTTTATTATCTTTGGTAGTACCAATCTCGAATTCGCTATAATTAAAATTACGGTAATCTATACATATAATAAAATTATAACAACCTTATGTCTGTACATTATCGATATTAAAGAAAAACTAAGATGGGGGATCTTCATACAACCAATAGAAGCCAAAAATATAATTTATTCATTTTTTGTCTGTCTGTCTGTTGTCCGCTTTTCATGCAAAAACTACTGGACGGATTTTGACGAAACTTTTTTTGTTATATAGCCATTAGTCCTCGCTAACATATAGGCTATATTTTTTCTGGAATTTCGCTCTTTAAGGGAGTAAAAAGGGGTAGGAAAGTTTGTATGAAACTCCGTCAGTTTTGAAGCTAATTCGATAAAAATTAATATTTGGCTTTTTTTTTTTTTTTTTTTTTTTAATTAGCCTTTTCTGTGTCCCACTGCAGGGCAAAGGCCTCCCCTCTTTCACGCCACGAGTCTCGGTCTTGGGCTTCCAAATGCCAGTCTTGGAGAAAGGCTTCAAAATCATCACGCCATCTTCTCCTAGGCCGACCACGACGACGACGCCCATCCTGTGGTATCCATTTTGTGGCAATTATTGCCCATCTGTCGGGATGCATGCGACAGACGTGTCCTGCCCAATCCCACTTCAGCCGTGCGGACTTTTTGCCGACGTCTATGATATATTTGGCTATTTAGTTATAAATTAAGAATGACGCAAAAGGGATCTTTTGAAATTTTGCCTTAACGGGGGTGAAGAATGGGGGGTAAGTTTCTATGAAACTCCGCCAGTATTAAAGCTAAATCGATGAAAATTAAAGATGTGGATAAGTCCGGCTGAACGATCCCAATAAGTGGTGGAAGGCTCCGTAAGGGGCCGCCTGGCTCGCGACCACCATCCCACCGAAGTCTGACGCCAAGTAGCTTGCTGCGTTCCGTCAGTGTGTGGGAGTGCCAGTGCCTTAACAGGCTTCTTCTGGGTGAGCTCGCTCCATCTTAGACTCTGTCTCTGTCCTATGACCTAGACTAGAGTCAAGAGCAAACCCATCACTAATAAAAAAAAAAAAAAAAAAAAGATTCTCTGCCCTTCGTTTTGTGACGGTTACCTGTTCAAAGAACCATAATAATATAAGCTGGTACCTCGCTAGATGACGATCGAAATTGACGACGACAACGACGACTCTTGAAGCGGCCGTAGTCAGCGACACTCCCAGGCGATTGCGACATTTGTTTGCAATCATGATAATGTTTTGCGGACTTGCCCATCCAATGCAGCTATGGTAAAAATACCAACGGCATCTTTCAGAAGATTTTCTTTTTGCGGCTAGGTGCGCTGGTGGAGATAGTGAAGCAGAGTCTGACGAGCGTATTATTAATCGTTGCCTTTGCTCACTGCAAGATATTGTGATTTCAATAGGTGGCAATCCTTTGAGTAATTGTGGTCTTCCAGAGCCGCAGGAAACCACTAAAGTTCGGCGTGTTGGTCGATAGTATGCAGCAGAGACAAATCATTATCGTGCCGCGATGGCCGAAATTGTGAACAATGATATTGTCACCCTTACACATGAACAAAAGTCTGTATATGACCGAATTTTGAGAAGCGTCGGTCAACAGGATGCTTGATTATTTTCCTCGACGACCCTGGTGGTACAGGCAAAACTTTTATGACTGGAAAAATAGCACTAGCGGTCGCCTCTTCGGGTATTGCGGCCATTTTACTTCCTGGAGGTAAGACCGCCCATTCCATGTTCAAGATACCTTTGGATCTGGATATAAATGAAACACCAGTTTGTGCCGTATCCCGAAAGAGCGAAAAGGCAAATATTCTTGCAGAGTGCTGCCAAATCGTTTGGGACGAGTGAACGATGGTGAACAAGAAGGCGGTGAAAGCCGTCAATCGCACTCTACTAGACATCCGGCGAAATGATCAGGTTATGGGAGGGGTAACCAGGGGAACTAGACCTGATGAGGTTGGGGCATGTCTAAAACGCTTCGGATAGAAAAATTGGGTTTGACGCAGAACATGAGGGCTTACTTAGGTGGAAACCCCTAACCCCTGTGCACAAGAATTTTCATTGATTTAGTTTATGGCGATGTTTCTCAATTAATGAAAGTACAATAAATGCGGTAGGAATGAGAGCACTAAGAAGTATGATTGGAGTGAAATTGAGTGACAGGATAAGGAATAGCGTAATAAGAGAACGTCGCGGTACAGAAAAAGGAATGGTGAGATGGTTTAAGATTAACGAAACAGGTGTATATACCTGTTTCGTTAATCTTCTTTCATTCATTCTCTGTGTGGGTGGTAGGAGTGTGGATGGAAACGTTGGAAGGGGAAGACCAAGACGCACGTACTAGGATCAGATCGGGGACATTCTAAAGAATGGTCAGGTCAAGAGTACCCTTTACCGACGAGCATGTATGAAAAGATTGATGCATGTTGAAGAAGCGAAACAGGTGTGTCAGGATCGTAGCAAGTGGAAAGATGTAGTCTGGGCCTACCCCTATGGGAAAGAGGCGTGATTATTTGTATGTATGTATGTATTTTTGTTCTCAATTAATACATCAAGACAATTCATGGCTTTGTAAGAGAGCAATACTTGCGTCCAAAAACAACCAAGCCGCTGCCATCAACCAAACTATTCTCGAAAGAATTGAAGGAGACCAAGTGGTATACCGGTCTATAAATACAGTGGTAGACCAAAGTGACGTTATAAATTACCCGGATGAATTTAAAAACTCTTTCGCTGCATCTGGACTCCCCGCACATAATATTACTTTAAAATTAGTAGGCATTCCCATAATGTTGCTTCGAAATTTAACACCCCCAAGCTGTGCTAAAAGAAATTGCACTTCGAAGTAATAATCATAGAAGCCGAAATTCTTACGGGCTGTGGATGTGGTGAAGTAGTATTTATACCACGCATACCGCTAATCCTAAATAATTTCCGAATTTCCTTTCAAGCGCGTGCAGTTTCCCGTTACTCCATGTTTTGCGATGACCATTATCAAGTCGCAAGGTCAGACACTTCATATAGTTTTTTATCTTCTGTTGGCTCATACGAGAATATCCCTTGGCGAGACGAAGTTCGCGGGCACCAGCTAGTTAATAATAAAAGTGGCCGTTTTGAGTCCTTTGACCCGTAACTTGAATTATAGAGAATATTTTGTAAAATATTAGGTTCTAATTCAACTTTGGGCGAAGAATATTTTAGTAAACAGCAGGTTGAAATTTTACTAGTGACCGATAGCGAAATTTCAAGACGGGCTGGTGATAAGCATCAGCTTTCTCCAAGAAACATACTTATGACAAAAATATTCCGAGTTTCCAAAGTAACTTTGGAAACTCGGAATATTTTTCTGAAATCTGCTGAGACTGCAATTTTGTATGGAAGGTCTAATATTATTTTCGTACTTTTATCTATATTCCTTGGGGAAAGTTGTTGCTTATCACCAGCCCGTCTTCAGTTTTCGCTACCAGTCACTAGTAAAATTTCACCCAATATTGTTTGCATTAAGAGATAATATGTTGTTAAGTGAAGTGGCGCTAGTAACGCGGCACCATTCCCCTTGAAGGGACAAATAATGTTTGTTCCCTGCTGGGTCTGTTTATCTAGAACCAGGTTTTAATTAAACGTTTTAACTATCAGATGGTAAGCGGGTTAAGGATGGTAATTTTTTTTTGTTTTTACTGTAGGTAACGGCAATGCGAGTTATGGTTTACAGATATTGTGCGATATAGAGTTAGAAAATAGTTCTAGTACCGCTAAAAATCTTTTTTTAAGATGTCATATAATAAATAATACTTCTTAATTTAAAAAATTGGCCATACGCCAGCATTAGTAGTATAAAGATTAACAGATTACAAATTTTATTTATTGGTAAGTAGGTATTTAAAATGAACTCCATAAAAATTGGTTTCTATATTGTTTTGTCAATAAAATATTTGTTTTATTGCTATCACCGTAACCTAACTACGCCTTCAAAGGGACTAATGCAAAAAATAAAAAAGGAAGTGTCGTAAAAATCCACGCTCTCGTACAACGTTCTAGAATTAAATTTTTATTCTTTGCAATTTGGCGAGAGCCATATAAAGGAGCGTATTTTAATAAAAGGGAATTACTAGGGCTGCCGGCTGTAGGTTGTAAAATTTGAATCCCGAATTAATGCTGGCCAGCAATTGAGTCCCCGGATTGAACCGTGTACGCATGAAACGGCAGTTAATTGTTTTTATCCATTTAGCATTATATTTTCAAATAAAATATGTTTTATAGGTAGCAGTTATTGGAAGGTTCTAGAGTATCCACAAGGCATAGCAAAGCGCTATGGCATCCTACTGAGGGTTACGAGCAGTAGTGTCGTCAAATTTAGAAAAGAATGGAAGCTCATCTCGACTAAAATAGTCTTATAGTTTGATGGAAAACGCGCGTCGTCTGTGAAAATTAAGCGTCAATTAAAAAAATGGGAATGAAATAAAAAATGGCGAGAAGTCATAACATTTGTAAACATGACATGACTAATTTATCTACTATCCTTATTTAAACCTATTTGACGGAAACTGACTGATTATTCCAAAATTGTACAAGTAAAAATGAAATATTATGGAATTGACACCAAAAATCGCAATCTAAGTTAAGTATGTATATGCGTCTGGAGGAGGCTTATTGCTATCACACGCCTGTTGGTCATGTTGATGACTTGATTAGTACAAACAAACCGGATCTAAACTAAACAACCCGTAAGTAACCATACAAACAACACACACACACACACACACATACATCGCGCCTATAATCCCCTGCGGGGCAGGCAGAGCGCAAACAGCCGCACAAAACGGACATCCACGCCACGTCTGACAAACATTTGAGGGTTATTCGGAAAATTGTGTAGCCCTATAGTGACAGGTTGTCAGCCCATCGCCTAAAATTGCAATACACACCCTCAAGTCCCTAAGTCGCCTCTTACGACTCCCACGGGCAAGAAATGGGGTGATGCTATTCTCAGCCGGCAACACACGGCAACATACAAACAACAGATATGCATTAAATCTTTACGCGATCGTAACTATGGGGATAATTTACAGTTCCCACGAAATGGCAACACTTATTGCCCTCCTTGTTCCTAACAGGGGAAGTTCATACATTACCGAGTGCAGTAAACAGAGTTTTTCTGATTTATGACCAAACTATCTTATAAACTCTGCCGTATAAAAGAATGGGTGGCAAAAGTTCAAGCAACTACCCCTTAAGTAGACTTGACTAGTTCTCAAGTTGATAAGACTTACTCGAGACTTTATTGTTCAAAATGAATCTGTTTTAACTACTCCGCTCGTAAAAGCACACATGTGTGCTTGAAGTACAATACAAATCTATTGTTGCAAAATTCGACCTGAGCGAAGTGGTTAAATGAGATATTACATTATTGCGTGGAGATGTCCATAGGTGAACAAACGCTTTGCTTATTAGTGTTTAATATTTTTTAGGTGGCAACAAACGTAGATACGAGTATAAATCACGTAGTGTTGTAGTAGTTTTACTTCTAATTCTTGAAAATCTATTTTTGAACTACGATACGGCAATTTTTAGCTATGTCTGTGGTCACCTTTAAGTCTGGTATATAGGTAGGTTTAAAATAGTTTTGCACGTATAGGTCTTGCCATGTGATGTTGGCTTAGAAATAGCATCACCTCAATTGTGGATGTTGTAAAAAGTGACTTATGAATAAATTAATCAAGAGAATGGGCAGTAGCGTTTCCCGTGAATGCAACATATTTCACTGCGCTCGCTAATCCGACTGCCAATCGTGGTGAGTATGGCAATACCCTGAGGTACGGGGAGGGCCATGTCTAGCAGTGGACTGTTGTGGCTGTTAATGTGAATGTGACTATGTGATATGTGAGGTCCTCCAAAAGACCTAATACCTAGACATAATCATTTTCCATGCGAATCATGTCTAGCAGGTTTCCGGTTGGCATCGTGAAGTAGTACTTACCAACACTTGGAATCTTAAAAATAGTGACGTAACCAACTTAATGTCAGGGCAATCGATGTCGCCGGTTATCGGCCAGTGCACAACGCCCGGAATTTGGAACCACTGTGGCAAGTGTTTGTGATTCTCTGAGCTAGTTCCCAAGTACCTACTGCTGGAAGAATTGACACGGTCTTCCACCTTCGTGCAGTCTAGTAAAGTCCGCATTATAGAAGAAACAGACGCTTAAAATAGTGATGTAACTAACTCAATGTTAGTGCAATCGATGTCGCCGGTTATCGGCCAGTGCACAATACCCGGAATTCGGAATCACTGTGGCAAGTGTTTGTAATTCTCTGAGCTGGTTCCCAACTACCGACTGCGGGAAGATTTGACACGGTCTTCCACCTTTCTTTTTTCTATACATCTTTACGTGCAGTCTAGTAAAGTCCGCATTGTAAAAGAAACGGAGACTTAAAATAGTGATGTAACTAATTTCAGTGCAATCGATGTCGCCGGTTATCGACCAGTGTACAATGCTCGAAATGCGGAACCATTGTGGCAAGTGTTTGTGATTCTCTGAGCAAGTTCACAACTACAACTACCTACGAGTTTGCACTGTGTTCCGCCACGTTTCTTTTTATATGTAGAGATCCTTACATGCAGGTAGTCTATTAAAGAAAAATGAGTAAAGAAGTAATACAGGGGGTTTCCTGACGACTGATTTTTCCGAAAACACTAAATTCATTTCCCATAAAATCATACCTAGGTCTAGAGTTTAAGAGAATAAAGGAACCCAATGAAAATTAATCGGACAGCTGATTTTTGGGATGTTTTATTTTGACCTTCGGAAAAGTTGTTCGATTCAACCTTAAGGATTCCGGGAAATTCGGTCGCCCATTATTCTGACCGAGAGTCAAATGGATCCGAAGAACCGACGGTCGATGAGGTCGGAAGGTTCTGGAGTGGTGATTAGGTATCGTTGCGATTTTTTGGGAAACCGACTGTATTTTACTGATTCTTATGTGAAATTATTCGAGTATTGTATTGAACACTGAATAATTTCGTTCGCCATCTCAACGTTTGTTTTCATATGGTTCATTTACTATTTCCTAGAAGGTTCTCAAAATTTTAGTAAATATAATCTTGTTTAGCTTTTGTTGGCAAGCAAACGCATAAAACGTTTCATTTATCAAAGCACAAAGTGTGCGAGATGAAAAAGGCCAGGAGGCTCGCTGCGTATGAAGTCACAAAAGGAATGTAACATGATATTTGTACAGCCATCCGCCGGGAATGACGAAGGTATTTCAAATTTACCTCCGCGAGTTCCATTTTCAAACCACTCGTTTGTTTTTCATAGTACGTAAAATACTGGCCGGCCGTTAGCTATTAAAGTTACCTATTTCTATTTCGTAACGTTCTTTTTCAATCCGTAGTTTCGTATCATGCATGAGAATAACAGCTACCACGGTAAAGTCTAGCCTAGTAATCACCATATTTAGGCCAAATGTATGTTTTTTAGGTATATGTGTAGCTATTTAAGTAACTCCCGTTCGTTTCATTACTTACATAAGAAATGAAATGATAATATTTATTTCAGGCTTGATACATGTCCATAGTATATATAATTATTAGGCGGTTTTCTATTAGGACATTTCAAAATTATAAAAAAAAGAAATTGTGCTATACTTTTTTTTTTACAATGACGGATCATGACATGACGTCAATAAGTCATAATACTAGATCCTACATTGAATAAAGTTATTTCATTTTCATTCTCATTTAAGTGTTCGTAAGAAAATTAAAAAACTATTTTGGAAATAAACATTGCATACATTAACAGCCGCAACAGTCCACTGGTGGACATGGCGACCCCTATTAAGGGGTATTGCCATACTCACCACGCTGGGCAGGAGCATTGGCGAGCGCAGTGCAAGTTGTTGCATTTACCATCGTTTCATTATTTTATTGTAAATTGTTTTTTTTATGTTGATCTTTTTAACGATTCAAAGATAGGTCACCAACAAAACAACAAACAAACATGCCAAGAATGCAACACAAAGAAACTCTAATTAAGACGGTTGTGTAATGTTAAATTGTTTCCCAGTTTGCCTAGTTCATTTAGACGATATTTAGACAGGCAAGGCTAAAATCATGCTTAAATAACACATCAGAGAAGTTTACTGGTGCATGAGAGTCCAGCATTCGTATTTAGTAATAAATACACGTTTTTTTTTGTAGTTTCGTAAATATTTACACACACACATCACGCCTATAATCCCTTGTAGGATAGCAGAGCGTAAACGGCCGCAAATACGGACATTTACGCCATGTCTGACAAATATTTTGAGGGATGTTCGGAAAATTGTGTATCGCCATAATGACAGGTTGTCAGCCCATCGCCTAAAATTGCAATACACACAATTGAGTCCCTTAGTCGCCTCTTACGACTCCCACGGGAAAGAAATGGGGTGATGCTATTCTACCACAAGCACGAACTTAAACTTAACTTTTATATTCATCGTAATTTATTTATGTGCTTTATTTTAGGCGGTTCTCCTATTATAACGAACTGACGGACGAATTTTTGATACAGACCGTCTGCCAGACGAAGAAGTTTCAAATTTCTAACCGATACTATGGCACACTGTAATACATGTGGTTTGACAGACGCATCCGTCAGCCCGTCACGTCTGTGTGTTATACCTAATGTGTACTCACTTTATATTATACCTAATGTGAAAGGTACTTCGATACATTTCCCACAAGGGATAGGAGGGAAGGTCATTTCTAATGCTAACATATTCTTCCATAGAACTAATGGGTCCAAGAAATAAAAGAAATTTAATAAGTATAAAATTATTAGCATCTTTTGCGAAAGGTTTGACGAACAAGTTGATATTATGGAATTTTGTTGTTAAACACTTCCTGTTTTATCTGCTAACCGAGAAGGTACAAACGTCTATCAGTATCATTATTTATTAACGAGTTTTCATAAAAAATATTAACTTCAAAGCACAAGTCGGTGTAAGGCGCCTAAGGAACTAAGGCCCGTCGTAAATTTCGCAATAAATCAATTGACCAAAAAATTTGTATTTCTTGGCAATGACTGTCAATAGATTTTTGCTTTTAAAGATAGTTTGATATACAGGATGTAAGGGACAGCCCTCCGAATAATGATAAAGGTGAAAGGTCAGACAATGAATCTGAACAACTTCCCATAAGAAAATATTTTAATAATCGTAAAAAAATTGATTCCTCGTAGTAAATGCAGTGAGCTGATTGCAATTTTGTATGTCACTTTGATTTCTTTTTTTATTTCCTGACATACGTTGCTAGGGGAAAGTTGTTCAGTTTCATGGTCTGCATGCACCCTATCAGTATTAGAAGGGCTGTCCCTTACACCCTGTATATGCTGATTTTATGTTCCGGTTACGGGAGCAGAATGTTATCTGCCGAGAAAGAAAAAAGCTCTTCTGATCTTGGTGTCTCGTGACGTCACGATAAACCCGCCGATGTCTCGTAGCGACGTGCTCTGTCGTCACGACCATCCGTCATTGTCTACCAATCTTTATCTGAAAGATCGTAGCCATTCTTATTTCAACGACGATTTTCCAGTTTTTAACTTTTGTCACGAGTTTGATTTTGATAAATGTTTGGGCTTGGTAAAGCAGAGACAGAGTGAGACACCCAGAAGCTCAACATGGCTAAGGCATTTTCACTCAATGTGAGGGTAAAAAAAGTACTTTGTAATCCTACTATTTCTAAGCTCGTAAAACCAAAATAATGTTAAACCATGACCACTTGTACCTACCGTGATACCGTACTCAAAATATTTTTGTCGTATTTTCACTTATGTTCCATAGGGAAAGTTGTTCCTTATCACCAGCCCATTTGTGATTTTGTTTTCGGTCACGAGTATAATTTCACTTCACTCTATACTATTTAAAGCCACACTGATCTCTATAACATCTAATGTCGTCTCGGCAATTCGTTATTGTGTCCCAATCCTTATCTAAGGAATCGTCTCCACGAATGGCAGTTTTCGGAAGAAGGCCTTTCGACGTGAAACGTGTGTGAAATTATCCTCAAGAATAATGATAAGATAAGCTACAAAAAGAAATAAAAGGTTAACAAATATTCGAATTTAGATTCTTTACTTTCATGAAGGTTTTATCTGTAGGTACATACATACATAAATCACGCCTCTTTCCCGGAGGGGTTGGCAGAGACTACTTCCTTCCACTTACTACGATCCTGGCATACTTCTTTCGCCTCCTCTACATTCATCAATCTCTTCATGCATGCTCGTCGGTTTAGGGTACTCTTGACCTGACCTGTCTTTAGCACGTCCCCGATTGGATCAAGGTACGTTCGTCGAGGTCTTCCCCTTCCGACGTTCCCATCCACACTTGCCATATACACCTGTTTCGTTAAAGTGTTTTTTGTAGGTAAAGGAATATATGTCACAGAAAAATGGCAGAATTAGGAATTCGAACGAGATTCGGCCGTCTGTGTTTATGAGTGAATCACGTTGTTGTTTTCATTTGTAAATATATCAGGTTTTTTGTCGAAAATAAAACATTTGTGATATTAAAATATACGTATATTGTAATTGTTTAGGTGGTGGTGGTAAGTTTTTGTTATAAATTGTCTGCTATTTGTATATTTCATTAACAAAACAATAACATAACCTAAAATGGACCCCACGCCTCCGAAACCTCCGGATCCCCCTGATCCGGAGGTTTTTGTGAGTCCATTATCCCCAATTAATGACGAAATCCGACCCGGATCTCCTCCATCAGATAATACTTTCAACAATCTGTATTACTTAGGAACTCAAAGTGAAGAATCTTCCAATTTGCAATTCCAAGCGCTCATACACCAGGAACCCATGGATTATACAGTTGAGAATAATAGGAAAAGATCGAATAAAGAAATAGATGCTGGTTTAGTCAGTTCAAATAAGAAAGTAGCAGTTATTGCAATTCAGGAGCAGTCCTCTCAAAATATACAAAACCCCCGTGTATCTCAACCTACCCAGGTTTCTGATAGTTCACAATCACCTCAAAGTAATAATACCCAAAGTCAGTCTAACCAGAACCATCAAAATTCCACGCGTCAGTTTTACAAGGAAAGTGACACCGGTCCCTTTATTGTCCATGTTGTCAAAGAAGGTGAATCAGATCAACAAGTGCACCCTATTATGTTTGGAAAATTGATATTTTCACTGAAAATTAAAAACATCAAAATGGGTGGAATTAAAAAAATAGGGCGTAATCGTCTCTCAATTGAATTTGAAAATCCATTTGGAGCGAATGAATTTTTGAAAAACGATACTTTGGGCAAAAGCAAATACAGATGCTTTATCCCATCATATAATGTGACACGCTTAGGTGTTGTCAAGGGTCTCCCTATTGAATTTACAGAAGAGGACATCATCGAAAATATCACTTTGCCTTATGGTTATAGTGGCAAAATAATTAGAGCTAGGAGACTTAAGTACCGGAAGATGGATGAGGCCACCAGGACTGTTTCCCGACTAGACTCGGAAACAGTTGTGTTGACCTTTGATGCTTTATGCATAATTCGCTACCAGTCGATCAGTACAAATTCCCTGTAATCCAGTGTTATAAATGCTGCAGATATGGACATACTATGGCTCAATGCCGCTCCAGGGCACGTTGTTTCAAATGCGCGGAGGAACACATAGGAGACACTTGCGTAATTCAATTTGATAAGTCCAAGTGTGTGTTTTGTTCAGCAGCCCACTTTGCTACTCATAAAGAATGTCCAGAGTATATTAGACAAGTAAATATCAAATCGACTATGGGAAAGGAAGGTATTTCATTTCAAGAAGCTGCCAAAATGTTTGCTCCGGCTAGAAAGATGTATAGTTCTGCTGTTAAATCTATTGTCCAACCTCTTCAACAGTCTGCTCCTTTATTTTCACAGGAAACAAATATTCAATTTGATAATAACCAATTAAACTCTCAAACCCCACATAATAATATGTCCTACAGAAAAACTGTTGTTACACCAAGAAAAACTAGATCTCCACTTCAACCTGGATATGATCAAAGAGCACATCAAGATATTATCAATGACTTCACAGCCCCTCCACTTCGAAATGGTTGTGGCTATCCTCCCCAATCTGATTCTTTGGAACAGTCTTCTATTTCATCTGTTATTACTTTACTTATTACGTTTTTATCTAAAATCTTATCTAACAATCCAAACTCTCTCTCACCGGTTGACGCTGCCAATTTAACTGATTTAATTTCCTATTTTGTGATTCCTAATAATGGCTGTAATCCTTCAATGGAACGCCAGAAGCATTCGTCGTAAGAAGGGTGATTTAATATACTTGATTAACAAGCATAAACCATCTTTAGTGGCTGTGGCGGAGACATGGCTGAAGCCGGGAACTCGTTTTACAGTCCCCGGCTTTGTGTGTCTCCGTCATGACCGTGACGACGGATGGGACGGTGCTGCCTTGTTGATTAACAAAAATACTAAATATTCTTCACTCAGTTTACCTTCATATGAAGGTATATACGCTGTAGCAGCAAAAACTTCTTCCTTTTCTATTTTAAGTGTTTATATACCTCATCCTTCTATTTCAATACTTGATAATTTTTCTCTTCTTTTAAGTCATCTCCCTTCTCCTGTGGTGATTGTTGGTGATCTCAATTGTCACCATAGGATTTGGGATAGTCACACTACCTCCTATGGTATGCACCTTGCTGACATTTTAGACGAGTTAAATCTTTGCATTCTAAATGACGGCCGCCCTACTTATAGGACGGCTCCTGGCCAGAACTCTTCTGCAGTTGACCTTTCTATTTGTTCTTCTTCTCTAGCCTCTTCCATTTGTTGGGATGTTTCACCAATTACTTATGGCAGTGATCATGCTCCTATCACTTTAAAATTTCACAATACTCCTTGTACAGTTTCTACTTCTTTCAATCCTCTTCAAAAATATTGTCTGAATAAAGCAGATTGGGATGAATATTCTAGTATATTAGAGAGAAAAATTATCTATTTGCCATCTGTTTCTGTAGATAACTGTTTACAGTGTTATGATCAGTTTGTTAACAACATGTTACTTGCGGCTTCAGAATCAATTCCTTTAAAAAAAATATCTCCTAGGATCCCTTCACCACCATGGTGGGATGTCGAATGTACTCGAGCTGTAAAGGAAAGAAATAATTCTGAATTATTATACCTTAGCGATCTATCATCAGAGGTTAATTTTATGTATTTCCGTAGAGTTCAAGCTAAAAGTAAAAGATTATTATCCCAAAAAAAACTTGATGGGTGGATTAGTTTCTGTAAGTCCATCTCTCCTACTACTCATCCTACTGTGGTTTGGCGTAACATAAGGAGGTATAGAACGGGTATGCTTGATACGCCTGCTCCCACTTCTAATGACACAGAATGGTGTAATGAATTTCTTAATAAATTGGCCCCTCCATATGCTCCTCTACCTAATGAGTTTCCCATGGTGTTTTTAGAAACTGATTCACTTAATCCTTTGTCGCGCCCCTTTACATTTCCAGAAATTAACACTGTTATACAAAATTTACCTGACACAGCTCCGGGTTCAGACGGGGTCTCTTATTCCTTTATCCGTCATGCTAGTAATAGTACCAAACAGTACTTTTTATCAATATTAAATGCCATCTTTTCTTCTTGTCAGTGTCCTGAGTCTTGGAAAGAACATTTAGTTATTCCTCTTTTGAAACCTGGTAAAGATCCATCTTTAGCTACCTCCTATAGGCCCATTGCGTTGTCCTCTGCTCTGTGTAAAATAATGGAACATTTGATTAAGAACAGGTTGGATTGGTTCGTGGAACATAATAAATTATTGCCTCAAAGCCAAATGGGCTTTAGAAAGGGTAGGGGTACTACTGACAGCCACTGTGTTTTATATACTGACCTTCGTTTAGCTTTTTCTAGAAAACATTCTGTTGTTGCTGCATTTGTTGATGTCTCTTCTGCTTATGATAGTGTTCTTCTACCTGTCCTCAGGAACAAACTATTTCTTATGGGCATTCCGAAGAACTTAGTTCATTTCATCTGTAACCTGTTGGTTTCTCGCAAAATCAATCTTCGGTTAGATGGTCAAGTAGTTTCTTCTCGTCTCGTTTGGAAGGGTCTGCCGCAAGGGTCAGTCCTCAGCCCTTTATTATTTAACATCTATACCCATGATATGGCGTCTGTTATCAATGACAGTTGCAACCTACTTCAATATGCAGATGACATTTGTATCTATGCGGATCACAAAGACATACTTGAAGCTACCTCAAATTTAAACGAAGGGCTAGCCAACCTAGGCACGTGGTTAAACAATCATGGTCTAATCTTGTCGCCATCTAAAAGCTCAGTAGTAGTATTCAGTAGATCTCGTGCTATTCCTCAGATCACAGTCCAATTTGAAGGTCAACCTATTCCTATTAAAGAGAAAACAAAATTTTTAGGTCTGGTTTTAGATTCTCGTCTTACCGGAATATTTCACTTGGAGCATATTGTTAATAAATGTGAAAAAATGTTAAATATATTACGGGCACTCTCTGGGTCCTGGTGGGGCGCTCACCCTTATTCACAAAAATTGCTGTACAACGCCTTGGTAAGAAGCAATCTTGATTTTGCTACATTTATTTTGGACCCCTGCAATAAAACTTCTCTTAGTAAGCTAGATAAAATCCAAAGTAAAGCATTACGAATTGTAACTGGAGCTATGAAATCTTCACCTATTGCCGGTATGCAAGTGGAATGTTCGGAGCCACCTTTGTTTCTGCGAAGACAATTCCTTGCTGATCGTTATATTTTCCGTACAGCACATCTTAATAATCACCCTCTAATGACTAAATTGAATCTTCTGAGTGATCTAGTAGCTACAAGTCCCTATTGGCGTCATAAGTCTCCGCCTCCAGTTGTTATTAGTGTAAATCGACTCAAGGACCTTAGGGCTCCCCTTTTCCAATCTGACAAGCTACCAATTTATAATACAAGTTACGATGCTATTATTTTTAAACCAGATGTATTGTTATCTATTGGTATTGATAAAAACACTATTCATGCTAATGAAAAATTCTTAGATATTACTTACTCTAGGTGGCCTAATGGGGTGCATTTGTTTACCGATGCCTCTAAGCTAAATGAGGATAGTTGTGTTGGCTGTGCCTTTGTTTGTCCTTCTTTGGATCATGTTAGTCAACATAAATTACCTTCTGAATGTTCCGTTTTTTCCGGAGAGTGTGTCGCCTTAATCAGTGCTTTGATGTTTGTTGCTAACCATTTTATACAGAATTCAATAATCTTTTCAGACGCTTTAAGTGTCCTTGTTTCTGTTTCCCAAAATCCTTTTAAAAACTGTTCTCGCAATATTTTAATCTGTAAAATAAAAGAGTTGCTTCATCTGTGTTACAAAACAAACATAAATGTCAAACTTATATGGATCCCAAGTCATGTTGGTATTTCAGGTAACGAGAGAGCCGATAGACTAGCTAAGGAGGCAGTTGAAAATGGTGACTCTAAATTCTATCAAAACTTCTCTCACGACCTGATTGCACTCCCTATTAAATACCTTGATTCTGATTGGAAAAGTAAGTGGTCATCGTCCACATACTTCTATTCTGCAATTCAACCTTCTTTGACAAATCGGCCTTGGTTCTTCGGTGCTGAATTTCGAAGATTTTGTAAAAGAGTTACGAGCGTTCTGATTAGATTGAGACTGGGTCATGTCTGCTCACCAGCTAGACTTTATAAATTTCGCTTAAGAGATAGTCCCATTTGTGATTGTGGAGAAGATGAAGGTACGGCAGATCATATTATTTTTAACTGTCCCCTTAACAACAAATGTCCACCGCTATATACGTTGCTGTCCAAATGCAAAGATGTTGCACTTCCGATAAATTTGAATTATCTTCTTACTATACCCTCAAAAAGTTTATTTATAATATTGGCCAAATTTATTAACTGTAATAATATAAAGTTGTAGTATTACTAATGTATTTAGTAATTTACTTACTTATTATAACTAATTGTCGAATTATATTGTGTTTGTTTTGTGTTGTTCATGTGATGTCTGTATTTGTTTCAGGACCTACGTATGTTTTTTCCCCTTTGGCTTTAAAATTTTCTCTATGACGTGATTAGCTCATTCCACGTGACACTGGCTGAATTGCTTGTCTGCAAAAGCCATAAATTAAAAGAAGAAGAAGAAGGAATTCGAACAAATTTCTAGGGCTGAATTCTTAAATTTGTTTAGGAAGAAAGGAAAATGAGTTTCAAAAGATCAACAACATCAACGTCAATAGCGAATATCTCACACATTACCGCCATGCCGACGATATAATCATAATAACTAAATCGCTGCAGGATCTGCAAAAAATGCTGACCATTCTGAACGTTTCAATTACGCTGGTCGCGACACTATCTAAGTGAATGAACTATATCGAGTAGCGTGCCGATGTGGGGAGACGGCAGCGCATGGAGCCATGCCCCAGCCTATGACATAAGGTACATTATACTTAGGCTATGAGTGTGTTTGTGTCTTTTATCTACACTTGTCTCATAATGTTCAAATTATGAACATGAAAACAGTGGTATAAAGACCTGCTTTATGCATTCTGCCTATAGAAATAACAGTTTAGTAGAAATTACAGAAGCATAATGTCTTGATGAGAAGGCTCTTACTTGGATAAAGTTGAGGAATGAAACGAAGTTGTTTTTTGCCAATACTAAAATCGCCAACTTCCGCCGTACCTGTCAGTTGTTTTTGTACGGTAATTGTTTAGTTTTTTATCTTATAAAGAGTCTTCATTTTATTGGTATGCAATTCTACATACCCTTTTCCAACGATTCTGTCGATCACTACCGGAACTCACTTAAAAGTCACGACAGTACGACTCTATCTGCCCACCCGAAAAACATCAGTTGTTCCGTGATGATGGCGGATGCGACTGGGACGAAATATCGGAATTTAATCGAGTATCGCAATAAGAATCCCGTTTTAGTGTTTTGAGTCATTTCTCTTATTCTTTCGAGTATATTTATTCAAAGCATTTTTCCTAAGGAACAAAGCAATTAAAGTTTTCGCGATAGCGTTGTTGGTCTTTTGTTCGAACTTTTGTACCGCATCTCCATTTCTATACTTTGCCAAAAGGATTTTATTCTCAAACAAAGCCCCTTACAAAAGCTACGGAAAGTTTGAGTAACTCATTTACTTTTAATCTTTTGCTATTGGATTTTTTACATTATTTGCTGATATTTTTTGTAACTACTGAAAAATGAGACATACATACACATATTACTCCTTTATCCCTTTCGGGGTAGGCAGATCGTAAACGACTGTAAAATACGGTCGCTATCGCCACGTCTGATAAATATTTAAGGGCTGTTTTAATAAAAATCGTTTATAATTCATTATAGTGTCAGGTTGTCAGTCTGTCGTCTAAAATTGTAATATACATGTAACTCTCGACTCACGAGTCCCTTAGTCGCCTCGGGGTGATGCTATTCTAAGCCTATGCGATATGCGACATAAATAAACTATCAATTTAATTTGAGATTTATAATTCAAAATAAAATAAATGGATTAATGAAGACATGCTGTTTATTTATATTGATTAGGACATCCATTTAGACTCTATCTTGCTTTTTTTAAAGATTTAGCGACTTTAGCGTTGATAATGTGCTTAGGTTTTTACCAACAATGTCGTCTACATTAACATCCAAATCGTTTTGTTAACAAAGAAAGTTTTAAATTTAGGGATAAGCCCCTCGTCGGTACTACGAGTTCTCGGTTAGTTATTTTTTCATTTTTTATTAATGATGGGTTTGCTCTTGACTCTAGTCTAGGTCATAGGACAGAGACAAGAGTCCAAGATGGAGCGAGCTCACCCAGAAGAAGCCTGTTCACTCTTACTTTGAAGAGATTAGGGTTGTACGCGTTTGGAAACACAGACGCAGGTAGTAAGTTCCACTCATTAGCAGTGCGCATTATAAATGACTAACATTTACCCGCGACTTCGTCCGCGTTAGATAGTTTTTTAGGCACAGATAGATAGATAGATTAAACGTTTATTGCATAATTAACAAAACACACATACATTCAACAGTAAAAGAAAAATAAAGTGTTAATACATTTCAAAATAAAATAAAGCGTAAGCACAGGTCCTAATTAGATACCTATGTATATTCATAGTAAGTATGACAGTGATATTAGAACAGTTCTTATCTCTACTTTTTAAGGATGACTTGCTTGCTTCTGTTGTTAAAGGGGACAATTCAAAATTTTCTTTCCGATGTCTGCCCTGAGAGATCAATATTTTTAACCATTGAATACAAAAGTCAGTAGATAACAAAAAAATCCTCGGTAAAAACTTGCCTAATATCTTTTCTCAACTTATTACCATCATACTGAACAACTTTTGTTTTGGAACCATTTCTGTATCTCTAATAGTTTAGGTGGGCTCCTGATGGTATACCTGGTGGTCTACATAAGGTACTCCAGATCCTCAATGTCCTTGTGAAAAGAAGCAGCCAATCATACTGAATAACTTTTGTTTTAGAACCATGCCTGTATCTCTAATAGTTTAGCTGGGCTCCTGATGGTACACCTGGTGGTCTACATAATGTACTCCAGATCCTCAATGTACTTGTGAAAAGAAGCAGCCAATCATATTGAACAACTTTTGTTTTAGAACCATGCTTGTATCTCTAATAGTTTAGCTGGGCTCCTGATGGTACACCTGGTGGTCTACATCTGTACTCCAGACCCTCGAATTGTGATAAAAAGTAGCTTATGTCCGTTCTCGGTATGCTAGCAATCTCTGTGCCAAGTTTCATGAATATCGGTTCAGCGGTTTGGCCGTGAAAGCGTAGCAGACAGACAGACGGAGTTACTTTCGCATTTATAATATTAGTGTGGATTAGTGTGGATGACTGGAAGCGCTTAGTCCGAATTGGTGCCAATCTTCACAATCCTGTGCTAAGCTCATCCCTAGCTACAACTCACCTGCTTATAATTCCGTCGCAGAATTGCCGATTTTTTTATATTGCTTCAAAGATTTTCCGCACGTGGGGTCATGTCATGTCTGAAATTCCGCGACTGAATTATAGGTACCTACGCTGTCGTTTGACCGGTCAGTTTCTTAAGTGGTTATTTAATAAGTATTTAACAATTTATTGTACACAAGAAAATACAAAACACATACATAAATATACGGAAATACTAATAGCTACATATTGGTTCAACTAAACTAGCTCAACTAAATTATGTAAGTATATAAGTATGTAAGTATATCAAGTCTTTGTATGCTTATGTTTGAAAAGATACTTTAATACATCTGTTAAAATATTCTTGTTTTTTATTCTTTGAATACACATAAGCGACTTTCTTCTATATTTAAAATATTGAAATAAAAACTCTGACACCAGGGTTCATCGGATCGTTGGACGACTTGGTGTCCCACACGAAAAGAAGATGAATATTGAAAATGACAAAACACACACACAAAAATTGACAAAACACACACACACACAAATCATACTAACACAAATCACGCCTATAATCCCTTGCGGGGTAGGCAGAGCATAAATGGCCGCATAAAACGGACATTTACGCCACGTCTGACATACATCAGTCAGACGGAAAATTGTGTATCGCCATAGTGACAGGTTGTCAGCCCATCGCCTAAAACTGCAATACACACCCTCGAGTCCCTTAGAAATGACAAAACTGAAACTAAAACCCGTAGTACCTCTCCAGGCAGGGCCTCGCGTGACCGTTCCGTTTCAGTCCGTGCCAGGTCCTGAATTAAATTAATTGTTGTCTATATTTCACTTCCTAAGACGCTTGGGCATATTTATTCCGCCATATTATTGTAATGTACAGTCAAACTCACGTGCCGTGTGATGCCGGCTTAGAATAGCATAGCATCACCCCATTTCTTTCCTGCGGGTGTCGTTAAAGATGACTGAGGGATTCGATGGTTTCATGTGTGTTACAATTTTAGGCGACAGGCAGATAACCTGTTACTTTGGTGATACATGATTTTTCTGAAATGGCCCTCAAATATTTTTCAGACGTGGCAACGTATTTTTAAGGCCGTTAACGCTCTGCCTACCCCGCAAGGGATAAGTTTAGACACTTAAACCGCCAATGTAAATCTTATGCGCGCGGAATAAGAACGGTCCAAAGTACAAACTGTCTAACCCAGCCTGATCTTGACTGTACACTTAATACAACAATTTACCAATAATACCACAATTTAAGTTGTGTTTTTAATATCATATCTTCAACTGAAAATAGATACTATGCCATTTCTTCCTATTATATTCAGCACATGATATTATAAATAGTAATCTAGCTGTTAGCTAAAATACTTAACTACTTGCTAAAAACGTGACATTCTGCGGGTATGTGTCACTTTACAATTAATTATTAATTAAAAACTTTACAAATAATTAATTATTAAAAATTGGTTCTCCCATAATAATTGACCCGGTCGGCTGGAACATTTTGTATGGGAGGTCAATTTTTTTCATGTTAGACCTATGTTCGTTGGGGAAAGTAGTGCAGTTACATCTGCTGGTTCACCCCTTTAAATATTTGCAACTAATTTTTTAAAATATTGTATATCTTGACCTACCTGTCAGTTGGAATAGAGGGAAAAGCTACCATTACGAGTATCTTACCTAAATGGATAAAGAAACAGATAAAAGGACCCGAATCAAACATCTGGTTTTTACAGACGAGCTGCATAACTGTTTCAGTTTTGTTCAAAAATACTTTAGGGAAGTTTTCGATCAAGTCCGAATTAAATACAAGGTGTGAAATACTAGCTGACGAAGAGTGAACCAGTCCATGAAACTGAACAACATTCTCCAAGGATCATTGGTCTATTAAAAAAATACATTTTGTTTTTATTTACAGTAGCTGAAAAGACTAAATTAACCATAAATTGATTATTAGCTACTTATCCATATATATATTAACGCAGCAGCTTATGCCTGCTCGTACCTGGTCCGAAGGACACATTACGTTGGCGGCATTGCCACGCTGAATGGTGAGGGCAATCTGTTGAACCAGGCACGATTGCCACAGTCCCTCAGGTTCAGGCAAGTGTAAGTTTTGAAGCTCCGGGGCTAAAATTGAAGTGTCCAGTATAAAAAAATCCCTCAGGCGCTGTCATATATCCCAAACGAAGCTCTTGCTGTCGCTCAACATACACCTAAAGTCTCTACTACGAATGGTTGAAAGTCATAGGTAGGACTGGCACAGATTCTTCACTCATAGAAAATAATGCGAACCTGACATATATCATTCTAATGGGATATCTCATGGATTTTCTTTTTTAAATCTGCGTATCTTGGAGTGAGTCACAGAACACCGAAACTTTATGTGCTCCTCGCGGTGTTTTTGGGCTGTGTGGTGAGTTGTTCAATTCATTGATTGATTTAACCCTTAAAGAGTGTAGATAATATGCAGTCCGTGTATCGGAACCTCGGATTGGATCGGTCAATCAAACCGAGTGGCTCCAATTCTAATAGCTTACATCCACGCACGCGAGCCGTATCAGGAATATTATTTAATTATTCTATTTCGTGGCGTGGCACAGAAAATAACCGATAACTGTCCCATATCTAGATAATTGTGCCACAAATTACTGTAATTGTTTCTGTGTTAATAGTTTGAAAGCATGCGACTGTTTACAACAATTTTCGAGTTTGGAAAACTTGTGTGGAATTTTTCACCGTCGCGTCGGAAGGAATGTTTGGTGTTGTTCTTTCCGGGGTATTTATCAGTGAATTGGGTATTAAATAACTTATTTTATTTTGGTGTTTATGTTAGCTGGGCTAGATATCAAAATAACAAGCTATCAGTTTCGAGCTTTTGGGCACGTTGGCAAAAAAAATTGGTATTTTCTGGACCGTTCTCCACTGAATACCCGGTTTAATTTTCGCTTAACTATTGATTTGCATAAAACTGGACATGGCTGCACTTATGCACTTTTGCCGTTCAAAAACTCGTTCCAATCCGATTTAAATAAATTCCTCCTCTTGTTCATAAATCATATTAAAATAATAGCACTAACCCTTTAACTGGCAGCACTTGAAAGCAGCCCACAAATGGCACAAATCTCAGACTCGCGGATCGCATTGTTCGCAACCGCTGCTGATAGGGCACCTCCCCAGTGCTCTATAACGCAATATATGAATAAAATTAGGCAGGCAGGCAGGCAGCACTCAAGAGTAGCCCACAAACAGCACAAATTTCAGAATCATGTAACGTATTGTTTACCACCGCTCTGATACAGTCACTCCACAGTGTTTATCTACTACACTCATATTTTAAATCGTTACCAGGATACGAATTCTAGAATTCTCAATGTTCTAAATTCAAATAAAATACGTTAGTGAATTGCTTGGCTCCTCTTTAGAAATTGGTTGAACTCAAGATTAAAATAAGAACTCTATTTTGAAATACATAGTTACACCACCGTCTATCACACAAGTGTAACGGCAAGCTTATTTTACTTCCTGATTTAACCATCATTTTAAATATATGAAATTACCATAGTTCTGTCTAATTGCAAAATTATTCTTGATCCCACCCTGCGGCACAAGAATCGAACGAGTATAAATAATATTTATTTCAAATGGCTTTCGTTTTCGGAGCGCTGTAGAACCGCCCGCTGATATTTCAATTCAGTCCACCCACGCCCACTTCGAGTGCGTTTCAATGGTTTCAATGCGCCTTTTTGTTTCCCACAAACGGATAAGGAAATTCTGGATGTGGTTTTGCCTCTGACAAAGGTTACTTAATTACTTCGCCAGCTCGACGACCCAAAGTGAGTCTTGGCTTCCGATACGGGATTTCGCCACTTGTCTTGTGTGGTTTCTCCCCAGTCGCTTGCCATAAGCTCGCGAAGATCCGCTTCCACCACATCATACCACCGGTACCGGGGGCGCCCGACTAGTCTTCGGTTAGTCGGTCGACCTATGTACGCTTTTTTGACTCCCCGATCTTCACCCATCCTTTCTAGGTGACCAAGCCAGCGAAGTCTATGGGCTTTGGTTTCTCCAATGATGTTTGCGTCAGCTTCTACTTCGGCGTTTTTCAGGAGTCTCCAAGATCCATTCAGCCTTCGTCTTGCCAGACAAAAGTTGGTCTTTTTTTATTAATGATGGATTTGCTCTTGACTCTAGTCTAGGTCATAGGACAGAAACAGTGTCTAAGATGGAGCGAGCTCACCCAGAAGAAGCCTGTTCACTCTTACTTTGAAGAGATAAGGGTTGTATGCGTTTGGAAACACAGACGTAGGTAGTGAGTTCCACTCTTTAGCAGTGGTCAACTTAAAATGTAAAGTGTTTATACTTTTCGATTAAGTTCTAGGTATGCGGTAGAACTAGATTATTACCAACACTTATGTACTCACTGGGATCGATACTGGTTCGGTTTTCCATACGGTGTCTTTCAGGCCGGAACATAAAAGTGCTCTGGCTTTATCTTGCTTTATACTGTTTCCATTTTTGAACATCAACAGCTTTTTTAAATACTCTCCACTTCATGCAGAATCAACCAATTAAAAGAGATAAATTTTGAACGGTAGTATTCGCAAGCTGTGCAGGTTTTACAGGTTCAATTTTCGCGTTTTTATTTATTCATACAATACTGTTTGTTTCCTATGCTTCAAACGAATGGCGGTGTTTCCGCGTGCCGTCCGTGCGTGCGTCTGTCAAATGACTTTACAGACGCATCCGTTACGCACCGCAGCCGTATTTGTATGGGAATAAGATCGGATATCGCAATTTCCTTGTTTCTGGTAGACGCAAGCGTTACGGTGCGTTAAAAAAACGCAGCGACGGAGGACAAGTGGGAGAACCGGCAATGTTCAAACTGTGAAGCTGGGTTTTCAAACATTGAGCACCATCGTCACCGACATACTACTTGTACCATAGTACGACGTAATATTGATGGTTTTTTTAATTCTCTTATGGTTGGCTAGTTCCTATATGACCAATAAAAATCTTTAAAAAATATCCAGAAAAATTGCATTATAGGAGTCCGTCATATTAGTTGACCTTACTTAGCTGGAGCAATGATCCTTGCAGGATCGTCCAATTGAAAAAGCCAATGTCCACTAATGGACCAATATCAGGCTGATGAAAATGACTATGAACTAATATTTATATTTTATCCCCTGTTACCTCCTCAACTCCTCGAGGGATCCTTGTTGTGGCTGGCTGGTGATTAGACACGCAGCTTTGTAATGTAGCACCGATGTTTTGTTGTTGTCTCCCCTTCCCTGCTTGCTTATGGTGTTTGTCCACCAGCAACATTATCTACTAATGGAGGTTATAGAAATTCTGTATACGAGTTAATGAACATCTTGACGGCCGATGTGGCGCAGTGGTAGTGCGACTGCCTGCGACGCAAAGGTTCCGGGTTCGATTCTCGGTGGGACACTCACAAAATTGATATTTATCACTTTGTGAATTTGTTCCCGGTCTGGTTAGGACATTGCGGGGTGAACCACCTGATTGTCCGAAAAAGAAATGGTTCCGTGCTTCGGAGGGCACGTTAAGCCGTCGGTCCCGGTTGCTGTCTATGATTACTTAGACGGTGGTCGTTACACAACCATGTCAGAGGCCTATAGTAGGCGGTTGAAAAACTCTGACACCAGGGTTCATCGGGTTGTTGGACGACTCGGTGTCCCACACGAGAAGAGAGAGAGAGAAAATGAACATCTTGCACCTGGCAACGTCAGGTACGCCTGCCTTCACACCTGCTAGCACGTTCACACCATGCTCCTGCTCCTGCCGCTGTCGCGAATTTTGCTCGATATTCTTCTGCGGAAGTATCATCGCGAGTGAGTGTACACACACTACCGTTATTCTTTTCTCGCACCAATACGAGTGAACGAGATAGCAATATATTCCACACGCGCTCGTGCTGCCGTTCCTTTGACTCGCGCACGAAAAGCCGACAAACGAGGGCGCACGGGCAGTGGCAGCGGAATGACGAGTAGCAGCGCGAATACCCTGTTAACATATTCGCACTGCCCACTTCCCTTACTATTTCCCTGCCCATTTTGGCATTGTGTGAACGTCTCGGGTGATCGTGCCATAACGCAACCGTCGGCTTGGTTAAGGTTTTTTTTGTATAGCTGGACACGACCACAAGACCCTGAATTTTTAGTGAGAAGCTAGGACTCACCCGGACTGGGTTTTTCTGCTTGTTCAAACAACCAGCCCAATCACGCCCTTGGAATACGCTTGGTGCGAAGCTAGGCTTAGGATTTATTTCCGGGATGGACGGATAGGACAAAACCGTCTTGTAGACGTTCACCATTACTAGCTCACTCCCTCTCATTCACTAGGCGCGAATCCAATCTTGAGTGAATACACTGGATATGGTAATGAGCTTTCCCGTTCTAAGCAATTACTGAAAACGGAAACAAAGACGTTTTGCGTTGTCGGGTAAGATTTTAAATGGTTTCCAAATGAGTTTCAAATGGCTGTGATCTGACTGGAAACGAGATTTCTGGCGTGAGCAATAATCGGAAGAGATTTTCTACCTATTGGCAGCGATGTCTCTGGGTCGCTTTTTGTGTGATATTCGTCAAACAACACGACACTGCTTTGTGATATTATTCACGCTTGGCAGGAGGTATAACAAGTGTATTGTAAAAGCACGGTCACACGCACGCACACGTATGCATCTGCTCCCTGTTTTTCTTGCGACTATTGCTCAAAATACTTCCGCGGAAATATCAGCGCGAGTGAATTTTCACACACTGCCATCATCATACTCTTCTCGCACCAAAACGAGTGAGCGAGATAGCAATACATTCCATTCGCGTTAGTGATGCCGTTTCTTTGACTTCCGCACGAAAAACTGACATTCGAGGGAGCACGAGAAGTGGCAGCGGTATGACATGACGGGAGCATGGGAAGTGGCAGCGATATGACGATTAGCAGCGCGAGTAACCTGTTTACATACTCGCGCTGCCCATTGCCCTTATAAATTTCCCTGCCCATATTGAAATTGTGTGCTATTAGGTGTCGGATTCACAGAGAACGCTACTGCCATTGCCAATGGGGTGTCGTTATTTTGAGCCAGCACCACAGAGCAACGAAAGTTGGTATCGTCAAACTAATATAGTATAAATCTTGCTAAAATGTTATAATCAAAGGACGCGTCATTTTAAAACCCCTTCCTCTATGTTGTTGTTTTTGTCGTCCAGTTAACAACATGGCGTGTGGCGCGCGCCAGCTGCAACTTTCAGCCAATTTCACAGTTTCCGCAGCATACACGGCAAAACATAATCTCATAGATAAATCCAACATATTACCCTGTCGTACGAAACACGTATTTTAGACGGGTTATACCGCTTTTGTTTTAAAAATTCAGCAATAAAATTAATTTTAAAGGAATTCTATTTTCGAATTGTTTTTCGGATTTATTTCTTGTTTCCAGCCAGCAGTTCTCGTAAAGTTGTGATTGGATTATTTGTTTCAAATAAAAAAACCGAAACTTTGAAAGATTTCCCGCTCTTTTGAAAAATAAGAACAAATAGGCGAATTGAAAAAGGTTTGATAATTTTGATTACATGGACCTTATTATATGTTCTTTATTGTGCATTAACAATACAATAATTTTTGATTTAAAAGTAGACCTTGATCTTGTGTAACAGCAATTTTATTTTGAAAAGTTAATAGAAATAAAAATGAAAACTGAAAGATATTTTCATGGCGTTTTCAAGAGATAATTTTATGCGATTTCGGCCAGTAATACTAAAACCTCATTTTATTTTCGAAAAAGAGGTTAATTTGAGTGATTATTGATACGGAAAAAAAAAAACAAAACTAAAACGGACTAAAAGCTATGGCAGTTGATTTCTATATAAGGTCGTATAAAATTCAGTGCAAATATTTTTAAGCTGAGCTCTACTCGTAAAACTGAACAACTTTTCCCAATAATCATAGTTCGAAATAAGAAAAATAAAATTGCACCTCTCATACAAAGTGACACTTTTTTTGAATATTGTTGTATGGTAGGTCCAATTTTTTTTTTCATATTTCGAGCTATATTTATTGGGAAATGTTGTTCAGTTTTACGAGTAGAACTCACCCTAAAAATATTTGCACTGAATTTAATAGGACCTTATAGAAGAATGTAGTCCACTCATAATACTGATTCTTGGGCTGGTTAGCAATGAGGTTTGAAACAGGGCTAATCTTACTTAAATTATAATGGTATGGCTTGGGTGTGGCACTTGTACTATCAGCACATTAACCTACCTATTTCATGGATCAATTTATATTGGTTTTTCTCAGTTACTGTATAAAAAAATCTGTATAAGTTGATCCCTTGAATGGGTAGGTTGATGTACTGAAACAAACGACGTCCAAACAAATGTGTTGCATTCGTCAGGCGGCCTCATTTGCACAGGTCTACCAGACCGCCCGCGTATATCATAGGGTTAAGCGTAGAGTAGTGTACTGACACAGAGAAGGCTTCTTCTGATTTAGATCTCTCTACGTTATAACTTTGTGTCTAGACTACAGTCAAAAGCAATCCCATTACTAATAGAAAAAACATCAGAGAAGAGCCATTCTTTACGTCCCTAACAGGTCCTGAAGGAAAATTAAGCCAATGAAAATCTCATTGAATTATTAAACTGAAAAGTAAACAATCTAGAATATTTTTAGTCAAAACATCTATTTCTATTATTATGAAGATATTGATGATTTTGTATATCGTTTGAAATAATCATTTGCATTTCACTACCTACCACTGGTTTCAAGAGACAGACTGCTTTATTTCGCCATGAAATTACAAGAATTGACGCAGAAGCACAGAAAAAATAAAAGTACTAAAATAATAGTAAAAAGGAAGATATAATTACTCACCATATGATGATGGCTTCGAATAGTCAGGAAGGCATAAATTCGTCCAAGTAATGGGCAGAAGCGTTCCCTCTGAATGTAACATATTGTACTGTGCACGCCAAAGCGCCCGCCAAGCGTGGTGAGTATGGCAATACCCTTTAATAGGGTAGGCCTAAGTGGCTATTTATGTATGTTTAATTTAATGATATTCTGTATTGTAGTCTCTGTGTCAAGTTATGTAAGTGGATTTCTCCGACTCGCAAACTGCTCTGTGCACGATCATAATAAGGACGATATAAAATATGGATGGCTGTTTATGGCATTATTATTTTTGTTATTATTCACGTTTATTTTGCCGCCCTTTTTTACGAGCCTACCTGAGAATCCGCTGATTCTTTATTTTTGTTTATCTTTTTGTATTAACTTTCTTGCTGGGATTCCAAAATAAAACCTTACGAAAAGGCTTTTTTTATTTATATATGATTATTATTTATATAAAATAAAAAAAAAAAAAAAAAATGAACTTTTATTTCAAAATCAGCACAAGTTTTTATACTGAAATCCGCCAAACTATACAATAGTTTGTAGGCAGAAATATAACTCCCCATTTTAGGTAGGTACTGTTGTTAATTACGTACACACGAAGTGGTCTAAACCTGCACAGCCAGACAACGCCATCTTTTAACGCCAAATTGAATTCATTGAATACCATTATAGACACATTAAAACACACACATTGACTGGCGCGCACACACACTAGAATTTAAGACGCGCAGTTTGATGACTAATAATAATTTAAACCTTAATTTCGCTACTTGCATCACAGCAGTCGTAGCTCAATGGTTAACATGGTGGACTTAGGAAACAGGTAGCTAAGGATCGAGTCGTGGTTGGGCGCAGGTCTAGGCCTGTTTTTTTTTTAATTTAGGTTATACTTACTATTTTTTAATGATTATTTTGCTGTTGCTGATAAATTTTTATACTTATCTGTGTAGTATAGTGTGTGATATCAAATAAATATAGTAGTTTTGAGGATATAAGGTAAAATGAATAAAACTACCATAATATTTATCAGTTAGGTATTTATTTTGGTTTTTAACTATTCAATGATATTGGGTTGGGTTGCATAATGTTTGTTAATGTGCAACAAGAAATGGGTATGTCAAAGTGAATAAACATGTTACAAATGAGATAACGAGGTAGCCTCATTCCTGCATTTATTGTAACAATAACATCACTTAACATATTTTTTATTGGTAACACATTAGGCCTAAACTGAACTAGGGGGATCAATTCATTTACATTCTTCGTTAGATTGTGTAAACATAGTTAAATAATTATGCAGAATAATTAGGTATTAAGTGACAGGTTAACTTGGTATTTTTATTGTTTGAGAGCTTGAACAGTTTCAGAAATTAACTAAGCAGTAAGTATCGAATAAAATAAATCCTCTTCAAAATTCCCAACCCAATATATTAATACCTACCTATTTAAATATTTCAATTTAATTATGTTTTAATTTTAATACCGAAGAGGTGCACCTTCACCAGACTCGATCTGTTCTAAACGGCTTGTCATGCTAGCTACCATGTTCGAACACATTGGTTTACCACGCATGGACTCCCAGGTGAACATGGCTAAGTCGCGTAAATTTTTCTTGGTCCTGCCTGACTTCAGATGGGTCCAAGTTAAGGACCATTTGACCCCATAAATTTTCTATGGGATTTAAATCCGGACTCTTTGACGGCCAGTTAATAACAGTCACGTCGTGCTGGGTTCGCAACCAATCCTGGACGATACGGGCTTTATGCACAGAGCAATTTATCATGCACAAAATAAATGTGCTGATTTGGGTAAGCAATACGCACTGTAGGCATCACTACGTCCTGCAATATTTCCACATAACTCTCGCTATTGAACCTTCCTTCTATTTCAACTAGTTCTCCAGGTCCCATAGAAGACATCCCCAAAATCCCAGAGTTATTCTACCACTCATTCTATTTGGGAGAATGTGAATTGGTCTGTAACGCTTGCCTCTCCTGCGCCATGAAATCTTGCGTCCAATCTTTATCCGATTTAAAAGCTTTTTCATCAGTGAATATTACTACATTATTCTCCCAATCAAAGTTTCTATAAATATATGCAAATCGGACTCGTGCTTGTTGATGAGCAGCTGACAGCAATTTTTTTGAGCTGGCCGATAACAACTTATACCAGGTGCGTGTAAATGGGTCCTTACAGTTTGTAAGATCACTCCGAACTCCGTTGCTGTTGAGCGAGTTGACAGGAATGTGGGGTATTAGCATGCTTGGCAACTATCCCTCGGTGACGCGCTGATGCATCCGTGAACATTACGGCCTTACGACCTTTCCGGGCAGGCAGGATGTCACCGGTATCGGCGTAACGCTTAACACACAGCGTAACAGTTCTTTTCTGTAAGAAAAATACCTAGTCAATCTACAAGTATTTAAAGTAGGTAAATGCCAATAATAATAAATAGGAAACTAAGTAAGTAAATATAATAAGCAATCTAATACCTATTTAAACATTTTAAATAATGAACGTATGGCAGGTAGTATGTAGTAGGTATCTTTATCTAGAAACTTAATGTTTGGATAATATGAATGGCCTGACCTGAAGCATTTGCACTAATTTTGTAAAATAAAAATATTTAACTTACATTTAATTGAAGTCGTCGAGAAATTTCATAATACTAATTTGGAGTAGGGTGTGGTGACGGAGGAAAAAGGCACTAGTTTGTATTCAGAGTTTAATCCTGTCACTCACAAATCTCCTTATAAGAATAGCTAGTTATACTTAAGATAGAGTATGACTAAACTAATTACAAAGCGCGTTATAGAAGTTCCGTCGGCGGACGAATACTAACGAGGTGTTGTCCGTGTCGCGTCTCGAGCCGGAAGAAGAGAGAGTACAGCGTGCCGTGCCGACCGACCAGATCGGAAGCGGAAACTTCCGGGCGGGTACGTTCGGTACACGGTACACTGTTCAGTGCAGTACCTATAAAAGTGAGTGGTGTTGCCATTATAACACCACATCACCCCCCCACGGAGAATGAAAGAGTATACAAAAAGAAACATTGATTATATAAACAAACATTAGTACAAGAGAGAAAATGTAGACCTACAGTTAACTAGCTGTGTTATGCAAATTATTAACTGAATAACATTTATATTTACAATCATAAATCTAAAATGTCCCTAAATCTAACTGTTAACATTTATATTTACAATCATAAATCTAAAATGTCTCTAAATCTAACTGTTCTACCTGCCCTGGTAGTGACAGGAGCAGGAGCAGGAGGTACGAACGGGGTGGCGGATGAAGCAGGTTGGATAGGTTGTGAGAGGATTGTAGGACCTAGATCAGGCACAGAGGAAGGCTGAGATGCTGGTGTTGAAAATGCTGGTGCTGACAATGCGGTGTCAAGAGCGTCTGAGTGCGCTGGCTTGACGCGGTCAATGCTCACCGTGTGACTCCTACCTCCTGTGTCGAGGGTGATTGTCTTGTCAGTCCTAGACAAAATTTTGAACGGCCCGGTATATGGAGGCTGAAGAGGTCGACGGACGGTGTCGTCCCGCAAGAATTCGTGCGTGGCCGTCGTTAGATCTTTAAAAACGAAAGTTGACGGCTGCGAGTGACGCGAAGCGGGTGAAGGACGAATTGTAGCCATCCTATTCTTAAGTTGTACTACAAAATCGTTAGTGCACCTGTCAGATCCTTGTTGTGACGAACCTAGAAAAAATTCGCCAGGTAACCTCAACGGTTCACCGTAGAGCAGTTCGGCGGCAGAGCCTCCGAGATCTTCCTTCAGAGCGGTCCGCATCCCGAGGAGCACGAGTGGTAGAGCTTGAGACCAGGTGTCCTGGTGACACATCAGCGCGGCCTTCAGCTGCCTGTGCATCCTTTCTACCATACCGTTGGCCTGTGGATGATAACTCGTAGTGCGGATCCGTTTGCAACCACAAATGCGCATAAGGTGCTGGAATAACTCGGACTCGAATTGCCGACCCTGATCTGTGGTGATCTTGCTCGGTACACCAAACCGGGATATCCATCCTGCAACAAGAGTGTTAGCCACTTCTTCTGCTGTCATAGATGCCATAGGCCATGCCTCTGGCCACCGTGAGAATCTGTCAACCGCAGTTAGACAGTATGAAAAACCATTTGAATATGGAAGAGGTCCGACGATGTCCAGGTTGATGTGGCTAAAACGAGCAGATGGACTAGCATATGTACCTAGCGGCGAAGAGATGTGTCGCGTGACTTTGCTCCGCTGACATGCAACACACGAGCGCGCCCAGGCGCTGCAGTCCTGGCGTATGCGAGGCCAGACGTAGCGCTCAGCTACCAGGCGTGCGCTCGCGCGCGCACCAGGGTGGCTGAGGTCATGCAGGCGCTGAAATGCAGGGCGGCGGAACGACTCGGGTAGGTAGGGTCGCGGCTTGCCCGTGGAAGTGTCGCAGGTGATATGAATGTCAGTGCCTGGAATTAGAACAGATTCCAGTTTAAGCGAAGAGTTAGAACGCAACCTATCAATTTCGACGTCTGCTGCCTGAGCAAGGGCGAGTGCAGCATGGTCGTCGGTAAGAGAGATGGTCTCTACGCGCGACATGGCATCCGCTACAATGTTGTCTTGACCCTTGATGTAGACGACGTCGGTAGTAAACTGGCTGATGAATGACAATTGGTTACGTTGTGCCGGTGGTAGCTTGTCTCGCCGTTGTACGAAAGCGTATACAAGTGGCTTGTGATCGGTATAGATGGTCGCATGTTGAACCTCTAGTATGTGCCTGAAGTGTTGTACACTTTCGTAAACAGCGAGCAGCTCACGGTAGTAAGTAGGCCACTCCATCTGCTTCTTAGTCAGCTTTCGACTGAAGTAAGCTAGAGGCTGCCAAGGTTCATTATCATCCGAGCGTTGTTGTAAACAAGAGCCAATGTGAGTACCTGACGCATCAGTGAAAAGTCCCAGTTTGGAATTGGGGTCGGGATGAACCAGCATTGTAGCGGACGACAAACTTTCCTTGCAGGTGTTGAAGCTCTCCTCTAGCTGCGGCGTCCACATGAAAGGTTTCTTGCCTTTGCCTTGCGTTGCCGTGACTGCATCGATGAGAGGAGCCTGGAATTTTGCAGCATCAGGTAAGAATCGGCGATAAAAATTTATCATTCCCAAGAATCGGCGCATGCCTTCAACTGTCTTAGGAGGGGGAAAATCTACCAGATCTTTGATGCGGTCTTTGGGAGGGCTGGTCCCTTGGGCAGTTACTCTATAACCCAGGAAAGACACTTCCTCGGCACCAAAGACACATTTGGCTGGGTTTATCACAACTCCATACTCGTTTAGACGGCCGAAAAGGATGCGCAGGTGTTCTGCATGCTCAGTGTGATCCTTCGAGTAAACGAGTATGTCATCAATGTAGGCAAAACAGAATTCCAGGCCTCGTACCACCTCGTCCACGAAGCGCTGGAATGTCTGTCCTGCATTCCTCAATCCAAATGCCATGTACGGAAATTCGTACAAACCGAATGGCGTTATGATTGCTGTTTTGCAAATGTCAGGTGGGTGAACCGGGATCTGTTGGTATGCCTTTACCAAGTCTATGGTACTGAACACTGATGATCCAGCCAAGTTGTGGTTGAAATCACCAATGTGTCTGACAGGGTATTTGTCAGGAACAGTCCGAGAGTTGAGACCACGGTAATCTCCACAAGGGCGCCAGGTCAGGTCCTTTTTAGGGGTCATCTGGAGGGGAGAGGCCCATGAGCTCATGGAAGGTCGAGCTGTACCTGATTGTACCATCTCAGCAAACACTTTCTCTGCAGCTCGCAACTTGTCGGGGGCTAGGCGGCGTGGGCGGGAAGTCACAGGTGGTCCATCAGTAGTGTTGATGTAATGGACTGTGGAGTGCTTAATTTCCCTGTTGATGCCAGGGGGTTTAACCAGATCTGGAAACTGAGCAAGGATTTTGTGATAGGGTTTGTCCTCAGCAAGAGCTACAGTTTTGACACTAACCTGAGCTGAGTTCATGATAGAACAACTTGATCTCAAGCCGGTCGTACCATCAACTAGACTACTGTAACGACAGTCTGGTAGTAGGTGGTAGTGTGCCAGGAAGTCAGATCCGATGATAGCTGTCTCCACATCAGCTACTATAAAGTTCCATTTTAAGTCTCGCCTCAAGCCTAAATTGAGACAAAGTTGTAAGGTACCATATGTGTTTATACTTGTACCGTTTGCTGCAACAAGATGGTATGATGTTGCTCGCCGTCTCTCCCTCAGAGCAGTCCTGGGAAAACAACAAATGTCCGAGCCAGTATCAACAAGAAACTTCTTGTTGGAGTACCGGTCGGTTATAAACAGACGGCGACTGGGTTGGAGGCAGCCAGTAGTCGCCATCACTGACTGCTGCCCTGGTTTCCCGAAGACTGGTAGCTACATGGCTGGATGCATTTAATTGCTTTCTGGCCGTACCTGTCATGGTACCAGCAAAGGTTCTTGTCTCGGGTCCTGGAGCGGCTGCGACCACGATGGCGGCTGCTGCTGCGGTCACGTTGCTGTGAGTGTATGTGTGTGCCTCCAGTAGAAAGTGAAGCCACTGCCTTCGTAAGCTCAGCGACCTGCAGCCTGAGGGATTGCAGTTCAGATGGGGGCACCGATGCCACCTTCACCTCGTTCACCGCTGGGGAGTAAAGCGAATGGTGAGAGTCAATCTCCATCAGCTTATCCGCAAGCTCGCAAAGCTCTTGTATGCTTTGCTCCTTCTGAGCTGCCAGAACTATCTGCAGTTGCCGTGGGAGCCGGTTGGTCCATATAGTAACAAGCAACTTGTCAGGGAAGGTGGGGCCGGCCTGTGATCGAAGGTGTCTCATGAAAGAGGATGGCTTTCGATCGCCTATCTCTTGGTTCTCCAAGAGACGCCGCACTTTCTCCTCGTAAGAATCTGAAAACCTAGTAATAATTGTCTCCTTAAGTCGAGTATAGGGCTCGTGCTTCGGAGGATTAAGTATTAGGTCCTCAACCTCTTTAGTGGCATTAACGTCAAGATGTGCAACCGCATAGTGGAACTTGGTGATTTCGTTTGTAATATTATTGATAAAGAACTGTGATTCCAGGCTACAGAACCACAAAGCTGGCCTATCTTTACAAAATGGAGGGGTTCTGATTGTCACCCTAAATACCTGTGATTCAGGGTTAGTTGGCTTATTATTGCCAGCATTACCATCACCAGCATTCTCAGGGTTAGGGTTAGGGTTAGCAGGGTTGGGGTTAGCAGGGTCTTCGTACTCACTGTCGCTCATTTTGTGCATAAAATATTAGTACATACAAAACCTATGAGCCCTCAACTAAATGCAGATGCTTAAAAAACAAAGACAAAAAAACGAACCTTCTAGTCACAAAAGATGCTGTTAAACTAGCTATAGTAACTTGGTCACACACAAAACACAAAAATATGTAATTAGTTCTAATAGGATAAGCAAAACTTTAAGAAGTTAGAATTACGTAAATGTTTGTAAAAATACTTGAAATTAGTAGTAAAATGTCCTTTGGCGTTAGTCCAGCAACGTTGAAAACACACTTAAAAGTTTGTTAATTGCACCCAATATAGCAAAAAAGTTCATGCGCACTCGATGTTAACACGTAAAGTTTGAAGATTGAGGTTACCTGTTGTGTTGACTTGATTTTGACGTTGACAGACAGTTCGTGTTTCGTTCGGAAACCCCGAACCGGTCTTTTGTCGGTCGCGGAAGTCGTTCCCGGAAGTTCTCCAAACAGTCGCTGTGAGAATGGCGCCACTATCAATGCAAATTGTGCAAACACGTGCTGCATGCAAAATGGCGTTTCCGGAAAAATTTTCACAACCTCAAAATTTATGATTTTATCACCAAGTATGGATTTGACGATTTTTAGCACTGAAGCGAATGGGAAAAGGCGTGGCGAAGAACGATCTGCGCATGCGGCGTCGCATGCAGGCCGGGTTCGTAGCGTGGCCGGGAGCGCGGTCTGCGCGCCCGCACGTGCCTCGACGTGTCGCAGGGCTTCGCCCTCTCGTACCGTTGGTTGGGCCGGTGCGTCCGGGCACATTCAAGCGGCGCGGCAAGATTGCCTGCACCACTCGGTAGTTGGGACACGTGTGTCCGTCCAAGAACTTCCTCGCGTCGGGTCACCAATTTGGAGTAGGGTGTGGTGACGGAGGAAAAAGGCACTAGTTTGTATTCAGAGTTTAATCCTGTCACTCACAAATCTCCTTATAAGAATAGCTAGTTATACTTAAGATAGAGTATGACTAAACTAATTACAAAGCGCGTTATAGAAGTTCCGTCGGCGGACGAATACTAACGAGGTGTTGTCCGTGTCGCGTCTCGAGCCGGAAGAAGAGAGAGTACAGCGTGCCGTGCCGACCGACCAGATCGGAAGCGGAAACTTCCGGGCGGGTACGTTCGGTACACGGTACACTGTTCAGTGCAGTACCTATAAAAGTGAGTGGTGTTGCCATTATAACACCACACTAAGATTATCTTCATATATCACTATGATCTTTGCTCTAAGCACTGTAAGTAGACAAAGGAGCATACTATAGGTAGACATAATTACGATAAAACGATAGCAAACAACAACACAAAGAAACATCGAAAGCTAACGGTTAGATACGTAGGCAGTAGTCGATACAGATCAGATGACTATGCTTATTACTTACCGTCTAATAGTTATAACGACTATGTGCAATACCCACAACATCATTCATTCAAAATAACAAATGGGCCGTTAACTAAAAATTATCTTACATATAAAAAACAATAACATAAAACAAAACCCATGGGGGGCGGGATCGACCCAGTGTTCCACTATAATTTTAACTCGCTCTAAATCCAGACGCAAACTATCTTGGCTATGCCAGCTGTGACGAGAGCATCGAATTTTTAAACCACTTAACTACTTACCTATGACGTCCTACCGACCCTTGCTATTATTTGTAAAGTGCGAATATGATGTATGCGGCTGCGAATGATATGCGTGCGCGTAAAACAGGTTCTCTGAGTTCTGCTGGCTCAGAGGTATTTGATTTTTATTATAGATGGCGTTATTCGTAGTTTTAGTTAGACCTGTGCAGCCTATTCATTTGCGAACTGTACAAATAGGTTATCCAATTATCTATTATAGATTTACAGGGTAATTACTATAAATTACCTATGTATATATGACAAGGATTACAAGATTTTTAATTTTTTGGTTACAATTCCATTAAACTGTTATTAAATTTATTTAGAAGATAACATTTGACTTTTCTTTTGAACGTTTGTTTGGTATTACATTGTTTGATTTCCAGCGGTAGGTCATTATAAATTTTTGGTACAAGATATGGACGGGCTCTTTGGCCATAATAGTTTACAACTTTAGGTACAATTAGTATCTCATTCTCCACCTTCCTATGCAAGCGTGGATGACTCACGCGTATCTTAAACTCGCTACTACCTAACTGCTCAACGGCCATTGACATCGTAAACTTCTCATGGACAGGTAATATTTTGCAAACGTGAAATAACAGGTCATAATTAATTTTACACTGCTAGCTATGAACGATAATTTCAAATACCTATTTAACTTAGTAGTCGTAAATAGGTACTTAGCTGAGTGGTGATTGATACTGAAAACCTGGTAATAAGTAACAACTTTTGCTGAGGAATGAGTATCGACATATTAAATTAATATTTTACTTGCCATAGTAACTGAAATAATATGTTATATATTTTTTTTCAAGCGCGGGCAAAATTTCAAAAAATGTATACCTAACACAAGAAGTGTTTTAAAATTTGGTATTCATATGATATAATTGCAAGTCAACAAAAAAATGTATACTGAACACAGGAAGTGTTTTAAAATTTTCAGGATTTCGGAAACTAATATTTACGGATATTTACAAAATTTTGTATAAAGGGGGTTTTGGGGGCGATAAATCGATGTAGCTATGTTTCATTTTCAAAATAACGCGTTTTATAAATAAATCGGCCAAGTGTGAGTTAGACTCGCCTACCAAGGGTTCCGTAACATGTACATCAAGCCCTGTCATTCATATACCCCATTTGAACTTCTAACCTCAACTATTAAATTTTGTTCTTTTCGGCTCCTAAAAAATATATTTTTAAAATAATTCATTTTTTGGATTTTTCACTATACTTGTACATGCTTTTTCTTTAAATTAAATTACTTGTTAAATTTCATAGTTCTAAGTTCGCGAAAGTATCCTATGTTTTTTTATTCCCTTGAGAGGGTCAAAGACAAGAGGGTTAAACATTAACCTAGAACCATGATATTTTAACAACTACAAGCGTCCGTAGACCTGATTATAATTGTTTTAATTTTAACTCGATATCTCTACGCGGTCCCGAGATGAAGGGTCGTTCCAGACGGACGATCGGACAGATAGACAACAAAGTCATACTATTTAGTTTTTTCCCTTTTGAGGTACGGACCCCTAAAATGCCTTGCAATGGTCGGTCAAACAGCGTTTCTACGATGTTCTGTACGGAAAGATATTCCTTACACTAGTCAATCCTGAGTTTAAGTAGGTAGATATCTACGCGACATATTGAAATTTCAGTCCGTAGTTGTCGCGTACTTGTCGCAACTTTCAAAGTACCTAGTCCTAATTAAAATTCAATCGTGGCTTGTGGAAGGGCGAAGGGCGGGCAAGGAAACTATTTCCCTGGTCGTCGTCGTATTTCGCGCGATACCATCTCGACACGATTATTTATGCGGACATTAGGGGAACTAACCCCATCGATATGCCTCTTTATATGCGTTCCTAGTACAGGCGAGTACAAAAACATAAACTCTTTTTTTCTTTATTTATATTGTTTGACTTTCACAAAGCAGGTCTCGCAGAGGCAAACATTGGGTAAGGAGAATCCGTGTGGGATTGACTAATGCGCCTGTCAAACACCTTGGTCTAATAGGGGTTTTTCTATCTGACAATTGTCGTGCTTTTTTATAATGTCCAACTAACCAGATGGCGTTGTGCTAAGTTGAAATTTTAATTTTTACATACATACATACATAAATCACGCCTATATCCCTTACGAGGTAGGCAGAGCATTAACGGCCGTGAAACGTGAAACTGATATTAAAACAACTTCTGACTAAAGTTTGAGGGTCAATCAGATAACTGTGTATCACTATAGTGACAGGTTGTCAGCCTATCGCCTAAAATTGTAATACATACCCTCAAGTCCCTCAGTCGCCTCTTACGACACCCATGGGTAAGAAATGGGGTGACGCTATTCTAAGCCGGCATCACACGGCATAACCGGCATCACACGGCATATTTTAATTTTTGGGTCTTAAATACATATCATCTATTCACATAAGTTTATATGGAAGAAACTTTTCTTGTTTAACTCAGCGCCATCTAAGTACGCTTGAAGTAGGGTAGAAATTTCTTCAGGAATTCCAAATTTCCTTTCGTCTGACAGACGGATGCGTCAAAACTAACGTCAGTCCGTCATAGTGGGAAAACGGCCTTACACCTGCACCTACGAAAACAGGAGAATACATTCATCAGTCATAGCAGAGAATTAGGAAAAGTCAAAACAACCCTGAAACCCACATAGTATGTAAGGATTCATCTTATTTTAACGCCCTAAGTTGCAACAGTAAATTCATAAATAAATACCTATAGACTTAACGTATCAACTTGTGTTGGTTTAACAAGCCACGATAGCAGGTGTTTCCTTGGAGCGCAGTCTTCGTAACTCAGTGGACAAATATTTACCACTTAGTTGCGCCTTAAGTTCTAACTTTTGTGTGCTTTTGTACAGGGTTAAGAGAACTTAAGTTCGATCGTAATTTTCGACATGCTGAATATTGTAGTTTTAAGTTAAGGTTGTATGTTGTTCCCTGCGTATGTGGTGTTCCTTATATCTCGAAGGCTTGTTTAGAACTTTTTAAACCTATTTAAAAAAAACGGGTATCATTTCGATGTATCAGTAAGTATGTATGCAGCCGTTTTAGAATCCTCAAATATTTTTATATGCCATGCTACCCAACATTGAAGTGACATAAAATTACATCAAAATTATTTGTGTAGTTTGTTTGTACATACATAAAAATATCACGCCTATATTCCTTGCGGGATAGGCAGAGCGTAAATTGCCGTAAAAAAACTAAAATTCACGCCACGTCTGACAAGCATTTGTGGGTCATTCAGAAAATTGTGTATCGCCATAGTAACAGGTTGTCAGCCCGTCGCTTAAAATTGCAATACACGTGTAACCCTTGAGTTAATTTGTTTCGTCTTACGACATCCACGAGAAAGAAATAAGATGATGTTGTTCTAAGCTGACATAAAACGGCAAAACTATTGACTATATATGTTTGTATCTAAAGAATGTTGAAAACATTTAAATGATAACTTAACAAAAAAATTACAAATATCCGAAAGGAAGGAAATATCATTACAAAACCAACATTTCTGACACGACTGCTATCTGCGTAACGCTTGCAATTTTGTTTACCGACTGCAATATTTTGCGCGCGACTGTATCGAACCCTAAGAGTTAGATAAGTTTTTCAGTTCATTCGTTAAGTGGGCCGTGAAACAACGATTTATGCCGTCTTAACTGAGTGCCTGATAGTTGTTTCCCATTTAAGGGAAACCCCAAATGTTTTCAAAAGGCACCCCTTTTGAAATCGTCTTTGTTTTACAGGCTTAAGCCTGGTGGCCACAGAAGTAAATTGCATTTCAGTGGTTGTAAGTAAATTTACTGACGCATTTCAGGCTGAAAACTGATTGGCTTTTTCCGAATAATGATCCTAATCCGATAAACAAAATATAAAAGTAAAACTTTATTGATATTATATGAAAGGAACGTTTTTTTGTGTTGTGGATACTTAGATAAATGATTGGTTCGCCGGACAGGGAGGACCAATCTTTCATCTAAGGTGGTTAATTTATTATTAATCGCAAACATTCCAGTTTACTTAAAAAATTCTTTCACCATTAGAATACATTATCCCTGTTTAACATAGGGTACCTACTTTTCATCTCGGAAAAACGCCATATATCTACTGAACAACAGGGAAAAGCGCAGGAAAAACAACAACCAATCACAGACTGTCTTTGTTTAGCACAGTTTTGCTGTGTTGTTGTTTTCCATTAAATAGATTGGTTTATTTCTCGCAAAGCTTCTCCTAAGTAGATTAGGATTAAGATCCAATTGTTTAACAAGCTTTAAGCTGTCTGTGATTTCGTCTAATGGCTACTAAATCTCCTGTGCCAGTGAATTTTGGTAAGCATACTTTAAATCCCATTCATATCTCTCGGTGAACTGCTATAGTGACCGATTATGAAAACTGAGGACAGGCTGGCGAAAAGGAAACACTTCTAGGTAGTAAGCCAAAATATGAAGAGACAATATTTCACCCTTGATACGAAATTGTCGATCAGTTGATTTGAGTAACTGTGGTTTGGTGATAGTAGAGTTGAATAACTATATATATATTCTTTATTGTACATTAACAACAATAATGTTTATTTTTAAAGTAGTTTACAAAGGTGCTTTGCTTTTAAAACATATCGAGTACCAACATCATGCGGAAAATGATCAATTAATATCTGGTGCCCGCGAACTTCGCTTTTAGGTAAACGGCGCGCGGGCGTCTTTATTATTAGGCAAGAACTTAAATAAAATCGTTGGACCCATATGTATAAACCCAAAACTGTATGACTTACGAGTATGTAGGTATTACAGGACACTACAGCGCATCTTTCATTAACCTTCAGTATCACTCACGAGGAAAAACTCAGCCTATAGTTAGAAGGTAACCTACCTCACCTACTTGGTACAATATCGTTGCCTACTTCCGTATAGTTCCTCAGAGCATCTATATCCGTATAAATATGTATATCAGGAATCTCTTTAATATTCCCAAGCACTTGAAAAGGAAGTCCTCCAAAATTTCCATTTGTCTAATTAATTTCACGAGTTCCGTTATTACGTTCCATTTCGCGCTCAAGATCGTGTCGATATGATCTGTAATGTGATAAGACTTCATTTAATAAATTATGTTCCTGGAAGGTATTGGAGGATTTGTAATAAACCAATTTCTGTTTACTTTGCACCAGTAAGCGGGTTCTCTGGCATTGAAAAAACCATTGCACGTACTCTTGTATGTGATATTGCATTAATTTAGTCACAGAATTATACTTTGTCCAAGTAGGTATGTAATAGTACATTGTTTACGTGACCGGGAAAATAAGGTTTCAATTATACGAGTCGAGCTAAGTCCCTTTCACCCAAGTTTTATTTTATTTATTGTTGCTCTAATGTCGCCGACGTTGACGTTGCCGTGTGATGCCGGCTTAGAATAGCATCACCCCATTTCTTTCCCGTGGGAGTCGTAAGAGGCGACTAAGGGACTTGAGGGTGTGTATTGCAATTTTAGGCGATGGGCTGACAACCTGTCACTATGGCGATACAAAGTTTTCCGAATGACCCTCAAATATAATTATGTCAGACGTGGCGTAAATGCCCGTTTTTGCGGCTGTTTACGCTCTGCCTTCCCAGCAAGGGATAATAGGCGTGATATGTGTGTGTGTGTGTGTGTGTGTGTGTGTGTGTGTGTGTGTGTGTGTGTGTGTGTGTGTGTGTGTGTGTGTGTGTGTGTGTGGTGTTGCTCTAAAATATATAGCTTCAAGTTCTTATCTTAACGTAAAAAATATTATGGCTGTTTATGTTTTAAAAACGCGTGTTTTTGATCCTCTCAAAGGAATCAAAATCCATAAGATGCTACCCGTGGACCGAAAACTATAAAATTTTTGCAAGTAGTTTTCACACAAGAAAAAATCCAAGATGTAGAATTTTGTAAATAATGGTTTTAAGGTGTCAAAGAGGAACAAAATTTTAAAATTGAGGCTAGTAGTTCAAGTGGGGTATCATATGAAAGAGCTTGATTTGCATATTACGGGACCCTTGGTGGGTGAGTCCGACTCGCACTTGACCGTGTTTTTCTATAAACACTAGGCTATTAAAAGTGCAGTTTTACCCGCACCAGTGACGATATAGCCACAGTAAAACACCAGTTCTTCCAGCTGGTTGCGTCTGGTTTACGATTATGGTGTATCAGGGCTCATTACTGCGCCAACTTTGTACTGTAAATTATCGAAAATGGGAGTTGCAGGCCTACCCCTCCTGAAACCGTGGCTGTGGGTTATATTATCGTAAATTATGTGCATTGTAGTTATTTAAAGTAGCTTTTAGCCAACGCTTGTTTAAAGTCAAAATTACTTTTTTTTTCCTATGTGCCGATACTTTTTAATAATATTTCTAGTTTTCAGGATTCATTTTTTCAAAAATATTTTTTTTTTATTCTAATTTGGCAGAAGATACTTTACGAACTTTTGGATTACAACTGTGAAAAGTTGATAAAATATCTAATGGAAAAATTAATTTCCAGGGAAAATCACTGACCAGGAGGTTAAACCGCTGGGATAAAGCTAACTAGTATAATATAGAAGTCGAAAATTCCGCGCGACTGAACTTATGAAGAGGTTTTTGCGACCTTATAACTTAGGAGGCATAACTGCAAAGCGTAGCAGGCAGGGGTATTATCCACCACGCCATCGGGCCAGTCAATTACATTATGTAAACTTTGGTCATTTGAGCTACGAATCAAAACGTCGCCTACAGCAAATGGCTTTCATAATCAGACCTCAGAATTGATGAAATTCTTCGCCGCATTTTATTTTGAATTGAAAAACCATCAAAGGAAAGGGAGGTTAATTGAAATGAGATTGGAACCGCCTCTGCACAAGACCTGCTTAGACGGATCTGACGTTCGATTCCCGGCGATTGAAGTATTACGACTCATTTATCAGGGAGGGCAATTTGCAGTTCAGTTCTCATCGATCTTGTTAAGAAATGTAGACGTTTCGAGAAAACGAACAGTGATACGGTAAGTTTTATCTAAGTAAACATAACTTTTATCTTTCAGACCAGCCAAAATCGTATTTGATACTTGTAAGGTACGATGGTTTTTGGAATACGTAACATGACAATCTGATATTCAATACTCTCTCGAAACGTGTTATTACAAACAAAAAAAACGAGTGTATAGATGATGTTTAATGTCGGCTCAAAATAGCATCATCTCATTTCTTTCCCGCGGTTGTTGTAACAGGCGAATAAGAGACTTTAGAATAACATGTGTATTGCAATTTTAGGAGATGGGCTGACAATCTGTCACTATAGCGATACACAATTTTCTGAAAGACCTTCAAATGTTTGTAGGATGTGGCGTAAGTCTGCCTACCCCGCAAGGGATTATAGGAGTGATATGTATGTATACGATAACTTTGATACTTACTAGGTACAGTCAAGCTCAAGCTGGGTTAGACAGTTTGGACTAAACCCTTCTTATGTCGCGCGCATAAGACTTACGTTGGCGGTTCAAATATTTAACCTTACGTGAGCTTGACTGTACGATGGTTATTGGAACAAGTAACATGACAATCTGATATTTAATACTCCAATCGTATTATTACATAAAAAAATACGAATGTTTAGATGATGTTTAAGTTATTTTTCTATACGATTGACGTACAACGTGCACGTCTTACATTTTGTTTGTTATTTATAACTTAGTACCCATGTATCGAAATGTTCCGCGATCTCCACCATAGAAAACGGTAGGCATATTTTGGTATTTACCTCTATTTTCCATATAAATGTATATTTATACTGTCGTGATAATATAAGGACTTCCACGAATGTAGAGCATACATTACATCAATGTGCAAAGTAGTAACTCATGTTACACGTATACATAATTTCACAAGGAAATGTCACAATACATTTGCCGTTCGAGACTTTTACCTTGTTAGCTATGAGATGGCACTAATTAATGGGACGGCGTTATGCTGAACGTCGCCAGCGAGAAGAAAATGATCCTTACCTTGCATTTTTCTGCAAAAAAGTTTTAAAAAATTCTTAGAAAATTTAATTTGAGACGAAAGGAAAGCAGTAGGAGTAGTAGTAAAAGTTTTTTTACATGTTCTGCTTTTCATAAAGTAGAGAATATAATATGAAGCCATGCTATCAATAAATAGATTATAAGATATCAAAGTTCTCACAAAAAAGGGCCTCATAATATTAAAATCATCCCGAATGGAATTTGTTTACAAACTTTATTTCATTATCATCATCATCTTCATTAACGGCTGTAATAGTTCGCTGCTGGATATGAAAAAGGAAATTCTATATGAGTGTTTATTTGTCATGGTTGCGAAAGCTGTGCATGCAGGTATTTCATTCATGTGGAACGCTGCAGCTTTATTATTTCCTGAAATCATCAGTGTGTTACCGTTAAAGACACCCATGTGTAGAAATAGGGAGACGTTATTGTAAGCTGGCACTACACGGTAATTTTTTAAGTGAAACGCTAAAACTATATCACTTAAAAACAAGACTTCTACAAGTAAGGTTACTGGGGAACTAATGGCGCCGTTTTTCTGTGAGTGGTCGAAAATGAGTCAATGTCAGTTACTACTTATTGGCACTGGCAGGCACTGTCACGCCCACTGCCATCTACAGTTCGTTTTGTGTTTTCTTTCCCGTGAGAGAGAAGCTGGCAAGCGCCAACTAGCAAAAGCCAACTTGTTTGTCCTGTCACAATCAAGTCAAGATGGTTTAGGTCAATTTTCGGATACGAAAGTCAGTTACTAAGCCTGTTTTAAGGAGAAAATAAAAAACCATTTTCTTACGTCTCATAATATTCAGGAAGCATGTATGTATACCTATATTTCTAGCTACTAGTTATGTTTTATGTATGTTTTTTATGTACAGCTGTCACATTTTTCATTTAATTTCTTTTCTCTTTTCACTGATTGTTTTTCTTATTATCCTCTTCCATATCATTATATATTAGTATATCATATTAGTATATATTAGTTTATTTAACTTAAATAATGTAGTTATATGCATTAGTATGTAAAATAGTTTATTAGTATATGTAGATGTACCTATGCACTATCCCGCTTAACCATACATACTCTTTCTTTTTTTCACCCAAAGGTTGCCTGGTAGAAATTGCTACCTCAGCAATAAGGCCGCCTAAATTGTACCGATCGTTTTTAATTTTTTGTATCTGTTTGTTTTTGTGTGTTTTTTGTACAAATAAAGAATATTGTATTGTATTGTATTGTATTGTACTAATTTTTGCTCGTATCACTGCACTACACTAATCTTTTCACACATTCCTAAATAAACTATCACATACCCTCTAATTAACAAATTCGAGTAGTAGGAGGTGTGATACAAGTAATACTATTTGATGCAGACTAACGTATGCGAAATCGGATTACTACTGTTTCAAAAATACGCCCTTGCACCTATCAAGTGCACAGACTTGTTTGGCTCGCACCGCACAACTTCAGCCTGTGTCTGAAACGTTACAGTACCTACGTTAGATATTTTTTATTATGTTCAGTGTCAACAACAGACAAAGTAAACTCACTTGGTTATAATATTGTGATGATATGTTTTTTATTTTATTTTAGTTTTTCCGTACAATGACCAAAATAACGAGGCCGTTCCTACATGCACCGCATTTAAGAAAGCTCGCTAATTTTTTTTATTAAATATGACGTCGCGCTTAATTCTTAAGATATATTTTTTTTTATTTATGAATTTTAGCACTAATTCCCCGCGTGCCGTCCGTAATTTGCGATTTTGAAATATTACAACAGCAGACCGTAATTTTTTTTAATGTCTTATTTCGTCTGTTATATCGAACTAACCAAATCCTTTAGGGTCTTAGTTCCACTTGTCTCGTTACGGTATAACCCCATCCGTCGCCTTACGCAATATCGTCTAAGAGGCGTTTTACTACCTACCCTTCCCCTCTCTCCATCCCCGGCTGATAAATTAGAAGCAACAGCCTTAAATAGAGATGCTAATACAAGGCTTCATTATGGCGCTTAGCTCTTTTGTCGATTGATAAATCTCTAGATATCATTTCGATGAACATTTGGGCTTCCCATATGAAAATACTCTCACGAATAACGATATAGATTTCTGCCCTGCAGTTTCACCTGCAACTGTTTTTCGGTTTTCCCGCGGGATTGGCTCGTTTCCCTGCGATAGAAAGTAGCATAGGGGTTCCAGGATTTAACTCTTTTTGTACCTATCACATTTTATTCAAATTCATTTAGCCATTTGAGCATGAAGAGGTATCAAACATACAAACTCTCGGATTTATAACATTATATAGTATGAAATTTAAATCTTGAGTTACATTAATTTTCATATTTAAAACTGTTTTCCTCGTAGTATTCCTAAGTGATGAAACAGTCATCAAATGGTGAATCTTTGTATTTTTCCACTCAATTTTTAATACTCACTCGTAGCTAAGATGAGTGAAGCTCATAATATGAGTATTAATCAAACAGCAGTTCCTGTCTATTCCCGCGCTGCATTATTGAAGGCAGGTCCCGGGAATTCTGCAATAATCCAGTCTGAGTGGGGCTTACCGACGGAACGCTCACTCGTTGTTCACTATTATTCCCTGTGTTATGACTACTACTATCTGCTGGACGCTGAACCGTGCACATCTAAATGAACGTAGTAATATGCGAATTGGTTCAATAACGGTTTAATAGAAAATTCTACTTAGAATTCATTTCTTTTCCGTGGGAGTCGTAAGAGGCGACGAAGGGACTCGAGGGTGTGTATAGCAATTTTAGGCGATGGGCTGACAACCCGTCACTATGGCGATACACAATTTTCCGAATGACCCTCAAACGTTTGTCAGACGTGGCGTAAATGTCCGTTTATGCTCTGCCTACCCCGCAAGGGATAAAGGCGTGATATATGTATGTATGTATTAATAGAATCAATAATCATGAAAGAATTCCGGTAAGGCTGGAATTATTTGTGGGCATAATAAAATTTAAAAAAAACTGAAGGTGCGTATGTATTTGTACGATTGCGTTATGTTAAATTTAATTCATACATATATTGGCCTATAATTCCTTGCGGGGTAGGCAGAGCGTGAACAACCGTAAAAAACGGTCATTAACGCCACGTCTGACAAACATTCGAGTCTCTTAGTCGCCTCTTACGACTCCCAAGGAATCGAAATGGGGTGATGCTATTCTAAGCCAGCATCACACGGCGTATGGCACAATTTTAAGAACTTTATATTACTTAATTAATAATTTGAATTTCAATTTTTCAATAAATATTCAAGATAAGAGAAAATCTCTTACCTCTAATTACCCTGACTCTTCACAGTTAGCTGTTAATAGGTGAAGTATCTACGGGCCGTATTCCGCTATTCTATCTTTTTTGTCTGATTCACCAAGTCGTTCAACGACCTGATGAACCCTGGTGTCAGAGTTTGAAAAGCGTCTCGGTTGTGTTTCAGTTGAATGTTTCTGGCCGCTTCATAGACGATAACAGTTTGAAGTATAGAAATCACAGCGTGAATAGAATGTCTGTTGAGTTTCGATGGCATTACAATGGATAATAAAAGAATCGGGGCAGGCTCATATTCCACGATTTGAATGACGAATGTCAGTTGGAAGGTTTTAGTATTCCATTAAAAGTTTAAGTCATGATAGCAACAGCAATAGAAGGGCAGATAAGATAGTGAATTCGAAAGTAACTCTGTCTGTCTGTTACGTTTTCACTCCTAAACCACTGAACTGAACCGATTTTGATACAATTTGGCATAAGCGTAGTCAGGAACCTAAAAAGGAGATAGGCTACTTTTTACCGCAGGAAAATCTATCGATCCTACGGGAAATTGTAATATCGAATTCACGCCGTGCGTACAAAGACGCCGGGTACCAGCTAGTTCTCCATAATTGTTTATTCTAGAAATAGCCGGTGCGTCTCGAGCCGGTAATTCTCGTCTCTTCTCACTGCTCCCGCGGGAATCAATCTAAGTGCCTCTTCCGACGAACTGCTTTGATATTCTTCCCGTGAAGCAAGAATTTTATTTTTGTTTTCTGTTTAGTGAATTGTTTTGATAAGTGTAATTTGACTCTATTACTAAGACTGCAGTGACAATGAAAAATGAAATTACTTTATTCAATTCAGGTTAGTATTATCACTTATTGACTTCATGATCAGTAATTGTAAAATAACAATTTTGTATTGTCCTAATATATTTTTTTTGTCTGTCTGTCTGTCTGTCTGTCTGTCTATCTGTATGTCTGTCCTTATAATAGCAACATCCCATTTTATTCCCGTGGGTTTCATAAGAGGCAACTAAGGAACTTGAGGGTAACATGTGTAATGCAATTTTAAGCGAAAGACTGACAACCTGCCACTATGGTGATACATAAAACTTCTGCATGAGTCTCAAATGTTTGTCAGACGTAGCGTAAATGTTCATTTTTTTACAGCTGTTTCTGCTCTGCCTACCCCGCAAGGGATATTGGCGTGATATATCTATGTAACCTTCGCCCGTTTTAATTACTCACTCGTATTTGGGTTTCATTTGCACTTGTAACGCTCCGTATATTTGCTTCGTACATTGTAGTGCTGCCAGATTGTGGTATCGATTGAGTCGATATCCTAACAGAATCGATATCAGAATTGGGATCTTACCGACTCGTGATGAAATAATTTTTACATCTGTATAATGTTAATTTGCAAGCCCAAAACAAAGTGCTTACAAAATGAAAACAATGGTGGTACAGCGATTACCAATCAACAGCAAACTAAGATTCAGATTCAAATTCATTTATTAGTGTTAAACATACATAGTCAATAAATAAAATAGTAACATGTCATGACATAATAAAATTAAAATACATTCATTCGTTTTACCCAAGATTTTTTTAAATAATTACATTCAATTTATAATCATAAGATCAATATCAATGAAAATAAGATTCATCCGTTGAAATTGTGATTAAACACCTTAGATGCTAAATTACGTTATCATAGACAGCAACCGAGACCGACGCGACGGGTTAACGTTCCCTCCGGAGCAAGGAATCATCTTTCTTACGGACAATCAGGTTGTTCGGCCTGCAATGTCTTAACCAGACTGGGAATAATAAACAAAATAATAATATCAACTATGTGAGTGCCCCACCGGGAATCGGACCCGGAACCATACGTCGTACTACCACTGCGCCACGTTGGCTTACTTTACCAAGAAGACTTTTCAGGCTGGATCTGATTAGTATGTACCGATTCGTAAATATAAAGTCGATATCTGACCAGACTTGTATCGACAACACTATTGTACATTCAGTTGCAAACATAGGCTATATGTAAATATAATAAAGTATACTTTTGCTCTACAACATGATTGGCGGTGTATTTGATGAAACTCGACTGTTAGCACTGTAAAGTAATATTGTAAGTATGTTGGTATAATATCTTGTGATGCCGGCTTAGAATAGCATCGCCGTCCTTAGGCACAAAATTACACCTGGCAACTTGAGCCAGGATTTATGATTACGCTGTAAAAGTAAATTTGGACTGGCTGAAATTAAGCCTCGTTCACACCGCTCGTCATCCGCGTCAATGATGAATGAGCCGGTGCGTCAACGTCGGCCATGAAGCAAGCGAAAATATTTTTTTAAATCACAAAAATATTATACTCGTAGGTAACATTTATTTAAATTTTTGTGTGTGCATCATTCAACAAATCAAAATATGGCTATATTAGCGCTGGATTAAAAACGCTTTTCTTCCCTTGTGAGGCACTAAGATAATATAAGGAGTCAAATAAGGCCCACTATTATTTATTCTAATATATTTTTAAGTACAGTTAACCTTACAAGAAAAGCGCTTGCTATTGAAACTCTTTCATTTAATTTCTTTATTAAAAAAGCATACAAGCGTTTTAATGAGTTCTATAAACATGCACTTTGAGCCGTATTAATTGCCTAATCATAATTAGACCTATGGAAACTAACAATCCGGAAAAAATTACAAAATTTTGGAAATATACGACCATGAGATCCATTAAAATAAAGAAACTAAAAAACGCAACATTTACTCCAAAGTGCAAAACAAAACATTAGGCATGTAAATAGATACTCTATCAACATAAATATTTTATCAAAAATCAACTTCCTCAAAATATTTAATTCTTTTTGGGCCTTATCACACTTAAAAAAATTAACATAAATCTGATAAATATGAATAATTCAAATAAGCCTTGTTGTTAATATTTACCATTAAGTCTTATTAAATATGGCCCGGGCCTTATTACAAGGCACTGATCTGGGTCTTATTGCTTAGCTAAATGAACAGTTTCAAATTGTAATATAACAATTGAATTACATTTATATTCAACGTAGCAAAACGTACGAACGTTTTTGGTGTGTCTTGCGGCGAAGGGTCCATACAACACGATTCCCATTCGAAATGTAGCGACTTATGTGAGGTATTTTATTAAAGACGTTTCGTTTTGAATTTAAGGCGGTTATAAGCCGACTTATGGCGAGTTGTGGAATGTTTACGCTTTGTCTCATGAAGCACTGTCGTGTTATCTTCGTGAATAGTGCGATAGATTCATTGCAGCAGCATCCTTTCAGCCTTTGACATTACGGCTTACCCGCTGTTCTCAAGGCCCATAACAAAATGGCCGATAAACGCACGAGTTAAAGTTTACGGCAGCGTCGTGCTTCATGCGTCAAAGATAAGATACAATTTGATACGTTTAATTCAATGCAGCTAGCGTTTAGCAGCCAATGAATATTTCTAAAATATAAATTAATTATTATCAACACTAATATGATAAAGAGGAATGATTTAATTGTTTGTATTGGATAGGATCCACAACTACTTGGCCGATTTAAAACAGTGTTATACGGATAAAATCAACCTTCTATTTGAGTGGGATCGTTCGCAATTCAGTTTTTTTTATTATGTCAAATTTTCTATGGTTCTTTGTAAAACGCGTATCTGATACAAAGTTTAGATCCGTAAGCCCGCCGCCCAGGTAACACACTAGCTGATTAATTGTCGAATTTTTCACCTACTTGAGGTTAAAAGTGTAATTAAAGATGTATAGCGGTTCTGGCCGCTACTCAAAGCTGATAAGAAGCATTTAAAATATTTATATATTCAATAGTCTGCATAAGACACTTCAAAAATATTTATATCAGCTTTTGGCTGTTTAAAGGATTATAATTACTTGTTATTAAAGTATTTTGCTGTTTAATGGTGAAAGACAATTCTTTTGTAACACCAGCTGCTTAGCAGTGTGACCGAAGGGTAATTTAACGTTAAAAGCTGTTAGTAAGCATTGAAGGAAACTTTTATACAGCTGTTGACGTACATGTGGTGTAATTTGGAACCACTGTAGGGTATTTTGTTTAAAGGTGTGTAAAAAATACTTATATCAGCTTGCAGCTGCTTAAAGGACGCCTAAGTAGAAAATAATAATTCCTTTAGCTGAAGACGCGTATGAAGTTGTACCTTTAAACAGCTTTGTTTGAGAAGTTTTTTAACGCCATTTTACAGGTGCTTTGTAATTCTTAAAGAGTTATAGTGTATTTTCTTAATACAATTAAACAGTTTTTTATATCTGGATACACCACATTAAAACTCGTTGCTTTTATTGACACCCTATTACAGCTTTTTTAATCAAATTGTTAAAATGGTTGTTCAGAATGCAGATCCTGCTAACGTATCAAAATAAATAATTAAAGTTAAAAAGGCCTTTATTCTACCATTTTTACATGACATATTATAAATCTAACTTATCTTAGCACTTAATAACTTATTGACTGGTCTTAAATCTAATTTACAATTTGCTTTTGCTAGAAATCCCGAATTGGCTGCGAACAATAGGTATTATAATACAATATAGCGCTGAAGTCATTAGAACTGCATTATTCAATACCAACATACAACTAGAAGTATGAATAAAGGTCTCTTAAAGTAACATAAGAAGTCAATGGCTGATTAACGGTATTTTGGTCAGCCAAAAGAGTCACAAAATATTTTTTCAACGATATAAGCTGGACACTATATGGAAGCCATATCTAGCTTAAAAATAATTAGTTTTGTATTTTTATAAATAAAGTAGATTGTATGAAATCACATTTTCAAACATTAATTTAAATATCAACTGTATAAAAAATAATTTCATAAGGAAATGAATATGACTTAAGTTCAAACACGTAAATAATTATATGTACTTTTTGTATTTCTAAACATTTTTATGATTAAAATCTGATTATTTGAACGGCGCATGAAAATTTAGTTAGATAATTGGTATAAACTACACGATAAAGTAGCACTCGCATTATGAACGCACTATGATTACTTGCAATCACTTATTCCGCACATGATAATATAATTTTACATTAAAAATGGAGTCTGCTCCGATAACGTCTAAGATGGATGTTCTTTTTTAATATTATTATTAAAAATAACAATTGTCAAAAAAGCTGAAAGAAAATGTAAATACAACGTTGCAAAGGTAACAAGCTGTACAAGAGCTGAAGATGGGAGCCTTGTACAGAATTAAACATATCATAATACCATAATACATCTCTTTTAAAGCCTATGACAAGTCTTATTTCAGCTTTTATCCAGCCTTTGTAATACCAAAGGCTGTATAATTTGGGGCCATTTTTTGAGTTGACAGCACTGCTAACACCTTATTAAGGGCAATCTCTACACCTTTACACAGTTTTGGGTTTTCATGGCAGCTTTAATTAAGCGCTTGTGCAGCAACTTGTGCTACCTGGGCGTGTATAAGGTAAGTACTATTAAATTCAGTGCAGATATTTTTAGGGTGTATTCTACTCGTCAAACTTTTCCCAGTAGTCCTATTGGCCATCCAAAAAAAAAATCAAAAGATGTGTCACTTTGTATTGAAGGTCGAATTTTTTTTTTCATATTTCGACCTGTTTATTGGGAAAAGTTGTTCAGATTTACAAGCTAACAAAACAAAACTCACCCTTAAAAATCTTTACACTATATTCAATAGGACCTTATTTATTTAGTTTGGCAAGCAATCACTTACAAAAGTAGTCATTCTATTTTCAAATCGTGGGCACAAACAGGGACAGGAAGTGTGTGAAATTAGTTTCGGACCGGATACGGATTTGGGGCATTCGGGCGCACAAGTCAATGCTCTTTGACGTGAAACGGAAATATGTGTCACGAAAAATTCTTTGCGCCATTTGATACAGAAAAGAAAATTTTGTGTGTGGCAGGCAACAATAACGGTCGAATTACAAAAAAAAGTTAGACGCACGTTAGACGTATTTTTGACAGCGTCATTTCACATAAAAAATATTTTTAACTCAGCCTAAAATGAAAATTAGCTTATAGGTACGGCGTGCCTAGAAATAACCGATATTCCTGAAACCCGTGAATCTTTTCCCAAGAACCAAAAGTTAGAATAACAAAGGTCTCATGCAAGAAAAAAAGCTGACCGAATAAATTTCTATAGGATGCAAAAGTATAATAAAAATATTTTGACCTATGTTCTTTGGAGAAAGTTGTTCAGTTTAACTTTTGGAGCGTGTACAAAAAATCAGTTATTCGGTTCCACCCGGTATGACATTAAATTTATAAAATGTTGTGTTACCTTCTTAACGTTTTTGCGCAGCTAAATCATGGTAAAATATATGTGACTTGGCGCCTCGTGTTAGAATTGCAATATTTTCTTAGAGATTCTTTGTTATAGTTGTAGAACGTACTTAGTTCTAGAACCCTCAATGAGAAGCAAAATTTACAAAGCAATCCTATTAATTCCCGTCAGGATCCAAGGTACCGTGTGATGCCGGCTTAGAATTGCATCACCCCATTTCTTACCCATGGGTGTCGTAAGAGGCGACTAAGGGACTCGAGGGTAAGATGTGTATTACAGTTGAAGGCGATGGGCTGACAACCTGTTACTATAGTGATACACAGTTATCTGATTGACCCTCAAACATTGGTCAGAAGTGGTTTTAATATCCGTTTAACGGCCGTTATTCGCTCTGCCTACCCCGTAAGGGATATAGGCGTGATTTATGTATGTATGTATGTATGTAAGAATGTATGTATCCAAGGTTCGCTCATACCCGGCAGCTCATCATGGCTCTGGGAGTCCATGCATCACACATATACAGGGTGTAAGGGACGGTGTACCGAAAACTTTGCAGGTTTGATCAGACCATGAAATTTAACAACTTTCAGTATGGAGCCTATATTTGGAAAGTCAGCCAGCTGATCGGAAATTTTGTATGGGAGATATCACTTTGTTTTTTCGTTTTACAGTATAGCCTCCATAGAAGAAGTTGTTCGGTTTTTAGGTCTAATCTTGTCTGCAAAGCTTTCGGTACACCGTCCCTTACACCCTGTATAAGTGGGTATCGCAGCAGCACGTCAACCCACCCATTAAGGGATCAACTTATGACATATCGTCTGCTTAAAGGCAAAACCGGATAATTGAAATTTTTTGCAAAAATAAGTTAAATATTTATTCGTGATCAGGAAATTGAGATCTTTCTACAGGTAAAACCCGATAATTGATAGCTTGCTTAGTTCCCGAGTTAGTCGGTGAAAAAACCAAATAAAATGATAAGTTTGGTACTAACTTACTCTGGATAAACCAGTTATGCTCACTTATAGGGGAACTTTACAAAAACAGTATCATATAAAACGTGGTAAACGACATTACACAAACTCACCAACTTTATAGCATCACGTAAAACGTAGTAATGAACATTATTTGGTTCTGCCTGTAAGCTTGAATTTAAAGCGTTTATATGACTGGTTAAGGCAAAACATAATAAATGCATTTATCTGGTTTTGCCTGCCGCACTGCATTCTGTCTCGTTCTAGCGCTCAACGGACAAGCATCTTGCTCGCCATTTACGCGCCATTATGTGCTTTTGTTTCGAGCGAGACACTGCGTTTGCGCATTTAATTTCGTTGTTTTTTAGTAAATTGAGTGTTATTATTGCTAATTCTTGCTGAAAACTTGTTTTGGTGATATTGATATGGAGAGAAACAAAAGAACAACACGGAATAAACAAATTAATGATGGTAAGTGTTCATTTATTTTTATTTTAGCAAACAGTTTCGAGGTTAAGTTAAATATAATATCGCTAAATTTATATTATCCGTTAGAATCAGTAAATTTTATAAGTAGGTTCTTAAGTTTTCATAGAATTAGAGATGGATAGTGAAGTGAATGTAATTCCAATCCCGGTCTTTTTCGCGATTGCCATGCTGCGGCCGGCGGGGAGACGTTTTCGGGGCTGTGGCCCATGAACGTGCCAATAATCGCCACCTGTGACTAATAACGGTGCAATGGGTGGACTGTGGTTAATCCATGTTGTACAGACGTAACTTCACGCCGCGGCAAGGTCGTACCAGCCGGGTGATTCCCCATTGAGGGAGGCCCAGCAAGTGCCCGTCAGCAAGCGGCGGCTTGTCCCTCCTGGTGGTCATACCCGTTGGGTGAGTGCCTCATCCTCCTCGCAAGGAGGTCCCGAGGCAACGGTTAAGTCCAGTTAAATCCCACAATCTTAACTACTCGACGAGGAGTAGTGGATGTGGACAGCTGAAGTCCACGTCAGTCTGTGCTGAACAACACCATCCTGTCCCAGAGCCCCCAGTTCGAGCATGGCATCGCCATAAGATGAGATCAGTTGCTGAAGGCTCTTTTCGACTCTTGAGGTCGCATCTGCCCCCGATCGAAATGCGACCTGGAGGAGGACTGAGGAGTGAGAGACCTGATTCCACGAATAAGGACTTTTCTGTCCTCTTCTAGGACGGCTGCTCTTGTGCTTTTTGTCCTAGGGCCGGTTAGGGCTTTGGCTTCTCTCCCGAGGGGTGTCAACCGCGTCCAATGGACTTGTGAGCTTATGACAGATACTTTCCTTAGAAAATGACATCCTATATAAATTCTCAGTTTCACCATGATCTCTGATCTAATTTTATTATACGCCGCCAAGATCCAGCTGGTCGTGGTTTACTCTTATCGGATGATGTGTTATTCCATGTTTACACTTTCTTGCTATTGCATTACATCAGTTAACAGCACTTTACTGTTGAACTAAGGCCTCCCCCACGTATGGTACGCCATAAGGAAAAGACCCTCATGGATCGTGCAAAAGATGATTGAAATTGAGTTAGATTTTGTATTTGTATGTGCTTTTTTTGTGTTTGACAGCTGATATTGCGTTTTATGTCAGAATTATAATAAGTAATGTTTTGATTTTATTTCAGATAAAGATAAAATTGCTGATGTCTTCGAAGACATCCCAGGTGAAGAGGAATTAGAGGCAATCTTTGGCGGCAGCGATTTCTCTGATTTAGACCCCACATACCAGCCTGATGAGGACGAATTAATTACGTTGGAAAACTTGCGGGGTCCTGTACAGGAATTTATAGCTCAAATGAATATTCCTTATGAAGATGATTCCATGTCAGAAAGTTCTTCAATTGATGTAGTTGGTCCGCAAGCCCATCCTCTAGAATCTCAAAGTGTTGTAAGCTGGATAATAGAAACAATTCTATTAAGAGTGGCGAAACGAACACGTGTATTAAAACGTTGGCGCAAACCTAATCCAGGTGAATGGTCAAGAAACATTGCCAAAAAAAGACGGGCAGAGGGTTTGCCTTACGTGACCAACAAAAAACTGAGAAACGCAAAACTACCGAAAAATGTTGATTGCAGTAATTGCTCCTATAAATGTAACAGTAACTTTAATGACGAAGCAAGATTAAAACTATGCAGACACTACTGGAGTTTAGATTTTAAATCTAAAAAGGCTTTCATTCTTGCAAACATTAAGGTGCAGCATACCAAAAGAGTCCTCGTTATCCGAAGATCTTATAAGAAAGCTAGGCAGTATTCCAAAAAGTGTTTTTTTCCATCGGAAGAAACACGTAAACCAGTCTGCCAAAAGTTTTTCTTAAAAACTCTCTCTATTTCGCTTTCTGTCATAACTGATGCTATAGAAAAGAGAGATTCAGTCGGTATATTTTCATCAGAAGATCAAAGAGGTAAACATACACCTGTAAACAAGACAAATGAACGGACACTCAAACGTGTAAAAGATCACATTGAATCCTTTCCGACCATGGACCCACACTACATCAGATCAACATCCAGAAGAAAATACCTAGACAAAAGTTTGAGTATTAAAAAAATGTATGACTTGTATGTAGAGCAATGTGAGAAAGATCTAAATAAAGCTAATGAGGAAGTAGAGGAAGGAGAGCTAAATAGAGAGCTAAATAATGGTGAAACTGGCGATGCAGGAAATCTTGAATATGACTTGGAGAGTATGGATACTAAGGCAGTATCTGAAATGACCTATAGGAGAATTTTCGCATCTGAATATAACTTGAGCTTTTTTGTTCCTAAGAAAGACCAATGCAAAATATGCACAAAGTATGATAAAGCATCGCTACAAGAAAAAGAAGGCATGGAAGAACTTTACAGTGAACATATAGCTAGAAAAGAAACAATTTTTGATGAAAAACAGAATGACAAGAAAAGAGCTAATGAAGAAGAAAACTTTGTATCTGCTACTTTTGACTTACAGGCTGTTTTGCAGATCCCTAGTGGTCTAGTCGGAGAATTATACTACAGTAGAAAAATATGTGTCTACAATTTGTGCGTTTATGAAGCCGCTCTTCCTAACGACGCATATTGCCTGGCATGGTCCGAAATAAATGGAAAGCGGGGTAGTTGTGAGATTGGGACAGTCTTGTACCACTATCTATCTAAATGCGTGCCTGTTCAAGTTGACGAAGTCTGCCTGTACTCTGATACGTGTGGTGGACAGAACAGAAATCAATTCATAAGTGCACTTCTGCTTCTCGTTGTCCAGACTATTGCACACATCAAAATCATCGACCACAAATTCATGGAGTCTGGACACAGTTACATGGAGGTGGATTCTATGCACAGTGCGATAGAAAATGCAAAAAAACATGCAACTATTTTTGCCATGCCTGATCTTCTGACTATTTTCAGAAATGCTCGCAAAAAGCAAACTGTAAAAACTACTACTGGACAAAAAATTACTAAAGAGAACTACAAAGTAAAAGAGTTCAAGTATAATGAATTTTATGATCTGAAAAGTTTGGCATCAAGCATGTTCGTAAATCCCAAAAAAGACTCTGAAGGGAATCCTGTTAAATGGATGAAAATCAAACAGTTTCGTTACCTAAAAGAAGAACCTCACAAGGTCTTTTTTAGATATGATTTGAAGGATGACACATTCTTCCACATCATCGTGAAGGATACTTCAGAAGGAAAACAAACGCGAAGGTCGACCAGAGCAAGCACCAGAGTTCATGCACCTGAACCTCCATTGCTTAAGCAATTATACGATAGACAATTGCCCATAACTGAAGCAAAAAAGAAAGATTTATTGAAGTTGTGTAAGACAGGCACAATACCGGAAGAGCTCCACGGTTGGTACAGTTCCTTAAGAACTGAAGAAGATGAGGTTGACCGAATACCTGAACCAGCCACGGAAGAAGACAGTGAAACAGAATAATTCTTACAACATTTTTAATTCCAATATTTTTATGTTAGCTAGAAAATGATTGCTATGCTATGTTTCAAATTAATCTCATTTGAACTGTTTTTATGTTGATTAAGGTCAATTTCTTGATTGTTGAATTGCTTCTTATGCAAAATAAATGAGCATGTTCGACAATAAACGTGATTGTTTACAGAATTCATTTTACTTTATTTTTATACACCACCTAACAATGTTAAACGACATGTCGTTAAAATTGTAATAAATTTCTTATACTCTAAAATTATTGACATTTCAGACAATTTTAATACTATTAACATCTATTAACATGTTTTTGCGGTACCTTTTCATAGTCATAAAGGTTTTACAAAGGAGCTGCCAAAACCGGACAACGTACCTTAATGATCACTTTTACTAATCACATTCAGGGAAAACAACATACCAAAAATATTTTCATTAATTTATGTAGGAAAACAAACAAAAATTTAGTAATTAAGTCATCAATCTCATATTTTATGTATTAAGCCATTATTTTGTTGACATAAAACCCTTGAAAGTCTTTTAGTTTAGGAGAAAACCAGTATAGCCAGTGTACAGGCAAAACCAAATAAGCGACACACCTCAGGCTACTTTTCTTGAAATTATAAAAAAAACTAAAAGTCTAATCAAAGTAGTGAAAAAAGAATCGGATAGCTTAATCATCACTTGACAAAAACAGGTCCATTACAATGATTCAAATCATTTGAAAGCCGTTTATATTGACGTCTAAACTTTCAAATCGATCTAGCTCAAAACATCATTCGTTGCAATTATCTGGTTTTGCCTTTAAGCAGACGATATAAAAAAATTAACAAATATTTATGGCATACGAGCGTTACCCGTGGCTTTGCCCGCCTACTCATAAAAACTATCCTATGTGTTAACATGGATTTATGCCATATTTCATTACAATCGGTTCAGTAGTTATTGCGTGAAGAAGTAACAAACAAACAAACAACAAACTTTCGCATTTTTAATATTAGTAGAATTATATTATCAGTTTTATTTGCTGGTTCACTTGATGGGATCGTGGCATATTACCAAAAACCCTGTATAAACTGAATGGTCATCCAAAAACTTGAATAGCGCTTTTGAATGTGTAGGTATTTCAGCGTAATATGCTCAGTTATAATAGTTGGCACAATCAAGAACTACTAAGCAGTTTGTTCAGCAGTCGGCAGTTCGCTAGTTTGACGGTTCCCAACTTGCTACAATTCAGTACAGCTTCCTAATTTATTGCTAAGCGGTGCCTGATTGTGAACTACTATGTTTATATATTGTGCTTATAACTTGTAGTCAATAGTTTGCACTGAAATTTTATCAGCAGCACATCAACCCACCCCTTTAGGCGGTTCTGCCACTTGTCGTCCGTCGCTGCGTGTAAGCTACGGATGCGTCTGTCAGACGACGTGTAGACCTACCGTAAACGCGTTTTAGCTGTATTTGTATAGCAATAAGATGTAAAATAGTAGCACAATTACAAATTTCCTTACGACAGACGCATGCGTTACGGCGTGCGTTGAAGAACCGCCATAAGGAATGACCTTATACTGGTTCCTCATATAGTTCATAAGAAAAATCGGTTTCGGTTGATCTCTTAAAGGGGTAGGATAAATTTAATAGCTTGAATGCGAAATATTTGAAAAACGTTAAAAAATATTAGTTAAGAACCCTATCCACTGTGAACATGATTCGATCGCTTGCTATTGCAACTTCGAAAATCAAAACTCTACAAAGTCATACTTATTACAGTACTTATCTATTCTGTGGTGAATATCTTATTGTATCAACCGACAATCTGACAACTTAGTAAGTACTTACTCTAGCTAAGTTTCTGGGCGATATGAATATTATCTCGAATTCAGCTATAACTTCGGCTATGCATTTCTCAACAGCAAGTACGGTTTCAACGTAATAATAACTCAATGCAAATTTTAGTATGAAGTTTCCGAACTGCATATTCATTTATAAGAGAGATTTATCGCTTTGCTGTAGGTCAGAATCATGGGGAAAAGAACGAAGAGTATATTAAAATACGAAAATATATGAATGATCAGAAATCTGACATCTTTTGTTAATACATAGAGGCCTACCATGACCTTTTTAAAATCCTTCCCTATTCCATTCAGTTGCTATGCAGGCTTGAAACAGGATTGTTTAAAATCGTACCATGACGACCCCTTTTTTGAACGAAAACTGCCCTGCAACTGCCCTGATTCCAAAAAAGGTGAACGATTAGGCTTGTCTCTGACTTACTAAAATGTGATTGAGCGACGTTCTGAAACTTGCTTATTAGAAAATGCAGCAGTTTTGAAATGCATATTTACATAATGTTTTCTATAAAAAATACCTCAAAACGTAAAAGACTCGAAATAAAATTCACAAATATTAAACATGAATCGAAAAAACATAATAACGGTTGAAATATAGTCTCTGAAAATAGGATTTTATTGACGCAAGAAAACCGGAACTTAGCTTAGGAACGCACTTCGGAAAAGTGACAATTCACCTCTACTATAATGCTACGTTCACATTACGCACCTGCTCCTGCTCCTGCCGCTACCGCGAATATTGCTCGAAATATTTCCGACGAAGTATCAACGCCAGTAAGTATTCACACACTGCCGTCGTACTTTTCTTGCAGTAATACGAATGAGCGAGATAGCAATACATTACACAAGCGCTCCTGCTGCCGTTCCTTTGAATTCACGAAATACCAACAATCGAGGGCTCACGGGAAGTGGCAGCGGCATGAGTTGCTGCGCGAGAAACCTGTTTACATGCTTGCGCTTCCTACTTACCTTACTATTTCCCTGTTCATAGCTCGAGTGTGTGAACGCGGCATAAGCTCTTATAGCAGGGCTAAAAGAAGACCGCTCAGATTTTTCGTACTACCACCTCTTTTTAACGAGCCTTCTTCAAGGCTGCTTTGATTTGACATTTGAATCGTTCACTTGTCGTTCACCTATTTCTTATGTATAAAATTCGTACCATGAGACCAAGTTTGACAACGCAAAAACGGATATTGCACGTCTGGGACGTCAAATAAACCGATTGCTAAAAAGCTAGTCGAGAGTAGATAAAACAAGATTGTTTTGAGTTTAACGGGCCTACTTCCATGAAGTGAGGTGAAAACGAGCTACGAGAATGCATTTTATGCATAATCTAAGGCACATCACTGTCAACAAAATTTTGTTTTTTAATCTTCAAGATATGAGGAATACGCCAGGGCAGCGCAAAATCTCATTTTATATTTAATTACGGAGAAATTAAAATTTGAAGTTACCTCTATTTTTCAGTGATGAAGCGTGGCGTAAGAGATTTCTTCCGCCAGTGCTAATCGAACTGTATTGATCTTAGTATGATTATTAATGGCAATTTCACGTTGAACCCGCCCGGGCGGCTATTTTTTGACAAAACGTCTTAGTTATTATGAAATTTAGCAAAACACTTACTGTTTCCGGCTGATTTCCTTGGGAATAAAAGGTTTTTGTTTTGATGTGTTTCCTCTGCTGTCAAAACTGACGTGGAATTGATCATAGATAAACGAGTATGATGCAGACGCGACACACACTACATTTGTTCGATATTTTGACCGTGAAAAATTATTGTAGCTAGAATTTTGCCGTAAAATATATCAACTATCTACAACAACGGCATTCTATCCGCTATGGATAATTTTGCCAATGTCAATACTACGTTGATTGATACATCGAACGAAACGCAAAATATGAACCGATTAGACGTAGGTATTAAAAATTTTTTTACGATTAAATAACAGAATGACGTGATTGTTAGTGCAGATTAGTATGAAGTAGTAAGGTTCGATTTATATGCAACACTAGAGGGTGGCACGGCGGCACAAAAGCAGTTTTTTAACCGCGGCGGAAATTTTTAATTGTAAATATGGAGCGCTGCGCATACGGTCACCACCAACCACAGTTTTAGGATAAATTATAAGAAAGCAAGGATAAGAATTATGTACATGTACTTACGTACATACATACATACACATATCACGCGCATATCTCTTGCAACTTGCGTACCTAGTATACAAAAGTATTATTTATGTTGTAAAAGATTTTTGACAGATTTCAGTTCAAGAGTGGGATCAATTGATTCGGAAGGTTTTTAGTGTTATGGGGTAGAAGGGTTCTAGAGTGGCACTGGGTCAAGATGTTCATGCTAGGGTAACACTGGGTTGAAAGGTTCTAGACTTATACCTAGCTGGAAAGTCCTAGAGTGTCACAGAACAAAATGCCAATACTAATGTTAAAATTTCGGGAAGGTCGAGAGTATCATTATATTAAAGGTTGTGGTCACCCTGGTTCGTTGGTAACACCGAAATATACCAAACATTGTATAGGACTATAAATCCCTTTTCTAAAAATACCAATTTCAAGACCAAAAATTACAGGATTATCCAGATAGGAATGGATCAAAAAAACAATTAGAAGCAACTTCGATTTTAAAATTTTCTTAGTTACTTTAATAGATATCACCAAAATGTATGATAATTTTTAACTATGAAGCAATTCAACTGGTGTCGGTGATTAAAGGCAAAAGATTGTAAAAGGTGTTCGAAGGTTTGAAATTTTTAAGGCATGCGGCTCTGTGTATGTCTGATGGTCAACAAATATTGTTCAAAACCTAATGAACGGTGCGAGAATGCGACCGCTATATATTATCATATCATAATATCATACTCGAATATATAATGGCCGTCGCTAATTGGTTTTTGCTATTTATATTTTGAACTTACATCTATGTAGGTATACTGATTTATGCAATAAACGTTTAAAATTGAAAGTAAATTTAACAGTATTAGTTGCGCTTAAGGTGCACGCAATGACGAAAATGACAAAGAAATATCCAAAAAAAGTTTCTTAATGTCGAAGTTCGCAAAAAAATTTACAATACCAGGATGGACAAAAACGAAACAAAAATATGTTCGCGCAAAGTGCGTAACATGATACTGGCCACTTGCATTTTTAAACCTGAACTAATAAGTTGGCTTTATTTAGTTTAATGACTTTGCTTCTTCTGAAATAACGTTAAACTAAAAAGTTGTAAATATGATTTGAGATGTTATGAAGATAAATGTTTTGTGAACTGATTAAGCTCTTATTTTTAGATGAATTCTTTTCATGTACTGAAAGTGTAAGAATAACAAACAAACAGACAGTACAGTTTATAGAGTTCATAATTAATATATATACTATGCGTTCAGCTAAGTCTTGGCGAATGGTTCAGCTTATTTCAAAATATGGACCTTATTATATAATGTAGGTTAATATTCCTTCCAAGTTATAATATCAACTTAGTGAGTAGTCCACCGAGAATCGAACCCGGAACCTTTGCGCCGCAGGCAGTCGCACTACCATTGGTCGTCAAGTATTGTATCAGTACCAGTTAGACTAACATTATATGAAATGGTGACACCTCTATAATATACTCTTTGACCTGACTTCCGAATTTCATTTGAATTTCGTTCCTTCCGGCGAAGTAGGACTCTTAAGTCAAAAGTTTCTGATGATTTTCGAGTATTTTTTCGTTGAAAAGTGTATTTTTTTGTTGAAAAGTGTAAGTCGATCGTTAAAGGTTTGTGGAATTTTAAATTGATACCTAAATATTTCAAAAAGATGAAAGATTGCATTTGTGTTGTGGCTGCAGTTGTTAAGTATAATATTATTGTTATTATAATTTCATTCATTATTGGTGTGTGATGACTATGAAATGTATGAATTTCTGCAAAGCGAATATCGTTAGGACAGGAAACAAAAACGTTTAAGGAATCTTTTGAATTAAAGGATGACGAATTTAAATAGGAATACAGGTAATATTAATTGATTTACTTATATTAACTAAAACAAACAAGGTATCTACAAGTTACCTATTATCCTAATGCTTATTTTATTAGGCTATCATCAGATTTAGCCTCTGTGATGAGCTGGAGCCATTCATGCCAACAAATCCAAAAAGAGCCAAGGATTTGCTAATAGAAACAAGCAATTTGCAAATGAATTATTTTATTTAGTACATAGCATAATATGTTAAAATATACTTCCCATAGTAAAGTCAATCAGCTGATTGTGATTTTCTATGGGAGGTATTTTTTGTCCTTTCCTGACATATGTTTTTAGGGGAAAGTTGTTCAGTTTAACGGTCTGAATGCACCCTGTTAGTATTCGGCGAGCTGTTCCTTACACCCTGTATATATAAGTTAGGATACAACTACAACAGCCACAACAGTCCACTGATGAACTTGGGGGAGGCCCCAATGGGGGGAAATTTGCCATACTCACCACGCTTGGCAAACGCAGTGCAAGGTGTTATATATGTTTACAGAGAACGAAGACATGGCTCTATTATAATCGGCGTCTTTATAATTATAGACAGCAATAGGGACCGATGGTTTAACGTGCCCTTCAAACACGGAATTCGCGCAATTTTTACTTCCTGTTTTGTAACATATCAAAAAATGAAAAAATCTGTTTGGATACTCGTGTCGTTTTATTCTATTTCTTCTTAGTTTAAATTGCGTATACTCGGAGTCGAAGGCTCTGAAAGTACCTAATGCATTTTATAGCGACTTCTTTAAATTATCCTGCAGTCGAAATTGCCTCGCTGTTCCTTATAGATATGTATTACAAATCATTAAACAAACAACTATGAAAAAAAAAACATTTATACTAAAATAAAATTTATTTTTATTAAATTTATGTTAGAGATATAACAAATAAACTTGACGACACCAAGCATATAATTATTATTAAAGGTACTTAAGTAAAATAAATTAACTGTTACAGGTGATTCTGGTTATCCTCAAAGAAAATACCTGATAACACCGATTTTGGATGCTGAAGCGGAGACTCCAGAATCGCATTACACGAAAACGCACGTCCTCACCAGGAACATTATCCAGCGGACTATCGGTGTGCTAAAAGCATGCTGTAGGTGTTTCTTGGCGCTTAGGGTTCTTCACTACGAGCCTGACGTCACTGGTTCCATTGTTAATGCTTGTGTCATTCTACACAACATTTGCAATGCAGCTAGTTTGCCAGTTCCTGAGCCCACAGAAGAAGAGGCTCGAACTGAAGCTCTTATGCAGCCAATAACAACGAGCCTACAACGAAGAAGGACGACAAAATTTGCCATTGCAGTCCGGTTTTGTAGCTAGGCGAGAACTCCTTAACTCCTTTTGTGGGTTCTGCGCCAGCGACCCTGAAAGTATAAAATAATTGTCATGTTAGAATTTAAAGTAAAATCACTGAATTTACTTCAGTTTAGACTCATAAGCTATTCAAAATGGATTCATTGAAGAAGAAATAATTAATGTAAATAAGTTAAATAAAAATATTTAAACATAGTTTGACTATAATTTCAAATAAAAATTGGCCAAGTACGAGTCAGATTTGCCGACAGATGGTTTCGTAATAAGGTGAAGATACATTTCTGTGATCCCATCCCTAGCCATAAATTGCAAAACCCATGTAGCCTTCTAGTCCCTTAGTCGCCGGTGTCTTTTACTGATAATATATTTTCTCACCTTGATTCTACCTCTATTCTCTCTAGAATAGACACTATATTGCCGAGAAATGCAACAGCTCGTCGAATAGACCGACTATTGTTTAGCTCGGCACGCGCTCGATCCCGAGATGCTGCCACCAGTAGCTCCCTCGCATCAGCAGCTGTCAGGCGTCGTCGTCGTCTTCCGCGACGTAGAACAGCCAGTGGTGACCGCGGCGGCGGATTATTTTCCTGCTCTTCGGAAACACTTTCACTACTTGTTTCCAGTGTTTCAGCGGCTACTGGACCGGCCTGTCGAAAATAATACATAAATTATATACAATACTTGTACAGGGTGTAATAGGGACAGACATCCGAATAGGGTGCATTGAGATTATGAAACTGAACAACTTTCCGTAAAAAAAATATTTTAGGGAACGTGTATATTATCTTGACATCCTGTAGTAAATGCAGTCAGCTAATCGTGATTATGGGAGGTCGTTTTTTTTTCTTCTCCTGACATATGTTTCTAGGGGAAAGTTGTTCAGTTTCAGGGTCTGCATGCATCCTACCAGTATTTGGCGGGCTGTCTCTTAACCTGGTATAAACACAACACACACATACACACGCGGTGATAAACTTATATATATATAAATGTTTATTTTTACGACAGTTTACGCTCTGCTTACACCGCAAGGGATATAGGGGTGATATATGTATGTATGTGTATGTAATAGCAGAAATCAAAACCTTAACTCTTTTCGCTGTGGCCCCAAAATCACCGTTTTGCCTCCTATTCGGGCCGTCGGGGGGTCATATTGACCGCGGTTTTTGACCAAAATGAAAGACGAAAATTTTCCAGTGGAGATCTTTCTCGCTGCAGGGGTGGAGTGAATACCTCCTCGGTAGCACTTGCACTACCGTTCGGCTGCTGGGTTTCTGCTACTGGTAGGCTTGCCTGTTTGAAAATTGTTGGGTATGAGAGCACTTATTATTTACAACATATCCAGAGTTTCTTCTAGGCTGTAACAGAAAAGGACTTGGCTCACTAACTTTCTTACTCAATTTCGATGGGTGGAAAGAAAATCGTTCTGGCCCCAAAATCACCTTTTGCCTTTAGGGTCCCGAGAGGTCATATTTTCCCTGGTTTTTAGGCCAAGTGGATTCACAATCACTCTAGTCTTACTTCATATCAAAATATTAATATATAAATTTTGTGAAATCACACGATTTCACAAAATTGCAGTCGCGATGGTAAGTTTTTGAATGATGAACAACAACGTAAACAACTAAGAAAACATTGGCTTTAGCCAGCATAATTTGAACAAGGTAAAAAGGAGGTGGCGTAACACCACATAAGTAGGTAACTATTACTTACGAAATCGTCGTTTATGACCTCTATTTATGCAAAATTAAATAATATAATTAACAATTTACAAATTTACCACCAATTCACCGAAGTGCGTTCAAAAGCTATAACTAAGTTTTTCTTGTGTTCATAAGAAAATATTTTGAAACGAGAATTTTTTAAGCTTTTGTTTTTGAAGTTTTAGTTTGATATTTATAACTTTGTTACGTTTTTTTTACATTTTTGTACAATTTTCCAGTAAATATTCTGTAAACATCCAAATTTATTTATAAAAAACTCCAGTATAAAGTAAAAGTTTTATTTTAAGCAATTTTCAGAACGTTTGTCAATGACAATTGAAAAGACCATAGACAAGCCCAAGCGTTCACCTTTTTTGGAATCCATGCAATTATCGTTCATCCAAAAATACGTCATGGTACGATTTTAAACAATCCTGTTTCAAGCCTGCATAGAAACTGAATGGAATAGGCACGGAATAGGGAAGGATTTTCAAAACTTTTTTTTTTGGCTCTAGTTTTGACTTTGTGCCAGTGTCGAGATTTTTATTTTTATTGTATGATAGGCATCGAGATACCGGTGACACAAAATAGAGAATGTACAGAAGGATCACTCGGGCCTTTTTTTGGTTATTTCCGCTTTCGGCAAGGGCTGCCACAGTTTTCTTCCCGATTTTTTAAAATGGAGTAGATACCTAAACATACAGAGAGTAACAGAAAGGGTAATGGTTCAGTTCCATGAGCGAAACAATTTTCCCCATGAAACATCTTATTTTATCTTATCTATCTTATCTTATCTTATTACAATTATTGTGAAATGGGGAATGAAGAGTAGGTAAGTACCTGCTCTGGGGCTGTTGAGACCTTTTTGTCTGGCATGACAAATACAGAAATTGACCTTCATTTCGATGAAATTTGAAAATCTGTATTTTATTTTACTTTTTGACATTATTGGCTATTATTTTTGCAAAAAACTATTATTCTACATACGGGTTTGCTTGCGGGGTAGGCATAGCATAAACGGCCGTATAATACGGACATTTACGCCGCGTCTGACAAACGTTTGAGGGTCAATTTGTGTATCACCATGTGACAGGTTGTCAGCCCATTGCCTCAAATTGCAATACACATGTAACCCTCGAGTCCCTTAATCGCTTCTAACGATACCCACGAGAAAGAAATGGGGGTAATGCCGGCATTACACGGCATATTATTATAATAGTATTATATTTCGATGAGACATAAAAGTTCAGATTCATGTTCAGGTTTATTCAGTAAGGAGTATTAATTCCTTTCTCCTTTTTTATCTTTTGAATAATTATTTACCATTTAGACAAGGCCCATAAGAAGTGATTATTGCATCTGCCATTAAATATTCTTTTACATTCCCAAATGCGTGTGGCATTTCAAACTTCAAATTTTCGCATCGATTCTCATAAATTTATTTTGGTAGCCGCTCTAGTAATTATATACTTATCTATAACCGCTGATGATAGACCCCAATTTGAGTGACAACTATGTATGTAAACAAACAAAGCATATCAGCTTATTTTGCAAATTCCATTGAACTTAGTTTTCGAGCATACAACAAGAAATTGAATTAGTTTTCGAGGCTTCTGTGTAGATAAATAAGTATTGTGCTATTGTCCAAGGGATTGTTGCTACTGTTCTATACCGTGATTCCGTCTGCCATCTCGCAACGGCCACCTCGGTAGAAATCGTTTTTGTAATGGCCAGTAGACAGTATAACGAGTGGTAAAGTACTCAAGTAAGTTAATATTTTGTTAATTTTACCTCCTTGCTCTATCTGAATTAGTTTGTGGTCGATGCAACATATTTTTAACTACACAAATCATGTTGTTGTTTGGCATAGTTTTACTACCAGCTGCCTGCTTGACGCTAACTCTCTTTGGGAATACTATCGTAGGTGTAATTACCGCACCATGCGGCTGGTCTCCAGTCCAATCCACGTCGCCTTTTACTACATATTTTGAGTGAGGGGGGGCAGTACCTATTCATATCCGCTCCCACACATGGTTGCCCGCAAATGCCTATTAAAATTTAAGTATTGAATAACTATCGCATGTATTTTTCTTCAACAGGGCAATCAAGCTGCTGATACTTTTGTATAAAAAGCTATCTCTAGGGCATACTCTACTCCAGCATTTGCCAAAAATGTATCTGTGGGCCTCAGAACGTTGTTGGGTACTACTGGGGTAGCTCAGGGCGGCGCGGCGTCTGAAGGTTACCGATACCAGGGAGCGGAGCAGATGATGGCAGCATTTTATTTTTTCACCAGAGGACAATAAAAAATGGGCTAAAATAGGCTAATTAGATAGATAGATATATTGATGAAAAATAAAGAAATATTACATCATTTTGAGTATTTTTATTTAAAAAAGTTTGAAATATATATAAAACAGGTACCTACTTAACTATCTGAATCTTATTTATACAGGTTGTTGGGAAAAGATACTGCGTTCCTTTGAACCACGCAGTCTATACGTATAACAATGAATGTTTGCTATTTAAAAAAAATTGTGAATGAAATGACGTGCTTTTTCAGAGGACTTCTGGCATGTTATACTCCTTAGATACATGGTAGATAGCAGTTATAATCTGAAATAATAATTACAGAGTAAACGTAACTATGCAAGGAAGAGTATAAAAAACGAATGCTTCGGTACTTACAGTCTCAGCTCATTTAGGTAGGGTTTGACATTTATTGGTTAAAATCACATGAATTATTGGATTGTTTTTTCTTGGTACGAAAATGGCATTCCAGAAAATCCAGTATTTCATACTCCTCATACATCTGCAAGAGGTTAAACAAAACTATTAAGTAAAAAAGTAGACTATATTGCAGTATGTTTTACAATACCTAACAACAATATTTACCTACAAGCTTTCCCCTTTATGAGCAATTCAGCAAAAAATCACAAAATAATATAGCTACAACCAAGCCATAACACAAAAGTCCACCTAAATATATTACCCACATGTTTTTTTACAAACCTTTAACGTCCAACGAAAGATACTGAGCCGCTTCATTAAAAATTGAACAACTCAATATGAGAAAAGTCTAAAAAATCATAATACTTATATTAAAATATTTTCGCAAAATATTGTTTTTAAACTACTGTCACTAGCTTTTAGCATTTTTGACGTTTCTGAAACGTCAAATAAACCGTGCAATATCCGTTTTGGTGTCATAGTACGAATTTTCAAATATTTTCATACAAAGAAAAAGGTGAACGGTTATCAAATGTCAAACTAAGCAGCCTTGAATAAGTCCTGCTATAGAGGGGTGGTAGTACGATAAATCTAAGCAGGCCTGTATAAGCCCTGCTATAAAAGCTCATGGTAGGCCTCAATGACAAAAATCAAACAAAATGTATCTATCTCATATTATGATAAATTAAAATAACTGGTTATGACACATATTTTATGTAATATTATGTATATTTTGTTTCATATTTCGGCCAATTTTCATGGGAAAGTTTTTTTCCATGACTGCATGCTTTTCGAACGACTATGAACACCAGAAAACTATCAGATCAGACCCATTCGGTCACAACTTACGTAACCAACTTGTCCTCCATTTCTGATATCCATGTTCAGGATATAAGGCGCTATCTAGAACTGGGTCGGAGTCGTGCCGTATGACCGCCTTTTTGCCTTTAGGATAGCGGGGCAACGGGCAGCGCGCCAAATCGATAACTTTGATCTTATGCCAATGCTGCTGTTTACTCGATTGACGAATCGTTTTCATGAAAATACGGCCTAGTTTATAAAAATCGGCCAAGTGCGAGTCGGACTCACGCACGGGTTCCGTAAAATATGTGTTCCGTATAACAAATCATATACTTTCATGCACCGTAGATTCTTCGCGCAAGCCTCACCTACGTTTATGTTTCATTCACCCTCAACCCAGGAAATATTTAATTAAACCTCGAAAGCTCTTGAAGCATGTTATTTGCTTTAAATTCACTCGGAACGGAACGTAAAAGTTTGCAGTTTTGGACAATATTTGGGTGTTTACTTTACACAGCATACCAGACAGGTAATCCAGCTTCGAGGATATCTAGATATCTAGGTAAAGTAGAAAGGTAGGTGATGTAGTCTCCATCCACGAAAAAGATAGGTATGAAATCTAAAAAAGGGTAAAAATGAAATGATCGGAAAATATAAGGTTTACGTAAGTGGACCAGCCCATGAAACAAATTTTCCCCAAAGAACATAACTAGATTGAAATTTGAAAATAATAAGCTGAAGACTGGCTCCCACATGACGGGAAGAAGATTTGGGATGGGAGGTCCAAATATTATTTTCGACCTTTGTTTCTTGGGGAAACGACCAAATTTATCATAGGACCTTTCAGCGCGTCTCATAGAGGCTTCTGGCGACTCCAGGGCTGGCAGCTTCCTGGCCCAGCGCATAAGCTTGGTAATCCAAAGAGGGAATGCTGTCAGCGTGTTGGGCACCGTGCCTCTCAGAGACGCACTGGAAGACGTTTTTTACCTGTAGTTCGTATATATATGTATTAATTTTATAAGTGTATATTTAATCATAAAGAAACGTGTTAAGTTTCATGTAAAATATCAGCAGCACATCAACCTTCCTAAGAATAACTACTATAAGTTGAACCCTTACACTGGTCCACGGTTTGTTGTTTTTTTTTTTACCTCATTTTGTTTCGCGTTGAATATACACACTTATTCCAATTGAAAGTCAATACGTAACACGACCAGTCGCTATACTTACCAAAACTTTGATTTAAACCGACAAAATCCGGGAAAGACTGATCCGTAAATAATCAGGGGACCCTCTGATCAAGATTGAAGACTGGCTGCAAGTGACGTGAGCAATTGGAACGATTCGATAAACCTGCCTTTGGAGATTTGTGAATATACGTAGTAAGTTTCTTATTTTCCTAAGATAGGTTTGAAAAATCTTGACTTCATCTCTTTCTTCGCTGTATTTATCGTAATTCACCTACCATGACGATATTTACGTCTGCTTACGTTTTCTTATTCAACATAATATACTTGTTTCAATATGACATGAACAATTTTCCGACGACGCGTTGTCATATCTCATATAGGCCTATCTTAAATTCCGTGCTTGAAATTATACGCAGATAAGTTTCGGCCCAATTCTTTATAACTTATCTACAATATCAGCCTGCGTAATTCACCAAGGCAATGTAGAACGGCTGAAAACATACACATTAAAAAAACGCGTCTCTCCGATCGTTACAAGTACACAGACAGAAAGACGTAATGACGACAGCAGACGGCCACTAATGAGTCCTGTTTGCGACAAAAAATCGCGTCCAGCTACACACTAGCGACAAAAAACGCTGCTTCAGTATACATAGCTTTGTTATAAAAAAAACATAGAGTAGCCTAGTCTCATAGCACCTTCACACCATGCACCGGCTCCAGCTCCTGCCGCTGTCGCGAATATCGCTCGAAATACTTTCGCGGAAGTATAATAGCTAGTGAGTGTTCACACATTGCCGATATACGCTTCTCGCATCAATATGAGTGAGCGGGATAGCTATACATTCCACAAGCGTTCGTGTTGCCATTCCTTTGACTCACTCACGAAAAGCCGACTGAGCACGGGAAGTGGCAGCGGCATGACGAGTAGCAGCGCGAGTAAGTAACCTGTTCACACATTCGCGCTGCCCACTTCCCTTACTTTTTTCCTGCCCTGAATTGGCATCGTGTGAACGTGCTAACAGATAAAACTGAAACTTCCAATGCTGGCCAAAAAGTGATAAAACACAGAATTGGGCGCCGGAGTCTACCTAAAGGTGCCGTTACACAGCGTGTTGCGTCTCCATCTCATGTAATTCTATACATACATTATTGTTTGTCAGACTAAAGTATGAAATGCCAACGACGACACAGAAATCAATGCGCCGTGTGACTGCTCCTTTTTCGTCTGTGGCCAGGTTATCCCTTTGGAAGCCAAATAGCAATGTATAGTAAAGTTTTCTGATTTCTTTCTATTGACGCTGCTTCCACGTAGATTTTGCACAATGTTAGACGCGACATCCTCAAATGGTGACAAGAAATCATTAGGCATAATGATTTGTCATTGTTGGCGTGAATATTCGCCTGAAAGTGGCATAAAAGTCACGTTTTTATCTTCTTGTATGAAGGAGTCTCTTTGATCTAAAGAAAATTCTTCTTGAGACGTCAAAAATGTTGCTATGCGTTTTGCGGGGTTGGAAGAGAAAATGTTGGACCTAAAAGAAGCGTTCCGTTCAAAATAAAGCACTTGAAAATATTAGTCTTTCAACCCACTTGTCATCCGTCGCTGCGTCATTTTAACGTACCGTAAAGCATGCGTCTGTCAAACGCAAAGAATTGCGAACTCCAATCTTACTAAGTCGTTCCAAATTCGCAATTTCCTTTCGTCAAATTCAAAATAACTTTATTGTACACAGCAAATGCAGTAAAAACATTAAATAAAAATAAATTAAACAAGTGTACACAACCTTAGGGTACAGGATAGGGAGTAGACGTAATGCTTTCGCCTGACAGTTGCATGCGTTATGGTGCGTTAAAAACAGCAGCGACGGGTACGGGCCGGTTCTCCCACTTGTGGTAACAAGTGGGAGAACCGGCTAAGCATGACTAAACTGAATCTGTTCGTACATTTACTCCGATTGATAAAAACCGATGTCCGATATACACACATAAAATGGAATATAAGTCATGCTATTGGTCATGTTGCTTGTCGCAAAATAAGACCATACCATAACCAAATTATTAATCTTTGACCTATGAGTATAGTATTTGTATTGATTTTGATTATTTAAAGGACATAATCATCCTATCTTATCCAATCAAAATGAGGACCCAAAGTCTTTCAAAGATGGTTCAGATTCATCCCGATACTGACGTCCTTATCTTCGAAGCCTCGCTTTGACGGGTTCAATTCATCAATAATTAGGTCAAGGGTCCCCATAGGTTGCTGAGACCTCGCCCTGCTGATAAAGGGTCCCTTAATGAGACGACACTTGTGCCATAGAGGGCTTGTGGTGACAGGCTTCTCTGAGGTGTAGGATATCACTCACACCCACACAAATATCACACCTCTACCCCTTGCGGGGTAGGCAGATTGTTATCGCTCGTAAAAATACGGTCGCTATCGCCACGTCTGCTAAATATTTGAGGGTAGTCTCAGAAAAATCGTACTACACTTTTCAGCCTGTCACTTAAAATTTTAGTACACTTGAAACCCTCGAGTTCTTTAGTCGCCCCTTACGACACCCGCGGGAAAGAAATAGGGTGATGCTGTTCTAAGCCGGCATCAAACACACGGCATAGGATATCACACATCTATTTATGCCCATAAGTACAAGCAACAGCACATTAACCTACCGATTCAAAGAAGCAATTTATGCTGGTTTTTCATACAGTTAATAAGGTTTTAAATTGTTTGGTAGAAATCTAAATGCAAGGAACACTTTCAGATAAATACATTCTAAAATTACACATGATTAATAAATGAAAATTATAAGTAAATTAATATTGTACATGTTATATTCTTATATTTTCAATTTTTTCACAATTCTTTAGGTCTGCAGGAAGAAATTATTTTAGAAATAAGCAGTACCTGTTGTAATTTTTTTCTTTATGATCTGTGTTTTGTATTTTCTTGCGTACAATTAATTGATAAATAAATATTAATTATATAGGTAATGTTTCATAAATCATTACATTACAATTCTCTTTACACTTAATTGAATCCAATCGAAGCTATATCATGTGTTATAGGTATAGGACTGTATTAAATGCTTTGTCGATTGTTCATTGCCTAACCTACCAGTGGCTTAGTAAAGCCGACTTATGGTTGTGAGGTTCACAGGCTGGATTATATTGGCTTTGTCGAGTCGGTATCAAGCTATTTTGAGCTAAGCTAGACTCATAGTGCTCAAAGTTTAACTGTCTTTTATTTCTACTCCTATTTCTGTTAGGTACTTAATACTATAAGTATAATATCTTTGGTTACCAAATGATCCAGCCATAAAGCAGGTTTTTAGTTGACATGGTATCATCTCAATATATTATTTACAAATACAATTTCTTTAGTTTTTCTTTATTTTAAACGCTACAACATTCCACTAATGGATTGGCAAGTGGTTTGGCGAGCGCAGTGCAAAAAGTTGAAAGAATGAATTTATCTCTTAGTCGCTTTTTACGAAACCCATGAGTAGAATTGAGGTGATACAATTCTAAGCCGGCAATCGGCATCATACGGCTGATTGTTACGTAAAACGCATCACAATCCAAACAGAAAATCCAATAACTTATCGGTGGACATCTTATCCTCCTCGCCCAAGCAACTGTTTCCGATATCTCAATCGAAGTGAAAAATTACTTCAGCGGTAGGAAATTAAAAGGGCATTGACCGGAAAATTGGCGACGTCCAGGCCCTGAAGAGTTATGTGCTTTGATTAATGTTATCAGGGCCATCAAGGGCCTGGGGACACACCGGACCCCTCAGTAACGCCGAAGTCGCGACGCTCCCAAATTGGGGTCAACCCTTTTTCTGGGAGGCGCCCAAATTTTTATCTATCGAGCCTATTTTATCTTCGAAATGGCTGTTTGGAGGATGTTTTAGGATTGCGAGATGGTGGGACGATAAAGAGTGTTTTGTTTTGGGTAAGGTACTATAACTAAGGGTTTAATGCCATTCTCTGCTCCTTAATAACTCCCTATAAGCTGTCCCCGAATGTCATAAACTACGCAAACAATTTGCTTGATAAATAATAAATCAATTATTTCTTCTTCAACGTACATCTCGGGGACAGTCAGGATAAATAAATAAACTTGGAACTAAGGGTATCAAAGTAAGGCAGGTAGGTATCAACAGTGGCGAGGGGTAAAGTTTCTCAAAAGGATAGCCGCAGTAGAAAATTAAAGACCAATAAAACAATAATAACCATTTGAATTCCACTTTAATATGACAATACAACCTCGCACTTTCGTACTTTTACGAAGATTACTCGACACCAATGACACCATCTACACTAATATTATAAAGAGGAAAGATTTGATTGTTTGTTTGTTTGTTTGTTTGTTTGTTTGTTTGTTTGTTTGCATCGAATAGGCTCCAAAACTACTGGCCCGATTTTAAAAATTCTTTCACCATTAGATTCGTACATTATTCCTGATGAACATAGGCTATATTTTATACCAGAAAAAAATAGGGATCCGCGTGAAAATTTCGATAATGTAACCCAACGTGTGAAAAATGTACCAAAATAATATCTTATATCGCGTACGCTGTGAAAATTATTGACAATAGAGCAAAGTAATGTACTACAGTTTTATAGAGGACATTAATATCTATAATAATGTCCGCGATACCATATGTCTAACTATTACAGTTAAGCCACAATAACCACTTTTTCGTTTAAAAATGTACAAATGTACCAAAAAAATATCTTATATCGGGTACGCTGTGGAAATGATTGACAATAGAGCAAAGTGATGTACTACAGTTTTATAGAGGACATCAATATCTATAATAATGTCTGCGATAACATATGTCTAACTATTATAGTTATGCCACAATAACTTACTTTTTCATTTTAAAATGTACAAACTACACCACATTATTCGTACCAGTTTAATGATTACATTTAATCATTACTGTATTAAAGGGTGTAAGTGATAGCCCTCCGAATACTGATAGGGTACATGCAGACCATGAAACTGAACAACTTTCCCCTAGGAACATATTTCAAGAAACGTAAAGAAACTGACTTCCCATAGTGAATGCAGTCAGCTGATTGTGATTTTGTATGGAAGGTCATTTTTTGGCGTTTCCTGACATATGTTTCTAGGGGAAAGTTGTCCAGTTTTATGTTTCATGCACCCTATCAGTATTGTTTCATGCACACTGTCCCTTACTCGGTATAAAAAAAGACGACAAAAACATTAAATAATGCATTAAAAAAATCTACACCAAAATAATACATACATACACATATCACGCCTATTATCCCTTGCAGGGTAGGCAGAGCGTAAACGGCCGCAAAACGGACATTTACGCCACGTCTGACATATGTTTGAGGGTCATTCGGAAAATTGTGTATCGCCATAGTGACAGGTTGTCAGCCCATCGCCTTAAATTGCAATACACACCCTCGAGTCCCTAAGTCGCCTCCTAAGACTCCCACGGGAAAGAAAACGGGTGATGCTATTCTAAGCCGTCATCAAACTTAAATAATAATAATATATTATTGTTTGTTTGAATTGAATAGGCTCCGAAACTACTGAACCGATTTCAAAAATTCTTTTACCGTTAATTGAAATTGAATTTTTTTATTCAAAGTAGGATAGTATTATCACTTATTGACGTCATGAACCGTCATTCTAAAAAAAGAAATTTGTATCACACAATTTTTTTTTATTACAATTTTGTTATGACCTAATAGAAAACCGGCTCAGGCGGGATGAAAATAAATAAATAAAGGCACTGCAATGGGGCTGGGCAGGTTAATCACACGGCATGTAACTTTACGCCACCACCATCTGAAAACGATATTTGTTTCAAATTAAAGTCAAGATTTTTAGAATCCTACATCATCCCTGATGAACATAGGCTATATTAAACTGTCTTATTTCCGGGGGGAAATTGTTAGCGGCGGGTGAAACCGCTGGGCGGGCTGCTAGTATCATAATAATGCGTAATCATCCCACAACTCGTTACAATCCGGCTTTTAGCTGCGTTTACTTTTCGCGTTCAGTACCTACGGGTGAGTTCGCGGCCGTCTGCCATCAACCGGACGACCAAGACAGAGTTAATTTAGACAAGAGATATTTTATTTTATGATTCTAAATATTTACGATATTTAAGTAAGTATGTATCTAAGATCAGTTAAATTTCACGCCTACTAGCAGGACGTCGTCGACCAAAAGTAATATCCAATAATAGTCACTATACGGAAAAACCGTCCAGAAATGCGCCTAACTCGAAACTTTCGACTTCAGCTTGAAAGTCTCAATAAAGCTTCTATCTCTTGGTATGGTTCCAAGCCGTAACCTGTCGGCTGTCAGCACTCGGCAAACATTTGCAGGCTTCTGCGATATTGCGAGTGTTCAATGCGGTACAATATTTGACACGCAAATGGATTACTACGCTCTTTGTGAATTGGAATAAGAAAGGCAGTGTTATTGAATTTGACTGATACTTGTGGCGTTTCACCCACTTGTTATCCGTCGCTGCGTATTTTTAATGCACCGTAACGCATGCGTCTGTCAGGCGAAAGAGAATTGCGAATTCCGATTTTATTTACATACAAATACGGCTAACGTGCGTTCAAAGATGGGTCTGTTACTACGGATGCGTCTGGCAGATACTTGATAGATGCATCCATTTGAACCGTAACACACCGTAAACGCACGTATTTGTTTGGGAATGAAATCGAAATTCGCAATTTCCTTTTGTCTAACAGACGCATGCGTTAAAAAAACCCAGCGAAGGTCTACAAGTGGGTGATAGACACAAGGGTCTTTGCCTATAGAAACAGATATATTTTGTAAATTGTATAATTTATTCTGGATCTTGTATTTTGTAAATTTTATAATTTATTCGCTGTGTGATTCGGCGGCTTAGAATGGCATTACCCCATATCTTTCCCGTGGGAGTCGTAAGAGGCGACTAAGAGACTCGAGGATATATAGGACTATTGCAATTTTAGGCGATGGGCTGACAACCTGTCACTATAGCGATACACAATATTCCAAATAACCGTCAAACATTAATTGTCAGACGTGGTGTAAATGGCCGTTTTTTGCGGCTGTTTACGGTCTGCCTACCCCGCAAGGGATTATAGGCGTGATATGTGTATGTATGTATGTATGTATTCTGGATCTTTAGGTCTGGGAAATTTAGTATTTCTCTCTTCATAATTACTTACATGAAAATGTTTGGAAGATCGTGACATGGTTGTAAATATCTTTACAGCCGTCTAAAGAATTATCTACTGTATTTAAAAGCGTTTGGACTGCTAAAAACATTTATTTTGTGGGATGTGAGAAGTACTCAATCTGACGAAAATCCGTTTTATGCATCAAGCAATCCATTGTAGTAAATTAATTTTACTGAAATTAGTTCCATCAAATCATAAATCGCTACAACATTGTAGACTAGTCCTAGATTCTAAAATAACTGGATTAATACCTAGGCGTAATTACAGTCACCTGAGATCCAAAGCTAGACTAGACAGGCGGCTTTTTGATCTAAAATTAATTACTCTTTAATCCTTTGTTTGTTAGGCGATACGGTCTGCTGTCGTAGTTTCATTATAAAGATTTGTCAAATTAATTAATTCCTCTTCATGCCGGTGAGTATGGCAAACACTCCCGAAATATATAAATGTTAATGAATACGTAAATGATACACCTATTTACATTGTGTGAGATGTAACGACTTTCACAAAAAAATAAAATAAGTAGATACCTAATACTACTGAATTCAGCAGTGTAATGTTTACCTCACCAAATAAAAAACCTATGAAAATTGCGAATCTAGCAAACTCAAACTTATGGATACAATCCAACTAAGTTGCCATCAACTATTGGTTAGTATGAATAATGAAATCGATTTTTTCACCCTTTGACTCTCCGCCGCCGTCCTTGAATCTTTCACATTCAAAAGCTTTAGTAATAACAATGTCCCTCCATGTGTCCCATACGAGTCTCGCGTGTGTTGAAACGTATTGTATTGAATGGTGCTATACGTACTATGATGGTTATAATATAATACTGTCGCTTTGTAGTCGAGTCTTTTATTTGAATGTGGCAAGCAGCGGCGGCTGACCTACCGGTGTTCGGTTTGGGATTCTCAAACATTATTCATTCTGGATTTATTTTAATGCCTTAGAAAAAGCTTTTTTATAAAAGATGTGTGAAAAGAATAGGAAGGTCTATCTTTACAGCTAGACAACTATCTACTACTGAAAAGACATTGAATCAAGTTGTTTCTTGTTGTTGAACTATTGGTGCTGCTAACTAATCCAAGGAGGCAAGTGTACCAACCATTTTGTCCAGCACTATAGTATTTAGGGTTTTTCAACTCAAGGCGCTTCTATGTGATTTTGAGCAATATCGGTAAAAATCTTGTGCTAGACCAAAGCAGACAGGATGATCATATTTCCCAATACCTATTCTCAGAAACGATAAAGGTGAATATCTAGGTAAGTGTGATCAATCTAGGAAAATGTACAGCACTTTCAGCAAAGCCTACACAATAGCCAAGCGTGGTATTTGCTTGCATCAGTTTCAATTACAAACCAATCACCATTGTGTTTTTCTGTACTCATTCTGAGAAGGTGCAATAAACTGAATACTATAGGTATTATACATACCCAGTTACTCCTATAGGTACGTAAATAATTATGCCTATTCCTACATACTTATTCCTTAATCTTTGACGACATCACACGCAGGTAAAACGAACACGTGAAATTATTTTCGAGTTTAAAATTATATTGAGAACCGCTTGCCAAAACGTGAGACTACTAATTTTGAATATCAAAGAGAGTTCCAGGGGGCATCATTTATTGGTTCACTCAGTCAGTCTTGACGGTTTCGTCAACTGAGATGGTTTAGACCAAGTGAAAGACAAAAATATTTTATTAATGGACTGTTTTTGACAGTTTTTTGAAAATGGTGCTCAAATTTAATTTGGATTTGATTGTTATTTTTCATTTCGTATCACACGAGGTAGATAAGCATTGTTAGTGCTTATTATTCCTTTAATAGCTCTTTAGGTACTGCTCTTTAGGTACAAAGGTTGGTACCGAAGCCAGCAGATTCGAGTTTATTTTAGGGATACACTAAAAAAAGGGGAAAATCATAAATTTTGCTATCTACTGTACCTACCTAAGTACATTTTTTAAACTAAATTCTGTCCTTTGAAATAGAATCTTCGTCATTTCCTAATGATATCTTTTTAAAATTGGAATAATTGGAAACTCTACCTCAAACTTTTATATACTTTAGCAGCTTTTTCCTAATGACCAAAATATTCGGTTTCAACCTCTTTGATAATATTATTGTACAAGATTAAAACTTTTTCGGCAATAAAACCGTTACGATTTAGTTTTACGGCAAACCCAATAGAAACATCCGGCGATAGTCTAGGAGTCAGCGGTCATTTATCAAGTTAATCACAGTTTAACGCATTTTATAGGCCAAGGGTTGTTAATGCACTCCGAAATAGTTTTATGGTTGTACAGTGATAAAACCGGACCGGTGGCTTAATTAGGTTATTCTACTTTCACAAAAAATAATTTATTTGTTTTGTTTTGTCTTCATCTACCTTGTCTTGTCTTGTCTAGCCCACACTATGCCACTGCTAGGCAAAGACTTCCTTTTCTCCTTCCATTCATCTCTATTTCATCTACCTAAATAAAAAAAATTCTAAGATAAGTATTTATAGTTTTGCGAAGTGTGTCATTTTCGAAAGTAAAATATCTCGAACCGAAGTGCCGTTGACATTTAATTTTGACACCAGTCCAATTCCCTAACGGCTAATTAACACACCTTACCTCATCCCTCAACTCAACACGTCAACTGATCGCTTATTTTCTTTTTCAGCTCTAAGTACAGCGTGCGTCAAACTGTGGAAAACATCAGACGATCCAACATGGCCGCCGCAGTTTCGCGCCTAAACTCGCGGCGCCATCTTCCCGCGGCGGAGACTATCGGCCGCGCGTCGAATTTGAATTCGGAACGTTCGAAATAGTGGCCAGTCTCGCCAGGTGACTGTAACAGTGTGGTGTGATGTGATGAAGTGGTGTTGTGGTACTTAGTGAGTGTTGTAGTGTAGTGACGATGTCGGAGGAGCGGCAGCGGCGGCTGTCGCAGATCTTTGACCCGCTGGCCCGGTTTACGGACCTGGCCGCGGCGGGTCAGTCGACCAGTATGCCGAACAGCCCACGGCTCTTGCCAAGAAGGTCGAGGGAGCCTCCGCCCCCGCCACCTCGGTAAGTCTCTATTCTTTCTTCTTTTTATCACTTACTAAATTCTTAGTGTTTGATTGTGTTTTTTTAGTAGAAAACATAAGTTCATTGTCTTTGGACTATCAACAACATATCGGGGTACCCACCTAAGGGATCAGCTTATACCGGTCTATCATACAGTTTATAAGAATGACAATAATCAGTTGAGCCCATTTTAAAGAAATTTTGTAGCTCGACGTGCCGCTGATAGTACTTGTTGTCAAATATAAGCAGAACATTTGCCTTGGCTGTGAATTGATTTAGGTCCAGTCTGCACCTACAATCATAAATAGTGTTCACCTCAGCATGCGATAATCATTACCTAGTTACCTACCACATGATACTTCCCTATCTACTACTTAACCGTGTGTTTACAAAACACTGTGCACCGCATTCATAACATAACTTCTGTGTAACTCAACATACATAGGTACATGTACATACATACGTATTTATATAAGAAAATGAAATTTACTTTATTCAATGTAGGATGTATTGTATTGTTATTGTCACTTATTGACGTCATGATCCGTTATTCGTCTTTATTTTACAAAATAAATTTGTATAAAACTATTTTTTGAGTACAATTTTGTATTGTCCTAATAGAAAGCCGACTCGGGCGGAATAAAAAAATATATCACGCTTTATATCCCTTCAAGGTAGGCAGAGCGTAAACGGCTGCAAAATGGATATTAACGCTACGTCTGACAAACATCTGAGTGTGTATCACCAAAGTTACATGTTGTCAGTCCATCGCCTAAAATTGTTATACATACGTAACCCTCGAGTCCCTATTGCCTGTTACGACACACACGGGAAAGAAATAGGGTGATGCTATTCTAAGCTGGCATCCCTCGGCAGTGTAACTCAAACTTTACAAAAACTGTATCTTTATAACAAAGAACCTGAGTATGACTAACCATAGGAAGTAAGTAAAACGTTACAATCTTTTAAAACGTGACTAAGACGAAACAAAGAGTAGGTAGATATGTAATAGATTGGTATGTTCAAATTGCAGACGGCCAAATGAGCAGGTAGGCAGAAAAATGGTCATTACATCCTTTTCTGAATAAGCTGGGACGGGAAGTAGGGAATTTACGGTGTCATTTATCTTATCGAAGTATCTGTATTCTAGTTCGAAGAATAGAATACATACGTATTATATATAGTTTTATGTATTTATTTATAATTATTAAATTTTATATATTATTTGTTTATATTTATATTGCAATTTATAGGTATACTTTATTTAGATGTAAGTAATATATATATATTAGTTGCACTATCCCGCATCAACTACTTTTTAAAAGCTTACTCCTTACTACCTGGTTGCCTGGAAGATATTGCTACCTGAGCAATAAGGCCGCCAATTGTACAATTTTTATTATTAATTCACCTTTTGTTTTTAATATGTTTCTTTTGTGCAATAAAGTATATTGTATTGTATTGTATTGTATTGTACGTTTAGTTTTTAGGGTTCCGTACCTCAAAAAGAAAAATTGTAACCCTTATTTATGAACACTATGTTGTACGCACGAGCACGACCCATTATCGCAGGAACGCGTAAGGATATCGAGTTGAAATTAAGGCGAGTGTACCCGTGAACGGCCTCGACAGTGGCGCCACTTCACAAAAAATATTTTCTCTTTATTTTAATACCAGAAGTGGCCGTATTGAGACACCTTTTGTACTAACTTTAATTGCAGCAAATATTTCATTGAGTTTGCAAGTTCTAATTTTACTTAAGGATAATACCATAAGAATAGATAATAATACTGCGTATAGAAACGAAACTCCTTTGTCTGGGCCCCAAAAGCCGCGCTTTAAATACCTACTTCCCCCCGCAGCCCGTAACGCCCCGCACTCTCCGGCGCTTTAGGTCGGGGCTGTCACGTGCCAATAATTTTATTCCAGACTAGCGGCCAGTCAAGCGGTTGCGACCGCTGCTAACAGTTTTCCCGTGGGAACAAAATATTTACCCGTTTTAAAGTCTTACCTTACCATTTTATTGTTAATAGGTAGGTACAGAATTTTAAAATAGGTGCAAAACATACCTACGATACAAATGTGCTTATTTATCATTATCAGCTAACAATGACTTAGGCACCTAGGTAGTTTAAATTAGAAAATGGAAACTAGGTACCTACGTAAGTAAAAATAGGAGTACACACAACAATTACGTATAATAGCGAATGGTAGGTACCTAGGTATTTACTGTAAAATCATCACTTACCTTGGCTCATCTTTAGGCAAATTAAAAAAACTTACTTTTGCAGCCATACACACCACAATAATTCGGCATTGCTAAATTTTTCACAAAAAATGAAAATTCGACCCGCACGACGAACGTTTCCGCGGCGAAGCGCACTCCCGACTGAATTGTTCTCTAAGAGACAGCCAGACGGATTGACCTTGAGCGCGTCTAGAGCGGGAGTGTCATCTCTATGTGATTTCTACTCTATGATAATACTAAAAACTTGACCATGGAAATTCTGATAGATTGTTTGTGTAGAGAGAATTTTTTTTTGTGCAGTGGCGCCACTACCGAGGTCATTCACGGGTACACTCGCCTTAAAACCTATTCAAGTCCGCGGCCGCTTGTCGTTGTAAAGAAATCAAGCACCTAACTTTACGTAAAAAAAAGAAAAACGCTATGAAATTTGTAAAGTAGCTTTGCTTTAAAGAACAAGTTTAGATTAAAAATACTAATAATGATTTTAAAATAATATGTTTTCTAGCGAAACTACACTTTTAAAATTAAGGCTAGTAGTTCAAGTCGGGTATCATTATCATATGAAATGGTCTAGTGCGCATGTGCATGTAACGGAACCCGCGGTAGTTGAGTCTGACTGGTGCTTGGCCGATTTTTAAAAATGAGTGAACAATAGTGAATACTGAGGATGTGCTAGTGTTAAAGGAACATGGGGCAAAACACATAGTTCAAAATATGAATAAACTAACGGCATGACCAGCGGTTTGACCCGCAGCTAACTGCTTTCCCGCGGGAATAAGACACTTTAATATAGCCTATGTTCATCAGGCATAATGTAGGGTTTTTTTTTTTATAATCTTTATTTAAGGAGCTTTTTCAGCCTTGAAAATTTCGCTCCGTAAGAGCAACATACATAGACAATAATAATAATATAAAATTACATGCACTTAAACTATAGGGCAGCCTTATAAATTTTAATTAAACATTTAACAAAATCAGACAAAGGGTACGCCAATGCACTATTACAAAGCCCAATAGCATCAGACCTCCCTAAAAATTTTCGCCGAACAGATTCGTTCCGGACACATTCCAGTAGAATATGGGAGACATCTTCAACAACACCACAAGTTAAGCAATTGGGTGAAGGTACTTTCTTCATCAAATAGGCAAATTTTTTCATTGGAATGTGTCCTGACCGCAATCTCATAACTATAACTAAATCATTTCGTCCCAATAAACAACTATCAATCCAAGGAATCTGTAGGGGTTCTGGTTGAATCGTTCTGTACCAGATACCCTTCTCTTTGCTTCGTTTATCAAAATAATCTTTCCAGAGAGCGAAACATTTCTTCTTAACTAAAGGAAGACAGTCTGAATAAAATGGTACAGCATTGAAAAGTTCCCCGTCAGAAGACGCTTCTTTGGCTAATCTGTCAACAATTTCATTGCCGGTTATTCCTATGTGGGATGGGATCCACTGGAGAGTTATGACTTTAGACTTACTAGTCAGATATCTAATCATTTTGATAATTTGGTAAGCTATGGGAATGCTTCGATATGACGAAGTACACCTAGCTATATGCTGTAGTGAGCTTCTGGAGTCAGTAAGCACAAGAAATCTATCACCCTCGATAGAATTTATATACGAAAGAGATTCCAAAATAGCAACTAGTTCTAAATTCATAATCGACACTGATGCATCTATCCTAAATTTCATAAATTCACCTGTTTGGTAATCATAAAACGCGGCACCAGATCCAGATTCATCTTTAGATCCGTCTGTAAAAATCATGTAACAATCCCTGTACGACCTACTTAAATACTGACAGCAAGACTCCCTTAATTCCAATTGGTTATATTTACTTTTCGGTTTATCTATAGTATCAATTGTACTTTTAATAGTATCCTTAAAACATAAACTACTGACCCAGGTATCCAACGAAAACATCTCTAACTGACAGCTAGTATCCATGTGTATGTCTCTTAAGGAATTGTGAACCTGCACCAGTAACGGAATTTTTACTCTAGTCCATTTAACTAATACAGATGACAACTCTTCAAGAAGGTCTATTAAAATCCAGTTGTCTTTGAGTGATTTTGACTTGAGCCAGAATTTGCCTGCAAGATACCTTCTTCTCAAATCCATAGGTTGCAAGCACAATTCGTTCTCCATGACGTGTATAGGGGTACTTTTTATGAATCCACCTATAACTCGCATACACTGGTTTTGTACTATATCCAACTTATGTACCTGAGATTTGCAAGCATCGTCATAGAGAAAGCTACCATAGTCCAAACGACTTCGCACAATTGCAATGTATAATCTTCGTAAATGCACAGGGTGGATACCCCAACCTGGACCAGCCAAAACCTTAAAGATGTTGAGAAATTTTTGAGTTTTAGTTCGAACTTCATTAATATGCTTACCCCACCTTAACGAACGATCTAAACAGACTCCTAAATATTTTAAATTGTTCACCACCTCCAGGTTAGAACCCTTAATTTTAATATCAACTGTACCCCTAAATACACCCTTCTTTAATACACAGACTTTACTTTTGGAAGGTGAGATTTCTAAGCCTATCTCATCTAATGCATCAGTGATTTTGTTAAGAGTCGTTTGAAGCATGTTTACAGAATCACCGATTTTTTCGTTCGAACAGTAGATCGCAAAGTCATCGGCATATTGAGAAATGTATACACGTGGTATGTTGGCGCTGATATGAATAGTCGCAACATTAAACCATAGTGGAGATAATGGGTCACCCTGAGCAAGACCCCTGCCGGTGCTCCTTGATATGAAGGAATCATTGATTTGAATTTTGAGGTATCTTTCCCTGAGAAACTCCCAAAGGTAATTACAAAACAAATGTAGGGTTCTAATGGTAAAAGATTATTTATATTGATCCAGTAGTTTCGGAGTCTTCTATTCAATTCAAATAAACAAACAATAAATATTTTCCTCTTTATAATATTAGTGTAGATGTAAATAATTTGACCTTCCCATTGTAACTTAAATCAGCTGATCGTCAATATTGTAAGGAGCACAAAATTATAAAATAAAGAATACATAGTTTATTGTGAAGCGGTGGAGCTGATCATCTTTTTGAAGAGATTTGAGTATCTTATAGCATCTATTCATTGAACATTGATGGCATTTTTTTGTACGTAAAAAGTCAAATCCGAACAGAAATTACTTTCGAACCTATAGTTCAGAAGTGTAATTTTTTATTTTATGCATAGAATGTACTTCTAGGCCGCCGAAGCCCCAGTCAGGCCTCCGTCACTCGCTCAAGGCCACGCGATAAGTGCCTACCGGCTAGCCGTTCGTTCGAGCGAACAAGTGGCAAAGGGGCGCCGCATGCCCGCCTGTGTAGTCGCGCGCGTGGAATCCCACAGCTTACCTATTGCATTTTAACAATGTCGAATTGACAACCTGGGAGCAAATTATATGAAATATTAAAGTCATCAATCATTTTAACCATTTCAGGCTTTGTGTTCCTGCTTCCCACATGATTATTTAATCAAACTTTTTATAAGATTTAGAATTTTTGCGGTAATTAAATTTACAAATGCAAAGTTTAGGGAGGGTAAAAAACAAATTGACCATTTTATAAAATTAAATCATTTATAAAACATTTATTGTATTTTATTTCATTGGGCCAACCCTAACCTATTTTCATACCGTCCGACGTCATCGCCCGCTGTGCACTTGAAACGCTCCGTTGAGTCAAAGCAGTTAAGCTCATATTTCCTCGTGTCGCTTGTAGCTAGAAAGTTTAGTTAATTATAACGTAGGTATTTGTCATTCTGCAGGGAAGTGATGTATCTGTTACGTTAGTAACTTATTACTAATCTGTGCCCCAGTGATGCGATTTTATGTCACCTCGATCGAGAAAACAATCTTTCATGCTATGTTTACGCTTAATAATTTTCGACAGCCACATCAGTCCACTGCTGGACATGGGCCTCCCCCAATTAGTGGAGTTTAACAAAAAGCTAACTAAACTAATATACAATGTTGGAATGTCGTTCTTGCTCGCCGAGTTTTATTTTTGCGAGTCCCAACAGAAAATTAATCAAGATAGTTACATCATCATCATCATCCTCAGCCCACATCCACCCACTGCATAGGCAATTAGTTACAACAGATCATTTATTCATAGTATATCCAATGACACCCCCTAAAGAATAACCAAGAAACTGTTTAAATATTAACAGGTTCCTAGCCAGTATTTTATTTATTACCTCGATAAAAGGCGTGCTTTGCGATATATATTTTTCTCTAATATCTATCATTTTCAAGACTTTCAGAAGTGATAAATTCTGGAGCAAGAGTCTAAAACTCGGGCACTTTTAGAATGTTTAAAATCTTTAACTTATTTCTGAAATAAAAAGATTTTACTCTTCCATGTCGTCTATAATCACATATTATCTCGAATATTTACAAGTATATTATTATATGAGATCTGTGTTTACAAGTTGTCAATAATTTGATGACGGTAAATGTAATTTACAGCATTAGGTGGTAATTGCACGAATGCCATAAACCTGATTAAACCTCATGCATTTTATCGACCTTAAATTCGTTTACGACTGATTCAAATTATGTCCATATTTTATTTTACTGATAAATTATGTACATATTTCATTTTTCTCATACCAAACTACCTATCATAAATCCACCGAAGCTAGATAAGTAGTATTCTACAAGTGTCTATGTGATTCGTGCTGGTATTTTATCTTCAGACTGTATTCGATAAACAAACTAGTTATTTGGAAAATGTTTAGCATAATCTCTAGCGACCGTATCGTCTGCCATGCCAGGCTGCTATTTAAATTAATGAAGTACCCATGGAATATTAATGTGTGTGTATATGCAATATTTGTGTGTTGGTGTGTTACTTAACTCACTTATTAGACTCACTGCCGATTAGGCCTGGTAATCCATTTTTTATTTACTTATTTTTAATATGATTTTCTATTGTCGTGCGATGCCGGCTAAGAATAGCATCACCCCATTTCTTTCCCGCGGGTGTCGTAAGAGGTGACTAAGAGACTCGCAGGTTTCATTTGTATTACATTTTAAATAACACGCTGATAACCTGTCACTATAGTGTCACGCGATTATTCTAAAACGGCCCTCAAATACTTTCAGACGTGGCGATAGCGTCCGTTTTTCTGGATTGTGAATCAATCCGGTTTGCTTTCCCTAACTATGTGACAGATTCAGTGTATAAAATGAAATGTCACAAATTAGACCCACTGGGTCTGATCGGCAGTAGGTCTAATAATTGCACGACTCGCGCATGCATGCTTGCTGCTGCGGGCCGATGCATTTTTGAACAGCTTATTGGATTCGTAGTGACGCGGAGTGACGTGCGGCGTTCATTGATGTTTTACTTCTGTTCTGATTCCCACTCTGTGTGCATGTGACAGGTCCGAATTAAGTGTCTTTCGAATAAATATTATGTTCTTTAGTGATGCACGTTATTTTTTAAACGTACGTAAACGTTATCGTAAAAAGTAGCCTTTGTCACTTTTAAGTGCTCCTCCAGCATTCCCAATGCAATACTAAAAGAACTATAACGAAAAGAAGAAAAAAAACTATACATTATTTTCACTCCGTTTTGGTGTAAAAGACTAAAAAATATTTTTTATAGTTTAGTAACTTTTGGAGACCTACCTAAAATCTTAAGGCGAGGGTAGGCGTCAACGACCTCGACAGTGGCGCCACTTCACAACAAAGAAAGTTTTCTCTTTACACAAACAATCTATCAGACATATCCGATGCCCAAGTTTTTCGAATTATTCTTATGTAAAATAAGAACCTGCAAACTCAATATTCGCTGTTATTAAAGTTATGGCAAAAAAAAACAAAAAACGACCACTCTTCGTAATAATTGCCATAAATTTATTACAGCGAATATTTCATTGAGTTTACATACATACATACATACATATATCACGCCTATAATCCCTTGCGGGGTAGGCAGAGCATAAACAGCCGCATAAAACGGACATTTACGCCACGTCTGACAAATATTTGAGGGTTATTTAGAAAATTGTGTATCGCTATAGTGACAGGTTGTCAGCCCATCGCCTAAAATTGCAATACACACCCTCAAGTCCCTAAGTCGCCTCTTACGACTCCCACGGGCAAGAAATGGGGTGATGCTATTCTCAGCCGGCAACACACGGCAAACTTCATTGAGTTTACTGGTTCTAATTATACTTAAGGATAATACTAAAAACTTGGGAATCGGATATTCTATTCTGATAGATTGTTTGTATAGAGAGAAAATGTTTTTGTGAAGTGGCGCCACTGTCGAGGTCGTTCACAAGTACACTCGCCTTAAGGTATTTTTGTAGTTTAACAGCTTAAATCAGTATGCAACCAATGGCCATGTTTTACGGTTTTTCACTGAAGCAGTCATAGACTCAGCATATTTATGTGCTGCCCTGCCGCGGTTGCATGATGCGGCGATACGCGCGCCGGAAAACTATAAATTTGTCGCTTATGCATTTTTGGTGCTTTTATAAGTGAACGTATTTCAAATGAACCACCAGCAAATTTGGTCGTTTGAAATATGAATGCAAAAACAATCCGTACTAATATTATAAATCTGAGAGTTTGTGTGTGTGTATGTATGTTTGTTACCTCTTCTCGCTCAAACGGCTTCATAGATTTGAATGAAATTTGGACCACAGGTAGAGTATAACCTGGAATTACACATATGCTACTTTTTACCGCGGGAAAACAACTATTACCACGGGAAAGTGACTGGCAGCGGGTGAAACCGCTGGACTGAAATCTAGTTTTTATAAAGCTTTCCTACTTGTTGAGAATAATGGATCGGATATCTCAAAAAAAGGGCACCCCATACCTACAGAAACCTTGATCGTCTCGGTTAACACTTTTGTATTTTCTTTTTCGACATAAGAATAATGTTCCAAGAGCATTTTAGAGCATCTTATTCTAAATGTTCATCTATCTATCTATCTTTGAGTAAAACACTTACTAAGTCTTCGCATGTTCTCTAGCAGGCCTTATAACTTCAACTTCTTGAAGTAGCCTCTAGGAGTTGTAAACTCTGACTGTGGGTACTTGGGGAACTCTTGTTAGCAAACTCGCTTTGTAATTACAAAGTTACCGGCTCATATTTTACACGAAGCATTAATTGTGGTCACAAATAAAGTATGTACAATGAAAAGGTTTAAATCAACCCTTAAGTTAGATTGTTAAAAAATATATTTTGTAACCAAAAAATTTAAAAATCTTGTAATCCTTGTCATATATACATAGTTAATTTATAGTAATTACCCTGTAAATCTATAATAGATAATTGGATAACCTATTTGTAAGTAATTAATTAACAACAGGACCTACCTAAAATGGGGAGTTATATTTCTGCCTACAAACTATTGTATAGTTTGGCGGATTTCAGTGTAAATGCTGATTTTGAAATAAAAGTTCATTTATTAATTTTATTTTATTTATTTATTTTTATTTACCACAGCAAAAAAAATACAATTTAGGGTTTTTGCTTTGAGAACAAAAAGTGTTCCGTGTTTGGCACATGTGGGGTGATCAGAGTAATGAAAAGATCCATCTGCGGTCTGTTATATATACCTAATTGATATCTAATAAATAATATGCTAAATCAAATCTTGCCTGCAGTAGAAAAAATGCAAATCTTCTAACATTACCTATCGCCATAAAATATGCCTAGTGAATCGACTGATGCATCTGTATTTGTATCGTATTATAATTATTCTATCTATTATTATAATTTACTATCGAATCGACTGTTAGGTGTGCTGACAAAGCAAAGCGAATGTACAGATTTATCCAATGATGCATCGGTGTAGTAGAGAAACATGCGTCATCTTACGTATATTCGCTGCAATTAAAGTTATGGAAAAAGGTACCTAAAAACGGCCACTTTTGGTATTAATTGCCAGAACTTAAATTACAGCAAATATTTCATTGAGTTTGCAGGTTCTAATTTTACGTAAGGATGATTATAAAAACTTGGGCACCGGATATTCTGATATATTGTTTGTATAAAGAGATTTTTTTTGTGAAGTGGCGCCACTGTCGTGGTCGTTGACGGCTAAACTCGCCTTAATAGTGTTGGTACTGAACATCTTACGTTCATCAAGTCATACTCGTACTGTGTTCTATCGTAGATATGTCTTAAGTAAAGGTTGGCACACATCTGACTTTTGTCCCTAGTCGTATTCAATATCAAATTGAAACTGTACATCTAATTGAAGTGTCTCCTCCACAGACCGATGGCGCACTCCTCGCGCCTGGATCCTCTGGAGTACGAGCTAGAGCTGGGTGCTGTGAACTGGCAGGAGCGCTGCTTGGAGCTGCAGCTGGAGTTGCATCGCAGTAGGCACCAGGCAACAAGGGTGCGCGACATGCTCAGAGATAAGGTAGGGAACATATCCCTTTGGGGATAAGGAAAGCCGCACAGTATACGGTGACGTGATATGAAGTGTTTCTTTGCGATTTCATACAACCTTTTCGGACCGGGCAAATACCGTACAAAAATTAAGCGATGCGTATTGGTGCGACTAGTTGTTTGTTGGTTCTAGTTGTCTTTATAAATGTTTAGTTTCTATTTGTTGTCTGGCCCGATGGCGTAGCGGATAGTACCCCTGCCTGCTACGCCGAGGGTCGTGGGTTCGATCCCCACAAGACACAAATTTTTGTTAAGTCATTTTCAGATATTTGTGTTTAGTCTGGGTGTTTATATGTATATTATGTATTTATTCACAAAAAAAAAGTATATAGTATATCTCGTTCCCACAGTACAAGCTTTGCTTAGTTTGGGACTAGATGGCGCTGTGTGAATATATATATATATATATATCCACACAGCATATTATATATATATATATATTCTAGATTAAGATCGAAATAACGTTCCTTTGGTTAAAATTCAACTAACCTTAAAATCTGATTGACTTGTGATGTCGGCTTAGAATAGCATCACCCCAATACTATCAGTATGTCTCGTAAAAAGCGCCTGCAGGTGAAAGCATCCAGGGAATGGGCAGCAGTGTTCTCTGTGAAAGCAACTTGCAATCTTCAAGCAATGTGAATATGGCAATACCCCCCAATAGGGGGAGGCCCATTTCCAGCAGTGGACTGTTGAAGCTGTTAATGTATGTTAATCTGAAAAGTAATCATAAACTAAACCCACTAGTATACTACCAACCCTCTACTGCAGAAGCCATTGTTTCTGGCGTATCCAAACGTTATCGGTCTCTTCTAGCTGAGCGGTTTTTATGCCGCCCCGTCACACACACGCGTTAGACACGCCCCGTTAGCCCGGCCCGTAATCTATTGCCGGTTATGATACTTGGACTTTATTAAACGATAGAGTTTCTCATAACAAACGCAGCAGTTTTTGGGATATGAGCGAACGTAAGCAAGACGTTTGATCGGGACGAAGTATATCAAAAGTGATGGCCTTTCGTAGCGGTTTGGGAAATTGAATAGATATATATGTACCTACATCTATAACAGCTTATTGTATTATATAGGGTGAAATTTTACTAGTGACCGATAGCAAAACTCAGCACGAGCTGGAAATTAGGAATAACTTTCCTCAAGGAACATAGGTCGAGATATGAAACATAAGGCCGCTGGTACATTTGCATTTTTGTTTCACCCCCACTAGACCCTTCAGTTTTAGACCCGGTTCTTAAAAACCAACACCTAACTGATAACCCTACACCTGACTGATATATTGACATAATGTTCCTTGGGGAAAGTTGTTCGTTATCACCAGTCCGTACTAAGTTTTTGTTATAGACCAAGGTAAAATTTCACCCTAGGTAAGTATTTACAAAAATTGGGGTTTACGTGGGAAAAGACTTTACTTTACTAAGACCATGGGCGTTACCTCCGAGCGGGCCTCTAGTTGCAAATAAAGTTTTCTTCAGAAACAAATATCAAAGTCCCATTGCTACAAACCCACCATCCACAGGCGGTCTTATTAAAATTCTTGAAGCAGTCGGCATCAACAGTCGTAGATGCTCACCAGAACTTGGTGGCCAACATCTGTTCTTTATTGCCTTGGATTTAATTTCGTGCGACATTATTCACGGCGGAATAAGTTTTTGCCCGGAAATATCGCGCGGCAAAAGAGTTTATGATAGATGACTGATCCATTTTTCATTATGGGGCGTTCTGAGTCAATGGTGAGGTAAAGCCGCGTTTTGGTAGGTTTGTTTTAAAGCCGATTTTCATACAGGGTGTAAGCGACAGCTCTTCTAATACTTATCGGGTGCATTAGTTAGGACATTGCAGGCTAAACCACCTGATTATCAGAAAATAAAGATGGTTTCGTGCTTCGGAGGGCACATAAAGCCGTCGTCTCCGATTGCTGTCTATGATAACTTAGACGGCGGTCGTTACACAATCATGTCAGAGGCCTACTACTAGTAGCAGGAGGCGGTTGAAAAACTCGTTACACAACCAAGTCAGAGGCCTACTACTAGTAGCAGGAGGCGGTTGAAAAACTCTGACACCAGGGTTCATCGGGTCGTTGGACGACTCGGTGTCCCATCCGAAAAGAAGAAGAAGAAGAAGTTGAAATAAAACTGAACATCTTCCCATAATATTACTAAAAACGTCAAAAAAAATTCTTCCCATAGTAATTGCAGTCAGATGACCGTGATTTTGTATGGAACATCAATTATTATTTGTCGTTTTCTGACTTATATTCCTTGGGGAAAATTGTTCAGTTTCATGGTCTGCATGCACCCTATCAGTGTTCGGAGGGCTGTCCCTTACACCCCGTATTGTCGATCGGAGTTTGCGCGATTTTGAGCCCTCGTTGTAAGGTAAGATAGAACAGACCGCTATACACGCTATCAAATTATTATTTAAGCACTTGTATATATGTCGCAGGGATATGATAAAATTAGGGACTTGGTCAAATCTCTAAGAGATTTGATCAAATCCCGGCAAATGATCAAAATGTTTCAAAATTTTATCTTATCCCTAAACTAATCTAGTAATTTGATCAAATCCCAAAGCAAAATTTAGTGAATTGATCATATCCCTATATGATCTCAGTGAAATGACGACAATACATGTCATTTCTTGTTTTCTACCTCACCCCTTTCTACACCCCACCGTATCCCCGATGTCGTGAGATAGCCGGAAAATTATCTTTATCTGGAGGTCAAGTGTACAAGAAGTGTTCTTGCGAAAAATCTAAAATACTATGCAAAACAAACATAACCTAGACTAGAGTCAAGAGCAACACATAATAAATAAAAAGAATACAGATGTGCTTGCAAGAAAAATAACGTTCTGTGTAACTCTAGATGCCATAAATCCGCAACATGCTTCAATAATGATTTTTCTTGCTGATATTGACTTGTGAAACATAATTTTCCTTTTTCTTTGTTTGATTCGCTAAATGTTACGATTATAAGTGATTTTTGTCTTGTCTTTTAATTGTTCTTTGTTGTCTTGCTTTACCAATTAAAATTTTGATATAACACACAAACACTGTTTTCGTCATTTATCTATACCAGTTCCGAGATTTGACCAAATAACTAGATCAGTTTAGGGATATGATAAAATCTTGAAATATTTGAACATTTGCCGGGATTTGATCAAATCACTAAGAGATTTGACCAAGTCACTAACTTCAACATATCCCTGCGACATATACATAAGGCTATGTCTGCGGAAAGTAAAATATGCATATTTTGTAAATCGAAACCTGTTATGTGAGTAGTTAACATGTTTGTAAGTCAAGTAGCGTTAAATAGCGGAAGATGTTTCGCTCACAGTTTCGCTCACAACTCAAGTGGCTTCCGATCCGGCATCGACGAAATGCCCACGTTCTTTCTTGTCTTTACAATGTTCTGTACAACCCTTCCTCTCCTTCTTATCTCAAAGAACGCTTTAAATTCTCTCGATCACTGGACAAGCCCTGTCGCTCACATGTTCGAACGCTTCTTTCAATACCGATCCATCGCTCTGACTTCTACAGCTATTCCTTCACTATTCATGCGGCCAGACTGTGGAACTCCCTCCCGCACACAGTGCGTGACAGCCCCTCTATTACTATATTCAAAAAACGAGTAAAAGAGCATTATCTTTCTCTGTCATAATAATTCGTATAGGTTTATGTATTTATGTACGTAGGTATATATATATATATATATATTTATTATTTAAAAATAATTGTATAATATGTAAGTTTATCTTATAGTTCATATAATTACGTATACTTTAGGATACAGTATTACTTTATTTATTGTACTTAGTATTCTTGTTTTATTAGACCATTTTTTTTTTCTTACTAAGTAAGTTGTACACGTCAACTGCCTCACTTTATGCCTTCTCACTACCCTAGGTCTGCTGTAAGAGATTTCTTTTTAGAAATAAGCTGACCTGTTGTGTATTGTTCTATATGTTATGTCCTTTGTGTTATATTGTGTACAAAAAACGGTTAAATAAATAAATAAATAAATAGAAGATGATAAATTGAGTAGTAATAGTAAGTATCTTGTAAGTACCTTGGTAAGTAGGTAAGATACTACGGTCGATGTGGTGCAGTGGTGATGTGCCTACCAGTGCACGATATTATCAAACTACAGGCTTTAATTCATACAACAAGTGAAATTCGATGTTTATTTCGTAGTCGGTTGGCCACTACGTATGATACCAAGACTTTCCTGTAGCCTGTAGTTTCATAACATTGGGCACTGCTCTAGACAAAAGGTACCCTTGTGAAGGAAATGAGAGATATAGCATATTTTTGATGAATGTTTTGGTTTTTTAAAGCAGTCTGATTTAATTTTGCTCAAGCCTCCTTTGAAAATGTACTATGGTAGACATTTCACCAATAAAAATAAATAAATAAATAAAATGTGCTTACATAAACATCACATGTTTGTCCACTGTAATTGATTGTGTATCTCAGAAACCGCAACAATAATACTACAATATAATCAAGCGGAACAATGAAAACAAAGTTCTGCTTATCTATTCCATCTGTACGTTCACCACAATTCATAACATTGACAGTTGATAGGAACGTTTTGATCATGTTGGTAAAATACGGGCAAGTGCCGGGCAGAAATGCCAGGATTGATTTATAAGGGCACCTGCCAGAGATGTATGATCCCATTGGGTTTTGAAAATGAAAAAACTAGGGAATATACATATAGGGTGAAATTTTACTACTGACCGATAGCGAAAACTCAAGACGGGCTGGTGATAAGGAACACTTTCCTCAAGGAACATAGGTCGAAATACAAAAAAAAGGACTTTAAATTAAAAATTGCCGATTAGCTGATTTGAGTTACTAAAATTGCTATGAAGATTCATATTTCGACCTTTGTTCTTTGGGGAAAGTTGTTCCTCACTAGTCCGACTTGAGATTTCGCTATCGGTCACTAGTAAAATTTCATTGTATATAAATATGGTATGGAATTTCAAGCAGTGCCTACATCAGCTTCTTTCTTTTTCTTATGGGACACCAATTCGTCCAACGACCCGATAATCCCTACATCAGCGATTTAAAGCCTATAGTTACATGTCCGAAAAGAAACATTTGCACAGTTGAACATTATGTCAAATGTAACTAATGTTGCTTAAATGAAGTATCTCAATTTCTTTCATAAATAAATTTTATTAAAATGTTATCTTACCACAAAAGCAAACAAAGACCTCTTTTTGTATGAGAAAACAACAGCTGTTTTTGTTTTTTGACGAGATATAATACGGTTTCCGTTTTATAAGGAACACAAGGAAGAAAATAAGCAAATAACACAATAAACATTCAACCGCGGGAAGTTTTGACAAATCAATTTAAAGAAAGTCGGCAAAAAAGCGGTGGAGTCGGTTTCCTTCGGAAAAGTCGCTCAGCGAGTCATAGTAGAGGTAAAAGATACAGTAACTCTAATTATGCCGTGTGATGCCGGCTTAGAAAAGCATCACCCCATTTCTTGCCCGTGGGAGTCGTAAGAGGCGACTAAGGGACTTGAGGGTGTGTATTGCAGTTTTAGGCGATGGGCTGACAACCTGTCACTATGGCGATACACAATTTTCCGGATGACCCTCAAATGTTTGTCAGACGTGGCGTAAATGTCCGTTTTATGCGGCCATTTATGCTCTGCCTACCCCGCAAGGGAATATAGGCGTTATATGTGTATGTAACTCTAAATGGGTGAGAACTTGAGAAGCTGCTTTGAATTCGTCGCGAGTTTTATTTAGTAAACGCCAATTTTGGATTTTAATAAGTACAATAACATATCCTTATCGTATGAATTCATTCATAAGCGAATAAAAAACAAACAACGCACCTGCTCATGTGTCTTTACTTTCGTGTCTTACACCCAATATAACCTTAAAGTGCCCAACGAAGATATTTTGTAAAGCAAAAGTTTATAAAATTTTATTTAAGGTAGCAACGATCAAAAACAAAAGTACACAGTAGGTACATAAACGAGTTACTGAGAATTTTTCTTCAGTGGCACCGTATCTATCCTGTCAAAAATTCTGAATCCAGAGATAAATAAATACGAAATCGATCATTGATTTGTTATAACACACTAATTGGCTGAAAGGACATTTACAAAGACGTCTTACTGGACAGTTTTATACTGTGGCATAATCGATGTCGTAAAAGCTCGAAAAATAGGCGATAGAAGTCGAAAACTGCTCAGCACACGGCTCCGATGTTGCCTATCGTTAAAAGTCACAAATTGGCTAGGTGAGGATACGCTGCTAAGACGCCTTACTGAGTTTTTTCTACTGTGGCTTCGTATCGGCGTCACAAAAGTCTGAAGTTGGCGATAGAAGTCGGAAATCGATCAGCGCACGGGTCCTATGTTGACAGTCGTTAAAACTCACAAATTGGCAGAAAGGACGTTTACAGACATTGCCTTTGCTTAATTAAAAGTTTGCGAGTTAAAGCTGTAAGAAGTTTCGAGATGTAGGGAGTTGCGTTGTTGAGATTTAAATTACCTTACGATTTTACCTTTGCCTAGTACACGAGTAAGTTTCGAGTTTTTGAGTTAAGAACAAACTTAGTGCTTTTTCTCTTACCAAAACTTACTCACATTCATGTAGGTTAACACAACCACTTGTAAATTATGCCAAAAATATTTAGCTTAGAGATAGTCCTCAAGAAGCCTAGTTTAAAAATATGAAAGCAAGGCTTCTTATTAGAATGAGTGGCATAATTTTTTTTCATATAATTCGACTAACGTTTTTGGAAAAATTTGTTAGTTTTATCTGCTATTTCACTTATTCAAATATTAATAGTAAAAAAAACTTATATTAAACACACAAATAGGCCGATAGCACCGAGGGTCTAAGAATGTCTTCATAATGGTGTCATGATGGCGTTTAAGAGCGTTTTCCCCTCAACTTTTGTCATTTAAAACTCCATTGTATACCCGCTTCGTAAATAAGTAAATTCTAAATAAAAAGTTTTCAAGTCGTTCAGCGAACAACCACTTCAGATTCCTTTTTATCTGTGAATAAAAAACACAAAACAAAAGACGTAATAGAAGCGTTTGTATGCAACTTTTCAAAAGAATCGCTGAGCTTTTGTTTTCATTCCAACATTGCTCAATGAACTTCGAAAACAACTGAAAAAATAAGCCTTGTACCACTAAAGAGTTAGTCATGCGATGAATTACGCATGTGTACAAATTGTCTTCTTACAAATATAACGTTAAACACGCGTTCAATGCATGTCTAAATTTTTGTGGTTAGACCCAATATTTCTACATACATATATTACGCCCTATCCCTAGCGGCCGTAAAACCAGACATTTACGCCACGTCTGACAAACATTTGAGTGGCATTCAGAAGATTGTGTATCACCATAGTGACAGGTTGTCAGGCCATTGACTTAAATTGCAATACACATGGACCCTCGAGTCCCTTCGAGTCTCCTCGACACCCACGGGAAAGAAATGGGTTGATGCTATTATAAGCCGCTATACTATTATGGTATTTTCTACGCTGCACTTTACATTTAATCTTTCTTGCCTACAATCCATTAGTGACCGTTAAATATTTATGGATTACATAGGCCCTTATCACTTTAACACATGCAGTAAGAAAGCACTAAACCTCTGATACTTTAAAAATCGTCTGAGATAAGGTTGTAAAAGCGCAGGGTCGGATTTAGGTGCAGGTAGCTAATGTGTGCTATTACTCGCCGTCAGAGGGCGTAATGCGAGGTGGATTGCCCCGCCCCTCTCACCTGATGCTGGCCCATTTTTCAAACTGTAACATTTTAAAGCATTTTATCCTATACCTACAACCCATGTGAGGTCAATTTGGTAGGAAAACTAGGAATCGACATTCGAGGTAATAAATGGTAGGTACCGACTAGGTAAAGAGGGTTAGAAGCTTTAATTTGACAGAGATCGATGCATTTATAATTCAAATTTTTCACACCCGATTACCCGTTGCCCTACAGGTACACACACGTGCTTTATATTTTTAGGTCTTCCACCATATAAGTACCTACCAAAAATATTTTTTGGTTTCAGTATTTTTATTTAAAACACTTATGTTGCTTAGCTGTACCTAAGACACAGGAATCACTATTCTTAATTTAGCCTCATAATTGTTATGTATAGTTTTATCTATAAGTAATTATGTTTTTTAAATAAAGAATTTTGTATATTGTATTTGTAAGTCAGCAACAAACTTAATGTACGAGTTTTTTTCACGGTAAACATAACTAAAGGTTTCATAATAAATCGCGTGACTCTTGACACGTTTAATCAGACCTGAATCATGGACGCGACAAATAAAAATTACAGGTAATTACAATTTACAAATAAATGTAAAACAAGCTGTTTGCCGATAAACCTTCCATGGAATTTTAATTAGCGGGTTTGACTAATTCACTGCTTTGGCGAGGTCAAACCACAGTCCAACTATTGTTCCTGACAGCCCACCGTTTCAGGGTATTCCACGAATAACCGCAACTAAATGTAATAGATTCTGTTATTTAGATATAGCATTGCCATTTCTAGATTATACCGACTTTTTTGGCGGATCTAGTCTTGCTAAGGAGAGACTGATTTGAGGAATAAATGCAGGATCAATCTTTTTGATCATCTTCCTACATGACAAGAAGATTAAGAAACAGATTTGACGATGTAGCGAGCTCACCGACATTCATAAGGTACTAGAGAAACGACCCGGTGTCCCACACGAAGTAAAGAAGAAGCTAGCGTAGCTTCCAACGAAGGTTTGTTGGGCGCAGTTCAAGAGTGCAGAACTTACAACTTTGATGAAACAAACTGTGATGAAAATAGGGTGGAAAACTCAAAAAGCTTATAGCAGAATACAGCAGTTGCGATTGTGCGTAAACTTTTGTGCGTAGAAGTAACTGAAACTGATGTAGACACATTTTCAACCTTGAATACCAAATTTTAAAACACTTTCCGTGTTAGGTAGGTAGGCAATTTTTTAAAACTTGCAAAATTTTCAAGCGCGGGTAGGATTTGATTAAATTGGCGGTCAAGAAACGAGCTGCGGTAGCCCAGATGGAAGAGGCGTTGCCACTAGTAATGCGAAAGTCGCAGGTTCAAATCCTGCCCGCGCTTGAAAATATTGCATGTTTTTAGAAACATTTTCAACCTATCAAAGAAAAAAAGGCATTCGGCAGTGGCGCCATTAGTTCCACAGTTTGCTACCTCATTTCGCTCAGCTGACTGTTCTGTGCATGACCTCCCAAGACCCCGAATATGAAGTATTTCATCTCAAGCAGGTTATCTCGTTCATAACTCGCTCCCGCTATGCCGTCTATGAGATGGAGAATGCAGCCATGTTTAATATTCACTCCCGAAACTGCTCAGGCATACTAATTGATGGGCTTTCTTGTCTGTTCGCACTTGCGCCCGTAATGAGTGAAGCCTGTTGATGTATACAAAGACCCGCATTTTGCATAAGTATACCTAAACAAGTTTCTGAATGCATACCTGCCTACTACTTATATGTAGCGTCTCATAGTAGTAAGCCGCTACACTTTCTTGTAAGTAGTAGTTTCTTGAAGTAAGTAGTATTTTGATCACTTGAAGTAAGTAGTAGTTTGATATCTTGATGCAGCGTGAGATACGTCGAACAGAAAGAACACCGAAGTTTATAAAGTTGTATAATAATTGTTAAAAGTAAAGAAGTATAAAAGGCAAAGGTGGCAATTCTTTCTTATAGTTCTGTCTCGGATGAGAGTTATTGACGCACTAAAATGTAGAGATAATTGAATCTTTAAAATCGACTGCGATTTACGCACGACGCGACCCAAAACTAGGGCGGCGCCGAGTCAGTGGAAAAAATATAAATCATGCACGGTAGTAAGACCGTACATATTGGCAACCCGAAAAGAAACTTAATAAAAGAAGAAAGAAATGCCAGTACAAAGCAAGGAATGTCTTAAAATTAATCATCAAATTCAAACGCAATATTATTCGTTGACGTAGACTGTCCCGTTCGTGGCGCTCGTCCTGGTTTCGGCGGAGGCGGAGGCGCAGGCATCGAATAGGTATCAGGGGCAGATTGTCGTCCCGGTTGGTTAGCTCTTAGTTGTAGTTCCATATCTTCGTAGCGAGATCTTGTTTGTTTCTTTTTTAGAAAACTGCAATTTGGGATCGCATATTTCTTTGCCAGCCAGACAAGTGAAACCAATAGAGCTGCGACGAAGAGGGAGTAGCATATTGCGTATTGGTGTATGTCATGTGATGACATCGAAGTGGGCAGTATTTCATGTTCCTTCAGGGTGAGCAAACGACTGTCAATATCCTTCGTTCCCTCGTCAAAGTCCATTGTAGCGGTTGCCGACAATTTTTGTTGAATTCTATTGTTAGACAAATTCACAATTTTGTTAATAGTTGAGTTCAGGGTCGGAATGTTGAGATTCTGATCCATCTTCAATTTAGTGTTGTATTCATTGTGAGAGTAGATAGTGAAGTCCTTGGCTTGAAGAATGCATCCTTGAGACAAAGTTATTATGCTTGACATAGATATAGTATGCGCTGTGACCTCATTTCCGCAGATTGTTCGCAAAGTGCATGTCTTGCAACAAACCGCCAGCCAGCTGTTTGGTTCGTGTAACGCGATCCACGCGTCATCGCATGACGATTTCTTAACGTCACAAGGTGCGCTCGGATTGTGACTCAGTAGTTTGGCTTCGCAGGGAGCGTTGTTGTTTTGTAAGTTGAAAACAAGCAGATTTTTGTAACAAAGGAAGCGATCTGATTTTATTTGCGTGCACAGCTTCACATCGTCTTCAGTCATTGAGATGTAGGCGCTCTTCGGAAAGTTAACAGCGATGTACTGTGAGTGGAGTTGTATGGTAGTCGTATCGGTCTGGGTTTTGATAGGTAGTGGAAATGCTTTGTACAGCAGAAAATCTTCGTCTGACGTCAAAGGTACATGAACTTCGAAAAGGAAGTAGCTAGTTGTTACTCGAGCTTTTACGTACAATAATCTGTAGATATCTTTTATATCATCTTGTATGTTTTCTATAGGTAGTGTCAGCGCTTTTGGAAGTTTGCCTGAGATGACACTTAGCTGTTCGACTAAGTCCACCGGAGAGAGTATGTGTACATCCATGTGTCCTTTGTAGACGTCTATCAGCGAGTCAAATAGCATTTCTTGCATGGATCTCATGCTTTTTAGTAGTAAGTAAGCTGCGAGTGATGCTGAGTTAAAGTAAGTGGTGGCCATCATAGCCTCCATCGTAGATTCAATTCGCGAGATGTCCTTTTCAGTCTGATTCATGTAGCTTTCAATCATGTTGAACTGTCGGTTTATGTTGATTTCTGTTTTTTTCATCACCTTGTTCTCTATTTCCACGATAGAAGTTTGGTTTTTTAGTAGCCCCAGTAGGTAGTTTTCATTGTTTTTTATAGATTCGATATCGTTCTGGTATTTCTCTGCAAACTGCTGATCCAATATCCCGAATAAGCTGTTCGCGATGCTGCCTATCCCGTTGATCAGACCACGCTTCTTTCGGTCAGATAAGTGTTGGTGAGGTGCCAGTAAGATGCTGTTGTAATGTTGAAGGAGCTCCTTTTCATGTAATAATTGTTCCAAGACAGTTCTGCAGTACCTTGGATCCGTTTGGTTGCATAAATTGCTCAAGTTTTGTATGTAGGCTTCAATACGTTGTACATTGCTCCAATAGCTAGTTAGGTTGTAGTACATGAGTAGCGTCCACTCGTCATGTATAACTTGCATTTTTCCGATAGTGTCGTAATAGATCGGCCGGTCCGACTCGAGGTTGGTAATTTGAGCGCTCGATGATAAGCTGACGCTGCCATGTGCTCCTGTTGTCATTGTTATCATAGCTATTAATAGCGTTAATAAAGTTGAGAAACATCCTTTTCCGACTTTTTTTGTAGTAGCATTGTTTGTTTTTTTTGAAGGGGTAGTAGGTTTTTCTTGTTTTAAATTTTCAGTTGCCGGTTCCGTTTCGAGTGGGAGCGGCGATAGTTTTACCACGGGGCGCTTGATTACTCCAGTTTGAGTTTTTATAGTTGTTACTCGCACGTAGCCGTCAGCACCTGGGTGGACCTCTAGAACACGGCCCATAGCCCACTTTCCGGGTGGCAAGTTGTTGTCCTTGACCAGCACGATGTCACCTCTCTTTATGTTTTCAGTAGGTTTATTCCACTTGCTGCGGGTCTGCAACTGGGTCAGATATTCATTTGACCAGCTTTTCCAAAATTGCTGCGTCATGTTTTCAGTAAGTTGCCAACGACGTCTTGGATCAATTGTTTTGACATCGCTGTGATCGGAGCGTGGAAGTGTTAGCACAGGACCGCCAACGAGAAAGTGTCCCGGTGTTAAGTAGTTATAAAATTCGTCCGGGTCTTCTGTAAGCGAGCACAGGGGTCGGGAGTTCATGCATGCTTCAATTTTGGTAAGTATGGTCAGCAATTCTTCATAAGTGAGCTTCTGGTCACCCAGCACGCGGCGAAGATGGTATTTCATTGACTTCACGGAGGCCTCCCAGAGACCACCAGCTGTAGGCCATGCGGGTGCATTGAAGTGCCACTCTATTTCCAATTTGCTGATCTTATCAAAGAATTCCGGTGATGGTAGTAGTTTGAACTCTTCGAACTCGTGACGCAGCACTTTGGCCGCTCCAATGAAGTTCGTGCCGCAGTCCGAGTACATGTGTTTGGGGGTGCCGCGCCGATCGCACATTCTTTCGAAGGCGGCGATGAAAGTTTCGGTGCTCAGGTCCGATACAAGTTCAATATGAACGGCTTTGGTTGCCATACATATAAAGATAGCTATGTATCCGTTTGAAGTTTTTGCTCCCCTCTTCTTACTGAGCTTCAAGTCTACGCTCCCAGTAAAGTCGACTCCACAGTGGGTAAAGGGCTTGGAGGGGGTAACTCGCTGCGGGGGTAAATCGCTCATCAGTTGATAAGCTTCAGTTGGCTTGTATCGATGACACCGAATGCAATGACGTAATCGGGTCTTGACCGCTCGATTGCCGCCGACGATCCAATATCGCTGACGAAGGTACGACAAAGTTAGTCGTGCTCCGCCATGCAGTGTGCCAGAGTGCGCCTGATCTATAAGTAGTTGAGTAAGGCGTCCTTTATGAGGTAGTATAACGGGATTTTTCATGTCAGGAGGCAAATTTGAGTAGTTGAGTCGACCACCTAGTCGAATGATCCCTTCCTCCAAATAAGGGTTGAGTTTGAATATTGAACTTTTATTCGAAACTGTTTTAGTGTTTTGCAAGTCTTTATATTCTTGTCCAAATTCTTTACGTTGTATGCATTTTATTATTTCGTCATTTGCGGTAGTCAGTTCACTTGCAGTTAGGAATGCGACGTCATGCATTTTTCTGTTGCGCAGCTTTGCACCGAAGCGCTGTATCCAGGCCGTGACTCGTATTACACGTTGCAGTGAACTACATTTGTTTAGTAGTTTGATTATAAAATGTTCATCGTCTTGATTTGAATTTTTCGGAGTTAGGGTTGTCAGAGGCTTGAGTTCATGTTTAGTAGTAAATGAGCACACCAATTTTTCTTTTTCTTTTGTATCCGTTTTCTGTGGCGTTTGTAGAAAATCTGGACCTTTCCACCATAATTTAAAGACTTGTAGTTTTGTAGGATACAGTCCTCGGGAAGCGCAGTCCGCTGGGTTATCTTCCGACTTGATGTAAGCCCAGTTTTCAGAGGGTATAATTTGCTTGATCTTCGTCACCCTGTGAGCTACGTATCGTTCCCATTTAGATACGTCTCCCTGGAGCCAAGCTAGTACCACTTGAGAGTCGCTCCATGCACTCACGGTGACGTCACGGTCTTTGAACGCTTCCTTAGCTTTAGCCATCAGTTGGGCTAGTAGTAGTGCGCCGCAAAGTTCCAGTCTCGGCAGTGTAGTTTTTTGTGCCAGAGGTGCAACCCTAGTTTTTGCGACTAGTAGAGTTACGGTTGGCGGGCCACGTGAGTTAGCCACGCGACTGTATATGACACATGAATAAGCGCGCACGCTTGCGTCGCTGAACCCCAGCAGTTCTATGTGTTTTTCAGTCCCCCCAATCCATCTGTATATTTTGAAGTTTTTTGTCATCGGGAGCTCAGATTTCAGTTTCAACCACTCATTCTGTATTTCAGTTGGTAAAGTTTCGTCCCATCCGAGTTTGCTGACCCACACCTTTTGAAATATGAGCTTTGCTGTAATGGTTATGGGTGATAGCCAGCCTAATGGATCGTACAGTTTTGAAATTTCTGACAATAGGCTTCGCTTGGTATCTGAACTTTTCTGTTGTTCTTCATTTAGGTTCCAGTTAAAATTAAACATGTCGCTGCTTGGGTTCCAACCGAGGCCGAGCGTTTTAGTTGACTGTTCGTGTTTAAAGTCAAAACTACTGTTTGGTGAAATCTGATCCATAGTTAAATCTTCCAGTAATGCTGGATGATTCGCAGACCACTTTCTGAGGTTCATGCCAGCGCCTTGTAATATTTCGATAAGTGATTTTTGTAGTAATTTTGCTTCTTCGAGAGTGTCACGCCCGCTAAGAAGGTCATCCATATAGAATTGAGTTTGTAGCACGTATGCCGCCTCGGGGTATTTGTGACCATCATCTTTGGCTAACTGCTTAAGTGTTCGCATTGCTAGCCAAGGTGCACACTTCATGCCGTATGTTACAGTGCACAGTTGGTAGTGCTGTAGTCTATCAATTGGGTGGTTTCGCCAAATTATCTGTTGTAGTTTTTGTTGATCTTCAGAGAGCCACATACAGCGGTACATTTTCTCGATATCTGCAGTGTAAGCGTATTTATAGGACCTCCATTTTAGTATAAGGGCTTGGATGTCTTTTTGTAGATTAGGACCCTTTTCTTGTAGGTCGTTTAAACTGATGCCGCTTGATGTTTTCTGGGAGGGGTTGACTACAACCCTTAGCTTTGTGGTTGTTGAATGTTCTCGAAGGACTCCATGATGACCAAGGTAGCACTCCGGCACAGCTGATTTAACCGGAGTGGATGGTTTCATATGACCTAAGTCGAAATATTCATTAATGAAGTCACGGTACATGTGGGCGAGCTTGTTTTTTCGCTGTAGACGTTTTTCTAGTTGTAAGTACTGTGAGACTGCGATATGACGAGAGTCTCCCAGATTTTCTTCATAGCCAGGTTTGAGTGGCATCTGAACAATGTATTTTCCGTCCTTAGCCCGTTGTACTGTTTTCATGTAGTGGTTTTCGCAATAATCGTCCATAGGGATATCCTTGTCATCTGGTAGGATGTCTTCATTCTCCCAGTACTTAGCGATCTCATTTAAGTCTATGAGAGTCGCATGGCATTTGTAAGTTTTTCTCTCGCCATGCACAAGCCAACCTAAGTGCGTTCTTTGGGCAATAGGTGATCCTTCATCTCCTTTAAGTAGGCCATCTATGATAATTTTTGCATAAACACCGACCCCTAGTAGTAAGTCCACGGGGCGTGATTTATTGAACTCCGGATCAGCGATCTGCATGTTGTCTAGGTCTAAGTGTGACCAGTCATTTATCTCAAACGAAGAATTTGGCAAGTTGTCCAAAAGTTTCCCCATAATGAGTACTTCCACTTCGAACGTGTAATCTGAGTAGGTTGATTTACACGTGATTTCCAGGCAGCCTTGAGCATCCTCGGCTATGTCACCGATTCCAGATATAGTTGCGTTTATTCGCCTTCTAGATAGTTTTAGTAATTGAACGCAGCTGGCGGAGATTAAGTTTACTTCCGAGCCCGGGTCTATAAGGGCCCGAAGTGTTACGTAGGTGCCATTTGCAGACTTTACTTGAAGTAGTGCTGTAGCTAGTAGTTTTCTTCTCGCATTGTTAGCGAGGGTTGCCAGATGGTTTGATAAAAATTTTGAAGATGAACCGGATGGCCGGTTTGGATTATATCTTCCTCCATTACCCGGTAAGTGCGCGACATTCTTGGCGTCATTGTGTAGCAACGTGTGATGTCCCAAATTACAGTACTTGCACGTTTTTGCTGAGTTGCAAATTCCATCTGCGTGTTCGTAAAGACAATTTGCGCATACGCGCAATTTTCTAACTGTGTTATTGCGTTGTACAGCGTTCATTTCGATGAATTTAGAACATTGCATCAGCACGTGCGGTCCGCGGCAATGAGGACATATTCCGCACGGTATGGTGGTAAAGTAAGTTTTTCCAAAGTTAGTAGTGTAGGATTTTCTTGGGGCTTCATAATGTTTTCTAGGAAAGTATCTGTTCCTGGCTGGAGCTCTTGTCATCTGCGGTTTCTGTATGTTCGGTACTTCTTTTTTCGCATTTTTCATGCTTTCATAGGCCATAAATTTGCTTTCAAGGAAATATAGGAAATCGTTTAAGTTTGGCAATTCCCGGTGATCTTGTAGATCTTTCATGTATTCAGTATAGGTGGTAGCGTCAAGTTTCTGCGACATTAAGTGTATAATCAGCGGATCCCACGTCGTAGTGTTTAGGCCAATGTTTGCTAGTCCGTTCAAACATTCAGTGATTACATCATGCATTTTTTTGAGGTTGTTGCTTTCAGGTTGTTGTATGACAGGCAGGTTAAGCATGGTGTTAACGAAAGATGTAAATTGTAGGCGTCGATTATCGTAGCGCTGGGTTAAAATATCCCAACATGCGTTATAGTTGTCAGCGCTTATGCCAAGATGTTGTACCAGCCTCTCCGCCTCGCCTCTCAATCTGGTTTTCAGATGTTGCATCTTTTGTGCCTTGTTGATCACGGGGTTAGTATGAATAGTTTCCAGGAATAGGTCTTTGAAAGATATCCATTGAGTATAACTTCCTGAAAATTCTGGGACCTCTACTTTCGGTGTTGATTTTTCATAGTGAGCAGATGACCAGATTTTTGAATTTAATTTACGTTTCAGTTCGTCGTATTTGTCTTCTATGTTGACAAAAGACGTGTAGTAAGTAGAGTTGGTGCCCTCAAGTTTTGTATCCAGCTCCCAGTGATGCCGGTCGATGGCGTCCCATTTAGACCTCAAAACTGAGAGGTGATCTTCGAGCTCCCATTTTTCCATAGTTTTATTAACGTCAATTTTCGACATCACTCGGTCGAGAGCTTTGAAGTTGCACTCCTGCTTTTCTAGTAGTGATTTCAAGTCAGGGTCAGTAGAATCACCTAACATTCCAGTGACGTCAAAGAAGACAGGTTCAGTTTCACGAAGTTGTAGTAGTAATTTGTTCATCTCTTTTCTAGTTTTTTCATAAAGTATTTTAGTTTTATTAAAAACATCTTCAGTGAAGTAGTGGATGTTTTTATCTTCAGTTATCTCCACAATCTCGTTGTGTCATTACATTTTAGTGCGTCGTGCTTCAAAATCACTCCATTGACTCTCCAAGGATTTCAGCCTGGTAATTAAGTAGTTTTCATTTTTTCTGTCAGCTGGATCCTTCCCAAAATTGTTGCACAATGACTTGATGTTAGTGAAGCATTCTTGCTGTAAGTTCATCATTTTTCAAAAGTTCTCTCTTCTTGTAGCCGAAAAGAGTAGATAAGCAAGTAGTTGATAAGTAGTAGTAGTAGTAAGTAGTACGTAGTATGTACACAGTAGCCCAATCCGTCGCACTGTCGGCGATGCTAGATGTTGAGCGTGATTTTTCGACGTGAAGACGACGACTTCAAACTTGCAGCAGTAGTAGTAGTAGCAGCAGCAGCAGTAGTAGTAGTTGTAGTAGTAGTAGTAGTATTTCCAAAGTTCCAAAGCTTGGTTGATCGGTGGTGGGCATTCAGTGTATCCGCTCCCTAATGACAATATTTACGACCTTCTCAATTTAGTCGGTGAGACCCGCTTGTGGGAGGCCGACAAACCGATTTCGCTACTGTCAAAGAGAAACGAATAACACCAAATATCCGGCTCGAAGGACCATTAAATGTAGCGTCTCATAGTAGTAAGCCGCTACACTTTCTTGTAAGTAGTAGTTTCTTGAAGTAAGTAGTATTTTGATCACTTGAAGTAAGTAGTAGTTTGATATCTTGATGCAGCGTGAGATACGTCGAACAGAAAGAACACCGAAGTTTATAAAGTTGTATAATAATTGTTAAAAGTAAAGAAGTATAAAAGGCAAAGGTGGCAATTCTTTCTTATAGTTCTGTCTCGGATGAGAGTTATTGACGCACTAAAATGTAGAGATAATTGAATCTTTAAAATCGACTGCGATTTACGCACGACGCGACCCAAAACTAGGGCGGCGCCGAGTCAGTGGAAAAAATATAAATCATGCACGGTAGTAAGACCGTACATTATATTTAGTAGAAACGAAGTACATGAAGTTGAAAAAGTGCTTTTAAGTTTGATTAATAAAAGAAGAAGCTTTCACTCTTAGTGGATTATTAAATCAGTCAATCTTAACTTAACTTAGGTCATATCATAACTCTTGAAAATTGCGTTTAGATCTTTTAAGATCCAACTTATTCGTAGATACAGTGTACTATAGTCAGCTAGTCACGCACGAATCACGAGTCCACACATACTGTTGACAACTGGCAATAGGTCAAAATATAGACAAAATTCAACAGTAGATAAGTAGGTAGGTACACAGTTTCACAATATTGAGAATCCAAGCTTAAGCCACGTTGCTATCCTTACAATCAATAAACTATCACCGGTTCTAATTAAGGCGCGACGGGCGGCCATCGAAAAAGCATTAGCCAGCGGTAATTAAGAGACGATGCGCGCCACGCCATCGCCACAGCGTATAAATTTGCATCCCTGTGGTCAACGGGATCGGCTGGATCAAAGCACAAGAGGAAGCGGGTTGTTCGTAGACTCATTAACCGACACGACAAGAATAAGAAGAACTCACCGGTTTGTGGGTTTGAGACCATGGGCGCCGCGCCATCGCCACAGCGTTTTATTCATCCTTGTGGTCAACGGGTTCAGCTGGATTAAAGTATTAGAGGCAGCTGGTCGTTTGTTGTCTTGGTGTACACGAAACCGTGGTGTACCGTGTGATGCCGGCTTAGCATAGCATCACCCCATTTCTTTCCCGTGGGAGTCCTAAAAGGCGACTAAGGGACTCGAGGGTGTGTATTGCAATTATAGACGATGGGCTGACAACCTGTCACTATGGCGATACACAATTTTCCAAATTACCCTCAAATATATGTCAGACGTGGCGTAAATGACCGTTTTTGTGTATGTATGTATGTGTACACGAAAAGGTGAAGAGCTGTAAGAAATCATAGGTTGGTGGCTAAGAAACTATGCGCGCCACGCCATCGCCACAACGTATTTTGCATCCCGTGGGCAGCACGATGAGGTAGATCAAAACGCAACAGGAAGCACGGAGAAAACATTGACATCTGGTTCCTTACTTGATACTGACATTCAAAAGTACGTAGAACTGAAGTCTGTAGAATACTAGTCTGAAATATCGCACGATCAAAGAATCCTGGTCCGAAAGATCGAAAGGCCGAAGAACAGAGATCTGAATGATTGTCAACCGGGCGAAAATGAACGATTTTGACGGGTGTTGGTTGTCTGCACAACTAAATGTTGTAGTATTAACAGAGTTGTTGCCGATCGCAGTTCAAGAAGAGATTATCGACTATCGAGAAGTAAACTAGTTCAACACTACGCGATTGATGGCTACGTTTGTGGCCAACTTTAGGTAGTTAAAAATTGCCTCCGATTTCGCTTATAACTTGCAACCAATTCTAGCAATCTGCTTGTTCCTAGTAATTACGTGCATGCAGGCACATATTTAATGCTAATTTCCGCTTTAAGACGAGCATTATCGCCACAGAACATCTGTACGTGCCACAAACCTACTGATATTACTGCCGCGGGCTATTCCATTGCAGACTATTCTTAAACATCGTTCAATCCTACGCATTGGAAAGTAAAGTGTAGGTTATTCAAGATAAATAGAAGATGAGCTGTGAAACAAATACAATGTGTGAAATTTTACATTCTATACTTTCTAAAGCAATAAAACTTTACTAGGTTAGAACATTTTAATTGACGAATTACATTTTCGATGTCACAAAACATTCTTAAAGTAGGTTGGTAGAGTACTGTTAAAAGTTTAAATTAGGCAATGCCGTAAATGAGGAGTTAAGTTCGATAAACCAACTTTTCTACCGTTTGTAATTCTTCTTCTTATCGTATCAATAAGATACGCCCAATGCAGATTGTACAAAATCTATAGCAGCGATTGCCAATTAATTTTTATTTATTTTTTATTTAACCTTTTATTGTACACAATATAACACAAAGGAAATAACATATAGATAAAACTATATAATAATGATAATAATGATAATGATAAAACTATGTCAGTAAAATATTTTATTTTATAAGAAGGGTAGTATCGGTATAAATTTGGATGACAAATAGTGTGGTTATGAGGTTGGTCGCATGCATGGCAATTCATATTGTGGTACCTATCTAGGTATATCTGATGTTATGTATGATATGATTGCATAATTTGCTAATGGCCTTGCATGTGATTAGCTGCTTGCTTCGTTTAGTGTAAAATTATTTTTCTAGTGAACACCTATAATTGGTTTATTAGTATTATCTTATGTATAAGTTCCCAAACTGTGTAAACTGTTGGTGGTCCAATAAAAAATTATTTAAATTATTATTATTATAGATCAATACACAACAGGTCAGCTTATGCATTTAATTATTAAATCCTCACTAATACTTATAACACTAAAACAAAAACTACGTAACACGATAAATGTTTGTCAGATTCGGAAATATACACGAAAACCAAGGCCGTATTCTTGAATTCAATCGCTACACTAGCAATAACGATAGAATAGACAGAGCGTGCCAATCGGGTATCTAAGTGACAACATCACGTATTATCCAGACCGACTTCGGGGGGACAGTCGCATCGCAACAGGCGAGGCGACGCGAACGAGCTACTAACATGAAATGCAGTGGACAGCACAGGGACGAAACTAGGTGTGGGGCAATATAATATATTTGTAGATAAAGATGAAGTCAGATTAGGAAACTGTTTGTGAAATGGTGAATAGAAAAGCTTTATTCGGAGGGCTGCTTGTTGCTTTGCTTTATCAGCAAAAAGAATTACATTTTGTGCTAAGTGGCAACATGGCGGTATATTCAATCTCACTTATAAGATAAAACGGAACACGGGGCTATCGCAAGGTGATCAGAATGATCTAGAATCGTGAAATGCAGCAGGCAGTGCAGGGAGGGAATTAGATGTGGGGCCTTGTGACCATTGCTGGCAGACAGTGGATGCGGGAGGCACAGGATCGGCAAAGATGGCGAAAAAAATAGGCATATACTCAGCAGTGGGTAGATGTGGCCTGATATGATTATGATGATGACTAGGTTTGTAGATAAACTCGTGCTTTGTTTTGAGACTGAGTGAAAAATGTACTCGTAACGCAGTGAAAATGCGAGTACCTTAAAACGCTGTGATGGGAGATAAACATGTTTGCGGTGATAATAATTAGTACAAGGACAATTAATTTGTAACTTTTCTTTTTAAGAATGCAAGAAGTTAGATTCAAGAAGGTGCTACATTTCCAAATAAAAATTTAAAGAGAGGATAGTTAAGTGTATAGCTAAGCTATACACTTAACCCTTTTAAGAGATTTAAGTATATTGATTTTTTCTTAGAAGCGAATGAAAAACCAGTTTAATTTGATCCTTCAAAGAGATAAGTTAATGTGCTGCATTACAATTTATTTAATTAGGCTAAAAGCTGCCGCCTCTCAGCCCTCGCAGTCACCACCAACTAAATCCGTCCCTGCAACTTCCGCCAAACTCTTGCAGTTCCATTTGCAGTATATTCACTGCACTCTGCCTCTATGTCCATTTCGCCTGTTCTTTATTAAATACTCGATTTCCGCCCCGCGCTTTCACCAGCAGCCGATTTTCGACTCTCCCGTGGGAATGGCATGTTTTCCCACGGTAAAAATTAACCTATGTGTTACTTTAGGTTATACTCTATTTTTTTTACCAAATTTCATCCAACTGATTGACCCTCAAACTTTTGTCAGATGTGGTGTTAATATCCGTTGAACGGCCGTTAACGCTCTGCCTACCCCGTAAGGGATATAGGCGTGATATATGTATGTATGTATGTTTCATCCAAATCCATCGTTTGAGCGTGAAGAGGTCGCAAACATACATACACACGTACACACAATTTTACGGATTTGTAAATATTATAGTATGGCTACGACTACCCCTGATTAAAGATGTTTGTTTTTGTAGCAAAACCTTCATGATGCATTTAAATGATTTTCTTTTGACGTCACTTTATAGTACAACCTGTACATGAATGAAGGCAACGGCTCTCAGTATGTGGAAAATATAAAAAGTACCTAAGCATTTAATTGTACAAGTCCCAGATAAAAATAACAGAAAGAAACAAGCAAAGATGATCTAAAATAATATTTGTTTTATGTACATAAAAGTAGATACGTTTTAAAATATTTCGTGATATAGATTCGTTCATATATTATTAATTTGCTCTTTCCTGTCAATTATTTTCAGAGCAGACGGAGATCAAAAGAAATCTTCGGCTGCCCTCAAATACCTTTAATTTGCACTTACAAGCCAGGGTTACTAAAAATTTAAAAAATAATCACATTAAGATGGTCCCCTCATCGAACATAAGCCAGGCTTGGTGTGATTGAATTTACGTGAACGTTTCTGGTGGCTCCTGAATTATGGACAAAAAACTTTTGCAATATTTTATCAGGATATTTTTCGGTGATTTTTCTGCAACGAATGTGGTTTTATTGACAAAATTTACAAATAAGCTAAATAAAAACGTATCATATGCTAGATTTCCGCCCAGCGGTTTCACGTGCTGCCACTCATTTTCCCGTGGTAATAGTGGTTTTCCCGCGGTAAAAAGTGGCCTATGTGTTATTCCGGGTTATACTCTTCCTATGTTCCAAATTTCATCCAAATTGGTCAAGCCGTTTGAGCGTGAAGAGGTTACAAACATACATACATACACACAAACTCTCAGATTTATAATATTAGTACGAATTTTCTCAGACTTACCTAATTGCCAAATGATTGCCAAAAAAAAAATGTAACCCAAAACTATATCGTTAGTTTGAAACTTATTTTGCGCTGTTGAATGAGGCAAATGTTAAATTCTAAAATATAATTAGAGAATAGGTAGGGCAGCGACAAATCACTTTTTCTTTGATGTTTCTGTTGGTTTCGGAAGGTCTGACTGATGATGATAAATAAACTTCCGCATCAAACATTAAAGGGTGATTATTTCTAGTCAAATGACTACAGATTATTAATATATGGACACAATTATGTTTCGATGTTGTTCATCTTTTTCTACGAACGAATTGTTTTCATTGTTAGATCGGGTTATTAAATATTGGGCGGCAGTTTGCGTAAAATTCTAGCCCTAAACTAAGCAAAGCTTGTGCTATAGGAACTAGTTAGCTGATATAAAAACACAGACTAAACACAAATATCTGAAAATTGACTTGGCAAATATTTGTGTTTTGTGGGGTTCGAACCCACGACCCGGCGTAGCAGGCAGGGGTGATATCCTTTACACCTTCGGTGCCAGCCAAAATACTTTCAGTTTTTCGATCTTTTTTTAAATCTTTTGGTTCTAATAAATTGTTTTGATCTACGTAGCAGTAAACCTTATCTCAAGTAAACACACTGCACCCCAAAACAACTAATCACGTGGCTAGCAATTCAAAAAGCTTTAGAATTTTCCTGTTTCAGGAAAATAGGGGAAAAAATACTTGAAAAAAATAAAGTGGAGAGGCAAATATAAAAACGTTCTCTCCTATAAGAAGACGGTCATTAAACAAGATCGCTATCATAATTGAATTAAAAATTCCAACACGACCCCTTAACCGGGGGGGCGTGCTTTTATGCACTGCATTTTGAATTCCAAAACTGGGGTGAGTGAAAACTGCCCATTGATTTTTTTTAAACGATCGCACGTGACGCCGTTCTAAAAGTGGATTTTGACGATCGAATAAAATTTTAGCATTCCACTCAAAAATATGAATATTCTGTTTGATTATGAACTACACTAGAACGTGGTGAGAATGAAGTGTATGTGACTGTGTAGGAGTGTGTGTGTACGTAACTTCACAATCGATTAGGAGACTCAAGACATAAAATATGTTCAAATTTAGTGATAGCTGTTAAATTATGCTCAAATTTAGTGGCAAGCCAATTAGGGCTACAGCAAAAGCTACACATATAAATTTTTATTATTGTTGTAAAACATTACAACAATAACCTTTGTGTCGCAGGCAGTCGCATTACCACTGCGCCACATTGGCCTGGATTTGTTCTACTACGGCTTACGTTTTGGTAAAAAATACCCTTTGCCACAGGTAAAAAGTATGCGGTAGGGGTCATTTGGTCCTTCTTTCTTCTTTTTCGTGTAGGACACCGAGTCGACGAACGACCCGATAAACCCTTTTGTCAGAGTTTTTCAACCGCCTCCTATTACTAATAGGCCTCTGACATGGTTGTGCAACGACCGCCGTCTAAGTAACCATAGACAGCAACTGGACGACGGTTTAACGTGCCCTCCTAAGCACGGAACCATATTTCTTTTCGGACAATCAGGTGGTCCACTGGAAACAATTTCACAAAGTGGTAACATCAACTTCGTGAGTGCCCCATCGGGAATCGAATCCGGAAACTTTGCGCCGCTGGCAGTCGTACTACCACTGCGCGACATTGGCCGTCATGTGTAGTATGGTCCCGTGAATGTTTGTTCTACACATTGTAAGTTTGTTTATTTTCTCTGCCTTTATTTTCACGGCTGTGTATTCTCAAGTCATATTTCATCATTTGACTCTGAAACTTATGTCGAGGTAAATAGAACACAAGTTGGAACTTAATATTTATCACCAGACGTCTGTTGCGAGGCTTGACACTCGCCTTGGGGTATTTAGATATTGTCGTGTGTAACTTGGGCCTGGTTTCCATACTACCTTCTTCAGTACATTAATATGTTTCAACCGTTTCAACCATAACTTCACTTAATACTATTTATAGGATATCATGTATAGTTTGGCTGTGGCCATATATAGTATATACCTACATAACTGTCGAAAGTTAATTGTACGATAAAGAAGATAAAAGGAATTTGCATTAATGCCTCATCTACCCCTTATTACCTACCCTTAGTTCAAAACCCATTAAAAACTTAACAATAGTGGATATTCTACGGGTTAAATGTAATTTTTGAATAATAGGTTTAATTAGGTAAGCTCTAAAGAAACTTTCAACAAATTGAATTCCTATCACCTTAAGGAACTCGCAGGCATCCTTTTGAAAGACACCGTTTCCTCCAGAAAGTTCTAGAACTTCGTAGACTCTGTATCACGTTTCGCTAGTTTCAAATAACTGAAATGCCTGAAGACGTCTGCAACGAAATCACGGCGAGGGGCAATTCTATAGAGCTCTGAAAGAAAAACTTTAAGTAAAAAAAACTTGATGAGCACTTTTTATAACAAAAATAACTGATTTAGACGCCAACAAATGCCACCTCAGACTGGGTGTACTAAAACTAAAGACTTAATAGAACCTGGATGGATAAAGACCTCGTTTTGATATGGTACTACCGGGGATGTCCTTGAAGTCCTATTCGAGAAGCAAAAAAGATATATCGTAGCAAACAATTTCAAACAAATATATTTACGGTGTTTTTAAAAACAAGTTAGACATGGTCACAAAGTAAGTATATATATTATTTTATATGGGCCTTTTGCCTAAAATAAAGGATTTAATATAATGATAAGTATTAACAAATACAGTTGCGAAAATATTCCGTATAACTTTGACCCGCAGTGGAATTAGCTTCAGCGAATCTTTGGTTGCACAGAAACTGAAAGAACTGCAAGAAGCGAGATTTTTATGAGATAATATCACGTAAATAGGTAGATAAGTTCTTTGGTAGTTTTAGAACATAAAGTTGCTGTGATTGCGGCAGAAATGTTTTGGATATATGAATGTCGCTTTTACAGATTTGCGATCTTTCAATCGATTTAAATCTAAACTGAATAGGTACCTAATGGTATCCCAATCCTCAAGAAAATACTCAACTTTGCAAATAACAAACAAATATAAATAAATAAATTACTTCAAATTAATATAAAACAGCCAAAATGATTTCATACTACCTCTATTGCGAAAAAATTGTTAGATTTCAACGAACGGCAATTCAATACCTAAGCATTTTTATCTTTGCAGTATCTACACATTCATGTCCATTTATCCTGTTGATATGTAGATAAAACTAACTTTCCTTAGATTTTGTGTGCTTTTGTTCTTATTTAATAATAACACGTTACACACAAAGGAGTTACTTAACTTGGTTACGCTAAGCTCATGAACACAGGATTAACAAGATAAGACGCAATGTCTATGTCTCTATGTGTACATGGATGCAAATTTTGATTCAAAATTGAAACGAAGTTAATGTTACGGTAGACCTTATGTAGATTAATAGGAGATTAGAAATGAGGCCCGGAAAGAAAACACCTAGCTGGACGAGTAGATTTGAAATCCAACGAGTGGAAGGTGTAGGTGATAATCATCCAGGGAATGGGCACCAGGGCACCATCTTGCACTGCGCTTGCCAATCCGCCTACAAAGCGTGGTCAATTCAATTCAATCATTTATTAGCAAGCATACAGTTTATAAAAGTTCCTAAAATTAAAATAACACCGTGTATTCAGCCTGCATGCAAGCACGCATATTTTATAAATATTAATATAGGTAATAAAATAATGACACATTCAATAATTAAATTCCATAATAATTGCATATTTCGTTAGTCTTGTATTATATTAACTGTGGTCTAGGTAAATGTCGAAAAGTTATATAAGATGAATTTCAAAATGAATTGAATTCAAACGTTAAAAATTGTCAGTATGGTAATACCCCCCAATACGGGGAGAGCCATGTCCAGTCGGCGACTGTTGTTACTGTTAATGATTGGTAGACGAGGACCTAAATTTTACATGTCAAGCAAAGCTATTTTCCCCGAACTATCCCGTGAGATTTTCAGAGAAAATATTAGTAAGCAACCGTTTTACACCATCGAGAGAAATAAAATAGAGGTACTCGTAGTAAAGTAGGATAGTAAATGGAATGTTGGGCACGCTCTCTGCTTGCTTCCTTCAGCCATTTCAAAAAACTCATTTACCCTTTATTATTATTATTATTTGATTTCTCCTCCACCCAAAGGTTGTCTGGTAGAGATCGCTTTCAGCGATAAGGCCGCCTTTGCGCATTTTTAGTTTAAGTTTTCCTGTTTTTATTTGTGTTTTGAATGTGCAATAAAGTGTTTTTACTTACTTACTTACCCTTAAATCATATAATACAGTAACGAGTATTTATTGAATTAAAAGATGCTGAATCATGTCTGAAAATACAATTTTGTTGAGTTTAAGCTTTCTCGCTGCAAAACTAAATTAATTACTTACTATTAGCGTAGCATTTCTAATTTAATGTGAAAGGTTTTCAACGAATTTGCTAGGAATATGAATTGGTCTGAAAACCTTTGTAAAACCTACGCAGTAAGTTTCATCACTCTATTAAGTACGATAAATTACATTAAGGAAGATTTAAGATCTGGTTTATTTATGTAGGTTGCATCTAAGATCACCTATTATAGAGGAAAAACAGCCAGGCAGACCACTAGTTTTAATTAAAGTCGCTGAACTATAAAATAACCCATCAGAATGATCAAACAGTCAGTCCCTTTAAACCCGAGTAAGGGGCATTACACACGCGCGTTTTATTATGCGCAGTCATACACGGGCGATTAAGTGAACGTATTGCATTCACCAGGGCGTGAGGGAATGCCGAAATGTTGAAGGCAATGATATTTAAATTAAGTGACGTCAGTGGAGCTCAAAAAGTAGTCTTTTTGTGCTAAATAATCGGTAGAAGTTTGGAATTATAATTTTGATATAAAATTTTATTCCAACTCTTGCCCTCATATGCTTGGTCAACTAAACTAAATATTATTCTTGTTTCCTCTTTACAAAACAGCAATATAAATTAGAAACTTTACTAAAACCTAGGTTAAAAGTAGATCTTCAAACCAAGTTAGCAGCAGCAATTGACAGAGTTTAGTCAATAAAGCTCACCCAAAATTCAATTTGCAATCAGATCTTCCCCACATTTTGAACCGTAACTTAAGTTTTGCAGCAGATTCACCTCCGGGCGTTTAACATACAAAATTGAATTCCCGAGAACGTTCTTCCCGTAAACTATCCGGGAATGTTCCCGGGAAGGCACTCGGCATGGGGTGAAAGGCCGCGTGTGTTTCACATGGGGCTGGTAATGAGCAGATGGTAATGAAATGAACGAGATGAAAAGGGATTCGTATATTCCGTATTCGTGCGTATTGTTTCAAGAGGATAGAAGCCATTTGCCGCGAGAAATAAGTTGCCAGATCATTCTATTCAAAATTCCATTTCGATAATAAAATCTTCCGATAACTACATACCTACGTCATAACCGATTTTCCGCGATAATCCACACTTTTGGAAATATCCACACTTTCTCAAATAGAATAACCATAAAAGCATTCAAAAGTCCAGTTAAACTAAAATGTGCTGTGCCAAAAATATTTCAAATACCGAAACACAATTTTCTACGACGATGCGGCCAAAGACTTCCGGACAGCACCTCGCCGATGCAAAAATGTGCAATGTGCATATTGTGCATACCACGGACAGAGTCACGGGAACAGAGACACCGGGAATTCAATAAAGAAAGGATTATATCCTGCGGTATGGAACACCGGCATATATTCCGTTCTACCGAGAATGTTTTCGTTGAGAATGAATGAGGAATTTTTAAATAAGTATCCTTGAAGCCGGCGATTTTGTCGCCATTGTTGGAGAATTGTGAATGGGATGAATTCAAGTTTTGCTCACTATCCTGTTGTTAATACTGTAGACAAAGTTGGATGCTACAATAGATAACTTGTCTAGCCTACTAGAAACCGCATTTACTTTTTGATGTATTTAAATATAACTCTCTTCAGAAAAAGTTTCATCAAAACACATACTAACAGCAAATTATCCTATTTCATCACAATTAAACAATTTTAAACGGATTAATGTTGTGTTTTTTAGTATAAATTTCCTACGTTTCGAGCTCTTTGTCACTGATGACCAAGGTATAAGACAACATTATTTAGAATTTGAATTGTTATTCTACCGCCATCTATTTCTTAATTGCTTCACGTAACGTCCCTTTTCTACGCAGAATGCTGAAATTATGAAAATCGTAACGTAGGAATTGAATTGAAATCTACACTAATACTATAAAGAGGAAAGATTTGATTGTGTGTTTCAATTGAATAGGCTCCGAAACTACTGGACCGATTAAAAAAAATCTTTTACCGTTAGAATCCTACATTATCCCTGATGAACATAGGCTATATTAATTAAAATGTCTTATTCCCGCGGAAAAACTGTAAGCGGCGGGTGAAACCGCTAGGCGGGCCGCTAGTCTTAAATAAACACAAGTCACAACTTAAATACGTTTAATTTTTTTTAATGTGATGAGTAATAGTTGTGCAAACTCAAGAAAATATTGTCCTATTTTAATTAAGTAACAATAAAAATATCTTAACCCATTAAATATGTCGGGTCACATTATCACTCGCATCCATATTCTGGACGCAATCGAAAGTTCCAGACGATTTACGCCGCATGCAGTGACTGATGGGTGCTATTAGTGGCATTCATCTCCGCTGCCTGCATTATTTAACCGGAGCGATGCATCTAAGTGCAGTTTCGAAAATATGGCGCGATTATAGAAAAATAGTGATGTTTTCAGTGATACATGGAACCGGTGCATGTTAAAATAAAAACTGTGTATAATATAAAGCGCATTTGTCTCAATATTCGTTGTTCTTGGATAATATATGGCTATCGTAGTAAAGAATTTCTTATTTGATAGTTATGTCTCTCCGAGTAACGAAATATAAGACAATGCTACATAAAGATTTCCAAAATTAACGCCTACGATACCTTTCCCTTAAGCTGTCCCTAATTCGCCGAAACGTCGCGTATTATCAAAACAAGCCGCAATTGTCCTTTTATCAGCGCCAATAAATCCAAGTCGGTCTCAAATTGCATCAGGCATCAATCTAAACGGTGTTATGTAGTTACGCACCCTACCGTAGGGCCGCCTGTAGGGTACGGCTCAGTGGTAGCGGAGTACGTCAGGCATCAATCTAAACGGTGCTATGTATTTACGCAACCTGCCGTAAGGCCGCCTGTAGAGTGCAACTCCGTAATATCGAAAGAATATCGTAAACTTGTTACTTATAAGTTCTCTATAAAAATCATTAGCAATTTGCATCAGAAATAGTATAGTAAATCTAAAAGGTATTATGTAGTTGAAAGGTATTATCGTAGGGCTGTAGGGTTCGGTTCTGTGTAACTAGAGCAAAGAAAATCTTTTCACAAGAAGCTCCCACACTAAAGAAGTTTCTGAAAGTAATTTAATAGAATACCCACAATTCACCGTGTACCCATTGGCACCTTTTCCCAAACATACAAACTTATTATTCCCAGCACACCCTATGCTTTTGCCTCTGTATAATAATGAGTAGGCTAGGTAGTTACCCAGAATACATTTTTTTTGTCTATAATAGCGATGGTTTTAAAAGGTCATCACTTCTTGAACTTACACTTTGTGATGTGTCCATTCCCATTTTACGTTGTCTATATTTTTTCTTTTGGAGAAGGCAACATTGATATTATATTATTTTATTTCTTACTTCAGAAATTACATTTCTTGATCACCTAAATGTATTTTCTGGATTTTATCAAATTCTTTCGCTACAATTGGGACCTCACCTTGACTTTTCCCCAGGCTAAGAAACGAAGTGTTTACGTAGTTATTTCTCTTCGTTAGACAACGATTTGTCATGAATACTTTAGCGATATTGTTTTTAGATTGAGTGCACTGCGGTAGGCACCAGGCACTCCCACAAGGGGTCCACAGTTCACGGTTATGAAGGGGAAATAATGACTGTTATCTATTTTGTTATGAAATGGGTGGAAAATATTGCGTAAGAGAATGGATGGGGTCTTGATGGGCGCTAAACGGAGAGATATATTTGAATGCAGGCCATTCTAAAGCAATCTTGGAAAGTGCTACATGTAAGTATTTTTGCAGGCAAACTTGTCTCATATGTAAATTGTCTTTGTGTAAATAAGGGTTTTATTATAATACTAGATTTCCGCCCGCTGCCACTCATTTTCTCGTGGTAATAGTTGTTTTCCTATGTGTTATTCCAGGTTATACTCTATCTGTGTTCAAAATTTCGTCCAAATCGGTCAAGCCGTTTGAGCGTGAAGAGGTAATAAAATAAACATACATACACACACTCAAACTCTCAGATTTATAATATTAAGTACGGACTACCTCATCATCATCATCATCATTGGCCTCACACGTCTGTGACAGACGATTTACGATTTAATCAGTGTCTGAGGCAAGACTTTTCATGGCTGTATAAGCTGATACGGGAGCGGCATAATTTTCCGCACGCTCTACAAGTGAAGGTGGAATTTGAGACTGGCACATGCATGTTTAGATGACGTTTTTGCCTTTTGTTAGCGAGACCAGAAAACCAGGTATTATCGTGTGTTTTACGCCCATCAAACACACGCTTACGCCATTCGTCCCTATTCTCAGCAAGCTTCTCCCAGCTTTGATGGTCAATGTTAAACTCAGCCATGTCCCGCTTGGCGCAATCTTTGAAACGCAGCATAGGACTTCCAACCCCGCTTTTTTTTTTGTAATCCGTTAGGTATTGAGTAGGTAATCCGTTGGTCTTCCAACGAATTACCTACTCAGATTATAATTGTGTATGAATCTGAAGTAAATACCCAAATGAAAAATTGTATTACTTTCAGTTATAAAACATTCATATTCTTTATTGCCTGATTCAATAAAGTAGGCACTCAAGTAGGCACAATCTATCTATTAAAGCGCCCTCTGAGGAGCGAAGAGTGAATGAGTGAATAATGCATACGATCATGTTTTATAGCTTTGCACTCACTTGTGATGTTATTGCAAGTGCTGGCTTGAGAAAGTGCCCAATTGAAGGAGTTGTACACACATATCACGCCTATTATCCCTTGCGGGGTAGGCAGATTTTCACCACGTCTAACAAATATTTGAGGGTAATTCGGAAAATTGTGTATCGCCATAGTGACAGGTTGTCAGCCCATCGCCTAAAATTGCAATACACACCCTCGAGTCCCTTAGTCGCCTCATACGAAGGAGTTGTAAATAGACTATTTCTCTCCAAATTAAAACGTATCACATCAATGACTGACTGACTATATAGAGTAAAATTTTACTAGTGACCGATAGTGAAAACGTAAGGAACAAAGTTTCCCCAAAGAACATATTATCTCAAATTGCGAAAAACATTGGCCCTCCCATACAAAACTGCCGATCAGCTGATTTGAGTTGCTATGGAGACCTAAAATATTTATGTCATATTTCAACCTATGTTCCTTAGGGACAGTTGTTCCTTATGACCAGCCCGACTTAGGTTTTTGCTGTCGGTCGCTCGTAGAATAAAGCCTTTATAATATAGTCACTAAGTATTTTATTGAATTTTAGTCCCACTATATTAGCTTTATTTACCCTTAATACATAAATTAAATCACATCATCGCTGTTTTTCGTAAAGGTGAGCAGAGCTAGAGATCCAGTTTTACGAAACGAAAATAAACACCTTTTTATTACAGCATTTTTTAACTAGTGGCCTCGTTTGTGCAAATTTGTATGAGTATCTTACACTGATCTGATGTGCAACACTTGCCTAGTGCACTCGGAGTGAAATGCGAGAGGCATTAGGATTCAATTCGTCCCGGTCCTCGGAGAGCACGTGTCGAGTGCCGATAAAAGCTAAAGTGCATTACAATCGTTTACTCATGCTGTTTACCATCCACTCGACACAAATGTGCCGCTCTGATGTTCTTTGATGTCTAATGGTTTTTTTTGACAATGAATTGGTGTGTTTGGAATTGATGTCAATGATGTGGAAAGCTGATTATGAATTTGTTGAAGAATAGTGTTTTTGATTTCTGTCAGCGCCTACCTATATTTCAGTCTGTACAAAATGATTTGAAATTGTGATGAATAGGGTATTTTATTATTATTGTGCCCGCCCGAGACGGTTTTCTTTAAGGACAATACAAAATTGTTATAAAAAGAAGAAAATTGTGAAATATTTTTTGAAATTGTAGCCAAGAGTGTCACACTGCAAAGGCTTTCGGCGGGATGAGGTCGACAAATTGAAGTCTAACTGAATCCAATCAGCTAACCAGGAAGTCTGGATGATGAATACGCAATTACACAAGAAAAAATGTCTTCTTACATCAAATAAGAAGCTCAAAATATCACTATCAAAGCAAATAGAGCAACCAAATATAAGTAAAAGCACAAACAGACTCAAATAAAGATAAATTAGTTTACTGTCATACCCAACCCCAATCTATCAACCGCATCAAAATTTCACACATATCCTGTATCATCAATTTCTTTCCCCTTCCCGGGCGTAGTTTACAAAAACCCGGTACACGGGGACACCGGGGCACATTAGTTTATTAGGTGTGCAGCCGCCAATACATCCATCAAGTCTGTGCAGCGAGAAATTACCACCCGTTTTACCGCTATTTGCAGAATCCCCTAAGACTTGTGGCGAAAGGTATAGGAAGCTGCGTGTAACAGATATTTTTTTGGATTCATTTTCGTTACTTAACTAGTTTTTGAATTAGTTTGGACGGCAACGAATTTGGAATGAGGTAAATTTCTGATTAGAGCGTGCATCCAAGTTCTGTGATTCTGGATTAAACACTGATGCAAGTAAATACGGTATAGGAGGCCACTTATTTTTGAGTTCAGTTATTTAAAAAAAACAAGTAAAACCATTTAAACTCATTTAATCTAAGATACTGTAATGTAAATGTAGTAATATTGAGTGTATGTTTTTTTAATCTGAAATAATGATAAATTATTTTTATTTGCACGTTTCTGAAGAAACGTGTCAATAATGAATTTAAACAAATAGATCGAAGTAGCAAAACTCATCTACAGCATTTTTATCACGCTGAAATCTTACCACTTGCGCCTGCACCATCTTGGGGACACTAGCTTTAGATTCGGACCCCAGGGACGCAGTGCAGTCTCGGTGATTTGTCCCCCCTTGTCCCCACCCCCACACCCCTTAGACGATTAAGAAATTGTCCTGTGGTTCCGTGGTGAGGTAATCTGGGGTGACGGGCCTGTCTGAGCGCGTTAGTGTTGCAGGAACCGAATTCTGAAGCTAGTTGGCTTGGTTTAGGTTAGTTATACGGGCAATGCATGGTGAGGATTTGCTGAACTAACGCTGTAGGCGGTTCGTTCACGTCGTAGAGTATTCGGCCTAGACTACAGATTTTGTCTTCTGTTGGCCGTTGTTTGTAAATCTATTGCAATGCATATGATTAGATCTGTTTCGTTATTACCTAAGTACTTAATTCAAATCGATGCAATTTGTTGTAGAATTGCTTTGAGCGTTGTTTCACTTTTTAGATTGAAATGTTTACTTAGTTTGTAAGTTTTATAAAACGCTAGTTCTATTATATTCTCTTTAAGTTCTATTTAATTAATTTGTAATAAAAGTCGGTAACTACCTTAAAATATATCCCAAACTAATGGATTATCAGCATCAATCGATGTGCTTTAATAATTGCTTTGCAAAGTAATTTGTTGCAGCCAGATTTATGACTACACAAATCTAAATTTATGACCATTCTGCATCTAAAAACATGGCTCGGCACTGTATTTCCAGTTTTAAATATAACACCTAACATTTTTGCTACCTTCGCGTGTTACCTACTTTTGTAGGTTTTTGTTTTAAGGGCGGGGCACACCGGCTCCGTATCCGTTCCGTATCCAGCTCTCGTCCGTATTCACGCACGAACTTATGACGTTGTAATGTATGGGACTGTATGAGATACGGCACACCGCTTGCGTGCAGCACGGAACGGATACGCAACGCAAGCGGTGTGCCGTATCTCATACAGTCCTATACATTACAACGTCATCAGTTCGTGCGTGACTACGGACGAGAGCTGGATACGGAACGGATACGGAGCCGGTGTGCCCCGCCCTTTACATTTTATACATATGCCCACTACTGTATACATACTCGTATAGAGGTAGTAGGTTTGTCCCCGTAAAAATACTTGCATAATTAATAATGTTTCTTGTATTATTAGTATTGAGACTGCCAGACGATACCAAAGATATCTTAATAATGAGACGAAAACAAAAAAATAGTTTGCCCTTGCGCAGACCTTGGCCTTTTTGCTGCTAAAGGTTGTATAAAACACAAAAAAAATACTTTTACTTCTTTATTTAAATATAACGCTAAAATACAACTAATACAAAATGATACACATACAAAGCGTTTGATATATTACAAACATCATTGATTAAAATAATTTTTGCAGCTTCGTCAGATCCTAATATACCACCTACGACCAATTTCTAATATAGTCATATGTACGTATAGACTCGATCCACAGTAATTTGGCAGCACAACATCATATATCAACAAAAAGTGCAACAAACTAAGATTTATCCCCGATTGCCCCATGACGCATCGACAATACGATCTTGGCAGACGTGATGCACTTGCCCCGCGGAAGACTGATGACTCTATCTCGCTGCGAGGGAAAGGGGGCATCAGGGGACATGGGGGACAAACAAACACGTAGATTTTTGACATATACGTACCAGGAAACACATGTAATAGGGATAGACGTCAATCACAAGTTTATTTGTTCACAGCTGTTCACAGTTTTGATTGACTTGAGATTTTATTGAAAAGCATACATATAGATTTGAGCAGTGTATCACCAAGAGTATTGAACAAAACTTTTACCTAGCTACTTACTACCCAAAAGTGAAACATCTCATCGTTATTGTATAGCAAGATAAATCTTGGAAATATACATCAACCACGCCTATATCCCTTACGGGGTAGGCAGAGCGTTAACGGCCGTAAAACGGATATTAATACCACATCTATCTTGGAAATATAGAGGTACATTCCGATTATTTTCGAATGAAAATCTTCCACAACAATGACATGATTTTACTTTCACCTACTGTTACCCCCAAATCTAGTTTAATATCGCGAACCCCTTCTCTTTCAGGAGAACAGGGAACTCTTGCCAAATCCCATCTTCAGTGATGTATAATGGTCGCAATTTGTTTTACTGTCCATTAGTCTGAACAGTGCTGTATGCAGCGAGATATATTCTGTGGATTTACCGCGTATACATGTCCCATACGTACGTACATCAGCAGAACGTCAACCTATCCATTAAAGGGTTCAGTTTACCCTGGTTTTTCCTTTTAACTGTATGAAAAATCAGACCTTACATAGTCTTAAAATGTGAGTTGTTGTGGAAAACACTATTGGAATTGAGACCCTGGGATCCGGAGCGACTAAAAAGCGAATAAAAAAGGGAAATTTGGAGGAGGCCTACAATAAATAATTAGTCGTCGATGGCTAAAAAGAAGAAGGAGAGGAGAGTATGAAAAACCTGTCAGTAGAGTCTATAAATGAGTAGGTTGATGTGCTGCTGATTATACTTAAGGTACCCACGTATGCAGCATGTTGAAGTAAGGGAAGATTTTTCATAAATTTTAGGTAGAGTTTGATGTTGAGGCTACGGGCCTACGGCGTAGCACATTGTAGCATTTTTTACTCTAAGTGCTACGATGATGTACAAAAAAGTGTGTTTTCATACGTTGCATTAAATTTGCTGAAGCGAGGATGCCATTCGCCTACAAGGATAACACGATCCTCTTCAGTAGCTTATTATCCTAGCGCGTCAGAATTCAATAAACCGTTGCATTGCACGGCTTAAAATGCAATTTATTCACAGCTAGGATTTCTTTGAGCTTTCTAAAGGCGTGTTCACACCGCCGAGCTTTATAAAGGTCCAATCACACGAGCTGCAAAAGACTTGAAAGTTTCTTATTACAACGTGAGCGACAGAGTATGGTAAGATGAGATGGATTGAAGAACATTAAAATACGTTTATGGATACGGCACGAGATATGGCTAGAGAATCCTTTATTACAATTCAGTTACGTAGTTTACCTAAGTACATGTTGGTAATTTAATTAGATGTGGCCGTTATTTATACCTCTAAGAATAAGGACACATATACTAAGTTTCTATGTTTATTTCTATGATATCATAGAAATATCCGTGTTGTACTAGGCTAAGAATAGTATCAAACCAATTCTACCCGTGGGTGTAGTAAAAAGCGACTAATTGATAAATATCCAGGGAATAGGCAAGTAGAAACCTATTATTTTATCGAGTCCACGTAGTGGTATATCAAAAGTCTATGTATCGAGTTAATGGCATACTCATACCTCATAAGTTATTAGTCCAGTTTTCAGTACTGTCAGTGACAAGCATAAATATTTCCCATGTATTTTTAGAAAGTATCTTCAGATTATTACGTAATTTAGTATGAGAAATCTCCATGCGAATACCACCTTCATCCCCTACATTGCATCCGTCGTTCCGTCGCCAGCTTTTGCTATGGAAATGCAGCGAAGATGCACGCTGCAGCGCCGCGAGTAGATTGCATGTGAAATTTTGATTCAACGCCCCTTTGTGCGAGAGCTCGTAAGAGTTATGACCGGTGCTGCCAGATACAACGGAGAAATTGGATAAATGAAGCTTTTATACCAACCTTTTTTTTTACAAACCGGCTTAGAATAGCATCACCCCATTTCTAGTAAGAGGCGACCAAGGGACACGAGGGTGTGTATTGCAATTTTAGGCGATGAGCTGACAACCTGCCACTATGGCGATACACAATTTTCCGAATGACCTTCAAACATTTGTCAGATGTGGCATAAATTACCGTTTTTGCGACCATTTACGCTCTGCCTACCCCGCAAGGGATTATAGGCGTGATATGTGTATGTATGTGTATGTATTATTGAACGAACAAGTCTCACTCATGATGTAGGTTTACGTGACTGACTTGTTAATTACTTTATAGAGAGTTTAGCCCACTACGTTTTGGCTGCTTAAGATAGCCTTAAAGCACTAAAAGGAATAAGCGCTCTCGCTGGAGTGTGCTCTATGCAAGCCAATCTACCATACAATCCACCTGTTTATAGTCGATAAGACTGATCGCAGATTAAAAAAAAATAGCCTTCTTTACTGAGGTCGACAGATCTCATACGGCCCCGCCTGTCTTCTGTACCTCGACCTACGCGAGGAAGACTGTCTTAAGCAGCCGTAATGTAGAGGGCTAGACTCTCCGCCAAATAATTAACAAGTAAGACGCCTATACCTACATGAAGCTTTTTGTTCAAGGAAATTATGGTGTCTTTCAGTCTTTTATGACATCTTGTAAGTATACGGGTGTTTTCCCATATTGGATAAAATTTAAGTAAACGTATTTAATATATAATAATAAGGAAGTATCAGCATTCAAACTTGAAATCTGTTATAGTAGGTGGTCTCTGTTAAGCATTTACATTTGCGTTCTTAAGAAATATTTTTGACTACGTCGTACTAAAGTTATTAGCAAAAATAATAACATCTCCAATCGATCATAATTCGCCTTTTAACACGCTGCACCTGGCAACCCTATTTATTACCCTGTATTTGCATTCAACTCGTACGTCTTTAATTGAATACGAGAATTTCGTAGTTTTCGTACATTGTTGCAAGTTTTACTTTGAATTCTCATGGAACGAAACGTAGCGACTCAATTTTGAATAACGCGAGCTCGTGTGGGTTTAGTGTTGTGTAATTAGAGAAGTATAAAGTTGCAAAATAGAGTAGTGCAGTAGATATTTGAGAACTTTTGTGTACTTTGTTCGCATGCGGCGTGACACCTTTATTTAGCTGTTTAATTTTCTTGTAGTTTTAGGGTTTGGCTTGTTCTCCGTCGTTTTCAATTTGAGTTGCATAATTTTACCAAAATATAAAGTTGCAAAGAGCAGAGCAGTATAAAGCGGGGTAGTTATTTATAAGAGCATTTGTGTGTGGCGCAGTATTTAATCTGGGTGTGGAATAATTTGTATACCACCCATTTTTATAATTTAAGTTATTAGTATTTGCATCTTAACTTTCTTAAGAAAAATTTTCGTTATTTTCTTAAAGATGGCTATCATTCGATACAGTTTTAAATTATTGACGTAACTAAGAGTTTATAACTAGAGTTACCGTGTTACTTACTTAAACTCCCTCAATAAGTTCAGGCCAATTGGTTTGAAATTAAGTAAATAAGTGGGCTAGGGGGCTGGTTCCAAACGTCCTGTGGGACCTATAGGCCCTTCGGCTTTGAATTAAACTTTAGGAGGTCACTGACTAAGAACTTTGGACTTTACTTTATATTTTAGGCCTTTGCCCAGCTGTGGGACACAGAAAAGTCTGTATGAAAAAAATAACAATTATAATTTGAACATTTTCAAGCGCGGGCAGGATTTAAACCTGCGATGCCTCTTCCAACTGAGATACCGCGGCTCGTCCAATGCCTGCCAATTTTGCAAGTGTATTTTAATGCCAATAACGCAAAAAATATATACCTAACACGGGAAGTGTATTAAAAGTTTGGTGTTTAATTTGAACATAATGAGATTAAATTGCTTTTGACTTTCGTCTAGGGTAAACAAGGAAAACTAAGACTAAAGTCTTAGTCGCAGATGGATCCAGCTTATCCTTTCGGACTTACATAAAATGTCAACTGGCACGTCAATGTAAGATTTTTTACAGTCATCTCACCGACACCACCCTAGTAAGTGCTGCTTTAAAACGGCAGCTAATCCCTGATCTTAGTCTTTGAGATTGCTGTCTGTGGTCTCAAAAACACTAATAATTCGTGAAGTTGCCAACATGTTGCTCCGCCTGACGAAACATTCGGGGGTCGGCAACGGAATAACGGGGCAACGGAGCAACTCAATTAGAATGTTGATTAATCCGTTTCATTAAGATTTATTAAAACGGTACCAGATGTTTCGAATCGAATGCTTAATCCGTAGACGGTTTGATGGCTTAGTCATTGTAATTATAATTTAGGCAATATTGACGAATTTGAGTCCAACAAGGAAATTGTTAATTTGTGTTTCAACCCCTCATCTACCCATGGTACAGCATGTGTACCAGTGATTTTAAACATTAGTACCCTCACTTAGCTCTCGAACTTGTCGTCCGTCGCTGCGTATTTTGTACGCACCGTAAAGCAGGCGTCTGTCATACGAAAGTAAATTGCGAATTCCGATCTTATTCCCATGCAAATACGGCTACGGAATTCGCAATTTCCTTTCGTCTGACAGACGCACGCGTTACGGTGCGTTAAAAATACGCAGCGACGAACAAGTGGGAGAAACCTATGAAAAGCATAACAATAGGTACACTTACGGTTACATTAAGTTTGAAATAAGGTGGCATAACCTGTCGGCAACCAGAAACCAATCATTGACTAATTCCGGATAAATCTTAAATTATCACGATGTTAGCAAATACTTTTTAATTGTTTTATTCGATTGTGATGTCGTCTTTTGTTAATCGATGGATATTTATTTTGCATTAAAAAATAAAAACAATACGCCTTTTAGCTATAACAAAAATTTGGAACACCTAAGTTTGTTTACTTTTAATGAAATAGAATAGAATAGAATAGAAAAAGTTTATTTCAATGTACAACTTAGAAATTAGAATACAGGTCATACATTTAAAACTTAAATACTAGATAATAGTAGGTACATTGAAAAGGGTAACCACTCAGCAATATGCTGTAATACTGAGTATTACAGCGCTGGTGTTCTGTGGTTCCCATTCGTGCTCTTGCACTGATCGAGACATTAATATAAATGAAAAAAAGAGTATTAACTATTGCTATTTAAACACAAGAATGCTGTAATGAAATTGGAAATAAACATTTGATTGGTTTGTATATGTAGACAGATGGTAGACAGTTAAGTAAGGTATTATAGGTGAAATTAATTAAATTATTAGTTAAGAATTTCGTTAAAAGTTATGCATATTAATTATTATTATATTATTTTAAGTTATAGAACGGCTAATATTGATGTTCTAAAAGATGTAATTTTAAATGTTTTTTAAATGTATATAACGAAGTTGAGTTTCTGATGGGCGGTGGTAGATTATTCCAGCATTTCGTGGCAGCATATCTAAAACTGCCACGAAATGCAGCCGTTCTATAGCTTGGACATATTAAACGAATCGCAAAACGAATGAGACGGTCAGATATATTTAGCTTTTCATACAAATAGATTGGTTTGTGTAATTTTATAGTGCCAAACAGAAGAGTAGCAAAGTGAAGGGTCCGGCGTGAGGTCATGTTCAATAAACATGTGCTAGCCGATAGATATTCCATCATGATCGTTATGTATGATAGAGATGAAAATTCTAATTTCAAAAAGATTATTCTTAGAAACGCCCGTTGAATATTATCATTAGATTGTTCGACAAAATATGGCCCCTGTTCAGTTTCCCACGGGTCTGGGCAAACAAAGGGCCTTATTGAAAGCAAACACTGCTACACTATAACTTGGGCCCTTGAGCGCTTTTCTTTTACGTCCGACCAAAAGCTGGGACAAACATAAACGTGAATTTTCAAGCAAGGAGAGACTTTGACGTGTTTGCATGACGTCATCATCATCTGCCTGCCTTTATACAATTCCATGGTGCAAGTTGATTTGGCTTCGTTTTACAACCGGATTGGGAATGCTTTCGTAGATGATTAACCGCCACTATACGGTTGACGTCGCAAACGGATTTTATTAAACGTATGTAGGTATCGAAAGTCCGCAAAAAACTTTTTTGACAACAGGACTTTCAGCTGTCCTACAAGATATATCTGAATATTTGATATTTTGAGTAGGTATATACGTTTATTCCGGCATTACATATAGCTAGTGCGGAGACGACGATGCACACTAGTATAGTTGTTTTGCTCTAAATTTGTTGATAAATTTGTAAATAAGAAATTTTTGAACCTATTCTACCATTTTACCGTGTGTGCTTGTATTTTAAATTTAATATTCAAAACATAAAAATGAAACAAGCATGAAAAATTTACAAAACTCGATCCATAAATTGTAGTTGATATCATAATTACGTAAAACCCGAGCTAATAAATAATTACCACGGTGACGGCTCTCTTGGGGCCTCATATTAATTTAACTGTGGTTCTACAGCGAGCTAAAAAAAAGTACGTATTTTTTTGTCTTCTTCTGCTTCAGTCCACATATCGAATATCCTTGCCCCAAAACATGGACCAAAATAGATTAAAAATATATATTACAGTGACGATCAACTAAGTACACATATAGATTAACAATACGATGGTGGCTTAAATTTTTGTAATTTACATACATACATACACATATCACGCCTATAATTCCTTGCGGGGAACAGAGCAGAGCGTAAACGGACATTTACGCCACGTCAGACAAATATTTAAGGGTCGAAATGAGCTGCGGTAGCCCAGATGGAAGAGGCGTCGCCACTAGTACCTAATGCGAAAGTCGCAGGTTCAAATCCTGCCCGCACTCGAAAAATGTGCAAGTTTTCAAAAATATTTAAGGGTCATTCGCAAAATTGTGTATCGCAATAGTGACAGGTTGTCAGCCCATCGCCTACAATTGCAATACACACCCTGGAATCCCTTAATCGCCTCTTACGAGTCTCATTGGAAAGAAATGGGGTGATGCTATTCTAAGCCGGCGTCACACGGCAAATTTTGGTAAATTTCGTTGTTATTTTTAAACACTTTAAGTGAATTTGGGTCTCAGAGGAAGGATATCTGTTCACTTGTTTAAGATATGCACTCATTGTATGCACTCTATAAGTTCGTATAATACACGTAACATAAAACCCACCCAGTAGTTTTGCTCGTTTTATTGCAGTAATATACCTATTACTTAATCAGATGAATCTATTTTACCTATCAAACGATGAATGATTTTTGAAGATTACCCTATTACTATTATGTTGTGTGGTAATAAAGAAACGTGGAGCTCAGTGGATCTACCCATATTTACCAAGCTAAGCTAATATGAAGCACGGGCAACACGACATTCATGCCTTTATGCCCGAATTGTCACAAAAGCAGAAAGCCAAGGTTAAAACACAAATATTAGTATTTTTGTTTCGGTTTTGTTTAACTAATTGTAGGCCGAGGGTCATTATCGTTAATTAGTAGTTAGAATGTGAACCATTATTTTTCAAGAGTAAGTTAGGTCATTTATTTGTGATTTAAGCTTCAGCAGCACTTCAAGCGATATGACTGAATGATGAGATGACTCATTAAGTACTAGGATGGATACGATGAAAAAAAAAAGATTGGTATACACATCGGAATAATTTTAATGCCTATTGGTTATTTCAAATGTAACTTACTCATTTTCTTAAGAAAAATACAATACATAGAATGTTCTTATTCAATATTCACGTAAAACCGATATCATGCTTCTTCATAACCATAACAGATGTTACATAATAATTTTGTGACTGTTTAGTTCAGTTTAAATCGCGAAGTTATCTATTTGAGTACTTATATAATGTAAAACTGAAAACTGAATCTTAATGTCCTATAAAAAGTAAGTCGCAATATTCCAAAAAAAAAGTACCCTCCATACAAAATTACCGATTATCAATTTGTTGCGATAAGCAGATTTGCAGTACAATGTTTTATTTTTCATAATTTTGAACTGCGCTGCAGAGAAACTTGTCAACGAGTCACTATCCTGTGTTGAGATTTGAGTTTCCGTGAATTATACCTAGATAATTAAGACTACCAGCGTAACAAACCACCGTCAATGATACTTCAACTGATACGAATCAAACAAGCGCATACTTTAGTTACAGAATAAATAACAGTACTTTTTAGTGATCAACGTATAAAATTAACAGCCATAAAAGTCCATTGCTGGACATGCGCTTCGCCATATTGGGGAATATTGCTATACTAAACATGCTTGGCAAAGTGTAAGAAATTGATTTCACAGGGAACGCTGCTGTCCATTCCCTGGATCAATTTAGCCCTCCGTCGCTTTTTATGACACCCACGGGTAGTATTGTGGTGATGATATTCTAAGCCGGCATCACACGGCACGGTACAGTGTATAAAGGCGCGTTAATATGTCAAGTTGTTAAGTAACTACACGTTACTGTCAGAGAAACAAGGTAACAAACAGTAACAAAACGCCGCGACTGCTGTGCCTCTGCCAATGACATGCCTCTGGGGAGCTCTAAATCAACCCCGAATATTGTGTTAAACTTTGTACCTGCTCATTAGGTAACTAGTTAGCATTGTTGAAAATGTGGCCGAACGAAATGAGAACTTCGTTTTGTAGTTATTAAGCTCTGTCGTTTTATTTGCACAGCTGAAAGTTAATTTGTGATGCAAAGATAAGAGTAATGAATCTGTGGTTGCGCACATGCGCTCCACATACAAGTCCTGAAACGTGGTATAGAAGTTATTCCGCCGATCGCTTTAAATACAACTTCCAAACATGTCAGGTTGGAACAGTCGTTCCCCTGGTCATAACTCCCGACCAGGTGGGTAGTTACCATTTTCCTCACTGTCGTCAATCGGCCTACTGGCCTCATTATCACTTCTCCTATTCAAGATGTAAACAAAAGTAACTAACCAACGGTGTGTGCGTGAATAAATATCTGAATTTGTGATATTTCTGAGTAAGGATCCGAAACCACAAAATATTAGTACTACAACTAGTTTATTGTGAAAAACTAAAACCGCGCTAAAAATGCTAGGTATCAAAACTGACTCGTGATTCTATAAAATATTACAGAAATGTCTGACATGCTGTCAGTGCCGTGGGAAATGAATTAATGGCTGGTTTAATTAAAATTCACGTTCGTTCCGTTCCGATATCCGATATTTCCACGGTAATTCGCCTGTTTCTGGTGGTTATTTAATTTAGTTCGTATTATTAGCGCTTAAGGAGGGACAATTTATATTTTTGGTTCCCGTTCATTAGTTTCCGTAGTGATCTTGTTCTAACCACGTTCTAACAGTTCGTCCAGTGTATTAGTCAGTCTCTCTCTCTCTTTTCGTGTGGGACACCGAGTCGTCCAACGACCCGATGAACCCTGGTGTCAAAGTTTTTCAACCGCCTACTACCACTAGTAGGCCTCTGACATGGTTGTGTTACGACCGCCGTCTAAGTAATCATAGAAAGCAACCGGGACCGACGGCTTAACGTGCCCTCCGAAGCACGGAACCTTTTCTTTTCGGACAATCAGTTGGTTCACCCTGCAATGTCCTAACCAGACCGGGAACAAATTCACAAAGAGAACAATATCAACTTTTTTTGAGTACCCACCCAGAATCGAACCCGGAACCTTTGCGTCGCAGGCAGTCGCACTACCACTGCGCCACATCGGTCGTCATTATTAGTCAGTATAAATACGGTTAGATTAAAAAGCGTAAAAAATCGAAGTCTCGGTATTATTTTCGGTATCGATGCGATAAACAAAATGTACTTACTAAGAGATTACAGTTGTATTCTACCAATCAGGCTTTACAACTAATACATAACTACTAATGTCCTTATTATTAATCTTCTTCTTCTTTTCGTGTGGGACACAGAGTCGACGAACGACCTGATGACCCCTGGTGTCAAGAGTTTTTCAACCGCCCACTACTACAAGTAGGCCTCTAACATGGTTGTGTAGCAACCGCCGTCTAAGTAAGCATAGACGGTAACCGGGACCGACGGCTTAACGTGCCCTCCGAAGCACGGAACCATCTTTCTTGCAGACAATCAGGTGGTTCTACCTGCAATGTCCAAACCAGACTGGAAACGAATTCACAAAGTGCTAATATCAGTTTGTGAGTGCCCCACCCGGAACCTTTGCGTCGCAGGCAGTCGTACTACAACTACGCCACATAGGACTAATTATTATTGCAGCCACATAAAACAAAATACTGATGAATTTTTCATTGTTCCTATAAGGGATACTTGAAAACCCAGGTACAAAAACCAGGTACATCCAATTCAGATGCTTATCCGGTATTGTGTCCGGGTCCGGCCCGGCGCAGTGCCGGCGGCCGGTCGTAAAGCGAAGCTGTCAATTTGTATTTAATCTTCTTTATACCGACTGCCGCCTTACATGCAGTACTATTATTGCGCGATGCACAGTATTGTATTGCTCAATTGGATAAATATATGTCCTTTTCTAATATATTCATTTTTATTTCAGGTAATTTCGAGATCCCTTTTCGCTTACTGTAAGTATTTTTTTACCTGTTTTAAACTTTCGCGGTCACACATAATAACTAATTAAATGTTGTTCTGTGATCATGGCCCATACAACTGGGCCGAAATAATCGACAATGAAATAAAAACAAGAACCTCATTTTAGTATTTTGAGTTTTTTTTTCCCCGACTGCACAATATGAAAGTTTTTCTCCACTAGCACAACAAGTTGGAATTGTAACAACTATAGTGTAATGTAAGGCGGTTCTCTCACTTGTCGTTGTGTCGTTCCGTTCTTTTAACGCAACGTAACGCATCCGTCTCTCAGACGAAAAGAAATAGCGAATTTTGAACGATGTTATTCCCATACAAATACAGCTACGGTGGAATTTACGGTGCGTAACGGACGCGTGTGTCAAACGACTTGAACGTATTTGTATGGGAATAAGATCGGAATGCGCAATTTCCTTTCGTCTGACAAACGCATGCGTTACGTTTCGTTGAAAGAACGGAACGACACGACGACAAGTGCGCAAACCGCCTAAGTTTTACTTCCCTGACACACATAACCAAACTTACTACGAGCCTGCACTGTACAACGAAACTTAAAAATAAGTCGTCAAAATAAACTTAGTAATTAGACCCGGTAAAAGTTTCGCAATACACTCGATTTTCCCTCTAAATTTTACAACATGTTCCTGGTAGAAACATGAGGCAAGCAGTCAGATTTGACATATTATTTAGGTGAAATAACGATGTGAGTTTTCAAGTGCGATGATCTTACATAATTTATTTCATCACAGTTTTTTTCGTAATTTTCTGTATTTAATATTTATAATATATTTAATATAAGAATTTATTCTTTCCTCTGGTTCTATCAATCATAGTCGATCCAGGCAAAAACATGTAATTATTGTAGCTTATATTTTGTCCTATCGAAGGACTCTCCTTATTATTATCAAAGCTTTCGTAAGATTGACTTTGTATCCATCACCTACTATACTACAATTTGTTAAGGCAGAGAAATGGCCGATCAAACCATGAGTCAGATATTATTTTATGGGATGCGATGCGACGCCTAAATACCTTACGCCTTGCACCTAAAAAAATGTACGGAGCTATTTATTATTTTACATACTTCTGTTTGGATAACGCAACGTTGAAAAGTACAGCATTTTTCTGTAGACTACACCACCACCAACTCGTAGAATGACAAACCGCAGCTAGTCACACTTGTGCGTGTGAAGTCTCTATAAATTTGGAAAAAAAACATGCCAGTTTGCTTCGGGGTAAGCTGGAGCAATATCATAACTAACGTAAGAATGGAACCCTGGAGGAACTAAAAGAATTAAGCTAAAATCGCTGTGCAGCAAAGTATGTATAGCCAATATGCCATTTGGAAAACTAAAAATAAATCAATAAAGCGGGACGATGTATGAAGTAACTTTTGTCACTAAAACATGTTTTACAAAGTAATGTTCATATATTATTCCTTGCGAATCCAGAGTAAAAAAAGGTTTTTGAAACTGTATAGAAATACTATAACTTCCATTTTAATATTTATGCAAGAAAAATACTGAATAGTACGATATAAAGTACCTAGTCAGCAGCGGTTGTACAGAGTGGCCATAAAAAGAAGTGATGTTATTTTAATGCATAGTCGCAAACCCTTTTTAAAAGTAAATAAAAAAAAAAACTTCTTGTGTTGTGATGCTCGTCTTATCTCCTTCATCCAAATTTTTTATGATCCCTAATTTGCTTAACTTCCACATTACAAACAAGCCAAAACCGAAAATAAGACATCGATTAAGGGTCTTAATTTCCGTTCAATGAATATGTAACGACGGAAAGTGGGGAAGTTTTTTCAGTTAACCGAAAAGCGGGGAGATCCAGGAATCACCAGTGATCTTGGGGAGCGTGTAATCGAACCCTTGTTAGCATAATGAAGTCCTACGCTATAAAATTCGAGCTTCCACACTTGGACGTAACGATACTAGATGTACGAACATCTAGGAAACAGTGGCTTCTAACTGAAAAAAATATTAGCCACTTAAAAACTTCATTATAAAAGTGTTTCGATTTATTTTATTTTATACTTTATTGCACATCTTACAAAAGGCGGGCCTAATGCCACGCGGCATTCTCTACCGACCAACCAGAGGGTAAACAGAGAGAAAAAGAAGCGGGTGCACTAGAAAGTAAGAATTAAAAAAACAAAAAAGGAAAACAACATGTCGTACTACTATCAAAATAAGTACCTACAAAACCATGATTATTATTTATAAAAATATACTTTTAAAAATACTAATACCAATAAATAATAGATAAATTGATGATTTCGATCATTGCGGTAGCTAACTTAAAAATACTGGCCAGGTTCAAAAACTTTAAAGTTTTAAAAAAAGTGTCCCAATTTCAAATCTTTGTTTTTTTATTATTATCCAAGCAAGTCAAGCCTGCGTGGAAAAAGAAAGGTGTGGAAATTGAGGGCGCCTTTGCGCTTCAGTATGAGAAATTTCATAGCAACCTATATGAAAAACTGATTAGTTCACGTTTTGCCCACGCCTATTCTTTTTCCGCACAGACTCTATCTATTTCTTCTATTTTAATAATTAAATAATAATTAAAATAGCCCAAAATATTTTTATATCCTTTCTTATCTTAGCTTGATCGGCAAAGGCAGATTTATTTCATACAGAAAAAATAAAATTACGAAGCCGTAAAAGCTTAGGTAGCTATGTCTTGTCTATACTAAGTATACTTACTATATAGGATTGGATAGTTTCAGGTCATAAACCTTCGTAGTGCATTCCACTGGAATGGTCTTTTTATGTCAATTTTATAAAGATTGGAAGCTGTAAAATCTAAAGTGCATTTATTTTAAAACCTGAAAATTCAACCTTATTTACTGCTCTCACGCGAGCGGTTCAGTTTTACGGCATCTCTACACATATTTATTCGAAATCGAAATATTCAAGTACCTACTATGGGGCTAGAAAAAGCTCTTCCTAGATAATTTGGCATGAAATGAGAAAAAAACTAAGCTAAAGTTTTTGATAGTGCCTTTTATAGTACCGCCGCCGAGAGAAGTCGTATTTGACAGCTGTCAGATTCGTGATAATACTATGGCAGAGGGTCCATTTTCCTTTGTTGATATCTCTTTTAGTATGGAGATGACAGCTGTCAAAACCGACTTCTCTCGGCGGCGGTACTATAATAAAAGGATTGTTTCATGAGCCTAGTTCATAACTTAGTACAAGAATTCACTCAGAGGAAAAAAAAAAACTTTAAAATGTGTATACTACGTGCTAGCTCCAGCATGCTATGAGGTCCTAATTTCTTCGATGCGTTTGACTCTTCCAGAATCCGTTTTTTGTAAAGGCTGACAGCCGTGTAGAGTACAGAAGTTTGATTGGTAGATGATGGTACACCCAAGTTTGATGGAAGCGGAATGGGATTTTTACGGCAGCAAGTTAAGTAGGTCGCTTCACCCTATTTGTTTACAGGAAAATAAGATAATTTAAATTTGCTGCAGTATAAGTGGGTAGCATTTAAGTAAGTAACAGTGACTACGACTATAAAATGCAGAACAGCCGTTAAGAACAGATAGCTATTACCTCCAGACCCATAACCAGATACCTAAAAGATAGCAGTCTGAAATATCCGATGTTTGTCTGGTTCACTGGGTCGTTCCAAAACTTAGTTCTTGGTTCAATCAATTTTAAATAGTTCGTTGTTCCGTCAAATTTGAAATCTCTATCAGGAAACTTCAATTTTTAAAGCTTTTATTTTTACAACCAGTCGAACACCCAAGTTCTAGATTGGTTCTAGAATGTTGATCTAGGTAAGGTAAGGAATTTACTAGACGACCGAACACCAATCTCAGTTGGAGTGAAGTAGTAAATGAAGGTAGTTCGTTAAACTTTATCGGGGATCTAGTTTTTAACTGCTATGTTCCAATTTCTACATTTCGAATCTTAGGTAGCAGTTTTTATTTACTATGAGAAAGGCAATGCGTTTCTTTCATCCTAGCGACTCGGCTAGCGGATTCACTCCCTGCTACTCGTTTCTCCATGGGAATAAGGTGTATTCCCGTAGTTAATGATCAGGAATAAAGTAGGTTTCCGACTGTGAAAGAATTTTCAGTGAAGTAGTTCAAAGATTACGTGCATAGTTTCCTTTATATTAAAGGCTAACACAGAATACCAACTATGGTAATAGTATGATTGGATGAAGTAAGTTGTAGATAATAGTCAAATGTATTTTCTTTTTGAATTTATCTTTATACCCATTGTTTTGTTTACGCCGTGGATCTTTTCCCCGTTCCCGTTGTCAAGCAATAACCAGCGGACGGAGTGAGTCACATACCGCGGCGCCACATTTGTCAAAGCTAAGACTCCGGCCGTCTGCGAGACTACGATCTATTGTAATAATCGAGATGGCTAGATAGTTTAAGATGCTCACACCATAAAAGAAATACCCAAAGTAGGAAAGCTGCAATAACAACCAAGCGAACTCAAGAAGGCAATACATACGTGCGTGACTTGGTAAAAGTTATTTAGCTTGTTATTCAGTTTAATTTAAAAGTTGTTTAGTTTATTTTATGTAGTATTATATTATAATGTTATATAATATAAAATAAAATAAATTCAATGTTTTTGGTTGCTCAATATGTCAGTAATGTGAGTTAATATTTTCTAGTGAGTAAGCGCGTGAGTAAGCAGACAAATATAAACTTAATTTTGCTCCTTTTCGATTGTTTGAATACGTCTAACTTATAACTGGTTCAAAAGTTAGACTTCTGTTTATTGTGAAAATGTCTACGATATCGTTTTGTGGTAATATATTGAAGAGGCAGCTAAAATCTTAAGACATTTACAGCTGGAATGTTTATATACAATAACAGCCATGCCATGCCATGCTGAACATGGGCTTCCCCATTTGGGGGGTATTGTCATACTCACCATGCTTCGCGTAGTGCAAGATATTGCTTGCATAGGGAACGCTTCTGCCCATTCCCTGGATGATTTTTTTCCTCAGTCGCTTTTCACGACACCCACGGATAATATTGGGATGATGCTATTCTTAGCCGGCATCACACGACTGAAATGTTTAATGGTTTTTTACTTACCAAAAAAATACAATACAAACTCTTAGCGATTGAAGTTTCTAAGCTCGCAAATAAATAATTTCAGCTTAAACTTGTTTTAATTTCAGCTTAAAGAAATGGTGTGATGCTATTCTAAGCCGGCATCACACGCCATATTATTAATTCAAGCGGCATGTATTTTAAAATACAGGATCGTAATTTCATACATACTGAAAAAATACTTAATGAGTCGTTTGAAATATTTTCCGTCAACCCTTATTCAAGAGAAACCCTAGCTAACACTCGCTGTGACAGGCTGTTTTTGCAAGAAGATAATCCACAAAAAATCATCGTCCCGATGTCCTGCAGGAAGACTGAAGCCCATTTAGAGGGCACTGAGCAGGGAGCATAATCCTTTTCAAACTATTTTTTCCTTCTCTGGCCCCTAAAATCTGCTGACAGCTTTTTGCACTGGGACGAGAAGGATTAGGGAATTTGTCCCGACACTTTCCTTCATTTTTTGGTCGTGGTTTAATTTAGGAAGCACTTAGATGTTGTTTTAATAAATTAAAATGTTTGCTACAAAATATCGTGTACACAATCTGCGCAGAAAACAAATTATTTTTTTTACAATTATTTTGATTGCTAAAATTGTTCTGTGAATACAACACCTTACTTCTTGGTAATACATTGGACCCGCCAGCCATTTAAGTGCATTGAATTAATATAGGTAGGTGCTAACCTACACAATTACCTATTATACGGGCTGGAAAAAAATGTTGCAATTTTAAGGGGTTAACCAGTTTTTGAAACTAATAATCTTTCCCCAAGGGACATGGGTCGAAATATGAAAAACATTTTTCATGGCAACAATTTTTATTTCGCATTCGACGTATGGGTACTTGAAGAAAGATGATTTTTTTCATAGACTGTAACCAGTTACAATATTTGCAGTGATTCTTTTACATTCTGTCTTTTTTATGGGGAGGTCCATTTCAACAGTGGACTGTTGTGGCTGTTTATGTAACGTATTTGTAAGAAGAAAAATTTGACTCACATGAAGAACTCTTAAGCCGTCCCGCTTGCTGTCTATGATAACTTAGACGGGGGTCGTTACACAACCACTATACTAGTAGTAGTCGGCGGTTGAAAAACTCTGAGACCAGGATTCATCGGGTCGTTGACGATTCGGTGTCCCACACGAAAAGAGAGGACAGAAAATATCAAATCTCCGGCAAATACCGGCTCCCAAATGTCCGTCTGTTGTATTGTCACCGGCTGCAGTTCCTATTTCCGCATTACCCTCTAATCTGGCGTTATTAATATCCGTTGTTCCACCCCATTCGGCATCGGATTTGGTCCGCTCGTCCGTCTCTGTCTCTGTCACTCAGCTTCTTGCATCCCGCCTCTATTAATAAAGATTTCCCTCGGTCCCTGTAATGCTGTGTAGGGTTGCCAGATGAATGTTAGTGCGTACTGTACTTCAGATCTTTTTTAAGACTTTTTTTTGGCAACTCCTTAAATTTTAATACGGTCATTTAATTTATCAAAACTATAGTACTATCACATCATGATCCGTCAATGTAAAAAGAAAGAATTTGTATATCAAAATATTCTTCTTTTTTCAATAAAAAAAAATGTATTGATAGAAAACCGGCTCTTAAATATGTGTCCACGGTTACTCATTTTTATACAGATATATTTTACTAGTGACCAGTACCAAAAACCCAGGACGGGCTGGTGATAAGGAAGAACTTTCCATAAGGAACATAGGTCGGAATAAGAAAAATGAAAGGATTCTTTACGTAGAAAATGTACAAGCCAACTATGTCAATTTGTATGGCACTTTTTTCATTGCGAAAACAACAAACGTTGTTCCAGTCCTTCATGAGTTTTCGGTTACTGGTTAAATTTCAGTAAAATAAGAATAATATTGCTTTTGCTATGAGTGATTGAATAAAGTCGGTGGCCAAACATTATTTGTTCCCGTTCAATTCGTTTAAAGAACTTGAGGTTGATGCTGTGTAAATCATTAATATACTTACGACAAATACAGTAGCGTGATAAACGGAGGGCACCTTATCAACAACCTTCGGTTTGCCGATGATACCACGATTATAGGTGCCAACGAAAAGGAACTTGCGGAATTGTTACAGCGGCTAGAGACTGTGAGCGCTGATTATGGCCTAAAAGTAAATTTCAGTAAAACAAAACTGATGTTCGTTGATAGAGGCAACAACTTAAGTAGGACGTTTGAACTGCGTGATCTGGACTCGGTCGAACAGTTCGTGTACTTAGGGTCAATGATACGCAGTGACGGCAACTGTGAAAATGAAGTCGTTCGACGTGCTCAGATGGCCAAGGCTGCAGTGAAACGGCTTGAGAAGATTTGGAAAAATCGAAACATCTTCCGCAACACTAAAGTGAGACTCATGCGAACCCTCATATTCTCAATATTCCTGTATGCTGCCGAGACCTGGACGCTAAAAGCTAAACTTAGAGCTAAAATTGATGCGTTCGAAATGTGGTGCTGGCGTAAAATGTTAGGCATCTCATGGACTGCTCGCCGCACCAACGCATCAATCCTTGAACAGCTCAAGATCAAAGAACGCCTCTCTACTACATGCCTCCGACGCTCGCTTACTTTTCTTGGCCATGTGGCTAGACGGGAGCCCGATAATCTTGAGAAGCTCATACTGGTTGGCCGCATGGAAGGGAGAAGGAGCCGAGGCAGAGCGCCTTTCCGCTGGACAGATGCCATACTGGAAGCAATAGGCTGCAATACACAACAGGCGATGCACCGGGCTCAGGATAGAGTGTCCTGGAGACAAACCATATCTGGAGCTGCTTTTGGTGGTCACGACCCTCAGCCTTGAGGAAACGACGCAGAAGAAGAAGAAGAAGATAAACGGATTTCTCTCTGAAACCTAAGGCGGTTCTTCTACCTGTCGTCCGTCGCTGCCCTTTTTTAACGATTCCTATACAACTCGCACCCTAAACGCACCGTACCCGTATTTGTATGGAAAAGATCGGAATTCGCAATTTACTTTCGTCTGACAGACGCATGCGTTACGGTGCGTTAAAAATACGCAGCGACGGACGACAAGTGGGTAAAGCGCCTTAGAGTACTTGTCGAAGATTTAGTCATGTCAGCAGTAAGTTACGGAGGGCACGTTAAGCCGTCGGTCCCGTTTGCTGTCTATAATTACTTAGATGGCGGTCGTTACACAACCATGTAAGAGGCCTATTACTAGGCGGTTGAAAAACTCTGACACCAGGGTTCATCGGGTCGTTGGATGACTCGGTGTCCCGCACTAAAAGAGAGCAGTAAGTACCTCCTGGCAATACTCCCAAACTATTGTTTTCCTGCAACTACTTGTCTATTTCCAAGTAAATATCCTCCAGTTTCGGTGCAGGGATTCTGACACGGCACTGTCTGAAAGTACTTGCTGGGAGAGTATTGCAAAATTTAATTAAAGCCAGACCCTAGACAAAACCTGATGTTAGAGAAACAAAAATAATAAAATATTTTCTCTTTTAGTGAAAATTTTATACACCATTTTTGCAGCAGAGAAAGAAAGACGTTGGAGATTTAATAGTTTGAATATGCATCAGAGATTGGGGGAAAACTAAATTTTCGCGAGTGATCTTTACGCAGCAGAACCCTTGACATAAACATGTATACCTACTGTCTGTACCTAGATACTCTTCACCCTCACTCATTATTTGAGTCAGCTGTTATTTACCTTATGAGCTTACGGAAACAAGAAGGGGGGCATTGTGGACACTGGGGGTAATGTGGACACTGTGACCATTGACTGTGATTCAGTACAACTGCAAGGGTAATTCAGGGGAACTGCAGAGGTAATTCAGTGAAAAATATGAGTATTCAGTAAATGGAGTGGAATAAATAGTCTTTTCTTTCTTTTCGTGTGAGACACCGAGTCGTCTAACGACCCGATGAACCCTGGTGTCAGAGTTTTTCAACAGAGTGGAATAGTAATATCTTTATAACACTTTGTAAAGTCTCTCAACAACAATTTAAGATTAAATCTTTTTACTAAGTGTCTCAGTCAATATAAAATGAAATACTTAGCTAGAAATTAAATCTATAATGCATAAAAAATTTATGGGTATTAAAAATGATAACTTTACTGACATAGCAGTAGAGAATGATCAATAGAAAAACCGTCCAGGTAATACTCGTAAACTCTCCACAGTAAAATTAAAGACTTGTTGCTACGTTACTACTTGTACTCTTAAATTATTCCTTGTGATGTCCACTAAAACTTATCTCGAGGATTTCACTACATCTCGAGCGAGTTCATAAAGCGCCGTGCACTCGTAGAAAACGCCGGCAAGTATGTAATACCTATCTGTTTAAATCTCTGCCGCTCCCTCTGGACACTTTAGTGTTATGGCCCTCTCGCGTTCCTGCTCTCCTAGTACCGATAAAGGTGAAATCAAATGTTTTCTGTTTAAACGGTCCTTAGTAATAGGACGATATACTTTGGACCCGATGAAAGACAATTTGAAAGATTGATAAAGCAGTCTTATTAATAAATCAAAGCAGAATTTTATATAATACTCTCGTATTGGATAACAAAATGTTGTTCCGTTGCTAGATATATTTATTTATTTACCTAGGGAAGTTGTATTGAGTTGTAATATTTTCCGAAAAAAAGATTGTCATAATGTTAGAAAGGTCCCAACAAAATATCACTGAAAGGAACGAGGAAAATATTATTATTTCAAGAAGGCTTTCGTCAATCAGGTCATGCGTCCAAATAGAAGTGAACAGCACTTGTTCACGGCTTAGTTGCTATGGAGGACTTCTCAACGTATCCGGATTATCATATTTTATTTTCCCGGAAATGTTCGCAACTTCCTCGTCCCGGATTTAGGAACGACAGATGGATTAGTGGTATTGCTTTGGTTACATTGTGATCAGTGAAACTTTAAAATTATGTTGACTATTAGTTTTTATATTATTCAGATCGTTTGAAAACCTTTTACTTTCTTGTAAAATTACGGCAGTAATTTATAATAGAATATATCGTCCATCGTTTCAAATTTCTTTCTAAAATTCTAACAATGCTAGAGTAAAACTTTTCTGTTCTTCAAATGTGTTCGTCCATCTAAAGCAACTTGGCAAAGTTCGCGTCTCCATACCTCCTGCCAAGTCTGTAAGTCTGTGGTCAAACGCCTTTAAACTACTCTCCGGCACGAACTAACTCCTTGATTATTTTTCTTCTTTACTATGGGAACATTTGAGACTTTATAAAGTCTTCAGACGGTCATTTCTCACGGATTTTCTCCAGAAATTTGATATAGAGAGGACTTGAACAAGTTAGTTGAAGAGAATCGAACTCTATTTCGTTAGAAGTTTGTGACTAAGTCTCAGTCCTTCTAGTTCGTTCCATATTATTATATTCCTGCTATTAAATTAAACAATAGTAGACCTCTATTAATGGTAGCGGTCAAGCATTCACTGACCGTCGGCGGTTCTTGTAGAACTACTAAACACAAACAATGCGGAATCCTTTGAGATTCCGTCTTACAAACGACAAATTCAACCCACATTCAATTTGATTTACTTTCCACTATTGTCCTCGGCTCATAGAAATTCCTACTTTACAGCTTACCAAACAGAACTCCAAATCAAATGATGGAAAGTCGAGTTGACTTCATTCTAACGCAGTGTAACATTATTTGAGAGACCTTAGTTGCTTGTCCCAAGATTTTGTAAGGACTATAGTCTGTCCATCCATTGTAACTAGATCTGCCCTGCCCTTCAGAATGTTTCACTATCTCGGAGGTAAAGGGATGTTTAATGCTAGTGCAGAGGTCAAAGATAATAGGTGATAATGTACGTCTAGAGGCTCCCTTAGGGACATTTAACAGAGAATTCGGGTCTTAACGCTTAGCCCTGTAATTACTAGGGCAGTATACTTTAGGATATGGTGATGTAGGATTGCAGGGAGAGCGATTGTTTTGTTTTGTTGTGGGCGGCTTTCAATTGAAATTGTTGTATAAAAGGGTCAAATCGTATTAGTTTTTATGAAAACAATACGACAATAGTGCTTTCCAGATGAGTTATAAAAGTCTCTAGGTACATGTTTATTATTATATCCAAACATTGTGACACATCTTCTTATGATAGCTCTACTCTGAAACCAGCTTACTTTTCCTCTCGTAATAGGGAGGTTTATTTACCTATAAGTAACTACTGGTGAACAGCCTTTTTAGAAACCTGAATTTGATGATCCCATATAGAGTGCGTCTTACTAGGTGTACGAACGTTTGGCACGTGTACGAATACAGCTCTCTACCCCAGTCCTCTATCGGCATCACTGTCAATCAGTAGCAAAACGACAGACATGAAACTTTTGCTTACGCTGCTGGTCACAACGGTTTGGAGCGATACAGGTGGAAATTTTACTAGTAACCGTAAGTGAAATTTCAAGACGGACTGGCAATAAGGAACAACTTTCCTTAACATAGGTTGAAATATGACAAAAATATTTTGAGTTTCCATAGTAACTCAAATCAGCTGTTCGGCAGTTTAGTATGGCAGGTTTATTTCTTTTCGAATTTCGACCTTTGTTCCTTGGGGAAAGTTGTTCCCCAACACTAGCCCGTCTTGAGTTTTTGCTATAGGTCACCAGTGAAATTTTACCCTATACGGGGTCAACTAGCGACCCTTGAACTAGCTTGGTACTTTTATTGGGTATCTCGATGTGCTACTGATAGGTGGTTGTTACATAGTGTGCTCGATCTAAGCGGATTTTCAGATCAGTCTAGTTGCACAAGGAGGATATTGTTTTCACAAACAGTGTCCTCGATTCTGCGCGACATTTCTTTAGCTAATTTCTATGTATGGTGCATAAAATCAGCTACAAATATTTTAAAGGGTTAACCAGAGCGGGAAATAGAACAACTTTCTCCAAAGAACATAGATCGGGACATGAAAAAGAATTGGACCTTTTAATTTGACTTGGTCGGTTGGGACATTTTGTATGGGTCTAAATTTTTATATTATATTTCTGGAGGACAGTTGTGCAGTTGCATTAATGTACCTCTATCAAACTGTTGGTATCCCAAGTACAATTTTGTTTATTTATTCATTAACTGGTTGACCCCTTTAATATTTTGCCATACCAATCAAGCTTGGCAGGTGGATTGGCGCGCGCGGTGCAAGCTGTTGCATTCACAGGGAAACCTGCTGCCCATTCCCTGGATGATTATCCCTTAGTAGGTTTAAACGACAAGCAGTGCCGGCTTTTAAAAGCATCACCCCAATTCTAGTCACACTGCAAATAAAATATTGCTTAAATATGAAATGATTTGTCGCGCAAGTTCTTATAAAATCTTCAATTAAAATCTTTAAAAAATCAGTTGCGCGACTTGACTGCTTTAAAATACTTTAAATAAAGTAACCGACGTCACTTTTTTGCTACAAATATCAACTGTACATTCAGGTATTTTTTGTTTTGATAAACGAAATTAAAATGAATGTATAATCTTTGCCGTGTGATGCCGGCTTAGAATAGCATCACCCCATTTCTTTCCCGTGGGATTCGTAAGAGGTGACTAAGGGACTTGAGGGTGTGTATCGCAATTTTAGGCGATGGGCTGACAATCTGTCACTATGGCGATACACAATTTTCCGAATGACCCTTAAATATATGTCAGACGTGGCGTAAATGTCCGTTTTTGCGGCTGTTTACGCTCTGCCTACCCCGCAAGGGATAATATACGTGATATGTGTATGTATAATCTACTCACTACACATCACGTCTCTATCCTTTGCCGTAAAACACGGTCGCTACCGCCACGATTTGAAGGCTTTTAAAAAAAAAGTCGTGCATCACTAAAGGGACAGTTTCTCACCCTGTCGCCTATCATATAAAGAGTGATTTCTGACTCGACATATTTTTAAACATCTTACACATGAAAATGTTTTGTTGTTTTCAATGTGTTTGTTTTAGGAACGTATTGTCACATGCACAACAACTTTTGCGTTTAGTCCTATACGTTCTTTCCAGAACAACTACGCCCAGTCGCGCCCCAAGCCCTTGCTACCCAACAAACGGTTAGATGCAGGTTTCAAAGCCCCGGGGCTTAAGTAAGTCGTATAATCGAGTCCAGCAAAAAAAACATATTTGCGGACGGACGTATAATCAGAACATCCTCACAATCTGGGTACATAACAAGATTCAAGAGCAAAGGCCGCATCATTATCACAGTCTTACCAGCTAATCCGTTTAGGTCTTGGGTAATCTAGACTCGACCCTACCCGTTAGTACTAACCTCATGAAATGTACCAGATAACACTTAACCGCTGCCTTATGTACGAAATATCTTTCAAATACAACAAGGGTCTGAACCACACAGAATTTTAGTGGTCTGAATACGCCAACGTTTCCACGCGGAAGTTCAGAGTGTTCAAATAATATGACAGCAAAGATTTTCCCCTCAAGTTATCTATTACTGGCCTGATGGTATAGCGGATAGTACCCCTGCCTGCTACGCCGAGGGTCGTGGCCTAGATCCCCACAAGAGACAAATATTTGTTAAGTCGTTTGCAGATATTAGTGTTTTATCTGGGTGTTTTCTATGTATAGTATGTATAGTATATATTTACAAAAATAAAGTAAATAAGTATTGATAGCAGCTATCTTGTTCCCATAGTACAAGCTTTGCTTAGTTCGAGGCTAGGTGGCGCTGAGTGAATTGTCCAGGATATTTATTTATCTTTCATATTATACGAAACAATAAAAATCTTTAAGTAAAAATCTGCAAAAACATTGTACGGCGATAAGTTCTGACCTGGACGCGTCATGAGTTATAAAGTCTAAAATGTAGGGAATTCAAGATGGCGGATGTTGATTAATTTCACTTATTTGCGTGAGTTTGCGTAGTTTCGTCTTTCAGAATAAATATCACGTACCTATATTACATATTTTTCTATTCCGTTTAATTTTATAAATTTAGTTTATTTAGGTATCCGGGACAATCCTGATACAATCTCATGCTACCCTAAACCGCTGGTATCTCGCCGTCCAGCCCACCTGCATAAATATTCAGCAAGGGCTGAGAATCTCTTATTAATGAAAAAGGGTCACGAGGTATTTTAATTCAACTAGGTGTTAAGGCTTTCAGTGGTATCCTTACACGCAGAAAAGATTTCGCGGTGAATGTTCAGGATTTTTGGTGGAAATGAGAAAAGCGTTGCGCTTGTGAATAAAATCTTGGCTCTGGGAATAGAGGACCTGAAAAGGTAGCCTAGGAGGTAAATAGAGAAAGACTTTGAATGATTGTGAAGCGATCTAGCTGTTTTTGTGGCAGCATGACAAGAGATTTATCTAAGAAATTAAGTGAGTATGAGTTTTAGGTAGTACCTGACAAATGGTCTTATTTACTATGGCAATGGCAATGGCCTTTTTTTAAATTATGGGTTTCCTCTTGACTCTAGTCTAGGTCATAGGACAGAGACAGAAGAGGGTCTAAGATGGAGCGAGCTCACCCAGAAGAAGCCTGTTCACTCTTACTTTGAGGAGATTAGGGTTGAATGCGTTTGGAAACACAGACGCAGGTAGTGGCCAATGGCAAATTCGTAGTAATTTTAATTCGTTTAGTTATTGATACAGTCCTACGTGTTTGATAGACTAGTTTTAATAAGTACAAGAACGATCTGAATTTATTAGTCTAAAAGCTTTTTAGGCGGTTTAAGTCACTGGCTATTCTGAGTTTAAGGCTATTCAAGATGGGCCCAAATTTTTGTCCTCGATTATACTAGTCATTTTGTGTTTTCTTATTAAGACGTTTAACGACTTATGAAATGATTTCATCATTTTGAGATTTGGATACGATTTAGTAGGTATTTATCACATTAAGACTATGTAAGACCGACCCGTCTTACCGACTTATTTATATTAAGAGCATTTCGTAAATCTATAGCTTAAAAGTTTTAATCCCATTTTGTTACAAGAAAGTTGTCACGGAACAAGCTTACACCGTTTCAAGACTTCCTAGAAACGAACACGGTGCAATAGGTTGTTCTACATCGCTCTGGAAGTCGTAAAAAACTTACCTTTAATTCTAAACATTTTCTTTGTACTCCGAAAACTTGTTAATGTGTACTTTAATAAAGCAATCATCAACCTAAATACGCAAGTTAACTTTCAAAATTTATAAAAATAATGGTCGTTTTTCCCGGCAGTGGTTTCCCTCGCTAATTACGTGCTTCTGTAACAGTGTGGTGCCGGCTGAGAATAGCATCACCCCATATCTACCCGTGAGCTACCCTTCGACTACGGGATGAATCCAGGGAAGGGGCAGCAGCGTTATCTGTATATAGGTACAACACCTTGCCTTCGCCTGCCAAGCGTGATAAGTATGGCAAATACCATCTTCAGTGGGGGAGGCCCATGTTTAGTAGAGGACTATATAATTTAATTATTGTGTCATAGTATTAGTTATAGTAGAACGTGCTGCTACTGTTTTCCAACGGGAATGAGGCGGGTTCGAAAAATATAAATGTTCTTCAAAATGAAATATTGGACAGCAGCAGTAAAAAGGTTTCGTACCCACCCGTATATTAGAACTCTGTGGAACCATGCTGTTTAAAGTTCTCATCGGATTAAGTTGCACTTAAAAGCTAAAGTTTCTACTATAACGTAGGCAGGTAGTTATTTAGTTCTTCAGTTGTTCTGTTGTGCTGTTTTCCATCATTGTGTAAAAGTAATATTAGCTTTTATTGATATTGCATTGATAGATAAACCGTTGTTGATTGAACGATACAAAGTAACTTAGCTCGTAGAAACGTAATGTGATCAGTAAATTCTGGTATTGTAAGTATTTGCAAGGTTCTCATTACATACGTACATTAACCACACAATAATCCACTGCTGGACATGGGCTTTCCCTATTGCCATACTTTCCACGCTTGGCAAGCAAATTAGCGAGCGTTGTCCAAGATATTCTTTCGCAGGCAAATGCTGTCGTTCAGTCGCTTTTTACGACACCCACGGGTTGTATTGGGGTGATGCTATTCTAAACGTTGTGATATCCGTGTGATGCCACCCGGCAAAGCTCCTAAAAATTTGCATAAAACAAAGCTGTTTGCGATTTTGAGTAGGTACCGTGTAAACAAACAAAATTTTGACGTTTTCCTTGATATTGGCACCAAAATTGCTAAACATTAAACTACTAAACCGACACTCATTTCCGACGTAATCCTTGTTCATCCTTGTAACGTGTGTGTTTCGCTCGTATTTGCGTATTTACAATTTCAAACACACTCGCTACCCGTGTCGACATGCCAGATGAGACTGCTTAATGACCGGAGTTCGCTTATACGCATCTCATGCTAAACAAGTCATAGATAGAATACAATTGTTTCTGTTATTCAGGGAACCCGTAATGAAGGATCAATGATGTTGAAGTTTTTGATGCTGTTGGTACCAATCTTTACATCGACAGGTTTTCTGTTCATCTGAAAATGCTATAGTTTCCTCGTCTACTTCAAGATCAATATGTTTTAATTTTATTTGCGTATTTTGTGAATGTGTGATGTGTGATTCTACAGATGATGTGACGATAAAATTAAAAAGAATTACCAAACATTTACTATTAAAATTTATACTTCATGAAACCACATCAAAACATTCACAATCACGCTTGTTCGATTGTGTAATACGCTTTTGGCGCGTATTTACCTCACAAACACACAGGCTATTCAGATGAGACAGCAGCGTTTAATGAACGGGGTTTGTAAATACGCGTCTCATCCTGATTGGCAGGTTCTATCAACATGATTTCGACCAATTTAGGGTGGTTATTCTTAGATATTGTAAGGAAATCAAGTATCCCGCTTATCTAAACGCACTTTCCTATCATCCAAAGGTTGCCTGGTAGAGCTTGCTACCAAAGCAAGAAGGCCGCCTAGTTGTACTTTTTTTCTTTCTTTTTTATTTATTTTAAACTTACTTTGTGCAATAAAGAATTATATTATTGTAATAATGTAGCCCTTCAATAGCAACTTATGTAAAATGTGGAACATTAAAGTGTTTTACTTTCGAGAAGTAACTAAAGAAAAATGAAAATAAAATTCACTTAGTCATAAGGGCCACAAACTTTAGTCTTACGAGAAAACTACGTACAAAAATGCGTGTACAAGAATTACAAATGCTTGTACATATTTACAAGAAAAACCCTTGATGAAATATTTATATAATCTTATGGAAATAAGTGAAAGATGCTTCGTCTCGTCACCCTCAATTATAAAAAAACCTCCCTCGGAAACGTCTCGAGATCTCGCCATCGGAAATTATTTCAATTTACCAAGCAAATCATACTAAAAGGCCGGCATCACCCTAAAAACCTTCAAAGGGACCTATTTGTGACAATTGACTTTCATAGAACACATTAGAGAAGGATAGATGCACATGTAAGAAAGAGACGGAATCCTGAGGAAATGAGGAACAACATAAATATTCAGTAGAGGCATTTGCTTGGTAATGAAAAAGCTGGGGGTTTAATTCAAATTCATATAAGGTAGGTGCTCCTTGTGATGTGTTGACTTGACAGTGTCTCATGATGAGGCGCCTTAATAAACCAGGTACAAAGAAACATCCCTTATGAACACCTGGCCCGTGGGTCGACACACGAAGCGGCAATCTCCACGTATAATTCAACGTACATTGCGTAGCCTTTAGTGCTAGTTCGATTATGAGACTTACCAACTACGCAATGAACATGGAAATGTACTTGTTAATTAGGGAGTAAAGAAAACGTAACCGCTGGCGCGGAGACGGATACGGTCTGTGTTTCCTTTGAAATTTTGGCGGTGTTTCTACAAAAACGCCTAGGCTAGCTTGTGAGAATCGTAAATATGTAAAATGAAATACGAAGCTACGGCTTAAAACAATTCTTGTGTAGCGCATGATATGCCTTTGGAAGTTGTAAGCTATTGTGACTGCGCACTCACAAACATTTGATATCCTTTTAATGTTTAATGGGATTACCGTTATTTTGGCGCAAATAAAATCTGTTATCAATGATCTATGTAAGAGCACAGCTCATATAACTATCGCCTCCCAATGTAATTTTTATAATTGCTATTCCAGACTCGCTCTTTCTGTGTCTGAGGCTTAAGCATCATCGTCTTTGTTATACGTTAGAAGGGAATATTAAAGTCTCATAGTAGCGCAGTGAAACTTACCTACGCGATGCTCTGTGAGGCACGTGACAAATGAATTTCAACCCGTGTTACGCTTTATGAACATATCTTCCTGTGTCTATTATTGTATTCAATAAACACAATAATAGGCACAGTACAAATGAAAAATGCAAAAGGACACAACATCCGTTATTCGTAGCGGTAAAAACTGAAGTTTAGGTTGTGAAATTAACGTGATACTCAAATAACTTATGCTTTAAGACAGACTAATAGTGCGCGTGTATGTGTAAATAGTAAAAAGTTTGTTAGGTACCTATTTATTTATTAATTTTAATACTACCTACTCATATAGAAAATTAACCTTAGTTATTAGTTATCCAATAAATCCTGTTCGACGTTTCAATATACGGTTCGTGCACATCCAACATGGCGGCGGCCGTCCGTATCGCATCCGGTGTTGCAGCTTCCGTTCACACTTGCCCGCCTATTGCTACGGCGGCGTAGAGCCTACCAGCCTACGCCGTAGGCATAGGCATTTGTATTAGCAAATTGAAAATGAACTATATTTTTTAATTTGCTTCTAACAATGACTTGCGGTGCGTTAGTGCGTCATATTACGTTTATTACAAATTACTTAATATATCCAAGCAACAGTAACATAATAATAAATTACACAAAGCTATAAATTATTCTAATTTGTTAATTTTTGTTATCTGAATTATAATTTTCTTTTTCCTACTATATATTTCTACATTTAAGTTATTTATTATACCCAAAAGAATCTCGTGTGCAGCAGGTCCCCTATAACTGCAAATTGTTCTATTGTTCCGTTTCTCTTATCGTGATATAAAGAACCTTCATGTCAGCACTACGCATTTATCTGCACCCTCAACGTAAACCACTGCGTTTCCCGTATTGAAATACATCACAATGCCAAAATAAACGACCCCCATCGACGTATTCAATTAAGCATCATGTGATAGAGATGGGAAAACTTGAAACTGATTCGCGAATAAATCACTCACATTGATGGCTTACACGTAACTATGACTACCAAAAATTTAAATTTTCGGGATACATTTCTATATTTAAATTATATAAAATAAATAAAATCATTTTCAACAGTCTGTGAAGGGCTATTATTGTTGAAATCTGTAAAATAAAAATCAAATTGGCAATATTTATAATCAATCAGGCTACTAAAATTACCTCATCCCTTGTTAAAAATATGTTAGATATGGTAGGATATGACTGGGCATAAATACTCATAGTCTCAAAAAGAGTTGAGTGACTTAGGTCCCCCCTGCTCAGTTAGGCCCATCATCATTATTTTTATTGAGATGCCTCAAAAAAGTTTAGTGATTTGAATCCACCCTGCTCAGCAAGGCCCATTATTATTATTATTTTTACTGAGTTGCCTTATTTTGACAAAGTTGTTCACTCCGTTTCTCAGCTTCAATCTTAGTACATCACTAAACCACAGTGACCAAGAAAATCAATTACCGAGGGAGCACCGTCGTGAGAAGTCCTCATTCTTAGCAACATTTATTATTAGCTGTACTATCGGCTGTTATGAATTACTACCAAGGTACAACAATGCTGAGTTTATAATTTGACAAAAGATTAATTTGTTATTTAAGTGTTGTTTTTTGTTTACTTGTTGCAGGTAAAGTTGGAAAGAAGAGGTTAGTTAGCGGTAAAACACAGAGTTTTACTTTTTCTGCCGTTCAGACAGGACTACATCACTCCATAAAGGTCACGAGTTTGACCCCTACTAAATGCATACTGACATGACACATGACATGACTGCACTTCCGAAAGTGCAATCATAATAGCACGTTCACATTATACCTATATAGGCAGGGAAATAGAAAAAGTAGAGGGCAGTGCAAGCATGTAAACAGGTTACTCGCGCTGCTACTCGTCATCCCGCTGCCAATTGTCGTGCTCCCGCGAGTGTCGGTATTTTTTGCGCGAGTCAAAAAACGGTATCTCGTATTGCTCCGAAAAGAGCATTAGTGTGTGAATACTCACTCACGTTGATACTTCCGCGGAAGTATTTCGAGCAATATTCGCGGAAGCGGCAGGAGCAGGAGCAGGTGCACAGCGTGAACGTATCATAATGTTGTGTGATATGTTTTTGTTTATTGATGTTTTTGAATTAGGAATGAGCGTGGGAATTGTAGCATTTGTATGGGAGTGATACAACTGTTACGCTAGTACGCTAGTAAGTAGGTAAGTATTATCTTATCTGTGGTTTAGGGATTTTGAAGAATCGGGGAAAGTTCTATGACAGAATATTGGATTTGTACGTGTGACACCTCGCCCAGAAAAACGCTCTTGTTACATTTCAAAAATGCGTTATTTTTCGTGATATTTAACCATCGATAGTTGATCCATAGCACTTCAAATCTGGGAGTAAAATAAAGTAGAAAGTTAGTAAGATTTTGGAAGTAAGCATATTTTCTACTCAAACTCATACGCCAAGTTAACTTTACTGAAACTTCTGCACGGAACGATGCTACTCATCCATAACGAATGAAACTTGTCGCAAAAGTTTATGAGTGTGCTTGTCGTCATGGTTACGTACAGTTCCCTACAAATACAGTTCCCTTTATTTTGGTTGGTATATTGTATGATTTTAGTTTTCCGTCCTAATATTATGTGGGACTTGAGCTATTAAATTCAGTGCAAATATTATAAAATGAGTTCCACTCGTAAAACTGAACAACTTTCCCCATGGAACATAGGTCCAAAATAAGAAAAAAGAATTTGTACCATCCGTACAAAAATGATTTATGGGAGGTCAAATTTTTTCATATTTCGACTTTGGTAATCGAACTCATAAACCTTTGATTATTGCAAAAGGTTATTCAATTTAACTAGTATAACTCACCCTTAAAATATTTACACTGAATTTAAATGGACTTTTTAAATTACATATCCTACAATAACTAACCTTTATTATTTCGTCTATGTGAATAATTCTTCTTTTTTCTTATTTAGGTGAATATTAGAAAGTAACAACGATTTCAACGAATATAGATATTTCGTTCCGCTGTCACTGTTCCTTCGTAAAAATAAACTTTTAATTCTCAGCAGAGAAATTGAAAATTTTCTGTTTTCTTGTTTTTGTTGAAAGATGGCGTGCGGCATGCCATCGTTAGCTCAGAACTAGTAAAAACAACAATTTGAACTAAAACAACAAATTAGAATGCTAGATTTATGTATACGTCGACAGTTACAGAAGAGAAATTGCGGTTAAAGAATTTGCTGTTTAGGTGTTAAAAGAGAATTTACTTCGTTAACGATGTTGTCATAAAACTAAGAATATCTAGGTTTGTTTGGTGTCGTGTTTAGTGCCGTTAATTTGGTATAATTTAAAAAATTTCTGCAGTATAACTGTAGCAGAAGTAGGTTAGTAGTTTGATGCGTTTGTTTGAGCATTAGGGTAAAATCTACTGAATCTACATAAGGTTACTACGTTGGTGGTGTTACTAGTGGTAGTAGGCGGTTGAAAAACTCTGACACCAGGGTTCATCGGGTCGTTGGACGACTCGGTGTCCCACACGAAAAGAGAACAGTTGGTGGTATATTTAACTTAGTATTTAATGCCCAAAATAAAGCCATAGTAAATCATGTGGCGGTTTTAAAATTGGTTCTCGTGTGTGTCGGTGAAGTAAGTCGTCAAATTTTTGATATTATAAGAGGATTAAAACAATGAGAAAAATCCAAAACCGCACTGTCAAGCAAGTGTGTTTCGACACGAAGTGATGAGTCAAGAAATATTATTTCCAAAATTAATCTATTCGCCTAAAGCATTATCTATGTACCTACATAAAAATGCGGTTCAGTATTTCGTTCACATATAATTTCCAAAATACATCAAAGCCTTGCAATTATGTGCATAAAAATTCGATTCAGTATTTCGTTCACATATCATTTCCAAAATAGAGCTTTGTATTATGTGCATAAAAATGCCGTTCGGTATTTCGTTCACATCCATTAAGACCATAAAATGGAAACTTGGTCTGTTCCAATATTAAGAATTTTACTACTGGAAAGGTTCGCTATCAAATTGCATTGTAAACAGGCAATACAAAGGGAATGATAGAGCAAAAGTTGTGTTGCTGCAGGCAAAAGGAATTCTGCGGAAAGATAGTAATATGAAACTTGAATTGAGTTAAAGAGAAGTAAAGATGAAGCGTGGCACTGGAAAATGTGAGGCCCCAGCCTTTTTGGCTTAGATTATTTCAGTGAAACATATTGCAAGAAAGAGTGTGGTTAGATACTTCATCGAGGTGAGTCTAAGGAGCTTTTGTTGAAAGACGAAACCTACTTTCGTCGTTGAGGTACTGGTCGCTTCATAGCCCGTACTTTTCATCCTTCAGCCTATTTTCCACTTGTAAATACCCAATCTTTGTTACTTTTGTGCACAGGATGCCTTACAAATAAAGAAATGTATCCAAGGCCGACCTGTTCTCACGTTCCTTATCTTGTTAAGACGTCTGACAGATTGGACCCTAATTCGAAAAAAAAGAACTCAAAACTTACCTTAAGTAGACCTGTTTGACAGATAACGCGTATTTTGCGTCAAATTAGAAAACATGAAATGTCTTACCGTGTGAAGCCGGCTTAGAATAGCTTCATCCCGTTTCTTTCCCGTGGCGAATTACTCTCCAATATTTGTGTGACGTTGCGTAAAAAGTCCGGTTTTTGCAGCCCTTTACACTCTGCCTACCCTGCAAGGCATTATAGGCGTGATATGTGTGTGTGTGTGTGAAATGACTGACTATGCTTTCGTAAAACTCTTTGACGGAAAGTGATAGCGTTCAGTTAACGTACGGTAAGCGAATTTATATCCCGAACTGTAACCTTTGATCTACTCTACGCCACGATCTACTCTCGTCAAGGTTTGTGCAGTATTGTCTAGTATAAAGTAGATTACGCTCTGTCTTTACTATTCTTGTGATCTAATTCAACGGCAGAAGTTCAAAAATAACGCAGGCGATGCCGCGAGCAAGGGGATATAGTTATTAAAAAAAAACTAGATACCGCAGTGCTGTTAGAGTAAGAATATTTCTTTGCAGTTTGTAATAATTGGAAACAAATGTAGCTGAAAATGAAAATGTGTTTCTGGTTTTATCTTGTAAATGTTAAAGTATGACAGCAGATGAGTTATGTTTATAATTGATAAAAATAACTCAAAAATTATTAATCTAGATGAAAAAAATCTAATTGAAGACATGAAAATATCTCATATTTGTTTATAAATTTTGCAACAAGCAATGCAAAAAGCTATTTCAAAAACGTTCTACATAGATAACGTGTTGATTTAGTGACCCAAAGAGGATCTTGATTTTCGAGTCACCACGTCACTCCAAGGATTCCTGGGCGACATCCTTTTTAGTATGTAAAATAAAACATAATCCGTTGAACTGACTAGATTAACATAACGCCTATCTGGGTTCGCTACGCGGTAGCCGCTAGCTACGCAGTTTCTAAACGCTACGAAAACATCTACGAGCTCGTAGACGCCGTATACGCAATAACGGGTGCGGTTTTCACATTGGAAGTGAAACAAATGCAATATGTAGACCGGAACGCGCCAACTGCATTGTATTAGCAAGTTTGTTACGGCAGTTCATGCATTTTGAACCTCACAACGATATTGGCTATCCATTTTTAATGAGTTGTTATAAAGTTGAATGGGAATGTTGCATGGAATAGCTCGTTTTATGATTAGATTGCGGAACAAAGTATTCAGCTGGTTTAATACACTTTGAAAGCATATTTTCCAGTGATTTTTTTGCAAGTGTAGGGTTTTAATCTCGGCAGAAAATGTTGCAAACATTTAAATTTTATGGAAATTTAAAGAAAAGCGAAATAAAAAAACGTGGAGACATTACATTGCAGTTTGCAATAATAATAGGACTGCCATTTCCACCAACAAAACTCGAACACATTTTTGACGTAAAATATTGTGCCTGATACTGTAATAAAAATTAATTTGTATGATATTTGACGTGTAACGTAGATCCTTAGGCGGTTCTCTCACTTGTCGTTCCGTTTTTTAAACGCACGCGTCTGTAAGACTAAAAAAAATGCGTAATCCGATCTTATGCCCATACAAATACGGCGGGATTAACGGTGCGTTACGCTGCGTAACAAAGACGTCTGTCAAGAGGTTTGACACAACGACAAGTGACGGAAACGCCTTTTCTCGATGATGAAATCAAAGATTATATGTACTAGCTTCTAATTTAACGTACAACAAGCAATTTTTCACTAGTAGAGTCAAACACGCACTTTTTATACAAGCTATTATTTGACTTCTTTATATTTGGCCTTACTCATTAAACACTTTTTCGTCTACGTCACTCTACCTCCATGAGGCAACTTTTGGAAACTTTCAGAACTTGGAACTTTCAGGCCGTGTTGCTCTTAGAGTAAAGCGCATGATAATTGAAGCTTCAACCTGTCAAAGGGTATATGAATATCAAATTACATCGCGGAGAAGGCGATAAAAGCCACTTTGAGAACATCTCAGTGACACTTCTAGACATTTTTCTGTTTAAAGGGGTATGTTGGGATAACCAGCATTACGCCAGTTGAAAGTGAATCGTTGGATGGGTTTGCATTTAAGTAATATTAAAATTAAATAAAAGTCTATAAAGAGTTACTTCTCTGTTTAGACCGTTTTTAAGAAAAATACTTTTAAATTACGAAATCTACCTTTTTGGATAGCATCTGACTAAAACATAGTGTAAAAGTAAAAAATAAATTGGAATCGTTCGTCATATAACTACAATTTGTTACCCCAGGCGATATACTCTCTTAAGCGAATGGAGAATCACCCAATTTCGGCCACTGAAAAATATGTTGGCCGTCCGTGACAAAATATCCACTGGGTGTGAAAATTTTGGCGCAGTTTCCATAACTCATACAGGGTGTAAAAAATTACAGCAAATATTTCAAGAGGTGAACGAGTCCATGTGCCTTAACAACTTTCCCCAAGAACCGTAGATCGTATAATATGTAATAAACGATCTCCCATTAAACGCGGTCGGCAGTATGTCCACATATCTTATATATTTCGACCTATGTTCTTTGAGATAAGTTGATCAGTTTCATAGCCTAGTTCACCTCTTGAAATATATGCGTATTTTTTACACCTTGCATTGAAGTTATTAACTTACGCAATGTCCGAAAGCGTCGAGCTCTCAACATCATTTATCAAAGCGCAATTATCAATATCTTGGTTGCGGGTCGTGGGTCGACAGTAACTAATGACCTTACCCTATGGTAAGGCCTTTTTTGACCTAGTGTAGGTGAAAAGTATTATAAATCAAAGTTATTAAAATATTTGAAAGTTTGGGCACGCAGGTCATATTTTGTGTTAAATTCCCGTCCCAGCTTCTATGACTGTGTGAGGATGTCATGGCCTTCAAATGTTCTCCATCTACGTACGACGTCTCAACCTTACTCGGTCCTTTAGATCAGAACTTTGGTGAACAGAACAAATATTTGGGCGCAAATAAGAAAAATTGCAGCTTTAGAAAACTTGCTAAATTTTCTACCACAGGCAGGATTTAAACCTGCGATTTTCTTCATTACTAGTGACGACGCCTCATAGCTTCTGGGCAACTGCAGCAGCAGCTTATTTGCCTACACAAGTTACAAATATAACCAAAAATTATGTTATAAGTAAAATAGTATTACCGCTATCTTATCTATCTTATTGCTGTAGTCTGTGCCCGGCCGAACTTTTCGTCCGATATGAATACGTAGAGGTTTTGTTTTGACACTTCCAAACTTGCGCAGTTCCAGAAGTGATTTATCACACTGTTTCGCTAAAGAAATGTGGAGGGTTTTATCTTAGAGTAGAAACTGATAGATGAATCTCTTCTATTAAGATTATCCAGTTACAGAGAAACTTTAGGCCATGGCCAAGACGACAACATTACAGCTTCTCACATCTCCTATCTTACAAGTAGAAATTATTTGACACTGTTTTCATTTGTTATAGCTTAATCGTAGTATTTTGAATGTGCCTACCTATTTGTAAACTTGACACAAATAGTTTTGTCGCTCCGTCTTCCGAAATGTTCAAGGTCTGAGGATTTTATTTATTGGATGTATTTCTTGCTGGAGTGTGAAAGATTTTCGGAGAGCGCAAGATTTAATATAAGTTATAACCTCTCGTTTTGGCGAGTCGGTCAAAAAGTTTTAATATATGATCGACAACGTAGGGCTTAGGTGTTTGATGTCTTTTCTTTTATTTCGCAGACGACCTTTATTTTTCGAAACAAAGGGAATTTGTTATTTTTCTGTTGTACTTTCAGAAGTGTCGATTGTGATGTTGTGTTTAACTTTGTTCGAAGATAAAAGTGGGAATGTAAATAATGTAAAGTAAGCGAAAGAAAAGCAAACAAAAATGGCGTTCAATGTTTGACAAGCTTATAATGAATTGTTGATTCCATTGATTAAAACTATTCTTTCCCTACCCTTGGTCGTTAGCACGGGGGCCCCCTCCTGATAACGGATCTTAAGAATAGCACCTTAATCACAACAGAGATTTACCCCTCCTTAGATGAAGGAGGTTACAGGATGTTACGTTTAGGTAGATTATCTACTTTATAATGTGTTTTTTCCACCGACAAAGTCGTAATGAGATTCTCATCGACGTAATAACATTTAGACGACTGATTGATTAATAATAATAGGGGCCGCTAGAGTTCGAGCCTGTGCCCGGACTCGAGGGGTGGAAGTGAATCATGCGTAAGTCGCGAGTTGGTGTATGTTCTGGCCCTTGCCCAGGACCTCTGCGCAGAAAGCGGTGTACACCTCTCGACACCCCTTCAGTCGCCCGCGTCAGTGTTGCGTCCCGGCACCGCGCTCTACGCGTACCGCCAATAGTGGAGGCCCACCTAGCTGGCGGCGAGTCGCCGTCTGCCGAGATTATCAAGATTGGGACATTTGATTTGGCAGGCGTCCCGTTGTCTCAATCGATAGCCCAGTAACCGGTCCAGCAAATTCCTCCCCATAACCCTAGTAATCCGACCCTCACCTGCAATAGTCCTTGCATCAGGCAGGTGCTGGCTCTGGGTGTACTTCTATAGAGCAGACAGAGCGAGTATCCGCTTGATGTACACATCACAACACATTATTTGGTGCAAAAAGGCCTCTGTGCTGTTGGCTTCGGCCCCACTCATGCCTCAAAGGACCGGGTCCCTGTGGGCCCGAGATTCGAAAACGTACCAACATAATAATAATAATTCTTTATTTCAGGCAGTAAAAAACCCATAGTTACATTAAATTACAACTTAAATACAATACAATGATACTATTTAATAAAAATATAATACAGATATAAAGCTTTGAACTCGAAGTTTTCCGGCCAACTCGTATGGTAGTGCATGTTTTTTTTATTTTGTGCTTTTCCATAAGTACTTAATAGACCAAAATTTGTTTAGTTCCATTAGTAATGATTCCATAAGCGCTTTTGCATGAAGATTGTATGCACTTACAGTGCTTTATTGTTCTCATAAATGCAAACATGAGTCGTCGCTTTAAAAGAGCATCAAGAAGTTGAAAAATTGGCAGCAGCGGTCGAGGCTCCGGTAGCTCGTTGGTAGCGTAGTGGAACAGTACTGCACAGTCCCGGGTTCGAATTCCAGTCGCCGCTAACAACTTTTCCCTGACATGTTGTATACAGCTGTGTCCAGCGTGTCAGTAAATCCGTAGCTGCGGGGGATATCTCATTACCAAGTTCCCCAGAGTTGGCCCGCCCCGTTACTTCCTTGTTATAAGTTCACTTGTTTGCTTCCGAGCCCCCTGTATATCGACTGTTGACTTTTATTTGTTTTGTTACATTTTCTGACCATGCCATTGATGTTAGTTTCGGTTTTCTTGCTTTTTATTTGTAACTTGCATTGAGTTCAGCACTCAAATTAATTCTCTTAAATGAGAAGAAGACACTTTCTATAATTAATTGATAATTAAAGGAAGGATATTTTACTATAATGTTTTCTTTTTCACAGCAGTCAACCACAATACTTTCTGAGGATAACTAAATCATTTGCTACACAGCCTATTCCATAAGTCTAACAGTAGTTAAAACTACCTTCCCACAATCCACATTTGGAATAATCCTCAAACCTTAATTTTAAGTTATAATAATAAACCCAACCTCTATGGACATTTTATAGCGGTTCGAATGGAGAACGATATTTGAACGAATGAACATTTTAATAGCAACATGAACGAGAACGAATGGGAGTGAACGTTTCTACAATTCTAGTATTTTCATTTAACACCGCAACTAAACGACGATTGCTACCATTGAAAACTGACCGTTCGTAACTGTGACTACCTTCGATATTATTGTACTATCACTAGCATATCAACCTACCCATGATAGACATCAGTTTATACTGGTCATTCTTAGTAATTGTATGAAAAACCAGTAAACGCTGGGTAGGTTCATGTGCTGCTGATAGTATGTTAAAACACATAAAACCTTAGTACAAACCCGTACTAAAACCCAGTTAGCATAGAAACGACTTTGAGCTAATGATTTCAGAGCTGAAAATACTTTGACTGCAGTTTTCATAAAACGATGCTGAACTATGTTGTAAACTACAGACTGCACAGGGATCTTTTAGTCTATAGATGCTGCATAGAAAGGCATCTGAGCAATTGTAATATTTTATTTTTTAACCATAATTAATAAGCATACAAGAAGATAATTAACAACTACTACAAAATTGCCTATCAATTAATATTACGTTAAATTAAAATTATGATAGAGGTGACTTTAATAGAATTGTAGCCATTATACCTACCTGAAAATTTATGTCAAATGTGAAGCATCAAATTTGAATATGTGCTATTTTATAACATTTTATTAAAATTTATTTTACTCTTAAAATATGTGCGGTCTATTGAAACAATATAGTCAGTGACAAACATCACTACACACGATCGTTTTGTATCCAACTTTTGTAATATGCAATCTCGTAGCATAAAAAACCTATCAGAAGCTTTTTAGAGAATATCTGCTGGAGCAAGAGTGCTTCATGCGATTAATTGTCTGCTCTACGTCGTAGGCGGTGTAGCTGAATGCTACGGTTCAGAGTAGGTACTACGGCAGCATATCGAATTTTAATAAAAAGGTTTGCGTTGCAATCAAACTCTCATATTGCAACAGGTTTTTGATTGTCGATTTAGTAAATAATATTTTATTAACACAATATTGGCTGTGTAGGTACAGTATAGAAAGAACACGTAAATGTATTACGTATACCTACGTACGCCAGAAAAAAAATCTTATTATTAAAAAGGAACCTTAAAAACCAACTGTCATACAATCGGGGTTATTAGAATGTGAGTGTCTGTTTATCACACAAGGCGCAATGATAATAGTTTGACACGAGCTTTATAATGCCTAATTTTATGCAGTTTTTTACACTTCTTTCTTGTTTATTTTTTCTGCATGAAAACAACATGTGTGTTTTTGAAATAAATGGTTTATATATCTATCTAGATCTATTTTCTGAAAATTCGTTTCATATCTCGATTTTATCAAATGGCACAAAACATCGTTAATTGTAATTTTTCGCTGCCTGTAGCAAAAAGTAATTGCAATAGGCAGAATTCAAGTTATTTTTATGACTTGTTTTTAGCAAATCATGAACTTGATAAGTTTTTCGGCACAAAAATATTTTAAACTCGTTATTTTAATACAAAAATGTTAGACGCGCGTAATTACAGTGTTAAGATTATTTTTCCATACTATTTCTTAAACTATGTCAAACTTTTTCTGTAACAAGGATTATTTCATAATTGTGTAAAAGGGTTAATTTAAGCCGTTTTATTAATGATTCTCAAAAACAATCCAATTGATTGTCTATTACGAAACCAATAAGAGGTCTTTAAAGCCTTAGTCAAGTTAAGATTGGAAGTAATGCCCTTCTAAAGTTTTTTTAATTTCTGTTCTTCAAGCAGGTAAAATGTCAGAAATTAATTTTCAAGGATTTTATAACAAATTACTTGATTCCTCTTGGCCCTTGTGACGGGTTATTGAAATTTCCGTCCCTATCGACAACCTGCTAATTAAATTGTTCTTTCTTCTTTTTCGTGTGGGACACCGAGTCGTCCAACGACCTGATGAACCTTGGTGTCAGAGTTTTTCAACCGTCTAATTTAGTAGTAGGCCTCTGACATGGTTGTGTAACGACCGCCTTCAAAGTTATCATGGACAGCAACCGGGACCGACAATTTAACGTGCCTTCCGAAGCACGAAATCATCTTTTATTTCGGAAAATCAGGTGGTTCAGCCTGCAATGACCTTATACCAGACTGGGAACGAATTTATAACTATCAACTTTGTGACTGCACGACCGAAAATCGAACCAGGAACCTTTGAGTCGCAGGTAGTCGCACTACCACTGCGCCACATCGACCGTCAATAAATAGGTTACTTGATAACTACGTTAAGTCAATACTTACCTTAGAAAGGTTTTCAGGTTAAACTTCAGCCAATTTGTGATAGTGGAAATTTCTCTTGTTAAGTAAGAAAAAAATTACTTTTGTTCCGAGTGTGTTAAAATCTAATTATTTTTTTAATTGGGAGATTCCGAATCTACAGAGTTTAAGTACCAGCTTTTAACCCGACTGCCTCAGAAGGAGAGTAATGTTTTACAGGAGTATGTATTTTCACGTACCGCAGTCGGGTCTTTCATTTTTAATAATAAGCTTTTTCGTGAAGCAATTTGGCCTATCAACATCAGATACACCATAAGATTGCATCGACGGCAAGTGGGTATTTGCCATACTCACAACTCTTGGCCCTTAAAACAGGAATATTGCCCTAAATTCGGGATAAACATTCTCTTAACTTACTTTAGGTTAGTGCTGCCACTTTCCGTCAAATAGGTTTAGAAAAGGATAGAAGAAGTCGTGTCATGTTTAAAAATGACAATGGGTTCGTTTTAGTTTCTAGTCAATTTAGTCGCCATTGGTTTCATTGTCGCCTTATTATGACGGATGACACGTATTTTGCGTCAAATTATAAGTCATCATGGCTTAAATATCTCCCATACTTTTCTAAACCTAATCGACGGAAAGTGACATCACTCATATAAGGTAAGTTTAGAGAATTTATATTCCAAATTAGGGCCATTATCTACTCGTGCGAGTCTACTCATAATAAGTACCTTCTTAAAGCGGTATAGTTCAGTAGCTCCCCCTGTTATTCGTGCTGTAGCTTATTCTGCAGTGATATATGACGGAAGGCGTGCTGACCGTCGACATATTTCTCGCATTATCCCACTCTAAGAAAACGTATGGTTTTGCAATGACGCGTACGGGTTTCCAGATTTACCGCTTTGTGGTAGATTGACGAGGCATAATGAAAAAAGTCGGTTTGTCCATGGCAGTCGAATCTGAAGCAATTTTTTCTAAGTTAAAATAAACATTTGCTCAATGGTTTATAGTGATCACAATAGCCCGTAGAGATGTTTAAATTATTATTTCACATTACACTCGGTCGTAGCTGTCAAGAAAATTCTCTCTTAAAGTGAAACATCCGCAACATTCGCGAGAATTTCTACCTCACACGACACAATTCTTCGTTTCCACAGAAATGGTGATACGAAAAATGCATTTCGCCGTTCACTTGAAATTCTGACTACATTTCATGTTAACACCACTGAAATAAACTCTTGTTTGCAATCCAAAAACTAGAGGTAAACACTACACGTCTTTTGCAATACGAATTTTGCGAACCACCTACCGTGCTACCCAATTTATGTAGACCCATCTTGGTTTACATGATTGTCAGGAATTTCTGGATAATGTTGGGATATAGAGGTCCAAGTAAAGTGGCAGTGTTAAGCGCAGGCAGTACCATAACTAACCATCAAACGCCCTAGCGTACTTAGAATAAATTTTCAATACTCTTCAGCACGGATCGTTAGTTCTGTTCAAGGGTTTTTGTGTTTTACGCACTCAGCTTATCTTATGGGTAGGAGTAGGGGAGCAAATAATACACAGACTTTATTTATAGGGCCTTTACGTTTAGACGATATCAAAAATCATATATTTTGTTGTCCATTGCTTTGCTTTTCACGTATTTACAAAATTGTCTACTCATGTCTGTCATCATACTTCAGATCTAAGGCGAATATCACACGCTATATCTTCAGATGTAACGTAAACCATCATATCATGAAAATATAGTACAAAGTAATATTTAAAGATAATGGAAAAACTTACATGCAAAAGCAATGGACGTAAGAATCTACTATAACCACACATTACCTAATTCAAAAAAGATGGTATCACCAGGCATACTTCGAATAAGTCTGAAAAAGTTTGTTACCTAATGTGTTTTTAATACTTTGAAGGGCTCGTTGTTGGGAGATTTGTAATGATTGATTACGTGAAGGGGATATGCTTGGAGTAGTTGAATGGGTAATTTACGGAGGAGATTTAGAGATAAAAGGGGTCAAAGTATCAGGTATGATCTCTTTCTTAAGGTGTCAAAATATTTGGCTGGAAATATTTGAAGGGGTAAACCGGTCCATGAAACTGAACATCTTCGTGAGACGAAATACACAAAAGTACCGCCCTAACAATACGTGATGGGTCAAGTTGTAAAGGAAAATCAATTCTTTTTCATATTCGATATTTGTTCCTTGGGGAAGGTTGTTCAGTTAGATGGCCTGGTTAACTCCTTGAAATATTTGGAGCAATTTGTTTACTCTTTGTATATTTGAAAGGATCATTCAGTGCGTGCTAAACGCGGACGACGCTAGATGCGTTACATTTCGGGGTGTTAGGACCTAGTGCACCCACTTATGTTGTTTTCGTAGGTTTGGAACTTAAAGTGAGGGTAGTAAGGTTCAAAATACTGGTACACATGCTGTACCGGGGTAGATGAGGCCTTAATGCAGTCGCCACGCCTCTTACGTCACGATATGCAGCCCAAAACGAATCTAAACATCTTTACACCCTAGAAAGACTAACCCATTTTTTATAGCTACGTCAATAATTAAAGCTTTGTTACTATGTCTTCCACGCGACTAAATTTTGCCATATGAACTTATCCAGAAAACTTAATTATTAACATGATCCCCTGCCCTAGAGGACTAACATAACAATCGCCATGTTTACTCTGCGTCGTTCCCTACTCTGCCCCCGAGTGATACGCGACGTGCTAAACAAACGGTGACTATAACCATATATCGCCGCACAGGTGCCCTTGCACTGGTGCTGTTTTACGTGAACTACAGGTTACGTTTATTAACCTGTAGTAGTAAATACGTGTTACATTACTCTGTGATGAAGAGTAATCTGTGTATGGCTAGGTTTGTAGATTCTGGGACCAGCGTTTTTCTTTAATATGAAGCATAGATTTTAATGCCCATATTATGTTTTTTTCGTGTGGTGCCGGCTTAGAATAGCGTCACCCCAATTCTTTCCTGCGGGAGTCGTAATAGGCGACTAAGGGACTCGAGGTTGTATATTGTAATTTAGGCAACATGTCACTATGGCGATATACAATTTTCCGCACGACCCTCAAATATTTGTCAGACGTGGCGTAAATATCCGTTTTTTGCGGCTGTTTACGCTCTGCCTACCCCGAAAGGGATCAGAGGCGTGATATGTGTTATGTTTTTTTTTTACAGGTCTCTGTTTGGCATGACAGATAGTTGGTTTTCCTGCATTCTTACAAATAGCAAAGAAGGCAGTGTACGAAATTACCTACGACTTGGATGGTCAAATATATAAACTAGTCTTTCTTGACATCGTATCTCTTTCCGAGCTTTTACCCGGCATTTGAAATTTTCACTAATATCAGTACATTCAAGAGTTAATTTAAGTATGCCTATTTGCGAGAAAACACCTGTTATACAGAAGTAACACTGTCGGTTTGAGTGAGCTCCGCAAACGGTTCAACTTAGTCTATCCTCACGCGTCGCCATAACCATATTTCAGCGCAGGTGCGTTCACACTCCGTGCACACACATTTTACCCATGTTTTACCCGCGTTTTACCCACCTTTTGCCCACGTGTGCGGCAATAAGGCCTAATGAGCCGAAATGGAGGCGGGCCCTAATTCGTAAAGTCGTGGCGCGTAAGGCTATGCTCACACGCAACATTTTCCGGTTTTGCTGGATCTGGTTTTTGACGAAAGGATTACCTACACAAAAACCGGATATCATGGAACATGTCACCGTATCGTCGTCACACACACACGGCTGAAACAAGTTGTCATTTGTATGGTGGCTGTCGTGAACCACAAAGTATTACCACGGAATAGGTAATAGTAGTTCCATATCACTGTTAAGTATTGTGGCTCTGTAACTGAATGTGACGAATTGAACGAAGTTCTCGTATCCTTTATATAATTGTATATTCTCATGTAAGTGAGTTTGTGTTTTTAATGAGAAAATAAATATCTTTGAACTATGAAATAATATCATAATATCACAATATCTTGTGGTGCGTGTGGGATTCACTATTGGAAAAAAACCACCGCGACGATTAGGCTGTTGTTCGATTGTTTTAGCATTTTTGTTTTTGGAACTAGTGTTTTCCGGTATTGGAGAATTTTGCCTGTTTGAAAGTTACCTAGTTTTTTTTCAGAATGTTTTTTTTTTTTTTTTTTTTGAAAATAAAAAATGTAGTAGTATGGAGTAGGTAGTCTAAACCTTATGATGCCGGCTTAGATATTCTACCCGTATGTATCCTAAAATTCGACTAAGGAATAATTATCCAGTAAATTGGTAACAGCATTCCCTGTGATTGCAATATCTTGGACTGCGCTCGCCAATCCGCCTGCTAAGCCTGGGTCTCATGTCCAGCAGTGGACGGTTACGGCTGTTACAGTATTTTTCTTTATCTGTTGGGTATTACCGTGCAGATTTCCTACATTCCAAATTATTAACGAAAGGTAGACCTACATCGTTCTACCTCGTGCAAAATTGTTCAGAAGCATCTATTCGTTAATCCTCTTATCCCAATCCTGTTCAAACAAACTACGCACGGAATATTGAACAAAACATGCGCATAGAGCACAAAAAGTGTACAAACAATGAGATACATCGAACAAAGGAGCGAGCATAACACCGCGCAACTTAAACGGAAGACTCGCCGCAAACTACGCTATCAATTGAAAACTACCAGCCCGTGATTCCTCCTCCACACTCTCCAGCACCTTCTGAAATCGGTCGGTTAATCACCTGTTGAACTGCTATTGGAAAAACATCTACAATGTTGGCATGATACAGTCGAATGTTGCTTGGAAATGTTTAAAGCTTACGTCGTTTTGTGATTAGAGTTTTAAGAGCAATACTGTTCGGTTCGTTAGTGCATTGTTGTAGTATTAATTGTGCACCAAATGATTTTATATCAGCTCTTAAAGTTTACTCTTATCGTGGCTTTGGTCAGTGTTTTAATTAGTTGTTTGTATCATTCACTGTAGAGATAAAGAAAACGATTATTTTATTTTCTTTTCTTTATTCAGGGATAACAACAGCAGTAATCCTTATGATGATTGCAGTTTTTAAGTACTCAAATAGCCAATTAAAGTTATCCACGTAGTTATTACATAACAAACTTCAAGATTACAAATATTACAAGAATAAGATTTAATTGTAAGTATACAGACGAGGTAACGCTTTTAACCAAACATTTGTCACTATTTTTCGTGTTTCAGTCTAAAAGAGATTTTCAACTGATCATGATGTTGTAGTGATATCAATGAATTTATACAAAATCTATTGATATCTATGTATCTCTCTGCATATTGCCCAACTATAGGCAGGTACTAAACTACCAGTATTTACGCATGAATACGTCTCAGAAATCAAACACAATAAACCTATAACTATACAAGCAATGCACAAGCAATGCAAAGCCCTTGAAAGCAGTCGCCTGTGTAAGGCTGTCCATTGTGCCATACAATACGTCGCTCCTTGAGCTGAGAAACCTATGGAGACAGCTCTATGAACAATCTTAATGAATCAATAAGAAGCTAAACAGGTTACGAACGCAGGTTAGCCGCTGTAGGAAAAACATGGTCATCTCGGGTTTCATCGACAAAACGCAAGTGCATTGCGACTGTGGAGCTCCATCGCAATCTATGGCGCACCTAACATCATCCTCTTTTTGCCTGTCCCTCTCTTGCAGCAACGACGAGCTGAACTAGGCGTCTGAAAATTTCATTGCGGTTGCCAAATATTGGCAGTCAAAATATGACTGAATGAATGATCTATTGACACGATGAAGAAAAATACTTACCCGTGCGCTTGGCGCATGCGTTATTGAATTTTTTACTGATTCAAAAACTCGTCTTCTCTCCCATTCACCTAAAAAAATATCGCGTGACGAGTTTTTCGCTGCTTCATTTCCTTGTTTGCGTAGAGTGAGCTTTACACATTTGCTTCGCTCTATTGTATCGCATAAATGCACGCCAGCACGCAATAATACACTGTGTCTATATTATATACAGTCTGGGCCATTTCATAGTGAAATGTTATGGTATATATTAGCCATGCAGCGAGAATTTATATGGTAGTAATGTTTGGGATTGCGTTTAGAATTTTAAGCGTGTGGCATCGATTGTTTGGTTTGTCTATGGTTGTTATTTGAAGTACCTTATGTGTATGGTTTAAAACCTTGTTCTCGTAAAGATATTTAATATAATTAAATGGAGAAGGGAGCTTATCCCTTAGTTTGGCGTATCTGGTAAAGAAAAATCTTCCTTAAAGTGGCTAATTTATACATAAGTGTTCGTATAAAGCGCCATTAACAGATCTTTCTCAGAGCAAGAGATAGAGAGTGTCGGGAATAAGCCAGTTGAAGGTTTATTATATTAGGTAATCTTTTGCAAGAGGTATGTAATAGCTTTGGCAAGCGTATCGTTGAATTACCTCCGGCCAGATGGACCGATGACTTAAAAAAGGCGGCTGGTAGCGACTGGATGGCAAAAACGAGAAATCGTGCCCTATGGCGTACCCTGGGGGAGGCCTAAGTTCACTAATGGACTACAATATGCTGATATATGTATGTACGTATGTAACAGCTAACCGAAACTAAGTTTTTTTACGTGGTAACTGGCACCACCGTGACTTACATGCCGTCTTCGTAAATGTAGGCTTTATTTTTTGGTCATACCATGACAACGAAAAAAAAACATGATGGATGGATGAAAAACCAAAAACCATATACCAACCAATATTACCAACGGCCACATCATTCTGAACGAAATTACCTTATTTATTAACCTTATAGGTACCTGGTATATGCTAGTATTGTTTTAATATCTCCTGACCACGAAATTCAGTATTAAATCATATACCTTGTGACGTTTTAAATTGCCAAATTAAGATATGTGTTGGCACCGAAATATCTAAGTATTCCAAATATTAGATATGTTGCAGTAAAATAGTAAAATCTGAAATTCGTTTGATTTCTATAGGAATCTGTAAAAAAAAATATGGCAAAATTTTTACTTTATTTCTGCCATCCATCTAAAGAGATCTAGGGATTCGGCAGAATTTGTAGGGTTCTATCCGAATTTCTAGGATTTTGGACAGATACATAGGATTTTATCCGAATTTCTAAAGGTGTTTAAGAAGCTGTGAAAATGAGGTTTACAAGATACTTTTTTCATTTTTGTGTCGTTATGACTATTTTTGTGTAAATACATTCATGAAATAAATTCATACATTAACAAGCACAACTAATAATTGAATCAATGAAATTTTATCAAGATTGAAACAAAAAAGCTTCACGTCTGTAAGTGACTATTTGCAAAAATTGCATATACCAATATGACAGATACATAAATTATAATACTTACATACATACATAAAAAATATACAATAAATAATATTAATAAATTACAAAGATGATGATAAAAAAATAAAAAACAATAGCTTTTGAAGTTTTTCAGAAATAAAAAACAACCTATCTGAAACCTTTCAATACAATAAATTCAAATTATGGATTAATTCGTACAATACATCTCTATTAATTAAGTCAAATGATTTATTTTCTTTGCAATTTTCCATGCCGTGTGATACCGGCTTAGAATAGCATCACCCCATTTCTTTCCTTTGGGTGTCGTATGAGGTGACTAAGGGACTCGAGGATTACATGTGTCTTGCAATTTTAGGCGATGGGCTGACAACCTGTCACTATAGTGATACATAATTATCTGAATTACCCTCAAATGTTTCCGTAAAAGACTGTTTTTTCGGCCGTTTACGCTCTGCCTACCCCGCAAGGGTATAGGCATGATATATGTAGGTATATATTATGTAATTTTCCATGTTGTTTCAAAAAAATATAGACCTGGTTTAAGCTGGATACTATTCCTGAGGAAAAAATATTTAAGCATTGTCTAAATGCGCGTCTTACTTAATTGTAATAACACAGATAAAGTTTCTTTAAACATACATTTTAAACAACATATTATATTCCTAAACCAGTTAAGAAATTCTGGCAAATTCATAAGAATTTAGCCGAATTCCTTATTCTAACATATTACTGCGACGAATATAAGTACTCGTACGAATATTCACGTGAAGTGCGGATTTATGTAGCGATAGCACGAACGAGAGTCGTAAAATATGACGTCTTTGACCTTATATTTCGGAAAGGTGACTTCTACACATCGATCTGTAATGGACTTCTACATTAGCTAGACTTTATAGACGATAGAAAGTTACTTGGTACCAACAATAACCTGGTAGGTCTTGGACATACGTATAAACATCATAATTTAGACAGGTAGCTACGGCGAGCTTGATAATACTCAATTTGTGTATTTACTAAATTACTATTTATTTCAACTTCATGACGTTTATAGGCTACACAATAGAGATGCAGAAGCGTGTAAAATCCCCATCAATAGCTTTTGTAATAAAAAAGCTGGTAAACTTATAACCTACCTAAGGGTAACTGAATTTAATGGCTAAAAGATTAAATATAATGTATTTTTTTACAAAGCTTAGAGCCAGGACAGGCATTAGCATTACTGACGTAGGCAATAAAACCGCCTAATTAAAATAAGACTGGGCCGGTCATGTTCGTCGAATTCAGTCGGGCTAGAATTGTCACTGACCATTGGGTACCTCAAGGCGGGTCCCGGCGCCAAGGTAGACCCCGGAAACGATGGCGAGACGATCTCGATGCCAAAAATAAAACAGGAGACTGAGTTGGCTTTGGACCGAAAGAAGTGAAAGTCCGCGGGGGAGGCTTTTGCCCAGCAGTGTGATCTGGAAGGCAAGTTATAATATAATAATCATTTTGGAGCCCTAAGCTTTTGTCCCTCGTCAAGGATCTATCAAACATGTGGTTCCATGTTTTAGGAAATCTTACCTTTTAAATTTAGGACTATATATGCAGATTTTAAGCTGATATGATGTGTACCGAATTACAGAATTCGATTCCTTCCTTTCGGGGCCTCAGGCACAGGGGACGTAAGATCTACCACGGCAAAAATATCATAGTGGAAATCCGCATTTCCCCGCATAAACAAACCCATTTCCACATTGTCAACATCAAGGAAACACCGCCAGAAATAAATCAGCAAAGAGAATAGGAATTTGATCGCTTCTAACGATAAAATTGCAATTTGGAATGCACAAAATGCAATGTGCAAATGCAACGTTACTGCTTTCCACTAAAGATAGCAATGTGAAATATTTTTCGTATCGGACTATTATCTGGCTAACTGGTTATATATGGGCAAGATGGGAGGGTTTAGCGTTAAGTACACTTTGTATGTAGCTTTGTTTGTTGCTCAATAAATTCTATGAAGTGAGTAGCTAGAAAAAGTTCCAGTTACTAGGTAAAAAGGACTAATGGTACAGAAACGAAAAAATGCGTTTTGATGATGTAAATAGTTGGATAAATTGTGGTATAAGTGGACAAGACCTACACTCAGCTTGGGTGGCAACGGGTAGAAGAACAAGAAGAAAAAGAAGAAGATATTTTTGTTGGTATCATACATACACACACATATCACGTCTTCTCTTGCGGGGTAGGCAGAGCGCTAACGCCATGAAAAGCGGTCGCTATAGCCACCTCTGACAAATATTTGAGGGCCGCTTCAGAAAAAACCTTTTTGTTACTATGGTGACAGGTTGTCAGCCTGTCGCCTAAAATTATCTTCTGCGACACCACGGAAAATAAATGAGGTAATGTTATTCTAAGCCGGCATCGCACGGCTTGTTGGGATCAGCTCTAAAGAAATAAAGTAAGCGTTTTACGTGCAAGGTGATTGGTACATGATTCGTAAACCAACACTATGAAGCGTACGCAGTGTACAACATATTTACGCTTCTATCTGGGTTATACAATACGAATTATCTGCTCAGTTCGCATTCGCGCTACCTATTGTATTCAGTGATAAATGCACTGGTACACACCATAGCAGAAACCCTCCCCAACTATTCAGGTTTTATACAACAAGCCTGATTTACGGGTGCTATGAGTGGTATACGAATGCTATATGGTCGTATAAGGGTGGTATCTAGCGCTAATTGCATACTGGCTGAATTACGGGTGTATGTGATGTCCAGAAGCGTGATTCTGTCTCGTCTGGCCGTTATGAAATCGTCGAGTTTTGAAATTGTGTCAGTCAGATTTCAGTCGCAAGTGTCGGCTGTATAATCAGATGAATTTAATCTACACTAATATTATAAAGAGGAAAGATTTGATTGTTTGTTTGTTTGTTTGTTTGCATCGAATAGGCTCCGAAACTACTGGCCTGATTTTAAAAATTCTTTCACCATTAGAATCCTACATTATTCCTGATGAACATAGGCTATATTTTATACGAGAAAAAAATAGGGATCCGCGTGAAAATTTCGATAATGTAACCCAACGTGTGAAAAATGTACCAAAAAATATCTTATATCGCGTACGCTGTGGAAATTATTGACAATAGAGCAAAGTGATGTACTACAGTTTTATAGAAGACATCAATATCTATAATAATGTCCGCGATATCATATGTCTAACTATTACAGTTATGCCACAATAACTACTTTTTCATTTAAAAATGTACCAACTACGCCACATTATTCGTACCAGTGTAATGATTATTACATTTAATCATTACTGTATTAAAGGGTGTCAAGGATAGCCCTCAGAATACTAATAGGGTACATGCAGACCATGAAACTGAACAACTTTCCCCTAGGAACATATTTAAGGAAACGTAAAAAAACTGACTTCTCATAGGGAATGCAGTCAGCTGATTGTGATTTTGTATGGAAGGTCATTTTTTTTGGCGTTTCCTGACATATGTTTCTAGGGGAAAGTTGTCCAGTTTTATGTTTCATGCACCCTATCAGTATTCGAAGGGCTGTCCCTTACTCGGTATAAAAAGACGACAAAAAACATTAAATAATGCATTAAAAACATCTACATACATAAATCACGCCTATATCCCTCACGGGGTAGGCAGAGCGTTAGCGGCCGTAAAACGGATATTAACACCACGTCTGACAAAAGCTTGAGGGTCAATCAGATAACTGTGTATCACTATAGTGACAGGTTGTCAGCCCATCGCCTTAAATTGCAATATACATCCCTCGAGTCCCTTAGTCGGCTCTTACGAAACCCATGGGTAAGAAATGGGGTGATGCTATTCTAAGCCGGCATCACACGGTAAAAAAAAATCTACACTAAAATAATACATATATACACATATCACGCCTATTATCCCTTGCGGGGTAGGCAGAGCGTAAACGGCCGCAAAACGGACATTTACGCCACGTCTGACATATGTTTGAAGGTCATTCGGAAAATTGTGTATCGCCATAGTGACAGGTTGTCAGCCCATCGCCTAAAAGTGCAATACACACCCTCCTACGACTCCCACGGGAAAGAAATCGGGTGATGCTATTCTAAGCCCGCATCACACTAAAATAATAATTATATAATCTACACTAATATTAAAAACAGGATTTTATTTATTGTTTGTTTGAATTGAATAGGCTCAGAAACTACTGGACCGATTTAAAAAAATCTGTTACCGTTAATTGAAATTGAAATTCCTAATTCAATGTAGGATAGTATTATCACTTATTGACGTCATGAACCGTCATTCCAAAAAAAGAAATTTGTGTCACACAATTTACTTTTTTTTATTACAATTATGTTATGACCTAATATAAAACCGGCTCGGGCGGGATAAAAAAAATAAAAATATAGGCACTGCCATGGGACTGGCCAGGTTAATCACAGGCATGTAACTTTACGCCATCACCATCTGAAAATGATATTTGTTTCAAATTGAAGTCAAGATTTTTAGAATCCTACATTATCCCTGATGAACATAGGCTATATTAAACTGTCTTATTCCCGGGGGGAAACTGTTAGCGGCGGGTGAAACCGCTGGGCGGGCTGCTAGTGGGATAATAATTTTATATTGACTATTTTTTACGAGTTCAATTGGTACTTAAGGTACTTTGACGTTGCAGCTGGTAATCAACTGTTTGATTTTAGAAATAGACAATATTGATTCATATTTGTTACACATGTGCAGCAGTCTAGAGAAAATCTACTCGTGTCTATACAGCAAAAAGCGAGTCGGACTTGCCCATCGAGAGTTCCGTAACATGCACATCAAGCCCTTTCATATCATATTCCACGTGAACCACTAGTTTGAAGTTTAAAATATTGTTCTTTTTTGGTCCCCTATAAAAACCATATAAAAAAAACGAATGTTCAAAACGAAGCCACTCACTAAATTTTAATATTCAAGGTCACCGAGAAGTAATTACACTTTGAACCTTGATTCCCATGAAATGGTCAAAACCTCGCTTTTTTACAACGTTAATGGCCGTATCTTTTTAAACGTTAAGTTAAGATAAGGAGGTTGATTTGCAGCTGTAGATTTGAGTACACGGTTTAAATTTTTACTCGGTATCTCAACGCATTACTTTGCTTTTATTTTTATTGCTTTTCAGGTACGGAACCGTAAAATGTAAAGAACTACACTGAACATTATAAGTAGCCGCCATCGGATACTAATGTATGATTCACTTTGACATTCACCGCAACTTCCATTCATCACTAAGTATACGATCTTGTGTAAGAATATTAAAATGTCTTCCGTGTCGATAACTCGATCGCCGCTTCACGTGGCGTTTTCCATCGCGACATCGACATCTCGCCACTAATGGAGGTGTCATGTTGCACGCCAGCATAATGCAATGCCCTCCTGATGTATTCCCACTTTCCTCCCCCCTCCAAGGTCTTTTTAGTTTTGGACACTATTGAGTTTACAAAGACTGTGAAAATAATGTTTAAGCTCCTGCTGCCATCGTAGATATCCTATACATGTTCTTAATTCGAACACTGAACTTTGATTTATAAATTTGACGTAAGCTGTCATTCGATTGGACTTTCAATAAATTCGTATAACCAAATTTCTTTTCTTTTATTTCAGGTAAAGCATCAAAATCAGCTCTCAAATCCGATTATGTTGTCTTTCTAAAGCAAGTATAAATGTAATTATTTATAACAAGTCTAGAAGAAAACAAATCAAATCAAAAAAAGTGCTACTTACAACAAGTTCTTCGTGCTGATTATAACTCAGTAGGTACAGTCGGTTGTAGCACATAAGGTACCAGGGGTACTCCAAAAGAACTGAATTATTTTTGTCCCCAGCAATATTTTTTTCTTGACATGAATATGTATGAGTAGAAAATGACTTATTTTATGAGAATGAGTTTAAATTTTTATTATGTATCAACTGGGGATAAAATCAAGTTCATTTGTAGTACCCCTGTTACCTTATGTGCTACAACCGACTGTACATGATCAACACAGTATAGACATTGTTTGGTTTAAAGTGATATGTCTACCTCAGAGTTTCTGAGACCAGTGTCCAACATCTAGTAAACACACAACTCAAACATTCCATCCCTGAGATAATGCGATGGCAAAACACAGACCAAACAATGGCCTCAATTCTGCATATAAATTCTCTTATCTAACTTTAAATTAGTGTTGTCACTTTCCGTAAAATAGGTTTAGAAAAGGATAGGAGATATTTTAGTCGTGTCATGCCTTATACATGCAAAATACGAGTTACTTGTCAAAATAAGGCGACGATCTAAACAATGGCGACTAAATTGACTCGAAAAGGCGAAAAACTATTGACATTTTAAAAAATGTCAGGACTTAGATTTCTCGTATCCTTTTCTTAAGCTATTTGACGGAAAGTGACAGTACTAATTTAAGGCAAGTGAGGAAAATATATATCCCGAATTGAAGGCATTGTAGCACTACCAGCAAATCTTGAAGATCATAAACAGGTACCTCAAGCTGTTGCTGATGGTATTGTTACAGTGTTCGGTTTGTAGTTTAATTAATTAATGTGCACATGAAGTGTTGCTGTTAGTACATACATGGTGTAAAAAAATTAGCTGAGAATATTTTAAGGGGTGAACCAGTTCGTGAAACTGAACAACTTTCCTCAAGGAACGTAGGTCGACATATGAAAAAAAAAATTGGCCCTCCCATACAAATTATCCCGGCCGGGTAACACACTAAGTATGGGAGGGTCAAATTATTTTTTCATATTTCGACCTATGTTCCTTGAGGAAAGTTGTTCAGTTTTACGTACTGGTTCACCCCTTAAAATATTCTCAGCTAATTTTTTTACACCTTATACATACGAGCAAACATAGGGTATGGTAAATACGGTGGCACTATACCGTGGATGTCGTAAAAGGCAAATTCAGCGAATGGACAGAAGCGTTCCCTGTGAATACTTCACCTTGCACTGCGCTCACCAATCCACTTGCCAAGTATTGTGCGCAGAGTAGGGGCGGTCCTCGCATTTGCAACCCATGCATAGTAATGCATAGGTATCAAATTAACCTGTGTTATAAGTTTAGGTTATCTTTGAAATAGGTTTGTCTTTCTATTTTTATTTTGTATAACGTATAACTGAGGAATGTGCGTGCAGTGCCGACACAAACTTTTCTCAGATTTAACGGCACGAATTAAAGTTAATGGTTTATATGTCTTTTTAATAAATTATGAAAATAACAAAAAAAAACATGGTTAGTATGGAAAATAGGTACCCCTCAATAGGAGGAGGTCCATGTTGTTGACGAAGGTTAACGAAATTGCAAAAGGATATACATTATACCTACATGTGTGTCCCTGGATAAATGCAACGAAACGGGGTCAACCAGCCCAATGTAGCTGAACAATGAACAAACAAGGCAAACAGTATAGTGCGAGCAAACAATCAGTATGCTAATACGGTTAGCGACATGCCGGCAGGGGGCGCACGTGTCTGTTTAACGTACCACCTGGTACATACATAATATATCCCTTGCGGGGTAGGCAGAGACAATCATTTTAAGGACATCCAGAAAAATTCACGCGGTGCAGATGGACAATATGTTTTACAACAAACGATGTTAACGAAAAATCACGCCCTTATCTGTCAGTTCAAGCAGGTAATTTCTCTTGGAACGTAGCAGGTATTGATGATTTGGTCAAAAAATACTGGTACGGTCAAGATCAGGCTGGGTTAGACAGTTTGGACTTTGGGCCGTTATGTCGCGCGCATTAAGACTTACATTGGCAGTTTGAGTGTCTAACCGCACGTGAGCTTGACTGTACCACAGAATACAAGCGCTGTAATACCTACTTAGTATTATATCATGTTGCTTAATGACTGAGCACCTTTATCACTGTACAACTTCTAGTAATTAAGCTCTAAATGTATTTTATTTTGCTATGATTTGTACAATGAAATAAGCACTTTCCATTCTATTTTATCCAGATAAGTGTCTATGTAGGTATTTGAGTGTATTTAAATTATATTCACTATAGCACAGAAACGAAATACCTAAGTGAAACAATTATAAATAGAAATTACTATTATCCGGTTTTATTGCCAAGCGGCAATTTCTTGCAGTAAAGTTTGAATGACTATGTTAGCAGTTTTTATGTAGGTTCTAGTAACTTACTTTTGTTTCACGTTGCAGCCGGCATGCATATTGGGACAAGGCTCGTAAAATATGAAATTCATAATAGAAATAAAAAGCTGCGTGTCGGCTTGGAAAAACGAATGTTTAATCATAAAATTCTTGTAGAAAGTTTTATTTCATTAGAAGTTTACGTTTTTGTTGTGGGATTTTACTTCGCATGTTTCTGTAATGGTTTTTTATTTTGATATAATGGCAAATGAAATAAAGCGCACACCGAGACTAGGTTGGCTTATTCAATTATTTATTTACACTCGTCTTATAATGTTCGAATTATGAACTCGAAAACAGTTGTATAAAGACCTGCTTTATGCATTCTTGCAATTTCTCTAAACTCATCATCTGCTTTATACACCTTTATAATTTCTGTTAAAAATACAGTTTAATAGAAATAACAGACGTGTAATGTCTTAATGAGATGCTCTTTAGTTCGACAAAGTTGACATATAAAACGAACCGCCGCACCTGTCTGTTGTTGTTGTACGGTAATTGTTCGTGTTGTACGCCGTGTGAGGCCGGCTTAGAATAGCATCACCCCATTTATTTCCCATGGGTGTCGTAAGAGGCGAGTAAGGGATGTGGGGGTTACATGTGCATTGCAATTTTAGGCGATAGGCTGACTACCTGTCACTATGGTGGTACACAATTTTCTGAAATAAAATGCAAAAGTTGTTCAGTTCCATATTTTTGGTACACCGTCCATTACATCCTGTATGTATGTATTTCAGGCCGTACTTGATGAATTAATTACATTATTAAACTTACCAGACTGTAAAGACAAGCCAACCAAATTAATTTCAAAGCTAGCCGCATTCAAAGCGGTTCACAATTTCAGCTTATCTTTGTTTCAGGACCACTGACCAACTTAGAAATTAGACCTCCGTATTGGTAGAAGGTGCGCTCAAACACTAAATGTGAGGCAAATAAACTCGATCACATGTCTACTTTCTTTCTTTCTTTTTGTGTGTGTGACGAACGACCCGATGAACCCTGGTGTGCGATTTGAAAATCTCAGACATGTCTACTACAAGTCACACACGTTAAAAACAGATAGATAGTTTGACAAATGTTTTATCAGCAACCCCTAATGCTTTCAATAAAACTGAAAAGTGTTGTTAATATTTTCAAGAACAACCACTACCTACTATCGAGAGACTTCAGGTGTAGGTATAGATCAATGTGACGTTTGCCACAACATCTTGATATGTTAGATTTTTAGACCTCCCATACAAATTCTACCTACCAGACGGTTGAGTAAATTTGTATGGAGGTCTATTTCTTTTTTGATATTTACACCACATAGGTGATAAATTGTTCAGTTTCTTGGGCTGGTTCACCCTATTTAGGAGCCACACTTTATCTAGGGACCCACTGGATATGGATAAATATGCACTTATTTTAAAAACAGCGTTCCGTCTTCCATTAAAACTTTGTCTAAGCTAATCAATCGTAACCACTGAATCGTGGTCTTAGGTAAGCCGGTCGTTAGTATGAGATTCATAGTGATTAATAGGTCTGCATAAATTGGTAGAGTAACGGTCAAATTATTAAGTTTTGGTCATGAATATGTTATACGAATATTGTCCGACCGAGATGGAAGTTTTATGTGTGTTATTATTATGATGTTTGTATTGAAATTGATCATTGAGTGACTGCCACAGATTTCAGTTCAGACAGTAGGAATCACTACATAGTATAAAATAAAGTCGCTTCCCGTTTGGTGTCTCCTTATATCTTTAGAATTACCCAACGGATTTTGATGCGTTTTTTTTTATTAGATAGAGTAACATGAAAGGCAGGTTTATAAGTATAATTTATTCCGGGAAATTGTCACATTCCTATAGGAAAACGGGTAGCCCAACTGGTAGTAAACTTTTGACTCCCTTTTGACACCTTTAAGGATTACATGTCTTGCTTATGCTAGTAGTAGCTGCTAATTCTTAACCAAACTGGGAAAAATCCAACTACGTCATTAACACGTATTTAATTATTTTAAGTTAAGAGTCTAATCAGGAATTTTGAAACAGATCACATTTAAGATAAAAATCTTTCATACAAACTTTTAACCCCCTTTTCACCCATTTGAAGGTTAAAATTTCAAAAATGCTGAAACACGTGTTTAATTATTTTAAGTTATTAGTCTAATCACAAATTTTGAAACAGATCACATTCATTGAAAAAAACGAACTTTCAAATATGCTGAAACACGTGTTTAATTATTTTAAGTCATAAGTCTAATCACTAATTTTGAAACGGATCACACTTAAGACAACCAACTTTCATACAAACTTTTAACCCCCTTTTCATCCCTTGGGGGATTAAAAAAACCGGAATTTAAAGTAAAGTTGCTTCCCACGTCTGTCCGTGTCTGTTTGTTTGTTTGTATGCTTAAATCTTCAAAACCACCTAACGGATCTGGATGAAGTTTTTTTAAAAGATAGAGTGATTCATAAGGAAGGTTTCTATGTACGATTTATGTCGGGAGAAGGTCTGTTTCCCGTGGGAAATCAGTTAGCAGCGGGTGAAACCGCTGGGCGGGCCGCTAGTGACATATAAAGTGAAACAACACTATATCAAAATAAAGAAAAAAGATTAGTAAGTTTTTTGGAACTGTGGAAGCTTCCAAAAAACTTACTAATCATTTTTCTTTTTGCTCGAAGTGTGGAAGATTTGATTATTTTAATTTGGAAAGGGTTTTTTGGTTAAGGACAGTCGGGTAGTGGACCTCCTTTTAGCACGTGAAAACGAATAGCAGGTATAGCAGACACACATAGCAGACGGTGGAACCGCGGAATCCTCTAGTGACATATAACACTGACGTTTTATTGTTTTTTACTGATTCTATTCAAAATGTATTAGGTATATTCCACCGAAAATGTGTATAGGTACTTATTCAAAATATTAAACTAGCCCTCTAGTTACATCTACGGGTCCGTGAGATAAATCTTGTGCCGGTAGTCTGGGCGAGACAGGTGTTGTTTAACCCCGGAAATTGAGCCAAGTTTCGGAAATGTTCATACTATGTGTTTGAGGCACCTCATGCGTGCCACAACACATTTTGACATCTCATGCGCGCAGAACTTCAGGAGGAATAAAGTGCGGAAATTATTCACAGTGAAGTGAGCCGCAGATGATTTAATGCAGTGACAAAAATTTATCGTAATCACTTCACAAAATGAATTTATAACCAAATCCTCATTAAACATCAACATTAACAGCCACAAAAAGCAACTACTGAACATGGGCCCTCCACGCTTGGCAGGCGGAATGGCGAGCGCAGTTTTAGATGTAGCTTTCACAGGGAATGCTGCTGCCCGTTCCCTGAGCGATTATCCCTTATTCGCTTTTTACAACACCCAAGACGGCATATACGACCCATTCTTTATTCTTTTACTGTATTGACTCGTTACCAAGAATTTGCAAATATTAATATATATGTAATATATTAATATTTGCAAATTATATATATATATGTTACGGGCAATTTGATAAGTCCGGGCACTATTAATACTGACCGGTCAGTATTAATAGTGCCCGACCTAATTGGGCAATGTGATTAAAACAGCACGATTAATTACTTTTCCCGGTCAGTATTAATAGTTCCCACCCTTGGGCAAAGTAATAAAAATAAAGAACTGTAATGTAATTCTTTATTAAATGAAGTTAAACTTAATTATTTTCGCCCAAGCTCTTCTCATCCGTATTAGAAAGCATCTTCAGGAACCTAGACTGGGACAATAAAGGCCTGCGCATTGATGGAAGACGTTTAAATCACCTTCGCTTTGCAGACGACCTGGTACTTTTCGAAGAGGACCCAGGGACACTGAAAATTATGATCAACCAGCTAGCAAACGAAAGCCGAAAGGTGGGCCTAACCCTGAACACTACTAAAACGAAAGTAATGACCAACTCAGTAGAAGAGGAAATAATGCTGGAGGAAATACCACTAGAATATGTTACAGAGTACACATATCTTTTGTAGACCAAACAGAACGGGAAATAAATGTAAGAATAGCAAATGGTTGGAAGGCATACTGGTCAATGAAGGAAATTATGAAGAACAGAGATCTGAGCCTAGGAGTGAAAAGGAAAGTGTTTAACACAAGCATACTTCCCATACTAACATATGGCTGTGAAACCTGGTCACTAATAAAAGTACACAGGGACAAACTAAATACTTGCCAACGAGCTATGGAAAGAAGTATATTAGGAGTGATGAAGAGAGACCACATAAGAAGCATAGACATAAGAACTAGAACAAAAGTTACAGACATATTAACTAGAATTGACCAGCTAAAATGGAGATGGACAGAACATATGATAAGATGCAAAGAAGAAAAATGGAGCAAAATTGTGTCAAACTGGTACCCCAGGGATGGAAAACGGACTAGAGGAAGACCGTTCAGAAGATGGGAAGACGAGATCAAACTGACGGCCGGCCCACTATGGCGCCGTGTAGCCCATGACAGAAAGCAATGGAAGTTACTGGAGGAGGCCTTTGCCGAGAGGCACACTGATGACTGAACTAAGAGATTTTATTGATTTATAAATAGACTAATAATTGAAAATGAATAATAATTTAATTTGAATGTCGACATCTAGAATTTAAATTGTAATGTAATGAATGAATTTATTAAGGCTCAAATTATTTATCGATTGTTATTTATGAATGAAACACTGTATTGAAACTTAATTATTTTAATGAAATTAAACTAACATTATTTAAATGTAATTAAACTTACATAATATTCATTATAGTTATCGATAAATTTGAACATGGGAATCAAAAAACAAATAGTTATAAATGTAATAAAATCAGTAGTTACCTACTATTTTATTAAATGAAGTTAAACTTACATTATTTAAATGAAATTAAACTTACATAATTTTCATTAAAGTTATCGATAAATTTGAACATGGAAATTAAAAAAAGAAACAAATAGTTATAAAAATTAACATAATCAGTAGGTAAGGGCTCGTCTACATCTCCGCGGCGCGGCGCGTTGCCGCGATAGACTGCGACGCGCGCCGCCAGAACGCGCGGCGTCGCGCCGCGGAAATTCACGTTGCGCACCGTGGCGTTCTGCTACGTGGTGTTAGCCACTCCCTCGTTCTCTCTTGTGTTGTTCGGACTTATAACGCTTTGCTTTAGCTTAAACAGCAGGCACTACGTGGGACATGGCCAAGCGTAAATAAATAGACTGGAAGATGGTTCCGTGCTTCGGAGGTCACGTTAATCCGTCGGTTCCGGTTGCTGTTTATGATTACATAAACGGCAGTTGTTCTACAACCACGTCAGAGGGCTCTTACTAGAATAAGGCAGTCAAAAACCTCTGGCACATCATGAGGTCGTTGGATGACGCGGTGTCCCACACGAAAAGAAAAACAAGTAAATAAACTTTTAGAAACTCAAAAAATGGGTGCCATCTATTCTTATCGAATTATTTTTTAGGTGATTATGATTTTATTAGATTAGGTGATTATGACATTTTTTTATTAGCATCATACTTTAATAGCCAAGAAAAACCAAGAAATACCGATCTCCTGACCAAATGAACTCTACTACGGGGGTGACGTATTCGTTGTTAAAATCATTTTTAATAGGTTGTGAAAACCGTAAATCAAAATAATGCCAGCCTATCCGCGAAACGTTTAGACAAATAATATGTGCCATGACCTATTATTAAACCACATTTTTCCTCTTGTAACTAAACTTCCACCTACGGGCGGTAAAGCTAACTACTCGGGCGTTCCATATTTTAAAGTTGCCGGCATCTAAGGGTTAAACTAGCCAATTAGTTTCCGAGAGCTATTAACTCCTTACCTGCTTCATTAGTGCAGGACAGGGTAAAATACTGTGATGAACTTTTAATGGGTTAACTACTTGTGGTTATGTTGTGGTGTCCTGTTGTTGGGTAGAAAGTTGTGATACCTACCTACTTACTTATAAGTGGTTACCTATGAATGTAAATAATTCAAATTTAGTTGGTATTGGTATGTGTCTAAACAAATAACTCTCTACCTAACTGTTTCAGAATATTACCAACAAACTTATAAAATGACTTACAATTTTATAAAAAAGTTAAAAAAAATGAAATACCAACTAGTTTTGCTAGATAGTAAACTAAACAATGCAAACATTTTCAAATATCACAAAATTATAAATAACTACAAGATACATGAAGTGTTTCTAGCAGAGCGTGGTTTCGATCCACTATATATATATGTTACGGGCAACGTGATTAATCGGGCACTATTAATACTGACCGGCCATTATTAATAGTGCCCAAAAACATCGGGCAAAGTGATTAATTAATCACTTGGACCGGCCATTATTAATAATGCCCGAGTGTCCGTGGTCCATGTAATAAGTCAGTCTTTAGAGTAAGCTTGAATTTATCACTTGGACCGGGCAATGTGATAAACTGGGCTGAATTTATTACTTGGACCGGTTACCAGTATTGTAACTGTAGTAGTGACTGCAGTTCAAAACGCTGTAAATGCAAGAAGTCAAATATTCTCTACAATTCAAAATGTCACAAAAGCACATCTTGCAAGAATAAATAATTATAAACTTATCAACTTTCTTGCAGTCTTTCATCATTATGAAATATTTCGGTTGATTTTTCTTAGACTGCTAATTTTTAAACTATTGAAGTACCTTATATTTTTATCAAAAATAAGGGCTCGTCCACATCTCCGCGGCACGGCGACGCGGTGGCGCGCGACGCGTTAACGCGGGAAATGGCGACGCGCGCCGCCTGAACGCGCGGCGTCGCGCCTCGGAAATTCACGTTGCGCACCGTGGCGTTCTGCTACGTGGTGTTAGCCACTCCCTCGTTCTCTCTTGTGTTGTTCGGATAACGTGCCACTAATATTACAATATTAGTAACTAAACGGCAGCGGCAGTGCGCCACGAAGCGCAACGTAAATGTCCACGGCGCGACGCCGCGCGTTCAGGCGGCGCGCGTCGCCATTTCCCGCGTTAACGCGTCGCGCGCCACCGCGTCGCCGTGCCGCGGAGATGTGGACGAGCCCTTATTTTTGATAAAAATATAAGGTACTTCAATAGTTTAAAAATTAGCAGTCTAAGAAAAATCAACCGAAATATTTCATAATGATGAAAGACTGCAAGAAAGTTGATAAGTTTATAATTATTTATTCTTGCAAGATGTGCTTTTGTGACATTTTGAATTGTAGAGAATATTTGACTTCTTGCATTTACAGCGTTTTGAACTGCAGTCACTACTACAGTTACAATACTGGTAACCGGTCCAAGTAATAAATTCAGCCCAGTTTATCACATTGCCCGGTCCAAGTGATAAATTCAAGCTTACTCTAAAGACTGACTTATTACATGGACCACGGACACTCGGGCATTATTAATAATGGCCGGTCCAAGTGATTAATTAATCACTTTGCCCGATGTTTTTGGGCACTATTAATAATGGCCGGTCAGTATTAATAGTGCCCGATTAATCACGTTGCCCGTAACATATATATATAGTGGATCGAAACCACGCTCTGCTAGAAACACTTCATGTATCTTGTAGTTATTTATAATTTTGTGATATTTGAAAATGTTTGCATTGTTTAGTTTACTATCTAGCAAAACTAGTTGGTATTTCATTTTTTTTAACTTTTTTATAAAATTGTAAGTCATTTTATAAGTTTGTTGGTAATATTCTGAAACAGTTAGGTAGAGAGTTATTTGTTTAGACACATACCAATACCAACTAAATTTGAATTATTTACATTCATAGGTAACCACTTATAAGTAAGTAGGTAGGTATCACAACTTTCTACCCAACAACAGGACACCACAACATAACCACAAGTAGTTAACCCATTAAAAGTTCATCACAGTATTTTACCCTGTCCTGCACTAATGAAGCAGGTAAGGAGTTAATAGCTCTCGGAAACTAATTGGCTAGTTTAACCCTTAGATGCCGGCAACTTTAAAATATGGAACGCCCGAGTAGTTAGCTTTACCGCCCGTAGGTGGAAGTTTAGTAACAAGAGGAAAAATGTGGTTAAAAAATAGGTCATGGCACTTATTATTTGTCTAAACGTTTCGCGGATAGGCTAGCATTATTTTAATTTACGGTTTTTCACAACCTATTAAAAATGATTTTAACAACAAATACGTCACCCCCGTAGTAGAGTTCATTTGGTCAGGAGATCGGTATTTCTTGGTTTTTCATTAAGCTATTAAAGTATGATGCTAATAAAAAAATGTCATAATTACATAATCTAATAAAATCATAATCACCTAAAAAATAATTCGATAAGAATAGATGGCACTCATTTTTTTAATTTCTAAAAAGACTATTTACTTGTTTTTCTTTTCGTGTGGGACACCGAGTCATCCAACGACCCGATGAAGTGCCAGAGGTTTTCGACCGCCTTCTACTAGTAGGTGGCCTCTGACGTGTTTGTAGAACGACCGCCGTTTATGTAATCATAGACAGCAACCGTAACCGATGGATTAACGTGACCTCCGAAGCACGGAACCATCTTCCAGTCTATTTATTTTCGCTTGGCCATGTCCCACGTAGTGCCTGCTGTTTAAGCTAAAGCAATACTTCTTATCGTAACGTAATTATAAGGTCAATAAAATATGTTGGCTGTAAAATAGCAGTTGTGAAAGAATACCCAGCAGTGAGAACTGACAAAGAATGTAGCGTTTGAATGAACAAGTCTTCTTCCGTGTTTTCAAGCATATGAACACGATTAAAAGAGAATCTTAATCAAACAACCGTTCTAATAAGAACTTTCGGTTCCCATAAATTGACATCAAAATAATATGCGAACCACGGGTCTAGTATAATTGGTATTTTTGCAATCTGGTACAAAGGGTGAAATTGGGAAATTCGTGCCGTAACCTAGCAACGGCCTGACATAGGGATATAGGGATGGTTGAAGGGCTCCGTATCTCTTTAGATGTGTTAACATGACGAAAAATAGATGGATATGGTTGTTTTACAAAAGCTATTGTTTATTCTGTGACAAAAGTAGTAACAGCATGTATTTGAAATTGACTGCATTCAATATGAATACGTTAATCCTCAGAATAGAGATGAGTAAGACCACTTACCACAATGCTCCATTACTTACAGGCGACCCTCGAAAAACTCGTTCAGACGTGATTTGTCTAGATCTAGACACCACCCCCGAAACGTGTAGATAAATATCTAGATATGTAGGTCACAATCGAGGCAATGTTCGTAATATGTCAGCCCGATTTGAGCTCTGGATATGTCTGGGTTGATCGTCGACATACTCTCGCAAATAACACCCTTTATATTAGAGCTGATGTGGCGCAGTGGTAGTGCGACTACCTGCGACGCAAAGGTTCCGAGTTCGATTCTCGGTGGGGCACTCACAAAGTTAATATTTATCACTTTGTGGATTCGTTTCCGTCTGATTAGGTCATTGCGGGCTAGACCACCTAATAGTTCGATAAAGAGTAATGGTCCCGTGCTTCGGAGGGCACGTTAAGCTGTTGGTGCCGGTAGCTGTCTATGATAACTGAGACGGCGGTCGTTATATTATACTAGTAATAAACGGAAAAAAACTGACACCAGGGTTCATCGGGTCGTTGGACTACTCGGTGTTTCACACAAATAAAGAAGTATTAACAATTAAAGTCGCAGGTTAAGGAAATATAGTTTCGTGCTTCGGAGGGCACTGTCTATGATTACTGAGACGGCGGTCGTTACACAACGATGGCAGAGGCCTACTTCTAGTAGAAGGCGGTTGAAAAACTCTGACACTACTGGTTTACCGGGTCGTTGGATGACTCGATATCCTACACAAAAAGAGAAACTAGGGCTGTGCGCATGTGCCGTGTGATGACAGCTTAGAATAACAAGACCCCTTTCCTCCGCGGTGTTATATCTTTAAGACGATATCTATCAAATAATCTTTTACTTTAAAAATAAATCAATCCAGTTCGCATAGGCGTAGTTATTTAAGATGGCGACTTGGAAATATATATAGGGAATGAGCAGGAGCGTTCCGTTTGTATATTAAAAACTAGATTTTCGCCCAGCGGTTTCACCCGCTGCCACTCATTTTCCCGTGGTAATAGTTGTTTTCCTGCGGTAAAAAGTGCTAAAAAGCCTATGTGTTATTACAGGTTATACTCTACCTGTGTTCCAAATATCATCCAAATCGGTCAAGCCGTTTAAGCGTGAAGAGGTAACAAACATACAAACATACAGATACACGCACACACAATCTCTCAGATCTATACATATAATAAAACAGAAACGAAACCAATTCTGTACATGAAATAGATTCAAAAAAGGGTTTTTGCTTCTAATTGTGTTCAAGATACAGACATCAAAACAGAAGTAAAATTGATTTTTGTCTGTTTGTCTGTTTGTCTGTCGGTATGTTTGTTATTCTTTCACGTAAAAACTACTGCACAGATTTCTACAAAATTTTATACTGTGGTAGCTTATTACCCGGGTCAACATCTAGGATACTTTTTACCTCGAAAAAATCTTTCATTCCCATGGTAAAACACAGTAACTGGTTCCGCAAAGCGAGTTCCGAATTTTTTTCCTAAAAAATAATATAGATGTCGCTGTTAGTTTTGTAAAACGCGGTATTGACCATGTATTGACTGACATACGATCTGAACTTCTAAACGACCCTGTGAAACGACCTAACCAAACAAAAAACAAACAATTACACATTTAATCCTTGCGGGGTAGGTTGAGCGTCAACGACCGTAAGTATTTTATCGCTATCGCCACGTCTGACATATATGCGGGCCGTTCTAACTATTACAGAAATGTTTCGGACTTTTACTTTGACCTTTGGTCATGGTCAAGGTATGTGATGGAAGACAGATGAATAGTGATATTTTCTTGAGTTTGCACAACTATTACTCATCACAATAAAACAATTTTAAACGGTTTTAAGTTGTGTTTATTGTGGAAACGTAGGAATTGTGAAATCCAAAATAAACACAACTTAAATCCGTTGAAAATTGTTTGATTGCGAAGACAAATTATGATTTGGGTAAAATTAGTTAATTTTTTTACTACTACAAGAGGCCGTTGGCCTGAGTTAAAGGTTATAATACTTTTAATTTTAACTCGACATCTCTACGTGTAACCGAGATAGTGAGTCTTGAAAGACAGACAAATGGACAACAAAGTGAGTGAACCTATAAGGGTTCCATATTGCAGCCTAAAACCTATTTACCAATATAGTTTTTATTTTAACTCGATATCTCTGCGCATTCCCGAGATAAAGCGTCTTACGAGATGGATGGACGGACGGACGGACAACAAACTGATCGTATAAGGGTTCCGTTTTTTTGTACGTTTCTTTTTGATGTACGGAACCTAAAAAAATATAAATACCTTCATTAGTTAGAATCAAAAATGTTAGAGTAAAATTTGTTTAAAATTACTTCATAGATGTCGCTGTTAGTTTTGTGAAACCCGCTAATGAAATGTTTTCTCCAAAATTATATAACAAAGCCACTGACAGGCTGCAGGGTACTAAAAAAATAATAATATAGTATTGTAAACTATTATTCGGCGCGCAGCCGCCAATACTTACTTTGTGAAACTATGCCGTGTGATGCCGGCTTGCAATAGCATCACCCCATTTCTTTTCCGTGGGAGTCGTAAGTGGCGACTAAGGGACTTTCACATGGGCGATGGGCCTGACAACCTGTCACCATGGCGATACACAATTTTCCGAATGACCATCAAATATATATGTCAGACATTTTTGCTCTGCCTACCCTGCAAGAGATAATAGGCGTGATATAAGTATGTAAGTATAAACTTGGGCAACGGATATTCTGATAGATTGTTTCTTTAAAGATAAATCTTTTTTTGTGAAGTGGCGCCACTATCGAGGTCGTTCACGGTTACACTCGCCTTAAACATTTTTGCAGAGATCAGAAGGCAAGGTAGGATTGCACTTGCTGTAGCATCTTCATGTATCGCTGCCACACTGCTTCCAGGAGAGAAAACGGCGCATACAACTTTCAAAATACCAATCGATTTGGACACAAACGATACTCCAATATGTGCTGTATCACGTAATAGTTACAAGGCAAAGGTTTTCTGATATTGTTGTCTGGTAGTTATGTGACGAGTGTACGATGGCCAACAAAAAAACGGTAGAAGCTATGGATAGGACTTTGAAAGACATACGCAGAGATAATAGGGCCATGGGCCACTGTTCTTTTTTCCAGTGACTTTCGCCAAACACTTCCAGTTGTTACTCGAGGTACCAGGCTGATGAGGTGAATGCCTCACTAAAATCATCGGCTCTTTGGCCACAAATTCACAAGCTGACCATGACGGTGATCATGCGAACCCGTCTCGGAGGTAATCCACGGGCTGAAGAGTTTTCACAAGCTTTATTAAAACTCGGCAGAGGTACTTTACCAGAGGATAACGGTCAAGTAAGTCTGCCTGAAACGCTTTGCCAAATAGTTTCTGGTCTAAAGAGAATCATTTCTTCTGTGTATGGCGAGCCTTCCTTCCTTCAAAAGAAAGATTCGTAGCTACGTGGAAGAGCTATTTTTGCACCCAAAAATGATCAGACTGCTTCAATAAACCATACCATTATCTCACAAATCACTGGGGATATGGTGGTATACGCGTCAATTACCACTGTTATGAATCAAGACAAAGCCACTAACTACCTAATAGAATTCCTAAACTCCTTGAGTGCGAATGGTCTTTCTGCACACCAAATATTACTTAAACTTGGTGTTCCTTTCATGCTTCTTTGCAATCTCACTCCGCCAAAGCTGTGCAATGGAACCAGACTGAAGATCTTAAGCTTAAAGATGAATGTATTCGAGGCGGATATTTTCACTGGTTGTGGCGCGTATACCACTCATTCCCAACAACTTTTTATTTCAATTTCAGGGCATTCAGTTTCCCGTCAGCGTTTTCTTTGCAATGACTGTAAACAAATCGCAAGGACAGACGCTGAAAGCCGCAGGCGTAGGTCTTACGATTCCCTGTTTATCACACGGGCAGCTAGCTATATGTCGCTTGCTCTCGCGTCAGTTCTCCTGAAAATTTTTACGTTTTAGCACCCGATGGTAAAACTACCAAAGTAGTTTATAATGATGTTATGTAGCTGATGTCCATAGTATCAAAACCAAGTACCTAACCGAAAAACAAGTTAACCAGTACCTATTCATTGCACATCTTAAAGAGAAAAAACTTTATACAAACATGATATTAATATTAAACAATATGTATACATCAACTTCACTAACTCACAAGTCACTACACCATGCGTACGAAGTCGCGGGTAACAGCTAGTTTATAATATTAGAACGGATAATTACCGACAACATACGAGTCATATTACAGATGTTCCATGCTTTTCAGTGTAATTGCAGCAGGCGAGTGTAAAAATTTCATAACAACATTGCGTCTGGCGACTGGAATAAACACTAACTTTTTATTGCCAGCAGTTATGACTCTTATTGCCAAACTGATAAGGGTTGAAAAACGATATGGTTTGGTCAGTATGAAACGAATTTTATCAAGTGACTACCAAAGCGTGATGCGGGGTTGTCTGTATTATTCGCATTTTGGGTGCAATTTAATTTATCCGTATTTCTGTAACTCAAAAACTACTTTTGACTCAAATTATTGAAATTTTGTAACGAATCAGGTTTCTTTAGGCGGTTCTTCCACTTGTCCGCTACGGTACGTTTACGGATGCGTTTATGACACTGAATTCCAATCTTATTCCCATACAAATACGGCTACGTTACGTTAACGGATGAGTTTGTCAAGCTCAAGTTGCTATCTGTAAACGCACCGTCGCCGTATTTGTATGAGAATAAGACTGGAATTCGCTATTCCTTTCATTTGACAGACGCATGCGTTACGGTTAAAAATACGCAGCGACGGACGAAAAGTGGGACCCGCTTTAGACTTCTCATACGTATTTTTTTGCTGCCCAAGTCATTCTCCATGGAGGGACCAAGTTATAAAAAAAGTTGTTCAGTTTTACGACAAGAACACACCGTAAAAGTTTGTACAGGCATTCTTCTAACATACTCTATAAAGCATGAAAAAATCATTACCTACGCTTATTAATTTTTTATTTTATTAGGCACACAAACAGGATACAATCAAAGCATCAATAAAAAATATTTAGGTACATAGTTTACCCGCACAGTCGGGCAATTAATTAGCGTAGTGTACAATGACGTGATATCGCGGTTCAAACGTGGTATCGAAACGCGCGCCACCTATTGACAAAGTGCAGAAAACCGCATTAGTGCAGCTGCAACTGCAGTGTTGCCACCTGTCATAATTCTTTTACCGCATTTTCACACGTAAAATGTTTCGTGAATTTTGTGTGCATTTGGACAGTTTTATGGGCATAAAATCTAGACAATTTGTTGAAAATTGATGGTTATACGGGGTTGATAAACAAAAACTGGTGTTAAACCTTTGATTTTAATAACAGCAAAATATCAGGTATCTAACCTAAGATAAAGCCTTGCAGAAGACGCTTTTGATACCAGGGGTTTATTTAATAAGGCTGACAATTTGTAATTTACAATGACTAATCAATGTAGGTACCAACTTGCGTGCTCAGTGAGCCAATTCGATACCAAAAACTAAGTTTTCCTTACAAGCTGCAGAATGATACTTGAATTGTCATTATAAAATAAAAAAAATAGTTTTAGTAAACGAACCCAGTCTTATAATGGCTGATCCGATCAATTTTAATATTAATCATATTTCAAATTATGATCTTACGTAAAACTATGACTTTTAAATCGAAATATTTAAATTCTATGCCTAAATAAAGCAGTGTGTCACTAATTCCATCGCTCTCATACGAAACATACTGATTATACTCCAAGGCTCACCTTAACCGGTCTAAGCAGTATGCGTGGGTGCCTTTTCTATTGCAACTCCATTCATAGAACTTCAAACTTCACAGCCAAACAAATTTGAACCGTATCCCACGAAGAATAGACGTGTTCTTATACAAGACACACTGCATAAATACCATTTACGTTTGTTTGAGGGATTATCAGCTTTATAGCATAGTGAATAAAGGCTTTTCAAACATGTTTTAGGTTTTATTGGATAATAATGTAGTGGGTGCTAGACGGTTGAGCCATGACTCAGTTTTGACAGAGTAACACTGAATTGACACTTTTGTAATAATAGCCACTTAATGAATAGAATGATTCGATCTGGAGCGACATCTTATTCGTATGGATATCTTATTTAAATACTTACCTATTTTTGTATTTTGAGTAATTCTGAACTCTTTCTGAAGAGATTCTCTTATGCAATAGATGAAAGAAGATGATAGAATTATGGACTAACTTTGTCTGAAATAAATGAATTGGATTGAATAGAGCTCTTAGCTAAGCTTTCATTTTACAACAAATAAAAGAAAACATTAAACTTTTGCGTAAACTGGTGTAATAGTTAAAAAACGATAGGTATCTACCAGATAATCTTTTGGTTTAAAAATAAATCAATCAAGAAGGTTCTATCAGTACCACTTAACCATCAAAACTCCTGAATAGATTGTTAAAACGGTACCAACTCTCTCTTGTGTCTTTTGGGACACCGAGTCGACGAATGACCACATTCTATCGCCAGAAATCTCATCATACGCTTCACTATAATTTATGACCCTAACACCCATCCTCTCTATCGGCAATGAATTTTCAACCGAAAATCTGTATCCATTACCTCGTACCCGGTTAATGCATAGTTAAGAGTCCGGCTGACAGGGTAGCATTAGGGAGCGGGAAGGGTCGAGTTTGGTTTTAATGTACAAGCATAGTTTTGTGTAAAATTAACCGTACATTCACAGTCACAACAGTACACAGCTGGACATGGGCCTCCCCCCTCTTTTGGGTATATAGTCACCACGCTTGGCAGGCGGATTGGCGAACGCAGTGCACAGCAAGATTTTGCATTCCCAGGGAATGCTGCTGCCCATTCCCTGGATGATTATACCTTAGTCGCTTTTTATGACACCGATGAGTAGAATTGGAGAGATGCTATTCTAAGCCGGCACCATACAGCTTAGTTTTGTTTACACTGATTTAAGATGAGGTTTACAACTGCTTCCGTGATCATGCGGTTTCGGCATTAGGTAGGGTTGTTTATCGGGAGAGACACATAAAGTGGTTATCTGTAATGTTAGCTCTCTGTGTTCCCAGTTTGGTAAGGTAGGACATAGCAGTCTAAACCAACTGGTTGCCTGTAAGCAAAAGGTAATGCTTTGAAGGACCGTATGCCGTCAGCTTAGAGGCCGATGTAATAATGAGCGGAAAAGCTTTAATTTCATATTCAAGCTAAACTTTTCGCGAGTGTGTTTCTACACTTATTTTTCAAATTTTTGAACTGAGTCCGGCCCATGGCTTGAGTTAATGCATAGTTAACGGGTGGGGAGCGTATCGGCGCCTTATTAAGGGCTCATGATTAATGCAAGTCAATCTGTCACATTGAGCCATAGCTCAAAGCTCAGAGCTAGAGAACAGGATACTTTATTTTTCGTGTGGGACACTGAGTTGACGAACGACCCGATAAACTTTGGATTTCGAATGGGCTGTGATACAGCAATTTCAGGAAGGTACACATTTTTACACACTTCGAAAAAGGAGTTTACTTAGTCGACCCGTGTCCCAGCATACTGAAAATTCTAAATGATATAGATATGTACTTGGTTTCTAAAGGATCTCTCATTAGTATATCAAACCCTTATCTACCCGTGGATGATGTAAAAACCGACTTAGGGGTGAACCAGGGAATGGGCAGCAGCGTTCTCTGTGAGTACAATACCTTGCACTGCGCTTGCCAATACGCCTGCCAAGCATAGTGTATGCCCCCCTAATAAGGGGAGGCTCATGTTTAGACTGTTGTGGCTGTTTTATTAGTTGTAGATAAAACTGTTGTACCGATTTCGATGATTATTTTTCATGCGGCGTGGTGCGAGCGTACCACACTTTTACTCGTAGATAAAACATATATCATGATATTGTACGAAACATCATACCAAATAATAGACCGAATAGAGTAATAGGATCGTATTACAGCGATATCGGATAATTGGCCCAGTAATAGGTATTCGATAAGGAAATCCGAAAAATTCATTTGGTTTCCGTTGGCTTGAAGAGATTGCTTTCTTTTATTATCTTATGCTATTATGTAGGACTAACATAGATAGGCTGTAAGAACTTGTACTTACGACCTGGCCCCAAAAAAAAAACATTTACGGAGCCCCTGTGGGGTGCAGTGTGCAGTATACCGCAAGACAGTATTTTGCACAGCATAACACTGGCCTACACAACCCAACAAACCTATGTACAACCCAAGCATGCACGACAGTGATAATGGAATCAAAACTATGTCGCCACATCACGCTTGTAGCAAAATCTGCTAGTAGTGATGTGACTTAATCGATACTGTTTTTTTTCTTACGTCATTTTGTACTATTTATTGCGGCTTGGTAAATCACTTCGTTTGCTCCATGGGGTCATAACCTATTGTGTCGGGTTTGTATCAGAAAGGAAAATTTTTCCTGCGGGGGGCTTGGGCCTCTTTCCCCATTCCGCGTGTTGCCTTATATGCCATATTCAAATAATAAATCGATAGATGATTACAGCTAACACTAGTACATCAATTCTCTCTATTACGTCACTTTCTTTTGATTCCAATAACACCCCTGTACATTATTTGTCCGGGCCAGTACTTGAAGACGATCCAATTAATGTATTGTACATAGTCATGTTGTACAAAACATTGTCGGGCATAATCGTGTTGTGCATAATCAATTCGTACACTGGTGGATACAATCTACTAACAACATACCTAAGAAAAAGTTCACTTTCATAAAGGCGCTCCTTTATAGCGTGTTGGTTTTGTGGCATCCGTCGTCTTCGACAGAAATCCGTTACTAATAAATTGTTTGTTAGGTTTTGAATATAGCCATTTAGAGGCCAAATTACTTTTATGCAATTCCTACTACTGCAAACAGACAAACGATGTGAAAATGAATGATTTCGTTATTTAAGTTATGCACCAGTATACATCCTAAAATATTTCGCAAAACATTATTGTTATTAGTTTAGCGGTGGCAGAGCCACTGGCGTCACATCTCTTGATGTGAGCTTTATATTGCCATTTATGTGTGGATATGTTGTCATAAGTCAGTTAGGTAAAGTTAATGTAAAGTAAGTGGCATTACGCCGTGGGAGAATCTGCAACACAGAGAACATAGTCTTACGGCTAGGGGCTGTGTTGCGCAGTTTGTACAGCAACAGAAACTTGATAGTCGCAAAATAGTTCCTCTGGAAACAGCTTTTGGCAGCTAGTTGACCCCGATCCAGGCAAGCGCGTTTGTTACTGGATACTAGAATCTAGAATATCTAGATATTCAGGTCCCTCCCCTTACACATTTGGTCACATAATAACCCCACACCCATGGCAGTATTTACGTCCGGGCGATGGAATAAATCGCGTCTAGACGCGCGGCGACCGCACGGCTGCCGTGCGGTTTGGCTACAGTGCCAGTGTGTATAGGCCTTTAATGATCCGTTATAATTATGGTTGTTTAATAGTGTTTATAACGATCTGGTTTGGACACGATATCTAAATAAAAGGGTATACAAAAGTTACTGAAATATTTCAATAGGTGAAACAATGGATGACACAGCCCTTGAAACTAAAAATAAGTTAAAATATAAAAAAATTAATCTCCTATTTATGAATCTATTAAAATTATAACCAATGTCATAAGGTATGTCTGAGATTCCTTATAGAGAAATATCTAAATTCAAATAATTACCAAACAATACATGAATTCAGACAGTCACAACACAAATAATATCGTATCATAAAATCCATACGTTACAGTAGACATAGTTTAGAGCGCCGCCATCAAAATGTATAATGTATTGCCATTTTTGATATGCCCCTTTGACTTAAAATGGTTTTATGATGATACAATATAGATCTTTCACATCCACATTCCAGGAAATTTAAAAAAAACAAATCTGAAAATGTAATGTTACGTACGCCATGCATGGGTACATTTCAGGAAAGGTGCATTCTGCGTCTGTCCGCTACGGCGTAGCAGCTACGCGCCGTAGACGGCGGGTGCTATACAAACGCAGCCAGTCTAACTCGCGGCTCGGCTCCGCGTAGACGTGCGCTACGACGCGATACTGCGGTTTCCCATTTCTCCCGCGAGAATTCGTTTTTCTGAAAAATACAACCCAAATGCGACCCTCTAATTAATGTGGCGTGTTTTTTAAACTTGATGTTGGGTGGTTGAAAGTGCGGACAGAACAGTGCCCTTTATGTCTGAGGTTTCAGTGTTTACGTTATTTAAAAAATTAAAATCCTTTGCGAATTTTCGCGACACAGTTGTGAGGTTAAAACCTGTCGTGTGGACCGTTATACTAGTGTTCTTATTGTATGTATTGTTGCATTGTTTATGTTTAGTGTTTGATTTTTATTGTTTGTTATTGTTTTCGTTCGGGCGACCTGTAAGACCCATTTGGCACTAGTGAAAAATTCTTTAGGAAATTATTTGAATGTTGCCTCTTTTACAAAGGAATAATTTATCAAGTGACTAGTAATATTATGCCCTGAATATATAACGAACTTGTTCATTAATTGAGTTTGTAATTACTTGGAAAGGATTTGCTCAAGTCAATTTAATATTGATTGACATCCCGAAATACGAGCTAGTAGTTAAACGAGTATGGAAGTTAATTAATTCGCAAACATGTTTTAATTACAAAAGTACTTAAGTATTATTGTTTGTTAAGAGTGGTTTATTGGTACACGATTCAAGAATGAAAGGGTAAGTTTATAATTTGCTCTTGAACTTATGTATAAAATATGTTAATCTGACAGGTAACAAACATATGAAATGAAATGAAATAAATAACCTAACTGGGTAAAAAAAATAGTCAATATTGACCTCAAAGAGGTACGTGCGTTCAAAACACTTTTTTCTGTTCCCAAAATAGACGGAATGACTTATCGCACTTTCATGTTAATGATAGCAGACTATATTTAGTCACTTCGTACCAAGTTTGATAATATTCTATTTAAAAAACCGATGTAAAGGCGTGAGGCGTGACAACGTATCTAGTATAATATGGATATTATTATGTTTACTAGTTTTCAAAATATCTCTCGACTCGTTGTCCCACACGGAAAGAAGACGAAGCAAATATTTTTTTTTAAATCAAAGTTGTTAAATAAACACAAAAACAATATAAGTCGACTAGTCCTGTTGTATAATAGTTATATGTTTTACGCATAGTGCTGATAATAATAGTTTTTTTAAATACCTTGCATTTGCAGCATAACCAATGTAATAGTCAGTTATTTTTTATCTGTTCACGGTACCCCACTCCATAACAAGTCGCCCAGAAAAATATATCCCAATAATGATATTAGCGAATCTCAATTTACTGAACTTATTTTGTTTCAATAAACTGCCAAATTTCAATTTACATTTAACTTATCTTTTTAGGGGCTTGGTTTATAAATTTATCAGGTAATAGCCACAGTGAAAAAAGAAAGTAAATGAAGACGAATATAAGCAGGTAAATTCCTAGATTGTTTAGAAGGATGGCAAAACGGGGTAAAAAATTAATATTACTATATACTACTTAATTTACTACTTATTCGTCATTACTATTTTTATGTTTACTTAAGAAAAATCACTTACAAAGGAAAGAAATTATTAAATCCTTTTTTAAAAAGTTTGAACTATAAAAAGCATTACGTCTGTAAGTGATTGTTAGCAAATTGAAAGAATTTAAAATAGATTACGTAGATTTTCTGAATTATGGCGAAGGATTACCTTCTCACAACTATTCGCCAATAACTTACTATTAACTTTAATTTCGGGATAAATTTGTAAACATACTTAAATAAAGATCAATTTAATAGTTTATTTCTTTCGTAAGTTATTGTTTCTTTGTTAGGAAACAAGGAATAACCTTAGAAGTGTATTCAAAAATACTTATGACGACATTTGATTGGAAAAAATATATATTTCGAACTTCGTGTTGCTGTATTTGTATTTCAATAAATAATCTATAATCCTATTCTGAAATAGACTACGAAACTCTATAAAGGAACTTTTACCTTTTTGTTCGGTTAAAAAGACAACTAGTAACTCTTTAAGAACCTTCATAATAAAAAAATCTATGTTTTATGCAAAACCATGATACCTATAATTCAGCGTCGTGCAGTACATTTTCTAATAGGAACCTTCTTCCACCGTCTATCCTGGAAGGCACACTGCCCCTCTAGCAATCCGCCCGGCTTTTGTTTGGCAGTCTACTTCAGGGGTATTTTAGAGGAAGGAGGAAATTCCAGCCGGGTTCGGTTACCGGGAAAGGTCCTTTTATTACGATAATTGCGGCTGAACCTTTGTGGTTGCCGCTTTTGTTTCGTTTTGGCGAACAGGACTGAAAAAAATATTGAAATGCCCTTTAAGGGCGTTTAATTTTCATCTCGTGTTTTCCTGTCGATGGCAATGAGTTTTGATGAAATATTTTTTGATGTGAATGTTGCTATTTTATTCACTCATTGTTGGATTGAAGCCTAATTTTATCCAGGTACGTAAAAAGTACCATGATTAAAGTAGCTATGAGCTTTTCTGCTGAAAGGAATTAAAAGCAACAAGCGGGTGTTAATCATAGTATAACTTTTTCTGTTAAACTTAAACACCGTTAGCCACAAAGAGTCGGTCGAACTATCGCCAGTTGAAAAACAAACTTACAACAACTCCAGAAGCAACTTCCTATCGCTCGCCATTAATTACTCGTCTTTATAAATTTGCACAAGAGTTGCCAGACTGAAATAATTAGCGGAAAAAAACGAGCTTCTCCCGACAAAGGGTGCAGAAAAGTTTCAGAGTGCTTCCGAGCGATTTTGCATTTTGCTTGTTGAAAGTTTCTAGAAATAAATTGATAAATAGCTGGATTGATGAATTGCAACTAGGGACATGGAATTGCTCAGAAAATGGAAATATAGCGTAGTTTACTTATTTCTTTTAAAGAAAGTGGAAAAAGGAGATTGCTTGCTGTGTGTTTTTGTGATCCTTTTGTACTATAAATTGCGGCATTACGTCTATCTATTCTGAAGTATCGTTGTTTTCCAAAATGGCTCTTTGACCGAAGAGTTGGAATTTATTAGCAACAAGCATAAGTAAAGTATCATTATTAACATCAAAGCCATTTGATGTATGATCAACATTTAATGCCGTGTGATGTCGGCTTAGAATAGCATCTCCCCATTCCTTTTCCGTGGGTGTCGTAATAGGTGATTATGGGACTCGAGCGTTACATGAGTTTTGCAATTCTAGGCGATGGTCTGACATCCTGTCACTATGGCGATTTTAAATTTTCTGAGGTACCCCCAAATATTTTCTGTGTAATGTCGGACGTGGCGTAGATGTCAGTTTTTACGGCCACTTACGGTATGCCTTCCTCGAAGGGATGAAAGCGGATATATGTATTTAAAAATAATCTTGACGTTCAAAGTATTTTGTTCATCGTCGGAATACTCTAGTACCTTTCACATTTTTCACCCGCCCGGAGCATGACTTTAACAACCGAACCGTCATTCAGAAAAACGCTGAAAAAAGAGAATCTCTGTAAGATTACGGCCGGGAGCCATCCGGCAAAATAGTGAGACTGTGAAAAATTGCACTGCAATTGGGACAGTCGGGGCGGAGTACGTAGGTATATCAGACTGGTGTTTTTCCCACTTGCCGTGCGTCGCTGCGTGATTTAAACGCATGCGCCTGTCAGGCGAAAGAAAATTGCGTATTTTGATCTTATTCTCATTCAAATATGACTAAAGGGCGGGGCACACCGGCTCCGTATCCAGCTCTCGTTCGTAGTCACGCACGAACTTATGACGTTGTAATGTATGGGACTGTATGAGATACGGCACACCGCTTGCGTTGCGTATCCGTTGCGTATCCGTTCCGTGCTGCACGCAAGCGGTGTGCCGTATCTCATACAGTCCCATACATTACAACGTCATAAGTTCGTGCGTGACTACGGACGAGAGCTGGATACGGAACGGATACGGAGCCGGTGTGCCCCGCCCTTAACATCTAAACACGTTACGGGTGCGATTGTGAAACGAATTGACCGAAAAGGTGCCGTAGCCGGTTGCGTCTGTCAAGTCGTTTGATAGTGTGAATATTGGAATTCGCAATTTTCTTTCGTCTAACAGTCGCATGCGTTACGATACGTTAAAAATACGCAGTAACGGACTACAAGTGGGAGAACCGCCTATTGAATAACGAAAATATTGAATAACTCTGCCGCCAGGGTTTATCGGGTCGTTGGACAACTCGGTGTCCTAAACGAAAAGAAAAATAAACATGTAGCTATAATAAATTCACTGCCTTGACTCACTATTACAACTTTACGACGTATTTAGCGAACAAGCAGCTTAAGTACAGCTCTTCACAAGATCATGCTTTTCAGCGTTAAATTCACTGAGGAAACATCCATTCTTATAACATAATACTTTTTGCTTATTGTTTGTTAGTAAGGGGACCATTTCAAACTAGTTTATTCTTTGAAATGAGTATTGAGTTCCCGGAAGAGAGAGGGCTTCTAATTAAAGTCCATTGTTTCTAGAACTTATGTTAAGAAAACACGAAGCATATCGTAAATAGGTACTATCAGCAACACTTTGAGTGAGCCGTTGGAGGGATACATTTCAACTGGTTTTTCATACCATTTATAAGAAAAACCAGTATAATTGAACTTTTATCTCGAGTTGCTGCTACATATACAATTTTATACAATTTGTTTGTCATGCCCAGCACGTCATTATGAGTGTCCTTAAAGTACGAAAATAGATGTCAATGACAACAGACAATCTTCCCAATAAAACAATGGCCAAACCATATCCGTTCGGTTCGATTCCCGGCGAGGCCACTAGTCAACCTTTGTTCATAAACTAGAGGAGTACTTTCGAATCCCCAGAAAACAGACTACGCATTAGCTGGGTTGGGAGGATTGAAAACGGAAATGAAAAAATTTAAAAAGTATATGCAGCAGAAGTAACCAGAATTACAATTGCGACATAAGAATAGCTATCAAAAATATAAAACTTACAAGTCTAAGTTTGTAATATGATAAAAAATATAAAAAATTAAACATTTCAACCGAAAAGCCCCGTGGCATACGATAGGATTTACCACTCGTATGCAACGCCCTTTAACTGAAATCTGTTTCTTTCAAACCTTCTAACGATGCGAATGGATAGACCACACTTCGCAGACCGCGGCGCCCATACGAAAGCATATTTCTACTGACTCAAAAGTTCATCTCCTGCGTAGGAGTGAATGAATGAATGAGTAGGCCAAGTCTGTGATTACTGGGTATTACTACATATTATCTACTCTGTGTTGCAAATCGCGTGGATGGTAACCTTGACTGTAGGTGAGGTTTCTAAATACGCGTTGCTATGGAAGGAAAGAGATTGCTTTAGATGATGGGTTTAAAATAATAGACTGGTCATTTCACAATTTACACACAGCGCAATCTAGTCGCAAACTAAGCAAAGCTTGTATCATGGGAACTAGATATAGCTGCTTTTAAGAGCTATATACTTTTTTGGAAATAAATTCGTAATCTGGGTGTGTCTATTTAGACACAAACATTTAAAAATCGACTTCGCATATATTTGTCCAGTGGGAATCGATCCAACGACCCTCGGCGTAGCAGTCAGGGGGTATCCGCTACGCCATCAGGCCAGTCAAAAGGTGGCATTAACTCAATTTCAATAGGAAATCATTTTACATTACATAAGGAACCACAAGACTAGTGGACTCTTGGCAAGCGTATTGGCGAAAGCAGTACAAGATGTTGCATTCACAGGGAACATTCCATGAATGAATTTATCCTTTAGTCGCTCTTTTACGACACCCACGGGTAGAATTACGGTGATGCCATTCTAAGGCGGGACACACGGATAATTTTGCTTAGTTTAATTCAATCGATATCACTACTTTCGGTCAGGCCCTCTAGCCATTATTTTTTTCCATAATTTCCATAAAAGCTGACACTGCACCTGCCAAAATGATGACCCAGATTAGATTCCACATCAAATGGTAATATGAGGAAGCAACTGTTGCTGAAAGGAAACTGCCAGAGCAAACGGTTCTTAAATAAAAATAATTACAGCTCTAATATAATTAATCACTTAGGAAAATCGCCCGCTTTATTGGACTCTTAGTTTATTCTACAATTGAAACTGAATAAGTTTCTTCTCCAGTCTGATTCGTGTGCAGTATGGCCGCTTTCAAAAGGCTATTTCGGCAGTCAGCCGTCAAAACCATACTAGATGATAATGTCAACGAAGAAAAATGTACCTCAAGTCATTAGTATGGTTCTGACAGCTGCCAAAATTGGCTTTTAAAGTGGCCCGAGATTAAGTACAAATCTAAACGTTCCAATGTCTTGCAACAAAAGCACTCTCCCACACAATGTCATTCACAATCTACTTGCAACTTGTTTCTATTGACTAGCTTAATATTGACCCAACGAAAGGTGCCGCTCCGGCCTTGGCTCGCATGTAGGTGAAACAATGTCATCCAGTGCCAAGTGTCAATGACCTGCGCGTAGGACAGCTGGTACAGTGATGAGCGGAGCGGTGAGCGGGGAAACCAAACTAAATATCGCACTGGCCTTGATTGGAATGGAGGCGAAACAATGTCATCCAGTGCGAAGTGTCAATGACCTGCGTGTTGGACAGTGATGAGCGGAGCGGTGAGCGGGGAAACATATCAGTTGTATCTACATACAGCATATAAGTTCTATTCGTCAAGAAGTTTAGTTTAGCCTACGCTGAAGCTACACAACTTCATCCAGTGTCAATCACATACGTGTTAAAATCAGAGTAACAGAAATACTAACCAGCGAAACGGTGAGCGGATGAATTGATTAGGTACATGATGTTGAGCACATGATCTATCTGGGCCCATGTTTGGTTTTTATCGCACATCAGAACCACCATAATGATCAAATGGTAGCTCTGACCTGTATAAAAAAGATTGAGAAATGGCGAATGGGTGTGCATAAACGTGGGAAAACCCCAATTTAATTTGGCATGCTCAAGGTTTTTTTTAGATAACGTTTATCGCTTGTCACTTTGCTAGCTGGTCACAGCCTACGTAGTGCCTGACTGCATCGTAACTTGACACTAATTTGTAGCTAGTAATAAGCGTGTGGTTTCTGGTGCGTTCGCTTATCGCTCGTCGCTCCACTAGCTGCTATATTGACAGCCTTGGTAAGTGCAGTGCCTGACTGCATTGTAACGTGACACTAGAGTTAGCTAGTAGCAAGCCTGCGGTTTCTGGTGCGTTGAGTTTGGTAAAAGGGACCACCCTTCTAAGGTAGTTCACCGGAAATATAGACTTACTAGCATAACAACGAAATATAATTGAAATGCTGGCAATTTTTCTTGTATGAGAGACACATAATATTTGATATTATGATTTAAACGAGTAACATTAGAAGTTCTTTGACAGAACTTTTCGCGAACAATTGGGGCCTTATTAACCGACTCTAAATCAAAAGGCAGGGGTTCTCAATAGTGTTCTATGTCATGAATAACACGTGCTCACAGGTGTGTTGACAAGCCGTCACCGATCACGATTACTAATGCCGGTCATACCGGACGGAGACATCCTTGTTATGTCATGCGAATGATAAACAGGTGTAATCTTCGTTATGTTTGTAGATACGTTAAATTAATGCAGAAGTCATTGATCGTTTAGGAGTTTCTTACTTGCAGTGCATTACTTAATCGCTACTTTTGTAACGTCGAAAAACTGGCGTAAAGGGCTCTCCCACGTATTTTCACATCGTAAATAATAATATCTACGACCGATTCATATACTTAAATAATTGTAGATTTGCATCGTTTCGCAAATATTCGCTAACTCTTTGATACTACGGGAAAAACGAGGTGTAAGGGACAGCGTTAATTCACACCATGAAACAACTTTCTGAACTGAACAACTTTCCTCTAGAAACATATGTCAGGGAATGACAAAAAATATTGGACCGCCCATACAAAATCACAATCAGCTGACTGCATTTACGATAGAAAGTCAAAAAAGTTTGACGCTTCCAGATATTTTTTTATCTAAAGTTGTTCAGTTTCATGGTTTGAATACACACCATCAGTATTCGGAGGGCTTTCCCTTACACCCTATAGTACAAAATAGCGCAGAAAAATTATATTCTTGTATTTGAACAATTCAAAATTTCGCGATGCACTACACACAAGTGCGTTACGATGTGACCATTAATGCACTTTTTTGGTTTGGCATAAACAAGCATATATATGCAGGAATAGGCAGGTGGCGACAGTTTCGTGAATTTTTTGTTTAGTTTTACCTTTGTAATTCAAACAATGCCAGTCATTTGAGAACTCTGTATGTGGAACGGTGGACAAAGTGGACAAAAGAATTCAGTAGCGTTGGGCCTACCGGCGTTCCTGTTTACATTCCCCTGTTACAGTCACTCTGAGAACGTGACCGTGACTGTATTGTTATACATACCTACATAGTTTTCTTTTTGTAGAAAATAAGTTAAAAATAAATAACGCCATCTAGCCCTAAACTTAATAAACCTTGTACTATGGGAACTAGATATAGTTGCTTTTAAGAGTTATATACTTTTTTGTAAATAAATTCGTAATATATTTAGAACTAGATAGCTGACATTAATACAAATACACTTTGTTTTGAAAATTAATACGTATTATACATAGAATCATCCAAATTAAACACAAATATCAAAAAATTACTTAACAAATATGTGTGTCTCGTGAGAATCGAACCCACGACTCGCGGCGTAGCAGGCAGGAGTACTATCCGCTACGCCATCGGGCCACTCGGCTTATTCTTATCCCATCATTATCATGTCCTAAATCATTAAGGGGCAGCACGGCAAACGATGTCACAATTTTTTTTGTAACCTGCCTTACGTCAACGCAAAAACGCTGGGTCTTGCTAGCATAAACACAAAAAAAAATATATAATTTTTAACCGATCTGCATGGTAAGTATTGCATTGCTTAACTTTCGTCAGGTATAAAAAATCATATCTCTTAAAAGTTTGAATTATTTTTTAAACTGTCGAGATGCTAAATTGGTCTAAGCATAAATACCCAACCTTTTGAAGATATGCAACAAATACTGAGTACTACAACATTCTAGTTTAATGTCTGAACAATCCATCGCAGAGTTCTAAAGTAGAATTCAATAGAATAATCTTGGAATACATGCGATACGAGGCTCTTGGCATATTCCAGCTCCGTCTCTCTACTGAGTTTGAAAAAGAGTATAGAGATGATGGAGAGTATTAAGTGAGCGTCTATGCACTATTTGTCGATATCCGATGTGTTATGTAAGTAGAATAAATTTGATTCGATTAGTTTTTGTTATAGAATCACTTTGCTGTTCGTCTATGTCCCAGTCCGGTATAGCTACACTTTTATGTATAAAAATAATAAATTCGCTTATTTTTGGCATAAAGTTTTTGAACCATTGTCCGAACCCAATTTATTATTATGTGTCATTTTACGTATATGCTAACATAATTCTATTGAAGTGGATAAAAACGACTCAAACTGGGTTTTTACACTGTGTAAACTGTCACATAGACAATACTGGTATGTTTAATAATATTATTTTAATTATCGACACTTAAAAATATAATTATATAAATGAGTCACCATACGTGGAATCGAAGATTTACGCAAGCTTAGAAAATTAAACGTAATATAGGTATGCTATGCATCAACACGCAATCGTACAAAAAATAAGCGACTATGTTTTTAACTTATGCCTTGAAATAATGCCTACCGTGCCGGACTATCTGTTGCGGTTATATCTTGAGATAAACGCTATATTGTTATTGTTATTTATAGCTTGACTATAATCTCGTAATAAAAAAATATATTAAATTTCTTTATCTGGTTTTATGCAGTGTGAATTCCCCTTTGTTTCGCGTGAACAGTGTACACTGCGCACGCTACCTCGTTTCGAAACAAACGCAATTTGAGAGAATCCTGTCTTGTATCTCGCTGTAATAATGTTTACTGCAGTTGCTGTTCTGTACTGGCTGTTATTGAGACTAGAGTTAGGTACGCGTGTTTTGAATTCAGGAAATACTTTGTTACTTGTGTTCTTGAATTTATTTAGTGCTTTTATATTGCATATGCTAGAGCAAAGTAGGTAGCTTTTTTAGGTCTTATAACATGATAGAAATTATAAATTTGACTAATATCATTTTCATCAAAGATCTCGCACGCGTAGTAAGTAGGATGATTCTAGGATAGATGGGCATGCATTTGAAACGACCAACTTTATGGTTTTGTGATGAATTTTTATTGCTCAACATATCAACATAAACTAAGTGAAAGCAATCTCAATTAAGTGCATAAAGTTGGCCATCTGTAAATTCCAAAATATGGCCATCTAGCCTAGAATTAGATTAAATACTCTTAGGTTAAATTTACATAACGCAAAGCGGTCACAGAATGTAATGTAATGAGAACCAAAAACCTAAATAAATACCAATAAACGGATATTTATCATTTTACCATTTGGAGGAAAATTTTGCATTCCTCTCCTTTTACGCAAAGTAAACATAAAATGGCAACAAAATGAGACCATATTTCACTATTTCATTCAAGTATGTATACCATCAGCAGCATGTCGAGTTAGTATTTAAGGGAGCAACTTAACTGGTTTTTGGTTCAGTTATTATGAGCAACCCGTATTTTGTTGATCCCATCAATGGGTAAGCCTTAGTGCTACTGACATTACCAATGGATGTATACTTGAAATTTCTACGTTGCTAGCCGTCCCATACAAATAACCCTTGCTTGGGGGCTCTAGGTAAACACAATTATCTTGTGCAAACACTCACAGATTCAAGGAACGAGAAAGATAAGTCTAAAGTGTAACCACCTGACTATCGGATAGAAAGAACATTTAAACTAAATCTATTTAAAAGAAGAAAAAAATCGTTTCTTCGTATAAAAATGGTGGATGCAATTTTCGGTCTAAATTTTATAAAACCTATTCCCCTTAAATTCGGAGTATTAACTTAATCTATTTTGAGCGTTGGTTTATTCTTAAAAAGATGAAAGAATTCATTTTCATTCAACAAACGTTTAGAAAAGTCGTGGGTTGTTCTATTAAAAGCAGTTTTTTTTACTGAATACCAAAATGAAAAGGTGACACATGAGTCTTTTGTTTGTCTTTTTTTTATTTTAATCTATAGCTTCATTTAAAAATTCAATTCTATTTAATACAAATAGATAATTTTAAGAAGTTTTTACTTTTTAGATTAGTTGAAACTAAACAGTAAACATCAAAATTTTCAATCTCTGCTACAAGAACATGCCGTACTCAGATAAAAATGGAGCCGACCAAGAACCAGTCAGGTTAATCACACTGCATGTAACATTGTAGCTGCAGGGTACTCCAGAGCATGTATGATATATTAAATTCCTAGGAAAAGCAGTATTTTACATTGATGATAGATTAGCACTACAATTTACAGATTGATTGGCGTAGATGATCGTATCATGCCACGATCAATCATGGGTGTTAACTGGTAATTATGCTTTGATTGTAGTAATTAGTCTCACTATGCATCGGTCTAGAATCTGGATAATTCATGGGCAACCATGCCACAAATTATCCTATCTAGGTTGACAAGCAATTATAGGATATCCTTTTACGAATGATCATGGAATGGGCAGCAGCGTTCCCTGTTCAAACAACATCTTACACTGCGCTCGCCTATCCGCTTGACAAGGGTGGCGAGAATGTAGTAAGAGGAGGTCCATGTTCAGAAGTGGACTATAATTGTAATGAAATTTATAATGATATCATTGACAGCTGTTAAGACGCCCACTGCTGGTCTCCCTTAGGTGCTTCCATAGACCGCGATATTAGTTTGACTAAGTACGACTTTCAACTGTATTTACAAATGATGAATTCTCATTTAATGCCGTGTGATGCCGGCTTAGAATAGCATCACCCCATTTCTTACCCATGGGTGTCGTAAGAGGCGACTAAGGGACTCGAGGGTTAGATTTATATTGCAATTTTAGGCGATGGGCTGACAACCTGTCACTATAGTGATACACTCAAACTTTTGTCAGACGTGTTAATATCCGTTTTACGGCCGTTAACGCTCTGCCTACCCCGTAAGGGATATAAGCGTGATTTATGGATGTTTGTATGTAATTCTCATTTCAAAAGGTACATTCACCTTTTCACAGCGTTTTCAGATCTTGCAGTTCATTAATTCTCAGCCGAAATAAACAGGGCGGTAGAGTAATATTTCATTCACAGCTAACGAAGTAAGCTTAAAGCTCGCGGCACCAAATTGCGGTAGCAAATAAGCTTTTCGCGCAAAGCTGCAGTCGGTAACAGCTGAATTATATCCCAAACTAACTGTAGACCTATGGTTATGCCTGTGACGTTTGTGACTAGTGTTTTATGTGGATTTTTTTTCCAATAGAGATAAGCTTTTTCCTTCACTACATAGTATTAAATACAGCCGCTTTCCGGGTACCTTTGTATACTTAGATCTTTAAAACTACGCAACGGATTTTGATGCGGTTTTTTTTTATAGAGTGGTCCAAGAGGTTTTAAGGTAACTTCTACCGGGAAAGTCTTTGTTACTTCAGGAAAACGGGTAGCAGTGGGTGAATCTACTGGCCGTGTCGCTTGTATTAACTTAAGTCAAAATTCATTTGAGAACTTTTATTAAGACGCATTTTATTTTCGTAATATTTATCATTAGTTTCCTAAAGATAGTACGTTCACAAATTGTTATGCAAACAGTCTTTTCACTTGTCAACATTTCGCAATGTAGTTATGCAATGTTTCCAAAAAAGGGTACGCCACAAAACACAAAACTACAACACAATATCACAAAGAGTACACAAATCTTATTATGTATACCGGGTGAATATTTTCAATCATGTAATTGGCCGTAACCTACAAGTTGCTCAGAGGAACGGTATGTTTCAGAGGAAGCTCTACGTATAAACAAAACCATTAGACTTGGCGGGCATTTAAACATGACTAAATGCATAATAGATTTTTAAAAAAAAGAAAAGAAAAGAAAATATTAGAAAGCTTTCTTAGGCATTCTGCGCACACGCCGCCGAACGCCACGAGCTTAGCGCTGCGGGTGTATGCTAGTATGACATTTGCAGGCTAGGCAGTGTCAACCAAGTCATACAAAGCTGTCAAAACCGCGGCGTCGCTGGAAACGGTGGCGTATCTAAAAGCAGCCTTACATTATAGTTGTAGCGACCTCTGGGAGCTACTACAAGAAGTTCACTCAAAGTGGTTCACAAGCAAGCAAGACGCAACAGAAGTTCCAACATATCTGCAACCACGTGACAGATTGGCAGGGAAATAAGGGCCTGAAACGCGGTATCGAAGTGTTTCACCGCACAACACATATATACAACTTCAACTCCCGGCCAGGTAGGGAAGCTACCCTCTTGCCGACACCACCCGGAACCCTCCTTATGCCTATTGGCATCACTCCTGTCACCCGGCATATAGTTATACTTCACTAAAGAAGTATTTAATGTTTAAAAACATCCTTTTAAGATGCCTGAGGCATCAGATAACAATGGGTTTTTACGGTTGAATTCTTGCTGTTTGCAAAGTTCCATCCAAAAATTCTGTCTGAGCTAGGGTATGTAAAAGCTGTAAGTTCGCAAGACAGTGTACGTTCTGTATCACGCTACGCACGCACGCGTATAACTCATAAATCTTTTTCTATCATATAATATGCGCCAAGTCTAATTGCGACGAGTTTTCTATTGGCTTCGATCTTGTTCTGGCAGGATTCCCTCTAAACATTCCTTCCTCTGAGCCAGGGTGTGTAAAAGCTGCGAGCTCTCAAGACAGGAGGCGTGCGTTCCGTATCACGCGCTAAACTCATCAATCTTTGTCTATCATCCGGATAATTGTGTTTGCTCTGACGTTCGCTGTATTGGAACGTCTTTTAAACTTAATTAATATTTTCTGTTTGTATCCGCCTCTCAACAAGTTGATGAAATTATTTAACAAGATTTTAACGACACTACTTCAACGAAATTTATTTATTATAATATAATCAAAAATATGTTATTATTATATTAGTAGAATACTAATTTTAATATTAAACATTAAAACTTGAATCAAAACTGACTACGACATGAAAACAGAAATATTTAAAAAACTAGCTGTCCTCGGGGACTTTCCTGGTTATATTGTTATTTCCCAAAGGAGTATCATATTTTTCTTTTCGTCGAGCTGTTTCTGTAGTTGAAAGAAACTTAGAAATAAAAAAAAATAATACTCAAGAAAATATTGCTTTAAAACTTTACTGTATACTAAGGTTTATTTTTAGTTACCTTGTAGGCTCGTACGCAAGCTTTGCAAGAGGACTTGAAAATATGACAAACTTACATACATACATATATCACGCCTTGCGGGGAAGGCAGAGCGCGAACGGTTGTAAAAAACGAAGATTTACGCCACGTCTGACGAACATTTAAGTAGTCATTCAGAAAATTGCTTTACACTATTGTGACAGCCAAGGTTGTCAGTCCATCGCCTAAAATTGTAATACACACGTAACCCTCGCGACCCCTAGTCACCTCTTAAGACACCCACGGGAAAGAAATGGGTGATGCTATTCTAAGCCGGCATCACACGGCATATTACCAAAATATTACCCTGTATAAAATAGTTATCGAAACAGCCTGGATATCGTTTGTCGAGGGGAAGATTAGTACATAGATACAGGGAGGAGCAAGTAAATGTATGCGTAGTCACACACGCAGCATTTAGAGGCCCGGATGACGGCTGAAGGGCCCTATCTCTGTGTGCCCAGGCCCAATGCCTAAATCAGTGCTATTATTTATACACGATATATATATAGGTCATTAGCATGGTTTGTGTCGCATATCTGTTACCCAACGGCCGATGTGGTGCAGAGGTAGTGCGACTACCTGCTACGCAAAGGTTCCGGTATTGATTCTCGGTGGGGCGCTCACAAAGTTGATATTTTTCACTTTGTGAAATTGTTACCAGTCTGGTTAGGACCCACCTGATTTTCCGAAAGGAAAGATGGTTCCGTGCTTCGGAGGGCACGTTAATCAATCGGTTCCGATTGCTGTCTATGATAACTTAGACGGCGGTCGATACACAACCATTTCAGAGGCCTACTACTAGTAGCAAGCGGTTGAAAAACTCTGACACCAGGGTTCATCGGTTTCAAATACGAAAAGAAGAAGACCGCGGACCTAAATTTATTATAGTACTGGAACAGATAAAGAAAGGAAGACGCTTTCATACTTTTTGATATTTACATTTGGGTACACTTTGTTGCTTCTATTTTGTAGAGTTGTGTGTTCAGGGTAAAATTGAGGGTCATTTGATCCAAAATTTCAGCTCAGAAGTTTGAATAAAAAATATAAAGAGAATAATAAACGAGGTCGAGAAGGTTTTTATGTAATAAGTAGGTTTATTATAGAATAGCATCACCCTATTTCTATCCCGTGGGAGTCGAAGGAGGTAAATACGGGACTCGAGGGTGTGTATTGCTATTCTAGGTGATGGGCTGACAACCTGTCACTATGACGATACACAATTTTCCGAATGACCCATTGTCAGACATGGCGTAAATGTCCGTTGTATGCGTCTGTTTACGCTCTGCCTACCCCGCAAGGGATTATAGGCGTGATATGTGTACGTATGTATATATGTTATTTGTTTTGTAAGAGCAGATACTTCTTTCAGTACGCTTTTAAATCATTCAAAATAACATACAACTCCATTTGAAGTATAACGAAAATATCAAATAGAATCAAGTATACAATGCAAACTTGAAATTGAATTCGTGAAATACATTCAACACGTGAAGAGATCGAAATACATTCTTATGAACGAGCTCTTACTGCTCCGGCAATCAAATACAGCGTTTGTCAAAGGATTGCCATTTCGCTGGAGTTTATAGAAGAAATTCACTGTTATACAGGGTGTCACAGTCTCATGGCAATAAAATATTACTTTTGTTTTCTCTTTTTTTTTTCAAAGTTGACTTTAAGTATTATAGAGTCTGTGTAGAAAGAGAATAGGCGTGAACAAAAAGTAAACTCATATTTTTTTCGTAGGTTGCTATGACTTTTCTCATCTGACTCTGAGTTACACCTTGTCACTTGAAAGAAATCAACTTGTAAATAATAATAAGTTGTTATTTCAGATTACTTACAATCCATAGTTACAATACAATACAATGACATTATAATAATAGGTATATAGATACAAAATATAAAAAGGTGTAAAGAGCCTTAGAGTGTAAAGGATGTTTACAACTTTAGGCACCATAATAAATTATCAAATCAAGTAGCTCAGACATTTGCAAGCCACTCCCTCGTTCATTTTAAGAAGGACTCGCCAATTTACGTTTTTTGCTGCTAGCTGCAAACAGGACATCCTGTATTTAACAGGATCGTTAATTTTTTATACTCTTTTACATTGCGATCCGTCGTTCCGTAGACTTTGTTGTTTCAACTCCGTCGGCACTAAAAGAGCTCTTAGAAACGTTATATTAAATTATTCCTTTTGTAAATTGTATAAAAATATTGTCATTTCCTATTCTTCCTTTTTATCTTCTTTTACTGAGTTGGGTTTGTTTAAGGTAGATTTTCTACGTATCGTCGAATAAGTGTATGAATATTTTAACGTATCTAGTCAACGAGTGATCTCGAACCAACCAGTGCTTAACCGAATCGGAAATATTGCAAATTCGAATTTCAAAAGTGGAGTGACGCGACGTGAGGTGCGGTCTCTCTGAGTGGAATGGTGGCGCGGTGAGTGCGGCTCTCCTATGACGAACAACAACAACGGCGTGAACGGCAGCGCGGGCGCCGGCGAGCCCGCCTCCGCCGATATGGACTCGCTCGAGGAAATGCTTCGTAAGGTAAGGAACCAACAAATCACTCATGACATTGATCATACGCCGATCGAAAATTCTACACTATTATGCATCACAAAGTAATTTTTAATTTTTTAAATATGTATTTATTCATAAAATAATTGCATTACGTTTATAATTGCCATACGGGATGTAGGGGAAAATATATTGAAAAATTTGCAGTCATGATCAATACATGAAACAACACAAGTTACTCAAACGATTTTTTTCAGTGGAAGGCAAAATTAGGCGGTGGTCAGTTTGTTCCTTAAGGAAAGTTGTTCAGTCATTAACCCCCTACAGCACGTTGAGTTTCTTAATGATGTGAACAACTGACACTAGTCGTTCTAATTAATTGTGTAAAAAATCAATACAAGTATTCCCCTAAAGGTAGGCGTAACATTTTGTTTCAGTAAAATTATCCCATTGTAATGCCGTATGATGACGGCTTAGAATAGTATCATCCCATTTCCTTGACATTCTGTCACTATGGTGATACACAATTTTCTGAATAACCCTCAGATGTTGGTCAGACATGGCGTAAATATCCTTCTTTTACGGCTGTTTACGCTCTGCAAGGGATATAGGCGTGATATATGTATATTCCGTGTGGTGCTGGCTGGGAATAGCACTACCTCATTTCTACTCGTGACTGTCGGAAAATTCGACTAAGGGATAATGATCCAGGGAATTGGCAGCAACGTTCTCTGTGAATGCAACATCTTGTATTGCGCTCGCCAATCCGCCTGCCAAGAGCGTGGTGAGCATGGCAGTGGACTTTTGTCACTGTTAATGTTTGTACGTAATGTATATTGTACCTCTATATATGTTTGTAATTTTCCTAATTCTTGTTGGTACCTATATCGCTATAGGTACTAAAATATCAGACTATACTGCTATAGGTACTATTTTCCATCTGCATCGCATGGAATATTAATTAGCTGTTGCAGCTGCGATAAGCGGATGAGGTTTGAGCTTTAAGCTGTTGATGCGAGCAGAAACACGAGCTGCTTGTGCATGCATACAAGACTGTGTGTACAAGCTGTTTAGTTTTTTGTATTTACCTAAATAAACCTCATTTAGCTTTATTCAATCAAATAGAATTTATTCAATGGTATTTTAAAGTTATTTCTTTACCTGAATATTTAACCAATTATTTCATTTTCATTACTTATAATATTTTTCGTGATAATTTACTATAAATTGAATTGACTGCTAGAACACTTTTGGATTATATTGAATTTACTGTAAGCGCGTTATTGGCATCAAGTCAAGATACACTCTTAAAATTATGCGCGGGTAATGGATGGAAGACGCGTGTTATGACGCGAGTAGCAGTTTCAAATCCTTCCCGCGGTAGAGATTCCCTTTTTTGAAATAAGAAGTATATGTTGTCATATAGAGAGCGCTGAGCTGAATTGAAACCACGTTTCTTTACACTAAAAACTGTTTACTTGAAAAATATATTTTTGTGTCTTTTGAATAGTTCTTAATTTATATTGGATTTTTGAATACTTACATGAATTAAACTCAATATAATAGCAAGACGACAAGTTTATTTGGTAGCAAATCAAAGTAACAGAATTAATAAGTAACGAACTCATCGTGAAACGGAACCTGTGACCAAACTATGGCTGCCCCAGCCATATTGAAACGTAAACAATAGTCAAATAAATAGATAGATTTGCTAGTTTTGTAAAAAAATCTGTAAATATACCTAGGTATGCATATTAAGTGGTAAGTGATCCTGTGGGGATTTAACAGTTGTGTGCGTGGCAACTTCAGTGATTTATATTATATTTAAAAAAGGATTTCAAATTCCGTTCGGCTATAATTTCACAATACCGCAAACTACAACAGCATCTGTGCATAATTAATTACTACACACGCGGGAAACATTAAATGGCGGCGCGTCACACACGTTTGTGCCGTGTGTACACGGACGTCACAAATGTATTTGTCACAGTTGTCATTTGTCATGCGGTAACTCAGACTGAGGAATTAGGTAGATGGGTGAAGGCAGAAAAAAAGTAAAACCAAAAATTTTGGCTTATACGGACACTGTATCTAATGTTGTTTGTAAAAATTATCTCAGTTTGAAATACCTTTTGTCAAGAATTTCTTCGTAAATTTGTCTACAGCACTATTTCTCATGATCTCACTAGACAATATCGTTGGGCCAACAAGCCTTATCTTTATAATCCAGACAATGCTCTCAAAAGTAAAAACTAAAAACATCTGTATGTAAAGTAAGAAACTTTTTTACGTACAATGCAATGTTTGCGTTAAACTTTTTGACTTCACTATGTTAACTTGCAGCTCAGTCTACGAATGTTCTTGGTCTAAGTGTGGTCGGTGGTTTGCACCAGAGGACGGGTTCGCTACGACGAATCATTTGGCGTAGGCGGTAATTAGTGCGGGTTTTGTGCCTATGTTCAGCATTAGCACATTACGCCGCGACTATTGTAGCGACGCCTACGCCGTAGCTTAATGCTACGAGAGCGGTTAAAGTCGTGAATAGACAGCAAATGAGTTTGCATATTTCATCAGAAAGGTAAAATAATATAAAATTTTAAACTTATTTTTAGAATTTAAATTGGATATCCTTTTTCCCCAACCACTTAGTAGAGTTTACATTAAGTTTTAATGCTGGTTTAAATTTAAAGTATTTTTCAGTACTATTAAAACAACAACAAATATTGTAATTCATGCAATAGGTACATTTTTATTAAAGCAAACATGAAATCAATGTCTTTACTATTGTATTTTGAAATAACTTAGTGAAACTAATCTATAATCTGGCAAACCGAAGGTTAAACATGATTCTAACGCAGAAATGTTGACAATTATTCTTATCAATGATACCCTCCAATAGGATGATGCCCATGTCCAGCAGTCGACTGTTGTGGCTGTTAACGTAATGTAATATAGTTACCAATGCAACAATTTGGCTTTCCAAGCTTTAAAAACCCGAGCCTACATAAATTAAAAAAATATCTAGCTGAAATGAATAAAATGCCTCCAACTATCAGACGCATTGTTCGTACAAAGTAAAGTCTTTTATAGTTTCCTTTTTTTAATATCGCAAGGAAATACAGTATCGCGATATCGGAAACGAGTGCAGTATGCGAGACTCGATATCCAGAACGCCGCTTGTTATGGAATGGAACGTCGCCATGTGAAATATATCCCGCCTGTACTAAGTATATGTAATGGAACGCGCCAAGCGAGACTACGACATTTTAAGCTGTAATATTTTTGCAGCATATTCGCATTTAGCGTAGTTAATATATTTCAACGTTTCATGCAGGGTGTAAAGGATAAGTCTCTGAATCCTTTCAGATCATGAAACTGAAAAATATACCTCAAAAATATATTTCAGGAAATCTTAAAAATATTGGCTATCCATTGTGGAGGCAGACAGCGGATCGTGATTTTGTATGAGAGGTAATTTGTTGTGTCGTTTCCTGACTAATGCTCCAAAGTAAAAGTTGTTTGGTGTCTTGGTCTGTAATGCTATTTAGACTCAATCCCACGACACGAGCATATTAGCCTAAAGATTATAAACGTGGTTTTTATTATTGAAGATATTCAACCTTACCGCTCATACAATAATATATTTATTATACCTTGATAGTCTGATCGAGTTATTTTTATAAGAGACGTTGTTACTTGAAAATGCAAAATTTCTGACATCCTTTATAGGCATCAGAGTATTTTACAGCATGAACTTTCGATAATTTTAAGCTACGCATGTCTGCAAAAGCTCAGCGTGTCGATGATAATGTGATTTTTCGGGAATTGCCTAAAGGGTTTTTCGCAGTGGTCAGTGGCGCGTGTGAAGTCCCAATAATCACGCATGTTGGGTAATTCTTCGCCCAACCTAGGGGATGTGTGTACAACCGTTTACAAGTATAGGCTACACTGATATTTTTGTAATAAGGCTTCATCTACCCTATTTATTCCAATGGCGCAGCGGTAATGCAACTGCCTGCGGTACAAAGATTTCAGGTTTTCTTTGTGAATTTCTTCCCAGTCCGGTAAGGATATTGCAGGACGAACCATCTGATAGTCCGAAAATAAAGATGTTTCCGTGCCTCGGAGGGCACGTTAAGCCTCCGGGCCCGGTTGCTGTCTATGATTGCGATCATTACACAACCATGTTAAAGGTCTGCTACTAGTACTAGTAGTGGATTCAAAACTCTCATTCCGGGCTTCATCGAGTCGTTGGACGTCTTGGTGTACCACACGAAATACTAGTCTACTCCGGTAGAGCATGTGTACTCGTGATTTTGAACCTTACTCCCCTCACTTAAAGTTCAAAATCTATGAATAAATATATTAATTACAAATGGTGGGTATACTAGGGGTTAAACCTATACGGGGTGAAAGGGACGGTGGATATATTGGTAAACGAGATTATTTTTTCGGCCTCCCATAAAAAAATTCCCGATCAGCTCACTGACGTTATGAAACTCGAAAAAAAAACATTTCCCAACATAGGCTCCATATTGATAGATGTTCAGTTTCATGGTCTGATCATGCCTGCAAAATTTTCGGTACACCGTCCCTTACATCCCGTATACCTAACTAGTACCTACCTATCAATATAATGCCAGGAAGGCACCGCAGCACGCTACCTACGTTCATAGATGATGCTATATCATCTATGAACGTAGGTAGCGTGCTGCGGTGCCTTCCTGGCTGTGAGTGCATAATCAACCATAGTTCATGCAAGTATTGACAAAACATCAATATTTAGCAGATATATTCAGGCGAGTGTAGTTGTGAACGGTCTAGACAGTGGCGCCACCTTACAAAAAAAACTCTTTATACAAACAATCGATCAGAATGTCCATTGCTCAAGTTTTTATTATCATCTTTAAGTAAAATAAGAACCAGCAAACTCAATAAAATATTCACTTTTGAAATGCCACTGTCAAGGCCATTCATGACTACACTCGCCTTAAAAGCTGTTTTCGCCACTGTTACTTTTTGCAGGCATAAATTTTTATTTTTTTTTTTTTTATTAGTGATGGGTTTGCTCTTGACTCTAGTCTAGGTCATAGGACAGAGACAGAGTCTAAGATGGAGCGAGCTCACCCAGAAGAAGCCTGTTAAGGCACTGGCACTCCCACACACTGACGGAACGCAGCAAGCTACTTGGCGCCAGACTTCGGTGGGATGGTGGTCGCGAGCCAGGCGGCCCCTTACGGAGCCTTCCACCGCTTATTGGGATCGTTCAGCCGGACTTATCCACAGGCAAGCCTGTGTTGCCGTTGCCCGGGGTGGACCGCTAGGAGGTAGAGTAGATCCCATACCACCCCAAATGGTTACAAGTTAGCCTTTAGCCGAATTTTCTGCCACCCATTACAGGTGCTATCTTAATTTAATATCACTCGAGAACTGATTGAATCGTACAGACTATGTACAATTCCGACAAGAAACTACTTAATTATAATAAATAAGCACAAACAGTTAGCTAGAATAGGTTAATAACTAGGAGTAGTCCACCACAATAGCAGGCTTTTAACTGATGAAGGCTTCATTATTTACCTAAGACTGGATAGTTTAATAAGCTAAGTAACCCGCGTCGTTTGTTAAGCAATCAACTGCCAAGATTATGGTGCTCTTGTAAATACTGCAGACTTATAGTTCTGAAGTATAAACAAGTTAATTTCTACTTATTCTGACGTAACGCCGCACATACTTCAAAAAAACTTATTTTTATATAGGATCGGGCCTGAGTAGACATGAGTACAACAGCTCAAAATATCTGCATCTGAATTTGCAAAAGTAACGGAGCGAAAAGTAATTAATTAGCGCGTTTTCTTTGAAGTATCTAACGATCCTACCTACGGCTTTTAATAAACCTTTCAAAATTAAAATAAGGTAAAGATTAAAAACCTCTAAGCCATCATTAACCGACTCCAAACAAAAAAGGCAAACGTTCGAGATATAAATATTAAAAAATGAGCAGGAAAAAATTACAGTAAAAAAGTCGTAAAAACGAAATTAAAAATTAATTGCAGCCGCCCGTTAACGTATGGGGGGAGATCGGGGGTAAGGGACACAGTGGGTACGTAAAAGGTATTTACTCACAACTCGAGCCAAAAGCGAAAAATTTGAACGGTTCAATTCAGCATGGCCTGGATTTTAATTTTTTACCCTTGCAATGCCAGCGACACTCAACTGTCATTTTATTGCTACCGTGATATTCTATGCTTCAAATTGTTAGTAGAATATGAAACGCCCAATGACACGCTATCTACATACAACTGAAACGATTTTCATTTAGCAGACTACGGGCCATGAAAGGTAAAATAAAATTAATAAATAATAAATTTCATTTATTTTCTCACAAATAAGTAAAAAGTTATATATAACACAATAAAATAATAATTATACACTATGAATTCTTAACTTGCTAATACAATTTAAACAGACTTGTGAGACTGGCGACTTAACTAGGTTTCGGGATGAAACCTGTATCATAGGTCACCAGGCCCCCATTCTACGATGTACGGTATGTATGTTATTTCGCTATACAAAATAATCTAATATCATTATTATAAATTATTCCAATGTTAACAAATTTGAGCTACCGATTCAAATGAAATAAAATTTTCAACGCCACACTGAAGCCGATTAATCGATAGGTGTTATTGTAATATTCAATTATAAATTTCCGAACTTCGAGTATTTTGTTTAAAACCACAAATTAATTCCTCGGTTCGAATATTAATGAGTTGCACAAAAGTACCGAAGCGCTATTAAATTGCGCATAATTTTAATTTACATACTCAGGTATTATAATTGTGGAAATGTATGCATTTTAAACGTAATTTCATTGCAGCTCTTGTTCGCCAATGAAAATCTTTTTATGCAATTTAATATTTATATTTCCTCATCATTCGAATAATTTATGTGAAATTTAAATATTTGAAAGCAATTTTAAACCGACATAAAAAATATTAAGGCAACTGTGCTTCAAAATAGCTCATCAGTTCCCATTGGCAGATATCTTTTTGGATCATCATAACTTTTAACAGGCGTGAGGTGTACAATTTTGTACCATAATAGATCATGACTTCAATAACTAATAGAACTATCCTATTGCATTTCAGTGTCCTCTGCAGGACATGGCCTCCCTCCCACCTCCCTCTTCATAGACTCTAATTTTGGGACAACTGCATCTTATGGTTTGTCGCAGTCTTAATATTCGTCTCGCCGGTTCAATTCGTGCGAAGCTGGTCCCATTTCGTAGTGTACCTCTTTAGCTCCACCACACAGCAATATGAATATGAATATGAATATGATATCAATTTCCTAAATAAACATTTCCACAATGCAATAAGCAGTAGCAAACCGCGTTTGAAGTTTGGTCGTAACGTAACGTACCCGTATCTAACCGCAGTTTAGCTAACCAGCTGAAACCAGTGATGTAATGTTACCGTTTTGCAGCGAGCGCGCACCAACTGTTGTAGCCAGTGCTGCAAACACCGTCCTTAAGGCTTGTACAAGGATAACTGACAAATTATGAGATTTTTAAAATCATATGAATTGTAAGCCGAATACAAATAATCTCTATTTTACGTCTATATTTCAAACTCATTTTCGTGGCCTAATTCGAATTGTAGCAAAACTCTTTCATTATCACTGCTCATAATAAAACTAGCAATGATAGATCAACTATACGGGGTGTAAGGGACAGCCCTCGGAATACTGATAGGGTGCATGCAAACCATGAAACTAAACAACTTTTCCATAGGAACATATTTAAGGAAACGACCAAAAAAAATCAGCTATCTGCAATTACTATGGTATTTACTGAAATATTTGTTCAGTTTCATGATCTGAATGCACCCTATTCGTAGAGCTGTCTCTTACACCCTATATATGTAGACTAGCTTATTATAATAATAATACTATTTTTTTGATTGAACCTCCAACAGTTTACACAGTTTAGGAACTTATACACAAGATATAACTAATAAACCAATCATAGGTGTTCACTAGAAAAATAATTTTACACTAAACGAAGCAAGCAGCTAATAACATGCAAGGCCATTAGCAAATACATCTAATGACAAGTCATGTGATATGTAGCGGAAGCTACAATCTAGCATATTTTCACGTAGGGGAATTTAATCATATCTCAATTCCCTACGTGATTTGCGTGATACTTTTACTTAGGTTTAGTTACTATATAAGCTGAATTACATGTTAATAAAATGTGCATTAACTACGGAGACGTCGAGTATAATTTACCGCTACCACTAAACATTAGTCGGTATAGCTTGTAACCCCGCGTTGAACATGGAAGCCTTCAGCGACGGCCGCGTTGCAGCGCTGTCCATCGCCATCTGGAGTCAAGAATCACAGCTTTGCGAGCAGCTACCTACGTCTGCGGTTATTCATCGCAAGTCCCATCGTAAAGACCACGGAATGAACCTGCCCGCTTCCTGGTCACGCTTCGACGGCAACTGCTCATCTCCATAACTCCCGACGCACCGAGGACCTGGAGACAGCATCGGCTCGGCTGTCAGAGTTCGCCCGCTCCAGCCAGAATGCCTGCCGCATCGGACTTTAAGATGACACTGCACCGCAAGACTACACGAACAACTGCTCACACCACGACCCCACACGACGCCAAGCCCTGTCTGATTTCATAACATCTTTCGACGTAACTTCAATGTACCACTTCAGACAGGAATCCATCCACCCTCCCGAGAAGTAACAAGGAAGAATCAACGCCTACCTACAGGACGCCGCACGCAGCCACAGAAACCGCAAACGCCAACTACGCCGCAACGCCGCACCGCGCGGCAACTCGCCGCACCGCATCGCAACTCGCGTACCGCATCAGTGCAGCGGACGGCAATAATCCGCGCCACACCGTAACATGCCGCACCGCAGCCCAACAAAATAAATTTATAAGCACTACGGTCACATCGCTGCACACACAGCAAGCCTAGAAATGAAATAAGGAATATCTACGGGACCTACATAATGGTCGCAAGATGTCATGAAAATATTTATCGTCGCACACGCACTGCACTTTCCTGACACAGTGCCCCATCCATTCGGATTTGCGTAGTCGGTCGTAATTTGTACGTACCTGCTGAGCTACAGCAAAAGGCGGCCAGTCAGTTGAAACTAAACTCGCCCGATCAGGAGCTTGAGTAATTTACGCTCGTCCATGGCCCAGGACTGGAGCAGCAAGAAACTACGATGATGCAGCTTTCCCTCAGTTTTGTTTAAAATAATTTGAAGCAACGCGACGCAAGGCAACGATAACAAAAGATCATATGATTGAACAAGATCAATGTCACCACAACAAGCGAAAATACAAGTCGGCGAAACACGGAGTTACAGCAATCTGCCCGTCAGCACATTCCAACGAAGACGACAGTCGGCAACTAGTCGAATCAGCGGTTCAAGCACGTTTATTAAGCGTTATCAAATCATAGTACTCATTTTTTTTTAGATATTATTGTAACTTTCCTGTATTTTTTTAGGAGTCCATAAAAAAATTCTTTCTCAAAGGGGGGTGTACTGTAGCGGAAGCTACAATCTAGCATATTTTCACGTAGGGGAATTTAATCATATCTCAATTCCCTACGTGATTTGCGTGATACTTTTACTTAGGTTTAGTTACTATATAAGCTGAATTACATGTTAATAAAATGTGCATTAACTACGGATACGTCGAGTACTAATTACCGCTACCTCTAACCTTCAGTCGGTATATGATATATCATTTGAGACTCATGTATGCACAAATTCATCAACTGTTTAGATCGACTATTTAAAATCACTAGCGCACTAAGGTGCCTTTGCCGATGTCGCGACTGATTGATTATAAAATGAAATTTGAACCGGAAATCCCGTCCTTGTCTCGTGAGTTTGCAGCACCCGTTTGCCGAACTGTGGTGCCTGCCGTCAACACAGCATTTGTATTAAAAGTTCCCCACGACCCCCGCAGGAGTTGCCCGTTTTATTATTTATTGCACAGCATAATAAGTTTCGCCGGTACGCAGCTACCGCTCAGATCTAAGAATCGGGTAGTTCAAGGAAAAATTATTTATTTCATACAAACATACATACCCTAGGTCTGCTGTAAGAGGTTTCTTTTTAGAAATAAGCTGACCTGTTGTGTATTGTTCTGTATGTTATGTCCGTTGTGTTATATTGTGTACAATAAACGGTTAAATAAATAAATACAAAATCAAAATACAACAATATAAAGTAACATGTCAACTACAGATATTATGTCAACTTAAAACTAGAAATAAGCTCAAACTACAAAACTCAATCAAAATCAACTCTCGGCTGCTTAAGATCATATTGTGGTTTTATATACCTTATAGACTTTTTCGAGGGTATGTATTGCAATTCTAGGCGATGGGCTGACAACCTGTCACTATGGCGATACACAATTTTCCGAATGACCCTCAAATATTGGTCAGATGTGGCGTAAATGTTCCGTTTTGCGGTTTTTCACGCTCTGCCTACCCCGCAATTGGCGTGATATATGAATGTATGTATGTATAGACTTAAAACAAAACCGGCCGACTGTAGGTCATGGTATATCATTATTGATCGATTTTCGTATACTTAGCTGCTTAAATTGAAGTTCTTTTGGTAAATGATTACCGCTTATGGCCACAGTACTTTACAGCTTTTAACAAGAAGGAAGTTCGCGTTTTGGAAGTTGGCAACTTTTGGCTTCACTTTGTTGGCAGTAAGCGCTCCATCTTTTAATTTTGTGGTCTGAGAACAACCTTTATTTGTTCACCCAACTCGTTACGGCGAGATTTGGCCCAAATTCGAAAAGTCGATTATTTATTCACCTTAAACGCAGATTCTTGATGTTCCATTGTTGAGGAACAAATCGTGCGGTTGTTTCGGATATTAACACCGACAATTGAATAAAAGAGGTTCGCCTTTAATTGATTTGTTGAAGTTGTAACTTATTTGCCGTATACCTTGTGCTTAGAATAGCGTCCACCATTTATACTTGTGGGTTTCGTAAAGTCCGACCAAGTAATTAATTTACGGAATGGGTAATGAGCAGCAGCGTATCTTGTGAATATAATACATTGCACTGCGCTCGTCAATCCGTCTGCTAAGCGTGGTGAGCATGGCAAGCATCCTAGGAGAATGCATTTGCCTATGTCCAGCTGTCAACAACAGTCACAACAGTGGATGCTGGAGTATTTAAGTTGTTTCTCTGTACTCAACAGAAACTAAGACTTTTCCTTCATACGATAAAGGATACATACATATATCACGCCTATTTCCCGAAAGGGTTAGGCAGAGACTATTTCTTTCCACTGAATACGTACGTATCCTTACATACTTCTTGCGCCTCTTCTACATTCATGAATCCTTTCATGCACGCTCGTCGATTTAATGTAAGTACGCTTGACCTAAAGAATGTTATGTATTTGATAATCAAAAGTTGGAGGGTAAAATAAAAAACAAAGTTAACCTACAAGCTAGGATATTACAACTCGGTATTGCTCGTAATCCACTGTTCTTTTAATTTAAAATTCCACACTAGTCACGTGAAGGTAAATAGCGAAACTCTTGACTGTTTAAAAGGCAGTAAAACGTAGCTCACTCAAAACGAGTTGTCAAACAATTTAACGACACCCTTAAAAGGACGGGGCACCGAAACGTCAGGGTGCAGAGCGAAAGATTAACCTGAAGCTTCTATTTCAGTCAAAACAATAAAATAAGACGATATGCGACGTTCATTTATTAGACTTACTGCCTATTAGACCCAGTAAGACAAATAAAGGCCCAGTAGTGACATGGCAGACCCAGTGGGCAAGATACAGTTGGCACGTGAAGTCTTAAATAGTTAATTTATATTCGATTGGTTTCAACAGTTTTTAGATTGTGAGTTTTAATTATATCTATTCAGTGTTAATAAAATCATTTTTTATTTTGTTTAAACTATTGTGATGCATGATGTGCTTTGTACCAAACTTCACCTGACATTGTCAGTGGGTCAAATAAGATTCAATAGGTAAAATAAAATGACAAATCAGACCCACTGGGTCTAATCGGCAGTAGGTCTAACAAGTGAACGACTCTACGAGATACGACGTTTTAATTGTTACTACGCCATGTTGGTCGGTGCTGTAGACGTCCGCGGCTTAAAACAAAGTTGCCTTAATTTTTAATTTAAGGAGATTTTCAGCTCGGCTGTAAAAAGTTCGGGCGCTTTTAAAAGCACTTAGGATTAAATTCCAAGCGCTTTATGATGAGTTGTTTGAATAAATATGAAGTTTGTCCGATTTAGATTTAGTTGTTTCGGTCAAATATATTTCACTCGTTTTTTATGTTGTTGGAGTTCTGAATTGGATTTCAATTAAAAAACTGCTTTTTCTTCGATTGTCAGTTTTAGGTTCGATATGCTTTAAGTGATAATTAATAAAATATTAAATAAATACATATCCTGGACAATTCACACAGCACATAATCGTTTATATTCTCATATTTTCACAAATAAGTTCGTAAAAAATCATGTATGACACAATAAAATAATAAAATTATTATAGTTAGCCTACTTAATCCCATTGCTGGGCAAAGGCCTCCTCCACGGTTTTCCACCTGCTGCGGTCTAGTGCAACCTTAGCATCGGAGTCGTCACGCCCCTAAAATGCATTAAATGTAATGAATTCTTAACTTGAAAATACAATTTGAACAGCCTTGTGAGAGTGGCGCTTTATCTAGGTTTCGGGAAGAATATCATACGTCACCATGCCCCCATCCTAACACGGTTTGAAATATATGGTAAAAAATATTTTGTATTTAATACAAACATAATTTGTTTCTCATAAAGAGATTGAGTAAATGTTTAATCTTAGAACCAGATTGCTATTATAATTGGTAAGAAGAACAAGTACTGAAGTTATTGCGCAGTAAAAGAAAGGTTAAAATATTTTAATTACTCGGTTACTTGCAACGAGTCTTCTGTCTCATCATAATTGATCTGCAAAAGCCAAGACGTTAATTATTCTTGCAATCGAACACAATTAGTGAGTACAGGTCAATATTTCTACTCACCTGATCATATTGTCTGGGGCCTAGGACCTAACACTGGCGGAATGTAAAGGTTCTATGATGTACCCAAACACATACAAGGTCTATGCTGTGGGATGCAGTAACATGGCACATTCAAGATTTTTATGGCAACGAAGGATAGGATGTACTTCAGCGTCCAGGTGACGGACTTTAGGGACTCAGTACTCAATAGAGCCGATGTGTCGGGTATAGGAAATGCTTTCATTTGATCACTTTAACTAACGCTCTGTGTGCTCTCTCAAGCGGAAGTAAACTTGTTTTGTACGCTCCTCCCCACGCGGAAATGCAATATGATAGCAATTACTGTACGAGAGCAAAATAATCAATTTTCATAATGGAAGCGGCTGCCAAGGTAGGAAAAAACGTTCATTGAAGTACATTCATTTACAAGTACGGGTCTTGACAGACTCAACTTGACGCTGCTGTAATAGATGTTTATATTATATGTGGCATTAACCAATATAAGTACGTCTTTATGAATCGCGTCAAATAAAATGCTATCGCGTGCAAATAATTCCGCCAACTTACAATCTTATTGCATTTTTATCGCGAATTGTCTCAAATCCGAGCTTTATGTGCCATTCAAGAATATTTGCTGAGTTTATTATTTTCACCGTAAAGTCCTCGCAATTGTGACCCATTTCAGACAGACGTTAATCCTAATTGGAAATTATAAGGAACTTACTTTCTGCCTCGCGTCTTTTCCTTGTGTATTATAACGAGTATATTAAATGCTTATTGTGGCAAAATAATCTATGTTCCCTAAGTAAAAACCCAACTTCACTATTATATTTTATTTTATTTTATTTGGGAGATTAACAGTTATGATTACATACATTACATATAATTTTAGGACACCTTTCCCGAAAAGGAAAAACACAGAACTCTTAGGGTCGCCGCAGACCTAACAGCTGCCGCGCGACATTTGCTCGCGATGGCTCTTGACATCTCGTGACATTTGTCCTCAGCAGCAGAAGCGGACACGCGCGACAGCTCGATCTGCCGCGAGCATCCGCGAGCCGACGGCAGAACTGCGCGCGCGTCCGCTATTGCGCTAGACAATGTTGCCAACTACATCATATTAAAATTGAATTCGGTGGTAAGGATGCATCCAGTGACAGGAAATAATACCAAAGTGCTGAAAGTTTTGATTTTAATGAGATTGATCTTAAGGTGAGCTTATTTCAGTAATTAATATATTTTATTTTAAAAAAACAGTATCATTTTATTTCTACTTTGATGGCAACACCAAAAAATGATCTCTGGCTACCTGTCATCGCCAGACGGACACAAGCGCACTCAAGATGCAGCGCGAGCATGCTCGAGCACCCGCGCGTCAGTCGCGCGCCGCCGCTCGCATCCGCGCGAACAATGGCGCGCGTACCTGCCAGAGCACTTTAGCTGTCACCGGCCAATATCGCCCGTATATAAATTACGTACGGGTGATTTTCGGATTTCTATGAAAAGTGCTCGAGCTGCCGCTCGCAAAAATGGCGGTTTGGTCTGCGGCGGCCCTTATAGGATCACTTTTTTGTTTGTCAGGACCTTTATGATACTAAGGTGACATTAAAACAATATACTCGGTCCACGGTCGCTTGTAGTTGTAAAAAATCAAGCTCATCTCAACGTGAAAAAATATATGTCCGTTTGTTTTTGATACTCTACTGTCATTCTACAGCCACTATATCTCAAACTTTCAAAGGACTACGTGACAGTTATAACAAGGCCATAAGCCACAAACAATTAAGGCATCAGTTGATACTCTAACGACCAACAAATGAAATTTTATTTGAAATAGAAGATTATCGAAGAACAGTTTGCATACATACATACGTAAATCACGCCTATATCCCTTACGGGGTAGGCAGAGCGTTATCTGCCGTAAAACGGATATTAACACCACGTCTGACAAAAGTTTTAGGGTCAATCAGATAACTGTGTATCACTAAAGTTAAAGGTTGTTTACAATAAAATCAGATCGAAAACTGTCTGGATTTCTACCTACCCTGCAATGCAGCGCTAAGGGTGGCGGTACTCCAGGGCAGACCGAGGTAAATAATAAATATATCGGCACAAAACGCGCCGCGGGCGCTAAAACCGATTAATGTCTGTTTCGCACGCAACCGTGCAGTTACAGGAAAAAATTATACAGACCTCCCCTCGGAGGCCCACTTCCACTGAAGGTTTGAGCGGCTAACTCTAGGTTACAAGTAGATGTGTAGTAGTAGTAGATGTCGCGTACTCGTCTCGAAGCGGCGTACAAGTGACATCTACTACAAGAGATTGAAAAATTGGGAAGTGTTAGTCGGGCGCTGCCGCCGTTAGCTCTCTTGGCAGAGCAGTGGGGCAGTACCTCACGGTCCCGGGTTCAAGTCCCGGCGAGCACTTAAATTTTTTCATTTATTTATGAAGAAGTTTCAGTTAATTTTCTGAAATGCAATGGAAATTCAATTATCATCATCAGCCACAACTGTCCATTGCTGGACATTGGCCTCCCTCTATCGGAGGATGTTTGTCGTTCTCACCACGATTGATAGGCGGGTTGGCGAACGCAGTTCAAGGTGTTATAATTCACAATGAGTATTGGGCAGCATCCCTTAGTTGAATCTATGAGATCTTTTGTTAGAATTAGGGTGATGCTATTTTATATTCTAAGCCAGTACCACACAGCGCCCTCGGAAATAGTAAATAAAATAAAATCTAGCCCCAAACCAAGCAAAGCTTGTACTGTGGGAACTAGATAGCTGATATAATACATAAATACTTTTATAATATAATATATAATAATAAATACATACAATACATAAAAAACACCCAGACTCAACACAAATATTTGAAAAGTAATTGGGATATCGTCAAGCTAACAGGACGGCACTGGACAGGGCTGGCTCAGGACCGTAAGGATTTGCGCTGTAGAGTAGAGGCTGAGGATGATGATGATGAATTTTCAAATACTTGTGCTGTGTGGAGATCGCACCCACGACCCTCGGCGTAGCAGGCAGGAGTACTATCCACCACGCCATCTGGCCAGTCAAACATAGTGCATATTAAGAGCGAACACTGGTTGTATTGTGTACGTAGTCTAAGTTCTCTGGTTGGTGAAACTTGCCCCAGCTGAAGTTTACATCAATTTCGAGGCCTTGTTATTGTTTAGTTCCGCCACTCGATGGAAACTTTTGTAATTCAGGAATATTAGACGGACCATATTTTAGGTCTATTTCTTTGCTAAGGCTATAGAGCATGGGAATATTTTCTCAACACGCGTGATCCAGCCATAAACAAGTGTAGAAATCTCTATGCATTTAAATTTTGGTTGCGTCGGGCTACGTACGTAGGTACTATCAGCAGTTTATTAGAAGGCGGTTATAAGTTATTTCTTGGTTTAACTTTATACACAAAAACGTACACGGGCAGACTTAACTACTCCCAGTCTACCTAAGGGCATGTGGAAAGGGTCTAGACAAGTACATCAAACTAAAAAATAAATACAGGGTGTAAGAAACAGCCCTCCGACCGAATACTTATAGGGTGCATACAGACCATTAAACTATACCACTTCTCATGAAAAAATAGTTCAGGAAACGCCTATTATTTTTACTTTCCATAGTAATTGCAGTCAGCTTATGTTATATATGGAAGGTTATGAATTTTTTGTCGTTCCCTGACATATGTTCCTTGGGGAAAGTTGTTCAGTTTCTTGGTCTGCATGCACCCTAAAGAAAGAAAAGCTTGAAAATATATACATAATTGAGTATTATGTACGTGTAAGTATAAAAAATAAACAATAAATACTAAACATATACGTTTATCATATAATATATATAAATACCTATATTTATCTATTTATATTCATTTCATTTAAGGGACTAATACTAGCTACTGGTATTTTTTTGCATTGTATGAAAAATTACTATAAGTTGGTCCCTTAAATGGGTAGGTTGATGAGCATTTATATTATTGTTAGAATATTATATTATTTAAAATACTTAGGTATGCTGAACATCTTTTGTTTTTATATTTGGGTATCTAAAATTCTGACAGTTTATTCCGATGCTTGCTTTATTTAATTTAAAACCTAAAAAAACCGTATGAATACGTAACAAGTTGTAGAAGTTTTGGAATGCATCCAGAGCCGTGTCATGAGCACTTTATAAAGTTGCAACGTTACAGATAACGTTATTTCCCGCACTTGAAGATGTTCCAAATGATTTTAATATTCGATAGCGCGTTGTTAACGGTTGTAGCTGTTTTAAACTGTTATTTAAAAGATGGGGCCTCCACGTTAAATGTTCCCCGCATATTTGCATTTTGTTTTTTTTTTAAGATACAAAATTGGCTGGTGATACTTATTCAGTGTTTGATCCTCAATTCTAAGATAAATGAGCCCTCAAAAGCTTTGATGTACAAACGAAAGAACAATCGAAGCCAAGATTGACACGCTACATAAAAACATTGAAATTTTGTTTGTATTTTTTACATAAAGATTAAGAAATTTTAAAAAATTGTGTTATTATCTAAATAGTTTACTTCTGTATGTATACATATAACAACATTGTTGGGAAACATTTATTTACACTTATATAAGAAATTCTCCTTGGGTTGTCTTTAAATGTTAGCTGGAAAAAGAATTTGTGTTCAATCACACACGCAGAGTATGTTCTGTTTATAAATAAATTTTACTAAAAGTATTATAACACTGTTTGCAGCAATAATTAATTTTGAACGTGTAGTATTCATGTATATTGATTCATACTTACGTGGCCATAATCCTGCCGTTCATGCCGCAACCTATAAACTATTTACCATAGCAGTAATAATTCTACAAACACCTGTCATTGATGGCATCGAAAAGAGTGATTGACAAACCAAACATACCAACGAATAATGTTCCGCTGGTCTGTTCCGTCCATAATCGTTGCAAACCCCCAGCGTAACCGTCAGTCGCGTTTGAATATGATATCAAAGATTTCCGACTTGAGATATTCTATTAAGCCTACAACTTACTTTCTAAGATGTAGTACTTACTACTTATTCGCAAAATTTATCCAAGAAGTAATTATAATATCTTATTCGAAAAGCACGCAAATATTGCACAATACTTAGCCATACGACAAAAATTTCGCAACGCACAAGGGAAATTATTAAGAAATCCATTTCACTAAAGAAAATCTCACTCCGAACAACAAAAAAGAAAAGTCCAACACAGAGCTATCAAGTAAATGGCTCCCCCTGGGGCTAAGAAGTGGAACTAAAGTCTTAATCGGACTATTCGTCGGAGTAAATTATTGCGCCAAAGCCAGCAATCAGGCTACCGGTGCAAGCCGGCGCTAGTGCCGGTAAAATATCGTCTTAGGGTTTGGACTCTAGGTTTCAGTGGGATAAGGCATAGACGTTTCACGGGATACCAGGAACCACTGACTCGCCCTAAAACGTTAAGTTTAACCCGTTAAGCTGAACAACTTTCCCCAAGAACCAAAGGTAAAAAAAAGTCGGTCGTTCGGTACCACCCGGTACCTACTTTCTCGCCTTTGTTAGCCAGCCAGCTATTAGGCATCATTTTTGCGCTACTTCCTTCAGTAAAACATCGTATCAAATGCTGCTGAAGTTAAAACCAGAAGAAATTCTTCCTGTTCTTTTAGCTTTTGCTTGAGTTTTTATAGTTTAGTTTTTTGGCAGCATGCGCTCTACATACATGTCCTGAAACGCGGTATTGAAGTTTTTCCGCTGATCACTATATATGTCGCAGCCATCTCGACGACTATACAACTTCCAAACATGTCCGGTTGGAACAGTCGTTCCCCTGGTCACAACTCCCGACCAGGCGGGTAGCTAGCTACCCTTTTCCTCACAGTCGTCACTCGGCCAACTTGCCTCATCATCACTCCTCCTAAAGTTTCTGCAAAAAGCCAGCAGATAACTATTACATGCCTCGTAGCATACATATATAGTATTTAAATTACTCTAAGTTTGAATAATATTTATTTATTAAAGCAAAAGTTATTATTTTCTTTAACTTGCACAGTTGTCCAAGGTGCTTCACGTTGAGTACCGAGGAGCGAGTTAGAGCTCCTAAATCGCCCGATTTATTTGTGGCTCTAAGCCGACAAGTGTGAAATTTCACTTCTTAAGTCTCGTACTAAATAGATCCTTAGGGATTTCGTGTCTAGTACCAGTATAAACATATAAAACGCTAAATGAGAGATCCTGTTAGTATCATATACAGGTTGGCCCGAATAGTGACGATGATGGAGGATGACGAGATCGAGTTCGAGATGACGGTTCATGACGTCAATAAGTGATAATACCTCTACTATCCTACATTGAATAAAGTTATTTCATTTTCATTTTCAGTGACGTCCAAAGACAAAATTTAAATGCAAAATACTGAGAGGTATCCAAATCACCCCCATGTATGTTCTACGGTTTTTTGGAGTTTCCGAATCATTCGACTTTTAAAGTTGTACGGGAAAAATCGACTGGCATAGTCCCTTTACCTTTTTTTAACTTCCATAATAGGGCTTTTCGAGAGGTTGTTTTTGTAGCACAATCTACATAATTTGTACAAAGATAGCGTACAAAAAAATGAAAAAACCTGCTAGCCTTATTTTTTTCATACAACTTTAAAAGTTGAATAACTCGGAAACTAAAAAATAAATGGACATGATTCGAATACCCCTCAGTTTAAGACATTCAAATGTTATCTTTGGATGTCACTATTCGGGCCACCTTTTATATTACACTCACAACATGTTGCATTAAAAATCTACTACACACAGAGATTTGACTTAAAAGACATTCTTTGATTAATAACACAAAATGAAAGTTCTTTTTTCTTATTTATCTCTGTGGCCTCTCGTTTTGTAACTCGCATTTCGCCCGAAGCAGTTCTTTATATTACTGAACCTTTGATCGCTACAATAGCGTCTGAAAAAAAAGTATTCTCTATTTCATTGTCCAGTCTTCTCTACAGAATTAAAAACTGCATGATTTCTGATTACAGAATGTTTTTAATAAATTGTTTGATTAACAAGAAAGAAGATTTTTGTTATACCCCGTTAGAGGTATAGGCGTGATTTGTGTATGTTGGTAAGTTTTTTGTTCACAATCCAGAACTATTCCATCTTTACTGTTTCTTGGTCATTCATTGCTCGACGACATAAAGAGGCTGTTGTAATCTCCCATCCCACTTCTGACACCGTATGGTGTGAACGTATGTTCTTGGTAGTGCGTTCATTTGAAGAAGGAACACAAGGAATGGTTGTCACAGTATGGAATGTCACAAATTCAAATTTGAAATTAGAATCCACCTTAGTGGCCACTGTGGCCAGTGTCGGTCGGCAACCTATACAGGGTGTAAGGGACAATTCCTCAAATACTGATAGAGTGCATTAAGAGCATGAAACTAAACAACTTCCCATATGTAAATATTTCAGGAAATGTTATTTTTTTTACTTCCCATACTAAATACAGTCAGGTGCTCCTGATTTTGTACGGGTGGCGATCATTTTTTGCCGTTTCCTGACATATATTTCTAATCTTTCTAATTGTGGAAAGTTGTTCAATTTCATATTTTTAAACACACTATCTGTAGTCGGAGGGCTATCCCTTACACCCCGTATATCAGTGACAACAGATTCGTGCTCCGAACTTTATGTAGAATGGGGAAATTAGAAGCCACATCTGCCAAGGCGCAGTCATTATCAATTCAGTCGGACATTTCGCTTGATTTGCATCTACACTGCACTTGACTGCACTGTACCACACTGCACTAGGCAGTAACCGGAAACGCATCGACTGTGTCACTATTACTAGTGATGTTGATATACGGACTTAAAAATAATATTGGTAAGTTTAATCATATAAACCTCACAAAGCATATTGACAAGTATCTACGGGCGTTTTCATTTTGGAAGATAATATCGGAGCCTGTATTTTAAAGTGTTCTAATTGAAATGCTTATCTTGTTAACTTTTTGTTATTACTCTAGATGTAATACTTTTCCAAGGACAAACAACAATTAAGCTCTGGACATATTATTATGAATTCACATCGCATTGCAAATATCGGCATAATTTTGATAGTTCCGCATTATAACAGATATTAGCAATAAGTGTTTCGGAGAACCATCATTAAAACAATTAATCGACAGTGGATTTATTTCCAGCATTCAGCAGCACTATTGTCAATTATGCAGCTACTGGGAGACACGAGGCAGATTTCAGGGTGATTTGTGGCTTGCTTATTCATTCGCATACCATTCTTCATGCATGGTTATGTATTCACCTGAGTTTATACATACGTATCAGTACATTCGCGCCTTTTCTTACTAGCATTGTCTCAAAACTATTCTCAACAAGAAGTTTGCCGCCGAACAGGGTAGTTTAAAAATATCGTAGAACTTTGCTACGACGTAGCATTTGTAGTGCTTAGCGTACTGTAGGTATATAAACCATCGTAAAAAATACGTGCTTTTGTAGTTATCTTCAAACCTGAAGTGATGTCTAACTACGAACTGTACGCACATATATAGATACATATATCACGCCTTTATACCTTGCGGGGTAAAAAACCGTGGCTGTCGCCACGTCTGACCAATATTTGAGGGCTGTTTAAAAAAAAATGCGTATCACTATAGTGAGAGGTTGTCAACTTGTCGTCTAAAATTTTAATAGATATGAAACCCTCGAGTCCCTTAGGTAACTCTCCGGGTGAGCCCTAGTTCCCCTCCAAATAGTCAGGTGTAGATTTCCTAGCCCCGTTGCTAAAATTGCAGAGTCCAGCCCTAAACAAACCTGCACGGAAGAAACGGGGTGATACTGTTCGAAGCTGGCATCACGCGGCAACTGAACAACAAAAAAACATCATTCAATAGCTGCATTATATCTAATTTATAAACACGAACCATTCACAACCAAACCACGAACAATAGCCGCTCACAATCACTGTAACAAAAACGGTAATATGAAGTCATAACAACCCTGAATTACAAAGTAACCAGAAAACGCGGGTAATCATGTGCCGGGCGTCGGATAAAACCGGTTCCGGGCGGAATTATCCGGGTATATCCGCTAATGCGGTGGATCCCAAAGTTTTTGAAATGTCTAAAAAACTTAAACATGTGTTGCCATGCCTCAGCATGTGTGGCTGAGCAAACGCGATAAAAATTTTGATGCTGTCGAAACCGTCCGATCTTTTTAATCCATTGTTTAATTATTAGCTCGAAACCATGACAGAGAGAGTACCTCCACCTCGTCTAACAAACTACCTACTACAAAATAAGGAGCTATCCAAAAACTTTCCACTTAGCTACGTTGTCATAGTCAGTCATTTGCATTCTGGCTATCAAAAATCCGCAAAATGGTGTGGTGCGTGGAGTGGGATGTGTTTCTTATCTTACAGCGGCGCGCTACACTTTGACAACCGCTGTACTAATGTATTCGCTTCACGTCGCGCGCGGTAAAACCCGGTTAAGGTGAAGATATGCCCCGGTTAATCTTAGAACACCCTTTGATTTACCGCCCTGACATTACTTTGTTTCGACTGCTAATTTTCAAAACGACGTTACGCAATTAATTCAGTTACACTTTTGTAAATTTTCCCGGATAATTAATCTTGTTGCTGGGGGCGGTAAAAATACGTAGATTTTGTCCAGCTGTTTTCTTTTTGGGCCTTTTATAAATAAGAGACCTTGATTGTTTAAATTTAGGATAATTTGTCACAGTAGGTATCTATTGCCGTGTGATGCCGGCTTAGAATAGCATCACTCCATTTCATTCCCGTGGGTGTCGTAAGAGGCGACTAAGAGACTTGATGGTGTGTATTGAAATTTTAGGCGATATATGTATGAATGTAGATATCTAACTTGGTCAAACGTTGCGAATATTGGTTCTGACCCCGACGATGTATCTATCCTAGTTCTCGCTGGTGACTATCTTACCATCGAAGACTGTTACCATATAATATGCAGTGTTGCGTAATTCTGTGGGAATGCTAATCCTTTTTCGGCTTCAACTAGGAGGGCCTCGATCAAACTCATAATTTAATTTAAAAACAAGAGCAAACTCATAATTTAAAATAAACTTGTTTCGAACAAATAGCTTGTTGGGCAACAAAAGCTAAGAAACAATGTTAGCCTTTTAGCTTTACAAACACTAGGTCTTGTAAGAACAAAACGTTCTAATCTCCTATAAGAGTATACGGCAACTCTTTTACGAGTGTAATGGATGGCCAAATAGACTATAAGAGATTTCTAGCTGTAGTGCAGTAAATTCGCGGACTTAGTCCCGATTCGCCATAGTCCCTGTTCGTACCTAAAAATAGTATCTATAAAAGAATCTGCGTACCGCACGCCTATTATGATAAAAGATACCAACCAAACCAATATTATAAATTTGAAAGTAACTGGTAGTCTCGTTCTGTGTGAAACGCTTAACACTGAACCGATTTTGATGAATTTTGGCACAATTAGAGGAGATCAAACGTTCATAGGCTACTTTTACTGTGGGAAAATAGCCAAGGCTGCTTGCAACCCGCGCACCACCCAAACAGCTAGTAATTTATAATATATTTCAATGTCCCGGTTCCATACATCTTTCATGCTTTCTTAGTACATTTAAATGATTTATCTCACTGTACTCCAAGCTTTAGGCAGATATGACAAACCAGGACTAAGTTTTTTATTATAGCTTTGTGATAAACCGGTTTCGTTTGTATGTGTCACTAACCGGGACTCTCGCGAACCGGGCCTAAAAACATTCGCGTAAAATAAAAAGGAAAAGATATAAAATGAAGCTGAAACCGTAACGACCTTGTTCTGTCTGCAAAACGCGTGGGCGATATGATAAGATCTGGCTTATTTTAGATGCCAGACTTGCTTACTTACTGTGTAGAGAATGCTTGAATAATTTGGGTATTTTTTGTTTAGGCTACGGAGAGGGTGGCCAAAACTGAAGTACAACGTTATACATTGGTAATTAAGTACACATCACAATTAATAATTTTAAACGGATTTGAATACACAACATGATGTGATGAGTAATAGTTGTGCAAACTCAAGAAAATTAAGTACCCATTTCAAATTTGTTTTGTCGGAGTGTATAGCCGTAATACGTCCACCAAGGACGCAAAGGTCCCGGGTTTAGAATATTTATAGCTATGTATGGGCCTTAGTCAATTTGAATGGTTAAAATGGCTCTCCGAAAAGCGCTATACATAAATAAACTTTTAAAAAGAATAAATAATAAATAAATAAATCAATATTCTAGACAATTCACACAGCGCCATCTAGCCCCAAACTAAGCAAAGCTTGTACTATGGGAACTAGATAGCTGATATTAATACTTATATACTTTTTTTCGTAAATATATACATATTATACATAGAAACAAGAAGAATGATATATTTGTAAGTATTTTATGTTCACGCCTATTGCTTACGCACGCACTGTTACTTTTTTAAGAACTCATAAAAACGAGAACTTATTATTGGACATATGAATTATTTATATCAATGCATTTTAATAAAAAAAAAACAAAATATATTTTAAGTCACAAACTTTATTTTAATTAATACAAAATTCAATTTTTATTTAATATTTTCTTGAGTTTGTACATCTATTACTCATCACAATAAAACAACTTTAAACGGATTTAAGTTGTGTTTATTTTGGATTTTACAATTCCTACTTGTAGAGCTTGAAACGTAGGAATATTAAAATCCAAAATAAACACAACTTAAATACGTTTAAAATTGTTTTATTATAATTTTTATAGGTCATTCGGAAGTCGTACATTGATACAATTGTACAATTCTAGGCGAACTTGTTTTTCAATAAAGAAAAATATCCGTACTTATCTATTATTTGATCTAACAGTAAAATTACTGGGTGTTTCTGATACTAACTAATTGTAGGATACTCAAGAGCATTTTTCTACTTATTCACAATAAATTTGTAAGTACTAGGTACAATCAATTGTGCAATCAAAACAATTCCATATTATCCATTTACCTTAAATGCAAGAGCTCCGCTCCAATCATTCAATCGTACTGCTCCAGAATTGCTGGTTCTCAATTCAGTTGAACATTGAGTAATTAAGCGCTCACGGCGAATCAGCAACTTTGTACTCACATTGGAGTTTGGCTGCTCGTTGTTCGTAATAAAATGGTTTACGGCTAAGTATCTGTAAATTATTCACTTGGTTACACACAAAGCATCAAGCTTGAGAACCTTTACATACTAAGAGGAATGAGCAATGTTTAAGGGTTGACCCATTAAATGAGAACCAAGATTACAAGTGGGTGAATCGCCTTTACAGTAACGCATTACAAAACATTTTGCTGCTTTGAACATCCAAATTTAAATAACTATGGAACATATTCCACCTGCGCATTGTTTGAATGGTGTCTATGATTTTCCGCGCGAGATTTCCGCACGAGATTCCCGAATCTGACTCAAAAAGTCTACCCATCAGGGCAATTGGAAGACAATAGCTGACTGACGAAAAGCGTAATAATACTCCATACGTGAACTTAGTACCCGAGCCGCGATTTTGATCCAGATTTGGTAATGACAACCTGTGCCCTAATGTTATGCAACTACAGGCTACAAGTCTACAGGCTACAAGACAGATGAAATTCTTAGTACATTGCGTAGCCGATTAATATTCCTAGTATCATAATGGCTAACCGACTACGCAATGAACTTCAAATTTCACCTGTAAAATTGTAGCCTGTAGTTAGATAATATCGAGCACTGGCTGGTATTGATTTATCTGTGCTCTGTGCTCACCTCTATTACGCTGCACATTAATCTTACGACACTGGGCTAGGTTGTGGCTTTGATCACGATTTGTTGGTCTCTATTTAGCTGAGTTTCAGATATTGTTTCATTGATAGTGATTTTCCTGGACAAGTTAATAGCTGTAGACAGCCATAAGATTTAAGACGAATACCTAGAACTTGGTTGACATTGATTTTGCCGTGTGATGCCGGCTTAGAATAGCACCACCCCATTTCTTTCCCGTGGGAGTTGTAAGAGGCGACTAAGGGATTTGAGGGCGTGTATTGCAATTTTAAGCGATGGGCAGCAACCTGTCACTATCGCGATACACAATTTTCCGAATGACCCTCTAATATTAGTCAGACGTGGTGTAAATAGCCGTTTTTTGCGGCCGTTTACGCTCTGCCTACCCCGCAAGGGATTATAGGCGTGATATGTGTATGTATGTATGTGGTTGATATCAGCTCTACGTTTCTCTCGACAGCTCTCAGTAGAGGTAGGTAAGACATACCAGGCAAATTACCAGGTAGATGTAGATGCAGGAATTAATATGCATGACACAGGCTCCCACGCTGGGATCATAACAGGCAGGTTAGGCAACCTCCTCGCCTTTAGACCTATTCCAATGGAGATTGTTTAGATTTTAGACGCAGCGGTAAGGTCGTGACATCGGATTTCAGACGGAATATACCTAGCTACCTAATCTCATAAGTATAGACTAGCCTAGAGTTTTAATATAGAGGGTGAAATTTTACTAGTGACTGATAGCGAAATCTCACGACAGGCTAGTGATAAGAAACAACTTTTCCCTAGGAATATAGGTTAAAATAATTTGATAAGGAAAGACACGCATTGATAAACTGATTTTTGATTGGCAGTCATGTTTTATGTGTGTTTAAAAAAGTGAACTTATAATTATGGTCTGTCAGATAAAATAACAAAATAACTTATTAGTTTTGATTCCATTTAAATTATTACGATATTCATAAAACCTTATAAAATATAATATGATACTTTGTAGTAGGTATGTTCACAGAGATAATATTATCTAGATTAAATAAACCACGAGACTCAATTAACTAAAGTGTGATTTGTTCTGCTAACAGTCTACGAGTACAATCGAACATGAATTGATTTATCAAAAGATAATCTTTCGGCTTAACTAGTCCGCCCCACAAAATTAGCTTCGGCCTCTATTCAGAAATTTGAGAAGTATTAAACCGAAATGACATTTCGGCTAATCCACGGTGCGATTTGGGCAAATGGCATTTTAATCCGAATAAAGCTATGCCATTATCTAACAAAAAAAATTGGAAGAGAAAAATTTCGATTCACCCAAAAATAAATAGGTCACTTTGAAAATTTCACCTTTGACGGGGCATTAGAAGGAAAAAAGGCGATCATTTTCAAGTTAATCCAACTTTAAATGATGTTTGAGGACACGAATGCAAATGTAATCTCTTTTTGTCGAAGCTCTGATGTTTGATGCAAAATGGAATAGTAAAAAGTGTGACGAAGTTATACAGAAATACAATTTTAAGTAGCCCTTTACATCAACTCTCACTTACATTTTAAACGTGTTCTAGATCCGTCATTTGGTCTAGATGTGCTGGTTCAGTCATCTTGACGGATATTGCTTTATTATTACACAACATAGACAAAATATATATATATTTACTATCATCTTGTAGCATTGACACGCCAACATCAAGAACAGGCTCGAAAACATCAAAAAGAAGCTCTAAAAAAACGCTTCAGACAAACCAACTCGTCTGCCACATCCTGATATTATCCAAGCGGCTACATCATGTAACTAATCTAGTTACATTTTGTTGTAATTACATTTATAGCGTGTCGTGGCGAGATAAACTAATAGTGTGGATGATAAATGGAGTAGCAGACAGCCGTGAGGACTATCAGCTGCGCATAGAGCTAGCCATATAAGGGATCAATTTATACCGGTTTTTTATAATACTTATAAGAATCGGTTGACCCCCTATTAGTGACTTTACGTGCGTGTAATAGTACTTTCAGTCACCACCTGGGGATGCAAGAAGCAGCCTAATTAAACAGCATTAATGTTTTTGTATATGATTTTTATGCTATTAACGTAAAGTTGGCTTTGTTACTAATTGGTTTCGTAGGTACTATTGTTTTAACTCGTATCCCTTAAAATACAGTTATTATTTTGCTACAAACGTTCTATTAATTTTACAACCTCGTGACTAAATCTTTTCAGGAACTACGTATTGCAATATTATAGGTAAGGAAAAGGCATTTCCAGATCCAGCAGATAGTCGGTCCAGATGTCAGGTCGCAAATGAATCGACTGCTGCGGAAATTGCCGGGAAATTGGCTACGTCATCGGACATGATATGAACTGGCCAATCGGATTGCATTCTATTATCGAACCGTCCTTAGATGTGCCCGATGTATATGACAGGTCGGGATAACTGACATCCGTATGGCCTCCCGGAGACTGGCTTAGGTATTTGAATTTATAAAATCCACAGCTGTATGTGCTATATTTTAATATTAGAAATTCCAAACAAACTCTGTATGTCTGCTAGCTTTAACGCTTAAACCACTATACTGATTTTAATGTTTGGTACAAACATAGGTGAGATGAGGTGAGAAAGCACATAGGTTACTTTTTACCGCGAGAAAATATTCAAAACACACGACATACTTACAGCCCAAACAATAGTATTTTTTATTTATTGATATGATCTGTAATTGTGTTCTTCTTTCTTTCAGGTATGATCGAGATGGTTACTTATATGTGTTGGAGTTGGTAAGAAAAATAAATATTTATCTTATTAGAACACCTACATATATACGTTACATACTAATTGAATCTAATTACTAAATTGATTTATTTCAACACCGAAATGCTTGCAAATGTTTAGTAGGAATTTTAAATCTTCAAAAACATACCTTTTAACCACTTTACTCCGAAATATGAAAGGTTTCCTCGTAGCTAAAAGAGTAAAACGTACCTATAACTCTTATGCGAGGCTCCCATACAAAATCTGCTCTTTTCACGTATTTCAGCTTTAAAATTAGCTCTTTCATGGAGCACTTTCCTAACAGACGTAGAGAAAACAAAATTATCAGACCCATTAGCCTCTTGTTAAGGCCCCTGCACACTCGAGCGAAACTGGGCGAATGCATTAGGTGTGAAAGAAAAAGGTGTGTGTACAGTGTGAAAAGGTTATTATTGAATTTGGCAGACCACGTGTGCTTTAAGTGCTCATTGGCTGAATTGCTTGTTTTGAGGTTGTTCTTTGATAAAATGTTTCTTCAGCTTTTCTCCAGTCTTGGATATGATTTTTATTTAGTTGTGTTTGTAAACTATAAAGTTTATATTTTTCTTTGTTTAAGCGGTTGATGTGTGAAAGTAAGGTACGAATAGGCTTGTGTATTACTAGTCAAACAAGCTACTTTATAAAACGGTATCATGTGTGGAAAGCTGATGTTGGTTGTGATACACTATTTACGGTGGTTTTAAATTGTTTCTCAGTTAAATTTATCATATGTTAAATAAATAAACTATTCTGCTTTCAGACACTGGTTTTGAACGCGTGTCGCCTTAGTTCGTAATTTTGTTTGACCGGTGACCTATTTGATAACTGTATATGGTATAAGATGTCAAATATATTGCATTGTCATTCTCCAAGGCGAAAGTGTTCCCATTCTTTGACGAATCAATGTGATAACGAATTTATGTGATAAAAGAATGACATAATAACGCCATTATTTGATATTACGACGATTATTATAGAGACATACGTCCCTTGGGACACATAAAATCCATTCTTCGGGCCGTTCACTGGTTCATCTTAGTCAGCAGAAGTTGAGAGAGTTGAGTTGCTACGAACTCGTGTCGCCGCTTTAGGGTGCTATCATGGAAGAGGCTTAGGTTGTAAATTTGTTGATATCATCTGTGCTCAATTGTTACATTATTAACGGATTTAAGTTGCGTGTACACTCGTTACACAATCTTCAATCAACACAATAGTTCACTTCTGGATAGAATGTGCTACCAGACTGCGTGTAGTTGTCACTATACAAAAACTTCGCAATATAGTTTTACTTGCATCAAACTTATAGTAGTTACAATAGAATTCCTTCGAAACTGCCGATTGATTGATGCCATGACGCAGACCGGTAGCAGGTTTGAAACGTTACATTAAGTAAAGTTATATCGGGTGAAATTTCACTAGTGACCGATACTGAAAACAGACGATGGGCTGGTGATAAGAAACAACTTTCCCCAAGGAACATAATCAAATGTCAATCACAAGGTCGAAATAAGACAAAAAAAAATGAGTTGCCATAGTAACTCTAATCAGTTAGTCGGCAATTTTGTGTGGGAGGGCATTTTTTTTTATTTCGACCTACGTTCCTTGGGTTAAGTAATTCCTTATGACCAGCCCGATCCGAGTTTTTGCTATCTGTCACTAATAAAATTTCACCCTATATGTAACTTATAAACTATATAATCATTGGCCTTAATCCGTCTTTTGCAGACGGATTAAAAATATCGTGGTGGGTTATTTTTTTTTTAATGGCTGTTTAATCCAATTCTTGAGTGGCAAATTCTGTCACACACTCTGCAGGGATATTGTCTTGTACTGACAGCAGAAGCAGCTTGATGTTGACGCATTCTTCTGGCTGCCAATGTCTCAAACCAGGTTTGATCATGTCCTTGCGTCCGTCCTTTAAAACTTTACGCCACTTGTCACGATTTTCGCCAACTTCTTCCCAGTTATGATGGTCTATACCGAATTATTTCATGGTTCTTTTCACGCAATCTTTGAATCGCAGCTCGGGCCTTCCTACATTCCGTTTTGCTTTTGAGTCTATTAGAAATCTATGTCACGAAATCTAGACCAACAAGATGTCACAAAACTCCCCAAGTTCCCCGCTCCCGTCGAACAAATCAAAATAACATTGAATCAAAGTGTTCCCGAATTTCCCGACTCACACTCGGGAAATCTATTTTCATGAAATGGGTGAAAATTTTCAAGCACTAGACACGAGCTGAATAGCCAATGATCTGGTTCGGTTTATTAGGGAACTTTTGCAGTTGGTTGGTGTTCTTTTGGATAAGGAAAGTTAAGCATCCGATAGGCGAACTGAACTGCATGAGGGGTGATGAGGGACTGGTAGATTATGCCCTCGGCATTAAGTCCGCCCAGCAGTTTTTTTGCATAAAGTTAAATGAATGAAAAAAAAAAACTAAGCTACTTGCAGAAATTATTGAAAAATCGAATTTAAAGGCCAGAAAGACCACTGGAAAAGTATCGTCTGCTGTAAGTATTTATTTAGGTAAGGATTTTCGACTTGTGTTGCTTTCTAAGGTAGATCTCACCGAAGAATTATTCATAAATATTTGAAAAATCAGTAGTTAGGTTACGTGATTACAAAATTTAAAGAAAATAACACATAGAAGTAAGTTCACGTAATAAAGTAAGAAATATTTAATTAACTTACACTCATTTTTATATTATTAGTATTAGTAGTACTTACTTATATTAACTTTACAAAACAATTCGTTTTCTCTATAGTCTTTAAATAAAAATAAAAATACAAAAAGTTTTTCAATAGACAATGTAATTAACTAAGTTTCCGTCTGTCTCGTCTACAGAGCGCATTAGTGCAATGCATTAGATAAGCCTGTCAATAGCAATGTTCGGTTGTCGATATCGATAAAAATATATCGGTACTTGACAAACGGCTTACGTGATCTAGTGGTCTGTGCATTGGACTCAAGATCCGGTTCCTGCTTCAATTCTTAAAGAATGCGAGCATAGCTCATTATGGAATAATTCTGTGCTTCGGAAGACACATTAAGCCATAGGTCTCGTGTGTTTGTTTGATGTGCTACGAAAAAAAATGATTTTCGTAAAACATTGTAAAATCAAAGATATTGAAAGAATATGGTAAACAGTTAGCACTTTTAATCGTTAAAGTAATTTAATCGTAAAAGTTAATCCGGCCTTTAAAACATTTCAGCGTGTTGAGTATACAATTTAAAAAACTTAGGCGTAAGTCGCAGGTTCAAATCCTGCCTGCGCTAAAACGTTTTGCAAGTCTTCTAAAGTAAACATTTAGTTCATTAACTAACTTAGCTTTCATAAAGTCCTATATTCCAACAATACATCGATGCAACCAAGGCGTATTTATCGACATAACTACAACACTAGGTTTGCAAAGCGCGCTGGAAGATTGTGCGCTGATTTTGTTAGCGCTTTAAGCGCTGAGAGCTATCTTGTTTATAGTTAAAGCTTAACTTATTTATTGTTTACTTCAATATAGTGCCGTTTATGTATTTATCGATATTATTGCGCTGATCAGTTTAACTTTGTATCGAAACTATATAAATTTAACAGATATTCTTTTGTTAGATCCGTTACCATACAAACGACATACGCAATATAATGATTGTAAAATAAACTAATGACTCTAAATTATTACTTACAACTTTTGTTCCATTATACAGGAAGTAAAAAAAAATCTAAAAGGTCGAAAAACGTAAAAAAAACTCTTCGAAATGTGTAAAGAAATAGGTAGACCAATATTTTTATGTACGGTAGGGCCAAAACCTTTATATATTTTAATGTATGTTCCTAAGAGATTTAAATATTGTTATTATTATAATAGTTGTTATGCGCACACCAAACTGTTACTTCAATTTAAGTTTATTACTTAACATTTCAATTACTATTTTTTTATAAATGTATACAGATTACGTGTTATATCCACATCTTTATGTCTCAGCGAGAAACGTTTATGGTCTTAGTGTTCATGTAGGTACTATATAAGCCTACCTATGTGTTATTCTTGTATACGCTAATGTACCGTGTACTCTCCAATAAATAAAATATAAATAAATAAATATTTTTTTATGAGCTGGTTCACTCTATAAAATAATATTATCATTGTTTTATCTTATATTATAATCATAAACATCTATACTAGATACATTGACTACAGACTACATTGTGTCTGTAGTCTGATATTTATGGCAATACAACATTGTCACATGAGTGGTTCACGGCGAAGCAATATGGAATGTAACGTTACTACGGCCGTAAAATGCCTTATCTACGTGTTACAATGTAACATGGTGATTTAAGTATGAAGTAGAAAATTGAGTGGTTGAGAAATTGTAGTTTTTTCAGGTACATCAGCAACACATCAAGTTTAAACTTTAATAGATCAACTTATAATAGTTACATACACACACATATCACGCCTATAATCCCTTGCGGGGTAGGTAGAGCGTAAACGGCCACAAAAACGGACATTTACGCCACGTCTTAATAATATTTGAGGGACATTCGGAAAATTGTGTATCGCCATTGTGACAGGAAGTCAGCCCATCATCGCCTAAAATTGCAATACACACCCTCGAGTCTCTTAGTCGCTTCTTACGACTCCCAAGGGAAAGAAAAATGGTGATGCTATTCTAAGCCGGCATCATACGCGAACCTTATTACTCCTAAGGGAAAGATATAGGGAGATGCTATTCTAAGCCGGCATCAAACGGCAACTTATAATAGTTAACCTTAATTAATGTTTAAAAACTTATAACTTAATCCCTTATATGTGTTGATTTATGTGCTGTTACACGATAGCTATTGCGAATTTCACAGCCATCAAGCAAATGACAGCCGCACGTCACCGTCTTGAACCATGATATGCGGTTTTTCTATCTGAATTCACACAACTCCTTTCTGCAGAATACCACATAGTTATATGGAACATGTGAAAACAGTGTCATGTCACCGTGCTTGCTGGACATCTTTTAGCTACCTATGTAAACATATTTGCTATGATGTACAATCTAACTAACAATTTTACTTCCTATTTACGCAACAATCTTAATAGTGGAAAAACGTGCCAAGAAAAAGCTTCCAAGCATACTTTACTTTTTCACGCAAATATTTTAATTAAGTCCACTACAGGTATTACTACTCAAATGCTGAAAGTACTTAGGGTAGCAATAGTGGTAAAGAATAATGAATAGAGATTTATACTGTACACCTACATAGCAAAACTCCGTGAAATAATTATTATAATTTGAGTTTTTCTGTTGATGGTTCTGAATTCCAAACCAGAGGGCGTTGTGCTAAACTAAAAAAAATACGTTTCAATATGGCTGGTGGGAGTCATAGTTTCGACACAGGTTCCGTTTCACGTTGTGTTTGTTAGTAATTAATTCTGTTTATTTGATTTAATACAAAATAAACTTGTCATCTTGCTATTATAATAAGTGTCATTCATGTTAATAAAAAAAAATTTAAAACAATTCAGTAAACACAAAATAAATAATGCTTTATAGAGTGGTACAGGGTTCGTGTAAAGAAACGTTATTACAATTAAGCTGAGCTCCCTCTACAAGACACTCAAAAACCCCTAGAAAAATACCCATTGTCTATTTTTTAAACAAATGTTCACCTTAGTAAGTTGGTTGCTGATAATTAAGTATTTGTAATCATTTCTTGCGGTCGGTCCTCATATTGAATAATGGCAGCTATTTCGAGTTACCAAATGTAGGGAATATCATGTATTATAATTGCTGTGCGATAAACCAGTAGGCAAAGCTTCTGATACCAGGGTACCTACCTACTACCCTATACCTTAGATGTTGGAAGAAAAAAATAATTAATGTGGAGGGTAAGTAACGAAGTTGTTTATTTTGTGTCATACCTTTTTGTCCAAGATTTAGCAAGCACAGTAAAAAGATTATGTACTGCGTCTTTAATGCAATAGTCATGCGAACCAGTTCAATAAAGATGTTATCGCTCACATAAAAGGTGTTTTACGGCATCGGGTTGTAAAAATGCGCCATTATTTTATGCTTTATGCTTCCATAAAGTTTATAATAAACGACCGCTACTAAAAAATGTCAGTAAACCTCTTCATATTGCGTGCGGAATGGAACGGCCACTTATGATTTTTCAAGTTACAGGTTTCGTAGCTACAGTAACGTTTTATAGAGGGGTAATGCTTGGTATAAATTGTACCTACTTGTAAGAACCCCAAAAAAGAAGATTCATATTTTTATATTACCTATTTATTTATTCGTGATCAATTTAACAACGTGTTAAAAAAATGGTTGAATATGTAAAAAAAACAGAATCAATTAAAAGTCATAAAAAGTCAACAGCAACAACAAAATTTAGAACTTACATAAACAAAAATTTTAAAATAATAAATAACAATGTCCTTAACACGAATTGTACAACTGATTTAAAACTATAGATCAAAGATATTTTTTTTGCATTTTTCATACATAATGACCCGGCCTGCGAACACTTTTTGAATGGAAAGATTTTCATTTATTCATGGGCTGGTTTATAATACCCCTTGAAACGTTAATCTCAAGCTATACTCATCCGCTATTGGACGTTTGTCAGAATTGACTCAAAACTCAATCAAATATCGAATCAAATCTGATGGCCCTTTGACGAGCAGCGAGTGCAAAAACTGGCCATGTTCGTAGTCACAGCTACATTCACAAACAAGGCAAAATGAATAGTTCGCCCGTACCTGTCCTCCCGGGATGTTGTTAAAAATTCATACTCGAATAATCCGCGATTCGCCAGCTGTTACACTTTGCATGCGACACACGAACTGTAATTCCGCGCGCTTTTTGTTTTTAACGGCTGCTGCGGTTCGAATTTAGAACATGTTTTTTTTGGGATTCAAGTTTTAAGTGATTTTTGACATCGGTTTATTTGTAGTTTATACCTTAGTTACATATACTGTGCTAAACCATAGAGTATTATCTATTCTTATGGCTAAACCTACAACAAATTTCATATTTAGGTATGAACAAGGGAATGAATAAAATACATCTTATCCGTTTTCCAAAACCGTATTCTTTTGAAATGCGATAAATCAAGAGACAAACGCTTTGAAACGTATCCAGCCAGATTGGAATGCACCCCGGAATACATATTTTCCTTATGATTATACAGAACAAACCAATCGTGATCAAAGGCAGGGGTGGCCTGACAGGAAATCTGGCTCGTTAAACATGTAGGTATTTGTTTTATCTACTCTGTTGAATATAAACGGTATACGGAAGAGTTTGAACGGTTAAAAATGTAGATACTTAATAAAAAAGAACGTCAATATATTGCGTGAAGTTTTACTAGTGACCGATACTGAAAACAGAGGACGGTCGGACGGTTATGAAACTACAGGCTACAAGTTAACAGGTGAAATTCTAATTACATTGCGTAGCCGGTTCATATTCCTGGTAACATTATGGCTAACCGACTACGCAATGAACATCGAATTTCACCTGTAAAGTACTGGTGATAAGGAAAAACTTTACCTGGGTATAAAAAAAAGAGTCAAGCATAAAATTGTATACCAATACTACCAATACCTTTTAGGGCCTTCCACTTCCCCCAGCTAAAGCAAAAACTGAGATTTGGTTATACTTTCCACCTTTCAACATCAACAGTCCACTGCTGGCCATAGGCTTTCCCAATTGGATCGTTTTTTCTATACTCATCCACCACGCTTGGCTGGTGGCTTGGTGACCGCAGTACAAGGTGTTGTATTGACAGTCATTGGTCGCCTTTTCCAACACCCACTGGTAGAAATGGGGTGATGCTATTCTAAACCGGCACCACAAACCAAAGATATTGTGGTGGCTTCACCGCACAAGACGTTCATTTCAAACTGAGTTCCAATAGTCTAACCGCACAAATAAATGAGTTTCACGTCTACCTCTCGCTAATTCTAGATTTCAGGGTTGAAATTCATCCAATCAAAACCATTTAAACTGATTAAATTTAATAAATTACCGACTTCAAAAAGATATATCATTTTTAGAATTTGAGGTGCTCTCTGTAGATAAAACCGGTTAATATTGTGACTATTTATGTCTGATCGCACTAATATTTTTTTATATCTTTGTGTATCTATCCTTTATAAGTTGTTCAGATTTTTAAGAGCAAGTAATTCATATACTTAGAAAACTAAGCAAACCAAAGGAGTATATTTGTATTTCGTTATCTTCTGAAGGGTAAAGTTCAATTTTATATTCAGTTGAGGTATTGGTTTTACAGCGTGTTTGTTTCACGAGTGTATAAACTTTTTCGGCGTGTTCTAGACGTGAAAATGAACAACTTTTCTTAGTACTTTTTTCCAAAATGCACAATCACTCAACATATTATTATATATCACACTTATACCTTTTGCGGGGTAGGCAGATCGTAAAAAGCCATAAAAACGGATATTTACGCCACGTCTGCCAAACATTTGCGTGCAATACAGAAAATTGTGTATCACCATATTGACAAGTTGTCATTCAAGCAGCAACTAAATTTTTCATAATTCAAAAACATTTTACTTAGAAAAATAGTTCAAAAAGTTTGTACAGTCGTTACCTAGACACGCTGTAGAATAACCGGTTCAAATACCGGTAATTGATGTGTCGGGCTTAAACCTGGTTTTTAAAGTTGAGTTAGTACTCGAGTCTAGATCGAGATTGCGCCAACTTTGCGATGTCAAGTTAATGCGCAGACTATTGGGTTTAACTTGAACAAGTTTGAACCATGTTTGAACCCCTCACGTGAACTTGTTCCTATGAATATGACTGCTCAATTGAGTAATGCTAGGGAAATTGATTTAGATGTGAACTCGGTTCTAGAAGCCGTCTTAAGCTTAATTTAGTTCTCTCTTCAAGTTAAACATACAAGAAGTAACAAGAAGGGTATAAAAGACTGAAAGGAGTCCAAGGTTCTCATGAAACTGAACAACTTTCCCCATGGAATATTGGTCGATATATGAAAACATATTGGATATCCCATAATAAATTCACCAACTAATTGGCAATTTTGTATGGGAGGTCCAATTTTTTTTTTAATATTTCGGCCCATGTTCCGTAGGAAAACTTAGTCAGCTTCATGACTACCTCAACCTCCTTTAAACATTTTATAACCTCTTTGTTACTCCATGTAAAAAAAACTTACATGACATGGGCCACCCCTTATTGGATCGGATATCGGATTGGCGAGCGCAGTGCAACATTTTGCTCTCACAGGGAACTGCCCATTCCTCATTCACTCTGGTTGATCTTTAGGGCTTTTATTAAAATCAATTAGAACGAGTTATGCAAAAAGCAACCATCTTAAAAAATACTAAAATGTTTTATAACACAGCCACGTTTTGTGAAACAGTGACACGTAGCATGATGTAACTATTACGTTTCGTAGTTTAGTTCAGTTTTACGCTGAACTGGTATAAGAGTACGAAAGACGAAAAGTATATTTGCTAAATAAGTCGGCAACTGTTTCGCTTTCGCTTCAGCTTTTCAGGTAAGGTAATCTGCCTTACCACAGTTAGTATGAAACTGCGTCCATATTGGACTCATTTGTTTATTATGTTTCGGTTATCAGAATTTCAAACACAAGTAACATGATAGGGAGTCACGAGTGAACTCACTTAGCGAGTACATTATGCAAGAAAAAAATGTAACACAGGGGGGCGCAAATGCGCACTGTTTGACCTACTTTTTGACTAATTTGCTCGGCAAGGGGACGTAACGCGCACAGCTGTTGAAAAATAGGCCAGTTTAGGGAGGAAACTTATCTTTATACGTACCTTTATACGTTTAAGAGCGAAGGGAAAAAATCTATTGTGTGAACTCGTGAATTTGCCGATGAGAAATATTATCGTGAACCTTCGGGCTTGTGTCGTCAGGTGCTGGCTTAAAAAGTCAACGGCCAAAATCATTCAATTAACACTCTATTGAAACAGAACTGAGACACTTTTCAAATACCGGTATACGGCCCCGGAATATGGATATCGGAACAGAGTTCTATAGCTTTAATAGCATGTTAAGGCGAGGACTAGTCGTAAACAGCCTCGACAATGGCACCACTTCACAAAAATAAGTCTCTTTATACAATCAATCTGTCAGAATGTCCGTTGCTCAAGTTTTTAGTGGTATCCTTAAGAAAAATTGGAACCTCTGGAAGTCAATGAAGTATTCGCTGTTATTAAAAATATGTTAATTAATACCAAAAGTGACCGTTTGTGCCTACATACCTAAAGAGTTTAAGAGTGCCTACTTTTAGTCATAACATTAATAACAGCGCATATTTTATTGAGTTAGCAGGTTCTAATTTTACTTAAGGATAATATTAAAACCCGAGCAACGGACATTCTGATAGATTGTTTGTATTAACAGAAAATATTTTTTTTGTGAAGTGGCGCCTCTTTCGAGGTTGTTCACGGCTACACTCGCTTTAAAATGGCAAATTATTTCATTATTGTGTTGGGTATTAAAATTAAAATAATAAACAATTTTATTATTTTATTATCGTTCATAACATTCTTCTTCAGGTCCCTACCTAGACCAAATTCATATCAATACCTTGTCTGATATAAAAAATAGTTTCGTTTCAATAAGCTTAAATATTACAGGCTAGGTTGCAATAACTATTTTCATCAGGGAATCTGTAGTAAGAGTACCAAACAAGCCATAAGTACGTATATATTTTGCCATAAAACAAATTGCAATATAAGGCCCAAACAATAGCTTTCATTCTCTTTTAAGTTCCATTCTTGGCTAATTATGTATCAGTTTACAATCTTAAATTAAATGGCGGGGCCATGGAAGTGACATCGGTGCCCATTAGCCCAAAAACAAGGATGGACAATCGACGATCGCCGCTGACAAATGCACGGGGATATAAAACGAAAACAACAATACGTTGTAAAACTGAAATAGGTATTTAAGTTGTTTTAAGCGGGTGATTCGGATTTTGACAACATTGGAGAACTTGCAAAATTGCAACCGGGATTGTTTTGCAACTAATTTTGACAAAGCTTTAAAAATGACCATGGCTTTTAAAAGACAATGCACGATTGCGCGCTTACATATATTTTTTATATCACGATTGCGAGTGAGCCATGCTTGTGTTGTGATGTACATGCAAATTTGAGCTTTGGAGCTTTATGTACGTACGCTTGTTATTCAAGTGAAACAGTAAATTAGTTGAGACGAAGAAAATATAATTCAAATTTGTACTATCAGCGAACAACACAACATAAATAACTACTGGTTCTTCGAGTCTTTGTGTGTATGGAAAATCGGAGTAACCTTGAAGCGGTAGTTAGAGGTAGATACTACTAATAATACTAAACTTCATTGGGTCATTCGTTGCCTCGGTGTCCCACACGAAAAAGAAAGAATTAACTTCGTATTTTTTTTGTGATCTGGAATGTTCTGAACGTTTAACATATTTCCCCCGCCCAACTGCAGACAATTATTTAAAGAGCGCTTCAGGCAAAAAGCCGTGTAGGGGCGGAACTGTCTAGCTGAATAAATCGTCGCGGCAGAAAAACTGCAACGAAACGAAAAAGTCCCGAAAACGCCACATGAGGCCCGGAATTAAAATACCGGTATAATAAATACTCATGTGCTTGTTTGCATACGCGCTTGTGAATTTAACAGTACTTGCCTACTAAATAAAACGTTTGTAATTGATTGTACATGCTATTTGACTGACTCAACTCTGGTTATAGGAGATTGCGTAAGAAGAGCCGTAGCTCAACAATTGCATCCAGGTTTTGACTTTCCGAAGGTGCAATTGATGTTACTTACTGTTACGTATACTGCTTTACATTCGAATATTAAGTAAGTAGGTGAAATAAAACGATAAATATATGCTATAACGAACATAAAAGATGGTTGTATTATCAGTAAGCAAAACCAACGCAGATTTTTTTTATTTTAGTTACAATTCATTCGAAAGCAAATAATTCTAAATAAGATAGTGTAACGTCAGGAAACCAAACGGAATTTTTACAATTGTTGACCAAATATTGAGTATTAATCCGACAAACTCATTTGTCGAGGTTATGAAATATAGATTAAAGACAGCGACTAAAGATATAATTTTCTCATCACGTTTTTTCTTCGTCCGGCATCCTTATTCTATGCAATGGACTCGTACTGGCCAGTTCGATATTAGGTTTAAAGACATTTATTTCTCATAAAAGACAAAATACAGTCACTTACATGAGAAAAAATCCAAAAATTATTGTACAAAATATCACTAGTATTGTTCGCACTCGCACTAGATACGTAAGTCCATGCACTTATTGAAACTTTTATTTATTTATATATTTAACTACTGACTAACTCTCTGAGTAGATGAAATATTTTATTAAAAATGAATGTTTTTTTTAGTATAAGCTGCCAGTCTCGCCTTAAACATATTGGAATCTAAATTTCTTATAGATGACGGTAACTTATTGTATAGTTTTATCCCATCGTGGGTTATCATTCTTTTGCCAATATTGGTGCGCACTTTGTGCGATACAAGTAAACTGGCCCGACGAGATGAGCGTGTAGTTGTGTGTTTGACTTGTGTGAAGTTGATTGAAGTATGAATGGATTTGTGAACGATTCTACGAATTAGCATGCATGTATGATAAAAGTACAGTTGTTTGATAGTCATAATTTTAGTTTCTTGATAAACTTTATTAGTTGATGTCAGGTAAGGGTAATGAAATAACATTTTGACTATTTTGTTTTGAATACGTTGTAGTTCTGATAGTTTTGTCTTCGAAGCAGTGCCCCATATTTCGATAAGATATGTTAGATGGGACTTTACCAATGAGTTATAAATGGACATTCTTATTTTTCGTGGTAAGCAGCGTACAATGCTGCGAAGTGATCCCATTAATGAACTTAGTTTTTTCTTAAGATGGTCTATGTGAATATTCCAAGATAGCCTGTTGTCCAGCCGTAAGCCAAGGTATTTTTCAGACTGCTTCTCTTGGATTTCAATGAATGAATGAATGATATTGAAAATAAAATGAAAAGGGATTCAAATGACAATGCCAAATAAAAAAGAAAATTTTTATAGCTTGTTAACGGCTCTAATGACAGTTCTATTTTCAAATTCAATTCATTATATACCTAGCACGTACCTAGTTTCAAAAACTCCACGGTAAATAGCACTTACCGCTAAGGTTCTGGGCAAGGAACATAATATTCACCTGGCGGTGAGGTTCTGGGACAGAGACACAGATATAATCTACTTACAGTGCATTAGATGTAATAAATATTTATCTATCGCTGACACCTGGGTTCATCAGGTCGTTGGACTACTCGGTGTCCCATACGAAAAGAGAGAGATCTATCTTGTCTTTCTCGTCAATCGTCTCGACGTGGCAAAAAAACAGAAAAACTGCAACGAAACGAAAAATTACCCAAAAACTCCGCAACCCGCGCCATATCGGCCCGGAATTAAAATAGCGGTATAATAAATGTTCTCTGTGGTATCGCTCTCCCACGGTAGGTAGTAACTAACTCAGTGCAAAAATATTAAAATGCACTTTTGTCATACTCTATTTTTCATGCATATTATTACCATTTCGTTTCCGCCACGTTTTGCATCCTGAGTTTTTCTTGCATCATTTTAGGTTTCTATTATTTGCAATGCTTTTAAATGTTTCCACCACCAGTTTATTCTGAGCGATAACGCTGCAGAATTTCAATTTTACTTCCCGCTGCAAATTGAAATGACAGCTGTCAGGGTCAAAAGTCATTTAAACTTGTTGACAGTTTAAGCTGACCTCGGGGTGACCCATTTAGAGAAAGTAATGTACTTAACTCTCGTTATTTGCCTGGCTTTTTGAAGCCGTTTTAGAGCACAATAAGTACCTTCTACTCGTCAAAAGCAGTTTCCGATTTTTATAGATTATAAGATCAAATTTAATGTTAGTTAAATAAATACTTAAAATAAAATAAAGAAATTATCATAGTCTTCTACAAAAGGTTAGTTTTTTTCTATTTATTTCGTATAGCCTGTTATAGGATTTATTTCAATTCATTCAATCGCTTTTTATCAATCGATCAAATCTCACGATAAGTTTCTCTCGAAGAATGATGGACGATAGCAAGAAACTTGCGAGTTGCGCCGATTTTAATTACTTTCGAACGGATAGATGGAAACTTTTCAAAATTGGAAGGCCGCAGCACTGACACGTTCGTTGATGGATTGCACCCATTCTGTTGATTGGCGGTCGAATGCGCCATTTTTATTTTACATTTTATACTTTTTTCGCCAACTGGCCAGTAAGTGCCATCGACGGATTTGAATGTTTTTTTTTAGTACGCGTACGTGCCAGTATTTTTTTGGTTTAACTTTTTGTGTCTCGTTCTGATGACGAATCGATGAGCAGAGGGTTGAGTTTTGTATTCTAAAAAGTTCTGTCTATACTATTGCTATTGATTTCAGTTAAATTTTGAACATAAATTCAGTAGAATATTTTCACAATTCGGGCGTGATTTATGCAAAACCATTTTACGTTTCCTATATTTAAACCGTTTCCTATATTTAAACCAAATAAACTCGATACCCTTTTATGTTGTTAGTTTAAAAATCAGAATAACATCTATTGAATGTAATGTAAAAAGCACCGTGATAAATGTTCTGGGCCGGATTCGAACCCCGTACCTCGCTGAAAGCTGCAGCCTGAGGAATAATTTATTAAAACCCGGCACTGCTTTTGTTGAACACCGGTTTTTAGGGTTGCGATACTTTGCTCTATATGTATTTTCCCAGTTTGAAGTAGGTAATGAATAAGTAGCAGGTAAAGTAGGAATTGGGATGGACACATGAAGTACATATTTTTCCGATAACCAGTAATTAAATAAAAAAAAAGTTTATAATTTACTGCAGTTCATTCCAATGAAAAATTTAATATAAGGTGAAACATAATTAACTGCAAATACTTAAAAGGGTGAACCAGCACACGAAACTTAACAAGTTTCCCCAAGAAACATAGGTCAAAATATTAAAAATATATTGGACCTCCCATACAATATGCTCCAGCCGACCTTGTATGAGAGGTCCAAATTAGTTTTTCATATTTAGAGCTATGTTCCCTGGGGAAAGTTGTTCAGTTTTATCCGCTGGTTCACCCTTTTAAATAGTTCTAGCTAATTTAAAAAAATTGCAAGTTCCAAAAAATATTTACCTAACACGGGAAGTGTTTTAATATTTGGTATTCACTATTTTTACTATTTTTAATATCGCATCCAAGAGTCTCTTTGAAGGTTAATGAATATCAAAACGCTGCATGAAATGATTGTGCATCATATAATTTTAACTTTTAAGTTACACTGAGTTGCTTGCGCGTTTCGATATCATATGAGACGGCTTCTTAACGAAGTTTCACAGAATAAAAAACAGATGCGAATGTCAAAAGTGACACTTTTAAGCATAGACAGCCCTATAGTTCACGGGGACATCAATCATGCATATGGCTTGTGTAGCTTGCCTGTGGCTGCCGTGTACTACGAGCAACAGCTAGAGCTATCCACAAGAGGGGAACATATACTGGGCCTCCATACAGTTACTATGACAAACCAGTGTTGATAGGTGCTTGGGTTACTAACTTCAGCTGCCGTTGATTGTACCTAGTAGTAGTTCCACTCATATGCTCACGAGAGCTACAAGCTCAACTTTGCCTATTTGCATACATTATGTATTAAGAACTGCCACCGTTTGTGGCCAGATTTACCTTCTAGCTGAACTAAAAACCAAGAATGATCGTTCTTTATAAGATTGTATCTACACTCGTTTCATAATGTTCGGATTATAAACCCGAAAACAGTTGTATAAAGACCTGTTTCATGCATTTTGCCTTTAGAAATTATAGTTTCTTCTCGAACGCTGAACTGAAGCGTTATATCTCAATGAGAAGGCAATCCTTTCGACAAAATTGAGAAATGAAACGAAGTGTTCTTTGCCAATACCTACTCCAATCGTCATCTTGCTCTGCACCTGTCATATGTTGTTGTACGGTTTCTGTTCGGTTGTTGTTTAGTAGTTGTTCATACTCTACTCCATTTGGCCAGTCGGGACTTTTTTAAGGTATACACTCCGTATTTATGACACAGTTACCTTAGTTACCTATTAAGGTATTATGCGTTACCCACGCTTTTCTTTTCCCTCTCAAAATGTGTGTTCATAAATCGCTTATTTAAAAATCGCGATTCATATTTCAATTTTCCGCGCGCCTCAAAAGTTAATTTCGAAAATAACTTGAAACTTTCTTAGCTCGGCGTGAAAATCAAAAAATATATATTCATCGAGTTACAAATCGAGTTTAGGAGCCCTCGGCGGAAAAACATCTTGCATTTTTGAAGCTTAAATCGAATTTACACGTAACTTGTTAACTTGTAACCAGGTTGTAACCTTCGTTAGCTTTGATTGTCAAAAATTTGCCCTTTTCTGTAATGTAGCTAGAACAGGGCAAGGACGTTGTAATTTGCATTTTGGTGTTGATAATATTAGAGAACTTGTCCGGACGCTGATTTTCTTAATATTTCCGTATGCCTCGGAGTCCTGGACGATCCGGGCAATGGATAGGCAGGAAGAAAATAGACGCATTTGAGATGTGGTGATGGAGAAGGATGCTTCGCATACCGTGGACCGCCAAGAGAGCTAATAAGTCTATACTGGATCAGCTTCGCAAAAAGACTAGACTCTCAACAATATGCTCCCAAAGAAACGTGGGGTATTTGGGTCACATTGCTCGTCGTCAACCAGATAACCTAGACAAGTTGATGGTGGTGGGCAAAGTAAAAGGAAGGAGAGGAGACCCCGCGGCCGATTACCTAGCCGTTGGTGTGACCAGGTGAAAGCACTCACTGGTAACTGGTAACTCTCTGTAACAACTGCCCTAAGAAAAGCCGAACGGCGTGATGTATGGAGACAAGTCATCAAAGACATGAAGGACTTTCATAAGAGACTCAACCTTCAGTAATAAAGAATACGACTAAGAAAAAGAATATTAGAGTGTCCGTATGAATATATTCTGCAGTTGATTGAAATACTTTATATGCCTATCAAAGGGCAACGTGTTACGAGATGGATATAACAACCTGAGATGAGATCAGTGTACCTTGTTATGAAACTAAAGTAATGCTGAAATTAAAAATAAACTGTACCTCCCCCTCCCATAGTAAATCAACCAGCTGATCGGTGATTCTGTATGGAAGATCAATTTTTTGCCGTATTTTGATCCATGTTCCACGTTGTTCAGTTTCATGAGTATTATACCCTTTTTGTCACATGCCAAAGAAATAGTTGAAGAAAGCGCGTATTTAAATCCGATTCCACCCGAACCGAGGGCAAAAAACATTTAACCTGAATCTTCTAACCTATTAAACTTACAAAAACCCCTTTACCCCAAAAAAAACTTTTGTCCAAACTTAGACGGTTTTATTCTAATACCTGTAGAACTATGCGGTGTGGCCGTAAGACGCCGTCAGGGAAAAGTTTGAGCCATTTCCATACAGCTCAGGTGTAAAGGAAAGTTAAAAGTGATTTTACGAAGTTGGAATGTGTTTCATGAGTCCATGAGCGGTTGCTTGAACATCCCACTTATCTTGTCTAGTTGTAGGATCGTGGTTTTGTCATCGCAAGATTGAACCATAAATATCGTTTACTGGTGGCGGTGGCGTAAAGTTATAAGCCGTGTGATTAACCGGGCCAGTCCCGAGGCAGTGCCTTTATTTTTAAATACCATCGCTACTGATGGTGAAAGTCGCAGGTTCAAATCCTGCCAGAGGTGGAAAGTTTTCTAAAAAAAAAGCCTTTATTATTTTTGTACCGCCCGATCCGGTTGTCTATCAGGACAATACAAAATTGTTGTAAAAGGAAAACACTTATGTAAAGCTAATTTCTTTTTTTTACGATGCCGAATCATAACGTCAATAAGTGATAGTACTATCCTACATTAAATCAAGCTAATTTCATTTTATTTTTTGTATAATTATATTTCTACTGTAAATACTTTGTAAAATAATTTTGTAACTTAGTTCTAAGATTATGTTGTATAATAAACTTTGAATACAATTGTTTTCATGAAATATTTCATTTCATTTCAACTACGTTGTTTAAAATTGATGTACAATGTACCTACAGTCTGGTTGTATGTATTGCAATGTTTTACAGCTGTATAATAAAATAATCATCCTTAATGGTTCTAAGGTTTCCAGAAACAGAAATGTTTATTGTATGCGCTGCACTTACCAATCCATCTATGCAATGAGATATAGTAGTCTACCGGTGAATTAGACTGTCCCTTTGCGAACAAACAAATCACCGATTCTGTTAACATTTTCCACTCGTTCCAGCCCTCGTTTATTTTCTTCCACCACTTTACGACAGCGGTACCGCTACCTCCTTTAAAGTCAAACGTTATACTAGTGGCGTCTTCAAAATAGAAAAAAGTTCTGGCTGAATACGCTGGTCGTCTAGAAATCTATGTATATCAATTAGCAGCAGTAATTTCCCTCAAAGAAAATGGTACTAACTGTGATGTGTGCCGAAAAGTGGTAACTTTGAGCATAAACACTAAAGCGTACAATTTTACAAGGATTACAAAAACCGTTTTATGTGCAATGCTACCAGGGCGCCCTGTTACATGCGAAACAGTGTTATCTTAATAGCTAGTTGTTTTCATCAATTCATTAGTTATTTGGTTCCCCGGTGAATTGCGATTTCAGCATCATGTATAGCTGTCCCATCCGCTAATACAATTTTCATAGTTTTTAGTCCGAAAATATTTTTTACTATGCGGCACTAGTTTCGCTGACGTCGCTCCTTAAATAGTTAAAGCAAACGAGACGGCGCGAACTGATGCAGTTAGTCTTGTTTCATCCAATTACACACTATTCACGGGCGAACGCTTCGCAGAATCGGGGTTTTACAGAGAATTCGTATGTGGAATCAATGGGTTGAAAGAATCTACCTTGATGAAATGGTAGATTCGCGTGAAGCGGAATTTTGTTGCACGGTTTATTTGCCGTGTGATGTCGGCTTAGAATAGCTTAAAAAAAATCCCGTGGTTGTCGCAAGAGGCGACTACAGGACGCAAGGGTTACATGTGTTTTGTAATTTTATAGGGAAGGGCTGCCATCCTGTCACTATAGTGATACATCATTATCTGAATGACTCTTAAGTGTTTATCAGACGTGGCGTAAGTGAACGTTTTTTCGCCCGATTATGCTCCGCCTACCCCGCAAGGGATATAGGCGTGATATATGTATTTATGTAGGTTTAACGTCACAAATGTAATTAACAATGTATACGTACGTGTAGAAAGGGCGGCTGAGGGCTTCAACACATAAATCCGCAAAGGTTTCGCAGTAGAGGTTTAGTATTTAGACTTAGTTTTTTGGATAATAAACGAATAAGAGAAAAAAAAGCTTGAGGTGAATATATAACAATCAAGCAAACAAACACCACAGTTTAATCACACGTTCGCTAACGGAGGTTGCACAATGAATGAAGCTAGCAGCACGAAGCGACAGGCGGGCTTAAATATTAAACAACTACCCGCGTTATGGCCGTTTCAATGTCCGTTTATCGCCGCTGCTTATAGCTTTGTGTTTATGTCCGGATCCATTTTCGGTTTAGTGAGGATTTAATAAAAGATTGAGACAATTTTTAAGTTTGAGTAAAAAGTACCTAATGTATATATCCTTTATTGAATCGAAACAAGTAAACATACAGTTAAAACTTAAAATTAAAACAACAGGCGAGCTTATATCTTTAAGAGATCTCTTCCAGCCAACCTAGTGGGGGTGAAAGATGGGAATACACGGGAACAGATACAAATACTAACCCCATGTTAGGTACTCACCGATGTCGTAACTTTCTAACGTGTAAGAATATATGACATTAGTGATTCCGGTGTTTATCACAGAGCATCGAATCATCATGCCCCTCGCGATTTCTTTTCTCTATGGGGTTTATCAATTACATACAAACAAAAAAACATATTTTTAAATAACAGCCATAACAGTCCTCTGCTGGACCCATGTCCAGGCCCATGCCTCCCCCTTCCTTAATATTGTTAATCGAAGGAAACATCAAACCACTGCCCGAGGCGATCAAGAAAAACGGCGACCTAATGAAGCGATTTTACGCATCTCTGACCTACTTTCACCGATAAAACTCCCTTAGAAGCTCATCCACAAACTTTAAGGGTAACCAAATATTCGTGTAAAAACGGACTACCCACTAATAAAGTTCAGCGTTATATGGACCAATTTGACGTTGGTGATAGCAGTGCAGAAATATGAATTTGCGAGAGTAATAAGGAAAGAATGCTGCCACAAACGTTTATTATATTTTTGACAACGTCTTTGGGATGCCTTGTGGACTGCTGATAGAGCCTACAGAAGTTCCATGAATGGGGTTAAAAAGTAATTTCGGACAATTGCAAAAGATCTTAACTTTTACTCCGGCCTTGAAACTTCCGCCCATCTTTCCTTTAAAACTTTCGCCTTTTTCTGTAGATTGTGGCCACCCTGACCCCATTATTGTATGGGCCATGATTGATGGACACCGCTTTATTGCGTGGGACAGGTGATAATTGCTTTATCGCGTATAATGTCCCACGGGCGATGCGCTTACGAGTGACCACCTATTTGGATGATATGGTTATCGAAATTTGACATTAGGTTGTATGTCAGGCTGATCGAATCATAGAACCATAGAAATTGCGTCAGCTGCACAGAACGCACTAGGTAACTTCATACCTACTTACCTACTTAAACAATGATTATCGTTTTTTTAAGGGCGGTGATAGGTATCTACTACCTCTAGTATTCTTATGGATGAGCATATCCATAAGAATATGCCAGAAATTGTATAAGCAGATCAATCTCATTATGCTTGAAACACTCTTCACTACATAGTATAAAATAAAGTCGCTTCCCGTTTGGTGTCTCCTTATATCTTGAGAATTACCCAACGGATTTTGATGTGGTTTTTTTTATTAGATAGAGTAACTTGAGGGGAAGGTTTATAAGTATAATTTATTCCGGGAAATTGTCACATTCCCATGGGAAAACGGGTAGCCCAACTGGTAGTAAACTTTTGACCACCTTTTGACACCTTTAAGGATCAAAATTTCAAAAATGCTGAAACACGTATTTAATTATTTTAAGTTATGAGTCTAATCAGAAATTTTGAAACAGATCACATTTAAGATAAAAAACTTTCATACAAACTTTTAACCCCTTTTTCACCCGTTTAAGGGTTAAAATTTCAAAAATGCTGAAACACGTGTTTAATTATTTTAAGTTATTAGTCTAATCACAAATTTTGAAACAGATCATAATCATTTAAAAAAACGAACTTTCATACAAACTTTTAATCCTATTTCGACCCAATTAAGGGTTAAAATTTCAAATATGCTGAAACACATGTTTGATTATTTCAAGTCATAAGTCCAATCACTTAATTAAAAAACGGATCAAACTAAAGACAACGAACTTTCATACAAACTGAGAAAAAATAATATTTTAGTTCCATAATAAAAACATAGATGTCGCTGTTAGTTTTTCCACGCACTATCGTGATGTGTTTTTTCAAAATTATCGAAATTGAAATTATAGGTGTCGCTTGGTATTAGTTTTGTCGTTTGGGTCTTTGGTTTAATTGTTTGTCAAATTGTTTTTTTTTTTGGGTTTAGAATCGATCCAAGTTGTAAAGTTTTACCATTAAAAAGGGTAAATAGATCAACATGGTCGTAGATATTCTAAACATTAATGGTACAATGCTACCGTATGATGTTGTGCCAATTATTAGCGACGGCGACTGCTTATTTCGAGCAATATCCTTTGTTTGCATGACACCCAAGTCATGGCTCGAGAGGGGCGCGAAAGTATTATCGCTGTTGTAGAACACTAAAGCGAGTTTACCATCCTATCACACGACGAAGATGGAAATAATTACGCTAATTCCTCTGAATATTTTGCGGAAGTATCCCTACTGCATATTTATGGCGGTTTGTGTGAGTTAGTGGCCGCTACAAAAAAAACCTTGCGTCTTTGAGGTTTACAAATGGAGAGTTGTATGCGAAATTCGGTGAAGATGGAAATCCCGTTCATAGGCTGCGCTTCAGTACTGGAGCAAACAATTATTCTAAAGGACATTTCGATGTTTACCAGCCTGATTTGGTTTTGGATGTACTTAATGTTGTCGGATGTATGGTACCACATTTCATTGTACAAATTATTGGCGACGGTGCGTGCTTATTATATTATCTATAAAAATGCCAATAAAATCATATCTGTTGTATGAGATACAGCCTCCAAACAATTACCGATAAAAACGCGCAAAAATCACGTGTTTTGTATGGCAGCCCCCATAAATGTTTTTTTTTTGTATTTGTTGTTATAGCGGCAACAGAAATACATTATCCTTAAAAATTTCAACTGTCTAGGTATAACGGTTCAGGAGATACAGCCTCAGGACAGCCGAGCCTCAGTAATATGGTTTCCGTTATTACCCTATGTGTACAGAAGCCAAAAAAACATTAAGATAATAAATAAGTGTATATAATAGGGGAACTATATTTTCTGTCACCAACATTTATATTTGTCATCAAGTAGTATCACCAAATAATGAGATCTATCGTCACGAAATATTTTCGTTCTCAGATAAACAAATGTGTTCCCAGGTATGGATCACCAAATTAATGTTATATAATGTGTAAAATAAAAGATGGATTACCAAAGAAATTGTAGTGCATTGATTGAATTTATACTTCGTTCTCATAATAATAGTTTTGTTACTTATATAATAGGTTAGTACTCAAAATGGTAGATCTGTCACCAAATAAATCAATTTTCGTTCCCAGACTGCGATTCCCTTTAATTTGATATATTGTCACCAATACAGTGTAACATTTTTTTTCATTAAGTTATCAAAATAATATTGTTCGCTACCAATTTAATACATCAATGGTCAATTTGAATGAAAAAGTATTCAAATAGGCGGAGCCAAATTGGCGCGCTTTAAAAATTTTGCAATCAGACCTCAGCAATAGGTCGTAGGATCATACGATGCGTGGCGCGGGCAGCGAGGTGCAACTTTACTTCATTCGCGTCAATTTCATTGCTGAGGGTGCATTACCTTTTTTATAATATAGGCTAACGCTTGACCACAATCGCACCTGATGGAAAGTGACGATGAGGTCTAGGATGATTCTGATGATGATGAGAACTATGTGTTTTACTATCCTATTAGAAACTTTATCGAAATACTGCTTTTACCTGTGGGAATTAAGCTACTTGGGGGAGGCATAATATGTCCAGTAAAGTAGTAAGTAGACTGTTTTTGTTGAAACGATGATAATGATAAATTCTAATTTTTTTGAAACATTTTGAAATTTTTCTCGGGACAAAAATATGATATATTGGTGATCACTTTTAATTAATTTTCTTCAATACTTCTTAGGACAAACCTATTAAAATACATTCATAAATATTCATTTGGTACTAGACCTTATATCTCCATGATTTTAGGACATTTTTCGTGGAACTGATTTTATATTGTTTGATGACTAGATTTTGGTGACAAATCTATTATTTTGGGGGCAAACTCTATTATTAAGAAAACAGAAAACTCCTTAAATTGGTGACAGCTTAAATCATACCCATATAATAGTAGCTGTAGGTAAGGATAAAATATATATAATAAAAAACCTCCAATGTGAAAAAGGGGTGTAAAATTAAAAGTGTATTTATGTAAAAAATAATTGTCCACCCGTGCGAAGCCGGGACGGGCCACTAGTTTAAGATATAAGTAAATACGTACTTCGTGAGATTACAGTTACGAGAAACAATATTTATTTCAATAGTGCGTAATTTCTAATCAAACTTAATTATTTCATATAATTTAATAGTTTTTGTACAATACAGTGCCATAAATTCTAATTAGTATTCTAATAATAGTAAAAGCAGTATTCGGTACCTATTTCCCAGAGCTTGAAACATGCTAGAAACGTTAGAAATGGTACTTAGCTTCAAGGATTAGTTTCCTGAGGCTTAGTTAGCATATTAATGGACTTCCCTAATGGCAAATGGCATGTAAGTATGTAAATTAAATGTTCAGTAAGCAGTCATGGGATTTTTTAATATTCATTTCTTCGTTTTTATAGAAAAGAACGTTGTTCTGTTTAATTAATAATTTTTATGACGTAAGTGCAAGACTTGGATTTATTAAAGTTGTGCGTGTTTGTTTTTATAGTCTTTCTAAGTTTATAAATCTTAGAATATGAAGCACTTTGTATAGATTCGTAGGATATAGGTATGTGTACTTTATCAATGTAAACAATGGTAATAAAAATGGACAAATTACAATTAATACTAAGCTAAACTAGACTAAAATTAAATTAAGTTTCTAGTGACTAAACTAAATTTAAGCTATAAAAAGTCGTCTAGTGCGCCCCCATGAGACATGTTACCCAGTTAGCTGGCAGCGTATAGGATGTTACTTATAATAAACTAGATTTCAGGCCTGCAGTTTCACCCGCGGTAAAAAGTAGCCTTTGTGTTATTCCAGGTTATACTCTACCTGTGTTCCAAAATCTAAATCGGTTAGGCCGTTTCAGCGTGAAAAGGTAACAAACATACATACACGCACACAAACTCTCAGATTTATAATATTAGTAGGGGTATATGACTTATTTCTTGTAACAAATCTTTCCACTTAGTAGAGTATATTTTTCTCTTCCAAACACTTTCGAAAGTATTTATCTCGTACGAAACGATCAAAATCAAAATACAATTTAGGGTAAAGGGATTTTCCGCAACCTTTCTCATGAGTGTAATTTATCCTGTAGCCAAAGGGCAAGGGCTTTTCGCAAACATCTGATTTCCAAATTAAAGTTATCAAAGCAATTTGAAACGGGCTAGTTTTGTTTAAACGGGCTAGTTTTGTTTAGTTTTAAGCTACCTACTTTACAAAACGCTCATTTTGATTCCGCTTCACTGCCTATCACAGAACTTATACAAATTAGGTTTGATTTAGTGTGCTTCTTGTCCAACGACCCGATGAACCGATGTCAGAGTTTTTAATAATTTTTATATAGCCAAGTTGTAACAGTTACTGATATTAGCAAATCCAGTTGTTCTATCGTACAACAATCATGTAATACCTTGATATTTAACAAAAATTAAGCCAATAGCGTTATGCGGTTTAAAAATAGGTAAATGGTTCTTAGGTAACCTTCACACAAATCAATCATATTTTATTATTTTTGACACTACATACCAATAATTAGAATACTTTAGTAAGTGGGTACTTCGCTTAACGATTTTCTAAGCCACTTCTATTAAGCATTTCCTGACTTTGTCTGTGTCTTAAACCGTGCACATCATTTCCGTATCAAAGAACCTTACAGCAAAGGTTTGGGCCCAGTGGCAGTGGAAAATTCGACGATTCGCAGTCTCAGAGTAAGGAAAAGTTTCAGAGGAATCCCTACGGACAATTAGAATGAAGCAATGGTTATTTTATAAGTGTCATTACAATAACTACCTCAGGATAACCAGAAATGTATGCCAAATCTGTCCTGACGACAGGGTAAACAGGTGTAATCACTGCTTAAAACACAACTAAATGCATGAAGATATAAAATAGTACCTTCTGTTACTTTAGTCAGAGGGATTTTTAAATCAGTACACAGAAAAAATCTGTTGCGTTGTATTTAGCTGTGACGTGTGTTAGAGCGTGTCAAGTCTGATTGCGACGGGTATTTCAAGACTTCATTCTTATTGTTAGTGAGGTTCCCTCTAAAATTCTTTTCTCTGACTTCACAGTTGGAATCTTTGCCCACCGCTGCCATGCAGAAAATTGCTCCGGATTTCGGAATACCCGCTCCAATATTGGAAATACTCGAATATTTGGATTCCGTTTCAGTTGAGTTTGTTCATAGGAATAGTCAAAGCCCCCGGAAATACATTTTAATCTCTTTGAAAACTCAATTTTAGAGAGACAGTTCTCTAGTCGACAGGTTTATCCCTACACTCCCGTGATTCCGTGTGACTTCAATTTGGTTATATAAATCTATACAAAAACTGTGTTCGGTTAGTAAGTATTTATAATATACTCGAAGTAACATGACATAAATACGACCTTAGTTATACCTACCCAAAACTGGTCGTAACACAACCATGTCAGAGGCGTTCTAGTGGTAGTAGGCGGTTGAAAAACTCTGACAACAGGATTTATCGCGTCGTTGGACGACTCGGTGTCCCACACGAAAAGAGAGAGAGAGACTACCCAAAGTCAGTACTATAAATATAATATGTGAAACTCCTTGCACAAAGAAACCAACTTCATCAAATCTTATTCAAATTCCTGTCTGTATTCTTCCGGTCAATAAGAAGAGTAATATCAACTGATCGATGTACTGCTCTCGCCGATTCACAGTGATTTCTCACATTTCTTACATTTTCGACATTCTTTAGTACACCGTAGAGTGGATTTGATCCAATAGATCAACGAATGAACGCAATATACAGGTGGTACAAAATTGCGATAGACTTTTTATTTTTATTTGTCGAGTCATTTGAAAAACATTCCTGTACTTACTTTCCCAAACTACTTTTTTATTATTCGTTTAATAACATTACTCTTCCCTAGGTCTGCTGAAAGAAATTTCTTATTAGAGATAAGCAGTGTCTGTTGTGTCTGTATTTTTTATGTTTTTGTCTCTTTACTGTTCCTGTGTACAATATATCGTACATAAATACATTATTTATTACTTTCTTTTACTTAGACGACCGGTGTGGCGCAGTAGTAATGCGACTGCTGTGACGCAAGTGGGTTCGATTATCGGTATGGCACTTACAAAGTTGTAATTTCTCACTTTGTGAATTTTTTCCTAGTATGGTTAGGACATTGCAGGCTGAACCATCTGAATGTCCTAAAAGAAAGATGGTGCCGTGCTTCGGAGGGCACGTTAAGCCGTCGGTCCCAGTTGCTGTCTATCTATGATTACTTAGGCGCGCGCGCGTTACACAACTATGCCAGGGTTCTATAGTAGGCGGTTGAAAAACTCTGGTGTCAGAGTTTTTCAGTTTTTTTTTTGTCAGGGGTTCATCGGGTCGTTGGATGACTCGGTGTCCCACACAAAAAAATACTTAAAATGTTTACTAGTTACAACTGCTTAAAAACACTTCAACGGGTTAGGTATACGTATACATTTATAACTCTTGCATAATTGCACCGCAGGCAGGATTTGAACCTGCGTCTTTCGCTATCACTAGTAGCGACTGCGACCAAGAAACTGAAAAAGCAACGTGAAAGAGGTATCGTGACGAAAATTATTAAAGCTATGTACAATATTTTTTCACACGCTGTGTCTTCTATCTCATATCAGACACTTCGCCATATTGCCTATCGGCCTACTTCCTTTGATCTGATGTCTGTCGACAAGTATTTCTCGACGATACTTGAACGATATTCTTCACTTTAATAAAACTCAGATTTATCCGAAGGTAGTTGGAACTTATTTTCTTTATATGCAAATCAAAAGGTTATGTCTGACAAAATAATAACAATAATATACCTATTTTCTTTAACTTAACGGAACTTATTTTCTTTAACTATTATTGTTATTATTTTGTCAGACATAAGTTAACCTATATAACCTTTTGATTTGCATATAAATATAAAGAAAATAAGTTCCAACTACCTTCGGATAAATCTGAGTTTTATTAAAGTGATCTACCGATCATGAGGTCAATATGTGATAGTACTATGCTATCTATTTCTATAATAGCCGAATCCTGACAATATATTGTGAAAGGACTCGTCAAGCGGCGACCCAAATGTGTCATATTACTGGCTATAAATATCTTGCGACCAGTGTATTATGAGCTCCTTCTCATTTTGTGATGTTCAAAGACATTCTAGAGCGCAGTTTACTAGACACAGAAATTTTCAAACTTTATTTAAGTTTGACTTGCACATTATTTACAACAATAAAAAAAAAAAATTCGCACATGTATTCCTATAGTTGTTTACATTCACACATCATGCCTATAATCCCTTGCGGGGTAGGCAGAGCGTAAACGGCCGCAAAAATGGTTGTTTCAAGTAGGTAAGTAAAAAATATAACAAACTAGACCAAGAGCAACATTATACCCTGCGACAGATAAGGACCGAACATAATAGCTGTCACTTAGCCGCAGTAAGATTTTTTACATTCTTTTAAATACCTACTTGGAACAATAAATGACTAATAATTTTTATAGCCGAAAATGACCTTATATTACTCACGTTACTTGCGAAATGTTTCACATTCATTTCGAGAATAGAATGTTGCCAATTTGTTTGTAAATAATATCAATATCATAACAAGAAGCTAGGAGATATAAAACTTATTCATTAGTCGCAGAATAATAGATTGTTTTAAATTAGTATGACAATTTGCTTTGCGGGAAAAATCTTTGAGGTCATACTTATTGAAACTATTTGCAACAAACTAAAATAATGTGTAAAGTCTATTTAAGTATATTTTTATTGTAAAATAATAGTTCATTTAAAATGATAGTTAGGTATGTCGGCTATCTGTTTACCTAAGATACAGGAATTCTTACTCTTAGTTTAGCAAACAGCAGCCTCATTATTATTTTGTATCGTGTTACCTATTTGTAGTTAAGTTTATTATTATTAGTAAAGAAAAAAGAAAGAAAAATTAAGAAAAGAAAGAAAGAATTCAGCGACTGGTGTTAGAATTTTGACTAGTCAAGCAAGGCACGATAGTAGGTAGTTTTTAATTATTATCTTGGCTTGACACCAATCTGTTTAACTTAGGTACATCAACCGACCTATTTAAGGATATAATTTATTATTATTGTTTTTTTATTAAAAATACAAAAATTATTAACAGTTTAAATATTATTTTACTATTACAAATATTTAATTTAAAGTCTATCCTACACGGTTAATCTTAGTAAATGTATGAAAAACTAGTATAATTTGATCTCTTAACTGGATAGGTTGATGTGCTGCTGTTAGTACTGAACATCTCCAGAGGTTGAGGGCTCATACCAGCTGGTCGCATATACATGCGGCTCCTGTAACCTCGATTTAGTGTCTGTATGTGACCCAACTCACTACATACTGCTGGCATAGTAACTCATAAAATTGAACACACCATTTCTCTATTCGATTCTTGAATCGTGATGAAATCGAGATTCGTGGCATCCTTCGTAAAAAACGTCGTGCTGGTTTTAAAAAAAAGTGTTTGTAGCTACTGATCCTGACGCGTTTCTGTAAAGATTTCTTGTATACTCTTAGTCTAAATACGTTTAAGGCAATAAATAAATAAAATATTTAAAAAATGTCTTGGACATTTCACACAGCGCCATCTATCCCCAAACTAAGTAAAGCTTGTACTATGGGAATTAGATAGCTGATACAATACTTGAATACTTTTTTTGTACATAAATACACACAATAGGTACATATAAAACTCTCAAATACTTGTGCTGTGTGGGGATCGAACCCACGACCCTCGGCGTAGCAGCAGTAGCGACGATCTTCTGCGAAATTATGCAAAATTACTGATGTATCTTAATGCCAATAATGATTAGGTCATTGTAATGTGTGGTCGCCAATACTGGTAACTACTATCAGCATCACCTTGGACCAACTTATTTTATACTTATTTAATGTTTATAAAACCAGTTTATCCAAGTAAATCCAATGTGTTTCCGATAGAACATTCTGAAAAATGTTAGATTCTTTTCAGTTTCCTCTGTCTGTTTACCAAATCGTACAATGCAACGATCAAATTCAGAGTAAACACTGCATCAGTATCTTCGTTAGATGTCACAAACAACATTGCAATCGATATTGCAGACAGGCTGGCTTACAGGCAGGATACAAACAAATGAAACCTCCCTTTGACGTCTAAAAGCACAGCGGGCGTTTGATTTATTGCGTTTTACTTTCTTTAAAATCCTGAAGAATGGAGATTTTGATGGAGAAAAGAACCGGCGTGAGATTTGGGGGCGCCTCTGTGCCACAGTATGAGAGATGTCATAGCAACCTACAAAGAATTATTAGTTCACTTATTGCCCACGCCTATTCTCTTTCCGCACAATCTTTAACTACTTACCTATCATAGGATAACGGTTAGTCCATTCTTTTGGCTATGTATGAATTTCCGCGGCATTCCATTTTTAAAATAAGAATATTTTTGCGATGTATGGTCACCTCTCTATGCTAACATAACCTGAAGGCTAAGCCTGAAGTGATTATTTACGGAATTAATATAGCACAGATCACCCAAACGTTACGTGCATATGAAATAAAAAACTACGAACCAATTTCAATTTCCCAACAAAAAAACAGGGGTTGAAACCGATTTTTTATTTGCCATTTTATATTCTTATACTAATTAAAAGCTAAATTTCTTAAAATTTGCAAACAATTCGTTTAAGTAGATACGGCATGTATAGGCGTTAAAGTACACATGGCGGTACCTATTGGAAGTGTTTTTCAATCGCTTCCATTACTACCCACCTTTATGATGTTGACAGCGTGAGAAGCCGTGAGTGGCTCCTTCAGAAAGCTTTCAGCTGAAAATAGCGATTCACCTCCTTTACCTGCCTGCTTCAGTCGAACAACATATATTCGGCTACTCCACAGAATTGAATAAACCTTGATTTAGGCATTTAAGCATCAAATAATGTGTGCTGTTACTTTTATTTTCATACATTTACCTGTTATATTTGTATTGTCTGTGTGACATTATTAATTACATTTTATTTTAATGCTACATACGATCTTTAAAATACAATTTATGTCAAAGCTGAAACCTTTATTGTCTTTTCAATAACAAAAATATGTTTCTACTGGCCCTGGTACAAAACTAGCTAAAAAATCTACAAAAATGCCCCATAGATCGAGTTAAATATCAATACGATTTCCCTGCATCTTTTCACGCAAATAAACCATGAAATAAACCTTTCAAATACAATCTAACTCCTGTCTTAGCACACGTTATATCACTGCTATAACATTTGCAAGCCACCCTTTCGTCCCCCTCTCCGCGCCTCGCAAACCGCACGAATACTCTCTTACATAACAATAATACCTTTTCTACAGCCTCCCTGATAAATAGCTCACTATACATATAGCCTACAGTGCGCTACCCCTGCAGACCACGTGGTTCAATAAAATATGCGCAGCTGTCAGCGCCATCTAGCGGGTGGTGGCGGAATTACGTAGTCGCTCAGTGGACCACGGGGACGTGGTTCTCGTTTTGTTGGATTAGAACCCTATACGGTACTCGGAGCGCTGTTGAGAGGGCGCTACGAGATTTGTTCTGAAACTAGTGACATGACAATATTTTTAGTATGCAAACAGTTTACTAATACTGATGTGTCTTTTTGTTTCAGCTCTCGGAGCTCGAACATCGAGTTCTGGAGGCCGAGGGCAGAGCGGAAGAAGCGGAGGACAAGGTAATTATTTCATTAAATATTTTCTACCTACTTACATTACCATCACATCAGCCTATAGCAGTCCACTGCTGGACGTATGTACCATCAGGCACGATCTCCAGGTTTCGCCATCCAGTCGCTATACGCCGCCTTCTGCCCGGAGGTCGTCCAGCGCTACGATCGCCAAGGCATGGCCTCCACTCAAGAACCCTCTTATTCTACCGTTCATCCTCTACTTAGGTACATAATGTTTTCGTACTTTCAAAGTTCAAGTCTTTTCATGAACCAAAGGCTGATACAACAGGACTTTCAAAAAAACAAGTAGGCAGGTTAGCAGAAAGAAAAAATCAAGGCAATAAAAATTAAGTACATATCAAAAACTTTCCATTTACAAGGTTAAAGAAAAAAATTCAGGTGCATTGCGATTGCTTCAATACCTACCAAATCCCTACGAAACAGAGACAGAACAAATCTCGCCAACTTCCTTTTATCAGCTTTATTTTGAAGGGATTTATTCCCCTTTTAAAATTTGGAAGCTTCTAGAGAAAAGAAAAAATCTTTGCACAAAACACTCAAAGTGCAAGTAAGGGCAGTCAGCAAAAACTAAACATTAATCTTGAGGTCCACAGGAATTGTTGTTTTGTCAGACAGTACCTTCGTTAAGGTTTAAACTGGGGAGGAATAAAATAGTAACTCTGATGAGCTCAGTCAGGATGAGATGGCAAATAAGAATTTATTACCTTTTGAGGTTCCGTATCTCGAAAGGAAAAGAACGGAGCTGTTATTTGATGGTTTCTATGGGGCCGAAAAAGAACAAAATTTTTATAAGTTTCAGGGCTTTATCATAATTATGTGAAAAAAAAAGAAAAAAGACCTTGACGTGCATGTTACGGAACTCTTGGTGGGTGAGTCAGAGTTGTATTGGCTGTTTTTTTAATGGAGACACCCACAAGACACCCCTGTCAGCGTCCCGTTAAAGAAATATACTTATTTAGAGATTTCCAAAAAGCCTCACAAGCGGGTTTCGAACCCACGACTTTCCGTCCGCCGCTAGTTTGCAAACCACCGAGTTACTTACCGTTTGTTTTACTCTATTTGCGTCATTGTGCGACGTTACTGTAATTCATTTTGCAACAACCTCAAATCCCACTCGTGTAAAATTCTCAGTTTCTATATTTTCTAATTCCAAATTCAGATTAATCAATAAGACATCTCAGGTAATTTTACAAACTTACTTACATACATCACACCTATCCCTTACGGATATTATCGCCACGTCTGACAATTAATTGAGGGTCATTCAAAAACTTATCCATCACCATAGTGACAGGTAGTCAGCCCATCGCCTAAAATTGCAATACACGTGTAGCCCTCGAATCTCTAACGACACCCACGGAAAAGAAATGGGGTGATGCTATTCTAAGCCGACATCACACGGATTACGGAGCTAATTGTGACCAAATAATAAAAAACTGAATTACTTTCCCTACATACATTTCATGGTGGTCAACGCATCATAAATCTACCTAACAATGGGGTTTAAATTACTTGAGTACGTAATGGGGCAGCGTATTCGTTAATTAATGTGCGGGCAAAAGGTTTATTAATTTGTAGAGTTGCGGTTGTTTTAGTAGAGCTAACAAAATTTTGTTTTCCGTCAACAAATACATACATACATACATCAGCCTATTGCAGTCCACTGCTGGACGTAGGCCTCCCCCAGGGTACGCCATAGGGCACGATCTCTCGTTTTCGCTATCCAGTCGATATCAATAAATATCTGAAATGAGCTGGTCTGAAAATAATAAGTGAGGTAAAGTACAACAACACACACAACTCGTAATAATCACAGAACACTGAACCGTCATGCACTGTCACCCCTCGCGCGCGACTTCTTTATTCTTTGGTCTTCCTTTGTACTCGTGTGGGACACCGACTCGATGAACCCTGGTGTCAGAGTTTTTCAACCGCCTACTGCTAGTAGTCGGCCTCTGACATGGTTGCGTAATGACCGCCGTTTTAAGTAAACATAGACAGCAACCGAAACCGACGGCTTAACGTGCCCTCCGAAGAACGGAAACATATTCCTTACGGACAATCAGGTTGTTCAAATTGCAATGTTGTTCAGACTGAGAACAAATTCACAGTGATAATATCAACTTTGTGAGTGCCCCCACCGTGAATCGAACCCGGAACCTGCGCCGCAGGCAGTTGCACTACCACTGCGCCAGATCAGCCGTCCTCTCTATGGTAATAACTGCCTAAAGTGTATTATAATAAAAGCCACGAGCAAACGGGTGCTGTGCCGCCACCAGGCCAATATCGCTGCAATACATTCATACATACATCAGCCTATTGCAGTCCACTGCTGGACGTAAGCCTCCCCCGGGTACGCCATAGGGCACGATCTCCCGTTTTCGCCATCCAGTCGCTACCAGCCGCCTTTTCGCTGCAATATCAACATTATTTCGAACCGCTAGCCCCCCCCCCCAGCGGTTGCTCCCGCTTTATAAATTATACATATGAGTAAACTCTTCCCGTTCACTCTTCTTCTTTAATTTAATCGGCATTCTTCTCGTTTCTCCGCCAGTGAATCGCACTATCTACCTATTTAAAAACGGCTTTTAATTCCATTCCGTGGCGCGTGGTTTAGAAGAGCTTAGAGAAGGAGTTCGCGTTTTCCTTGACAGACAGAGAAACTCAGAAAGCGACTCCAATTACTACTATGTATTTATATTAACGATACAGTTTTTGATACTGAAAATGGCTCGCGTCAAATGACACCAGAAATGTGCCGGCCACTTATTTGCAAGATTCTCTAAGCTTCGTCTAATTTTCGTTATTGGCAACAAAATTGTAGAGACGATGTGTCAAGTAATATGCCGTCATAAAGAGCACCCTTCTGCCGAAATTAGTTAGAAATATGCTGACATCTGAGGGGTGGAGGAGTAGGTTCTGGGATGCTTGTGGAAGTTACCGACAGCAGAAAAGTATGTAAAAGTAATTTTTCGCGCGGCGGTTTCACCCGCTGCCACTCCTTTTCCTTTTTTTGTTATTCCGAGTTATACTCTACCTGTGTTCCAAATTTCATCCAAATCGGTCAAGCTGTTTAAGCGTGAAAAGGTAACAAACATACATACATACACACACAAACTCGCAGATCTCCTCGTAAGACCCAACGCTGTTGTTGTTTTTATACTTTTTTTGCGTATTAAGTTATCTATCATTGAAGTTTTTAAAGTAACTTTAAGTTTCTAATATATCTCATTTGAAGGCTGTTTGTAACTATCGTTGGAATTGAATAAACATGGTTCTGCTTGCATATTGCAGATCCCCTTCATTGGGTTATGCATTCTTGATTTTCCGAAGGTAATATGTATGAGGTAGTATGTATTTGCTTTTGCCAGAGGTATCCGGGGTGTAAGGGACAGCCCTCCTAATACTTATAGGGTGCATTGAGACCATAAAAGTGAACAACTTTGCCCTAGGAACATATGTCAGGAAACCTTAATAAAAACGACTCCCCATACGAAATCACGATCAGCTGACTGACTTTACAATGAGAGGTCAAATTATTTTTTACATACATTCTGAAATATTTTTTAATTTGTTCAGTTTGATGGTCTGAAATTCTGAATGTACCCTATAAGTATTCGGAGGGCTGGCCCTTACACCCTGTATATTTTCTTACAGAGGTACGTGTCTGCTTCTGCCGACGCTACCTTAGAGCAGAGATTTGCACACAAATGCAGTGGGGTTATTGATTTTCGTTATAGCTGGATTATGAGAATGACTCACTCGCTACAGACAAACAAACACCCCTATGGGATAAATATTTGTTATTGGATCAGTAGTGGAGGAAACTAGGAAGTGAGATTGTGCAAAAGCTTTTCTTAAACAATACGCACGAGTAAATATTGATGCCGTATGATGTCAGCTTAGAATAGCATCAACCTATTTATTTTCCGTGGGTTCCGTAAGAATAAGGGACTCGGGTGTAACAATGTGTATTGCAATTTTAGGCGATGAGTTGACAAACTGGCACTATAGCGATACACAATTTTCTTAACGACCCTTAACTGTTTGTCAGACGTGTCGTAACTGTCAGTTTTATGGCCTTTTACGCTCTGCCTACCCCAAGGGATACAGGCGTGATATATGTATGTATGTAGTATTTGACCAAATGGTTAATTTACCTACTTTCCTTTTTCCTTTTTTTTATTTCCTTTTCAACTGCTGTAATAACCATAAAGTGCCGTAACGTTTGTTATTATTTTTAACTGTTACAGATAAATAAACTACTCTTATGCTACTCTATTCACTTGGATATACGTTACATATGCATATTTTTTTCTTCATAAATTACGTAACTGAATTTTAAATTATAGGGCTACGATTGTTTAATTTTCCTTCAATACTGAAAATACTGTTACTTATTTCGGTTCATAGATAAGATAAATAGATAAGTAAGGAACGACTACGTCTATCTGGATTGTTGAGACTAATTAACCAACTAATGACTATTATTTCTACTTAAACATATTTTTTATCATGTGACCACGCAACAGGTTACATTACAACTCGTTACTAAATCGAATAAGGCACAGTTATTCTGCAACAAATCGATGACATAACAACAATAGCTACCGTTTTTTTACCCCTTATGGTGCACCCTAATAGCAAATAACATGCATCGACAAACATCCATTCAATATTAGACTCTACGCAGTTACATGAATACAGTTTATAGAAATTCGGGAACAGGAGTAGAGTTCGTTCGTACGTTTGTTCATTGCATAGTTTTTTTTTCTATCAAACGTCTGGCAACAATAGAAAGCCGCCCTTCAAGACCACCCTTTCTGGCGCATGCGTAAACCGCCTAACCAACTTCAACACGGTGGTACCAAGCCACCAAACGCGACAACTTCGCATCCCACTGTATATACAAATACATAACAAATTCGTATTATTTTACTGTAAAATATTATAAGAAACATTACAAAATCCGTCTATACCTCTCTACTGCCATAGAACCTCGCGAAACCTCAAATATCGTATAGTTTTCAGTCAAGAACGCGTATGCTACGTAAACGATAGGAATACTTTTGATCAATAGAATCTCTTTATTAATTATTTGTGTTCGAGCTAACGCTTTGCTTATTGGTGTTTTAAGTGTGATAATTAATCGGGGCCTAAGTGACAACGAAATATAATAGCTTTATACCTAAGTGTTTGTTGGTACAAAAGCGTCAATTTTGTGATTCTCGGGTTAGTGATAGTATTTACTATGTCTAAGCCTAACACGTTGAAGGCGCATAGACTAAGCGCTGAGTTTGCTGAGAAGAGGAACCAGGCGATGAAGAAACAGGATCCATCATAGCAACCACCCGTAAGTCATATTTTAGTGAGATTGTCTTGTCTTGTGACAGAAGGGGTTAACCTAAACTGTTGATAGTTACACTTACTTATACTTAGTAATAAAGCCTCTTCTTTTTAATTCAATGCCAAGTGTTTTTATGTCATTTTAGGATTTTGTGTTATGGATCTTGCAAACGTAGTTAAAATATTTGCTATGCGTGTGCTTTCTCTTACGAGTAATGTATCTAATTTGTCCTACTTCTAGTTATTTTCATTACATTCATTAACGTTTCTTCTTTTTGTTTTCTAATTATTTAAAAGAGATCAATTTCTGACCTTTTAGTCTCATTCTCTAATAAAATAGCTTAATATGGACAAAATTTAAGAAAATTACAAAGGCACAAGATATGCCATCATGTCATTTTATTGTCTCTGAGAGGTCACCCGATTTCATTATCTTGTCAGATCATAATATCATGAGTCCACAAAATATACCACCAGATTGACCAGTTTTACTTGACTCAGCAGTAGTTATGCAAATTGTCTATCTATACTAGTGTAGCAAGACAGACCTAAAGTCCCTCAGTATTCATTCTAAGAGCTACGAAGATAATTTCTGGAAGAGTAGAGCATCAAGCACATGATTACGACCTATCCAACATGGCCGCCACAGCTGTTCCGTGCCGTACGCACGCGCGCTACATTCCCGCCATCTTTGACCTCTAAGCTGACCGGCAGATTTGGTTCTACCGTATTTGGGAGACTGAATACCGAAGACGTCAACATATCTCGTAAATGGACTACTGATTGCTATGTACCACTTATTGCATTCCTCTAAACTACAGATACTTTTATTATTGATACAAAATCATTCTGCTATTTAAAAAAACCTCTTTTTTAGCTGACACAATGACTGGGAGACGATGACTGCAGTATCTAATTTGTAGTTTAGTTAGGAGGCCTAATATACAAAAAAATATATACTTCGAGATTACATATCAAACTTTAGGAGTTTAGGTGCTAGCCCCCGGTCCCGGTCTATTGTTAGTTGCATACTCAATCTCATAGATTTCGGCGGAGCGTTCTCGATGAATGCAATTTTCAGTCAGAAATTATATCCTATTCCAACCCCCTACACAGAGAATGTAATATAATAACTGGGATAACTGAACTGTAGAGACTGAACGGAAGGTAGTATGAATAACAAATATAGGTACCTACGAGACAGCAGCATTAAAAGAATATACAGGGCGTAAATTTCAATGTGTGACATAACTTAAGGGTAGGATACCGTCGCAAAAAAATAACCCTCGACAAGTTTTTTTTTTGGGACGTAGCTGAAATTAGGAAATGTAAGGTATTTTTTGGAAAAGTATTTATTGCCTGTGTAAAGGGAGACAATATAAGTACTTTTATAGTCCTCATCAATTTTGAGTGTGGACGCACCAACGTTGTGATATAATATAAGTAGGCTAGGCGTTTAAATCTTATAGATTTTTTTTTGGGTGTTTATCTAATATGTTTACGGCATATTTTATCTGAACCTAATCTAAGCTATGGCACGCATTTAAATTAAAACCCTGTATAGTTTTTAAGTTTTTAGTAACTAGGTGTTTAATGTTTTTTTTAAATCGTTCTTGAATCTGTACTTACTTACAAGTAGGTAAGCTATCAATCAGCACGTCACGAATAACCAATTTATGGGCTCAACCTATAGCGATTTATGTATACATAGGATGAAATTTTACTAGCGAAATCTCAAGATTAGCTGGTGTTAAGGAAGAACTTTCCCCAAAGAACATAGATATCAATGTGACAAAATATCTGGGATTCCATAGACTCAAATCAGCTGATCGGCAATTTTAATTTTAGGTCCATATTTTTTTCGTATTTGGACCTATGTTCCTTGGGGAAAGTTGTTTCTTATCACCTGCACATGTTGCGATTTCGCTATCGGTCTCGAAGTTTTTTTTACCATATATACATATTTAGGTACCTATGAGGTTGATCCCTCAAAGGGTAACTGTAGATAGTGCGTACATATTTATTGTAATACCCACAACAAGCTCTCATGCCATGAATATAAATTTACACCTCACTATGAATCGATGTGAGTCAGAGTTCGATGACCTAGACTAGACGGATGTCCGGAGTCCGGAGTCCGGGGCGGATCAGTCGGCGGATTTATCCGCGGATTTGGTTCCGTCTTCCGCGCCAGAGTGGTGAATGGTGAATGTAAGACGGTGGATTTCCTTTTGAAGTGGAGTATTATAACTTATTCGAGCAATAGGTATATTAGTAGCTTTTGCGGTTTTCGTTGGTAGTTATTTAAGGTGTTGGCAAAAAAATGTTAGAAGTTTGTTTTAAATTGTTCTCGAATGAAAAGAAACTAGTTCAATCAAAGAAAAATAAAACAGAACCAGGCTGCAGGCAAGACGAGAGAGCTCTTTTGTTACAAATGCACCTTAAAACATCTTTTCAGACGAGGGAAATAATTTTCCAACATTTCTTGGCAGAATCGATTGCTACACGAACAATTTAAAATGTATTACCCTACCAGCTGTGTCCTGTGGCTGGTGGGGGCTATGTAAATGCGCAATGCGTCTTTCTTTTGGCCTTTCCTCATGAATTATGGAGAAGAGATATCATTTTAGGTTTTTTTCCGAAGAGTAAAATGGATAGGAATGTATTGTGATATTATGGGTTCTATGTTTTGAATAGTAAGTTCGTATTTAAATATGAGTAGGTAGGTGTTCTACTTTCGTAAGATAAGATACCGCTAGTCTTCTCACGTCCCGGGAAATTTTACTAGTATGAATAAACTAGAACTATGACAAGGATAATATCGCAAATACCTACATTACGGTACCTCTTTCCGTACGGAATAGACAGAGAGATACTTAGTCAGTACGTGGGAAGATATAAGTTCTTTCTGATATTTAAAATATAGATTTAAGTAGTTGAGATGAGACAGATAGGAAAGTTTCAGAAATGTAGGTTATTCAGTCAGACAAATTTTAATAGTGACCGATAGCGAAATTTCAAGACGGGCTGGTGATAAGGAACAATTTTCCCAAAGAAACATAGGTCGAAAAATCAACAAAAAATTTGGATCTCCCATACAAAATTGCCGATAAGCTGATTTGGGTTCCAATGGAAACTCAATATATTTTTGACATATTTCGACCTTTGTTCCTTGGGGAAAGTTGTTTCTTATCACCAGCCCATCCTCTGTTTTCAGTATCGTTCACTAGTAAAATTTCACCCTATATAATTGTAAACAGGCAGAACCCAACAAAGGCCATTGTTGGTATTATTTGTTGCGTATCCCGACACAGCTACACTACAGTACCAACTTTGACAGTTACCAAACTACTCAACTACCAGTTCCGTAATGGCACGGGAATAGGGACTAAGTTTACCTGTTAAACTTTGCCGACAAACGTCATGAAGTTTTGTTCTGTAGTATTAGTTAGGTAGCACTTAGCAGCAATTTCAGTTACCTATGAAAGACATGAAATTAACATACACTGGTTCTCCTTGCAGTTATTTAGTACAGCCAGAATTGGTTGATCTCTTAAATGGGTAGGCCATAATGTTGTAGGCATGGGCATTTTTTTCTAAAACCCGAATGTGCATAATTGATCCACCTCTTAGATCCTTCTATGGTTATACAATAATGATATTTTATTAGATTTATCTTATTAAATTACATGTAAGATTACAGTGTCTATACAAATATAAGGTAATAATAAGACACCTGGGTTAGACACTTTAGACTATAGACCGTTCTTATGCCGAGCGCATAAGACTTACAATGGCGATCCGGGTGTCGAACCGGACGTGTGCTTCACACTACGTGTACTTGTTAGGTACAACAACAACATTAAAAGTTTCTTACTTGTGAGGAACTCTACAATAAACTTTAAATGCACTGCATCCTTCATTATCATGTCAAAGTAAGGCCATCCCAATAAGCCATAGCTATTTGACAGCTGTCATCTCCATACTAAAATAAATGCTAGTAAAGATACATGGAGCTTCTGTCATAGTATGAGCACGAGCTACCAAATATGGCTTATTGAGATGGCCATACTGGTACGTGTAATGACGTCCACGTGTGGATATCTGTCAGGATGCGACGTCGCAACACGTCACAGGAAGCCACGCGCATTTCCTACTCACCTTATCTATATGCCTTGGTTGTCCGTCTGTCTGTCCGTCCACACGATTCATGGCTGCCATCAGCGTAGTAGCAATTACATTAACAGGTAGCTGTATGCTTAGATATGTGTACGATATGTGTATGGGTTTGGCTAACGGGAGTGTGGTTCAAAGATAAATGCCGGGTGGGGCCGGCTTAGCATAGCATCACCCCATTTCTTTCCCGTGGGGCGACTAAGGGAGACGAGGGTTACAAGTGTTTTGCAATTTTAGGAATGTAGACATCGAGACAAACCCAAATAGGGATTAACGGTGTCTTTTATTTCGTTTATGGATTGTTTATGTAATATGATAATAATAATATTTAAAAAAAGGCGATGGGCTGACAACCTGTCACTATAGTGATACATAATTATCTGAATGACCCTCAAATGTTTGTCAGACGTGGCGTAAGTGACCGCTTACGCTCTGCCTACCCCGCAAGGGATATAGGCATGATATATGTATGTATGTATAAGTCTCAAAAACTTGGTCTGAAAGATATGTTAGAATATTCTTCTCATTTTCGTGTGGGCACCGACCGACCCGATGAACCCTGCTGTCAGAATATTTAGAACACGACAAAGCAGTCTGTAGGTGTTTTAAGTTCTAGCTAGTTTAAAATGTAATATTGTCTTCTCTTGATAATTTAAATCACATACATACATACATACATACATATAATCACGCCTCTTTCCCGTAGGGGTAGGCAGAGACTACATCTTTCCACTTGCTACGATCCTGACACACCTCTTTCGCTTCTTCAACATGCATCAATCTTTTCATACATGCTCGTCGGTTTAGGGTACTCTTGACCTGACCTTTCTCTAGAACGTCCCCGATCTGATCCAAGTACGTGCGTCTTGGTCTTCCCCTTCCAACGTTCCCATCCACACTCGCCATATACACCTGTTTCGTTAATCTTCTTTCATTCATTCTCTCAATGTGACCAAACCATCTCAGCATTCCTTTTTCTATACCAGTCACTATGTCATCTTTTATACCGCAACGTTCTCTAATCACACTATTCCTTATCCTGTCACTCAATTTCACTCCTATCATACTTCTTAGCGCTCTCATTTCTACCGCATTTATTCTACTTTCATGCTTTTTCTGCCATACCCAACTTTCACTCCCATACATAAGTGTTGGGACTAACACTCCTCTATGCACAGCCAGACGTGCCTTATTAGACACTGTCTGGCTGTTCATAAAGGTATGCAACGCTCCATTCACCATGTTGCCGGCATTTACCCTCCTTTCAATGTCACTTTCACACTTACCATCTGATGTAAACTTCGATCCCAAATATACAAACTCTTTCACTTGCTCCACCCTCTCTTCTTCTATCATAATATTACACTCCGTCATACCTTCTTCTTTTTCAAAAACCATTGATTTCGTCTTACTTACATTCACTTTCATTCCTTTCTTTTTCAAAGCCTCATTCATAATGTTTACCATCTTCTGCAACTCTTCAGCCGACGACGCAAGGATAACTTGGTCATCAGCATAGAGAAGACATTTGACGAGTAACCCATTCATTCTCAGTCCATTTTCACACTCTTTCAAATCTGTCAAACAACTATCCATGAATAGGTTGAACAGCCATGGTGACGCAACACATCCCTGTCTAACACCTTTCTCGATGTTAAACAGTTCAGTGAAGGCCCCGTTAATCCTGACACAAGCACTGGAATCCTTATATAAGGATTTCAGTGCTCGTACCAAGATGCTGCTCACCCCATGCACGGATAGTGCCGACCATAATTCATTCCTCAGAACTCTATCATAGGCCTTTTCCAGATCCACGAATGTGCAAAAGACTTTTTGGTTCTTAGCCAAATACTTTTCCGCTATGCACCGCAAGGAAAAGACCTGATCCGTACATCCCATCCCCTTTCGAAATCCTGCTTGAGCATCCCAGACTTTCTCATCAGTTTCTTTCACAACTCTTTCAATCAGTACCCTTGCATACAGTTTACCGACGACACTGAGAAGGCTTATACCGCGGTAATTTTTACAGTCTAGCTGTGACCCTTTTCCTTTGTATAATGGCACTATTACAGCCTTGCACCAATCACTTGGCACTCGACCGCTTCGCCAACAAAGGTTAAAAAGGAGGTACAGCTGACTAACTGCTACGCCTTCGCCAGCCTTCAGCATCTCAACCGATACTCTATCATACCCTGCAGCCTTACCAGATTTCATACTTTTCAGAGCTTTCATAATCTCATCCATTTCAATCTCGCTTTCGTTTTCACTGTCATCTTCTTCATGTATGTTCACCTCTTGTACTTCTTCTTTTTCAAACAAGCTTTCAAAATATTCCTTCCATCTCTTCAACACACATTCCTCACCTTTTATTAACCTTTTAAATCACAAGCTCAAACAAATCACAGCTGATCGGCAATATACATACATAAATCACGCCTATATCCCTTACGGGGCAGGCAGAGCGCCAACGGCCGTTCAACGGACATTAACACCACGTCTGACAAAAGTTTGAGGGTCAATCAGATAACTGTGTATCACTATAGTGACAGGTTGTCAGCCCGTCGCCTAAAATTGCAATACACACCCTCGAGTCCCTTAGTCGCCTCTTACGACACCCATGGGTAAGATATGGGGTGACGCTATTCTGATCGGCAATATTGTATTAGAAATATTTCTTTTTTCGTTATGCCATGTCATACCATGAATCCAGCCGCATTTTCTTCTGGTTCATCTAATCCATATGTTTTGGTTGTCGGTGAACAGAATTCATGGCTGCGATCAACATAATTACTACCTGTTTACTCTTATAATGGCTGCCTAAGTGTATTGAATTCAGAGGCTATGTTGTATACTTAAGACACGATAAAGTAGGCACGTAGCGGTTCACCCACTCTTCGTCCGTCGCTGACAAGTCAAATCGTTTGACAGATGCATCCGTAAACGCACCGTAGCCGTATTAGTACAGAATTCGCAATTTGCTTTCATCTGACAGACGTATGCCTTACGGTGCGTTAAAAAAATGTAACGACGGAAGTCTGTGAACAGCCGTAGTTGTTGGTGGTGGTTGTAGTAGCAATATTCGCTGGTTTAGAATACCATCACCCGCACCTCTACCTGCAAGTGTTGTGAAAGGCGTCTCAGGAAAACAGAATACCCTGTGTCTAAAATATTTTGCACTGTGCTTGCCAATCCGCCTCCCAAAGTGTTGAAAAAAGATGCACCTTATAATGAGAGAATGGGTGATTACTTGATTACATTTAGCAGATAAGACTCTATTGTTTGAATGTGTCAATGGTCAAAGTTTATGAAAACATCATCTTTGATCAGATTTATGGAATCCGATTTTCATTTATAGGTATTTCTGTCATCTATTATTTTCATTTGTTTATCAAACTCTATTGTTCGTTTAATTCCTGAATTTATTTCGTGTTGAGATTTTGACTAGATCACAACGGTTTCGCGTTAGTGTGGTCTGTTAGTGCAGTGATAATTTTTTTTTCACTGAATACCACTCAGTTTAAGCCAGTGACAGTTTTTTTTTACCATAAACAGTAATACATGTAAACAATAAATATGGGATCATCGTGTTGTTATACATCTCTTACGTCTAATTCTCGAAATACCAAGTACATGAATACTTAATTGCTTCTACTACATCAGCATATTGTAGTATCTTTATCATAATCAAAACAGTGATACTCGCTTTAATTCGGGAAATAAATTCACGTACGTTCCTAAAATTAGCAATGTCACTATCTGTCAAATAGGTTTAGGAAAGGATAGGAGATACCTTTGTAAAATGTCAATGGGTTCTTTGGCATTTCTATTCAATTTAGTCACCATTGCATTGTTTTATTCATCGTCGCCTTATTTTGAAAGTTAACGCGTATTTTGCATTGAACTAATGCGTATTTTGCGTCAAATTTAAGACATGACATGACAAAGATATCTCCTATCCTTTTCTAAACCGGCGGACAGAAACAGCGCTGGTAAATAAAGAGAATTCTCTCTCTTTTCGTGTGGGACACCGAGTCTTCCAAGGACCCGAAGAAGAGAATTTATATCCCGAATTGAGGCTATTGACGTGCCAAGTAACCAGGATCAAAATGGCAAGTATTTTTTATCTTTATATTCTATTTAAATTTATCTTTGTTAATTTTTTTATTCGTCAATACTTTCTGCGGGTAGGTAAGTTGTTAATTTCAAAGGGTGATGACATCTCTGAAATTATATTAGTGGTGCTTACATATTATATACCTTTATCCCATATACGCGTACATATCACGCTATCATTCCTCTCGGAATAGGCAGAGCTTTAACGTGCTACTTTACTTACTGATCTTAAACATAGCCATGATAAAGAATATAATGGGATTAGTTTTATTTTTAACTTAACTGAACAAAATGTGTGTATTCCTCGAAGATAAATCGTTTTAAGGTGAAACTCTAATCCAATATTTTTGCTGGCGGTGACGCGCATATCCGTTTTGAACACTTGCCAGACCACAGTTCTTTTACCCTCTTTGGCTTTTAATCGTTTAGTTTAATTCAAACTAAACCCACTATATTTCACAATTTTTCATAAATAATTAAATAAATGTGGCGCGCATGAATTTTCCTTTTTCGTTGAGTCGTTACCTTTTATTTTGTTGTAAGTACCTAAATTATTTATTGGGATAAGCTTTTCAAAAAGAAAAACATTTCTTCATTGCTGTCATTGTCATATTTCAACTTATATTTCACACAAATCTGAAATTCAGCAAATGAGCTTCTTGTGAATTCACACCGTAGGTACTAAGCAGCAACTCGAATAATTTATTGAAGGGATCAAATAATCTAGATTCATACAGGTATTAAAAATAATCACTGATGATTTATTTATTTGCTTGAATACAGTGATAATATAGATGATTGAATAGTTGTGAAAGTTCTTGTATCCAACCTGTTTACATGTATGCAAATTTTACAATGTCAATTAATAATTAATTTAAAAAAATATTTTACAGAATTAAAACACTCTACTAATAACCAATTTGTCAATAGTTTTTTAAATACTACATTCGTATCTATTTACACCTATCTATTTAATATCTAGATACACAGTCTATCTGATTGACCCTCAAACTTTTGTCAGACGTGGTGTTAATATCCGTTTTACGGCCGTTAACGCTCTACCTACCCCGTAAGGGATATAGGCGTGATTTATGTATGTATGTATATCTATTTTCTTTAAATCGTCTGGCATTTGATTTGATTCCTTAAATGTGTAGAATGATGTACTGCTGTACCTACCTACATAGGTAGGTGTTGGTATCTGTGACGCACGGTTCCGTTTTTGGATTGCCGCCAGACCGTGGTGCCGGCGCCCGAGCCCTATTGCCCTTTTTGTATTTACGCCGTTTTAGGATAGTTTACATATATCAAACTGTAGTTGACTATTTTCAGCATCGCTTTAGGCTTTGTCGTGATTGGTCGAACTCGGATCAAAATTTACTGTCACAATTGAAATATAACACGGACAATGGGTAAATATACGGCGACGGCGTTAATATGCGATATAATAATTTTGATCTTTGCACTGTGCCGTGTGATGCCGGCTTCGAATAGCATGACCCCAATTCTTGCCCTCGTGTTGTAAGAGGCGACTAAGGACTCGAGGGTTTTATGTGTATAACAAGTTTAGGCGACTGACAAGACAACCTGTCGCTATTCAGTGATACAGGGTTTTTCTCAAACAAGCGTCAGATATTTGTCAGCCGTGGCGATAGCGACCATATTTTTCCGGCCTTTTACGCTATGCCTACCCCGTAAGGGAAAAAGAGTGATATGTGTATAACATATGTATGTTGATTTTTGCACTTATGACTTTCTGTACTAAACACATCATATTATGGATCCATAATAATGGATTGAATAGCCATTTAAAATCTTTAAAAAATAAACTTTCTCTGAATGGCTTCCCTTTCTATTTCTATTTGATTGATTGGAAATCTCAGTGTGAAATTGCGTGACTGCTATTTATCCCCTTCACATCCATATTCATAAATCCAGTGTACACCTACCTTAACTCCATTGCTCTTAGTGCTCTACACTCTGGCTATTTCACAAGCTATTTTATTGCTAGTGAACACTACGTCTATGACATACACTCTGTGTGAACGCAGCGTTAAAATCTCGTTCAAAAGCTTGTTAAAGATTCATCTCGTGTATGCTAAGCTTTAAGTGTAAACACACTACAGCTTTTGTTGATATTAATTTTGTTAAATTACATACATACAAACAAACATATCTCTTGTGGGGGTAGGCAGCGCGTGGACGGCCGTAAAAACGGACATATACGCCAAAATTTGAGGGTAATTCAGAAAATTTTGTAGGTATCACCATAGTGACAGGTTGTCAGCCCATTGACTTAAATTACTACGCGTCCTCGAGTCTACTAGTCGCTTTTTACGACACCTATGGGAAAGAAATGGGGTGATGCTATTCTAAGCCGGCATCACACGGTGTAAGATTTTCAAAAGATAAAGCGATTGTTTTATCAATCAGATGAAAATCTCGCGTATTACAAACTGTAGAGTACCACCATTTAATTAATTAAGAACTATATGTATGCAAATCTACGAAATAAGTAGGTTATAAAGGTTTATCTGACAACTTTGGTTTTAAGCAAGTATGTACTTACTTTTACCTAATCAGCATCGTTATGACACCTATTAAGTAAATGGAAGTAAACTGTGTTTACATTTTACAAATTCTGCGTACATTACACAATCCATACATAGGCTGTTCCGATTTTTTTTAGGTATTTTGTATTTTTACAGCTTTTCAAACTATATTCCCTCCATTCTCAATGAGGATGAACTAGCTTTCAAAATATATTTTAAAAAAACTTACATACTTACACATACACGTATCACGCCTATAATCCCTTGCGGGGTAGGCAGAGCGCAATCGGCCGCAAGAAACGGACATTTACGCCATGTCAGACAAACATTTGAGTGGCATTCAGAAAACCGTGTATCGCCATAGTGACAGCTTGTCGACCCATCGCTTAAAATTGCTATACACACCCTCGAGTCCCTTAGTCGCCTCTTACGACGACTCCCATGGGAAATAAATAGGGTGATGCTATTCTTAGCCGGCATCACACGGCAAATCACGCACTAATCTTGCAAAAGGTAAAAAAATATTCCATGACCCAAAGGCCTAGTTTTGTCGTCATTCTAAATCTTAGATTACGCCGTACAAGGAGCGCTTACTATAAGTACTGCCATCGTATAATAGCTTGTACTATAGTAGGTAGGTAATATAATGCGTTCTTTAACCTACGCGATCGCCCACGCCTTGTAACAGGCGCCGGATAGTCGGCCTTAGATAGGTAGGTACTCTAGACCGTCTAACATTCGTGCCTCGACAAAATTTGTCGAATCGTCCGCGCGCAAGTTCACAGTGAATAAGCGCGGGAATTGGTTGCAATGAATTAAGGCCCTGATACGCGAGAAATTTTTGTCCTGCTGCGCCACAGTATAATTAATAGTACTAGCGTACAGTATGGTCACTCCCTGCCTCCCCCTACAAGCGCCGCCCACCCGCGCTCGGAGGACGCTTAGACACCGGCTAAGCAAGGACGCGACGACGAAGGTCATTTCATACTGCCGCACATTGCATTCCCGATTCGCGAACGCAAAATGGCGGCAACCCTGACATGTTGTCTCACACACACAAGCATGGTCCGCGTTCACCTACGCGAGCTTAGACTGTGTGCGTAGCAACGCATTTGATTCATACATTTGAGCGCCAGTGTCCGAGGTGTGGCTGCGCCATAGAGAAACAGACAATAATTGTGCGCTCAAATTTTACGCGAGATTTTACGGTTTTTCCGACATAGAAACTAGAGAAATACAGTTACAATATCTAATTTAGATATTCGACATTCGTTCTGGAAAAAGCATGTATCTAATCCTTTTAACTTTAAAACTAGACAAAATATTGAAAAAATGTTTCAGATATAGGTTACTTTGTGTTTTTTTTCTATCGAGTAAAGGTTGTCACATTGTGTATCTGATAGGTATATGTTATCTGTTAAATCCTCGACAATAACATATATTTTCTTCAGAATTTTATGGTTGAAATTTTCTAAATAAAACTGGTTTAAAAATCTTGCTCGCGCTATAACGACGCAACAGATATTGCAGTGACAAATTTTTTTTTCGGCACGCATGCTAGCCAGGCTGGCAAGATGGTACCTACTTGAAACTATTATTTGGGAGAAACCAAACTAGTGATGCGGAAAATAACATTACGATGTGGCTGACAACAGTCCAGAATGTTAATTCGTTGAATGTTTCAAGCAGACAGCTTTTTCCAAGGAGCATGGAAATATGAAAATGATTTTTAGACATTAAAAAATATGTCAGAGTTAACTTGTATGGGAATTCCAATGTTATTAATTATTTTGATCTTTTTCCGTATTTTTTTCATCTTCTTGGGCTGGTCCAACCAATGGAAATATTTCAGCTAATTCTTTTTCCACCTCCACCTTCAATTTAAATATTTATGAACGAAAATTACTTGCTGGATGGATGGACGGGTTCAAACGGTGGACCGTGGTTTAATAATGCAAAACATCGGTTCAATGAATCCACCAATTGGTCTTGTCTGAAGTCATTGATACGTCTTTAACCTTTTCGACCCTTGAATCGAAGTTCGCGTTGAAATTTATTTCTCACGCGAATAAGTCCTATAAGAATTTAGTAAGAATGTAGCTAACCGGCGAAATAATTTCATTAAGTTTCAAAGTTGTTAGACAAGTCAAAGCTTATTAAAGAATAATCTAAGCCTCTGTTCTATTAAAAAAATTAAATGTTTGGTTATTCAAGCTGTGGTAAAACGTACTTTAAATTATGGTTTTACTTTCCAAAAAACTGGTATACTACTGGTACGATCACAGTATTACTAAAAAAAACAAAGAATCCTCTAAACGAAAAGGAGAAATTCAGCTGAGTAGCCGGTTGTCCTCGGAAGAAAATTGCGTTTGTGTTGGACGGCCACTTTTCTCTACCCTAGAGCTTTTACAATTTCTCAAACTTTCTTTGGAAAATTTCGTCTTCCAGTTTATTTTTATAACAAAGACTAGACTCTTAGCTTGAAAGGTATCAGGATATATTGTAGAATTTATTGTTTTTGGATCTATAGTTCAAAGTTTAAACACCATTCTCGCTAGCACAGCAGCATTCAAATCATGTTCCTATAAAATATTTTGAGCAGAAACATAAATAGAATTCACGCTTAGCCACAGCTAGTAAACTTAACTGGCGAGCTAGGCCAGGACATGTTTATGACCTGAGATTTCGCATTTATCGCCTTTTACATGAACCTGTGTAGGTAGTATATTTATATAAGTTTATTTGCACAACTATTACTCACCACAATTAAACAATTTTAATCATAATTTACCGTGACCACGGGCTCTCTAAAGAGCTCGAAACGTAGGAATTGTAAAATTCAAAATAAACACAATTTAAATCCGTTTGAAATTGTTTTATTGTGATAAGTTTATGTATATTTATAGTATTTTTATGTAAGTTTATCGTATTGAATATACATGTATATATATATTTTTTTATATAAATTGTATGTAGGTATAGTTCAGCAGACTATTTTCTTTTGTTACTTATTGCCTTCTTACCCAATAAGATATGAATTTTCTAACATGAAATGGGTTGGCTGGAAGAGATCTCTTCTTAAGCGATCGCCTTTGCTATTTATTTTATTATAAAACTTTTAATTAATATTATGCAGTAAATGAGATATATATATACATATTTAAGTAGATAGGTACATATTTACGTGTTTGTGAATTTTCAAAACCTGGAAAAAGTACGTGCGTGTACGATAGTATTTAAGTTCCTTGCTTGTAGGTAACTTGTTAGTTAAGAAACTTTTAATCATATGTAGAAAATAATAAATAGATTGAATAGAATTGAGCATGACGTTAATAAGTGGTAATACTATCCTACATTGGATAAAGTTTTTATTTTTATTATTTCTGTCTGTTTAGGTATCATACGTGGTGTAACTGACAGCCCTCCGAATACTGATAGGGTGCATTCAGACCATGAAACTGAACAACTTTCCCCTAGGAACATATGTCAGAAAACGACAAAAAGTATTTGACCTCCAATACAATATCACGATCAGCTGACTGCCTTTACCATGGGAAGTCAAAATTTGTTTGACGTTTCCTGCAGCATTTTCTCATGGGAATTTGTTAAGTTCCATGGTCTGAATGCACTCTAAAAGTATTCGGAGGGCCGTGTCTTACACCCTGTATAGAGGTAGTTACTTAAATATGTTGTATTATAATTTCTACCTACAACCGTTCTCAGTGTGGCCATGTGTGAATATTATAGTCCCAACAGTTGCAACTTCGAATAAAGACAGTCATTTGCATTTATTTCAATTGTACCAGACCGGCTTGGAAGTCTTTAAAGATTATGAGAATGGGAAAACAAGGACCACTACATTTTTACGTAAACCTTTAAAGATAAAGAAAAATGTAGAAGTGATGTAATAGTTTCAGTAATAGAAAAATAGAAAGGGTTAAAAAGTTGTAAATGTATTAACCTACCTAAAAAAAATGAAATACGTGTTTTTTTAAAGACTGTGTAGTTTTAGCCTCGGGTCTTTGAAACCTACACCTACACCTGACTTTTAAGTTTAATAAAAAAGACGTATGTAAAACACTTTGCGGTAGGAGTGACAAAACACAATAGTAGTTTATGCAACTGTCATATAATGGGGGTCATTAGAATGCGAGTGTCTGTTTATCACACGAGGCGTAGCCGAGTGTGATAATAGATTGACACGAGCATTCTAATGCCTAATTATATGCAGTTGCATACACTATTTTATCTACACTCTAAAAAATTAACTCAGTTGAACACTCTTCCAAACGTCCGCACCGGCGATTGCAAGGCCCGATACATGGTCAAATTCAATACGAGACGTAATATGGCTTGATATGAATTTTTGAAGATTCTTTACTAACAGTTGTTTAGATGTCGAGCCTCAACAGCAAATAACTAAACAACTGAACAACAACTGAACAACATCTGAACAACAACTAATCAACATCTGAACAACAACTGAACAACATCTCAACAACAACAGAACAAAAACCTATTAAAACAACTGAACAACATCCGAAAAATTACCGTACAACAACAACTGTCAGGTGCGGCGGAAGATAGCGATTTGAGTATTGGAAAAAAAAACTTCGTTTCATTTCTCAACTTTATCGTATTAAGAGTTTTCTCATTAAGTCATTACGCTTCTGTAATTTATAGTAAACCCTAGTTTTTATAGACAGAATGCATAAAGTAGGTCATTATGCATCTGTTTTCGAATTCATAATTCGAACATTATGAGACGAGTGTAGATAAAGAAATTTAGCAACTGTGACATTTTATGCAAAAAGCGTTATACTAGCTAAGTATCTCACTCTTACAGAAATAAGTCAATTTCAAAATTTTATTTCATTAATTATTTTCCGAGAAACCCTTAATTTTATTTTTCTTAATAGGCGGAAACCAATGTTTACGCAATTTAATTTAATCTGCTATGTAGACGCAACGCACCACGATCCGATAGAGCAAATACCAATATACGAGGCGTCATGGCGTCAGGGGGAGCTTTATCGACGCAAGGAAGGCATGTGATAAGTATTTAATTAAATTTCCCATGTTAGCGTTAGCTTATGGGAAAACATCGTGAAGGGAAGTCTGTCTAACTAGACTGAAAATACTACATACACACATCACACCTATATCCCTCGCAGGGCGTAAACGGTCGAAAAATCGAACATTTACACCACGTCTGACAAACATTTGAGGGTTAATCAGAAAATTTGATATCACCTAAGTGAGTTGTCTGCCCATCTATTGCCCTCAATTGCAATACACATGTCAGAAAGAAATGGGGTAGTGCTATTCTAAACCGGCATCACACGGCACTGAAAATTCCTGTTTGTTATTTATCAGCCTGTCATGGGCTTGTGCTTGGGCTTTGCTTATTCACCATTATTTACTGTCTTTGCTATTTATACACTTCATCCTTTCAAAAATACACTGAAGCAGAGTGCTGCTCGTTTTTTGTTGACAGCCCTAATTTCTCATCATTAGTCACCTCCACCATTCTTTGCTAGAACATTATCGTTCTTCATTCTTTTAAGGATGTCAAATTTTCTTACGTGATAGGGGAAAGTTGGCTATATTGTCCCTCCTAACTTCCATCGAGATTTGCGAGAAAACTGTAAGGGTTATCCTAATGTTTGTCTGTTTGTAATGAAGTTTAGTTAATTGGCTTAATTATACCGTAAATGATTTTTAAATAAAGTGAGTACTTTTCTCACAAGAGGTCTTTTTTGTAAAAGTAGCTATCGGTACGATTTAGAGACGGGTACGTTAAATCGTACCGCGAGGTCTTTAAATCGTACTTTGAGAATTTCTAAACAAACACCGAAAATATAACAAAGTGATTTTTGCACATAGTTATTTTGTTTAGAAATTAAAAAAAATGTAATCTTAGTCCTCTGATTTGAGATCCATCGTTTTGTTGTCTAATGTCCTGAACGCTTGCCTTAAATCTTCTTGGGACCAATGGTAATATTTTCTTTTCGTTTTCTTTTCACTCATCTGCAATAATATCAAAAACTTATGAAATATCAAAATTCTAACTAATATTTAGGCATTTCTTCACTTATTTAAAGCAATAAATAATTTGTTATTCACCAAAATTTACCGTATATTAATAAATTTAATGATTTTTAAAGCAATATTTTCCTAAAGTAGCTAAATTGTACCGGTACGATTAAAAAACTACGGATCGGTACAATTTAGAAAACAACCCATTTTTTGCAAAAATAATTTATCATTTCATAACCTCACATGATTGCGCAGGTTCATTTATGCAGAGAAAAAGGGAAATAACCAAAGCTTAAATGTGATGAAATAGCAACATTCAAAAAGCTTACCGTTTTTTTGTTAATCCTTAGATTCTTCAGCCAAAAAACACTATCAGCACCAATAGAAATCTCAATTATTTAATTACAATGAACCATTCCTACGCAGCGCCGTCAAAAACTGTCATGGCTTCCTGAGTGTTGCCAGCTACTATTTAGTGTTGCTGGATTAAATAAAAACGTGATTTGGAAGAAAATAGGTAGGTGGTACGATTAATCTGCAGGTACAATATAGCCAACTCTCCCCTACATTTCCAATAATATTTTATGGCCTGCTCTGATCGTAAATAAGTCTTGTGACGAAAAACTAACTATATGGCCAAAACATGTACCTAATCCTTTTGTAACTTTCGTTCAGTGGTTAAAATTAAACATACATACATACAAACACATATCACGCCTATAATCCCTTGCGGGGTAGGCAGAGCGTAAACGGCCGCATAGAACGGACATTTACGCCACGTCTGACAAACATTTGAGGGTCATCCGGAAAATTGTGTATCGCCATAGTGACAGGTTGTCAGCCCATCGCCAAAAATTGCAATACATACCCTCGAGTCCCTTAGACGCTTCTTACGACTCGCACGGGCAAGAAATGGGGTGATACTATTCTAAGCCGGCATCACACGGCAAAAATAAACGTTAAAATTAAGCGTTACCATAAAAAAGGTAGACGATTGTTGACCTCATGTTTAAAATGAAACTCCATAAAAAATGTGTTAAGCACTTGTCAAACTTTTTGTGGTGATGCCCTGCACACATATATATATCAGGCCCATATCACTTGCGGGGAAGGCAGAGCGCAAACAGCCGTAAAAAACTAACAGTTGCACCACGTTTGACAAACAGTTTAGGGTCATTCAGAAAATTGTGTATTACTATAATGACAGGTTGTCAACCCATCGCCTAAATTGGCAATACAATTGTAATGTAACCCTCGAGTCCCTTCATCTCCTATAACGACACCCATGGGAAAGACATGGGGTGATGCTATTCTAAGCCAACATCAAACGGCCCAATGTTGTTTAAATAGGGTGTAAAATCGAGTGCCCCAGTATATGAATCAGTGGACCGTCTAAAGGGGAAACACACCCCATGTTTGGACTATCCCATTTAGGGGTGACTTTGACCAGGTTGACTCACTGATCAATATTATTCACCCCAAATAAAAATAAATGTCATACAGGAATGGAAATAGATCAGGTCACGACCTAAAATACTTGGGATTATTCCAGTTCGCCTCACCTTGACCTTATCAGATATTGAAATGTTTTGGAATTGTCGAGATCTTATAAATATTGATAAAGCACAATAGAAAGCTTCGAAGCGGTTTTTTAATCTTGAGCACAGCATTGATTCTGTGCTGAAGAACATGCGTGGGCAAACAGTGAACTAATCATATTTAAAAAAACTGCACAACACAGCCCCTAGTCGTAAGACCTCTGCGTTGTGGATTCTCCCTTAACGTTATGCCAAATCACCTTACATTAACGACTTACAACGACTTGACTTAACCTGACATAACAAGCGAAATACCTCTTAATTTACGAGAGGTGAAGCCAGTGGCTAAAAATTATAAGAAGTTGCTATGACATTTCTCAAAATCACGCACAGAGTCCTCCTCAATGTCCACGCCTATTCTCTTCTTGAATAGATTTCTAGGTAGGTATTTATTAGATATCTACCTACTACTGTTGAGGTAGTTTATGTTCAGTTCAACTAGTTCACTTTACACAGCATAAATAATCCTATTATGTCTTCTGCTTACCTGTCAAGCTCATTGAGCACGCATTCGTTCGTGTTAATATTAAGGTGGATCTCACACGCACCACATGATTTTCCGGTGTTTTGTCGGAACCGGTTCTTTGACGAACAGGGGTAGGTAAATATTTTACGGTGAAAAATTACTCAGAAAACTGAACAACTTTTCCCATGGAACATAGGTTGAATATTTAAATTAAAAATGGACCTCCAAAACAAACTGACTCGTTCGGCTGGTAGGTACATTTTTTCTGCTGGTTGATATCTTTCTTAATATTTCGCCTATGTTTAATTTGTAGTTTCGCCCCCAAAATATTTGCCCCTGTTGTGGGCCACACTCTGTACAAAACCGGATACCAGGTACAAACTGCGGTTGTCACAGGTTGTCATTTGTATGGTGACTGTCACAATCCGCAATATCGTCCAGTGTGTGTGGTGTTCTTGTAACACTTAACCAGTTTATTTCATGGCAAAATTTTTAATCATGGCTCAACTATGATAATAGTAAATAGGACGGAAAAGAGCTTTCATTTCCTAGCTCTCTAAATTAAACATAATTGTTTATCCCTTTATCTTGTCCTTCAATTCTAAAACCTCATATAATTTTCAACCACTATCTTGCTGTCTTGGCTTTTATCTAAAGTGACAACACACTGCAACGCCTGCCGCATCGAGGACACTCAAGATATCCCATTCTGGAAGCCTTCCAACTCCAGAATTGATACTTTATCGTTTACTTCGACGATTTCTTAACACGTTCACTGCTACTTTGCTACGACGTAGCAAAGTCTACGGATTTTCGAGTTTAGCGCTACGAACACGGAGAAGCTTTGGATAATGTGAAAACTATTGCAGAAGTCTCGGTCGTTATTTTTTACAGGGTTTTTATTTATTTTCATACCTAGTGAAGGGTTCTTCCGATTTATTTTTCTTAATTTTTGATCTCACATTCAGTATTCACGTTTTGTTGGAAACCGGAACTACATATCTACCTACATACCTAGTATTTTCTTTGAGATATTCTATATTTATTATTTCACGTCAATACTATCTATCTGTCAATCGAAATATAAGTTTTATCTGCACCAAAGCCACCATAATCTAAGACATAACGAATTTCCAACTATTCTAAGAGCAAGCCGTAGTCATAATAAAGTACCTACCCAGAATATACTACAGCTTTTGCTGTTTAGCTGGTATAATGACACATAAAAATACTCTAGAAACAGCTCAATATTTTAGAGTGTTCCTATGCACTTGTAATATTATTTTCAATTCACCTCTCACTGCTAATTATGACAATAACGAAAATAAGGAATTGAAAATACTTTAGCGTCCACCGGGGCTTGGACCCGGAACCATGGAGTACCGTCCCACTTCTCTACCTACTGAACGACCGGCGACTCAACCGACACTAACAAATCTATCTCTTGGTACTCGTTTCGAAAAAACAAGATAGCTCTGTAATTGCATAATAAACTATTATACCAATAAACTCTCAAGTTCTCATTTGGTCTGTTTGCTTATCACTATCACATACACATTTAGTAGCGGCTTTATATGCGGCCATCTTGTCGCCAAAACAGTAATATTTTCGAGGCTGCATTTGGCATTGAATCTTATTTTCTGCATTTTGTTGGGATAAACCATTCTTGGCAACACACCCCCGTTGTCAAGGCTACCTACCCTTGGCGCCGTCGCCAACCCTGGATATTCTTCAAGGTTTATCATATAGGGAAGTTTAACGTTGTACCTACTATGATGATTCTATAAAAATGACGCATATGAAAAGTCCAACTTAACATGAACCAAGGATATGGAGGGCATCATCAACAACAGTTCACTGCTGGACATGGTGTTTCCTCTAGTAAAAAGTTTTCACGGGAAAGGAACGTTGCACCTGCTTCCAGGATTCATCCGTTAGTCGATTCTCCTTAATCACTACGTCATCAACCTTCCAGTATTAATATGATGATAAGTCACCTTCACTAAATAGTATTAAAATGAAGTTGCTTCCCATGTCCCTATGTATGTTTAGAGCTTAAAAGTACACAACAGATTTTGATTCGGTTTTCTTTATTAGATAAAGTAATTCAAGAGGAAGGCTCTTATTTTTTCTTTTAATTTATGCTAGGAAAAGGTCTTTTCACTGCGGAAAAACGGTTAGCAGCGGGTGAAAACGAGCGGGCTGCTAGTTTATGATAATGAAGAATTTTGTTTAAATTTGTGTCGTAGGTAAAACTAACTTGTCCAAACATCGGAAAGATGTAGATAGAAAATATGCGTCGCGACGCACAGCCATAAAAACACCGTTACTCCCGGATATTTCAAATTAAATACGCTTTTAATCGCGTCTGCTGCTTTCTGTCTGTCTGCACATTGCCATAGCTCAGGACAAAGAGAAAAGTTTGTCGGAATCTTCCTTATTAGTTTTTATTGTTAGCTGAGAGGGATCTATAAAACTTGAACATCTTTCCGACTTGAAAGTTGATTCGAAATATTTGGAAAATATTCTTTCGCACTGGATAGAGATATGTAGGTATTTTAAAACTTAGCACATCAAAATCTACTAGCATTCTTATACACAGGTTTCTATCCTTCATATTTACCACAAATTGGACCGAACTCTAGAAGACCTAATATATTCACTTACAACATCATGCCTGCGAAAGTATGGACGCAAGTAAAATTTTTCATCAATCCAGCAACACTACTTGCAGGCCTTGCATCAAAGCCGAAGTGAAATACATATAGTCTTATTATTGCTTAGCTTGAAAAAAAATGCTTATCGAATTCTGGAGTTATTGAATGTTAAAGATGGGCATTGAACAAGACAAAAATGGAGATCTTTGATTCGCTAAAGATATAAAAAAGTTTCACATCTCATTAAAATCTTTGGTGAAAACGGTTAACAGATAATGAACTTTTTTTTAGCTTCTATGTTTTGTGCAACAATTGTCGTGGCTTTTCTTCGTTAAAGTTGACGATATTATATATTGCTTTAACTTGATTTGTAATGCGTGACGCTTTTTGAGACCATAAATGTTTGTGCAGTTTTGTGAGACACTGTTTTATATTATAAGTTTAAACACTGTTTTTGCAATAAAGAAATAAATAATAATAATAATAAATACTCCTTTGAGAAATATAGTACAGACTGAACCCAGGCCGTTATAAGTAATTACGACTCTGTTGGTTCAAAACAGCTTCATCTGAAATCTAGAACGCTTTTTTCAAAGAATCCAAGTTCATCTTCATAAATTCTTTCATATTTGCAGTAACACCCAAGCTCTAACCACCTCTTGAACGGTTCTCACAGAACCAAAGAATACGTAATACTGGGTGTTAGGAAAAGTACTGCGTTTCTTTTAAGAGGTGAACCCGCCAGTGAAACTGAACAATACAACGAACATGTAAGTAGAAATATTAAAATGGCCATGTTCGAGTTAGACTAGCCCACGAAGGGTTCCGTACACTATGTTCCATAAAAATGTAACAAATTTTGTTGTAAGGGAGCTATTTAAATATTTTTTACATTCTGCTTTTTAGTGTTCATCTTATCAGGACCTAAAAGAGGTGAACCCAACAGCTGTCGCTGTGGCCAAACACTGGTCCAATCTCATTTAGTTACCATTTCGACTCGACGAAGAAGAAGAAGAAGAAGAAGTGTTCATTGTTATAAAAGCAACATAAATACATATTCTGTGAAATTGTAAATTGTCTAATTGTCACGATTCATAAGATACAGCCTCTTTTCCAGTAGGTATCATCGATGAAAACGAGCACAAAAACTTTTTTGTATGGGAGCCCCCTTAAACACTTATTCTATTCTAGTTTTAAGTATTTGTTGTTGTTATGTAGCGGTAACGGAAATAGATCATCTGCGAATATTTCAACTGTCTTACTATCGCAGTTTATGAGATACAGCCTGGTGACAGACAGTCTGGACTCAATAATAGGGTCCCGTTTTGACCCTTTGGGTACGGAAGTGCACCTCCCATACAAATCATGTTACATGTCTTTCACATTTCTACTTAAATGTTCTTTGTAGCAAATTGTTCAGTTTCAAAGGATGGTTCTTACCTAAAAAGGGAAGCAGTGCTTTCCTAACACCCTGTATAGCGGACAGACCGTAGCATTTCCTAACGACCCCACTAACATCATAATTGATGACACTGTTAATGACTGTAACGGCCACTGAAGCCTTCTGAAGATATCTAGCTACCTAGTTAGGTACAATTTTTGTGCAAACTCGGAAGTCTCGAAATAATATTGTATTGAGCCCGTGACAAATAAAAATAAATTAAATATATATCCTGGACAATTCACCTAGGCCTAAACTAAGAAAAGCTTGTACGCTGGGAACTAGATAGGTAAAATTAATACTTAATCACTTTTTTGTAAACAAATACATATTATTAGGTGTAAAGAAAAGTACTGCGTTCCTTTCAAGGTGAAACTGGAAAAGTTTCCCCAAGAAACATAGGTCGAAATATAAAAAAAAAATTACCACCCGTACAAAATGTAGCAGCCGACCAAGTCTGGTTGTATGTGAGTGAGGTCATATTTTTTTCATGTGTCCATGTTCCTTGGGGAAAGTTTTTCAGTTTCATAGGCTGGTGCATCACTTTAAAGGAACGCAGTTCCTTGTTCCCACACCCTGTATAGCAAGACCAAATACGCCATCGGGCCAGTCAGAATAAAGACACTATGATAAAAGTTTTGTAGAATAAAATCGGCAAAGTCAGACTCGTGTAAAAATAGGAATTGGATCTTATAGAACTCGTATCCTTTTGTAGGACGAAAATAAAATTGTTTCCGATGTTTGGATAAGGTTAAGTTAGGCTTTTTTGATGGAAAAGTAATACCTAAGTGGAATAAAGATAGTTCAGGCGAACTGTTTTAAGTTTTTATCCATTTATTTCAGCAGTAAAGTTCAAAACTGGTATTATCACTACCTTATAACCGAGTTGTATCCAAGTTTCAGCAAACTGCAACTCATAACTGCGAGTTTCCGGGTATTTCGTTCAAAATGGCCGAACTTTGTCGCGCTTTAACAATGTTTAGGGAAGCCTCTACTATCCCCTACTGGTACTTTTATTTTAATAATTTAAGGTAATACCATAACATGGGTAACATTTCTGAAATAAGCCTTAGCTGTATTCATCATCATATTTTCGGTTTCAAAACTTAAAATGCTCTGCCATGTTTTAAATATGTAAAGAAGCATTCACACTTAGGGTATCGGAAAAACGCGAATTCCTGAATTTGAATGATTGTGTAAATATTACAAAAGTCCCGGAGTTTGAAATTAGAATTCACACAGCAGATTACGGTCTCCACACGCGGGACTTATTGGTATGCGCGTGGCAGTTAGCTCGGTTCAACTTGGTTCTTTGTGAGTCGCTCAGCACCTAATTCACGTCTGCGGATTTATAAATAGGGGGTTAAAATAAGAAGTTTACATATGTGAAGAAAAAAAATAAAAGGACGTAAAACAGTCGCGAGTAGGTAATGTTATTTTGATCCGGCAGCTGACGTCAGATTGTTGCAAGTGGAAAGAAAAATGTATTGGTTTATGATTTTACATTGTATAACTAACATTTAAGTGTTAACAAAATAGAGTTACTTGGCTGCACAGCCATCTTTTGTTACGAATTTTCAAATAGACATTAAGATTAATGGTCCTTCGTGACACTTAAAACTACTTGCGGACACTAGAAGCTGCATATTAAAAGCACCATGTAAATACTATCGATCCTCATAATGTAAACTCCGCACGTCCTGTAGGATATCCTCACTAGTTCGCTTCCGCGCCGCCCGCAGTGCGCACGTCGGCTGCTATTCCGATTTTAAAATAATTCCGGCTTAGGAAACGTTCCACATTTAAAATATTCGGGTTTGATTTGAAAGCGCGTTCGGATTATTGGATTGAAATTCGAATAGTGTGAAAGTGTTTTTATGATTTGGTGTTTTAGTGAGTGGATGGAAATATTGAAAGTTATATCCGGATCTTTGTTTTTAATGGTACTTTGGTATTAATGTTGGTAGTGAGTGTTTCATACGTATTGCCATAATGGGAATTAAAGTTTTCAATGTTTTGTAATACATTTTTGGTATTGATATTGAAAAAAATAGTCTTAAGGTACATTTTTCAGGACAGAAAAATGTTGAGTTAGTGTAAATGCTATGACAAAAAAATATTTAAGGAGGTGTTTCGTACACAAGTCATTTTAAATTTTATGTCATAGGTATTCTCTTTATCTTAAAGTATTTTTATATTTAGTCGCCTAGGTTCCTTTTTAAACTCAGCACCTCTTCTCTCTTCTCTACTTCTTTCTTATCTTACTTCGACTTTTTTAATGGTTATTTCTAAACATTTCCGGTCATAAGGAAAATTAGGCACTTCACAGCTGATTGTTTTCTTACAATGCTTTGAAGTGACGTTGAATTTCTGAAACCATACACAATGCTCTCTGAATCACTTATTTTTAATACACTTACCGTGTTAAGTATACAATTTTTAGCAAATTTGCATTTTTTTTAAAGTTCAAGTCCACATAGAAACTTTTGCCTGTTGTCTAAAAACTTCATGTTTCTTTAGCTAGGCGTATGTACTATGTATGCTATAAATTAGCCAAGAAACATGTACATTAGAATCGCGGCCACTGTATTGCTTAAACAATCACTAAGTAACACTAGCCTGCGGGTGGTACTCCAGGGAATCGAACCCACTACCCCGTTCATTTATCACGGCTCTGCGGCAGACTTAGCTAAAGTTAATTACAACTTGAGATGTGCCGAGTTGTAGTGGGAAAAGGGTGCGAATGTCTAATTAAATAATCTCGTGTTTCGAATCCATTTTCTTCTTCAAATTTAAAAGTATCTTCGTAACTCCCAGGCTTATGTGAGATTTTCACAATTTGAAATTAAAATTGAAATTCTTCATTCCATGTAGGATAGTATTATCATCACTTATTGATGTCATGATCCGTCATTGTAAAATGTTTCCATATGCTTGGGCTCGTACAGCCAAGATCAGGCTGGGTTGGATAATCAAACTACCAATATTGGTCTTATGCGCCCGGCATAAGAATGGTCCTCAGTCCAAACTCTTTAACCCAGTCTGATCTTGACTGTACCTGCACATTTCAACGGATAGATATTTTGCAAATCCGAAATTACGTCATTCGAGAATACCGGTTCGCACTGAATATTGCCAGTTTCATACTTATCGAAACACCAACAATCCCGGTCTAGGTAGGTTCTAGATTCTTAAATTTAGTGCTCAAATGTCCACTGGCAAGCATATAAGGTTGAATTGAAAAACGCCTGAATCTATTTCACAATGTCCATTGAGCCACAATAGTCCACTGATGGACATGGGCCTCCTCAAATTGGGAATTGAGAATTTGTTTACTTACTTAAATTTAAATCCATGTAACTACTTCACTACCAGACATGCAGCCAATCCAGTCTCGTCTATCGTATTTACTAATGCCATAGATAGGTACTTCCATTGCTAAGTCGTTCTAACTGGTGGACTTACACCTTACGCTGCTAAGGATATAAAAATTCAATACCTAGTCGAGGAGAGTTTGCAGTTTAAACGATAAAATACTACACCACTAGAATACCAAATGTGGTATTTAAGCCAGGTGTTTCTCTTTTAAGCTTCAGAAAAAGAGCAGAAACTCTTTGGATAGCTTTTTCTCGTTGAAAAGCTGTACTGAATGTGGGCAGTTAATTAAGAGCCGTTACGTTGAATATAGGTACGCCGAAGGAAAAGGCAAACAGAACGTTTTCATTTAGGTATTTATTTATTTTTATACTATTTATTAGTTTATTACACATAGTAATAAACACACTCTACCGGAGCATATACGGTGTAATTTTACCAGCGAAACCTCAAGACGGGCTGAATTTTCCTCAATGAACATTCCTACCTACATGCCCAAATGTGAAAAAAATTGGACCTACCATACAAATTGACACGGTCAGCTGGTGCATTCTGGGGCGCGTTCAATGCACCATCTTTCGTAGCTCTTTTATGCTAAAAAAGTCTTTCGTCGTCCATAAACATACCGTTCAGCGACGACGAAAGACTTTTTTAGTAAAAAGATCTACGAAAGATGGTCCATTGAACGCGCCCCTGTACGGTATATAGATATATTTTTTTTCATATTTCGTCGTTTCTTTTTTGGAGAAAGTTATTCGTTAGGTAATTAGGTATCACCAGCCCCTACTGAGTTTATGGTATCGCTCACTAGTAAAATATCATCCTATGTTATATAACTCTGGACTGGGCGGGCATTGACCCTTATGGCGGCAAAATATCGAAAATTTTGTACTTTGAGTGAAGGATGTCTCACGTCTTCGTCCAATCACCATTCGCGTCTGAAATGAAATGACTTTGATCTATTTTGAGCGGCAAGTGGAGCGCGTCGCTTCTGCCTTGTAAACACAGATTGATAGCACTACAGTGAGCAAATAAACACTTGTCAATCACTGACCATTATCAAAATGATTATCTGAGCGAGTGTTGTATAAGTTGGTCGCCGTCTTGGCAGTAAAAAATAAAAATAGGAAGAAATAAAAGGAACCTGCCTGGTGCCTCCACGTTCATGGTTCATGCCATCACTCCGCGACTCCACTCCACTCCCTCGTTTCCGGATTTCATTTTTTAATTTCAATGTGATGTCTTCAAGTACAATTAAAGAGAGCTATCGAACTAAAAATAATAATTGCTTTACTAACATTATTTTCGCCTTTAAATTCAAAGTTTAAACTAATTCATTAAAGTACAAAACAAAATAAAAATAAAACGACTGTCATTCCGGCTGGTCAAATCCGGTGGCGCTTACCGATGCGTTCACTCGCTGGCTATTTTCAATTCATAAATCAGTTAAGGCGCGCGGGGTGACTAATTTTGTTTTAACCGTAAAAAATGGTGATTAAACTTTATTATAACCATTATTAAAGTAGATGTAAATAAACAAAAAAGCTTTACCGGATAAAAAGGGCAAAATAAACAAACGCCATGTTGTTTTATGAGATACAATAACATTAACACCTCGTCTTTATTACTTGCTTCCTTACACAGACACATTACGAAATTAACTACAGTATGAACTAATTGTAACAAGGAAGTTACACACTCCGCAATGAGTTGCCGCCTACAGTTTAATTAGAGCTCACAGTAATCAACAGAGAGTTTGTCTTTCGCACGCACTTGGCCGCAAATTCAATTTGTAGGCTGCAAAAAGAATCGTTTGTTTCAATGTAATGTTGCAAGTAGTTTTTTCAGATGTTCTTTTGCATATTGCCCGATAATGTAAGTGTCGACTCTTGTTTAGACCAAAATGCATCTGATTCTTTTATTTGTCTCGTCTCGTTTTTCATTCACAATTACACTGAAAAAAGTGTCGTTACTATAGATAATGAAATGACATATCGGCCAGTGTGAAATTGACCATTAGAGATAGAGTACAATATATGAGTGCAAGCTCCAGTTCTAGTCATGTCGTAGACGTCCCCAGATTTTAATAGTTAAGTTCAATTTGTTACGTTTCCACAAGTTCCTACTTCCCCAAAACTCCCTTTGATGAATGCGGTTTATTTGTCATCGTACAGTTTACGTGCCCGCTTATTTTTCCTTCTCCAAAGTGTGCCAGATTTAGAAGTTCCCGATACTACGTCCCCCTCTGACGTGACTCAGGCAAATTACTGTGTGTGTGATTAATGCTAGCTATTCCTGGTTCGGTGTATCCTCAGAGTCTTCCAGTTTCCTTTGTTTAGGAACCGCCGGTCTAATGGATTGGCCGGTCCATGTGGGTCTGGTAAAGTGCAATATTTCGCTCTGAAAGAACAGCTATTATTTAGCTGTATTTATTGGAAAAAAAGGACTGGCAATGTTTTTAGATTTTCTTGTTTTCCGAGAAGGTTTAGCACGATTTAGATATTATTGTAGATTTTTACACTTCCCAGATATAAATTTAAGTAGGCACTTACGTAATGTGCAGGTAAATCATGAAAATCTAAACTTTAATTTCCGTATCTGGCAGTTCGTTCAATTTTTATTTGTATTGTGGCTAGTAAAAGCACGTGTTTTATTACCGGTGAAGGGAAACCGTTTATGTATGAGTGTGATGTGGATTATGGCCTGTAAACCGGAGTTGTGCTGATGATTCACCCTTAAAATGCTGAGAAGTGAAGCCGTTGGCATGCTAGCTATATTACACGCGGGCAAATGTAAGTATTAATGGATAAGGAATAGGGTTAACTTGCGGATAACTTACAAGTTGTTTGCTGCATTTTAATTAAGTTTTATATTGAGGAGTCACTGTTAAATGGAAATGGGAACATTACCTGAAGGGATCCCAATAATATTTATATTAAGTACTCTTTGGGGGTTTAAAGGTAAGGAATGTGGAATTTCAGATCTGAAAATTGTAGGGCCGAGAATAAGTACATAAAAACTTATGAGGTTAAATATTTCAATATAACGATACAATAACAACGGGTAAAAGTGTAACATTGAAATAAAATACTACAATAATAATAAAAAAAAAACAGTGATAATGAGACTCTAAATTTTATTTTATTTCAACATAACTATTTGCCGAAATATCATGCGTAACAGAAGTAGGGGTGCTTTTAAATGAAATGTGACAATAATCCTCGCTGGCTAGGATTATGCCGCATTGTTTCAGCTTAGTCCACCGTATCGGATATAATACTTTTGAATAATTTGGCTTTAAGCCCGTTGGTTTCAGATTTCAAAGGCTAGGGGTAGCATTTCAAGGTTTCATTAAAATTTGTTGCTTTGATATAATGAGATACTTTTACGGATTAAGAAGACTGGAAAATACTGGCATGAGAAGTACTAAATCCTTTTTTTTTAGTAATCTTAGGCAGTAGTGAGGTGTAGAGATCTGATTGATAGATTGTTGATGAATCATTGCACCATTTAGGTACCTACTATAATATTTTATACTTTCGTGGTTCTTACGAGCATCTACATCAACACCAAATCAGTATTTTATTGATTAACAACAATGCTTTTGTAGAGCAATGTATAAGTTTTAAGAATTAATTTATTCATATGTATCGCAATAGCGCCTATTGCAGGTTTAGCACTAACGCCACAAACTGATGTGCAACAAGGTAAAATTTCAGGCGTGACGTGAGTTATTATAACGGCCTGCTCACAATGGCGGCAATATATTCTCCTTTACCGTTTCACGTCCACGCTACAAATCACCTGGTCTATAATACTCTCGTCACAGTATCTATGCAGCCGCGTACCTACTTATTGCGAGATCTCGTGGCTTTTGTGTCCACTCAGTTTATGTAACATTGTGGTTGTTCGCTGGTGACATAACATATGATACGAGACGGGGTAGCGAGAAATTATGCATGTTTCTGTTATTTTACTAGTAATTACATTGATGTAAGTTGCGGTGAGAAATATTTTTCCGGCGATAACGCTGAATAAAAAAAATTGTTATCAATAACTTTGTATTAAGCAAGCACGACAATGTACGTGCAGCACAAGTTTAACCACTAAAAGCTATTATTTACGAAAGCTCTCTGGGCGCTTATCCTAATATTGTATGGCAGCATTGGCAACCCAAGCCAGCCTGCCTCTCACACCAAGGCATTGCTAGATAATTCCATAGCGGAAAGTACTTTATATAAATTAAGATAAATTATCATCAAAGCTGACAAATTATACGTGAGAACCAACTTAACGAGCTCATAAAATTATTTTTATCAGATCCACATGGTGACATAGTTTTTGTTTGTTTCAGGTCCGCGCCATGGAGCAGCGGCTGTGCGAGTGGCCGGCGGGCGCTGACGGCGCGCCCAGAGCCATCTCGCGACTCGAGGGACAAATTGAAGAACAGGTGATAACTTTTATCATGTTACAGTGTTACACAATAAACAAACATTCAAAACTACACATAATAAACCTATATTACAAGCCGTTTTAATTAATACACAGATTCGAACACAATAATCATGCAGAGACCAAAAAGTTCCAGCACATGACGTTTCGGTGCTCTGTGAAATTATCAAAGAAATCTTTTTGTTACTACCTCTATAATAAAATGTACTAAAATCATCGATATGGCGTCAAACTTCTGGGGGGCATCTTTGCTGGGTAGTTTGATTCCTCTTATTTGTGAGTGGGACACCGAGCCATCTTACGACCGTCGATAATGAACGTCGAAAAATTTATTGGAGTTGAAGTATGTATGGTTGAAAAGTAGCAAATAATATTTGCGTGCTAATGGCGCTTATTTTAGGGGATTTTGGTATCGCATACAATGAATAAGGACTACGGGTCTTAAAATTAACGCTAGCAAGGTTACAAGTAAGAAAAAACAGTTCAATTCTACTAGAGAACACTTATTTTATTACCTTGCGTATCTAGTTGAGAAACCCCCCAGATGTTTGAAGTTATCTATTGGCGTAACTTTTTATTCATTCTATTTATTACCTTTTAAGTAGACAACAGTGTACTTAATATTTTTGCGGGGTTATTTTCTTTTGTTCTTTCAGTGCTATGTAGACTGACCTCCTCGCTACGTAGTTTGAAAGTGTACTTTTTGAAGTTGGTTTAAATAGATCTTATATTCGAAAGAACGCATCCAAAAATTATGACGTCACATCACCAACTGTCAATGTCATCAATGTCATTTGCGTTGTACTGTAGTTTGTTGTTGTTTTTCAAAATTGAAAAAATAATGAAAATATTAAATGAAACTGGTTCATATATAATGAGTAAAGTGTGCGGAATTTACTGTGCTAAACAAATGTCATAAGTATTTTTAAAAAATCTATGATATTACCTCCTAAATGCTGACTTCATATGGGAACTAAACGTACAGTTCAAAAGCTTAATTTTTCCTTTAATTGTGAATGAAAATGAAAGATTCTTGGTTGATATAACTGCTATGAGGATTATTCTAATGTATAGCTGTTCAATATTTAGAAGACTATGAGGATTATTCTAATATTGATATTGCTGTTCAATATTAAAAGAAAACAATGACATGACTTTGAAACATTCCAATAATAACTACCTATTTCAAATGGAGGTAAAATTTAAAATGTGTCATTCATTTATAATTTTCAACTCCCAATGTAAATAACACGTTAAATATATTTATATACGTATTTAAATACACAGTTAAGAAGCAGTTTATTGGATATCTGCTTCATAATTAAATATTTCAAAATACTACATCAGAAAACAGGTGTAGATCCTGCCTCGAAAAGTATCCTCTTCCAATTGATCTGTCACTAGAGCCTCAACTGGTGGTTTCACTTGATTCTCATAGTATAAATAAATATTCCACATTAGAATTGTAGAATTTATATAATTGATCTAACATTTCAGATATTTATGTACACAAAATCCCTTATCTTTATGATAAATTCCTTACAATCATGTTTATCCGCAGAAGCAGCTGCGACTCCAAGACGCGAAGCAGGTGGAGGCGAAGGCGGCCCGGATCAAGGAGTGGGTGACCAACAAGCTCCGAGAGCTGGAGCTCCAGAATCAGCAATTGCGAGAACAGAACGACCGCTGCAATCAACAGCTGGAACTTCTTAGAAACCATATAGCTACGCAAGGCACCAGGAATAGTGCTGTAAGTTTCAGTTAATAAAATAAAACATCAATATCAATAATCAGAACTTGCACATGCATTGAGCTTAATAAATTGATAATAAGTAGAACAACTCAGCATTTCTGCTGGTTTTCATTGTTATTCACTGTATTAGGACCACCGGACTCTGCTATTCTTCTTCTGGTGCTGTTAAAATTTAAACATCCTCCATTTTATTCTCAAGTCACAAAAGGCACAATATTGCACAAGGAAAGCCCTAAAAAGCAATAAAGTAAGTAGGTAGAGGACCTTTATACATCTCCTGTGCTTATCAACAAAAGGGTAATTGCAAATTAATAGAAAGTTGACTTAAAAAAGTTATAAACATGAAAATATTCAAACCAAAATCACACAAGTGGGCTTTGAACTTACACCCCTGGCAATCAGAGCCAGTGGTTTCTATAGTTTTACTTAAATAGCACAGTAAGAGAAAATAATTTCACAATCCAATGTTATAGAATAACCATTAATCTGAGTTCTTAACCAATTTACCCTGACTGTGTGTGAGTGAGAATACTTAAGAAAAGAAAAACAATACTTATATGCGCTGGAGTAGGTAAAATAGACGATCTGTAGCTACAAGAGGTTTTCAATCTCCAGTTCCTACCGTCCCGAGCGAGCCTTTCCCTTGAGGTGCGCGCGGAAGACGGCGCCAGGGCCTCATCAAGCCTCTTGGCTGCCAACCGGCGCCGCTCAGAAAGCCTCGAGGGCCCACAGGTTGGACTGAGTGTTGTAAAGCCCATATTGTCCGCACCTTTCTTTTATAGCCATTGGAAACTGTTTCATTTGCTTAAACTCTTATTGTGATACTCGGGATTCATCACTAGACAGACAGACAGACAGACAGAAACACTTTATTGCTCACACTAATAATTATAACATAAACAACACAATATAATCAAAGGCGGCCTTATCGCTGTAAGCGATCTCTTCCAGGCAACCCTGCACACTAAGAAAAAACATTGAAAAAAACACACTGTACTTAGCAGCGGCAACACTTAAAAGACATAAAAATCATTAATTTAACAAATCTAACTAATTTAACAAAACAATATTAACACCTACCAAATAATTTTAAATATACATACATACTAAAATACACTAGTTATGTCAAGTATTTCATTACTCAAGATATCCCTGGCATTGTACTGCAATAAGGGTTTTATTAGTTACGGCAGTTGATTTTTTTGGGCTATGCAAGGGCAAGGTTCTTTTGCTGTCTTAATTTCCGTTATAAAATTTTTCATTGATGTAAATAATTAATTGAATAGAAAGATGGCACAAACCCATCGATTTTTCAGCTCGTAGATGTTGTAATATATGCCTTATACTAAAATATTGACTACTATAATTCCAAATATTAATCAATTTTTAACCCTAGCCAATTGAATTGTCTTAAAACCTCTTTATACCTTTTTTGTATTATTACACCAGAATCAAAATTATGTATTTAACACTAATTCCATTGTAAAAATTAGATAGGCAAGAAATGTAGTTTATATCCTTTTCATAATTAAAAACAAGCTTTTAATTTGTGCAAGTGCTTACATCGGCATACCAAATTTATTCTTCCAGCTGCCGGTTGTAAAAGCAATTGAGCCCCACTACAGTACTCCAGTCCGTCACAGAAGGAATCTATCCATTGGTACCACAACCCTAGCGACTACCGTCCCCGTCCCACCAGCACCACTTAATACAATGAACAGGACCATGGACGAGCGGACCACGGCCAGCTTACTGGCTGACGATCTAGCGGTAAGAACTTATGCACGAATTGCACGATTACATTCGGTACTGAAAAGGGTAACTTGTTTTTAGCAGTAGGTACATAAAAGACTGACCTATATTAGAATATAAGGGGTGACACATAAAACATGCCGCCTTATTGGCATTTAGATTCAACTGCATAATTTCGCCAAAGGTAGATGAGTCGCGGTAGCTCAGGGTAGTGAAATTCGCATGATCGAATCATGCCATTGGAAGAAAATTTGGAAGTTTTCTTAAATTTGGTGGCTGATTTCAGCATTGCCGCTGCAAACTAAGTTATCTGTTTCAGTAAGAAAGCTGAAATTATCTTCTGAGAACTTTCAACTCTTTGCTAATATTAACACTCAATACTCATTATATTTATTACATTCCATAATTGATATTACCCATTCAACTGTTGAGCATATTCTTATCAAGCACTTAACCATCTTGTAAAAGACCCAAACCGATTGATCACTAAATAGTATAAAATGAAGTCGCTTCCCGTGTCCCTATGTATGATCTTTAAAAGTAAGCAACGTATTTTGATGCAGTTGTCTTTAGTAGATAGAGTGATTCAAGAGGATGGTTTTTATGCATAATTCATGCCGGGAAAAAGTCTTTTTTCCGCGTTAAAACGGGTTTGCTACGGGTGAAACCACTGGGCGGGCCGCTAGTTTATCTATAAACCGCAAAGTAGTTTATCCGGAAGGTATACATGACACTATGACATGTAGAAACCACATGATAACTGATATGATAACTGAGAAAACTCAAAGATATACTCCGTTTGTGGTATTACAATTTATTGTTGACTTGTTATTGTTTATCAACCACACAAGTATCTTGTAAGTAAACAATAATCTATGTTTATTTTGTTCCCAGGCCGCTGTAGAAAATCTTGTAGTGTTACCAACAACGCCAAACACATCAACAGATGGTGACACTACACACGATTATGCTGAAATTTATACACCTAGTCGAGGTAAATATTGATATAGAGCCTTAGTTTTAGCCTTGTTAAAAAGCATGTCAACTGGTGGACCTACAACATTAGTATGTATGTAACTATTTAGATATAGGACGTGGGTGGCCGTTGAATGTAGTCCAAAATCCCAAAAGGGAGAGATTTATATCAAGAAGTGAACTTCCCACGGCTGTTGATAGTGATCATGATGGAAAGAAGAAGAACAGAGAGGAAAAATGTATTATAGAAAACCGCTCAGATTCACTCTTCGCTAATATATTCCTGCTAAGTTGAAACTTTTAAAAATAAACTTCAACGAAGCAAAGACAGTGTTTCGTTTAGGATCTACAATGTACGATTTACCCTATAATTATTCCACAGAACGAACCCCAGCGTGGCAAGGCAACGTGAACGTGATAGTCCAAGGCAACAGTCGCGCTGGGTCGTCTACCGGGGACAGCTCAGTGTCGGACCAGCCCATCAGACCCCCCACGCCGCCGTTACACAGGTTCCCGAGCTGGGAAGCCAAGATATACCAGGTAATATCACACAAGCATTCACCTAGAATATCAACGTGCGTGTAGTATAAGGCGATTGGTATGAATCCAGGAAACAGGCAGCAGCGTTACCTGTGAATACAAACCAAATTTAAAACTTTATTAAAACCCACGTCGGTTTACTGCTAAGCACTTATCTAATAGCACGTTCACTCACACAATGCCAATATGAGAAGGGAAATAGTAAGGGAAGTGGGCAGCGCGAATATGTAAACAGGTTACTCGCGCTGCTACTCGTCATGCCGCTGCCACTTCCCTTGCTCCCTCGATTGTCGGTTTTTCGTGCGCGAGTCAAAGAAACGGCAGCACGAACGAAAATGGAATGTGTTACTATCTCGCTCACTCATGTTGGTGCGAGAAGAGTATAACGGCAGTGTGTAAACATTCACTCCCGTTGATACTTCCGCGGAAGTACTTCGAGCAACATTCGCGATAGCGGCAGGATCAGGAGCATGTGCATGGTGTGAACGTGCTATAAGAACAAGTACCATTAACGAGTCCGATGTGTGGAAATACGGTAGCCATGTGTTTAAGAGCGCCGGGTCCAATCCCACATGTTCTCAATTTTTTAGTTTCTGTTCTGCGATGGCAAGACTTTTCTGACGAAACCTGTTTTTTTGTTCGGTTTCTAATAGCTTACTTACTTCCAGGTGGCGGACGACGGTCTCCAGCAGTCAGTGGAGGAAGAACTAAGTCCTCCTCCATGCCCTCGGCCGATGCACGAGTCCACCAGCTATCAGGATATCTCTGTGCCAGTCTACGCCACTGTCAAAGGGGTAAGTAACTTCATAACGATACCTTGCCATTGGCAAAATACGTCTCAATCCTGAATGATGTAACGCCAAATAAGAAAGAAGAACATTTCACCAGGGCTTGAAGTCTAATAAATGAAGATCGTTTCAGTCAAAGAGGATATAAATAAAACTAGGTTTCAGTTTTATGTCAATAGTGTGGTAGTTGGATGGTTTTAGTCGTTTCGTATTTTGCTATCAGTGTGAAGAACAGAATATCACAGTGGCTATAGATTGACAGTTGAGTACCGCTGACATTACAAAGTCAAAACAATAAGAGAATAGAGGCCCAGCTAGACCACCTTGTAAGGTTTGTGTGTGGGCAGTCCTTAAATGCATTTGGCCCAAAAACTGAAGTCTATGGAAACGCCTCACGGCTGTTACTGATGATGATGATGATTCTATAGGTACAGCTACATGTCAGTAAGTTGAAAGCTTCCGAAAATAGAGCCTCTCATATTCGACTTGTGTTTAACAAATATATATATTCTTTATTGTGCATTAACAATACAATAATATTTGTTTAAAAAAGTAGTTCACAAAGGCGAGCTTATCTCTATAAAGAGATCTCTTTCAGCCAACCTGTAAAACTAAGTACGAAATAAATACGTGCGGGGACAAGATTGCACACAAAGTAAAAATAAAAAAAAATAAAAACAACAATATGATAAATAATTATTTGATAATAGTCAAATAAAAACACATAGCTAAACTAATTGAACTATAAATACAAAACCAATATATAAATATAAATACATAATATACAAATACAATACAAACAAATACATACGTAAATATCAAGGTAGTGAAAGGTAGTGCTCTTTCAACCTTCTTTTGAAAGAGGATAAAGAAGGACAGTCCTGGACTGCCTTAGGAAGATTGTTCCAAAGTTGTGTAGCTCGAACAGAAAAGGAGTTGAACAGGAACTTGGTATTGGCTCTAGGACACTCAAGTACCTTTGTGATACAAATGCGCCTAGGCCGGGAATCCGGAGGTAAAAAGTGAAAGCGGGAGCGGAGATACTCGGGTGTGGATAAAATAAATAAATAATAAATGTGGGTGAAATATATTTCAAAAGAGTTTTCATCAGTTTCTTTAGTTGTTTACCATCTGTGTGTTTTGCTTTTTATGGATCGCTGTGGATAAGCACTTCCTTATTAGAACATTATGAAATTGATTTTATCCTACATAGAAAGTGCCCTATAATTTTTGCAAACATGAAGAGGAACGTGAGTAATTAAAAATAGCGGGAAGAAATAATCCATACATATCGCTTTCTCCTCTCGGGAGTTAATATGCAAGTGTTAACACTTTTGTAAAACTGAACGTGTCTCTAATATTTTAGCACATAGAATGGAAGACTTCTGAATGAGTTCATTCAGAAGTCTATTGCGTTTGCTTTCAAAAAGATAAATACTCTTACACGCAACTTTAATTTGGATTTCTACTTAACATTGTATCTTGGGACAATTTCGTAGATTTAGAACATATACACATACACATATCACGCATATAATCCCTTGCGGGGTAGGCAGAGCGTAAACAGCCGTAAAAAACGGCTATTTACACCACGTCTGACAAATGTTTGAGGGTCACTCGAAAAATTGTGTATCGCTATAGTGACGGTTTGTCAGCCCATCGCCTAAAATTGCAATACACGCCCTCGAGTCCCTTAGTCGCCTCTTACGACTCCCACGGGAAAGATATGGGGTGATGCGATTCTAAGCCGGCATCACACGGCACAGCCGGCATCACACGGCACATTTAGAACATAGGCTTATTATTTTGAAATTATTACTATTTTGAACTAAATAATCTGTTTTGTTCCAGCGCGCTAGTCAGATCAGGTCGATGCCATTCACTGGCGACTCTTCAGACGACTCCTCCGACGGAGAGGAGAGCATGGGCGTCACTGTGCACAACACACCGCATCATCAGCTGGTCTCCAACAATCCCGTTTATTGTGAGTACTTGCCACGTATTGTCTTAAACCTTGTTTTTACATAGGTATATCTACTTGTATACAGTGTGTTGGGGAAAGACTTTTAAAATTTTTCTGGATGTGAAACTTTGCCGTGTGATGACGGCTTAGAATAGCATCACCCCATTTCTTTCCCGTGGGTGTCGTAAGAGGCGACTAAGGGACTCGAGGGTTACATGTGTATTGCAAGTTTAGGCGATGGGCTGACAACCTGTCACAATGGTTATACACAACTTTCTGAATGACCCTCAAATGTTTGTCAGACGTGGCGTAAGTGACCGTTTATTCAGCCTTTTACGCTCTGCCTACCCCGCAAGGGATGTAGGCGTGATATATGTATGTATGTATATAATAAGGACATGCTTTTACTATGGTTTATTATGCACTCACAATGCTATATTCTTTCAGAAATTAAAATAAGCAACTGAAAAAAATGCGTCGTCTCCACAGGTGCCGGGTTTAATCCCTGGCCGACACAAAAAAACTTCTTATTTTAATGAAAATTAATAATTAAATAAATTTGAGGGTCATTCAGAAAATTCTGTATCACTATAGTGACAGGTTGTCAGCCCATCGCCTAAAATTGCTAAACACATGTAACCCTCAGTGCCGTATGAGGCCGGCTTAGAATTTCTTTCCCTTGGGCGACTCCAGAGGCGACTAAGGGACTCAAGGGTGTGTATTGCAATTTTGGGCGATGGGCTGGTAACCTGTCACTATGGCAACACACAATTTTCCGAATGACCATCAATTATTTGTCAGACGTGGCGTAAATGTTTGTTATTTTGCGGCCGTTTTCGCTCTGCCTACCCTGTAATTACAGGATTATAGCTGTGATATGTGTATGTATGTATGAGTATGAACATGTAACCCTCGAGTCTCTTAGTCGAAGACACCCACGGGAAACAAATGGGGTGATGCTATTCTAAGCCGGCATCAATTCTAATTGTAACACTATCATTACCCTCCAGGCGGCACATCCAACCAGATCCCTATCAACAACGTCAACATAACCTCCGCACTGCCGGCCTCCATACAACAGACGTCCAATCACGGCATCATACTGAACAATACAGCCAATGGGCAGTGCAGCTCCTCAGACACGAGTCTGAGCGCCAGTAGCCCCTCGAAGAGCGTCAAGACTAGTTCAAGTTTAAGCCCAGCGAAACGGTCCAGTAGTGGGTCGCCCAGCAAACAGAGTAAAACTAGGGGTGAGTGTCAAATTTAGTCATTAAAATGGCCCTAATATAGTGTCTGAAATCTTTAGTGACTACGCCTAAACAACCATAGTTTAGTGAGTATACAAAGACCGAAATAGTAGTGGATAATACGACCAAAGGACAGTGCTGTTCGTCAGAAACAAGTCTAAGAGCGTCGAGACTAGTTCAAGTTTAAGCCCAGCGAAACGGTCCAGTAGTGGGTCGCCCAGCAAACAGAGTAAAACTAGGGGTGAGTGTCAAATTTAGTCATTAAAATGGCCCTAATATAGTGTCTGAAATCTTTAGTGACTACGCCTAAACAACCATAGTTTAGTGAGTATACAAAGACCGAAATAGTAGTGGATAATACGACCAAAGGACAGTGCTGTTCGTCAGATACAAGTCTGAGCGCCAGTAGCCCTTCGAAGAGCGTCAAGACTAGCTCAAGCTTAAGCCCAGCGAAACGGTCCAGCAGTGGATCGCCCAGCAAACAGAGAAAAACTAGAGGTGAGTGTCAAATTTAGTCATTAAAATTGCCCCAATATAGTGTCTAAATGTTATAGTGATCTAGCCTAAATAGGCATTGTTTAGTAAATATACAAGGACCGAAATAGTAGTGGATAATACTGCCAAAGTCATTAAAATGGCTCCAATATAGTGTCTAAATGATATAGTGATCTAGCCTAAATAGCCATTGTTTAGTGAATATACAAAGACCAAGGACCGGGATAGTAGTGGATAATATTCATCAGATACAAATCTAAGCGCCAGTAGTCCCTTGAAGAGCGTCAAGACTAGCTCAAGTTTAAGCCCAGCGAAACGGTCCAGTAGTGGGTCGCCCAGCAAACAGAGTAAAACTAGGGGTGAGTGTCAAATTTAGTCATTAAAATGGCTCCAATATAGTGTCTAAATGTTATAGTGATCAAGTCTAAATAGCCATTGTTTAGTGAATTTACAAAAACCGAAATAGTAGTGGATAATACTGCCAATGGACAATGTCGACAAATAAAAATAAGAATTGAAAATCTTTTAGCGTCGGACGTGGATTGAACCTGGGACCCGTGGCGTGGAGTACTGTTCCACCGCTCTGCCCGTTTTTTTCTTCAATTTCTGATTTTCTCTTATGAAAATAATATAGCACTGTGTATTGCAAGTAAATGAGATCTTACAAATAAAAAAACAGCCAGCCAGCCAAATGCGTAGCCGTGACATTTTACGCGCTATTAAATAAAAATAACAAATCCATTGTAAATTTTTGCCCTGTTAGTTCAAGTCAGTCTTTAAATTTGACGTATTTTAGAATCAAATATCTGTAGTGTAACTGTAGCTCTTTGCAAGCTAGATAAAAGTTTGCGTTTAATAAGCAACATCGGTAAAAAAAAAAGTAAGAAAGTATCACAAACAATCGGCATATTTTTTTAACCACTGAATGAACTCATGTACTAACAGCAGTCTAAACTAGCCTTCTTTAAATAGCACATTCTGGCGTTTGAATCATCAATCGATCTCCAGGAGAGCTCCTGCTCCCCACCATACAGTCAGGTGTATTTTTTAAGCCCCGGGCTATAATTGTAGAGTCCAGAACTTAAAAAAAACTAAAGTTCGAATCCCATTCATGTGCTTACAGTATGGCCATCCCAATAAGCCATATTTGACAGCTGTCAGGATATTGCAGGTTATGCAAAGTTATGACAGAGGGTCTATTTTCCTTTGTGGACATCTCTTTTAGTATGAAAATAACACCTTTCAAAACTTCTTGGGATCGCTTTACTTTAGTTTCTATTTGTACCCTTCTATTTTCAGATACATCATTCGAATCCGGCATGTCGGACGACTACGCTATCCCGCCCGATGCCGTCTCCTGCGACAGCATGGCATCACCCTCCCTTGCCTCGCTCGGTCGAGTACAACCCGCCATAGACTCCCCCAGACGACACGACGCTTTAGAGAAGAGTGGACATCTGGCCAAGCTTGGTGGCAAGTTGAAGACTTGGCGGAAACGATGGTGAGTAGTTTTGCATACATACGTTCACAAATTAACCCTATTTCCCGGAGGAGTAGGCAGAGACTTCTTCTTCTTCTTCCTCGGGTTGGGACGTCTGCGGAGCTCGCAGACGGGTGATCAGCTCCACTAGGCGGGAACCATTTCACCCAATTCCCAGGTTTGGGGCACTGGGTTCACTGGTGCTCCGGCAGCGTCACCTCCTCGAATCTTCTTGTTGCCCTGCAGAAATGCAGGACATCTTTTAGAGATATATTGGTTAAATCCCTTTCTTCAAGTTTGTCATTACCTAGATATTCCCATCTTGGCAGCGAGTAGCTTGGACATTCCGCTAAGTAGTGGAAGCTACTTTCTTCCTGTCCGCACTCGGGGCAAGATGGGTCGTCTTTTAGTTTCATAGTATATAGGTGTTTGTTGAGATCGCAGTGTCCCGTTAATAGACCTATAATCAGTCTTGTATTTTTCCTACTTAGTTGCAGAAAGTTGCGCGTTCTTTTGGGATCCATGCTCTTAATAAAGAGTTTGGATTGACGGCATGTTTGCAACTCTTTCCATCTTTTGTTGCTTTCATTTTTGATTTTGATGCTGATGACACCTTTTGTTGACTGTCCTGGGATAGGTAGGCGGGGTTCAGGGCCAATGAAGGTTTCATCAGCTCCCTGCCTGGCCAGTTCGTCTGCTGCTTCATTGCCTAAGTTGCCTTGGTGTCCTGGGACCCATGCAACTGTAGTTTTTGCTTTGGTTGATAATTTATTGAGTGCCAGCTTACATTCTCTTACTAAAGCTGATGTGGTACTGGTCTTATTTAGAGCTTTTAGAGCTGCTTGGCTGTCACTATAAATTACCACCTCTGCGTCCACTTCTCTGGAGGTCAGTTCACTAGCACATTCCAGGATGGCCAGTATTTCAGCCTGGAAAACGCTTGCAAATTTCCCCAGTGGTATGACTTTATGTAGACTCGGTGGGTTTTGGATGTATATGCCCGCCCCCGATAGTTTAGTGCTTTCTTTCTTGGACCCGTCTGTATAGCAGGCCAATATCGGGTTGTCCTTTGTTACTTTCCAGTCGTTTCTAGGTCCAATGTGTATCTTGTATTTCTTGTCAAACATCTCTTGTTTCTGTATCAAATCGTTGTTTGCTAGAATCATGGAGATGTTTTCCTCAATTTTTGAGCTTATTTTTGCGTGTCCTTTGTCAAAACGGTTTCCTTTCCATTGACAAAAAGACTTCATTCTAAACCATTGCTCTAGAGCCACCTTCATCACTTGTAGGTCTACTGGGTGCAGGCCTAGGATCATTTGAAGGGCGGCGGTTGGTGTAGTTCTTATAGCGCTTGTTATCATGAGTCCAGCTAGGCGTTGTACTTGATCAAGTGCCTTCTTGTTACAGGTTATGGCGGCTCTGTGCCACCACACTATTGCTCCATATGTTAGTCTTGGTAGGATAATTGATTTGTATATCCAATTTACTATGAATGGTTTTAGTCCCCATGTCTTCCCAATAGCCCGTTTGCATTGCATCAGGGCTATCTTGGCTTTGTTGCTAATGTTCTTTATATGTGTGTTGAAAAGCAGTTTGCTGTCTATATCAACACCCAGGTATCTTATCTCATCTACCACTTCCAGGTCAGTATTATCTATCTGGACTGGTATTCCTAGTTGATTGTTTCTTTTCTTGGTGAAGATGATTAGTTTGGTTTTGGAGGGATTTAGATTGAGACCTCTGTCCCTGCACCATTTTAGAACGGCCTTCAGACAGTCGTTCATTATTCTGCTAATCATGTTTAGTTCTCTACCAGTGACTAGTATTACTCCGTCGTCAGAGTATGCTTGCATGTATACTCTTGTTCTGTTGACGGTCTTAATAAGATCGTCTAGCAGAAGGCACCACATTAGTGGTGACAGGCAACCACCTTGTGGGAAGCCTCTCTTAGCTCGAACCGTGTGGGATACGCCGCCCAATTCCGTGGAAATGGCGCGGTGTCCTAGTGCATTCATGATCCACTTTCCCATCATAGGTTCTATTCCTTCTCTTGCAAGGGATCCCGCTATGGCATCAGTGGTGGCCTTATCAAAGGCTCCCTCGATGTCAAAGAAGCACCCCATTGCATATTCTTTGTTGTCTACTGCTCTTTCGGCTTTTACTATAAGGTTATGAAGAGCAGTGTCCGTGGATTTACCCTTCATATAGGCGTGTTGATTTACATGCAGTTTGTCTCCACTGCAGCCTATCTTCATCCTTATGTATCTGTCTATGATTTTCTCCAGTGCCTTCATCATGTATGAGGATAAACTGATGCATCTGAAGGACTTTGCTTCCTGGTAGTTCTTTTTCCCCGGTTTGGGTATGAAGGTAGCTTTGACCTTTCTCCATGTTACTGGGATATATCCCGTCCTGAGGCTCTCTCTATATAGATGTATGAGATCTTCTTTAACGTATTTTAGTGCATTTTGTAGCATTTTGGGGAAAATGCCGTCGGGCCCTGGCGCCTTGTAGGGTGCGAAGGACATGATGCTCCATGTTACGGATTCTTCGTGTACTATGTTCTCCACTTCATCCCAAATACAGTTCATATTGTAGTCGGTTTCTTCCTCATGATATTCTGTGCAATCCGGGAAGTGTGTTTTCATCATTATATCCAGGACCGTTTTTGGTTCGGTTATAAGATCATCTTCGTTCCGGATGCTTCCTAGTTTACATGTGTTGTCTTTGGCTAGTGTTTTCATTAGTCTAGCGGCTTGTGGCGTTTTATTTATTTCTTCGCAGAAATTTTGCCATCCTTTTTTGCTTTCGTGGCGGCAGGAGTTGCGCATGTCATTTCTTGCCGATCTGTATTTGTTCCAGCCTGCAGGGTCCTCCTTGTTCTTAAGAGCTGTTCTAAGGGCCCTGCGAGCTAGTTTTCTCTTTTTCCTGAGTTCTTTATTCCACCATGTTTGCCCTTTTCCTTTACATATTTCTTTCAGAGGGCATGCTTTGTGGAACGCTTCTGTTAGGGCTGTATTTAGCCTCTGTGTGTCTTTTTCCATCTTCTCTGCCAGTAAGGTTTGATTTATCGTACTCGGGTTCCATTCTTTCATATTTTTATCGAATGTATCCCAGTCCGTCTTCCTGGCATTTCTTATTTGGGTTTTCACCATTTTGCATTCTAATTGGAAGGTTATTCGCCTGTGATCGGAGAAACTTTCTTCGGTGTCAACCTTCCAGTCTTCAACGTATTTACTAAAGCAAGAGGTCGCTAGTGTGATATCCAGGACCTCTTGTCTTGTCTTAGTTACAAAGGTAGCGGTGTTACCAGTGTTTATTATATCTAGGTTGTTGCTAACTATAAAGTCCAGCAATAGATTACCTTTTTTGTTATTGTCGGTGCTGCCCCACGCTTCGTGGTGTGAGTTTGCGTCACATCCTACAACGATTGGGATATTCTTACCTCGGTATAGCTGGACTGCTTCCTCGAGCTCTTTTGATGGTGGTTCAAAGTTTGTTTCGCTAGGAATATAAGCAGATATTAGCGCCACCCTCATTTCTTTGTCGTCAGCCATCTTGATGTTTAGTTCGATGGCGACAAGGTCTCTGTAACATATACTATGTATTAGTCCTAATTGTGTTGTCCTGCTGCTAGCATAAATGCATGTTCTGGGATGCAACTCACCACCGAGGTAGACAAGCTGACCCCCCAGGCTGCTAATGCCGACCACTTTCCCATTGTAGGAGTATGGTTCTTGCAGCAGGGCAATGTCTATGCCCTCAGCAATTACATATTGGCAAAGTTCGGCCATAGCCTCTTTGCAACGATGCAAGTTTAACTGGAGTACTTTTAGGGTATTTGTGTATAGTTTTGGTGTATGTGTGTGAGTGTTGCTGGTGTGTGTGTTTAGTGTGTGTGTGTTTTGGAGTGGGGTGTTCATTGTATTGGTGTGTGCTTGTAGCCAGTGCTGACAGTAGACGTGTGCTCAGGTTCGCTCACTGTTGAGGTCTCCATCTGCTCCAGCGTCGTTGTCTGCTCCTGGTCTACGGGTGCCTGTCGTGTAATTGTGCTTGGTTTGGAAGGTGCTCGCGGGGGGTCTGTCGGTGTCGCCTGTGGTTTAGCACCGCAGGTACACTTACAGGTGCAAGCCCCACTACTGCTCCCTTCCTGTGTTGTCGACATCTTCCTTATGGCTCGGGCTTGAACTTGTGTGAGTTGGAAGTTCAACCACACATAGTCCACCCCTGTGAACGCTTCCTCAGGGGCTCCTAACACCAGTCGTTCTCCCAAAGGGAGAGACTCTCTGGCGATCAGAGTCCACTCAGGAAGCCTCAAGGCCGTCTTTTTCCTGTTCTGGACGCGAATGGTCTTCATCACGTCTCTGGGTAGATCCTCTGGTATCCCGGGAATCCAGACTGTGACCTTCAGTCTATTCCATTTGAGGATCTCGAGCTTTACGCCTTGGATCTCGCCCAGGTCTCTTGTGAGGAACCACAGTCGCGACATCTGCGTCAGGGGTGTGACCAAGAAGTGACCCTCGGCCACAAGTCCCGACGCAGCGAAGCTAAGGTAGTCCTCGTCCATTTCAAGGTCTATCGCTTCGTCCATAATCACCTTAATGCGGCGACGGATGATAGCGGCAGCTTCTTCATTCAGGGCAACACCATCCACACGCCTAACAACGACAGCCAGACTGCTCTGCTCTTTAGCTGAGGGTCGTGGGGCCCCCGTGCGGGCTGGCTTGGCGGTTTCGGTGTTGTCCTTAGCCTTTGCTTTCTTAAAAGCATTCTGTTCCGTTTTTTCGTTCGGATCAGTGCTTTTCCTTTTTATTTTGGGTGGTCTCTTCCGAATGTTGGGTTCGACCCCCGCAGCTTTCAGTTTAGCGTATTTCGCTTCCTGACGCTGCTTTCTTTTATCCCCTTTGGACATTCTAACTTCAGGACCGTCTGCTCGGCTCAAGGCCTGCCGCGATCCCTCAGGCTCCCTTATGTCGTCTGCTCGGCTCGAGGCCTGCCGCGACGGGATGTTACTATCTGAAACGCGTTGATTCGCCCCCCCATAGTACGATGGGCGATGACCTGCGGTGCCATCAGCCAGCGCTTGGCTCGCTGTTGGCGTCGCAGAGAGGGATTCCCCAGCGGTGCCGGGACCCTCCTGGGTAGATACTATTATCTCCGCGTTGTCCATGATAATGGATTGTGTGCAGGGCTGCTGCACGAGAAGGTGTGGGTCACATGACGATGGTTCAGGCCGGTCTGCCTCTATGCACAACTGCGCACAGAGACAGGCAGGCAGGTCCATCGTGACATGCGCCCCGTTGCCCTCCACTTTTATCCGGGCTTGGGACCGGCACGTCAGAGTCTCCCGTACCCCCCTATGTCCTCCGAGAGACTCCGCCGAGGCAGTGTTAGGCAGAGACTACTTCCTACAACTTAATATGATCCTGGCATACTTCTTTCGCCATCTCTATATTCATAATTTTTTTTGCTGTAAAAAGTATCTGCAGAAATTTTATGCTCCAATAATATTTCCTATGTAAGAATGCTGCATCGCATTTGGCTTGCCTTTGTACGTTTGTGCAATATTCTTTTTTTAATACAAATAAAAAATAATTTATTAACAAGTGTAGCTTCGAGTTTCATCTGAAGTATAAGAAAGTACAACATCAACAGAATATTCCTGGACTTAAACTCTAACCTCATTTGATTAATTCCTTGTGTAAGTATAGTTACTGTTAAACATTAAACCAAAAGATTCATTCGACATTCAGCAACTGAATGTTTTAAAACTTGAATACCAATTTTTAGAACACTTCTTGTATTAGATATACAATTTTAGACAACTTGCAATCTGGGCTACCGCGGCTTGGCGGGCAACAGATGAGCCCACATGGAAGATGCGTCGCCACTAGTGATGGCGAAAGTGGCAGGTTCAAATCCTGTCCGCAATAGAAAATTTTGCAAGTTTTCTAAAAAATTCTAAAACTTATATGTCTACAGGTTTGTCCTGAAAAACGGCACTCTATCGTACTGGAAATCCCAGTCGGAAGTGAACCGCAAGCCGCAAGGTCAGATCGGTCTGGGCGAGGCGTGCAAGATCTCCCGCAACGAGGGCGCGGCCACGTTCGAGATCTTCACCGGCAGTCGCACCTACTACCTCACAGCCGACAGTAACGCCACCATGGAGGACTGGATCAGGGTTTTACAGGTAACTAGCGGCTCGTAACCGTTTACCCGCGGAAAAAAAACCCTTTCTCCGTCATTTTAAGTATTAGACCGGGTCTATCGCGATAGTATTTAGGTAAATATTAGTAATTTACAGTGAGTGTTGTGTGCCGGCAGCCTAGTGCAATGTTTACAAACAATCAATAATATTAAAATTATAAAGACAAATGTGGGTAGCAGAACATCTCGTTACCCGCCGCCTAGATGACAACTCGCTGGGACGTCAGTCAACCCGCGACCACAATACATGAAACTGTATTGAAACGTCGGGACACAGGTAAATTACTAATATTTACCTAAATACTATCGCGATAGACCCGGTCTAATACTTAAAATGAGTGAAAGTGATCGCGAGTGCTTGAAAAGTTATACCCTTTCTCCGCATGAATTATACATAAAATTCTTCATTTTGAATCACTCTATCTACTAAAGAAAGCCACATCAAAATCTGTTGCATACTGTTAAAGATCTAAGCATGGATATCGACACGGGAACTTCAGATTATACTATTTAGTGGTGAGACTACGACGTAAGAGGCGACTAAGGGACTCGAGGATTACGCTCTTCCTACCCCGCAAGGGATTCATCATTGGCCTCACACGTCTGTGACAGACGATTTAAACAGTGTCTGAGGCAGACACTGCGTTGCCTGGGACGCAATTATGGAAAACGCAGGGCTGCCCAGGACCTGCGCCACCCTCTCGGCCTTCCTGGCTGGATCCGCAGGAACGACTAGTCGATACGTGCGGAGCCAGGTCGGCTGCAGGAGTCTGCCGCGCGGTAGATCTCTGTCACACGCGCCCCCAGGAGACCCCGTTCCGGGTTTAATTGTGGAGTTGGCCTCTCCAGGACCGTTGTGCTTGGGTCAGCATAGGCGTGATATGGGTGTGTGTGTATGTATGTATTTACTAAATATTTTCTTATATTTCAGAACGTACAGCGACGGAACGCTACCAAACTCCTGCTCAGCAAAGAGGACAACAAGCCCACTATCCAAGGCTGGCTCACCAAGGTGAAGAACGGACACGCGAAGAAGAGCTGGTGCGTGCTCATTGGCAAGATGTTCCTGTACTTCAAAACACCAGGGGATCAGGTAAATTCATTCACATAACCTTACCTTTATTGAATTTAGACACCATTTTATAGCCTAAAATAGCAGCTCCCCAATTTTACTTGTGGGTGTCGTAAAAGCGACTAAAAGATAATCATTGATTATCTTTTAGGCTATAAAATGGTGTCTAAATTCAATAAAGGTAAGGTTAATCATCCAGGGCATGGGCCCTGGATGATTATCCTGCCCATGCATCAGTGTTCCCTGTGAATGCAACATCTTGATAACCATCGTGATGAATATGGAAATATTGAGGGAGGCCCATGGCCAGCAGTGGACTGTTATGGCTGCTAAAGCTAATGTTATGTTGTAACCCTTAAGGCTTAACAATAAAGTACTGAGAGTCGGCCCTAATTCCACGTACCGCTCAGTAAAATAATAAACAGAAAGTATAATTCGCCGAGTTTTTCATCTTCACGGGTCATATTCAAACCTTCAGATTATAATCTTCTGCATGTTTTGTATCGGCTCAATAACAATGGTTACTACAAACATAACGAGCAAACTATACCAGCTTAGCTAATACACGTGCCAACGACATGTTTTGTCGTCTCTTGCGCGAAGAACTTCAGTAGGAATAAAGTGCGGAAATTATTCACAGTGAAGTTAGCCGCACACGATATAATGCGGTCACAAAATTTTATCGTGGCCCAGTAGTGCGAGACTTTCTATTTACAACGGATAAAGATTTTAATATCTATTCGCAATTTCGCATCTAGACGAGACGTCCAAAGCAACAAAAAAATACATACATACATCACGCCTATAATCCCTTGCGGGGTAGGCAGAGCGTAAACGGCCGCAAAACGGTAATTTACGCCACGTCTGACAAATATTTGTGGGTCATTCGGAAAATTGTGTATCGCCATAGTGACAGGTTGTCAGCCCATCGCCTAGAATAGCAATACACACCCTCGAGTTCATTATTCGCCTATTACGACTCTTACGGGAATTAAATAGGGTGATGCTATTCTAAGCCGGCATCACACGGCATAAAAATACCAATAGTTTTCTTTCCCTTCAGAACCCGACCGGGCAGATAAACATGCGCGACGCACGCGTAGAAGACGTTGAACACGTTTCCGATTCAGACTCGGAGGAGAAGAACGACGACACGAGGAACCACCTCACTGTCGCCATCTACCCGCAACACCAGGTAACTGGGGTCAGTGACACGTTGACATATTAAGATTGTTTGTGAATACGGAGGAAAATTCGAAGCTTATTGCAGATTGCAGCTGTGCCTGAACGCACCAATCAAATGTCTTTCAACTTTTTTTCGATCAATCGCAGAGAAGTTCAACTTTCACATTGTCATTTTCTCGACCTATCGCAGAGACGTTCAACTTTCACATTGTAATTTTTTCGACCTATCGCAGAGACGTTCAACTTTCGTATTGTCATTTTTCGACCAATCGCAGAGAAAAGGCACAGTCGCAAGTGCTGCTATTAAGTTATCAGTTTTTCTCCTAAGATTGTTGCATTGTATGTGAAGTGGTAGTTGCACGGTAAGAACAGTCCTATATGTTACAAGATAGCCATTGTAATTACTTAATATCAGAGACCTTATAAGAAAAATATACAAGGAACTACTGCCGCCATCTTCCCAAAGCACCACGTAACTCGCCAGTGACACGTTGAGATTAAATCAGTGTATGTAAATGTTGTTATTGCACGTTAACATAAAAATGAAAGTACCACTTATAAATACAAGATTAGTGAAAGAAATGGCGGATTTTGTGAAAAGGTAAAATTCATGTAGTGAATGGTTAAAATAACCACAATTAATGATTATCCTGTAGCAAATCCGGATAAACCAAACCGTACTACAAATCTGTACGATTTTTAAAAGCCTTTCGTTGTGCACTAAACTGGAATGTTTGAAAACTGTTAGTTAAAACATGCATGGTAGACAACATTTATTGTAAATATGGCAATGAAATTTTGTACTTGTATAAGACATTAAACGAAACGAATAAATGTTCAGTATAATTTCATTCATGTATCATGCCTACTTTTCAAAAACCAAACTTTAACCCAACTTATTTTGCACACCAGGGTCCAACGTACCTTTTGTTCGAGTGTAAAGCTGACAAGGATTCCTGGTTGTACCATCTGACGGTGGTGAGCGGCGGCGGGCTAAGCCAAGGCACGCACTTTGAGCAGCTCGTGCAGAAACTCATGGAGACCGACGGAGACCCGAGTGAGTGTACTCTCTGTTAAGTAGGTTGTACCATCTGACGGTGGTGAGCGGCGGCGGGCTCAGCCAAGGCACGCACTTTGAGCAGCTCGTGCAGAAACTCATGGAGACCGACGGAGACCCGAGTGAGTGCACTCTCTGTTAAGTAGGTTGTACCATCTGACGGTGGTGAGCGGCGGCGGGCTCAGCCAAGGCACGCACTTTGAGCAGCTCGTGCAGAAACTCATGGAGACCGACGGAGACCCGAGTGAGTGTACTCTCTGTTAAGTAGGTTGTACCATCTGACGGTGGTGAGCGGCGGCGGGCTCAGCCAAGGCACGCACTTTGAGCAGCTCGTGCAGAAACTCATGGAGACCGACGGAGACCCGAGTGAGTGTACTCTCTGTTAAGTAGGTTGTACCATCTGACGGTGGTGAGCGGCGGCGGGCTCAGCCAAGGCACGCACTTTGAGCAGCTCGTGCAGAAACTCATGGAGACCGACGGAGACCCGAGTGAGTGTACTCTCTGTTAAGTAGGTTGTACCATCTGACGGTGGTGAGCGGCGGCGGGCTCAGCCAAGGCACGCACTTTGAGCAGCTCGTGCAGAAACTCATGGAGACCGACGGAGACCCGAGTGAGTGCACTCTCTGTTAAGTAGGTTGTACCATCTGACGGTGGTGAGCGGCGGCGGGCTCAGCCAAGGCACGCACTTTGAGCAGCTCGTGCAGAAACTCATGGAGACCGACGGAGACCCGAGTGAGTGTACTCTCTGTTAAGTAGGTTGTACCATCTGACGGTGGTGAGCGGCGGCGGGCTCAGCCAAGGCACGCACTTTGAGCAGCTCGTGCAGAAACTCATGGAGACCGACGGAGACCCGAGTGAGTGCACTCTCTGTTAAGTAGGTTGTACCATCTGACGGTGGTGAGCGGCGGCGGGCTCAGCCAAGGCACGCACTTTGAGCAGCTCGTGCAGAAACTCATGGAGACCGACGGAGACCCGAGTGAGTGCACTCTCTGTTAAGTAGGTTGTACCATCTGACGGTGGTGAGCGGCGGCGGGCTCAGCCAAGGCACGCACTTTGAGCAGCTCGTGCAGAAACTCATGGAGACCGACGGAGACCCGAGTGAGTGCACTCTCTGTTAAGTAGGTTGTACCATCTGACGGTGGTGAGCGGCGGCGGGCTCAGCCAAGGCACGCACTTTGAGCAGCTCGTGCAGAAACTCATGGAGACCGACGGAGACCCGAGTGAGTGTACTTCTTAGAAAGTTCTAACAATTTGCGACCTCTGGGAGCTACGACAATAAGCTTACTCATAAAAGCAAAACGCAACAGAAGTTGCAACATATCTGCAAGATGGCGCCACGTGACAGAACAAAGAGCCTGAAACGCGGTATCGAAGTGTTTCGCCGCGCGACGCATATGTTATACAACTTCCAATTCTATCCAGGTGGACCAGTCAGTCCCCTGGACACAACACCCGGCCAGGCGGGTAGCTACCCTTTTCCTGACTCCACCTGGAACCCTCCATTCTGCCTATTGGCATCACTTCCAGTCACCCGCCATAAATTTGGTGCCATTTATATTTTAACAGCAGACATTTGTAACCAAATTGACTTTTCCCCCTATTAAATTATACAAAATACGAATCAGAAGCACATGTGAATGAAAAATGGTTATTTGTTGGAAATAATTTAATCGTTCTTTTGGTTCTACTTTCAGACTGTGTACTATGGAGGCATCCAACGTTGTTATACTCAAAAGAGAACATTACTTCGCCACTTACATCACTCAATTCGGAAGCACTACAGGCAGAAGCATTAAAATTGTTCAAAGTAAGTATTTGTAAAATTTGTTACATTTACCCGCCATTTAATAGCCGCCATGAACTTTTTTGCTATCTGATTTGCATTTATCGATGGATTCCGTATCCAGAGTACTTAAAGCTATAAAAAATCTTAAATCTAAGTACACACAGGGCCGGATGGAATCCCTTAGATTATTGTAAAGGACTGTCGTGAGTCACTGACTGATCCGTTTTAACACATAATTAATTTAGCTCTAAAGCAGCGTATATTCCCACATGTTTGGAAAACCTCAAAGGCTACCCACTACCTATACACAAAAATCAGGATCCAAATATGATAAAGAAAATTACCGTGCAGTGTCCCTCTTATCTGTTTTTGCTAAGGTCATGGAATCTACTCTATACCAGGATATTTTGGTGCATATGAAAAAGAGCATTCGGCTGTATTCCTTATGGGTCTAGCTAACTTCACGTCGTCGGCAAACATTAGACTCGTGCTGTGTTTAACAACGGAAGACAAATCTTTAATTATTATAAGAAATAACAAAGGACCAAGACATGTACCTTGAAGTAACTAAATAGGATGTGAATTGGCATTGATTATGCATTACAAACCATTGCCTATCACTTACGTAGTCGGCAAAAAGTTCACAAGGTCCCTAGAAAAAAACCAATCATGGTCAATTTACTTAAAAGACCATCGCGAGCAATTTCATCAAATGGGTTTTGGTAGTCAAAATAAACTACATCGCCAACAATCACAAGTATTAACTATACATCGACCTGCTCTATACAATTTAACTTTTCAGAGATGAGTGATGTGAAATTTACAAATTTGAACAAGTAGACCGTCCTGGTAGAAAACCGTGTTGTTGATCACGGTTTTTACCAACATATACTTTATTTTATACTTATAATTTGAACCACAAACACACACATATCACGCCTATAATCCCTTGCGGGGTAAGCAGAGCGTAAATGGCCACAAAAAACGGACATTTACGCCACGTCTGACAAATAGTTGAGGGTCAATCAGAAAATTGTGTATCTCCATAATGACAGGTTTTCAACCCATCGCCTAAAATTGCAATACAAACCCTCGAGACCTTTAGTCGCCTCTACTTAATATCCTCTAATTATACTTTAGGACATCAAATGTCACTTTAGGATAATAAAAGTCATATAAAGACACCTAATGGCACTTTAGGACACCAAATTTCAGAATATTGGTATCCCTGTCGCATCAGACTGCTGCTACCACTGTGGCAGCCTAATAATTACATTTTAACCAGTTTTAACCAGTTATGGCAATAAATATTTCTGATTTCACAATTCCAGTGCGTTCAACTGTTTATGTCGGTGGGTGTCGAGCACGCCGGCATAGACTACCACGTGGTGCTCGCGCAGAACGCGCTCCAGCAATGCCTGGAGGTGGTGGAACTTCAGGACGAGCTGGTCTCCTGCCTCGCGAAGCAGACCACCGGCCACACGGCCACCAAGCACGGCGTGCAGGTAACCCCGCTCGCCGCGCGCCGCGGGACAAAGATAAACGTTAAAGCTGCTAAGCTTAAAAATGTAAGTGCGAGTGGGTGTGCGTGGGAGCGGCATAAAGGTAGACGGGTGACGGGGGGTTTATCGTTGAAGTGACAGTTGCTGAACGTTATGTTCAGTTACCGGCACGTGTTTAGAAGACTGTTCTGAAATGAATATATAAGGTTCTGTTTGATTCAGTGCTAATATTTTAAACGATTCTTGCTGAACGTTAAGTTCACTTACCGGCACGTCTAGAGAAGATTGTTCATAAATTGATATATAAGGTTCTATTTGATTCAGTGCAAATATTTTTAACGAGAGTTCTACTTGTGAAACTGTACAACTTTCCCCAAGGAACATAGGTAGAAATATGAAAAATGAAATTGGACTACCAATACAGAAATGTTCAAAAATTAGTAGATGAGAGGTTCAATTATTTTTTATGTTTCGACTCATGGTACTTGAGAAGAGTTATTCAGTTTCATGAGTAAAACTCACCCTAATAAATTTGCACTGTATTTAATAAGAGCTTATATGTTGCACCCTTTATTTCTGTGTAATTCATGATATCAACGATAAATCTCTCGTTTCAAACCGATTTTGTACTTGGTAAGGTAGTATTTTAGAGTCACTGTTTATGTGTTCCCAATTAATACAAAAAATATCTGTAATAAGATGGCAGCCAAAAAATAACACAAAATCTGACTTTAATTCAAAAGTTTTGTTTTCTTTTTAGTAGAAGAAATAGAAAAGAAAAGATATTTCCTTACCAAAGTACAATCAACATGAAAAAGTATGCTACCCGATTGCCGCACTTATGCATAATCTCTGCCCAAAGTTTGGAGTTCTCCTAATGAAAATGTACTAGTTACTCTCGTTACCAAAAAATACAGTTTTTGATACATTAGGATAACTCCAAATAGTTTATGTTTTATTTGCTGTCCATTTATAACGAATAGTTTTAGATAATGTCAAATTAATGTTCATTTCTCTAAAACTCTTCGTTATTTTGAATGTTTTACGAATAAGAACCGCATGGCTTTTGATGTTAACCAAAATAAAGAAAAAAAAACTACAAATCGCGCTAAATCGTTATAGATTAAAAATAAACAGACGGAACGGAAAAGCCGAGGTGCTATAATTATTTTCGCTTTATATTCGCAACGCCGTTGGCTTCAAGCAATACGCTTCTATGCTTTTCTCATAAAGTATTCTTCATCATATAATCAATATTCACTTAATCCTTCACTGTTGTTGTTGGCTCTCACTTCGTAGTAAATAACACTTGTACATACAGTCAAATGAGTAGGCAAGTATAAGTGCTACTGTATATGACTGTACTTAGAAAGTAAATAGTGTTCCGTAGTCATAACCTACTACGTACGTTAAAAGTTCAATTTATCAAAAATACTTAATTTCTATATACAGAATGTAAGGGACGGGGTACCAAAAACTCTGCGGGCATGATCTGACCATGAAACTGAACAACATTTTCTGGGGAGGCTATGTTAGTAAACGATAAAAAAAACCATCTTCCCTTACAAAATTTCCGATCAGCTGGCAGACTTTCTATGGAAACGTGTTTTTTTTTCGTTTCGTTTCCCAACATAGGCACCGTAATAAAAATTGTTTAGAATAGTCTCACGGTCTGATCATGCGTGCAAAGTTATCGGTACACCGTCCCTTACACCCTGTATAAACAGCAGTCAAAATCAGATTTCAATCAAAACGGAACATTAGAAACTATTTCTCAACTATGTAACTAGATTGCCTCAAAGATAGATATACACTAACAAACCATTTATTGTAGTAAATGTCGCTTTGTGTGTTGCTATTAAAAACAACTAAACAAGCTTCAGTATCGTGGTTGATCAATTTGGAATTGTGTATGTGAAATTAACATTTATTGGCTTCTTGATAAAACTATGCAAACTTCTAGAAAATGCGTTGAAAATTTATTATATTTACAACAAAATTGGTATTACGATATGTTGTTATTCCAACTTGATCGTCAAGTTTTGGCAACATTCTCAATTTAATGTAAATACGCATTAATTATGAAAGATTTTTTGGTTCATAGTATTTAAAGATTCCGAAATTCTTTCATAAGTTGCAAACGATGTTGCCACAACTAAATATGTATTTCGTTGCAATCTTTCAAATGGAATGTTGGTGTAAATTACCCCGTTTTATTTTCGAGTTATATCCAAGAATGTTTACCCTACCCCTAGTCTAGGGAATGTATTATTTTTCGTTAAATCTTTCATCTGTTATTCTCTTCCGTAATGGCTAGCTCCTGCACTTATCGCCTTTGTTATAAAAAGGTTGATATGGCAAGTTTTTTAGTCTGTTCAATATTGTTACCTGTATTTATAGTAATATTATATTAGTGGTTTTTATATCATGGTAAGTATTTAGATGTACAACCGCATAATACTATACTGTGTTAGAAAAGTAGAAGTTCTTGAGAGAGTGGAAAGTTTTGACGTAGCTTTACAAGCTGATTACCACTAGAAGCTAGAATTAGATACTAAAGAAGACGAAATTAAAGAAATAAGACTAGGGAATTAAAAACCTTGTTATGCAGTTGTACCTACTTAAAGCTAAGAACAACTCTTGTTAAATCTTTAAACCACTTTCGAATATCATATCCATAAAATAACTATGGTTATTGGGAAATAAATGCACAACACGTCATCTCATCATATTGCACTGGCACTAACATATATTCTAGACCTAATTGGCTCAAATAATTTTACTGTTGTTAAACAAATTTTTTAAACATAATTTTTCAAAAAATATTGTTTGCTTATCAAGTACCGCAACCTACTACTGGTATTTGTCATTAATTGAAAAAAAAGTGTTTTGTTGTTCAGTATTTCTCCAAAACGAAATAAATATAAATTTTACAAGTACAAAATCAATTCGATACTAAGTACAAATTAAATATGCTCTCGTCGTATTATTATAAAACAACGATCATATCAACACAGAATTAACATAAGGTTCGGATTGCTCAGTATATGGCCTTTCACAAATCAAGCAAAATGCGTTAATACCAGATACGCATAATATACTCCAAATAAACTTCTTTAACACCAAATCGGTCAGGTCGGTACGGTATGGTCAAGTCCTCAAATTCATGTTCCTTAAAACTCGACAATTGTTCGGAACATTCTCGAACTTAGCTCCCAAACATACGCTCAGTCAGTCAGTCGCAACCAATCACAAATCATCCTCCAAACTGCGTATACTCGACCCCCAAACACCAACATTTCATTTGTTCAGCAACTGCTACTGTGCGCGACTCAGTCTCTGTTCACTTGCGACACTGGCGCCTCGTCGGTCGGCGGCGACAGCAAGGACCACCAGCCCAACGCCAGTTCACCCAGCTCCATACAGGTAAACGATATAGGGGTGGGAGAAGCTCATGGTATGGTGGTTGTGGTACAGTCGGTTGTACCAGGGTTCATCGGATCGTTGGACGACTCGGTGTCCTACACGAATAGAGAGGTACCAGGGATACTCCAAAAGGACTGAATTATTTTTATCCCCAGTTAATACATAATAAAAAAAACACATATTCTAATAAAATAAGTCTTTTTTAATAATACATTATTCATGTCAAGAAAAAATATTGCTGAGGACAAAAATAATTTAGTTATTCTGGAGTACCGCCTGGTACCTTATGTGCTACAACCGACTGTACTGTCGATCTGATTTCGAAACAATATGGGGTGATTACTGAAGAAGCGATGGAATAGAATTGAAACAGTTCAGTGTACGTGTACAATCTAAAAGTTGTACTTTTCAGTAGCCAATTTTAAATACCGTGCGTGTCGTAAAATATGACTAAGAGATAAATATACGGAATGCCAATACGCCTGTGTAATGAGTATGCCAAACACGCCTAGGTGCCGTATCCAGCAATCAACTGTTGTGGCTGTTGATAATGGTACATATTGACATTGAACCTGTTTTAAAACCAAAATTGCGAACTACGATTCAACTGGAGAAGAGATTGAAATAAATAGGCTCTGTGCACATCTAGCATTCGATGAAGGTACTTTACAGCAGCCAATTGAAAAATGTACTCTTCACAATGACGATAATTCTGCAACTTCCTCATTGCTGTGTGTTGCCGGCTTAGAAAAGCATCACCTTATTTCTTTCCCGCTGGTGTTGTATGAGGCGACTAAGGGACTCGACTCGAAGGCTTTATGTGTATTACAATTTAGGCGACAGGCTGACAACCTGTCACTATAATGAAACACGATTCTTGTGAAACGGCCCTCACATATATGTCAGACATCGTGATAGCGACCGTATTTTACGGCCGTTGACGTTTTGCCTACCCCGTGTTCCTTGTTAAATACATTTTGAATTGGTTACTGGAATGTCGTTTCTACAGATCTCACCCAAAAAACCATATCATCAGCTATCCCCAAAAAATCTCATCAAGTTGGAATTCACAAAAGTTGTAACATATTGTAACAAGCATCGCATTGTGGGTAATATACAAACCGATAGTTTTGTCCTTATCTTAGTTTTGCCCTGAAGCCAAGTAATGTGTATTTTGCATCACAATTTCATAATTGTAAAATGAGAAAAGCAAGAAAGTGAATCTATAAAAGGTAAAAGTATGGTCCCGTGTGGTAAAATGTTGACAGATACCAGATTTTGGTTAATTTCCGAAATTACGAAGGTTTTCACTGTGACACTCACTAGAGGGCAAAAGTACTAGAAATGTTTAATTTGATAACATTAAGCCAAAAAGAATTCAAATAGGTCAAAATTTTATTAAACATTTTTCTTTAAGCAAAAGTTTAGAATATTTAGATTTACCTAATAGTTAATAAGTATTAGTGACGCCATCGTCTTATCGTCAGGTCTTTCACTGCTGCCCTCGGGTGAGTGTTAGTCTAGAAACCTTCCGAATTGTTTCGTGAATGTCCATAAGATACATAAACTAGAAAACCGTTAATGGACTTTGCAATATGCCTAATTATTACACAAACTTCAAGTTTTTATCGCGTCTGTAGCCTAAAGTGAATAATCACATCAATAGCTATTATTCTAAAAGGTAAATCCGGAAAGTGGCGCTGTACCATTTAGAGGAACAATTCCGTAAAATCTTCCATTAGAAACTAATTTTTACATTGGTTTTCTTGCATGGTCTTATACGGTTTTCAGCCTATACAAACATTTCCAAATATTACATGTAACTGACTGATTTCAGGCGCCTCTCCTCTCTGTGGATTGCAAGAGTAATCCGCCGACGTACAGTTTTGTTCAAGGCTGGCAACTTTTAGCATTAGCTGTCAGTTTGTTTGTGCCGAGAAATAATCGGCTGCTGTGGTATTTGAAGCTGCATCTGAGCAGACATTCGGATTCTAAGTAAGTATAAGTCATAAAAGGCGTAAGAAACACCTATTACTGGCCTAAACTGAAAAACATTTCCTTCATACCTACAATATCCCTTGGTATTGTTTAGTCAGTAAGGGAAACGCGTTTTTTTTTGACACCAAGTATTTTCAAAATTCATCTGTAGCAAGTGTGATCATTTTCAGAGTTCTGAAGACAATATGTATTATCATGTATGCTAAAGGTGAAATATCTACTAAGAGTTCGCACAAACCAATGAAATGTATATTATTTTACCTTTAATTATTTTTCGCAGAACGGAATGTGGCAAATACGCAGCGTACTGTTCGAGAGCCTTAGAACGTACCATCAGGAATGGCGGTCGGGAGGACAAACCTTCAAGAATGGAAGTGCTGTCCATATTACTCAAGAACCCCTACCACCACTGCTTACCACACGCCATACCCGTCCATATGCTTAACAATACTTACCAGGTAATGTTCTTAAATACACTTAATTTTTTAAACTTAAGCAGCATTGTAAGGTTAATGTAGCTAAATTATAGAAAATGAGTTATTGAAGTCGGACTTTCTTTCAAGGTCAATAATTTGTCATGCTGTATCCGCCAGCTAAGAATACGAAGTATTTCTTATACGAATATGAAGAATATTTTCCTTTGTATTTACCTTCTGGCAATGTTTTTCAATAAACAGACTTTCGTTGTCCACATCAACAATAGCGTCGTCCAAAATACCTGACTAGATACACGAAAATATTATATGTTAAAGTTAAAAACCTCAATATGATTATACGAATTTCCTGTCCATCAGCCAATAAAATAAAATAGGTTCTTATATTTTTCCTAAGCAGTAACGACGATATATCTGATTTTTTGGGTACTCATTTATTTGTTACGTATCTTTAGGTGATAAGCTTTGATGGCTCGACGACAGTGGAAGAGTTCCTACAAACGCTGAGCACGGAACTCGGCTGCAGGGATTCAGCACAATCCGGCTTCGCGCTGTTCAGCGACGACCCTATTGAGAAGGACCTGGAACATCACATCAAACCTGATAAAAAGGTCAGTTATAAAATTGCACAAAATGTGTTTTATCTGCGGCAAAAAGGGTCATTTAGACTGCGATTGCTTTTTGACGGTCGACTAAAAACTGTTGCACATGCAGTACAAACGGACACTTAAGCGGCGAATGCTCTAAGAGGGAACTAGAAAAATGTTGATGTTTCAACTGCAATAAAATGGGACACTAAATGCATTGATGTATCTATCAATTGCTGCGAAAAAGTTCCCTAAGCCACAATGACTACTCCATTGCCTAAACTAAATTTTCATTACAGCTATGCGACGTAATATCAAAATGGGAGACAGCGCTAAGAGAGAAAGGCTCTGGGAAATTCGAAAACTCCAGAGTGATCAGACTGACTTACAGGAATAGGCTTTATTTCAAGAACTCCATCAGATCTGAGACAGACAAGGAGCGACTGCTGCTGTGCTATCAAATTAATCAACAAGGTAATACAACCCCTGTTATGTTTAAACTGGTTTTGAACTTTCAGTTAAGGTAGTAAGATTCAAAATCAGTCGCATGCTGTACGGAGATCAATGAGAACATAAGTCTTTTTGTGAATTGTTTGTTGTGTACCTATGTCGTGTGTATTTTTATTCATACTTTCTTTGTTCTACAAAATTATGATTTAATTTACATATATATGATTTGAGGTTTGATTTGTTGATGGTTCGCACTCGATTCATCAAGGAAAATATTAGATTCATCTCGTCATCTTTCTTTAACACATTAGTTTTTTTTTAAATACAGCGTGAAAATATACTAGTGTCCGATAGCGAAATCTCAAGAAGGGCTTGTGATAAGAAACAACTTTCCCCAAGGAACATTCGTCGGAATATGACAAAAACGTTTTGAGTTTCCATAATAACTCAACTCAGCTGATAGACGATTTTGCATGGGACGTTCAAATATTTTTTCTTATTTCGACCTATGTTCCTTGGGGTAATAATCGGATTAATGCTGTTCCGACTAACAAAGTAAGCAGCGTATAGACAGAGCTGTTTTTCTATCAATCATTTAAAATTAAGACAACAGTGTTAAAGGCTGGGTGACAGCTATTATTTGTTGTAGTTTTTTTTCGCAGGGCATAATATTGTCCCTCTTTATTTTACTTATTTTAAATACCCACACAGAGTATAGTAATTACAGGTGTTTTAAAAAATCCTCTTTAACAGTTGTAGCGGGCAGATTCCCAGTGACTCGCGAGCTGGCAGCAGAACTGGGCGCTTTAATGGCACAGTTGGATATGGGCGACCACGTGCCCAGCAACAGTCAGCATAACCAACCGCTCGCGCACCGCTTCTATCCGTACAGATACCGCGCCGCCAATACCAACGACCAACTCAGGTATACTATACTAACATACCTGTACCCGATATTGCCCTCAATCTGGGATATAAATTCTCCTTACTTGCCTTAAATTGGTGCTGTCACTTTCCGTCAAATAGGTTTAGAAAAGGATAGGAGATATCTAAGTCCTGTCATTTTTAAAAACGTCAATGGTTGTTTCGCCTTTTCTAGTCAATTTAGTTGCCATTGTTTTGATCGTCACCTTATTTTGACAGATAACACGTATTTTGCATGAAATTATTAGACATGACACGACTAAAATATCTCCTATCCTTTTCTAAACCTATTTGACGGAAAGTGACAGCACTAATTTAAGGCAAGTAAGGAGAATTTATATCCCGAATTGCGGCCATTATCAAACTACAGGCTACCATTTTACAGGTGAAATTCGATGTTTATTGCGTAGTCAGTTAGCCATTATGATACCAGGAATATGAACCGGCTGCGCAATGTACTAAGAATTTCACCTGTAGACTTGTACCCTGTAGCTTCATAACATAGGCACCTGGGCCCGATATTATGAAACTACAGGCTACAATTTTACAAGTGGAATTCGATGTTCATTGCAGACTCGGATAACCATTATGATACCTGAATATGAACCGGCTACGCAATATACTAAGAATTTTACCTGTAGACTTGTAGCCTGTAGTTTCATAACATAGGCCACTGGTGTAAGGGACGGTGTACCGAAAATTTGCAGGCGTGATCAGACCATGAAACTCAATAACTTTTACTATAGGACCAATAATAGGAAATTAGTTTTTTTCACCAACATATGTACAACTTTAACTATTGAGCCAATGATGGTAAACGGGAAAAAAGATCGACCTCTCATACAAAATTTTTTGTTTGAGCAGTCGTTTTCTTACACAATAGCTTACAAGCCAAACCTTGAAATAAATCTTCGGGTAAGTCACGTCATTACATTATCGTCCTGCCGCGAATATTCCCAGAAATACTTCCGCGGCAGTATCAACGCGAATGAACGTTCACACACTGCCATCATACTCTTTCGCCGAACGATTTGCAGCAATGCGAGTGTTCGAGAAAGCAATACATTCAACTCGCGCTCGTGCTGCCAGTCCTTTGACTTCCGCACGAGCAACCGACACTCGAGGGGAGCACGGGAAGTGGCAGTGGCATGACGAGTCTGCTACACGCGAGTAACCTATTTACTTACACGAGCTGCCCACTTCCCTTACTATTTCCCTATCCGCAGCGCGACTATGTAAACGATCCATGAGTAAGCCCCAGCGCTCCACCAAATTTTAGGCGTAGATTTCAAAGCCCCGGGGCTAATATTTAAGAGCCCAGCCCTTAAAAAATATACAGGGTTAGTTTTTATTCACCCAATAAATTTTACAGGGCGATTCTACTAATGATTCTGAACAACTTTTATTATGGGGTCAACTGCGAAATCGCGAAAAAATATCTAGCTGTTCCATACATTTTGTTCGAGTAGGTATGAATTTTTCTATGGAGCAGCTGTTCTTTTTTTTTTCGCGATTTCGCAGGTGACCCCATAATAAAAGTTGTTCAGAATCATGAGTAGAATCACCCTGTAAAATTTCCGGGGTGAATAAAAAATAACCCTGTATTTAAGTATTCATTAAACATGATCATTATTCTTTGACAGGGATATAGAAGAGAAGCTACGTTCCAAGTGGATAGCGCTCAAAGGTCGCAGTACGGCGGATTGTGTGCGGATTTACCTCAACTGCACCAGAAAATGGCCTTTCTTCGGGGCTACCTTGTTTCAAGCTAGGGTAAGTTTTAACACTTGAGAGCCCTTACTAATTTACAGACACACACATGTCACGCCTTTATCCTTTGTGGGGTAGGCAGAGCATTAACGGTCGCTTTCGTTACGCCTGACAAATATTTAAGAGCAGTTTCATAAAAATTGTGTAGACTCATTGTCAGCCTATGTTATACACATGAAATTCTGAGTTCGTTAGTCGTCTACGACACCCGCGGGAAAGATTATTATTATGTTTTATATATTTTTCATTTAGCTTTGACATGTAAAATTTACATTTTTTTAATAAAGAAGCTGCAACTGAAAGAAATGGGGTGATGCCGTTCCAAGCCGACTTCACACGGTATTTTAGGTTACTATAATGATTATAATGATGGCCGTGTGAGGCCGGCTAAGAATAGCATCACCTCATTTATTACCCATGGGAGTCGTAAAAGGGGACTAAGGGGCTCGAGGGTGTGTATTGCAATTTTAGGCGATGGGCTGACTACCTATCACTATGGCTATGCACAATTTTTCGAATGACCCTCAAATATTTGTCAGACGTGGCGTATATGTCCTATTTTTACTGCTGTTAACGCTCTGCCTACCCCGCAAGGGATATAGGCGTGATGTGTGTATGTATGTACCTATGTCATCTGCCTGCCCTTATCCCAATTTAGTTGGGGTCGGCGCAACATGTTTTTTGCTTCCATTCATCTCTATCAGCTGTCAAATCTTCGTTTACACCCTTTTGCTTCATATCATCTTTTATACAATACATCCAAACTTTTTTAGGTGTTTCTCTCCTTCTGCATCCATCCACATTCATATTCAATACTCTTTTTACATACATACATACATAAATCACGCCTATATCCCTGACGGGGTAGGCAGAGCGTTAACAGCCTTAAAACGGATATTAACACCACGTTTGACAAAAGTTTGAGGGTCAATCAGATATCTGTGTATTACTATAGTGACAGGTTGTCAGCCCATCGCCTAAATTTGCAATACACACCCTCGAGTCCCTTAGTCGCTTCTTACGAAACCCACGGGAAATAAATGGGGTGTTGCTATTCGAAGCCGGCATAAAATTTGATTTTTTTAATAAAGAAGTTGCAACTGAAAGGAATGGGGTAATCATAAAGCTGACTTCTCACGGTATCTCATCATCATTGGCCTCACGCGTCTGTGACAGACGATTTAATCAGTGTCTGAGGCAAGACTTTTATCCGCGTGACGCGGGTGACGGTATCTAAGGTTACTATTTTTTTTTTTTTTTTTTTTATTAATGATGGGTTTGCTCTTGACTCTAGTCTAGGTCATAGGACAGAGACAGAGTCTAAGATGGAGCGAGCTCACCCAGAAGAAGCCTGTTAAGGCACTGGCACTCCCACACACTGACGGAACGCAGCAAGCTACTTGGCGCCAGACTTCGGTGGGATGGTGGTCGCGAACCAGGCGGCCCCTTACGGAGCCTTCCACCGCTTGGTGGAAGGTGGTACTACAATGCTAGTAACGTTTGTTCTCAGATAAAGCAGCCGGACCTGTCGATGGTGTGGCTGGCGGTGTCGGAGGAGGGCGTCACGGTGCTGGAGCTCGCCTCGATGGCGGTCATCGGCCGCTACGCGCTCAGCTCCATCGGCCTCTTCGGAGGAGTACAGGTGACATTACATATACTATTACAGGGTGAACGGGACAGCCCTCTGAATGTGATCTGATACGGTGGATTCAGGAAATATAAAAAAAGTTAACTTTCCATAGTAAAGGCAAAAAAATAGATTTTTACCTGACAGATTGTGTCAGATAAAAATCATATATTTAGTATAGTGGTTTGCATTTACTATGTTAGTATTCGGAGGATTATCCTTCACACCCCGTATACCCATACTAAACATATTAAACGTTCTGGTTGAAAATCTCTTAATCATAGTAAAAACTGCGTCAAATTCCGTTGCGTGGTTTAGGAAGAGCTTAGTTTCGGCGGACAAAGAAACGCGGAAAGCGACTTAAAAAAATATATATTGTAAATATTTATTTTTATTTTATTAATGATGGGTCTTCTCTTGACTATCTATAGTCTAGGTCATAGGACAGAGACAGAGTCTAAGATGGAGCGAGCTCACCCAGAAGAAACCTGTTCACTCTTACTTTGAAGAGATTAGGGTTGTATGCGTTTGGAAACACAGACGCAGGTAGTAATAAATAACTGTGATATTTCACACAGCGCCATCTAGCCCCAAACTAAGCAAAGCTTGTACTATGGAAACTAGATAGCTGATATAAATACTTCAGTACTTTTTTTGAAAATAACACATACAATATACAGAAAACACCCTGACTCAACACAAATATTTGAAAAACAACTTAGAAATACCTACTTGTGCTGTGTAGGGATCGAACCCACGACCCTAAATTCTAAATTACTAACGACGAATTCTAAATTATCAAAAACTTCATGCTTAAGTGTTATTTTGATATTGCAGGATGACCTGATGATGCTCATAGACGGAGACGACGCCACCAGCCCCATACACAAGATGCTGATCAGCCTCAATAAGCCCAAGGTGAGAAAACGCAACGTTCCAACGAATAAACTTTTTCCAAGACCCTTTACCGTCCAAATCATGGACTAAGTATAAAGGGTGTAAGGGACAGCCCTCCATTACTGATAGGGTAAACTTTTTCCAAGACCCTTTACCGTCCAAATCAGGGACTAAGTATAAAGGGTGTAAGAGACAGCCCTCCATTACTGATAGGGTAAACTTTTTCCAAGACCCTTTACCGTCCAAATCATGGACTAAGTATAAAGGGTGTAAGGGACAGCCCTCCATTACTGATAGGGTAAACTTTTTCCAAGACCCTTTACCGTCCAAATCAGGGACTAAGTATAAAGGGTGTAAGGGACAGCCCTCCATTACTGATAGGGTAAACTTTTTCCAAGACCCTTTACCGTCCAAATCAGGGACTAAGTATAAAGGGTGTAAGGGACAGCCCTCCGAATGCTGATACGTCGCATTCAGCCCATGAAATTGAACAACTTCCCGTAAGAAAATATTTCAGGAAATGTATATTTTTATTACCCATAGAAAATGCAGTGCTGATCGTGATTGGGTATGGGAGGTCGAACTTTTCCGTTCCTGAAATTTGTTCCCAGGGGAAAGTTGTTCAATTTCATGGTCTTATTGAACCCTATCAGTATTCGGAAGGCTGTCCTTTACACCATGTATGTATTGTTTCTATGTCCAGAAAAATCTGCTAAAATGTACCTCAAACTGACAAATGCGTTTCGTTTCCAGATGGCTGAGCTCACACATCTAATAGCGGACTACAAAAACGCCGTACTCAGACCCGGCGGCCCCGGCACGCCACTCATGAACTCTCTCACCCGCAACGGCAGCCACAGGTCTATTCGCAAACCCACCTCCACTCTACCACACTCCAGCCCCTCCACTCTACCGCACACCCACCATCTGAGCCAATCGCATCACACTCATCACACTACTGGACATAATACTTTGAACTCCCACGCGACGACCATGACTCTAGGGTCCGATAGAAACGCGACCTTAACCCTTAGCTCCCATACGTCCACCTTCAACCAGCACGAGGTAAGGGCGCTGTCACACGGACAACCGGACATATTGAAGTCCACCCCGGATCATCACAGGAGCGACAAGAAGCGGTCGCATACCCAAGACAGCGGCGTCGCGTGATCGAAGATGTAATTCGTATTCCAAATTTGGTGTGTCTTAAATGGATTGCTTACGAGTGACTTTAAAAGAGTGATGAACTTTTAAATGGCGGTTTTTTTAACGCGCGAAGGTCCAAAGTGTTGATACCATCCCACCAAATATTAGAGTGCGAATAAACAAAATAATTCTAAATATACCTCATATTTTGTAGCGTAATGATTCAGCCTTTTATATTATTGGCTTGTGTAATAGTTACTTTTTTCAATGTTTAATTTATTTATGGCTCAGAGGTGAAATCATGTTCAGAGAGAATCCTACGAACAACAGTTTAAGAAGGTACGTACAACGCGTCTGATCTGATTTAGATTTGGTCGCACTGAAATACAAAATGCTACTTTAGGAACGAACTGATCAAATTTTCGAGTTACATGGGAATTATTAAACTTACCGACTAGTACATAATGTATATGTTACGCGCCAGTTCAGTATGTTCGAACGATTATTTTAATAAATCTGTTTTTTTACTTATTTTCGAGAATTTCAGCCCTTGACTGCCAAGTTATCCATCCAATGGAGGTTGATAGAGATACAAACAAGCAGCAACACGTAAAAATAAATTCTAGAAGATAAACTCCGTAAGATAAAATATAAGTAAAATGAAAATTACAATTAACAGTTACCACAGAATATATAATAGTACTAACGTACAGAAGAATCACTCCCTAAGAAAAAACATGTTTAGGTATAAATTAATACCTACGCTTGGTATACCCAACCGCTCACAAACAAAATTGAGACTTATGAACGCGCGCGAACACTCAATCTCCCTTGCGCATCGCAGTTTTATGACTGAGCCGCCGGCGAACTCCAAGGGTTATAACTTGTCATCATGTTACTCGTGCACGAAGATTTTTTGTTACTGATTATGTTATATATCTTATTTGTTCACTTAATCTACGGAAGGAATTGTAAGATTTATAAATATTTATAAACCTAAACGAAATTATTAATGACTACTGTTTATATAGAAAAACAATTAATTTTGCTTGTGTCTAACTGTTCTTCGTATCGATTGGGACACCGAGTCGACGACCCGATCTATTTTTTAACGAATAAACGTACTAAAACACAGAAAAAAGTCAAGTAAGTGTGCGCGCGAGCAGCACGTGCGTGCGAACAGTGCGGCGGCTAGCGGTACACTGGCGGTCTGGCGACGACAAGACAAGTGGCAACCCGCGGAGATTAGTCCCCGTAGGGAACCCGCCGGCGGAACATACCTAAACCGTGGAGTGAAACCCCCCTGCAGTTACCTAAAAACAAGAGATCATTTTACACAGAATTAAAATCTAAATGTTTTTTTCTCTAGACAACAAGCCTTGAAAAAGCTGATAGACAGTAAAATCTTTAAAATGATTTATAAGTTAAAAAACGAAAAGTAAAAGTGTAGAAAGTGAGGTCAGTTAATAAACGCTGCGAATAAAAAAACTACAGATGCAACGCAACTGCTCAAATAAATATAATGTGCGAGAAGCAGAGAGAAAAATAACGGATAAAACATACAAGAAAAGCAGGGCGTCGCATCGGGCGTGTTCTGTCCGATCCTTTAACCTAGCCTTAACCCTAGTCTTATAGTGATAAGCAAAGATAGTCATTTGATGGAATGCGTTGTAACTTTTGTCTCATTCGCAAACTGTCAAAGGAGATATAATGGAGAGGAAAAGGAAAACAAATACTACCAGGCCAGACACACTCGTACTATCTAGTTGTCAGTTCTCCTCCCCATTGGCGGACTTAGATATTAAAATCCTAGTATTTACTAACCTAAATGCTACTTATTATCAATTAGGATTCGATGACTTAAAATCTGCTATTAGGTATAGGAATCGAATAGCACAGTAGTTAGTTAATGAAAGGCTTAACCCACTATCAGCAAAGAAAGTCATTCGACAGAATGCGTCGAAATTTTTGGCTTCGGCGCAAACTGTCAAAGAAGATCTAATGGAGAGGAAAAAGAAAACAAATAGTACCAGGCCAGACACACCCGTACTATCTAGTTGTTAGTTTTCGTCCCCATTAAGATCCCATAACCTACTTACTGACCTTAATAATAATACTACTTATTATCAATTAGGTTTCGATGACTTAAGTCTTGTATAATATATTAAAGGATTTGAATAACACATTATTGCTAATGAAACCCTTCGCAAATTTGTTTTTGTTTAAGTACTTTGCGTGTTTGCGTGTTCAAATCTGAGTGAGATCAGTTTACCGTGTCTTCACTCTGTTGTACTTTCACTCAGCCTTCACTGTTTTTTCTAGGGTTCCCTCTTTTCTCTGAGAGTTTGATCGCTAATTCCGTGTTTATAAAATAGTTCGTATGAATGTTTCTACGCCGATGTCTGTTTTATATTTGGGTAGCTATTTATACAGTATGTGCAGGGTATATATTGCTATGTAGGAGATACCCTAGTGATAGATACGCAACTTTACTACGAATAATTAATTCTTTTAACACGAATCTCACACGGCCCTCTTTATAGTTCGTTATAGTTCGATAAATTATTTTAATAAGTTTAAGCTTAAGCGGCCCTTTTATGAAATAAGTTTAGTTATTTGTCACTATTGAAAAGTCTCTATTTCTCTTATTTAAATTATTTTCTTGTATTTAATAATCAAAACAATTACATACACACACAACATCACAATTTTGACAAGTTATATTATTATCGGGCCAAAACCGACTGATCTTCAACGAATATTTCAAAAATGTTGTAGTAAACTGTGTGCTTCTATATGATTTGAATACTTTATGTCAAGTACCAAAACTAGCTATTTATTTTCGTTACCTGCTTACTATACCAAGAGATTATTAGTTTAGTTTGCTATTTTACAAGACGTAATTTACGCGACTTGATCTGAGATTGTATGTATAAGTTGGTACTCATATTTGAAGAAAATTCGACATCTTGATGGCTAATATTTAATTTTAGAAGTCTATGAAACATCCAATAAAACAGAACATCTTCTAAGGTGCCTATAAGTTTAAAGATGTCGCTTTTCTTCAAGTTTTCAATATGGGAACATCAAACGCTGGTTAGAAGTAGCTTTCTAAATTGTAGGTATTGTCCATAACTTGATTTAAGTAAGTGTAATATTTTGACCAATTGCTTTTAAAATAGCCAACTTGACACGGACTGTCAGATGTAGACCAAATTCTAGCATAAGGTGCTAATACCTTATTAATTTTGATAGGTGTACTAGAAATGTGGTCGCTTTTTTATAGGTCAAACAGTTTTGTGGCTATTTAAGGCCAACTAGAATTCACTGTCTGACTAGAATTTTTTCAGCAAATTCTAGAATGAACTCATTTTATGAAACTATTGAATTTATAGAATGTAAATTTAGGATGTATATTATGAGATGTGCGTGTATCAAGGCGTGTATTGAATGTGTGTATTGAAATTGAAATTTATGATAATATTTCATAAAATGAGATTCGTAATTGGTGGCAGTCCGATTGGCTAAACTCACGGAGCAGAAAGAAAGCTTTCTTTCTGCTCCGTGGCTAAACTATTATTAATTAGTATAAATAAGGAAAATTGGTTTTATGGCAAATGTTAAAGTTTGAATGAACTCATACAACTAAATTGATTGAAATCTACATAACGTACTACAAGAAATGTATTCGTTTAGCGCTGAAACCTAATGAACCGTTTGTAAGTTCTATGTACTTTTTGATACCAGGGTTCATTGGGTTTTTCGTCGACTCGGTGTCTTACACGATGTGATGATGAATGATTTCATTCAATTCATATCTTTGCCACGTGTATCAATCGCTGTATTAGTAAAATATTACATCTGGATTGCACTTTTTGCATAACACTTAACTGTTATTAATCGTGTACAGATTCATGTATATTTTACATTAAAATTTACGAATTTCTTTAATATTAAGTGATTTTTTGAAATGATTAATTTTGTATAGGGAATCGATAATTTATTTTGAATGTAATTTATTCGTTTGTTTTGCAATTGGTTGTTTGTATAATTTGATTTTGATTCTCGGCATTATTTTTGATGATCTTTTGTTACGGCCTAGCTTGAAAAACTAATCTGTACCTACGGCCTAAAATTTTGTATTTTGTGAATTAAAATTTTTGTTTGACGATGCGAGAATAAAAATGTGTATTAATAAAACGAATCTTTTATTATATCTTGCATTATAATTATACAAAATAAATTACCACTAACTTATCTTACGATGCTACAATACAATGTCACGTTCACACAATGGCAGGGAAATAGTAAGTGAAGTGGGCAGCGCGAGCATGTAAACAGGACACTCGCGCTGCTACTGCTTTCCGTGCTCCCGCTGGTGTCGACTCTTTGTGCACGAGTCAAAGAAATGGCAACACGAGTGAAATGTATTGGTATCTCGCTCACTCGTTTTGCTGTCAGAAGTGAATAACAGCAGTGTGTGCACATTTACTCGCGTTGATACTTCCGCGGTAGTATTTCGGGGCAATGTTCGCGCATAGTGTGAACGTGACACAAGATACAAATTAATATTATCTAATGTAATGAGTGATGGACTCACTCACTCACTCACTCCTAGAGTTCGGCCGTGGGTCCAAGACATGGTTTTGCGGGTGTATTCCTGTAGTCCCCGTTGAGGGTGGGGCAAGTTGTGAAAGACGGTGGGGCAAGACGTGGCAGGTGGGGAAAGTCGTGGCAGAGTGTGAGACAGTACCTAACCATAATCATAACCTTACTAAACCCTCACCTACCCTCAACATACGCTCACCGGGGACTATGGGAATACGTACCGTTTTGCGCCGTGTATGTCTTAAAAAATCGGTACCGAGCTGAATTTAGCTTTACGGTGCGTCAGTTTCCAACATAAAATTTCGCAAAACCGTTTCTTGGATATCAAGGGTCGAATTATAGTGAGCGGCCAGGTGGTTATGATACTACAGGCTACAAGTCTACAGGTAAAATTCTTAGTACATTACGTAGCCAGTTTATATTCTGGTATCATAATGGCTAAACGACTACGCAATAAACATCGAATATCACCTGTAAAATTGTGTAGCCTGTGGTTTGACAATATGTGGTACAGGCCGTTTTCCGAGAGATTACAAAGACATCGTAACGATTTTTACGAATGAATTGAGAAAATTAATGTGTAAATAATATGCAGTATAATTCGTTCCAATAACATCCTTGTAAGTTCGCGACAAATGGTCTGGCGCCGCAGCGGCCGAGCCGCTATATAAAGTGTGTAAGGGACTCCGAACACTTACTTCTCTCTGAACAACTTGCCATGAAGAAATATTTCAGGAAACGCATAAAAAAAACTGTTCTTGATTTTGTATGAGAAGTCAATTTTATGCCGTGTGATGCCGGCTTATAATAGCATCACCCCATTTCTTACCCTTGGAAGTCGTAAGAGGGGACTAAGGGACTCCAGGGTGTGTATTGCAATTTTAGGCGATGGGCTGACGACCTGTCACTATGGCGATGCACAATTTTCCGAATGACCCTCAAATATTTGTCAGACGTGGCGTAAATGTCCGTTTTGCGGCCGTTTGCGCTCTGCCTACCCCGCAAGGGATATAGGCGTGATGTGTGTGTGTGTGTGTGTGTCAATTCTTTTTGTCTTTATCTGATATATGTTCCCAGAGTAAAGTTGTTCAGTTGGCCTGCTTGCACCCTATCAATATTCGGAGGGCTGTCTCTCACACCCCGTTTATTTCGACCCTAGATATTAAGCCCTTAAAAAATATACTATGTGAAGTAATTAGTGTCGAAGACAACGTTCTAATCGCCACGGTTGCTCTATATTTTTGGATTGTGACGACAATCTCTATGAATTTGACAAAGAAAAAAGGTTTCTGGGGACCCTTCGGAACCCTATCAGCAGGTCAGTACCTACCTGTCTTATTGTAATAGCAATTTAACTAAAAACCATTTCTTCCAACTTCACGTTAAGTGCGTTCAGGATGGATTCTGTATCGTAAGGAACATCTGTGAACAAAAATAGTAATGAGGAAAACTGCATACGAGATAGGATAACAAGGAGTGCTATAGAAACCTATCAGCTGGGCCTTGGGAGTCCGCGAAAGCTACATATCGATGATGGCTTACACACAGACCGCAAGATTGCAGCGGCACTGTAGCTCTACCTTCAAAGATCATATACGTACCTACCAGCCGCAAGGCAACGGTGTCACCGCGAGCAATGTGAAAGTCAAAATGCAATTTTGCATAGATAAAATAAACTTCGGTTGTACCGCATTGCACAAAACGCAACGCTGCGTAATCTCTTTGGACTTATTAACTCATAATTATATATACAGAGTGCAAGGGACAACCCTCGAATACTGGTAGGCTGCATTCAGACCATGAAACTGAACAATTTCCCATAAAAATATTTCAGGAAACCTTAATCAATATTTGACTTCCCATAGTAAATGCAGACAGCTGATTGTGATTTTGTATAGGAGGTCATATGTTTCTAGGTGAAAGTTGTTCAGTTTCATGGTCTGAAAAGTTTGAATGCACCTTATCAGTACTCGGAGGGCTCTCCCTGACATCCTGTATAGGGTAAAATTTTATTAGTGACCGATAGCGAAAACTCAAGACGGACTGGTGATAAGGAACAACTTTTCCCAAGGAACATAGGGTAAAATAAGAAAATAAATTTAGACCTCTTATACATATTTGCCAATATGCTGATTTAAGTTACTATGGAAACTCATAATCTTTTTGTCATATTTCAACCTATGTTCTTTGGGAAAAAATTACCAATGTACCACCAAGTCCGTCTTGAGATTTCGCTATCGGTCCATAGTAAATTTTTACCCAATAGAAAAAACACTATAGAAGGAAGGTGTACGAAGAAGAACTTACGAATATCGAGCCACTGTGTCATATCGTATCCTGACTCTTTCCTCGACGCAAGGATGCATTCCCGCAGCGCGTGAGTGATCACATTCGCAGTGCAAATGCCCATCTCGCCTACAGCTGGAACATAATATTGCATTGGATTAGGGCTAAAACCGCGTTGCTTTGTCGCCGAGACCAAACGTTACAATAGTGGTACTAGTATTTGTCAAACGAGCTACTTTTTAAAACGATGTTTTGTATGAAATTCTGATGTTTTGACTATTCAAGTTGACGTCAAAATATTAACTTTTAAACGGCTTCTTACTTTAATAAATCTTATCTTACATACCTATTTTGAAAATCGGTAAACGAGACCTTTTCTACGTTTGAACACTGATTTTAAATATTCAAGTCCTGCATTTTACCCAGAACAACTCTATTTGGTATTGTGTCGCCGGCAAAGTTAGCGTTTCGTTGTAGGGCATAGATAAATGTAGACTAGTTATCAAGGTATATTAGGAACTTACCTTTCGAACCAAGCACTCCTTTCTTATTTTTCTCATTGCGTCTAAATTTGACTCTGAAATCTGCAGGAATATCTAGACCTAATGGCACGTGGTAGTTGAGGGATCTATTAGTTAACAATTTGCCGGTTTTTTCATCATAAACTAGCTTTTCTGTTGTAAAGTATCCTAAACCCTGGACAAATGCTCCTTCGACCTGAAAGTTATTACTATGAACTTCTTCCAAAGATATGTGCAAATAGGTATTATGACTGCATCAAAAATAAATTTGGTTGATTTTAGCTATATGTTAAGCAGTTTTTAAAGGCCAACAGTAAGGCAATACAATGAGGTCAATTCGGGATTTAAATTTTCCTTACTTGCCTTAAATTAGTGCTGTCACTTTCCGTCAAATAGGTTTAGAAAAGGCTAGAAGATATCTAAGTCCTGTCATTTTTAAAAACGTCAAGGGTTTTTTCACCTTTCCTAGTCAATTTAGTCGCCATTGTTTTGATTGTCGCCTTATTTTGACAAATAACACGTATTTTACATGAAATTATAAGACATGACAGGACTAAAATATCTCCTATCCTTTTCTAAACCTATTTAACGGAAAATGACAGCACTAATTTAAGGCAAGTAAGGAGAATGTACATCCCGAATTGTGGCCAATATCAATTAGCCATATTAGGCAGCTGACATTTCCATACTGAAAGAGATGTCAACAAAGGAAAATGGACTCTGTGCCTATCTAGTATAAGCAGACTTATTGGTATGGCCTATCTGTATATACGTACCTGACCAACATCTACGGTGGGATTAGTACTTAATCCAACATCTTCAAGTATATCAGTTCTTAGTATTTCGTATCTTCCAGTCAGAGCATCAAGCTCAGTTTCCAAAATTGTAACTGAATAAGCATTGTAATTAGACAAATCCTTTTCTTTATCAGTCATCATATAGGACGCTGTTAGATCGATCAATTCTTCCCCTGCCTTTTTAATAAGTTCCTTCCAAGTCGGATCAGTCATTTTATCTTTGATAGGTTGCAATCTTTGCTTTAATGTATCACAAGCCCTTATTATGGAATAGCAAACGGCTTCGCTAACGATACTTGATCCGGAGAAAACGTTATTTGCACATACAAAAGAGTACATAGGTAAGACTGAGACGTCCTCCAAAGGTATCCCAAGTTCATAGGCGCAAACCTGCTGAGCCTTCGTGTTGACACCTTGCCCCATTTCCGCACCTCCGGAAGTAACTGTCACTGTTCCATCACCCCTGTAAATTGAAACCATAGCAGAGTAGTTCCCGTAATATATAACTGGAAATGACATCACTGCAATTTTGATTGCTCTTTTCTTCCAACGATTGGCTTGGTTGAACTTCTCGATTTCATCTACACGATTGTCGTAGTCGCAATCCTTTTTGTATTCTTCTATAAGTTGTGGTAGATCATTATCTTCAGTTCTCATGTTGGCTAATCTGACAGCAGTTGCGTCTTTGCCCACGGTAAAAGCAATGTGTTCCATTATCTGTTCTATGCAAGCCATACCTTCAGATGTGCCTGTAATGAAGGAGTGGAACTATTTATTGATTCTTTATTTGATAGGATATTTTAATTTATACATTTTATTTTCATAAATACCTGGAGCCCTTGCAAAAGTGTTTGATGGTAGATCAGTTATAACAGAAGCAGTTTGTAAACTAAAGAAATCTTTATTGTAGCAGTTCGGAAATCCTCCAGCTGTGTACGACAAAATATTATCGTTCTGTGAACATCCAAAGTCCTCTATCAACGTTGCATTCAAGTATTGAATTTTCCCGTTGTCGTCTACTCCAACCTAAAAATGAATATAATACTAATTGTTTTTTTCGAGATTTATTTTTTAAACTTTAGTTATTTTTATCAAAAGCAATTCAATACCTCATAATCACACTGGCAAGGCAATCTTTTGCCAGCAATAGTCAAATTTGTTTGTATAGGCAGAATAAAACGAGTTGGCCGATCTAGCTTAGAAGCGATGAGAGCGCATGCAGTTACGCCTTGACTTTGCCGACTGATTTTACCGCCGAAGCCCCCGCCTAAGCGACGGTTGTACACCATGACCCTGAAAGAACATTTTTAATAAATGGTCACCACTATACCTACATGGCTAAAAGTATACTTTCTCTAATGTGATTATTTCAGTCGTCTGTATGTGATTGAATCACATAAGAACCACCGCAAATAGCTTCTACAAAAACAAAGCCAATCTTTATACATTTTGCATGTCTAGGCAGCGTAGATGTAGCATTACTTTCATAAACAAACTTTGGTCAATGGAAAAAAGATGTAACGTGCACTGTGTAAAAATTACATAGGTGCAATAAATCGTCGTGAAACAGTTCCTTAGAAGTATGGTGTGTGTTAAAACAAGATTAGGCAAAAAGATCATAGATTTCACATTAGGGATGGGAATTAGGTTTTCTTTTAGATTTTACTTACTTGCTTTCACTAATTCCTAAACATTTCGCAATGGAGGTTTGTGTCAGATCAAGCCATTGCGACGAATCGTACACTTCCAGTCCTTTGTCAACAGGCACTACTACTGATGTTATTGGCTCCAAATAGTAATGATACTGAGCTTCTATTTGGTAGGTGCCTTTTATTACTTTTGTTGTATTAACACCCCTTCCTTTCGGTTTTATAATGGTGTCATCTGCAGTACTTGGTTGATACCGAGTGCTATCTTTCTTAGCTTCATCTATGGTTAAAACTGGAGGTTTCGTGCTGATATTTTTGTAAATAACATTAACCTTCTTAGCAGCTGATGCAGCAAGTGCTTCTGATGCAGCAACTACAATGGCGACAGGTTGTCCGTAAAATTTAATGTCCGTTGTGGCAAGAAGTTCTTCGTCTTCTACAAGAAGTTGTAAGCCAATTGGAGTGAAAGTGTTTTTGCCTGGAATATCTTTAGCTGTATATAATGCCAGCACCCCTTCTATGTTCTGTAGAAATAAATAGTAGAATTAGCTGGGTATGTCTACTGTTTTCACTATACTCACCTTATTTATTCTAGAATAATTCGTGAACTTACCAAAACATCTGTAGCAATTTCAGCAATCTGTCCGCTATGTACAGTCGACAAAACGAATGCTCCAAAGACCTCTCTTGGTAACGGAAGAATATCGTTTGCATACTGTGCTTCTCCAGAACTTTGTATGATGGCCTCGTATTTTGGTACTGGTTCATTCAGAGGATACAGAGATTTATCGGTTTGGAAATTTTGGGAGCCCTTGGATAGAGGACGATTGAGAAGCTCTCCTCCAGATTTAATTCGAGGAGAAGCTGTTCCTGGAGGACTGATGTTCAGTACAAACTGTGTAAAGATTAATAAAATGATTGTACAGGTAATTATAAAAAATAAATGAATGCAGGTAGGTGATTGATCTGGTAAAGTATTTTGTATAGACCGAATTATTTAACTAGTCAATAAATTCCATTCATTCATTTCATATTTTGTTTGTTAGTTGTTTTCAACTGTTTAATTACTTATTTTTATTAATATAAAATTATTTACCTTATAAAAAAGTCCGATTGCGAGTTTCTTTCTACACTCGGGAGATGGTTCCCCAGCCTTTGCCTCTGGGATAATCTCTTCACTCAATATTTTGATAGCACCCTGAAGAGTTTCATTTGTGAATAGTTTCTTCCCTTTCAAATAGTTTTCAGTTGCAGCGGCGTGATTGAATTCAGCACTAATGTGACCATATACAATGTTGATATCAGCAACTACATCATTGGCATCCAGTTTCAGAAGAAATGCTGCGTTCACTATTGCCAACGCATTTTGGTGTCTAGGCATTATCTAAAAATCATAATATTTTTTCTATATATGTTAACATACCTTCTTGGGAACTTTGTTCTCTAGCTTTCAATTGGTTTTCGGTTATTGTGGGTATGCTTTGGAAAAATTACTTAGTTAAATAGATAATCACCTTGTAACTTCTAAAAACGTGAGATTTGCTCATCGGTGGCAATTCGATATTCAATATCAACACTCCTTGCATATCATATTTTAGGAAGTCCAGCATGGTCAGAGTAGTGTTAATGCCGCCCTTTTGACCTGTAGAAATAATTTTTATAATCAATTATAACAATTTACGTACAGTCTGAAAGAGTGAAAGTTTAGTAAGATTACTTACGGACAGTCATTGTGGCACCAATAGCAGTGAACAGTAAGAACAAATCAGATGCGTAAGAAGGCATCATGTGCTTTGCCATAAGATTTCCAGCTAACGATCCAATCTGAAAAATGAATATATATATATATTTACATCTGTATGATCTACTTATTCAAATATTTCTTGTATAATAACAATAGCACTCAATCGTTAATCACGTTATTGCAAAAAAGTTAGATTTGATGTTGACAACTTAGACAATTTGTGTGACTTTCACGGATATTTACAAAACAATTTGAAGGTAAGAAACCGCTATGAATAGTGTGTTTGATACTTGCCTTTCTGACGGGAATATGAGCAATAAGCTCTAAATGTTTTGCGAACTCATTGAGGTACCCAAATTCATTGTATTTTGTTGAAGCTGCATCCGTAAAGATGGTAATACAATCTTCTATAGATACATTTGCTCCGAGTACCAGGTTTTGGTCAAATGAAAACGATTTCAACAATTTTATATCGCTTATGTCAATTAATACTCGTGGATATTCAAAGTTCTCGAAGATACCTGAAAACACAACATTTGTCTTAGAATATAAGGACCAATTAAGAAAATGGCGATTTATAAAAGAGTAAAAAAAAAGAAGTCGACCTGAGGAGTGACCGACGATCTTGTTTGTACTCGTAGGTGAGTAAGTTAAGTACTTTTATGTTAAAAAAATGTTTGTCGCTAACTGCTTACCTTTTGCAGTATTTCCATCCACAAGCATATACGATTCAACGCCACATTTATTAAGTACGCTAAAAATCTCATCTATGCTGTAAACTTTGTAAAACTGACTATTACCAAAGTTCAATTCGATAATCGCATCTTCTTCGAGTTTTAAATTACTAACGACGCTCCAATCACTATCCGAACTCTTTACTGAACATTTTCTTTCACATATTTTCTTGGTTTTATCACAGAAGAGGTCCTCCATATCTTGGACTTTCTTGCAGAGTGATGGGCTGCTATCAATCGCAAAGGATTTGACTGTGTCCATGATGGGTCTGAATCCAGTGCATCGACAAGTATTGCTACCAAAAGCTTTTTCCATCTGAGCCATCGTGAGGTTCTTGTCTCTCAAGCTGTTAGGAAAGGACATGTTTAAAGTTATTGTCATTGTTTTCAATTATTATAAAGAAAGTATCATTATGTTCTTTCCATTTGAAATCAATTGTGACATGCATTTCTTAAAATTACATACATACATACATACATATATCACGCCTTTATCCCTTGCGGGGTAGGCAGAGCATAAACGGCCGAAAAAACGGACATTAACGCCACGTCTGACAAACGTTTGAGGTTCATTCGGAAAATTGTGTATCGCCATAGTGACAGGTTGTCAGCCCATCGCCTAGAATTGCTATACACACCCTCGAGTCCCTTCGTCGCCTCTTACGACTCCCACGGGTAAGAAATGGAGTGATGCTATTCTAAGCCATCACACGGCAAAAATAAAATTTCTTAAAATTGTTAGATATTTTATCGTAAGAGCATTCTATTATGTATAAACAGTGAAAGTAAACAGTAAAATGTCGCAAAAATTTTAATTTGCGAACAATCGTGAAGTAAAATTTATTGCATTAATTTATTTCCTTTTTAAGTATTTTTTCATGAACACCATAATAGTTATGACTGGAAAAAGTATCTTTAGAATTGAGTTGTACCATATTCCTAAACCATTTTAGAAATTCGGCCAAAATACTACAAATGTATCGACTTACTAGACTTGTTTAGGAAGATAGTACGATAAAGTCTACGATTTCCTATGTCTGCCTTATTACCGTGACATATACCTATTTTCAAAAGTAGGTACCTACCTACATTACCCACTGGTAACAATCTCATGTAAAATCTATTTACACCATTAAAGACAATCTTATTTATAGGGATTCAATCGTAAAAGTGTATAATATGCCTGTATGCACCTGTTCAAATGCATGATCCACCCGGGGGTGCAGTACCCACATTGAGTGGCGTTGAACGCCGCGACCCGCTTCTGGATGTCATCGTATCCATCCCGCCGGTTTCCGAGACCCTCAATCGTGGTGATCTCCCAACCATTACAGGAGAATACCAACACCAAGCACTGTAAGTTTAAAATTATAGAAAACCAATGAAATAAAAACAAATTGGGTTAAATAATACATACACATATCAAGCCTTTATCCCGGTGCCGTGTGATGCCGGCTTAGAATAGTATCACCCCATTTCTTTTCCGTGGGAGTCCTAAGAGGCGACTGAGGGACTTGAGGGTATGTATTGAAATTTTAGACAATGTGCTGACAACCTGTCACTATAGCGATACACAATTTTCCGAATGACCCTCAAATATATCGTCCCTCCCATCACAAACTGACTCAACTAGCATTCAGTAAAATGTTCAGGGCAACCCTTTTACGGTTTTGGGTTTCGAATTCCACTCCATAACTTTTGATTAGCGCGTGCTATCAGAAAATTAAAAATATATTTATGTTGAAAAAAAAATCTAGTTTTTTAATTTATTAACCGCTATTATTAAATATTTACATTTCTTAATGATTTTTATGACCGAAACAGATGTGACACTTTGTCATAACTTTGTTTTTCTTAGTACGGATAGAATTTGTAGTTAAGTCGATCTTTTCTAGTAGATTAACAGATTTTCCCGGGATAACTGAAAGTGAAACTAAAATTAAATAAATACTTATAGTTAGTTCAGAATTTCCTGATTGTTTATCGTTTTTTTACATTTATCTTTATTAATCACTAATTTAATTGAGACATATTAGCTTTTCTTTCAAACAGGAATATCGAAACTAGTAGTTCAATAATAACTCAGTATAGGTACCTTATCACTTTTATTGGTAGTCCCTATAAAACAACCAAAAAATTTTTCTTCTTACAAACAAAACTAATCACTTCTTATTTTCAGATAAGAACGGCTTACTTTTTAATTATTAAAAAGAAATAAGAACTATGTAAAAGTCTCAACATCAATGAAAACTACTAAGTACCATGTAAGAGCCACAAAATTAGTAAAAATTACTGAGTATTATCTAACAGTCTCAAAATTAATAAAAACTACCAAGAAAAATGTTACCTACAATCTCAAATTTGTAAAAACTTTTAAGTACAATGTAACAGTATCAAGATAAATAAAAACTACTATTTATCAGTCTCAACATCAGTAAAAACTTCTGGGTGCTAGTAAATCTTAAAAATTTTAAACCTGTAACTGACTACTTCAGGAGGCACTTTCGGAAAAGGCGAACAGATAAGAAGTCTTAACTTTCAAGGGAGACGTTGGACCTGATGCGAATTAGATGGGAAACACTAGAGGATGCTTTGCCAGATCCCCAGTCACTTAACAAAAAGATCCAAAGTATGGTGAGACGTGACCTCCGAAGCTAGGACACTCGCCTCATAAAGGAGGCGATTGAGAAAAATCGGGGGTCGAAAGTCTTTACCAAGAAACTGGGAAGGAGTCATCTAGCAAAGCTAACTACCTCGAATGGTGTAACTGTCACATCAGTTCCAGAGATTCTCGCTGAAGTTGAGGACTTCTACGGAAATCTGTATGTAATCTGTATGTATCTGTATGCGCAGAAACCTCCACCTGACGCGACCACAGACCCCAGAGCTCCACTCTCTCGCCACTTTACAGACGATCTCCCGGACGTGGATGTACCTAAACGAAATCGGGGCGGCTCTTAAACAGCTTAAGAATGGAAAGGCTCCCGGTTAAGACGGAGTGGCCTCTGAGATACTTAAGGCTGGTGGAAAACCTATCCTGGAGGAGCTGAAAAGGCTATTTATTCAACTCTGTTATAGTCAATGGGACAACCCCGAAGGCATAGAGCAGAGATGTTGTGGTATTGTTTTTCAAGAAAGGAGATTAAACGCTCCTCAAAACTATAGGCCGATCACACTTCTGAGCCACGACTATAAGCTGTTCTCGTTACGAATCGTTTGGCATTAAGATTTGACGACTTCCATACACCGCGGAACAAACCGGGTTTCGTCAAGGCTTCAGCACCTTGGACCACATCCATACTGTACGGCAGGTTATGCAGAAGTCAGAGGAGTATAACATAGCGCTGTGTATGGCCTTTGTGGACTACGAAAAAGCCTTTGACTCCATCGAAACCTGGGCTGTTTTGGAGTCCTTGCAGCGGTGCCAAGTAGATTGGCGATATGTGGAGGTGCTAAGAAGCCTCTATCAAATGGCAACGATATCCGTTTAAGTACGAAACCACCACTGTGTACCATGCACTGGTAGAATCGTACATAAGTTACAGCTTGAGTGTGTATGGTAGGACATTTACTTCATACTTGGATCAAGTTAAATCAATTCAGATAAGATTTTTAAAGATGCTAGTTAGTAGTGAAACTAAACACAAATGCAAGTATTACTACGAACAGCTGTACCAGGTGTGTGGGATATCGCCGGTGCATGAGAAAGTTAAATATCTGATAGCTTTAAAACAATGCAACTGCGATTACTATAAAATATTGAAACCACTAGTAGATCACTTAGGGCCGATAAGAGACGGGAGTATATTGAACCAAGGAGCTGTAATTATTACGGAGAAAGAACCCTTCGCTTTGTTATACCTAGGCTATATAATATACTTAATGAAAGTATAAGTAAGCCTATCCTTAAAACAAAACTTAAAAAGAAATTACTTGAGGAGAGTGTACAGCTGTACAGCTGGGCTGGGCAGCATTTGGGAATCATATTTTGGAATCACCCTTGCCACAATGCCTCAAGACCAAGGTGTTCGATCAGTGCGTCTTACCAGTCATGATCTATGGAGCCGAGACGTGGAACCTGACAGTTAAACTGGCCCACCGGTTACAAATGTCACTCAGAGAGCTATGGAAAGGTCTATGCTCGGTATCTCTGTAATGGATAAAATCCGGAATGAGACTATCCACAAAAGACCAAGTAACAGAAGTGGCAGTGGGCTGGGCACATCTGTCATAGAATCGACGGACGGTGGAGTAAATGGGTTCTTGAGTGGAAGCCACGCCTCGGCAGGTGGACCGATGACTTAAAAAAGGCGGCTGGTAGCGACTGGATGGCGAAAACGGGGATCGTGCCCTATGGCGTACCCTGGTGGAGGCCTACGTCCAGCAGTGGACTACAATCGGCTGATGTAGATGTAACTGACTAGTTAGCGGCGCTCAGTAGTGGCTTTCCCCGCTACTGTATTAAATTCAGGCCGTAATGATTCTTATGAATTAGTAGATAACAAGTAGTTTTTCATAGTTAACTTATTTTAAATAGTCTCAAATGCTTGAAACTGAAATAATATTACACCACTAAATGACTTAAGTTACATACGTCTCTGATAAGAGAGAATAAAAAAATATTTTTTATCGTTACTAATAGTCGTATGATATTTACGTCATTTAGTAAAAATAATAATAAATGATTTTGTAGATGCGACATTTCTAAATATGGTATATCTCAAGAACGGTAATACTGAGAGGTGCGACACTTTGTGACATTATAAAGCATAAAAAATCATATACGTCGGTAGTCTTAACTCAGTTACGCCCTTTATGTCAGTTAAGGCAGTTTGTAATGCGAGGGACGATATGTCAGACGTGGCGTTTTTGCCGACGTTTACGCTCTGCCTGCCCCGCAAGGGATAGAAGGCGTGATATGTGTATGTTATGTATGTACATATCAAGCCTTTATCCATAATGCAAATCTTTCTTTGCTTGAAATAGTGTATTATAAAACGATGGTAAGATTAAAAACATTGTAATAGACATGAAACCCTTGAGTCCCTTCATCGACTCTTATGACACCCATGGAAAAGAAAGGGGGTGATGCTATTATAATCCGGCATAAAAAAGAAACTCTGTTGCGTTAGTTATAAATATTTTAAACAGCATTTCTAGGCTTCCTGAAAATAAGTGATGCTTATGGTTGAGGTAGGTTATGGTATTTTTGTTTATTCCATAGGTACATACCTTATCTACACTAGTATTAGTTGATTTTTGTTTTTAGTAATTAGTTTTTTTTTGCTATTGAATATTTAGTCAAATTAGACAAGTTAATGTAATAAGGAATGACTCGTAAGATAAAATTGGTCATGTAAATAATAAGGTTTTATCTTCGTAACTATATATAAACCCATTATTAACTAACAAACAACAAAGAGTTGTCACGTGCTTCTTTAGGCTGAATAAAAACTATCAGATGGCACATAAGCTTTATTTTGATGAGGTAGGAAAAACCAGCGGTATCTCTGTAAATATTTATTTAGGTAGGTACACAATAAGTGCGCACTGCATTCTTAAACATAGTTTTATTTTCAGCATAAATATTTGTATAGGTTTTACGTTAAATCAGCGATTATTGCATCACCATAATTATCTACCTGTACACATATCACGTCTTTATCCCTTGTGGGGTAGGCGGAGCGCAAACGGCCGTAAAAGTGGTTATTTACGCCACGTCTGACTAACATGTGAGGGTCATTCAGATCATGTGTATCACCATAGTGGCAGGTAGTCAGCATTGGCAGCAGTAAAACTGAAATACACATGTAACCGTCGAGTCCCTTAATCGCCTCTTACGATACCCACGGGATAGAAATGGGGTGATGCTATTCTAAGCCACCACACGACAATTTTAATTGAATAGGTACTGCATTCTTGTAGTAAAACAATTTGTTTTACTTTCAGTAATATTTGTATAGGTTTTACGTTATTTCAGCGATTATTGCATCATCATATCTATATGTACACATACATACATACAAATATCACGCCTTTATTCCTTGCGGGGTAGGCAGAGCGTTTACAGCCGTAAAAATAAGGGTTTTAAAAGTCGTGTCGTGTCTACCTATGGGTGTCAAAGAAATGACCAAGAGGTAAATCCAAGGAAGGCAACAGCCTGTTGCATTGCCAAACATCTTTTCAAGCGTGGTGAGATGAGTATAGCAAATACCCATGCGGAGCTGTTGATAAAATTTACTTACGGAATTGACAGAATTTTCCGCTGGTCTGCCGCTTGACAGTGATGACGCAGGAGCAGAAGCCACAACCTCATTCATGGCTCATCGCATTGTTGCCAGGAAGACTTGGCTTTACTTACAGAGTTGACTGAGAAAATCTCCATCTTTCCGCTATTCTGCCGCTTGGCCTGGACAGTCACGATGCAGGAACTACATTCTCCTTCATGTCACATCCTTGTTGCAAGAAAGACCACGACCAGCTATAGACTGCGGTGGCTTTAAGTACTTACAGAGTTGACTGAGAATATCTCTATCTTTCCGCTGTTCTGCCGCTTGGCCCGGACAGTCACAATGCAGGAGTCGCAGCCTTCTTCATGGCACATGGCCTTGGTTCCAGGAAGACTTACAGGCTTTTCTTACAGAGTTGTCTGAGAATATCTCCATCTCCAAGTCTGGCGTTTAGCCCTCACTGTATCTATGCACGAGCAGGAGCCACAACCTCCTTCATAGCACAGCTTGTTGCCAGAAAGACCACGTCCAGCCTGCTGTGGCTTTACTTACAGAGTTGACTGAGAATATCTCCATCTTCCCGCTGGTCTGCCGCTTGGCCCGGACAGTGACAATACAGGAGCCACATCCTCCTTCATGGCACATGGCCTTGGTGCCAGGGAGACAGAGGCCATACCGCAGGTAGGCATTGAGGGACGTCTCTCGGGCAATGGAGCTGTCCACTAGAAGAAAATACCAATACTAAATTACTAAAACACATATCACATTGGGGTGGTATGGGATCTACTTCCTAGCGGTCCACCCCGGGCAACGGCAAAACATGCTTGCCTGTGGATAAGTCCGGCTGAACGATCCCACCAAGCGGTGGAAGGCTCCGTAAGGGGCCGCCTGGCTCGCGACCACCATCCTACCGAAGTCTGGCGCCAAGTAGCTTGCTGCGTTCCGTCAGTGTGTGCGAGTGCCAGTGCCTTAACAGGCTTCTTCTGGGTGAGCTCGCTCCATCTTAGACTCTGTCTCTGTCCTATGACCCAGACTGGAGTCAAGAGCAAACCCATATCATTAGTAAAAAAAAAATAAAAAAAAAACAATTATCCAGTAGGATGTTACGGATATATCATAAAACCTCTTTTAATTACTCGGCCTATAAAGGCGGTCCTCCCACTTGTCGTCCGTCGCTGCGTATTTTTAAACGCACCGTAATGTGCTTCTGTCAGACGAAAGGAAATTGCGAATCCCGGTCTTATTCCCATACAAATACAGCTACGTCAAACAACTTGATACATGCATTCGTTACCCACCGTATTTGTATGGCAATCGAATAAGATCGGAATTCGCAAATTTTCTTTCGTCTGATAGACGCACGCGTTACGGTGCGTTTAAAACATGGGACGACAAGTGAGTGCACGGCCTTTGGTGCATTTGACAGATAAATAAAAGATCTTTTACTTGACACCGTGTGATGCCGGCTTATAATAGCATCACCCCATTTCTTACCCGTGGGAATCGTAAGAGGCGACTTAGGGACTCGAGGGTGTGTATTGCAATTTTAGGCGATGGGCTGACAACCTGTCACTTTGGCGATACACAATTTTTAGAATGTCCCTCAAATATTTGTCATACTTGGCGTAAATGTATGTTTTTCCGGCTATTTGCGCTCTGCCTACCCCGCAAGGGATTATAGGCGTGATATATGTATGTATGTATGTATGTTTTACTTGACCGGGCTAACTTTGACCCTGTGGGCAAATTAGGTACCAAGAACAAAGAAAAGGGAGATGTCATGTTAAATGTTGATATTATTATCCAATATCTATGTTCCCATGAGAATTTTGCTGAGATGAGGCATTAAAGGTATTACCCAGATTTAAAGGGCGGGGCACACCGGCTCCGTATCCAGCTCTCGTCCGTAGTCACGCACTTATGACGTTGTAATGTATGGGACTGTATGAGATACGGCACACCGCACGCCGTGCAGCACGGAACGGATACGCAACGCAAGCGGTGTGCCGTTTCTCATACAGTCCCATACAATACAACGTCATAAGTTCGTGCGTGACTACGGACGAGAGCTGGATACGGAACGGATACGGAGCCGGTGTGCCCCGCCCTTAAACCGAATTCACGCCGTGCGAACGAAATCGCGGACATCATCTAGTACTGAATATAAGTTTATTCATGTAGAAATTGCAAAATATCTAAAGATTCTAATATCTAAGTAAGTACATTAATGATTCACAGTCGGAAAAATTTATGAAACAATGTAAATTGAATTTGTAAAGGTACGTAAGTACAGGCATGATTCACGGCCGAAAGAAATACATTGTCTGTTTTAAAGTATCTGCAAACATGCGTGTTTGGAACCAACTGAGTACATATTTTTCTAAAACCAGATACTCTAAGTACCAATGTAAATTGAAATTGAGAAGCCATTATTTTAATGCCGTAGCGTCTCACGAAGGCCAACATTCAAATTACCTCCATTATAAGTAGGTACTTATAAGTAGGTCCCATAGTACAAGCTTGTTTAGATTGTATAAGTTTGCTAGATGGCGCCGTGTGAATTGTCCACGCCGTGCAGCACGGAACGGATACGCAACGCAAGCGGTGTGCCGTTTCTCATACAGTCCCATACAATACAACGTCATAAGTTCGTGCGTGACTACGGACGAGAGCTGGATACGGAACGGATACGGAGCCGGTGTGCCCCGCCCTTAAACCGAATTCACGCCGTGCGAACGAAATCGCGGACATCATCTAGTACTGAATATAAGTTTATTCATGTAGAAATTGCAAAATATCTAAAGATTCTAATATCTAAGTAAGTACATTAATGATTCACAGTCGGAAAAATTTATGAAACAATGTAAATTGAATTTGTAAAGGTACGTAAGTACAGGCATGATTCACGGCCGAAAGAAATACATTGTCTGTTTTAAAGTATCTGCAAACATGCGTGTTTGGAACCAACTGAGTACATATTTTTCTAAAACCAGATACTCTAAGTACCAATGTAAATTGAAATTGAGAAGCCATTATTTTAATGCCGTAGCGTCTCACGAAGGCCAACATTCAAATTACCTCCATTATAAGTAGGTACTTATAAGTAGGTCCCATAGTACAAGCTTGTTTAGATTGTATAAGTTTGCTAGATGGCGCCGTGTGAATTGTCCAGGATATTTATAAGGCCTCATCTACCCCGGCAGCATGTGTATTAGTAACTTTGAACCTTACAACCCTCTCTTTAGGTTGAAAACCTTTGAAAAAACATAATTATCTAACAATAGTGAATAAAACTACTAGGGATACTACAAAGTCGGTCGTTCAGAACCACCCGGTATATATGATGTTCATTTTCACTGGACGCATTTCCGCATTTTACTGTTTTTATTAAAAGAAAATGTCAGGAAATCAGCTTACTTTTATCTTGAGTATCAAGGACACTATTAAAAGTATTTTTTTAATAATTATTTTAGCAGACGAATGATCGAATTATTTAGAATTTTCCTATTTCCTATTTATTTGGTGAATCGCACATGCACCTGCACCGGACGGAAAATATAGCGCTCTGTGACAGTTACCAAATAAGTGACAACCTGTGACAGCCATAATATGTTTATATCCGGTTTATGTATTGGTTTCCTAAATTTTGTGCGTCATAAAATCGGATCAGCAAAACACTGGAAAATAATACCTACAGTACGAGTGAGAGACAACCACATAACGTAAGAAAATGTCCTGTTAAAATTTAGAGCATTTGATCTTTGACATGAAATAGCATATAAGAAAGTATACTTAGTACATGCCCAATTTAAATTATCTAGTTTACAAAGTATCGAAATAATTTTAATGTCATTGGCTTTCTTTCTTTACATTTTTTAAGTTTAATGCAGCTGTCTTGACCCTTTTCACATGCCCTATGGTAGACTGGAACATAACTCCTTTGGCGTCAGGTCCATCCGTGTACATTCGTGTACCTACATAAATTTATGTAAATAAAAATTCATATTTTTTTCTTGAGTTTGCACAACTAAAACAACAAAACAACATACATATATCACGCCTATTATCCCTTGCGGGGTAGGCAGAGCGTAAACGACCGCAAAAACGGACTTTTACGCCACGTCTGACATACATTTGAGGGTCATTGGGAAAACTGTGTATCGCCATAGTAACAGGTTGTCAGCCCATCGTCTATAATTGCAATACACACCCTCGAGTCCCTTAGTCGCCTCTTACGACTCCCATAGGAAAGAAATGGGGTGATGCTATTCTAAACCGGCATCACACGGCAACAATAAAACAATTTTAAACGAAACGTAGGATTTGTAAAATCCAAAACAAACACAACTTAAATTCGTTTAAATTTGTTTTATTATGAAAAATAAATAATTTAGCCCAGTATGCAGTAAAGGTGACAAGGTACTTGACACATGATATTTGACGTCATGGTATTGCTATCGACTTCATCTAGAAGATGAAGATTAAACTAATTATTGTGATGTGGTCCGTATTTGCACCTACCTGAGCATTTTTTTCCATTGACAGTGAATTGTATAGACATGTCGACAGCCCTGCAAGAAGCGTACAGCACTACTGATAACTAACTGACTGTTCTGTAAGTTAGGAAGAAAATTTTTCTGTCTGTTATTACTAGTACAGAGGATTCCAAACTTTTTCGTACTAATACGACGTCAGCTATAAAGGTAGGTGTGTACTTGCGTTGATATACCTACTTAACAATTAGTATATTTTATATTATCTAATGTTATAATTATGAATGGAAGTGACAAGGATATTTGTATGATTAAAGCGTAACGTGAGCATATATTCGAGAAAAACATGATTTTATAAACAGAATCCACGTCACAATCGGACTCTCACAGATGCGGCGGCTCTATCTTTGTCGAAAGAGTATTTGTCATTGCGTAGAATCACACTATTCGACACTCTCTGTAACTTGAAATGAGGGCAATTTATTATGGACAATTTTATTTGGTTTTTCTCCGCGGAACTTTTTCAATGGCGAGAAATCTAATAGAGGATCACAGCCACGTCACGTCACGTTACGTTACGCCTTTCTGCAGTGCGGGGGGCTCGTAGAGACGCGCGGTTTGGGAACCTTCGATTACTGATATTTCAAGGCTTAAGAGATCTACGACATGATAGGTTAATGGGAGTTTTTCTGTTGACAGTTCTGTTGATAGTTCTGAATGTCAAACCAGAGGGCGCTGTGATAAACTGAAATTTTGATGCTTCAATATGTTGTCACAGGTTCCGTTTCACGTTGTGTTTCGTTACAAATTATTTATGATAGTTTGATTAACTACAAAATAAACTTATCGCCTTGCTTTATTTATTGAGTAAACAAATAACTAATAATAAATTCGTGTAGTAAACAAATAACTAATAATAAATTTAGTACAATTCAATAAACACAAAATAAAGAATAACTTATAAAGTGGTACAGTTTTTGTGTAAAGAAACGTTATTTCAATGAAGCTTCATCGCCCTCTACATGACACTCGAGTCGAGAATCCCTAGAAAATTTCCCATTCAGCCGTTTTCCCGGCTTCCAGTAGTTTTCGGCTAAGTTGTTCGCTCCAAATGTGGAATCGTTAAGTAAATTATAAAAAGAGTCAATGTCTTTTCAAAACTTTACTATAAATTCCATCACATATAAATTTGTTAGCATTATAAATATTCAATTGTTATGTCAGTTTATCTTCAAAAATATGAGAGTGAAGTTGTGTGCAAAATCAGGCAAAACAATCCTTGGCAGCAGTTTTTGTCTAGGTCAGTCACAACGTAGTTTATTGATGGATGGATATAAATATTGTCAAAGTGTAGGTACTTTTTTATAAATATTTTAGCGTAAAAAAGACGTTTAGTGAAGTGTACTTTAATATGATCTGGACTTAATAATAAACATTAAAATTTGATGGTCGGATAACTAAATGAAATGATGGGTATTCTCGGTGGGATACTCACAAAAGTTGATATTTATCTCTTTGTGAATTTGTTCCCGGTCTGGTTAGAGCATTGCAAGGTGAACCAACTGATTTTCCGAAAAGAAATGGTTCCGTGCTTCGGAGGGCACGTTAAGCCGTCGGTCCCGGTTGCTGTCTATGATAAGATGATTACTTAGACGGCGGTCGTAACACAATCATGTCAGAGTCAGTTTATAATAAAATTGGAGTTTAGTGCAAAAACTACGATATCTAACGGGCTCACGATATGTTTATATTTTAGTCTGTGCTCAAGTTTTGATACTAATTAATTATCTTAAAGTCAAATATTCGCAAGGTTGGCCAAAAACTGGCTAAATTACCCCACACATTATGTTGTATAATAATTGTAATTTCAATTTGTTTAAACTATGATTAGAGGAACCGGAAAGGTAAATACTAAACACAATTATGTTTTATTACTAAAATAATAAATATTGTTATTTTGTAACATACTCATCCATACATTACTCAACTTTAAAAAAAACTAATCAGTGAACAAATAAGTCTTTGCATCAAGGCTCGAAAGAACTAAAGGATTTTGTCCTGGGATAGGTATAAATATATTAAATTACATCTACTTAATAAAATACATCTTAAACTTAAACCTTACTACTATTTTAGTAAACTAGCAAAATTTTGAAAAGGATTTCATACTGTGACTTTCGCTATCAATGGGTACTAGCGACGGCTGAATTTTGCGAAATAGCTTTGTTCCAAAGAAACCTTGCCTTAGTTTAAAACTAGACTTATTCAACAATACCCTACTCAATATACGTCTTGCACTTCTTTCACATTTATGGGGTTTAAAAACATTTTATTAAAACTCTATATGTTATAATTATAACGAAGAAAATATACATGACAAACGATGTTTAGCACTAGTCCTGACAGTCGAATTCTAATATTCTAATATAGATCTAATATTCTGTAAAACTTTACCTGTCTTTTGGACTTAAAAATATTCGAAACTCCCACCTTCTACTTTTCAATTGCCGGAAAGTTTTCTTAGTTGAATCTCATAATAGTTTATTAAGCGGGCACTATTTATTTTAATTGTTTAACCTTTATAATTTGCTACCCACTTCCATTATTTTTGAAACCTTTAAGCAGGTTTATTTGTCACCGCGTTAAATACATGCTTTAATTATATATTTAGTACGATTGTATGTATTGATTGATGTTTCCGTTCCACCATCATACTAACTATACAGGGTGTAAGGGACGGCGTACCGAAAACTTTGCAGGCATGTTCAGACCATGAAACTGAACAACTTTTACTATTGAGCCTATTTTGGGAAACGTAATCATTTTTTCGACTTTCCATACTAAGTCAGTTGGGGTGGTATGGGATCTACCTCCTAGCGGTCCACCCCGGGCAACGGCAACACAGGCTTGCCTGTGGATAAGTCCGGCTGAACGATCCCACATGCGTGGTGGAAGGCTCCGTAAGGGGCCGCCTGGCTCGCGACCACCATCCCACCGAAGTCTGGCGCCAAGTAGCTTGCTGCGTTCCGTCAGTGTGTGGGAGTGCCAGTGCCTTAACAGGCTTCTTCTGGGTGAGCTCGCTCTATCTTAGACTCTTTCTCTGTCCTATGACCCAGACTAGAGTCAAGAGCAAACCCATCATTAATAAAAAAAAAATAAAAAAAAAAGTTGGCTGATCGGGGGTTTAGTATGGGAGGTCGAATTTTTATCTCGTTTACCAATATGTCCTCCATAGAAAAAGTTGTTCAGTGTCATGGTCTTAACATGCCTGCAAAGTTTTCGGAACACAGTCCCTCACACCCCGTATTTATATGGATGCGTGCAACTCAATCTGCAGTTCATTTAAACAGAGCTTTGGCCAATAATATAGGTGTCTTCTGTTTTCCACTGCTCGCTTCGCTTGCGCAGTAGACGCTGCAGGTCTTCAGATTCCTCGAACTTCTTGTAAGTCTTGTACACCACCAGCACTTGGATACCACAGATTACTGAAAACAAGACACCGTATTCATAATAAACCGTGTGATGCCAGCTTAGAATAGCATCACCCCATTTCTTACCCATGGGTGACGTAAGAGGCGACTAAGGGACTCGAGGGCTAGATGTGTATTGCAATTTTAGGCGATGGGCTGACAACATGTCACTATAGTGATACACAGTTAGTATCTGATTGACCCTTAAACTGTCAGATGTGGTGTTAATATCTGTTTTACGGCCGTTAACGCTCTGCCTACCCCGTAAGAGATATAGGCGTGATTTATGTATGTATTTTTTCATAGTTAAATATTTAATCGTATTGTTACGAAGTTCCGCGACTCAGTGAAGGAGCGGCAAATTAAAATAGAATTATAAGTAAAATTTTGCATTCTTCTATTAATTCGCGTGCATTGTGCTTTTACCTAATTTCATTCATTTACAGGATGTAAGGGACAGCCCTCCGAATACTGATAGGGTAATTGAGACCATGAAACTGAACAACATTTGTCAGGTAACGACAAACATAAAATTACCTCACATACAAAATCAAGATTAGCTCTCTGCGATTACTATGGGAAGTCAAAAAACATTGCGTTTCCCGATATATCTTTTAGTGGGAAGTTGTTCAGTTTCATGATCTTAATGCGCCCTATAAATATTTTGAGGGCTGTCCCTTACACCCTGTATACTCCATCCAAGTGTTCTTTCCAATTTTTTTCTTTTTCAGCAAGACTGTCGTTAAACAAGCTTTAGGGGCTTACTCACTAGTCAAAACAAATGCTTCAACCCGCCTTCCTAGGTACTCGTAGTCACCGTCAAAGAACATCAAAAAGAATCTTGGTACAGAAGCAGCAGTCGAAAGGAATAGAATCACTGTTCCGTAGAACAAACACGACTTCAGCAGACGGACGCTTGTCTATGGATTAAAACGAAGCAGGTAAGTGTAAGAATATTTACTTGTATTTCAGAATGCAAATAGAGAAAAGTGAGGTAAATTATATCAAAAATTACTACGGTAACTTAAATAAGTTAGATATGTCAACAAACTCACAAAATATTCTTGGTAATCACAAAAATTTAACCTTATTTCAATGCTAGCGAGATCATTCCACCTTGACTTAAGACCTATTTAAATACCTACATATAAGGTGTAAAAAAATTAGCTGAGAATATTTTAAGGGGTGAACCAGTACGTGAAACTGAACAACTTTCCCCAAGGAACATAGGTCGAAATATGAAAAAATAATTTGACCCTCCCATACTTAGTGTGTTACCCGGCCGGGATAATTTGTATGGGAGGGCAATTTTTTTTTTCATATTTCGATCTATGTTTCTTGGGGAAAGTTGTTCAGTTTCACGTACTGGTTCACTCCTTAAAATATTCTCAGCAAATTTTTTTACACCATGTATATACGGGGTGTAAGGGACCTTCCTCCGAATACTGATAAAGTGAATGCAGACCATGAAACTGAACAAATTTTCCTTAGAAACAAATGTCAGGAAACAACCTTCGTTCATCTACTTCCCATACAAATTCACAGTCATGTGCTGTTTTTTTAATTGGAAGGTGTTCAGTTTCATGGTCTGAATGCATTCGTCTGAATATCATTTATCGGAGGACTGTCCCTTACTTCCTGTATATATATATTTAAAACTATGAGTGCTAGAGTCTTTGCGGAAAGAGAATAGTGAACTAATCATGTTCATAGTTTGCTATGACATTTCTTATACTGGCACACAGAGGCACCCTCAATTTCCACGCTCATTCTCTTTCCGCACAAACTACATTTTTTTATCTACTTTCTATAGTCACTACATGCATGTTTATTGTTACAATTATTTTCATTTATATTATTAACCCCTTTCAACGCAAAACTATCTCGAAACAGGAACAAGCTTTTTTTTTAATAGCTTTGTTCCAAAGAAACCTTGCCTAAGTTTAACAAGACCTATTCAACGATACCCTACTCAATGTAGGAGGCGGAAAAAATTACACGTCTTTCACTTGAATGGGGTCTAAGGACATTTTATTATATTTTTTGTAGACATTTTTAAATTTGCTTCAATCTTCAATATGATCTACCTCCTTACTAAAGTTCATGTTAATAGACGAAGTTATTAAGACGGACGTACAGACAAAATGAGTTGGTGTTATGATAAGGGTTTGTAAAAGACCATGAAAGCCTAAAAAGAAAACCTTTACAAAGGCTGTCCTGTACATCGTCCCACTAAATGTATTTTTTTTGTTACCGTCTCCTTCTTTCTTCAAATTTAAGAGTGAAATTCTTGTAAGTGGAGTACGTGGCTATAAAGCTTTGAACCGGGATTCCGTGGCTAGCAAACGTTCAGCCACCATATATCCTTGAAATTATCTAGAATCTAAACTCCGTTCATTTAAGAATTACCTATAATTTAAACAAAGTTTGTATGAATCTGACAGCTCGCGACTGTCAGATTCATACAAAGTTTGTTTACATTATAGGTAATTCTTAAATGAACGGAGTTTAGAAATGTGTACGCGTGTGCGGACCGTTGTAGGCAACTAGTATTATATGAGTTATGTTTGAGTATATCTGTAAGGCTTTTGGGGTTTTTGAAGGGAACAAGGGTCTCATTGGTGTTGTATTAAGAAAAAATTGAAGTAGAATAATCATTTACATACCCGTCTAACACCAACGATCAAAATTACAGAGTAGAATATGCTTAAAGAGCAATCAACGATCAGAACTGCCCTCATGTAGTGAATCATCTCTTCATCGTACCCGTAATAGTCCTCCCATCGGTCATTCGTAGCGGGTCCAAGGAATACTAGCGATATTATCATGCTATTTCCTGCACCTACTGCTACAATCATCAGAATAAATTTTACCCCCTGAAATTTAAATATGACCTTTAAAGTAGCACATTAAGTTAGTACAGTCGCCGTAGAAAACTTATGGCAAGAAGCAAATTGTTGTTTTGTGCAACAAGAGAGCAAAGTTAATTTTCGATTTGAGTGATAATATTGAATCACGAGCGTAGCGGGTAATTCAAAAGAGATCTCAGTGATGGATTCAAAAGCACGATTTGTGAATGTATTTGCTTACTTTTACATCTATTAGTTCTGCTCATGTCAAGCTTGGGAAATTGACTGTATAGCTCGAATGCTTCAGACCTAACTATTATGTTTGAAGGTGCTTTTAAAAATATCACATCTATGTAAGGCTATTATTTAGAAACAAAAATATTTAATGGAACGATACGCTTACAAAAGGAAATAATTAATTGACTGTTATAATTTTCAGAACGCACCGCCACTGTTATTTATTTATTTTTGTAAGCATTCTGTTCTATGTGATATTTCTGAACGCACCTTGCCTGAAGCATTCGATCTGCACAGATAATTTCCTAAACTTGACATTGGCAGAATTTTCTCATTGGTAGAGGTGAAAAGTTGTTACCACACAAGAGCAAATTCATTTACATCACAACTCGTTTTTTTGTAAGTTAAATATAAGTAAATTTATGATTTTCTTTAATCTATATGTAGGTATATTACCATATTGATAAACGCGAATAATATGCAAATCTTTTCCAGTTGCATACACGCCATTCTGCCTAAACACTGCTGTATATTGACGATGTCTTTCGAACGCCTGTCGAAATTTCAAATTCTGTAATAATTTATTAAAAGCCGTGTCTTGCCAGCTTAGAATGGTTGATAGTTGATCCCCCACTTCTAGCCGTGGTTGTCGTAACTAACGGATAAGGGATAAATTCGTCCAGGGAATGGGCAGCAGCGTTTCCTGGGAATGTAACATGTTGCACTGCGCTCGCTAAGCGTGGTGAGTATGGTGCCTCCTAATAGGGGGAGGCCCATGGCCCGCATGGGACTGTATGTAGCTGTTAAAGTATTTATTAAAAAATATTATTATTAGTTATTTTATTTCACTTACTGCATAACCTCAGACTATTATTTTATTTTTGTTTCTTTTTTTTTAGATATGATTGTAAAATGAACTCCACAGTTAAGAATTGGTAAAGCGAGCCTAGGTTACGCGTATCAACACAAAATGAGCAAATGTTATGTTTCTTATGACGATGTTATTATTTAATTGAAAATAAACAATAGAATAATAATATAATAAAAAACAATACTATTGTTTTATTTTGTGAATGGGTATCCAATCGCCTCTGTTTAAATATTCGTATTCTAATGAAATCATATAAGATTTTTTAGAAATCTGGCGTTACCATAGGCGGCGCGTTGCAGTAAGTATACCTAATTAATATATTGTTTTTTCAATCCGTAAAGAATACGCAGTAGGCACTTAACAATTTATTAGTAATTAAAAGTTTGATTTTATTTCTTACTTTTACGCACTTACTCAGTATTTATTTAACAGTTTGGATAAACCAATATCCAAAAACGAATATCTGTTCAGTAATTTTTAAGATACTTACACTTCTTTAGGCTATAAACATTTTTCCACTACTTCTTGCCTCTCGAATTATTAGCAGACTGTAAAAACAAACTGCAAATATTTTAATAGTTGGACCAGTTCAACTGAACTGAACTGAACAACTTTCCCCAAGAAACACACGTCAATAAATTGTACCTCCCTTACAAGCTCCCGTACTAATTGAACCGGTCGACTAGAACATTTTGTATGGGACATCCAATGCTTTTGTCCTATGTCCTAGGGGAAAGTTGTTCAGTTTCTTGAGCTTTGCAACAAATATTTTCACAACTGAATTGCTTTAAACTTTTGCTCTTCGTTGTTATATACAGGGTGTAAGGAACACTGACCCTCCTAATACTGATAGGGTGCATTCAGACCATGAAACTAACCTACTTCCCATAAAAAAAAATTCAGGCCACGACAAAAAATTTTGGACTTCCTATAGTAAATGCAATCAGTTAATCGTAATTTTGTATGACAGGCTGACATAATATGTTCCTAGGGGAAAGTTGTTCAGTTTCATGGTCTGCGTAAACCCTTACACCCCGTATAGTATACATTTAGGAGTAATATGTTTTGTTAATGGGGAAAAATAAAAATCGACCACTTCAAATTTTTAGGTATCACGGTATCACTGTATTTATAACCTGATGTACTTTGGTAAAACCGACGACAATTAAAAATAAATTAACCCTAAAGGCTACCGTCATATTTCTCTGTTCTGCCACCAATCGCCTTACGAAAAGAAATTTTAATATTTCTTAAATAACTCCAACAATCTATCGTATGCTAATTTCTTAACATCCTTTGCCCATAAATAGTCCATGTGGGCCCATGACGGGTGAGGAACTTCGTAGAAGTCTGCAAGATTTGGCAGTTTCTCCTTAATGATCAGAACATCTTCGTAAATAGAAGACCAATCGTTCTTCTTCGTGTAGAACAACGCGACTGGAGCGCTGATCTTTCCCACTGGATAGTCCGGAGGTAATTCAGATCCATAAATAGCCATGTTCTGGGCGCGACCATGATCGTATTGACGGAATGTCGCTGATTTAATCAGTTGCCCGTAGTGAATCAGCTGTTTAGTGGAGAATGTGCTCGGGTAGTGCGCGGCTATAACTGGCCCTTGAGTCACGTTAATCTGATCATAGTCGAACCCAAAGATAGAGAACGCTGTTGTTGAGCAGATTATAACGTTTGCTACCTCATTACCACACACTTTGCGTTTCACATATTGAAGGACGGGGTTTGAAGCGTTAACCGCGTTGAACCCGAAAATGTCGCGAACATTGCCTAAACCTTCGTTTATTTCACCTACAAGTCTAAATAGTGGGCTTTTGATCCTGGAAAGCCATGCAATTGAAGCGAGTTGAACTGCTATTGAGACTTTCTCATTGTATTCTGGTCGTTCTGCGGCCATCACGTAGAAGACACTAGTACCCTGCGAGAACCCAACGTACTTAACTTTGGGCTTACCAGTTTCTTTTAGCATGAAATCGATTGAGGCGGGTAAGTCGTAACGGCCGATCTCATCGAAGGAGAAGTCCCAGTATTTGTCTGCATCCTTTGGTAGAGTCAAGCTTACGTGTCCTTGTGACTCCTTAGTTGATCCACGAGCGCTGAGTACCCACACGTCGTAACCTTCGTCTGCTAGCACGCACGGTAGCGCATTCTCCGGTCCGATGGTGAACCAGTCAACGGCGCTAAGAGTAATACCGTGTCCGAGCAATACTGGATCTCCCTTTCCTGGAATTCTGTGCAAAGCAATCAGGTAACCGTCTTCAGTTTCAACTGTGTACGTTTGCAACTTGTACCCGTACTTTTCGACTAACTGATGCATTGTCATATCTATTTCTTCATTTGCCTCGGCAGATTTGTACTTTGCCACGAAGTCATTTGTGTCCAATTTAGATATTTCTTCCTTCAGGTTAGGTCCAGTCTTCAGAATTTCTTCAAATTTGTCGCAAATAACTTGTGGGAAGATGCATTTTCTTTCGTCAAGGTGCAATGCTTTTTCAACATAGTGGAATGCTCTGGAAATGCCGTCTGATATTATATTTGAAGAGGATCCATGCAGGCAACTAATAATAGTAGCAATGAAGACTACGCGACTGAGAGCGGTCGTCATATTGGCTGATTAAAGGAGCCAGTAGTAATTGTCCAGTTATTACCAGGGCTTATATACTTACCAAATATATTGGCACGAAATTTTCATTTACCACGCAATTTGTGAAAGACAATGCCGCATTAACATCTTAATGATCCGATTTTAACATGTTTAGTGCGAAAACAGATCACGGTTTTCTCGGCACGTCCACCGTTTTGACCTAAAAATAACTTAAGTAACTTATTATTAGTATTTAATTAGTTGTTTTTTTTACCATCTCGACTTTGTAGAGCCGGTTTTATAGCGTTAAGGGCCTAAGCCAAGTGTACGCTATTGCGATTAGTTTGAGTTTCGATTAGCTGGTCTGTATTATGCAGAAATTTGCGGACTATTTTAAACATGTTAATAATAAATTAAATTATTTTTACTTTTGCTTTTTGTAAATTAATACATGTACTTTTGGTGGATCTAATAGTTGCATTGATTGGTGTGGAGCTGCCATGGAACAATACCTGTGGTGGGGAGCACTATAGAACTTACATAAGTTTACTTTTGCAAGTGCCACATGCGTGTATTTCGTCTTTTGAATTTAGTATTTTTTAATCTGAAATTGTTGTCGGTATATTGTTTGTATTAAGCACCGCTATGTCCATTATTTTTGTAGAATTATTAGTTTTTATATGAAACGGTAATATCCGGTCCATCCGGTGAAAAACTATATTGGGGTTGAGGTTTAGTTTAAGGGAGTAGCCTCGTTGAAAACGTGATAATTTAAAGGGACTCTTGCATAGGGACAGTCCAGTGATCATTTTGTACGTTTCAATCAAGTCTCAGTCTTCGTTCTGTGAAGGTTGTCAGCCTGAGTATCTCAACCCCTTGCTTCATAGGACTTTCTTAAGTTATGATTTTGATCGATATTTGTAGCTCTCCTTTGCGCACTCTCTAAATCGATATCTTTGGGTAGGTAAGGATTCCAAATTTACACTGCATACTCAAGCAATGGTCTGACATACGTTTTATAAATTTTTATGAAGAGATCCGATGTGATATGTTGAAAGGAACGCCTTATAACATACAAGAATGAGTTTGCCTTTATAACAACCATGTTAACGTGATCATGCACTGCTCTCGCTAAGCCTGCCAAGCGTGGTGAGTATGGCAATACCCTCCAATAAGGGGGGAGGCATATGTCCAGCTGTTAATGTTTCGTTAGTTTCCACGAGCCTGTTATAGTAACCTTATCGAACTATTCCGTTTCATAGAACCATTATGTTTTTAGCTTTCAACATATTATCTACTCATGCTACTTACGTAAGTTCCTATAAGTACTTACTTGGGGATATAATATACCTACCGAATTATTCAGTTTCATAGAACCATTATGCTTTTACCTTTCAAGAAATTATCGACTCATGCTACTGACGTAAGTTCCTATAAGTACTTACTTGGGATATAATATACCTACCGAATTATTCAGTTTCATAGAACTATTATGCTTTTACCTTTCAAGAAATTATCGACTCATGCTACTGACGTAAGTTCCTATAAGTACTTACTTGGGGATATAATATACCTACCGAATTATTCAGTTTCATAGAACCATTATGCTTTTACCTTTCAAGAAATTATCGACTCATGCTACTGACGTAAGTTCCTATAAGTACTTACTTGGGGATATAATATACCTACCGAATTATTCAGTTTCAAAGAACCATTATGCTTTTACCTTTCAAGAAATTATCGACTCATGCAACTTACGTAAGTTCCTATAAGTACTTACTTGGGGATATAATATACAGGGTGTAAGGGACGGTGTACCGAACACTTTGCAGGCATGATCAGACCATGGGACTAAACAACTTTTACTATGTAGCCTTAGAAAGCCAGTCAGCTTATCGGGAATTTTGTATGGGAGGTAGTTTTTTTTTCTCGTTTACCAACATATCCTCCGTAATAAAGATTGTTTAGTTTCATGGTTTGGTCATGCCTACAAAGTTATAGGTACACCTTCCCGTACACCCTGTATATATTTTTTTGAAAACTTTCTTTAAATGTTATAAAAAAAACTAGAAAGATTTGCAAGTTTTTAAAAATTGTATAACTAACATGAAGTGTTTTCAAGTTTGGTATTCAAAATAATAATATGGCATCAACCAATTATAACTACAATTTTTATCCGAACCTCTTCCTTACCAGAGTGTTAGCAGCTGTAGTTTTTGAGTTTTGAAATTTAATTTAATTTTGGTCTTACCTACTCGGAAATAAACTATGTTCAACATGTGTTCAACAGTTTTTCTGAGTTTTAGTTATTTACTAGGGGCTAGTTTAAGTAGGTATACACTATCAAAACAGTCCGGAAAACAAAGTAAACATATAGGTACTTAGATATTTTATGCCTTTCAAGTTTTTACTCCGTGTAATGTAAATTATCTACGCATGTCTCTATACTATTTTTTCTGAATATATTATAAAATAGGTGCTACTTAATAATACCTTTATTATATTATTTAAATTTTATGATTAGCTTCACTTTATTTATATAATCGTGACTCGTGGCGAATTTAAAAATTTGCGTCATAAAAGTTTTGAAAAAAATAAAAAATAAATACGACAAGGAAGGTAGAAGGTACCTACTATTAGCAGCAGAATGACGCATGGACTCATCCGCAAGCAAGTAAGTCAAATATATTGAAGATAAATTAGAAAAAAAGGTAAACTATTGTACATAACTCATGCATTGTAAGCTAAAATTGTAAGTAGGTTATATTAACTGAATTTGAAAATAGAACTGTCACTAAAGCCCATGAAATCTATTCTATTTTTTTTTATCGGTTTGATATCTAAAATTTGATATTATTTTAGGCCAGTACGAATTTTTTGGTATAGAATAAGGATTACGGCCGAAAAAAGACTTGAAGAGGAAATTATATTTTTAATCTGCATTTGAATAACTCTTACAAATTAGTTTATGGAATTATTGCTAAATATCTCGATAAAACTACAAAAATTTCGTATAAGTAGTTACATGGTGACAAAAAAATAAAGAATTATTTTCTTTGAAATGAATTATTGTACTTTTCTTCCCCATAAAGAAAACCCTAGTTGCTTAATTATATGATGATATTGATGAATTGATGATACAACCATGTTTTATTATTGCATATTCACCACTTAATTTTACAAAATTTTTGTTCGATATGTAAAACAAAAAGCAGATACAGGTACGTACCACGGGTGCTACATCCATCAATTACACCCTCGGAAAATTATCTTCAAAAAACCTCGAAGTGCACTTCATGTGTTACCATTACCACCCATTTCATATCAACGTAAGCTACGTTATTAAAGCATATAATATTAAATTATTATTCTTTATAAGGGTTCGCTCTTAAGACAACAAAAATCTGTAAACTGGAGTAGGTACTAAGTATCAGAAGCAAATCAACCTGCCTTCAAATGGTAAAGCTTAAACTGGTTTTTCATACAATTCCCCGAAATAACCAGTATAGGTAGGTATATTGATCTCCTAAAAGTAGGTTGATGCTGCTGACAATACCTATTTTATCTAACCATAATAGCACGTTCACACAATGTCAATATGGGCAGGGAAATTATAGGGGAAGTGGGCAATGCGAGTATGTAAACAGGTTACTCGCGCTGCTACTCGTCATGCCGCTGCCGTGCTCCCTCGATTGTCGGCTTTTCGTGCGCTAGTCAAAGGAACGGCGGCGGCGGCGGCACCACGAACGCCTGTGAAATGTATTAAATACACAGGGTGTAAGGGACGGTGTACCGAAAACTTTGCAGGCATGATCAGACCATGAAACTGAACATACACCCTGTATATATTTAAACCTGGAATAAAACATTGGCCACACGACTACCACGGGAAAATGAGTGGCAGCGGGTGAAATTATATACATATCTATACATATAATAAAACAGAAACGAAACCAATATAATAAAACAGAAACGAAACCAATTCTGTACATGAAATAGATTCAAAAAAGGGTTTTTGCTTCTAATTGTGTTCAAGATACAGACATCAAAACAGAAGTAAAATTGATTTTTGTCTGTTTGTCTGTTTGTCTGTCGGTATGTTTGTTATTCTTTCACGTAAAAACTACTGCACAGATTTCTACAAAATTTTATACTGTGGTAGCTTATTACCCGGGTCAACATCTAGGATACTTTTTACCTCGAAAAAATCTTTCATTCCCATGGTAAAACACAGTAACTGGTTCCGCAAACCGAGTTCCGAATTTTTTTCCTAAAAAATAATATAGATGTCGCTGTTAGTTTTGTAAAACGCGGTATTGACCATGTATTGACTGACATACGATCTGAACTTCTAAACGACCCCGTGAAACGACCTAACCAAACAAAAAACAAACAATTACACATTTAACCCTTGCGGGGTAGGTTGAGCGTCAACGGCCGTAAGTATTTTATCGCTATCGCCACGTCTGACATATATGCGGGCCGTTCTAACTATTACAGAAATGTTTCGGACTTTTACTTTGACCTTTGGTCATGGTCAAGGTATGTGATGGAAGACAGATGAATTGTGATATTTTCTTGAGTTTGCACAACTATTACTCATCACAATAAAACAATTTTAAACGGTTTTAAGTTGTGTTTATTGTGGAAACGTAGGAATTGTGAAATCCAAAATAAACACAACTTAAATCCGTTGAAAATTGTTTTATTGCGAAGACAAATTATGATTTGGGTAAAATTAGTAAATTTTTTTACCACTACAAGAGGCCGTTGGCCTGAGTTAAAGGTTATAATACTTTTAATTTTAACTCGACATCTCTACGTGTAACCGAGATAGTGAGTCTTGAAAGACAGACAAATGGACAACAAAGTGAGTGAACCTATAAGGGTTCCATATTGCAGCCTAAAACCTATTTACCAATATAGTTTTTATTTTAACTCGATATCTCTGCGCATTCCCGAGATAAAGCGTCTTACGAGATGGATGGACGGACGGACGGACAACAAACTGATCGTATAAGGGTTCCGTGTTTTTGTACGTTTCTTTTTGATGTACGGAACCTAAAAAAATATAAATACCTTCATTAGTTAGAATCAAAAATGTTAGAGTAAAATTTGTTTAAAATTACTTCATAGATGTCGCTGTTAGTTTTGTGAAACCCGCTAATGAAATGTTTTCTCCAAAATTATATAATAAAGCCACTGACAGGCGGCAGGTTTACTAAAAAAATAATAATATAGTATTGTAAACTATTATTCGGCGCGCAGCCGCCAATACTTACTCTGTGAAACTATGCCGTGTGATGCCGGCTTGCAATAGCATCACCCCATTTCTTTTCCGTGGGAGTCGTAAGTGGCGACTAAGGGACTTTCACATGGGCGATTGGCCTGACAACCTGTCACCATGGCGATACACAATTTTCCGAATGACCATCAAATATATATGTCAGACATTTTTGTTCTGCCTACCCTGCAAGAGATAATAGGCGTGATATAAGTATGTAAGTATAAACTTGGGCAACGGATATTCTGATAGATTGTTTCTTTAAAGATAAATCTTTTTTTGTGAAGTGGCGCCACTATCGAGGTCATTCACGGTTACACTCGCCTTAAACATTTTTGCAGAGATCAGAAGGCAAGGTAGGATTGCACTTGCTGTAGCATCTTCATGTATCGCTGCCACACTGCTTCCAGGAGAGAAAACGGCGCATACAACTTTCAAAATACCAATCGATTTGGACCCAAACGATACTCCAATATGTGCTGTATCACGTAATAGTTACAAGGCAAAGGTTTTCTGATATTGTTGTCTGGTAGTTATGTGACGAGTGTACGATGGCCAACAAAAAAACGGTAGAAGCTATGGATAGGACTTTGAAAGACATACGCAGAGATAATAGGGCCATGGGCCATATCACTGTTCTTTTTTCCAGTGACTTTCGCCAAACACTTCCAGTTGTTACTCAAGGTACCAGGGCTGATGAGGTGAATGCCTCACTAAAATCATCGGCTCTTTGGCCACAAATTCACAAGCTGACCATGACGTTTTAGCACCCGATGGTAAAACTACCAAAGTAGTTTATAATGATGTTTTGTAGCTGATGTCCATAGTATCAAAACCAAGTACCTAACCAAAAAAAAAAGTTAACCAGTACCTATTCATTGCACATCTTAAAGAGAAAAAATTTTATACAAACATGATATTAATATTAAACAATATGTATACATCAACTTCACTAACTCACAAGTCACTACACCATGCGTACGAAGCCGCGGGCAACAGCTAGTACTTATAATAACTTATATACAATAAAATCCAATAAAATCCAAATATATGGTAATCGGCACTAAAATGCAAATTAGTAAAATTCTAGAACATAATCCTGTGATATTTGTTCAAAATCAGAGTATAGAGAGAGTTAATGAGGCCAGAAACTTGGGAATTACCTTTGACAGTCTTCTACGTTTTGAATCTCATGTGGTAAACCTCGTCAAAAGTTGCATGTACCGCCTTAAGGTCCTGTATCAAATTCGTAATCTTTTGAGTGAAAAGGCCCGTGTAATTTTATGTGAATCACTGGTTCTGTCCAGACTAAACTATGGTGATGTCGTTTACGGGCCAAGATTACTTGGCAGAACAAAGCGTCTTTTACAACGTGTCCAAAATGCTTGCTGTAGGTTCTGCTTCACTGTGCCACCGCGAAGTCATATAACACCATTTTTAAATACTGCAGGAATGCTTAACATGGATCATCGCAGAATTATGCATCTGGCAAGCCTTGTTTTTGATGTCATCAAGTTTGAACGGCCGGAGTACTTACGTCAAAAGTTAAAATTGTCACCATTGCACGGTAGGTATGGAACCAGGAGTAACCGGGCTCCTCTCGAAGGGCATGTTCACCGATCAGTGGCGTTTAGGGGCAGCTTCCGCTTCCTAGCAACGAAATGCTGGAATTCTTTACCTCCCCCTATCAGAAATGTTTCCACCAAGTGCACATTTAAAATTAAATTAAAAGAATATTTGCTTACAATGCAAAAAACAGGTAACCCCTCGCAACTTTTAGGTTAGCGGTTGCTGCCAGAAACTACCCACTTTTATATTAGTTTTTTTTTTTCTCTTACTTTCATTCTAAATTTTATTGCATAATTCGGACACTATTTGCTACAGTACATTGTATTCCCAAGCACACATCATGGATTTTATATTAATAATTCATTACATAAATATTCAAACATACCTATTATACACTCTCGCAACGTTCACTCTGAGGTAATGGCTGAAAACCAGTGCTGCCCTCCTTTGGGCATTTTTTGCACTGAGCCTTGGCCCTTTGCATCACTGCTGCACACATGTGCGTTTAACATTGTGTATTTACTACTTATCCTATGTATGCCAATACTGTTTTTGTTTTGTTCTTTGTTGAATGTATGTGTGTGTTGTAATTTTATGCAATAAACGTTTTATCTATCTATCTATCTATCTAACTAAGATTTATTATATATTTTTATTTTATTTAACTGTTTATTGCACACAAGATAAAACACATAAATAATATAAGGTGTGTTATATTATTTATGTGTTTTACCTTATGAGGTGAGGCTGATAAATCGTGCACAATTGAATTAATGAATATAGTTAAATAAAAGTTTACTCAATATACTATTATATATCTATATTATATGTATATATATATATATTATATATAATTATTAGTGTTAGGTTCATATAATATAGATATATATTAGTATATTGAGTAAACTTTTATTTAACTATATATTTAACTATAAATACCACTAATACGAACCAATTAGACAGTGAAAGGTTATTCTCTTTTACTCTTTTCTTGAAGACTGAGAGTGAAGGGCTGTCACGTACTGTGTGCGGGAGGGAGTTCCACAATCTGGCTGCATGCACAGTGAAAGAATAACTGTAGAAGTCGAAGTGGTGGATCGGAATTGAAAGAATAGACCTAACATGTGAGCGACAAGGCTTGTCCTGTGGTCGGGAAAAATTAAAACGTTCTTGAAGGTAAGAAGGAGAAGAAGGGCTGGGAAGAATATCGAAAAGACAAGAAAGCAGATGAGCATTTCTGCGAAGTCGGAAAGGAAGCCACTTGAGTTGGGAACGAAACTGCGAGACGTGGTCGTACTTGCGTAAGCCGAAGATAAATCTAATGCACAGGTTTTGGAGACGCTCGAGTTTGTTCAACAACTCTTCAGTGGCATCCAGGCAACAAGTGTCAGCGTAATCAAAAAGGGGGAAAAGAAGTGTTTGCGCGAGAGTGATTTTAGTTTTCAGAGCCAGGAAATTTTTATTATAATAAGTAAGTATTAATAATTTTTTTTTTTAATATTATATTATATTACTAGATTTCCGCCCACCGGTTTCACCTGCTGCCACTCATTTTCCCGTGGTAATAGTGTGGCCAATGTGTTATTCCAGGTAATAAGTACCTACTCTACCTGTGTTTCTAATTTCATCCAAATCGGTCACGCCGTTTGAGCGTGAAGACGTAACAATCATACATAAATACACACACACACACACACACACACACACTCAAACTCTCAGGTGTATAATATTATTATTACGGATAATAATATATTTTTCATTTCAGGTAACAACCCATAATTTAAAATCTAGATTAGGTTCAAAGATATTTATTTCTCATTAAAAACACAAAGTCACTTACATGAGAATATACAATAATATAAATTAGAAAAAATAGAAGTACGTCGTTCAATTCGTCACATACAGTCCAGATTCTCAACACATAACAGTGTAACTACTATTACCTATATATTCCGTGGTAATACTTAGTGTTTTAAACTGAAAGTCCGAAACCTTGTAATTGTTTACCTTTCCGCAAGAAATCACTATAGATTAATACAATATAACTACATTAACAAAAAAACAATAACAAGAAAATTATTTTTATTGAATAGTATTGCTATCTCGCTCACTCATATGAAGAGTTATTGTTGGCAGTGTGTGAACGAACACTCACTCGCTTTGATACTTCCGCGGAAGTATTTCGAGCAATTTTCGCGACAGCGGCAGGAGCACGTACATAGTGTGAACGTGCTATAAGAATCATAGCATGTTTTCCACAGATGAGTATTGAAATTATCACAGATGTAAACTGAAGTTTGTTTGTGTTTATGCATAATATGACCTTCCCAGTCGACTGAATTTCAAAATCATAATAGGTACGTTGCTTTGTCAAAAGTTTTACTTGAACTAATGTACGACATTATACAAACACAATTTATGACATTGTTTTCTACTGTCCACAAAAATAAGTATATTTTCTAGTATGCCAAATATTTAGGTAAGTACAGAAACTTAATGATGTAGTTGGGTAGGTTCAAACATAAAACCTTAGAGTGATTTATAAAAAACGCCTAGTCTATTTAAAATAGCAAGATATTTAGGCACTGTAGCCTTGTGATGCCGGCTTAGAATAGCATCACCCAATTTCTTTCCCATGGGAGTCGTAACAGGTGACTAATTGCATTGCAGGTAAATAATTGCGTCCCTCACAATTGAGTCCCTCGAGGGTGTGTATTGCAATTTTGGGCGTCGGGATGACAACCTGTCGCTATAGCGATACACAATTTTCCGCATGACCCTCACATATTTGTCTGACGTGGCGTAAATGTCCGTTTTTTGCGGTTGTAAAAAACGGACATTTACGCTCTGCCTACCCCGCAAGGGATTATGGCGTGATATGACTGTGTTTGTAGCAAAGACTTTATTGTCTTCTACTTGAAACACAATTTTGTATAACACCTTTTACCTAGCTTATAATATTACAATTGCAACCGTGTGATGCCGGCTTAGAATAGCTTCACCCCATTTCTTTCCCGAGGGTGTCTCGTAAGAGGTGACTAAGGGACTCGAGGGCTCCATGAGTGTTCCAATTGAAGGCGACAGGCTGACACAACCTGTCTAGTGATAAACGATTTTGCGAGGCGTGATATGTATACGTATTGTAGGTACGTATGTTAATTTATGAGACAAGTTTCAACCTAATCAGTTCACACGTTTGGAACTTCTGTTCTGATACATCAGGGTGGAAAGGACACCCTTAGAATACTGATAGGATGCATTCGGACCATGAAATTGAACAACTACCCATAAAAATATTTCAGGAAACATCTTTTATTTATTGCCTTCCCTTAGTACATGCAGTCAGCTGATTGTGATTTTATATGGGAGGTCGATTTTTTTGTCGTTTCCTGACATTTGTTTTTGGGGAAAGTGGTTCAGTTTCATAGTCTGAATGCACGCTATCAACATTCGGAGGGCTGTCCCTTACACTACACCCCGTATACCTACTTATATAAAACTTTCACTTCCACGTACCTATTTCTTACGTAAATAAAAATTCTTATGAAGCTAAATTAGATTGCAGGATAGACACTCTCTTGAAGTCGTGTGTGGGCAAAAAGGTTTTCAGGGTCATCAAATTTCTGGAATGTTTTGCGGACTATCACCAGCTGGATCATGTAGAACACTGAAACAAATTATTTTAAACATGAAATAACTTTAAAATATCAGATTTCTTTACACATGGCGCAAGACCGAGGAGTTTGAAGGATGATGTTGCCAATTATTGACCATAGCAGTCACGTCCCTTTAGTCACAAGGATAAAGCTTATATCGACTCGACACTCAAGAAGAACTTAAAAATGAACGTTTGAAAGCTAACGTGCCGTGTGATGCCGGCTTAGAAAAGCATCACCGCATATCTTTCCCTTGGGAGTCAAGGGATTCGAGGGTTTGTATTGCAATTTAGGCGATGGGCTGACAACCTGGCGATACACAATTTTCCGAATGACCCGCAAATATTTGTCAGACGTAGAGTAAATAGTCGTTTTTTTGCGGCTGCATGCGCTCTGCCTAGCCCGCAAGGGATTATAAGCGTGATATGTGATATGTGTTTCACAGCTAAACGCAGCAAATTTAGGTGTTAACATTTCAACAGCCACTGCTAGGCATGTTCCCCCCCTTTTTCGGGGGTATTGCCGTTCTTACCACTCTCGGTAAGCAGATTGGCGATCGCAGTCCGAGATGTTCACAGGAAACGCTGCCGCCCATTCCCTGGATAAATTAATCTTTCAGTTGCTTTTTACGACACCAACGGGTAGTATTGGGGTGATGCTATGCTAAGCCGGCATCACACGGCATCATCACATAAAACACCAGCTGAAAACCGAACACTTAAGATATATCTGTAGCTAGATAATCTCATTTGGCTATCGAACAGCTGAAGATTGTAAAATGGGAAGCATATAGAAACAAGAAATTGTTTATAGGTCTAAAATCTTCTCCATAGCGGAAAATACGCAATTGAGGACACAGAGCACAAAGATTGAATACCTAGTAGGAACTTGTGTTGTTTTTGTGTTACACAGTCCAGATAACTGAGTTTTTGCCTTTGGGGGACGATAGGTGCACCTACATACATATACATACATACATTGGCGGCCATAACAGTTCATGCTGGACATGGGCCTCACCCGATTTGGGGGGTAATGCCATACTCACAACACTCGGCATGCCGCCGATTGGCGAGCACTGTGCAAGACTTTGCACAGGGAATTCTCCTGCCCATTCCCTAGATTAATACATCCCTTAGTCGTAGTAGTTTCGTAGTTACAGGTAGATCTGGGATGATGGCATTCATTTTGCTTGATACTTCAATAATTCAACTTACTGTATGCAAAGAAGATTCCAACTTGAATCCAAAGGATAATATTGATGTGGTTCTTTGCAATACAATCTGCTATGTTTAACAAATTCAGCAGAAGAGCAATAGGCAGCGTGCACACTCCGTAGTAGAAGAATGCCTTTATAAATCCAGATCGTCTCTGAAATGATGCAAATAGAATGTGTAATGTAAGATAACAATGGAGTACTTAACAAAATTACACTAGATTATCTATAAAGTCTCGTAAAGTAGCTTTTTTCTCATTGGTGTGGGGAGATGTAGGGCGTTGTCATTTTCTGGGGATACGTTTTATATGGGAATGACTAGATAAACTTCTTTTCATGTGGACACCGAGTCGACGAACGACCCGATTAAACCTGAGTTTTTCCACCGCCTTCTACTACTAGTAGAGCTCATCATCATACGGACAATCAGGTGGTTCAACCTGCCCTGCAATGTCCTAACAGACGGGAAAAAATTGACAAAGTGATAAATATCAACTTTGTGAGTGCCCCACCGAGAATCGAACCCGGAACCTATGCGTCGCAAGCAGTCGCACTTCCACTGCAATACATCGGCCACTTTTAGATAATGAGAGAGGAGTTGAAATTTTCCCACACGCGTGGTTTAAACTTGTTTGTACCGCGAGGGCACACATTTAAATACCTCGTTGCATTGATTCCTTTACTTTGCTCAAAGTAAATTTGAGACTTCATCAATAGCGTGGGATTAATCACAAAAATCGCAGCTGAAATTAATTTAGATCTCTTGTAATTACAAATAATGATCATACCTGATAAACTCCAGCAATAAGGAGAGCAGAAAACATGAGCAAAATAAGCGCCAAAACAATTCTCAGGATATAAAACACCAGTATCTGAGCACCGGTATTCAACTCCTTGGATTTCGTGGTCGCTATTTCCTTGACTTGTTCAAAACCCTGCAGAGTTTCGTTTCTGAACATTTCGGCAAAGGCTTCGGGCACCCAAGACACTAGAAAGTTCATGTATGGTTTTACGGTGATTAGTGGCACCATTGCGGTGAGAATTGCGACGATTGATGCTATCTGAAAAAATAAGTAAATGTAGTGATGAAGATGACTCATGACTCAAAGTGTCATATCGTTACCTAGTAGAGAAAAAATATGTAGCTTGTGTCGTTGCATTTTCTCTACCAACTGGATGGCGAAAACGTAAGATTGAGCCTAAAGGGCGGGGCACACCGGCTCCGTATCCGTTCCGTATCCAGCTCTCGTCCGTAGTCACGCACGAACTTATGACGTTGTAATGTATGGGACTGTATGAGATACGGCACACCGCACACCGTGCAGCACGGAACGGATACGCAACGCAAGCGGTGTGCCGTATCTCATACAGTCCCATACATTACAACGTCATAAGTTCGTGCGTGACTACGGACGAGAGCTGGATACGGAACGGATACGGAGCCGGTGTGCCCCGCCCTTTATGGCGTACCCTGGGGAAGGCCTGCGTCAGTAAATTTATCTGGTAGTCGATTGTAATAAAAGGCTGAATGATGTGATGGTGTATTAAAATTTGGGGCTTCGAAACCTACACATGACTGTTTGGTGTGGAACAAGGGATCACTTGGAGAGATGTTTGTGTGGTTGTTCAAACAACAAGCCCAATCGCGCCCTTGGCTTAGGAGTTATTCTCGGAAGAACGGATCGGTCTGAATCTATCCGATAGGTACCGAAATGGGAATGGGTAACAAGAGTTTGATCTACTCGCATTAGGACATATAAGTATTAGAAGTGATCTGTGCTCGCTATGACTGCAGCTGCGGCTACTGTGATATATATATATTTATTTATTTAGTAGGATAACCAATATCGTCATCATCATCCCAAAGGACGTTCATCATCATCCGAAAGGACGTAGAGAGTGTCTATTTTATTGGTGTGTCCCGACTTCCCGACGAATAGATTATTAAGTATGAAGAAATCAGGATGTGACCACTAAAACGAGCTAAAATGATGTGCTACTATGATAGTTAGTACACTCACTATATCGATGATCCCAAATGCGAGAGAAGCCTTCTCTACACAGGCCCATTTTCGTTTTGTCAATCTGTAATAGAAATAATCACTATCAATATCACTACATAGTATTTAATACAAGGTGTAAGGGACAGCCCTCCAAATACTGATTCATGCAGACCATGAAACTGAACAACTCTCCCTTAGAAACATATATCAGGAATCGACAAAAAAACGACCTCCCATACAAAATCAAAATTAGCTGACTGCATTTACTATGGGAACTCAAAAAACTTTGACGTTTTCTGAAATATTTATTTATGAGAAGTTGTGCAGTTTCTATTCTGAATGGACATATAAATGAAAATATGGGTATTTGGATAGCTGTTCCTTACACCCTGTATTTTGTTTTTTGTTGACTTTTCTTAAATCTTACTTTTTTCTTGAGTTTGCTTAAATCTTTAAAAGTACGCCTGAAAAAAGTCTTATTCCCGCGGGAAAACGGGTACCGGACTATACACTTGGCGGGCCGCTAGTAGGTAGGTACTATTTCATGCCCCCTTTCACTTGTAGGTAGGTACTTGTATTTTATTAGCTTTTTTGCTGAAATTTCTATATTTGCATCAAAAGTGCAACGAAGTTATTGAGGCAAACAAAATTGACGAAATTATAAGGGTTTGAAGTAGACTACGAAACCCTAAAACATCAAATCAATGTTCTAGTGCCATTCGTGTATACTAACAATTTATAGTAATTTAAACAGTTGTACGCTATCATTTCATATTTATTTGACCGTGAACTCACAGATAATAAAATTACTACAGCGAGGGTTTCCTGTGATGTGAATGTAGAAACGAGTAAACTTCATATTATGTTATTTGTAAACATTTTCTATTTCTATTAGCGTCTAAATACTATGTACAGTCGGTTGTAGCACATAGGGTACCAGGGAATTCCAGAAGAGCTGAATTATTTTTATCCCCAGTTAATACATAATAAAAAATTAAACTTATTCTCATAAAATAAGTCATTTTCTACTGTTGCATATTCATGTCAAGAATTTTAATAATCATAATTAATAATATTCTACGATTGTTAAGTCCTGTATTACGTACTCAAAGTTTCATTCGATGTTCCCTGTTTCCCCGCCTTTTCTTAATGTCGCCTTGTTGTAGAGTTTTTAAAATCTGTCCTGTAGCCATGCCTGTAGTAGTTGTAGATATTATCCATTTATAACATTAGTAAAAATTAAACTTTTCTTTAAAACACCGCTACCGCCACCGGGTTAGTGATTCGAAAGACAATCAACATAATAATAAACAGATTATTAAACTTACTCAGTAATCATTTCGCCTCGTCGAATCAAAATCCAACCAAAAATGGTTATGCCGGAGTTGAATGACCCCAAAAAAACACGACAAGTCTCTCGTAGACGGAGTCAAATAAAACAGGATCGAAAGTACCTACCTACCTATTCGTATGTCATTATCACACGATACGATACCAGACCACAGGCAGCACAGACACACAGATATCATATTTAATATTATTCACATTCGTGGTGTAGGTAGGTATATAGGGGGAGAGGTTGGTATAGTAATACCAACATCTAACATCTCATCATCACGTCTTTCATCAAACTATTTTCATCACCAATTTTCATGTCAAATTTCAAGCTCGTATAGTGTTTGTGTGGTGCAGTGAGGCGCTTTGCTTCCCCTTTTTTAAGGCGACATGGCAAGCTTGCTTAGCTTGCTCTACGTGTAGTGATGTGCAGTGTGATATGACTTCATTTTTCCGTTTTTTAACGTGAAATGTCGAACTCGCTTCGCTGGCAATTGTAGGTGTATGGTGGTGAGTGGTGACGTAACGCAGTGTGTCGTCCGTCGTCCCTCATGAAGCTGTATACGCCACTGACTATTTTATGGCACTGCAATGGTAAAATAAGTAAGTATGGTAAAGAATTGTTTGTAGATATGTAAGTACATAACTGATGAATTAACTTTATTGCCTTTTACAAGTCACAATCGCATGCAAGCTCTAATTTTCAATCACAAGCAAGCTCAATACTTGAACAAGAGTACGAGCAAAGTGGTAAGAGCAAAGCCAGCTTGATATTCACGTTAAAACAAGTGTGGTGCAATGCAAGGGATCGAGAGGATCGCCACACACTGACACACACTGATTAAAACGTTTTACCAGAGAGGCGAACTGAATTCAACATTTAACTCTAAAAAAGGGAATCCACAAAATGTATAAGAGCTAGAAAGAAAAGAAGAAGAAAGAAATAAAGAAAGAAAAATCATTTATTCGGCTTAATTGCAGGTAGAATAAGATACGTAGTGCAACAAAGTAACTTACAACCAAAACATCGTTATAAAGTTATAAATGAAGTGTTCATATTTTATTAAATTAAAGTACAAAACATAAACTAATAAAACTTGTGCATGAGTGAGATGTGTGCTTGGGTGTGATTGTGATCAGATCATTCATTTAAAACATTTGTAGCGCTCAGTTGATCGTGTAAAATGAACTCTTTTATTTTTGTTCTAAAACATACTAGAGAGATCATTGCGCCACACGCAATGCGATCGCAGCGAGCTTGATACTTTACAATAATACCTAAATACCTAAGTGGTGTAGGTAGGTAGGTACATAATATAAGTGGTGACCTAACAAAGAGGATGCCTGAGTTACGTGTTGAGTTATCTTTTGCAGTTGCAGATAATATAAATTTTTAATACATTTTCAAGGACGTTCATTGGGTCGTTGGACGATTCAGTGTCCCACACGAAAAGAAGAAGAATCAAACTCCCTGGCAAAGATGTTGCCCGCTAGATGTTCAACGTCATCTATCAATGATTTTTAGTACTTTTTTATTTTTTAAACAGTTCTCAAAAAAGGCCTCATTGGATATGGGAGTTTGATTGAAAGTTTCGAAATAATATTTGCGGTTACTCGTGGATGAATAAGGACTGCGAGTCCAAAAATGAAACGCGATCAAGGTTAGGTACGAGGAAAAAACAGGTCACGCTCATTTTTATTACCTTGCGTGCGTGGCTAGCTAAGAAACCCCCATAATTGTGTTTAATGCCATCGTACCTAATAATGACCCTTAAACTTTTGTCAGACGTGGTGTTAATATCCGTTTTACGGCCGTTGACGCTCTGCCTACCCCGTAAGGGGTATAGGCGTGATTGATGTATGTATGTATGTACCTTATAATAACGTAATAAAGGCGTTACTTTCATAATCTGTTTTAAAAAGACCTTGTCAGAGTCCAGAGGCGACCAAATCCGTGACGGTCACTTTTATTTAGTACCTACCTACTTACTTGCTTGCAGTTAGAGCAATGAAATATTTTAGACGGTAAGTGTGGTCAGCTTTCTTAGGAAATAAGCATCCATCGGTCTGCAGCGTAGACAGTCTGCAGAGCCTTCGATTCTGGCATTCCCTGTTGGGGGGAGGTGTTTGTTTTGTTTACCTTCCTTACTAGATACCAATGTAAGGTGTTGGCGAGACAATGTAAGGTGTTGTAGGTTGTAGAGTCTATGCGGAAATACCACGGAAATACTACAGTATTTTGCAGAAAACGCTTCTACACAGAAAACAAAAGTATGATTGAAACGGCATTTGCGTAGAAAGAAACGCAACAAGTCGGAGTATTGCCAGACCATCCCAAAACGTATGAATTAGTCTCCCTTTTGTTGAAGAACTGTCCTTTTTTGCATATAGCCTTTTAGCGTAACCTCGTAAGGCCCAGGCCTCTATGAGCACTTACCAGATAGCGGCCCAGATGCCTTTTAAAAGGTATGATTTTTTAAAGTAAAATAAACTTATCTACATATCCTGGGTCTACTGATATAAATAAACCCTATCAAATGCTATAAATGAGGATAAACATGTAGTTAATTTTTTTTAACTTTAAGGTTGCTTTTCGATGTGAATATGTTGTGTTTTGTTAATGTTTTAAAAAGTATCTGGACGTTACGAGGATAAAGAATCCACCGTCACTGCACTGTTCATACGGTCTTCTTATCTTAGGCTTATCAAATTTATCCCGGTACCCTGCTGTAAGAACACGAAAAAAGGGGTAAGTAGGTACATGAATATGAACACCTAACTACAAAGATTTGTAAAACTATTTCTTTATTCTAAAACTCACAAAAAACGCCAAATATATTCCTTTTGAATATTCATATTGCAAGTTCACACTAAGCCTATAATATGGGCAGGGAAATAGTAAGGAAAGTGGGCAGCGCGAGCCATAAAATAAAACAGGTTACTCGCGGAGCTACTACTCGTCATAACAAGACGCAGCCATTTTCCATGCTCCCGCCAAAGGAAAACAGGAGCAAGAGCTCGAGTGGAATAAATTGCTATCTCACTTACTCGTATTGCAGCGAGAAGAGTATTACGGCAGTGTGTGATGAACACTCACTCGCGTTGGTACTTGCAATATTTTTAAGGTAGCGGCGGCAGGAACTACAGGAGTAGGTGCATAGTGTGAACGTAGCAATAAACGTAGAAAATTGGTCGAGTAACCTGGCAAGACTGAGTTTGACGTTTCGCGATGGTTTCGCGCATTTGACATTTGCCTTGCTAGAGATTCTATCTTGCCCGTCCATCTATTTTTTCCATAATTTCTTCGCAGCTTTAACATTTGGCGTTGTATTTGGTTGATAAAATAAAAATGGATTATAACAGTCGACAGTTAGCTGAAGATTTTTTCCTACGAGAGCCCGTCGACGCCCGAATAAGGTACAACTAACCTCAAAAATAAACTCTTGCGTTGCACCATATTAAATGCAGCATATCAATGAGTTATGCTATTATTTCATTGCAGAAAGCCTAAAAATGAACCTGAGGAGGACTCCCATCCGAAGCTCAAGGTGGAAATGCAAACGATTCGTCTGAATGCTGATTCACAGAAGTTGGTGTTGGACACCTTGAGGTTCATCCATGGACCTGACTTCAAGCTTGGTAGTGCTAGCATGTACAAGGTATACATAATACTTATGCATTTCGTCTTATGAAATTACTTCTGTTCTACTACTATTGCTTAGAAGCACAGACCAATAAACTTGCAAGGGGTGATAGTGAATGATGTTTCGGTGGTCTGTGCTTAAAAGTATTAAAATATTTATTTATCTTCTGTTGAATTATCAAGTATAAAAGTACCTATGGATATGATATTGAATAATAATTTGGATTTAAGGACAAGGGTTCAAACCTTGGCAATCGCTTCTGGATGGAGCGAGGCAATCTTGTGGTGCAGGGTGGGTGCGACTACTCCCTGAATCCTAAACCTGAAATTGAAACCTCAGAGGCTCGTCTGCGGGCCTTTGCTCTATCTAAGTTAGAGAAGTAAGTAACCATATTTATTTTTCCCCACACAGATTGTAAGATAGTTTAGTATGTTGAGAATATTTCAGTTAATTAAACCACTTACTATTTAATGACTGGCTCAATGGCTTAGCAGATAGTACCACTTGCCTGCTATGAGGAGAGTCGTGGGTTTGATCCCCACAAGACAAAAATACTTGTTAAGTAAATCTTCAAATATTTGTGTTAGTCTGGGTGTTTTCTATGTATGATATGTAATGATATTTATGTACAAATAAAAAAGAATATAAGTATTATCATTAGCTATCTACTTCCCATGGTAGAAGCATTGCTTAGTTTGGGGCTAGATGGTGCTGTATGGAATGTCTACGGAAATATTTTTATTTTACACTGATCCAGTCATTGAACCATGACAGTATAGTCCTGCAACTTCATGGGTTGTCAATACACAGTATCAATATGGGTTAATTGGAATTTGTTTGTTGCTGTTTGGTAATGGTGTATATGAATGAATTTCTTGTTAGCAGCCCTAGTTTTAAGACTAGGTTCTTTGTGTTACGGACTAACCTGGGCATAATTCCACACATACCTTAGGGGTTGTCCACAAATTACAGGGTGTTATCTTTCATATCAAAAATTTGATAATGTTGTGTTACCTAATTCATGGATGATCCCCTACTGATTTACAACTCCTGACTACAAAACTGGCCTAACATCATTGGCCAAATATGAGCCTATGAGTTGTGATGTCAGTGGCTCTGCCTCTACTTATCTAATTAAAAAATACAGGTATATTAGTGATACAACTTGATTTGCTGTCAAGTGTCTTTAGCAATCAAAAGATTTAATGCAAATAATTAAAAAATTACCTTTACTTTCAGGTATCATTTCCACAAAGCACACTGTGCAGAAGCTCTAGAAATGTCAGCTGAAAGTGTGGACAAAGCTTTGGAAGTATTATTCTACAAATATTTCAAAGTTAATCCTGAAGTAAAACCACAGACAGAAAATATCCCAGCCAAACCAGAACTACTTGAAATGAGGGTGGATGAACAGGCTGTTTTAGAATCTATCTACGAATCTAGCTTCAAAATTAAAGATACCAATGTCTGGAGTATAAAATTGTCCTTGGATTATCTAACCAAAATGTATGAAAGCAAAGAAGTAAAAGCTCCCAAAAAGAAAGAAAATATCAACTACAATAATGTCAAAAAGAAAAAGGAAGTATGCAAGCTTTTCTTGAAAGGTCCTTGTAGATTTGGAGCTAAGTGCAAATTCTCTCATGAAATAAATGCACCAAGCATTCCAGCTGAACCGGAAGATAGAGAAAATCAGAAAATTAGTTACGAACTAGAAATAAGATTCACTGAAGATACTTTATACCCTTATCAGCACCCATTACTGTTTTTCAAAACAGAAAACAAAACTAGTATAATACCAGACTTAACCTGTTTAAGAATAACAGGTAGACTTTTAGATGAAGCCAAAATATTAGCACAAGATGGTATACCAAGTGCATACTCATTAGTAGAACTATTGAATAACGAAGATGAAATAACGAATTTCATACAATTTGATACTAGAACTTTTCCCCAAGCCACAGATGCCTTATTCCCTCAATTGCTAGAAGATACTAGAATAAGTAAAGAGAAGTTACCGTCACATTATAGAAAAGGCCAAGGCAGAGATAGAAGGCCAAATATAAACTTAGAAGAAGTGCTAAGGGAGGATAGAATGATAGCTAAAGACTTTAAAGAGAAACAAGATGATAATAGGTATCACAAAATGATGGCAGGCAGAAGAAAATTGCCAGCATGGAATAAAAGAAAAGATATACTGAATGCTATGAAAAAATCTCAGGTAAGACCACAGGATATGTGTGATGCCAGATTAGAATACCGCTACCCCATTTCTACTTGTGGGTGTCGTAATATTCGACTAAGGGATAGATCCATCCAGGGACTGGCCAGCATGTTCCCTGCCTGTGAATGCAACATCTTGCACTGCTATTGACAATTCAAAGATCAAAACTTGCGCTGAGTTGCTTGTATCCATAATGGCTTAGTTGATTGATTAAGAAGCAGGTTTGAGGTACTTGTGAAAACTAGGAGCCGGACTACGGGTGGTCCCTTGTTGTCCCCGAAAGAGGTCCAGTCTCTTAACCCCAAACAAGTCGTGGCCTTCCTTAGGTTGGCCCGACTGGATGAGGTAATTTAAAAAGAAAGGGCTAGCTACAATAGATCTGCAAAGGTCGCAGTGGCTGTTGGTCTCTCAGGACCAACCCCTACTTCTCAAATAATTACAATAATATGGTTCATATTCTGCAAATATTTTACGAAGCGTATTTCTGGTATTTAATTATTTTTTAGCTTCCTCGTGTTGGGACGTCTGCGGAGCTCGCAGACGGGTGCTCAGCCCCACTAGGCGGGAACCATTTCACCCTTTTTTAGCTTCTAAATAAACAATTTTTACAGGTCATCGTAATAAGCGGTGAGACAGGTTGTGGCAAAAGTACCCAAGTGCCTCAGTACATATTGGACGACTGGCTCGAGAGTTTCGACAAAGACGGTGAGCGGCACGTGGAGATCGTGTGCACGCAGCCGCGCAGGATATCCGCCATGGGTGTGGCTGACAGGGTGGCGGAGGAGAGAGTGGAGAAGACTGGCCTCGTTGTGGGGTATCAGGTTGGTATCTTCTATGTGATATTGAGTCAATTAATGTAATGACTCGATCAGCTTCTTGTGGTTGGTGCTAAAGCTCGGTCCGTTTGTAGCGTGAAATGTCGAGCTCGCTTGACGAATGATGGATTTTAGGAATGAATGAATTGATGAATGACGATAACAAGTTTTTTATTTATGCCAGGATCGTAGTAAGTTGTAGGAAGTAGTCTCTACCTACCCTCCGGGAAAGAGGCGCGATTTATGTCTGTATGAATGTATAAATACTAAGTCCACGTAAATACTAACTACCCACAACAACGGCAAATGTTTTACGGGGCGAAATTACCCATAAAACTGAACAAATTTCCCCCAGGGAAAAATACGTCGAAATATTCAAAAACAATGGGTTTTCTATATCGGGTGAAATTTTACTAGTGACCGATACTGAAAACAGGATGGGCTGGTGATAAGGAATAACTTTCCGCAAGGAACATAGGTCGAAGTATGTCAAAAATATTTTTAGTTGCAATTTTGTATGGGAGATCCAAATATTTTTTTTTTGTTTTTCGACCTATGTTCCTTGGTGAAAGCTGTTATTTCTGATTAGCCCGTTCTGAGTTTTCGCTATCTGTCACTATCTATCGATTCTAGACTGTATGGAAGGTCCATTTTTCCAATACAATAAAGTTTCATTCCGTCATTAGATTACATTCCGTTTGAATCAAATAAATTTCGTTATAGTAGCCAATCTTTTCAGATAAGACTCGAAAGCAAAGTGTGTTCAAAAACGCGCTTAACATTTTGCACAACTGGTATACTCCTGCGAAGACTGGAATACGACCCTCAGCTGAAATCCGTCACACATATTCTAGTAGACGAGGTCCATGAGAGGTCAGAGGAAAGTGACTTCTTACTGCTCATATTGAGGGACCTTATCAAAGTGAGGAAGGATCTGACCATCGTGTTGATGAGTGCTACTCTCAATGCGGAGTTGTTTTCGGATTACTTTGACAAGATACCAGTTCTGGAGATACCAGGTGGGTGGTGAATACATGGTTATTTTTTAGTCAGGATGCAAACTTTTCAGGTTTATGATACTAGACTATGATCAACTTTTATTATGGATACAGTGCACTTGCGAAATCGTAAATGCAATTTCAGCTGCTTTATATACTTTGGTTGAGTAGGTATGAATTTGTTCTATGGAACAGCTGATTTTTGTTGCGATTTCTGAGATAGCCCCGTTGTATAAATTGGCCAGAATCATGTTTAACAAATAATAAATACTCAATTTCAAGTACTGACCTACCGTGTGTGACGGTGTGTGTGAGTGAGTAAGTCACATACACACATCACGTCTTTATATTTGCGTGGTAGGCGGAGGGTTAACAGCCGTAAAACTCATTAGCAGCACCTTGGAGAGTCATCTTCAAATGGAAGGTCGCCATGTAAAATCCCTCGCGGTTTTGGACCGCCTTTTTCGACTGGTAGTACTGAAGTCCGGCCAAAAAATAAATCATTATCGCCATGTCAGACGAATATTTGTGGGTCATTCGAGTCACCCCGCAAAATTTATAGTTTCATTTAATTTCGTATTTTTGGTTTCTGTCTTGCACGTTTTATGTAAGTATTAGAACTGTGAATGCTTATAATAAAAATAGTTAATCCAAATAATTATTGTGAACCATGTTTTGACTTGTTTCTGTTTTCAGGAAGGACTTTCCCAGTAGAGCAATTATTCTTAGAAGATATTATGGAGATTTCAAACTATGTTCTAGAAGAAAATGGGCCATATGCTAGGAAATTAAAGAAAGGTAATAAAAAGTGCATGATTATTTTCGATGCGAAATCAAATCAGAAACAATTTAATTAACAAGCACCAAGCAAGCAGCAAGCAATTATATCAGTTACAATTACCCCTACCCCTAAGTCGCTTTTAAGACACGGCGTTCCCTGTGAATGCATCATCTTGTACTGCGCTTGCCAATCCGCCTGTTAAGCGTGGTAAGTATGGGGCAAAACCCCTAATAGGGGGATGCCCTGTTTATGTGTTTATTAGTATACTGTTTATGTGTTTTCTTACGTGTAATATTATATTCCAGGAGAAAAGGACAAGAAATACGATCTGGAAACTGACCTAGAAACCTGCGACGTGCGCTCCGAAGCAACCGAGCCGCCCAAAGCGAGCATTCGGGACGAGAACCTCACCGTGGCGCAGGTCAAATGAAATATACGTTATCTTAACACAATAAGGGCCTTACCATAAAAAGTGTGACGTGACGTGTTTATAGTTTTTTTATGTATGGAGTTTTATTTTAAACTCACATTCAACACATGTGTAACTTTGTGGTAAGGCACTTTTATTCAGAAAATAAACAGAAATTCTAAATTGCTTTATTGTACACAGGTATACATTTAAAACAAATCGTAATTAAAAATAAGTGTACTCAATTCGAGCTAAGGCAGCGCCTGGGCATATTTGGTGTTTTGTTAATGCTAGCCGTAGGAAAGAGAGTTTATATATTTTTTTCTTGGACTTCCGGCACAAATATTGGGTCTTTATATTAGATTTAATTAAAATAATCAATCTCAAAAAATTTGCCTCTGAATTATCGGCGAACACGAAGATTTCTCTTACAGTAAATCGGATTTTAGTTGTATTAATTTTGGGGTTTCAAAATATTAACTTTTCGAGCTGTTTGCAGAGATAAGCACAAATTAAATCAGTTTAAAATTGTTTTATTGTTATGAACACATTATTATATTCAGTATCGGTCGCATCGCGTGTCAAATTTACCTTTATTCTTTTCAGGTGGTGGCGCGGTACCCGCAATGCAGCAAAACTACGTGCAAGAACATGTACCTTATGGACACTGAGAGGGTATGTACAAAGATTTACACACTATGCTTCTTCTAGTTTTTGAGTGAGACACCGCGTCGTCCAACTACCCAATGAACCCTGGTGTCCTGATAAATATCTACCTTGTGTGTGCCCTACCACTGCGCCACATCAGCCGTCTATACACTATACTCACTTTATACATCAGCCTATTGCAGTCCACTGCTGGACGTAGGCCTCCCCCAGGGTACGCCATAGGGCACGATCTCTCGTTTTCGCCATCCAGTCGCTACCAGCCGCCTTCTTTAAGTCATCGGTCCATCTGGCCGAAGGTCGTCCAACACTACGCTTGCCGAGGCGTGGCCTCCACTCGAGAACCGTTGCTTACTTCGCGACCTTTAAAACGAACCGCCGGAATATATAGGGTGATATTTTGCTAGTGACCTATAGTGAAAACTCAGATCGGGCTGGTGATAAGGAACAACTTTCCCCAAGGAACATAGATGAAAAAAAAAATGGATTTTCCTTATAAAAATTCCGATTAGCTGATTTGAGTTTCTGTGGAAGCTCAAAATATTTTTGTGATATTTCGACCTATGTTCCTTAAGAAAACTGGTTCCTTATCACCAGCCGGAATTAAGATTTCACTATCGGTCACTAGTAAAACTTCACCCTATGTAGAATGCCATCTAAAACTGATTTCACTAGACTAGGCAAGTACAGAAGCGAAACCATTTCATCAGAAAACTCTTTCTGAAGAAATGGGAAATTTTCTAGCCAACCAAGTGTACATAGATGGCGCTGAGCTACACTGAATAAAGTTTCTTGCCAAGGAAATGCGAGTTAATAGATGATATGTATTTGTGAAGCTAATGTCACACATCTTATTAGTTGAAGTTTTATAAAAGGTCGTGAGATATAGAAAAGTCCGCATTGCAAGAAAGAGAAACCTGTTTGATTCGCTCTTTACTCTAATTGTCGAAGTGTAAACCAGCCGTAATTGTCTCTAAGGAAAGAGTTAGCCTGGCTGATACCAAAAGCCGCCGGGAATGGGTATGAGGTGTCAATGTATTTTAGGATTGATTTTTCGTGAATTTATTGTTCGTTGGCTTACCTGAATGTAGGTCTTTTCAAATCGCCGTCTGATCTCCTTTTTTTTCTTTACAGATAAATCAAGATCTGATAGAACATGTGTTAACCTACATAGTAGAGGGCGACCACAGTTGGCCGCGAGAGGGCGCTATACTTATCTTCCTGCCGGGTATTGGAGAAATTATGTCCATGCACGACCAGCTGTATGAGAGCCATACGTTTAGCCCCAAGTAAGTCACGTAAAGTCCACTAATGTATTTATTAAAAGAATTTTACAAACTAAGGTTATTACAAAAAATCACTTTAGGCTAAAAAAGTACCTATCATCGTTTTTTTTGGATTGGTCATAAATTTTGCAGAAAAATAAACTTTAATTTTGGTACATATTTGAGGAGTAACAAAATACATACGATAGATTTAGCCATGTATTCCGGTATGGCTACTTGACTGAGAGGTCAAATGATCTACTTTTTAAAACGTTTTGAAACGACATTTTGTATAAAAATATTGAATATGACGTAATAATTCACTATTTTGGATGGTGTTAAAACGCTAACTTTAATATTAATTTTCTACTTATAATTGTAAATTTATACATTTTGAAAAACGTTAAAAGAAGTCTGTAGTATTTTAAGACAAAAGTTATAAGAATTAAATTCATTATTTAAATTTAATGTAGACAGTCAAGTACCGAATCAATATTTATATATTTTTCTCTATTTCAGAACCGGAAAATACCTGCTAGTGCCGCTCCACTCCACCCTCTCAGGAGAGGAGCAATCCCTAGTGTTCAAGAAGACAAAACCTGGCGTCAGGAAAATAGTGCTGTCCACCAACATTGCAGAGACTTCTGTCACTATCGACGACTGTGTGTTCGTTATCGACTGTGGCCGAATGAAAGAAAAACGGTAAGACAAACTGTCTAATTCCAAGCTAAACTCCCGCAGTGGAAGCGATTTACACAGGTAAATTTCGAGCAAAATACCAGGAGTTCAACTGGAGGCAGACAATGGCTGCGTTACGCAGCGCTAAATAACATACGCTGCACAATATAGCAGCGCATACTATGAATTAAACGTGAACCTAAATCTATTTAACCTAATTAACTAAGTTGAGTGAAATTGGCAAATGATGTGTTCCAACCTTTACATAACTCAAGTCGGTAGTAAATACCGTCTGCCGATCTGGCGTTACGTCACACGTATTAGCACTAGATTATAAGTAAGTACCTCCAAATTATATCACCCCACGAATTCCGCAATTCGTACTAAGGAGTCACAATGATATGGTACAACAAATATGACTAAAGGGAACACACCATTCACACGAAGAAACAGTTTTATACTAAAGCAACTAGGTTTACCACTTACAGTCAACGCCGCCGGTCCAAATGCATAAAACACCCAACGGAGAAAGGAAGTTCAGGGAATGGATCAAATAGGGATTCCGTGGGTACTTACAGGGCTGGGTGGAAAAGATATCGACACCCAGCATTCCACTACAGCCTTGGCGCGTTATTCACTTCAAACCACTCACAGCTTTTCGTATTCCACTTTGATATTAGTCATTACGCGTGACCCAACCCGAATTTGGGCCGTACAAACGCGGGCCAATATGGCCACCTGATGCCTATTCAACGCGACGCTCACGTGGAAGACGTCGAGACATCCAACAATCACTAAGCCTGGCATTCCAGTACAACCCAGGAGAAACGCAATAATACGATGCATCAACACGCGCGATCTCAAATTGAATCGTCCATTACACGCGGCATCACAAAACGCGTGGCGGGAAATCCGCACAATACGCGATACCCTCCCGTCCGAACGGTTTTGAGTGACTGATAGTGCGGTGCAGAAATCACCGCTTGGCGCCTACCAGGCGGCCCGCGCGCACGCCGCCACCCTCGCCCCGCGAGCGAGAACGGGACAACATATGCCCAGAGCGATGCGTGCGAGCGAGTATCGCGGCGCATTCATAGACCGTCATTAATACCTAACTTACCCCAGCATAGCAACGCTAAATTAAACATTCACCCGCCCTAGGCCGAATCCCTTAGGCCTATTCACTACTGGGGAGACGAGATAGCGTTGCTATTGCTCGCTTAAGAACTGAATCCCCTACCTGAACTGTCGCGACTCGAGGAGTGCCATCACTACCTGGGAACAAGTTGAGAATGCGCCCTCTGCGCCATCGCAGTGGCGGCAGGTTGGCATCCTTAACCAGAACGAGATCTCCGATGCGAGGGGGTTCAGTTCTGTCCGTCCACTTAAGGCGTTGCTGCAGAATGTGCAAATACTCAAGCGACCATCGCTTCCAAAAATTCTGAGACATTTGCTGCAGCAACTCATAACGCGTCAAACGATTGCTACTGACCTCTGTGTAGGGGTACTCTGGCAAGGCGTTAAGTGGTCGGCCAATTAAGAAATGCCCTGGTGTCAGGGCCTCCAGATCATTCGGATCTGAGCTAAGCGGACACAAAGGACGTGAATTGAGAACGGCCTCAATTTTACAAAACACGGTCGCTAGCTCCTCAAAGGTTAATATCGTTAAACCTATAACGCGCATCAAATGCGTCTTAGCGGACTTTACAACCGCTTCAAATATACCACCCCAGTGGGGGCATCCTGGTGGATCGAACACCCAGTTAATGCCCTGACGGGAGAGGCTCGTGCCGATAGCTTCCTCGTTTTCCGATAAAAACGTTATAATTTCTTTCATACATCGATCAGCGCCCTTAAAGTTGGTACCACAGTCCGACCTGATCAGCGCTGGTCGCCCTCTTCGCGACACAAATCTATCTAAAGCTGCTAAGAAAGCCTCCGTAGTGAGGTCGGCCACGAGTTCCAAGTGGACGGCCTTGGTTGCTAGGCACACAAACACGCACAAATACGCCTTGATTGACTTCGCGTTGCGAAGGCGTGATGCCTTTACCATAAAAGGCCCCGCAAAGTCCGTTCCCACACCCGCAAACGTCCAGGCTTCCGTCACCCGGTCCGGTGGGAGGTCTCCCATCTGAGGTTGCATTGTGGCTGCCTTCAACCGATAGCAAGGCAAGCACCGAAACACAATGCTCCGTACCGTACGTCGTCCAGACAAGATCCAAAACTCGCGCTGCAGAATAGCCAAAAGTGCATTGCAGCCCGCATGCGAGTTTTTCTGGTGGACGATCCCTAACTATAAGTTCTACCAGAGGTCCCTTCTTTGGGAGTAACAGCGGATGCCGTGCTGAAAAGGGCAGGTTAGCGTTCCGAAGTCTACCTCCAACCCGGAGCATTCCATGCTCGTCCACGAACGGGTTGAGGCGCACAAGACCTCCCTTCAGCTTTCCACGGCCATCCCTGAGCAGCCTGACCTCTTCCTCAAAATGTTCCGCCTGGACGACCCTAACCAATAAACTTAGAGCCGCATTCCGCTCCGCAGGCGAGAGGACAGGTGCCAAGTTCCGTTCTGCTTGAGGTTTTCTACAGTTGTTCACGAACCGTTTGATCCAACCTGTCACCCCTAGAAGTTTGTCGAGGGAGCTGTATCGTTCCAGCAAGAAAGCCGCACTAGGCTTAGGTACGATCTGCCCTACGTTCACTCGCAAACCATAGAGTAGAAATCACATAGAGATGACACTCCCGCTCCAGACGCGCTCAAGGTCAATCCGTCTGGCTGTCTCTTAGCGAACAATTCAGTCGGGAGTGCGCTTCGCCGCGGAAACGTTCGTCGTGCGGGTCGAATTTTCATTTTTTGTGTAAAATTTAGCAATTCAAGGTGTTGTATTCATAGGGAGAACGCGTTTTACAAAAAGAATGCTATTCTAATCTGGCACCACACGGCGCCATTTTTGCACCTATTTTAAAATTCTGTGCCTACCTATTAACAATAAAATGGTAAGAAAAGACTTTAAAACGGGTAAACATTTTGTTCCCATGGGAAAACTGTTATCAGCGGTCGCAACCGCTCGACTGGCCGCTAGTCTGGAATAAAATTATTGGCACGTGACAGCCCCGACTTAAAGCGCGGGAGAGTGCGGGGCGTTACGGGCTGCGGGGGGAAGTAGGTATTTAAAGCGCGGCTTTTGGGGCCCAGACAAAGGAGTTTCGTTTCTATACGCAGTATTATTATCTATTCTTATGCGCAAACCTCGATCAGGTGGCCCAAGCGGCGACCCGCACTCATTGTATGGCCATCTCTCAGGTGACTCAGTCAGCCACTGAGGTCCCCACCACAGTGAGTGACCTACCAAATCAGGGGCCCTACATCCCCGTGAGGCGCAGTCCGCTGGGTTCTGTTCTCCCGGTACGTGTCTCCATACCAACGGAGTTTCCGATCCTTTAATCTGTGACACCCGATTTGCCACGAAAACCTCAAGAGTATGTACCGACGTCTGTAACCAGCACAGAACTATCCTACTGTCGGTCCATGCGTACACCGTTTCATCCAAAGTGATGGTACCGCGTAGATATGACTAGCGACATGATGTAGCAAGCGCGTGAGAAGCGCTGCTCCCGCCAATTCCAACTTTGGAATGGTCCATCTTGTCCTAACCGGAGCCACCTTACTCTTGGCCATAACTAGACGCACGTCTACAGTTCCCGTTGAACTGACTGTCCGCAAATAGACAGCTGCCGCGTACCCTCGCTCCGAGGCATCACAAAACCCATGTAGGGTAGCCTTACATCCCACCGATGGGAGCAACTTGCGAGGTATGGCGATGCGTACGATCCCTGGTAAGGTGGTCACAAACTTGGTCCAATCATTCAACAGCTCTCCGGAGAGCTGGTCGACCCAACCCAAGTTTGCTATCCACAACCTTTGCAAGAAGCACTTCGCCATGAACGTCACCGGTGCGATCCACCCGTTAGGATCGAAAGTTCTGGCGATCGTCGATAATACCGAACGCTTCGTCTAAGTCTTCTGCAAAAGGTCTGGCTCGATCTGATACGTAAAGACATCATGCGTTGGCCTATATTGCACCCCTAGGATGCTCAACGTATTTGGATTGTCCGGGTTCTCGAAAAGGTGCGGGTCCTGCTGGAACTCACCTGGCAACCCGGCCAGGAGCTCTGGACAGCTGGACAGCCATTTCCGCAACTCATAACCTCCTGATTCCATGATCGCGATCAGCTCGTCTCGTAGTAGCAGTGCTTGTTGCACGCTATCTGCACCCGTGCAGATGTCATCCACGTAGACGTCGCGATCCAGTACTGCTGCGGCTCGAGGGAATCTTACCCTTTCCTGTGCGGCCAACTCTCGCAGCGTGCGTACTGCCAAAAACGGACTTGGCTTCAGACCATACGTTACCGTGTTAAGCTCATAAGTGACCATCGGCTCGTCAGGGCTCTCACGCCACAAAATCAGCTGGTACCGACGGTCATCCGGGTGTATAATTGTTTGGCGAAACATCATTTTGACGTCTGCGACGAACGCTACTTGGTGCAACCGAAAATCTGTGAGGATGTCCACAATGTCCCGGTTCAACTTGGGACCCGCGTGCAGACACTGGTTCACAGACACACCATTCGATGTAGGAGCAGAACCGTCAAACACTACCCGTATCTTCGCCTCCGGTGACTTCAAAACAGCCAGGTGTGGTATATAGTAATGCTCGACACACCTCCAATCTATGCTGGACACCGACATGTGGCCTAACTCTAGGTACTCCCTCATGAATTCGATATACTTCTGCCGAAGTGCTGCATCTCGCTTCATCTTTCTCTCCATAGCCAGTAGTCTCCGTTCCGCGATCTGTCGCGAACTACCTAAGGAGGGGCGGTTTGGGAGAAATGGCAGCCTGGTAACAAACCTACCTGACGAACTTCGTGCAGTGTTGTACTGATAGAACAGCTCGCACTCGTCATCCTCTGGCTTCCGTCTATCCGCTGTGGGTGGCTCCTCAGACTCCCAAAACCTCTGCAGCACCTCCGACAACACACTACCATAGAGCACCGTATCGCCCTCTGGTAGGTCCTGAGATCTCCAAACTGGGCCAAAAATAGCATACCCCCCTGTGGTATCAACGGCCACTAAACCAGTTTGCTGAAGTACCCGTTTTCTGCCACACCAGAATCTCCCGAGGACGTCTGACCCGAGGAGAACGTCCACCGTACCAGGAGTATCAAATTCAGGATCAGCTAACTCTAAGCCTGTGGTTAACCCTCGTACCGTTGACGGTAACCGAACCTGAGGAAGTTTCCCTACCACTTCATCCAGCACCACTGCTGAGGCATGATAGCTGACCCCTGTACCTGTATTACCTAATGTGAACTCGAAGTTCACCTGACCCCAAACGTCAGGCACATCTACACCTCCAATACCTACAGCCCCATCCGTTGTGGGCCTTATATTTAAGCGTAGCCTACTCACCAGTTTACTAGACACAATACAACCCTGAGCCCCTGTATCTAACAAGGCTCTTACCTGTATGCTGCGGCCACCGTATCCCCATACCCAAATCATTGCCGTAGGCAACAATACCGTAATTGGCCGGGGGGCCGAAGCTGGCGTGTAGGCGGCGATTACCTAGCAGGAATCTAAGCGCGGAGTGTCCGCGTCCTGCGGGGGGGTCCCCTCTCTCCGTACACCTTCGAGTGGGTCCCACTCCTGTTGATAGGGACCTCTGGTCCTGTACGCCATGGCTGGCAGCCTATAGTAACCCTGCGGCAGGCGCGCGTACCGTGGATGCGCCTGTAGCCGCGGGTGCTCAGCCAAGGGGAGAGGCATGCGTGGGTCATGGGAACTCACCATGTTGTTCAGACCCGCCGAGTACTGCATGTACTGGCCCTGGTGTTGGCACCCGCCCGTAGCATCACGTACTTGTGATGGGTGCCCCTGACCTTGGACCTGTGACCACCTACCCTGTTCCGGCACCTGCTGCCGAGGTGGTGACTGTCTCGCGCGTGGTGAAGGGGGCATCACCTGCTGATGTCCCTGGCCTCGTCCCTGAAACCCTGGTGGAAGAGGACTCCTCCTTGGAGGGGGTGGGGAGCGTTGCTCCCGTCTAGGTAGGGCAGACTCCGTCCGCTGACCCGCGTCAGCTCTGCCTCCGTAATCTCCGCTGCGGTTCATGCATAGGAGCTGATGGTGGGCACCCTGGCAGTACCTGCAGTTGGTGCTTGATGGGCACTCTCGCACCTGATGCGGCCCCATACACCTAAAGCACCAACGCCGTTGCTGCACCACACCACGACGTTTCTGCACCCGCTGTGCAGCGAACTCCTCACACGCAGTCACCTGATGCCCCGCCTCTCTGCAGTAGGCACACCTCGTTTCCAAATTAGCGACGTTGTATCGCCTGGGTGGCCTACTCTTACCGTCTCGCGCCTGTGCACCCGGCCGTTCCGGGCGGCGAGCGGCCGCAGACTCCGCGTGAGGCGACTCTCCAAATTGGGCATCTACCCGCCTGCACTCGGCCTCGAGGAAGGACTTGAGCTCCTCGAAGGTCGGGAGGTAATCAGATGTCTTACCTCCGTGTGACTGTTCAAAACGAGCGGCCATGTCGCTCGGCAGGCGGCGCAACAACGTGTGGACCAGGATATAATCATAGCCTGACACCGGCATCCCCTGTCTCTCAAGAGCGTTCACTGCAACGCAGACAGGGTTGAGGACCTTGGCCCTGAGGTCCGTCCCTCGTGTGATGGTCGGCACGGTGAGCCACTGTTCCAGGAGTTGGTCAATCATGAGACGTTTGTTGCTGTATCTCTCGATCAGCAAACCGCGAGCCGTCTCGTAACTTGCATCATCGACTGGTAGATGCTTTACCAGCTCATGGGGCTCACCTTGCAGCTTGGCCATCAATTGTGCCATTTTATATGCCGGCTGCAAGTCAGTGCGGTTATGAATCACACTGTCAAACAAATCCTGGAATCGGGTCCAATCCGTGTAGTCCCCGTGGAAGACCGGAATCGCCACAGCCGGCAGGGGCACTTGCACCCCCGGTCCCCGCGGACCATGGGGTGGGTCCGGCTCCCCAGCTCTACGCCTGGTGATCACAGCAGCCGCCTGCTGGATCTCCTGCCCCATCTCCATGCACTGGGTCACATTCGTCCGGACCGTAAGTTTGACCTCCTCATCAGGCGTCCCATCAAATAACTCCTCGCATCCAGTGAGGCAATCCAACACCTCCGCGACCCGTTCGTCAATCCGTTGCGCACAAGCGATGAGTGCGTCCTCTCGGTCCCCGCGACCGACCATCGCCTGCTTAGTCGCGAACCAAATTAGGTGCGTTCTAATTTTTGCCTGAAGCTGTGTAATTGTGGGAGCCATGGTACCAACTCAAAGTAACACCGAACCTTACAATAAAAAAAAATATACAATCGGCCCTGATCCTACCGTTAGGATATCCGCACAGGGTAAACACAACGATAATAACAAGCAATTCACTAATTGATTGGCCCTGATCCTACCGATAGGATATTCTACACAGGGCACACACTACAATCACAATAAATATATTTTTTTTTTTATGTAGGTAGATTAAAAATCTTATACTAAAATAATCTTAAATCTAGTGGTTTTCTGAACCACGCTCTGCTACCAAAAATTGTCTAATTCCAAGCTAAACTCCCGCAGTGGAAGCGATTTACACAGGTAAATTTCGAGCAAAATACCAGGAGTTCAACTGGAGGCAGACAATGGCTGCGTTACGCAGCGCTAAATAACATACGCTGCACAATATAGCAGCGCATACTATGAATTAAACGTGAACCTAAATCTATTTAACCTAATTAACTAAGTTGAGTGAAATTGGCAAATGATGTGTTCCAACCTTTACATAACTCAAGTCGGTAGTAAATACCGTCTGCCGATCTGGCGTTACGTCACACGTATTAGCACTAGATTATAAGTAAGTACCTCCAAATTATATCACCCCACGAATTCCGCAATTCGTACTAAGGAGTCACAATGATATGGTACAACAAATATGACTAAAGGGAACACACCATTCACACGAAGAAACAGTTTTATACTAAAGCAACTAGGTTTACCACTTACAGTCAACGCCGCCGGTCCAAATGCATAAAATACCCAACGGAGAAAGGAAGTTCAGGGAATGGATCAAATAGGGATTCCGTGGGTACTTACAGGGCTGGGTGGAAAAGATATCGACACCCAGCATTCCACTACAGCCTTGGCGCGTTATTCACTTCAAACCACTCACAGCTTCTGTTCGTATTCCACTTTGATATTAGTCATTACGCGTGACCCAACCCGAATTTGGGCCGTACAAACGCGGGCCAATATGGCCACCTGATGCCTATTCAACGCGACGCTCACGTGGAAGACGTCGAGACATCCAACAATCACTAAGCCTGGCATTCCAGTACAACCCAGGAGAAACGCAATAATACGATGCATCAACACGCGCGATCTCAAATTGAATCGTCCATTACACGCGGCATCACAAAACGCGTGGCGGGAAATCCGCACAATACGCGATACCCTCCCGTCCGAACGGTTTTGAGTGACTGATAGTGCGGTGCAGAAATCACCGCTTGGCGCCTACCAGGCGGCCCGCGCGCACGCCGCCACCCTCGCCCCGCGAGCGAGAACGGGACAACATATGCCCAGAGCGATGCGTGCGAGCGAGTATCGCGGCGCATTCATAGACCGTCATTAATACCTAACTTACCCCAGCATAGCAACGCTAAATTAAACACAAACATACACATATCACGCCTATAATCCCTTGCGGGGTAGGCAGAGCGCAAACAGCCGCAAAAAACGGTCATTTACGCCACGTCTGACAAATATTTGAAGGTCATGCGGAAAATTGTGTATCGCCATAGTGACGGGTTGTCAGCTCATCGCCTAAAATTGCACACCCTTGAGTCCCTTAGTCGCCTCTTACGACTCCCAAGGGAAATAAATGGGGTGATGCTATTCTAAGCCGGCATCACACGGCAATTAGCTGCATCAGTGGCTGCCCGCAACTCTTACAAGGTCAAGAATCAAGAATCAAGAATCAAGATAATTTATTTGCCAGAATATAGTTACATTAGGTTTTAACAATTTAGGAAGTACATAATATTCGGCTTGCATGCAAGCGTGCAAAATATCGAGTAGCAACTAGGTGGTCTAAAAATCAAATTATTATTATAATTAAAGAATACATGTCACATTACGTTATTAAACAATATAAAAAATAAACAAGTAAAAAGATGTCCAATTAATTCAATTCATTCATTGCGTCATTTAAACCTTAACTTAACCTTATAATACATAAATTCTTTTACACTATAAAAACAATTTTGTGAGAGCCATAATGTCAATTTTGTTTTAAAGGCGTTGCCAGTCAAAAGTTTTATATCATCGGGAATATGATTGTATATAGAGGTACACATATGAAATACATTCCTCTCATAAATTTTTTTGTGGGAAGGAGGTTGATACAATAAATTTTGGATATGCGCTCTGGTTGACCTTTGACTAACTTCGCCTCTTGTTACCCAGTAGTTCGGATGTTTCTTAACAAATATACATATGTCTCTTATGTACATGCACGGGAGAGGGAGGATGTTTAGTTTCTTAAAAAGGGGTTTACAACTCTCGTCAAATTTTGCATTGCAAATAGCACGAATGCTCTTTTTTTGCAACTTAAAGACTGTTTCTACATCAACTGAGTTGCCCCAGAGTATCAGGCCATAACTGAGTATGGATGATACATAACCATGGTAGGCAATTATTGCAGCCTCAGTTGATATAGTTTGCCTTAACCTCCTCAGTGCAAACACAAACCTATTGAGTTTACTGCATACTGAGAGAACATGTGCTTTCCAACTAAGATTTTTGTCAATCACTATACCCAAAAAGTTTAATACATCGACTTCATTTACTATCTCATCATTAAAGCTTAAAGTAATTTTTTGTGGGTTGGAATTATAGGAAGAAAATTGCATAATCTTTGTTTTGTCAATGTTATTTATTAAGTTATTTGCGTTCATCCATTTTATAACGTTTTTAAAGGCATTATTGGATTCATATTCAAAAGTGCTACTGTTTTTGCTTTTGATTAAGAGAGTTGTATCATCCGCAAACTGGATACAATGTTGAGGCGTAGCATCCGATAGATCGTTCACGTAAAGAATGAACAGTAACGGGCCAAGCACACTTCCCTGTGGTACACCTACACCGTTTATTTTGTATGATGAGCGGTATGTAATTTTAGTAATAACTTTTCCGGATGTATCAAGTTTGTCAATTTCTGTACATTGTTGTCTATCCCGTAAAAAACTTGCTATCCAGTCCAGTGCTTTCCCTCTTATCCCATAACAACTTAGTTTCTTTAAAAGTATTGAGTGACTGACAAAGTCGAAGGCCTTACTCATATCTAAAAATATGCCTAAAATTGGTGTTTTTCTGTTCAGATTTTCCGTCACTTCGTGTACAAGATCAAAACAGGCATGAGAAGTAGATAATCCTTTGCGAAAACCATACTGCTCAGGTCGTAAGATTTTATATTTTGTTAAGAAATCATTAATTCTACTTTGTATAGTCTTTTCAAAAACTTTGGACAAAATTGGAAGTAACGTTATGGGTCGATAGTTTGCCGGATCAAGACGGTCACCTTTCTTGAAAAGGGGCTTTACTATGCTAATTTTAAGCTTTTCCGGGAAGACTCCTTCAGTGAAAGAAAGATTTATTAAATGGGCAAGGGGGTGACATAGCTTCGTAGCGCATAACTTTAGAACATTTGTAATCATGTTGTCATAGCCACAGGCATTACTAGTTTTTAATGACATTATGGCATGGTAAATTTCGGCTGATGATGTCGGTTTTAAAAATATTGTCTTTGGGTTTGTTTTCTGTAAATTTGCGTTTGTGTTATGATTATGATACGAAAGATTTAAATTTGTCGGTGTAGAATTATTATTAGTCAAATTTATAAAGTAGTCATTTAATAAATTGCATATGTCAGAAGGATTAAAATATTTATTACCATTAAATTTAATTTTATCAATGTCAGCAAAATGTGGGTCATTCATTATTGTTGAAGATATTGTATTCCAAGTGGCTTTACATTTATTTTTACTTCCTCTGATGTAATTACGATTTTTAAGTCTTTGAGCGTTATTTATACACTTTTTAAGTACGCTACTGTATTTCAAATATTTAGCCTTATTTATTTTTTTGGTAGATTTAATAGTTTTATATTTCAAGTATAAAGCTCGTTTAGCTTTTGAAGACTTTTTAAGTCCTTTCGTCAACCATCTCAGGGTTTTAGGTCTGTTGGTCACTTTGACTTTAATTGTAGGGAAGCATAATTTATAAATCAAACACAACAGCTCATAAAAAGAATCAAATGCCTCTACAAAACTTTCAGACTGAAAGACATCCGTAAATGATAGAGCAGAGATGCATTCAAAAAACTTTTCTTTGTTTCGTTGGCAATAATCAATTTTATATTGAAACCAGGTAGAGAAAGCTCTTCGTTTGTTAATTTGGAAGGTGATAGTCTGTGCAGTTTCATGATCTGAAAGACCAAGGTACAATATTTCCGAGTTTGCTGACTGAATATTGCTTGCAATTTGGTCAATGCATGCACCATCTCTAGTAGGAAGCAAGATATGTAATTTAATGTTGTAATTTTGTAAAAGGCTTTCCAAATCTATCGCGTGTTTGTCTTTTAGTAAAATGTCAATATTCCAGTCACCTGTGAGAACAATTTTTTTCCGTTTGTACTTTGAGGCTAAAGTATCAAGAATTTTTTCAAGTTTGTAAATAAATAAAGAGACATTAGTTTTTGTTTTGTTAGGGATTCTATAAATATTTATAACTATAAGGCCCAAACTCATAATCTCAATACCGCAGCACTCAAAAGTATTTTCTGTTGCCTGCTTCGCAACAAAATCTAGTGGCCTATAGTCATAGCATGTTTTAATCAAAATACAAGTCCCACCTCTACCATATCCACGACAATACGCTGCCGCCATCTTAAAGTTATTTAGTTTAACATTACTCTCCGATCCGCGCTTGACAAAAGTTTCACACATACATATTATATCAAACTCCTTTCCCTGTTCCTTTAACTCGCTTAGTGTAATTTCTAATAAATCCAATTTACAACATAAACCATGCATATTCTGATGTAAGATTCTAAAAGTATCTTGATGAATCTGAGGCGTCATGTTTGGGGTATCAACTTGTGAGGTTTTTGAATTACATTGCATTTTGGGGGCGAAAAAACTGTTTGTCAGAGCGTCTCAACATCTCTTGTTCACGATTTTTATCTACATTTTGTGTGCTTGAAGTTGATATACAATTTAACAAGTTAATTTCATTATTTAAGTTTGAAACAATTGAATAGATATTAAGCCGCAAAAATTTCCCCGTATGACTTCTGTAACAAACATTTAATAATACACAATTTTGGAAATTTTTAACAAATGATTGCATTTCGTTTTTGAATGAGTAATTATTTAAATACTTGTATTTTGAAACATTTAACAAGAGAACAGTATTATTTTTGAACAAATAAAGGACGCTACATAGGCTAGAAAACAGAGAGTAAGGGCATTTGTCATTACTACCCACTGATAGAATAATTATATCATTATCTCGTATGTAATTTTTGGAATTCTCTAAATCCTTCAAAATGTGTGTACTCGATGCACCAGGTTTTATTATAGCCGATATGATCTCTTTATTCCCAAACCTTGTGCGATTTAATCTGGTAGAGATCCCTCTTGCATGCTCGTCACCAAAAATGTAAATTGAAGATTTATCTGAACCGCGGCTATTATTCAATATTGAGGACGAGTAGAGCTTCTCCTGCGGCGATGTTGTCTGGGAAGTAGGTGATGTGTTTGGAGTGCTGACATATTTGGGTTTTCTTTTTAATGGATCTTTATTATTCTTGAGTGTAGATCTTGGTGTCTGTATGTTATTTGTCTGTACTAAATGTGCGTTAATTATACTGAGATTTGCCATTTGCTTGCTAGCGAAGTCACTTTTTTGCTTTGAAGGCGTAGTTTTTGATAAAATAGTCAGCTGTTTTATCTTATCCTGTTGACGTTTTATTAAATCCTTCATTGAACAGTTGTCCGAAAGCAAATTTTCAATTTCCTGTTCTGCTGATGCTAATTTTTCTTTCAAGTCTAGGATAGTGCGTTCCATTTCTTCAGCTTTGGCGTAAATATTAGATTTTTCAGGGCAGCTTCTGTTACATAGGTCGTCGCACTACTATAAAATACTATTCCAGACTGCGCTTTGCGACGCCATACAGTGTGGTGCTTGATAAAGTGTACCTGCGTTCTTTTTTGTTATATTTTTTATATTATATTATATAATATATAAAAATATTATATTTCTAGATTGCCTCCCAGCGGTTTCGCCCGCTGCCACTCATTTTCCCGTGGTAATAGTTGTTTTCCAGCGGTAAAAAGTGACCTATGTGTTATTGCGGGTTATACTCTACCTATGTTCCAAATTTCATTCAAATCAGTCAATCCGTTTGAGCATGAAGAGGTAACAAACATACATACACATTCACAAACTTTTAGATTGATAATATTAGTACGGATATAACAAGAATTAATTATATCGATATAAGGTATTTCGACATACCGTTCTGAGCTCGGTTTTAGACCCTAAACAGAATATTTCTTGGTTTTTTTTTTGATTTTTTTATTTTATAATACATTTAATTTCCAGTTTCGACTCAAACCGCAACATGGAATCGCTAGACCTGGTGTGGGTGTCTCGTGCTAACGCTAAACAAAGAAAAGGTCGCGCTGGAAGGGTCATGCCGGGAGTTTGCGTGCATCTTTTCACTTCACACAGGTTTGTATCACATTACAAATATTACATTACATTCAAACGCATACAACCCGAATCTCTTCAAAATAAGTGAGCAAATACAAATATGTTCCACCAGCTCCCTTCTACCATCGGACATCCAGACGCACCGCCGGATACCATCCGTACCTGGTTGCCATTCCACCAATTCGGACTAAGCGCTTCCAGTCATCATTTATAATGCGCACTGCTAAAGAGTGGAACTCACTTCCTGCGTCTGTGTTTCCAAACACATACAACCCTAATATCTTCAAAGTAAGAGTGAAGAGGCTTCTTCTGGGTGAGCTCGCTCCATCTTAGACTCTGTCTCTGTCCTATGACCTAGATTAGTGTCAAGAGCGAACCCATCCTATATCAAAAAATAACACATTCACAACAGTCCGCTGCTGGATATGAAACTCTCCTTATCTGGGGGTATTGCCGTACTCACCACGCTTGGCAGGCGGATTGGCGAGTGTTGTATTCACAGGGAACGCAGCTGCCCATCCCTTAGTCGCTTTTTTCGACATCCAGTGTAGAATTAGGGCTTATATTCTAAGCCGGCACCGCACAGTTTTGTATAAAATAATATAAAAAACAGTAGTTCCCTGTTCGAGTATTGTAAAAATATGAGGTGTAAGATTCGATGTACCAAAATCTTTAAAGACATGATCAGACTATGAAACTGAACAACTTTTAATATGGATGGAGCCAGTGTTGGGAAACGATTTTTCGAGTTTCCATAGAAAGTCAGTCAGCGACAGGACATTGGTATAAGATGTCATCGTATTTCTCGCTTACCAACATAGCCTCCATTGAAAAATTTGATCTTGTTCATGGTCTGATCAAGTCTACAAAGTTTTTGGTACACTGTCTCTTACACCCTGTATATAACCACCTTGACTACAAAAGATAATGTATACTGTTAACAGATATCACCATCATATATTGGAACAGCCGGTGCCTGAGATACATAGGATACCTTTGGAACAGCTGATTTTGAAGATTAAAATTCTGCCGCTATTTCAAGATATGAGCGTTCATGAAGTACTAGGTAAGTTTGTATAGCTGCCTCTCTTTCTCGCGGTATTGCGCTGTCTCTGTCTAACCACATACTTCCATCACATATAGGATCAGCCGTTGCCTGAGATACTTACATAGTTATATATCATGCCTTTAGAACAGCTTATTTTGAACATGAAAATGCTGCCGTTTTGCCGAGATATTAGCGTCCATAAAGTGCAAAGTAATTTTGTATGTAAAAATTCAATCTGTACAGAATGAATTTAGTCGCTGGGAATTAGTTTCTAATTACCTGGTAGATGAAGCCATGCCACGCGTTATTGGTATTGTTTCTTAACACTCGCATGATTTCGCCAACGGAAAATGACCCGCGGTAGCCCAGTCAGTAGAGTCGTCGGTAGTATTTATACCAAAAGTCGCAGGTTCAAACCCTGCCTGCAGTACAATTTTGCAAGCTCTTTAATTTCTTTTGTATACCCAACATGTTGAAAGTATTAACTGCACATGAGCCGCGGTAGCTCAGTCGGTAGACGCGTCGGTAGTACTGATATCAAAAGTCGCAGGTTCAAACCCTGCCTGCAGTACAATTTTGCAAGCTCTTTAATTTCTTTTGTATACCCAACATGTTGAAAGTATTAACTGCACATGAGCCGCGGTAGCTCAGTCGGTAGACGCGTCGGTAGTACTGATATCAAAAGTCGCAGGTTCAAACCCTGCCTACAGTACAATTTTGCACCCATCATGTTAAACGTTTTAAAATTCAGCACACAATTTTGTATTTATTAATTTTACGATTTATTGTACACATGAACATTAACGGGCCTACTTCCATGAAGTGAGGTGAAAACGAGCTACGAGAATGCATTTTATACATATTCTAAGGAACATCACTGTCAACAAAATTTTGTTTTTTATTCTTCAAGATATGAGGAATAAGCCAGGGCAGCGCAAAATCTCATTTTATATTTAATAACGGAGAAATTAAAATTTGAAGTTACCTCTATTTTTCAGTGATGAAGCGTGGCGTAAGAGATTTCTTCCGCCAGTGCTAATCGAACTGTATTGATCTTAGTATGATTATTAATGGCAATTTCACGTTGAACCCGCCCGGGCGGCTATTTTTTGACAAAACAACTTAGTTATTAAGAAATTTAGCAAAACACTTACTGTTTCCGGCTGCTTTCCTTGGGAGTAAAAGGTTTTTGTTTTGATGTGTTTCCTCTGCTGTCAAAACTGACGTGGAATTGATCATAGATAAACGGAATATGATGCAGACGCGACACACTGTACATTTGTTCGATATTTTGACCGTGAAAAATTATTGTAGCTAGAATTTTGCCGTAAAATATATCAACTATCTACAACAACGGCATTCTATCCGCTATGGATAATTTTGCCAATGTCAATACTACGTTGATTGGTACATCGAACGAAACTCAAAATATGAACCGATTAGACGTAGGTATTAAAAATATTTTTACGATCAAATAATAGGATGACGTGGTTGTTAGTGCAGATTAGTATGAAGTAGTAAGGTTCGATTTATATGCAACACTAGACGGCGACACGGCGGCACAAAAGCAGTTTTTTAACCGCGGCGGAAATTTTTAAATGTATATATGGAGCGCTGCGCATACGGTCACCACCAACCACAGTCTTAGGACAAATTATAAGAAAGCAAGTATTAGTACATTGTTGTCGAGGTATGGAAAATAAGACTTTGCTGGACGAATATGCAGGCGAGGACTTCAATTATACAAGTCAAGCAAAGTAATTTTCCCCGAGGCTTACATAGTGCTTTTCTCAAAAAAAGGCTAGGAAATGAAAGATTGTACTTCTTATAAAAGTTAGCTAGCGACCACAACACAACGAAACAAATAAAAATTTACAATTTTCCCACCAAATGTAATTTTTTTAAATAAATTCGCCTGTAAGGCACAGTATTACGTAATATTCTGCCATACTAAATGTTTAGTTCATTCTTTTCTTCTTTGATTCTGGACAGGCAAGGGTCTTCACATCATACAGCCTCGTCTTTAGTTACCTGTTTCATACAAAATTACGTTCCGTTTCTATGAGAGTCATCGAGATAATTTTGAAATCAAATTATGTGGGTTTAGCGTATAACGAATTTATCTTAATGGACACCAGCAAAGGATTTCCATACAACTTTGCTGGCGTGATCTGAGACGTGACAAACAATGTGAAACTTCGCGGTTTCTTTTTTTGAAAGAAATGAACACATTTCCTAGCATGCTTGAGAAAAATAATTATGTACATGTACTTACGTACATACATACATACACATATCATGCCCATATCTCTTGAAACTTGCGTACCTAGTATACAAAAGTATTATTTATGTAGTAAAAGATTTTTGTCAGATTTCAGTTCAAGAGTGGGATCAATTGATTCGGAAGGTTTTTAGTGTTAAGGGGTAGAAAGGTTCTAGAGTGGCACTGGGTCAAGATGTTCATGCTAGGGTAACACTGGGTTGAAAGGTTCTAGACTTATACCTAGCTGGAAAGTCCTAGAGTGTCACCGAACAAAATGCCAATACTAATGTTAAAATTAATTTCCAAGTAGGTACTTATCATTTCGGGAAGGTCGAGGGTATCATTATATTAAAGGTTGTGGTCACCCTGGTTCGTTGGTAACACCGAAATATACCAAACATTGTATAGGGCTATAAATCCCTTTTCTAAAAATACCAATTTCAAGACCAAAAATTATAGGATTATCCAGATAGGAATGGATTAAAAACCTTAGTCAAACAAACAATTAGAAGCACCTTCGATTTTAATTTTTCTTAGCTACTTTAATAGATACCACCATAATGTATGATAATTTTTAACTATGAAGCAATTCAACTGGTGTCAGTGATTAAAGGAAAAAGATTGTAAAAGGTGTTCGAAGGTATGAAATTTTTAAGGCATGCGGCTCTGTGTTTGTCTGATGGTCAACAAATATTGTTCAAAAACTAATGAACGGTGCGAGAATGCGACCGCTATTTTATATAATATCATATCATAATATCATACTCGAATATATAATGGCCGTCGCTAATTGGTTTTTGCTATTTATATTTTGAACTTACATCTATGTATACTGATTTATGCAATAAACGTTTAAAATTGAAATTGAAATTTAACAGTATTAGTTGCGCTTAAGGTGCACGCAATGACGAAAATGACAAAGAAATATCCAAAAAAAGTTTCTTAATGTCGAAGTTTGCAAAAAAAATTACAATACCAGGATGGACAAAAACGAAACAAAAATATGTTCGCGCAAAGTGCGTAACATGATACTGACCACTTGCATTTTTAAACCTGAACTAATAAGTTTGCTTTATTTAGTTTAATGACTTTGCTTCTTCTGAAATAACGTAAAACTAAAAAGTTGTAAATATGATTTGAGATGTTATGAAGATAAGTGTTTTGTGAACTGATTAAGTCCTTATTTTTAGACCAATTCTTTTCATGTACTGAAAGTGGAAGAATAACAAACAAACATACAGTACAGTTTATACAGTTCATAATTAATATGGATACTATGCGTTCAGCTAAGTCTTGGCGAATGGGCTTATTCCAAAATATGGTCCTTATGATATAATGTAGGTTAATATTCCTTCCAAGTTATAATATCAACTTTGTGAGTAGTCCACCGAGAATCGAACCCGGAACCTTAGCGCCGCAGGCAGTCGCACTACCATTAGTCGTCAAGTATTGTATCAGTACCAGTTAGACTAACATTATTAAATGAAATTTTTATATGAAATGGTGACACCTCTATAATATACTCTTTGACATGACTTCCGAATTGCATTTGAATTTCGTTCCTTCCGTCGAAGTACAAGCCTAAAAACACATAAAGAATACAGACACAACAGGCACTGCTTATCTCTAATAAGAAATTTCTTACAGCAGACCTAGGGAAGAGTAATGGTATTATACGATATGCGGATGAGACGTGCACAGAATATATATCTACATTTTAATCCAAAATACATAACATATCTTATATCTCAATCTCTTTTCTCTCGTATACAGCTATCTCTTTCTTACCACCTAGTTTTTTTTTAGTTAAAGCCAAATACGAATTTAAATTTTATTGTTATGTTTCTGGGATTCTCAATTCATATGGTAGAACGGTTTCAACATAGGAATTGTAAAAATCCAAAATAAACACAACCTTAATCTGTTTAAAATTGTTTTATTGTGATGGAAGTACGGATTTTATGAATCTGATAATCCTAAAATAAACCTCTTTTTAATCTACAGGTAAAACAGTGGAACCGCCAACAAAACCGAACATCGACGGAGCCCTATTAAGACTCCGCGACGTCGGCGCCCTAGACTCGGGCTTCGCCCTCACGCCCTTAGGGCGACACCTAGCGGCGTTGCCGGTTGATGTGCGGATCGGAAAGCTCATGTTATTCGGAGCTATATTCTGTTGCGTGGATTCTGCTTTGACGATGGCAGCGTGTTTGAGTCATAAGAGCCCTTTCGTCGCACCCTTTGGGAAGAAGGTAATATATTCTTCCTCTTATTGACTCATTGACCCTCAAATATTTGTCAGACGTGGCGTAAATGTCCGTTTTTTGCGGCTGTTTACGCTCTGCCTACCCCGCAAAGGATTATAGGCGTGATATGTGTGTGTGTGTGTGTTATTGACTCATCTCTCTTCTCTTTTCGTATGGGAAACCGAGTCGTCCAACTACCCGATTAACCCTGGTTTCAAGAAGTTTTTCAACCGCCTACTACGAAGTAGGCCTCTGTCATGGTTGTGTAACGACCGCCGTCTAAGTAATCATAGACAGCAACCGAAACCGACGGCTTAACGTGCCCTCCGAAGCACGGAACCATCTTTCTTTTCGGACAATCAGGTGGTTTACCCTGTAATGTCCTTACCAGACTACAAATGTGATAAATACCAACTTTATAAGTGTCCCACCGACAATCGAACCCAGAAACTTTTCCTCGCAGGCAGTCGCACTACCATTGCGCCACATCGGCCCTGGATTGACACATGCCACACCCATACAACAAACGACTCAATGAATCCTGGTATCAGAGTTTCTTAACCGCTACCAGAAGGTAATCCCACTGGTTATTATAACCTACTGGTTAAAGCGGCACCCGGCTCAGAATAGCATCACTCTATTTCTTTCCCATGGGAGTCGTAAGAGGCGACTAAGGAACTCGAGGATGTGTATTGCCATTTTAGGCGATGGGCTGACCACCTGTCACTATGGCGATACACAATTTTCCGTATCACCCACAAATATATGTCAGATGTGGCGTAAATGTCAGTTTTTTGCGGACGTTTACACTCTGCTTACCCCGCAAAGGATTATAGGCGTGATATGTGCATGGTTAAAGCGTACCGCGTGATTTTAGAATGCTTCTAGTGTAGTGGTAATATTGAATGGAAATTGGGGATAGTAGATGTCATAGACATATGCGTAAAATCAAAGACGATTTAAGAGGCGATCATCTTCAACCCTTCTCTAAGCCTATACCTACAGAAAGTGACAGTGCTATTTTTAATTAGAGATTTTAGTCGGTAACATGGAATTGAAACTAATGCAATGCCATCTAGCGGACAAAATGTCCAACCATTGTAATAGGTTACATTTTTGTATGTTTGTTTCTTTTTTTTTTGCAGTCGGAGGCTGACGCTAAACGAAAAGATTTTGCGTGTTCGAATAGTGATCAATTAACAACGCTAAGAGCATACAGGGTAAGTTTAATACTTTTATAATATCTGAAGAAAATTTTCTAAATTTGTATCTAAATATAAGAAGAGAAATAATCTCGTACAATATTATATTAAATATTCTCCTCCGAATTCACTGCCATACCACAATATACCAAGGAGCAGTAGTTTAACTTCATACTAACAGCGGGTCGGTGCACACACACATGCACACGCCCGACCGACCTATACGTACACGACTACTACATACAATCTCGTGCCGCTCGTGTCACAGCGAACCGCACTGCCGCGCGTTTTTGTTTGAGTATCGGGAATTACCTACTTATCATGAATACCTAGAAACCCATTAAATAATAATAACAATGATTGTTTTCTTACTGTACCATAGTGGTACCTAAGTGTGACATCATTTAAATTCGGGTTCGCAAAATAAAATTGTTGACGGTGCTGCTAATGTAGGTAGTTTCAGGCGGAAAGTTACTCGAGTTAAACTACTGTTCCTTGCCATTTTGTGGCCATACCTCCAGATAAGTTCTCAGGTACAAAATATAACAAAAATTTAATACCAAATTTTAAATCACTGTTAGGTCTGAAAACTTGCAAAATTTTCAAGCGCGGGCAGGATTTGAACCTGCGACTTTCGTCCTGCGTCTTTCGTCATTACTAAAGTCGCAGATTCAAAGCATGCCCGCGCTTGAAAAATTTGCAAGTTTTCAAAAATTTACAAAAATATTTTCTTTGCAGAAATGGCAACAAACAATGAAGCACAGCAACCACGCAGCCCTCGTCTTCTGCAATGAGAACTTCCTCTCACACAAGACGCTACAAATGCTGGCTGATATCAAACACCAACTGCTTGGTCTACTGGCTGACATCGGCTTCGTTCCTGGCATGCCTTCGATGAGGAGCAGGAGACGGCAAGACCAGGTCATGCAGCTTACTGGGGAAGAGGTAACTTGTATTATGATACGTCAGCGATAGTAAAGTGTCGCTGAATTTAGAACAGTAGCTGTCGTTTAGCGACTGTCGCTTCTGAAAAGCAAGTATATTGGTAGGAGCCAAGTAGTTCTTATATAGACTATTGTCTGGAAATGTATGCTGAAATCAAACATCAGCTGTTTGGTCTACTGGCTGACATCGGCTTCGTTCCTGGCATGCCTTCCATGAGGAGCAGGAGACGGCAGGACCAGGTCATGCAGCTCACTGGGGAAGAGGTAACTTGTACTGTGATACGTCAGCGATAGTAAAGTGTCGCTGAATTTAGAACAGTAGCTGTCGTTTTGCGACTGTCGCTTCTGAAAAGCGAGTATATTAGTAGGAGCCAAGTAGTTCTTATAGACTATAGTCTAGAAATGTATGCTGATATCAAACACCAACTGCTTGGTCTACTGGCTGACATCGGCTTCGTTCCTGGCATGCCTTCCATGAGGAGCAGGAGACGGCCAGGTCATGCAGCTTACTGGGGAAGAGGTAACTTGTACTGTGATACGTCAGCGATAGTAAAGTGTCGCTGTATTTAGAACAGTAGCTGTCGTTTAGCGACTGTCGCTTTTGAAAAGCGCGTTCGTTGGTAGGAGCCAAGTAGTTCTTATAGACTATAGTCTAGAAATGTATGCTGAAATCAAACACCAACTGCTTGGTCTACTGGCTGACATCGGCTTCGTTCCTGTCATGCCTTCCATGAGGAGCAGGAGACGGCAGGACCAGGTCATGCAGCTTACTGGGGAAGAGGTAACTTGTACTATGATACGTCAGCGATAGTAAAGTGTCGCTGAATTGAGTGCGGTAGCTGTCGTTTTGCGACTGTCGCTTCAGAAAAGCGAGTGCATTGGTAGGAGCCAAGTAGTTCTTATAGACTATAGTCTAGAAATGTATGCTGAAATCAAACATCAGCTGTTTGGTCTACTGGCTGACATCGGCTTCGTTCCTGGCATGCCTTCGATGAGGAGCAGGCGACGGCAAGACCAGGTCATGCAGCTTACTGGGGAAGAGGTAACTTGTACTGTGATACGGCAGCGATAGTAAAGTGTCGTTGAATTGAGTGCGGTGGCTGTCGTTTTGCGACTGTCGCTTCAGAAAAGCGAGTACATTGGTAGGAGCCAAGTAGTTCTTATAGACTATAGTCTAGAAATGTATGCTGAAATCAAACATCAGCTGTTTGGTCTACTGGCTGACATCGGCTTCATTCCTTCCATGAGGAGCAGGAGACGGCAGGACCAGGTCATGCAGCTTACTGGGGAAGAGGTAACTTGTACTGTGATACGTCAGCGACAGTAAAGTGTCGCTAAATTTAGAACAGTAGCTGTCGTTTAGCGAGTGTCGCTTCTGAAAAGCGAGTGCATTGATAGGAGCCAAGTAGTTCTTATAGACTATAGTCTAGAAATGTATGCTGAAATCAAACATCAGCTGTTTGGTCTATTCGCTGACATCGGCTTCGTTCCTGGCATGCCTTCCATGAGGAGCAGGAGACGGCAGGACCAGGTCATGCAGCTTACTGGGGAAGAGGTAACTTGTACTGTGATACGTCAGCGATAGGAAAGTGTCGCTGAATTTAGAACAGTAGCTGTCGTTTAGCGACTGTCGCCTTTGAAAAGCGAATACATTGGTAGGAGCCAAGTAGTTCTTATAGACTATAGTCTATATGTGTGCTGGAATCAAACATCAGCTGTTTGGTCTACTGGCTGACATCGGCTTCGTTCCTGGCATGCCATCATTGAGGAGCAGGAAATGGCAGAACCAGGTCATGCTGCTCACTGGGGAAGAGGTAACTTGTACTGTGATACGTCAGCGATAGGAAAGTGTCGCTGAATTTAGAACAGTAGCTGTCGTTTAGCGACTGTCGCCTTTGAAAAGCGAATACATTGGTAGGAGCCAAGTAGTTCTATACCGACTGAGGTAAGAGAGTTTTTTTATCAACAAAATGTTGGCTGATTTGAAACATAAACAGTTCTTAAAAAAACGTGTTTCCCGAAACGATTCCCAAATTACTAACAAATACAGAACATGAACCTTTGTGAACACACCAATTACCTCGAATGAACTCGCCTCTAAGATATTTGTTTTTCTGTTTCAGTTGAACACAAATGGGAATAATGACAAGCTGTTAGCCGCCATATTGTGTGCGGCGCTGTATCCCAATGTAGTTAAGGTGAGAATAGTCTGCTACTGATTATGATGACAAACTTTTTAAGAAAACCTAAAAAGGAACAAATTTTTATTCATCTATTTAAATTTGCCCCTATTTTTGACAAAAGCCAGAACGGCTTATGATATACTCTTTTCATGCAATTTTGTAAGTATTCAAAGCCTATTTACACGATGATTATGGTGACGTTTTTGAGAGACGTGGCTTTCTTATTTTTATACTTGTATTTGCATGCGAATCAGCCACTGTGTGCAAATAGGGCCTTACTCATTCATTATGTATGCTTACGCAACTTACTTGTTTACTTTTGGACTTAACCCTCAAATATTAAACAAGTGAAATTGTGTTACTACCACCTTTAAAAAATAGGTTTAAAGCATTTATTAATCCGTAGTTACCGGTGCGGGTTATACAATTATTTATGAGTTGATAATCATGTTAAGTAAGATTTTATTGTATAACTGTTTGGTAATCCTAACCTAACCTAAAATTTTAATACACATAAAAGCCTCAAGTCCCTAGTTCCCTCATACGACATACCCGCGGAAAAGAAATGGAGTAGTGTTATTAGTAAGGAGGCGTGGTATATGTGTGCACTAGTTCGAATAAAATATGTTCAAAACCACATTGATTGTCAACTGGAAGGAACTAGCCCTCGCGATACAGGGAATCTGAAGCTAGTGCGAGGTCTAAGCCAATACTACATACATACATAAATCACGCCTCTTTCCCGGAGGGGTAGGCAGAGACTACTTCCTTCCACTTACTACGATCCTGGCATATTTCTTTCGCCTCCTCTACATTCATCAATCTCTTCATGCACGCTCGTCGGTTTAGGGTACTCTTGACCAATACTGTACTAGAAATACGTTAATAATAAATGATTACCATCTTCCAGGTGCTGACACCAGAGAAGTCGTTCCACATGCAAGCCGGCGGCGCCATCCCGCGACAGCCGAACCCTGAAGAGCTCAAGTTCAAGACCAAGACTGACGGCTACGTGGCCCTGCACCCCTCCTCCATCAACTCCACGGTCGGGTACTTCGGCAGCCCTTACTTGGTGTATCAGGAGAAAGTGAAGACCTCGAGGGTGTTTATAAGGGAGTGTTCAATGGTGCCGCAACTGCCGTTGGTTCTGTTTTCTGGTAAGACGTTTTATAATACGAAAACCACAAAAAAGTTAGATATGCGTTGAACACGTGATTGTTTTTTATTTATTTGTTTTTTTCACTACCTTCTTACATATTTTTATTTACTTTTATAATGCCTGCGGTAAGGTAAAGTATATTTATGTATTAGTGTATTATACATATATGTATGTATGTATATTTATATATAATAAACGTATATGTGTAGTAATTTTTTGTTATTATACGTATGTACATATTACTGAGTTATATACATATATATTCAAGCCTTATTTCTAATTTCCTTTTGTTTATTGCTCCTGCCTTGACCCTTTTCATATACCCTAAGGTACATTGGGAGATGAAGGCGTTAAGTCCACCCGTGTAAATTTTTGTTCATAAAGTTATAAAAATAAATAATATAAATATTCTAAAAAAACACTCTTATAACGCATGTGTAGCTTTTATGTAGTAAGCCCAATCAACATTCGTATCAAATAAATAACGTTTTATCGAGTTATACATTATTAAGTGTTGAGTGGAGTTGCATATTTCTAAATAAGTATTTATATAAGGTCATATCAAATTCAGAGCAAATATTTTCCGGGTGTGTTCTACTCTAACTGATCAACTTTTCTTTGTCAATATTTTTCGATAGACAAAAAAGTTGGAACTCCCATACGAAAAGTTTCAAACAATGTGTCATGTCGTTTTCGTATTTTTAAAGGAAAGTTGTTCACTTTTATGAGTAGAACACACCCTGAAAATATTTGCACTGAATTTAATATTACCTTATTTCCAGATCTAAATTACTTCCAAAGACCGCGATGTTGTTATTATACGTAACTTTTTTTATCTTGTCGTTTGTATGAATAGGTTGTGGTTTATCTGTGGAGCTGCACAACGGAACCTTCATCGTGTCTCTGGAAGATGGCTGGATCATATTCCAAGCGGAAAACCACGAGGTGAGCGGCCATTTTGTATCTTCTTATCTATTTGATATAATAAGTCATATAGTTATTGCCGTGTGACACCGGCTTAGAATAGCATCACCCCATTTCTTTCCCGTGGGAGTCGTAAGAGGCGACTAAGGGACTCGAGGGTGTGTATTGCACTTTTAGGCGATAGGCTGACAACCTGTCACTATGGCGACACACAATTTTCCGAATGTCTAACTCTGCACTAATCAATCTAATCTATATCATCAAAATAGTTATTAGCTAAAAGAGACAAACCTAATTAAAAGCAGCATAAATTCAAAATTATCTAAAATAATTTTGAATTTATGCTAAATTTGAAACAGAACGCATTTTAGAGAATGTTTTATTTTATCCAGTTAAATATGGCGTGTGATGTCGGCTTGGAATAGCATCACCCCATTTCTGGGTGTCGTAAGAGGCAACTAAGTTCTATGTGTAATACAATTTTAAGCGATTTTAAGCTGGCCACCTGTCACTGGTTATACACAATTATCTGAATGACTCTCAAATGTTTGTCGGATGTGTTGTAGATGTTCGTTTCTTTACGGCCGTTTATATGTATGTAAAAACTTATAAAGTTCAATACTCAATCCTCAAAAAGTTTATTGCATACCATGTGTTACATTTAGGTGATAAAATACAGATTACCAGGTATTTAAAACATGAACCCTGTTGGGCAAAACAATAGTGGGAGAGAGGAAGACTTAAATTATATTACATGCACTCTTATTAATTACAATAATATCATATATATATCTTAATACCTAGCACTAATGTATAATTAACTACTCTCAAACGGTAAAATTTCCTTTAAAATCTATTTTGGTATTTAATTTATTTATTCATGTTATTATTGGCGTATACTTATATTGATTTGATTTCTATTTATAGTTGTTATTGTAATTTATCTTCAAATTACAATAACAAACTAAAATAACTTCTCTACGCTATAATAACATTTATTTACTAACATTTTTTTAATAGTCCTATAATTAAATTATCTTTCGGTTCGTTTTTTATGTATACCGGCAACTTATTGTACACTTTTATAGCCACTACGTAAGTGTAAATTAACAAATTTTAAATATAAACAAATACCGTTCCTTGTCTCCAGGTAGCCGAGATGCTAAAAACAATCCGAGTGGAGCTCGTGAATCTCCTGGAGGAGAAGATCAACGACCCCAGTCTCAATCTCCTGCACTACGAGAAGGGCAACAAGATCATCAAAACTATTGTCCAAATTGTCACCAATTATTGATAAATATAGTTCAACATTATAGCTCAAATTGTCACCATGTACGGGCACTTCAGTTCAAAATCTTGTTTACGTTGCCAAATATTGGTAATTTTGTGCATAATTAGCAACAGTTGTTGATGCTATTGTTGAAACTATCATCAATTGCTGATACTATAGTCTAAATTGTCACCAATTATTGATAATATAGCCCCAACATAAAATTGTGACCAATTATTAATGTTTCACTTGTATATAAAAACCATGAAAATTAAATCTTACGTGATAATAATTGTAAATTTCTATTTATTTTTTGTTCGAAGTTGAAGTATTTTTAATAGCATTTTATACTTAACAGATTTTAGTTATGTTTGCAATTAGTATAAGTTTCTTTTTATGTTGATCTCGTAATACCTGCGATTATATTGAATGAGATTTTACTGACGAACCGTGATAATTTATTATGTTGCTGATCACAACAATAAAACGAATTTAACAACCTGAAGAACTATACGTTTCATTACAAATGTCCTTTTTTAGCATATAAAGCATGGTTGTTCAGTTTAAGGTGCCAATTACCAGGACATAGAAAAACTAAAGTCATAAAGTGACATTTAATTCCTAAAATACCTACTCACTTTAAGATAAATAAGTATAAGTCAAATGTTTGAAATACTAGTAATTGGACCAGTAAAAAATACATATTTACTATACATTTTTGGTTGAATGGAATTGAATTTTTTTTATGTGTTCTTCTAAAAATTATTTCAAAGAGAACGTAATTTCGGTCATTTATTGCAAATGTTCTTCATAAGGCTTTAATTATTAAGTTCGTAAACACAATAAAATATATTGACAATATTAATATTTTGTGTTGAGAATTTTATTTTTATCTCACAAATTACACATGAAAAGTATTAAAAACGCGCGGTAATTAGCAAGAAATCTGATTGTTGTTTCTCTCTGACGCAGCGGCAATGAAAGGGACAGTCGCTTCACCCTAATAAGAGCCTTAATAAATCTGAATCGAACCATAGAACTCTATTATTTACTAAAAACCAAAAGTAACTTTATCACGAATTATAATATACAACACAACAGACTAATTATAGGATCTATACTGTGTATCTCGAAAAATGAAAAACCTTTGAATGTGTACGCCAAATTCGGCACTATTATTTTTCAACTAAACGGCTCCGGTTACGGAAAACCAGAGCAACCTTCGCTGTTTTTCCAATATTGACAAAAGGGTGTACCTTAGGCGTACAAAAAGGCGATTGAGCCCAAACCATGCCTCGTGATGTATGACCGCTATCCGTCACGTGGGGGCGAACATTGTCCGACTAAACTGCTGTCCCGTACAAACAAACTACTATTATAGTCTAAGAGCCTGCGATAGGGTGAGTTATATGATTTATAGCTTTGAAATATTGCATATGGTCCTAAATAGTTGTCTCAACTACAAGTAACAAAAACATTACACTTCTTTTTTTGGTTAGGCAGTCAAATAATAATCGGAAGCCTAAATTAATTGACAAAGAAAATCATGACACGCGAGAAATTTCAAGAAATTACTTACTCAATAATGTCAGAGCCTGCTCTTGGCAGGTGACATAGCTATTATATTCCAGGTAAAGCTATCGACCCTTATTCGATTTCATTTCAAAAACTATCGAACTGTTCTTTTAACACAACAACGAGCAAAGAAGCAGCGTACTAAACTACTTAGATTTGTACCTTACTTTTTACCTTCTATTGTCACCGTCTCTTCGCCTAGAACCAGTGATCTTTAACGACCGGTCGGTCCCAGACTCGGTGGCAATACTTCATTGAGGTAAAAAATTGGAAGATGCCATTCGCGAACGAAGGTGCCGGGTGCTGCCAAGCTAACTAGGACAACATGGACTAAGGGAGACATATGGAGCCGAAAGGCCACCCTAGCCACTGCTTCTACCGGTGAAAATGTTTCGGTGCCCCATAGAAAACCTTAGTAAGCAGTATTTAAAAAAAAAAACGCGTGTTGGCGTTTTGGCATCGCTGTGATAACCATAGGCTTAGCCGTATTAGCTGTTAAATTTTGAGTTATTCCGACACAGTCGGAATATAATTCGTATTCTGTGCCTAAGGATGACTCTATCTCTTTATAATTTATAAGTCTCAAAAAATGAGGAATCTTTATATATCAACATTATATTCAAATTTTGTGTACCTAAGTTTGTTTTGTGGAAGATGTACCAAATAAATTGACATTCTAAAAATGCATGTTACCGTGGCACGTTACAAAATGTTGAAGTATCGAAAATAGGGGTGTTCGCGTTTGCAATAGTGCGTGGCAGTAAAGCACACGCGTGCCGTAGGTACATGTGTACTAAACGTACAACTTCTGGGTTAGGACCGTCCGAGTAGTTTGAAGACAGAATAGTGAGGATCTATCCTCTTATAAATCCAGTTTTGCCCGACTAATATTCTGGCGACAACCTGAAGCCTTGCTTTCTCTACATTATTTTATCTACATAACTACAGAAAGGGACCGAGTTATAGTGACATCTAGCGTCCAATAGCTAAACTATTTTAGCTTCCCATTCACAGATGGCGTTAAAAATTCCAATACGATTTAGGGACGCTAAAATGGCGCAGTGTGAAAGCTTATTTGAAAGTTGGATAAAATAACTTTGACAACTCTTATTAGATTTACTTATATTCTGAGTACTCAGATATTTTCTATCAGCTGTCGAAGTGTATTTATCTGGTTATAATAGCTAGTGGTACCGGAAGCAAGTAATTAGTAACGATTACCTACCTCTGTTTCTGTTTGTTTGCTATATCAAACAAAATGGCGGACGGTCGTTACAAAAACCACGTCAGAGGCCTAATAATAGTAGTAGGTTGTTTAAAAAGGGTCGACCGTTGACTCGGTATCCCTCACGATAGAAGAAGACCATTATTTTATTATGTTAAATTATTAAGTACTTTGTATTTTTGTTAATTTATTCTTATGTATTGTATAACTACCTTTAGTGATAACTTTAATTACGATTATATTTCGTTATTTTTTTGTTTATGGCCTACCGCTTTGACTCTGTTTATCTTTTGGTTGGCCGGTAGAGAGTGCCGCGTGGCATTAGGCCCGCCCTTTGTACTTTCTGTGCAATAAAGTTTAATAAATAAAGAGCATAGCAAAATAATAAAGCATATCCATACTCCTACCGCAGCAGACCGCGGTACCGCTGTTGGACCGTGTTTGGACCATTCGGAACCCTGTCACGTACCGGCCGGCGCGTAATTGGTACATTTACCGCCCTTGGGCCTCGCTAGTGGGTAGCCGACGTGTTCGGAGCCAATAAGTTAAGAATGTTTTCTGGCTAGCTCTAATGAAGGTAACCTAGTTGGTAGGTTGGTGTAATCAATGAATAAAGTTTTTAGTTTTTAATTGTGTTGAAAATAACATACATACATACATAAATCACCCCTATATCCCTTACGGGGTAGACAGAGCGTTAAAGACCGTAAAACAGACATTAACACCACGTCTGACAAAAGCTTGAGGGTCAATCGGATAACTGTATATCACTATAGTGACAGGTTGACAGCCCATCGCCTAAAATTGTAATACACATCCCTCGAGTCCCTTAGTCGGCTCTTACGACACCCATGGCTAAGAAATGGGGTGATGCTATTCTAAGCCGGCATCACACGGCACTGTTGAAAATAATGTTGAAAATAATATTGCACGCATATGTGAGTAATGGAATGAATTACTAAATGACTTTTATTACCTTACCGTATATACAAGCTGATAAAATATTTCATTTCATTTATGAAAACAATTAAATAATAGGTAGAAAACTGTGAAATAGTCGTGTTCGGTTCCTACTTGCTTCCGAATCTGTAATGGATACAATATTTTATGTGAAGTATATTTTAAATTAATGGAATGACTCTATCTAGTAAGACAACACAATATCTACTTACTTGTGGATAGCTACATGACAAAAAATAATTCTTATACTTTACTGTCTTATACCTATTTGTCTCCCATAGTCTTTTTACGAAATAAGTTTAACAAAAATCCACATCACTATTCGGCGTAGTTACCCCGAACATCAAAATTCAAATACCGCACCAATAACGCGGCCCACCCCAACTTTGCATAAACACGTATCGCAAAAACTGCTCGCCCGTTATTATCAGGCGCTGATTCTATTCACTAAGGACGAATAAATCAACGCTAAATCCGAAATCCGACAATAAATTTGGACCCGGACCCAAAAGGCCCTATCCTGGTCATCGCGACCCAAAAGGCGTTTTAGCGCTAACCCGGGTCGGACCTTTCCGCTAAATAAATTCCTTATCTGCATACGGCAAACCTTTCTAGGGTCCAGCTTAATAAATTCAGGTTGGGTCTTGGGAAGTTTCTTGTGGATGTTACTAGAGTTGTTATTACTACTCTATACTGGTTTATTAAAAATTCGTGAAAAACTCGATTCATTGCAGCGGTTTTTTGAAAAGTTGATTGATTAATTGATTTCTGTTTCGATTCAAAATAAAGTGTCATAAAAGCCCTCGATTCTATCCGTCTGATGTGTTTTGACCAATTCCATTTGAGTCATTACACTCAGTTATTGAATGGGTGATGTTTTTTTGAGGGCTTGAGCACAAAGCACCTAAGTATTAGCGGCGGCGCGCCGAAGCTTTAGTCTTGGTTAAGAAGCCAGGTTTGTGCAGCGCAACCAACTCACATGGATACAAAACACAAAAATACATTAGCACACTGTCATAAGCTTGCTAGGGCGGGCAGGTTACAGAATGTGTCAGTGAAATATCACTTAACATATTTTTTCAAACTAATAAATATATCAATAGCATCATTCTTTCCGTGGCAGTGGTAATATGAGCTCCGTAGATATCTCTGCGGTCGTGCTCATTTGAAAGGCGGCCGAGCGGACTCTCGCCCAAATCAATAGTAATTCTGTGGGTAATCCCTTAGCCCACTGAAAAATACATAAACTACCTACCTAAACATCCAAAGACATTGTTTCTTATATTGTAGGCGAAGTGTAAAAACTAGTTTAATTTAGAAATGACTTGGTGATGGCATTAGATTTTATTATTGTTATCGGAGAGAAACACGATTAGACCGCTTTAGCTTACACTAATTAATAACTAATTTACCTTGTTTAAGAACTATTAAGTACAGTTTACCAATGTGGATTGTCATACCACAGCTCAACAAGTCCACCTTCAAATATTGTAAGTATGTATGGATCATTTATGGCATTATTTTATATGTTGAATTTACATCATTGTAACTTTTATTGTAACTACTATTGGTTGTCCTAACAAATAATATAAATAAAAACATCCCAAAGTAGGTACCTACTAATTAACCTACAGACAACGTACATATATGAAAACTTTTACTTTTATTCCAGATCTACCTATCTATAAACTATTAAGGGAGAAAAGTCTACCATAATTATGGTTAGTTCTGCACTAGCTTTTAGTAGCACATCGAAAAAATACAATCACAGAAAAAACTAACAGGGGTTGCCTCCCCAACTACAACTATCTTTTTTTCTCACCTATTTGTTGTATACTCTCTCTCTTTCGCTACTGACCGCTTGACCATTGGTCGGGGAAGGGGTACTCACACAAACACAGAAGTTTGGTATTCATTACTGGGTCGGACGTGTTTTTGTGTGCGTTGATGGGCGGATGGGAAGGGTTGATTTGGGTATTTTCTCCTTATTTTTGTATAGTTATAGTAACGTTGTAGATAGGCAGGTATACCTACGGAACTACTTAATATAAGTACTTACCTACTTATAGAAAACTATAGTCAATTTAAACAAACATATATAAATGCAATATAATAATGAGAATCTAGGAAAACTATTCACAAAACTTAGGCTAAATAAGTGAACAATTAATCTAATAACTAAATCTGCCAAATCATTAAAAACATTGTGCGTGCGTGGCTTATTTCTGACTTTGGAATTTAGAACGTATATTTCTTAGACAAAAATTCTCAAGCAGAACAGGATAAGTTTTGTGGTCTCTTTTCAATTTTCTAGGCAGCTCTACATAAACAAATAATAACAAACACAAGACCATAGGTTTCACGACGATAAACAAGTAATGGATTGTTCACTAGCATCAGTGGCCTATACAAAACCCATCCAGATTCTCCAAGAAATTCAATACGCAATTGTAAGTTTTCCATATCAACCGACTTTAACAAAGCTTTAGAAGTAGTCCCTTTGTAGAGGATGACTAGAAAATTGTTTTTAATATTGACCCAAATATTCATATTCATACGTCTTCTTCTTGTCGTTTGCGACATATACCCGTGTGTGGGACACTGAGTCGACAAACCTCATACCTAGGTAAGTATCTACAAAAGCTAGAACAAATTTATTTTTAACTGACTTCAAAAAGAAGCTAGTTTGATGCCAGCCAATGTCGACTTTATGTAAGACTTAATGTAATACAGTTTGTATGTCTTAGCTGCTGAAAACGGCGCGCGTAAAATGGCGTTTGTTGTGCTTAAGGCGCTAAATCACCTGAAAAAATGTCCCTTTCATCCGAGCTGCGCCAGAAAGAAACAGACACTAATTTGCGCTCGTATTTGTACTAGAAAATCTATCTAAATTATAGCATATTTTTGTAATAACTTTAAAACTGTAGACATCATATTCAGAAAATGTTTACTAATACGTTACTTTGCTTTTTTTTTCTATTGAGTAAAGTATGTCAAATTGTGTCACTTATATGTTATATAACATATAGGTACCTACATATATGTTATCTTATCTGTTAGAACCTCGACAACAAAATATATTTTTTTCAGAATTTTATGGGTGTGATTGTCTAAATAAAACTGGATGTCCTCACCGTAAATAGGTGCTGCTGCTGTAGTTATAGGCTGTGATTTTCAATTTTCAACAAATTCACCATCCTGTGCCTATAACTACAGCATAGATCTATAGATAGGTTATAGATAGTGATCGTGGGAAGGTCGGAGGATGGTCGACCTAAAACTTTAGGGTGTTGGGTGCGGTGTTTAAAGTGATATAACAGATTTTGCCTCGCCTAAACTAAGTATAACAATGGCGATGATTCTGATAGACATGTATTCAAGCTGAAACTTTTAAATAACGTAACTCAATTGCCTAAAGTAAAATATAATTATTACGATTTTGATAGCTTAAGAGTACGTAGTACCTGCAAAACAAGTAGCCATTTATAACAAGCGACTATATAAAATATAACTTTTTAAGCACGAGCTTGGTAATTTTTTCACACATTTTGATAATAAACCGGGTTATCGCGATAGTTTTTTAGGTATGCGGGCTGCGCGCGACCACAGTTGATGAGACTCAGCTAAAACGTTAGGTCCCAGGTAAATCGATAAATAGTTACCTTAAACTATCGCGATAGACCCAGTAAAATTATCAAAATGTGCGATTCTATTAAAACTTGGCGAAATGTGCATAGCCAAATTAAGCACTACTTATCTTTTTGATGGATATAGGTAGAGAATCTACTACGTTTTATAAGTAAGGGTAAATCACATAGTGTCTATCAGAATTGTGGTCGATAATTATTATTCATATAGTTAGTTTTTGGGCCTAGAATTTTGGCAACTTTGGTAATACAAACATAAAGTTTACAGCAGGAATTTATAAGTTACCTACCTACCTATTTATAAATATAAAGTTTCCTTTAGATACACTCTGATTTGGTTTCGCTAAAGTCTAATTCTTTTTATTTCACTTCATCCAAACCTTTCTTCCTTACGAAAACAAAAATACTGCATTTTGTCCTACTAAAACTGACAAAACCCTCGGTCCCGCTGAAGAATGTAGCAACTGGTTTGATTAAAAGTTAATGTAGCGTGAGTTAGGCCAGTTATTTATCCAGACCTTAGGATCAGCTTGTTAAATGTGCGGACGACAGTGTCTAATCGGAACAGAGACGTCTATAGAGACTTGTGTACTACTTTCCATGTTTAGTTATGATTATGAAAGACCTGTGATGGGCGTGATCCCTTCTGGTGTTGGGTTGGAATAGCATTACCCCATTTCTACCCATGCGTGTCGTAAGAGGCTATTTGATGCCAAATTCAACCGGAGAATTTGCAAAAGCGTTCGATGTACAGAGTTAGATAGTTTGTACAGGAGTAACTCAAAATACTGACACGGGGTTCTTACCGTGATACTTATTTTTGTTGAATGGTCCGATATTTCGACTCAGTTGCATTGGCCATAATCACGAAACAACTGATGTGTTGCGGTAAGAACGCCGTTTCAGTATTTTGAGTTATAAGCGAAAGTTTAAAACAGTTCGTAAAGAAGGTAATTTTTTCATATTTCGACTTTGTTTAGGAAATTTATTCGGTTTCTTCGGCTATAAGACATCTTGAAATAGGTAATTCGAAAAGAACTCGAAACGTAGGAATTGTAAAATCCAAAATAAACACAACTTAAATCCGTTTAAAATTAATTTATACATATATCACGCCTAAAATCCCTTACGGGGTAGGCAGAGCGGAAACGGCTGTAAAAAACGGACATTACGTCTGACAAACATTTGAGGGTCATTTAAAATATTGTGTATCACCAGTGACAGGTTGTCAGCCCATCGCCTCAATTTGCAATACACACCCTCAAGTCCCTTAGTCGCTTCTTACGACACCCACGGGAAAGAAATGGGGTGATGCTATTCTAAGCCGGCTTCACACGGCAATAAAAAATAAAATATTTTGATAGGTTATTACAATTACCTTTTCTTTACATGTATTATTAGCACAAATATTTGAAGAATAATTTTCGCTCGACTCCACAGTACTCTGTGTGCGCCCCATTTCCGTCAGCACGGGCCGGCGAGGGCGCTCGAGCTGGTGTTTGGTCACTGCCTGAAATATACATATGGCGCATTTAACTGTAACATGCTCGCTCACTGCTAGGGCTGTCATTCGCAAAACTAGTGTTATCCGTAGAGAGTAAATAAAGTAGGAGTTCTTTTGTGACGGCTACGTCGTAGCGGTCGTAGCCCACGCGTAGCAACGATTTTATAGCGTTAGGCTATTCACAAATGTGTAGCACGATTTTGTGATATTTGACAGCCAGCTTGCAAATGACAACCTGTCTTCTTTCTTATTTTTTGCGTGAGACACCAAGTCGTCCAACGACCCAATGACAATCTGGAACGGCCGCACGGTAGTACGGCGTTAGTCGTGGATACTTCTACCCCTTTCGTCAGTAACACCGAACCGGTAAAATACTGCAAAATTGCACGGCACGTGTGAGAAGTACCTTTCAATTACCAAAATTACCTTAATGTGAGAAATACATTTTCTAGTTCGTTCTAATCACAAACCCCAATTTATGTAAATCTCATTTAAATGTAACCTGTTGACCCGCAGCATCCCCTGTTACACTTTTGATCTCATCCATTCATTGGCACGCGGTGGGAATCTTTTCAAAAACCAGATGAAACCAGTTTTATCCGGACGCGGCAGGTTGGGTCAACATCCCCCTGATACAGTTTTGATCTTATGTCGGCTTTGTAAATGAGATACTGAATAGATTTATCTGGTATTTGACGAAGGGGTACCTTGGGTCAGTCTCCCCTTGGCTTTTGGTCCAGTTCAGGTGTTTTTAAGTTTTTGTGATTCAGATAAACTTGTTCAGGTGTTTTGGGGTCAGCATCAGCATTCGTCATTCCTTCTTTTATTTTATTATCATTATGCAAATGATATGTTTTATTGAGCTTGGTGTAATTTATGTAATTTTCAACGCAATGTACTTTTCTCAGAAATAAACGGATTGAATTAAATTGAATCTTTTGATACACATTAGTTCTTGGGTCACTTTTAAAAAGAAAAATAAATTTAGTATGGTTTAGTCTTGTTTATTGGATGGGGTCTGGTAAATATTTGTGTTTAGTATTTTTTAACATATGTATTTTGTTTTAATATTTTGTTTGGTAGGTACTAACTATCTTGTTACTCATATCCTGTTTGGTACTTACTATGTTTTGCCGCAACTAGGTTTTCTTTGTGCGTAAGTTCTTAAAATACAGATACAAGGAAGCCTATTGGACTCTAAGAGTGTGTTCAAGTTTTAATACGGTTAGTTATTCTGTTTTGGCAGCCCTAAACCCTTCAGCAGGGAACAGTGTGAGATAAGTAACGGCGGCACCTCGCCACTGTCTTGATGTAACACATTTGTAACCAGTTGTAACCAGATTCTACCAGATACGGAGCCCTTTCAGCCCAGCACCTCAGTACAGCTATTTCCTCGCGAATATGCCGATTTGCACCCAGAAATTGGGTGCTTGCTTGCGGCTGCAAGACGGATTGTCTTATATTTTGTAAGTTATGATGGTTTGTTGTGTATATAAGCGAAGGTAGAGCTACTCATGCGGATTTAAGTTGGTTATTTCGCATTGTACTTAGTTAATAGTCTTTTTGGTTATTGCTGAAATTTAATATGAGTTTCTAGATCTAGATTTTATTATACTCACACACATATGTTTCATAGATGGTGGTTTGATGTTGTCACCAAGTCGACGGGATCTCTATGGATGAGTTTCGCACAGGACCGTGAAGATTGGAATGGAGAAGAGGCCTATGCCCTGCAGTGGGTGGATGTGGGCTAATGATGATGATGAAAATGATATTGACTCCAAAATCTTACCTAGTAACTTCCTACGTAAACAAGTTGAAATCTCTATCTATAGTTCGATGGTGTAAATGATCTCTGAGGAAATTAATGGCGAGCGAGGAAAGCCGAGCTGGGATATTTAAGACCCTCACTAACCTCGGCCCCGGGCCCAGACCCAACCTTCGGGCCCGGTTGGGCCTCATCCGATATTGATGCTCACTAACAGTAAATGTTTTCACTACACGCAATGTTTGTTTAAAAAAATATTGATAATACATACACACATACACATAGCACGCCTATAATCATTTTAGCCAAAACGGACATTTTAGCCACGTCTGACAAACATTTGAGCGACATTCGTAAAATTGTGTGTCGCGTATATTGATAATGTTTGTTAAAATAGGCATTATCAAAGACTCAAGAACTTGCGCGTAGGGGTGAAATGATGTTTCGGTGCTCCGTGGGCATTATCATCGTATACTCTGTCTCTACAGTCAAAAGTAAAGCTGGTAAATAAAAATATACCACCTACTATGTGGTAGGTATATTTCGTAGTGGCACCTAGGTATCGGGTCAAAACTTCAGGAAAAAATAGCCAATAATTCGAATTTAATTATAATTTTATAAATATCTTTGTATATAAATTTATACAAATATTCTATTTAAAATCTCCTCGAAAAGGTAAAATTGTACGGGCCGGAGCCAAGTGCTATTGTGAATCTAAAGACAGCAACTTTTTGACAATACATACATACATATATCACGCCTATAGTCCCTTGCGGGGTAGGCAGAGCATAAATGGCCGTGAAAAACGGTAATTTACGCCACGTCTGACAAAAGTTCGAGGGTCAATCCGATAACTGTGTATCACTATAGTGACAGGTTGTCAGCCCATCGCCTAAAATTGCAATACACACCCTCGAGTCCCTTAGTCGCTTCTTACGACACCCACGGGCAAGAAATGGGGTGATGCTATTCTAAGCCGGCATTACACGGCAAATCACACCTTTTTGACAATCCTGCAGGTATTAAGGAGGACAGCTTTTTGTAGAAGAGCGATTGTGGATTTGTGCATATTCAGTGATTGTAGACTGATATTTAGGCTTTTTGGTATAACTCCTGTATTAGAAAGAATGATTGGGATAGTTCGAACTGAGCTAACCTGCCATTGCTTTTTTGTCTCTATGGGTAGGTCGGTATACTTCGCATTTTTTTCTGTATTATTATTAATTAGTTTATGAAGCATAGGTAAAGGATAGGAAGAGTTATAATCTGATGAAAAATACTGATTTCAAGGTAAGCCGGAAGGATTACAAAAAGCTTATTCGTTATTGCTAATAACCCTAAAATGTATTTTTCTACTTCGATTAAATCGGCCTTTACGTACAAGAAATAAATATTGCATCGACTTATCAAGGCTTTTTCGTCAACAACTTTTTTATAGTTATCGTTTTTGTGACAGTTGCCACAAAAAAAAAAAACAAATATTCTTAGGAATAAGAACGGTCCTTGGAACGGTCTAAAGTCCAAACCACGTCCAAACTGTCTAACCCAGCCTGATCTTAACTGTACTTACTGGTGTTGTAGAAGTAGGCGGTCTGACGCCGTATGTGCTTTACATGCGGTTTAACATGGACATCTCCGTTTGACATTAGCAATGGAGGGGGAAATACCGCAGCACCGTGCGAAACGTGTGAAGAGTACCTTAAGGTAGGACGTTTTACAGACAAACGAAATCTGTATTTCAATGGACTTAAACGTGCGATGAAGAACATTTTTTAACAAATGCGTATGCGAAATGATGAAGGCAAACGTAAATATGGCGCAAAACTACTACTGGTTAAAAGATAAAGAGTATTTCGTCCACATTAAAATCAACCTCATGTTTTGCAGCAGTAGCTCCATCTACTGGCGTAAAGTGGCGAATCGGTTTTAACAAAGAAATTTTATGGTTTACAATTTATTTTTATTATTTCGCGAAAATGTTATATCAGCACGGGACTTTCCATCGAGTTTTTTAATTAGACTTTTGTTCCCTTTAAAAACGTAAGTCCATTTTACTTTTGTATGAAAAACGTCCCACCTTAAGCACAGAATAATAACTAGTAACTAGCGTTACAGAAGCTTTACTTCGCAATGGTTTTCAAAGAAATATGTACTCAATCTGATAGACAATATGATTTAATTTAGCTCGCGTTCCAGTTAACCACGTGTTCATTCGCATACCTGCCAAATATTTTTTTGAGGGAATATGAGCCGCGGTCTAGGGTTGCTTACTTCGAGAAACTACTTACGCCATCTAGCGCACAACACGAGCGTTTACTCCTACTTTTGGCAGGCAGCGACGAGTACGTTCATGTAGTCTAAGCCCTAGCAGCATAATTGTATATGCTATACGATTATTGCCGAAGATTTACTTCAATGAAGAAGTAATAAACCTGCAATAGTCCTTGCATCAGGCGGGTGCTGGCTCTGGGTGTACGAGTACTTCTATAGTGCAGACAGAGCAAGTATCCGCTTGATGTACACATCACAACACATTATTTGGTATAAAAAAGGCCTCTGTGCTGTTGGCTTTGGCCCCACACATGCCGAAAAGAATACCAACATAATAATAATAAAATGTATACTAATAATAATAATATTATAATGTATACTAATTTTTTTCCCGTGGGTGTCGTAAAAGGCGACGACGAACAATTTTAGGCGATGGGCTGACAACCTGTCACTATGGCGATTCACAATTTTCTGAATGACCCTAAAATGTTTGTCAGACGTGGCGTCACATGTGTGGCGTGAAATGTCCGTTTTTAGCGGTCGTTTACGCTCTGCCTACCCCGCAAGGGATTATAGGCGTGATATATGTATGTATGTATGTTTTCGTCTGTCCATCTTGCAAAAAATTGTCGAGAAAGTTGAACAAATAGCAGCAGCAGAAAGCAGCCCGCTAGATTAGCCCTTTCGCAGTGGCCGGCGCCTGGAGGTATGTTTTCAATACCTACACGCGGAGTGACACAGGCCTGCCTTAAGTCGAAAAATAACATTAAACATTGCACTGTATCCGCAGTGCGGCCGGCCCTCGAATATTTATCGCTGTTTTCATAATTCATCGAGAGGGCGCGGGCGTCCCGACACTTTTTATTTGCCTCACTCTAGTTTAAGATTCATGATGGCATGAGCTATTGGGATGTAGGCTTGTAAAGGATTGGAAGTGGCAGTAGTGATGGAAAAACTGTATGATTGCCAAGTCTTCTAATAAAAAATAAGAAGCTTTAGAGAGGTTTGATTATGATCCAAAGTAACTACAAATAAATCGTAAACTAAGAAATACTTAGATAAAAATGTAACTAGGTATTTTTCTATCGTTGCTATTGTTTTTATCGAAGAAAAAGATGTATGTAAGTATGTAAAATGGACGAAATCAAATACCTACGAACCTAACGAATTCTCTTATGGTAAAGAACTGTTATTCCGCGTTAAAAAGTAGCCTATGCCATTCTCAAGTGAGTCAAATAACAACGAAGCAAAAGTCATTACTTATTAGGTATGTATGATCCACTCCTTCGACGGAAAAATAGATAAACAAACACTTTCATAATATGTATAAGTATGGATACCTACTTTTTGGTATTAAATCTCTAATATATAATCGCCGCCTTTGCGCATTTTCAGTTTGATTGAATTAATGCAGCTAGCTGCATTACTAGCCATCATAAATGCGGAAGAAGCTAATTACCTTTCTATCTAATTCAATCAAGATGGACTTCCGCAAAGTAACGCGTGATACAATTACTCATTTTCAGTTTAATATGTCCTTTATTCTTTTCTTATCCTACTATAATATTATAAATGCGAAAGTTTGTATGTTTGCTTGTTTGTTTGATACTTCTTCACGCAAAAACTACTGAACCGATTGTAATGAAATTTGGCACACATATAGAAGGTAACATGGATTAACACATAGGATAGTTTTTATCACCACTTATGCGGACAACGCCGCGGGTAGCAGCTAGTTGAGTAATAAAGCGTTATTACTTACTCTTGAGCAACTATAACGTTAACGTATCAAATTCTATTTAAATGTTCTCTACTTCTAATTTGAGTTTCTTAGAATTGGAAGCTACGTAGTTTGTAAGCGCTACCAGAAGCGTTCGAAGGTAAGACTCTATACACTTGTTGGTTTACAATATTGATATAACTCAGAACTAATGTATCTACTACCTACACACATTTGAACTCGCTAAAGATATTGATTGAGTGAACTTACAGGGAGTTCAGGAAATTCTATGAAAGTTTGGTCTTTGATACAGACTGAATCACTCATGAATATGGTGTATCAGAAACCAGAACTTATGGAAGGAGGTTAGTATACATAAAACTAAACAACTTTAGCAAATAGTTTAGTTGATTAACTGGGTCTATCGCGATAGTTTTGAGGTACATAAATATTTATAAACGATTTACCATGACCACACCATGACGGCCGATGTGGAGCAGTGGTAGTGAGACTACCTGGTGGGGCACTCACAAAAGTTAATGTTTATCACTTTGTAAATTTGTTCCCAGTCTGGTTAGGACATTGCAGGCTGAACCACCTGAATCATTGTCCAAAAAGAAAGATGGTCCCGTGCTTCGGAGGGCACGTTAAGCCGTCGGTCCCGGTTGCTGTCTATGATAACTTAGACGGCGGTCCTTACGCAACCATGTCAGAGCCTAATACTAGTAGGAGGTGGTTGAAAAACTGACACCATGGTTCATTGGGTCGTCAGACGACTCGGTATACCATACCAAAATAATAATAATAACAATTTACCTGGATCCCGACGTTTCAGCTGAGTTTCATCTGTGGTCGCGATGGACCCGGTTGATCGGGAATGCTTAAAAAGTTAAACTATATCAAAGTTGGGGATTTGGATTTCCCCATATCTAAAATTTGCTATATCTACGTAGAAGGGCATTTTTCACGCCCTGTGCATATAAAATGTATCTACATTGGACAAGTCACGTGTTATCATTTTCTTTTTAAATTTACAGTCGTATAGATCCAGACGATTGTTTTTTCTTGACTGCTCTATTCGTTATAAGAACTTCCTTTTAACCTTCAATTATTCTACAATTTACACGATGATTTTGACAAAAGTTGTTTAGGAAATCCAATAAACAACCGCAATATCACGCGGTGCGTGTGTGAGCGATCCACCTTAAGAATTTTACGTGTTTTTTGTGTAAAAGTGCCAAGTGGAACATGAACAATATATTTACCTTGGTAGCCTTATTCAGTTTAGGTACTTACAGGAGATATAAAATAAAAATTTCCAAGTAACATCATATTATTACCAGCGTACGCAATAATCCGCTTGTAGGTACGGACTCAAAGGGGTTCTCAGAAATAGTTCCTGCTTATTACATGGTGCCTGTACTATAAAATACAGTAAGGCCATTCAAATAAGCCATATTTGACAACTGTCAGGTTCGTGCTAATGCTATGACAGAGGGTCTATTTTCCTTTGTTGACGTAATTTAAAGTATGGAACTGACATTTGTCAAATATGGCTTATTGGGATGGCGTTACTGTAGTATCACACACTTTGTACGTACTGTACATGTACAGGATTAATAGGAGGTTATTTGCTAGAAAACATGATAGACTCTTTTCTACAATCGATATTATATTAAAATGAAATACTTCTCTAATAAACTAACTCACAGAGAATTAAAAATTCCAAAAATAGCAAAGACTTACGACAGTGAAAAATAAAATAATAACAGTAATTAAAACAATGCAATAATTACAATTTGGCAATCTTTGGGTGGTTGTTGTAAAGAAAATAGGTATATAAACTAATTGTATTTTACTTCCATAAGAAAAGTGTTTCCCAAGCCATATTCCTTATAATTTTATAAACCTACACGATTTTCCTGAAATATTATTTTCTAAATGCTATATGTGTATCAGCATAACCTACAATACCTCCCCCTACCTATAGGGTGTGAGAGGGGGGGTGAGGGGGGTATGGAATCAAGAAATATCATAATAGGGCGGCAGAAGGTGGCTTTGCCGGGCTTGAGTCTTGCCTCTATTTTTATTTGTGAGAACTGAGGTGGGCTTAGGTGCAGTAGCAAAAGGGTGTAAGGTAGGTAAAGCATTTTGTGATAAGTTTTTGGAGAAAAAGTAGTGTTATTTCATTTTACAGTTTTTTCTTATTTCACAAAGTTTAAGACCGGCATGGGGGTGCAAGTGCAGGTGCAAGACTGCAATAAATAGCATGAAATTTTACTAGTAACCGATAGCAAAAACTCAGTATGGGCTGGTGATAAAAAACAACTTTCTCCGAGGAACATAGGCCGAAATACGAGAAACAAATATTTTGACCTCCCATACAACATTAATGCCGTGTCATATCAAGAGGTCAAGTCGCTGGCAGAAGATAGAGAAATATGGCAATTACTCTACCGACAAGAGCCAAGCTCTTAAATTTGAATAATAATACAACATTGCCGATCAACTGATTTCCTATGTTCCTTGGGGAAAGTTGTTTCTTATCACCAGCCTGACTTGAGATTTCGCTATCGGTCACTAGTAAAATTTCATCCAATAGATAAACCAGAAATAACATTTGAGTAAGTAGTTAAAATTTTAATCTGTCTGTTTTAATCTTGCCGTGTGATGCTGTATAGTATAGCATCACCCCTTTTCTTACCCGTGGGTGTCGTAAAAGGCGACGAAGAGACTCGAGGGTGTGTATTGCTATTTTAGCCGATGGGCTGACAACCTGTCACTATGGCGATACACAATTTTCCGAGTGACCCTCAAATGTTTGTCAGACGTGGCGTAAATGTCTGTTTTTTGCGCCCGTTTACGCTCTGCCTACCCCAAAAGGGATAAAGGCGTGATATATGTATGTATGTTTTAATTTTCGAGTCTAATTTATACTATTACATCAAAATTTCATCCATTTAATCAAAGTTCTTACTCAATAATACAAAAGGTACATGGATAGGTACATTTAGACAAATACAAGTGTTTGTATGTCAGTGATATCATGTAAAATTAACTAATACCAAATAATAAAATACTAAATAATAAAATATTGATTCTCGCACTACCGACGGGTTGGCTGGAAGAGATCTCTTCTTAGAGATAAGCTCGCCTTTGCTCACACTGTTTGTACATTTTTCGTTTGTTTTTATGCAATAAAGGATATATATAATACCATTCGATAGTCCAATTTCTACAGTGATATCATGTGACATTAACTAATACTACCGTTCGATAGTCCAATTTCTACAAATTGATGGATGACATCGCGTTGCCTCTCTCAAGAAAGTGATGATACCAAATAACGAAGAATTTTTTAATTCTGAGATATAACGTTTTGCCCCCGTGCCGCAATAGAGAGCCGGCATTATTACCGATAAGTATACGCGGCGGTGCGCTCGAGTGTGGATTTTGAATAATATATTATTTTCTTATGTAAAATGCCCGATTACTCCCATCCTGAGATCTCCGCGGCTCCACCGACAAAAGCTCCTTTATGGCACTTTATATGTTTTTGTTCTACGATTTTTTTTCTTATATATTCCCTCCACATACGCTCCTGATGGCCCTTTGAAAATGAAAAAACTTTTTCTGCCTCATAATAGACGAAATAACCCTATTCTTTAGCATTTAGTATGCTCTTTAGCGAAATTTACCTTTCTGGCGATATCGTTTCATTTTCTCCGATCGTAAACTATACAGCATGTGTTTGAGGTTATGTTTATGTACCAATAAAAAATCCTAATATGAAAACAATAAATTATAACCCCCTCGCCGGCGGGTGACCGCGACCGCGGGGCTAAAGGAGGTGGCATAAAAAGAGGTATATTATTTTATTATCTGAAACCAGCCAGGAGCAGCGTCGCCAATATCACCGTATATAGATTCGATTTTCTACGTGAATTCGTTTGACGGCCTTCATAATGCGACATATAAAACTGGGGACTTACGGACCCCGAAACCAATTTCGGGTTATGACCCGACGACTCTCTGATAATATTCTCGGGTTATTAGGTACGGATAGGAGTTTTTACTATGGCTATTTTTTCCGCTGACGTAGAATTATTGGGAGCGAGTTTACGAGGTGCTCTGTACCGAAGACCCGAGCGAGGCGAGCGAGCTTACTTTTGTTTTATGACGTCATCGGTTTCGGCTTCCCGCCAGATGAGGACGCTCGTCCAAGTCGTATCAAACTCAGTTGAGATATTGTTTTAGAGTTACTCAGGTAATGTGTCAAAAATTGACGTCTATTTTGCCTATTGCATCATTCTTTTTCCTTATCTCTCAGTCCACTTATCGCCCTTTTTCTTGGAAAAACAACAGCAACTCTTTCTTCCCGCTTTTCGGACGTTTCAACATGGTCACGTATCATCTTGATCACACCGTCGATCGGTTTCGACTCGCGTTGAGTGCCAACGACACTTACGACACATACGACACGCGACACACCGAATACTTACGTCGTAAAACTCGTAAAGCACATCAGCCTGTATTCGCGGCACGTGATCTGATGCACCAACGACTGTATGATCGGGTTCCAACGAATGTGTACTGATTTTTTCTATAATTCAGTATTCGGAGTGCCTCCCATTCGTAGTGCGCAGCATCTCGGACGACCCATTTAAGGGTTCAATATTATTCTATTTTTAAATTTAAGTAGTAATAACATAACTATAAGAACCACTGGAGGTAATGCTGATAGCACTTGGAACCTTTGTCTGAGCTACTTATGATTGGATTAGTCATCTACCTCTATAATAAATACGTAGATAGACGATACATAGAAATCTCATCAGCTTTACATACATACATACATAAATCACGCCTATATCCCTAACGGGGTAGGTAGAGCGTCAACGACCGCAAAACGGACATCAACACCACATCTGACAAAAGTTTGAGGGTCAATCAGATAACTGTGTATCACTATAGTGACAGGTTGTCAGCCCATCGCCTAAAATTGCAAAACACATCTAACCCTCGAGTCCCGTAGTCGCCTTTTACGACACGCATGGGTAAGAAATGGGGTGATGCTATTCCAGGCCGGCATCACACGGCACATCAGCTTTAAATACATAGAAATCTCATCAGCTGGCCTTAGGAGACGAGACGGCTACATACAGATGATTAATTGACAAGAAAATTGTAACAAAAGCTATGATAAATCTTAGCAGCGCAATTTTTCGTGAATGCGTGGCCTAGAGTTATAGTGCTCAAAAGTTTACGAGAAAAATAGTATTATTGCTATGTGTTGCTATGCCTTCTCCAAGACCATACCGACGTTTCATAGCTTTTGTAAGTTTCAGTCAATCCGTCAAAATTGCACATAGCGATCTTTACAAAAAAACGACTCACAACCGCTTGTTTATTAAACTACACTCTATATTCATAACGCCTCACGACAATATCAAACAAATAATATCGCCCCAAGATGCATTGAGAAAGAAATGTATCAGAAAATGTATAAAAAATCTTATTGTAAGTTACCTTCTTACGTATAAATAGAGTTTTGACTGGAAGTGGCATGTCTTAGTAGAATTTGCACTAGAAAATTATCTTATTTCTTATTAGAGATAAGTAGTGCCTGTTGTGTCTGTATTCTTTATGTGTTTGTCTCTTTACTGTTCCTGTGTACAATCAATGGTGAAATAAAATAAATAAACTATAAAATATTACTGTTGATGATAACGACCCTCATTATTATTGTCAGTTTTTAAAGATGAAATAAATTTTAATTGAATAGTGGAGCCACTTTGATGATATGGTCGGCTAGGAATAAATATTTTTGTATAAATATACGATAAAATATAATTTTTGGTCTGTGGTGAGGTCTGACAAAAGAATGACAATAATTATTGTGTGTAAAATTTTAAAACACTTTAACGTTTTGAGATATTGCAAATTTGCACCGCAGGCAGGGTTCGAACCTGTAACTGTTGGTATCAGTTCTAACGACGCCGCTACCGACTGGGCCACCGCGGAAAATCGCAGGTTGTAACCCTGTCAGCGGTGCAATATTGTAAATTCTCAAAAGAAGACATATTATCTAACAATAACTGTACGACTCATTGATATGTAGCCACCCAGGGCCCTGCTGATGCGATTTCTATGGTCTTATTTCAATACCGATTGACGTGTTAGTACTGCAGGTACAGGCTGGAACTGTGAATATTCTTAATTCACACATCGGCAAGTGTAGCGTTGGACTACCTCAGGCCAGATCGACCGATGACTTAAAAAAGGTAGCGACTGGATGGCGAAAACGAAAGATCGTGCTCAATGGCGTAACCTGGGGGAGGCCTACGTCCACCAGTGGACTGCAATAGGCTGATGTATGTATGTATGTACACATTTTTTGTAGACACGTAAGCGTAAGCGTGACTCTTGTGAGAAGATCTCTGACTTTACCGGTTCGAGAGTGTTCCTTTCCTATAATGACACATCCAGCAGATCTCTATAGCAACTAGTGTTTGTAGGTAGGCGCGAGCGGGCGACCGTGTGATTCTTGGAGGGCGATATGGGATTTCTGCAGATATGATCCCTGACTTCACTGGTCCGAGAGGGTGGCTTAGGGACGCCGGATTTATAACATAAATAGTTCTATTTTTAAAATTTGGTGTGTACTTTTAGTAAGGTAAAAGTGTGAGGTTATCTTCGTTTATCGAAAGAAACGTGGTAGGAAAGAGTGTATTAAGGCGGTTCGCTCACTTATCGTGTCGTTCCGTTTTTATAACGCGACGTAACGCATGCGTCTGTCTAGTCGTCTAGTCTAGTCATCTTACGTAGCGTAACGAACCGTAAAATCCACCGTAGCCGTATTTGTATGAGAATAAGATTGAAATTCGGATTTTCCTTTCGTCTGACAGACGCATGCGTTACGTTGTGTTATAAAAACGGAACGACACGACGACAAGTAGGAGAACCGTTTCAGTTTCAAAGTCATTACGATATTTAAGTAGGTAGTAGGTAGTAATATATTTTTATTTATTTATTTATAATTTTTTATTAAAAAGACATATAAAGTATTAACTTTGCTTGGTGATGTTAAACCTTAGAAAAGAATCGGAGAACGATCCGATGACCATATTGTCAGATTATTTAATTTGTATCTAGTAAGTTTATATACGTAGCAGTGGTAGTGCGACTGCCTGCGGCTCGAAAGTACCGGGTTCAATTCTCAGTGAGGCACTCACAAAATTGATATTCATCACTTTGTGAATTTGTTTGTTCCCAGTCTGGTTAGGACATTGCAGGCTGAACCCCCTGATTGTCTGAAAAGAAAGATGGTTCTGTGCTTCGGGGGGCACGTTAAGTCGTTGATCCCGTTTCCTGTCTATGCATCCTTAGATGTCAAAAGTCTAGTAGTGGGGGTTGAAAAAACTCTGTTGTTCATTGGGTCGTCGGACGACACGGTGTCCCACATGAAAACGAAGATATTATCATCGTTGTACCAAGGTACACATAATTATTTTTTAATTCAATAATCTTGTTAAAATTGTGTAAAGTTGCTTATGTTAGGCGTGTGATATCGGCTTAGAATAGCACCACCCCAATTATTTCCCGTGGGTGTCGTAAGAGGCGACTAATAGACACGAGGGTTACGTGTGTATTGCAATTTTAGACGATGGGCTGAAAACCTGTCGCTATGGCGCTACACAATTTTCTGAATTACCCTCAAAATATTTGTGAGTCGTGTCGTAAATGTTCGCTTTTTCACGGCGCGCGACGTTCACGCTTGGCTACTCCGCAAGGGATATAGTCGTGATAATGAATGTGATGTAAAGTCAATGTCAAAATCTATACATGAGGTACCTAGCTACAATGAATAAACTAACAAACATTAGTTATTTTGTTTCGCGCCCGTTGTATTTTTTAAGGGCGGGGCAGACCGGCTCCGTATCCGTTCCGTATCCAGCTCTCGTCCGTAGTCACGCACGAACTTATGACGTTGTAATGTATGGGACTGTATGAGAAACGGCACACCGCTTGCGTTGCGTATCCGTTCCGTGCTGCACGGTGTGCGGTGTGCCGTATCTCATACAGTCCCATACATTACAACGTCATAAGCTCGTGCGTGACTACGGACGAGAGCTGGATACGGAACGGATACGGAGCCGGTCTGCCCCGCCCTGCTGTAAAAGCTAAGTATTCTTCTTTTTTTTTCTGCCCTTCAGGTATTATTTAAAGAAAAGTTACATACATACATACATACATACATCACGCCCATATCCCTTATGGGGTAGGCAGAGCGTTAACGGCCGTTCAACGGATATTAACACCACGTCTGACAAAAGTTTGAGGGTCAATCAGAAAACTGTGTATCACTTTAGTGACAGGTTGTCAGCCCGTCGCCTAAAATTGCAATACACACCCTCCCTCGCTTAGTCGCCTCTTACAACACCCATGGGTAAGAAATGGGGTGATGCTATTCTAAGCCGGCATTACACGGCATAATAAAGAAAAGTTATATTTGTCATAACAAGGTAAAAACTAATCTACTTTCAAATACTATCGCGGTAGACCCGGTCTAATACTTAAAACAGCCACAACAGTCAACTGCTTGACATGAGCTTTCCACACTATTGGGAGGTCTGCATGCTCAACACCCTTGACAGACGGATTGGCAGCGCAGTGCAAGATTTAACATTCACAGTAAACGCTGTTGCCCATTCCCTGGATGAATTTATCCCTGAGTCGCTTTTTACGACACCCACGTATAGAATTGAGGAGGTGCTATCACACGGCACGGCATTTCAATTTTTTTTTATTATGTGTTTGCTCTTGACTCTAGTCTAGGTCATAGGACAGAGACAGAGTCTAAGATGGAGCGAGCATACCCAGAAGAAGCCTGTTCACTTACTTGAAAATAAGTAAGTAGATTACCTGAAATCCTCAGCTCTGTATTTCACCTAGTTTTACTACATATTGAATGTAGGCGGCTTGTAGGCTTTCAGTGACGTCGTCATCGTCTGTAGCCGTCCGCAGTCCCGCGGGACCTCATTCACATTGCAGATAACTGCAACCCCAATCCTATAAAGAAAGACTTTCGGGTGACACTTTCACTAGATGCATATCTAGCGAAAAGGGCACGTTTGGCTGTGCACAGAGAAGTGTTAGTTCCAACACAACAGGTCAGGTCAAGAGTACCCTAAACCGACGAGCATGTATGAAAATATTTATGCATATTGAAGAAGCGAAAGAAGTGTGTCAGGATCGTAGCAAGTGGAAAGATGTAGTCTATACCTACCACTCTGGAAAAGAGGCGTGATTATATGTTATGCCGGGAAAGAATATATTGAAAACTGTTATCGTATTTCTAATATTGGTGTGGATTTAATTACCTGAAAACACATTTGTGTTTCACCCTGTTTTACAGCATATTGAATACAGGCGGCTTTTAGACTTGCAGTGATGTCGACGTCTGTAGCTCAGCCGCGGGACTTCAGTCACCTAAGACTTAGAATAATACTAACATTGTACTAGTTATCTGGAAAATGCACAATTATATGTAAAAAAAGACTTTCTGACGTATCGTTGTGTCATCTATATGTGGTTCTCCCGCTTGTCGTCTGGCGCTGCGTAGACCCGGCCGTTAACGGCCGTAAAATACGGTCGCTAACGCCACGTCTGTTAAATATTTGAGATCCGTTTCAGAAAAAACATGTTTCACTATAGAAACAGGTTGTCAGCCTGTCGCCTTCATTGCATAACATGAAACCTTCGATTCCCTTAGTCGCCTCTTACGACACCCGCGGGAAAGAAATTGGGTGATGCTATTCTAAACCAGCATCAGAGCTACATATCGCCTGCATATAATAAAACTTTAATAAGATACCGTCATATGCACCCAAGCAAATTACGGCACCGTATGCTGTATCATCTAATATTAAAATTATATAACCGTGACCCTTGTTCGATGGGGTCTTGTTTCTGGGGGCGAAACGGCGATTTTTTACAATCAATTATTGACCCTCTTTTGTAGGACTGTAATATTGTAGCTATGGTTATAAAGGGTCCGTTTAGTTACTTGAACTTTACATAAAAATCTGTCTGTTACTAAATCACTAGGCATTTAAATCTGGGTAGTTCTTAGGGGTAGTCCGATTTAGAAATGGTCAATACTTCCTACATTTGGGTTGTCTGCTTAGGGCCGCTCTTGACGGTAGTACTTACTTACTATTTTTTTTCAGAAAAAACCATCTTTCATTCTCATAGTGAAAGAAGCGAGTAAAAAAAAATAACTCAATCTTTTTTTACTAACTCCGTCTTCTTTGCGACGATATGGAATGATCATTAATTCATTTCTACTATTTTCATCCGTCTAAAAGATGGCTTAAATAAAAACGGTTGTCTTCTTATTACCTTCAAACAAAATAATCTAATTTTATTCCTCAAGTTTGTATGAAATAACAGTTACATCTTGTGGTAGGTAGCTTTTCAAACCCTCTCTTATTGTTGTCTTCTTCTTTAAGACTCTGTATTTTTGTATTTTATATTTATATCAATTGGTCTGTCTATACGTTTCGCCATAATAAATGATGTCTCGAGCCGACACGGTGTGGGAGGACCTAGTGATCGATGATCCGCAGTCACTGCTCAACGCTGATTGGTCGATCAATACGAATACTTCTGAGATCGACAATATCTAGAGATTGTAGTCCAGTAGGTAGGTAAGTAACTTGCCAGGGTGGAAAACATTGCTGAAACTATCTTATCACCTGGAACAGCCCGTGAACAACTGGCTTTAATTTATGTCACTTGGAGAAAGTTTTTCGAATACATGGACATGGTTAACTCCGTGCTTCGGAGGGCACCTTAAGCCATCGGTCCCGGTTACTGTCTATGATTACTTAGACGGTGGTCGTAACACAACCATGTCAGAGGCCTACTAGTGGTAGTAGGCGGTAGAAAAACTCTGACACCAGGGTTCATCGGGTCGTTGGACGACCCACACGAAAAGAAGAAGAGCAATTTCTTTAACCTTAATTTGTTGATTTGAGTATGAATAAGGGTAGGTCAGTTAAAATAGTGGAGAAGTAAGTAACCTTCCAATTTACGGCTTAGCCATACCTACTACCAGGTAATTTCATCTCAAATCATAAAATCAGTTCAGCTTACCCCTGCCTACCTCTCAGGAACCTACTCAAGTAGGTTCCTTCTCTTCTTGAGAGGTAGGCAGGGGTAAGCTGATTTCAAAGAAAGGAAGAGATTATTGGAAGAAAGCGTGGCTTCACATCGGCTTCTTTGAGTACACTAGACACGTGTTGAAAACTTTGGAATGTCTAGCTAAGTCTGTCTAGCTAGAGATTATTTTAAGTATCTATGAATAACGAATTAGCTTAACAATTTTTCATATTTAAATTAAATAAGGCTAGCTTGCTCTCAATTCTAGTCTTATTTAACTTTAGACAACCAACTCACACAAGCAAAATAGTCGCTTTCAGACAGTAGGTACGGCATTGGGTCGTGTCAGCTGTCGACACGTATCAGCGGTAGTTCTTAACGAGTCGATGCCAATTGCTGACATCTTTTATCAGCAGCTGCCAATGGATAAACGAAAGTCGTCAACTGGAGTCGACGGAGTTGTAGTTGTGTCACCGGCAGCCGACGACGTTTTGGGCTGCTGCCTCTGCAAGCGTCTTCACTATTCGCTGGCAGCCGCCAATATGGACCCCTGTCAATAACTTTTCTCTCTTTTCGTGTGGGACACCGAGTCGTCAATAACTGTCGTTGTCTCTTTGACGGCTGCCGCTGTGTCGAAGGCTGCCATCGATACATTGCCGTTCCATTGTAAGCAGCATATTTTGCCAAGAAACAAAGCAACTCATGTTATTGGCTAGAGCTTTGTCATAAACAAAAACTAGTCCAGGTTTTTGATCTTATTTGTATTAAATGGTGTTCAGATTTTGTCATCTGCCGGTGATATCAAAAACCTGCGACAAATGCACGGAATAAAAAACAATAAACACAATTATATGGAATAATCACGGAACTTTAAAATATAATGTTGAACAAGTTAACCAACCGATTAAACTGCTAGACCAACTGAAGCTCTGTACATAACTGGGCTAGATGGGATCGCCATTGTCGGCCGCCAGATCACATATGGCGCGAAAATATTAAATATTCAGCAGAGATTGAATGGATTCGTGAAATGGCGAGTGTGGATCATACTCCGTGACTCATACAAGGTCTTTTGAAATTAGTTCAAGTTTGGGTTACTAAGAGTTCGTGGCAAAAAATGGCTTTACAGGTTTAACTGTACCGAAAAATGAAGCAAATAATCAAGTTATCCTTTATGAAGCAAACACCTCAGTTTTTGCCCTCGCGTAGGTAAATTAGTTTAGACCAACGATTAGTAAATCGATTATACGTAATCACATGTTGATTTTTCTATTGATTTTAATTATCACTGGTTTCACCTTTCAGTAAAGAAACTTAAGACACTCAAGTCCACATCGAAATAAGAAACATCATGCCTAAGAAACTGAGAAGCTAGTTTTGTGAGACCATGTGTGGATTGTTGGATGTTTACATTGTTACTGCTGGTGATATGTTTGTAAGGAAATGGATCTCACAGTCCATAGATCGGATAATATTTTACACAACGTTACTGTGGAGAGTATGGAGTTCAGTTCCTATTTATATCTGGACTTTACCTCGGTTTTCAGGAAATAAAAAGTACTCAATACTCAAAAGTTTATTGCATACCATGTGTTACATTTAGGTGATAAAATAATACAGATTACAAGGTACTTAAAACATGGACCCTGTTGGGCACAACAATAGTGGGAGAGAGGAAGATTTAAATTATATTTCATGCAATCTTATTAATTACAATAATATCATATATTTGTATCTTAATACCTAACCCTAATGTATAATTAATACATTAAATTAATACATTAAGTATCATACATTTTGTAAGGTGGTGTGTATTTTTAACGCACCGTAGCCGTATTTGTATGGGATTGTCTGTCATCTGATGTCTAGATGAATAATACCTGATAAAATCTATACTAAAATGAGAGCCTTCTTACTCGCTATTTTATGGTTTGAATTCTTTGGTTCAGCCTTAAAGCTGACTTTGCTGCAATGTCAGTTACTTCGCCTGAACATCTGAAATAAAAGTTCCTGAAAATATAATTTATATCATTCAGTTACTTGAGCATATAAAATGCTCAGAATACACCTGGATACAAGGTATATTCTGAGCATTTTATGAATATGAATCATATTTTACAAACAAACATCTCTTTCAATTTTGACGAACCTAGGTAAGTACCTCTCACACTCAAACTCTTACTTATTACATCCAATGGCGCAGCTTTTATTAAGGACACACAGTCGCCCCGCATACGCCGGGTGATTGTGGCTGAATGTCGTTTTTTTTATTCAAAATAGGTCCTTAAAAAAGCTCGCCACCCCAGAAGCCAAATGGCCCAGAATTTGTTTAAATTGTCACGTACAGACACTGCGCGGTTACACAATCCCCAAACAGAGATTCTCAAAGTGTGATAATGAATTTGTGATACACCGACACGATTACGTTTAATTTTACTCGCACGTTGCTTAGCCGTGTGGTTACGGCATATAGATATCATCACTAGATTTAGATTTCAAGGTCACTAAAGGATTATTTAAGGGCATGGGCAGCGGCTTCCCATGTACGTGACGTGCAAATTACATGCCGTGTGATTAGCTTAGCCAGCCCCCAGTCATCGACGACGGATCATGACATCAATATATATAAATAAAGTTAATTTAACTGCACTCGCCAATCCTTCTGCCAAGCAAACCAAGTATGATCAGAAGTGAACTGTTGTTTCTGTTGATAAGTAGGTACCTAATACCATCGTTCATCGACAAAAAAATCCCATACGCCAAAAGATGTGAAACCCGGTGAAACCAAAGTTTCAGAATCAGTTTTCTACACTAATATTATAAAGAGGAAAGATTTGATTGTTTGTTTGTTTGTTTGTTTGTTTGTTTGCATCGAATAGGCTCCGAAACTACTGGCCCGATTTTAAAAATTCTTTCACCGTTAGAATCCTACATTAATCCTGATGAACATAGGCTATGTTTTATACGAGAAAAAAATAGGGATCCGCGTGAAAATTTCGATAATGTAACCCAACGTGTGAAAAATGTACCAAAAAAATATCTTATATCGCGTACGCTGTGGAAATTATTGACAATAGAGCAAAGTGATGTACTACAGTTTTATAGAGGACATCAATATCTACAATAATGTCCGCGATACCATATGTCTAACTATTACAGTTATGCCACAATAACTACTTTATCATTTAATATTTTACAATCTACGCCACATTATTCGTACCAGTGTAATGATTACATTTAATCATTACTGTATTAAAGGGTGTAAGGGATAGCCCTCCGAATACTGATAGGGTACATGCAGACCATGAAACTGAACAACTTTTCCCTAGGAACATATTTCAGGAAACGTAAAAAAACTGACTTCCCATAGTGAATGCAGTCAGCTGATTGTGATTTTGTATGGAAGGTCATTTTCTTGGCGTTTCCTGACATATGTTTCTAGGGGAAAGTTGTCGTGTGATGCCGGCTTAGAATAGCATCACCCCATATCTATGCCGTGTGATGCCGGCTTAGAATAGCATCACCCCATATCTTTCCCGTGGGAGTCGTAAGGGGCGACTAAGGGACTCGAGGGTTTGTATTGCAATTTTAGGCGATGGGCTGACAACCTGTCACTATGGCGATACACATTTTTCCGAATTACCCTCAAATGTTTCTCAGACGTGGCGTAAATGTCCGTTTTTGCGGCTGTTTACGCTCTGCCTACCCCGCAGGGGATTATAGGCGTGATATGTGTATGTATGTATGGAAAGTTGTCCAGTTTTATGTTTCATGCACCCTATCAGTATTCCAAGGGCTGTCCCTTACTCGGTATAAAAAAAGACGACAAAAAACATAAAATAATGCATTAAAAAATCTACACTAAAATAATACATACATACACATATCACGCCTATTATCCCTTGTGGGGTAGGCAGAGCGTAAACGGTCGCAAAAACGGACATTTACGCCACGTCTGACATAATGTTTGAGGGTCATTCGGAAAATTGTGTATCGCCATAGCGACAGGTTGTCAGCCCATCGCCTAAAATTGCAATACACACCCTCAAGTCCCTTAGTCACCTTTTACGACTCCCACGGGAAAGAAATCGGGTGAAGCTATTCTAAGCCGGCATTACACTAAAATAATAATAATATAATACATACATACATACATACATAAATCACGCCTATAATCCCCTGCGGGGTAAGCCGGAATCACACGGTAATAATATACACATAATAATATAATCGATTATATTATTATGTGTATATTATTACCGTGTGATTCCGGCTTAGAATAGCATCACCCCATTTCTTACCCATGGGTGTCGTTAGATCTACACTAATATTAGAAACAGGATTTTTTTAATTGTTTGTTTGAATTGGATAGGCTCCGAAACTATTGACGTCATGACCGTCATTCTAAAAAAAGAAATTTGTTATGACCTAATAGAAAATAGGCTCGGGCGGGATAAAAAAAATAAAAATTTAGGCACTGCCATGGGGCTGGCCAGGTTAATCACACGGCATGTAACTTTACGCCACCACCATCTGAACACGATATTTGTTTCAAATTGAAGTCAAGATTTTTAGAATTCTACATTATCCCTGATGAACATAGGCTATATTTAACTGTCTTATAACCGGGGGGAAATTGTTAGCAGCGGGTGAAACCGCTGGGCGGGCTGCTAGTTGATAATAATAACAAACTTGACAACCACTGTCTGCAAAGACATACGGTGAAGGGTTAAAAATGCATCGTGATCGTATAAAAAACGCCACCATACAGATATCGGATTTTAAATTTTAAAATGTGCATTGTATTGGCGGCGGGGATCGGAAATCGATGGTAGAGCGTAAAGGGTTAACCATTAAAAAAGAAAAAAAACTGTGGATAATAAATCCATTGATGTAAGGACGGCAGCTTGTGAGCGTATGTTCATCTAAAGCCAATGGATTAGATAATGCTTTGTCAGGGCGTAGGCAAATTTCGATGTAAGCGCAGCCCTTTGGTGAATAATTTAATAATTTTCGCGCCCACCGGGGCTTAAACCCGGGACCGTGGCGTACCGTCCCTCTGCACTGCCAGCTGAGCTACCGGCGCCTCGACTGACACTTCAAAATCTGCATTCTCTTGGTACTCGTCTCGAAGCAACCTACAAGCGACATCAAGTATAAGTTCTGTTATTGTTATGAATACTATGGTTAGTCTACAATTACAGTAGGAATTCAAACCATGCGATGAAGCTTTGCTTATTGAAATGTACTATAGTTTATTATTTTTATAAATGAAAATAAGAAATAGAAAAATATGTTGTGCCCGCCGGGACTAGATTTCTTATTTTCATTTATGAAAATAAGCACTGTGAGTGCATAATAAACCATAGTGATGATAGGTCTTATGAAAACGGGTTTTTCTTAGATATGTGATTTTCTACGTATTTTCAATGGCCATAGAACCCATTATAGTAAAATAACGCAAAGGTTTAACCCAGAGCCTCATCAATCAAATATCATTCAAATATCTACCCAGGCTGGGAATCGACCCATGGACTTTTGTCAGGATATTTTTTTTGTTTTTCATGCTCACCACGGTTGGCAAGCGGGTTCAAGGTTTTGTCTCATTACAAGAATTGTATCTTATTCAGCCTTACAATTCAACACCTCCCTTACCCCGTGCGAACAGTATCCCGCAAAACGTATAATTTTTAAATTACATACGTCCGTATCCATTAGCGTGAGAGCCTCCCGCCGCGCGGTAATTCCGACGCGGCGGGAACCCGCTCCTGTGGGGTAGGCAGGTTATAAGGGGTTAAGAATGCAGTATTGATTATTTGTGTTGCATTTGTAAGAGAGTACAGGTAACGTGTGGTTTCATTCCAATACAGCACGAATCTATTCCTGCCAGACCTCGACGCAAAATACGCATTTTACAGATAACGCGTATTTTGCATCAAAATATGAGACATGACATGACTTTGTTTTGTTTTTTCGTGTGGGACACCGAGTCAACGAACGACCCGATCAACCCTAGTGTCAGATGACCTCCTTTTCATAATCTATTTGAATTTAAGGTACGTCAAGAGAATTAATTTTTTGAATCGTGGCCAAATATCTACATTTCAAATAAAATTATTTACCTAGTTTCATATTCCTAGTTTTGCAAAGGTTAAATGAAAGATTTCTCGAAACCCGTCGAAAGCAGATTATCTACCCACTTCATCATAGTTCATAAACATGTTTACAATCTTCTCAGCAACGGCTCAATATTTGTATAAACTTGTTTCACAATGTAGAAAATGTAAGTCCATAGTCCATCAACATTTTTTCTTCATAATACGGGCATATACAACGTGAAAACTACAAGTCACCGCTGTGGCGACAACCCTATATTCCACTTTAGGATTTTCTTTACACGCATTCTGCGACGGTTTCGCCGCTTGTTTTTCCATTGCGCGTCAAGTCTTGAAGTTTTCAGAGTGGTTAGGCTCAAGCTCCAGCAATGGAAGTGGTGTCGTTCGATAAGGAAGTAGAGTAGTGGTTGTAACCCTCCCAGGGACGCGCTTTCATTGTGCCCTGTACGCCACCATTAATCAGTCTGTGCGCGAACCATCAATATAGAATGTTGTGCGTTTTAGACGTTGACATACAGTTAGATGTGTGATGCTCTGTCTATTACCTAAATAACTATCTATGCTATAATGTTTTTGTGGCATATATGAAAGTAGTCCAAGGTGGTTTAGAAAACCAGGGTTCATTGGGTATTTCGTCGTACAGGTGTCTCACAAGACATGATGTTGATAGCGCTAACAACTCGCCAACTACACAAGTTACGGGTACACATAAGTGATGCAATTTCAAAATATATGAATTTCTATCCTAGCTACCCATTTTCATACAAACCGCCACAAAACTGATGAAATTCCGTCTCTTTATTTCTGTAGGAGCGTTCCAAAGGTTCAAAAAACCTAAGTAGGATACGATATAATATAGTCCTACCCACCGATTCATTTAGATGACGCGAAATATAACGATGAGATGACTGAGTACCATGTACTATGGTTTTATTTTGCACTCACAGTGCTATATTACTTTCATAAATGAAAATAAGAAATTGAAAAAATGTCAGCGCCCGCCGGGACTTGAACCCGGGACCGTGGAGTACCGTTCCACTGCTCTGCCAACTGAGCTACCGGCGCCCCGACGTAAGCCGACGAAATCTTCAACCTCTTGGTACTCGTCTCGAAGCGACGACAAGCGACATCTAGTATAAGTTATTTGAAACGAATACTATGGTCAGTCCACTTAAGAGTGAAATTCGAACCATGCGATGAAGCTTTGCTTAATTAAATGTACTATGGTTTTATTTTGCACTCACAGTGCTATATTACTTTCATAAATGAAAATAAGAAACTCCACGGTCCCGGGTTCAAGTCCCGGCGGGCGCTGACATTTTTTCAATTTCTTATTTTCATTTATGACTGAGTACCATGTTCTAAATACGTAATTTTATCTTAACTATCATGCAGTAGGTAGTATGAGGAGATCAATATGATAACATATCCACAATTTCAATTAACCAATGCCTCAGATACGTCCAAGTATTGGAATCGAATGCTTTCGGTTATTCGATTACGCCAATACGCATTGTAAGACGGTACTCCATCATCTAAAAAAAAACTGTTTGTCATCCTGTTCATGTATGATAGCTAACGATAGTAGGTATATTGGGTTTCTTATCGTATAGATGAAATCACTGAAAATAGCAATCAGTCAAATTGTCTTCGTATTCATGAGGTGAAAAGATTTTGTGGTATTTAATTAGTAATTTATTATCGCATGATAGAGACCCTATTAAGAGTTTAATGGTGGAAAATCAGTTTAATGGAACCACACGTTTCGTAATTTTGTAATTTTAGGTCAAAATTATTATCTTAAAATTTGTTTAGGTCTCTATTCTGTACCTCTCAAACATTCACCGGATACTTTCTTTCACACTTGCTACTGTTATTGTTGTGAAAGCGTTCAAATTTTTTTTATACAAATAAGACATCGGTGGCGCCACATCCAAGAGATTTTCTATTAGGACAATACAAAATTGTTATAAAAAAAAGAAAATTGCGTTATGCAACTTTCTTTTTTTACAATGACCGATCATGACGTCAATAAGTGATAATACTATCCTACATTGAATAAAGTTATTTCATTTTCATTTTCATTAAAGTCATAATAAAGAGAAGATAAATCTAGATAGAAAATGATTTCAGGTTATTCCAATATCCACGAATCCCTAACTTAAATATAATCTCTACCAAAATATTGTAAACCCTTATACTTTAAGTAGTAAATATAGTAGTAACTATCAGCGCTACCTCAACCCAATCATTAAAAAGATCAATCTATACTGGATATTCTCAGAAACTGTGTGGAGAACCAGATTATGTTGATCCCTTAAAAGTGTAACAAGATTTTCCGCTGATAATACCGTGTATCTAAACGTTTGAGGATTAAAACCGTATCAATAACGAAAGCGGGCCTTTGAGCGCTCTAACGTAAAATATTAGGTTTCATATTTTGTTGCCAATATTATTCACAAGATAGCAGTAGTACCTATGTGATGTACCTAAATGTGTGTACCCATGCGTGTGATATTAATTATGCAATAAACGTTTAATCCATCTATCTACCTAGAGTTTGACGGGCAAACATAATTTGGTTTTTTATATGGAAAATCATGGATCTCCCATACTAAGTGTCTAATTCCAAGCTAAACTCCCGCAGTGGAAGCGATTTACACAGGTAAATTTCTAGTAAAATACCAGGAGTTCAACTGAAGGCAGACAATGGCCGCGTTACGCAGCGCTAAATAGCATACGCTGCACAATATAGCAGCGCATACTATGAATTAAACGTGAACCTAAATCTATTTAACTTAATTAACTAAGTTGAGTGAAATTGGCAAATGATGTGTTCTGACCTTTACATAACTCAATTCTGTAGTAAATACCGTCTGCCGATCTGGCGTTACGTCACACGTATAAGCACTAGATTATAAGTAAGTACCTCCAAATTATATCACCCCACGAATTCCGCAATTCGTACTAAGGAGTCACAATGATAATGGTACAACAAATATGACTAAAGGGAACACACCATTAACACGAGAAAACAGTTTTACACTAAAACAACTAGGTTTAGCACTTACAGTCACGTGCCGGCGCAAATGCATAAATACCCAACGGAGAAAGGAAGTTCAGGGAATGGATCAAATAGGGATTCCGCTGGTACTTACAGGGCTGGGTGGAAAAGATATCGACACCCAGCATTCCACTACAGCCTTGGCGCGTTATTCACTTCAAACCACTCACAGCTTCTGTTCGTATTCCACTTTGATATCAGTCATTACGCGTGACCCAACCCGAATTTGGGTCGTACAAACGCGAGCCGATATGGCCACTTGATGCCTATTCAACGCGACGCTCACGTGGAAGACGTCGAGACATCCAACAATCACTAAGCCTGGTATTCTAGTATAACCCAGGAGAACCGCAATAATACGATGCATCAACACGCGCGATCTCAAATTGAATCGTCCATTACACGCGGCATCACAAAACGCGTGGCGGGAAATCCGTACAAAACACAATACGTTCTCGTCCGAACGGTTTTGAGTGACTGAGTGCGGTGCAGAAATCACCGCTTGGCGTCTACCAGGCGGCCCGCGCGCACGCCGCCCCCTCGCCCCGCGAGCGAGAAAGGGACAACATATGCCCAGAGCGATGCGTGCGAAATCGCGGCGCATTCATAGACCGTCATTAATACCTAACTTACCCCAGCATAGCAACGCTAAATTAAACACTAAGTAACACATCTTTTGATTTAGAATTTGAGAGACATATTTGATAACCATCTTCTTCTTCAAATTTAAGAGTCAAACTCTTGTCGGTGAAGTAACTTCCAATTTTCCCTCTTCTCTCGTAGTGACTTTACCTCCCATTTATTTGCTCCATATGCTTTTCATATTTCGGCCTATATTCCTTGTCAAAAGTTGTTCAGTTTCACGAGTAGAACTCACGCTAACAATATTCGCACTAAATTTAATAGGACCTTATAGAATGGCTGAAAATATTTCAAGGGCTCAAACAGCTCATTAAGTTGGTACTTTTCAACAGTAGGCTTGCTTTTAGTGGTTTTTAATATGTGCCCTTTGCAACATTGTACAAATACACACACATGGTCCCTTGCGGGGTAGGCAGAGAATAAACGCCCGAAAAAACGGACATCACGTCTGACAAATATTTTTCGGAAAATTGTGTTTCGTCATAGTGACAGGTTGTCAGCCTATCGCCTGAAATTGCAATACACACCCTCGAGTCCCTTGGTCGCCTTTTTCGACTCCCACGTGAAAGAAATGGGGTGATGCTATTCTAAGCCAGCATCACACGGTATCATTGCACAAATGCTTCTGCATTAGTAAAGTAGCTCATCGTTGTACAGCCATGCTGAGTGTCCGGTAGGAAATTAGAGCCAGTACAATACGAATTCGGCGAAACTTGAGCTTTGGCAGTTTTAAAACTAAATCGGCTGCAAGCATGCTTTGGAAATCAACCCCACCCATTTTTACTCTGGCCAATTGCGGAGGCAATGAGTAGTTTGTTTTTATGAGTTTATGATTGACACATGTTTTACAGTATTGCTTGAAACATTTTTTTCTTGCTCAATAAGGTTCCCATTGCCTTTTTTTCTATTTAATGTTGAGTTTGTGGGTAAAGCCACAACATAAAACGCTTTCAAAAACACTATTGGTTTATTCAAACAAAGAACTCGAGCCTGGTCGGTGACCACTGCACGCAAAATGCGACCGTACCCTGCTAAAGCTCAAGTTACCCTGATAGTAAATATGCCGTGTGATGTCGGCTTAAAAAAGCATAACCCCATTTCTTATTCGCTCTAACGACAAGAGGCGACCAAGAGACTCGAGGATTACATGTGTATGCAAATTTTAGGCGATGGGCTGACAACCTGTCACTATAGCGATAAACAATTTCCTGGATAACCCTTAAATGTTTGTCAGACGTGGCGTAAATGTTATTTTTTTTGCTCTGCCTTACCCGCAAGTAGACATCCGCATCCAGAACGCCTTGAGATGCAGCGCGGCGCTTCATAAAGTGTTAGTGTCCAAGATTCTAAGCAGAAGAACAAAAATTCGGATCTACAAAACGGTCATTAGACCTATACTTATGTATGGCTGCGAGACCTGGACGCTGACACTTAAGGAAGAGAACAAACTCCTGGTAGCCGAACGCAAAATCCTCAGAAAAATCTTGGGCCCGGTCAAAAACTTGGATGGGAGTTATAGGGTCCGAAAGAACGCCGAGATCGAAGACCTCGTGGCCGAGCCTAACATAATCGGAGAAACCAAAGCGCACCGCCTCCGCTGGCTCGGGCACATAGAAAGAATGGAGCTAGATCGTGGCGCTAAGAAAGCGTACCTAGGAAAACCCAGCGGTCGACGACCAGTTGGTCGCCCTAGGTATCGCTGGAGCGAAGCTGGCGTGAAGCAGCCCAGGATCGGGACAAGTGGCGGAAACTCTTGTCGGAGGCCAAGACACACTTTGGGTCCCTGAGCCACAGGAGTAAGTAAGTAAGTACCCGCAAGTCGTGATTTATAAGTATGTATGGTACAAAACGTACAGTCAAGCTCAAGCTAGGTAACACAGTTTGGACGTTGGACCGTTCTTATGCAGTGCATGACTTACATTGGTGGTTCGAGGGTCTAATCCGCTGATTACATTTGCCGTTTTTCTTGCTTCACCTACGATTTATTTTAAACTTCATAGAATTATATTCCGTTTAAATTTTTTGTTCACTAATACTTAGTTAGCACAGTGGTAGCTTATTGAATGAATATTAGAGCCCTAGAGCCGTCCAGAAGGAAATCACCACCTCAGCCTTGATACTGATTCTTCTGTTTTTTAAACTGTGATGCTATACTGCCTAACTTATACCAATTTAAAACTTTCTCCTCTACTCAAATATTTTCTGAAAGAGATCGCTTTTGGGGATAAGGCCGGATTTGCCCATTTATATATAAGGTGTAAAAAAATTAGCTGAGAATATTTTAAGGGGTGAACCAGTACCTACGTGAAACTGAACAACTTTTCCCGAGGAACATAGGTCGATATGAAAAAATAAATTGACCCTCCCATACTTATTGTGTTACCCGGCCGGGATAATTTGTACGATAGAGAATTTGTTTTTTATATTTTTACCTTTGTTCCTTGGGGAAAGTTGTTCAGTTTCACGTACTGGTTCACCCCTTAAAATATTCTCAGCTATTTTTTTTACACCATGTATATGTTATGTTTCTTCATGTAATTTTTATGCAATAAAGTGATTTTACTTACTTTAGTACATGAGTTCCATCAGTTTAAGGTTTAATCGTTCCGTTCGATATAAATATTAATAAAATAAGATGGACTACTACAGAAAAAAATATAATACCGCAACTAACAGCAGTCATAGCAAAATGTACGAAATTAACAGTTACTCGACTCACCTATCTTTGCACAACACGCAGGTGTCGAAAGAACACGTCCCGTCCCGTTATCCCGATACCTAATACGATCCCGAATTTTCCCACACGACCACAAAGGGTTAAAAGGCCCGTCTCAATTGTAAGAGGATATCTAATTTCCTTGTGAGCAAAATTGCCGTAACATTGCCAAGGCGGTAGTTTTTTACCAATTTTTTTCTCTAGCCGAAAGGGTTCGCGTCGGTGCTTTTGTCGGGGTTTTTTACCGTACGCGCAAAGAAAAGGCGGTTAGTTTATATCCGGCTCCTTTTGACATTTGAAGGGTCAGTGAATGGGTATTAATTATTTGGAGTGGGATTCGGATTTGAGTGGCTTGACGTCGATTGTAGGAGCTGGATTAATTCAAAGAAATAATGAAATTGGAAAGTTTTTAATGTTGGATCTAAAGGTTTAATATTTCACCATTAGTTAAGAAGTTAGGTGTCTATCTTGGTTTTTAAGGAAAACTTACTGAAAGCTTGACAAATTAGTAGGTATAGGTACAATACAGTAAAGAAGTATGATGATTAGGCTTCTACGAATTATATTAAAGGTAACGCTTATAGTAGGGAGGTGCATTCGAACCATGAAACTGAACGACTTCGCATGAAAAAATATTTCAGGAAACGCCAAAAATAATTCCTATTTCCCAACTTCCCATAATATTTGCAGTCAGCTGATCGTGATTTTGTATGGGAGATATTCTTTTTGGCGTTTCCTGACATATGTTCCAAGGGGAAAGTGGTTCAGTTTCATGGGATGCATACACCCTATCAGTATTCGTCCCTTACACCCCGTATATTATTTAAATAATATTTGCCGAGTGAGTCATTTTGTATGACCTCCAAAAAATTTAAAATATCTTCAGCATTTTTTTTACACATTTTATGCTTAACTAGTAGGTACTGTGACTAAACACCAGTTCACTTCACCCTATACAATAAATTACAGCGCAATCTTCTTTCAAAAATCGAATAGACGGCTATTAATTTTCACACTTCATCAGCCATCGTGAGATCCAATCACAAACCTGGCTACCTAGACTCAATTTAGTAAAAAAACTTATTTCACGCGCATAAAGATAATAAGGAAGCATCTGCCGTCACCTGCCCTTAACCCTTAAGGGTTAATCAATTAGGGTGCAAGGGCATTGTTTGGCCACGACAGTTATATTACGGTCTTAGACCAGGTGGTTCTTCCGATCTTCCGTGTTCTCACGAGATGGTGCCGGATTTCGCAACGCTTTTTTCTAAAGGAAGGGTTGGATTTACGCAACTGTCTTTGCTTTTGTAGCAAAGGGTTGAAGGGTCAACGAGGTGTAATGAAAGAGATATTTTATAAGCTAAGTAACACTTATTTTGTTGAACCTAAAAGATTTTTATCACGATTTGCACAACTAAAATGTACTACATGCAATCCGTGACAGCCATGCATTGGCTAATCATTCTTGAATAACAGAATGGTGTTCGAAGACAGCTTCTTGCTCATTTATGCAGTCAACATTTTCTTCTGGCAACACATGTTTTTTTTCATAAGCTGGCCAGTTCGTACTGTTACAAACGGTTCGAAATTCAAACGACTCACAGCATCGGTCGCGCGCGTACTTTTATTCCAGTAGACGGAGCGAGGTAAGTTACCTCGCGTGATTGACAGTCTGCTCTGGACGGGGCCACAAGGGGCGTCGGTGATCTTTGATGAAGGTCCATGCCTACAGCTTGTGTTACTCTCGGAGACAATATTGGTCAGCTGTTGTAGTTGTTCTATCAACCGTAGGTACGTGGGAGAAAGTGGCAAAAACTTGTCGTCTTAAACCTTTCGCATTCAAACGACTCGCAAAGTCGGCCGTGTGCTTTTATTCTCGTAGACGGAGCGAGGTAACGTGCCTCGCGTGATTGACAGTCTGCTCTGGACGGGGCGTCGGTGATCTTTGACGAATGGTTCATGCCTACAGCTTGTGTTACTCACAGAGTTAATATTGGTCTGCTGTTGCTGCCATATTAAACATAGATCTGTGAATGAAACGGCCTTTTCCAAGGAACGTCCACGTGTCACGGTAATGTGGTTTTTGACAGCTAGCAAAGCCTGCAACAGCCACACGGCGATTGGGCGTCGTGTGCTATGTCATATCCTGTGGCATGCTAAGCGCCGTTTCTAAGCGATTTTAGACAAAGGAAAACACCGCTAAATGGTGCCGTGCGTGTGAGAACCACCTTAGGTGTTGGTTCCCGATTTCCAGATGCTATATTTTACTTAAAAAATAGCAACTAAAAGTGTTGAATCAAAAGTATGTTAAAAACAGCTTTTAATCATGCTAGCTCTTCCATAAACCCATAATTAGGTAGATAAAGATTCACCACAAAATAAACATAAAAGGCTGTCTCTCTGTAGCCTGCTTAGTCAAGTACATTTGAGGGTGAACAAACATGAGCATATTTTTTCTTTTGCTACGTTATAACAAGTTATGATAACTTATTTGTGAAGCTTCAGTAAACTTGGTTGTGCAAATAAAATTGATACTCCAATTTCGTCGTGCAAAAGATAGTCAAAATAATACGGCGATATTTCTAGTCTTTTGCTATGTTTTGATATCAATAAATAGAGCTACTTGATACAATTACTTATTATTATTTGAGGTATTACTAGGAATAACAGAAGCACTTCGAGCTATACATTTAAGGGATCAAACAATACTGGGAATTCTTAATTACTGTATAAAAACTACTATAAGCTGACCCCTTAAATGAGTAATTCGGGGAACGTTAACAGTTCTCTACTTAGGTACTTAGCCTCGACTAATTTATTAATACCTGTATCGAAAGCCAGTATATTTTCATCCCTTATTTGGTACTATATATTAGGTACGGTAGGTACGGCCGTGTGATGCCAGCTTAGAATAATGTTAGAATAGCATCACCATATTTCTTACCCATGGGAGTCGTAAGAGGCGACTAAGGGACTCAAGGGTTAGTATGTGTATTGCAATTTTAGGCGATAGGCTGACAACTTGTCACTTAGTCATACACAGTTATCTGATTGACCCTCAATCTTTTGTCAGATGTGGTGTTAATATCCGTTTTACGGCCGTTGACGCTCTGCCTACCTCGTTAGGGATATAGGCGTGATTTATGTGTGTGTGTATAGGTAGGTACTTACCATGCCTCGAATGACGAGTCCTGTCGCCAGCAGATAAATGTTGCGTAATAGCAAATACATTTGGCGGTATTTGTGAGTGGCGTGGCAACGTGACACCGCCATTGGACGTCGGATTCGGCACGTAAATACCATTTGCGAACGGCAAACATACGAGTGCTGCCGGGCTATCGTGTAACTGGCTGGAAATTGGCTTAATAGGTATTAGTATTCGAGGAAAAAATAGGTATATATAGTAGTAGAGCCGTGTGATGCCGGCTTAGAATAGCATCACCCCACTTCTTTCCCGTGGGAGTCGTAAGAAGCGACTAAGGGACTTGAGGGTGTGTATTGCAATTTTAGGCGATGGGATGACAACCTGTCACTATGGCGATACACAATTTTCCGAATGACCCTCAAATACATGTCAGACGTGGCGTGGCGTAAATGTCCGTTTTTGCGGCCGTTTACGCTCTGCCTACCCCACTAGGGGTAATAATAGGCGTGATATGTGTATGTTATATATAGTGATCTGGGTACTGGTTTCAAGATAAACATCATCTTTATTTAGAAAACTTGCAATTTTTTTCTACCGCGTGCAGTATTTGAGCTTGCGACTTTTGCCATCACCAATGTCGCCTATTCCATAGAAAATTTTGCAAGTTTTCAAATATTTTTTTTACCTAAAACGAGTAATTAGTGTTTTCAGAATTTTATATTCCATTTGAAGCCTTATATATAATGAATAAGTCGCTGGGTGATAGTTGCTAAACTAAACCGGTATATGGAGCCGTGCCACGCGTCTTTGGCATCAAGATACACTTGCAAAATTCGCGGGCAATGGATGAGCCGCGGTAGCCCAAACGGAAGAGGCATCGCAACTGGGGATAATTGCGAAAGTCGCACGTTTAAAATCTGCCCACGGTATAAAAAATTTGCAAGTTTTCTAATAATTGTATACCTCACACGGGAAGTGTTTTAAAGAGTTGGTATTCAGCTTTATTTTTAAATATTGTGAGTATAAGATAAAAATAAAGGAGAAACACACTTATGGCCCTCACAAGTATTCACTGTATCGGGTCGGTGTAAGAAATACTTATACAGAAACTCGCACACCTAAGAACAGATATTTTAACTCATCATTGAAATATCGACCATAGCCGGGAATCGAACATGTGACCTCGGCATTACAGGCAGATGCACTACCACTGCGCCACGTCATTACTAAGTAAGTAGCTGACTATTCCCTGTTCCAAAAATACAGGTCGTTTTTTTCTTTTCCACAGGAAGCACGCGAAGATGGAAACCTATAAAGGCAGATGAACCGCGAACGTAAAAAGGCAATACGGGCGCAAATCGAAAAACTACAAAACTCTGAATAATGTACAAATAGGAAGCCATATTTTCCGCCGAATCTCCACCCTGTTCCGCGCGTCCGAAAAAATAGTAGATAATCTAACTTTTTCCTAACGCCCTTTGGCCTTGCGAAACCACCACTATAAACTTACCTATTTCAAGTCACACGAAGTTTCTGAGCGAAGATCTTACTAATCTGGTTGTATAGGTGGGGGCGGTGTAAAAGGGAGAAACGGCAGCAAATCATTACTGACAGTTGACCAAACGGGGTGTGCGCCCCTAAAATATGTATGAGGCTAGGAAAGGCCTGTTATGGTGTCCGAATGTTGATAAGCCAACTATTGGGGGAGTTCGAAATTCGAATGCCAATAGAAGGGGGATGATTAGGATTTGTCGTGCAAGTTTTTTGTCGATACGAATTGGCTGGTGGAACTTTCGATAAGATATTGCATCATTTGATATTCGTGTGATGATGTTTTAAAAAGAAAAATGATGATTCAATTTTGTTAAGCGACATTTGTAGTAGCATTCTTGAGCTTTGACATAAAATAAATTCGAATAAATAGACTTGTGCCCTTGTGTATCAAAAACACACGTTATGGCATCGAAAAAGAAACAAATTTTATTTTTTTAGTTTTAAAATCTTATCCGGCATATTTTGAAAAATTATGAATGAGAACCATTAGACTATTATACACTGGTATTAAACATCCAGGTTTTATATTTTATTACCGACCTAGGACCAAAGCTAATTAAGTATAGCATCATGCCGTATGTCAATTAACTAATGCAATAAACAAAAGTACTTATAGTTTAGTATTTGCTTACAATAAAAACTCTATCTAACGTCTTTAGAACTAAACGTGGGAATCCAAAAATCCTAAACTGCACTAAATCAAAACAAATATCGATCTCCACAAACGTCATTGTTGCAACAACAAAGTGTCTAAATCCCTTTAAATCCGAGAAATAGGATTTGAAAAAAGAACTAAAAAAAAAAACTGCACTCGTTGACTCTTGCAAAAGATACAATGGTTGATAAAAAATGGACCGACACTTCGGTAGCGTGTAAGCTACCAAAATACTAAATACAATTGATTGTAAAGTTTTTGTGTCAAATTTTATGTGAAAGGATTATTGAAGAGTTGTAGCTTTACAAATTTGAAGGTTGGTATTATTTTTGGTGGGACTGTTGCGTCACACACGTAGTTTAAAGACTAAGGTAAGATTTGTTCTGAAAAATATGTGTCGTAGCTAGCACCAAAATAAATTACGATACCATTGAAACAACTACCATCTCTGCACTTTTTAATGCAATGCAATAAATGTTATTAAACGTTTTTTAGAAAACTTGCAAAATTTTCAAGTGCGGGCAGGATTTTAGGGTTATTAAACCTTAAAAAAAAAGATTCATATTATTAAAATATAGGTGAATATGTCATAATTGTGATATAATTATTCCGTGCCTTACAATATCTTCTATTTTAGTAACGTTGATAACTATTATTTGTAGTATTATATTATCTGTGTTATTGTCTAAACTGTGGCATAAGAGCATAAATAGTTATGGAGCTCTAATAAAAAAACATGTTTGTAAAAATACTTTATTTCAAATCCGTTAAAATTTCCCATCACCTATGACATTGCAATAAATTCACCATCATTAGCGATGAGCAAAATAAAATAAATTCCCCAATACACCAAAATACCAAACCCTATCAGTTACGTAAATTTCTAAAAGCGCAAAAAATAATATTTATTTCCGGAAAGTTATACAAATATAATTAGTTTTGTGTTCGACAATGACCCCTCGTGATACATTTTTTACCCCAAAACATCACTTTTAACCCCAAATCCGAAAACGATTTTTTTTGTTTGGGATCCGTATATATTTTTTTTAATAGTTAAAATGTAAAGCTTAGGTGTGTTCCATCTTCCATTTCGTCTGTGTATGGTGCCGAATTGTTACTTTTTTCTTATTTTACCTTGCCTTAAAGTATAGTGCTGTCAGAATCTGCAAGAAACTAAATATTGAATGAAATCCTTTTTTCCCAAGATACGGAACCCTTAGCGAGCGATCTTACTCGTACTTTATTTTTTTGCCAAAATCGGCAATATCACAATGTTTTATGGTGTCAAGAGGAGATTTGCTGTGAAATTTTGGGTAAACGAATTGAGAGTTCCCATGACCCTAAACGACCTGTCTGTGTCAAGGGTTATTTGTAAATTGTGAATGATTTGTTTTGTATCTTGACGATATAGTATTTTTGTACCGTGAAAACCTAGACCCGCCTTAAAAACATTGTAAATACCTTGATGGTTATAAACATAAATAATATTTAAGTAATTTGTTAGTCTCCTAATAGATCTACAAACAATACATACATACATACATATATCACGCCTATAATCCCTTGCGGGGTAGGCAGAGCGTAAATGGCCACAAAAACGGACATTTACGCCACATCTGACAAATATTTGAGGGACATTCTGAAAATGATGTATCGCCATAGTGACAGGTTGTCAGCCCATCGCCTAAAATTGCAATACACACCCTCAAGTCCCTTAGTCGTCTACAAACAAACATATTTCAAATAAAAATATTACACTTTTTACACTTAATACAATAGTCAAAAACATAAGTGCCACTCCGGCAATCTTGCGATCAACAATCAAATCACAATGCGACTAAATTAGGCGCATAATTTGAGTGCCGTAGAGAGCTCACGTCAAGTCGGAATCATTAGCTATTCAGCCTAATCTAGCATCTGTATGTGAAGTCTATTACCAGATTAGGTAGGTAGTGATAGTCTCCGTCTAATAGACTACAAAAAATTATTTTAATCAATATATTTCACTTTTTGTTTTTTGACAAAGGGCTAAAACCAAACTTACGGTCAACAATCAAATTACAATGCGAATAAATTTCGCGCATAATTTGAAAGCACACGTCAAACTGGAAGAAATAGTTAGCTATTCAGCCTTATCTGACATCTGAAGACTATAACCAGATTAGGTAAGTAGTAATAGTTTTCGTTTAATAGATTAAAAACAAATATGTTTCAAATAAAAATACTTCAACTTTTACTCTTCATACAATAGACAAAAACCTAAGTGCCACTCCGGCAATCTTGCGATCAACAATCAAATCACAATGCGACTAAATTAGGCGCATAATTTGAGTGCCACAGAGAGCTCACGTCAAGTCGGAATCATTAGCTATTCAGCCTTATCTGGCATCTGCATGTGAAGTGCGCTTGACAAATTATAGTACCGTATGCGGCTGCTTTTGGTACGTTCATTATTGTTGCCCTAGGTCGGGGAACAGGTTTTTTTACCTATGCATGTAGGCATATGTGTTTTTTGCATTGAAATCATGGGTTCCTAAAGTTATTACCGTATGTATGTATAGCGTCGAAAATCTTTGATCATAATAAAATCGTATTCACATATTCAGAATTTCCGCACCTTACTTCTTATTATACCTCTAAATTGGGCTTATTAAACGAAAATTTTAACAAAGATATTAAGTTAGACAGTGCAAAATCTTTTAAATTCCGTTCCAACCGATACGTTAAATCACATTAAAAACTTTATTCCATGTATGACTAATTTGTTATTAGAATATTTTGACGTAGGTTTTTATTTTGATGCGATCCACGTTTATTCTACTATTCTATATTTATTTATTAAATTTCGAGCATATTGAAAACGGCTTTATCACCAAAACGGATTTACTGCGATTGAACCGCATCTGCCGCATACATTTTTTAATAATATTCTAACCCAACATTATACAATAAGACCCTCTATGCAAAATTCAAAAGGGAACGAAGGATTTGCAAAAGCATACGATCTATTGTCATAGATCAGGTACGCAAAAATGGCAACATTCAAATTAATAAAATAAAACTAGTCCGTTACATCAGAAGGGTTTTATCAGTATATCCGTATTGTCAGGATACGAAGTCGTTATTCAGCAGAAGTTAAATCGATTGCATAGAGAATAATTACTTGTATCCTAAAACTAATTTAGGGGATTCCTAAGATAGACAACTCATAAGCAAAAAGTGGTTGAAATCGGTCCAATTAAAGTTACGTATCTTGAATACACATCATTCTATTATACATGTAATTTCTGGGTTAGGTTATTTGTCTATATTTTAATGTTGGGTATTTCTTCCGAAGCTCAAAACTTTACGATCGATTTTTAAAATTATGTCACGAGAATCAATCGATTACGCTTCAGTTCAAATACCGAACGTATTGCAACGGTTTGTTGTTTGAGAACTGATTTATGGCCAGAGACAAAGTTTGAAAAGCGAACGTTTTTTTTCTTAAATATTTGTGTTCGGTACGGGTGTTTTGTTTGGCTCGCAAAATTTCGCAAGGGTCGCACAGAGTGCAGTAAAGGGTTATTATTACTAGAAAGTGTAGCTTTTGTTCGATAATGAATTATTGGGTCGGTCTTTCAGGTACATTAGGCTGAATTTGAAGGGTTGGATGTGCAAGATGACAGTCGAAGTTCACACGTGAAAGGGTAGTCAGGTAGAGACGCGGATTTGCAAAGTTCAAAACATAGCAAAGTAGTTTTGAGTAGTGTTGTTAGTAATGCACAGTGTTTGATCACAAAATGGAGCAATCTAGATAATATTTTGTTTTTCTGAGAAATAAAACAAAACCCCCACTGCATAAATTAAAATTAAATAAGTATCTTGCAAACTGAACTAACTTGAACGTACCTCTTATTTGCTTCTTTGAAATATGCGAGATAAAAGAAGCAACTATTCCACTCGAAAAGACCAAAATAATCATTCAAATTATCAAAGAAAAAGTAGTTCACACTCACCTTAACTAACCACGCGTGCAACCTCAACTCGACCCTAACGTGTTCTCTAAAGAAAAGACGTAATACGTCTCGAGGCTTAACCCTTTAATAATAATTACACCGTTTTTTGTTGATAACCCTTCGTCTTGCCCTACCTGACCCCACCTCTTCCTGATCCATTCCTTATTCGAACCGTCGCGCGGCTGTGCGTCTGCGCAACTTGCACGTTCGATATTTGAAAAGTGATTATTGATCTTCGGAAATGTGACCAGTTTGGAAATTAAGAAGAAAATTTGTGTCAGTTTTCGTGCAGTGCGTTTTGTTTTGTGATGTGTGGTTTGAAATGGAAAAAATGGTAAGTGTCTATCAACAGTTTTTTGTTCTATTTAGTTTATATTTTAGGGACACGGAAGATATTTTGTGGAATAACTTGAATAAATATGTGCTACGCAAAAATATTTACGTATGAAAGCGGAAATGAAACTAATATACAAAACGGTAGCGCAAATAATCGTAGTCAAGAAACGTTTTTTGACGTTTTCCTTATAACCCCCATGGCTGTAATAGAGCGCTATAATTTTATTCATACGGGAGGCCGTTACACGTCAGCACTTTCCGAGTCGGAGACAATAAAGCCGGACTCGTCAAAACACGAATGTCCCGGCCCCGGTATCCAAAGGATGATACGCTGTTATTTCCAACATATTCCAATATATTATTTTTTATTGCCTCCCGGTGGGGGGAGGTAGGGGGAAGTCGCGTCATGCGTGATATTTGATATAAAGTCGGAACTCAACTTCGTTATGCGATATTCTTTTTTCAAAGGACAATGGTTTGGCTCCGGCGACATATTTCGAGGAGATGTTTTCTGGATATTTTTCTTGAGTCACCGGGCCGGGGCCAATTATTCTTCGACATGTATGTTCCGATGTTAGTTTGTTAGCAACTTGTGTGCCATATCTGAGAAGTATGTTTATTATGAGACGTCGTTAGCGTAGATAACAAGTATTTTGTATGTATTTTTTACTATGTAGGTACTAACATACAAAAATATTTGTTTATTTCTTATTGAATGCTTCTTTGTCTAGTTAGTGTTTCTTACTATTACTTAGACCGATAGTTTATAAGGTCATCAATGAACCTTATGAAACAATTAATTTGGTAGATAATTTTTATTGTTTTAAAAGTGACGCAAAGTTTCTGAAAATGTTAAAATAAATAAAGTAGAGACAAGATTTATTATAACAAAAATACTTAATCAGTGTCTCAGCCGCATGACAACCTAAAATCGTATTAAAATAAATTTAAACAACTCCTAAGCGCGCCTCTAGGTTTTTTGTAATAACACCGAAACGTTTTAATCATGAGTTGCAGTTTCACACTGTTTTTGAATGTTGTTTCGTTTGTGTTGATGAATTCATAAAACACAAGCATAAAAAAAACATCAAATAAGATATTTCCGTTTAAGTCACTTATGACTTATTTTAAACATAATAAAATTTGAAATTTGCTGCTTCTTGTATTTTATCATTTAAATCGGTATTCACAACCGTTAATTTAATCGTTATAATATAAATTACTCTTATTTTAAAAGACGTTCAACGTGGTTGAAGACCTTGAATTATTAGTCTATAACGCCTACTATGTAAAAATTACAAACAATTAAATAAAATAAATTTTAAGACAATTTAAAAAAAAACTATCGATGTACCAAAGACAATTTCGTACAACAACTTACCGTCAAACTTTAGACGAAGCTTCGGTACGTTCGTTGTCATGTGCAAATATCTCGCGCGGTAAATAGCCGGGGGTGGGGGTGATCCCCCCGGTGGTCAGTTCACCCCCGACTGCCCCGCCCCGCCCCCTGAAGAGGGGTGGCAATGTTAGCAGTGGGTCAATAATTGGAGCGATTGGGTGTTTTAGGGCGCGTGATTTCTGCGAGCATTTTTTTTGTAATTGTATTTTTGGGTATAAATCATTCATTAATTTACTGGCTTAATTATCCTATAAAATTTAAAGTACATACCTTGTCACTAAAAATAGTTAAGTTAAAATCAATCTAGTGTACAGTAAAGTATGTTTTTAATAAAGTGAAATCAATCTAGTGTCTATTTCATTTAGTAAATACCAAATAACTTTATTTTAATAGTCACAGAATCAAATAAACATAAAAATAAACTACCTACTTGCAACACTATTTCCGGGATTCAGTATCGCAAAAATGGCAGCAATTTATTAGGCACCCCTAAATTAGTCTTACCCACACATGCTCCCGCCACACTCGTAGAGATAGAGGGTGGACGGGCAACAAATGTCGCGGTCAGTCCCCTGCCTCCCCCCTCCCTCTACGCCGCTACGGCTACGGCGTAGGTGGCCGTAGCGCTACGTAGATATGGATGCACGTAAACAGACGGAACAATGCTTTTATTGTAATACTTTGGTTTAGAAAAAAGCGTGAATTTAATTTAAAAAGTCTCTTATATCAATATAGTTCATATTTAACAGAATGTTCAAATATTAGCTGCAAATATTTAAAGGGTCATCCATCCCATGAAACTGAACAACTTTCCCCAAGGAACATAGGTCGATATATGAAAATTTTATTATTTACCGTATTCTCTTACTCCTTATTTAAAAGTGTTTAAAATACTTATATACTTACACCGAATCCTGAAAACCAAATTATTGTTTAGATCAATACATTAAGCTTCGAAACAAAAGTTGTTTGAGTTTTTATTAACCATTAATTCTCTGAATTATCCAATATTAATTTATATGATCACACAAGCGATAAATCCAATCCATTTATTTCATGTATAGGGCAAGAGAATCAATTAGAATGGGCGCAGATTTCAAATTTGGAACTGGCCGAATGGCCAATAAACGCAAATGGCGCGATGTTACGCTCGGCTGTGTGTGACACAGTAGAATTGGTAAACAGTACAATGTATTCGCACACCAATACTTCATGTGAGATACCACGGCAAAGAACGAGCAAGAAAACCTTGACGATGTAATTTGTGATCATCGTGATTAATCCTGTACCAAAAACTACATAATTGATTGATCAATTACCTAGTATTTTATTCTTTTTAACTTCTAGTATTTGTTCCGTGTATCTAGATTCTAAGTTCGATTCTCGGTCGAATAGTCAAGATTAATTTTAATATTTTTAATCTCTGGGTGTTTTGTAGATATTCTATGGCACCGCGATAAAAATAATAGTGACAGCCAGATTCAAAGATGGATTTACATACATACATTACATTAACAGTCATAGTAGTCCATTCTAAGCCTCCCTCTATTGGGGGTATTACAATACTCATCACCACCACACTTGGCAGGCGGATTAGCGAGTGCAATGCAGGAAGTTGCATTCACAGGGAACGCTGCTGTCCATTTCCTGGACGCATATCCCTTCGTCGCTTTTACGACGCCCACAAGTAGAAGTGATGTGACGTCATTCTAAGCCGAACATGAAAATGGATTTAATAAGATTCTATTTTTTCTACTGTGGCTATAAGCATCCAGTTTTACTTGACCTCAGTCCAAGTTACTCTTTTGTCCCAATCCTCTCATTTATGTGGTAGAAAACAAGAAGGGTAGGTTTGGGTAAAATGGTGGATTGAGACTTGCTTTATTAGACTATTAGCATGTTTGCTATCTAGTCGGCCATTTTGTATGCAGTGCAGATATCGAAATTTTTATCATTACATAGCTACTACTGACACAATGTAATTAACAAAATACAAAAATGGATTTGCCGTGTGATGCCGGCTTAGGATAGCATCACCCTTTTTGCCCGTGGGAGTCGTAAGAGGTGACTAAGGGACTTGAGGGTTGTGTATTGCAATTTTAGGCGATAGCTGAAAACCTGTCACTATGGCGATACACAATTTTCCGAATGACCCTCAAATATTTGTCAGATGTCTCGTAAATGTCGGTTTTTTGCGACCGTTTACGCTCTGCCTACCCCGCAAGGGATTATAGGCGTGATATGTGTATGTAAAAATGGAATGATGCTATTCTAAGCCGGCATCACACAGCAGACACAAATTTCAAATACAAGTAGGTACAAATACTACTCATAACTCTGTTGAGCGCATCGAATGAACATATTGGCTTGCGATACAACTATTCGTTTGACGCGCGCCATTGAGTCGCGTCTCGCAACTCGTAACATACGGACCGCTCTGTGTGCGTCTGCCTTTATAACGGAACGTTATAACTTGAGTCGTGTGAGAAAATGTTAGATTGAAATATATTTGCAATTACAAATAAGGTTGAGTTAAAAAAGCTACTTTAAAGATATCTGAAAGAAATTCGCCCCAGGGTTTTTTAATCGTATGTTTAAACGCACGACAAAACACTAACACACTCATAGCAGGATTCCGTGGAAAGAAATTCCATCGATATAAATAATACACTTCATTAGAGGCCATGTGATGCCAGCTTACAATAGCATCAACCCATTTCAAAGCAACTAAGGGACTCGAGGGTTTCATATGTACTTATTACAATTTTATATTTTATAAGGATACACGATTTTTCTCAAACGGACCTCAAACATTTGTCAGACGTGGCGATAGAGACAGTATTTTATAGCCTTAAATCCTCTGCCTACCCCGCAAGGAGTAAAGGCACGATATGCGTATGTATGTATGTAAATAATACACTGAAACGCGGACCAACAGTGACTTGAAAATTTACAATTTACCTAAATAATGTATCGAAAGTTTAAAAGGTTAACTTATTATATTATCACTATTATATTCTTCTTCTTTTCTTATATGACACCGAGTCATCTAAAGACCTGATGAACTGTAGTGTCAGAGTTTTTCAACTGCCTACTACTAGTAGGAAGCCTCTGACATGGCTGTGTAACAACCGCCGTGTAAGTCATTATAGACAACAACTGGGACCGACGGCATAAGAATAGATAATAATACTGCGTATAGAAACGAAACTCCTTTGTCTGGGCCCCAAAAGCCGCGCTTTAAATACCTACTTCCCCCCGCAGCCCGTAACGCCCCACACTCTCCCGTGCTTTAAGTCGGGGCTGTCACGTGCCAATAATTTTATTCCAGACTAGCGGCCAGTCAAGCGGTTGCGACCGCTGCTAACAGTTTTCCCGTGGGAACAAAATATTTACCCGTTTTAAAGTCTTACCTTACCATTTTATTGTTAATAGGTAGGTACAGAATTTTAAAATAGGTGCAAAACATACCTACGATACGAATGTGCTTATTTATCGTTATCAGCTAACAATGACTTAGGCACCTAGGTAGTTTAAATTAGAAAATGGAAACTAGGTACCTACGTAAGTAAAAATAGGAGTACACACAACAATTACGTATAATAACGAATGGTGGGTACCTAGGTATTTACTGTAAAATCATCACTTACCTTGGCTCATCTTTAGGCAAATTAAATAAACTTACATTTGCAGACATACACACCACAATAATTCGGCATTGCTAAATTTTTCACAAAAAATGAAAATTCGACCCGCACGACGAACGTTTCCGCGGCGAAGCGCACTCCCGACTGAATTGTTCTCTAAGAGACAGCCAGACGGATTGACCTTGAGCGCGTCTGGAGTGGGAGTGTCATCTCTATGTGATTTCTACTCTATGCCGACGGCTTAACGTGCCGTCCGAAGCACAGAAACATCTTTCTTTTCGAACAATCATGTGGTTCAGCCTGCTATGTAGTCCTAACCAGAGTGGGAAAAAAATCACAAAATGATATGATTCAACTTTGTAAGTGCCCCACCAAGAATCGAACACGGAAACTTTGCATCGATAAAAATGTTTACTCATACATTTTTACATAAAGAAATAAGTCTGCCTACTTAAACGAGCGGTCACCATCGCAACGATATCCAGGCAACGGTGTATTAGGCTATGTCCCTATAAATATAAGACATGATTTCCCCTGACAAAAGTGCGGGGGATACAAATAGCCCGACGTACATTGAGCGAGCAGTTTCTAGATATGCTAAAGAAACGTCAAAAACAATTATTACGACTAATTTAAATTATATTGCCGTGTGATGCCGGCATAGAATACCATCACCCCATTTCTTTCTTGTGTAACAGGCGACTTAGGGACTCGAGGGTGTGTATTGCAATTTTAGGCGAAGGGCTGACAACCTGTCACTATGGCGATACACAATTTTCCGAATGACCCTCAAATATTAGCGAGAAGTGGTGTAAATTTCCGTTATGCGGCCGTTTAAGCTCTGCCTACCCCGCAAGAGATATATGCGTGATATATGTATGTAATTTAAATTATGATCACAATTTTGAGTGAGTAACTATAAAATATATTCTCATCTGCATTCATCGTAGTTCAGTTAAATAATCCAGATTGTTTTAATATGACGTCAAAGATTTTCCGTGCAAGTTGCCATATTTCAAAGAAATTTCAAAAGCTGGTACTGAACTATACAAGTGTACTATGTATAGAAAATGACAAGTTTTCTGCTTATTGTGACGTAAAATTTTATTTTATAGAGATATATAGAAAAGTTAAATAAAAGCTGAAGAAAATATTTTCATTTTAGACAGAAAGCACTTCAAGTTGTGATTATTTTGGATTTCACATTAATTTATCAACTTGGTTCCAGTAAATACACAGCGGAAGGTCCAGATCGAACATTCTGCAAGACCTACTACACAAGATACAGTATCAGCATTTTGCATGGAACCGGGATGTAACGCAAGGCTATTTAAAAAATGGTGGTACGGCAATCATTTCAAGTCTAAATATTGACGTCTAACATTTTAGTCATCCGTGACCACGAACTCTATAAAGAGTTCGAAATGTAGGAATTGTAAAATACAAAAATAAACTCAGTAATATAATAATAGTAATTGTCAAAACTCAAGAAAGAAAGAAACATTAACATTGAAAATATAAATTAGACAAATCGTAACATATCCAGCCCCACGAACATCCGTGGCACCAAAGGTAGTGGGACAGTTAATATATTTGAAGTAGAAAAAGGGTTTCTTCTACCTTTGTGCGGGGATGCCCTTTAGTGGGATCTAATAAAACCTTGTTACGGCCAAAGGGATACCAGGCCCAATATTGAAAGTGTTCTTTTACATGATACGGAATTTAGGGAGTTCTTCCTGGATATTAAATCTGGGGAATCTCGTTAGTATAATGCGACGGAGTTATGTTGTAATGTTCCGGTTTGTGTTTCCTTGGGAGAAAAGGGTTGACATGGTTTTGTCGATAGATAATGCATTCGATGTCTTCCACTAGATATACGTAGATACAGACTTTCTAATGTTTCAGTATTGGGTTTAAAACTCACCGAAGAAGATTCAGCAAATTCACTTAGCTTCTTAACTCTTAGCATTGATAATGTGTCTAAATTGCGTAGGTACTTATACTGTATACTCTTCTATCATACACCATCGATGAACAGTAAAATGTTCATTTTAACAGACGGAGAATGTGCGGTGAAAGATGGTTAGGTATATCTTTCAACAGTCATTTTAAAATACTTTTTTACTCAATAAGGCAATTTTATTGATGTGTGGTATAGCAATTGTACCTTTATAACGGACATTGTTAAATTTCTCGAATAAGTCAATATTACTCTTTTCAAAAATAGACACCACAAGGATGTACCAACAACGCAATGAAATATACTGGGTGTAAGGGACAGCCCTCGGAAAACTGATAGGGTGCATTCAAAGCATGAAACTGAACAACTTTCCATAACAAGATATATATAAAAAAAACACTTCCCACGGTAAATGCAGTCAGCTGATTGTGAGTAAGTATATGAAGTCGTTTTTTTATCGTTTCCTGACATTTGTTTCTAGGGGAAAGTTGATCAGTTTCATGATCTGAATGCATCAGTATTCGGAGGGCTGTCTCTTACACCCCGTATAGCTAAAATCAAACAAAGCCTGCCCACAGTACGTATCCGCAACCTTGTATCATCTTTTCCCCCCACTCCTACAATGACCAGCAAGTTTGGTCATCCCCCCCTACCCCGTGTCCACGTGTGTCCAGCACGCATGCGCGGCTGTGGCCGAGACTACCTGACCGCGGCCGGACACTGATCAATATTAAAGTCCGAGGGAGGATGCCGGGGGATGTCTGTTTGTCTGTTGTATTTGCATGGAGCTGTTAAATACACCTCTGTTTTTTTTAAAAGTTAATATTTATTACTCGAATGTAAAAGGGGAAGATAAAGTTAGGTACTTGTCTTAAGATATGTATATCTTTTGTCATATCGCCATCACTATAGGTACGTTCTCGTAGCTGGAAACTTTAAAAAAAAAAAAACAATTTCATACACTGTATTATGGTCCAGCGCATGTCATCGCGCAAGTATTTCTAGACCCTCAAGTAGTTCTTGAGGCACCCTAGGTGCACAAACCTGGCCCCTAACAGAGAATCAAAAGGCCAAACTCAAGGTTTGCCAACAAGCCAAGCAATGTAGCATTTTGGGCGTCAAACAGATTAACCGCATACTAAGTACTAGGTACCTTATGTTCACTGGCATTATTGCGGACTTACTTAACAAATACGTTTATATGCCTTTTCCTGAAGAAACTTTGGGACCTTGGGGTTCTTATAAAGTATCAAGATGTGTCAATAGAATTGGAACACAATTGCAAGCTAAAACCACACACATTGTTTTTATAGTTTTTTCATCGACTGGTGTAGTTTCAAAGTCTCTGACAAACAGTTTAAACACTTGAAATATCCTCACAAATTTAATAAACACCTTACAGAAGCCTACCATATTGAACACTTGTCGCACCTTGCGTAATCTTATCTCATCAGTAACGTCAACTCTTAATACAGACCCTAACTCACTTTGCTAAGGCCTGTGGGTTAGAAAAATAGCTCCAAAAGTGGAGAATAGCAAAAAAATACATAAATAATCATATGTTTCTTTCGGTTGTTTAGTTTTAAGTTTCACGTGTTGATTTAAACCTATTCTGTAGCAGCTCTATACAGGTCCGTCTTAACTCACCTTTCTGCGGACACTACGGGGGAGGGTCCAAGAGAAATGACGACCCTTAACTAAAACACACACATACACACGCACGACGATCTTACGCCTACACTCGCAGGGCTCTCAGCTTACAAGGCGTTTGTTCATCTGTGTGCGTCTGCTCGAGTAAGATAAAGGATTTGTGTGTTTGTGCGCGTGTCCAGTTTCCGGGCGCCTGAGTTTTGCTAATTTAATTAGAGGCACAAAAAGATTAAGGCTCTGAGGACGTGAGCATTAGCCGACCGCTTTTGTTGACGGTACCCGTAATGGGTGCTGTGTAGGTACTTATAGGTACGGACAGGGTGTTTTTGGGATGTTGTTTTACCAATCGATTAGTTTGACTGAACACGAAGCCTTTGAAGTAGCATATTTGTTGATCTTTTAGCTGTTATCTTTAAGGCTCGTGTTGAGATCGTAAACAATATCGACGATGATAAAATATTGATAGGTAGATATTTTCGGAAAATATTTCTTTAACGTAGACTATTGCTACGGCGCGTGTTTGCCCTCAAAACAGTGGGCCATTCCAGCACCGCGATTCCGTTGAATATAAAAAGTAAGTCGATAGCTTACCGACAGAATTTATACTTTTGGATATTCGAAATATGTTCGCGAGTCCACTGTTACTTGAGCCGCCCCGCCGCGCAGACAGCTTGGAAGAAAGGGTTGTAAGGGGGTGGTAGCTACTCATATGAGGTGTCAAATATCATTGGCGTAGTGAATACTGAACATATCGTATAAATTCAGCCCACGGGTGAATATAACCGTGGTGGTATCTGGGTTGTTTTCACATAATAGAGCCATTTTCTCTTGTTTTTGTTGCGCAGCCCGCCTCGTTATAGGTAGGCAGACAATGAAAACAAAAGACGGTGTCTTATTTCGACCGTTTACTTTCGCTTTTTTGATACGCCATTTTACGATATTGTAGTTACTTATAGCATGTTATTTTATGCTCAGAACAATGAATATCATAAACACGCGAATCAAGGTACGCCTTTGAAATTAATTTTTACTTTAGCTCCGTATTACACACAGCCATAGCAGTCCACGGCTGGACATAGGCCTCCCCCTAAAAGGAGAGGCAAAAATTACCAGCTCGGTATAACTTGGTAGTAAAAGAAAACATTCAAAATCAAAATCAAAATCAAATAATTTATTTCTAAGTAGGAATTTACAAGATTCTCTTTTAGAAAGTCATATCTAGGTACTTAACATAATACATAAAAAAAAGAATAGTAAACTTACAGTAATGTAAAAAACAAATACATGTCAAAGTTAAACCTATGTCAATGTTATTAAATCTATGTCAAATTGAAGTTTAAATATGATATGTCTATCTACCTGATACATTGTGTTGGAGCTACAGTTGGTACTGACCAGACGTCTTTATCTGTAAGATAATTTTCTGGCTTGTAATATGCCTTTGAACATAAAATATTCTTGATTTTTGTTTTGAATTGATTATCATTCAACTGTAAAATTTCGTCTGGTATTTTATTATAGTAACGTATACAGTTCCCCATACATGATTTTCTGACCTTACTTAATCTGGTTTGCGGCTGTACAATTTTATTTTTATTTCTTGTGTTTCGACAATGAATATCAGTGTTTCTTAAATATGAATTAGAATTCTTACGCACATACATTATGTTATCAAAAACGTACTGCGAAGGAAGCGTAAGAATGCCTATTTCTTTAAACAATTCTCTTAAGGAATCACGACCTCGCAATTTATATATAGCTCTTATAGCCCTTTTTTGTAACACAAATATAGTTTTAATGTTAGCGGCTTGACCCCATACTAATAATCCATAGGACATTATACTGTGAAAATAACTAAAATACACAAGCCTGGCTGTAGCGATATCGGTCAACTGTCGGATTTTTCGAACAGCGTATGCCGCAGAGCTAAGTTTACCAGCCAATGCTAGTATTTGAGGGTCCCATTGAATATTTGCGTCGAGTGTGATTCCCAAGAAAACTGTTTCAGTTACGTAATCTAGTTTTTCATTATTAAGAACAATATCATGTTTAATACTTTTTACATTAGGAAGAGAGAATTTAATACATTTAGTTTTCTTAGAATTTAATACTAAATTATTAGACGTAAACCATTTATGAATTTGATCAAGTGCAAAATTCACTTCGTTAATATTTTTAGCCTTTCTGTCCACTTTAAATATTAAAGAGGTATCATCTGCAAAAAGAACTATCTTGGCCAGATTCTGTACCATGAAGGGCAAGTCATTTATGTACACCAAAAACAGGAACGGTCCTAAAATTGATCCTTGGGGTACACCAATTTTGACTGTAGATCCCAGTGACTTCGCACCATTTATCTGGACTGTTTGCGTTCTACCTACAAGATAGGATTCAACCAAATCGAGCGCTTTTCCTCTTATCCCGTAATGGTCAAGTTTTAACAATAGTGTCTCATGATCAACGCAGTCAAATGCTTTGGATAAATCGCAGAACACCCCTATCACATCCTGCGATTCCTCCCAAGCATTGTATATATGTTCTAGAAGCTTGACAGCAGCGTCGGTTGTCGAACGCCCTTTGGTGAAGCCGAATTGTTGATCATGTAGTAATTTGTTTAAATTGAAATGTAGGAGCATTTGATTTAGTATAATTTTCTCAAAGACTTTACTCAAAACCGGTAGTACAGACACTGGTCTAAAGTTACTGGGATCCGTTTTATCCCCAGCTTTAAAAAGAGGTATGACTTTACTGTGTTTCATGAGATCAGGAAATATACCATGATCAATACAAGCGTTAAATATACTGGCTAAGTATGGTGCTAATGTATCTATTAAAGAATTACATAGTTTTACTGACATGCCCCATAAATCCTCTGTTGTTTTTGATTTTATATTTTTAAAAGTTTTTATTATTAGATTTGCATTGATGTGCCTAAACTCAAATCCCTTTACACATGTCTGGACATTCGTTTTTAAAAGAGCTGACGCAATGACAGGCGAAGAATTAAGAAACTCAGTAGTTTTAAATGGTATATTACTGAAAAAGGTTTCAAACTCTTTAGCTATCTCGGTGTCTTTAGTAACAATACCCTGAGTAGTCTTTAAAGAATGTGATTTCTCAATTGGTTTAGTTCTACCAGTCTCTGAATTAACAACTTTCCAAACGGTTTTAATAACATTTTCAGCTGAGTATATTTTATTTTTGGTGTAAATAGCTTTAGCTTGTAAACAAACATTTTTGAAAATTTTCGAATATTTTTTAACATGTTCAACAAAAGTTTCACTGTGATTATAAGACTTTTCGTCATACAGCTCGAATAATTTACTCCTACTTGTTCGAATACCTACAGTTGCCCAGTCACTGAATTTAAATTTAGGATTAATTGTTACTTTCTTTACTTTGAATTTGTCTTCAAATTCATCACGTAGCGTTAAAAAAAGTTTTGTATAAAAGTTATTTGGATTATTAGTATCATAGTCTAGAACTGGTAGTTTTTCTGATAGTGCGTCATGGAGTTTTTCTACTTGGTTGGAATTTATGATTCTTTTACTAATAACAATCTTTTCATCCTTAGGACGACATGGGAAAAGCACAGATTGTCCATTGTGGTCTGATTTGCAACAATTTACTATTTCTTGGTCTGAATAGCCACAATCACAGTAAATATTGTCTAAACAAGTAGCTGTGGTTGCAGTTATTCGAGTAGGTTCTTTAAATATGTTATTAAGGTTAAATGATTTAAACAAACTGACAAACTGACTTCTGAACGTAACATTTTCTAATATATTTATATTGAAATCTCCACAGACTATATGAAATTTATTCTTTGATTTTAGCAATATCTTTAAAACATCTTCCATGATGCGTTCAAAACTCTCATAGTTACTATTTTTAGGGGGCCTGTATACGCACACTATAATATGTTTCTCCAACTCAACGCACGACAGTTCACACACACATTCACTCGAAAGTCCAACAATATCTTTTCGTTCTTTAGCCTTTATATTTTTGTTCACAAGTATAAGCGTGCCTCCACGAGTAGTGGACTTTCGATTGAAGGCACTGACTATTTCATAGTTTTCGTAATTTATGAGCATTTCATAATCTTTCAGCCAATGCTCTGAAATACATAAAATGTCACATTTTCTTGACTCCAGGAACAACTCAATCTCAAGTTCTTTGCCGGGAAAGCCCTGAATATTCTGATGAATAATACTAAGTGGCATTCCCTCTGTCTTTCGGTTTAGTTTAAATGTTGAGATTCATTATTTCTGGATGCAAGAGGGCTAAGTATAATGTTATCTGGTATACAATGTAAAACCGGGTCAGAACATTGAATCAGTAGTTGAAGATATCTTTAAACTTTTTATCATCTTTACGTAAAAAGCGCATAAACAGGGTGTCATAATATGAGCTGCAAGTATTTAAGGAGTAAACCAGCCCATGAAACTAAACAACTTACCCCAAGGTACATAGATCGAAATATGAAAAAAAATTTAACTCCCTTACAAATTGACTCGGTCGGCTGGAACATTTTGTATGGGAGGTTCAATATTTTATTCATATTCGGCCTATGTTCCTTCAGGAAAGTTGTTCAGTTTCATGGGCTGGTTTACCGTATGAAACCTTACCTATACATAATCTGCACAACATTCCACTCAAACTTTACTTTACTGGTGTCCTAGATGATATGAATAAATCTCACACACACACACACACACACACACATATCACGCCTATAATCCCTTGCGGGGTAGGCAGAGCGCAAACGTCCGCAAAAAGCGGACATTTACGCCACGTCTGACAAATATTTAAGGGTTATTCGGAAAATTGTGTATCGCTATAGTGACAGGTTGTCAGCCCATCGCCTAAAATTGCAATACACTCGAGTCCCTTAGTTGCCTCTTCAAAAAACTTTTTGATACATATATCATATATCACGCCTTTATCCCTTGCGGGGTAGACAGAGCGTAAACAACCGAAAAAACGGCCACTTACGATACGTCTGACAAACATTTGAGGGTCATTCGGAACATTGTGTATCGCCATAGTGACAGGTTGTCAGCCCATCGCCTAAAATTGCAATACACTCGAGTCCCTTAGTCGCCTCTTCAAAAAACTTTTTGATATAGACAGATAATGGAATAGTTTACATAAAAATAAATACCTTAGCAAAAAATTTTGTATTCTCAAAACTAACAACTAAACTTCCTCAAACAAGAGCTATTAGTTAGCCAGCACTAGGTACAGTCGGCATCAGAATTAGTACGGGAATTCCAGCGAGTCCAGCGGCGGCTGCCTGTACTCTGAAACGTTTGGAATTTAGTTCCATTCAGTTACCGTTTCCTCTCTGGCCTTTGGCAGCTGCTTTTGTTAGAGTGACTATGATTCTCGCGTTGAATAGGACAAGCTCTTTATTTCTTCATTGCAAAAAGGAGTTAAGCAGGTAATATTTTAATAGAATTTTGTACAATTAGCCGTCTTGAGAAATTCCAAACTCTGCTATATATAAGTTTGAAAGTAAGTACTTTTAACACATATTTTCATTAGGTATTATTAAAGTAATATACAGATTTGCAATTATATCTTGAATGTAACGATGTTCGGAGCAAAATCTATTTTGTGTCAAATTAAATCTCACGTTATCATCCCCAATAGCTATGCGAAACTCATATTCCAGAAGTGGACTGATAAATGAAAAGCCTAGTGCCTATAGTTCTTTTTCTGATTATTTGTGTCCTGGTTACACTTGAAAGCATATGCACCCTGGCGATCGGAAACTTACTAAAACATAGCGCAACTTTACTTCATACCGGTAGTTTTCGCCACAGACTGCCATATGCCAGCGTTAAGAGTCCGTATAGTTCTTTTTCTGATTATTTGTGTCCTGCGATCACTTGAAAGCATGTGCATCCTGGCGATCGGAAACTTACTAAAACATAGCGCAACTTTACTTGTTACCGGTCGGTTTCGGCGCAGACTGCCAGCATTACGAGTGCCTATAGTTCTTGAGAACTTCTGATGGACCCTGAGGTACTTCAATATCATTGCATTACGACTAGGTAAGTACTAATTTACATATTTGGTGGGTGGACGTACTGATCGTAAAGCAGGCACGAGACATGAACCGAATATCACTTAAATTTCGAATTTATGGAAATTTCAAAAATATTCTTCTTTTTCGTGTGGAACACCGAGTAGTCCCACAACCCGATTAATCCTTTTGTCAGAGTCTTTAAACCGCCTACCTCCGCACTACCGTAGTAGGCCTCTGACATGGTTGTGTAACGACCGCCATCTAAGTAATCATAGACAGCAACCGGGACCGACGGCTTAACGTGCCCTCCTAAGCACTTACCAGAACTACTAGGAACAAATTCACAAAGTGATAATATCAACTTTGTGAGTTCCCCACCGGGAATCGAACCCGGAACCTATGCGTCGCTGGCAGTCGCACTACCATTGCGCCACATCTGACGTCACTTTAGAAAATATGTAAGTACGAAGTTTTCCAGTAGCTCAGGATGTAAAAATTATAATTTAATAAAATAACAACCATAAAATTTGACCCGGTTCGCTCGAACATTTGTATAATATTTTTTTCATATTTCGACCTATGTTCCTAAAGTAAGTTGTTCAGATTCATGGGCTGGTTCACCCCTAGAAATATTTTCAGTTACACCTTATATTAAATTGCCACAAACAGTTTCATGTTTTACGACAGTATCAGTTAGGGATTGTGACAGAGCCCGCAGATATGAAAAGTGTCAATTTTGAAATGATATGTGAACCTTAGTGGGCGCAGTCTGTGAGCCTATCGCGACCACACGTCACATGATGAGGGTCAGTGCAGGAAAGAATCCTTCAGCATGTTTGGGCATCTTAGATAGTCACACATTTGCCGCACTGTAAAGTGTGGTAAAGTAGTATTTTGCCGGTCCGAACTTATATGAAACCGTATGCAGAGGCCGAGGCCGCGCGCATTTGCTGATGGGTCAAATAGGTACCGCAAAATTTTGCGGCAAAAGTGATGCCCAACTAAGAAAAGTTTTCAGCTACGCATAGTAGAATAATAAATAGATATCATAGGTTATTCTATTAACGGATCTGACGTAAAGGAAAATCATCATCATCGTGTGTCTATGATTACTTAGGCGGCGGTCGTTACACAACCATGTCAGAGGCCTACTACTTGTAGTAGCTTTAACATCAGGGTTCATCGGGTCGTTGGAGGACTTGGTGTCCCACACAAAAAAAAGAAGAAGATCATCATCGTACAGTCAAAGTTAATAAGATTCCCCTACATCACCAAAATTATTCCAATAAGAAAAGATTTATTTACCGAATCCCCAAAAATCACATAAAGTTCCAAAATACCGTAGACGCGTTAGCAAAAAATGCAACGACAGAAAAACACAAAGGGGTTTTGGGTGGTGCCTCCCCCACCTCATATCTCTGCACTCGCTAATCTACGCACTTTATGAACGTAATTTGTACTTGCATCCCACAAATAAAACCCAACTTTATTCCTCACGCATAAAACATGAATTTGATAAAGTAATCTTTGGGATGTGAGCAAAGGTCTCCGCAGAGGGAGTGAGGTCTAAAAACACTGATGAATGTCCTCCATTAGATGTTATTTATTTAGAATGTGGCCGAGAAAGGGACTAACGTTTAAGTTTACCTAGAGTTTACTTAGGACGGAGTGTATTGGGTTAAGTATACGACATTTTCGGCGACAGACAAATGGGCTGCAGTTATAAGGGTCCAGTTTTTTGGGCTCCCCGTGATGGTGTTTTGTCAAGACTGACTTGGAGCAATAATTTACCGGTGGTGTTTTTTTGTTGGATGTTTTGTTTGAAATCGGGAAATGGATCAGCTTTCGTATATTTTGCGTAAGAAGGCGCAATCTAATGTATCAAAATAGAAGCCTTCTTTAGAGTAGTGGTCTTTTTTTTGGGATTAATAGTGAATTGCAAATCAAGACAAAAGAGTTACCTTCATTATAACAGTATTATTTTGTAAATTAAAGTAATTAAGTATGACTGAAATGCAGTCAGTTTTATATTAAGAATATTTTAAAGATAGATTTTATACTATCGAATTGCAGAGCGAACTAAGTAAAATGGCTAGAATTTATTTTCTATCTGAGTCTCAGATCCACTAAAACTTCAAAGTACATTAATCTTTTAGACAATGCCCCCTACTACTTGCCACTCGATTTGAGTTGATAAAGAGACTTTGGTTATTAAAAATAATAAAATTCTTTATTGCACATGAAAAAGGAAATAACATCCTTAACATAGAAATAAGTGAAGTGGGTACAACAAGACAGCCTTCTTAATGGTAGCAAGTTCTACCAGGCAACCTTTCGGCGATAGGAAAGTGCGTAAAGGTAAACGGGATAGCGCATATTAAACATACCTACTTACACATTCTACATAATATTGTAAACACTAATACTTAAATAACCTAAAAATATTATAAACTATTACTAAAAAGTGAATTATTATCGTAACTAGCCTACCAGATCCCACTGCTAGGCAAAGGCCTCCCGGCCGTCTTCTACATCTTTCGGTCCAAAGCCAAATCTGTCCACTATCATATCGAGATCGCCACGCCATCACATCCATGGCGGTAGCCCATTAATGGTCAATAAAAAGTTTATAAAAGAAAAAAATTGGTAGTCTCTTTGGCTGATTTACATTCATAAGTGACGATATCAATTAAAATAAAGTCAATACTTTTGTGAAAATTTGTTATACTCGTACTGATTTTATGTCACTTCAATTTTTTTATTTAATTTAGTGATAGGACTACTCTTATTTCTGTGGCTATCCACAGAGCAACGAAACGTTATTCGCTGTCATCCCTGCGCGCGCGGAGTTTATTGGTCTGTGGGAATAGCTAAGAAGTTGCTTAGGATTTTAAAAGTATCTTCTTGAATTTACTGTCAGAATGTAGGTAGATGTCTTCCAGTAACCTTTCATTCGAGAATTTAAACACCTAGCTTATGGTGTGTATTATGCGAGTTTTCGTAGTAGGATTAGCAAAGGACAACTGGCACGCGGTATGTCTGTCTGTACGTCAATGTTTAATAATGGTGCCTCTGACGGTGATCTACTGATCCACGAAAAAATGCTCTGATATTGAGTGTCAGCCTATTTAAGACTTTTAGTCGATTACTGGCGATGGTGGCGTAAAGTTACATACCGTGTGGTTAACCTGGCCAGCCCAGGCAGGCTTTATTTTTATTTTTTATCCCTTGTGAGGCGGTTTTTATTATTTCTTATTTTGTTTTATCGTTACGTCAATATGTGATACCTATATAATATTATCCTACATTTAAAAAAATATTTTTGACTTAGAACTTGACTTAAAATACCTATTCACCGAATTCACCATTCTATTAAGTAACGAATACATAGTGAGTTTTAGTGGTAGGGTCAGCAAAGGACAACTGGCACGCGGTCTGTCTGTCTGTACGTCAATGCCTAACTAATGGTGCCTCTGACGGCGTTCTGCTGATTCACGAAAAATTGCTCCGATATCGGGTTTCGGCTTCTTTGTACGATACCTTTTCAGTATCAATTTTAGGAGTAGGTTTTAAAAAAAAAACAATAAGTCGTAGGACAATTTAAAAATAACAAATCGCAGGACAAAATTAAATAGTTACCATTGGCTTTTTACCGGATAGCTTTTATTCGTAAAAATATATCTGTGTTTTTGATTGAAAGTTAGGCTTAGAGGTATTCGTTAGATTCTTCATTCAGTGATAGTTACCAACATGATTTCGAAGACCGTCATTTTTTATAGCAAACATTAAGTAGGCGTGGAAAGCCTCACTTAGGTATATAACAACAATATTTATAAATATTTTATGTAGTTATTTATTAAGAAAAAAATAATGCAATATTAAATATGATATCCGTAATATTTTCCGCGGTATTTAATAGCCATAGTAATTTTTATTGCTTTGGCAATTTTTGAAAGTCTAAAATATGCGGATGGCTTAATAAATCTCAATTTTATTGCTAAGATTGTGAGTCTTATTTTACTCACATTTAACCGAAATATAAAAAAATACCTACTCGTAATTCATCGTGACAAATATCACCTGAGAAGTGTAACACGACTTGCGCAAATCTAATAACCTCCAACTTAGTTGAGAAATATGAAATGAAACGAAATAACATCTAGCAAAACGCAAGTAATTCACCTCAGATACACTTTGCCCCAGACACCGCCAGGCTGGTCTGTGAGGTGTAAGGGTTGGAGCACACCTGCATATAGTTCAGTCGCGGAATTTAGGTAAGATTGAGAGGTATAAGAATGAAAACTTTCGCAGATAATCTTATGTCACTGTGTGAAATTTTGCAACTGAAATACATTATAAGCTGTTGTGTTTTGATTTGATACTAACCAGTTTTTTTACTGGATACGTTGGACTACTTGTTGCTTATTTATAAAATACAGAAGCATATGTCCAATCATATTATTTTTTCACTTAACATGTATTTCTCTTGCCACTATAACAACAATTACTAAAAAAACAAAATTAAATTAATATCTCTGGAGCCTCCTATACCACAAACGTCATTTTTATGCCAATTTGATACAAAATGGTACGGAACTCTTCGTGCGCGAGTCTGACGCGTATTTTACCGTTGTTTTATCTTCAATAAAAAGTAAAATTGTTTTTTTATGTGACTATTTAATGATGCCGCGTGATGCCGGCCTAGAATAGCACCACCCCATTTCTTACTCATGGGTGTCGTAAGAGGCGACTAAGGGACTCGAGGGTGTGTATTGCAATTTTAGGCGATGGGCTGACAACCTGTCACTATAGTGATACACAGCTATCTGATTGACCCTCAAACTTTTGTCAGACGTGGTGTTAATATCCGTTTTACGGCCGTTAACGCTCTGCCTACCCCGTAAGGGATATAGGCGTGATTTATGTATGTATGTATGTATTTAATGTAATGAATTACTTGTTTGCCGCCGTCAATATTATTAAATTATATTATGGATGTTGAGTAATATCGCACGGTAGTTTTCGCCTGTGTGTTCATAGCTTTACATGTTCGTATCGCGTCTAATGTATACTATTTTTTAATACATCTACCTATCAACTCGCATTATGGACGAGTGAACAGGTACGGTTCGCAAAGAAATAAATAAATTAGGTTATACGGTACAGTAAGAGAAAAGACGTGGGAAAAAAGTGAACGAAATATTTTTTGTAGGTTGCTATGATATCTCTCATAATGACCCACAGAGCCGCCTCTACTATTCTCTTTCTGCACAGAATTCTCAGTCACATATTTTGTACTTGCACATTTCATACGATTTCAAATGTAATGATTTTCTTGTTTTGTAAGTGTTAGTTCATTATATTTTTATGTCATATTTATATGACAGTTACAAATTACAAGAGAGGAATATAGCACTAACGTTAATGGTACAAAGCTTTAAGTAAATTATTCTTTGATGGCAGATTAAATGTTATTTTTAATAGGTACTTATATAGGTACTTACACATATAGAGATTTACACATATACACATATAGGTACTTACACATATAGAGATTTATTGCATTACATTACATTTATTTTATTGGCGAGTTTTTTGCCGACAGTACCTCGCTCAGCCGTCCCTAGCAAATGTTGTGGTGAATTTCATATTTTTGTAAGTATCTGCTGCGTCTGTTTATTCTCCATATGTTTTGGTTCACATGGATTTTTTTCGATTTTTTTATGCTTTCATAGGCTTATGTGTGCGGTTTGAAGAGCTCTCCACTTACATATGGAATATTATATCAGACCACTTCTGCTTACTCATTTACTTATTCGTTCTGTTTTTATTTCTCTACTTTCACTTGTAATTTCATTCTATTTAATAATACCAGCGGCTGTAGGTTTGTACATCACTTTTCTTAATCTTTTTCGGATAAAAAATATTTTTTGAATACTTCCAAAATTGTATACCTACCTAACACGGGAAGAGTTTTAAAAGTTTCCTATTGAATAATTTGCCTGTAATAATACAACTTTTATTCAGTAAAATTTTAAACAACTCTACTAAGTAGATATAAACTTTAAATGTATTGTGTAAGTTTTGCCTGCCATCTGCATTTTAATCCACTAGTCTTAATAAAATCTTCGATACCAGTCCACCCAATTACTTATTTTGAAAAATTACCTCTCGTGCCCGGGCTTTGCCTGTATCCCAAATATCATTTCACCCCTTTCTAAACAAAACCTGGATCTGAAACGAACGGATTGCCGCGTACATTGTCTAAACAATTCTTAAATTATATTTCACAAAAAGTCGTAAGGTACTATCACACTTCACTAAAATTTGTCCTAAGACTAAACATATAAAATCCAAATTGGAAAATAGCTTAGCATACTCCACTTTTAAAATTCCATATTTTGGATATCCAAATGATTTAAAAGGATATACAGATGGTAAACTAAAAGCGACATTCCGAGGTCTACATAAAGTTCGCAATAGTTTGCTGGAGGTAACTTTAAAACGTCGGATGAAGCAATTTTTGCACACTAGGAGTAGTATGATGCAAATGCCTTTAGACTTACAAACAATTTTGAACTGTATTGATGTATGCTAGGGTTGAAAATGGTTGCAATTTATCTCGCGAATCCGGGCCATTTATTTGGTGCCCGGTCGGTTGTCGGTCCATAACAAAACACATAAATTAAGTGCTCAATAATAAATGGAAATGTCCCTTGCAGAGGACAGGGCATTAGGGCGGGATTATGAGGACTGGGCCCTCAGCACCCGGCAGCCCTGGACCCGGCGATCGAAACTACTCCTAGCACTTCGATATCCTTTGTTTAACTGCGTAGTTTAATATTCAGAAAGGACAGTGTGTTTCAAGGAAAACCCACGCGCCTTGTAAACTATCTAACAAAACCGCTTGTATTCATGATTCCTCATTATAAAGTCAACAGGTTTATAAACGATTTGGTTTCGCCCCAACACCACAACATAAATCTCAACAAGTATCTTTTTCATCCCATTATTTACAAACCTCTCACATTGTTTGCTTTCATCCCGAAACAGGTCTCACACGCGTCAAAAATTCCGACACCACAAAATAAACGCGTTTAGGGAGAGCAATCTTTACAAAGTATCGTTGAATCCCCTGTCAAGTTCCGACCACTAAGTGGTCAAATAATATGTGCCGTGTCAAACTTCCTTTTGTAGTGGCTACCTGTCTCGAATCGTTAAAAGGTAAATGTTTATCCGGAGAGTGTAAAGTTCCATCATCCGAGGTCCATCGTCAATTTATACGCTATAAAGCGGGACAAAACCCGACTTCATCGATCCGTCGTGTTGCTTTGAAGGGATAGGGAGAGACCGGTCAAGCGAGGTTCAGCACGCGCTACATGGGGTTCCTAAACCGGCTGTCCATTGGTCAGCTAGGGGACGCTGACGAAACAACTCCTAACGTCTCGTTATTGGTAGAAGTTTTCGCCAGGTGCTAAATCAAGCTTTCACATTCGAAAATCGATGCAAATGTAATTGGTGAGGGTGAATACATCCGATGCGCGTCAAATACGAGTAAATCCGTTTGAAATTTAATATGTTGCAGACTGAATAGGCTAAAGTATGCATGCATGCGCGAGTGCGCTCGACCGGGCGCGTGCGAAGATACTGATCGATTTTATACGTGCAAATATGGCAGGCATTTTGAATAACTCTGCAATGAAAAGATGTATCGTATTTTTGCATCTTTCATATTTTCTGCTACAATTTTACACTCACCTACGCTTTCAAAATATGTGAAAATATATTGCAGAAGTAGTATAGGTAGTGCCAATTACTTTGACAAGTATGCAGTAGTATAGACACCATCTCAGAAAAAAGGTCTTTAAAGACTATGAGGGTATTTCAAAACCCATTACCTTAATAAAAACACATAACAGCAAACATCTCATCGTAGGCATCACTAAATTACAATTGGAAGGGTCGTTTTGGGAGAACAAAAACATTTATATCAATGGTGGGTCGGTTCTAAATTTACTAGTCATTGACAGGCCGTAAAGAGGCGGGCTGGCCTCGGGAGGCTCGTTCGGTAGGAGAGTAAGTAGATAAGAAAACTGTAGATACTGCCCCGCGCTTCTGTCAGCCTGGTACATGCGTGGAACTTTAGAGAGTCTTTCCCGTAGGTACAAGTAAGTATTTTGAATAAGTAAGAGTCCCAAAAGTTTATGATGTGTATGATAAACTATACACTAAAATCACAAAGTAAGTATTGGCGGCTGCGCGCCGAATTAAGAGAGCTCACTTCAAGCAAACGTCACGAAACTGTCCACAATTTGACACGCCGCCGTTTTCAAGGAAATCCAAACCAATCCAAACACACTTGTAGTCGAGTGTCAACCGCGTTTGGTGCGGACGTGCAAAATGGCTTCACGCAAATATAAATAGGTAATAAGTAGGTTTTTTAGTATACGATGTGATTTGTAAAATGTTCCTATAATATTTTGTACCAACTTAAATAAAAACTTGCTTTCATAAAAGATCAAACAAGATTAATAACTCTAATCAGTATATTTTTTATAATGTGATTTGAGTTTCTACCTGCTTAAATAAAGGCTAAAAACAACTTTTCATTTTTGATGTACATACATACACATATCACGTGTTTTATCCCTTGCAGGGTAGGCAGAGCGTAAACGGCTGCAAAAACGGATATTTTGGTCACGTCTGACAACAATTTGAGGGTCATTCGGAAAATTGTGTATCGCCATAGCGACAGGTTGCCAGCCCATCGCCTAAAATTGCAATGCACACCCTCAAGTCCCTTAGTTGCCTTTTACGACTCCCACAGCAAAGAAATGGGGTAATGCTCAGTCTTAACAGCCCTAGAGCAGATATCTACCTACTCGTCATTGCCCATTTCATATTAATTGTGCTATGTAGGTAGCACTACGTAATGTAATACAGGGAGTAACAGAAAGGGTATATCAAGCCAAAAGGAGGTCAAAGTGGGGAAATGGGGAAAGTTGTTCAGTTTCATGAGCACCTTTCGGCTTGATATAGCCTTTCTGTTACTCCCTGTATGTTTAGGTACCTACTCCATTAAATAAAATCTGTAAGAAAACTGTGGCAGCCCTTGCCGAAAGCAGAAATAATCGAAAAAAGGGCCGAGTGATCCTTCTGTACATTCTCTATTTTGTGCTAAAATCCACAGCAAAACCGAAACTGTAAACACCTGCTTAGACTTCAGGTGAAAAAGGATATTAGTAGTATTATTTAGTAGTAGTAGTATTTGAGGTCAAGGTATATATTATTATTTATCTACGAGCGAATTGTTTTCCATGATTAATTACAAGTTAGTTAATAACTAGCTAAGATAACTAATCACATCTATTGTCTATAGTTAAGTCTACCAAAAGCCAAAACTGCTAGGTAACAAGACTTCCTATGAACCACAGCGCCTGCAGCTCTATATCCTTCCTTTCTCGAGGGTCAAAGGGGAAGTTTTCGGACGGCGGTTGCCCAAGGGACGGTCCCGGGTTCGGCCCCGGATAAAACTCCGAGTTATTCGCACGTACTATCCCGCATTTGTCAGCAGTCCGCATAACTTGAGAAATGTTTGTTTTCTTGGACCCATGTTGGGTTGTATGGGGTCAACGTGTTGAAAGCATATTAGCTGTTGAAAAACAAAATGTAAACGTGATTCAGAGGCATAATACAGCTTTTACTGATGTTGTATGCTGGCTATTAAACCTATTTAAGCTCCTGCTATTGCAACTTTATCATCAAATAATAAAATGCAGGTTTTCAAACTCACGCCATATAATTACAACATGCAAAGAAAGTAGCTTATTCCACTTACTGGTTTTATGGTCATTTTCTCAGTTTTGACAGTCGGACTATGTATTTGTTACGTTCGTCCTCTTTTTGTTGTTTGGAATGTCGAATTGAGGAAAGACTCGTTTTATAAAACAATATAAGAACACATTCATACCACTAGGATTCCCTATATCGGGGTGCCATGAACATACACTGAAACTTCACAATGAACACTCAGACCCAAAAACAGATATTTAAACGCAAAATATCAGCCCCACGGATCTGCACCGATCAAACCTGCAGTCTTTCCGTAACAAGCGGGTTCACTATGACTGCATCACATCGGTCGTCAAATTAAACTATTATTTATTTATTTATTTATTTTATACTTTATTGCACATGGTACAAAAGGCGGGCCTAATGCCACGCGGCATTCTCTACCGACCAACCAGAAGGTAAACAGAGAGAAAAATACACGGGTGCACTCGGGTGTGAAATCAAAATAATGGAAAATAACAAATTGAACTACTATGAAATAAATATAAATACGTAATATATATTAATACGTTATTATTATTATTCTTTATTGTGCATTAACAATACAATAGTTTTTGTTTTAAAGTAGTTCACAAAGGTGAGCTTATCTCTATAAAGAGATCTCTTCCAGCCAACCTGTAAAACTAGGTAAGAAATAAATACCGTTACCAGATTTTTAGATCGTAATTCGTTAACAGAACAGCCTTGAACCCTTATCTTTAAAAGTCTCAAGAACCAGTCCAGTAGTAGTGGCGAAGGCAGGTAGGTCGTCAAATATTTACGCTGGCATAGGTTAACCCGTGTGCTGCCGTCCATCAGACCCTCGGCCCCGCGGGACCGGCCAGGTACACTGAGACTTAGAAGGCGAGTAGAGCTGGAAGTCCTGGAATATTATACTGTAGATACATATATTTTGACAAAAATATTCAGAATAAGGCCTGACATTAATATGATACAGATACACGATTTTTCTGAATATGCTCTCGAATATTTTGACCGTATTTTACGGCCGTTAACGCTGTGCATACCCCGCATGGGATGAAGGCATGTTATTTGTATGTTATTATGCGCATCCTGGCCTCATGGTAGTGGTGAGGTCAAGGCACCAAAATGTACACCGTGGAAAATTATAACGCAACTGTATATGATTGACTTACTTGAACACCTAGAAATCCCACCATTGTAATGTTTTTAGTAAGTGTTGAAACAATTTTCAAATACACAATTTTCCGAATGACCCTCAAATATATGTCAGACGTGGCGTAAATGTCCGTTTACACTCTGCCTACCCCGCAAGGGATAATAAGCGTGATATATGTATGTATGTATGTTGAAACAAAATGACTGGTACACATGCTGTACCGAGGTAGATAAGGCCTTAAACATGAAATGTTTCCTTTTGTTGCAAATAGAATGATGACAATAGAAAATGCAATAGAAACGCGAAGCAAAATGAAGATCAAAATGTGATGTCCACAAGTCTAGATATGAAGAAAGAAAACTTTACTTTAATGGTGGGTGCTACGAATACAATTAAAAATATATAGGGTGAAATTTTACTAGAGACCGATACCGAAAACTCAGGACGAGCTGCAAAGCAAAACTTTTCCAATGGAACATAAGTCACACGAACATTTTGACCAAATTGACTTTGTACATTTTGTATTGGAGGTCCAAATTTCTTTTAGGTATTTTGAGCTATGCTCTTTGGGGTGAGATGTTTCTTATGTCCTTAGTTTTCGGTATCGGAGACTAGTAGAATTTTACCATTTAAATCTTCTGTCTCAGATTCACTACTCGTGAAAATTAAGTAAGAGCACAATCCGTACTCATATTATAAATCTGAGAGTTTATGTATGTATGTTTGTTTGTTACCTCTTCACGGTCAAACGGCTTGACCGATTTGGATAAAATTTGGAACACAAGTAGAATATAACCCGGAATAACACATAAGGCACTTTTTACCGCGGGAAAACAACTATCAGCGGGTTAAAACGCTGGGCGGAAATCTAGTATAGAAATAAAAGTTCATGTCTAAAGTTTCGAAGTCTACGTAGTCCAAGGGTCATCCGAGAACCCGCAATAAAATATGCGTAGCGGACGACCTGGATGTAAAAATGTTGTTTTTAGGACTCCCTCAATAATGTATCTTTTAGGAAACGTTAAGTGCTCTCCTTGCCTTACCTATGCTTGGGTCGTGTTATTTTGACATAGTTTAAGTATGTTCCCTTTTACAGTGATCGTTAGACCGTTTTATTTCGTTTATTGAACATGCTGTTACAAGATGGTAGGAACGTGACTTTTGAATCAGGAATCTTAAATATAGATTAAATACTTATGTGAAATTTCCGCGAAAATCCTTTGTTTACTAGAAAATAATTGGCTGTATTTTTGATCCGAATCATGCTTATAGGATTACTATTACCTAGAGGAAGTTCAAAATTGATAACCATCATTAAAATAAGTACCTTTTCTTGTAAGACATTTCCTTTATAGATATTCCAAATAAGGATTTGTAATTTGTATATAGACTGGCCCTAAAACTGTTTACCTGACTGATGTTATCAACCTGTGAGCAATAACTTTTAAACGTTACAACTATTATATTATGTTTAATTTCAATTTCGATTTGATAAAAAATACTTACTAGCTTAGGTAGGTACGCCACCGCATAGTTGGTGGGCGAAAAGTTAACAATCAATTTGCTAAAAACAACTCATCAATAAAATCCAAAAATTCCCACCATCAATTCACGAAAATTCAATTCCTTAGGGCATTTGGAAATTTTGCAAAAAGCCGCGCGTACGGCGGCCACGAAGTTAGCTCTGTAATCGATACGGCCTTAGGGCTTTGGGTATAAATTAGAAGTTCCATCGATCACCCGCCCTTTGCCCACCGGCTCGTACTTTATTGATAGTGAATGTTGGGCCGATAGTTGAGAGTTTCTAACTGGGAGGTTATTCTTGCCAACTAGGGAATCATCATTTACATAAAGTTTTTCGGGGATGGTAATGAAAGTTTGCTGGCTGTCTTACACGAAACGTGTTTTTTCTAAAAGTCAATAAAATCTATGTATGGGGATCGTTGCAAAGCTACTAAATTATATGAACCAAAGTAGTTACTTTTTAAATAATTCTGAGCTTGCCTTTTTATTTTGCTACGCCGTAGCGGTCAGGTGCTACGACAGAGTGTTTTCTTGAATTGCTATATTCTCCGTTTACGGTTACGAAACGCTGTAGAAATCAATTATTTATTACAACTCCTATTATATCCAAATAATAAGGTATAGTGTATAAAAGAGCGTAATTAATTCTACGCATTAGCTAAGTCACTAATCAACAAAATTTTCTTTAAGTGATTTATCATTAAAATGTTCGTCTCAAAATTCAGCAGCAAAGTTACCCACGTACTCAGTACCTAACGTAAGTAAACAGAGATGGAAGTAAAGGGTTTGGTAAATGATTTAGGGTGGGTCATCCTGGGAGGCCGGCCGAACTACGATCCAGGATTAATTAGGACCACGGGGAAACGTGCACTGGTCGGCTGAGGGTACTGGTGATAACACAAATGATAAGCTAACGAGTTTTGCTGACGGTCTTTGGAATAGTTTAGTAAACTATGTAACAGAATATTTCAAAAAATAGCCGAAAGGAAAATTTTGATTATCAGTAACTCACGCGAAGAACCTTTGATGTCACATTGAAGTGATCTGAAATTCGTATACGAGTACTATCCGGATTTATTTCTTTTGGCTAACTTACAACAATGACGCCAGTTTAGCAAAGAGTGCATGTTGCTCACCAATCCGGTGTCTCAAGTCATATACAAACACTTAGAACATACTTAAAACTTAAGCCGACTTTCACACCTACCGCACATCTTTCCGGCGTTTTCCCTGATCTGGTTGTCAGACAAACAAAATTACAAATTTACAAATAATATAAAAACCGGATACCATGGCTTACATCGCCGCATAAATTGCGGCTGTATATAGTTGTCATTTGAATGGTGGCTGTCACGTCACCGCAACAACGTCCGTTCATTATCCTGCTAATATTATAAATGCGATTTGCGATTGTTACTTCTTCACGCGAAAACTGCTGAACCGATTGTAATAAAATTTGGCACACGTATAGAAAATAACATGGATTATACATATAGGATAGTTTTTATTTAATGCGGACAACGCCGCGGGTAACAGATAGTATTGCAGTTAAACAACAAGTTAAAAATTAGCAAATTCTTTTTTCATTGTATGTCAAAAGCCTCGTTTAGACACTTTTGTTTCCACGTGTGCTGGTAAGGTATGCGTCCAGCGGTTCTCTAACTGAATTACCTATCATTTTGATTGAGCGTTTGAGATACTCAGGAGGTCGTATTAGACGAACCTCTATTTACCCACGGGGGGCCGAGGTACTTTTACTAACTCTGACTAACTTAGTCTGGATAAGATGGAGAGTCAGTTATTTGGGGTAGAATTAAAATAGAGAGTTTGATGTCTACTAGAAAATTATAATCAGTTTTGACTTGTTTTCGAAAATAACTACTTACAACGAAACTTTTTGTTTCATGATACGGTTTTGTGATATGATTCCACCATTTTTTTTTCGTTGAAGTCGTAAGTGGAGACTCGAGGGTGTGTATCGCAATTTTATAAGATTTAGAGGCGATGGGCTGATTACTATGGCGATACACAATTTTCCGAATAACCCTCAAATATTTGTCAGAGGTGGTGTAAATGTCCGTTATTTTCGGCCGTTTACGCTAAGCCTACTCCGCAAGGAATTAAAGGCGTAATATGTGTGTGTGTTCGTGTGTCATTGCGATAATTGTGTACCTACAGGGATGACAAGATTGTTTCCTAATAAATTTGCTGGAAGTATTATTTTTCTTATTATCAGCTAGCACACTCACGAACAGTCAAACTGATAGGTAATGAAAACTAAAAAATGGTCAAGGTTTTTTTTTGCAAATGACCTATATTTTTGATGGTACAGTCTTGTTCGCGGTGCGCTTAGACACTCCAACCGCCAATATAAGTCATATACGCGCGACATAAGAACGATCCAAAGTCCAAACTGTCTAACCCAGCCTGATCTTGACTGTACACAAAATTGTGGCATTCATCATTTTAGACGACTTTATCCAGTATTTGGTTTCTTTGTCGTACTTTATTTTAAATCTTATACAAATGAATAGATGATTAAAGTTAAAATAAATCTGGTTATTGTGCAATATTGCGCGAGAACATTCCAATAACAGTGTAACTGACTAACTGACATAAAGAACCCTATTTTCCTCTAAACCCCACAATGTATTCCATACCTTCGTTGGGCAAGGGTCGTCCTATACAAATGTATTGCAAAATACACGGGTTTGCTACAATACACGTCTTAAACAAATATAAGAACGTGGTGGCCGGCGACCTTTGTCCCTTCGCGTCTGTGTGCGTAAAGGACGGCAGTAACTACGCACTAACACTAGGACAACCGTTTGTATTTGCAAATGTGACCCTTTAGAGTTAGGAAGGGTTAGACTGGGGCAGTAAAGACCGTTTAATAAAGTACTGAAATTAAAGTCTCACATACATTACGCTAAACGAAAAGAAAATTCCTCTTTCTTTCCACTGGATTTTTTGCAACTTTAGCGACTCACTGCACCAAACAACCACTCTCGGCTGCTAGACATTAAACTAAGTAGTCCTTATTAAACCAATTTAACAAAATATTTTCGAAAATTTAACACATGCGGCCGCTAGGGCGAATGCGTTAAACTTTCTTACGATAGGTAAAGAAACAGGTCCGACAGTCTCATCGAGTAGAGCAGTTATTGCGATTGCACCTTGCTACTTATTATTTCATTTCTAAAAAGTAATCAAAATCCTTTAAAAAACTGCAATAATTTTGGCGACGGTAACAAACGAGCTCGCCAGCTCTTTAAAACCCTAACTCTATGGCTTGTAAGCCCGTTAAGGCCGGGCCACCTTCCGATACAATAACAGCAGCTATTCCGCGAACCCTTTCTTCCGTGACCCGCCCGTTGGTACCCATAAGTACCAACCCAGCTACCCGGTACCCATACCCAGCACCCGGACCGGTCCATTTATAAATTGCGGTGTCCATTGGGTAGGCACTAAGGGATGTAAAGTCTGTTTGCTTAGAATTCGTAATATTGTATCATCTGTAGACTCTTGTTTATTAAGTTTAATTAAACTATTGAATAAGCTATTGTTGCGAGTGGACTGGAAGACCTGATCACCCATAGTACAGAGTATCCTAGTTTGGGGACTAGAAACCTAGTACCTACCTACTTTTACTTTATAAAAAACAACAATGTAACCTGGACAATAAGAGGCAATAAAGGTATTTTTATATTTAAAAAACTTTACTAATGGATGCTTATTTCGCAGTGTAGTAAATAGAGGTAATTTGATTCTTGGGCTCTCATCACGTTACAATTCACAAGCCCTAAGTTTGATACAAAAGTTTGTTAGATTATTCCCAGCTTAGCCATTGCAGAATAAGATGATTTTGTACTTTGGTGGCGGTTACTACACAAGTGCAATAATAACATAGTAAAATGTTTAAAAAATAGATTACGACGGTTCAGCAGGTCGCTAGTAAGCAACTTTTTTATCGTAGACGATAAGAGATTGTTTTCGAACTGAATAGTTTAAGAATAAAAAAAGCTCGTTTTCAAAGAACACACACTTTGCATACTTCTTTTAAACTTTAGAACAATACCGTCTTACCTTTGCTACCCTGGCCGCAGGAACAAATATTGGTACATTATGCTTCCCCTGCGCACTCAAATTGCAATAAAAAGTCAGATGTCTTGTTTCGGACCACCTGAACTTGTGTTATTCATTTTGTAATAGAGCTGGGTTGAAACACTTTCACTTATACTGTTTTCTAGAAATTCGTGTCTACCCAAACCAGTGGTTAGCTCTGACACACATCGTATATGGAAAATTAGAAATATCTTCCACCTAGTATATTTCTTAAAAGTTGTTGGCTCAATGGGCTAGTTCACTACTTGAATTGAAATATATATGTATTTTTTCCTTAACCAGTAACAGAAATGCTGTAGCTATGACTGAATATGATAGTATCATTTACCCAATTTAATATAAAAAGTAATTCACTGTTGATAAAAATTTGCTATGCCCTCTAAAATATATGACGTTATTTATTTTTAGAAATAAGTAAACCTGTTGTTTCATGTCTCACTGTAAATTGTTCCTGAGTATGTTTTTGTGTACAATAAATGATTAAATGAATAAATAATGAGTTAATAGATACATGCTATGAACTCAGGTAAGAACTTTTTATTTACATAAATGTTAAACTATATTCGCGAAATATTATAATCCCATCTCTAAGTCCACTGGTTTCAGTTAGCGTCCGCTGGCTCAGGAGGGCTTTTCATTTCCTTGGAAAGCATGTTGTTTTTATTAAAACGTTCGGGACGGACACTCCCCCCCCTTAAACTCACGGTAATAAAGGAGTTTGCGTCTTGTTTTCGAGTTGTAACTTTGTTTTTCATATTAAATTACACTTTAAAAATTAGTAGCTTTCGGATTTGTTTTATTTCGGTATCTATCAGTGTTTGCAATGTTAATAATACTGGCATTGACCTCACTAAGTATGTTAAACAGAATACTATTTTCAATATCAAAAAATTTGATTAGCATAGCACCAATCCTAATCAGAAATGGACAGGCCGAATACCAAAGCCGATAACCTATCGCCTTTGGTAGTTTCATACACGTTCAACGTTTCTTTGTCTATATATGACGTTGCGGATCATGTTGTTAAACCTTACTCAACTCCCAAGAGAGGAAAGTATTAGGATTCCAACACAGTTGAAAATTAACCTTGATCCGATGGAAATTCTAAATTGCGTTCCATTTTCCCAAACCGTCGGGTTGGAAACAACTACGCAAATAAGTTTGCTAATTTAATCCTACCAAAAAGCTTTGCGATATCTGTGCCTAATGTATGCACAGCGGATATACCCTTCATGCTGCGTTCAGACGAGCCAGACACAAACCCACACTTGAAAGGTATTTCGTGTTGTTTTGGCCTGACAAAAAATTATTGTTCAAACGACTATCGATCATAAATGCATGTCCCTAGTTAACTTAAATCATAATACATACATACATACATACATAAATCACGCCTATATCAGTTAACGGCCGTAAAACGGTTTTTAACACCACGTCTGTCAAAAGCTTGACGGTCAATCAGATAACTGTGTATCACTATAGAGACAGGTTGTCAGCCCATAGCCTAAAATTGCAATACCTACACATCCCTCGAGTCCCTTAGTCGGCTCTTACGACACCCATGGGTAAGAAATGGGGTGAGGCGTCGTGTGATACCGGCTTAGAATAGCATCATAACACATTCGTGCAAAGATTAAAGATTTAGATCAAATCAACATCGGATGAAGACAGTTAAAAAAGTACCCAGGTCTATCAAGCTGCGTTAGTATCTGTAAGCTAGGTACCAAATGGAACAGCTATCAGATAGAACGGTCTATTCACGCATAGGTAATCTGAAAATTATTAATCCTCAAAAGCTTTTTTATTTGTAGTTCACAAATTTATCAGTCCAGTACCAGCTGCAATCCAGCCAGACTCAGTTATATCTTTCGTTATTTCTGCAGTTGGAAGTAAGAATTTATTTTTTTATGTTTTGTATCAAATAGACACAAACATTTGGCGAAGATTTTGTCACGATGCGTTTCCTTTTTTTTTTGCGGCCGGTTACGCTCTGCCTACCCCGCAAGGGGTTATATCCGCGTGATATGTGTATGTATGTGTACATTATTTTAAAATATATACGTTGGTGCGTAAATCAGTCCACAGAAATCGCAGCATTTGATTCCAACACCAAATTTCTAGACCATCTACGTATTTTGCTTCGATTATGTAGTCGAAGCGGCCAAGTTTCCGCTCCATAAAGAAAAATAGAAAGGATTTCATTAATCGGTTCTCGGTGCTTTGTATAATACATTTACAATAATTTATTTTCTTGACATTGATGTGATTAGCATATAAAAGCTAAACTGGCAGGACATTACATCAAAAATAACGTTGACAAAACGAACAGAACATGATATTTTCTTGAGTTTGCACAACTATTACTCATCCCAATTTTAATCAAATTTAAGTTGTGTTTATTTTGGATTTTACCATTTCTACGTTTCGAGCTCTTTACAGAGCCCGTGGTCACGGATGACAAAATAAATACAACTTAAATCTGTTAAAAGTTGTTTTATTGTGATGAACGTAACATTACCAAACTGTCACCGAAACCCATCTAAACGCAGCACGGCGGCCGACCCTTTGCGGACAGTTCTCCCTAACTGTGGGCAGTCCACCCTCTAAGCAACCGGCTTGATAAAAACATTGTAACCACCCTGTAGTTCCACCATACCTTCAACCCTATAGCTAGAGAATTACAGTTGATTTTCTAGTGATAAGTACCAGGGGGGTTGCCTGCAGGGGGATGGCCGAAGATCGACCCATGGCTACTGAACGACAATTGTATAGTTTTGATTTGTTGTGTTCGTTATTTATTTTGGGTCTATTTTCGCTGTTTTGACTTTTTTCCGTTATTGCATGAAGTAGCAAATTGTGCAGGACAACAGAATTCTGATTGAGTTTTTGTTTTAGTTATTCATTACATTACGTAAATTATGTAGGTATTTTGTTTAAAATTGTATCGTAGACATTATTTTTATTAAAAAGTCTTCGACGAATAGTTATACTCATCAGTTTTTCTTCATTGGTTAAAAATGATTGTTAATGAGGGATGACAGTTAGTACTTGTATGTTGCCAAGTAATTATTTTAATCACGATTTCGTTGCTGAAATTGTCATTCTAGATAGATATTACTTGCTATGGGACAGCGCTTTGGGTCGCCGCGTTTTCTTATCAAGTCTTTGTTATCTACTAATGCATACATACATACATAACGCCTGTATCCCTTGCGGGGCAGGCAGAGCGTAAACGGTCGTTAAAAACGATAATTTGCGCCACGTCTAATATTTGAGGCTCATTCAGAATATTGTGTAACGCCATACGACAGGTTGTCAGTCCATCGTCTAAAATTGCAATACACATAAAAATACAAATTAGATATCTACTAATGCATAGTAAACATTACAGTAGAAAACATTTCTTAAACCTTTCTGACCTGTGTTCTACCCACATCTTACGCCAAAACTACAGTGACACTGCGGAATGGCTTTTCACTTTACCCTTTTTTTGCAAGATGACGCGTGTGTTTGCGCACGTCCGTGTGGCGAGTCAGAGGAACACCCATCATGTGTACACGTTACTTGTAGTCGAGATATAAGGTATAAGCTTAAAGCGAAGCAGAGTCTATTGGACTTACTACAAAAAAGTTACACGTGGTTTAAGCTTTTGACTTTGAAATCAATTCGTATGGATTTTAAACACAGCCTAAAAGCCCGTCTAACTTTTTGGAGTAACACTGTACCTAACTTTTGACAGCATCAAATTGTACAGAAAAATATTTTAAACACTACCTAAAAGCGTATCTAACTTTTTCAGAATAAAACGGTATGCAGCTTGTCTTTTTGAGGAAAGTGGACTGCGGGTGTTTCCCTTTCCCACTTACACCTGCATTCGACAATAATTTACAAAGACAAACTAGGACTCAATAAGAGCCATTTTGCCGAGGACTAAAAAAAACTACTCACTGCTTCAAAGTAGGTAGACAAAAGGGCCATTTGTTTATCTTCAACAATGTGATGTTTGAAAAAGCATGTTACGTTATAAAAATCTTATAAGAATCTTCGTAAATCTATTTAGTATGAATTCTAACTAGATTTTTTAAAGGTTGTAAGTGACGTAAACTTGTGGTTATGTAGCTTCGAGCATCGACGGCCTTCCGGGGTCGGAACGAGACTGAAGACCGTGTTGCTCGAAGTTATGTAGCGTATCACGCCGTAAGTTTTCATTTTTTTTTAATATTGAAAATTTTAGTAAGGAAACGTATTCAATTCAGGCGTGACTTCAAAGTACATACTCGTACATACATACATACTTATATTAACAGCCGCAACAGTCCACACTGATATATACATATTTTTTAACTCAATCTTCAGATATTTGTAGTTCGTCGTTCGTTATTAGTTGTTTTTAATGTAGTTTTAATACGTTTTTAAATGCTGAAATGTTCAAGTATTCGTATCAGCCTTGTACCCACAGTACTAGCTCTGCTTGGTGTGGGTACTGATTAGGTAAAAGTTACTTTCGTAAATTTGAGGATAGATGGTACTTTGTAAAATATCCAGGGTATTTATTTTTATAGGTATTTCATATACAATACGTTGGACGACTCGGTGTCCCACACGAAAGGAAAGAAAAAAGAAAGAATAGTTTATGACGGGAATAGAAGCCCAAGAGTATACAGAAGAATAATACATAGTTATCACAGCAGGCTCTTAGAATGTACTTTGCACGTAGCCTACTTGACTGATGGCAAAAGTCCAATTCAATGGTCGCTCGTTCTCTCACCTTGCACCGCAGTTCGTGTTGGGCCTTCAGGGCGAGTGTGACAGCATGACACGGGTCCAGCCGGTCCGAAATAGATATATTTCGCCAACTGTCGCGTTATTTGTGGCATTTCTAAACGAGTTACGAGATGCCGGCTTTGTGTGGTTGCTTTACAAAAACTTGGGCCATTTTTCTTTTTGGTATGAGAATATTTTATAAATTACGATTTACTTTCTATAAGAAAAAGTGGCACGATGATAACAAATATTAATCGAACAGACAACATTACTACCCTTACTTATCTCTAGGTACCCAAGTACGTTACTACACATATTTCAATGTAGCTATTAAACCAATATAGTATCGAAGTAAGACCTATTTATTATGCATAAATCCAATGAGATAAAATAACCAACCAGGTAGTCTTATTCAGACTAATTCATTCAAATCTACAATATTCAACCCTTTCCAACTAGATTCGCTCGTGTTAAGGAAATTGATACACCGCCATCTATCTCCGAGTAGCGCGCAACAAAAGCATTATTCTGTTGCTTCATATTCTCATAGAGGGCGCTAACATCTACGATTTCGTAGCAAAGTGCTACGACCTACGGTTGGGTGGGACTGGTTAGGGCGTAATTCATAAAGTCCTTTGGAAGTTTTTAATGTAACTTATTTCAATGCTTATATAGTTTTGTGCAGGTACATAAGTCAACTTAGTGCTTATATTTTTACTTATACTTTTAGGTTGCAGTATTTTTAAAATTATAACATTGCCGTGCATAGTGGTCGCCGGATAGGTCGTATTCATTCCATGCGACTTAATTTTTTTTTAATCCTTGCCACACAGTATAAAAGCCACCTTAACTGACTTACACCGACTGTAATAAACACATTCCTAACTTCTCCTTGACCTAAAAGCATAACAGTTTAAAAGTTTCCAAGATAGACTAGTTGGAAAAAAGTCTTGCTTTATCTGGAAGTTCTGAAGTGAAAGTCTGGAGCGGGCGAAGTGAAAAATGCAGTAGAAAGTGCAAGTGAAAGAGTGCAGCCGAGGTTTCTCCGAAGTTGCTGATTTAAAAGATGGGCTTGAATTACGTCACAGGGTTGTGAACTTGGAACATCTACACCAAAAATACACTTTCAAATCACATGCGTTATAATACGAAATACAGGTAGGTATACACAACGTGGGGTTTGCCATTTTGTAACTATGGATTCATAAAAAATATCGCTTAATTTTACTGCTATGCCGAGGGCCGTGGGTTTGATCTGCGACAAGAAAATTTTTTGAAGTCTATTTTTAAATATTTGTGTTTAGTCTGGGTGTATTCGTCGTATAATATGTATTTGTTTTTAAGAAAGTACATAAGTAAATTAATATCAGTTATCAAGTTCCCATAGTACATGCTTTGCTTAGTTTGATGCGAGATGGCGATGTGTGGTGCCGACTTAGAATAGCATCACCCCATTTCTACTTACAAAGTGATAAATATCATTTTTGTGAGTGCCCAATCGAGAATCGAACCCGGAACCTTTGCGTGTTTCGCAGGCAGTCACACTACCACTGCGCCACATTATGTATGTATGTATGAGCGCGGTGTAAGGCTAGGAGCGGGACCATTACCGGTGTGGCGCGACCATATCCGAGCGGCCGATTGCGTTATGTAGAGATTGAGGGATTGATCAGCGGTGATTGCCAGCTCCCCATTCGCTTGATTGCCAATAAGGTTCGTTTATGGTTTCAAGTTACAAGTTTTAAGTTTATTTATTAAAAATCAGTATATAAACTGTGTGCGAATGTACAAAATAAGAAAATACTTATTTAGAATAATTAAATCATAATTTCAATTAAATAGGTTTATAACTATAATGTTAAAAAGCCTCAGTATTAAAAAATTTAGTTACATGTCATCAATATTATACATTTCTGTTTCCAATAAGCATAATTTCAATTCCCTCTTAAATATTTCGATATTATCAATAGTCTTTATTTAGTTCCTTTGGTTATTTACTAAACAATTTTACAGCTTGATATATAGGGCAATGCTTTGCGATATTCAACTTAGGCTTTAAAATATAATTTAACTCTTGCCTGCGTGTCTCTCATCTTATTGTCATTTCATCTTCTGTTTCAAATGTATGTCTATGTTTTAATATATCAATGAGCAATACAAACACGTAGAGACTAGGCAACGTTAAAATGTCATATTAAAAAAAATATATTTTACAAAATTCCCATGGAGGGATACGGGCAATGATTCGAATAGCTCTCTTTTGAATAATGAATGCTTTACTCATATTATATGAATAACTATTCCCGCAATACATAATGCTGTAGCGCAATTTAAATTTCACAAGAGCAAAGTACCTATACCATTTTAAGTTAATCTGTTTTTAGGATAAAGTTCTTAGAGCATGGATACCTATATTACAGTTATCTCAGAAATGTAAGATATATAAACGAAAAACTTAAAATAAGATAAGTTTGGTATTAAATTTGGTAAATCGATGATTTGTTTTAATTTTATGTGTCATTGTCATTTCATACATTTGAATTTCCTGTCTCTTTTCAAAATTTCCTTTGGTGTAAACTATGGTATTGATCTAAAGTGCCTAGGAAAGCACTTTCCTACATATAAATTATTGGGTAGGTAACTAGTGATAAGGTAAGCAGTGCATTTTCAATTTAGCCAAAATTCTTGTAATCGTTAAGTATTCTAATCAAATCAAACACTGATAGACACCGATTATCAAATAAGATTTCCTTTCTAATAAGACTTTAGAATAGATAATGTAACTGGTTTACTGGCTTCGATTGCGCACGCCCATTTTAACGAACCGCTTTAAAGGGGGTCGGCCGAGACGCAATCTGGTTACTGGCAGGTTTCCGCTAGTCGGAATTTGTTTACATCGCCTGTGGAGTCCTTTTGGTTTTCGACAACTGAAGTATGGAAACCATTTTTTTTTCTAGTCGACATATATGGTCTTGAGTTTGCAGAATTATTACTACATACATATATCACGATCATGATTAAATAAATTTATACCACTAATTATACAATAATTGTACTTTAGATGTTAGGTGTAATTTAGATGTTAAAAGTAAATATTTTAGTAGACGAAACAGATAGATTTATGTACTGCATTTTTTTATGTAGCAATTTTTGGGCTATACCTACATTTATATTATTTCCAAAATTAGCTAGGGTAGCTTAGGGCCTAGAAAGATTGTTACTTTAGAGTAGGAGCACTTCTGGGCAGGTTCTTTAGAAGATTTTTCCTGTGCAGGGGGTCCGGTTAATTATACGCATGTAAATAACACGCTTTAAAAATTTTGTCTTCAATTTGAAACAAATGTCGTTTACAGACGGTGGTGGCGTAAAGTTACATGCCGTGTAATTAACCTGGCCAGCCCCGAGGCAGTGCCTTAATTATTATTGTTTTTTTTTATCCCGCCCGAGCCGGTTTTCTATTAGGACAATACAAAATTGTTATAAAAATGAGCATGTCATACTCTGAGATGAGCATTGAATAAATAAATACATTGATAGGGTGAGGCCCATGTCCAGCAGTGGACTGTTAATATTATGTAATGGAAATAAAAATGTATAATGCTTTACTCACATTCATTGCAGTTGTTCAGTTTCAAGTTTTTTTATTATTGTTGCATTACCTACCTCATGCCCCTCATGGTTACTAGATCTTCATGTAGCACGTCGTAGAGGCACTGATGTACTTTATTTTGGTAGCAACAATCATATTAGGTAACAAAATATTACTATACTTTTTATAACATTATTTACATTATTATAATATGTACAACACTTATTTATTTAGCTTTATGCACAAAAAATTACACGGATGGACTTAACGCTCAAGGCGTTATCTCCCAGAATGCCTTAGGGCATATGGATCGGCTTAAGGCTGGTGCATTAAAATATAAAGATTGTTTTACTACAGATTTTAGGTAGGTATAAGTATAATATATAGTTAAACAATCTTTATATTCAAACATTACTTTTTTATTGTTTTACTGTAGATTATAAGTACATAATACTGATTTACATATTTTTAAGCCTTTCCTTCAAAATATATTTTTATTTTTAGTTTAACATACATAACACAATAATATAAGTCGCAACTAGTATTAGGCGGTTAAAAACTCTGACAACAGGGTTCATCGTGTCGTTGGACGACTCGGTGTCCTACAAAAAAGAGAGAGAGGGAGTCGCAACACAATACACAATGTAAAGCACAAGTTGGTGTACCAAACTCATAACACTGTAATGTCTGTAATATTATAAAGGCTGCAACAACAAATTAAGATCATACCTAATTATTATCACAGAGCAACTTTTATTGAATTGTGCACGTGTATTATTTTCAACTTCGATACTCACTTATTCAACACAACCTTTGACTCGCTTTGACCTAAAAAGCATCTTTCTAAAAAATAACGCAATATCATCGACATAAAATTCACAATACACCTAAAGCAAATTGCTTCTATGTCCTGCGATATTTTTTGTGTCGTCGCTACTGTACCAATAAATTTTCTTTGTAGCTCGTAAGTAGTTGGTGCCTCATTATTCCTGCGCTCTCATGTGTAAACCTTGCTTTACTTTCAAGTTACTCATTCTTTAGGGAAAATTTGTCTTTCAACCGATGTTTTCGCAGCTTCGAGATTACAAATGGCGTACAGATGTGTGAAAGAAAGGACAATATTGGTAAGAATATCACTAATCGGGCACCTCTCCAAAAATCTACATACATACATACACATATCACGCCTATAATCCCTTGCGGGATAGGCAGAGCGTAAACAGCCGCAAAAACGGCCATTTACACCACGTCTGACAAATGTTTGAGGGTCATTCGGAAAATAGTGTATCGCTATAGTGACAGGTTGGCAGCCCATCGCCTAAAATTGAAGTACACACCCTCGAATCCCTTAGTCGCTTCTTACGACTCCCACGGGAAAGAAATGGGGTGATGCTATTCAAAGCTGGCATCACACGGCAAAAATCTGTCTGGTAATTATTGATAAGAATAACATTACATAACTTTAACAGCCTGGGCCTGCCACTTTTAGGGGTATAGGGGTATTTCCATACTCACCACGATTGGCAAGCGGAATGGCGTGCGCGTTGCATGATATTGCATTCACAGGGAACGCTGCTGCCCATTCCCACTTTTTACGACACCCAAGGGTAAAAATTGCGGTGTTCAGGTTCTAAGCAAGGAAAACACTTTATATAAATGATTGAAAATTTATTTCAGATCACGATATACTTAATCGTATATGATGATACATGAACATAAAAATAACCTGACAAAATATTGATCACTCCCTCCCCGCTAGACTGAACATGTCCAAAAACATTCATTCACGTATGAGACACAAAAGCGCCCTTCTATTCTTATCACGGGGTTGTGGGAGGAGAGGGGTGGCGGTGAGGGAAAGAGAGGGGAGAGGACGGACATTAGAATTAGAAATGGCGTCATTAGGATGCCCCAACGAAGTTGTTTAGGAAAGTGTCAGGAGACACGGGGAGTTGCTTTGTTTGGAAATTTACCTACCTACTTGCAAATATAACACACAATAAGACTTATTGCCTACATTTCGTACATCTATTTGGTTTGTGGCCTATTGGTCTGAACTTGAGAAGTCTTAGGTTCAGTTTGTAATTGGTTTGCTTTGGACATTGCAATCCCTTGATGGTCAAAAAGTAATCTATCCACCACGTTATCAGTCTGTTCCTTGCCTAATTTTCTTTGATTGGTTCATTTCATTCTAGAATAATCATAGGCTGAAGAAATAAAGAGTACGAGCCCTAAAAATATACATACATATATCACGCTTATTTATTAATATAATCCCTTGGCAGAGCATAAACGGCCCTAAAAACGGTCAATTACGCCACGTCTGACAAATATTAGAAGGTCATTCGGAAAATTGTGTAACGCCATAGTGACAGGTTGTCAGACCATCGCCTAAAATTACACACCCTCGAGTCTATTAGTCGCTGCTTACGACACCCACGGGAAAGAAATGGGCTGATTCTATTCTAAGCCGGCATCGCACGGGAAAAATATTTACCTAAAGAAAACAGTAGACTGCAAGGTTGACTTATGTACCAACGTATATATAGGATTATAAAGATGTATATTTAGTACATGGTTGCCGTGACAGGCCCACTCACACACTTGCCGAACGTGCGTATTAATCATGTGATACAGGCGGATTCCTAGCTCGTTAATCATTCGGCGACGCCGCCCGCCGCAATCTCTGTAGGGCCGCTTTTTGTTAATTAATCTACAGCTACACCCTGTATGTGCTATGTATAAGGATAATGACGTAATTTGCAGCGGTGACCGATGATGGCTTGTTTTCGTCGTGATAATGAATTTGTTTGAGGCGGTATTTGTTTTTGTTTGATATATATATAAAATATTTTACATTATGTATGTCGCAGTCAAAGAAATTTGGATTTGCAAACCTAGATTATGGCCAAATCGTGACTTCATTCTGCCATCTGAATTTGGACAAATCCTTAAATTCTTGCCCTAATTTTCTAAAGTTTATTATGAAGATGGCAAAAGAAGGTTCAAAAGTTTTTTTTTCGATTTGAGTGTCGTCATGGCTGTTTTTGGGTATACTATAAATAATGAAGAACCTACACAGGAATTAAATGTTTAAATGAGATAAATTACGGCTATTAATGTCAAGCGATGTTAAACACTTTAAAAGTGCAAAATAAAGAATTAGCGTAAAGGCAGCATTAGTACAAGCAGCAAAGATTTTGACAGTTTCGGTATCGCATAACATCGAATTTTATCATACCTCATACCACCTACGCCGTACTAAAAATACTTAGCATAGTTTTAAAACACGCTAGCTAAAATCATGATCGCATACCAAAGTCGCACCCCCAGCGTTGGGGGGCTACCGCAGCGGCGCAGGGGTGCACTGACCCTGCTGAATTCCTGGTCCACATTCCGCATGGTCATCGTTTGGAGTCATAATTTCCTGGTATATGACGCGGAGAGGACGAGAGTGTGAATTGTTTTAGAAGATTATGAAGTTTGAAATCAGTCGAGGGGTCCTATGTATTAATTAATCATTATAGTATCTTAGCTTTCAGCTTTACATTACTTGTTTTTAAAGAGTTTTGATGAGAAAAGTAGTTCGGGAGTGTATAGATGATTATTATATATAATCATCCATCTCCTTCTTTTATATACTTAGATATAGCTAAATTATTTTTAGGTCACAAAATAAATGAAAAGATAGAGAAATTTAAAAAATAGTTTCTGTTAATAAATTTCGATAAAAAAAATCCAGCAATATTAAAAAGAAACGCTTATATTTCTAAAACTACAGTAAAGTCTTTTAAACTCTCTACCTACCTATGGTAGGTACTCACATCTTTTTATAAAAGACATTCTTTTTTACTGCTTCAAGAACTTTCATATGATTTAATTTTTTTTAATTTTAATTATATAATCAAAGACCTGACTGTCTCGCATGACTGACCAAACCTACGGAAGTGCCCTCAATGTCCCCCTTTCCACCATACCACCACCAAAATGCAGGCACACCTAGCGGAAAACATTAAGACTACCCTCCACTGTATGGCAATAGTATTACGCTGGAGGAATTTTGATGGTTACTATTCTGCATGGTCATTGCCATTTTCACAATTTCAGTCCGCGCTGAAGTTTGGGAGTATGGCAACGGACTTTCTATAATTTTATCCTATTAGGATAATTCGAATTAGAATTTATTCTGTAGTAAAGTTGATAAATGAATGGTAAGTTTCATTTACAGTGAGGAGTTAGTAACAGCAAATTTTAACATATCTACTGATGCCGACTGCAGTATAAGAATGATTGAATTAAAAATACTGGCGGGATCGTTGGCAACTATAGCCACTAAGCTACGTAGGATTTAAATCATGTTCTACAGGAAATAAGTTGTTCACAATTAAAATACAGAAGAAAAGAAGTTATGATCATATATTTCTGTCCGTCGTGTCAACGAACGACGTGATTAAGTTTGATATTTCCTTTAATACCTACTTGTAATCCTTACATGGATTCTATTGTCGCTCACTAAACCAGACTAATTTAAGCAAACAAGTCACAAGTCCATTAAAAACACATATAATTTCTAACTAAGGCTTTTAAACCAAGAAAACGTTACTATTTCGAGGTTCGGAATGCATAATTTCTAAACCGATTAAGTAGTTTTTTGCAATAAATAGAATCTGTCTCCATACCTCTGCCTAAAGATATTCCGAGAATGTGGGTCTACTGTTGATATTTTACGCGACTCGTTTTAAGAGGCAGCAGCGCATTAAACGAATAATTGTCTCGAGCAATCACATAAGTTTGCAGGACTATAACGCATACACTCCCGGCTTTATCTCATTTGCGCGGCATTCGAAGCGCGCCGTCCAAATAGTTTTCGGTGCGGAAATGTTTCTGTTGTAATTATTCTACTTTGTTACTTACTTAATGTTTTTTTGTTTTGTGTCTCTGTATGTTAAGGCAGGTTGATAGTTGTTGAACAAGTTTGTTTGTAGGTAGATATACCTCTCTGAAATCAATACGATGAAGAAGGACCCAAAGTTCTCTCAATCCCATATTCAAAGCACTCTGTTTACCAACAGACAAAAGCACGACCATAATTTTTGACAAACATCCCTTGCAGCCAAAATGGCGGACAGCGGCAGACTAATTTCGCAGAAATCTCTCTCACCGTACTAAATCACCGTTCCTATTATGTACCGTAGTGAGGCCTCATCCGCATCGGCCGTGCAACCCACTCCAGACTAATGTATAAATATTCTAAATATACGGAAATTTCGTACCCAAATGTTATAATCTACTTCTGTATTAAACACCAACAAAGACCTTTCAAAAGTTAACCTTAACTCAGGCCATCTACGGTTCATTATTCTTTGCCCAATTTTCTGACATAGAGCGTTTTGTGGCAGACGGGACAGTCCTTACAATCCTTTCTGTTAAACTATTCTCTTTGAATAATTGCCGCGTGGACCTGAAGGGTTAGAGCGCATATTCATGCTCAGTCCTATCCATTGTGGTTAGATCGGGACTGGGGAACAACATATGTATGTATGTGTAGATGAATAGGTCTGCGCTGGACACTGTCCTTGTTAAATTTCATTTTATGTAGGTATGTGTATTGAATGTTTTTACAGTAGGTATTGACTATCAATATCAAAACAATGACGTTGTTAGAAAACTTGCAAAATCTTTTGCGCTTGTGGTTCGCATTTATTTGTTGTTTTTTACGCACTGCTACGCAGACTACGAAGCGTAGCGCATTTAAAAAGATTGTTATATAGTTTGTTCATAAACTTATTAATTGAGTAAGTGATTAAAGAACAGATAGATACCTAGGTGAAGCAGTGAATGTGGAACTTGAGTTTGAGCTTGTTTTTCGCTAAAAATTTATTTTTTATTTTAGGAGTTGTATGTACTAAAGTATTAATCAAATCAGTTTAATCGTTTTTAAGATAGGTATAAGAAACACGTTTGTCCACTTTGAAGTGAGAGTGGAATGACAACTTTTTGGGAAATTGTGTAAAAATATAGGTATGAGCTGCGGGTATTTTATTTTATTTATACTTTATTGCACATCGTACAAAAGGCGGGCCTAATGCCAGACGGCATTCTCTACCGGCCAACTAGAAGGTAAACAGAGAGAGAAAGAATATACATTAGATGAAATATATACATTATATACGGGTATATACATTAGATGAAACCAATAAGCTGAAGCTACCAGACAAACTGAGAATCACGTCCGAGAATCGAGTACCTAAATCCCGCACTCACTCGTAGTACTCGTAGCAAACAGAACTCAGGGCAATAATTGTAACGAATGGTCACAAGTTTGTTTTGGACCCGTTCGCTTCGCCCCAGGCCCTTTAGTTCCTAACTGTCTCAGATACAGAGAGATTAATATATGGCCCGAGTATTAGTTATTGTCGATCGGGTAAATATGGTGTTTTGGATATGGAATGATTGTCTTTGAATTTAAATGAACCACAGAAGATGTCAAATGATCAAATATTACTTTAGGTATAGCTCCGTAGAAGAATGACACGCCCGCATTATGAAAACTTCCCTTCCATATTTTGAAGAAGTATCTTTCATACCTTTAACGGTATTTAAATTATTTAACATTGTGCAAGGTAATTTTTGCATACAATAAAATATAATAAAAGAAAAAGGTAAGTTCAACAAAGTATATATTAGGTACTACTTCGTTCGCACATCGTGAATTCGTTAATTTAAGGTTAGGAAGAATGTGAACTATTACGATGTTAGGGCACAAATTGAACCAAGGTTTAAACTAAATAACTTGTGTTTTATTGTATTAGATATATTTTCATAAAATTATGGGGAAAAAGTTATGTCACGAGTCAACAAAAACCACAAAGAAGTTGCTAGATTTCACACAGAATACATTACAGATAATAGGCAAAGGGGCTAAATAATCTCCGCTTTACAAATAAAAGGATGCTGCATTGCATTCGTCTCATTCATTCTCCTTCGTGATCGGGCAGTAACTGGTTTAGTTATAACATGTCAATTTGGGCAAACATAGTACTCGTATACTCACAATAGATCACCTTTGAGTAACAAAAGTTCATCAGATTATTGAAGGGGATGCTGCGAATGTATTTCTTATTGTCATCAGATAAAACATGTTTGGTGATGAGCGAGTAATTTGGTCACTGATAGTTATGGGTCATAGGTCACTTATAATTCGATCAGGTCACCTTAGGGTATAAAGAGTCAATCATTGAAGGGGAAGCTGTGAATCTCTTTGTGATTGAGATGAGATGAAACTAGTTCTGTGTTGAGTGGTCACTTAGGTCAACGTAGATATTGTGGTACAGGTGAAAGGCTATTTGAGGGATGCTGGGGGTTATTCTGATGGGAACATAAGCGAGGATCAGAGGTCAAATACAGGTGAAGATGGATAAGGGGTTAAGTATTTATATGCAGAGTACGTTTCAGATACATAATATTAACAATTTTTGATCCGATTATAGGGTACAAGTGATAAGGCCGCCTTTGCGCATTTTTAGTTTAAGTTTTCATGTTATTTATTTGTGTTTTGAATGTGCATTAAAGTGTTTTTACTTACTTACTTACAAAAGGGTACCTCTTTTGTAGAATTTTAGTCGGTTTGTAATTGAATTAATTTCCCGCCACAAATTCAAAACTAACTGGACCACAGAGCAATGATGTCAACCCTGGGCGTATTGCTCGCTGCACTGCACGTACTGAAAATACCATAAAATTTCCTCAGTTACTATGTAGTACTTGTGTAAAATCGATACCCGAATAAAACCCTTAAGTGTATATTAATGAATGCCCCAAGTAAGACAAAGATAAGGCACTAGTGAGCAAAGTAATCTTTACCCGCCCGAACCTTGAACGAAGTTGGAATAACTTTGGAAGTCCAAGGGCTGTTTGGAAAGGACCCCAACTTGTGCCGCCTCTGAAATATTAATGTAGTTTCAGAGAATCGTATATGAGAGCCGTATATGCTTTCTTGATATTTGCAAATGATTTTGGTATTGGCTAAGGTAGTTTGTATGAATTTATGTCTTTGATACGTGACGGAAGTGGAATGTAATGTATCCGAATGATGCATTTCATTCATCCAGCGCTGAAACATCTTCATCATTATATTTCAAATTGAGAAGATAAATTAAATTTCAATTTGAGAAGTTCTGTTTATATTTGCCGCCGTTTTTTCACTATTTTAAACAAATTATTATCTTATTAAGAAATAGATTAAAAGCCATCTTATAACATCCTCAACGAAGGGTCAAAAAAGTTTAATTAAATCCCAGTTGACAAAGGTAGCCAATGTCCACCCCCTTGAATGCACCCCTTCACTGGCCAAACTTTCGCAAAATGCAAAATGGACGAACGCAACTCACACACACACCTACAAACAACACACTCACACAAACAAGTGGAGGCAAATTTTCAACATGGCTCGCGAACTTAGGGTGGACTACACTCGTGTCCTTCTGATTGCAATTAATTCCGAAAGTAGGGGTTGAAAGGGGTATGGGGCCGGGTAGAGGGGAAGAGGGGGGCAAGGGACGGCCAATGCGCAGGGCCGAACTTCGAATGAATTGTTGGAGTTAAGAAAGTTGTTTCGGTTTGGTTTGACTTCGACTCGTTAGTGTTTTGGGGTCTTGAGCTTTTGTTTGGAATAGGGGTTTAATTGGCAAAGTTATTAATAACTTCCCGGAAGCATGTTTTTAAGAATATTGAGAAAAATTACATACCAATGAAAATAACATAAAGAGCAGCAAAAGCAGTAGGTATATATAGTTTGTCCAAGTAGGTATTTAAAAGAATGTAAACAATTAATATAAATAGCGGCGAATTGAACTTTTTGAACTTCTCTGTACTTTCGTTGCGCGTTATCTCGACGTATTTCAACTAGTCGCCGCTATTTATATTGACTATAGTCATTATGTTTCATTTAAGTATAAACAGTAAAATGTAAAAGTGGTACTACGGCTGAGTGACATAATTTTTTTTTTGTCCTTTCCTGTCGCAGGGCATAACGTAGTCCCCTTGTACTAGCTTGTATACATTCTTTTAAATGCCTACTTGGACAGACTATAAACACGTATTACCTAACCCAAAATTTTATTTCGTTTTGTAGAAATGTTTGTAAAAGTCAACTTAAAATCCATCCCTGAACTGTAGTCGGGTTCTTCACCGAGAAAAATACCCAGACGGTTAATAATGCACTTATAACCTTTTACCGGGTCAGCTGGTTCTCGTTTTCTGCAATTAGGCTTTATCGATGATTGAACAGTCATCGACGTAGGTACTAGGCTGTGAAATAGGGCCGTAAATATCCGTTCTATATAATATTATAAAGCTGAGAGTTTGTGTGTGTGCGTGTGTTGTTATGTATGTTTGTTACCTCTTCACGCTCAAAGGGATTTGGATGAAATTTGGAACACAGGTAGAGTTTAACCTGGAACAACACATAGGCCACTTTTTACCGACGGCCGATGTGGCGCAGTGGTAGTGCGACTGCCTGCGACGCAAAGGCTCCGGGTTCAAATCCCGGTGGGGCACTCACAAAGTTGATATTTATCTCTTTGTGAATTTGTTTCCAGTCATGTTAGGACATTGCAGGCTGAACCAGCTGATTGTCCGAAAAGAAATATGGTTCCGTGCTTCGGAGGGCACGTTAAGCCGTCGGTCCCGGTTGCTGTCTATGTCTACTTAGACGGCGGTCGTTACACAACCATGTCATAGGCCTACTACTAGTAGCAGGCGGTTGAAAAACTCTGACACCAGGGTTCATCGGGTCGTTGGACGACTCGGTGTCCCACACGAAAAGAGAGAAGACCGCAGGAAAAAAACTATTACCACGGGAAAATGAGTGGCAGCGGCTGAAACCGCTGGGCGGAAATCTAGTAAAATATAATACATATAGGAAGTCCATCTGCCACCATTTTTGACGAATCACGTTGCTGATAAATTACTTGTAAGTATCAGGTCTTAGTTTTTGACGAAACATGTTTGAATTTAAAAATATATTGTGGTAAATAAGTAATGCTTTTTAATGTGATCCAATAATCAACGATTAATCTAAACTTACCTGTCGAAGCACTTCTGGGCATGTTATTGAGGGGTTTTCAGGTTCAGGGGGTCTGGTTGAATCTTGACTTTAATTTGAAACAAATGTCGGCGGTGTAAAGTTACATGCCTTGTAATTAACCTGGCCAGCCCCAAGGCAGTGCCTCCTTTTTTTTATCCCGCCCGAGCCGGTTTTCTATCAGGACTATACAAAATTGTTATAAAAAGAAAAAATTGTGTTATTTACAATGACGGACCATCACGTCAATAAGTGATAGCTATATCTACGTTGAATAAAGTTAATTTTTATATTTTAATTAAAAAAATGTGTCAGATTCCAAGTTGCTATAAGGTTCCACCCATCCCAGGCATCCGTAACAAGCCACTTATGCTTGAAACACAATAATTATTAACAACATTTTGCGTCGCAATATCTCATTTTTTTAAGGTTTGTATAGCAATTATTATTGTCCAGTATATCTAGGCGTTAGGAGGCAAGTTTAAGCCTTTAGTATATGACACGAAGACTTCCAAAGTCTAGCCTGTCAGAGACGAATTAAGGCGACGCATGTGCAATTAGGAAGTTTCTTAGACATTCATTGACTGTAACATAGGGTACTACAGCCATTTACACCCATCGCTGCTTATTTTGTGCAAATACAGGCTCTATTTCAATGACATAAAGTCGATAGGGGTGAGTGTTAGTTGGTGCGCGTTTGTACACATCAGCAGCATTTCAACCTACTCCTTAAAGAGTTCAACATAAAATGGTTTATCATACAGTTACTATTGAAATTGAAATTGAAATTCTTTATTCAATGTAGGATAGTATTATCATATCACTTATTGACGTCATGAACCGTCATTGTAAAAAAAAGAAATTTGTATCACACAATTTTCTTTTTTTTATAACAATTTTGTAATGTCCTAATAGAAAACCGGCTCGGGCGGGAGAAAAAAATAAAAATCAAAGCACTGCCACGGGGCTGGCCAGGTTAATCACACGGCATGTAACTTTACGCCACCACCATCTGAAAACGATATTTGTTTCAAATTGAAGTCAAGATTTTTAAAGCGTGTAGTTTACATGCGTATAATTAATCGGACCTCCTGAACAGGAAAAACCCACCAAAAAACCTGCCCAGAAGTGCTCCTACTCTAAATTAACAATCTTACTAGCCCCTAAGCTACCCTAGCTAATTCTGTAAGTAAAAAAAAATAATATGTTAAGACCAAAAATGGCTACATATTTTTTTTTTTTGTAAAAATTGAAGTAGATAAATCTACCAGTTTTAACTTATAAAATATTTACTTTAAACAATTGAAATTACATCCATGCAGATTTGTAAAATTATGTCAGTTGTAAACTCCACGCACGCCCCATTTTGGTATTAAAAATGAGTGCGTGTTTCTTGTGCTGCGCTGGAATTTCAGAGCTCCATGCCTCTTTGTCATTAATGTACTCATCTAACTTATAGTAAGCTTTATAACATAATGTTTTCTTGATAACAGACTTAAATTTACTTTCTGATAAACTCAATATATCTTCCGGTATTTTGTTATAGTATCTTATACTTAGACCTTCAAATGAAGTCCTAACTTTAGCGAGTCTATGCTTAGGTTGATCTATTTTATTTTTACTCCTTGTATTGCGGTTATGCCTGTCACAATTTCTAGTGAAAGTATTTATATTTTTTCTAACATACATGATATTTTCATAAATATATTGACACGGTACAGTCATAATATTAATTTCCTTAAACAGTTCCCTTAGGGAATCACGACTGCAAAGTTTATAAATTGCTCTAATGGCCCTCTTTTGGAGAATAAAAATTGTTTCAATATCAGCGGCGCGCCCCCACAGCAAAATTCCATAGGACATAATGCTATGAAAATAACTAAAGTAAACAAGTCGCGCAGTTGCAATATCCGTGATCTCTCTAATTTTACGTACCGCATATGCAGCTGAGCTTAATCTTCCCGACAAAGATGTAATATGAGGGCCCCATTGGAGACTTGAGTCGAGAGTAATCCCTAAGAAAACTGTACTGGTAGTAAACTCTAATTTTTCATTATTAAGTACGACATGATTATTCAAAGAATGTACTACGTTAGGTAAAGTGAATAATACACATTTAGTTTTTTTCTCATTAAGAACTAAATTATTTGCAGTAAACCAACTATGAATTTGTCCAAGAGTGTTGTTTACTTCGTCATAGTTATGTGCATGTCTATCGACCTTAAATATAAGGGATGTGTCATCAGCAAATAGTACAATCTTGGACAAATTTTCTACCATGTAAGGCAAATCATTTATGTAAATTAGAAATAGAAATGGTCCTAAAATAGAGCCTTGAGGCACACCAATTTTAACACGAGACCCCAGTGATTTGGCGCCGTTTATTTGGACCTTTTGAGTTCTATTATCTAAATATGAATTCAAAAATTTCAGAGCTGCGTTTCGAATACCGTAGTGTTCTAATTTTAGCAATAAAGTTTCATGATCTACGCAATCAAATGCCTTGGAAAGATCACAAAAAACACCAATGGCATCTTTTGATTCTTCCCAAGCATTAAATACATGTTTGATTAGAGCAACACCAGCATCTGTGGTACAACGTCCCTTTGTAAAACCGAATTGCTGGTTGTGTAACAAATTGTTCTGATTAAAATGGGACAGCATTTGATTTAGTATGATCTTCTCAAACACTTTGCTGAGTACTGGCAGAATTGATACAGGCCTATAGTTACTGGGGTCTTGTTTGTCACCAGCTTTAAACAGCGGAACTACCTTGCTATGTTTCATTAAATCAGGAAAAATGCCGTGATCAATACATTCATTGAAGATATCTGCTAAGTATGGTGCTAATATTTCGATTACTGATTGACAAACTTTAACTGACATCCCCCATAAATCTTCGGTGCTCTTTACTTTGATATCTTTAAAAGTTTTTAAAATATACTGGGGACTTACATGAGTAAATTTAAATTCAGAATTGCAAACATCTACATTGGTATGAATAAGGTTCTGTGTATTGCCGGCTTAGAATAGCATCACTCCATTTCTTTCCTGCGGGTGTCGTAAGAGGCGACTAAGGGACTCAAGGGTTACATGTGTATTACAATTTTAGGCGACAGACGACCTATAACTATAGTGATATAAGATTTTTTTGCAACGGCCCCAAAAATTTGACAGCCGCGGGGATAGCAACCGTATTTTTATGGCCGTTAACGCTCTGCCGACCCCGCAAGGGATAAATGCGTGATAGGTCTATGGGTGTATGTATGTATATTTGTTATCTCTTCATGCTCAAACGACTTGATCGATTTGGATGAAATTTAGAACACAGGTAGAGTATAACCCGGAATAACACATAGAATACTTTTTACCGCGGTATAACAACTACTACCACGGGAAAAGGAGTGGCAGCGGGTGAAACCGCTGGGCAGAAATCTAGTAACCAGATAAGTTGATCCCTTGACTGGGTAGGTTCATGTGTTGCTGATAGTACTTAGTAAAGCTGGTTTTCTGACAAGTGTCCTGTGAGCAGAGAGACCGATGTCTTTATAACTTTGACGTCTCGTGTTCTCGAGTTCGATATTTTCAGTTGGTGCAAATTGAAATGTCTTTTGCGGGGATGTAAATGTTGATGATTATTTGCAACATAAAAAAACTTGAAATGCGCATGCAAACATGCATTATGCAATATGTACGAGAAATTGCAAAGTTTCAGGCATAAAACAAAATAATAAACATTTTGCTACCTTACTATAACTATTGTATAAAATTGATCCAGGATAGTCAGATATTCACAGAATCATAGTATTTTATTGAGACGTAGGGTCCGCTAATGAATTTTAATAGCTGAATGAGCGAACTCGTCAAAACAATGAGAACAAATTTTGCAAAGCCTGGCTAAAAGACGATAGGGAACGAAAAAACACGCTGCGCTCGAATAATATTGATAATATGCATCATAACGAGGTTTTAGAAAAAATATGCTATTTGTCATGAAAAAATCTAAAACATGCAAATGCATATAATCCGGTCTCTATTGATTACAATATACAGGGAGGTACCGAACGACCGACTTTCCCAAAAACACTAAGCTCAACCCAAACCTAACAACTTTCCCAAGAAGCAACGTCCAGAGTGTTTAAAAAAAATGGAACCTTCTATGTAAAAAGATCTGCTGCCGGAGTAATTTTTACTGTACGGTTATTTTTTAAATGTTTTGGTGAAATGACCTAAAATTAAAAATAAGAAATTGAAAAATGTTAGCGTCGTCCGGGGATTGAATATCTATATAAAAATTAGATAGGTACTAATATGAAAATAATTTACTATGTGTGTATCTTGTAATGTTCTTGTGTACAATAAACGATTAATAAATAAAAATAACATTTCAAAAGTACATTTTGTCCACTACTGGATTTTGTAATTGCTAAGTATCTTGATGCTTACTGCCCCAACGCCCGTCGGTCCTTCCGTTAATAATGCACAATATATAACATACCTAATCTATTTCAGTAGGTACAATGCAGCCTATTCACAGTTTCTAATAAATAACATAGGGTGATTATTATCATCATAATATCATAATATAACCTCTAATGCCATAGTAAGTACACTCGACGTCAATACTAATAAATCTAAGTACAGTCAGCTCGATAAACAACACTCCAATCTAACTTGTGAGTTGTGAGCATATTGTTAGTTACAGGGCGATATTATCTTTCCACCCATTTGAGTAGAACCGTTGATAGCACTCTTAGAGCCACTAGCTTTGGTTTTAGGGTGACCATGGGTTTGGAGATTAGAAGTTCTCAGATTATTTATTAAACTTTATTGCATAGAAAGTACAAAGGGCGGGTCTAATACCAAAGAATAAACAAAAAGAGTCAAAGCGGGTGCCCATACAAAAAAAAAACGGTGTAACAAAAACCTCTTTTTTAGTCGTACACTCTAGGCAGAGTAGTTGAAGTCAGGAATAGGTCGGATCTTGCATAGATTTCATCACGATGCGTCTCCATCTTGCTCTACTTGTGGCAATAGAAAGGATTGTGTAATATATGTGTGATATTAATAAAAATGTTTTTTTGTGGATATGTACATAAAATTAATTCTTGATTGGGTTAATAGTAAAAAAGTATAAATAGTATAATTCCTTTGAGATGGTGAAATAAGTAACAAAAATATTTCTTATCTTTTCAGATTGAGCTACAACGGCGGCTCTGCAAGTAAATAGCTGAACAACCACCACAACAGTATAAAAGAGGTCACTACACATAGTAATGTTCTTATGGAAATTGAAGACGTAGATACAAAAGAAAAAAGAAAACTTCTGAAAATAGGACCACAATTGTCTTTCGAGAGTACATAAAAGAATTGTAAATAAAATATGGATTAGAATATCGGCTCTTGCAAATAAGTACACAGGTTTGCCAGGCAATTCATTAGAGAAGAATTAATTTGAGTGGACACTGTCACCTCTGTCCCAGATATTAAAGACTTACTACTATACGCATCATGGTCACCCTACTACTTACGTATACGTGGCAAAGTCGAGGAGGCACTGAGATTTTGACCAATTTACAGCGTGCCAAGTGTAAAGATAAGCTAATACGGCTTAGCAAGGGGCTCTTCGGCAGTTCTTACACACGCCGCAAGATTTTCCGGTGAGATACCGGATTCGGTTTTTTGACGAAAGGAGTTCACGAACTCTCATACAGAAACTGGATACCATGGAACACGTCACTGCATCAAATTGCGACTGTCACAGTTTGTAATTTGTATGGCAGTTGTCATGAACCGCAATATATACAGGCGCGTGTGCCAGCCACACCACGCTTTCATACACACTGACTTCAGAAAACTAATTTTGCATACGACCCCTCGCAATGAATGTGTTAAGCGATACAGGTATGGTATTATTATTATATTGGTATTTAGTATTCATGAATTGTTTTGGTATTTATGAGTTTAAGTTAAACTAATTCTTGCGTGTCTGCATGGCATAAATACTTCTTCTTCAAATTTAAAGTGTCAAACTCTTGTCGGTGGAGTAACTTCCAATCTTCTCTCTTCTCCGCCAGTGACTTGACCTCTTGATACGACGCGACATTGACTTTTTCCTTAAATACTAACCTTTGCATTTTTTATTATCACTACATAGTTTAAAATAAAGTCGCATTCCGCTGTCTCTATTTATGCTTAGTTCTTTAAAACTACGCAACTGATTTTGATGCGGATTATTTAAATATATTCAAGAGGAAGGATTTTAATTTCGGTTTACCATGGGAACATGCTTTATTATCGCGTTGCCTTGCATTGCAGTGCGGTGTGATGTAGGCTTAGAATAGCATCACCTCAATTTGCCCGTGGGTGTCGTAAGAGGCGACTAAGGGACTCGAGGGCTACATGTGTATTGCCATATTAAGCAATGGGCTGACAAGCTGTCAATATGCCCAATTTCTGAATGACCCTCAAATGTTTGTCCGACGTGGCGTAAATGTATGTTTTTACGTAAATGTTCGTTATTTATGTATGTATGTAGTACATTCGCATTTGAATTTAATGTTTCGTAAAATAAATAGCAAATCTGTATGCAAGAAATCATTGAATAATTCAACGAACATCAGCGAACATTATCACCATAAGGATATCCCTTACCATATTGGCAAAGATCACTGTCACTGACGAAATTAAAGCGAAAGAGCCTGAACATACCGTAGTTTACATAGCGCATACTAATGACGAAGGCACGTTTGGTCCTTAAAGGGTGACCAAGGGACAAAATTTTCCTAAAGGGTTACCCTAAAAGTGGGGTAAAAGCGATAATTAATGCTGCCGAACGACTGTGCCTGAGCCCGCCACACTATTCCAATTGCAACTTAAATACAGTAGGAATAAAGTCGGGTGTGGTTGGGAAGTTTGGGTTATATTTGGTCGAATTTTATAGTCAGGGGTGGCAAATAATAAGAGCTCCTAGGTACATACAAAGTTGGGAGAGTTGTTGATGGATGACACTCCACGGAGCCATTGCCCTTCGGTTGTTTTAAGTGGGTTGGGATAAGAAATGTCGGATATCCAGTGAAATATACCTCTCGCTGTTTGTTTTGGGCCTAATTAATATGTAGAGCTGGCAATATTGTCTTACGTATGGGCGAAAGAGATTATTGTTTTTGAATAATGATTATGTTTAGAATTGGATGGGATAAGACATCTAATATGAGTTCTTGTAACGAACCGGTGGGCGCTAACATTTTATTTATGAAATTAATGTGCCATAATAAACCATAGTAGGTACTTGGTTTAAAAGTAGCTCGCGAAATAAATACGTTCTTTTGCCGTCCAATAGTCTTATCATAAATTAAATAATATAACTTGGATAAAGTAGTAGAAAAACTATGGCAAAGCAGTAGTTTGAAATATTTCGAATAAAATTTAAAAGTTAACAAGATGGTAGATATGTGACAATTTGTACATAAAAGATTGTTTTGAAATATCCATTCCTCCCAGAAATTGGATCACAATGAATTATAATTGAACTCCCACATAAAAGAGAGAGTGACAATTCCATCGCCACATTATTCCCCATCCTGCAGATGACTTGCTACTGACGCATCGCAACATATGCTGGGGTGCGGATTAGTCACGCTAATCATCTCAGTTTTGGTAGCCTTTCGGGATAGTTTTAGGTTGTTAGTTTTTATTGGAAATATGAGAAACTTCGTGATTGCGTTTCGGTATAAAGCTATGGGTTATGGATGACACGGTGTCCCACACGAAAAGAAAGAAAGAAAGAAGGCTATCCATCTACTACGACAAGAAAAAAATAAATTATAATGTACTTTTAAAATGTAATGTATAGGCGGCGCCGACCGTCCAATAGCGCCTTCACCTGTTCATAATAATTTCATAAAATTTTGGACAAGCAGTAAAAATTTAAGACGCACAATTTGTTGTCCTATGCGATACGTTTATTTCAGGTCAATAATAAGCTTTATTTGATTTCTGTTTTAGATTTAAAGAAGATACCACTATATGATTGCAAAATAATGATGATCATGAACCAATTAAAAACATTTAAAGGCCGGTAGGACTGGACGGTCGGATTTCACTCGGAAAAGGTTTAATTAACATTTGCAGCAATATGTTGTGTTGATATCGTAATTAATCAAAACTTCACTTGGGTACTTCAGCTCCTACTAATATTACGAACATCATTATAAAATAATAATAATCGATCTCTTTATAATAGTAGTTCCTCTCATCATGCAAAATACAAGAGTATCAATATCTAAACTTAGTACGTCGTCACTTGGTTACATTTGAGATAGGATAGGATAGTACGGGACGTCAATATTTATAATCACGTAGCAAATGTATGTGTTTTGTTTAGCTCTCCCACTTGTCATCCATCGCTGCGTTTTTTTAACGCACCGCAACGCATGAAAATGAAATGAAAAATGATAATGAAATGACTTTATTCAATGTAGGATAGTATTATCACTTTTTGACGTCATGATTTGTGTAACACATTTTCTTTTATAAATAAAAAAAATAAAATAAAAATGTTTTATTTCAGATATTTATCCATAATTATATTAGTAACAAATTGCCGTGTGATGCCGGCTTAGAATAGCATCACCCCATTTCTTACCCATGGGTGTCGTAAGAGGCGACTAAGGGACTCGAGGGTGTGTATTGCAATTTTAGGCGACGGGCTGACAACCTGTCACTACAGTGATACACAGTTATCTGATTGACCCTCAAACTTTTGTCAGACGTGGTGTTAATATTATATTCTTTATTGCACAAAATACACAGAAAAAATATATACATAATTTTTGTCGCAAAGGCGAGCTTATCTCTAAAGAAGAGATCTCTTCCAGCCAACCCATGTCTTGTGAGAGAATTTAAACTTTTGGGGCAAATAGGCAATACTAAATAAATTTAACAAAATAAATGAATAAATAAGTCTGTAAAATATTTTATCATGCATACAAATAATATAATATATATAAACCTACATGGATAGATAAACAAATTTACATAAATACTATAAAAATACATAAACATACATAAATATTTCAAGGTTGTTGAGAAATAAAGTGCTCTTTTACTCTCTTTTTAAATACGGAAATAGATGGGCTTTCCTGTACAGTCTTAGGAAGATCATTCCAGAGCTGTGCAGCTTTAACAGAAAAAGAGTTAAAAAGAAATTTAGTGTTCGCTCTTGGACACTCCAGCACCTTAGTGATGCAGGCGCGCCTAGGGCGGGGATCTGGAGGAAGGAAACGGAAACGGGAGCGGAGATAGTCGGGAGTGGCAGGATTGTGAAGGATGTTATAGAGAGTGGATAGGATGTGCACATCGCGGCGAAGGCGAATTGGAAGCCACTTAAGCTGAGCTCGAAATTCAGAGACATGGTCAAACTTTCGAAGTCCAAATATAAATCGTATAGCCAAGTTTTGTAGTCGCTCAAGCTTATTGAGTAATTCTTCCGTCGCATCCAGATAACAGACATCAGCGTAGTCAAGAATGGGAAGAAGAAGAGCCTGTGCAAGCATAATTTTAGTTTTGAGAGGAAGAAAGTTCTGGAGTCGCTTAAGAGAGTGGAAAGAATAGTGCATGCGCCTGCTAACGTCGTTAATATGTGCCAACCAAGATAAGTGGCTGTCAAAAATTACACCCAAGTTCTTAGCCCTATCAGTATAGGGGATACATGTGCTATCATAGTAAACAAGTGGAATACTGGCAGGGTCCAGTCTACATCTCAGCCTGTTACTTCCAACGATAATAGCTTGTGACTTGCTAGGGTTAACCAGGAGACCAAAATGTTTAGCCCAAGTTTGTACAGCCAACAAATCTCTATTGACAGCCTCAATAGCATCAGCTACTTCAAGTAGGGAAAAGTGCCTATAAATTTGCAGATCATCCGCATACAGGTGGTAGGGAGAAGAAATTACACGGGAGATGTTATTAATGAAAATGGAAAAAAGTAACGGAGAGAGCACGCCACCTTGTGGAACACCAGCAGTTAAGATAGACCAATCAGATGAAACATCGTCGGCTTTCACACACTGCTGGCGTCCATGAAGGTAAGAGTGAAACCAATCAACCACTGAAGACGAGATGTTAATAGAGCGAAGGGAAGCCAAAAGGATGTCAAAGTCCACAGAATTGAAGGCACTGCTGAAGTCTAACAGTGTGACAACAGTAAGCTTTGTGTTGTCCATCGCCAAGCGTATATCCTCTGTGACATTCAGCAGAGCACTAACTGTACTGTGGGAAGGACGGAATCCGGATTGGAAAGGACAAAGGAGGTTGTTGGTAACGAGGAAGGAGAAGAGTTGCTTATGAGCAATACTCTCCAGGACCTTAGAAAGAACGGGAAGGATTGAAATTGGACGGAACTGTGAAAGAGAAGTGGGATTTGAGGTTTTCGGTAGAGGTATAACAAAAGCCTTTTTCCATGCTGTAGGAAAAACATTGTCCATCAGAGAAAAGTTAATAATATGTGTGATGATTGGTACAATGTCACTCAACACTGGTAAGAGCATATTGAGACTTATGCTATCCTCACCTACGGCCTTCGTGGATATGGAGAGGATACTCTTTTTAACATCATCCTCAGTGACAGAATGAAAATTAAACGGGGAACAATTAGGTGGGGCAAGATTTAACAAATAAGAAATAGATGCAGACTTAGTGGCATCATCAAGAATAACTGGTGGAGTTGAAAAATGTTTATTAAGTGAGTTTAAATCCACGGTACCTATGGAAGTAGCCGTGGGCTTGCCCACACCTAACGACATGAGAAACTTCCATGTTTGAGCTTGTGAAAGGCATTCTAACGAGGAGTGAATGTAGCGGCGTTTAGCGTCCCTACACATCCTGTTGCAAATGTTTCTTAGTTTTTTATAAGCAGCAAAATTGATGTCAGTGGGGTCTTTTTTGTGTCGAGTTTTTGCCCTATCCCTCTTAGACATCATTCTTCGTATAGTATCGGTCAGCCAAGGAGCTGGTGCATGTCTAATCCGCACGGGGCGAACAGGCGCATGCACATCAAATATTTTGGTGATAATAAGATTAAATGCCGTAACCTTGGCATCAGCACTGTCAGCTGATAGAACTGGAGACCAGTCAATGTTTTTCACGTCCTCTCTTAAACGATCCAGGTTGATGTTACGAAAGTTACGCTGAAGAGTAACTTTATTTTTAATCTTGGGAGGACGCACTTTATAGGCTAGAAAAATTAGGTCATGATACGAGAATGGAGCAGTCATTTGCCCATGAGAAAGAACAGAGTTAGGTTTAGAAGTTATTATAATATCAATGAGAGAGGGTCTAGAGTTAGGAAAATGATGAGTTGGAGAAAGTGAAGGAAGATGCAAGTTCAGAGAAGTAACAATAGAGGTAAGTTTAAGTGATCTGGCTTTAGATCTAGGGTCATTCTTCTCCAGGCAGGTATTTAAATCGCCCATAACAATGAGATGATCGTATAATGTGCTGTACGTTTCCAGTAAAGATTCAAGTGTATTAAAATAATCAACCTGATCATTATGACTGTACACAACGCCCAAAAGTATCTTTTTGTGATGAAGAATGACCTCTAGAAAAAGATGTTCAAGGGATCCACTGTACGGAGAAGGAGAAGTACTGATCACAGTGGCCAGGATATCATTGCGGAGATATATGCCTACTCCGCCACCGCCCACACCAACACGGTCGTTGCGGAAAAGATTGTAGCCAGGAAGAGAGCAAGAAGTAGAAGAAAGAGAAGGCTTAAGCCAAGTTTCAGATACAAGGATAGCGTCCACTACACTGGTGCTGAAGGATGCGAGAAGATCTGAATAATGAGCTAAAATGCTCTGAGCGTTGATGTGCACTAGGGACAGGAAAGGTGAGTCTCGTTTGAAAACAGACCTTAGTTTGTCTTCAAGTGGCTCGGAGTCAGATAGAGAAGAGCTACTTAGACTATGAGCACTTTCATAATCATCGGAAGATGAGCAAGAAAAATAATCGTCTTGTATCATAAAATAAATAAATAAAATATATCTTCTATCATAAAATAAATAAATAATATATAATATCCGTTGAACGGCCGTTAACGCTCTGCCTACCCCGCAAGGGATATAGGCGTGATTTATGTATGTAAGTATGTATGTACAAATTCCTTAAACAACTATGTTAGTAAACAATACATATGCATTATAACAATTTTGCGTTGTCCTAATAGAAAACCTCACCTTATGCTAACTCTCTACCGTAGGACTGCTAGAAGAAATTTCTTTTTAGAAATAAGTAGTACCTGTTGTGCAGTTGATCTTGTGTGCAGTAAACAGTTAAATAAATAAATAAAACCGGCGCGGGCGGGATAAAAATATAAAAATAAAAACAAAGGCACTGCCTCGGGGCTTGCCAGGTTAATCACACGGCATGTAACTTTACACCACCTCCATCTGTAAACGACATTTGTTACTTAAATGGAAAGAAGATCGGAATTCGAAATTTCTTTTAGTCTGACAGACGCATACCTACAATGCGTTAAAAATACGCAGCGACAAACGGCATGTGGGAGAAGCGCCTTACATGGTATAGTGTACTTTGGATTTTCGTAATTAAACAGTATCAATATCAAAGATTCACAATTCAATGCATGATAATAAGTTTGTGAGAAATAAGGAAGTTTATTTATAATAAACCGGTATAGGGTGTAAAGGACAGCCCTCCGAAAACTGATGTAGTGCATTCAGACCGTGAACTGTACAACTTCCCATAAAAAAATATTTCAGGAAACGTGAAAAAAAATATGGCTCTTTTTGTTTCTTTTTGTCGTTTCCTGACATCTGTGTCTAGAGGAAAGTTGTTCAGTTTCATGGTCTGCATGCGCTCTATAAGTATTCGAAGGGCTGTGTCTTACACCTCGTACCTACGGTTAATTCAATTTACCAAAATTCATTTATTTTTAACATTTTGATTAATTACTTCTTATACATACATACATACATACATACATACATACATACATAAATCACGCCCATATCCCTTACGGGGTAGGCAGAGCGTTAACGGCCGTAAAACGGATATTAACACCACGTCTGACAAAAGTTTGAGGGTCAATCAGATAGCTGTGTATCACTATAGTGACAGGTTGTCAGCCCATCGCCTAAAATTGCAATACACACCCTCGAGTCCCTTAGTCGCCTCTTACGACACCCATGAGTAAGAAATGGGGTGATGCTATTCTAGGCCGGCATCACACGGTACTTCTTATTATGCTGAATAATCTAAAACAACAAGACATCATATCTGGCGATCATTAAACGCACAAAGAGTCGAGGCGTTGAAACGGGCTTTATGAAACTATGAAAACGTAATGACCATACGTCACTTCGCAAAATACCTACAGGAACAAAAGGAGCCCGCGACAGGAATTAATATATCATTACGTCAGACCCATGTACCAACCCTTTATCTCTCCGTCCCTTTCTAACAAATAGACTAATGTATCTTGCATTGCCCTCGTGGGCGGCAAAGTTTGGTATGAATACGCGAATCTCTCCCGTGATTGGGATTTGTTAATCTGAAATTGCTGAAAGTTAAAATCCTAATGTTTGAATTTGGAATGCCTGGGGGCATTTACGTCATTTGTTTAAGTCAATTTGCGGTGTTAATGGCAGTTTAGAAATTATAATTATGCACGCTGTGACGATTAATCAAAATTAATAACATATAGTGACAGTTATTTTATTATTTAAAGTCTGTTGTCTAGAGTTTGCGATCAAGTTTAAGAAATAATGAAGTAGATACTAGAAAACTTAATTGATGATTTTATCAAATGGTTTGATTACTTTTGTATCATTCCTTTATATTCGTTACTTTGTTTTAACCGTACAGTGTAAATTTGTTGTAAAAGCCCTAATTTAATTTAAAAAACGATCAAGTGCAAGTCAGACTCGCCAACCGAGGGTTCCGTAACATGCACATCAAGCATTTCCATACAATCCCCACTTGAAATAATAGCCTAATATCAAGATTTGGCTCTTTTTCGCCACCCTAAAAACCATAAAAAATATTTTTTTCCTAAACTTTTACTTGAATACGAAGCTACCTACTTGTTAAATTTTATAGTTCTAGATCCACGGAAAGTACCCAATAAATTTCGATTACCTTTAGAGGTTTTTATACAACATGAACGACCGTGTGTTTTTTACGTTACGTTAGCTTGATTTTAACAACTTGAAGCGGGTGTAGACCTCAGTATTAGGGTTTTAATTTTAACTTGATATATCTACTCGCTCCCAAAATAAAGGGTCGTAACGGAAGGACTTACGGTCGGACAACAAAGTGATACTATAAGGTGTCCGTTTATTTTCCGTACGAAACCCAAAAAACATTCTTAAAATTAAATTTCAGCGACTTTTTTACCTATATCCGTCACATAAATCCACCTAATTTGCTAATGCCTGAACAAAAACCCGTACGTAAAGGGTGTTCTGATTCCCAACTCTCTCGCCTTTGAGGCGCACTCCACATCAGAGGCTAATTTACAGCGGCGGGCCACAAAGAAAAAATGCGCTAATTAAAAAGTGAGTCGTCACAACATCCACAAAGTGACATAGCGAACGGAGCCGTGGCGCTGCTGCTGACGAGAGAGCGGGCTGTATAGCGCAGCTTGTCGAATGCACGCGTGTGTGTATATAGATATAGATGTGTTGGTTTTGTGTGTTCCTATAGAAATTGACTTGGACTAAAAGTGTGGATGCTAGTCGGTGATTTTTAGTTTAAAATGTTTTGGAGGTTATGAATGGTAGAGTTGCAAGTAAGTATGGACTTGTGGTGTAATTATTTTGTAGGATACGATTATCCGAACTGAGAAATTGATGCTGAATTTGAAAGATATCTGGGTTCAAATGTCTTTTCCAATAAATCAGGAAGGAGTCATCTTGCCAAGTTAACAGGCCCGATGGTGTAGCGGGTAGTACCGCTGCTTTCTACCGCGGCTCATCCCTTGCCCGCGAAATTATGCAAGTGTATTTTGATGCCAATAACGCACGGCATGGCTCCATCTACCGCGTTAGTTATAAAACTAATTTCCCAGCGACTAATTCATTCTTTACAAAGGTTGTAACTTTGTAACATAAGCAATGAAAACCTGAGATACATTGACTAGGTCACAAATTTTTAAAACACTTACCGATAAATGGATAGTAAATAAAAGTATAAATAATATTTTCAGTAAAACCGACTGTAGAATATACCTTTTTGTAAATAAGAGCAATTTTTATCCTTCTTTTTTGCGTTCGTATTACATCTCTGAATTTCCTAGGACACAAAAGTATTATTACAAGGACTAGAATAAGTATAACATTACATTATAACATAGAAAGGTTTTGTAAGGAAAAGACGTCGGAAACGTTGTAATGAGCTGGTTTCGAGATGAAATCAACAATGCACATACATACAAATACCACAATAAGCATCTACATACACGTACAGTCAGGATCAGGCTGGGTTAGATAGTTTAGACTTTGGACCGTTCTGATGCATTACATAAGACTTACATTGGCAGTTTGAGTGTCTAAACGCACGTGAGCTTGACCTTTCTTGAAAAACCACGCAAACTTTCCGGGAAAATCTCAAACTTGTGACATACGCCCTTTTGCTCATTTAGGTATGTTGTATGTAAATGGTGAATTGATGAATTTTATGAAATTGTAGAACCAGTCTTACATATTTTATTAAGATATTATTTTAGGAATAGCAAGAAATCGCACAAAAGTTTATTGTTCTTGTTGTTTAAATGTAATTTAACATATGCAAAGGGATTAAACTAATGTTATAATTAAGTATATTATAAGAAAGAAATGTTTAGGTCTGCAAACTATGAAAAAGAAAACAAAATACTTATGTTTTGTATGTTTGTTTCAGATCCATACATTGAAGACGAAGACGGAAGCATCAAGAATTAAAAGCTTTTTAATGACAGCCGCCCGCTGCCTGCGGCTCGGGCGGGACCGCGTTATGCAACAAACTGACAAGATCTTTTTGTTGTAGCCTTCTTACGCCCCGCGTCCGTCATAAAGGACACAAGATTGTTTTATTTTATTTTTAAACTAACAAGTATCACTCGTGATGTGGGTGTACGTGACTTACTTGTTTTTATTCGGCTGCCGTAAGCAGCAGCGTAAATTCCCTACGAAATAATAACAAGTAAGTCGCGTAAACCCGCATCAAGATTGTTTCAAATTGAATTACTGTTATTCTATGTTTTTATTGTCTTATAGAAATGTTCAAACAATTAGGTGCTATATAAATAGTTAAGATAAGAATAAAGATAATATTAGATTACGAAACTTTAAAATAATTAACGATAATTTTTTTTTTTACGTTTATGTGAAACTATTGATTGTGCCTTAAGGGTGAAATTATACTAGTGACCGATAGCGAAAACTCAGGACGGGCAGGTGATAAGGAACTACTTTCCCCAAGGAACAAATCAAATAATGAAGAAAGTTTTTGAATCTGCCATATAAATTTACTCTTTCGGTTTGTACATTTTGTAAGGAAGGTCCATATTTATCCTACTAATATTATAAATGCGAAAGTTTGTATGTTTGTTTGTTTGTAACTTCTTCACGCAAACACTACTGAACCGATTGTAATGAAAGTTGGCACACATATAGAAGGTAATATGGATTACCACATAAGGTAGTTTTTATCACCACTCGAGGGTTGTGCGGACAACGCCGCGGGTAACAACTAGTTTTTCAGATTTCGGCTTGTGGGTGTGTGGAAGGTTGTTCCTTATCACCAGCCCGTCATCAGATTTTGCCATCGGTCACTAGAAAATTTTTACCATATAATGTCTGTATGTATATATTACTAAAAAAACCTTTGATTTCATTATTTTGATTATGTTATCCTACAGTGTCCCACAGTTATGTTGTATTCAAACAACAACAAGGATCTGCGACTGCTTTGCAGTACTCAAATTTACGGAGGGCAGTTTGTCATTGAAAGGGTAGGTATGGACATTCTGGATAAAGACCTAGGTACTTTTTTTCTGAGCCGGCTACCTCTTGCATAAAACCGTCCAGCCTAAGTGCTGTTCGCTTCTTAAAACCACGTATGGTTTTATCGGGCTGCACAAAACGTACTCTCGATCAATGTTCCCGATGATTGCTCCGTTCAAATATTCAGGCGCTCGTCGCGTCTCAGACCAGCTACTGAAATGTATTTCATTTCACACTTAGGTTTTAGCAGAGAATTTGCTGTTGTGCAATAGAGGTTCGTGAGAGAAATTTGGTATGTTCTAGTGCTCCTTAGAATCTAGGTAAAGGATTAACAGGAAATGCACTAACAGATAAGTTCTTAGTGATGTAAATGAAAGGCTGTTCTAGGAATCCTTGGAATAAATGAACAGAAAACACAATTACAAACACCTATGTTAAAATATTTCGTAGTGATAGTGAGTAAAACATAAAATACGTACGTACTAAATAAGCTGTAATATTGCCTACGGCGTAGCGACTAACTACGAAACTTGAAAAACGTATCCTAGCCACCAACCAATCATAAATCGTCTACACAACTTTGAATCTCGAATGTTCTACAATAAAATGGTACGATTAATTGCAAAAGTATTCGTAAAAAAGCTAAGAGAAACGAGTTTTTAATTACTGGCCAGTGCAACCAGGACGGGTGGTTAGCTCGTCCAAGGATTGTACGCAGCAGTCGATTTTTAATCTCGACTGCATTTTTATTTCTGTGAAATAACCAACGAGGAATTTACTCGTGTATACCTACTTGAGTACGAAAAAAATTCTTTTAGATTTACCATAGGCCTACCACCTATTGTTATGTTTTATCATAGGTTTTGAACTTTTGAGGGTAAGGTTAAAAACCATTGGTAGGTTAAAAACCATTGGTAGGTTAAAAACCATACACAAGCCGTACCATGGTAGGTAAAGGATTTATATAAATATCACTATGTAGCATACTCTCATACGTAGACTAGGGTAGTGTTGATCTGATAATGAAAGGTTTTGTATTAAAAAAATAAAGATTAAGATTGTATACAATTTTAGAATAAGTAACTGAAGACAGTTTTTAGTTTCAGTTTGACGGGCCTGATGGCGTGGCAGAGTCGTGGGTTTGATCCCCACTAGTCAATTTTCAGATATTTGTGTTAGTCTGAGTTTTCTATGTATAATATGTATTTATAAAAAAGCCTTTATGTATTCTTATCAGCTATCTAGTTAGTTTGGGGCTAGATGGCGCCATGTGAGTGAATTCTCCAGGATATACATTTATTTAGTACAGTTTTACCTAGGGTACGTCTATATACGTGTATTTTACCAAGGACCCTGTTAAAATAAAAACAACTAGTAAAAAACCAAGCTCTTGATTCTTGGTTACGAAAGATAAATAAAAAAAATCGCTACTAACACCCACCTGCACTTGTGCAATCTGAACAACCTTGAACAGTATAACACTTCAAAAGCAACCGTACAATCGGAGCCTTAATTGGCAACTCCAGCCATCAATGGTATTGCCACGTGATAAATTCATTAAAAAACTACGCGGGAAGTGGCAACACTAACAATCGGCGATAAGTGGCAATTCCGCGAACGGTGATGCCTGTCACGCTAATTAAACAAAAAGAGCATAGTTTTGTGTTAACATACATTCATATACCACGACTATAAGCCTTTGCGGGGTAGGCAGAGTGTAAAAGGCCGAAAAAAAACGGACATTTACGCCTCTTCTGACAAACATTTCAGTGTAATTCGGAAAATTGTGTATCGCAATATTGACAGGTTGCAAGCCGATCGCCTAAAATTGTAATAGGTACACAACTAACCTTCGAGTCCCTTAGTCGCCTCTTACGACACCCACGGGAAATAAATGAGGTGATGCTATTTTAAGCCAACATCACACGTCAATGTTGCGTGTGGTTCGCCGATATTCAGCGATAAAATTCTTAAGGAACTGCAAATTTATAATTTATCGAAATTAAGAGATTAATCACAAAGTCGATATTTAAAAAAAAATGGGTTATATAGAACTATATGAGGACATTGAACATTTATTAGACGATTATATATGATGATATATTAGATAAATAAAATTATATGTATTGGCAAACGAAAGCACACAGGCACACACACAAACATGTACATTACATACCAACACTGATTAGTACGAGGATATGCACCATACATTTGTTAAAATATTAATTAATTAGTTTATGAGTGGTTTTGTAATAATCAAATATGATTCGATTAAGGACGAGCGGTGTCTCCTAACACAGGCAAATCAGCTTAAAAGGAGACACCAGCAACTGACTAGAAATGTAAATTTTAGTTACAGAAATAAAGTTTTTTTTTGTACCAACCAACCAGCGGTTGGTTTCAGTAATTAATTAAATATAACTACGGTGATACACTCGTAAAAATATATTTCTAGATATCCAACTGAACAACTTTTTTAACATTACCATGTATTACTTACCTTTTGCGACAAACACAAAAAAATCTTTCGATCAACGAAGGCCGTACCTACAGAACATTGCTGTGCATAAAAAAATTCTACCTGACAGATTTAATCTCTGATAAAAAAATGATTTAGTTTGACTCATTTACCTCCAGATTAGTATGTGTACTTTTTAAAGAATCGCCATATTGTAGTTAAGTTTCATTAGAATACGTACTGCCAATCAGAGACGATCCTTTGAAGCATTAGCTAGGTCGGCTGCGTCCAGCTGCGGCCTCATTGGGAACCTCCTGGTTTCAGTTCCTATCGTAAGTACTATGTAATAAGATAGTCGTGCTTGTGCCCAACATCGTCACGTGACTGACGCAGCGGACTTTTGGAAGAGATCTGATGTCAAGTGGAAGACATGTGATCAATGACAACTATAGAAAAAAGGCTGTAAGTGCCGCTTGTTTGACAGAGCGCGGGGCAGTAAGCAACCAATTACAACCTTACTCATGAGTTTATGACATATCTAATAAATAACTGTGGACAACTTCACAACCAAACAGACCCTAGAAATTTCCGAGGCAAGGCCACATTTACTAGAAAAATGCGGCATGAAAAGGGTTTGGCAAAATCCAACTCTCTTAGTTAGCATATCTTAATTCGGTGGAATAAGTTTAATTATTAATTTAGTTTCTTTTCAAAAGTAGCGTTTTCCTTCATATTAAATTAGAGCTAGGTATTTATGCGGATCTTGTACCACAAACTCAAATCCTATTCGCGTTAAACTTTTTGTCGCGATAACATGAACATCATATTGAATGAAAAAGTTTACATAACAAAACATTACCTCCTTTTTTGCTAAACTTAGTATAATGTTATAGCTCCGTTCAAATAAAATAAAAAATGTTATGTGATGTTATTTTGTCCCAATTTTCCGCAACTTTTCCGCAAGACGAGTCCAGTGAAATGATATAAGATATTGTCCATATAAAAGTCATTGCCTTTGTACACTTCAGGGAGAGACCGCATTCATGGGCGGACAATGTGTCCTCTTATGAAAGTACGACATCGCGAAAAACAATTTTTATTTTATTTATGTACCTAAATAAATAAAATAAAAATAAAATATCCTTATTTCAGGTCATAAACCCACAGACTTAATGATACTACATTTAAAATTATGGTATCTTGGATTAGAATGGTTTTAGTTATTTTACTACATGTCTCACTTACTTAAGTTTATAAATATTTTTTATTTTTTTGTTACAATTGAATTTAAATTAAATCACAGCACAACTGCTTGTAGATCAGTCGCAGATTTGTAAATTACTTAAATATGATATCAAGGATTATCAAGTCTCAAGGGCGCGATTGAGTTGGTTGGTTCTAACAACCACACACACCTCTGGTGAGCCCTTGATCCCTTCCAAACAGTCGATGTAGGTTTCAAAGCCCTGGTGCTAAAATCAAAGAGTGTAGTCTTTAAAAAAATCGCGCTGTAATTTTATCAAAAATCTTAATGTCACTTCCCTTAATACTATACTATACCTGCGTGAGTCAGTCGTGATCGCAATGAATAGACTCATTTTATGGCAGAGTAAAATGCGGAACGAGAACGAATGTAGGTTCTAAGTAAGTACTCCCACTATAGATAGAGCTGCAATCCTTTGACAAATTATCAGGGTCGAGTACACTCCGCTGAGTCCAGCTGAGACTGGCCAGATTGGCTACATCTTGGTACGTATTAAATTGTAGTTGCCTAAGTAGTTCAGATACTCGAATTGCCAAAAGGTAATGCTTTAGAGGTTTATTTACAGCGGGAATTTGAACTTACCTAGTACCAACTAAGACAGAATGCGGTATCTATTCCGGAACCATTTTTCTTTTCGGACAATCAGGTGGTTCAGTCTGCAATGTCCAGGTCAGACTACCTAGAAATAAATTCACAAAATATCAACTTTGTAAGTGTCCCACCGAGAATCTAACCCGGAGCCTTTGCGTCGCAGGCCGTCATTTTTTTAGTAGTAATATTTTTTATTACTAATATAATAATATCTTTATAACTAATAATATCTTTATTATGAGTAAAGGAATGACAGCCTGCAACGCAAAGGTTCCGGGTTCGATCCTCAGTTGGACACTCACAAAGTTGTTATTTATCTCTTTGTGAATAATTTTTATTTCCTAAGGGACTTGAGGGTGTGTATTGCAATTTTAGGCGACGGGCTGACAACCTGTCACTATAGCGATACACAGTTATCTGATTGACCCTCAAACTTTTGTCAGACGTGGTGTTAATATCCGTTGAACGGCCGTTAACACTCTGCCTACCCCGTAAGGGATATAGGCGTGATTTATGTATGTATGTATGTATGAATATGTTCCCAGTCTGATCAGGAAATTGCAGGCTGAACCACCTAATTGTCCGAAAATAAAGAAGGAGGGCACGTTAAGCCGTCGGTCTCGGTTGCTGTCTATGATTAACAAGACGACTTATGTTACTCAACCATGTCAGAGGCCTTCTAACGTCAGAATGGCGGGTGTACATATTGTATCAAATAACTTTAATAAAAGAAGTACTTACACTGAATTACAGGTACACTGAATAAACTGCAGGTACCACTAACCTGTAGGAAAATAGCTCAATCCTATATCATGTACACCCGTGGTCCTAACGCACATCAATTATCCACCCTATCCTAAAATTATATATATTTTTTGTTTATTTATAATTTGTATAAATTCGCGACAGTTGCAGTTGTTTACCTACATGTTGCTTGTCCCCGGTCTGGTCAGTGATCTGATTTCTAATTTTATTTTCGATAAAATTCAAACCTGAAACGGTAATAGCTAAAAAGTTACTCCAGTAAATGATCCATGATAGTCAAAGCCGAAACATCAACACGTGCATTATTTAAACTAGTAATAATTTGTCAGGTAACCCTACGATCACCGCGCCTCCTGTTGACAAAACTTTATTACCGAAAATTGGACAATATTGGTCCAAATCGAGTAATATTCTATTCTGTTGCCCACCGCCAGTTGGTCGCGTGGATTCAAAAGAATGGTCTGGTTATGTGACCCCTGAAAAACACAATAGAAACTAGAAAATCTGGTTTTAGGGATTTTGTGCTGGGACGCCACGTCAAACAAATTTTTCGATAGCTTGTTTGATGAATTTTGAATTTATTTAAAAATGGAATGCACAGCAGATACCTTTTTTAGGATCAATATCATTCTAACAAAAATGTATGTATGACTATGACAATATAATTATGTATGTGAAAACTGCGATGAAAACAAGCAGTTTTTTGAAAAAAGTCATTAGTTTTGAAAAGTTAACAACACTGCTACCAGAAAACACCTAGGAAACGCCGCTGTAAAATTATTGTTTAAACTTGTGTGTGGTTTAGAAATGTACTACAAAATCCAAAATATTTAAACGGACGACATCTAGACTAGAAACAATTTAATTCACACAATCTCACAAAGAGAGTAATTAAGAATTTACTCTCCACAGTTATCCTCCACCCCTCATCAAATTCATAAAAAACACTACACATTGTAGTTGTAGAGTCTAGAAATAAAACTGCATAAAATTAGAACCGGCTAAAACAATGCGACATCGGACCTGCATAGGGAACAATGTGACCATTGTTAGCGTCCATTTTAAATGAACAAAATGGCGGCGTTCCAAATTCAAACAACCCGCGCTCAGTTTGAAACAATGCCTCTAATCCTTGAAGGGTTAAATGCATGCTATTGGTCAACTCACCCCCGGACAACTTTTGTTCCAAGTTTGAATGTGTATGTGTGCGTTATCGGTGTTAATGCATGCGTCTGTGTGCGTGTTCAATTGGAAGTTTGGAACAAAGATAGGTGTGAGGTAATGGACTGAAAAATGAAGCTGGCAATTTACGTAGAGTTAGCTTTGGGTTTTGGTACGTTTTTGGATATAGGTATGTATTGAGGTATGTGTAGAATGAAGGCAACATTCTGTCAGTAGGTTATTTAAAACATTTTAATCTTAATTAATTACCTGCGGGAAATATTTTCCTATGATTTTTTTTTTATATGACATTAAGAACTGTTTTGTTGTATTGATTTGTTGAAATTGTTAGAATGCGATCTACTCATGAGTATAAAAAAGGGTTAGTATAAGCTAAAGAGGAGGCCAAGGAGTACTTTAAAACTGAACAACTTGCCCCATGTAACAAGGGTCGAAATCTGAAAAAAGAAATTGGATCTCCCATAAAAAATTAACCAGGTGATCGGCAATTTTGAATGGGAGGGCCAAATTATTTTTAATTTTCCGACCTATGTTCCATGGGAAACATTGTTCAGTTTCATCATTACGTTGAACTCCTTTCGGCTTGTCATACCCTTTTGGTAACTTCCTGTATAAACGCATTTCCAGTAACATAAGTAGGTATGTACAGTACTCGTAGGTAAATAGTTGCCAATGCCCCCGGAGCGGCGGACCTATTTTTCGTTCAGCTTATTATCATAGGTACTCTTAAACCTCTAGGCTCATTTAAAAATCCAGCACCTCATGTATCAATATCACGTTAGGGCTCTAACCTCTAACAAAGAGACTACTAACTTCTCCACACGTCCTCTTGAGGACAATTCATCGAGCCCGTCACCCGTGACAGTCGAATCGCAATCAAAACTTCCTTACCCCTGGCAACACTGACGCCTACAAGGTCTACCTCAGATAGTGGAACTTGAAAGAAATGGTATTATAGATTATACCTTTTTTATTATATTTGTCTGTCGGACAGGCAAAGGTCTTAAAACCATACAGCCTCGTCTTCAGTTAGTACTCGTTTTAAGTCTTCCACTCTTGGGAACGCGATAGTGATGCTCGCATTCCAATGCTCAAAGAACTTTTCACGGGAATATCAAAAATTAATCGAACATTTTCCCTTTATTTCTCACTTCCATCTCATTGTTCTTCACTGCTGGCACATTATTCAGTTACCATACTAACACAATAACGGCGAAAAACTAATAAAAAGAAATAAATAAAAGTTACGTCCGAATACTCTCCTTTTCCGCGCAAAATCGCGATAGATTAAACCTTATTTATTTATTATACTTTATTGCACAGAAAGTACAAAGGGCGGGCCTAATGCCACGCGGCATTCTCTACCGGCCAGCCAAAAAATAAACAGAAAGAGACAAAGCGGGTGCCCATACACAAAAAACTAAATAAAATCGTACGTAGTTCTCACTAAAAGTAGCTACACAATACATATGAAGAAATAAACAAAAATACAAAGCACTTAATAATTTAATATAATAAAACAAAATAACATAAACCTTCATAAAATAAATACATGCTTACATAAATAAATAAGATAAACCTTCACGTCATGGAGTAAGTACTCTTTGAAATCTCTGAAAAAGGAAAAACAAATTACAGTTAAGAAAATATTTGTTGTTTAATCGCACTTGGCTCTCGCTTAAACAAATCAAATGCACAAATCACAAAATTGAAAATAGGTACACAAAATAGAGTACATAAATCAAATATTGAAGTGCAATACCTACGGCATGTAATTAACGCGGCGACTACTAAATCAGATTCAAGGTTGAAAAAATAGTTAAAGTGGATAGTAAATATAATAGGTTGGCAGCGACAGTGGAGTACAGTATTAAGTAAAAAGTAGCAGCGTTAAAATCTATATCAAGCTTTAGTTTAATAGAAACTGGCATCGAGTTTTTCTTTTGTCTACTGAATTTATGGATAAGCGAAAAATTGCCAGCAGCTAAAAATTTGGAAAAAGGCATTAATAAGTTGTAAATTAGAGATTAAATTTAAATTGATTTGAGGTAATAATTAATTTAATTGAGATCTTATTAACTTATAATAGGCGACATTTTAGGAGCTGCAAATAAAACAAAAAATGGCATACAATTAAATATTGTGTTAAATATAAAAATTGCATACTTTTTAGACATTGTGATTGTGTTTCTTTTATGTTTCACTTAAATTGAAATAATTTGATTGTGTTTATATTGTTCTATTTCTTGACTTTTTTTATTTCTTATAATGGTTAAAAATAAAAGGCACAAATATAATCAAAAATGTTTTTATTTATCAATTAAAATAATTGTTAAGGTATTTCAATAAGTACCTTAATACTTATTGAATAATAAGGGCTGGCCTTGATTTGGTGGGGCGTCCGCGTTTTCTTTTTTGCCCTATTGGGATAATTTTCGCCTCTAAAGGCGGAGTGGTCTCCACGTGTTCGTATGCACCCATTACCGGTGAATTGCACAAACAAGCAACAGCTAGTCCCGTGACGTTCACTCGCCGCTTGCCATTGGCTGATAGCGCGTTTTGTCCCTTGCGCCGCCATTTTCATAATATTATGATTTCCAAAACTAAAAAAATTATTCCTTAATATTTATTTAAAGTATCCGTTTTAATATTTACAGCTGCTCGTAAATAAGAGCCAGAAAGTGTTCTTTTAGATGGAAGCCTACAATAGCCTTAATATTTTATTTGTTATCGCACTAATAATGTTATTCGCCAACCCATGATTTTTGATACCCCGCCTATAATTTCAATTACCTATTTAAATATAATACTACCTTGAAGTCGCATCCGTCATTTAGCTTTTTATGATGCCCTCCATTTCAATTTCAAATCAAATATAATTTAAAGCCAAATTATAAAATCACTGCCCAGTTATATTTTTTAGACGCTAATAGGTGGTACCCCGTTAATTTGCTAGTCGCCTTGTTAAAAATATGCGAATACCTACTTGCTAAACTATGATCTACGCCACCGTCAGCCAGTGGCTAAATAAGCAGTGTAGAGATTGCCAAGTTTTACAATACATACGTAACTTAGCCATGCAACAGTTGAGGGCCATCAATATAGTTCAAATGATATCAGTTTAAACCGTGTTTTATAATTAGTAGGCATTCGATTGCATTTCTATTTCTTACTTTTCTGTGGGCTCCACTTTTCTCCAAAGACTATTATTTGAATGTCTTTCGCTCTGAGAAGGGTCGGTGGTGGCGGTACGCGGTACGCGGTACGGTAGGGAGTGTGCGTCCCTGATAATGTAATTAAAGCAACACCTTTATTCGGGCTTTCACATTTCGCGGCCAAATTCTAGTCTGGTGCGTGTGTAAGTAGGTAGGTAGGCATGTGGGCGTTTTGTGTTTTTTAAGTGTGGGTTTAATTTGATTTCCTTTGAACGAAATAGTTCAGATTGCTGGCAAGTTCTGTAACGGCCTTTAATTATTGGTAGACAAATAAATTATTATGGTCCGATCACTAAACATCACATTAAATCACGTTTTGTCATAATAATTTTGGCGTATTTATCTAGCTTATGTCATCCTGATAAATCCAAAGCGACCTAAGTATTTAATAATTTTTTGATATAACTAGGTATGTCCCTCGATAATATAACATTTTGGTTCTTTACAGCAAGAACCTTCATCAATGATAACAAATATACTATCTACTACCCAATCATTAACATTTAAAACTTTCAACTTTAAAAAATCACAAGAAGCAAACACTAATGTTATATTATAATTATTACTACCCCCGCATCTTTATAAAGGGAGCATTAAAGTCCGCAAAATTTGAAAATGAAACGGGCAGAGATTTTCGGCGAAATTTTCGGGGTAACATTATACCCGTACATTAGGGCTAAGTGATAGCGTCACATTTGTTGGATTAATTCATCATCTGAATTGCCGTGGCCAGACTGATGGGCCGGAACGCCTGACCCCCCCAAGCAACGGGTGGGGCAGATCTCCCTGCCCCCCCTGCCACTTTTCTCGCTGTCTGCGTAACGTGTGGAGTGATTCGCTTTTGTTATTTAATTATTATGCGTGTGGTTGAGGGCTTATGTTTTTACTTCATTTTTTATTCTTAATTTTGAAGCTCACGGTAAAGCCCTGCTTCGTTAAGTACTGCAAATTGTTATTTGAATTAATTACGATGGTCGTGCATCATTCAATCAATCGGATAGATAATATTTAATAAAAAAACAAAATGTTAGGTTTGTCTGGTCCTACAAATAGCACTCAAAGTATTTATAGTAATGATTTTCAAAATACTTATTTAACAAAAACAATCCAACAAAAGTCAACGTAGGTACTTTTATTTCATTTATATCTATGATACAAAATTTGCTGCGTAAAATTTAGCTGTTGTCATAGGAAAATTGAGATACTAAAGAGATACATAAACTGCACAAAATCTGTATTCACCAGTTGAATCTTTTAAATAAGCTATACAGATACCAGTTTAACCATAACCTAGTTTTTAAACAACCGAAATCTCGACAATTAAACTGGGAACACAAGAAGCCGCTTAAAGCGCTATACGTACGGCTCAGCCGTCGCGCTGCGCCCATTGCCCTTTGCCCCCCGAATTAGCGCCCCCCTGGGGGGTGGTGCCCCCCCCAACAGGACACTGCGAGTGTAAGGATAAATGGGAGGGCTGGCTCTTCTGGTTAAGTGTAGATTTTCCGAATGCGGTGTTGATGATGGCCGCCTAATGTTTGCACGTAGATATCGATAGTTGGTTTACGTGACTTACTTGTTTATGAGTTGGTAGAGAGGTCGACAGATCACATACGCAGTCCTCCGTGAAGAACCTTAACCAGCCGAAACGTAGAGGGCTAAACTCTATACCAAATCATAAACAAGTAAGTCGTGTAAACCTACATCATGAGCGATACTTATTGTTCGTTAAAATAATAAAATATCGATAGTTTTAAATACACTTTTGTTTTTATTTACAAATGTATAAGTAGTTATGCGGAAATTCCACCGACAAGAGCAATACTCTTAAATATAAGAAGAAAATAAACTAGTATTCCCAATCAAGAAGGTTGCCTTCAAAAGGTACTATATTATCTACTTATATTATTATTTTTATGTCTTCTTACTTTTCACACTGTTTTTAAAGTAATTTTTATCATTGACGATATCAGCCTAGTTGCTATAAATTAATTGCATTTATTTTTTAACAAAAACTTGTGCCATAGGAGAGGCAAAATTCCATTATTGTTTTGTAAGCAGGTTGGTTTTGATGTTTTAAATTTTACAAGTTACCGATACTTGAAACAGAATGGTTGTGATAATAAGCAACAACTTTCCGTAAAAACACATGTAGATCGTGAGCTAAGAAACTGTTGCCAACTTTCTATCATCATGTGGTCAATTTCAGTATAGCTACGCAGTCCATTTTAATCCTCAAGTATATCGAGCATCTTTTTTGATCATACTCAATGCTTGCGATTTATCGATAATTCGCACACCCATCACTAGCCCGGCAATTTCCCAAGACCGTTGGACAGCGGGTTGTAAATACTCGTGTAGGTAAAATTGTCCACATTCCCTCCCTAGGAGCTTTTGTGTTATGTACTTCTTTGTTATTTACCCCACCTTGCTTTGTGTGGGTGGGGTTCCACTCATTTACGTGTAGTGTGGGATGATGTATGAGGGTTCGAAAGAAAGTGCGTTTTTAGAAAATATGAGGTGGATATGTTTTTGTCTGGCATCTGAGCGGATTGTTCTAAACCCTTGGTGTCCATTAGGAATAACACTGAAAGGAAAAATAGTAAGTATTGTAAGAAATAAAAAAGGTTTATTATTGTTACTTACTTAAAAACTTCTTGACTAGATCTAAATATGAAACAATATCTTGTACCATTATTGCACAAGTAGGAACCTACTTCAATAGCTATGGTCATTGAAGTAATGTCTACAAAATAAAATTTAAACTGTAGTAAGTAATGGGAAATTAAACATTCTTAAATAAAGCTATGTTTTGTAATTGAGAAATTAGGTACTAACAAATAATTCCATAGCAGTGTCTACATCGATGCTATGATTATTTGTTATAATAAATATACATACAAACATACATATATCACACCTATATCCCTTGCTAAGTAGGCAGAGCGTACACGGCCTTTAAAACGGACATTTACGCCACGTCTGACAAGCATTTGGGGGTTATTTAGAAAAATGTGTATCACGATAGTATCAGCTCATTGCCTAAAATTGCAATCGTTTGTAACACTTCTTTATGATAATTTGTAAGATTACTTACTTTCCTTAGGTAGGTAGGTCTCTTAAATAGTTAAAGGACCTCTGTACACCGCAATTTACAACGAAATGTCTCCCTTACACCTTCTACTTTCGCCTGGATAATCTTATTTTAGGTTACAGCCGCGGAGTTTTAGTCCCAACGTATTTGGCATAAGATTGCAAATTGCAGGATACAACAGGAGTTAAAATGTATTACCTTTTATTGTGATCCTCAACACGGATTAAGAGTGAGCGCGGTTTTGAATTTTGATTCGGATTGAAGCTCCTGGCGCGACCATTCTAATTAGATCTCTCGCAGGTTATTTGCTACTCCCTTTTAAACAGGCGCTACGTTTCACATTAATATTCTGGATCATTGCGTTTAAACTACGCGATGAATTAAGTCTCTATCAACAAAATGTGCAATGTAAAAAATGCTTAAAATGTTTCAAAGCGTGAATACTGGGCAACTTTCTCTTTGAAACTCGAATCGCTATCACATCCATCCCCAAAATTACTGATCGCATACAAAATTTGTATGAGATGTCAAATTTTATTTTGAGGAAGTTGTTCAGTTTTATAGCAAGAACTATCTATTAATCGTTATTTAATAACACATTATGAGTGATATTTACAATAACTACTAACCAAATTAAAGCTGGATTTAAAATATTTAATTAACATCCTCTTTTTTCTATTTTTTTTCTAGCTGTTGATCTAATTTGTTTATAGAAGGGTGAACAGGTAGAAAGCTCCACTAAGACTGGAGTTTTCCTCCTAGCACACCTATTTCGTCTATTGCTTTGATTACATTCTGGGGAACGGTCTTTAATGGCGGTTTTGAATGTAGGAGGCGTGGTCGCTTGTTTAGAGACTTAAGCTGCATTGTTATTGAGATGTGCTCTGTGAAATGATTCTCAATGAGGATCTGAGTTTTGTTTAGTTTTCTGCTGAGATTAGACTTTAAAATTACGTTAACAGCCACAACAGTCCTCTGCTGGACTATTGAGGGGTATTGCCATACTCACCGCGCTTGGCAGGCGGATTGGTGAGCGCAGTGCAATGTGTTGCATTCACAGGTAACGCTGCTGCCTATTTCCTGGATGATTATCTCTTAGAGGCTTTTTACGACACCCACGATAAGATTGGGGTGATGCTATTCTAAGCTGGCACCACACGGCACAAGGAGCCTTCATAGTATCCTTGTGAAAAAGTAGACTCAATAAAATTAACGAGATAATTAACTTGGACATTGGTGACAGCTAAAATAGATTTGACCAATGTTGATAAAAATGTAAGTAGTAATTAAATATCAAAGGTGATTTTAATGTACTACGTAGGTACAGTCAAGATCAGGCTGGCTTAGACAGTATGAACTTTGCACCGTTCTTATACCGCACGCATAAGACTTACATTGGCAGTTTTTAGTGTCTAACCGTACATAAGCTTGACTGGTCAACCTACTACATGTCTACAAATGAAATACTTATATTTTTGTGTCCTTTCAAAATTCCTACCCGCGCTTGATAATTTTGCAAGTGTTTTTTTTTTATTGCCTTACATGGGAAGTGTTTTAAAAATTTGTCATTCAACCTACTTATTTACTTTGTGTGATAAACAACATACGTATCTTTAGTGCACACACTGAAAGTTGGTACATTCTACACAGTCACGGTATTTTAAAAACAAAAAACTTGCACTAATAGAATAAGTTTATCATGAGTACATTCTAATCACATTTTCTATGACTATTTCTTTACTTAGCACAACATAAAAATACTTAAAGCTCTCTCTCTATTGCAACTGTAATCAATCTTCACGAAACTTACAATACTCTAGTAATAGTAATACTATGTGAAATATAAAGCCCACGCGTGGCCAGTTATTAGGGCGTTTTAACCCTTCCCTACCCTTCGATGACCCTTACCCATAACCCGTTTCCATGTTTCAGTTAAAATAACCCTTGCTAGGGTAAAGGAGGGTAAAAATGATGTTTTCTAGCAATAAATTTCGTTATTTATAGAGAAACATGTGTCGTCGACTGTTAGTTTTATTGTCAATGTTGATGTGTCGATATTTTATTAGTTTTGAGTGATGATTGCTTGTTGTGATATTTGGAGGGTCAGAGATGGAGTTATGTTTTTACTGATATCTAATAGCTTGCTTAACATGTGTTTTAAATACAGTTTTGTTTCCGTTTCTTATCCAATATTGTGTGGATTTGGAATATTGAAATTCACAATTTCCTTTCGTCTGACAGACGCATGCGTTACGACAAGTGGGTGAACCGCTCCATGAGTGCGGTTTTCAGTACAGTTTGTATGTGTTTTAATTACCTATACTTAGCTGAGCAGCAGTACAATATATTCTGGTACATATATATGAAAATTAAATGAAAATGAAATAACTTTATTCAATGTAGGATAGCATTATCACTTATTGACGTCATGATCGGTTATTGTAAAAAAAAGAAATTTGTATAACGCAATTTTCTTTTTTTTATAACAATTTTGTATTGTCCTAATAGAAAACCGGCTCGGGCGGTTATATGTAGTACCATTATTATCAATCACTTATCAACAATTTTGTTCGCTTTAGAAAACAAATGTGTAGATTTGATCTGGAGTATGGTTCCGTTCGTCGAAGAGCACGTTAAGCCGTCGGTCCCGGTTGCTGTCTATGATTACTTATATGGCGGTTGTTACACAAGCATATCAGAGGCCTACTAGTTGTAGTAGGCGGTTGCAAAACTCTGACACCAGGGCCGTTAGATGTCTAAATATATTTGACGTTACGCTTACTCCATCTGTAGAGTCTGTGCAGAAAGAAAACATGCGTGCGCAAAACGTGAACCATCGGCAACCTACCCTTGACCTTTCTCACTCCTTCTTCATCTTCTTTTTGTGTGAAAGTAGACCAACGACCCCATGAACCCTGGTGTGTATCTGTTTACTTACCTATAGCTGATCTGCAGTACAATGTATTTAAACATAAATATGCAGTTATGTATTATCATAAAAAATACATTGTGTACGCTTTAGAAAACAAATGTCATAAAATTTAATGTACCTGTTAAAAATACGGCTCCTTGTAGGTACAGTACAATACATTGGTTCATTTGCACTCACAGTGCTATATTAAGTATGTTTATAGAAACGGCTATTTACTTCATTGAGCTAAAATGTAGATATGTATCTACCAATGATAACTCAATGACTTACTAACTTACTTGTAGTTACGGCATATGGAAATATTTCACACATTATGTATTAATTAGCATAATAATTTACCTAGGTATGGTACCTCTGAACAAAATATACTATGCCAAAAAATTCAATAAAATTGGCAAGGGTATTTTTCTAACATGAATGTCACTTTTCAATTTATGAATGTAAACTAGGAACCAGTTTTTCTTGATTCACCCTTCGGTGTGCAGAAAGTGTGCAAAAAAAATGCATTGTTGAAAATGGCAGATGGTCAAAAATGCATTATCAAATTTTGTAACGGCCATATTACTTACTTGATTGAGTAATAAAAATAAAACTTGAAAATGTGAATTCAAAAATGAAAACATGAACCGCCCGTTGGTTAGTTCAATTATAAAAAGTAATTAAAGTTTTCAATAAAATAAATTAAAATAAAAAAATCGCGACACGTATTTTAATGGCAAAATTTTTCAATTTAATTACTAAAACGATAAAAAATATGAAAACAGGTATAAGTAGGTAGATACCTCGTCTAACTCTATTCATTGGGCTAAATTCAGCTAAGTCCGGGTTAGATATTAAACAAAATGACAAGCACGCCCTGCCGCTCGATAGTTATATAGGTACTATTAGGTTGGAAGGAATGTTCAATTTTGCCAAAGTTATTGGACCATAGATTGACTTGACTTGTTTTCACATCATAATTTTATCAATATCGGGTAAAATTTGTTAACTACTAATTAGGTGGACACATTAAATAGGAAAACCAGCCTATTCAACTAACTTCCACAGCTATAACTGTTTCTTTTGTAATGTTATATACTTATGAATGGTCCAGCCATCCGTTAACAATAATTACCTTTAATGAAAACTACACAGTCACAGAACAACAATAATATCCTATCACGAAAAATAAACATCATTCCAAATTCAAATATTCTACCGTCCACTTCACCATAACTTCACATTCCCTGCTACACTACACACATACGCGTGTGCGGCCAGTGTCCGGTCAATGGGCGGGGCGATGACGGCTGCCCATTGGTCAGTCCAATGTGACGTCACAATGCGTGATGACGTAAGCAGATGCGTGCGGATCTAAGTGGAAAGTTTTTTGTGAGAGACTATTGGGTGTAAGTGGATTGATATCTTATTTGGATTGTTGAAAAACTTTTCTAGTTGGAGTAAAAAATTGTTTATTCAAAAAATATCTACATACTAATAAATTACTTTCTAGGCCTAAATTAAAATTATGAAGTAACTATTTCAATGACTATGTAAGATTATTTTTTTAAACTTGCAATAGTCAACCGCGTGCAGGATTTGAACCTGCAAAACTTACCCAGTAGATGGAGCCGTGCTACGCGTTATTGGCATCAAGATACACTTACAAAATTCGCGGGCTAGGGATGAACCGCGGTAGCTCAGGTGAATAGGCGCGCCACTAGTGATGGCGAAAGTCGCAGGTTCAAATCCTGCCCGCGGTCGAAAATTTTGTAAGTTGACTAAAAAAATAAAAAATAATTTTTATTTAGGCCTAGTAAGTAAATATTTCATTTTTTTTAAATTAGAACAGTACTCTTATTGGTTAATTCTAACCAAAGTCATGAAATAGATACGTATTCTGTGATTCAAACTCTACGAGAGAACAAGCTCCTGCTTGTTGCAATAATTTAAAAGTAGATGGCGCTTTTAGCCTTATATTGAGTAAGTACGGAGAGTTTCGGTCTTGTTTTAAAATATTTACCCTATGAAAATAAAATGTTGTTTATTAAAACTATAATTAAAAGGCGTCGTTTATAAAAGAAACGCGCAGTTAAAAATTTCACACACTTCAGGTGCTAGTAACTTTATGATTTTGCACAATAAAAGATAATTAATAAATAGGTTATTATCATGCTTAATATTCCGGACGCAAGCTGCAATTAGTTTCATCACGGAATTTCAGGTTGTACGAACTATGAATATGACATCAAGAAATTCAGCGCTAGTTGATATGCAACATACATTATCTTTCTTTCTTTTTCCTTTGGGACACCGAACAACAACAACAACAACAACATACATTATAATTAACAGCCACAACTCCACCACACTCTACTGCTGGACATGCGCTTCCCCCAATTGGGGGGTGTTGCCATACTCACCATGCTTGGCAAGCCGATTGGCAAGCGCAGGGAACGCTACTGCCCATTCCCTAATACATTTGTATTGCCCATCCCCAACACAAATATAACCTCTTAAAAATCATACCTCCGTGGTGCATCATCATCATCATTGGCCTCACACGTCTGTGACAGACGAATTAATCTGTGTCTGAGGCAAGACTTTTCATGACTGTATAAGCCGATACGGGAGCGGCATAATTTTCCGCACGCTCTACAAGTGAAGGTGGAATTTGAAACTGACACATGCATGTTTAGATGACGTTTTTGCCTTTTGTTAGCGAGACCAGAAAACCAGGCATTATCGTGTGTTTTACGCCCATCAAACACACGCTTACGCCATAATGCAACATAAACATAAATGGTGCATAATGTAACTTTTATTACTGCAATGCGACTTGGACAGCGTTAGGAAACTCCGCTAATAAGATTTTACACCCTCTTATTATTTCATGTCTTACTGGAATAACAAGAAGGAAACCACGCGCTTTATATTGTAGAGCTACCTAATTTAAAATTGTAACTTATTTAGGATCAAAACATTTCTCCTCTTCCAGAATATAAAAATTATCAAGTATAGTATTTTAGTTTATTCCTTATGTATTGTATACCTTTAGTGCGAACTTTAAGTATTTCTTTTTTTTTTGTATTATGTTATGTACCCGCTTTTACTCTCTCTGTTTATCTTTTGGTTGGCCGGTAGAGAATGCCACGTGGCATTAGGCCCGCCCTTTGTACTTTCTGTGCAATAAAGTTTAATAAAATAAAATATAACCCCTAACATTATGGCGGTTCACTCACTTAACGTCCGTCGTTCCGTTTTTTAACGCAACGTAAGGCATGCGTCTGTCTGACAAAAGCAACTAGCCAATACCGATCTTATTCCCATACAAATACGGCTACGGTGGATTTACGGTGCGTTTACGGAGGCGTCTGTCGAGTCGACACACGCATCCGTTACGCACCGTAAAACCCACCGTAGCTGTATTTGTATGGGATCGGAATTCACAATTCCAATTCGCCTGACAAACGCAAGTTAGGACTGAAACTGCTATGCACGTTACGTTGCGTTAAAAAAAGGAACGACATGACGACAAGTGAGTGAAACGCCTCTCCCTAACTTATATTTTTCACTCAAATAAATAGGTTATTAAAAAACAGAACAAACACAAAACGACAAACTGAAAATGAAGTTAGTATAATAACAATAACGGAGTTGGTGTCCTGTTTCCATTATTAAAGGCGACTGGTCAACCCCGAGAGAGCACGATAAAACGAAAGTTCGGGAACCGTACTCGGGGAAACTTTCTTACGGACTTTGGCACTTCCAGGGAAGTGGACGGTAATTTTGGATTGTTATTTCGGTTGTACATTTGAGAAATACATACATACAAACGAATATCACGCCTATGTCCCTGGCGGCGTAAGCGTAAACCGTAACAAGCATTTAAAGAAATTGAAAACACGACTGCTTTCTGAGATAAAGTCTAGCCCATAGGCTGATAGTCATAACACTCGGGATAATGTAAGGATTCTTCCGATACTAATTCCATTCGAATCTGTTCAGTAGTTAACGAGTTACAGTCCTTTATAGAATCGCACTTAAACATACACACATACATGCATGACCTATAAAAACATTACACTCCTTTTTTGGTAGGGCAGTCGTGTAAAAAGAAAATTTGCGCCACGGCTGACAAACATTTGCGGGCGGTCATTAAGAAAATTGTGTATCGCCATAGTGAGAGATGTCATTCTATCGCCTAAAATTGCAATGCACATGTAGCCCTCGAGTCTTTTAGTCGCCTCTAATGACATCCACGGGAAAGAAATGGGCCAATGCCATTCTAAGCCGGCATCACACGGCAAATTCAAAGCCGGCATCGCACGGCTAATACAGTATACCTCTAGTATAAATATTTGGCTATTTGCACATAGCAGAAGTTAACACAGAATATAAAATATATGCGGACAATATTTTAAGACAACCAAGCTAAATTAAGGTCGGTATCAACTCATTACTATGTCTTGTTATAAAGAAACAAGTCAACTGAAGATTATTTAAGTTATTCATTTTCACGGACTGAATCACCTTATCGAATATTTAAAAAAAAAAACAAGGAAAGACTTAGTTTGTTATTGATTTCTTGTAACAATTCATGTTAAGTTTTATTTTCTTCAACATACCTCCCAGATTAGCAAGAAGTAAGGTGAAAATAAAAGATCAAGGCAAGTGTAGCCGTCAACGACCTCGACAGTGCCGCCACTTCACAAAAAGAAAAATTACTCTTTATACAAACAATCTATCAGAATGAAAATTAGAACCTGCAAACTCAATGAAATATTAACTGTAATTAAAGTTATACAAAAAAGTGCCTAAAAACGGCCACTTTTGATTTTTCATAACTTTAATGCGAATTTAAGCGAATATTTTCTTGAGTTTGCAGGTTCTTATTTTACTTAAGGATAATACTAAAACTTGGGCAACGGACGTCCAGATAGATTGTTTGTATAAAGAGAATATTTTTTATGTGAAGTGGCGCCACTATTGAAGTCGTTCACGAGTACACTCGCCTTATGTTATTGATAAATTAGGCTAGTTACGTTTTCACTGCCACTAACGTCATCTAAACTATCAATCGAATAGGCAGAAACAGGCGCCATCTAATGTTACTCGTACGTTTTTCTTAGATTCTGAGCACCTATAGATCACATTATTGATTTTCTTATGAGATATTTTTGGTAAGGTACGAATGCTCCCCTTAAATATTTTTTTAATATTAATTGAGTCAGGCAAGGAACTTACATATAGGACTTATCTAGAACTTTCCCATTAAAATCAATAGGTAGCCAGCCATAAATACATAGGATGCAGGTATTGACGGATAGAAATATTTAAGAAACTCGGGTGCTAAGAATCAATTTTTGAAATTAGATGAGTAAAGTGAAAATTTACTACAGCGACAACTATGATTTGTAGCGAGTGTAGCCATGAACAGCCTCGACAGTGGCGCCACTTCACAGAAAAAGATTTCTCTTATACGAACAATCTATCAGAATATCCATTGCATAAGTTTTTAGTATTATTCTTAAGTAAAATTAGAACCTGCAAACACAATGAAATATTCGCTGTTATTATAGTTATGGCAAAAAGTGCCTAAAACGGCTCTTTTTGGTATTAATTGCCATAACTTTAATTACAGCGAATATTCCATTGAGTTTGCAGGTTCTAATTTTACTTTACGATAATACTAACAACTTGGGCAATGGACGATAAAGAGTTCTTTTTTTATGAATTGGCGCCTCTGTCGAGGCCGTTCACGAGTAGACTAAACATTTTGAAGATGTATACTAGCCAGTATAACATAATGCCTCCGAAATATTTACTAAACTATGATAAATAACATGTAATAAAAGTGATTGATCAGATTAGAGCAAAATGAACCATAATAGTATCTTGAGCCTATTAGAAATGAAATAGAATAAAAAATTCTAATTGAGCCATAATACTAAAAAAGAAACATATCATCCCATCACAGGTTTAAATTAAACTTACATTTACTTAACACATTAAACTTATTCCCGTGTTGCCGTGTGATGCCGGCTTAGAATAGTATCACCCCATTTCTTTTCCGTGGGAGTCGTAAGAGGCAACTATGGGACTTTTGCAATTTTAGGCGATGGGCTGACAACCTGTCACTATGGCGATACACAATTTTCCGAAGGACCCTCAAATATAATGTCAAACGTGGCGTAGGTAAATGTTCGTTTTTGCGGCCGTTTACGCTCTGCCCACCCCGCAAGGGATAATAGGCGTGATATGTGTGTGTGTGTTTAACTTATTACCGGAATTTAAAATCTTGTTTCTAATAAGAAAACAAGCAATGTTACCAACCACACGATTTATTTCTTGTAACTCTAAGTTCCGCTACTCGGCAAGAGATGGCGCCACCATACTACATCTTTGAATCACCCTCTCCGCCAGACAGGCCGGCGCGACGGCCGAGGGGGTAGCGGGGTTGGCTACTACTCTCTCTACATTGATACAAGAAAACTCTCTGTGCAAATGTACTTACGTGTGCGTTGTATGCGTAATCTATAACAGCTTGTTTTTATTTCGCTCATTTTCGTTGCGTAGAGCTTTCAGTTAAATATCTACTTAGTTAAAAAAACATATTTATTTACCAAAAGTTATAATTTTAATATTTAGGCGCTTCTAAGGCTGGTAGGTTTTTGAATCTGTTTATCTTTTCATTCATACTTCTGAAATAGTGCGATTTCGGCGTCATGTCAAATATCTGGAGGTTTTCATGGTATCTATGTTCTTCACGAGTGGGATTCGAACCCACAAAACTAGACGTACTCATCATCAATCGTCGTGCTGATGCTTTTATCATTGTTTTAAAAAGAATTTGCTTTATTTTGTTATATGATTTTTAATGTGTCGTTTGATTGCTTGAAGAGAATAATATTTTCATCTTTTTAAGAAACCTTGCGATTGAACCAAAAACGTATTGACGATTTAGTAAGAGTAGCAAGGAGGTAAATGAAAAACAGCAACTTGATTAACAAATCGTGGATATTTATTGAAATAAAATAATAAAAATGAAAAATAATAAAAACAGTTTATCTTTCACATAGTTACACAATAAAATTTGTCTTAGTTTTTTTGTATTCAATTTTGTCTCCTGTCGTCATCCTATGAAAAGAAAAATGCTGTGTACTTATTTTAGTAAGTAAATTAAATTTTTAGAAAAAATCAGAATAAGGTAAAATGGTTTGAAATCTCCAAGTACCTACATCTATTATCATACATACATACATACATATAATCACGCCTCTTTCCCATAGGGGTAGGCAGAGACTACATCTTTCCACTTGCTACGATCCTGACACACCTCTTTCGCTTCTTCAACATGCATCAATCTTTTCATACATGCTCGTCGGTTTAGGGTACTCTTGACCTGACCTTTCTCTAGAACGTCCCCGATCTGATCCAAGTACGTGCGTCTTGGTCTTCCCCTTCCAACGTTCCCATCCACACTCGCCATATACACCTGTTTCGTTAATCTTCTTTCATTCATTCTCTCAATGTGACCAAACCATCTCAGCATTCCTTTTTCTATACCAGTCACTACGTCTTCTTTTATACCGCAACGTTCTCTAATCACGCTATTCCTTATCCTGTCACTCAATTTCACTCCTATCATACTTCTTAGCGCTCTCATTTCTACCGCATTTATTCTACTTTCATGCTTTTTCTGCCATACCCAGCTTTCACTCCCATACATAAGTGTTGGAACTAACACTCCTCTATGCACAGCCAGACGTGCCTTATTAGACACTGTCTGGCTGTTCATAAAGGTATGCAACGCTCCATTCACCATGTTGCCGGCATTTACCCTCCTTTCAATATCACTTTCACACTTTCCATCTGATGTAAACTTCGATCCCAAATATACAAACTCTTTCACTTGCTCCACCCTCTCTTCTTCTATCATAATGTTACACTCCGTCATACCTTCTTCTTTTTCAAAAACCATTGATTTCGTCTTACATACATTCACTTTCAAATTCTGTTTTTTTCTAAAATAAAATACTGATACACTCTATTAGGCAGTACTGGCCAGATTAAGTCCTAATAATATAATAAATAAAACAAAAAGTAAGTCTAAACACTTTGTCAAATGTTTACATGTACTTTTTGAATACGAACATAAATAAGCTAGCTTTAAAATAAATACTCTTTTTAAGGCCCGGTCCATACAAGATAGATGAAGATGTGCAATAAAATTAATACTCCTACTTATGTTATTAAGTTTACTGGTTGAAAATACTCGTACAGGTAAAATTGACGATAAAATAAAATAAAACTGGTTAGACTGGCATTAGTAAGCGATGGACTGCCGGCAGCGATTTTAAAGTTTTCTCAAGTCTACATCGTATGGAGAGGCCTTAAATATTCTTTGTACCTTAATCAAAATGGAGGAGATCGAGATTGGAGACAAAATGTTTCTCTATCATAATTTACTTATAATTATCTAATATAAATTCTATTATAATTTACATTAAGTACGTATACTGAAAGATTTCACGTTTGGACTAATAAGGTACGAGTGAAAAGGTATTTCACAAAACGGGATCACGAGCGAAAATCCATTCAAAAACAAAACTGGAATTATTTCAGTCTTAAAAAAGTAACTAGCTTTTGGAAACAAAAGCTGTAATGACAATAATTCACAAGATAGTTTTTAAACACTAATTAAATATAGAAATACTTCGATAGATTAACACCTACCCTTAAGTTGATTCCAATTTTGCTTTCTACAATGCTTAAGTTATCGATTACAGGAAACTCACCGTTTTCAAATTTTGTAATTTAATTTATTATAACTTTCGAAACATTGTGTCATATAAATATGAACATCAATAGGTAGGTACTCGATTTACACATTACACTTACATCAAACTATATACACAAGTAAGTAATTAGCTAGGATAGGAAACATTTGCTTATTATTGTACAGAATACCCTATATATTACGAAACAGCTTAACCTAAACACATACTACGACGGAACTATGAAGATCCTAGGAAAATACTGGAATATCTGTTTTAATTGACACTATACAGCTTAATATATAACTAGTACATTAAATCAACGTAGCTAACTTTGGCATTGGTTTCCACATTTTTCTACAAATAAAAACATGTCAAAACAAGATCGAAAGAATGTAACGTAAAGGCAAAGGTAAAGGCTGAACAGCCTCAAAATATCAAACAAAATTCTCCCAAAAGTAACATCAACAAAGAAACGGGATATATGATCAACACTGATTCGTACACGATAGATATGCCACTTAAGCTTAATTAATTTACTTAATGCCCTTGGGTGCGACGTTTGGGGCTTTATATTGCATTAATCCAATCCTTAAGACTAGAAATTGATCATTGACCTGACCTGAAGTAGCTCTGCGCAAATCATCTCTTGCCCGCGGTAATCGTACGGATGCAACGAAACATGTAATTGCTGGGAGTTAGGCCTTAGAAGATTTGGCTAGGCGGCGCGGGCGGCGGCAGGCGCAGGCCACCCCACGGGTAGAGTCACGACGCCTCGTCACGGCACGCGTTGGAGTCGTCGGAGAGCGCCAGAGGAGCACCGTTACTTTGATTCACAACACACTTACGCATGTGCTTCTCCAGCGTTGACGGCACCGAAAACGGCATTTCGCAGAATCGGCAGCGGTACACGTCCTTTCCCAGTCGGCCGTGGGTTTTCATATGCCGGGTTAGCTTAGAGCTCTGCGCGCACGCGTACGAACATAGCTCACATTTGTACGGTTTCTCTCCGGTATGCGAACGGCGATGCACTGTCAGGTTTGAGCAGTTTTTGAATACTTTCCCACAGAATTCACAAGTGTCATTTCTGCGCCCTTCTTTTGATTTCAAAAGAGGGTTTTGTAGTAATCCATTGGTTGAATTCTTTAACCCATCGAAAATATTCTCAGGTGGTCTTTGAGCATGTAATGTGGGTAGCCACCAGCCTTCACCTCGTTCCATGTCTAACTTCATACGCTTAGATGCCTCAAAAGGGTTTTCAAAAGGGTTGAATAGAGGATGTGGCTGGGGTGGCATTTTAGCAAACTCTTCTTTCAAACGCAATGCTGCTGTAGGAGGCATACCGTTAGGTTTGTCACCAGGGAGGCTGTTATTATTATCACGATCTTTTGCTAGTTGCCAGTTCAGTGATTTCCCTGATTCCTGAAGAGCTTGTTTAAAAGCTTCGCTGTATTGAGCAATATTTGACAACCCAAATTTATCCATGAGCTCACCTACTACAGATGCTGAAGGAGTATGTGCTGGCATTGCAGAAGCTTGCTTTCGAGGAGGGGCTGAAGGTGCACTGCTGTTTGAGACAGTCAAATCTTCAGCTTCTTCAAGATCTTCTCCCTCATCATTATCTTCTTCTTCTTCACCATCAAGTTCTTCATCCTCTAGTTCATCGTCAGTATCATCGTCACCACTGTCACCACCAGAGTCACCCTCTTCTGTGTTGGCATCAGCTGGTCGGTGGACTTTCATGTGCCGTTTTAGTTTTGAAGCTTTTTCGAATGCTTCATCGCATTCGGTGCACTTGTAAGGTTTTTCACCAGTATGAGATCTGCGATGCACAATCAGATTACCTTCATATCTGAATTTCTTACCACAAAATTCACAGGAATGTACTGCTTCATCACTTCGTTTTACTGGAGGTGTTGATGTGGGACGCTCAGTGTTTGGCGGAGCGTCAGCAGTCATGGGCTCAGTACGACGTTCTGTTGGCGTCAAACTGTGCGGCCTCGTTGCTTCTCGAGGCGTTTCCACCGTCCCGGGTCCGGCGCCCGCCGGGGGAGTCTGACCAACTCGGGAGGGCGACGGGGAAGCGAACGGAGGTGAATGCTTCCTGGGGCTAGGAGAGCTCGAATTGCCTGTGGCCGCCCCTGGACTGGTCGTACCGGCCAGTTGCCGCAAGCGCTGCGAGTAAAAATCCAGCTGGGGTTCAAGTGAAAGGGGTTGAGATACTGGCGGTTGCCTGTCTCTGCCAGAAACTGAGGTAGGAACTGCTGGAGCTCTGTCCGCTGGGGACGGGAATGTTTGATGAGGGGGAAGGGAATTGGCTGCCACAGCGGCGGCCGCGGCCGCGAGGTTTAGGCCATGGTGACGGAATTGCTCCGAAACCAGTTGCTCCATTCTGAATCGATGATCGTGGTGATTTGGCCGCGCAAAGAGCGGCGCTGGCGGAACTGAAGGATGCGCAAGCGGTGGTAAGCTGCCTGGTAAAGGCATCCTCAGCAAACCACCGACCCCAAAAGGAGAATGCATATCTGGGGGTGGCAATAATGGATGGTGACGAAGCGAGGGCGGCGGTAGCGGCGCACCCGTTGATGAACTTCCAGAGCTAGTTGAAGAAGTGCTTGAAGTGGAGTGGTTTTGCCTATTAGGTTGTGATTGAGGCAGAGTTTCTACGTATATTTTCACACCATGCACGTGCTGGACGTGTTGCAGCAACCTCCATGCCGAGTGCACGCGAGCTTTGCACGTAGAACACACGTAGTTACTCGGTTCTGTGGACAAGGAGAGAATTTGTTAAAGCTTTAATGTAAAACCTTTTAGGGTGAAAGTGGAGAAGATGGAAACGCTTTCCGATGGAAGATTTACAGCAATATTAACACGGGCAAAGTGTCTAGTAATAGCTCTCACATATCGTAGTGTTGGGCCTAGGGTAGGCACGTGGCGCGCATGTTAAGCAGGAGAAGGTCCAAGGGTTCGCGCGCCAGCGGTGAGTGATCGCCCTTGCGTGTCCTGCGTGATTCATGCACCTCTAAAATCTTATGAAATATACGCGGGCTGGGATCACGTACGCACGCGCGGGTTTAGACTGTTGATATTGAAATCTATGTATGTAACATAACACTGCCTGAGAAAAATGAATTGTACTAATGTTGTTTTTTTTCTGATAGCTGTTCGAGCGTGAAATTGTCTATTCACGGTTGCGATGGATGGGGCCACGTGGTCAAGGCACGTTGGGATCGTGCCTACTTGAGCTCATAGATGCATAGTTTTGACAGTTATTTGATTGCTCATTGTGAGACCGAGACAAATTTTATTGTGGAGACAATCGCGTCTTAGCGATCAAGTAGTGATGGGGCATTACCAGAAAATAAATCCTTATACTTATATTTACGGTAAAAATTCCTACATTTTTTAAATGAACAGTGTAAATTGATTCTTCGAGCTAGTTGAAATGAGATTGAAAGAAAATCTTATTTACAACATTTCTTAGAAGCAAGAGATGAACATTTAGTCAGGCTGTATTTCTTTAAAAGCGTTATAATTCAGTAGAAACAGGTGTCTTTTAATGTACTCAACAAAGCTAATCTCCTGGAATTTGATATTACAGAAAACATTCGTAGATAAAAATACGTAGAATTACTCATCGATAAGTGCAGCACTATTATAAGTAGGCGCGGTCCGATAAGCCATCTCGACTGTTAAGACGATTATTGAAATGTAACGGTCAGATTGTGACCGACCGGAAAGATGATGCAAATAGGGTGTGTAAAAAAAAAGTCGTCATCATTTGTGTATGGGACACCGGGTCAATGAACGACTTGATGAACCCTTGTGTCACATAAAACCCAATTACATAATATCTAATTTAAATAAAAGAGGTAGGATAAAGTTAGTTGATATGTTGTTAGGTATAGAGCTGCCGCCGCCGGTTATATCAAACTATGTGCTTAAGTCCAACAAACAATGAATGAAATTAGTACATTTATCATGAATTTTAGGTATTTTATTTTCAGAACATACTTACTTTCCTATAACAGTCTAAGATCGAACTGACCCAGAACAGATCTATTATCTTAAATTTTGTAGTAATTTAAGTTATTTTTGCTTTTATACTTGACACAGTAAAAAATATATTTTAGAGATCATCCTGTACTTGAGATATACGATATCAATATTGTGACCTTTTTGTCCGAGGCATTGTTCATTGTATTGCGTCTTGGTCATCATACGGTACTGACTGAGCAAAAAGCATTGCACACCTCATAATTTTGAAAACTGTTTTGTATTCAATTTATAAACACGGCACGCTGTCCCTAAATACTACTTTTTTTCTAGATAAAGACAATATTTGATGGGCTTAAAGACAAAAACTGTATAGATAACTGTGGGTAAATTACCATGAATGTACTATGAAACACTTGCAAACCATTGACATTTAAGATTATTAAGCAAAAACAATTTAATAAAATAGGTCCATGGGTACATAGGTCCAATATCTTTGACAGATGTCATCTGTTTTATTAATTAGAAAACGATACGTTAATTTAGAAATTCAATGGTATTACTTTTTTTTACTTTCAGTAATTTTGTTTCTTAGGAGAAGTTTGTCAGTTTGGCGGTCACACCTTTAGATTTTTTATGAACCTTGTAGATTTATCATATTTGTTTTGCAAATCATCCACAATGACACACGTAATCTTGTCATGTAAGTAGCACGTAGGGTCACCAAAGAAATCGGTAGCGGTACCGATTGATTCCGGATTACCGATTACTGATACCAATACCGATTATTCGGTAAATGTATTAAGAGATAAGATCTTGGACACGGTTGTAGTGATAATTAAATGTATGTTTAAGAAGTTGCGTGGGTCGGTAACGGGTGGTCGAGTTTAAACTGATAATTTGACCTGGTTGATAATGTTTGAGTAGTTATTTATTGATCTTTCAAATTAATATTAAAATATCTTCGACAAGAGTATGGTTTTAAGATGTTTTGATTCAAGTAAAATGAACAACTTGCATACGGCAGAAGATTGAGTACTACCTACGTAGGAGTACAAAAAAATTGTTAAAGATTGTATTTTTCAATTGAAGTACATTACGTAATTCTAAATATTATTTGAAATAAGCTCGTAACAGGATTTGGAATATACTGAGGAAAATAATTTTGCAGGCCCATCGCTCCCGCAATCCCAAACCTGAAATTTTCTCCACAGTCTAACCTCAAGCGTAGATAGGAAAAAAACAAAGAGTTCAACAACCGTTTCGATTTCAAAAGGCAATCGCTGATTACCGGGCATTGTGTGGGCCGAGTGGGGCCGAGGCAGTGGGGGTGAAATTTTTAAACACCACCCGTCTGCCCCCTCCCCCACCACCAGCGGTTTGAAAGGGGGGGGGCTCTGGACAGCGAGCATTAAAAGGTATCTAGGTGGACTGAGTTGGCGGTTTATGTTTAGGTGAATGCGTAAAGTGGTGATGGTTTTGTAATGGAATATCGCAAGAGTAGAAAATATTAATTTACTTAAAAATGAATTTCTTTTCCCTGTTTGTGACTGACTTATGTACGTACCTAATTACAGAAAAAGCTGCTAGATCTTGGAAATTGCAATTGCGCATTACATTGCAACGCCTAATTTCCTAACTAAGAAATATTTTTTTAGGATTGTATCTCTAAGGGTTCAGGTTCGTATAAATCAGTGATATAAAAGGATTAGAAATATATAAATAATGTAGTGATTAATCCGAATAATTTAATGAAAATCCATCATAAGTGGATCCTAAGTCTCTGATGGCACAAAGAAATGGCGCCAAAGTTCGTAAACTACTATTGTAAAGAAGAAGGACCGTCCACCATTGACTTTTGAACTGGAAAACAATAGATGACCTCTTACAATTCTTCTTTTTTTTTTGTTAGTTTAGGTCTTTGGACGACTATGTATCCCACACGGAAAAGAAGAACCCGTTACAATGACCACTGGGCTTCAAAGAGTTTTGGACAAACTGCTTACTGGTTGAATATTTTTACGTCACTGCATTGTAAAAAATAAAGACGCTCCCCGCTAGGTGGTGTCTCGTTGTATGCTTAGATCTTCAAAACTACGCAACGGATTTTGATGCAATTTCTTTTATAGATAGAATGATTCAAGAGGAAGGTTTTTATTTATAATACATGCGGGCAAAGGGTCTTATTCCCGTGGGTTAGCAGCGGGTGAAACTGCTGGACAGGCCGCTAGTAGACGATTAATTCGAATTCTATATAAAGACATACGAATTTTACTTATTCCGATATTTACAATAATATACAAATTAAATCATGGCAAATAAAAAACAAGCGCAAGCATGATTAACATTACCTATCAGTAGATAGATAAATACGAACGATAGGTAGGTACTAAAACTTTGCAACGATACCAATAAAACCGCAATAATTTATCACAAGGTTAAAATGGCGCTTGACACGGAAGATGGCAAACCGGAAGTCACTTTCGCCACTTCCGAGGAGTGGGTCATGAACTACCCCTTTTTAGTAAAAATTCTAATATATCTCATTCTCATTTTTAAGATTAAAATAAAAGCCGTCAGAATACTATCTAAAATAATTTATGCGAAAATAAAAATAAAACCGCAATAAAAATGCAAGGCTAAAACGCCGCCTATGTCACGGTAGAGGGCAAACCGGATGTAGCCGCCGCCACTTCCGGTGAAGCTCGCGCCCAGGCGCCGCACGGACACACCGTGCCTAACTACCCACTAGAAAACAATGTTTATAAAAGTATACCTACCTAAGTATTTTCAAGATTTTATTATTAAATGCATAAATACGTGTATATGTTCAAGGGCACTGCATCTCAAAAGTGTAAAAACGCAAGTCTGAAAGTCTCCTAAGTCACAGTAGATGGCGAACCGGATGTAGCCACCGCCACTTCCGGTGAAGTTCGCGCCCAGGCGCCGCGCGGACACGCCGTAACTACCCACTAGAAGACAGTGTTTTAAACGTATACCTAAGTATTTTTAAGATTTTATTATTAAATGCATAAATATGTGTATACGTTCAGGGGCCCTGCATTTAGACTCAAAAGTGGGAAAACGCAAGGCTGAAAGTCTCCTATGTCGCGGAAAAGGGCGAACCGGATGTAGCCGCTGCCACTTCCGGCGAAATTTTGCGCTTAGGATTTTCGCAACTACCTACTAAAAGACAATGTTACAGTAAACGTATAGGTACCCAAGTAATTTTTAAGATTATTATCATTAAATGTAGGTATAAATATTTGTATTCGTTAAAGGGTCCTGCATTTAGACTCAAAAGTGGAAAAACGCAAGGCTGAAAGTCTCCTAAGTCACGGTAGAGGGCCAACCGGATGTAGCCACCGCCACTTCCGGAGAAGCTCGCGCCCAGGCGTCGCGCGGACACCCTGTTACTACCCACTAGAAAACAATATTGCACTGAAGGTAGTTTAAGGTGCATTCACTTTGTGGCCGACAGGTTGGCAAATTCGTCAACATTTTTTTGATCTGTGTCAAACTAACCTCGAACTGCATGTTGACAGAGCTGATAACAGTTTCAAACATAAAGTACCTATGAATGCACTTTTTTTATTCTGAAATCAAAAGAGACTTACAGCTTTTCGAATAACTCGAGATGGTACTAATAAAATGTAGGTACGTTTACTTAAATGATAGTCGCTACGGGACGTTTATAAAACCATATAAAACTATACTTTTGAGTAGTTTATTTTTCAAATTCCTTTGTGTACGTTCATAATACCTTCAATTAGATAACCTGTGTTATGGACTACTACTAGTACGTCACCGCTATGGTCATTGCTCGTATGTAACCTATTGTAATACCTAAAGTCATTCATTACACTTATACAACAATATGACTCAAATGACTTCACTTATATTAATAGGCCTAATTGAAAAACTGTCTGGGTTTGTTCTAGACTAACTTTAATCACGTCTTTATCTTATTATTTAAATGGAAATTTAGTTACATAGGTAAAATAAATGTTTTATGTAAATTAATGTCAACGTAAGGAAAACGTTGCGTGTTTTCCCAAATACTTAGTCGTATTTATGTCATGTGTTTAGAGGATAAAGAGTAATATTATAATATTTCTTTATACCCATAATGACTGTAGGTCGGGGTCAGTTTTTGCTTCGTCTTTTATCCTTCATACAGCACACTTAAATATTAAAAACAGCTATGTATAGTAGGTATGTGCGGTCAAATCGGTCACTATTTACGTAGGCAGGAAAAATATACCTACAATTGTAAGTTCATCTTTAAACATAAGTAGCCATTTTTTATTTACCATCTTAAGTGAGGAATTTTTCGAGCATATCTAGAATAATCATCAGTTAGAGCCAATACGTTTGTGATTTTTGTTGAATTTCATTTTTGATCGTATTCACGAAAGATTTAGTGCTATATTACAAACACCTGTATAGCCCAATAGGAAACAAGATAAGGTTGGATATGCCTAGAAGCCTAAGGCGTATGGTTGATTAATTAAATACTGTGTTTTAAAGTTTTAAAATCTGGCCGTAACTTTTTCGACGCAGACTGGCCACATACGCTTTTCTTTTTTCAGAATCAGCCAGCCAGCATGTCGCTTATGGGTCACAATTTGCACCATTCGGGTTGTAACTCCTAGATGGGGGGAGGAGGGGATATCACGGGCGGAGGGGGGCGGAAGGGGAAGGCGGTCATTCAGCGCAGCGGCGCGACGGACATCCGCCGCATAACAAGTCGATGGCGACTCGCAATGGCACCCCGCCACGTTCTTATTTCAAATTTCGCATAAATTCAAAAGTGGAACGTTCTTTTGTTTTGTCATAAGCTGTGAAGGTGTTTGAAGAATGTCACTTTAAGTCTATTTGTAGAGGTATAATTTTTAATTCGAAACTGCTCACTGCTCACACACAAAACTTTAAAATATACAAAATATAAAAAATTAAATATACATAATTTTAACAAAAAGAAAAAACAATGTAAGCAACTTTTGATTCAATCGATGTAACCGCTGCGCTGTTAATATAATATAAACAACCTAGGTAGGTAGATCCTTCATACTTTTAATTTAATTACACAGCCCATCAAGGCTCGGAAAAGCAAAATGGCCACGCCGCACCTCACCCGCCACTAAAACCGTGATTTCTGTAAACTATCGCATTACGCAAATTGTTGCCTCACCCTCCCGAGAAATCAGTTACGCCTATAATGTTAGTAAGGCGCGATGTTATTGACGGCTTGATGGGTTTTCATAAATTTAGTTTTGATAATTTTGATTCGCAGTCAAAATGGCCGCTGTACTTTATAGGAGTCTATTGAAGTTACAAATACATAGTTTATGCAATAAAAGACTTTACATCACAACGATAATTGGCCAAACAAACATGAACGCTGAATACAACTCAAAATTCTAGGACGAGACTAAAATAATTAAATTAAATAAGGACAAGCCAATAAGGTCCACTAGGTATTATGCTATGCTCCAAATCCCAACAAGAATCAAATAAAGACCCAAAACAAAGACAACACAAGCCCTACAAAATCACTAAACAAGACGCCGATCTTCAAAATTGGTCCTTCGACCGTCGCCCAGATGTGCTCGGCTATTTTAAACTCGTAATAACCGTTGTCAACACGTGTGAAGACCATTACCACATATTACAAAAAATTGAGGGAAAACAATAAAAATATAAGGGAAGGGACGAGTGTGGACGAGGTTTAAAATTGATTTTTAGGACCGTGTCTCTTGGTTGAAGATAGATTTAAAGTTAGGAGGCAGTGAACTACATGTGTTATAAATTTCGCGGTTAGAAAAATTTAAATGATAAATCAGAAGACGGTTTATCATAGTGGGAGTATGACAGAAATATACTGTTGATACCTTATCTAAAGTGCAAAAATGTTTAAAACTAGATACCTACTAATAAGTTAAAAAGGTGATCAACGACCTTGTGTAAATGGCAATGAGCAATAGTGACAACACGCGAGAAATGCTGACCACTTGAACAAACAGTCACAGTCATTGAATTTGTACACTACACTATACCTATAGATACAAGTATTGCACAAAAATGGCAGGTCACAGCAAAAATTTTAATTAACGAATACCGAACGGTCAATCCGAACCCCATGTCCTCCCACAAAGCAACTATGACAGCTATTCACAGCACCCGCACCACGCATACGCGCATCACAATCGATATCACAAAGCACAATCCTTTAAAACCATCGGAGGGGACAACACTACTCGAATTATCAATCCACATCTGAAAATTTCCAAACCTTTCCTCGAAAATATGAATATGAACTCCCAACGGTTCCACTAAGCAATCTATCATGGCATAAATCTGTGATATATTTACACACAGAGAATGCATTATCACTATTCCTAAATCAGCTATCAACGGACTCTTTTCACTAAAAGGGTGAACCTCACTATAGAAAAGGTTGACCCCTCATAAAGACTTATCACCTCATATACAAAATAAGGTTCTACTAATCCTGGAATTGCCATACAATAAGGAATCCTAAAAGTTTTCTAAAAAGGACCAAATTTCAGTGACAGCATACTTGCAGATGGGATCTCGTCAAAGTTAGCGGTAGTTTTTTCACAACAATCTCCTCTCGGACTTAACTTACGTTATCTCGCCCACGAACGTCACAAGGAATGGAAACCCGCACGTACATAATAAGGACGATATTTCTAAAGAAATTTAAATTCGCCCGCAAAGGTCCCGAGATAGGATTAAAGATTGGGTGCCGAGATGGCCCTTTTGTGGCCGACCCTTAAGAAAACATGTCTTGATATGGAAATATCTTGGACGGGACTTAATCGAGGAATCATTTGCGGGGGCGATTATTTATCAAGAAGACTTTCTATGAATGCGTAATTAGTCTGCGAGAATAGATATTTAACCTTTTATGTTGACGTTTATTCTGCATGAGTGGACGAGTAAAAAGCGTATCATTGTTTAGCCACATCTGACCGGCCGTATTGCGGTGCGGCGGAGCGTGTGCGTTCAAGTTTAAAGGATAATTCTATCTGCGGCTAGCGAGGGTTCCGAGCGAAAGCGATATGCCTACAACTGTCCGACCACATAATCGGCATTGAGCTATCAAACCAAAAACCACGTACCAATTTCAATGGAGTACTGGATAACATAAGTTCACAAGAATATTGTATGAGAAAATTTTGAGAGAAATATACTCTGATGTCCGAACAGTTTTGAAATATTTCTACCGACAAATGTTTAACATGACAATCCTCAATTTCAATACGAAACACCGCAACACCTATCCAACGCGACAATCCTTCATTAATTTGTAAGCCAAACAAAAGAGACCAAACACTGGACCCAGTATACACTTGGTCAAATATTTGATTTGATACAAATATATGACGGCCATCGGTTCTCCGAGTATTGTCATGTTAATGACTGTAGCACCAACGCCTTGTGGACACAGTTTCCATATGTCGGGCGAGTGACATTCTTTTTGTTGCGTCGAAAACAAATACAAGAATACCTACCACGCCGCATTTTTCACGAGATGTCTACGAAAGTAAGAGGGCATCGTTGTCTCCTTCTAAATTTAGCCCTTTACTGCATAGTTAAAGGACACGCGATAGGCACGAGACATCTTCCCCTCACCTTTCTGAGACAACGACGTCACGTTCAAAATTAAAACCCACTTATTTAAAACTCGCTACTTAGCCACCATCCTGTCGGTACAAAAACTAAAAATATCCACGACCATTGTGTCATGCTCAAAGAAGTTCCATAGGTCACGGCAAACGCATGAGCTTGTACCACGTGTCAGGAACACGCCAAACATTTTTTATCTTTCAAAAAACTATAAAAGATTGTCCTCAACAATGGAGCTTCGGTAGCATCTTTGACAATTATAATATTGCTGTCGTTCGACTCCTAAACGTTTTTAACGCCGACGATGTGTCCTTTAGATGTTGAACTCTAAATAAATAATATAAGAGAGGAATATTCAATGACCATTTTAGAAACCTGGGCTCTTTTGTGAACGTCGCAGTTGGCGTTTAACACAAGGGTCATCACAAAAGGCAGAAGATAACAATGCGCGCACGTCAATCGTGTGCTCATGCAAATATTTTTTTCTTCCATAACATCCCCTTTATCTGTTCATAGAGCGATGGGGTTAATTAATATGTACAAAATAATACAATTAAAATTATGGATCCCTTTTTAACTTGGCACGAGGTCGCGACTTACTGTCACCATTATAATTATGTATGTCCTTGTTTTGACAATAAACTTCCGCATGAATGTGGTTTTAAGGTTTTATAAGATTTATAGTCATGAATCCTTTGTTTCTTCTTATCGATATGATATAATGTTTAGTTTATATTTATTGAAGCGGGACCCTCATAAGGGTTATTGAATATAGCTGGTTTGACAGCTCACTCGAAGGGGTTAATATGAACGTTTAGGATAAACGCAATAAGCCGAAACAACTGGTGTTGAAGCCAAACCTGCAATTGACATTTGGATGATAGCGCAACCGTTTATTATGGCATGGCAATCCAATCTCTGTGTCATATTATTTTCTCTCTCTACTCACTTTCTATGCCTTAATGCCCAGACATATTTTGTACCAGATATTTTTTATCGTTGGAATTCTCGGCTACATTACGTAGCTGTTGACAAAATGCGGGTAGAAATTTTGAACGGTGCACAATTTTCGGGTTTAAGAAATCTTTTGTTGTGCAAAGGTTTAATACAAAAGTGTCAAATGACGGCACATCTGCTCTCACAAAGGGTTACGCAGCGCGGCGGATAGATTATTTTTCGAACCACCCCCGCAAGATTGCTCGCTTATACAGATGTTCGGAAATTCTGCTCCTTTCAAGCTTAATTTTGTGAAGGATTAGTGGAGCGGGCGTAAGGTCGTCTATTAGGTAAAAAAATAGATTTTGTTAAAAATTGTTTATGTGACCCAAGCCACTTAAAAATCGTATATTGTATATGGACTGAGAATAAAACGTTATTTTTTTGGTAACGTAACGTGATTCCTTTTGTTCGTTATACTATTTGAACAATTTACATCATCCTGTCTATACCGAATGCGCTAGTAAGTAGAGTCTCGAGATTAGGCCCCAATCCAAAATGTATGGTCCGTCAATGACGTCAGCATTCCCGCAAGTCCAGTATTGTTGTTGTGCAACGTCTTGCAGCAAATGGGACAAAGGATGAACCGTGACGATAAAATTGTCTCCAAAGAATCCTTTGACGCCGTCACACGATTGTGGGAGTCATTAATAAAATACTAAATACCAGACCGTGAAAAGGCGATGACGTGGACGATACAAATAAAGGGAATTTGTCTGGCGCACGTGTCTTTCCCGCTAAAAACGTCTGTGACTGATCTTACAACGGATTTTTTAAGGGAGTTAGTAATCTGATAAATATTTTTGTATGTTGTAAAAAGCGAAAAGTCCCTAACACCTATAATTAAACCTAAACGGGCCAAAAATCTTCCATCTTCATTTTATACATACAAACACATATCACCCCTCTATTCCTTGCGTGGTAGGCAGAGCGTTAACGAACGTAAAATACGGTCGATATCTTTTCGTCCGACAAATATTTGAGGGCCGTTTCAGAAAAGTTGTGTCTCACTGTAGTTTAATTTTATTTTTGTTTAAATAGTTTGGTACTCACCACTGTGCATAGTATTGGATTCTGCGTCTGCAACTCTGGATTTTTTCTGGTCATCAGGTGAACCAGAAGTGTCCATATGCTCCTGTTTGATCTTGGGCTTGATGTCTTCATCCGGTGAACTTGATGACATTGGCGATGTTGACGCACGCCGTTTAGGTGTCGATTCTTCAATTTCCGCATCTGTTAAATAGCATGCTTTATGTTTTTATTTGGTTTGTGTTCCTTTCAGTTCGATGGAAAGAAAACTTTGTGAACTTGAGAAAAGTAAAGCTTGGAAGCCTGAGGTGTCTTTATTAACTCACCTGTTGCCGACCTAAGAGCAAACGCTCTGAGCTATTTGCATTTTTATTTAAGGCTCTTAAAATCTTTAAATTTACATAGACGTTGCCACTTAGACGGTTTGAAAAATTATGCTGAATTAATTTTACTGTGTTTGACTTGGTTGTAGACATTTAGGTATTTTTAGCGGGACTCTAAGTAAAAAGGCAATGAGTTTTCTGCGTTCTGTCAGTTCTGTGTTTCGTCGTCATTTGGGAATACCAGTGCCTTCTTGGATCTAATTTATTTTGCTCCATCGTAGACTCTGTCGCATCTTTTAATGACCCAGATGAGAGATAAGTGAAAACCCATTACAAAATAAAAAGAGGATTACTCACCATCCAAAAGCCTTTTTGGTGTGCTTGAAGCCCCGCCGTCTTCGAGAAGGTCAGGAGGAGCCATGGAAGGGCTGGCTAAAGGTGGTGTATGGACTCTGCTGCTTGGAGGTCTACGCGCCGTGAGCAGGGAAGGTCTCCGGCTGGTAGAGTTGGATACATGTCCTGGTCTTGAGCCATCTTCAGGATCTGAGTTGGGACCTGTATTGAAAATTTATTTTTAAAATCAGGTTCTATAAATATCGCTGAAACGGAAAAAGTTACGGAGATCATCTTTTTCTTTTTGAATCGACTCCAGAGTTTATTCAGCCTACACCTATTAATAGCAGGTATAGATATAAACTCACCAGCGCTATAGCAGTGGTACGAAGTGAAATCCTTGTCGCAGGAGGACACCTTATGCTGGATGAACCGAACGATGTCAGCGAGGGCGAAGGCCCGTCTGCAGGCCCCGCAGGTGAGGGTGTCGGAAGGGACCCCCGGGGTCGGAGAGCCCCCACCTTCTGCCGCGCTGTCCGCATCCGCTGAGAAAAAAAAAGAAAGTTTAAAAAAAATCATAGCTGGTATCCGTAATAGCTAAGTTTTGAACAACTCTTTCTGTGGTGGTATGTTAAGTCGCCAATCGAATTAATAGTCTTATTTGAAAATTTTAAGTAAAATCCTTGGATTATATTGTATTTTATTGTATTATACCTACAAACAACCACCATCCAAAGGACAAACAGAAATAAATTCCTTGTTCTTTGACTACCTATCAACTATATGTTGATACCAGGAATCGAACCTGGAATTTCCAAATCGTATAAGCAACGTTCAGATCACTTGACAGAAAACCAGTAGTTCACTTTTTTAGTATTAAAAATAAAACAATAAATTCAAGCTATACATATTTCCAATGCCATTACAGTCCAAAGCAATCAAGTACGCAACCAACGTTTCAATTTCTACACCTCAACCCATAATTTGGTCAGCAGCTTTTACGATATTTTTACTTCGAGACAGTAATTGAAGAAAATTGTTGGCAACACACGGTCGACATATGGACAATGAATGACACTTTCTTTCACCCTTAAGTGTTCAATTGCGTTTAATTGTGGGTTATTCCCGTCACGGTTTTGTGTGTTAAGGTGCCTTGAGCCCAAGGTGTCAGATGGGGGATTGACCACAGGACAAAGGTCTATAATGACCGTCTCGACGCGTTTTTGAAAGGGTTATTTTGTGTAAATTGTTTGGTTCAACAGATAATAAGGCGTTTTGGTTAATTAATGTTTAAAAACAGATGTCTTTGCTTTTTTGTGTCTTTAATTTGATGTTATGATGAGGGATCTTCGTTTTGTATTTAATGTCCCATGATCAGCTGAACATTTAAATGTGATTAAGACTCTTACAATAAAAAAAAGCCGCAAGAAAAGTTTGTCAGATTGTTGTTCCAACTGTCGCAATCTTTCTAAAAAACTTTGTCTGCAGACAATTTTTTTAGAAATATTTTTTTCTTCGTTTCATGTAGGACACCGAGTCGACTAACGACCCATAACGAACCATGAACCCTGGTGTCAGAGCTTTTCAACCGCCTACTACTACTAGTAGTCCTCTGACATGTTTGTGTTACGTACGACATATTATATACTGCAATGCAACCAGGACCGACGTGACGGTCGCAAGGGTTTTTTGCAGACCTCGTAGTTTAGGTGCTATTATATTTCGTGAATTTTCGATAAATTCTTATTATTTATTTATTTATACTCACCACGAGCTGAACAGAATGGCCAATAATTGAAAATATAAATATTAGTTTATTAAAATAATAAAATACCTTATTTAATAGATGGGAAATAATAAACGTATTTTGAAACCTAAATTGAAATACATTCATATATAAATCACGCCTCTCCTCCGGAGGGGTAGGCAGAGACTACTTCCTTCCACTTACTACGATCCTTGCATACTTCTTTCACCTCCTCTACATTCATCAATCAACCATAATTCATATTAACCTACATACTATTCAGAAAGGTACAGAAAGTTTCAAGTTACACAATCGATTAAAATAAAAAGCCTCATTTTTCTAATCAAAGGGATTTTAAAGACTCCATGCGACCAATCTAAGGTAAACGTGCCCTCCCGAAGCACGGAACCATCTTTAGTTTTAAATTCGTAGTAAGCATTAGTTTATGGTATGTACGTATATATATATTTTGTTCATATTCCTTGTACATACGAGTACATAAATATATGGTACATAAAATAAGGGTTTATTTCAATGGTCGGCATCGACGCCCAAGAAATTATAAAGGCGCTTTCACATTCAAGTCTCGCACAATTGGTCGGCACATCAAAGTCGTGAGAGCTAATTTCGAATAAGTACTATGCAGCCCTTATGTTCAGCCTGCTTATTATTCAACCAATTTCTTTGTAAAAAGTAGGACGTACTTTAAATATTACCTATACAAGGGGAGCATGTAACTTGAGCATTAAATACGGCGAATATGATTCCGCTGGCATGTTTACTTGGCTAGGTTTGTACAGAGGGTTTATTATGTAAATGTCTCGTGTTATTGACGTATTTTTTACAGATTTGTTCGTCAAATTTGAGGCTCGTGCCTAATGGGCCTGTTTGAACGGCTGCTTCCGAAATAGTTTCCGGTTCCTGTGGGTAGAGGTACTAAATGAATTTGAGTAATTAGTAATGAATGTTGTAGATGACAGAAGAGTATAAAACAAATTTTGATGTTTTATCGAACTACACAACAGATACCAGCCATTTTAATGGCTGATCTCACCGGTTAAAGAAACATGGTCATACCTTATTACCAGCTTATCCCGATTTTTTGTAACGGTCACCAGTGAAATTGCAAGACAAATCAAAATCTGCAATTTTTGGGTTCAAAATTTATTTTTTCGCAATTGTCTTACAACTGTCGTAAATATTGTCAAAATTAATAAAACTGTACAGACAACGTTTAATTCAATAAACTTTAAAGGTATGTATAGTAAATCTAAACCATGTACCCAATGAATACGTAAACCGCCAAACAAATGGTACCCATTCACCCCAATCGAACCCTATCGGATCCCATTTACTTCAAAACACGGATTTTGACGCGCTGTGGTTTGAAATCGGGTAATATTGGACAAATGACCACCGGCCCCTCCCACTGACACGCGACTGGACACTGGTCACCACACACATGCGCGATAGACACAATTTACACCCACAACAATTTGTTTTACAAGTGCCCAGTGATTTATTGGGTGTATTTAAGCCATTTGTCAGAAAAGGGACGGTAATATTTACGAGCACTTACAACCACTTTAACGCAATTTAATAATGAAATAGACGTCTTATTTAGTTATTCGTTGGACTTGAAAACCCTTAAGTTTGAGACGACAAAATAACGTGTAATTGAAAAATACGAAACGGGACACTGAATAGGCATTATTATTCCAGCTTTATTGGGAAGTGTCTAGTCGCAAGGATAGTCCGACGCCTCAGGTGACGATGTGGGGAGAGCCACCCTCCAAAAGGACGGAGGACCGAAAAGTTTAAATTAGCTCGTTACACACGGCAACACGCCAGTTATACTCCCAGTTTTTGTTTTTTCTACCAAAGGTCACCGGCGGGTTACGCGAAGTTGCTCACCAGAAGTTCCAAATTTGAATTAGGAATGTTGCTTATTACAGTTGCATTCTGTTCCGTTGCAAGCGCTACCGTACCATTGTGTATCTGCTTCTATGTGAAGATGACGTTGTACAAAATGAATCGTGACGAACTACTTATGTATTTCTATTTGATATTCGATTATAATTCCACAAGATTGATTAGAGACTTATCCATAACATGATGTGTTGAACAAAACCGTCTAACTTTGACATTCTGACCACCGTGGCCAATGTTAATTGGCAGGGGATCACCGTTGCCCTATTGTGGGACAATCTATTGAATTCCAACGTTTTTGGTACGAAATAAAAATAATATGAATTGCCACAGAATATTGCGGGGGTGAATGATTACTAAACCATTACTATTGTTATTCGTGTTACCTATTATATCGCGATATTGATTTTGTCTTCAATTTTGTGATGAATCTGCAAGCTTATTTTAGTTACTTATTTAGGTGATATATAATGATGTGGGTTTACACGACTTACTTGTTGAAATTTTGTACAAAATGAATCAAAATTTCAACAAGTAAGTCGTGTAAACCCACATCATGAGTGATACTTGTTCGTTTAATAATAAAAGGTGATATATAATTTTCATCAAATTGTTATTAAGAATAATTTAGATTCTTTGAGGTCAAGTAAATATGTCAGTATTATTGAAGAAATTCCTAAGACTTTACGTTTCTTTTCATTCCAGTTCAAATTCTGAATGGTATTCTGACATCGGTCTCTTTGACAACTATGGTTGTCTTTATGCAGTGGTTCAAGATGTCGGAAATGGACATTCGGCTCAAAAGGTCTTTAGAACTTTATGTCGGCAAATTGCGGTTGTTATCTGAAGGTTGTTTTTGATTTAGGGGTTCATGAGAAAGGCTTTGGTCAAGTCGCCGCTCTGATGTTTACCGCATAGAATGATTTCGCGAATGATTTCGCTTTTCATTAATTTGGGAAGCATTTCTGGATAACTTTTGATCAACGCTTTACGAAATGGCGTGATATGGCCTGGAAATGAAGTGGCAACTAATATCAGAGGGTAACGTTGGAGCCGAGCCACTGGCTGAAATAAGTTCTGCTCTTGTGACACCAGTCTTTCAATAGCCAGTAGCACTATATTTTAAAAAAAGAACTCATAAGTGTAGCGGCTAAACGGTAGCTGTTTTCACGTCGGCCATAGCTGGGCCCGCCCAGCTCCACCATTTAGAAGGCGGGTTGTGTCAACATCGTACTAATGACGTCACACTTCTCTCAATATGGCCACTCCGCAACCCTTGCACGCTGCTCTGCTCAAGTATAATCATACAAAAACAGCATGGACTTATGTAGTTATAAAAATAGGCGTAAGTAATGCACATAACGTGGAAGGACAACGTAGAGTTCAATACAAAAAGAAAATAAAAAAAATTAAGTCACAATTAGATGGCGTGGATTTTTTCCTCAGAGAAGAGAATCAAATATATTTTGAAACACAATATTATTTATTTTTATTCTAATGTTTAACACGATATCACAATTATAAACATAAATGTATCCACAGCTTTTGCCAAAAAAACAGGATTACCTCTTAAGGGACCAGCTCTGCCACCAATAGCTAATCAAATTATCCTCAATAATGCCGAGAGACAAAAACGCCTGATTATCTACTGTTTTTTTACCCAAGGGCCCAAAAGAACGCTGCCCAGTGCCATTTTTCCTGAATCAACATTATTTTTTCGTCTCTATAAATTTAAATGGCCAGTTATAACAAGATGATCCGAAAATGTTTGAAAATGGAACGCAGTTACAAATTCAAACAAAATTGGAGATAAGCAATCATCTGATATTCAAATTTAGAATTAGGTAAGATGAAATCTGTGTTTAAATCGAAGTTTGAATTTTGAGGTAGTAACTGTGTGTGATCAAAATGTTTTCTTTGTAAAAGAATTCACGAAATACAGATAGATAAAATAGATGTAATTCTTTAGGGAATGATAGAGACGGAAAGAATAAGGCGACCACAGAGATGGCAGATTAAATTAGGGCCGGGTCAGTAATCGCGTTACAGATACCCAATACTGGAATATTCGAAATAACTGGAGGAAAACAGAGCCCTCCTGTGTATTGGCCTCTTCGTTAGAGGGATTTGAATTTTTTTGCGCTCTTTCCACTTTTTTTCGCTTTAGGTGTGTAACGTGATCCCGTACCGGGGGACTTGGTGGACAGCTCGTAATAGAAAAATGTCGGTTACAAAATAAAAATTGATGATGAAAATTTATACTATCGATTATTACTTCGGTTACACTTTTTCGGAGCAGTGCTGATAAGTGATTGGCTTACAATTGGTGATAAAGCTGCAAAATTGTTAAGACTGTTGACGGAAATAAAAATCTAGATTCTAGCGAAGTGAAGCGAAGCATCGTAAAAGTTAGTACTGCGTCTGATGCGACACTAATCCCTGGAATAACTCTATATCGCAGGGCTACCTATAAAATCTACAAGTCGAAGTAAACGGCTACTGCGAAGAAGGGGATATTTCTCTTTCTGAAGATATTTGTCACGACACGAGTGTCAATAAAAATGCCACACCGGACTGGGTGCCACTACAAGAAATGGGGATGTGATGGGAGCAATCTTGGATCTGATATGTCGATATCGATAGAGTTCTATCAACATTTTGTGAGGCCCGCTAGATTGCCCGTCGAGCTATGGTCAGTTTAAAGCATGTTTTTAATCGGATTAAGTATAATATTTAAGAGAACATCATGAAATCGTAAGTTACTTAATTGGACTTTGTCTACTCTGCCGCTTTGTGATTCGAAAATTTCGTGACTTTAAAAATTATTGATCTGCCAGTCACCTACAAATGTGATGAAAATTCGCAATTGATATTTTTTTTATTAATAACTTCTCCGAAGATACTTACATTTCGTATAGGTAAAACAGATGCAAAATGGCTACAAAAGCAAAGTCTATGATCTCTTGTTGCCTACAACACCCGCAGCAAAGAATGCAATGAAACTATTCTAACTCAGTTTCATACGGTCAAAACTTAGATTGACAATCTCCATGGTTCATCGGTAAATTCGATGACTCGGTGTCTCACAAGATATAAATAAATCGACAATTTTTAACCCAGCGCATCACTATCCCAGCACCCGTTAGAGCGGACACTTAACCCCTAATCCTGTGCAGGGTTTTATCGTCCGGGCATTTATGGCAAAAATCTTAATTCCCGCCGCCGTTAAATGCCCGCAGTAATTATTGCCACCACTGATTCTATTACTTCAAGGGCTTTGCCACTACCAATTATATATAGTGCTATGTAGGTAGGTATCCAGAATGTAAGAATCTAGCTGCAAATATTTTAAAGGGTGAACCAGCCCATGAAACTGAACTACTTACCCAAAAAAACACAGGTCCTTTTTTTATTTTATCTGCTATACAAACCAACCCGGTTGCTTCGAATAGTTTGTATGGGAAGTTCAAATTTTCTCCATAATTCGATGTTACTTGCGGAAAGTAGTACAGTTCCATGGGCTGTATCACCTCTTAAAATATTTGCAGCTATTTTATTTACATCCTGTATAGGGTGATTTTTTACAAGTGACCAATAGCAAAACCTCTGAACAAACTGGTGATAAGAAACAACTTACTCCAAGGAACATAGGTCGATCATCAAAAATAGTTTATACATTTATTTTAATTTCGATAACAAACACATATATTCCTTTGATGAAATACCGTCGGTACGTACATCTATACAAAACAAATTAAAAAGCCATTTTTGGCTAGATGTCAACTGCAGTGGTATTATTTTTAAATTTAATCCGAGTTCAAGAGTAAGCGGTGCATATTTCGGGCGAATACTCGTAAAATGTGCATTCGTATGTCTGCCATGGCGGACACCGAAGCTTTGACCGCAGTAGAAATTAAAAACAGTAAGAACTCCTTTCTTTTGTTTTGAGTTTTCTATACTGTTTTGTTTTTGTTGTGCATGCTGTAAGCAATAAAGTATCCATCTATCTTATTTGATGTAAGCCAACAAAACTGACAGAAATGTATTTTCTACTAATAATATCCGTTATACTCAAAAGTTACCCGCAGGACTTAGAGTATTGATTTTTTTAGATGAATACAAATCAGTCGCTTATTAAACAACAATGTTTAGGAAAATATCACAACTAATAAATATCACAGATTCAAAACGCAAGAAAAACTGTGGCTGTTATAGAGTTACAAACTGTATTAACTGTTCACCAGTTTTTAATTTGTTTTTATTTCCAGCTCAGACGTCTCTTTTTGACGACCGGTTCAGTGAAAAATTTTGCTTGGACCGACCTGGGCCTGTAGTCTTCTAAATAAAATCGTTGCAGTTCTGTGTCAATAGTATGTCAGTTGGATGGTTTTGGTCGTTTCGTATTCTGCTAACAGTTATTAAATATTACATGGGCAATAAATAACAAATGAGTGTCGCTGTCATTACAACGGGAAGAACTAAAAGAAGAAACCCCTGATATAATATTTTTCTGCTGTTTATCTTTACTGTGTCAATGGCAGCCACAAATCTGCCGCGGCCTCTCGCTTGCCTATTGGCGCGGTCATTAATTTGACATACGACCTCCGCGGCCAAGATGCGGTCATTGCAGTATTGCAGTTTTATTTGAGATTCGTCTCTGTGTACCTACTGATATGTTGTTTGTATATAAATTGTAATTTTTGAAATTTAATTTATTTAATTTAGGATATTAATATCATTTATTGATGTCTGGATCCGTCTTTGTAAAAAAAAGAAATTTGTATAACACAATTATCTCTTTTAAATAACAATTTTGTATTGTGCTAATAGAAAACTGCTGTAGATTTTGATAACGTTTACTTGTTTTATTTGTGTGCCGTCAAGTGCCGCGTAACTTTCCATGCTATCCGTGGGTGTCGTTACTGACTTCATCCAGAGAATGGGCAGTAGCGTTCCCTGGGAATGCAACATCTAACACTGCGCCTGTTAAGCGTGGTGAAAAAGGCAATACCAAGGGCCCATGTTGAGCAGAGTGGACTGTTATGGATGTACTTACATGCTATTTACTTGTAGGATAAAATAAGGAAGAAGAAAACTTTGATTTGTTTACTTTAAGTGTAGGTACGAGTATGTCAGTCATGCTTTTTCAGCCTAGATTTGAAGATTTAAAGGAAGGTGTTATTAAAATTATTCAGCTTGTAATTGAGGACAGTAAAATTAGATTCAAAATAACAATACGAACATCAAAAATCCTTTTTTTCTTCCAAAACGCATTGAAAAGCCTCTGATTATTTTTCAGTGGTAGCGATACTTTTTGGGGTGGTCGGCTGCTGGCATTGGGCCACCGGACGCCAGTTTACGACCGCGGTTATTGCACAGAACCTCCTCTTGTTTCGCGTCTGGCAGTTTCGCCTTTATTTACTTGTAGCGATAGATAAAAATTAATGGGTGGAACTTTAAAGTTTGCGTGGGATTCCGTGTCGGTTTTGTTTAGAATTATTTTGGAGAAAGAAACTTATTGGAATCTGTTTGGAAGTTATTCACATTTGTGAAACCGAAGCAGACAAATACATATTGAACATTCATTAGAATAAACTCGAACTATATTATTTTTGGCTTCTATGTACCCATGTCTGAAGCATATTTTCCTATGTACGTTCTCATACAAGTCACATAAGTCACATTATTGGCCCATGAAACGAATCCTAATACAATATGTAGTCGATATCAGTTTATGCTTCCAAATCTATACGATACTAGTTGTGGATGTAGTTCCCCGTCCACTTACGCACTCATTTATATGTTAATAGGGACAGTTTCCGATCCGCAGAGATTCATACGGAGATATCTCCGGCCAGATATCATTTTCACTGCCTTATTACTTTCCAATTTATCTCCAACATTGGTTATAGTCTCATTTATTGCGAGGGTGCTCTTTCTATTAGCTTCGATTTGTACATTCTTATGTTCAGTAGCAATATTCGACAGTTCAGTTTGAAACAATTCAGTGACAACTTTTTCTGCACACTAAAATCGTATCTATGGTAGAAGGTAGAAATATTTAGTCATGAATCTGATATGAATAAATCCATTAAAGTATTGTTTAAAAAACTTCGTGAAATGCGTAATTAATTAAAAATAACGTTTAAATAATAAATAACTTGAGACGTCGGACTGTACCTTTTCGCCTTAGGTCGATTCCAGAGTCGAAAAATCTTGACTTACTCCTTGTAGACAGATCCATTTTCTTGAAGTACTTTGAGAATGTCCACAAAATATCCACAACTTGTTCAAAAGTCTTAACCTCTACATTTAAAACTTAAGGCAAACTAAAACTACAAAGTAATTATCACTAGGTATAACTAATTAGCAAAGTAAAGTCCAAGTAGGTAGACCAGTGGGCACTCAAGACTGAGCTCCTTAAGGTAATAAAGCATGTGATCATCTTCGCAGATGAACACAGACTGACTGGGCACCTCTATAAAGTTCAGTCCCGAAATGTTTAAAAAGAACCCCCAGAGCCCAGGTAAAAAAACCCCGTATCAAAACCGCCGTTTCCTAGTGACCCCGATCGCTCTCCCATCCCTTTGTTGGTCTCCTTTTATTTATAATAGCACATTTTTTTCACACACACCACCCCTAATAACGTGTGAGCAAAAATATGCGTAATCGTCTACCCAGCAAGCCAGCCAAACCAACGCGGTCCCTACGCGAAAGCTCCATACAGAAAAAATACAACTGTCCCCCATTTGAATGGCAAAAAGTGCATGTCACTGCGAAAATGGCATTAGAGGATGAATATGATTTTGCACAGATCTGAATGGATGGATGACTTATAATTGTACTGCACTATATTTAGCATGAATTATTGGTTTGACGTGGTTTTTGTGTACGGTACAGAACCGAATTCTTCCTAACCTTTTAAAATATCCGAATCACTGGACCATTGCGAAAAAAAATTAAGTAACCGAGCGTTTTATAGTATTTTATGAAAGAAAGTTGCATTTTAATCAAAGCTGGCTTAAATAAGTTTAGCGGACGGGCCGGTACGGTTCGGTATTACAACGAAGGGAACTTATCAGAAACACTTTATTTATTGCGGCTACTATGGAATTGCCTCCGAGATTTGCTGGGCAAACTCGGAATGGGAATAATAAAATTATGACAATCAAATTTAGCGACCAAAATGCGCGGCGAGTGACCCCAGCAGCGGGAGTATGTTTGTTATATCTAGGTAAACAAACAAGAAAGATTGACGTTGAGTGTACATCTGGTAGACTGGCGCAAATAATGGGGGATTCAATAAACAATATAATTCGATTTTTCTACGGTCGGCTACGACAAATTGCGCATGATGTTGCGGGCGAATACACATGTCTGCCCAAAATCCGATATTGGATTACGTGCCGTACCCGTTAATGACGTAAACAGTTATAGTATAAGGCATAAGAAAAGCTCGATATAATTCAAGGATTGTACGCCCATAAAACTAAACAATTCCCTTTTTCCTTAGGAATACAGGTTTGGGTCCAAATGTAAAAGAAATTTTAGACCTTTGGATACAAAATGAGACTGACACATTTTTATGGAAGATTTTTTTTTTATATTTTGGGCTGAGTTCCTCAAATCGTACCAATTCCTGTCCATATTGAACATCATCTTAGCACACGCATGAATCTTGTAAACATCAAACTAAAAATTTCCGACACACGCAGCATCAATAAGATTCGACCTTCGAATTGCAGCAAAAACTCGGATAGGAACGGAAGAACAAAAAAGGATACTGTTACGTGCAGTGTCCAGATTGGACAGGTAGTAGGTACCGAATCTGCGGCCGTGTGAAAACTGAACAGGTGCTGTGGTCTTCCGTACCGTAATTACAGAACACACTCGCTAGTGATGTGCTGTTTGCGAAACGAAGGTATTGGAACTGTTACGTCTAAGTAAACTTTTCATTTTTTTGTACGTACGGTCTGAGTTGTTCTCTATTTAAATGAAATAACTATCTTCCAAGAAATTTGGGGGTTGATATTTGAGTTATAATCATTATAATACGTAAAGATGACTGAAGACTGTTTTAATGCTAAACAACAGGCAATCTGCTAAACATTATTAAGTAAAATTTTCGAGTTTGATGAAAAGTTTTGGTTCCTTTATTTTTTATTTTGCACTCGAATATTTTTTTTAATATTTTTTTCAGTGGTTTTCTCTTTATTCTACTTGCAAGACAAATACTACGGGTCGGTTCAGTCTGAGAGAGAGTCCAAACTTACTCCAGGAGTTTTGCCAAGAAACCCAAAAGTAAGTCGAATAATCGAAACGAGTACAAAAAGTACTTCGCATATAATAATCAAATAATCTATTACGAAAAGTACTTAGCAGATACATAGAATAACACCTATTACGAAAAGTACTTCACAGATACTTTTTAACCTGATCATCCCTATCGTGGACGGACAATAGCGAGCGCGTGATGCGCGGGAGTGGATCAGAGCGATTCGCGGTTTCTTCTGTTGTGTGAACGTTTGCGGACAAAGCGGGTATTGTACCGCACTCTCTGTTACTATTTTGGATTGCCAAGATAAACGCCTGACCACATAAACGAGTTGTTTTACCTACATACTTCTGTGACTATCCCAAGAAACCGTATATTAAAGTTTTGTTCGGTTGAAGTGGATATAGGTAACGTAACATTTTTCTGAAAGTTTAGTCCGCTTTATACTTCATCTAAGTTTTTAAAGTTACTACTATGATTAAGTATATAGGTATATTTTTGAAAAATACCATTTTCATAACACTTTGTTAATGCTACCGTAAAAATATTTAATTCATTTAATTAATTAAAAGTCATAATTATCTTTACACCGAATTAACAAAATCACTTCACCGGAAGGCCCATGACTAAATCAAATTTATCAAACGTGCAAAAAAAGCCTTTCTCACACATATGCTCCGATTCTGGTCAAGGCATCCTTTGTGGCCACTTTTGTTGATCATTGACGGAAGATTCTAAAGGGTTGGATAGTGGATACCATTTACAAAAAAAAAGATACGACACATGACAGCGTGGGAGAGATAGACATTTGGCAAATAGCGATACACATTTTTACAAGAAGTCAGTAGTTTAGAATAGGCGATTGTTGCAGGTGGTTTATGAAAGCTTGCTTGATTTTTGAATTGTCTTTCTTGACAAAGAGATTTTCAATCTCAGAGGTCAGATTTTTAAACGGGTTTTCAATATTTTCCAACTCTTCAGAAATTTTGTGGGCCTTCTTCTTATCGTATCAATGGGATACCTACGCCCAATGCAGATTGTACAAAATCATTGCAATGAAAATTAAATATTTACGAATGCTATTAGACAGTATTAGCTTCGATTAAATATAAAGCTCCAGGTCTTGTATTGTGTGAGACCGCTACCGCAGATTTCTTAGGTCATAAAAAACATCTTGGACTCATTGATTCTATTCCCAGTAACTCTTGTGCTATGAATATTTTAATTAGAACCGTGACAATACCTACATGATAGTTTGAATGTTCAAAACACACCTGCTGTGTGTTGTTCAATTCCAGACTTTTAGGATATTTCAATATAAGAAATGAAAAATGATAATGAAATCCTGAGCCTGCACTTTTTCTTATTTTAAATCCGTACTTAATATTATAAATCTGAGAGTTTGTGTGTGTATGTATGTATTTTTGTTGCCTCTTCACGCTCAAACGGCTTTAACGAATTGGATAAAATTTGGAACACAGGTAGAGTATAACCCGGAATAACACATAGGTCACTTTTTACTGCGGGAAAACAACGGGAAAATGAGTGGCAGCGGGTGCAACCGCTGTGCGGAAATCTAGTGCGGTTATATAAAATAACCTAGAAAATTTGCCGTGTCAAAATAAATTATGACGTAATTATGATTATGATGATAATAATTATTATTGGTGTACCTAGTCGAAGTTAACTCTAAATTTAATATATTTTATATGAAACAGAGTAGAGTTTTAAAGTAGGTAAAAATAATTAAAACTTGACAATAGAAATAAACTTATGTAATATTTTTTATCATCCCTTTCACCTTATTCCATACTGAAACTCTACGTGCCTGTAGAGTTATTGGCAGATACGAGTAGAGGCGGCAGGGGTTCAAGTTACAATGGACGTCGTAAGGTACGGCGCGCTGATGAAACCAATTATCTGTGGCGTGAATTAAGTCGCACAGTTCACGTAGAGTTTGTGATCGATAGAAGCGGCAGACAGCGGTAGTTTTCATTACATGTATGTTTCAGTTGCAATCTGCCAAAATTTATCATAATGTTTCGTAGAATAAATAAATATAATGAATAATTTAAAAATAGTTTTATTTTTCTTAATTTATTTGTAATTTGTTGATAGATAGATAGATTAATAATTTATTAAAGAAACATTACAATCTTAACATACCATTAGCGCCGTCAAACTTTGAAAGTCTGTCAGTCTGTCATAGCACCATATCGCAACAGACATTTGAAATATAAGTACAATAAATTAAACAGTTATACAAAATTTTAAAACAATAACCAAATTAACCTAACAAAATTAATTGATAATATTTTCTTGAGTTTGCACAACTATTACTCATCACAATAAAACAATTTTAAACAGATTTAAGTTGTGTTTATTTTGGATTTTACAATTCCTACGTTTCGAGCTCTTTACAGAGCCCGTGGTCACGGATGACTAAGGTGTTAGACGTCATTATTTAGAATTGAAATTATTTTTGTTGTTCTACCGCCATCTATTTCTTAATTGCCTAGCGTAACGTCCTGGTTCCACACAAAATGCTGAAACCGTATCTTGTGTAGTAGGTCTTACAGTATGTTGGATCTGGTTCTTCTGCTGTGTAATCAGCGGAGTCCAAGTTGATGAGATTCCCCATCCAGTATCTCTGTTGAAATTCGGATGTTTTTGAATTTCTATGGCTTCCCGTACTTTCCTAGGAATGAATCTCTTCTCTCTCGCTAGGATTGCAGCCTTATCAAATCTGACATAATGGGTGGGGTTATCCATGATATGTTCACACACTGCAGACTGTCTGTCACGACGGTTTTTTACATCAGCAATATGTTCTTTTAGACGTGTAGATACATTTCTCTTTGTTTCTCCTATGTATGAGAGTCCACAGTCACAGTCAAGTTTATAAACACCAGGGTCTTGGAGAGGGATGTTGCATTTGACTGATCTGATGTACTGGCTGATCTTCCTCGGCGGCTTGAAAATGGTTTTGATTGAAGCTCGCTTCAGAATTCTACCGATCTTATCAGTTACTCCCTTCAAGTATGGTAAGTACGCTGGTTGTCGTTCGACTGTGGATGGTTTGGCACGGTTTCTGTGACGTTGACGGGGTGGCTTCAGGTTATTTTCATGGAGTACTCGTCTCACATGCTTGAGCTCATCGTCTAGGTGTTGGGGGTCACAGATACCGCGTGCTCTCTGAAACAAAGAGGTACCAACGGCAGCTAATTGGCTCGGATGATGGTGGGAGTTACCATTTAGGTACCTATCTGTGTGGGTTGGCTTTCTATAAACGGAACGATATGGACGGAATTGTACGTAATTTTTTTGGGTTTATTTACTGCTGTTTGTTGCAACAAAGTATGAGTCCCTGTCCAATTCTGTGTATTCCTTAACGTTTGAACCGTCGTCCGCGCAGACAATGCGCTCGCACGCGGGTCACTCGTCGGTTATCTGGCGATCGAAGCCGATTGCGTCCGACCGCGGGACGGCAAATTTATCGCCGCCGTGTCTATTTACAGTTAGTTGCTATATCTGTGGTTTGCGTGTGAGGGCACCGTGAATGTTGTGAGTGGTATGGGAATTTTCTCCAAGCCTTCTTCTAGAGGGTTTAGTTTACTTAGGACTACTTTTTATTTATTCAATGTATAAATGCTGAGAGCTGAAATTTTGTGTATTATTTTAGTGCACTGAAATACTTTCGATAGCATTTGAAAACACGCCAGTAGGTAACCAATATCAACACTACAAATAGGTATATCAACAATACCAGTGGCCAATTGTTTCAAAAAGTTATAAACCCACTTCACTTCTTAAAATTATAACTCAACGCCTCGTAATCAAATCACAGATGCATTCAACTTGATAATATTATGTTTATTAGACTGACCTCACGACAGTAACTTTCATTCACAACAAGCGCACATACAAATTGAACCCTTAACTGTGAGACATAAGGTTGGTAATGCTTTGTAGGATCCTCAGGTCAAAGTGTGCACGAAAGCCCAACTGACCGTGAAGATGGGAGATAGAAGCAACTGTAGTTTAATAATTAAAATACTAATTAGAAGGAATATTTGCATATCTAATGTTAATGAGAAAGGTCACGGTTTTCTTGGCTACTTCTTAAGAATTTTGATTGCGATCCCTATTATGAATAACGAAAAAGATTAGAAATTACAAAAAGACAATATTTTTTTGGTAAATTCAACATAGTATCCATACTTTGTTAAACTTAATAGAAGAATGCCGGACCTTTTGAAAGAAATCTAGGTCTTAGGTACATTATTAAAAAAGTTTGAAACCTAACTACTTATCAAAATACATTTCAAATTTTTTATTGCTGATAGACTTGGAAAAACTCAATCAATCATGATTACCTATTTATATATATGATTGAATTGCTGATACCAAGAACTTCACAACTTTTTTCCGCAAAAAGAGTGTTTACTCCACTTACCAACATTTCACATAGCCTCAATTAAGCAGTCATCATTGAGACGGATGTAAGTGCATAATCTCGGGCCAGGTCATCGCTTTAACAAGGCGAGCGGTCACGAGCGCTGCCCGTATGGGAAAGCTCCCAGCATACAAATGCAGATAGGACTTTATGCACCGGGACCGTGGCGAAACGCTGCTGTTGACACCTGTGCTGGAGACTACGAGCCAGGGAAGGAAGTAACTGAATACGTAAGACAACAAAAACTACAATGCATGCGGGACGAAAAAAAGACTTGCTAAACACACGATTTTTTGGAGCTGTCCTTTGTTTTTCACTGGTAAAACAACTCGTGAAACAGCTGAAGACAATGGCTTGAAATAGAAACATTTTCGTTACAATCTGAGTCAGAACTACTTAACCCTATTTACCGAAACTAAAGGGCAGACTATTATAAATCTATCGTTCGCCCACGCTGGATCTGACAGACCAACAATACTGTAACACACAAAACAACACGAGATAAATCATAAGCGAACGAAAACTATCATCTTTCACTCCTTTGGATGTGTTATGATTTTTAACACCCACTTAATCTCTTAGGCAAAACAAAGGCATTGCAACAGACTTAAATACGCCTTAACAGATGGTCATAAAAGGTTGCTTATGATGAGCTAAGTAAAGCTATCTATTATTTTGTGCAATCTTAGAAAGTTAATGGTAATTGTAAAATTGCTCTAAGCAAGACAGATGACGACCACTAAAATGCAATTTAAAAGGAACGTCTAAAAGCGCAATGCATTGAGTTGAATAACAGTTGACCGAACGTTCAATTAAGGGTTAAAAAAAACTATTAAACAACACAATGCGAAGGTTTTAGTCTATCAAAGGCCGCGTTTGTCCAACCTGACAGGACCGCCATATGGGCTCAAAGAAAACAAAAATTTCGATTTTAGAGCGAATCAAAAGACGTTGGACAATGGTCACGAAGGAATCGCTCATGTGATAGACAGCTCCAGGATGAAGAATGGTCGATATAAAGATCAGGTAAAATTCGATATGCTACGAGATGGTCGTGCATCAAATAAAAACTGCACAGAAAGTATTTAAATGTTTTTGAATATGTTTGTTTTGAATTTGTCATTTTTACTAGATTTATTTTAATTTTTACTTTATAAAAATAATACATACATACATATATCACGCCTATAATCCCATACGGGGTAGGCAGAGCGTAAACAACCGGAATAAACGAACATTTACGCTACGTCTGACAAATATTTGAGGGTTATTCGGAAAATTGTGTATCGCCATAGTGACAGGTTGTCAGCCCATCGCCTAAAATTGCAATACACGCCCTCGAGTCCCTAAGTCGCCTCTTACGACTCCCACGGGAAAGAAATGGGGTGATGCTATTCTAAGCCGGCATCACACGGCAATAAATATAAAAATAATGAAATTATAATTTACCAAGCGGTAGTCCACAAAGATAGAATACCTCAAAAATTATCATAATGGATTAGAGCATAACAAAACCAAACAAAAGACGGTAGCCAAAAAAGCAGAAAGTGACACTTGTAAACCCTTTTCCATTAAAATTGATGAAAGGATGTCGCATAATGTCATACAATACTTATTTTGCCCATGGCTACGGACACCAACCCTATTGGGTATTGTTAAAATATTATCGACGATTCCGCTCATGTGGGTGCGGACTTCTGAGCCTGTTTTGCCCAAAAAAATCCCTTTGACCAATTGTTTATCAAAGGCAGGCTGGCATTCGTTTTTGTAAAGGTGTTTATAGAAGTTTGACCATGGGAAAATATCGCAGGTTCAGGTGCCTCTATCGAATTCGGGTCCATTGTCAACCTGTTGAGCGAACGTTTATTGATTTTTTGATAAAATGTGTTCAGCTTTGTTTGCACTTGATACTGTGTGTAATGTGTTTCTCTTACTTTATCTATTATTTCTTTCGTTTCGAGATTTTGAAACTTTGAATGTTTTCAACCTTGGACGTGTTTAGTAACTTAAATGATACTTGAGGGGACAATCGGAAACTTGACGTCTTTGTCACCAGACCTTTAATCCAATGAGATCTAAGCCCGCTAACACCTACCAAAGTTTAAATCGTCTTGCCGTTGAAAGGCCGACAATAACAAATTGGTATCAAAGCCTGACAAAGATGGACTCTTCAAAAACTGTCCACCCACCTCCCGGGCTATTGATCGTAGTCCGTTCACAATAAATTAAATCTTGTTATGAACATTTTTTATTCTATTGTGTTCAAGCCGAGTATTTATTTTACTAGCCTCTTAATAGAGGCTAATGGGCGGACATTGGTCAAAGGAGATTTGGATTAGAATAAAAAGACCGTTCTTAACAATTCTTTTGAATTGAATAATCTTTTATCTCATTTACTATGTTTAACTTCTCAATCTGTAATAAGTTTTCCTTTTTAAAGATATCATAATTTTAGTCATATTTTAAAATATGTGTTTCTTTATGGATCCAAACATCTGTTAAGCAGCAAAGTGATTGTAATCGAAATATCAAAATATTGTTCAACGAAAAAGTGTTTAACAGCGTTCAATAGAGATTACTCGTTGTTGATAAGTTTATTTAAAGTGTTGCACTATCACACAGTTTCATCTAAATATTAGAGATTATCGAGTCCTTTCACAAAAACTCGTGTTTAGCTTCTGTTTCATTGTTTGTAATGTGATTTGTATTGTTGTGAGAAATAATCCTTTTCTTAGAGAAAGGATTGTTTATTCCTTTTTATTTGACAATAGTTATGGCTTCAGAGAATTTGTTACTATTAAGTATTGACGCGTTGCATGTGTTCGTATGTGCTTTATTTTATTTCATTATTTTGCTTCGATATCCACCTCCAACGTCGATCGTACTGCTTAATGGGACCGGACTAATAAATCCAATTTAAATGTTCCACGGACCTCCGCTGATATAACATATGTAAATTCATACGTCTTTATCTTGAGAATCACAAATACAAATACAGATCGACGATCGATACGGACATCGATAAAAAAAGAAATCAATCCAGTCCAGTTCGAAATTCAAAACGGGTGGCCGCCGCGACGTCCGCAGAATCATTATTCTAAATACGAAAATTAACTTTATTCCCATAATTTAAATATCAACTGGCTGTGCTTCTTTAAATAAATTGTCTTACGTTTCTCTTATGCTTTTTGTCCTTCTCTAATGGACGAAGGATGTCAATTGATAAATTTATTTGTTCTGTTGACGAATTCAATTTATTGAATCTTCTCTCGGGCCTTAGAATGGTGGTCTTTCCCACGATTGTGCAATGCTGTTGAGCTTAATTATGATGCAGTCTACTAAAACAATTTATTAGAATGCATTACTTTGTCTAGTGTCTTATTTGCATCTTGTTCATAAATAACTTGTTCAGTAATGTTCATTAGTGCTTGATAAATATTACACTATGATCTAAATCAACATTGAGTAACAGTTGATTATAAATAAGTAATTTATTAAGTCTATTTTATTTGTTCAACTGTTGCACTAGATTCATATTGAAAGGTTAAAATATCAAGATCAATGTTAGCGCTATAACTCTTGACCAAGGATCAAGACGTAGAGTTCCGCTCGTGAATGCGATGCCTCGATATTCGCTTAATGAAGACATATTGAATCGCTAAGCGGCGAAAGACAAGATATAGGCAATGTTTAAATTGACGTGCGGCCCTTTTAAGTTGCATCCGCTCAATTTTGTTACCGATTCAATGAAAAATAAACAACAGCTGAACGACGAGTACTTATATTAGCCTGTAATTAGGTTAGCTCACAAATAATAACTTTTAAACTCATCCTTTTATTAATGGAATAAATGTTGCTCTACACAGATAAGGAGTACCTATCCTCCCAAATAATGTTATTTGGAGAAATGAAAACGGGGAAAGCAATTTCAATTAAAATCGTGACAGCGGACACAAAAACCCTTGTCAATTAGTGACAAACGTTCCGAAACAAAAACAAATTGTTGCGTGGTTAATATTTAATGTAGGTAGGTAGTACCCGCGGTAGGAAAGTTAACTTGGATTTTTAAAACTTTGATTCGAAGTTGGACGAGTATCCCGCCTGTCTCGCACCTGATAAAGTAATTTCGCGATTCCCTAATTCACACTTTTGAGGAGGGTTTAAAAAAGTCACAAGGTTTTCTGCCCTTGGACAAAAATTGGGATCGGGTTGGAGAGCATTTTAATGTTTAATTTCAGGCGCTCTACCCTTTCATTACCACAACTTTAATGTTTGGATTATATTGGTCCCTTTGTTTTATGATTTAAATAATAATCCAAACATAGGTAGGTAGTTATACTTTTAAGCTCAATGGGCCATTAGGCTTATAGTGGGGCTATAAAATGCAAAACCGATATCCCTGCTTATATTTTAGTCGATTTGAAATGTACCCAAGTTTTAGTGCCACCCTATGTGACTTTTACACCGAAATAAATTAATTGCTGGTAATTACTGGTTTTTCGTGCAACTCAAAATTGAAGGACTACATAAAAGCGTCCAATTTCATGTACAAAGGGCCCCATTGTGGGTTACAACAAAAACCGAGTACCTCAGACTCCTTGCATTCAAAATAAGAACAAACGTGTCATCGACGAAATGACGCGTGTCGACCAATCGGGCGCGACGGCCGCAGACGGTGGTGACGTCACGGTGCCACCGTCCAATCGGAGTAGCCCGTCGCCTCCGGTCAACTTGGACTAATTGCCCATGTGTGCGATAACACTTGAGGAGAAGCGGTGCGCAAGAGTCGACCGGCTGATGTTCACACATGCTCTAACTGAACGCTTTTATTGGAATAACGGATATTTCTTGCCTTTGACGATGTGGATTTGAACTTAAGTTTAGCTATAAGTTTTATATCTTATTATTCAAAGAAATCCTGTTTTAATAGGTTGTATCATAAAATTGTAGGAAAACAAAATATATTTTTAGTTAGCAAAATTATATCAAGCGTAAATAAGGAAACATTTAAAAGGATTTTGAAAAATTTAAGAATTTCACTTTCTAGAACATTTGGTACTAGAAAGTGAAGTTCATAAAAATTATAAACGCGGCAGTTGCTAGAAAAATCCAAAAATATAGCAAATTTAGCAGTCCCATTTCGCTCCCACAAACAACGTCCTCAAAACCTAGATGCACTTTTGTTTGGTCATTTAATTTACTGTCGGAGTAAAGCATGAGAACTTGGATCTTCACTTTTGCTCATAATAAGCAATTAGAATGAATAACTGTTGGGCAGTGGGAACATAATACAATGGCAGAAAATGCAAAAACTGTATTCATTAAACAATTTCTAACGCTTACTATGGACCTAACAAACAAGTTTGTGTTATAATAAAGTGGTAACTTTCTGTTTAAATAATATTTAGGCTCAAAAAGCTTTAAATTGTGGCATTGCCTGGGGTAGGTCTTTAAAAAAGGAAAGAATAGTAAATATTTTTTTTATGATAGTAGATAAGTATGTTGAGATACCTTATGATGAACATAATACCTAAACTGAAGTGATAATAGTCACATATAACATACATGATTAAAATTAACAAATATAGTGGTATCACTGATTTGCTTTTTGGGTCAAAACTGGGAGAATCTAGAAACTACAATGAATGTTGATTACAGAGTTGTATAAAAAACGATTTGCAACAGTGTTATCTATTACATATTATCAATGGTCATTACTTTTGCAGTGACCGTTTATATTTTATTCTGTTATCGTGACTTTTCATATCTTTATCTCTTTGTTTATCGCCTCAGAAATTTCAGTGGCAATATCATATTTTATTATATCATCATAATCTTTTATTTGTAAAACTTTTCAAAAATCTTAGTAATTATTACTTTCATCGTTTTTTTCTGCTTTTACTGCTGTACTGTATCGTCTTAAATATTTAAAGGATGGCTACTGAGTTTCTTTTCATGAGTTTCCTCCGGATCCCTCGGACAAGCTATGCTGACCACAATAACCCTGTGTCAATGTTTACAGAGTGGCTCGGGCATTAAGTAGCTCGTTGCGCGTTGAATAGAGCCGCGATACGCAGACGGGATAGTGTGCGGGTGTGTTTATTTTGATGATTTCTTCGTTGCCAGCAAGGGCTGGTACACTAAAATTCTTGTCGGAATTTGTTTTGGTTTCGGCTTAAACTTTGGTTGCCACTTTTTCAGTTTTTGCAATGATACAAATATATTTTTTTTACGATAATTCCAAACTTTAAAGTTATATATTTTATAACTAAGTAACTTACCTTGCGCGATGCGTACAGCTGGCATCTTGATTCTCATCTTGATTTGGTCACCTATTTTTAGATCTTCAACAACTTCTTTATCCTTAGAAATCTTTATCTTATTATCTGTCAACAGTTTTTAGCTCACTTCACATGTGCCGCCGTCGGTCCGGCGGCTTATCTTACTTTTCTAAAACGTTTTTGATAACGGAGGTCGAGTCACAGGATCCCTCTCAAAAGTCCGACGGCGTATAAGATCACCATTCTTAGTCATCTTCTTAATTTCTTCATTATTTCAACGTAATATTTAGTTTATTACTTTTTCCTCTTCATGATGTTTGAGTCAGTTCACACGTTGATATATTGTTTACTCGCCCAATTCGACTGGTCATGCAAAGGTTCTTATCAACACTTGAAAGAGTTCTCAGTGCTCTATCTAATCTGTCCACACCTATTGGCGATCTTGCAATTCGGCCGACGATATTATTTGATCACTATCCGATTGGTTTGAAATTTTCAGTTACTTCTTCACTTTTCAGTCCGAAAATGTTTTGCGAAATTTACACTGTCCATTCGCGAAATTTTATTAAAATTGTCCGTAGTTAAATATTATTATTATTTTTAAACAAAGGTAGCGATAGAATTTGCAAAGATAAAAACAAAACAAATTATTGTTTGAGTTGGGATGGTTGTGTTTACGAGTGCTAGTCGCGATCTCGTGCGCGTGGGAGCGTATGGCAGGTGCACGGCCGGTCGCCCGCTCGCGCCCGCTGTCCGAGACCGTCTGTCCTGTGTCCCTTCGCGCGAGGGCTCCACGGCGCGGCTCGGCGGCGGCGGCTGTACGACGGCCGCGTGTCCACGACTCACGCCGTCTCACTCCGCCGGCCGAGCGCGGCGCGTGCGGGTCCGAAGTGGCCAGGGGTTACTCGCGGTCGCCGCCGTCTCGGCTGCCTGATAGAGACCGCGCCATGCGTGCAGTGCTACCTTCCCGGCAGCGTGAAAGGGATGGACGTAAATCACAAGTGCCGTGCGTCGGTGTGCGTGCGCGGGTGGGGCGAAGATGCAGCGCGTACAAAAGAAAAGGGATAATATTTGCTTGCATATTTCATGACTCGATTAGGAGATGGAATTTTTAATTGGATGGACCGTAAGGTCAGTGCATAATGCTGTAAGAGTTTTAATTTTATGTGATACGTAATTTAGTCGTAAACATTTTGATTTACACCTAACACAAAAAAATTAAATGTAAAAATTGTATTACTAATGTAAATTATAGTACTAATACATAAAAAATCGTTCATTACACACAATATAGGGTACCTAACAGAAACAGCAGATCAAATATCATCATAAAACTAGACTTTTCAAACTTTACTCTATAATTTTCCTTCCTACAACCGTAGCCGGTGCTACGAGAGAGCTACGCGCATCGTAGCTATTCACGTTGTAGAAAAAATCTACGAAAGTTTTTTCATTGTAATTATTATTGAGTTTTCATTATATTTCAAAAAAATAGTTTCATTTCATCATGTGTTATTTGTAAATAAGTGCATTAAAACATGCCAAATAAAAAAAAAACACAAGCAAAGATTCCAAACGAACTCAATAAAAAGTACTTATCAATAAACGCAACACGTAGCCTTGCAAGATTCACTCTCACTTAGAAGTTCGCGCACATTTTTTCCCGTCGTTATTTTACTTAAGACGCCACGAGGAACTTATCTCGCCCGGTCCTTGACTTTAATAAGTTTTATGAGTGTCAGTCGGGACTTAACTGGTGCGAGAACGGGCGAAAAACGGAACTTTTTCATAATTGTTTCCCAACTCCGCAAAGTTTCCGCGGTCGATTATTGAAATTCGACGTTTTGTAATTTTATCGTATTGCTCTGTTTCGACTGTTTGTTTGGGGTGTTTGCGATGTTTTCATTTGAATTGGGGGCTTGTTTTGTGAATGCGCGCCTTAATTGAAGTTTTGATTGGATTTAGGATCAGCTTGTACTATAGCGAAATTTTATATGTATTTACTGTTATTGCGTACGTATTCTGAAAATAAATGAATGAATGAAATCTCCCTTTTTACATATTTTCACAGAAATATTCTTCAAAGTTCTTTTTCAATCTATAGAACAAAAATCCACCCCAAAAGTCCCATCCCTCGCTTCATTAATTCCCCTGGCTTGACCAAACAAGCTCGGATAGGCTGCACAAAAATTCCCTGAAAACTTATAACCACCGGTCACTCGTGTCCAGCGGTACACCTTGAAAACGCCCCGTCTCTTTCTACTATTTGAAAAGCTAGGGCAAAAATAGAGATGAATAGGGTTATCCGTTTTCTTGCGTGGAAATGGGGTTATAATGACCGACGTATGTCTATCCCGTTCGTATGTAGCGATGTGTGGGTGTGTTGAGAGGGATGGGGGATGATGCGAGAGCCGTGTGTGGAAATTTTCTCGGCGCTACTCGACGCTAGGTGGCGTGGAAAACTGTAGAGGTTCTAGAAAAATGAAAACCACCTTGTTGATGGTAACCATTGTATCTGTACATGTACTGATTTTTGAATAAATTTTCTGAAATATGTGCGATAGCGTCTGAATTCGATTAAAAATGTATTTTATAAGGATAAAATCTAAAAACCTAAGTTAACCTTGCTATAAATAAGTATATATTAACCCTCTGGTATAGTATTACTTGCTTCCCTTGCATTAGGTACTTCTCAAATCTTTAAGGCCAAATTTTTTTGTACTCCAAAGTAAAGTAACTATAATTGAATGTTTCGACGACATTTTTTTGTATACCTCTGTAACAGATGTGGGACAGGATACGGGAATTGCTCAATCCCGAACTTGTAACGTTATACGCGAGAAAGTATCCAGTTTAAAATCTCTGTTGACGTGTGATGTGTTTTTTGTATTTTCAACGTTAAAATATCAGTTTTAATTTGGCAAAATAGAAAAAAAATATTATTCTCGATCTTCTCGTGTTGGACTTCTCGACAAACGCCCCGATTTACCCTGTTGGCAGAGTTTTTCAACCGCCTTCTACTACTAGTAAGCCTCAAACATGGTTGCGTAAAAATAAATTGAATTTCCAATATTAAATCTTCTTAGTACCTTCTTGAAAATAAGACAAAAATCTGTCGTCTTTTCTTAACGATGTTCTATATCGCAACTTCTACCTATATGACATCATGTAATGAATTACATATTTCTACTATTACGGCTATAGCAATTAAATGAATTATCTAGATGTTGGTCTTGGTATTTATAAAGCTAAGTGCATTTCAAATAAAAGCGTGTGTTAAGTAAGTATTATTTTATTTATGATTAGTTAGGGTCTGAGGACGGTGCAACTTAATTACTCGTAACACCTTACTTAATAACTTAAAACGCATCTTATGAAAGATATTCCGTAATCAGAGTACCTACACTGGTATACACACTAGTAAATTAATAATATTTACCTGAATAGTATCGTGATAGATTGGGCTTGGTACTTAAAATGTGTGATAGTAATCCGATTTACTGAAATGATTCTCAGTGAAACAGTAAACCAACACTCATAAATTACTTCTGTAATGGTCCTACCCTATCCCTACGAAGAGGAGAGTGTAGGGCCGTTCAGAAATAGCCCTGTCCCTTCAAGGCCAGGGCTACACATCCACGTCTGGTACACACGTGTGACACTGAAATTGATGTCATCTGAGCTTTCGTGGGATTCGGTGACACTGCATTTGAGGTATTTGAAATGAACATAAAGCTTTGGTTTTAAAATTATCTAGTGCATTATGGTTTATTTTGCACTCACGAGGCTATAGTATTTTTATAAGAAACTAAAAAATGTACGTCGATTCAGGACGAATATCTAGAGGTTAAAAATTTTGAAATGTACTTACGGTCGGGGCACCGGTAGCTCAGTGGCAGAGCAGTTAGACAGTACTCTACAGGCCCCGGATTCAATCGCCGGCCAGAGCCAGAGCTTACATTTTTCAATTTATTATTTCATTAATGTAGTGAATTATGTTCCCTGTTAAAAAGCAGCAAATTTATGATATCCTCTCCGCAGTGTCAAATCCGGATGTCGTGCAAATTCAATTTGTATGAAATATGAGATAGAAAAAAATTTAATAATTAAAACCTCTCTCTGTCTCTTTTCATGTGGGACACCGAGTCGTCCAACGACAGTTAAAAACTTGAAATTTGCCGAGTGATGACGGCTTCGAATAGCTGTACCACATTTATTTTTTACCTGCGGGTATCGTAAGAGGCGATTAAGGGACAATTTTAGGCGACAGGCAACCTAATTACTATAGTGATACACGATGTTTTTAAAACGACCTTTTAAAATCAGACATTCCGCATCCCGCGATGTTCTGTTCTAGTGATCATTTGTTTAGTTTGACACACACAGTATTACTCATCCGCATCCTCTTCCTCATCCGCATCCTCCAACTTTAAGCTTATTGCCTCCTCTTCTTCATAACTGCTTCCTCATCATCACTAGATCATATACATTAGATGATGCAACAAAACAGACACAGAAAAATCGATTAATTTTCAGAGATTTCTAAGTATACCTTAATTTCATGTAGAAGTCATAAAACCATTCGCTTTATTAAAAATGGCATACATCACGCCTTTCAGGGTAGGCAGAGTGTAAACGGACACAAAAAACGAATAGGTACTTACGCCACGTTTTACAAACAATTTGTGGGTCATTCAGACATTAGTTTAGTTTAGTTTATTTATTTCACATTATAGGTTCTAATAATTCGTTACAATTAATAAAATCAATGTCCATCATAATGTGATCGTCAAGGAAATGTAAAATATAAAATATAAAATGTCAGATCAGTACATGTAAAAAAAAAAAAATGCATGCATACAAATGTAAAATATAAAAATATAATGTCAAATCAGTACATCATCAATGTCATTATGTTTCGCTATAGTAACGGATTGTCAGCCCATTATACCACGTGTGCCTCTCGAGTCCCTTAATCGACATCCACGGGAAAGAAGTGGGGTGATCCTATTTTAAACTGACATCACATGCAATTAGAAATTGCTACAGGGAATATTTAGAGAAGACCTGGTAGCCTTATAAAGCTGGATTCAAGTTATGAGCTTTGGTTCCGCCTAATTGTTCGTTGCATCTCCGGTCGCTTGGATTTATTATAACGTTGGCGGACTGGCGCTACTCGTTATACAGGGTGTGGCCCGCAACACGGGTAAATATTTGACCTAGCAAAATTGCCTATGTAACTGAACAAGGACCTCCCATCATAATGTATCATACCAGCCGACCGAGTCAGTTTTTATGGAAGTAATTTTTTTATATTTCGAACTATGTTCCATGGGGCAAGTTGTTCAGTTTAATGGGTAATTTTGCACCGAAAAATGTTTGTTGTAGATCTCACAATGCATAACAAAAATTGTAGTTTGGATTTTGGTATTAGGTGGACAGTGGTATGCATTTATTTAAGTTTTTTGTTGATCAAATTATTGAAACCTTGAGTCGATTAATAACCATTTAGTAGAAACTAAACTAGACCAGCTAATGTTCGTTGCATTAAATTTAGGTACCTATTGCATTTTTGGCGGCTCTACAGGGTGCACTTGTAGTATCAAGATATTCTTGTAGGCAGTAAAAACGCAATCCCTAGCCACCCGGATGATTCACAGTCTTTATTGGTGATTGGTAGTATCTCTTACTCCTTAGCTAACCTCGTTGACTTATTTGGCAATACACAAACTTAATGTGCCTTAGCAAGAACCTTTTAGGATATACCTATAGATATAACAAGGTATTCTAAATCAGTAGGCGCTAGTGTTGAATCACAGCAAGCTATTCATCCTAATTAGCGTTAGTTACACCTGAAGGGAGTTGATTTGTTTACTATACTCTGTGGGAAGGCACCGTGAGTCATCTCATCAGGAGTCCTAATAAGCTGGATGAGGCTTCTGTGTTGGCTGATTCGATTTTGGATTTACTGCTAAAAGGAAATATTAATACATACAAAAACATAGACATATCACACCTAAAATCCCTTGCGGGGTAGGCAGAGCGTAAACGACCGCAAAAAACGGACATTTACACCACGTCTGATAAATATTTGTGGGTTATTTAGAAAATTGTGTATCGCCATTGTAACAGGTAGTCAGACCATTGCCTAAAATTGCAATACACACCCTCGAGTCCCTTCGTCGCCTCTTACGACTCTCACGGGAAAGAAATGGGGTGATGCTATTCTAAGCCGGCATCACACGGCAAAGCCGGCATCACACTGCAATAACGGAAATATTAAGACTGATATACCTACATTTGATTATTGTATGTATTGATTTAGTTGGCATAACTATAGTGTGAAATTTATGAGTGACCGATAACGAAAAGTCAAGACGGGCTGGTGATAAGCAACAACTTTCCTCAAGGTCGTAATATGAAAAGAAAATTTGGAGCTCTCATACAAAATTGCCGATCAGCTCATTTGAGTTACTTTGAAAACTCTTATGGCATATTTCAAGTAACTTCCTTGGAGAAAGTTGTTCCTTATAACCGGCTAGTTTTGAGAATTCGCTATCGGTCAATAGTATTTTTTTTTCCCTTAATTATATTTTTTAAAGTCTAGCGCACAGTTGTATTCGCATTACGGGTAAAACTGGGGTGGTATGGGATCTACCTCCTAGCGGTCCACCCCGGGCAACGGCAACACAGGCTTACCTGTGGATAAGTCCGGCTGAACGATCCCACCAAGCGGTGGAAGGCTCCGTAAGGGGCCGCCTGGCTCGCGACCACCATCCCACCGAAGTCTGGCGCCAAGTAGCTTGCTGCGTTCCGTCAGTGTGTGGGAGTGCCAGTGCCTTAACAGGTTTCTTCTGGGTGAGCTCGCTCCATCTTAGACTCTGTCTCTGTCCTATGACCTAGACTAGAGTCAAGAGCAAACCCATCATTAATAAAAAAAAAAAAAAAAAACTGGTGTCCATTGTCTTAGTTTACCATGTCAACGGGTAGAGAATCGGATTTGCTTTTATTCTGGACCGTTTTGTGCCCGGCGTAAGCAAAAGTTCTATAGATACAATAGTGTTGTCACTGTTATTTTGCTGTTGATAGACAGTGACACGGATAGACAACTTTGTTCATACCCATGCCAACCGTTCGTACCTAGAAAAGCTATAGCTTGCTTGTTTATACTGGGTGATGCATTTTTTAGTTTGTGGTCAAACATAGTTTTGCCCATCCGTCTCTTTAAAAATAATGTTAGAAGTCACGAATCTGAGACTTTAGAAGTAAAATTCCTTCCATTTCATCCCTTCTGAAATGATTTTCAAATTGAATTTTGTGGTCTGATCAACGAATGTAAATTCAAATTGGGTATTCACTAAATTGTCAGATATAATCATAAATTCAAAGGCAAAATGGTCAGTTAGTTTTAAACGTTATTTTGATATTGTTTACATCGACGAAGTGACATAAAAACGCAAGAACCCCTCTACGACCGATTTAAATTTAACAGCCGAAAACCCACCCTAGTGTAAAAGGTTATTTTTGGAATTGACCCACCCTAGTGTAAAAGGTTATTTTTGGAATTGTCCAAAATGTAAGCGCCACTTTCGTAACTATCTGACGGTAGGAAGATAGTATGTAGTTTGATTGCCTTTAATGTCTAAATGTAGGCAAGTCCCACTCTTTGACCGACTGACGGACGCATCTTAACACCTTGGTCAATTCGCATGAGTGTGCCATGGTATCCGATTTTTGTATGGGAATTCGAAATTGCCTGCCTCTAAAATACGTCCGTCAGTCTTTTGTAGTGCAAGAACCGCCTTAACTGTTTTGAACTCGTACTATGAAGAAACTATTAGCTAGATAATACGTTAAGTTAATATATGAGAACCGTGCTGACGAAGAAAAATATATGAGAAATTACAAATCCTTATTTCTGTTATTATCGAACAAGAGAGACTACAAGACGTAACTAGTTCAAAAAATACGATACGTTCTACAGGTTTAAATATAGGTATAAGGTGCAAAAAAGGCGAAAGAAAATATTTTAAGGGGTGAACAAGCCAAAGACACTAATAAGCTTTCCTTAAAAGAAAATTATTAGACGTTCTCAACCAGTTCTTTTTATATGCGCAGCCCCTATATTTTTTTACTTAGACGAATGTTTTAGGCGATGGGCTGACAACCTGTTACTATGGCGATACACAAATTTCCGAATGACCCTTAAATATTTGTCAGACGTGGCGTAAATGTCCGTTTTTTGCGACCGATTACTTTATTATAGGTGTGATATATGTATGTATAATATTCTATGCAAATATCTTTTTCATTATGTAGACAAGCAGTTATTGATCCACGCACCTTGATTGGAAGTTGATCCTCGGGTGCTGTCGCGAGATTGTCTTCATATTAAATGGAGACGAGTGCGCGCCCGACGTAATCCTGACACAGCATGCATACATGAATAAGCCATTATGAGAATATCGTTATATTTACGGAAATTTAATACAGATACGTACCAAATACGTACGAATTTCTTAGATCTGAACGCGAGATAATATATTCGAAACAAAAATTACATACATACATACATACATACATATATCACGCCTATAATCCCTTGCGGGGTAGGCAGAGCGCAAACGGCCGCAAAACGGTAATTTACGCCACGTCCGACAAATATTTGAGGGTCATTCGGAAAATTGTGTATCGCTATAGTGACAGGTTGTCAGCCCATCGCCTAAAATTGCAATACATACCCTCTAGTCCCTTAGTTGCCTCTTACAACTCCCACGGGAAAGAAATGGGGTGATGCTATTCTAAGCCGGCAACACACGGATTCTCACTAAAGTGAAATTTTTGGTTTCTAAATTTACTTCGTCTTCTCTATAACTACATAAGTTTCATATAACTTTTTAAGCACTCGCGATCACTTTCACTCATTTTAAGTATTATACCGGGTCTATCGCGATAGTATTTAGGTAAATATTAGTGGTCGCGGGTTGAAACTGTGTTGAAACGTCGGGACACAGGTAAATTACTAATATTTACCTAAATACTATCGCGATAGACCCGGTATAATACTTAAAATGAGTACATAAGTTTTATTAAAAAAAGTTGTTTTCAGATTGAAATTAAGCATGACTCCATAGTGATTGAAATAAAGTCGATATTGGGTGTTATGATAATAAGGCTAGAGACCAGACGAGCCGTTTCGCGACCTGTGCCCGATATTATCAAACTACAGGCTACAATTTTACAGGTGTAATTCGATGTTCATTGCGCATTATGATACCAGGAATATTAACTGGCTTCGCAATGTATGAAGAATTTCACCTGTAGACTTGTGGCCTGTGGTTTCATAACATAGGGCACAGACCATTCTACCAACTTTATTACAGTTAATTTTTAATTTACTTCTTATAACGACTCGCGCGCGCCAAAAGTAGCTAGATGTGCTCGGGCCCTTACAGGCCGTTCCAACCGTTTGGTGCGGTTTTCGCAACGCGCATCCGTACTGCACCCACGCAGGTTCGATTCCCAGACTGAGTCATCGTTGCCTCATCACCGCTGATGAGAAAGGGAATCTGAATTCTGACGGATAGGGCCAAGGTAAGTATAGGTTATAGGTAACAATGGATACGAGTAATGCCAAAGAGTTTGGCTAGGAAGTACGTAATACAAAACGAGACCATATAAAAAGCACTTAGGTACTATTTTAAGTATGTAATTTTTTCTGTCATCCATGAAAACTCATCCATAATAAATAAATAAAATAATACTAGGTAAATTAAAAACTTTTTACCCAAAAAAATTTTTACCCAGAAATAATTACAAATCGATTTATATCTACATACTAACACAAAAAAAAAATATGACAGAAAGGCAGCTCGCTCGATACCTACTCTGCTAGAGTTGCTACTGTTTTCTTAATCAATGTTTGTAATGGGTTACCTGACCTAGACATAATTAATTTTACTACTTACAATACACCGCACGGAATTATTGTGAACTTTTTTGTTTACCTGAGCTCAATCACTAGCGCAACCTACCGAATAATACTTAGATATCAGTAGTGTTTTACGAGACAACTAAAAACCCCTTCCTTTTCTACTGAAGTTAAATGAAATGTTTTGTCAAAAAAAACGGTAAAATCTTAACTAAGCATTTTATTGAGTTCGATTTACTTTTCAATATTATCTTGGTACTTCAAAAACTAAAGCGAAAGAATTACACTACCACTTTCTTTCTAAATAAATAAAAAGTGAACATTAACTACATCATGTAGGTATGTATACTCGTATTTCTAAGAGAATCCTCATTCCAAAGAGGTTCATCACGATAGATTGAGCCCCCGTAGGCATTTAGCATTCAGACGGCAGACAATGTTGTTTGAATGAAGCCTACACCCAGCAGCGGGCCTACATCTCTGCAACCTGGCAATTGTGATACACAGTACACTGTAGCTTACTTACAAGATTATTGATTAGTGAGTTCGATTCATGTTTTCTGGAGAAACTGGGTGTCTTGGTATTAATGCCAGATTTAAAAGAAATATATAAAATCTAAGATAAATAATAGTAAATTGTTTCTGTGTATGTTTTTGTGTACAATAAATGGTTAAATAAATAAAAAAAGGCAAAGAAGTTTTAGAATCGCCTTTTGTTACCTCTAGACAAATTGCAATTTTCGTATAACATTGCATGAAGACTTCAAAACTACCCCTCAAGAATAGTTCACCTGTCCCCAGTGGACTGTGCCCGGTCAATAGTTGGTGCCAGCTTGTGCTTGCCACATCTCAGTTTGGGGTGGAACGGACTTCTGACTCATTCCTATAAAAATACACGCGCTGAGGAGTGTTTGTCACTATAGGTTCAAAAGTCCTATAGAATACAAATCACGGAGAAACAAAACATAGTACAAAGGTTTATTTATCCCATTTATCCTATCGATTTTGAATCAAGAGCACGAATTTATGGCGCACGGTTCTCAATAGCGACGAGACTTAATATCATTTAATTTCAAAAACAACTGGCATAAAATTTTCACAGATTTTATTTTTATTAAAAAGTAGCCCCTGAACCTGCCAATTTCTAAATTCAAATAGCTATTCGAGACAAGTGATCCGTGCAAGAAGGGGGTAGGTGATTCTATTGTGGCCGGGACGGTCAATAGCTGGTGCCCGCCAGTACCACGCGCGGACTGATTTCGTGATTAGATTTAAAAAGTAATGATTGCTAATTCAAATGATAGAGGTACCTATGATCAAAGCTAATTTCTGATCATAATTATGATTTAGATTATAAATTTTATGATAAGGTTATGCCCAAGGAGGATTTAAGCTCTTTATTTAATGTTTCACACATCCGCAGACGTTATGCTAGCCCCACATGGAATACAGAAGTTTAAGTTCAAATTGGCAATAGATATTAAATGAAACCCCATAACAAAACTAAAAAAAAAATGAAATTTTCTCGAAGCGAAATAATATTTAGAACCAAAACAGTACTATAAAAACTCACCATATACATATACTTAAACTCAACGAAACGAGTTCTACCAAAATAGAGCCATTATTCCGAACAAGTGGTCATTTTTTCAACAGTTTGAGTCGACAAAAAAGCCGTAAGTACGAGTAAAGGGTAGCATTGATGTTATCAACCGCTTGGCTTGCTACCAGTCTCGCCCACACCGCACGCGCCCTGCCGGACCTATTGTCTAGTAACCCTTTCGTGTCGAGTAGCCCTTGTGATAAAAACAATTTGTTTGTAAGCAGTTTTGAAATGTATATTATTTTTACTTGTTTTGATACCAATTTTGTCAATAATTCGCATGAAAAGTGCGTCATGCGTTTGGTTAGAGCTATCAGCAAACCCTTGAGTTACCATTTTAGGTACCTCAATAGTTTAGGTTCATCTTTTACGCCACGTTCACACCATGCTCCTGCGCCTGCTCCTGCCGCTACCGCGAATAATGCACGAAATACCTCCGCGGAAGTATCAACACGAATGTTCAAACGAGGTTGTCATACTCTTCTAACAGGAATACGTACCTACGTACATACGTAGTGAGTGAGATAGCAATAGATTCCACTCGCGCTCGTGCTGCCGTTCCTTTGACTCGCGCACAAAAAGCAGAACCTCGCAGGAGAACCGTTTATATGCTCGCTCGCGCTGCCCACTCCGTTACTATATTACTGTTCAGAGAGGCATTGTGTGTACCTGTACGTGTCAATAAATAGGAAAGTAGAAGTTTGCTGATAGTAAGTACCAAAGGCGACTGATAAAAGAAAGATGTCACATAGTCTATTGTCGTAATTACGTATGGAGAGCCCGTATGCCGTTGTGTTTAGACTGAAAACAGACCACATAAACTACGAAACTACTCAAAACAAACTTAGTTATTTTGTAAGTAACAAATAGTACTGATTTGAATAGTTTAACTCGAATTCTGGAGTGCTAAATATCGAATGCTTATATCAAGGAAAATAAAATTGCACAGTCGATATAAAATGCTCTACCTATCAGTCAGCATAATTTAGAATGGGTGGTCAACTTTGTTTTCTAGTTTGGAATCGAAAGATGTACTCAATCTAGGTTTTTCTTTGGACCACTTAAAAAAAAACACTTTGTATAAGGAAAGTAGATGCGAGAGGCATAGGATCGGCGTAGATGGCGACAAAAAGAAGAGGCATAAAGGGTAGATGTGGGCTGATATGATGATGGTGATAAGGAAATATTTTACAAGAGACTAATACTGAAAACTCTGGATCAGCTTCCTTTGGGAAAGTTGTTCTTTCACCAGCCGATTTTTAGTATTCAGTATAAGTCACTATCACTAGTAATATTTCAGCTTCTATTCTTGATGTTAGTAAGAAACATAAATTCGTCATAATCATCGGCAAATCGACTTTTAATTTTTAACGGGATCCAAATAGCAAAATTTTCATCAGTCCACAGTTTTTGCAATCCTCGTAGGTATTATAGGTGGAACTTTCATACGGCTGGAATGGCTAGACGTTGATGGTCGTACAAAAGAATTATTTTGCCTTCACGTAGTTTTGCGGCATTCTTCGCTTTATATCAGCTTTATATGGATTAATGGAGCCATTGTACACCACGTCTACCTTCTTTTATTATACAAAATATGTTTTATGTTCTAGGTTATTGTGTTTAAATTATTAGTAATAAGAGTGTTTATCGAATAAACGTGTAGGTAGGTAATTTTTACTCTATAATTTTAGGCCCAATCTATTAGTTTTGTAGCTGGAAACAACAGATTTTTTATATATTTTTGACGTACAACAGAGAAAAACCCTTAGTTTTAGAACCTACTTATGATTTTCCATTGTTTATTAAATCGGTATTTATTTTTATTATTTCGAGTAAATAAAATGATTAAATGTTACGTAAGTTATTAAGTAGTAAATTTTTTTTAATATTTCGGGTCAATAGACATGTAAAAACAACACAATAACAATTACATCTGAAAAAAAGATTTAATAACTTAGAGCAAGTGTCAAGTGAACAAAAAATCTGATCTTCACTCCCAGTAAGATATGGGGTGATGCTTTTTAATTCGGCACCACGTGAAATACTGTAGCTATATTTTTTGTATTTTTTGTTATTAATACGTCATGGCAACACAAGCTGTCAGTCATATACAGCCGACCCTCGGTCAAGTTCGAGTTAAATTCATTCCTGATGACTCTGGCAAAGTCAAGTAACATAGGGTGATGCTATTCTGTGCCAGCACCTACGGCATAATATACCTGTTTTTTGTAATTATTTAAACAAAGTAGGTATGGCAACACAAGCTGTCAGTCATATACAGCCGACCTGCGTCTTTACCTCGGTCAAGTTCGAGTCTAATTCATTCCTGATGAGTCTGCTAAGGTCGAGTAAGATCTGTAGTGATGCTATTCTGAGCCAGTACCATACGGCATATTTTACCTATGTTTTTTGTAATTATTTAAACAAAGCATGGCAACACAAGCTGTCAGTCATATACAGCCGACCTGCGTCTTTGCCTCGGTCAAGTATGATGACTCTGCGAAGGTTGAGTAAGCTATGGTGTGATGCTATTCTGTGCCAGCACCATACGGCATATTTTACCTACGTTTTTTGTAATTATATAAACAAAGTATGGCAACGCAAGCTGTCAGTCATATACAGCCGACCTGCGTCTTTGCCTCGGACAAGTTCGAGTCTAATTCATTCCTGATGACTCTGCGAAGGTTGAGTAAGCTATGGCGTGATGCTATTCTGAGCCAGCACCATACGGCATATTTTACCTATGTTTTTTGTAATTATATAATCAAAGTATGGCAACACAAGCTGTCAGTCATATACAGCCGACCTGCGTCTTTACCTCGGTCAAGTTCTAGTCTAATTCATTCCTGATGAGTCTGCTAAGGTCGAGTAAGATCTGTGGTGATGCTATTCTGAGCCAGCACCATACGGCATATTTTACCTATTTTAAGTATTAGACCGGGTCTATCGCGATAGTATTTAGGTAAATATAAGTCAACCCGCGACCACAATACATGAAACTGTATTGAAACGTCGGGACACAGGTAAATTACTAATATTTACCTAAATACTATCGCGATAGACCCGGTCTAATACTTAAAATGAGTGAAAGTGATCGCGAGTGCTTGAAAAGTTATATATTTTACCTATGTTTTTTGTAATTATTTAAACAAAGCATGGCAATACAAGCTGTCAGTCATATACAGCCGACCTGCGTCTCTGCCTCGGTCAAGTTCGAGTCTAATTCATTCCTGATGACTCTGCAAAGGTCGCCAGAGATAACATGTACATATTTTACATACAACACACGACGAGAATAATGAACAGTGACCACCAGTCAATAGGGGTCACCTTTTTGTCGGGTTTTTCTTGAGGTACAGTCTGCAAATAAAAAATCCAAAGTTGTTTTACTTGGCAAATCAATAAAAATATTTTGGCCACGGCAAATAGGTACACATCCTACATGTTGATATTGGTAATATGTAGGGTGATATTTAAGAAGTAACCCTTACCATACCAACACCTCAGAATGATGGTGATAAGGATACAACTTTCCCCAAGGAACATAAGTCGATATATCGTCATTTCCATAAGCTTGGGCGCGTACCACTATAGAGCTACATACCTTTTAAAAGGTATCTGGGCGTTACGAGGGTATGAAAAAAACATGTTCCTCATCAACAGAAGGCCTGGGCTATATAAGGGCTGGGATAAGGAGCTACTTTCTCCAAGGAACATAGGTCATAAAAAATAACCTCCTCCTATACTAAATGTACCAACCAACCAAGTCCATTGTTTGGGAGGTAAAATTTTTTCTTTCCAATTTTGGCCTACGTTTATTGGGGAAAGTTGTTCCATATCACCAGGCCATCCTGAGGTTCCGCTATAGGTCACTTGTAAAAGTATCTACCTTAAAGTATAATTGGTATCGGTTTTCGGGAAACTTTGTGAAGGCAATTACTATTATCTATGTATTCTCTGGTAAAGGTTAATTTTGAAGAAGAAAGTTGATTTCATACCGTTATTTTTATAACTTAATGTATCACATGACAAATGGTAACCAATGAACAGTCAATTGCAAATTTTCTATTAGAAATGTTTTATGTATTTACATATCCGAAGTAATTAGTTAGTTCGCGTAGTTTTTTGGGGATACAGACTTATTACAGGATATTACCTCATATTCAGTAAGTATATTGCAATAATCTTAGTAAAATATTGTTATGCTGCCTGTACTGTAATTATTTGTTTACCCGCATCTTCTGATCACTCATCTGCTACTTGAAACCTTACGCTAAAGAGTTACGTACGAGTTTATTATGAATACGTTACAGCGTAGTAGCTACGTGGACATTCTTGATCTTTTGTTTTGTATGATTTTAAAGAAAAAATATTAATAGTTAAGTTTCCGTGAACAGTCCATGGTCCGTGATCTTTGACTTGGAATAGTACAGGGTTAAGGGCGTCACACACGGTGAATATACTATAATATTTATTATATAGTTCTTTTTTTGTAAATAAATACATATTATACATAGAAACACTCAGACTAAACCCCAAATTTCTTAAAATGACTTAAAACATATTTGTGTCTTGTGGGGATCGAATCCACGACCCTCGGCGTAGCAGGCAGATACTATCCGCTACGCCATCGGTCCAGTCAAAATTGTACACTTGTTTTGATAAAATCTATTAGATTTGACACTTCTAAAGTCTTCTCGTGCGCGAGATAAGTCTCTGTACGCTACACATATATGGCTACAGGCCAGAAAGCAGCATATATTCTCTTTCAAACGCTGTTGTTTTTTCGGAGATCCTTTAACAGTGACAATTCATGCCAATTGTCGTATAAGTAACTTAATATAGCGCAACGGACTTTTGTCAAAATATTTACTTTACTCAGCGAATTTGCACAAAGGACCTCTTAAAGCTAATAATGCCGTTCGGCGCATTCAAATCCGAAACGGCATGTAATTGTCATTTTAATTTCTACTGTTCTTTTTGTTGGGCATGAAAATTTTGTGGGAGTAAGTATAAGGTCAGTAACATGGAGACGCAATATGTTTGTAACACCGAATCAAGAATAGAAGAGAAAAATAAGATCAGGTATTCTGTAAATAAAGGTAAGTATCTGGAATATTATAATTTTAGATAATTAACTTCTTATGCATATTATAAAGGCTTCTTATGCGTATTCCAAATCCGAGTCAGTGATGTGACGTAAAAGAATTAAGAAAAACACATTTAGGTAGAAGGTAATCCATAAGAACAGGTAAAACGTATAAAAACTTACTCAAAAGATGAGCTAAAATAAGATGCGATAATTTTCTTAGAACAAGACATTTTATCCGTCTGCAATTTTATAATTTCCGAAGTCAATGGTGGCATAGTCCTAAGGAACACACACACGCTTTGCTTGAATGATCTGCAGTCTGCAGTATTCCAAAAGCTATGCGCACTCGTCTACTGATATTCCTAGTTCCTAACTCACTTTGTATTTTGTGCGATAACATGCGTCATTCGAGATTCGCTTGTCAATAATCTGAAGATAGATCTTGAGATAACAGTTGTATCGAGTTGCACCATTCATGTAAGTGTCTTATTTAATTTGAGACCATTTTTGCAGCTGTGAACGCTACAAAAACGTGTGAGGACCTGAGGACAGTTTGGTATTTTGGGTCTAATAATAGTTATACCTATTATGAGATAGACCGTGAATTTAAGGAACTGCATTAAGGGCGCGCCGTGAGAAAATGGGTATTTTTGGATGCACACAATTTCGTTGGTGAATAAGATAAAAACTTTTCATTATATTATCTTCTGGTCGCAGAAAAACCCGATTAATGAAAGATTGCTCGATAGATTTATTTTTCAAAGTTTGGTCTATTTTGTCACTTTTTTGCGTAGTGTATGGCAAACTTATAAATATAACTCATAATTTTTGCGAATGCGATACGTCTTGTACATTTCTAGATTCTTGTCGTACAGTTTTTTTATTACTTGTTTATTTAGCGAATAATTTCCAAAACAGTGAAAAATCGTTTAAATATGGCGACTCTGTTCTAGCACACAAGAATTGCAATTAGTGGAAATGGGACATTTAAAAGTTCGAGGTAGGCCCTTAAATTGGACACGTTGTTTAGGATATCGTACCCATAGATAGGAACTAACCTAACCAAAACCTAACCAAATAATTGAATGCAGGTTCGAAATTCAAAAATCCTCGTGCGGATGGTTTGACGGCTGACCTCCGGCCCACATGCTGGCAGCCCACACCAGTTCATTTGCGATTCCGACCGCGCGCCCATTGTCTTACTTTTATTCCAAATTCGAATTTCAACAGCTTAATGATTCGTCATACAGGTAATCCATCCAAATTCAAAAAACCACACACTCCATTACTTTGTATGCATTATATGGGTCAATTTATGATGGTAGATATATTCTTGTGGTCATCGCCATTGACATGGCACTGACTGACTTTCTACTGTTTGCAAAAATGTATTACGAGATGGACGAGACAATTGATGTCTTGGCAGAGGATCAAGGGAAAATTCGGGTCAAGACTTTTTTGGATATCCTTGTTTATTCAAATGTCCAGTTGCCACTCAATGTGTACTAAATTTAAATCAAATATATAACTTTGAATAGTTTGACGAAGCTACAAGGTAGAATATATGTATATTACTTAACTTTTACGTTTTTGTGATATAAGCTGTGTTCAGATTGCACATGAACAATTTTTATTATCGGACCAATGCTGGTAAACAGTTTTTTTTAGACCTGCCATACAAAATTAGTCAGCTGATCGTGAATTTTGTACGGGACGTCTCATATTTTTTTCTCTTTCTCCAGCAACGGTCCCATAATGAAAATTTATCATTACGATATCAGTCTATAGATAAATGAATACCTATGGCCCAAAGCGGTAAAAAATATATACTTTAAATAATTTAAGCAGGTTAAAGTGTTCCATATTATCTAAAACATTAATGAAAATTAAAGGCGTTATTTGAGGTTATCTTGCTCCATTGGCCACAGTATTTTAAGGTCAGGGGCGCACTAGTAAGAAAAAATATAAAACTACTGGTTTTCTATACAGTCTTTATACTCTTCTTCCTTACCATGTCATCATTGTGATTTTCTTTACACAATGAATACAAAAATCTGGTCGATTAAGTAATTATTTTAATAATAAGAACATTAGGGTTGTTCTCATCGACCGCGTTTTTCGTACGTTCCGCTTAAAAAGTGCTGCTTCCTCTGGGACGAGCGTTATAAAATTTTACTTCAAAATACTTCAGCACTTCCCACATATGGTCAAACATTTAATTCATCAAATATGTGGTCAGTTTTTTGTAAATTTCCTGTCAAACATGCATTCTCTCACATCCATGGCATGGTTCTTTGCTACCTTGCGCTAAATAGACTGTTATAGATCCTAAAATTACAAGTCTATGTCGTATTAAGCTTTCTTATCTTTTAAACAATTATATTTTCTATCTTTTCGCATGTTTTTAGTTTCCACAACGGCAGAAACTTTTTTATAATCACGGATTTTAGCGTTGAAGCCCTGAATCAGCCCACAATTACCTCGCGCTACTCTCTCACTCATATATTCATGACGGTAAAAGCTATCTGTCGATTTTACTCACGAATTCGTAGCGGCTAGTACCGCCGACAACGTCGTGGGGGACTCAGGCTCCACTCGCCGCTATATCTTCGATGGCGAGGGTAAGTTTCTCACATTTACGACTTTGTCCAGTACCAACCTCATTTCCATGCTAGTCGATTACCAATTATTCAGTTATTAGGTACTATCGATATTTTTTCTGAGGAATACCTTTGATATGCTTAAAATAAGAGGCGGTACTGTATTAAATTTCAACGAATAGGTTTTAATTAAACTGCAAAATAAGCTTTCGTTCTCATTTCCATGTTCTCATTTCCATGTCTTTCCATGGTTCGAGATGGCATGGAAATGAGAAAGTGACATGGAAATGAGAGAATGATTAAAATTTTGCAGTCCACAGTTGGACAAAGTTTTTAAATTATGAATATTTATTCTTAAATTAATCCAATGCCTGTTTTAATCGTAAATATGTGGAAATACGGGTATTTATCATTATTACCTATTTTTATGAAATGAAAGCTTTTGTAGTTAATTTTATATGTCTTTTTACCGAATGTCTCAGAAGGAGGGTTAAAATTTTTCGGGAGTCTGTATGTATGTATGTATTATGTATGTGTTTATGTATTATGTATGTGTTTATGTATTATGTATGTATGTATGTGGACATGCAATTTCTTTTTCGTGGGTTACAGCCCAAACGGCTAGATGGATATTGACATGTGGGGTGTCATGTGATTCGCAGCGCATCAGCGCAAGTGACATTTGCTACATTTTAAACAAGATACCGGTAAGACGCGGCACTCCCACCCGCTCTCTGATATTTCACCGCCCTGCGCTCGCCTGACTTAGAAGCAGTCTGAAGTGGTCATCTACTGGTTACGCGCGCTTTATACTAGTTTAGAGTGCGTTGCGGTTTCGGTAGCCCTAGTTTTGGTACGCACATATATTCATGTAGGAGTTTTGCTTCGAAGCGGTAGCCATTATTATGTATTCTTTTCTATAAGAGACATTCTATAGAAAAAAGTAGTTCTATACCAGGTACTGCAAACCCGCGATATCTGTACGCCAATAAAAGTAGTCCATCATGCTAACCACTTTTTTCTTTAATTTAACTAAGTAAATAAAGCTTATTTTCTTTATATTTCCTACAAATCAAGTAGTGGACATCTCATTTCCATGACAAAAAATAGTGGCCCTCCTTTTTTATATTTATAATTGTAATATATTAATTATTTTTACTAAAATACGTTCTTTAAGCTCTAGCAAACATTACTGACTACTTATATATTAAAAAAACATTTTTAATTATTTTAATATCAAATAAAAGAAAAATTGCCACGGAATTCTCTCATTTCCATGTCCGCAAATAGTGGACATCAAATAACTCTGAAACTAGTGGTCCAAGAACCGGGCAATTTCAATCTAGTGTTTATAATGAGAAAAACTTTGATAACGTATATTCAATTATCTAAAAAAACTAATTTTGAAAAATGACATGGAAGTGAGAAAATTCCGTGTCATTATGAGAATGACCCATTAAAGGTATCTTCAGAAGTCCTTTCAATATAGACGTCTTTATTGACCAACACATGTTTTTAAAAACCTGTTATCAACAAATCGAGTGTAGCTGCAATTGATACAAAAATAAACTCGTTCAGTAATATAGGGTGTTAAAAGGAACATAGGTTCAACGAATCATGCAAAATTAATTTACATCAAACACTGACACGATTAGTAAGTACCTATGAGAGGGATAATTAAGTATCACTACATTGATTATCTCTGACGAGAAGGTCAAATTAGAAAAAAAACTTGGTGAAGCTGATACAGGTACTAAATAAAATTATTCACTAAACTTTATGCACGAAATTGACTTAATTATGTATGGGAAGTTATTTTGTTTTATGTTTTGATCTGTGATTCATGTTCAGTTTCATGAACACGTTTTCCGCTCAAAAAAAACGTCGGTCGTACACCACCCTATATTTTTTAAACAACCTGTACAATAATAACAAATAATGAACAGTAAGTCGGTCCGTGCATGTGTCAAACAATGATCGCGAAGATACCACTTTCGCGGTTCCACCAAATGTTGTGTTGCGTTGTGGTCAGACCGAAATGTGGAGCCATTGTAAAGTCTGTTGACCTCCTTCTGCAAATAACAAAAAAGTTCCAGGGCAAGTCATAATATAAGGAGTCAAAGAATAATAAGTAAATTCTTACGTGATAATGATTTTAATTTTCAGTTTGTGGACACAACATTTTTTTTGCATGGTAAAAAAAAAGGAAACGGAGCTATATTTTTACAAATAAAGGAAGAAGAAGAGAGAAGCCTTTGCCGTGCAGTGGGACAATACAGGCTCTTAAATAAATTAAATAATAATAAAGCTTATGAAAGTACCCATTATCCAAATGTATAAAACCAAAACTTGATCTTTACTGGTGACACTGAAAATGCAAAATACAATATCGGCACAAAGTTTTTGCACGGATAAATGAAAATTACCGACAAGAATTCACGTTGTATTATGAATAGAGTGGTTACTACACGCTCTTTAAAGGTAAGTTATTGCCTCAGTCTCCAAATCAAACAAAATTGAGCACTTTCATACAGTATACTCGTAGGTAGGTCAAGTGATTATGTAAAAAACGTCCTTTTTACTAAACATTTACAATACTTTTTTCTGCAAAATATCAGCGCCACATAACCTAAACATCTACATTATCGTAAAAACAATTTTGTCCCCTTTTTGGCGGTTGTCTTGCGTATAAAGTTCCATGAATCCTAATTTATTAAAGCCAAAGTTTCATTTTATTTTACGCAATTACACCTTATATTTGTATTTAAATTATTTTGAATAATTGCTGAAGAGAATGTAAAAAGAAATGTCACCTAACCTATTTTAACAACATTTGGTCATTAATAAGAAATAGCTACTTATTAACCCAACTGTTTTTGTGTGATTTCAAAACTACCACTTATGTAAATTTTGCTGTCAATCAAAAATAAGTTTGGACATGGACACTAAAGAGTTAAAATTACTACTCTTACACGACAACAATCATACTTAGGATGTTTTAAAGGCAATTGGTCAGCTTTGTGGTCGACATGTACGGAAATTAAGTGGTTAGAGTACCTATACTTAGCCTTTTAAGTCTTGACACAAACTTCATTCACCTGGCCTTAGCTGTCAAAAAAGAAAAAGGCCTAGTTAACTAACAATAAAAAAATGCAAGGAGAATAGAAGTCAATTATTGAAATTAAGCCAATCTTGTTAGATAATGAAAAAATAATACACAAAATACAAAAAACCGTTTTACTACAAATGATGATAAATGATTCATCACCCACGTAACAATCAGTAACATTACGCCAGAAACTGCAATAATCTTATTAGTACGCTAAATAGCTGCAGTCATCAAAAACAAAAAGCAATATAAATCATAAGAATATCCATTACAATACTTTTGAAAACTATCTCAACTTTAGCTTTGACACTTCAATGTCCACCGCTGGAAAGTACAGAATCATTGTTAAATTCAAAGATACAAAACCAGCAATGCATGTAAAATACTAACAATATACATCTTCGTCGGTATAGTGTTTGAATCCAATACTATTGTGAAAGAGTTAATTGGTTTTGTCTATTTATAATGAGTGGTAAGTGGCGTGAAATTAATGGAGGTACAGTACGGATAGATATTGCTAAACGGACTCTGCCCACGGTGCGTAGGATCCCATTGAAGTATACCCATTGTATTGTGCGATGATAGTGCCGGTAATATTTCTATACTTTCAATGGCTAAGCATACAGCCAGGCTTATCGTAGCTACAAATAATATTGTGAGTGTGGAAATATGCGAAAGAAACCATATAGATGTCAATAATATTATTGATGACAGAACAACAACTGAACAACTTTTCCCCAGGAACATAGGACAAAAAATTAAATCCATACTTGGTCCACCCAACAAATTTACAAAGAGATTAGTAAGCAGAACTTATTTAATAACAGACCCTATTGACTACAGATTCCGAACTTTTAGCACCAAACAAGTTTTATTTGTTGGCACCCTATAAACTGTCTTTAATAAACTTGAGTAGCCTCATTCAAATTCAATATTCACAACGAAAACACAAAAAAGTCAAATCGAAACAAGTTTGAATGAATTCAACATTTATGAATGATGACCTATTGAATGTTTTGAGACGCGTCAAATAAAGGGGTGTGGTCTCGAAAGTGTGTAGTCATCAACATCGCCCGTGGATTATCTAGCGATACATTTTTGACTATCAATTGTTTATTATTGTCACCATAAACTGGAACTAGTAATATTGTTCACCATCATTGATTATTGCTAACTAAATTTAAGGTAAAGCATCAACGGGTTTATATTTTGGTAAAAAGGCCTTTTTTCTCGTTTGAAAAAGTCATAGGCGATCCCTGAAAGACATCTTCAATGAGTAGGTACTAACAGGTTTTCAACCAAACTATCGTCTAAATTGACATACATTACACAAACATGACCTTTGGATCCTTTAGTTGAATTTTGGTTGTGCTTTTAGATAGTCGCTGAAGTTCAATTTTTTACAGTTCTAGGTCTTTAGCAGAATCAGTGACAGTCAAAAATTTATCCCGTGACATTTTGGTATTGGAGCAGAGCATATTAAAATACTGGCCAGTTGGACTCAGCTCTGTTCCAAATTTGAATATTTAAACAGCCATTCACCGTTCGTTGCCCATTGCCGATATGTAAAAAATAAAAGTTGTTGTCACTTATTGAAATTAGCTTTGGTGACATGGGTTAGCTTGGCACGAGCTAGTGGGTGAAATGAAAACAAAAGAATAGCAAATAAGAAAGTAAATCATACGTAAATTAAAATCGTATAGTTTTGTTTCTCAATGGAATTATCATAAATGGCGTTGGAGTCAAACATGCCCAAATTTTTTATCTTTACATTCTGAACTTATTTTCTACTTACTTAATTTTGCAGTCTTGCAGTTTTTACATAATTTATCATACCTATCTGTTACACAGAAATCAATAGTCGGCTTTCAGGAACGTACCTCCATGCAATTTAAACCAGTTACAGAACCATAGCCATAATTAAAAGGAAGCAACCAAATTTATCATACGCAAAGCTTCCTAAGCAGACTCAACATACCGCCGCCGCTCACAACCATAACGCACAATAAAACAAAACAAATGGTCTGCCCACATGGCCGTTTAAAAACGAATAAAAAAGCGGTCCAAATATGCATGAATGGACGTTGTACACACTCTTTGAGATAGGTGTGATTAGTACGAGACGGCGTGCGCGTGGGCTGGCCTGTCATCGCAAGCGGTCATTGTGTAAGGTATGAAGAGTAAGTGTCTGATAGACCTTACAGTCAGAAAGCAATTAGATTATGCTTTGTGGAAGAGGTAGACAATTTCAAAGACATCAAGTATAGAAGCTAGAAAATTGATTCAAAATCAACGACCGTCAAAAGTATTGGATCATGCAGATAACTATACAAACAGCTTATTTGTCTAGCCTATACTATAAAAGGCGTAGATTTTAAGATAACCATTAAATATCTTGACTTTAAAAATTAGGGTAACCCAATCCAAAAGGGCAAACCAATGTTTTCCTAATCGATTTTCTTAAAAGTATACCCAGTTAAAGTATAATTTATTATTTACAATATATCAGTCTGATCTCGTATTTTCCGCAGTCATGTCTAGTAATTCCTGTTCACCGCGGAATTAGCATTGAATGCCGCGTCCGGACGGACAGCGATCGACGCGGCCTGTCATTAGAGACGCGCGATCTGTTGTCGCTCCACCCTTACATACAGCTGTGGTTTGTACTTGTGTCTACATAACGCTAATAAAAGCTTGTGTTGAGCATAGTCTAGATCTAGAATGTCATGTCAGGACAACAATATAGGGGGAAATTTCATTAGTGATATTGAAATCAGATCGGGCTGCTGATTAGGAACTACCTTCTCCAAGGAACATAGGGAGCAATATGAAAAAATATTTGGTCCCCCTATACAAAATTGCTGATCAGCTGATGAGTTACTATGGAAACTCAAAATATTTTTGTCTTGTTTCGGCCTATGTTCCTTGGGGAAAGTTGTTCCTTATAACCAGCCCGTATTCAGTTTTCAGCAACGGTCACTAGTAAAAATTCACCCTATATATTATATTCTTTATTGCAGTACACAGAAAATGGTAAGTCAAAATTTTGATACAAAATCTCTTGTTGAAATTAGTTTTGATAGAAAGATTATGCAATAGTTCTTTCTTGCCTGACACACGATGGTTCTATAGGCGATCCTTAATCATATTAGGAAGCTTTGTCAAGTTCTGACTGTTAACAGAGGCAGGCTACTATGTAGAGTCAATATGACTCACTTATTGAAAATAAGGTATGCTTTAGACAATATCTATTCTAGAATTGTACAAAAGAATACATTTAGAAGAGAAAGATGAAAAGTGCCGCGTTCGGAGGAACAGCGATCGACGCAGCCTGTCATTAACTAATCCTAATCCGTACTAATATTATAAATCTGAGAATTTGTGTGTGTGTATGTATGTATGTTTGTTACCTCTTCACGCTCAAACGGCTTGATCAATTTGGATGAAATTTGGAACACAGGTAGAGTAAAACCGGAATATTGAAATTGAAATTCTTTATTCAATGTAGGATAGTATTATCATATCACTTGTTGACGTCATGAACCGTCATTGTAAAAAAAAGAAATTTGTATCACACAATTTTCTTTTTTTTATAACAATTTTGTAATGTCCTAATAGAAAACCGGCTCGGGCGGGAGAAAAAAATAAAAATCAAAGCACTGCCACGGGGCTGGCCAGGTTAATCACACGGCATGTAACTTTACGCCACCACCATCTGAAAACGATATTTGTTTCAAATTGAAGTCAAGATTTTTAAAGCGTGTAGTTTACACTCAATATCAACTGTTTGTTGGCTAGTCACCGAACCTGCGTCTTCTCCTAGGTTATAGCTGAAAATCAGCGATTTTGCTTCTTGGCAAATAAGACGCTGAGATATAGCCTTTTTGCGCTGCTACAGCATACAAACATACTTTTGCGTCGGGGCTGCGTCCCCAATGTATGTATATAATATAGTAGTAAGTTTTGTATTGTTTAACAATAATTATGTTTGTATGACTGTAGAACCAAATAAACGTTTATTCTATTCTATTCTATTCTATTCTACATGCGTATAATTAATCGGACCTCCTGAACAGGAAAAACCCACCAAAAAACCTGCCCAGAAGTGCTCCTACTCTAAATTAACAATCTTACTAGCCCCTAAGCTACCCTAGCTAATTCTGTAAGTAAAAAAAAAATATGTATAGACCAAAAATGGCTACATATTTTTTTTTGTAATAATAACAATAACAAATAGGCCACTTTTACCGCGGGAAAACAACTATTACCGCGGGAAAACAACTATTACGGAAAATGAGTGGCAGCGGGTAAAACCGCTGGGTGGAAATCCAGTGTCAAATAAAATTCTACAAAATTACATCATACGTACCGCCAACATGCAGAGCAGTGTGTTTTTTTCTACTGGCTTTGGTAAGTTGTGCATTGTCACTGCTTGGTGCAAGGCGTCATCGTCAATAATACCTGCATCATTTTCAAGCACTAAAGGTCTACCTCAAAACAATTTATATACGCAATAAAAAGGTATGCTATGCTAACTTGATCCAAACCCGTAAAAATTCTGTAAAAACCCCGCAATGGGTTTAGGCGTGATATATGTTTGTATGTACGCAGTAAAAATTCTCCCGGAATGTCAGATTGAATTGACCCGCTGAATGCAGAACTTTTTAAATCCTTAGATTACACAGGTAGTCCTTTTGCCCCTATGGCTTCTATTCGAGTTGCATCGACCGATCGAAAAACTATACGGTCATCAGAAAAAGCCGTATTAAAAAGCTCTTTGTCCACGGACCTTTGTCCACTTTTTTATACCTCCACCCCCATTTATGCTTTTTTGCAACGAAAAAACGGTTTTATAAGATCTCAAAGGAATCGATGCGAATAATTCCTCGTTTCATGTTTCGTAGATTTTTTTCGTTGTTCTATTTCTAAACGCCCACAGGCATTGTTGGTCGTTATCGATCTAATCTCCTTTTGATAGACCTCCGTATAGTAAGATGGACCTGGTGCTATTGTCCACTATTTTGAAAAATGTTCTCGGATAGCGCGTAGATCAAAAAAATCGGGAAAGAGTTGATGAAGGATGTTAAAAAAGTGGTTTTTGTGATGTTTTTATACAATCTATGTTATATGCCAAGATATATGACAGATTTATTTATTTTTTACCTACCTGTCAATCAAATTTTTTATTATTATTTTGAATGCGGCGCAATTTTAAAACAAATATTTATTGTTTTTTCACACATCATAATGACATAAATAATTGATTCTTTAACAATGTTTTTACACACACACACACACACATATCACGCCTATTATCCCTTGCGGGGTAGGCAGAGCGCAAACAGCCACAAAAACTGTCATTTACGCCACGTCTGACAAATATTTGAGGGTCATGCGGAAAATTGTGTATCGCCATAGTGACAGGTTGTCAGCCCATCGCCTAAAATTGCAATACACACCCTCAAGTCCCTTAGTCGCCTCTTACGACTCCCACGGGCAAGAAATGGGGTGATGCTATTCTAAGCCAGCATCACACAACGCAACATTGTTTTTATAACAACAATGTTTTTATTTAAAAAATCCACACTAATATTATAAATGCGAAAGTAACTCTGTCTGTCTGTCTGTCTGTCTGCTACGCTTTCACGGCCAAACCGCTGAACCGATCTTCATGAAACTTGGCACAGAGATTGCTAGCATACCGAGAACGGACATAGGCTACTTTTTATCACCATTCGAGGGTCTGGAGTATAGATGTAGACCACCAGGTGTACCACCAGGAGCCCAGCTAAACTATTAGAGATACAGGCATGGTTCTAAAACAAAAGTTGTTCGGTATGATGGGCCGCTTCTTTTCACAAGGACATTGAGGATCTGGAGTACCGTATGTAGACCACCAGGTGTACCATCAGGAGCCCAGCTAAACTATTAGAGATACAGGCATGGTTCCAAAACAGAAGTTGTTCAGTATGATGGGCCGCTTCTTTTCACAAGGACATTGAGGATCTGGAGTACCTTATGTAGACCACCAGGTGTACCATCAGGAGCCCAGCTAAACTATTAGAGATACAGGCATGGTTCCAAAACAGAAGTTGTTCAGTATGATGGGCCGCTTCTTTTCACAAGGACATTGAGGATCTGGAGTACCTTATGTAGACCACCAGGTGTACCATCAGGAGCCCAGCTAAACTATTAGAGATACAGGCATGGTTCTAAAACCAAAGTTGTTCAGTTTGATAGGCCGCTTCTTTTCACAAGGACATTGAGGATCTGGAGTACCTTATGTAGACCACCAGGTGTACCACCAGGAGCCCAGCTAAACTATTAGAGATACAGGCATGGTTCTAAAACAAAAGTTGTTCAGTATGATGGGCCGCTTCTTTTCACAAGGACATTGAGGATCTGGAGTACCTTATGTAGACCACCAGGTGTACCATCAGGAGCCCAGCTAAACTATTAGAGATACAGGCATGGTTCTAAAACCAAAGTTGTTCAGTATGATAGGCCGCTTCTTTTCACAAGGACATTGAGGATCTGGAGTACCTTATGTAGACCACCAGGTGTACCACCAGGAGCCCAGCTAAACTATTAGAGATACAGGCATGGTTCTAAAACAAAAGTTGTTCGGTATGATGGGCCGCTTCTTTTCACAAGGACATTGAGGATCTGGAGTACCTTATGTAGACCACCAGGTGTACCATCAGGAGCCCAGCTAAACTATTAGAGATACAGGCATGGTTCCAAAACAGAAGTTGTTCAGTATGATGGGCCGCTTCTTTTCACAAGGACATTGAGGATCTGGAGTACCTTATGTAGACCACCAGGTGTACCATCAGGAGCCCAGCTAAACTATTAGAGATACAGGCATGGTTCTAAAACCAAAGTTGTTCAGTATGATAGGCCGCTTCTTTTCACAAGGACATTGAGGATTTGGAGTACCTTATGTAGATCACCAGGTGTACCATCAGGAGACCACGTAAACTATTAGAGATACAGAAATGGTTCCAAAACAAAAGTTGTTCATTATGATGGGCCGCTTCTTTTCACAAGGACATTGGGGCTCTGGAGTACCTTATGTAGACCACCAGGTGTACCATTAGGAGCCCAGCTAAACTATTAGAGATACAGGCATGGTTCTAAAACAAAAGTTGTTCAGTATGATGGGCCGCTGCTTTTCAAAAGGAAGTTGAGGATCTGGAGTACCGTATGTAGACCACCAGGTCTACCATCAGGAGCCCACCTAAACTATTGGAGATACAGAAATGTTTCCAGAATAAAAGTTGTTCAGTATGATGGGAATAAGTTGAGAAAGGACATTTCCTTCTTTACCGAGGACTGAAAAACAAGAAATGTGGTATAGAGGTATTAAAATGTATAACAGTAACTTAAATTACCTTTTTATCTGTCTTATGTTACTTATGCTTACCATTTTAGTGTGCTCAAATCGGCACCTCTGGAGTAAGTACTCTTTTATCTACTGACTTTTGTATTCATTGGTTATATTGATCTCTCAGGCCGGATAGCAAATTTTGAATTGTCCCTTTAACAACAGAAGCAAGCAAGTCATCTTTAAACAGTAGAGATAAGAACTGTTCTATTATCACTGTCACACTTACTATGTATACACATACCTACTTTAGAACTTCTGCCTAAAAAAACTATCTAACGCGGACGAAGTCGCGGGTAAAAGCTAGTATTCTATATAACAAACGAACTTTGCTGCCTCTTATACATTAACAGCCACAACAGTCCACTGCTGGAGATGGGCTTTCCCCTATTGGGGGTTATTGCCAAACTCACCACGTTTGCAAACGAATTGGCGAGCGCAGTGCAACATATTGAACAAATTTACATAGCGAACGCTGCTGCCCTGGGTGAATCTATTTCCCAGTTGCTTTAAACGACACCCACGGCTAGTATTGGAGTGATGCTATTCTAAGCCGGCATCACACACCGTCTAATGATCATATATACCTAATATCTATTCGCATCAGACACAAAGGAACACTCATCAGATACAGAATTTATAAGATGCGGTCATCTAAAATTTGTCCCTTGTGTTTTTTGCGACCGTGTCGATGGCCGAACATTACATAAACATTGTTTTTAATGGTTTGTCCCCGATGGTATCAGCAACACATGTTGTGCAGACTAATGATCGAGACGATCTATAAAAACAGGGAGTAAAAAACAATATTCAGCTACTTTCAAGAAACACTGTCTCTCGGTGTTACAACAGAATTTGTTGACAGTAGCTACGTAGCAAGCAATACTAATGAAAAATGTACGTATACGAGTAAATATCACAGTATTTTGCAAATATGTTATTCAATGCTGCTACGGCGCGTTTTAGAGCAAATTTGTATTAGCTGTGCGTCATAGATTTGCTAAAAATATACCTAATGTACAATATTTTTTCTGTGTTACAGGACTTACGGGTCACAATTAAATTTTCAATCAAATAACTAAAGGATCTGCAGGTAACCAATTATTTTACGATTCAAGTAGACTGAACGCATTTGATACCTACAAATATATCATCTGAAAATTCACATTAAATAATAACCAAACAAAATTTGACATCTTGACTCCGAGAACCGCCACCGAAACCCCGAAAAGGTCCAATAATCTCCACCGAATCCACTTGACTTGAGATGATTTATGCAAAACGCGCTTGGTGTCCATAACGGTAAACTTTTTTGGACACTTTGGGGAACTGCACTCAAAAAACGTTCACTTTCGAGAGCCGACCCGGGGGTTTGTTTGATTTCTGCGGACGATAGTGTTGATAGAGAGGCTAGAATTCCATATTTTAGATTTTTTCACATTACATCATAAGCTCATAAGTATATACATACATTAACAGCCATACTCCACTGCTGGATATGGGCCTCCCTCAAGTTTTTTTAATGCATTGTAAACACTGTTGAACTATACTGCTTTTGAAACCTGAACAGTGCTTTTGTAAGTTTAATATTATATTCCAACTCTTTTTTTAGGGCTTTTGGTCCCTCCTTATATCCAGGCAATCCTCAAGCAGGCATGAAGCTTTTAATGCAAAAGCAAATATGGTCAAATAAAAAGTACTATTAGATGTTATCCTTCAAATATTTAATTATAAACAGCTACAACCCTCTGCTTGCATTCGCGTGCAAGCCATTTTTTGTCGAATGTTTTTACGGGAACCCATACAAAAAGGTTGTCAAAACGCAGGTCATTTTCGTTGTTATGATTCCCACGTAGATGACCAAGATTTATGTTCAGACCTGACATGGGATGCGATCTTAGTAGATGCTATCACTCCCGCTTTTGTCACGGTGGACTTGATAGCGGTTTATTAAATTATATTATTTTCATAGTTTTTATACGAAACTATAGTCGATGTTGTGCTTTTGAAGTTACAATACCTAGAAACATTATGTCGTAATGTTAATTGTTAGGGCTTTAGAAATTCAAATTGAGTGCAGTTTAACCGTTGCGTGATTCTAAGGTAACATAATAATAGTGCATTTCATCTTTGTACTTACTTCACATAAGCGAACGGTGTTGTAAGTCATCGCAATGCCCATTTAAAAAGTTTCATGTATTTAATGTATCGGTATTGGTATTGCAAAGTTAATATTTATCAGTAAAACATACCTGTGACACCGTGTGAAGCCAGCTTAGAGTAGCATCACCCCATATCTTTCTCGTGGGTGTCGTAAAGAGGCGACTAAGGGACTTGAGGGTGTGTTTTGCAAATTTAGGTGATGGGCTGACAACCTGTCACTATGGTGATACACAATATTCCTCTCAAATGTTTGTCAGACGTGGCGAAAGTTACAGTACCTAGAAACATTATGACGTAATGTTAATTGTTAGGGCTTTTAAAATTAAAATTGAGTTCAGTTTAACCTTTGCGTGAATCTAAGGTAACATAATAATAGTGCATTTCATCTTTGTACTTACTTCACATAAGCGAACGCTGTACAACACCTCCTCGTCATCGCAATGCCCATTCAAAAAATATTACTGGATTTAATGTATCGGTTTTGGTATTGGAAAGTTAATATTTATCAGTGAAACAAACTTATTTCGTTGGAACGACGGCCGTGTTTAAAGTAAGACTGCATTTTATAGCTTTTAGAATCTTTATGTATGAAAATATTTTCATTCGTAGGTACGAGTAGGTACCTATCTACTATACTTGAGGAACCAATAAATGGTATAAAGGCATATCTGTTAGCTTCCACCAAATCCAGCATCACAGAATTAATTAAAAAAAGAAACGTACAGGATCCTTCAAAGTTTCTTCCCTCATTATCGTCTGGTTTCCAATACCACGGAGGGAAGGAGGGTCGCGGAGAGGGAGAGGAACTGTCACACGTGGTGGCCAGAGTGTCACACATGGTGGTCACACGTGTGACGTTGCTAGCCGTATGTGACGGACTCCGCGGACAACATGTGAACCGTGGACGCTGGTAATGACTTCATTCGAGTCTCTCGTTGAAGTCGTTTTGTTTCAAAAATAAGACACTTCTTTCACCAACCCTCGATTAGTCTTGGTTATAGTTTTGACTCTTCGTTACGTAACAACTACGTAATTTAGTACCCCAATATCACTTATTATGAGGTAAAAAGTCATTAATGCTATTTGTAGAAAGAAAGCTCTATGGTTAGTATGGTAAATAAATACATGGTATATGTTTGTAGATACTATAATGAAGCAATAAATTAACTTTTCACCAATAACAGAAATTAGTAAATTACTTAGCCGTGTGATGCCGGCCTAGAATAGCATCACCCCATTTCTTACCTATGGGTGTCGTAAGAGACGACTACGGGATTCGAGGGTTAGATGTGTATTGCAATTTTAGGCTGACAACCTGTTACTATAGTAATACACAGTTATCTGATTGACCCTCGAACTTTTGTCAGAAGTGGTGTTAATATCCGTTGAACGGTCGTTAACGCTCTACCTACCCCGTAAGGAATAAAGGCGTGATTTATGTAGTAAATGACTTGTTGACAGTAAGAAGAAGCTCCTAGACGTGCAATATTTTTTTGTAATTGAAATCCATCAACCGTAGAAAGTTTCAGCTTTCAACCCCGCAACGCCGCCCCGCACAGTGCTGCGAGAACGTCGCCGCAGTGGACAAAAAATCCTCGTGAAATACCGCTACTCGACGCATCTGGAAGCCGTTGCGCTCTCACCGTTACGCACCGCGCCCGCCTCTGACCCGACGCCGGCAAAAAACGTGTGCGTAGGAGTGCCCTAGCTCCGCCATCGCCACAATGAAATCACTACGCGATACTAGCAATTACGCTCGCGTGTTTAGCGCTGACAAGAGAAATGACACGGAACCATTGCTCTGAGAATGTATGTCGGTATACGGGAACACTTTTTTCGCGGTAACATCCTACTTCTGTGTTTCTTTTTGCTATAATTCTTATGGTAGTTAACATGCTAACTGTTTCCCCTTATCCATTCAAACTTATACTAGGAAGAGAAAGTTGTATACGTTGTATAACATTTGAAACGGATGAAACCAAGTATTTCAGAACAGCCCATATGGTGTCCCACAGGATAAGCCAAACATAAAACAAATATCCGCTGGTTATAAGGTCAAAAACCATATTGCGTAAAGTTGGCCCACATGAGACGCAGTTTGTTATTTTTTGTCCATCTCCGCGACTATTTTTAAACTCGGCTTGGTCTACGGAGAGTGGATGGGTTTGCTTAAATGGTAGGTCAAAATATTGGTTCTTTTCTATATAATTTTACAGTTCATCGTGTGTATTAATTAATGGTTTTTCTAAGTATTAAGTCCACGACTGAACAGGAGCACTGTAGTCTATTTATAAGTTTTTGATAGTCAACGTGCCTTGCAGTATAATACCGTAACTTTACTGTTATGCCTAGCCTATAATATAGAATCCGAAATAAAAATCCGAAAAATATTGGCGCAAAATCTAGATTTTCTAAATTAAAACTACCTTTAAGCGAAATTGTTCCTTTACTGATGCCTGGTATGGATCCATACGTCCAACACATTTCTCGATAAAATAACGGACCTATCGGAAGTATTGTTTGACTATCACATCAAATGCAGCTTTGCATCTTAAAACAAAAGCTTCCTTTATCGCCCCTTACACCAACATGTCGTTTCTGTTCCGTTTATTTTGTCACCCAAAGATCCGTTAGCGGAGGTATTGCACCTTGCTATGGCAAATAACCTGCGACCTATAAGGCAGAAAAAAAAACTATTTCAAAACCATGTTACCTTTACCCCTGGCAAACAAAATTTGATCATCATTAGTCTTAATACAAAGGCAATACGAACCACTGTGCAGTATGACGTGAAAATATATTTTTGTGTTCAAAACCACATGTGGGAAAGATTTTGGTTTAGTTTTTGTGAGGTCCTCTTGAGTTAGCGGATGTTTGGTCGCCGTTAGTTATTAATTATGTCGTAGAATTTTCACATTAACATGCTATTGGGGTTTATTTTTACAATTAAATCGTGTGAAGTTGACCGCAAATAAAGCTTTGTAAAATTGTTGTTTTAAGCTCTTAGCACCTACTTGACGTGGCAAGCAGGTAGTAATTGATTAAATAATACACTTTTAGTTCGTAAAAGTTTTATGTTAGTCTGTAGTCTAAACACAAATGCACTTTGAAGTATTCTTTGAATTTCTGCTGCTTCTACGTATTTCACAGATGTATTTAGGCAACATCTCTATCTATTCTCGCACTAACTCATCTCTATATAATCTTATAAGTGTACCTAAATGTTGTGAAACCTCAATCATTAGAACTATGACTTATCAGTTTCTTTTGAGACCAAATTAATTTGTTCTCTTCGACCAATAAAAACATTAAGATTCCAAAATGGCTCTACAATATACCGCGAAACGTTCATGTAAGGTGGATTGCCCAATTCACGAAGCTCTGTACTCTGTAGGTTAACGTTTACTTAAAACAGCCATGAAATAATAAAGGATGTTTAAGAAAGCAGAATTAAAAATCTATAGAGTTTGGTGAATTCATGGATGTTAGTAAGCAAATATTTTTTGGCAATCAGTAAACTATTTATAAATTAACAATATTTGTCTTCGAGTTTGCATCTCGAAAGCTTTTTTATAGCTGGACGATAGGGTCATTGTCCCAACACGTCTAATACTTTACCTGTCTATTAAGTAGGGAGCTGGGGCTTTAAAGATGTTTTGTAGTTGTTCAGACAGTTCAATCCCACTCAGCCTTCAGGGCGAGGCTGGACTTAGGATTTGGTTTTGGGAATAATAAAAATCTTTATTGCACATAAAAAAAAGCAAATAACATTTTAACATAGATAAAAATAAGTATGTCTGGGCCGATGGCGTAGCGGATAGTACACCTGCCTTCTACGCTGAGGGTCGTGGGTTCGATCCCCACAAGACACAAATATTTGTTAGTAATTTTCAGATGTTTGTGTTTAGTCTGGGTGTATCTGTGAATAATATGTATTATATACTACAAAAAAAGCATATAACTATTAATATCAGCTATCTAGTTCCCAAATTACCAGCTTTGCTTAGTTTGGGGCTAGATGGCGCTGTGTGAATTATCCAGGATATTTATTTTATTTATTTTATTATGTGAAGTAGGTACAGCACAGTACAACAAGACGGCCTTCTTACTATGGTGGCAAGTTCTACCAGGCAACCTTTGGGTGATAAGAACGGGTTGGACGGAAAGCTTCAAAGCTTTGTCTTGAGTAAATTTTTGGTAAATCTCCCACCTATTTTAGTTTTTTATTTTTCTACCGTTAAGTATTACTTTTCCCACGTACCCTACCATCAGACAGACCCAAATACCCGGTATTGTTGCTTTTAGAAGGTGACAATCACGTATAGGGCAGTCACGTCCATTGGCGGGCTCCTCGTAAACTAAACTTATTTATTACTATTCTGTACCGTCTGAAGTTTCCGAATGCGACTCTGTGCTACAAATTGGTAGAAGAAAGATTATTCAGATAAGTTTTGTTCGATGTAGAGTCCGATTTATCAGAATAAAATTATCAATGTACAACTCAACTAGCAGATAAAATATAAGTTTGAAGAATAATAAAAAATTAATACATAAGGGCCCTCCCAAGTCAGCCTTTTATTACAATAGGTAGCTATATGAAAGTTAGTATTAATAATAATATTCCCGACTACTTTTTTAATCAAAATAAACACAAATTCTAAAGGGCTATCAATGATTGGTTATTGCGGAGACTTTTCTATAGTGTGCGAGAGTTTTTAGACAACAGAGGTAAAATTTAATAATTTTTGTGTTGTATTAAATCGTTTAAAAATAGATTTTATGAAATTGCTATACTTAATTAGTGCTTTTTAATAATTAGCAGTGAAATTTTTTTTGGACATTTGATCGTATTAGACATGTAATTCTATTTTCTCTGCATAAAATGTAGATTCTATTTCATTTTATGATTTTATGTGTTAAATTTTTGTACACCTCATTCAAGTAAATCATAGCGGACATTTTATTTGATTAAGACTTTTTGTAACTAATATCTATAGTATGTTATACAATAAACGCATTTGAAATCAAAAAGATTGTATTTTCGCGCCACGAATGAAGTACCGGAGGAGTGGTGCTGTCATACAATACAAAAAGTATATCTGTCGTCATCTTGCAGAATTTCAAATACTAATAATATTGAAAATGTTGATACATCTTATTCTATCTGAAACATCAATACCGCAGATGAGTTTTGATTGCGACTCTATGGCCGGTGAAATTCTAGAATTATTTCGGCCCGAGCTGTTTCGTTCAAAGATGTGCAATTGTTGGCACCGTTTAACTTCTAAATACCCGCTCCAGTGATATTTCTGCAGTAGTATCGTGGGTCCGTCGTGTATAGGCATTTATTACGTAACATACTATTACATCATAGTTTTTCAATGTAGCATATGCGTATGATTCGGATTCTTAATAAATACATTAGTACATAAGCAAGTCTCCTCCCACTTTGCCAACAAAGCTATGTTCGTCACGTAACCAGGTCCGGCACGCACATAAAGGTGTGTTTACACTGAGCGTTGCGCGTCGCGTCGACCGATCCATCTCCATCAGCCAGCGTCGCATTATCACCGAGTATCCGCCTCCGCGTTCGTGTAGACTTACAATCGGGAAGATTGGGCAAGGGCAGATAAGTTGGTTGTGTGATGCCTGCAATAGCATCACCCTAGTTATTCCCGTGACTAAGGAATACATTTAGGGAATGGGCAGCAGCGTACCCTTTCCTACCTTAATTGCCCTTATAACATAATATGACCATCAGTGAACTGTTTTGTGAAATTATTCATGTTTATTATAGTGTCCGTAACTTTTTTACCCACTCTACTTGACTCTTCCATTGAGGTCCTCATTTAGCCCTATTTGTTTGTCTATAGATGTAAGTTAGGGATAAGGTCGCCGATTTCAGGCCTGAATGAAAAACGTTTTAAAGTTTGCTTAACAACGGGACTTTCAGCGGGAATGAATGAATTATCTAATTACCTACATAGGTTCACTGACACGTCATATTTGGTACTTTTTAAGAGACATGAGTCTAACAAGCTAGGTGTGATTTAAATTATAATAATATTTACACAATTTTCTATACAATTTTCTGAACGACCTTCAAACATTTGTCAGACGTGGCGTAAATGCCTGTTTTTGCGGCCGTTTACGCTCTGCCTACCCCGCAAGGGATAATAGGCGTGATATTTGTGTGTGGGAGCAGGAGTATATGTGTTCTCTGTTTGTGCTACATGTCATGTTTATTCATCATGCCGTGTCTATCAGTTGCTAGGCGACCGTGAGAACGGCGTTGAACGCGATCGTCCATCACAGTTTATCACGTATGCGTGTAACCTTATCTCCAGAGATGAAAGTGAGGAAAAATGTACTCGCCACAAAAATATTGTTTTCGTGGCGAAACGTGATCAACACTTGCAATGCAATGTTGCAACGTTTGGGTTAGTGATGGGACGTGAATCAAAATCATGATTCTAAATTCAAATCAAGGAGCGTGGATTACGCTCAATTTAGGCGAGTTCAGAGACTACGGCCGATGTGGCGCAGTGTTAGTGCGACTGTTTGCGGTACAAAGGTTGTGGGTTCGATTCTCGGTGGCGCACTCACAAAGTTGTTCTTTATTACGCTGTTTATGTGGCTACACCTGGTCAAAGGAATTTTAGTTTTGTCTTCAACACGCAAAGAAGTAGATTGCTTTGTGAATTTGTTTCCAGTCTTGTTAGGACGTTGCAGATCGAACCATCTGATTGTCAGAAAATAAAGATGGTTCCGTGCTTCGGAGGGCACTTTAAGCCGTCGGTCTCGATTCCTGCCTATGATTAGTTAGACGGTGGTCGTTACACAACCATGTGCCTACTACTAGTAGTCGTTGGTTGAAAAATCTGACACCAGGGTTCATCGGTTCGTTAGATGACTCGGTTTCCCACACTAAAAGAAGGAGAAGAATGAGTTCAGATTTCTTTTTCCAAATCTGATCGCATGGAAAATCCTTCTGAGCGGCCCGGACTTTTACCTTTTCTAAATAAATTACAACTTATTTTGAATTGTCTCATCAATCAACATCACAATATTTTTTACGTCACAATTACAAGCCTATTTTTTGCCAACTCGTATAAAAAAAAGACAAGTGACTGGTGCAGAAAAGGATTTGCTATGATAGTTTGGTCATGTAGAGAGGATGAATGAAAGAAGATTATCAAACAGCTGTATATGGCAAGTGTAGAAGGGAACGTCGGAAGGTGAAGACCTTGATGAACGTACCTCGATCAAATCGGTGATGGTCAGGTCAAGAGTACCCTAAACCGATGAGCGTGCATGAAAAGGTTGATGGTTGTAGAGTAGGCGAAAGATGTAAGTATCGAAGGAAGTCGTCTCTGCCTACCCCTCAGGGAGAGAGGCGTGATTTATGTATGTATTTTGTATAATTTTTGACACTGAAATGAATATAATCAAAGCTTATTTCATTTGTGTCAGATTACATTTTCTAGCTAGTCGCATCACTAGTTTAGTTGTTACTTGTTTGGATTCGTCTGTGAATCTTTTCGCGTCTGTAAATGGGTTTCTCTGGTTTTGGTGGCGAGTGCAATACACTTTAGTTGATTTCCTTTTGAGTAAAGTCCAAAGCAATAGCAATGATAGGATACTGAAACCTTGCCTTAAGGAGCAAGTATGTAGTTAGGTATATTACGATACTTGTCCATCCGTGTTAGGTATTACAAATAAGTTATACATGGTTTAAGGCGAGTGTAGCCGTGAACGGCCTCGACCGTGGCGCTACTTCACAAAATAAATATTTTCTCTTTATACAAACAATCTATCAGAATGTCCGTTGTCTAAGTTTATAGTACCTCTATTATCCTTATGTTAAATTAGAACCTAAAAACTCGAATAAATATTCGTTGTCGTTAAAGTTATGGGAGTTCATACCAAAACTGACCGTTTTAGGCACTTTTTGCCATAATATAGTTATGGCAATAACAGCGAATATTTCATTGTATTTGCAGGTTCTAATTTAACCTAAGGATAATACTAAAAACTTGGGCAATGGACATTCTGATAGATTGTTAGTTTAGAGAGAAAACTTTTTTTGTAAAGTGGCGCCACGGTCGAGGTTGTTCACGGCTACACTCGCCTTAGGCTATTTTGCCAACGTTGAATCCTATAGAAAAAAAAATATAAACTGTCTAATAGCTCGTTTGAATGTTTGAGACTATTTTAGTGATTCGTAATTCGTTTTTATTCGCATAAATGGTAAATGAAACCAAAAATATCCATGGAAATATGTGTAGTACCTACCTACCGCTTATTTAGAAATCCTAGTATATATAGACAATTGCTCAATGGGCTTAAAGTTTCTCTTCCTCAAAGAATAATAAATTCTCCCGCTTAATAAAAGCCATACAGACCGTGGTCGCAATCCTCTATAGAACTCTAGAGGTATATTCATAATTAGGCAATTTTAGAGACCGTTTTGGAGATGACCCGTTCACATCACTTGCGTGGCTGAATGTTCAAACGTGGTAAGTTAAATATTAATTATTTTAAAATGTATATAACCATTTGAAAATCAAGCATACCTACCTTTTCTATGACTATTAAATCAAGACGAACTGGGACTTATATCTTGAGGTAGGGGTCTCTGTAAGTAATTTCAAAGTATTATTTATTCAGATTTTATATAAATATATACGGTGAAATTTTACTAGTGACGGATACCGAAATCTCAAGACGGGCTAGTGATAAAAAACAATTTTCCCCAAGGAATATAGGTTGAAATATGATAACAATATTTTAAGTTGCAATATGCCGTGTGACGCCGGCTCAGAATAGCATCACCCCATTTTTTTCCCGTGGGAGTCGTAAGAGGCGACTAAGGGACTCGAGGGTGTGTATTGCAATTTTAGGCGATGGGCTGTCAAGCTGTCACTATAGCGATACACAATTTTCCGAATGACCCTCAAGCATTTGTCAGACGTGGTGTAGATGTCCGTTTTTTGCGGCTGTTAGCGCTCTGCCTACCCCGCAAGGGATTTTAGGCGTGATATGTGTATGTATGTGTATGTATTTTTTAAGTTTCAACAGTCACTCAAATCAGCTGATCGGCGATTTCGTAAGGGAGGTACAAATATTGTTTTGGTATTTCGACCGTTGTTCCTCGTAGAAAGTTGTTGCTTACCACCAGCCCGTCTTGAGTTTTTGCTATCGGTCATCACTAAAGTTTCATCCTGTATAATGATTCATTTTAAAATAAAATTATGTACATTATCAAAAAAGATAATAAAAGGAATTCTTGAAAAAGTCGTAGATGAGTGAATTACAGTAGAAATTTTCACGAAGTAAATATTTATCTGTTCCGTGTTTTAAAAGAGGTAGAGGCTCTTTATTGAGGTCAGATGTAGGTATCCTCGAGGGAAAGACAATGATCTATGGCCCTGAAGGACTGCTCTATATTCATTATGCCGCTATTAAGTCCACCAACGCGCTTTGGACTTCGAAACTTGATCTATGGCTGAGCTAAAATGGATAGATTTTGCCAAGAAAGTTATCATTGAACGTTACATGTTGTGGAGACTGTGTGAGTCACTGCAAATATACATTGCTTTCATGTTGTGGGACGCCCAGTTAACGAACGGTCCTGTGAACCCTGATTGTTTGCTTATCTTGTGGGACACCTTTTCGACAAACGACCCGAATAACCTTACTGTCCCAATTTTTAGACCACCTACTGCCCTAGACATACCTAACTTCATTCGTAACGATACCGACTCCGCTAACTCTATGCACACAAAAAAATATCTAAAAATAATAATTTCTGAGTTAATCACTTTTTCATTGTCACCATCAAATGCTCTCATAATGAATCTCCGGATTTGCCATTCAGCTGCTGACAACTATATACAGCAATATTTCTTTTTAATGTCCCATTTGATTAGAGGCGTTTAGTCAAATCTTCATACAAAGGATCCAGGGCAACACGAAGGCTATTCACAAGGCTGTTTTGCTATGATTTATCTGATGTTTAATTCAAATATCATGTATTAAAAGACCCTGTGTAATTATGTTATCTTTATAATATGAATAATGCGAAATTGAGCTTAATAGGCAGATAGGTTATGGGACTTTTCAACATTGATAGTCACAGTGACGACTGGCCAGGCCAATTTCTATTAGAAAATAAATTATTTTCCAGTAATTTTTTCTCTTACCGTGTCTTACACCGGGTCGACAAACTACCCGATTTTTAAAACGCCTTAGTACTAATACAACTACAGTAATAAAAAGAAAAAAAGAGTAACTGATTTATTTTCCTTTCATTGTAACATCAGTGATTCGGTCAAATACGGAGCTGATATTGGCCAAAATGCTTTCTTACTTTTTTGAACACATTCTAATGCGACTAAATGACCATAAAATATTCACCATATGTCCTTTGCCAGAAGTGGATGATGCAGCGAAAACGGCAAGGTATAAGGTCCACCACCTGTTGTCCGTCAATAAATCCTCTAGTATCAAAATATCATCTTTTTAGCCCATTAATTATAGTGAAATTTATAGGTATGTAGGGACAAATCGTCGTAGTGTTTCTTAGGATAGGGTAGAGTCAGCAAAGAATGTACTTACCTACTAGATATCAACGTATACGTTAACCAAAAACTTACAAAAATTGTAGATGTTTTCTTAATTAGGACCTTTCAAAATACTTTTCAATCAAAGTTATAAACCTTATGCTGTTATTAAAAATACAGGACGGTAACCATTTTAGTATATGTACTGTCATTATATTATGTAGAAGTTGTGTGTTGTTAGGCAACTAGAACTATACCTTTTATTAGTCTGTAATTACACATTTCATTTTGTAACTTGTTCTGATGCATAAACCCATCAACAACTTTGCTGTCCCTACTTGCACAAAAATTTGGGCACGCACCGTTTTTTGTTGCTAAACGCATGGCCATCTGGTAAGGAGTTTTTTTATACAAAAAGCAGACGCGAGACGCTGCCTGACCCTTTCCTACCTTTGTGCTGGCCCCCGTTTTTTTTAACCCACCCAAAGAAACAGACCCCTCACAATATGTTGAATTAGCGTATTAGTAAATTTCTAAAGGCCTGATGAAATTTTTGATTGAGCCGACTAACGGATTGCGTCTTAACGGTTTTGTACAGCTTTTTACTGACCCTATTAGATATTTAATAACTTCGACAAAATTGTACAATGGAAAAAAACAATTTTCAATTATTCGGCCCAACTATGCACCTGTGGGTTTATTGAAAATTGATATATTCGAATTTACGCCATCGTGAATCTCTTCCCTCACTTCACAGAATTAGGCCGAATTGAGTTGACGTATTTCGTCATCTTTCATCCCACTCGGTTCAAGGGTCCACGTAATCTGTCTTCATAATCAGAGAGAGCAGAAATTCTAAGTTCAAAAGCAGCCGACTGTAGTGCCAATCGAACTTCTCGAGTCCTTGTGCAAATTAAAAAAAAACTGACGAGTGATTGAGCGATTGAGTGAGTGAATAAACTATCGGAGCGCGGATCTTTCTGTTTATTGTATTTATACATTCGACAATGAATAGTTGGCGAATGCGGGGGCTGCATTCAGGAATGCGGTGCATAGAAATTCTGCAGTCGATTTGCGGTAGGGGAGTTACATTCTGATCGAAAGCGTCATTATTTCGATGAATTTGTTCCGGTCGGATGGAGGATGGTTTTGATTCAATCTTTATCAATATTTTACTTGAATTATATGACCTTTATTTGCGTACCTACGATTTTTAAGAAGGTGCCTTTCAAATAGTTACTCACTGAATAACTAAAATAGATTGGTGAGTGGGCGGTTCTAGTCTACCTTTGTAGGTAGTATAGGTACACTTTTTATATCTAGCGGAAAATTTTGCTACGCTTTTTTCCAGCACCTTTATTTACCGTTTATTGTACATAAAAACATTAAAAAAGAAACACATACAATGAATAACGACACAACAGGACAACTTATCTCTACTAAGAAATTTCTTCCAGCTGACCTACGTAAAGTGAGACTTTATTAGACAGACGGATTAGGCGTGCACAATAGAATATAATAATATAAAAATAAACCTACACACGAATAGATTAAATATACGTAAATAAACTTACAATCAAAAATATACCTACAATTAAATAAACTCTACCTCAAAAGAAATACCTACTTATATATTTATATTATATACCTACTTATACATACATATTCTTGCAATTTACGACAGTGAAAGATAGTATTCTTTTACTCTCTTTTTAAAGACAGCGATGGTAGGGCTGTCACGAACAGTGTGTGGTAGTGCATTCCATAACCTGACCGCAAGCACAGTGAAGGAATATGAGTAGAAGTCAGTGCGATGGTGAGGAATAGCCTTACCTTTATGGTAAGCGAACTGATGAGTACCGGAAAACGAATGATTTTACCTTTTAGCTTTATCGACGTCTGTTAGTGTATGTCCACACAAAAACCATATGGATAGCGGTGTACTAGGTACTGATGCAAATCTGCCAGGCATCGGTTCCATGATTGCTGTGACGACATCAACTACGTCTACATCTTGTGCATCCATAACGATTGCACATATATTGTTGAAGTCCATTATTTAAATAAGTATATCTGTTATTATGAACGAGGTGTACTCTAAGCCTAAACCCTCATCTTTTTAGTTTTTTACGTGTTATTAAAAACAGCGGGATGGTACATCTAAATTTCTCCGTCAGGTGGTATATTAATACCGTAGGTGGCACGTGGTACGGCTTTACAACCCTTTATGTTTTTTAAGTAAAAGGTTAAATGCACAGGAAATGCGAGTATTAAGAACTTGGTCAATAGGTTAAAGACATAAAAAGCCATGACCGTATGGCATGTTCCATGAAGAATAATATAGTTACAGGCAACGAAAAACATAATTACGTAAACAAAGCTACCGGAATTTTAAATTTAATTTTGTCTGCTTGATCAACAATAATTGCGAAAAACTATTCAAAAAAAAAATTCGCTAGATATCATATCTCAACAATCCAAAATTGCAAGATGATTGAGAGAATTTTCTAAAAGATCTATCATAAATTTTTGGTAGTAAAAAAAAAGGCTGTAAATTAACATATAACGACTTATCTTTTATCTCGGTATCAAAGTTGCAACCGAAAGAAGAATGCTGTTCCTCAAGCGCAAAAATCAAGACAATGATTTTTGCATAACACAGATTTTTTTTCTTCACCCCGAAAACTTTTTAGAGGCTTTTTTTATGTAATTGAGCACCGTGTAATTTACAGAGTAGTTTTATAAGAAACAGTTTTGTATGAACCGGTTTTTGGTTTTATGAATAACCTCACCCTGCGACATTAGACATTGGATGCAAATAAGAGCAAAATATTATACGACAATGCGAGTGATAGAAAAACCGTTACGTATGTTTGGGGTGGTATGGGATCTCCCTCCTAGCGGTCCACCCCGGGCAACGGCAACACAGGCTTGCCTGTGGATAAGTCCGGCTGAACGATCCCACTAAGCGGTGGAAGGCTCCGTAAGGGGCCGCCTGGCTCGCGACCACCATCCGACCGAAGTCTGGCGCCAAGTAGCTTGCTGCGTTCCGTCAGTGTGTGGGAGTGCCAGTGCCTTAACAGGCTTCTACTGGGTGAGCTCGCTCCATCTTAGACTCTGTCTCTGTCCTATGACCTAGACTAGAGTCAAGAGCAAACCCATAATTTAATAAAAATAAAATAAAAACGTATTGCATATTAATAGTGTAACCAGTTTGTATGCACCTATTTGCAGGCACCTATGTACACATATGGTTTAAACCAGAAAACATTTTAGTAAAAACAGTAACGTACCCTGACCCTGAGGCCCGAGGCTTTCTAAAGAGAAAACAAGGAAGATGTACTTATGTTTAAAATGTAATTGTACGGTGAAATTCTATTTCAAAATATTCCACTACTTAAAAGCAAAGCCTTGTGGTCCAAAAGCAACATTGACTATACTTTCAGTGGAAAAATATCGCATCTTCAGCTATGCGTAGTTACCCCTACGCATATCAACTTTTTAATTATGAATAATTATAAACTAGTAAATAGGAACAAAAAATATTCTACTCTACAAGCAGTCTATCTAAATGCGATCTAAATAGACCTACCAAGTAATCCTACAGCTATTTAGTGGCAGCCGCAAGGCAACCCCCATAAATCATGCATAAGGCAGCCTTGGGCGGGGAATGGCCACGGGCCGAGGCAGCGATATCTCCGCCCCGAGCGAGCCCGCACTGTATGGACACCCCCCCAACCCCCACCCTAGGCGTGGTGGAAAAATGCTACTTCTGTTTGTTTTTATGGGGGCGAGCTTAGTTGTATTGTAAGTATTATGTTGGGAAATAAGCTTGTGAGCTTTTAAGAATGCCCGGACTCAGATTTATGGATAACGTGCTACTTTTTGAGATTAATTAAAACTTTATAACGCACCTTTTCTACCGTAAGTTGTTCAACTGGCTGTTGAGTTTATATGGTATTCGGAAGTAGAACACCTATACAGAATGTCGTTGCTTTGTTCAATATTTACATTTCTAACCTAATCAAGGTAACCATGGTAGGTTAGATAGTGGTTGCATCAGATCGAATTTTAAAACATGTGTTTGTATATTCAACTTAACCTTCTCAGATATAGGAATTATCATGTGATGTTTCCTAAGCTAATCAGTGACTATGGTAGGCTGTATGGTGGTTGCATGTCAAACATCCCCTCTGCTTCGTGACTGACTGAGCCATTTGGCTCCGTATTTATCGGAACGTGCCGTGCGACACGCCGCAGCCGCCGTTGTTCTACGATCGAATGGTAAAGGTGCTCTGATCTACACAAATTGTGGCAAAAATACACAAAATGATCACAATCATAGCCTAATAAATGTTTTAAAGCCGTGATATGAAGGTAAGTCTACGATACTGAATTTCCCCAAGGATCATAAGAAAATACGTAGATGTAAATTTTGAACACCCTAAGAAACTGCCACTTAATAGCCAAAAGATACTGCCTACAAAGTTTTTAGTACGTCGCCTTTTCCACCTAGCTTTGGATTTGATTAAAACACTGCACAGTAGCACACCGTATGATCAGCAAAGGTGGGCAGAGGTCGCAGGTCACACGTCATGGTACCGACCTCGCCGCCCCACCCTCGGACGATAGCCTGCCAGCGATTACTGGTGTGCGGTGGCCTTAATCGATACAAACTTTGCGGGATGAGGCGAGTGGATGGTTCAGAGAGAATAAACTGTAATCAGGTGAGGAAAACAAGTTCGATTAGATTCGAAATTTTATTTAAATTTTAAATTTTATTGGGAAATTTTAAAAATCTCCTAAAAAGGGTGGTAAGCTAATGCCGGCTTAGAATAATTTCCCATACCCATTTCTTTCCCATGGGAGTCGTAACAGGCAACTAAGGGACCCGAGGATTTTAGCAGATGGGCTGACAACCTGTCGCTATGGCTATACACAATTTTCCGAATGACCCTCAAATATTTGTCAGACGTGGCGTAAATGACAGTTTTGCGCTCTGCTTACCCCGCAAGGGATTATAGGCGTGATTTGTGTATGTTAAGCCAAAAATGTTGTGAGTCTGCAAATTTTCTCAATATTACTGCCACTGTCCAGCAAAAGCCTTCATGTCACAACATCGACCACATAAAAAAATCTATGGAGCGTAACCAGTACTCCAAATCCGGAATCCCAATAGATCACCTCTGCGCAATGACCAAGACGCAACGGTAGACAATGGCTCAGTAAAGTCACGTGTGTGACGGACGACAAACGACTTCCGTCGTGACCGCGCACGCGCTACCCGTGACGATTCCACTCTTGGTCAACTGGATGGGTTGTATTTTGCGCATCACACATCATATCTTGTGGGACACTTAAGACGATGAACGACCCGATGAACTATTTTGTCAGTTTTATGACGATGCCGCTCTTGATAAAATGGCCGCGTATGATTCTGCTTAATCATCATATCTTGTGGGACACTTAGTCGATGAACGATCTGATGAATCTTGATGTCAGTTTACGACCGTTTTACCCGTGACAATACTTCTGTTAGTGAACTGGTCGCGTAAGATTCTGCTCTTCGTACTTTATATCGCATGGGACACCTTAAAATGAACACTGAATTTTAGAGTTTCTAAGCATCCTTACCGCTACTATTGCCCCCCTAAATCCCCCAAAATGTGCGAATTCATCTTTCTTATGGACAATAACATGGTTAAACCTGCAGTGTCCAAACCAAACTGAAAACTGAATCAGTAATATCCTTGGCTTTTATTATCTTTCAACTACTACTTATGAGAAAGCTGATATTTTTGGTGGCCTGGCAATATAAGCTCATATCTCCATCTGAGTTTTCTAAGATTAAGTATGATAGATCCGAATTTTACCAAACTCTACAACAATCTCCGAGGACTGGTCGAAAAGCAAACATTTTAGCGCTGTGGCCACACCATGGAACAAGGGAGTAGTAAATTGGACTCATAAACTCGCAGTACGGTACAAAAGATTAGTTCGCCCATTCGGATAATGGTGAGCACCATCTCTACTATGAGCGTGGCAAGTCAGATGGCAAGTCTACCGTCCACTGTCACACTTGCCTATTCAAATGTCATGGCTAATAGCAAGACCGTATGGTTTGGTAAGATTAATTTAGAAATTTCGGGTGTGCACGGTTCGGTGATTAGAAAGATAATTTGTGGTGTCATAGTTCACGAGAAAGCGCTGATTTTATGTGAACGAATTTTACTTTATCTTCATTGCTAGCGAATAAGCAAAATCAAGTTTTGACTTAGATATTCATCACAAACCTAAAATCCACATTAAAAGACCAACATTCGAAAATCTCTTGACTACTGATGATATCCAGCTCTACCTCTAATAATGCAAAAATTAAATAAAGAAGTCAGAAAAAGCGCCTTTATTAAAATTTATAAACAACCTACTGTCAAACTACCTACCTTTCTGGGAGTATAATATTTCTTTTACATTAGTGAAGTGCGTAATACTCGACTCCTCGTAATAATAGTGCCACCATAGTATAATATCATACTACACTGACTATGATTTCAAAATTTCAAGATATTTCTGGTATTCACGATGAAAGTTTTGCCTGGTGTTACTTTAAGCTTCAAATTGTAAAGGTTTAAAGCATAATGTTAGTATTTTTTGTAATCTTAAAGCTACTCATCAAGACCAACAAGATTAGCCATTGCAGAACCTCACAATATGCATTACTCGTCCAAATGATAGATGTCACGAGATGTTAACGATCTTAACGCTTTGTTGCCCCTCAAATTATCCGAAAGACCAACGCCCGTGGTGCTCCCTGGCACATGACAGCTTACGGTGCTCCGGTACACTATGTCCAACAGTTCCGCAAAGATTACGTCGTGTGCTGCGATGGAAAAAATTGTACTTGTCAAACTGTACCTTGGAGTGATCGAGATGATAGCGAGAAAATGCTGTGGTTGTGTTTTAAAATGGGCAAGATATGTCTCACTTCTAATCTACATTGATTGCGCAGGCATTCGTCAAAAACTATTTTAGTCAGTGGTATTGGTTTTCCTAATTCTATAGCTAAAACTTAAAATGATCAATCCTGTTTGCCATCTACTTTGATTGAAATAAATGCATATTCTTTTTGGAAATAAATGTAACTGTTGTAACAAAATTGGGACATGTGGGGAGAAGACAAGCCAAAATTAGAAAAACGAGGGCTAGGGAAGATAAGACAACAAAAACAGCCAGGAAACGGGGATAAATCAAACATGGCGGGCAAACACCGGCGTTTCCTTTGACCACATTAATAGGACCTTTATTAGAGCATCCTAGAGAAAAACAGGCTCATAACAAGCTTAAGACAGCTAGCGATTGTTCCTCGTATCACGAGCTGGGCAAATATAAGCTTTGTTTGCGTTTGAGTTAGAAATTATTGCAGTATTGTTTATAACTGTGGAGAATCCGTGGAAAACACCCAAAACGTAATTGACAAACTACCATTTTTGATAATTAATGAAGATTGGTTAGTACTACAATTATAGATGACTTGATATGTGTAAATTTAAGCATCAAATTAAAAGAAGACAAATTTAAATTAAGATGAAACGAGAATCAAGGAAAATAATAAAAATAAATACACAAGTCCTATTACATCGTAAACCTTGTAATGTAACGCAGTAATGACATTGAGAGGAATTAAATAGAGGTAACTATTTATTTAATAACAACTGATAGTAGGCAAATACTAAAATACTCGTCTGTGACTTACACCTCTGCAATCAAGATGAGGTAATTAAGTATAATCAAATAGTAAACTCAGGACCTGTGTCCGTTTTGATTACGTCTCCTCAGATAACAGAACGTCTTATTTAATTTAGAGCCATTCTCTGTTTGTCAGAGATAAAACTGTTATTTATAGAGGCTAGCAAAGCCTTCACGTTTATGATTTAATTCTTGATTGTTGAGTTTGTCCCATTTGCGTGTAATGATGATAGCGCCATGTTTGCGGTGTAAGATTGCGCAATTCTGTTTGGTAATCCTAGCAATCTCGGCTTGTCAATTTTCGCGAGGCTCCTCAATCTGCTCATGTCGGCGATTATGATAGCAAATCACTCTGAAGGACTTTTAAATGAGTAGAACTCGCCATAGAAGGACCTTGCATAGCCGTGTTGCAAATGCAGGTCAACTTAAACACAGATTGCTTGCCTGAAAGTGGTTCCACACTGATTCTCCTTTACAGCTTACACTTTGGCTAGGTCCCAAAATCATAGTGTCTTTCTACAAAATGGTACGCCACACCAGTGCTTTTATGTTTTTACTATCGCAATCGATAAAAAATACTTTTCTCCAAATTCCAAAAATAATATGATTCTCTGAACAACATTATGGATGGTATTGTCAGACGTTTTTCACTATAAAGGATCAACATATATCTACTGGATTTCTATACAGTTAAGAAATCCGCTATAGGTTGATCCGTCAGAGTACTTCTGATGGTACCTTGTAAGATAAGGTAGAGTCAGGCTGAGACAACAAGCTGTGACCAGTTGGTACTTGGTACCATTCACCAATGACCGGCGCGGCGTGTGCCCCACGCAACCTTTCACCTTAGGGGACGGCACAAAGAGTGGCATTGAGTCGCATTGTTCGTGTTTTAGGGGTTCTTTTTGGGAGAATATACCTACTCTTAACAATGTACCCAGTAAATGTACTTACATGCCTACTTGTAAAATAAACTTCGTAACTATAAACCAAAAGTAGTTTTAATGGTGTAAGTAATTTATTAGCATAAATCTACCATTGGCTGACTGGTCGTCAATGCCCAATGGAACCTTTCATCTAAGGCACAAATTAAGGACAAGGCGCAGTGCTTTAAGGGACAAGCCTAAGTATTTTGGAAATGTCCCGTAGGGAAACGAGATGTTGCAGAAGTTTTAGTTACTAATGAAAGAGATGAAATAGGTTTTTGAGCAGCATGACATGTATTGTTATTGTATTTTAACGAAAAATAAACATCCCTACTCTACAGATTTATTATTCCCAATAAATCGGACCCAATATGAATAACTGTCGCAGATTATACGATTGATAAATGTATTCGAGACTCCAGCCAGTTACAGGCAAAAACCAACCATGAATAATAATTACAGATCAACTTTTATGGATAAAATCACGGTCCATTGCTAATGGTAGCACTGACCATGGGGTCTTTTATTGCATTTTTTCGATAGACGATTAATGAAACAGGCCCACGGTTCCGTAGGACAATGGGCCACATAAATTATATTGGACAAACACAATGTTTCCGCGTTCGATATGCATAAATGTGATGTTTTATGACAGCTTAGTAATGATCGAGAGTATCGATTTTATGAATTTAGTTCGTGCGATAGTTTGGTTCATGTGAGAATTGGATTATGACGACAAGAAGTCGTCTAACTATAAATATTAAGTTTGTTAATTTCAGATTAACCCAAAGTGTAGTAGTGTAAGTAAGTGACATTTGGTAAATTAAATCATTGAAAAATTTGTAACCAGAAACTGAAATTGTTATTTTCAATTATATTTATGCTGTGATTCTCTAATTCTAAATTATATATCTATTTATTATTTTAACAGCCGTATTTCACTTATAGAGTAATCCAAAACGTGATGAATTAAGTTTTTCTGATCATTTAAAAAGGTTGATTATGTTTTCCAAGACATGCAAGGACATTTTTTCGAAGCGCAGGTAGCTCATGTAAATAAGTTCATTCGAAAGTGCCAAGTTGCCACCAATTGCGTTATATCTTATCGTTGGTGACCATCCATCCGTCTGCAGTTTGCATTTACATCACTATCGAACAAGTGGTCCTTTGCCACTTTAAAACTACCGGAAAAACCACCCAAGCTCACGCCAAAAACATTTTTAATACTCTAGACAAACGACTCAAACTTCAGCGGCAATTTCGTGCGAAAACCGAAAGAAAACGATCATTACTTCTCATTGAAAAAGCATCTCTGTAATCTTACAGGGTAGAGTGGAAAATTGTATGGTTGTTTCAAGAACGGTTAACAACAATGAAGCACCTATGTACCCGCACGTCCTCTTTAGATAAGATAACGTTGAAACGAACGACACTAATATGTCGGTAATGTTACCGATACGGTACCGGTACGGACCTGTCCTATAATTAATTTACCGATAAAACACCGGTTTCGTGCAAGCAATTATTTGGTCGCGTGCAAGTTAAGCTATTGATTCTTGCAAATTCGGGGACTTTAGGTATTTAAATCGGTGAAGACCAAAATGTATTTGTTGGGTATCAAATAACTACACTTTCGACCAGCAAAAGGCGACAGCTTCTGTCGTATGTATTTTTCTATAAATTGACTTTTCAATCCAACCAAACTCATCAACCCACAATTATCATCATCAAGTCACATCAAACCAAAGCAGGGTATAGTCCCCCTTCAGCGCCAATCCTCACTGTCCTGTTGTACTTACTAACTCACGATAAAACAAAAATTCTTCAAAGAGAGTAATATAATTACCAACCTTTGGCTAGAACATCTAGACTATACCACAAAGCTGGCTGAGGCACGAAGGGTCACCTGCATCTAATGACAGCTTGCATCGTGGCCTGCGCATGCGACGATATTATGACACATTATCGCGCGTGCGTTGACAGGCCCACGCAATTTACAATTAGCTATGGAAATAACGTGTGGACGGTCAAGGGATGGGATGTATTGCACTCGATGGACATTTGCGATTTAGATTTTCGAAAGGTAAACTTCTTAAGCACCCGCATCTTAAGCGGCGCACTTTTTGAAACAGTGCAATCAGATTCCGCATACGAAAGTCTGCAACGACTGGTCTAACCACTCGTTTCACACTTTCTACTTCTTAAATTTGTTCATTAATGTTACGGGTATGTGTGAATTGATTAGGGTATGTTTAAATGGATGGATATAATGGAATGTGTGAAACAAGCACAATTAGTAACAGACTTTCGCATGCGAGAATAAAAATAAGGCTTCCGGAAAAACGCTGCACTTACGAATATGGAGCAGAAATATTGCTGGGCCAAAGATCTGTGGTCTGTAAGATAATTAAAAATGAAATCCGTAATCTAAAAAAGAACAGAAATCTCTAGAACCGCGACTAGACTAGAGAATTTCATAAAATGGACGTAAATCACAACGCTATCAAAGATTTACATTATCACTATGTAAAGAGACAATCAAACATACAGACATTGGGTTTTCCGTCCATAATTATCTACTGCTTAAGTTATAGTACCAACGAGCAGGTGTAACAAACATTAACCACTGCTATCATAATAAGTAAATTATGTAGGTACTTCTGCTTTTGTTATTTTTTCAACTATATTAATTATATTAATGTAAATATTTTAAATGAATCATAAATTCGATAAAAAAGCCTTTATTGACTTGATGATAAATTTTAATTTTGTATATGACGGTGGAACAAGCGGGTGCTCGAGTGGCCGCGCCTCGACAAACGTAGTGTTGAAAACCCTCCGGCCAGATGGACAGTGGTCTAAAAAGGGGGGCTAGTTGCGATTGGATGGCGCCAACGGGAGATCATGCCTTATGGTACCTATCCTGGGGAGGCCTACGTCCAGGTTAGGTTGTCCAGTATTTTTCACACTATTATGCCCCTCTTCTGGGGCAGTGGGTATTTGGAAACACTGATCGCTTCTCTGCTAATGTAAGTGCCAATTTACAAAGAAAGTTATCTGCATGTACAAATACAAATACAAAGAACTTTATTGTTTTGAAGAAAACTACAAACGGTCAATTAGAATCCCTTTCCTTATTTGGAATCAACTTGAAATCCATTGTGTATAGTGCATCGCTTGACAGGTTATCGATAGTCCACTGATATTAGCTTGAACACAACACTACAACGGAGGGTTGCCTGCGAATCCTCGACACACGTGATCATTATGCAATCTCACCTCTTGGGCCGGCGGGCTCGCGTCCCTCGCGTCCCTCGCGTCGCTCGCGTTCCCGGAACCAGCGCAGGAAGTGCCCGGGAATGTGGACCTCACTGCAGTCTAGACGACGTCTAGTGCAGCTGCACCTGATCACAGACCATATTTTCTAAGTATTATCTGCGTATAGTCTAGTCACAGATTTTTGTATTGTAACAGGTATGAGATGTGATCTTGATACATACATATTCACGCCTATAATCCATTGCGGGGTAGGCAGAGTGCAAACAGCCGCACAATACAGACATTTAATCCACGTCTGACAAATATTTGAGGGTCATTCGGAAAATTGTGTATCGCCATGGTGGCAAGTTGTCAGCTCATCGCCTAAAATTGCAATACAAAACCTCGAGTCCCTTAGTCGCCTCTTATGACTCCCAAGGGAAAGAAAAGAGTTTCTTGCAAAAAATCTGAAAATCTGCGACTACTAAACCGTCGCCTAAAACGACAATAGTTTTATGTTGCCGTTACTACGACGACGTGAGACAAAATTAGCCGATTTTAATTTATTTAACAATACAGAATGGCAGACATGAAACTGATCAATTTTCCTAAAGGGGCAATTTTATGTTAGGTGGGAGGGGCCGAAAAAATAGTAGTACTTACTTTTCAGATAATCTAACTTGTCTTTTCAATTGATTGGTCGTATCTGAAAAATTCACAATTTTGTGGACATTGTCTACAGTTTTTGGTACACTGTCTCTTACACCCATGCAAAAAACATGTCAATCTGATTACCATGTAACAATAAAAATATGTCGCATTGTTTTTCTCCGGGGACACAGGAAGGCGTCGTCATAACAGATGGAAACTAATCGTCGGTCCATCCACCATCATTAATACATATCAGAGTATGGACGAGTGAGCAGTACGTTTAGATACAGTTCCCCACACAGACCATCCAGAACAGCTAGTCCCAATTGGATTCCCTGTACCTAGTGGGTGCCAATACACAAAAAAGCACAAAATATAGTTATTGATATTACCACTCCCTTTAAAGGTTCGTAACCGATCTGAAGTTATGAAAATTTAAGCAGAACCTTAAGGTCACCGCATATCTAGTGCCATTTATCGCCTACTGTTTCGAGTAGTAAATTGGTCGCGAAACGGCTCCAGCGGCGGCGGATACCGGCGGCTCAGTGTAGCTCGTGTCAGCCGAAATCGACTTTACTTAAATTACGATACTTTGCATTTTCAATTTGCATTTAAAAACGGCTTGCGTCAAATGGCGCTAGGTGTGTGCTGGCCCTTAGTATTGAACTTGGGTGGTAGATTGTATTTTCTTTTATCGTTGGACTTTCATTAGCAATATTGATATATCGTCCGTATCGTCCGTTGTCTTTTAGCAACAAATTGCTGTTCCTTTAACTTTATTTGTTGTTTCATTTGTTATAATAATATTTTCATTTTTTTTTTCTATAATTATCAGCAAACCATTGCAAGAATAGCCATTTGCTCCAGCTCTGCAAATGTGTGTAATTTTTATTTATGGCAAATAATTTTCTTTCACATGTAGCGTGAATCCTTCCGCTTGATCTTTTGAACAAAAATGTTTCAGGTCGGATCAGATTTTTTATGCAAAAGCAATGCTAAACCGACATAAGTGAGTAGTATTTATGACTTAACACCCAAAGAAAGACCACATTGTTACAAATCGAAGCAAATTCCCGAAAACCTCAGAAAAATCACGAACGCATCATTACATTCGCATCCAGAAGTGTTTTGTGTTTGCGCTTTTTGCACACATTCATGACGTAGGTGGTCTCGATTTTATAGTGTAAAATAATAAGGGCACCTATGTGTTCTATTCTATATAATAATGGGGGTACTATTTCTGTGGGCAGTATAATAGTCGGTCGCCGAGCCGCTGGGTGGTCGGATTATAGGCAAAGCCATGGATTAAGCCACATCGACACGTGTGCTCCTCTGTACTTTCGAGTGGCTTATGGCTTTAGGCAATTGTGTGCGTGATTGTACTGGGGAGTGATAAGGTAATACGAGATCTACATGGTTGTTGTAAATTGTTATTATCATTTCTGTCATAAACGTACCTTCTTACTTGTGCAGAAAGTAGTTCTAAGATAGAGGTATTTTTTGTTATGAGAGTCGGAATACCTATTGACGTAAATAGATAATTGTTCAAATGATATTTATACATGGTGTAAAGAACAGGACATTGATAGGGTGCATTCAAACCATGAAACTGAATAACTTCCCATAAAAAAATGTTTCAGTAAACGTAATTTTACTTTTTTTCCTATAGTAAAAATGCAAGCAGCTGATTGCAATTTTGTATGGAAGGACGATTTTTTTGTCGTTTCCTGACATATGATTCTAGGGGAAAGTTGTTCAGTTTCATGGTCTGACTGTACCCTATCACTATTCAGAAGGCTGTCCCTTACACTCCGTATAGCGGATATTTTAAAAAATACTTGCCTGTATTATAAAAAAATATATTATAAAATACCACCTATCCACCGAATCGACCGATACCTTGATCAAATATCACGTTAGTTAAACATGTAGATATTTTGCCAAAAAACACAAAAGAACGTAAACCGCCCACAAATAATTCGGCTACCGTGCACTAACGTGATTATTTTTTTACCCAAAAAACCGTGTCCGTTATTACCGTCAATCTAAGTCAATTTATCTCTTATTCCTTTGACAAACAGTCGTTTTTATGACGTCTCACTGTTTTGTGGTCCGAAGTAAACGTGGTTTATTTATGTCCATGTCGCTGGCTCCCCAAAGTATATATTTTTCAAAGCCGAGAGGCTCAAACGTTTGTGACCAATGGATGGACTCTTATTTTAAGACTGGTTTTCAATGTGACGCTACCTAGACTGAGATCGCAGGTCAAAAAATTGGGGAGCCAGCGACATGCTTTTAGGTTAGAATTTCGGAGAAATCATCAGATTACTTGTTAACGGCGCAATGTGCCAAGATGATGGCTATGCCAAAGAAATGTGACGGAATATGTGACAGCTACAAGCACATTCAAGAGCTATGTGACTCAACTGGAGCTGAGAAATAAGCCATGGAATGTTTCCAACCCATGTCGCTGGCTCCCCAAAAAACCGGCATCCGAAATCTCTGCAAGTATCACCTAAAACTACTAACCAAAGAGGAATTCTCGATCGTAATGAAGTAAAGACTCGTTCTTCAAACAATCTCCTCTAGAATCAGCTTCGTTTTTGAGAAAACACAACATTTGTTTTTGTATGAATATAAGGATGACTACATCGTTCAACCCTTTTTGGGACAGTTTCAGGAACTTATGGCTTTTGATTTCCGTACAGATTTTACTATAAATGACCTTAAATAATGTTAAGAAAGTGCTCCGCTTAAATTGATTCCTATAATTAATAAATAAATATCGTTTATTCTCATAAAACTGTAGCGTTGTTACATTTTCACAGTCTGTACAACATGTATGTAGGTATAGTCAGTTGTAGCACATAAGGTAACAGGAATACTCCGAAAGAACTGATTTTTTTTATCCCCAGTTAATACATAATCAAAATTTAAACCTATTCTCATAAAATAAATAAATTTTCTACTAAAACATATTCATGTCAAGAAAAAAATATTGCTAAGGACAAAAATGATTCAGCTCTTTTGGAGTACCCCTTTTACCTTATGTGCTATAACCGAGTGTACATTCCATTTTTTATATTGGACCTGTGTTCCATGGGAAATGTTTTTCAGTTTCATCAATACTTGACTAGACTTGTATAAATATACTCTACACGCATTATTTCAATTTAATAGTTTTATACATGAGAATAATAAAGCACTGTTAGTGCATAAAACTCTAAAACATTAATACCTTAACTCAGCCTTAAACGCGCTAGCGCTCTCGTGCAACTTTATTGCCGGGTGACATTCGGACCTATCCATGAAGATCTCTTTTCGACGAAAATGAAAGGGACTTCCGATGTGCTCCTGATAAGCCGCCGGCCGCGCCGGTGACGATTTCTCCCGAACGACAACAACGAGATCGTGTATACTACAATGAATTTGTACTATAAATGTTATAATAATAAACCGTGGAAAATACCGTCAAAAATCTAAGTACCTTTAATAGGTAAGTTGATGTGCTGCTAATAGTACCAGCACAATATAAACACTAAGAGCCCTTCGCGGACATTGTTCAAGGTAATATTTAGTATAATTTGTACGGAAATCATTAAACCATAAGTTCCTGAAACTGTCCCAAAAAGGGTTGAACGATGTAGTCACCCTTATATTCATACAAAAACAAATGTTGTGTCTTCTCAAAAACGAAGCTGATTCTAGAGGAGATTGTTTGAATAACGTGTATTTACTACATTTCGATCGAGAATTCCTCTTCGGTTAGTAGTTTTAGGTGATACTTGCAGAGATTTCGGATGCCGGTTTTTTGGGGAGCCAGCGACATGGGTTGGAAACATTCAATGGCTTATTTCTCAGCTCCAGTTGAGTCACATAGCTATTGAATGTGCTTGTAGCTGTCACATATTCCGTCACATTTCTTTGGCATAGCCATCATTGTGGCACATTGCGCCGTTTACAAGAAATCTGATGATTTCTCCGAAATTCTAACCTAAAAGCATGTCGCTGGCTCCCCAATTTTTTGACCTGAGATCTCAGTCTAGGTAGCGTCACATTGAAAACCAGTCTTAAAATAAGAGTCCATCCATTGGTCACAAACGTTTGAGCCTCTCAGCTTTGAAAAATATATACTTTGGGGAGCCAGCGACATGGACATGTTTATTTTAAGGTCCTTTTGAAAGGACTAAACGAACCGCGAAGTATTGGCAGCGCCCGTGTTTGTACGGCGGACATTGATTATTTTAGAAATTCCTTCGTTCGCCAAATAATAGCATTAAAACCATTATGACGCACTTCGCTGCCAGCAAGGCTCGATTCGGCGTACATTGCTGATTATCTTATTTGTATCGTGGGATTATATTCAAGATCACCCGCAATGATGCACCGAGCCATTTGGAGAGGGTAGTGTAATAAGGGTTTAAGATCTGGCCAGGTCGAGCCTGGAGAATAGTGTTAAATTTCGTGCTGCCGTCGCGGAATATGATCGATCAGTTGGCGGTTAAATTGCTTTGTGTTTTTTTTTTTTTTTAAAGAAACGTTTTGCCGCCAAAGTGCAATTTTAAAATGTTCACTCTTGGTGCAGTGCTGGATATTTAGTAATTAAATATAATGAATATAGAAAGATGCCAAGGTGCCGTGTGATGCCGGCTTAGAATAGCATCACCCCATTTCTTTCCCGTGGGAGTCGTAAGAAGCGACTAAGGGACTTGAGGGTGTGTATTTCAAATTTAAGCGATGGGCTGACAACCTGTCACTGTGGCGTTACACAATTTTCCGAATGACCCTCAAAAATTATGTCAGTTTTTTCGGCCGTTTACGCCTACCCTGCAAGGGATAATAGGTGTGATATGTGTGTGAATATATAATACCAAATTTTACACCTCTCGTGTTGGTTAGGTATACTACAATTTTAGTAAACTTGCAAAATTTTCTACTGCAGGCTGGATTTGAACCGGCGACTTTCGCCATCTGTACTAGCGACGCGGTTTTCGTCTTGGCTACCGCGGCTCAATCGTTGCCTGTGAAATTATGCAAGTAAGTAACTCCAATAACGCATGGCATGGCTCCATCTACCGGGACAGTTTTGCGACTAATTGCTTCAATTTTCTTTTGTCTGACAGACGTATGCGTTACGGTGCGTTAAAAATACGCAGCCACGGGCGACAAATGGGAGAAGCGCCTTATTTTGTTGGTTCCTTAATAATATTAAATAAACACTTAATCCTCACACTCGCCGCGTGGTGCCGGCTTAGAATAGCATCACCCCATTTCTGCCTGTGGGTTTCGTAAAAGGCGACTAAGGGATGAATCCAGGGAATGGACAGCAGCGTTTCCTGTGAATACAACATCATGCACTGCACTCACCAATCCGCCTGCCAAGCTTGGTGAGTATGGCAAATATTTTTCAATTTTCATACAAAATGATAAAACGGACTAGTACTGATAGAGAAAGTCGCAGGTTCAAAACCGGCCTGCGATGAAAAAAAAACAATTTTCTATAAGTACAATACAATTATTACTTCGACCAAAGCGGGCTGGCGTCGTCAGTACGATTGATAGTCTTATAATTTTTTGTGGAAAATAGACTTAAAAGTAAGAAATCTTTTGATGCTGAAATCGCAAATTAATCGAAATTATAATTATTTCATATGGAATATTCTCAACCACCATGCTTCGTAATTAATAAAAATGCCATTGTACGGAAAATTTTTGTATCTCTTAATATACGTATTGACCAGATGAATCTATTAAATATATTTTAGGCTGTTAACACCCAAGTCCTAGTTGGAATACCTATGAGTTGCTGTCATTTAGTGGTCGCCCGTGTGCCCATTGCATACATTACTGGTACATGGCTGGCTGTCCTCTATCGTGTACACTGAAAATGTATGTATGTAGAACGATCGATATGTGTAATTACGTCGCTTACGCCCTGCATCGGAAGTAGGCGAGATAAAACACGTAAAAATACGGTTTGCGCAGTAACGTATCATGTTTCTTTTTCCTTTACATAAAAAAATAAGTATGATAAGAATAATCCAAAACTTTGCTCTAGTTAGTACTATGTGGTTTATCAAATAACAATTCAGAGCACTTGTTTGCAATCAATTAATATGGTTACAGGATCGCGAACAGTTGAAGGAGGGGAGGGAGCGAGGCCTTTGCCCAGCAGTGGGATCCTGACGATAAGTTTAGATATGATAATAATATGGTTCTACAAAATGCCGAGTGGAACTGGTAAATTAGTGGGCTTGACACTCTGACACCAGTGTTCATCGGGTCGTTGGATGACTCGGTGTCCCACACGAAAAGAGATAGAGAGTGGGCTTTTATTAGCATACACATATCATCCTATTGCAGTCCACTGCTGGACGTAGGCCTCCCCCAGGGTACGCCATACGGCAAAATCTCTCGTTTTCGCCAGCCAGTCGCTACCAGCCGCCTTTTTTAAGTCATCTGGCCGGAGGTCGCCCAACCTTACGCTTGCCGAGACAATTATTAGCAATAGTTGTTTATTTCATTATTGTCAATTAATTATAAAAACAAATGTCCTAACTGACCAACTGACTCAATCATCAACTTTCAGCCTAAACTACATAAAATTTTGGCAGTAGGTTTATTTTACTACATAACCATCAATTAAGAAAAGATTTAGAATTTCAATTCCTAAATGAGTTAAAAAGGGATAAAACGTTTGTATGAAAGTAAGTGGTCTTTGATGTGATCTGTTTAAAAATTAATGATTAGATCATGCAGCTAAAATAATTAAATATTTATGTACTTCGACCTCCTTTTGGGTTAATCTTATTATACTATTTTTCTGACACACCGGTGCCGTTTTAAGCCGGGTCAGAATAGCATCACCCCATTTCTTTCCTATGGGTGTCGCAAGAGACGACTAAGGGAGTCGAGGGTTGCAAGTGTATCGTAATTTTAGGCGATGGGCTGACAATTTGTCACTATGACGATACACAATTTTCTGAATGACCCTTAAATGTTTGTCAGATGTGGGGTAAATGTCCGCTTACGCTCTGCCTATCCCGCAAGGGATATAGGCGTGATGTATGTATGACTGTATGTTCTGACACATTTTTTAAAATTGTATACCATCCTAATACGGCTAGATTCAATACAAGAACGTAATACAGCCTCGTAAATTCAATACTAGAAAGTAATATGGCTGTATTAAATACAATAGCGTAAAATGGTTCTAAGCTGATTTCAATTCGAGAACGTAATATGACAGGAATACGCGGTGATCGCTCTCGTATGGAAACCTCACTCTTAGTGGATTTGAGTTTTCTCTGAAATTCATGTGAATGTGTGTGTAAATAAATTCTCGCAAAGCAAAGTACTAAGTGAGCCATCTGCTAAAGGCGACCTACACACGCACCGCTGTCTCCTTAATTTGTGTCCAAAGTACCTATTCTTTTTGATATATTTTATCATCTTTTCGAAATGTTTCTGTCACACTCGCTGAATTTGCAGAGTTATTTCCAAGCATTTCAAAAGCGAATAAAGCGTAGTGCAGAAGGCAAAGGACATTGAAACCGCAATAGACGCCATTGCGGATAATTCGCGTGTTGCAAGTGTAACCGCAGCCTAATTGCGTCCATCCTAACTTGTGATATTAAGACCTTAGGGCGAATCTACATGCAAAAAATACGACTGCAACATTTTTTTAAACTGCGGAGCATTTTAGAGAATCAGTTTTAGTTTTTTTTGTCTCGAATGCTTTCAGGTAAAAAAAATATTTTCAGTGAAATAAAAAGGGTTTTGCCCATACAAATTGATAGTTTCGGTAAAAAGTCGGTAACACATTTTGTACGCCCTATTTGTATTGTTATTTTGGGAAAATTGATCAGTTTTATGGTAAAAAGTATAGGTACTGCACCATGAGCGATACTTTTTTAACTAAATACAAAACGCGGTGTAACTTAAGTACAGGTGGTATTTAGTTCTAGGTTACCAAAAACTAAAATGGTGTAGTGAAAATAAATAAAAGCAGTCTGTATAGGAAACAATCCCAGCAAGCAATCGTGTCTGGACACAGCGGAGAATTGAAATTAAAACTGAAGCTAATTTGCAGTGGGATTGCACTTGTGAAACTACACCGCCCCGCAACTTCTGTTGTCTAACAATACCAGCGAAAGATGAGTGAATTACCACGGTGGTTATATTCGTTTGGTAAATAAGATTTTATTTAGTGTTTTTAAACCTTCACTCGTGTTACTTTAGGAGCGACCTTCGCGGTTCTGCCGACGACGGTGGCATCGGTTGTTTGAAGAGCATGTGGAGTGAAATCTACCTGCAATGACTGCAACAACGGCTACTTTGATATTGCCTTCATCATCCGAAAGGACGTGTCCAGACATATCCCAGTCGTATCCCAGGATGGCGTTTTAGGTTGGATGGGAGAAGTAGTTGTCGAAAAAGCGATGAGACGCTTTCGTCATAATAGGCTTTAATGATTGGGAGTTCTAAATTCGGTATGCAAGGCTCCACACCGACTTTAACCTTTAGCATGAAACGGTTTTTGATGACTTGCAGCATTTTCAGATGTGAATCGAAAGTTCGAGCAAAGGTAACACTGGCGTAGGTCATGATAGGCCTGACGCAGGTGGTGTAAATTCTCACCTTATTTCTAAGGGAGAGTTTGCTCCATTTATTCAACATCGGAAGGCCTACTCAAGGGCATGCGCATAGCGCCACGTGGCGTGGCCCGTTTTACAGTTGGAAATGGGAAATTAACTCTATCAATACGTAATCCAAATGATGTTGACTCTTATGAAGAGCAATTACCGTAAGCACCGACGCACACAACTATATTGTTCATCCACAAGCATCACGATACATCTAAGGTATTATCGAAGAGACTAAATATACAGTATGTTTTTTGTTTTGTTTTTAGCATGAGGCGATCTCTACAAGCATATCAGTTGTTAAACGTTTGTCAGAAAATAAGTTTTATTACGTTACATTTAAACTAATTTCATCATTCGTCAAATGAAATGTACAAAATATGACATTCACAAGATGAATTCCTTGCTCCGTTATCTTCGGACTTTGTAATCAGTCAGAGAGATGTGGCATTATCATCTGTCGTATTTAATTAAGGATATGATGACCGCGATGGTGAGAAGACACGCTGAGCCTACCAAAGCCTGGGCAAATAAGTCTTAGTGGGTAAGGTAGTGGACATGTTGTATTGGAAGAGCGGGTATTGGAAGTGGCAGATCCATATCTGTCACTTTCAATAGACGTTCTTCCCATACTACCGGTTTTGTGTCCATACATAACGAATCAAAGAACAATTTGATGAAGTGTTGAAGTTTATTAAGTAATTAGTTAAATAGAAACCTGCGCATGGAAGAGGAAACGTTGGGCGATACACACAGCACCATCTTGTCCAAAAAATTTACATTTGTATAAAGCTTGTTTTATGGGAATAGGACTAAACTTTTAAACCAAGCGGATTAGCAAGAGCAGTGCAATATATTTTTTTCACAGGGAATGCTGCTGACCATTCCCTGGATAAATATACAGTAACAATCATAAATTACAGCTATATACAATTTTCTCATGTTTTTTTTGTAATTAGTCTTTACTTTTGTTTCCCGCTTTTCTTATGACCCTAAAGAAGAGCGTGACCAAAAAGTGGAGACAAAATGTGTAGTTACTACGGACAATGATTATATCAAAGCTTAAAACACTGATCTTAGGACCACACACATCATCATAACATTTCCATAAAATTCAAGTATATAGGGTGAAATTTTACCACTGACCGATAGCGAAAACTCAGATCGGGTTGGTGATAAGGAACAACTTTCTCCAGGGAACATAGGTCAAAATATGAACTATTTGGATATCCCATACATAATTGCCTATCAGCTGATTTGAGTTACAATGGGAACTCAACATAGGTGCTTTATTTTTGAAAATGTGATTTTAATAGCAAAAGATCTGTCAAATGAATCATGTTGTCGTCATCCGTTGATGCATTTGTTACTGCCTATATTAATTTAGGTACTGCTGGATATTGCACACCACTAAACACGATGCTAGGTAACTTTAATCAGTTTTATTTAGCCAACCTGCACAGATTATCACTCCACCTAAACAGCCAAATGATTATTAGTGTTATGGTTTAAGTTTTTGTCGAATCTATTAAAACGCACCTTAGGCATAGCCACATTTTTATTTATTTCAAGAAAACATCCCTGTCTTTGTCTAATTTCGCGATTAATATAAAGACATTCACTATCCTCAATTCACTCAGAAGGCGTCACTTCTTTAGCAAACTTCATTACCGCGACCACAGCACAACCGCACCTCTTATTTGTCAGCATTCCCTTTATAAATGGCTTACTCACACCTAATTTTCCCTTTGACCCTATTGCCCAACCAACTTCATCCAATAGTGACACTACTGGGCGGACTCCATCAGGCGGGATACCACTAGTGCTGCCAGCTCTGAATAAAATATGATCGTGTGCTGCTTAAGCAGAATAGCATCACTTTATTTCTACCTGTGGGTTTCGTAAAAGACGACTTAAGTTTGCCCTTGTTGTGCAATATGAACATCTTCACTGAGTACGCCAACCTGCCGTACATCAGCGACACATCAACTTACTCATTTAAGGGATCAACACTATTCTGGTTATGCTTAGTAACTATATGTAAAACCAGTATAACATGATTATTTAAATGTAAAGGTTCCTGTGCTCGTACAGTACGTAAAGCGTGGTGGAATATAGCAAATACCACTAATAACAGGGGGAGGCCTATGTCAAGCAGTGTTGAGACTGTTGAGACTGGTAATGATCAAAACCTGAAAAACAGCGTCCTTCATTTAAGGTCACATCAAGTTGTCACAGTTAAATTTTAAATCATTACCCTATATTAATATTATCAGTAGCAATATGACACAAAGGGATGGCATCACCGACCACCACACAATCTGAGCGCCGTTTGACATCAATTACCACGAAACCATGGTGCACGATGGTGTTCTCACGATTCGGGAGAAACCGACCGCAGACCGATAACGGAACACACGTATTGTTGACTGTTGGACGATACGCGGTATTACCGCGGTAGGGGTAATCGCTGAGTTTTGACATGGGATGCTGACATATCTGTTCACATATCTGTTCTGTATCATATGTGTGTAACCTACAGAGGCCCGATTGCTTATTTCCTGGGCTGAGCCGTCTCTCCAAGACATCTTGCTCTTTAATAAATTTTTTCGACATGCCGTGTGATGCCGGCTTAGAATAGCATCACCCCATTTCTTTCCCGTGGGAGTCGTATGAGGCGACTAAGGGACTCGAGGGTGTGTATTGCAATTTTAGGCGATGGGCTGACAACCTGTCACTATGGCAATACACAATTTTCAGAATGTCCCTCAAATATTTGTCAGACGTGGCGTAAATGTCCGTTTTTGCGGCCACTCACGCTCTGCCTACCCCGCAAGGGATTATAGGCGTGATATATGTATGTATATATGTATGTACAAGTAGATACCTACCTACCAAGGTATATTTTTTGTTATAATTTAAGCCACTGATAATTTGTTAATCAACATTTTTGGTTGTATCACGGACGAACGTACTTATGAAACTGAAAAGCTGACATCCATTACATAGGATGACATACAAATACATTGAGAGCGTCATGTTTAATTCGTGCAGTTTAATGAAAAAATATGATGAAGAAAATGTACCTACATTCATATTCTGCTTATACCATTTCTGACTTTTATGATATAACCATATACGCTTTTAACATCTGTGTGTTCCTGGCAGATATTCTATCGCCTTCACGAAAGTTCACAGTATCCTTTAAACAATTTGTAATCACAATAGGAATGCACACGAAACATCTCTGTTGAGCAACCGCGCCAAGTTTAACCCTCGTTTTGCCACAAATTTTGTAAGGCAACCATAGATACAGATGGCGCACTTAGTACCATATTCTACGTCTACAAGCGTTCTCAAAGGAAATCCAAAGAAAAAATAATGCGGTATATGACAGCCAGCCAGCAAATCACAGCCTATGGCATCCGCATACAGTGAAACGAGATATCTCTACATCTGGGGTTTTCTAAGATTCATTCTTTCGTCCGTAACACCGGAAAATACAACGGCCCGTGAAAGAACGATCTTAAATTGAAGTTATAATTTTCTAGAACGGTGAAAATGATCCTTCTGTAAATTTCTTTGTGGTTTTACCTACATCCCGGCCCTCGTGACCAGCAAACGCGTTATAGGTCCATTACCCACTGACTCCCCGGCGACCTCATGCAAATGCTAGGACCGTGCCACGCCAGCTCCAATCGTGGATTGACCATCTTTTATTGATCGATGCTAATTTTGCCAGCCGCTTTTGTGGGGTAGGGTTTGCAGATAAGGACATTACTAGTCTACTTCGAGAAAAGGAAACTTAGGGAATTATAAAATAAGTTACTTTTTATATTGATTTATTAAGCTGTAGCCTGTCTCTCCACTTAATTTCATCTTGTATTACGGTAGCTATTTGGGTGGATCTCACATTTTGACACCCGCGCGACGCAACAGCTAATTTAGATATCATGGTCACTTCACTTTTAAGGACGAAACTATCATCCCCGGTTTTGCAAAAACTGAGATGTATCTCGAGGTTTAAACCAACTGACAGCTTGAAATTTTGCGCCACTGGTTAAACAGGCAACATCTTTGCCACCCTCTACAAGTTTGCTCACACTAATCGCATTTAGATTTCTTCAGCTTTAGCTCTGTCTTCAGTAGATAAGTCGTATGGTTCATGGGTCAACCTAAAGCCATCACGCTCGTGTGGCCAGCGCCTACGTTGGTTGAGACTTCTCCTTACACCTTAAGTTTTTATCTTAAGTACCGCGACTGATTAATCTTATAAGAAATCCTCACAAAACAACTACTTAGTTGTTTTTTTTTCATTGTCATAAAACTGTCAACACCCACAGTTTACCATGCACTTGTCCTAAAGATCACTTTACTTCACTGGTCATTGTCCGTTCGGTCAAAATAACAATAAACAAAATACTTAGCTTTGTCGGGAAACAATTACTACTGTCTCCTTAGGGGGTCTGCAAAAAAAATGTCCTAAACGTTTTCAACACAAACAGTGTGTCCGGTCATTAATAGAATTGCGTTTTTTGGACAGAAAGGTTGCGCTATTATTGTGGAGTTTTGACCATTTGGTTCGATGTTTATCGATTAGAATTCCGACACGTGATTTTTTAAATAGTTTCTGTTCTTTCATATTCTGGTGCCCCATATCTGTCGTTGTCATATAATTAACATTAATTGCCAGATTTAAATAATTACATATTATTACATAACTATTTCATTTGAAAAAAGAACAAAATTTTGTTCGCTTTTAAGTTATTTAAATTCTTTTTCAGGGAAAAATATGCCAAATGGATCATAATTTTCTCAGATTATAACCAAAATCGATTGCCCATCGTGCCCACCGATTGAAAAAGCAAAGCTGCCAGTATCGTCCACCTTTCGAAAAAACTTTGTCTATGGCTTTAATAGGGTAAGCTGTGCCGGTAGTTAGTGCGACCGCAAATTTGTCAGACCACCTTGCAGCGGGATATTTATTGCCCAAAGCCAGGAAGAGGAGCGGCGTGCCGTTGCATAATCCTAGCAATTTATGGCCGCCTTTGTTGACTTTATTACTCTTTGCCGTTTTTATTTTTCCGCAATTAGCTGGCTTTGGCTACTTGATTTTTGGACGCTTTTATCTTGCACTCTTGGAGTTTTGTGGTCAAAATGGTTTTGGAAAGAGTTGCAAGGTTTTTGATATATCGAAAGCGTGAAAAGATGAGGAACCAGTCTAGGATCCGCCCTATAAGAATTTACATAGTTGATGCCGTAATTTTACAGACGACCTTCTTTTTTATAGTGTGGGACACCGGTCAATGAACAACCCGATGCGCATCATTAAAACCATACACGTATGTAATATTTACTTGCACAACTATTACTCATCACAATAAATCAATTTTACATTCATACACATATCACGCCTATAATCCCTTGCGGGGTAGGCAGAGCATAAAACGGACATTTGCGCCACGTCTAACAAACATTTGAGGGTCATCCGGAAAATTGAGTATCGCCATAGTGACAGGTTGTCAGCCCATCGCCTAAAATTGCAATACACACCCTCGAGTCCCTCAGTCGCCTCTTACGACTCCCACGAGCAAGAAATGGGATAATGCTATTCTAAGCCGGCATCACACGGCTTTGATGTCAATTTCAATTTCAAACGGATTTAAGTTGCGTTTATTTTGAATATCACAATTCCTACGTTTCGAGCTCTTTACAGAGCTCGTGGTCACGGATGACTTAGGTGATAGAGCTCATTGTTTAGAATTTAAATGAATCTCATCAACTTGGACTCCACTGATTACTAAGCGGAAGCGCCAAATCCAACATCCTGCAAAACCTACTACACAAGATACGGTGTCAGCATACTGCGTGGAACTGGGACGTTACGCTAGGCAATAAAGAAATAGGCAGAAGAACAAAAATAGTTTAACTTCTAAATATTGACGTCTAACACCTTCGTTATCCGTGACCACAAGCTCTGTAAAGAGCTCGAAACTTTGGAATTGTTTAATTCTAAATTAACCTTAATCTGTTTAAAATTCTTTGAATGTCATAAACGTGTGCTATTTGACGCACTCTTTCTTTGTGCTCCAAGTTTATTACAAACAAATTATCTGACAGATCACAGTTCTCAGTCAACAGAAGCACCTAATTACCAATCCGGTCTCACGGACCAAATGGATCGGAAGCAACCCGAGCCGAATCAATAAAATCGATCTCCGTCTGAAGACTATCTCCAGAATCGATCACGTCACGCCCATATGGAAAATCGTCCATTCAGAATCTGCACGTGAGCCAAAGGTCGGTCCTCAAATTAAAGAGAGGAAATCCGGGAGGCATTGTCAGCTTTGACACTTACGCACTTACCTACCTGACCCACGGATAAAAGGACTGTATATAATTTTTTCTCTAAAATTATATGGTGTCTTTAGTTAAAAAAACAGGATAAAAAGCAAGTATGCAAATAAAAAAATTACATGCAAATGACTGCAACGGTCGCGCTTAAAAAAGTGCAAGTTTAATTTTCTCACGTTAGCGTGCGATTTTTTTTCTAGTAAAATCTAATGACGGTTTAATTTGAAGAATCCTTTGGGGTTTGATTTCTGGTGATTTTTTCTTATTGTTTTTTCTTAGTTTCATTGTTTGTGAAAACAAAGTCTCGTAACACGGCTGTCGCAAAAAATAATTGCATTGTTGATTTATGCATTTACGTTGCATAAATTCTGCCTCAACGGGTAGTGTTTTTTTTGCTAAAAATGCTTTTTGTAGACCAAGATAAAATAATTATTTTTAAATACAAGTACTACTTAGTTGAAAATTAAAAGAGTAAGAATGTTATTTTTCCACGAAATCAATAAAGATCTTTAAAGTATTACCGAATATTTTCATATTTCTTTTGATGAATCAAAGTTTAAATTTTTACAGCATGTGAATTTTCCACGATACACGCAATGATTATCGAACACTAGCTAGCCGTTCTGCACAAAATGCTCGTTAATCACTAATGTTCAATCAATACTATTCAGTAGCATCTTTAAAAAAATCATCGCTAAAAAACCGGATCGCGAATCACACTGCACTTTTTAAAAGTGACATGCTAACAAAAGACGACCGCATCTTCTTTTGTGCATCTCAGGAAATAAATTAAACTATCCTTAGGGGAGATTTTTACCGTTAATTCTAATCTACATGAAAAAAAGAAGATAAAAAATACGTATAAAAAACCTCGGGATGTCTGTGGGAACTGTCAGTGTTGAAAAACTAGCCAATTGCTAGTCGAACTCGCGCACGAAGGTTTCCGTACATAAAATCACATTTGTTGTATTAGTCTTAAATATCTACTAATACAAATAATTTATTTCGAATAAAAAAAAACAAGGTAAGCCAAAATAGATTCCACACTAGGCATGTTTCGTAAGCAACTGAAGCACAGATCAAAACACAATTTTGACAAAACATTTCTCGAAAACAATAATAAAAAAGTTTTAAAAATAATAATCATGACAATATTGAAATATTACTTAAAATAAAAAATAGGAGGTGATAAAAAAATGAAAATGAATTAACTTTATTTAATGTAGGCAAATGTAGGATAGTATTATCATTTATTGACGTCATGATCCGTCATCCGTCAATATTTATTTTAATCTGTTAATTAGTACTAGGTATTTGTACTGTAACGGCAGCGGCAATACATCTTAATGAAAAGTTCATCTGTTTATTGATGATACGACATACAGGCTGCTCACAGAAATTCAGTCGGCCGGTCAGAAGAATAGACAGCCTCTGTACTAGGGTTCCCCGTTTTACATTTTATTTGTATGGAACCCTAAAAAGTAAAGTCTTGGGCGGAAATTTTACGGTGAGTGTAAATATGAGCGACACAGTTTTATGAACGGATATTTATTTGAGAGATTTATTGGTGGCGTCCTGAGAATAGTCCTCGGCCTTTGGAGCTAATGAGGTCTTCTAAGTAAACTTTTTACAGAAAATCTCTATGTGAACAAGGTTCTCGTCATCATGGTCTTTTGGCTTCTTTGTAATTTTTTGTAGAAAGCCTACATTAATGTTCAGTTATTGAAAGAGACATGAGTAACTTTACATCCATTGACATATTTAAACAATATGAAATTCCTTTCGCGTTTGTGTCAAACAACTACTTGAAGCTGTTTTGCTAACATGTTTTCATATTTTATATAAATTGACAATTTCACGACTGAACATTTTGTAGATGACCCTGCCGATCGTATCCGGTCACAAAAAAGATACACATTACCTACAACTTTTACGAAAGGCCACCACTGTTTATTTGGCGCGTTCAAATACCAAATTCAAACCAAAGATTTTGGCCGTAGAAACCCGAAAACTGCAATAAAGCTCTAATTTAATCACCGTGGCGAGCATAGGTATTAAAAATAAAATAAAAAGCTCCCGGAAGCCGACAATGTTTACTTCCGTCAAAAAAACCGGCTCGGATCCCAATGGAGAAATTATCAAAAAACCAGCTTCATACAAACCGAATTCATTTTATTTAGAGCAGTGATTCTCAAAGTTGCCGTGTGTTGCCGGCTGAGAATAGCATCACCCCATTTCTTGCCCGTGGGAGTCGTAAGAGGCGACTTAGGGACTTGAGGGTGTGTATTGCAATTTTAGGCGATGGGCTGACAACCTGTCACTATAGCGATACACAATTTTCCAAATAACCCTCAAATATTTGTCAGACGTGGCGTAAATGTCCGTTTTATGCGGCTGTTTATGCTCTGCCTACCCCGCAAGGGATTATAGGCGTGATATATGTATGTATGTATGTATTCTCAAAATTTCAAATTAATAGCGAAACCAAAAGTCGTCACGAGCTTTTTTATTTTTATGGTTTAATCCAGACACAATCACGACTACAAAACATGTTCATTTGGTAACCTTTTGGTTTCGAACCCCAGATTTCAATAAAAATGATCGTAGCATGTTGTTTTGTTAACTATTTGACTGTCCTAAATGGCATTAAGATCGCGTAAAAATTATGACTCCGGCCAGTACTTAAAGCCGTATGTATTATCGCACCACCACCTCCTCTGCCATCTGAGGTACCAGATGAGTTAGGTAAATAATCAACATCACAGACACCGCAGAAACCTTGATGGAAACGATAAACACTATTGACAATAGGCTTTCAATAGGTCTTCATAAATTGCTCGCAGAAATCTGTTGGTACATCTCGTAGCATTTGCGACTGGTATTTAATGTTGAACAATCATTCTAATAATATCTAATAATAAAATGTTATGTCGCATTGGTATTTAATTGTCTCTATTCGTCATAAAGACGGTAGCTCAAGTTATCCGTGTATGAAATCTATTTATAGGTAGGTACTTACACACACATATCTCCTTCTTTGTCGTATTCTTCATGACTGAGACTTTCATAAAGAATACATCTTTATGTAAGTCTCATATCTCATCAATAATGTTAACGGCCCAAAAAACGGACATTTACGCCACGTCTTACAAATGTTTGAAGGGAATTCGGAAAATTGTGTACCGCCATAGTGACCGGTTATCAACCTATCGCCTAGAATTGCAATACACATCCTCGAGTCCCAGGGTGGCCTCTTACGACGTTAACGGGAAAGAAATAGGGTGATGTTATTCTACGTCTTTTTATAAATAATAAAAGCATTTTTTATATATATTTATTGGTACTGCTATTCCTTAATAATATTAAGTACCTTGATTTCAATCATGAAATGAAATATAAATGAAATTAAAACTTTGACGATCACTGTCCTAATAACAACCGAACTACATCTTACCCCTCGGTTTTTTCCCGATATCCTGAGAGTCCCGTACCAGTGTTTACAAAAACACATGCACATTTTTTGAACGTGCATCTTCGCAGACAAGGTGCACTCCGATGCATTGTGCAAGGACATCTCCGAGGGTTTATATTTTTTAATAATTCCTTCTAAGTGCGCTCTTTTATCATCTGTTTTTTTATGTGTATGTTTTTTAAGTTTTCTCACGCAGAGGCGCATTGAAGAGCCGATCTGTGGGTAGATACATCCGCGGTTCATTGTATGTGCCACGTTCAAGTGGAGTTTATTGTGGTGCCATGTGGAATAAGTATTAAAGGAAATTATTGTAAATTGCCAATATTTCTGGAGAGATTTCATAGCTTCGATTCTTTGAAGTTTGTAAGTAGAGCTAAAGGACGCCATATTTTTTTTTCACGTTGCTCTTCATCCCACTTATAAATTTAAAATTATTTTTATTAGCGTCAAGCTGCGTATGGCAAATGCTATCCACGTATGCTTATAGCATATGCGTCTAATATTTCACATAACTCAAAAAAACTAACCCCGTCGAAAAACAAAGATACATGAAAAAATCTCAGCTATAATATTCACTCATTTTCAGTTTACAATTGCATATCTAATGGATCCCGCATATGCATTACTATAAAAACGGTAATTTAATATAAAGTAGATGATAAAAATACGGCCAATGTGACTCTATAATAAAAAGTGTCAGAAAAACACTCTGTAGGGGGCGCTACTGTAGTTATAAAAAATGATTTAAAAAACTAAAGGGGTGACGAAAAACAATGACAAAAACGGCTATTGCCGGCAGCTAACTGGGCTTTAGGACAAGCGGTTAATTTCGTTAAAACAGATTTATGAATGCATGATTTTAATTGTTTAGTAACTAGTTTGATTTAGTAGTGTCTAGGTATATATGGCGAAATTTTACAAGTGACCGATAAAGACATCTCAAGTCGGGCTGGTGATAAGGAACAACTTTTCCCAAAGAACATAGATTAAAATATGACACAAATATTTTGAGTTTCATAGTAACTTAAATTAGCTGATCGGCAGTTTTGTATGAGACCAGTGTCTTTGGGGTAAAGTTTTTCCTTAAGCCCGTCTTGAGTTGTCGCTATTTGTCACTAGTAATATTTTACCTTATAATTATAAAACTTAGATTAGAGTTTTAAATTTTTGGTATGTTTTTAGGCCACGATGTCTACACAGAAGATAGATGATTCCGTGCTTTGAGAGTAGGTACTTTAAGTCGTTGATTGCGGTTGCTGATGATAACTAAGATGGCGGTCATTACCAAAAAAACATGGTTTTTCGGGTTATTTGTCGATCCAATGACCCACACTATAATGAAATGGTAGTTTTTCCACAATTCCAAGGCGTGTTGTGGTGATAAAGGGCGTGTGCTGAGATCGAGATAGCCCTATCGAAATCCGCCCAGCATTCCGCAATAGTTTGAGAATGACACGATCTTTCGCGACAAGCTTGCCGGCGGTACCTTACCACCACAACATTCTGTTCATCGTGTTCATCCCTTTCACTTTCTTGCGATGTGTCAATTTGAGACGTGCACCATTGTCTTCGGCCAAAACTGTAATTGACTTATTGTTCCAATCGAGTGTTTTGGTCGGTTATGAATACTAAGTAAGCGGAAGATTTCTTCCAAAGAATCGTCCCCACGCGTCACCTACTTTAGTCTCTCATTTTAATTGTTTTTTTATACTTTCGATTAAGTGTTCAGTCCAGTATATTATCAAACTGTTTTGTTGCTCTTGTTATAAGAATGTGTTAGAGCAGAGCCATAGACAAGCATATATCATAGATATGTATAAAATAATATCTATGATCAGAGCCTACACCTACCCATTTAAGGGACGAACTTTACTTATACATGTTTTTCAAACAATTATTAGGGGTAATTATTACAGCAGGGACTAGTATTATTGGTAATACCTACCTACAAATTTTACTAGAATGAACTGTTTGTCTGAAGGCAAAACTCAAGTTGTTTAAGTACATGAAATGACGCTTTCAAGAAATAATAGATCTCTTAATCTATGACACATGTGTCTAAGTAAAGACAATTTAGTGATTACAGAATTACAATAAATCTTTGAACTAACCGCCTGCGCACGCCTGCAAATGCGAAACTATGTCCTAAACTACGACCATTCCACACATAAATTATTTAAATTTGACTTGTAATATTGTACGGGCGACACAGGATATGCATAAAAGGGTTGAAAAAATCTGGGGTGACGTTTTTTATGAGCCAAGGGTCATGGGTTACCATTACTTGTTTGGCTAGCGTTAGTTACGGTATTGATGTAACGAACTATTGAATATTTAAATCTTTCGCACGATGATTTGCGTTTTTGTGTCTACAGTAGACGACTAGTAAGATCGCCCCTATAACCATTCAATAAGATTGATAAAATTCACATGGTGTTCATTTTTCAATTCAATTCAAGCTTTAACTTGCAGTTCTTATCTTAAAAACCATGCATCATCCCAGCGAATTTTTATAGAAGCTCCCTTATCAGATTCCATTTTAAAATCTGACCCTTTTTTTAAGGACTGTCCTTCGTTACCCTTCCAATTCTTTCGATGCTACTCCGTATTTTTTTTTATTAACTGACTTTATCTATGACAAAGCTAAGAAATGTGCGACCAGGTGTCTCTAAAAAATAATATAGAAAAAAATTGGCGGTAGATAGATGAACCCTTTTGGACAATAGTCTAGGGTAATCCCTTAAAGGGTATCCTCAGGGTATCTTTGATTCGCAACGAGCTTGGACGACAAAGATTGGGAATGTGTTTTTTTAAGGATAAAAATGGACCAAATCAAACATGTTTGTTGGTTTCTTAAAAAAAGTTATGTTGTTGATATAGGTTGCACAGAAATTGGAGCAGCTGCCTAGTTAGTAACTTAGTAGGTAAATAATAATATCAAACCTATGCTGAAAAAAGAAACTTCTAAATACATTTTGCAACAAAAAATGAAATTGAAAAAGCATGGCCAACCAGTGAAAACTCTAGTACTTAGATTTAATGCATGCGTAAATACAAATCTTGTTCGTAGATAAGACGTGGGATGAAAAACATGCACCGAAGCTTTTTGATAGATAAAACAGGTCTTGAACCTCAACGGACGGCTGTATCTCAATGTTCCTTTACTACGCACTTTTCAAAGCAACCCGTTCCTTTCCACGGAGAAAATATCTAACAAAAACAACACTGTGCACACGTGTCCGTGTTTAGCATTATCGATTGTCCTCACACATTGTCCTCGCGGCATGCGGGTAGCCGTAAATGAGTTATCTTGCTATGTGACGTCATGCGGCGATGCGTTTTTGTTTTAGCATGATGGCCGCGCGGGTGGCAGAGAGCTGGATGGCTGGCTGGGTGGACTGTATTGTGTGGTTATTACAAAAGCTTATGAATTGTGTGACTAAAATTAGTGAACTTAGTTTTCGATATCGAATTCTGATTAATGTATGAAAAGTTTCGCGTTTCGTAGTAAAACAGGCGGACAAAAATTCAACTCTTTAAAAAGGATCATTTTAAAATACATTATAATTTTGCAGACTTTATTAACATTATCGGTTGAGTTTTCGGCTGACTTATGGGTATAGCATAGCCTATGTAGCATGCAAAATTCTCATACAAATAGATTCATCATTCTGGACAGTAAAAAGAAATGCAGGAACAAAACAGCTTACAATTTTTAAAAAGCCCCCAGTCTTTTCAACTAGCGGATTCCCACGCGAAAAAACATAATATCTATCTTTTTTGCGATCGAAGTTGTAAGACATCGGACAAGGCAGATGTGCACTGATAGGCAGAACTATTAAAAAAGCTCCATGAGAACCATCCTAATCCTCACCTATGACCCCAGGCTACTACTGGACCGTTAGAAAAAATAAAAATAAATTACTTACCCGACAAAGAAATGAAACCATTGTTTGCTAAAAAACTTGAGGGTAAAGTTACTTGTGATTTGAATAAGAAAAAAATGTGTGCCAAAAACTGAGGGGTGATATACAAAAAACGTACCCCCACGTCCGTGTGTGAGTTTTTTTAAGATGCAGGACAGTAAAAAGCCAAATTGTATGCATGCATAGTTAATACTTTGCAAATTGATTTTGGTCGAATTTCTCACGACGCTACATCTGCGCTAGGCTATTGTTACATAACTCATATAACTTTTGTAAACATAAAATTCCTTGTATGTAGAGCTACAAATAAATAATGAAAAGATATATTTCACGTTGTAGGATTGATTTGCTTATAAGTTTTATAGGTATTAATCTGGGATTCTTAAGATTTTTTCTAGGTTTTGAACTTTTGCTTTATAATCCACTCTCCTAAGGTCTTATTATCCATAAATGAGCTACGTTATCTGAACAAAATTAAAAAAATACATGTAAAAAAATAAACTACCTTCTTATATTGTGGACTCCAATACAGTTTCCTGTAATTTCCTCAAAATCAATGCATAGTAATTTAGTGGCACAAAAATTGGAAACCGTCATATAATATGATCGCGTGGTGACACGGTAGGTAGGTACTCAAGTTACCACTCATTATTGTCGATAAAAAACGTATAAGTTTTTGAATATCGAACACGGCGCGCACGCAGATGTTTCGACCACTTTTTATGCGTTTTATTGAAATTATGGTAGTACTGTTATTTGTAGATTTGTGTGATAGATCAAGTTGTTGACAGACATTTTAGGAGAATGTATTGTCATGATGTTATAGATGAGTTTTTCATGTTTAACATTATAATAATTTGCAAATATAAGGGAATTAGGTTAAATGTGTATATTCTGCAAAGGATTTTTTTTCGGACCCAGAATCATACTGGACGGAGTAATAAGACGTATAGTTATGATTGTATTGTGAAATTGTGATATTCATTGCATTTCAAAGAGATTTGAGCAACTTATTATCTGAACAAAACTCATTCTTTGCAGTATTTGCTAACCTATACATACCTACTTATATACACATATCACGCCTTCATACCTTTCAGGGTAGGCAGAGCGTTAACGGCCGTAAAAAACTGTCTCTATCACTACGTCTGACAAATATATGAGGGGCGATTTAGAAAAATTGTGTATGAATATAGTGACAAGCTGTCAACCTGAAATTGGGATGAACACATGAAACCCTCGAGTCCTCTAGTCGCCTCCTACGACACCCGCGGTCTAGAAATGGGGTTATAATATTAGAAACCAGCATCACACGGCCACTAACCTAACTTACCTATTCTTGTATATAATATAGCTTCTGTTTACTTGTGTGAGATCCACTTAAGTACTTCTCCATTTCGTGTGGGACACCGAATCAATGAACGACCTGGAGCCCAATAAATATCCCATCTAATTGGAATCGATACGGCTGCCTATAATGTCCTAATCACCGACAATATTCAAACTGAAGTAATAAATCCAGAACCAACAGCCGCCGCCTACACCTCTGTTGCAACGCATCTATTCGATTTTGATACATTAGCTACTATAGTCTTAACCTTTTTGAGATACACTGACGTTTTAGAAAACGAAGAATACTACTACTTTGAAACAAAAGCGTCAATGCATTCTTCGGTGATTCTGTTTGGATAGGCGGCTAGCTCTTAAGTGCTGGAGCTTTTGATTTTGATGCTATTATGACTCATAGATCGCCTGCGCATTATAGTCCGGTAAGGCTGGCATTATTTGAGGGCATAACTTTAAAAAAATCGAGAGTCGCTTATTTTTTGTACGATTGCATTATGTGTGTCTGTATTATAACACATTTTGTAATTTTTAACATTTGCGTAAATTTTCGATTCAATGTATGGTAGCTCTTGCTAAAATAATCTTATAAGTGTCTTTAATTGACAGTTCACACAGTGTAAAGACAAATTTGAGTAGTTTTCATCCACTGCAAATGGAAGAATGTTAGCATTTACCTAAAATGACACAAAATAATAAATTAGGTTCCGCCAATGATTCAGAAACGGTAAGTCAAAAGTGAAAGACATTAGCATTTTTGAAATTTGAAAAGCAAGCCATACTGGGCTAATAGTAGGTGAGTATATGTAGGTACCTACTTACACGTGTTACACGTATCTTGTATGAACATTACCCACATGGTTCTACTAGACAGTTTGTCTATTGAATCGCTAGTGTGTGGGATCTGAATACACCCGTGATTTAAAAACCTACCAAAATAACCTTTCCGATAAATTGAATATCTAGGGATGATCATCATCTGATCTATACAATATAATAAAACAGTAAAACCCGTGTGTTTGTACATTGAACAAATTTACGAAAAACTAAGCGTACCTATGTGATGTTAAAATAGGATTAGAACACATTTAGAGGTATTTATTTTTTACTTTTGTCTGTCTGTTTGTCAGTTAATCTGTTTGTTTGTTTGTCCGGGCTAATCTCCGAAACTACTGGACGGATTCGAATGAAGCTTTTTGTTGTGTTTAGCTATTAAGCCTGGTCAACATCTTGAATAATTTTTACCCCGGGAAAATTGCTCCTTCTCACGGGAAATATGATTAAACGTAGAATTTTTAGGCCGCTTGCTACAAAAGTAGTTCAGCATGATATGCCACTTCTGCTGATACACTAACTCTAATATTTAGTTAGCGAAACAAAGTTCGCGGGCACCAGGTAATCATCAATATACGGGGTGTAAGGGGCAGCCCTCCAAATAGTGATAGGTTACATGCAGACCATGAAACTTAACAATTTTCCCCTAGGAACACATATCAGGAAACGTCAAAAAACACTACCCGCCTATACAAAATCACGATCAGCTGACTGCATGTACTGTAGGAAGTAAATGTTTTTACTTTTCCTAAAATATTTATTCGAAAGGCTGTCCCTTACAACCTGTATGGGGTAAAATTTTACTAGTAACCGATAGTAAAATTCCAAGAAAAGCTGGTGAAAAGGAGACATTACCCAAGCAACATAGGTTGAAATATAACAACATATTTTGAGTTTCCACAGTGACTCAAATCAGCCGATCGGAAATTTTGTATGGGAGGTCCATTTTCTATTTCTAATTTCGACCAATGTTCCTTGAGGAAAGTTGTTTCTTATCACCAGCCGTCTTGAGATTTCATTATCAGTCAGCAGTATAATTCCACCATAAATGTCTAGTTTATTGCTGTGGTTTTGGTTAATATTCTTTTCTTAGTAATTATTATTTTCATTAAATAATAAAATTACTCGAAGGTACTGCCCTCAATAAAAGGGTCTTTCAATATCCGTTTCCTTAATTTAGTTGGCAGCGACTAGGTAACTATGTTTCTTATAATTACTTAAGTATCTGTAGCAAAACGTGCGAAACGAGCCACGGAAGGGCTTACGGTCGCTAGACATTTGTAACCTTCGATCTCTGCCCTAACCCCTGATATGAGCCGTTCATCATAACGGCCAATGCTTATGAATTGCTCCCATTGATTACATACATACATACACATATCACGCTTTAATCCCTTGCGGGGTAGGCAGAGGGTAATCGCCTGCAAAAAACGGACATTTACGCCACGTCTGTCAAATATTTGAGGGTCATTCGGAAAATTGGGTATCGCCATAGTGACAGGTTGTCAGCCCATCGCCTAAAATTGCAATACACACCCTTGAGTCCCTTAGTCGCTTCTTACACCTCTCACCGAAAAGAAAGGGGGTGATGCTTTTCTAAGCCGGAATTACACAGCATCCGATTGATTAAATGCCATAGCATATGGGTAGGTCAAGCATTTTTTATTCCTACTAGTAACAACACGTATAGGAAGATTTCTTACAGAATTTCCTTAATTGTGCTATACTTAGTTGATAGAAATTATGAAAACTGCATTTTCATATTTAATTTACACAAAGTTGAAATAAAGCAGCATTCCAATTCTAAGTAAAACAACGGAATACATAATTCGGCTTAATTTGAACGAAAATATCGCAATAAAATACCTAATAGACTTGGAAATTTGTGAATTTATGTGGGAATAGAAATAATCGCGTTCCCAAGTGTAACATCACACCTACACGCGTATTTGCGGTATGAAATTGCTGCGTGTGCGCAGGACGTACCGCCGACGGCCAGTCGCACAACAATTGTTGCCAATAGGCTAATCGCCGGCCGACCGCGCGCCACTGGTCGCACCATTACACGGCTACACTTCGGGACAATATCTTCGAACCTTACAGAAAACATAATCCGGGCCAGCCGCACATGTTTCTATTTTTTGTTTTTAGATCTGGACTCCTCAATTTTTAGCCCCGGGCCATGAAATCTACACCTGACTGTTTGGTGGGGAGCAGGAGCTCACCTGGAGAAGTGTTTGTAGTTGTTCAAACAACCAGCCCGATCGCGCCCTTGGGGACTACCAGTCGCACAACAATGATTGCCAAAAGACTAATCAACACGCGCTGGCCTCCCACGCACCACTGGTCGCACCAATATACAGCTACACTATTGTACAAAGTTGACGGCTACATCATCATCATATGACTGGATGCAGAAAACGGGAGATCGTGCCTTATGGCGTACCCTGGGTGAGGCCTACCTCCAGCAGTGCCATTATAGGCTGATGAGATGCGATGACTCATCAAATTATGAGTATCGCAAATAAATCATGTGTTGCTGTGTCTTCCTTATTCCTATTAAATGGATGACCAACTCGCCACAATAAGGCTGTGTGCCAAATACTGGCAGCATTACCCAGCACTAGAGTGCTAGATTTATGCTCTGCGAAATAGCTGCCAGCTCTTAGGTCAGAAGTTCCCTCAATGAGGCGCTTTGTCAAATACTTTTAAAGATATATTAGCATCTGAGCCCCATGGAGCCGTAGTCTCAATAGCAAAAAGCACATTATGTAGCTAGCTGGATTTTAAACAAATTTGACCTCCTTGTTTTGTCCCGCAATGTATAATGGACCGGGCACGCGGTGTGATCAGGATGTCCCGTCGGAACGCGACCTGTATTGGTGTCATGCGTATCATTTTATCACATATCATATCTCACATACTGATAACAGCCCGGTGACATAGATAATTATGGGACAAGCTAGTTATTTACGCTCTGACACAGAATAAAGTGGTCGATAGGACTTAACTACAGGACTCCGTTCTTTTTACAGGACTCCGGAGGATAAGTATAAAAAGTAGCTGTAAATATTTCAAGAGACTAACAAGCCCAATGACTCTTAGATATATTACATTGCATTACCATCTCAGGTGTGAATACTGCTAAGTGTTAATGTAAGTAGGTAGATAGTTGATACAACTTAATTTACTGACTAGATAGATTAATCTGATAAGCATGTCCTATTAGAATAATAAACCCACAAGGAAACCAGTGGGAACTTCATTAGCTCCAATAAGATTTATTGCTTAAACTTAAACTTAACTCGTGTTCCAACTCCTATTTAGAGATATAAACCAGAAAGAACTCGTCCAAACAAATAGTATGAGAAAAGTATGTATTAGCACTTTCAGCCGATAATGATGGAGAGCTTTCGTCTTAGTTACAATAATTTAAAAATAAATTACATCAACTAGATACTCATAAACAGACTAGAGTTTTTAAAAAAGAACTGCGTTTCTGTCAAGAGGCGAACTAAACCATAAAACTGATCATATTTCCCGAAGAAATATAAAAAAAACTCATACGAAATGGCTCGATCGGCTCACATATTGAAATTGAAGTAAGTGCGATATTTTTACATATTTCAACCTAAGTTTCTTTAGGAAAGTTGTTCAGTTTCATCCGGCGCTTTGAAAATTACGCCCTTAGAGCCCGACTGGGCTAACGTGATGTTCTGGGAAAAATTGATTGGACTGAATTTACCCGGCAAATGCCGGTTGTCCCCAAGACGGGGAACCAATGAGGGCTTCCGCCCCCGCCAGCGGAGGCTTCGGTTGCTTGAGGAGCTTGTGGAGTGTGATCTACTTGCAATGGCTGCAGCAGCGGCTACTGTGATGTCGTCATTTACCGAAAGGACGTGTCTGGGACGCCGTTTAAAACGCGAGGTTGCAGCTCTATAACGAGGAAAGCAGGAAGACTAAGTAGTATCTTTAGCCCCATCTAACACCTTGTCGACAGATAAAGTGATGCAAGTTAACCTTTAACTCCTCACTCAACATGGATATCGGTCAAGGCACTAGTCACAAGTCCAGGCGATGTTAACTGTAGTGAGTTAATCCCACCCACCACCGCCATTGTTCTGTAAGTCTGTCCGTCTGTACATTATAATATTAATATCTAAAACTGACTTACAATTGCTGGCAAACCATACCTTTCGATCAATTTGGATCTTTACGTGGATGACTTATGGAGTGTTGCGAGTGGGGTGTAGGATTTGTGAGCGCAAAGACAAGTTGGTATTAAAGCCATAAATGTGCTCATTGTAGTACAAATTTGCATGAGATCCGAACTCGAGGCGTTTTCGATAGAGATGCGATTGACGATTTATGATTGTGCCTAGTCAATTTATTATGCATCGGCGTCTATTTTCGGCTTGTAAAGTGTGAATAAATCATGATTAAATTACTTGCGGGTGATAGCTGAGCGTAGCTGAATTGCCGTGTGATGCCGGCATAGAAAAGCATCACCCCATTACTAGCCGTGGGTGTCGTAAAAAGCGACTGCGGGGTTAATTTATCCAGAGAAAGGGCAGCAGCATTTCCTGCTATAGTAAAATCTTGCACTGCACTTGCCATTCTGCTTACCAAGCGTGGTGAGTATCGCAAATATCCTCCAATAGGGGGAGGCCGATCTCCAGCAGTAGACTATTGTGGCTTAAACGATCTTTGCATCATCAAGTGAGTATTACAAGTAATTAATATTTATCTATGCTAAAACAAGCTAAAATGTCTATAACATTCCGTATCTTATTTTCTTTTAAATTAGCGTACATCGTCCCACTGCTGGGCAAAGGCCTCCCTCTTCTCTTTCCATCCTGTTCTACTGTGGGCTTCCGAGTGCCAGTCTTTGCTAAAGACGTTCCGTATAAGACTCTAAATTGGCGGCCACGCATTGGAAAACACAGCGTCGCATGGACTCCTACCAGATAGTCTACGATGTTGTAAGGGTTGTAGGCAGCCGTTAGATGTGTCGGATTTAAAACGCAGTTCATGACGGCGCCTGAAAAACACCTATTTCCAGCAAAAAACTTCTTAAAGCGGTGAATCAATATCTTAACTTAAATTATAGTCTAAATCCTGACATGTTTTGATAATGTCAATGGGTTCTTTGCAATTTCTAGTCGCCATTGTTTTTATAATCGTCTTATTTTGTCAGTTACGTTATTTTGCATCAAATAATAAAACATTACATGACTTACATATCTCCTATCCTTTTATAAAACTATGTGACGAGAAGTGACAGCACTAATTTAAAGCGATTGAATTTCCTGGATTGAGGCTAATTACTACCTTAGTAAAACATGTTTGAACTACTTCTATAAATAATAGGTATGCTCCAAAACCAGCCAGTAGTGAGGTCATCACTATCAAAAACAGGTAAATTCAATAACCGTGCTCACTGAAGCGCTGCTAATCTGTACACATAGTAAATGGCCGTAATCGCCTGTCCGGTAATCCGTCATCATCAATTACCAATTTGATAAGAAGCCTTGTTTGTTGAAGTTCTATTGGGTTCTTATTAGAGTGAGCAAGCAGTGGCAAAATTTAGATTTGTGCACCAGTATATATCATCTACTAAGTACCTAGGTCCAGTCGGTTGTAGTAGCACATAAGGTACGCCAAAAGAACTAAATTATTTTTGTCACCAGCAATATATTTTTTGTGTGCCTTGAATATGCACTTTTATGTTTAAGAAGATAATGACTTATTTTATTAGAATAAGTATAATTTTTATTATGTATTAACATACATACATACACACACACATATCACGCCTATAATCCCTTGCGGGGTAGGCAGAGCGTAAACGGCCGCAAAAAACGGATGTTTACGCCACAGCTGACAAATATTTGAGGGTCATTCGGAAAATTGTGTATTGCTATAGTGACAGGTTGTCAGCCCATCGCCTAAAACTGCAATACACACCCTCAAGTCCCTAAGTCGCCTCTTACGACTCCCACGGGTATAAAATGGGGTGATGCTATTCTAAGCCGGCATCACACGGCAAACTATTATGTATTAACTGGGGATAAAAACAATTCAGTTCTTTTGAAGTAGCCCTGGTACCTTATGTGCTACAAACGACGGTACATAACCGAGACCATTTTTTACTCGTACTCGTATGTACTATGCTTTGGTCTGGTATCAACGATTCGTAGAACCACAAACAATATGTAGCTATAAAACTGGACAATATTCCCCATGGAACATAGGTCAATATTATAATAAATATGGCCTATGGCCTACTAGTGGTAGTAGGCGGTTGAAAAACTCTGACACCAGGGTTCATCGGGTCGTTTGACAACTCGGTGTCCCACACGAAAAGAGAAGAGAGATAATAAATATGAAAAAAAATACCTCATGTAGAAGCTTATTCGATCGGCTGGTACATTTTATAAATAGGTCCAGTTTTTTAAATAATATTTCACCCTATGTTCTATGGAGAAAGTTATTCAGCTTCATGGATATTCAGCTATATGTCCCTGTTGTGGGCCACAATCTCTATTAAACTAAGGCTTGTCAAAGATTATTGTCATTTTACACCGGTTGTATATTAATGTAGTATCTGCTCTGTACCATACTCTTTTACCATAGACGGCCCCGATCCTCTTATTTTTTAGTCATTGTAGTGCCATCGAATGTCAATTGTGATCATAATGCCACAGTAATTTTCTATAATTCAAACTCTTAGCAGAATACGAAATGACCAAAACTAGCCCACTGACAGGCCGTTGACAAACAATTGAAACGATTTTCATTTAGCAGACCTCAGGCCCTGATGCTACCAAAATATGATCCTACAATAAATGGAAAAAGATACTAAAATAGATAAAAAAAGGCCATTACGGAAGCAACCAAGTGTTTGTTAGGAAACAACAATGTTATTATAACCTTCAACCCTCTGAACTGAATATGGTGCTCGCTACCGTTTCGAAAACTATCCAAAGCGAGCTAAATCTAGTTTTCAAAGAAATTTAGTCTCCAAAGTAGGCATTTCAAAGGCTGCCTGAAGACCCAAAGGGCACCTGCACTCTAAAATAAATTTCAGTCATATTAGCATCCGCAAAAAGGGCTTAAAGCCGCATGCATCGCCAGCCTAATGAAAACGTACGACTCTTTGATAACCCCTTATGGTCTCACGGAACCCTTGCCGCCACAAATTGGCCCACGGACCCCCAATTTATGGCTATTGTCCATTTCTATTTGCACTCAATGGTGTTACGTTGTTAGCAAAAATTTGCTATGTTGAAATATTTTGTTTATGTAAATGTTTATTTGTAGAGCTTTGTCCGCGGACAATGTGTAACCACTCCTTATTTGAACTCAAAAAACGATAAGAAACTAGAGTCCTGTTTGTAAATTGATTCCAATAAGAGCTTGTTATAGTAGAGTCTGTATTTCTTCAAACATAGAAGTATTTTATGTCTGTGTTGCTGGCTGTCATGTGGTGCCGGCTTTGAATAGCATCACCTCAATTCTACTCGTGGGTGTCGTAAAAGCGACAAAATAATAATTATCCAGAGAATGGGCAGCGTTCCCTGTGTATGCAACATCAAGCACTGCGCTCGCCAAACCGCCTGCCAAGCGTGGTGAGTATGACAATACCCCCCTAATAGGGGGAGGCCCATGTCCAGCAGTAGACGGTTGTGTCTGTTAATGAAAATATGTTAAATATTAGTAATGTGATATGATCATTGGAAATAAGGTAAGGTCAGTTATATTTAGACAAATAGTAGTATTTTTTTTAATAACGCTAAATAAATAAAAGTAAAATCCTCACACAACAAAACTTTTGTGTCGTTTCTGCGTTGACTCTGATATTTAAATTCAAATACTAAGATTTAATATTTAAATTTCTCTACAATTTTCTACTATAAACACAACCTAGCCCTAGCCCAAAGGAAGATGTCCGTATACGAAAGAGTTGTGTACTAAATTGAGACGTTTACTGATGTTTACTCGCATTGACAGTAAAATGGGGAATCGACGGGCTGGCGACGGCGCCGCAGTGAAATTTGTCCCGTTAGGGGAGCACAGACGAGCGACAATGATAGAGAAAGAAATATAGGTAAGACACTTCGAAGCACATTTTTGTCACAAGTATATCAAGATTCCCGAATCGCTATTATTAACTGCTATCTTTGCATGAGCCACAAATCTGCCCAGCGACTGCATGACAGAAATTCGGTGTATTGCTAAAGGCGATATCTTGTAGCAAGGAGCTCAAGCTCCAAAATGAAACTTACTTAAAACTATTCGGTAAGTCCTCGTACGATCACTAGGTAGTATAGCGCTAATAATAATAACAAACAGATCGTTTACTGCCGGCACTACATAAATTTGACGCATAAAACGTAGGTCTACTGATTCTCCCTATGACCATGATTCAACGTGATGCTAAAAATGAACCCATTACCCAATGCAGGTACTGCTGGCGTCTATCGCATCGCTAATTGATAACGCAAGAATTGGATCACTATGGATAAGTTAAACACAGGTCCGTGATGATTGGCGCAATAGAAAAGAGGCTGATGCCCTGCAGTGGGTGGATGTTGGCTGATGATGATAAAGATGACGATGAGAAATTGACGCATAAATTGCATGTCTGCTCAGCCTAGTGGCGGAACCATCTTTAACCTATGGTACGACATGTCGCTCAATTCGTCACAAATTCGCAAGTCTGCTCAGCCTCCGTATGACAACGATTTGGTGTGACGCTAGAGACGAACCCATCGCCCAATGCAGGTACTGGCGTCTATCGCATCGCTGATTTACTGCAAATGGCGCGAAAGCGAAAACGCTCGTAAACGCGTTTACAGCGCGTTGTCTGGTCGGCCGCGCGATTGCATCGTCCGCAACTACCCTTTACGCCTTTACGCAAAACGCGCGGTTATTAGAATAGGATTTGATTATGTCTTTTATTATGTTAGGCTACAGTTTAGTGGTTGATGTGAGAATTTCTCCTATTGGGAAGCATTGACCTTAAGTCGACAAAGGTTTTTAAAGACCTCGGCTTTCACACGCTTTAGAAAAGTCTTTTAACTACAGTGCAAGTTTAAACTCATCTGAAAATTTTAAACAACTCAATAGAAAAAGTGTTAAATAGGGTCAATAGGGCCATGCAACCAAATTGCAGCAAGCACGGCGGTGTCCAGTTGCAGGCTATCATATACTATATGCTTTGGGTCACAGCAGAAGAAATTGGCTGGCAGTGGATAGAAGAAGAAAACAAGAGATGCAAACTGGGACTAACCTACATCCAGCAGACAAAAATAGGTTTAGTATGACGATGACAAAAAGATTTCCCGCCCGAGCCGGTTTTCTATTAGGACAATACAAAATCATCATGACGTCAATAAGTGATAATGCTATCCTACATTGAATAAAGTTATTTCATTTTCATTTTTATTTTTCATTTCCTTGAATTTATTCTAGATTTGTTTACTTAAAGATAATTCCAGCACAAACAGAACCAAGCAAACAAAAATGACCTCAGCGGAAGAGCCACTCTCTAGCACGTAACACACAGATTTTCAGATACAGGCCGCGCCGCTTCCCAGGCAGCTATAAATTAAGTGGCACACACGGACTAGTTATAATTCGACGGCGTGAGAGAGTCCGTCGGTCCGGCACGATCCGTTGCTCAGCACCAGACAACTGAAGAAGTAGGATTTGAATTTACGTAAAAGTAGGCAGAACTATCAGATCAAGAATAAGTGCTTAAAAAATTAAAAACGAATAGATCTGTTATGCTGTATTTCAGCCTTTAACCTACCCAATGTCTGTTTAGTTGGCTACAGAAGCGATTGTTAAATGTTGATAATTATTTTGTCTGGCTAATATCTATTAAGAATTACTTGACATGAAAGTAGTTGAAGTGTTATTGATAACCGCAAAAGATTATAAAACTGTAGATACTTAAAGTTTATTGTTATTTTTCTTCTACAATCCTCTTAGTGAAATGGGGCTCTATGAGCAGAATTTATTAAGCAGAATGACATACCTACCTATCACTTAAAGCTTCAACGTTTTCTTGGTTCTTTTTCAACATTCAGACGTATAAGGTCCCGCTCACAAAACGTCCTTAGTTTTCTTTGAGTCCAACACACAAAGTTTTTAGTTAACATAGATCTAGTAGGTACAGGTATGACAGTTAGATAGATAACTGTTATTTTATTATATTTATTAAATAAAATTGTGCACGAATTATCAGCCTCAATCTATGCTGTCTCTGTACCGTAAGACTGCTGAAAGAGATTTATTTTAGAAATAAGTACTACCTGTTGTATTGTTTTTCTTTAATGTGATTGTCCTGTGTTTTATCTTGTGTGCAATAAACAGTTATATAAATAAAATAAATAAGATAGACCATTATCATCAAACAAGTATGACACGTCTATCATCTTCGACAACAATTTCTGTGAAAGACCATTCACGATCCGCGGCATATGCACAACTCGCTTGCTTTGTTATGTCATTGCGCAGTCGGGGGACGCGAAATTTATCACTGGGTATTGGTACTGGTGGTGGTGTACCTAGGTAAAGCATCCCAATTCTATTCCCTTTTAAATGCTATTTCTGTGCAGCATTATACACGACAGACGTATAAGTTTCGTTGATTATAGTAAAAAAAAATTGTAAGGCAGTGGCATTAAATTATAGTACTGCTTCTAATCCTGAAGACTCTACTTTCTTTACCCTTTTCTTTTCTTTATTTACTTTAATATACCTTTTCACCCTGTGTATTCACCTCTTCAGCTTGAAAAGAACAGTTTTGCCTAGTAAATCCAGTGGGCAAAAGTTGTTTTTATCCACTGTGTGGAGAAAAGTATTTTAAATATCCCATTTTATCAAAACTTATCATAAAATTGTTTATTTTGTTAGCATTTTGTACCATGAAATATTAGACATTTCTGAATTTTGAGTTATTGTGATATTATAAGCACACCTTCAATTTGAGGATATTTTTATTTTGCTTGAAGCATTTCAGCTGTTGAGCTCATTTTTCAACCTTGAAATAGGCCGAATTTGTCCCTGGCCGAGACAAAAAGTTGTGTGTACCACGCAAGAGCAAATTTAATTCTTTTAAAACTCATGCTTTTGAATCTCTCATTGAGCTCAGGATACTTTTGAATCACTGGCTAGTATCCTTCGGTACCTCGGGATTCAAAATTAGGACTCGTTAACTCACTTTGCTCTCTTGTTGTACACATAACTATTGTTTATCCAAATGAACAAAATATACAAAATACATAATAGAGCAGATACGGCTTTGAGACTAATCAAGTCAAACTTGAACGAGGCGATGACGAAAAAGGGAATGGTGTTTTATGTACGTAGTTTGTCCTATGATCTAGACTAGAGTCAAGAGCAAACCCATCACTAATAAAAAAAAAGTTTAAGGATATGCAGAAACTTGAAGCTAGTTAGTTAATACTTTGGTAACTATCAAACGGTAGGTAAACAAACCTGCTTTATTTCGGAATAACAACATAATAAGTTATCTTGAAACGATTTTAATGAAACTTGTTGTGACTCCTTTCCTACTAATATTATAAAGGCGTTTGTGTGCGAGAGTGTCAGGGATTGGCACGAAAACGGCTAGTTATATTCAAATGAAAGTCGGAAGATGGAACACTATCTAGTGTTAGATAATTTTAATCACGACTATTGACAACATAAATTTTATTAAAAAAAAATATGAACCTCACAAATGAAAAAAATTGTTAATACAAATTAGGTATCGATCATTAGTATCCAATATAACACCTATTTATGTTCGGTAACAGCAAGGATGCATCGTGATGGTCCGTGGGAGCGATATGCTCCCACGGACTCCTTCGTCGATTTGTCACATTACTCAGCGAAGAAGAAATCCAAAAATTAAGCGTTATTCTAGTTTCTATCAAAATCAAATGAAAGATAACTTTTTGAATCTCAGCCTCCCGAATGCATTAGATGAAGACACTTCAGAATTGAAAGAGATGATAGAAAAGCTAAAGATAGAGCTGCTTTCGGCTGAGGAAGCGATTGAAATTTTAGGTTTAGAAAACAATGGATTGAAAATTAAGATACAAAAGTATGAGCATATCATTAAGCGGTACAAGTCGGTCGGAATTGACACAACTCCCTCCCATAACTTACTTTCTCCAAGGTATAAGCGTATTAGGAAAAATCAAAACATTGAGAGTACAAATGATCTTAATACGAAGAGTAGCATTGATGGACAGTTAAGAAATAGGTCTTCTGTTGATGAGCAAAGTACCAGCTTTACTAACTTTCAACACCGACTTGTAACATCCTCACCAAAATCAACTACTACAGCAGCGCAAAATGTAGGCGAAAAAGTTAACGATACGAATAACCAGGTACCGAGCAACAAAAATAACTGCACAGCATCGAGTAACAAGTGTAACTCGCCAAGAACGAGCTTAATAACAACCAAGAGCCAGCATTATGTCAGAATATATGCTGATGAACAAGGAAGAGAGATGAGAAAAATTTTACAAAAACATCTAGGACCTAGTTTTACGGTGACGGCAGTGCTGAAACCATATGCGACAACTGAAAAACTATTAGATACTTGTGTCAAAGATTGTTTAAATTTCTCTAAAAATGATTTCGTCATAGTTATACCTAGTAGACATGATTCGGACTATTTGTTAATTCATGCATCATTGAGTAATGTCTTAAAAAATCTAATACATACAAATGTTCTATTTGGAGATGGTGTTGGCAATGATTGTTTGGAGGCAGGCATTTTAAATACTCTGACAAAACTTCTATGTTCAACAAATGAAAACGGCGATCAGTTTGAAATATTTCGGGGCAATTATAATTTTAATCATTTAAAGATAGACAGAGTTAATACTTGTAGATCTATATGGAGAGCAATCATGTTTGTTAAATATAAAACAGAAAAAGCTCTTCCTACAAAAGAAACCCCTGTGAGGGAAGAGTTTTTTCGTGAAGAGAAACCGTGATGAAGTTACAAAAACGACAGACAAAAATTGCCTATCATCAGTATATTCAAATTCCATTGTTATTTGTAGTTGTAAGGATGGCGTTGACTGTAAAAGTAGATCGAGTAATGTAAATTTTCAGTTGGCTGTAAATATTATGCATCAGAATGTTTGCGGGATATCAACGAAAAAAGATCAATTTGAGCTTTATTTAGATTGCTTAGATTTAAAACAAGATTATGTCTGCATTAGTGAGCATTTTTTAAATAAACAGTCTGCTGTATATTTACAGTTTGAAAATTACAAGTTGATTACAATATATTCTAGGAAAAAAAAGACTAGAGGTGGAACTTTAATATTAGCACACAAAAACCGTCGATGTGAAGAAATAGCAACTTGCAAAAAACTTGCCAGCATGGATAGTTTCGAGTTATGTGGAATTAGAGACTTGGATTCTAATTTATATATTTTCTGCTGCTATCAGAACGACAAAAAATATGACATATTTCTGATCAAACTCGAACTTTTGCTTCAAAAATTTTATGATAAAGATGTGATAATAATTGGTGATTTTAATGTAAATGTTTTGATAGAGTCGCCCAAAAAGACAGAATTTATAAATTTATTGACTTGCTATAATTTTAGATATCTTTTAAATAGTACTACTTTTATTAGGAATAGTTCTTTTTCGTGTATAGATAATATTTTAACTAACATAGAGAACGAGTCTGTATTGGCAACCTTGGTAGATCATAACGGATTAGGAGATGGGCATGCAGCAATATCAACGAGCTTGGCTGAAAAAAGTAATAATGATGAACGGTGGAAGGAGAACGTAGTGTACATACAACGTAGAGCACTAACAAAGAAAAACAGAGATGTTTTCAAGCAAAATATTAATAAATCAAATTGGGTGAACATGGGAATAAATAGTTTTCTACAATCTTTTAATAGTAACTTCAAAAGCTGTTTCAAGGTAAAGAGGAAAAAAGTCAAACAAAGTAGGTATGGGGCGTTAAAATGGATTAGTAAAGGTATAAAAGTCTCTAGCATGATGAAGCGGGTGCTATGTACTTTAGATAAATCGCATAATGATCCTAGCCTAATTCACTACAAAACTCAATACATTAAGATATACAGAAAGGTGCTGGCGAAAGCGAGATCAATTACTACCCAATCTGAGATAAATAATGAAAGATATAAGTCGAAAGGTATCTGGAAGGTAGTTAACAAAATAGGCTCCAAAAAAGCGACAAAAACCCGTAATCGTCTTATGTTAAAAATAGATAATAAAATCATAGATGAACCTTTTGAATTGGCAAACATCTTCTCTTCGCAGTTTAATCATGGTAGTTTACCATCTATTGGCAATCACGCGTTGGCGGTAAATTTTTTGAAAGAAAATACTAATAGAGTTGCGGATGATATGTTTATTAAGGATATTATACCGTTAGAAATTCGTAAAATTGTAGGTCAAATGGAAAATAAAACTTCAACGGGATATGATGAAATCCTAATTTCCATCATCAAAGAAAATATAGATGTTTTAGACACACCCCTTGCTCATTTGTTTAATAGCTGTTTTAAAGCAGGATTGTTTCCGGAGCAGCTAAAAATTGCCAAAATTATTCCGATATACAAAAAAGATTCCAAACTTGATGCAAAAAATTACAGACCAATTTCGTTACTGCCCACACTCTCTAAAATATTTGAAAGCTCATAAAAACAAGATTGTTGACTCATTTAAGAAAACATAAAGTGCTTAATTTTAGGCAATTTGGTTATCAAGGAGGAGTTGGTACATCGGATGCGATGGATACATTACTGGATGATGTAGTTCGAAAACTAAATGACAAGGGCAAAGTTGCGGGCGTATTTTTAGATCTTAGTTCTGCCTTCGATATGGTCGATCATCGTATTTTACTGCAAAAACTAGAGCATTACGGTATAAGGGGTGGCGTTCTTAGTTTTTTTGAGTCCTATTTGAAAAATCGCAAGCAGTTTGTAGAGGTAAGGCAGGTGGACATAGACGGTTCGGAAAAAATTGGTAAGTCAAAGCTAATGAGCATAGATAGAGGTGTTCCACAGGGATCTATACTGGGACCAATACTCTTCATAGTTTTTACTAACGATCTGATAAACTATGTAACTGATAAAGTGCCTGATGCCAAACTAGTCTTATATGCAGATGACACAAACGTGATTCTGTCAAAACCCACTCTCGAAGAACTAGAGATAGTTACAAATGCCACTTTAACAGCTTTTAACGAATGGTTCTCTACAAATAATCTGAAGATAAATTTAAAAAAGACTTGTGGTATCTTATTTAAATCAACAGCCAAAAACAAAGCTACACTACACTTAGCTTTAAACAGTCAAAAGGTTGAAATATTACAGGTAGTTAAGTTTCTTGGTATCCACTTGGATGATCTGCTAAACTGGAAAACGGAGTTAGATGCAATCGAGAGTTCCATCAGCTCCGCTTGCTATGCCCTAAGAATCTTGCGAGATACTCTGAGACTTGATCAGCTAAAAATGGTGTACTCAGCTTTAGTGGAATCGAAATTGCGCTATAGCATTAAGTATTGGGGTAATAGCTACAAATATAATATTAACAAGGCATTTACAGTGCAAAAAAGAGCCATTCGCACTATTGCTCGCATTCCTCCGTGGGAATCCTGTAAAGAATATTTTAAAAAATACGAGATATTAACGGTGCCTAGCCTTTACGTTTTCGTGTTGTTAGTTGACATAATAAAATATAGATATAAATATGAAACAGAAGATGAAATGAAAAAAAGATTAAACACACGCAGGTTAGACCTAAATTATGTTATAAAGCCTAATCTTAACATTGTAAAACAATGTCCAATGTGCCAATCTGTAAAAATATTTAATAAACTACCGCTAGAATTGAAAGCCATTGACAATATCGTAATATTTAAGAGAAAATTGAAATTATTTTTATTGGATAAGGTCTTGTACAGTATTAATGACATATGATTTTTTATTATTTTTTTATTACTTTTTTATATTTTAAATCTCTGTGACTGTATAATAATGTATTTAATTTAGTTAAGTAAGATTTTATGTAAAATTTCGCACACAGTTAATGTACTGTTAATGAATAAATGAATTGAAAAATTGAATATGTGACGTCACGACATGCGCGTGAGTTCGCCCGGCCTACATACGACCCGCCATTATATACGGTTAGAGATCCACCGCCAGGCCAGGCGCGACTACACCACGTTGCGTTACTTCCGCGTCAGGATTTGAAAATGGAACTGTACATTACTAGCAAAAACGAAAACAGGATTCATACAGGCTGTAAGGGACATGTTTCCAAAAACTGAATACTGAATGCACCCTATTCAGACCATGATAAACAACTTTCTTTTACGACCATTGTCTTTTTTGATTATATAAGTAGTTTCATTGATATGTTTAATTTTGCATGTCAATGTTTGACTAAATATGTGATCGTATAATAATCTTAAGACCTAACTGCACCGTGTCAGAAACGACAGGATAAATCTCCCTCCCATACAAAATCACGATCGGCTGCCTTTACTGTGAGGTTTTCAATAAAAAGTTGCGGTTCCTGAAATACTGGGTTACTAATTATATGTCACGATCTCATCAAGGGCTGAACCAGCACATGAAAATGAACATTACATATTACCACTAACCCTGTAGATTCCTAGGGGAAAGTTTTTTAGTTTCATGGTCATTCAGACAGCAATTTCGATCAATGTAGCCTTCCGTACCCGTACCAGAACGAGACGGAAGACCAAGTTGCTCGAAGGACAGCAATCACCCTATCAGTATCCGGAGGGCTGTTTTTACACCCCGAATACATAGATACATACTGTTTTAGGATTGTAATCCTCTACTTCAGTGTCCGCGGGGAGTCGCTAACGAGCTTGCGCAAGATTCGACCATCCCATCGATCACGAACAAAGTATCGAAATCGTCTGCGGAAAGTTCTGTCGCGTAATTTCTAATTTAAAAAATTAACATACTAATGGGCATGATTTAGGATTGTAATCTTCTTATGTGTCCACCGTGTCTCTGGTGTGATGCCGGCTTAGAATAGCATCATCCCATTTATTACCCTTGGGAGTCGTAAGAGGCAACTAAGGGACTCGAGGGTTTGTATTGCAATTTTAGGCGATGGGCTGATAACCTGTCACTATGGCAATACACAATTTTCCGAATGACCCTCAAATATTCGTCAGACGTAGCGTAAAATGACCGTTTTTGCGGCAATTTGCGCTCTGCCTACCCCGCAAGGGATTATAGGTGTGATATGTGTATGTACGTATGTGTCTCTGGTCACCTTGCTCCACTTCCTGCCATGTCCGCGGGGCGCCACTAACGAGCTTGCGCAAGATTCGACCATCCCATCGATCACGAACACTTAGCGCGGTCCCTCCCCCGGCCATTGACAACACCGCCGGGACGGTGTTCACTGAAAGAGAGACAAGATGTACAGTCCGTTAAGGAAATGATTGTACAAAGTTTCGGGGCGTTTTCTAGACCCGTGAAACTGATAAACTTTTTTTAGTATTTTTTTTTTTTTAATATTAAATAATATTTGTTTTTCCCATGCAAACGTTGCTGCTCGAGTAAATTTGTAGAGGAATATATATTTGTTTTCAGTGTTTCGAAAATAATGTAGCTTAGCTATTTATATGCTGTAAGGAAGTAAGTTTCAATTTCAATTCATTTAATAAGTCAACTTAATTGCTAACAGTTACAACCAAACGCAATTAGTGTAATAATTAATTAAACATGTCGATACACAATAAAATAATAAAATAATATAATAACAATATAAGTTATTTATTTGCAGTAAATCTGGGTTAATGCGACTTACTTGGAATAATTATTAATAATTTGGAAGAGAATTTAGCCCTCTTCGATTCGGCTTGTTAAGACAGCCTTCTCTACGGAGAAGTACATCATGAGTAGACTTGTCCGTTTAATAATGAAAGGTTTTCAGTTTCACGCCTAGAATTCGCCCTAAAGGAAGAACAAGCATTTCTCAAACACATAGAAGGTATAAGCGTGAACTTCCTTCCCAAAAAATATATATCAGGAGTAAAAAGGGACAGCATAGTATTCTTACACAAGGATTAAGTTCTTGGCGCCGGACTGCAATGTGAGGAATGACACAACACTAACCAAGCTGTTTCGGAGCCTAGTACGGCTTTTGCACTGATAGATAGAGACTGACAGATAAGGACTTATACCAAACGTAAGCTTGTGATTGTGGCGTGGCCCGCTAGTAGGTAGTTCCATACCATCTCAAAGGTTTGTTGTAGTAAACTCGAAACAGTAAATAATGGTATCGAACTGAACATAGAATTGTTTACAGTCTGTTTGTAGGCGGGACGTGGTAGGTGGAGTGGACCAAAGCAATGAGAGGTCAAAAGGTCCAGTACCAGAGAGAATTTAATCATTTGCAATACTTTGCAGCAAAATCGTGAAAAGATTAATTAAATACAATAAATTTGAGTGAAAATTGTTATGTATTTCGGATTAAGTAGTTGTCTGTAAGACGCCTGCCAGCCTGCTTGAGGCACAACTGTCTCTTGAATGATACTTATGAAAGGTAACGATTGAGAATGGCATTTCCCAAAATGCTGAGATCGACACATTCAGCTGAGCGACTTTCATTTAAGAACTAAAAGCTAATTCAAAGTATAAAAAAAATACTTTCCAAAAAAAATTCTGTACTGAGCAAGCAGTTTATATACACACAAATCACGCCTATTATCCCTTGCAAGGTCGGACATTTACGCCACGTTTGACATATACCTATTTGAGGGTCATTCGGAAAATTGTTTATCGCCATAGTGACAGGTTGTCAGCCCATCGCCTAAAATTGCAATACACACCCTCATGTCCCTTAGTCTCCTCTTACGACTTCAATGGGAAAGAAATGGGGTGATGCTATTCTAAGCCGGCATCACACGGCATAATATTTATATAACTGCTTTAAAAAAAAACTAATTATGACCTATGTTTCGAGAAAGTTCGATCGACACCTCCCTGTATCGCAACATCGCAAAAGGATATAATAGAAGAAAATGTTTTAGCTTTAAAATGGTTCACTCTCGCATAGCACACCAAAAATGTAGATCACAATTCACAATGTACGAAAGTGAATTGATTGACAGCCCCAACACAATAAGCGGTAAACAATTATATTCTCGAATTATTGCCATAACTGTCTCGCAACAGACACTCAATGGCTGAATGCTAAACACAAAGGTCGCAAACTTTTGACTTTGTTTTGATGCCATTGTCAGATAGAGTTTGGCGCGATGTGCGTTTGCGTCATGCCGCAAGGTGAGTGCGATGGATGATACCATTTTGCAATAAAATCTGACCTACATTTGGAAGCTTACTATTTTAATAGAAAATTTATCGAATAGATGCATAAATTAAGAAAAACATACCAGCTACCACATTCAACCATAACATTGAACAGTACTGTAGAACATTTGTCTATTATTTTAGTCGGCTCTTCAGCCAAAATAAGTTACATACTTACATACATACACATATCACACCCATAATCCCTTGGGGGGTAGGCAGAGCTTAAACGGCCGCGAAAAATGGACATATACGCATCGTCTGACAAATATTGGAGGAAAATTGTGTATTGCCATAGTGACAGTTGTCGCTATGGCAATAGTGCCATAGTGACAGTTGTCGCTATGGCAATACACAATTTTTAGTTGCCATCGCCTAAAATTGCAAAACACACCCTCAGGTCTCTTACAACTCCCACTGGAAAGAAATGGGGTAATACTATTAAGCCGGCATCACACGGTGCTCATAAAAGGCAATTAAATGCACTTTTTCATTTGTGTACATTTACTGACACTACTGGTACGTTGGCCCTCCTGCCTACTGTACCTATTTACAGATTTAGCACATCCTTTACAAATTCCTGAAGCGTCACCAAAATCGATGCTCAGCCGATAGCCGGCTGCACACAGGCTTCATCAGGGACGTTTGCGACACAACCAAATGCCAAAATAAGGTTAAAGGTAATAATTGTTGGATGGTGGAGGCTAGTGCCAGCGTGGCATTACCCCAGTTGATTTATATGCGGGAATGCGGAGATGCGCTATTGGGCAATGCAGTTGGAAGTATGAATGCGAAATGCGTTCTGTGATGTGCTGACAATGGTGCTGACGTTGTGCTCGACACCAGGGTTCATCGGGTCGTTGGATGACATGGTATCCCACACGAAAAGAAGAAGAAGGAACTTGGATTACATGGACATGAAACAAACATTTTTTTTGTCTACTCAGAGTCGAAAGTAACCTGCGTATAGTTCCGTCATTGAATTTGAAATCGTATGTAGGTATACGTATTTCTCTAAACTGACGCTGAAAATATTTGCTGGTATATAAGGTCCTATCCTGCACTTCAATCCTATAAAAGAAGATCAGATATTGTCTGTTCTTCCACGAGGTTTCATAGAGCCCATTCCCGACATTTCTTTTGTTTTCTAGGTAGTTTTCTTTATAATAAGTTAAATCGTGAATTAAACTTATATTCTATGAATAAACAATTATGTAAAAGGACTCTCATTCACTGGCTGAAAAGTAAAACTTATATAGATACTAGCTTTTACCCGCGACTTCGTCCGCGTTAGATAGTTTTTTTAAGGCAGAAGTTTTAAAGTAGGTATGTATTTTCATAGCAAGTGTGACAGTGATATTAGAACAGTTCTTATCTCTACTGTTTTGATGACTTGCTTGCTTCTGTTGTTAAAAGGACAATTCAAAATTTGCTATGCGGCCTGAGAGATCAATATTTATAACCATTGAATACAAAAGTCAGTAGATAACAGAGTACTTACTCCAGAGGTGCCGATTTGAGCACACTAAAATGGTCAGCATAAGTAGATAAGACAGTTAAAAAGGTAATTTAAGTTACTGTAATACAATTTTATATACCAAATTTTTTGTTTTTCTGTCCTCGGTAAAAAGTAGGCAATATCCTTTCTCAACTTATTCCCATCATACTGAACAACTTATGTTTTTGAACCATTTCTATATCTCCAATAGTTTAGGTGGGCTCCTGATGGTAGAACTGGTGGTCTACATAAGGTACTCCAGATCCTCAATGTCCTTGTGAAAAGAAGCGGCCCATCATACTGAACAACTTTTGTTTTAGAACCATGCCTGTATCTCTAATAGTTTAGCTGGGCTCCTGATGGTACACCTGTAGGTCTACATAAGATACTCCAGAGCCCCAATGGCCTTGTCAAAAGAAGCAGTCCGTCATACTGAACAACTTTTGTATTAGAACCATTTCTGTATCTTCAATAGTTTAGGTGGGCTCCTGATGGTAGACCTGGTGGTCTACATAAGGTACTCCAGATGCTCAATGTCCTTGTAAAAAGAAGCGGCCCTTCATACTGAACAACTTTTGTTTTAGAACCATGCATTTATCTCTTATAGTTTAGCTGGGCTCCTGATGGTACACCTGGTGGTCTACATAAGGCACTCCAGAGCCCCAATGTCCTTGTGAAAAGAAGCGGCCCATCATACTGAACAACTTTTGTATTGGAACCATGCCTGTATCTCTAATAGTTTAAGTGGGCTCCTGAGGGTACACCTGGAGGTCTACATAAGGTACTCCAGATCCTCAATGTCCTTGTGAAAAGAAGCGGCCCATCATACAGAACAACTTTTTTTTTGGAACCATTTCTGTATCTCCTATAGTTTAGCTGAGCTCCTGATGGTACACCTGGTGGTCTACTTAAGGTACTCCAGAGCCCCAATGGCCTTGTGAAAAGAAGCAGTCCGTCATACTGAACAACTTTTGTCTTAGAACCATTTCTGTATCTCCAATAGTTTAGGTGGGCTCCTGATGGTAGACCTGGTGGTCTACATAGGGTACTCCAGATGCTCAATGTCCTTGTGAAAAGAAGCGGCCCTTCATACTGAACAACTTTTGTTTTAGAACCATGCATTTATCTCTTATAGTTTAGCTGGGCTCCTGATGGTACACCTGGTGGTCTACATAAGGCACTCCAGAGCCCCAATGTCCTTGTGAAAAGAAGCGGCCCATCATACTGAACAACTTTTGTATTGGAACCATGCCTGTATCTCTAATAGTTTAAGTGGGCTCCTGAGGGTACACCTGGAGGTCTACATAAGGTACTCCAGATCCTCAATGTCCTTGTGAAAAGAAGCGGCCCATCATACAGAACAACTTTTTTTTTGGAACCATTTCTGTATCTCCTATAGTTTAGCTGAGCTCCTGATGGTACACCTGGTGGTCTACTTAAGGTACTCCAGAGCCCCAATGGCCTTGTGAAAAGAAGCAGTCCGTCATACTGAACAACTTTTGTCTTAGAACCATTTCTGTATCTCCAATAGTTTAGGTGGGCTCCTGATGGTAGACCTGGTGGTCTACATAGGGTACTCCAGATGCTCAATGTCCTTGTGAAAAGAAGCGGCCCTTCATACTGAACAACTTTTGTTTTAGAACCATGCCTTTATCTCTTATAGTTTAGCTGGGCTCCTGATGGTTCACCTGGTGGTCTACATAAGGCACTCCAGAGCCCCAATGTCCTTGTGAAAAGAAGCGGCCCATCATACTGAACAACTTTTGTTTTGGCACCATGCTTGTATCTCCAATAGTTTAGGTGGGCTCCTGATGGTACACCTGGTGGTCTACATGAGGTACTCCAGAGCCCCAATGTCCTTGTGAAAAGAAGCGGCCCATCATACTGAACAACTTTTGTTTGGAACCATGCCTGTATCTCTAATAGTTTAGGTGGGCTCCTGATGGTACACCTGGTGGTCTACCTAAGGTACTCCAGAGACCCAATGTCCTTGTGAAAAGAAGCGGCCTATCATACTGAACAACTTTTGTTTAGGAACCATGCCTGTATCTCTAATAGTTTAGCTGGGCTCCTGGTGGTACACCTGGTGGTCTACATCTATACTCCAGACCCTCGAATGGTGATAAAAAGTAGCCTATGTCCGTTCTCGGTATGCTAGCAATCTCTGTGCCTAATTTCATGAAGATCGGTTCAGCGGTTTGGCCGTGAAAGCGTAGCAGACAGACAGACAGACAGACAGAGTTACTTTCGCATTTATAATATTAGTGTGGATAGAAAACCTGCTGTTAATAGATGTTTAATTTTAATTTTGAATGTTATTTATTTTAGTATTTTGAGCTTTGTATATAAAAATGATTATGTTTGAGTAAATTATATTATTTTTAACTAGCATATAATAAATATTAAGAAAATTACCTGAGATACAAGTAAATATATTTTGTATTTACTTAGTTTAGGTATAGTTAAGAAATGTATGCACAACTTTAATTTTATATCTGTAAATTTACTATTTGTATGCTCACTTTTATTTTGAAATAAATTATCTTTATCTTTATCTTTATCTTATTCAATACAGTGCAAATATTTTAAGCGTGAGTTCTACTCGTGAAACTGAACAACTTTCCTCAAGGAACTTAGGTCGAAATATTAAAAAGATAATGGTCCTCCTAACCAAAGTGACACATTTTTTGTATGAGAGGTCCAATTATGCTTCATATTTTGACCTGTGTTGCTTAGGGAAAGCTATACAGAACTCACTTTTAAAATATTACACAAAATTCTGGTGTTGCAACTAAACTAAAAAAAACTATGAATTGAGAACCTCCTCCGGTATTTTATTTTTGACGCAAGCATAAATTACTAAACAAAGCGTTTTATAGAAATGATTTTCGGTAAAATGTGCGCTCAAAAATCACAAGTAGAAAAAAATTTAATTGTCGAGAAAGCGAACACTCTTTTCTTTCCGAAAGATTGTGTTTTTAGAAAACAATCCGAATACTGTTTTAATTATCAATCGAAATGCTGCATTATTCCCATGCAAAAAGGTGAACCGAAGGAACAAAACTCGAACCGCAACTCCTTAGATCCAAATCGGGTGCAAAACAAAAAGGCAGTAAGTGCAATAAAACGGTTCGCCAGCACTGGGTCACTAAACCACTAGCGCCGTGTCGGTGTCGCTTCCTACGGGAAAGGGCAGACGTCACCGACTGGTTTATGTGTATAGGGCTGCTAATACTATGGGCCAGAACTCCAAAAGTTCAGTACCGGAATTTATGATCATATATAGTATTAGAAAAAATTGTTGATGTCATATTTAAAAAAATCTTAATTTTGGACAAAACTTTACTCAGGTGTTTCGAAAATTAGCGATTAAATTAAGATCAACCGTTTAATTATAGTAATGTAAGTCTAATTTCATTTACATTCACAATTACGTATTTCCTTATTGGCAAGTATCAGTAAAAATATTAATAATTACTCAAAATAAAATGCTACGTGCACAGTATGTTGCTTTACAAAGTAAAACAATGAAAAGTGAGTTATGAAAATATTTAATTCGAACAAAAAATAGAGGTAGATAGCACTTAAGGCGACGCTCACTTAACAGATTTACAATTATTAAGATGCAACTCGACAAATATAGTTTACTCTCGTTTTTCCTAACGCTTTCATCTCACTTGGCCTTTATTTATTGCGTGGTAAATATCAAATTCATTATTTTTAATGCCGTAAATAAGTTGGCAGACTAACCGGCCGGCAGTCCACCGCTGTCCGCACGTTCATTGAGCTCTTCCCATGACATTATCCGCACACTACAAATACTACTGACCTATATCAAACGTAAAACCAAGCGATTATGTTCTCTATGATGACGACTAAAATGTCGCAATGGAAATCGCGCGGAATGCACTTACGCCGTTTGTGCCTGCGAACGAAAATGGCGCATCTGAGGCACCGATGGCCCTAGAGATGGACCTCGCGTTTTATTTCCACCGAGGAAGACACGACTTTAGTACGATGCATGGGGGAAAATATGGCCCCAAGTCCGCTCAACCGTATTTCACTGGGGCCAGCGAGGTCGCCGGTGCGGACATTATTAAACTGTTACTCCTCCAGAATCGTGAGACGTGACTTATGCAGATGTTTAAGTAGTAGTTTGACTGATAGTTTCACGTGTATGCAGTGGTCGTTTCTCATGTGAATCTTCCTTGCACGATTCGCAATGTTGTTGAAATTAGTTAGAAAGTCTTTGTTTTGGACGTATTTGGGCGTGTGAACGTTTTATCGTGGTCCAGTTTGCACGCAAAAGTCAACGCTGTATAAAATAATATAACCACGGGAAAAGAAATGCAACGGAATGCTTACATGTTTTCTCATTATTTCCTTAGGCGTTGAGTAGAATACAATATGTCTTCCTGACATTATACAAACCATAATAAACCCAACCTTTATCCACAACATAGAGCTCATAATAGTCTACTCATAGCCGCATTAACCCAATCAATCGCTCGGCGATACAATGATTTCAAAGAAGGGCAAATCTCACGAAAGACAATGAATTATCTAACTCCAGGTTCTTCCTAGTTGGGTAAAAAGCGACCCGTCCACAGGCGAGGCACGTCTAGTATGAAGAATGCAATTAATGTTTTTTGCGGGTGATCAGGAAGGCTAACTGTAACGGTACGCCGCGAAATGTGGGAACGGGTAACAATGGGAGAGATGGCTGTTTTTTCGGTTGAAAGAGTGCTCGTCGATCGTAATTACTCGCGCAACTCATACGCTGTGATATGAGAAGGGCCGGTGCCACCAATTGTAGTAAAACCGCGATTTAGCTTATTTTATTATTTCAGTGGTTATTATTTAAATGGGCATTATCCAAATCTAAAGTTAACATCGGTAACTCAAACTTATCAAACCATGATGAGTAGATAACATGAATATTTTATCATAACAGCTTTTATTTAAAGATTTTAGCTGTGTGGCAGAACCAGTTGAATTATTCAATGATTACTTTTCACAATACAGTTGGTTAGTAAAGTTTTTGAATAATAACCATTCCAAGCAACAGTATATTGAAAAGTAATCATTTAAATTGGGTTGATTAGGAAATATTAGAAATAACTTACACGTAATACCTAATTGCAATTACTTGTCGTTGTAAACAAAATCATACAATGAATGGTTTGTTACCTTACCTTCCTAAGAAATAAATAAAATTATTATGTTCATTACACATAAAACATAAGTTTTTCCTACACTCCCACCATTCTCTTAACTTAACCGTCAGTTAACTGCAGCGCAACCGGGCGTACCCATAAGTTTTTCACGGGGAAAAGCGCGCACAATGCCCACGGCAAGAAGCTGGGAAAGCTACCTGCTCATTAGCATGGACTGAGCCGGACAGTTATTGCGGCTCGATCACACCATTATCAGTACTGTCTTCCTCATTCCGTCAGTCAATTGAGTTGTGTGTGTCTGAGATCGCTGTTTCCTCATATTAATTGTTGGTGGTCTTGCTGTTAGCGTTGTCTATTCTTAGTTTTGTAGATGGTTTATCTATGATTTGTATAATTTTGGTAGCATCTTAGAAGTTGGGAAAGCTACCTGCTCATTAGCATGGACTGAGCCGGACAGTTATTGCGGCTCGATCACACCATTATCAGTAGTGTCTTCCTCATTCCGTCAGTCAATTGAGTTGTGTGTGTCTGAGATCGCTGTTTCCTCATACTAATTGTTGATGGTCTTTCTGTTGAATTTGTCTATTCTTAGTTTTGTAGATGGTTTAGCTCCATAATTGATTTCTATAGTTCTGGTAGCATATTAGAAGTTGGTGCCGTGCGATGCAGGCTTAGAATAGCATCACCCAATTCCATTCCCGTGGGTATCGTAAGAGACGTCGATGAGACTCGAGGGTGTGTATTGCATCTTAGGCGATGGGCTGACAACCTGTCTCTATGGCGATACACAATTTTCCAAATGACCGTCAAATGTTTGTCAGACGTGGCGTAAATGTCCGTTTTTGCGGCTGTTTACGCTCTGCCTACCCCGCAAGGGAGAAAGGCGTGATATATGTATGTATGTATTAGAAGCTTGGAAATCTACCTGCTTATTAGCATGGACTGAGCCGGACAGTTATTGCGGCTCGATCACACCATTATCAGTAGTGTCTTCCTCATTCCGTCAGTCAATTGAGTTGTGTGTGTCTGAGACACGGGTCTCAGATCGCTGTTTCCTCATATTAATTGCTGGTGGTCTTTCTGTTGGCTTTGTCTATTCTTAGTTTAGTAGATAGTTTAGCTCCATAATTGATTTCTATAATTTCGGTAGCATATTAGAAGTTAGGTGACGTGCGATGACGGCTTAGAATAGCATCACCACATTTCTTTCCCGTTGGTGTCGTAAGAGGCGTCGATGGGACTCGAGGGTGTGTATTCAATTTTAGGCGATGGGCTGACAACCTGTCACTATGGCGATACACAATTTTCCGAATGACCTCAAATGTTTCTCGCAAGGGAGAAAAGCGTGATATATGTATGTATTTGAAGTTGGGGAAGCTACCTGTTTATTAGCATGGACTGAGCCGGACAGTTATTTTGGTTCGATCACACCATTATCAGTACTGTCTTCCTCATTACATCAGTTAATTGAGTTGGTGTGTGTCTGAGATCGCTGTTTCCTCATATTAATTGTTGCTGGTCTTGCTGTTAGCTTTGTCTATTCTTAGTTTAGCGGATAGTTTAGCTCCATAATTGATTTCTATAATTTTGGTAGCATATTAGATGTTGGGAAAGCTTCCTGCTCATTACCCTGGATTGAGCCGGACAGTTATTTTGTCTCAATCAGACCATCAGTAATGTGGCACTGTCTTCCTCATTCCGTCAGAGCTAATTGAGTTGTGTCGTGGTTGTGTCTGAGAACGCTTCGTTTCCTTACTTTGTTAGTTGGTGGCATTTCTGTTACTTTTAATTATGTAAAGTGCATGATTGATGGGGTCGGAAGGTTCTGAAGTAGCGGTGATATCCTGCTTACATGCTTGCAGCCGCTGGATGAACTCGGCCCAAAAGTAACGAGTGGTAGGGTCGTAGTCGTTGGGTAGGCCTATGCCCTCTTGCCCAGCAGTAAACGTCTCATGGCTGTAGATAATAATGATTATACATACATACATACATACATAAATCACGCCTCTTTCCCGGAGGGGTAGGCAGAGACTACTTCCTTCCACTTACTACGATCCTGGCATACTTCTTTCGCCTCCTCCACATTCATCAATCTCTTCATGCATGCTCGTCGGTTTAGGGTACTCTTGACCTGACCTTTCTTTAGCACGTCCCCGATTTGATCGAGGTACGTTCGTCGAGGTCTTCCCCTTCGGACGTTCCCATCCACACTTGCCATATACACCTGTTTCGTTAATCTTCTTTCATTCATCCTTTCATTCATCTTCTTTTATACCACAACGTTCCCTTATCACACTATTCCTTATCCTGTCACTCAATTTTACGTCAATCATACTTCTTAACGCTCTCATTTGTACTGCATTTATTCTACTTTCATGCTTTTTCTGCCATACCCAACTTTCACTCCCATACATAAGTGTCGGAACTAACAACCCTCTATGCACAGCCAGACGAGCCTTATCAGAGACTTTCTGGCTGTTCATAAAAGCGTGCAACGCTCCATTCACCATGTTGCCGGCATTCACCCTTCTTTCGATGTCACTTTCACACTTTCCATCTGATGTGAACATGGAGCCCAAATACACAAACTCTTTCACTTGTTCCACCCTCTCATCTTCTATCAAAATTTTACACTCTGTCATATTTGGAGTCGCGCCATTGGGTGGGGTTTAACTCGTTCGTGGTGCGAGTCCCGACAGCTACAGTGAGCGTCTTCACGTCGCCGGAGTTTTGGCCGCAAGGAGTCGTGTTCCGCCGCTTCCGAGGGAAGCTGCCGTTGCCGTCTCCACAATAGTTAGAATAGGTTTAGAATATTATACTGTTAAGTCTATTTAAGTATATTTTTATTGTATAGTATAATTAGTTCATTTAAAATAATAGTTATGTCGGCTATCTGTTTACCTAAGATACAGGAATAATTATTCTTAGTTTAGGAAACAGAAGCCTCATAATTATTTGTATCGTGTTACCTATTTGTAATTAAGTTTATTATTATTACTTAATAAACAATTATTAATTATTATTATATTTTTCTCTTTCTCAAAAACCATTGCTTTCGTCTTACTTACATTCACTTTCATTCCTTTCTTTTTCAAAACCTCATTCATAATATTTACCATCTCCTGCAACCCTTCAGCCGGCGACGCAAGGATAACTTGGTCGTCAGCATAGAGAAGACATTTGACGAGTAAACCATTCATTCTCAGACCACATTCACTCTCTTTCAAATAATGATTATGATGCTGAATACATACATATATCACCCCTATAACCCCTTGAGGGGTAGGCAGAGCTTTAACGCCCGTATAAAACGTTTTAGACAAACATTTGAGAGTCATCCAATAGCGAACGAAGAGGTCAATAGATAAGTATCAGAAGTTTTCAAGCCAAGGGGATTCGTATAAATAAACGTGATTATGTGGTCAGCAAAGTCAGTAAACCGATACCATCATTAACAGGATATTGTGCATGAGGAAAACTTAATTAAAATAAGCAATTCTTGATAACATCATACGTAGATCATAGTACCTCTAGTAACAATGACGTCATATAAGTTCTTAGTAAAGAACTTACATGGAAACCAGCATACTACCAGCAGCACCTCAAACTACCCATGGATTAAAACTACGCTGGTCTTCTTCTTTTCGTGTGGGACACTGAGTCGACGAAGGACCCGATGAACACTAGTGTCAGAGTTTTTCAACCGCCTACTACTAGTAGGCCTCTGACATGGTGCTGTAACGACCGAAGTTTAAGTGATCATAGACAAAAACAGGGACTGACGGCTTAACGCACTCTCCGAAGCACGGAACCATCTTTTTTACGGTTAATCAAGTGGTTCAGCCTGCAATCTGTTAACCAGACTGGGGGCAAATTTACAAAGTAATAGTTTTAGTTTTAAGTTTTCTGTATTGTTTTGTTTCTGTTGTGTAGGTATGTTGTAAGCAATGAAGTGTTCATCTATCTATCTATGTTTTTAGTTTGTGAATGCCTCGCCGGGAATCGAACCCCATACCTTTGCGCCGCAGGCAATTGCGCTACCACTGCGCCACATCAGTCACTCACTACACATCTCGATAGCTGCCTGAGGAACCAAAATATGTTGATCCCTTAAAATGGTGAAGAACATAGTTAATCCAAACCGTCATAGACCTAGAAGCAGTAGATTAGCGTATTGTTTGAAGTTTGATTTATATGAGTATGTATTGTAGAATGTGCATTGTGTACGCATTATGATATTGCAAAGGGAGCCTTGACTCTATCTAGGCGAGATACGAGTATACGCCCAATAGATACCTTATACAGGATCCTTTGGGGACTTATAGTTGGGTATAAAGTGCAATTATAAATTTTTCCCGTGAAACATTTTTTTTACTCATAAATTTTCGACATCCTACACAATAGCTGCTAGGGTAAAATACGGATAGACCTTTTTAAAAATGCTCTAAAACTCACAAATTATGAATTTATTTACAAAATTACTGTTACAAATTTGAATACCTATCCAATATGCTTTACCCTATCCGCCTTCAACGAATTATAAGTTGTTACATAATGTACCTACAGAACATAAGAGATTGATACCATAATCTATCATACAATTTTATTTTTATGCGTTGTGTTTTTACGGTTTTGCGAATCAAGATAAATAATTTTTCCATGTTGCCGGCCGTGTGATGCCAGTTTTGAATAGCATCACCCCAATACTACCCGTGGGTGTAGCGACTAAGGGATTAATTCATCCTGTGAATGGGTAGCAGCGTTCCCTGTGAAACCAGTATCTTACACTCCGCTCCCAAATCCGCTTGCCAAACGTTTTGAGTATGGCAATACCCTTCGATAGGCCTATCTCCAGCAGTGGACTGTCGTGACTGTTACTATGACGTATTCATGTATCGGATCTTTTGGAAAAATTATTTAAATTCCTAATTATTATCGGTATGACTTACCAACATATTGAAACCAAACTTTACGAAGGTAAAAAAACAACGTTGAGTTTGCCTGTGTATTTAAGATTTCTGTTTTGGAAACAATACACACACACACATATCACACCTATAATCACTTGCGGGGTAGGCGGCGTAAACGGCCGCAAAAACGAACATTTACGTCAAGTCTGACAAATATTTGAGGGTCATTCGGAAAAATGTGTATCGCCATAGTGATAGGTTGTCAGCCCATCGCCTAGAATAGCAATACACACCCTCGAGTCCCTTAGTCGCCTCTTACGACTCCCACGGGAAAGAAGTGGGGTAATGCTATTCTAAGCCGTCATCACACGGCATTGGAAACAAGTGTCTAAATATATCTACACCCTGTGTATTGCGCGGCCCAATGTGATGCCACACGATCTTGCCTTTGCTTGTTTGCAGTCAAATGCCTGTCAAAGGTCACATAATTCAAATTTGTAAGTGCCATTGTGAGATGCTATTGCTCCATGGTCAATCAAGCTTGATTTTGCTTGAACTTAGGCTTTCTATGCTATTACTTAGTTAGTCTTCATTTCAATGTTGTTGTTTAGTACATTTGGTTGTTTTACCATAAAATTGATTTATCAAATTGCATAAAAGCAAACAAGTACGAGTCATAGTCATAATCATGTTAAAAGATTGGACTACTTAATCTTCTATCTAAAATCAAAATAGAGTCATATTTAGTTCGTTTTATCAACCTTTTAACCATTAAGTAAAATCTAGCCTAGAAACATTCCCTACTGTCCCGATTATAGAAAAAAAAGATCCATTAAAAATATAACACATTGTATGAATAAATAACATGCAATGCTAATGCTAAAACCACTTAGCTCTCCAAGTAAAAGGTAAACATTTACATTTAACCCAATTACAATCTTTCACAACTGTAGAATTATGTCTGAGTCTGGTCTCCACACAAACGCTAAGTATGGAGGATTGATAGTGAGTAGTTTGGAACGCATCACCACATATAACCGTCGTCGGGGAGGTCGTGAGATCTGCATGAGAGCCGAGAGCCATATCGCATATTGTGTGTGGCGGTCCGCCTGTACAGAAGGCTCACTTCCCTACTAACATAGCACCTACTACACCCTAAAGTCTCCGCCACGAACAAGCGCCTAAAATGGGCCTTCTTGATAAAGTTGAGAAGTGTTATTCTAAACGTTAATTGACAATTAAAATTATTATTATTTTTTGTAATAGATTTGTAATTTCATTTGACATTTGCTTAAATTTTTTATTAAAATCTTTAGTAATTTGCACGCTTGAAGCAAGCAGAATACTGCACTGGAATATAAAATGTTATCAGAAATACCATGTATTTTAGCAATTAAATAAATTCTATTCACGAAACCAATATTTTTTTGGACGACGTAATGCAAGCTCTGCATTTATTTATAGACGGTCTCCAATGGTATCTAGAAAAATAGCGTACAGGAGTATTCCGCCGACGATTAAATTAATTTTTGTTTGCTTTACGGCTGCAGAGGCATCAGTAGATGTTTCCCCCCCAAATGCACCAGTATCGTTTTTTTTCTGTGTACCTTCTGCTTGTCCGGTGGAGAACGCCGTGTGGCATTAGGCTTAGGCTTAGGCATTTTGTAGGTACTTTGTGCAATAAAGTGTTAAAATCAATAAATAAGTTGCATGTAGTCGTACCCTTATAGCTTAGGTTCTCAGTTCTGGAAGTGGCGAGAGTGAGTCTTCTGTTAGTGTCTTTATTCTGTGGCTATACACACTTCACACAAATCGTTGTATGTAGAATGCAGGTGTATTAGTTGGCGGTAAAGTCCGAGTTGTATTTGCATAGGTGTAGTTAAGATGCAGTCTTTGTCATGCCAGAGGGCATTTTGTTGTTAATGCACAGGAGTCTAACTAATGAATGACATTTTCTGCTTTGAATTTGTATAAAAGTTTGTACCTTATCAACCGTTGCCGTTCCTGGGGCCGTATTCCAATTTTTGAAAAGCGTCTCAGGTCTCAGTTGGATGGTTTTGGTCGTTTTGTATTCCGCTAACAATTTGAAGTATAGAAATTCACAGTGGCAATTGAATGACAGTTAAGTGTCGTCGATGGCATCGCAATAGCTAAAAAATAAGAAAATCATGGCTCTGCTTTATTGCTTCGTTTTGCATTCGTCAAAGAAATTCAGTTTATACCTAGACCAAAAGTGGCACAATTTGTTCCCTTAGACCCCTGCCTTTCCTCATACGTCAAAAAATGACTGTGTTTATGGGGCTCCTTAGTTAATTGAACAGCTCGGAAGAATACAGGAAATGCTTCTTTTCTTGGAAATGCTCCTATTCATGAAGACAAGCAATAGTTTATGGAATTAACACATTTTGTACCAGCGGAAAATATTCCGTGTACCTACTTATAACTTATAACAGTAGACTGGCCTGGTGGCGTAGCGGATAGCACTCCTGCCTGCTACGCCAAGGGTCGTGGGTTCGATCCCCACAAGACACAAATATTTTTAAAGACTGTTTTCAGGTATTTATGTTTAGTCTAGGTGTATTCTTTTAAAATACGTATTAATTATAAAATACATAAAGTATTAATATCAGATGTCTAGTTTCCATAGTACAAACTTTGTTTAGTTTGGGGCTAGATGGCGCTGTGTGAATTGTCCCGGATATTTATTAATTTATAACGCATTTTAAGCGCCGACGCACCCACTCGCGGAAATCTGTGACTCCGCTAGAATCCGTACATCCGCAATCAAATGCCGAGCCGTGCCAGGCTCAGATAATAGTTATGCCAGATTTGTAACCATACTATACTGCGGATCTATGTTTCTCAACATGAAGACGTTCTACAGTTGAAGTGAAAAGTATTGACTAAAAAAAATAGAAGCAATTCTTGATACATAAATAAAAATAACTGGTCGGTTTGAGGTCGTGATTTGAGCCTACTTATATGGACTAAGGAATACTTATTACAAGTACTGGCCAAATTTTGAATGCAATTTTTATTTGTGTTATGTTATGAGTTACGTGAACATACATTTTGTATCCAATAAACCAAACATTTACTCTGTACTACTTACTTTTATACATTTTGTGTTTCGTGAATATTTCAAAGTTTTATCAGTTTTACTAACAGTGACAATAACATAAGTAGGTACAATAGTACACTCTATGCAGATATTGCATGCAAGATCGCTGCTAATATCCAGATTGGTGAATGTCAGGGCGTTTATCTGGTTAGCGGGTTACAAATTGGCATACCTTAGAGCGTTAGAGGTAAGCGAAGATAGTACTAAAGAGTTCCTAACCTATTTAAGGGATCAACTTATACTGGTTTTTCATAGAGTTAATATGAAGAGACTACTTTGGGTGATCCCTTTGGATAACTCGAAGCAAAGGTGCTATCACTATTAATGTGATGGGATCGTTGTAACTACTGACAATTGTTTCGAAAGATAGGTTGTTCCTAAATGGAATTATTTTTGTTATTGAACTTATAAAACTGTGAAAACAAGAAGGAAAGGGCAGCATACTGTTTTAGGCTTCATCTTGAAATTTACCTAAAATTGAAATAAAATCCTTAGTCTGCTTTAAAGAAGGAGTATATTAAAAACATGTAAATAAATAGCGTTGAACTCATTCACGAGTCCCGGGCACAATCAAAAAGTAAAAGGCACGTTCACACCTAACCTGCCAACTGCCACATCGCATTGACGGCTAAAAATCGCAATAATTGGTCGCGTGAGCGCACGACTTCGGCAAATTGACGCTAATAAACACACAGCCGATCTTGATTTGTGATATGCAGGACATAAGAGTGGATGAAGTTTATTCTGTAAATAGGTAAAATATCTCTACATTTGCACAGGGAACCATTCGGGGCGGACTTTTTGACTAAGGTTAAATTTGTATATAATTTGTGACTATAATTGAAATAAATGTGACATACTAACAAGCTAATAGGTAAATGAGAACTGAACTTGCTTAAACAACAATTAAATTCTGTGTTTTTGTACTGCGTAACTAAGTTTTCTTTCACGCTTGATGAGAGAGTAGAGATAGGTACTAAAACTTCCTTCTTAAACTGAAAAGTGATTTTGCATGAATACTGCGGCAACTAGTCTCAATTCCATGTTATCTACGTATTTCACTGTCTCTTTCAGTTAAATAGGCTTAAACAATGATAGAAGATGATCGCCTGTTAAATTGTCTTAGATTTTATGCATTTTACGCGGTATCTGTCAAAATTCAGCGGCGACTATATATATGACGGTTAAACATATAAGAATATCTGCGAAATAGCGCAAAATTATTAACTTTTTGAGACATAACTTGACTAAAATATTACGAAGTTTATGAGACCGATGATGCCTCGCAGATTCGCATATGGACACAGTTCAATAACTAAAATAGTCTATGACATCTACTATCGTTTCCGAAACTTATTTAACGGAAAGTGTTTTTTTTATTATCCATTTTAGTCAGTCACGTACAATCAAGACAACTGCTTCACGATTACGTTTTGGCTCTTGAGACCAGGATCAGCAATCATATCAGCAGCCATTAAACAGCTGTAGATAATCTTCTTCATATTGGGGGTGTTCGCCATGCTGACCAGACTACGAAGGTGTTGTTTTTAAATTAGTTTTGTTCGGCAACGCGGCAACAGAATAACAGAACATTAATATACTTTATTGCACAATACAAGTTAAGGAAATAGAGATAGAAAAGAAAGAGTACAACGTAAGCGGCTTTATAGCTAGGTTGCTATTTTGTACCAGACAACCTTCGGGTTGAGGATAGTAAATTTAAGATGCGGAATAGTGCTTATACTTAATAGTGTAATACAATTTTACTTACTTTAACATCACTTATTCTAAGTAAATAACCATTGCCGACATTCGCGAGTACCAACGGGGAGATGCAATTTTTATTCGGCATCACACGGCGCTAAAGCAGCAATGGTAACAGAATAAACCCTAGCCTATAGAACGTCAACACAGTAGCAGAATAAATGCTCGAAACGTGTTCATTCCTGAATTAATACATCACAGCTTTATTGACAGCGTGGGTAAAACTAACATGGCTACCGGACAAGGTCAATAGTTTGAATTTACAATCCGAAACTAGTCCTAGAAACAGAATAGCTGGTGAGCTAGTTGATTGATCATTGTCGGGTAGGCGTGGCGGTGTAATACGGCCGTCAGGATAGTGTAGTCATTTTAAATACAACTTGCTTATAATTAAAACAAAATAAGCCTGCTTGTAATTAGGTCGAATACTTTAGGATTGTATCAATAAGACACCATAGGTCACATGTCATATTTCATATTCCTATCTTGGTATAAAAATCTTATAAAAATCTTCACTTTCTTTTCGTTTGGGACACCGAGTCGTCCAACGACCTAATGAGTCCTGGTGGAGTTTTTCAATCGCCTATTACTATTAGTAGTAGTAGGCCTCTGATATGGTTGTGACCGCCGCCTGAGTATGTATCCAAGGCAGCAATCGGGACCGAGGGCTTAACGTGCCTTCCGAAGCAAAGAACCACCTTTCAATTCGACCAATCAGAAGGTTCAGCCTGCAATGTCCTTAACAGACTGGGAACAAATTCCCAATGTGTAAAATATTACTGTATAAGTGCCCAACTGAGAATCGAACCCAGTACCTTTGCGTCAAAGGCAGTGACACTTCCACTGCGCCACATCGTCCGACATGACAATACAATTCTGCAAAGGTAGGTAGATAAAGGTAGTATAATGCGCAGGTGCGACCCTAAGTTTTATTCCAATTAGTGGTCCACATAAACCATCTTCACCAATAACAGCCACAACAGCTGGACTTGAGCTTCTATTGAGAGGTTTATAATTTAACCGTTAGTACATACATACACATATCACGCCTACTATCCCTTGCGGGGTAGGCAGAGCGTAAACGGCCGCAAATACGGTCATTAACGCCACGTCATATATTTGGGGGTCATTCGGAAAATTGTGTATCGCCATAGTGACAAGTTGACTAAAATTGCAATACGTACCCTCGAGTCCCTTAGTCGCCTCTTACGACTCCCACGGGAATGAAATGGGGTGATGCTATTCTAAACCGGCATCACACGTCAAATCGTAAGCCGTAAATCATTTTATTAAATAATTACTCTACATCAATATCCTATAAAGTGCCTAGTTAAATAATATAAGCAACGCAACGTAATGATTAGACAAGACAAACGAAATCTTTTCAATACACAAGCAACGAGACGAGTACTCCATACAAATGACCTGAAGCCACCCCGTCAACGTCACAGAAACGTCACGTCACAACGTTCTAAATAATGACGTCGAACACTATAGTTATCCGTGACCACGAGCTCTGTTTGTTTTTTGTTTTCGTGTGGGACTCTATCGCCATAGTGACAGTTTGTCAGCCCATCGCCTAAAATTGCAATACACACTCTCAAATAGAGTCCCTCAGTCGCCTCTTACGACTCCCACGGGAAAGAAATGGGGTGATGCTATTCTAAGCCGGCATCACATGGCTAGAAATGGGGTGATGCTATTCTAAGCCGGCATCACAAGGCACTTGTGATTTACCTATATATTTAAAATGTATTATTAGTTAAACAATTTGCTACAACAGCATGCAGCATACAGAGGAACATTAGCAGGAATACTCGCGAGTCATTAGGTTAGGTGATGTGCCGCTGATATTTCGTCGCTCGCGTCGCTTGCCTTGTGCTTGCGCCACGAGTGGTTGACACGACTACATTTGCGCCCGGCTACACCAACTAACAGTCTGTTCTAAACAGGTGACTGTGTATTTACTAGACTGTCATAGTCTGCAGTATCGAAATTCGTGATATGTTCGTTCTTTTAATTTTGTATTTTCTTTAGAGCTTTTCTTGGACAGCTATCGGAATCGGCTGCTACCTGTCTTTGTAGCGGTTCTCCCACTTGTCATCCACCGTTGCGTTTTTCAACGCATCCGTTACGGCATCAATATGTACTTGCAAAATTCGCGGGTAATTAATGAACCGCGGTAGCGCACATGAAAGAGGCGTTGCCACTAGAGACAGCGGAAGTCACAGGTTCAAATCCATTCTTGGTGAAAATTTTTGCAAGTTTTCCAATAAAGAGAATAAAGCGGTTCTTCCACTTGTCATCCACCGATGCGTATTTTTAACGCTTAAATTGAGTATTTTTAGCGCAGCTAAATTCGCGGGCAATTAATGAGCCGCGGTAGCCTAGATGGAAGAGGCGTCGCTAGTACTACAAGCGAATGTCACAGATTGGAGTCCTGCGCCATAAAACATACATACACATTTAACGCCTATAATCCCATGCGGGGTAGGCAGAGCGTAAACGGCCGCCAAACTGTAATTTACGCCACGTCTATTTGAGTACCATTCGGAAAATTGTGTGTCGCCATAGTGACAGGATGTCAGCCCATCGCCTAAAATTGCAATACACACCCTCGAGTCCCTTAGTCAACTCTTAACACTCCCACGGGAAAGAAATGGGGCGATGCTATTCTAAGCTGGCATCACACGACATTAAACATGATGTCCTATTTTCTGCAAAAACTTGTCAGATTGAATACCAAATTTCAAAACACTTCCCGTGTTAAATATACAATTTTCGAAAACTTGCAAAATTTTCAAGCGCGGGCAGGAGTAGTTGAACCTGAGACTTTCGCATTACTAGTTACTAGTTATTATTCTGTGGCATTACTAGTGGCGACGCCTCTTCCATCTGGGCTACCGCAGCTCGTTCCTTGCCCTCCAATTTTGCAAGTGTATTTAATGCCAGTAACGCGTGGCGGGCAAGGAACGAGCTGCGGTAGCCCAGATAGAAGAGGCGTCGCCACTAGTATTGCGAAAGTCGCAGGTTCAAATCCTGCCCGCGCTTGAAAATTTTGCAAGTTTTCAAAAACTTGTCATATTACCCGTAACACGGCTCGTGTGTGATGGGCCCCGCAAGGTCCCCCGCGCGGCGAGTTCGTGTGGTCGTGCCCGCAGCCAGATTAAACTATTGCACCTCCCCGACATTTCGGTCGCCATGGCAACCAAAACACACGACTCAGCACTCCCAGCCACTCTCAACAACAAAATACCTCGATTTAGAGCTTTACATTTGCTTGTATAGAGTCGAAACTGTGGTGTGAATGAGGGTTTATGAAATAGAACGAAGACCTGTCGAATGGTTGCACGAAGTTCTGGTTAGGTAAGTGTGATATGAGGTAAGAAGTTCGGTCTTGCTCGGGACGCCGTGAAACATTTCTGTTAACAAAATGGTTGCGGATAAGTTCCTAAGCCATTAATTGTTACCTAATTGGATGGCTTTCTGTAGACAGTTTTTTTGCAATTTGTTTCAAAGTTGGTTTCAACTGGACAAACATGGACAGTGAGATCTTTAACTGAAAACGTTAGATATTTTTATTCGGTCTATGATAGAGTCAAACTCATTTATTTGGTTGAGTTACCAATTTGCCGTGTGATGCCGGCTTAGAATAGCACTACCCCATTTCTTTCCCGTAGGTGTCGTAAGAGGCGACTAAGGGACTCGAAGGTTTCATGTGTATTACAATTCTAGGCGGCCTTCAAATATTTGTCATACGTGGCGAGAGCGACCGTATTTTTACGGCCGTTAACACACTGCAACCCCGCAAGGGATAAAAGCGTAATAGAAAGAAAGAAAGTAAACACATTTATTTCGGTCCACACAACACAACAACTAAAATAAACTACATGATATGTATACCTCTATACTTACAAATATGCGATATAATATTTTTCTTTAGTAACTTTTTTACAATTGGAATCTAACTGGGACTCAAAATAAAGCCCCTTCAATATTCACAAGGTAATTATGACCTAAACAATACTTTACAACAAAATTAAGCCATAGCAAAGCCGATGTAGAGCACTAACTCTATAAATCAAACTGAATAGCGATAAACCGAAACAGGTAAATTGAAAATCATGCACTAACCACGCAATTGTGCACTTTACGCCTCTGTAATTGGGAGTATTTTATTTATAACTCGAAAATTACACTCTCGCGCATTTCATCGACAATCGTGGATTGTATGCGAGCGGGATGGTACTCTGGAGCAATTATGGGATTATAAGGAGCTGATATTACCGCCTAAATCAGTATTGTTGCCGAAGAACCTGCGTTTAGTTGTATTGCTGTGTTTCAGATTGTTCAAAATAATATGACAAGAAAGATTTTCCACGCCAAATTTCATATCTAATTCAATCTAAAATTCCGTTACCTACTGAAAAATTCCCGCTCCGAGGCTCCGTGTTATTACAAAAAGTTGAACATGGTTTTAGCTATTTTGACAACGTCAAATCCTAAAGAAAAATAATTTAAACACTATTTAAAAGTACGTTTTTCTTATAACACCGTTAGATATTATTTTCTTTTAAATGATAAAATAATCTTAAATGGTACAGGTTTGGTAATGGTAAAATACTCAGCATATGAGGTCTTGTGTTTTACGTCAAATCTCGACTTTTGCGCTTCTATCAAAGTCTTCAAAAACTTAAAAGAACCGTGCCCCCACCTTCCATTTTGTTTGTAGTTTGATACATACATACATACATACACATGTCACGCCTATAATCCCTTGCGGGGTAAGCAGAGCGCAAACAGCCGCAGAAAACGGACATTTACGCCACGTCTGACAAATATTTGAGGGTCATCCGGAAAATTGTGTATCGCCTAGTGTATAATGTGTGTAGGTTAATATAAGATTGAAATTAAGGTACAGTAGGTTTTCTAGTTGTATGCAGAGCAAATAATAATATAGAGTTGTGCAATCAGCCAATCTTAGCATTTGAATAGTCACACTAAATTTGACAATATCACACCGTACCAACTCTATTAAATCCAGCGTGTCCTACTCGTGACTGAATCTTACTAATGTGTGTAGCCCGCAAAGGTATCGGCCGAGCAATGAAGATAGCACAGAATGGCAGTATTAATTCATTGCGCTCGCCGACCGCCGAACATGCCCGTCGGTCATTACCGGTGCTTCTTGCCGGCGAGTCTCTAACACCCTCTATAGTGTTTGTTCTCACGGGGTTAAGGCTTAAGTATCGGCTTGAGACCCGGTATTAGGTCTCTAGTTCCGTTAGTTGGCGCAATAAGTTTGAATACTTACTATGTAGGAATAATTTATTCACTTTTGTTACAGGTAGCATTAAATTAAGCGGTTTGCTTTTATCGCCCAGTTTTTTATCTATACTTATCATCAAATGTTCCAATACTTTTTCTGCGGTATACATCCTACTGTTTATCAATATTTAGGCGGGTGTATTAAACAAAGTTAAAATTTGCTGAACTCTATGAATATACACAAACATACATACACAAATCACGCCTTTATCCTTTATATTTATGGCGGCAAATTTATGAATTGGTGCAGATTTAATAAGAATTGGCAGATAACACTTCGTTTCATTTCTCCATTTTATCGAAAGGCTCATACAACATCCTTATGACGTAATGTTACAGCGTTTTAGAAGAAAATGTATTCTAAAATGCATAAAGCTGGTCTTTATACAACTGTCATCGAATTTGTAATCCAAACATTATGAGACAAGTGTAGATAATATTTTTTAATTTTTCTATGGTCGTGCTCAGCAGCCAAACTTATAGAGCTAAGTAGGTACTTACGTAGTCTACGTCGACTGCATTAATAAAGTTCAGTAAAAGATTGCGTTTATCAGTTATTCAAAATGGACTTCGTGTTAATGTGTATCTATTCCGGACTGAGATGCATCGTCAACACTACGGATTTAACTATTGGCTATTTAAATGCGTTTCATTTGGACTAATCTACCAAATAAAGGTGAATTTACACTGTCCATCGAAACTTATCATTAATCATGATGTTCAATTTTATTTTTTTAATACTTCTAAAAGTGTGTACTATCTTTACGTCACCACGGGTTATTCAATAAGATTTTCATCAAAACTCACTTGTAAAAGAAATATGACAACTTGAGTGTGAAATCTTTGTTGTCAAATTGCAGTTGAGTATTTATTTTAACACTTTGTGATCGTATTTATTCTCACGACATTTTTTCGGCGCAAGCTAATTTTTAATAGAGTTTTTAGAAAAGTGAACTAATCAAAATAGACTTTGTGTCAAAATTAATAATTTGAACTAATAATTAATTACACGACTGCCCAACCGAAAAAGGAGTGTACCTTATGTTTTTAGAGTTTATGTCTAAATGTATTGTTACATGTGCGATTCTTTAAAAGACTGAAACTCGTTAAGCACTGAACAGATTCGAATGGGAATTGTATCGGAAAAATCCTTACATTATCCCGAGTGTCCTAGGCTAGGCTTTATCTCAGAGAGCAGTTGTGTTTTAGTTGTCAGACGTGGCGTAAGTGGCCGTTTTTTCGGTCGTTTACGCTCTGCCTACCCCGCAAGGGATAAAGGCGTGATATATATATGTATGTATGTATGTTCATAGGTTGCTATGGCATTTCTCATACTGAGACAAAGAGGCGCCCTTTATTTCTACGCCTATCCTCATTCCGCTCAGACTCCAAGTACCTATTTTTCCAGTAGATTGTAGTATGTACTGTGCACGGATCTTTACAGCGGTTTGAACATTAGACGCACTATCTTCACCGGAGAGCGGCCAAGTCGTGAGTCGGCGGCCAGCGGCAAAGTACGAGTTGTGCCGCTGGACTTTATTATGTCGGATACGGATGTCATTTATCTAAGATGAGACGCATGCGGAGGTCATTGTTTTATGGTCTGGTTGGTTTCATTCAATATCTTCATTATTATTAGCATTATAAATATATTAGGACCTCTAAAGGACATATTGTTATGTCTGCCACAAGTGTATAACACATAAATACACATAATATAATGCCATTATCCCTTGCGGGGTAGGCAAAGTGTTACCAGTCGTAAAATACGGTTGCTATTGCCACGTCTGACAAAAATTTGTTGACCGTTTCAGTAAGTCGTGTATTAGTGATAGTGACAGATTGTCGTCTAAAGTTGTGATAAACATGAAACCCTTGAGTGTCTTAGTCGCCTCTTACGATATATACGGTAAAATAATGGGGTGATGCTATTCCAAGCCATCATCACACGGCCAAAAAGTATATAAGATACTTCAATTTAAAGGCACATCTAGTTTCTCCCAAGCTATCCTACAAAGATAAATAAGCCACCAAACCTTAGGCAAAGAATAGATACATAATCTATTTAAGGCATCATATAGTATACTTTTTGCTCTCTCCGTAGTCTCCACCCAAGAACTCGTTTACCTATATACCTGCCCATTCTCTTGATTCATCCCTTATTGTATCTTTTCGTGAATATAACTTGCACCATGCAGGTAATTTTACAGGTAAACTGTAATATTTAGGTCCAAAACTAGCATGTATGTATTTCCCAATACAAACCAAAGTTCCACAAATCGCTGGCATCTCTCGTTCACTGATCATTAAACTTAAGAAGCGCCCGTAAATATTTTACTACTTAAAGTACCTAGTTAAGTAATATTCATTCAGGTAAACATGACATTTTACACAAGCCCCAAGTCGTCAGGTGTTTAAGGCCAAGTTGCGTGAGCATTACTTGCAGCCATTACAGTCATCCTAAGACGCTCGTAGTAGGTTTCTGTCACATATTATATAAAATGCAATTATCATAAATGTTGCTTCATTAAACTCTGTTTTTTTTTTTTCTTTCTTTGTTCTTCTTTTTGTTCAAAATGTCTATGCATGAGGTATATGTTATTTAGTCTATTATTTATAATATAATATGTATTTAATAAATATATATTTATTAATAAAATATATTTGTATTTATTTAGCTGTATTATTTTGGTATATTTCGATTTTTATTATTATTTTTGCACCTGCCTGTACTTTCCACATGCCCTAAGGTAGACTGGTAGATAATGCCACTGGCATTAAGTCCGCCCATGTACACTTTTGTGCATAAAGTTCAATAAATAAATAAAAATAAATAAATAAATACTACTCGTACGCCAATTACGGCGACTATTCGTAAATGTCCGTCTTAAATGGCAATAAAGCAAGGCCTGCACAGGTTATCTAGTATGTTTGAAGGCCCACCACAATTTTGCACGATTAGGGACTTGTGCGTGTCCGCCGATTGATTTATCGTTTGTAAGATGACCGTTACACTACAAATTACGTATGGAGCGTGGTGCGCCAATACAGATGGCTCAAGTTGAGATACCTATGCTTCACACTACACTAAAGCTAACAGGCGTTCTCGGAGGATCTCAAAGAAATGAATCCTACGCCAGTGTTTCGCGCACTTAAGTTGGCGTTAAATTTCAAAAATTATACGAGTGACCCTTCTGCTTGCGCGATTGCTGTGAATTGTCCTCCGGATAAGCTACAGCTCCCCAACAATCGGTCAGGTGTAGGATTTGAAGCCCCGGGGCTAAATTAGAAGGGTCCAGTACAAAAAAATGTGAATTGTAATACTAAGTACATCAAAAGTCGAATCCAATCCCACTCGTGTATATATATTTTTTGTGTTACTATTGTCGTTACTACTTTCCTTCATCATCGAAGACAATAGACTCAAAAGTCCTCGTCATTTTTCGACAGTCTTTTTGCTCATGGCTGATTTCCGTTTTGAAACTGGAGTGTAGTGTAACACGTCTATAACAAAAGGATTGTGGGTCTTCGAGCGATCTCTAGTTCGGCCCACACTACCCACTCTTACAAGTTAATCATCTGGCTAATATAAAGGGTTTTATAGTCGCTTGCACGAGACGGGAGAGGAACGGGATATGTAGGTATAATTGATTTGCTAAAGTGCATTTTAAAACTCAAACATGTGCTTACCTAATTCTAGAGCTCAAGGTAAGTTCATCTATATCTTTTAAGCGCAAAACTCTTACTCTTTGGCAAAGCTTTTCCCTTTCTACTCTCTCAACACTTTTTCTCCACACAACAGGAATTGATTTTTGAAAATGTTATTGCAACTCCTATCTTTTACTTGTGCAAGAAGTAATGTATTTATCCTATGCACTGCGTGTTCCATCTTTGATGCCTCAATATAATTCTGTTTTCCGGTAGTATTTTTCATCGTATCGTCCAATATCTCCAACTTACTCTTTTGTGTTCCGTTCCGCTCCAGTCCCGTGATCCCGTCTCTGACTAGTCTAACCACAATCTGTGGGTCTAAAGCTGGGTCTAAAGCAGTCGATCGCTTTAATGGATTCAGGTGCGTGGGCGCAGCGTTTATGCGAATGTGCCGGCCGGCATTGTGGGACTCGCCCATGTTGTGTTTACACGTCCAACAGTGCCGGGTATATACTCTGATGGAGAATTAATAATGGCTTTGTTCTAAAAGTTGTAGAAAAAATGTTAGCGTAGGCCTGGGATTGAACCTGGGGCCTGTGGGGTACCGTATACGCCCGTTCCTGGGATTTCCATTTATTAAAGTAATATACCACTGTGAGTGCAAAATAACGTACCTGTCCATCACGAGATCATAGCTAAGTATTTTAGATGAGAGGATGTTCGCAATCCAGGCTGCGTGTCACGTAGTCTAGCTACCACTTGCTGAAGTGGAATCATTCAAGCCTATAAAAAAATATTTCGTAATTGCACTATTAGGAGAAAGATTCCATACAACTAACAAACAAGTTTATCATGATCCCCAATTAACGATAAAGGAACTTGTAGGTAGGTGCTATGCATTCTATTACAGTTTATTAAATTATTTAAAACGTTAGGTATAAAAAAATACAAGTAATTTCAACACGAGAGTATAGTCCACAAGCAGGCAGACAGTATGTCTCAGGCATGCTCATTTGTCCAAAGTAATTATGCACGAATTGGCCCTAGCATAATTTATGCGGTACCCTACAGAGTGCGGGCTCCGTAGCCTGCATTGTATAGGACTTCGAAAGCCAGTGTATTCAAACTAGTAGGAGAGAAAGCTACATTTGTTTTAATAGAGTATAGCATGATGGTTTAAGATGCCTGCCAAACAAAAGTATTGTGCATGAAAAAGTATTAAAGTAATTTTTTGCTAGTCTCGCTTGTCGGATGTAATTATATTTTATTCATACAATCGACGTCACATACATCACATAATATGTTGTGGCCGCGCATGCACTTTATATACAGGTCCTGAAACGCGGTATTGAAGTTATTCCGCCGATCTCTATATATACAACCTCCAAGCATGTCCGGCTGGAACAGTCGTTCCCCTGGTCACCACTCCCGACCAGGTGGGTAGCTACCCTTTTCCTCACAGTCGTCACTCAGCCTATTGGCCTCACCATCACTCCTCCTAAACTTTATAGACGTTGAATTATGACGTTTCTCTTATTGGCAAGTATACAAATATCTGTATTTAGCAAATTATTTTGCCTAGCAAAGTTCCTGCGAACTTCAATGACTCATGCCTATGCACAAGACCGTAGGTTGTGAGCTACGACCACAATGAGCGTAATAGTCGGATTTATCACTTCATGGTGTAATCGAATACCCATTATAGTAATGAGTAGAAGATGGTCGGGATGGACGCAGTTGGTCCAAAATCGCAGAATTTCAGATTGCTATGACATTCTCGCCCAAACCAAAATAAAGTGGAACAAATGAATAATATACAAACACTAGTGTGTTGATAAAAAACAGTAGAGATGGACGAAATTCGTTATAAAATATTTAATTCTAAATAAAGAAGGTTTAGCTTGCAAAACCGTTTCAACGTTACATCTCCTGGTACAGTCAAGGAAACAAAATAATAATCGGAGCAAACTTACAGCTTATTAAAACGCTTTTAAGATACTAACCTTCTTACTTGCTTACAAAGTGTTGGGTAGAAGTACTTGGTACGGAGTAGCTAAGACGTATGTAAGGATTTGCGTGCGCTCATGCCTGTGTTCACCTTTTCCCACATCAATTGAGACCATCTACCAGCTCGTAAGACTGATGATTCCATGTCCCGGAGGGCACGTGATGCAGTCGGTCCCGGTTGCTGTCCATGATCATTTTGACATTTGTCGATATATTTGATAAGTTGCCTGTGCGCCCATACTGCATATTGCCAGAAGCCGGAAACTGTTTCCGACTATCGGACTTTACATGTGAAGAGCTCTAGAAAGGTAATTTCTTCTACCACTTGTCTGTTTGTCTGTACGCGCTGTGAGACGCGATGGTCATCAGTACGAGCATCGCTGACCCCGCGACGGTCATTTATAAACACGACCATGGGAACAGGGAGATAACGCATCGCACGTACCGCCCGATTAGAATGGGAACGTTTTTGCTTTCAATTAGACACATTTTCCACCATTCATTGTTTGGATAGGTTCTGATTGGGCTATTGAACGAGGATGGACGTAGGTCAATAGATATATGTGAGGTCAAAGCGGTACATTCATGCAATTTTCTTACAGTTTGCACACGGAGGTATAAAGAGCGAGTTTATTATGTTTTTTTAGTATTAATAATTATACTAAGCACTTGCCGTGTGATGCCGGCTTAGAATAACTTCACCCCATGTCTTTCCCGTGGGAGTCGTATGAGGCGACTAAGGGACTTGCAATTGTGTATTGCAATTTTAGGCGATGGGCTGACAACCTGTCACAATGGCGATTCACAATTTTTCGAATAACCCTCAAATATTTGTCAGACGTGGCGTAAATGCCCGTTTTTTGCGACCGTTAACACTCTGCCTACCCCGCAAGGGATTATAGGCGTGATATGTGTATGTATGTATGAAATAATTTTTTAGTTATAGGTTTTAAATATGATTTAAAAGAAAGAAAGGAGAAAGAAGAAGAAAAATAAAACACAAAAAGAAGATGTTTTATTGAAAATATGAGCCCCATGTCCAGCTGTGGACTTTTGTGACTGTTGATGACGATGATGATGATGATGTACAGGAAACATACGACTCGGAAGTGGCACGAGCTCGTTCGTCTACCTGAGAACCGATGGTTCTACGCACACGCCGCGATGTGACCGATTGTACGTAGTTGTGGAGTAGGTAGGGTATCACAGGATCACGATACTTCCTCACGGCTGGTTGGAAGTTGGTTTTACCGGGATATATAAAAAATTAAAAATATATATAGCCGTGTAATGCCGGCTTAGTATAGCATCACCCCATTTATTTCCTGTGGGAGTCGTAAGAGGCGACTAAGGGACTCGAGGGTGTGTATTGCAATTTTAGGCGATGGGCTGACAACCTGTCTCTATAGCGATACACTCAAACATTTGTCAAATGGCGTAAATGTCCACCGTTTACGCTCTACCTACCCCGCAAGGGATTAAAGGCGAGATTTGTGTATGTATGTATGTGTAAAATATATATCAATATACATTACGACTGTATTGTTATTTGTATCTCGATCTTTTCTTTATAGGGATCACCAAACACTGGCACTTTATAAACTAACTAAGATACAAGTGTTAGGTTGATACGTGCTGCTGATTACAGGCTAGGCAATACTTAAAGAAGACTTTAAGTCACTTTACTGGAATGAAAGTGATGAATTCATTATCTCTTAAATGTAAAGGTTCAACATTTATTGCCCAGTATGGCTAGCTTTTCATGTTTCAAAAATTATAAATTCGTTTATTTTTTGGCTTATGGTTTTTGGATCGAATCCAATTTATTTGTTATTTAAGGTATAACATAATTTCGTTTGCAGTGGATAAAAATAACTTGAACTTTGTTTTTACGCTCTATAAACTCTCACATAGATACTGGTATATTTTATAATATTAATTTAATTATAAGGGAAGGGATTCGAGGGTGTGTATTGCAGTTTTAGGCGATGGGCTGACAACTTGTCACTATGGCGATACACGATTTTCCGGATGTCCCTCAAATGTTTGTCAGACGTGGCGTAAATGTCCGTTTTATGCGGCCATTTATGCTCTGCCTACCCCGCAAGGGATTATAGGCGTGATATGTGTATGTATGTATGTAATTTAATTATAGACACTTGAAAATTCAATTTAATAAATGAGCTACCATACATTGAATTGAAAATTCAGGCAAGCTTTAAAAATCCACAAACGTTGTATGTGCTTTATACACAGACGCATTCGTACAAAAATAAGCGACTTTATTTTTATTGTAAGTTATGCCCTCAAATAATGCCAGCCGTACTGGACTATTAAAGTAAGACAATAGTTGCGTAGGTGTCGGTTTGTAACAAGAAAAATGTCAGATGATAAAATATAGTCAATCCGAAATGGACTTTTGCTATAAGTACAGTGTACCAATATTTCTCAAATCACCTTTTGTTGCGTAGTTACATAAAAATACTTTTCAAATTAATGGAAATTGGTTTACTCAATGGTAACCTAAGTTCAAACCTACAGTTAAATCTTTTCAACTTCTTTCGGACTGATTTTTGCAATGTCTAATAAATAATAGCTGAGGCCTACTCGGAAAACAATCTAGTCTAGGAAAGTCACATAGAAATAATCTAAGTAGGGCGGGTCTCCCACTGGTCGTCCGCTGTTGCGTTTTTTTAACGCACCGTAACGCACGCGTCAGTCAGACAATAGGATATTGCGAACTCCGATCTTATAATAATTGTTTATTAAGTAATAATAATAAACTAATAATAATAAACTTAATTACAAATAGGTAACACGATACAAATAATTATGAGGCTTCTGTTTCCTAAACTAAGAATAATTATTCCTGTATCTTAGGTAAACAGATAGCCGACATAACTATTATTTTAAATGAACTAATTATACTATACAATAAAAATATACTTAAATAGACTTAACAGTATAATATTCTAAACCTATTCTAACTATTGTGGAGACGGCAACGGCAGCTTCCCTCGGAAGCGGCGGAACACGACTCCTTGCGGCCAAAACTCCGGCGACGTGAAGACGCTCACTGTAGCTGTCGGGACTCGCACCACGAACGAGTTAAACCCCACCCAATGGCGCGACTCCAACGGCTCCACGTACACTCCGAGTCTTGGCGTATCCTTGAAGGCACCTGCTTTATGCCTCGCGAAGATGTAGTCCAGCACGTCTTGCTTGGTAGTAGAGTCGTGCAGGCGGGAGACATAAAGCGATGTCCTCGGCGTGAAGGCGCGCAGCTGTAGATTGGCCTCGACCGGGGCGGTGCCACACTTGTTCTGGCGAGGTTGCCTGCTGCGTTTCTTCTGGACCAAAGTAAACCCATCCGCGTCTACTTGGTCAGAACGCTTGTTGAGGGTCAGCACATCGAGTGGTTCTTGAGGCATACTCTTTCTGTTTGCCGCTGATGCAGCGAGCGGCATTGGTTGCCGGTTGGCGACTTTCCGGCGCTGACGTTTAGTCTTGTCAGCAGCTGTGCCGGGCGCAGCTGACAGCGTTGGTGCAGCGGGGCGGGGCGGGTCGAGCGGTGCGGCGGCGGCGGGGGTCGCGGGCGCACGCTGGTCGGTTCGCTTGGCGGGCGAATTTGCTGACGATGTGCTTGTCGCCGATGCATATGATTCACCGACGGCACGCACTTCGCGTTGTTCGTTGCCAGCAGAATTCGAAGTCTCAGCTGACCTAGTTGCTGAATTTCGTAACAAATTCACTTCGGCACGTAGTTCAGCAATAGTTTTCTCTGAGCGTTCGAATTTCCGCTGAAATTCTTCCAGCTTATTCTCCAGGGTCTTGACGTCCCTTAGCAGCCGGGTAACATCCTGCTGGTCGAGCGCGATGGGAAGTGCCTTATGAGTAGCCTTCACGAACACTGGCACTTTGTTTTGGTCGGTCTCATTCAGGATATTGATAATGTCCTGAAGGCTTTTCTTCCCATTTTCGTCCCCTGTTCTATGGGGCACACACTTGGCGTTCAGCTTGAGCCACTCACACAGCAACGCCTTCGCCTTATACGGCTACACGATGCGTAACGGATGCGTCTATCAAGTCGTTTGACAGACGCATCTGAAAACGCACAGCTATATTTGTGTAGGAATAAGATCGGAATTATAAGGTTTCATGTGTATTATAATTTTAGGCGACAGGCTAACAACCTGTCACTATAGTGATACACGATTTTCCTGAATCGGCCCTCAAATATTTGTCAAACGTAGCGATAGAGACCGTATTTTTACAACCCGTAACGCTCTATAAAGGCGTGATATGCGTATGTATGTATGTGTAAGATCGCAATTCGCAATTCTCTTTTGTCTGTCGCACTCATACGTTACGGTGCGTGAAAAAAACGCACCGACAGACGATAGGTGGGAGAACCGATTAATATAATAATGATGTTGACAACGAGCAGGACTCACGTCAAGTTGACAGACAGAGAGGCATACAATGAACTTTCACGTTTGCAACCCACATCAGTTACAACGTGACAAATCTATCGCCGGTATGATACGACTAGCGGTTCTACTTCTGAACTGACAGGATTATTTCTTTGTTAGCGAAGTTGGCAATCTAGAAAAATCTGGCAATTTTTTTTATTTTTTTTTGATACAAGTTCAAAAGAAACTCCCAAACTGCGTGTTAATGTGGAAGCGATATGAAAATGGATATATTGTTGACGAATCTTGGAAAGTGTTTGGCGAATACTAACCACAAAACACGAAAATAAGAAATTTAAAAAATGTTAGCGGGCGCCTAAACTATACTAGATGTCGCTATACGTCGCTTTGTGACGAGTACCAACAGATAAAAAAATTTGGACGTATCAGTCGAGGCACCGGTAGTTTAGTTGGCAGTCCCGAGTTCAAATCCCGGTGGGCGCTAACATCTTTCAATTTATTATGTTCATTTATGGAAGAATAGGTATAGCACTAGTAATATAGCACAAAATAAGCCATAGTACTAACCACAATGTTTTCCATCTAGGTAGTACGGGAGCATCTTGAAATTTAACTACCTACATTAAGTACATTGTTGTAAATCAGTTTTTTGCTATAAATCAAAACATAAGTTAACGAACAGCACTAATTCGAAGGAAACATAACCACAAAGATTTCAACATGTTCAAAACTTCTTCCTTCTCTAATTATGTACTTTTAGTTAATATTTCTTAAGACATTTAAAAAATCTACTCTAATGTTTATCTAGACTGTGCGTGCTTAATACCTAAACTGCTAGTATAGTGTTATTCAATGTATAGTGTTATCTGGGAACAAGGTTTAGCTGGCTAGTCTCACAGAGTTATCCAAGCTATAGATTATGTTAGCGATTGTGTCCACTGTGTACCATTGTACGGGTCAGGAGGTTGACCATAGTTAATCTATGCCCAATGATTTATGCAATGCGGTATGCCGGGAATTTATTATAATTATTTTTATATACAAATATATTTGAGTCATCGACACGAAATAAGAAGGAGAAGAAGAATACAGCATTATTAATAAATAATATTATTTATTTCTATTTTTCTAAAGTTGTGAGGATGTGACAACACAATTTTAGGTAAAGTGCTAAAATGCCTTTGCCTGTACAGAGAAAAAGTTAATTATAGACAAGACAAATGACAGATACAACAAAAAAAAATCTTCTAAATATGGCAAAAGCATTTAATTATATTTAGATTATGACGCGTTATATACAAATGTTAGCAAGGTGAAAGATATTTTGTTAAATATCTTAGTATTAACAAGTACACTTTCATATTACTCTTATAAGTAGATATTGTAAATAAAGTATTTTTTTTAATCGACCATCTTAGCTTACCGAATTTCGATGTGGACTTTGATCATGTATTCAAAATCATTATCATTCATTGAAAACATTTCCATTAACTTTTATTGTTTATGCCATCAACAAACAACTATTCTGAACACTAATTATATTTTTAAATTAATTTGACCAAATTTCACTTACTGCTTTGCAAATATTGTAAACATATGCCTACTAGTTACATAATCACTGTTTAATTCATACACGTACAAAAATTTCCTGAATACCAAATTTTTACAACACACCGTGTTAGGTATACAATTATTAGAAATCTAGCTAAATTTAACCCTGCCCGCGGTAGGAAATTCTGCAAGTTTTTTTAAATTAATTTTTTTCTGTCTACATCACCTCAAACTACCCATTCAAAGGATCTTATACTGGATACACTTTATAACTGTATGAATAATCAACATAAGTTGGCTCCTTAAGTAAATTGAGATGCTACTAGTTACGGCATTGTCACTGACTATAATATTGGTTGACCCTTCACATAGATGTTAAAAGAAACTGGTTTAGACAAAACAATACTCAATACTCAAAAGTTTAAAGCATGTCCAACGCCCAGTTCAAATCTATATTTCATTACACCCAGTATTTTGTCAGCTTTTAAACTTGTTGCAGATACGCGTGCGATACCCGTTTCTGCCACGAACATCATTCGTTTACATGACAATAATAGTAGTAACATTGACCTTGTGACATTACGACCTTAGTGCCATCTATTGGTACTCATTGAGACGTGATCCTGTATATATTCTTCACGACACAGACAATTTTTTTTCCTTGCGTTTTATTTCTATACTGGTCTTTCAAGTTTCATTTTGTTAGGGATTAGTCTATACTGTGGTTGTTCAGTATAGTTTGATCCAAGAAGAGTTATGGATCAAAGCTGCCCTTTACCCCGAGTGTTGCGTCTGTTCATAGAATAATTATACTGTGTACGTTAAGTTCCAAGTTTGAATTTTCAATCCCTATTATGTTTACGGTAATGCACACGCGTGTTGTGATCTGCCATTTGTTTATAGGGAAAGCTAAACGAAATCTTGGTTTAAGTTGTTTTTCGGTCAATTATACGCATGTGAATAAGACCTTTTAAAAATCAGGATTTTAATTTGAAACAAATGTTGTTTACTGGTGGTGCTAGCGTAAAGTTAAATGCCGTATGATTAACCCTGGCCCAACACCCGAGGGGTGAATTAATTTAAAAAAAATGTATCCTGCCCAAGACAGTTTTCTATTACGACAATACAAATTTGTTATAAAAAGTTATACACATTTATTTTTATTTACCATGACGGATCATGCCGACAATAAGTGATAGTACTATCCAACATTAAAGTTAATTTCATTTCATTTACGGAAACTATTAAAAGTGCCTAGTAAACAAACAAAACCTACTAAATAAATACTTATTCAAATCAAACACTGCATTAACAATTCCATGCGTGTTGAATGTTTTTGAAATTCGAATCCGCTTACCTACTGACATCGCAATTTTACGACAGAGTTTATATACAAGTAACAAAACTGGATTTTATTTGATTGTTCACCTTAGTGTCAGGTTGTAGTCAAATTAAATACCTATTTATTTGTGTTGTATTATTGGTCTCGCTAACAAAAGGCAAAAACGTCATCGCCAGTCTCAAATTCCACCTTCACTGTAGAGCGTGCGGAAAATTATGCCACTCCCGTATCGGCTTATACAGCCATGAAAAATCTTGCCTCAGACACTGATTAAATCGTCTGTCATAGACGTGTGAGGCCAATGATGATTTGCTAAGGAGTGTAAATAAGAAAATCCTTTAAGGGCCGGAACGCCACTGACCTGCGTAGGTACCTGTTGTTCAGTTGTGAAATTTACACAGTAGTTATGAGATAAGAGAATTCTTAATATTTCATATCATATTCAAACACAGCGTGCGATAGAACTTCCCCTTTACTAGACTAAATGTTAAATAAAGACTTTTGACCCTAGTTACAAACTGAACTGTCAGTTCTCTAAAACTATAGTAAGATCAATTTTACTTTGCTAATGTCCTTTTAATATGAGTTTGATAGATGTCAAATCAAGTTACCTGTTTCTCTTAGAAGAGTAATTAATAAATGACCGGAAATTATATAAGTTGTTAAACGACCAGCTTAAGTTTATTTGCTTGGCTATGATATTGAGTATATTTTCTATTCTAGCTGTTGGCGCTGAATATAATTTTGAGTCTAACGTACATACATACATAAATCACGCCTATATCCCTTACAGGGTAGGCAGAGTGTTGACGGCCGTAAAACGTACATTAACACCACGTCTGACAAAAGTTTGAGGGTCAATCAGATAACCGTGTATCACTATAGTGACAGATTGTCAGCCCATCGCCTAAAATTGCAATACACATCTAACCCTCGAGGCTCTTAGTCGCCTCGTACGACACCCATGGGTAAGAAATGGGGTGATGCTATTCTAAGCCGGCATCACACGGCAAATGCCTCTAACGTAAGTATGCTAAATATAGCATTTACACAAAATCACAATAAAGCAAAGGAGACATCTTATCCAATACCAAACCGCAATAAACCCGACATCGACAACATTATACAAACACATAAATAGGCACTCCTCTTCCTTATTCGTCGCATCCGAGCAATTCTTCAATCGCATTATTGTGATATAATATAAGTAATTCAGAATTTAAACGAGAAATGACCGCAGAGAGTAAAGGTGCGAGTCCACTTAAGCTCTTGAGTTTGCGCATAAAAAGAATAGACAGGGGCAAAATGTGAACTCTCAGAAATCCATCATGGACATTTGACATAAGATCGCAAAGAAAATCAAAACTATAAAGTGTGTAGTCAGATTTTGTTATTTCAGATTGTGTGAAATGTGACAACTTGGGCGGAGTGCCCGAAAAAAAATATTGATATCAAATTCAAACACTATAACATTTATCAACTAATACTAATTCAATACTATATTGAACTACTACTAAATACACACTTTATCTAAAAATCAGTTACATAAAACAAATGCAACAAAAGTAGTTCAAAGTAGTTCGTTCAAAGTTGTTTTATTTTTAAAGTTTTATATATCTAATCACATTATCTAGCGACTTATATTTTATATTAATTTTATGTTAAGATGGTATACAATATACATCAAAAAATCTTTCAATTATTTTATTCTTCTGAATTTTGAAAGTACGACTGTATATTTGACATTTTAACAATTTAGTTCCCTCTTTTTGTGGATGTGCACCTTATATTGCGTTCACCTTGCACACAATGGCAGAGGCTAAAATATTATGTCTCTGTGAGGCCAGACACACCAAGTCCTAGTCTAGGAACTAGGAACTCCTACATAAGATTCAGTACAGTCATAAGCACGTTGAAAAATCGACATATTTAATTTTATTTATCCGTACTAATATTATCAGTCTGAGAGTTTGTGTATGTATTTTTGTTACGTCTTCACGCTCAAACGGCTTGACCGATTTGGATGCAATTTGGAACACAGGTAGAGTATAACCCGGAAAAATACATAGTTCACTTTTTACCGCGGGAAAATGAGTGGCATCGGGTGAAACGGCTGGGCAGAAATCTAGTTTATGATAAGCCTGAACTGTTCCACTGCTGGGCAAAGGCCTCCCTACCCATATTTTAATATAATAAAATGTAGATGTACCTCCTCACTTCGAGCTATCAATTTATGGGATCTACCTAACTGGTTATTCTTATAAATTTTATGAAAAACTAATATAAATTCATCCCCTTAAGCTAGCTTCGATGTGCTGCTTAAATAATTAGGTACTGGTTCCAATATTGCAATAGCACGATACGTGTTGATAGTTCCAAATTACTTATCTAAATGTTAATACCTTAACTGCGTGGAGCTTCCGTGGCGTGGGTCGTAAATTTTGATGGCGAGAAGTATTAACTAATATTCCGTGAGATGAGAGTCATGAATTCGTTATTTCGTTACCCAAACTAACAACTACCCGGTTTGTTAATCGTTAACAGAACGTCTTCAAACATTTTAAATGAACATTAAACAAATGCCACGTAGTTTAGCGATAATTCAATTATCTTCGAAAGGAAAATATGATCATCTATTTGTTCATTTACTGTAAAATAATACTTTTAAGTTTTTGTGTTATTTTAACTTTTTTTATGTATAAAATAGGCGCGCTTTTGTGCGCTATCTCATCTACCGACTTATATTTTCTATTACTCCGTGTATCCTCAATTCAGTCGCAAACCATCTTAATTATAACGTGATATGCACTATGACAACTCACGCGAAAAATCTCTAATATCATTTTTAAATTTACCCGAAATTTCGCGACTGGACATAACTGGACTATAATGAAATGTAGACCTGTTTTCAGCCTAAATGCATACTATATTGAATTTACGAAAATGACAACAACATAAGATGGAAGCTGTTTTATAAATTGAAATCTATGGCATTGCACCCATGTGTTTAACCGGTATAATGTATATTTATGATGGTGTCAAAACGGCCCGGGCACAAATTGCGGCGGCCCCACTAAGGGCATGTATTTGAATACGATTTGGCCCATTGGATCACACAATGGCCCGGCCGGGAACAGGGACTATAGGCCCAGAATCAGATTGTTCCTGGTCAGATAGCCTTCTATGACGATTTATTGCTAAACAGCCTTATTGAATTTTAAACGGTCATTATTTGCAAAAAGCCATTGTCCTAAAACATTAGATTTGTAAAGGATTCATAACTGCTCTGTGGGAATGTTTAAAGGTCAGCCATTTCGTGAGAGGAGTTTTAAAATAAATCGGATTGGTTCGACAATTTGAGCTATTAGCGTTGTGGCATTCGCAGATAAATCTCCGCTCTTGGACTTGTAAATGTCAGCGGACAGTAATAAGCGGGGAATATTTTATACAAATTTGAAGATTTTACCTCAAATATTTTCTGGGTAGTATTTTATTTAACTGCTTCAGTCCTAAATGTAAGCAACTTGCAATCAAACTAAGATGGCTTGGTATATTTAGTATAGGTCATTGACTATTGGCAAATAAATCATTGATGTTTGCAAAACCTAAATGATGGATTTATTTAAGATTAGATTGTTCTATTGCAGTCCTCAAGAATTCCTTCAAAATAGCTTGGGTTTGTCATTTTACAGGCACGGTACGATTTTTACTTGCTAAAAATATAGACCAAATACGGGAGACCTATTCTCAGCAGTGGACTGTTGTGGCTGTTATCGTACTAGAGTGACCATAGACAAATGGTTTCAAACTTCTAGTTTCCAAAAACTGGGAGCATCGGTAAGTAGATGTACAAATGCTTTCATCACGTCTCCTATACCTGGAGGGCTCGCGTCATAAATGGAATCGAACACGATTTTCACTGATTGGGCAAGTGCTGCCCTTTTAGTCCGATACGGCTAGCATTATTTTAGGGCATAATTTACGAAAATTCTAAAGTTGCTTATTTTTTGTACGATTGCGTTATGTGTGTCTGTAAAACACATATTACATTTTGTGTCGTTTTTGACGCAAGCATAAATGTTTAATTCAATGTGTGGTAACTCATTTATTAAATTAAATTATTAAGTAGGTATCTTAAATTAAATTATTTCACCATTATATCGGTTTTGTCAATGTGACATTTTACACAGTGTAAAAACCCAGAGAGTTGTTTTTATTTATTGTCAAACGAAAGTATGTTAAACAATACACATAAAATGACACAAAATAATAAATTGGGTTCGGCCAATCGTCCAGAAACTATAAGCCAAAAAAAACGACTTTAATATTTTAGAAACATGAAAAGCTAGTAATACTGGGCTATTTTATTTGCATACCCACATCATAACTGGTCATAGATATACTGCAGCTTTTACAAGTAGTCGTAAAGTTCAGTCACGGAATTAACGTTTTGTATGAAACATTACAACTGGAATGGAACATCTTTAATGTCAAATTCAGACAATCCTAAATTCCGCGACTGAACAGAACGCAGGTGGAATTCGACTCTGAGTTAGTTATTGAGTTTACACTCCAAGTTTGATGTGGAATTTTTACAACTACCAAGCAGAACATTCAATTAAAATTAATATGTTTACTCCGCTAGTAACATTTTTTTTATTTGTTTTCAATGTCTTATTATAAGTACTATTTTTAGTTGACTATTCAATTTTTTTTTCAATTTTTGGCAAAAAGTGCCAAATTATGAAGAAAAATATATGAAAAGTACTTGGAATTATATTTAATTTTATTTCGTGCTTTAATTTGTTGATGGATGTTCATATTCTATATAGGTTTCTTGATGAGTCTCCTAAAAAGTTTCTGGTTACATTATCTACCTTCAAATACAACTAAACTAAACACCGTTGTTCCATGGTAAACTATGGTTACAGTGAAGCCGTACGTTGCACAAACCGTGTACAAAGGTCCGAGGCAGATGGTGACATTTGCGATCGTCCTTTATCTGGCCCTTGCTAGCCGCTTGACCTACTGGATTGCCAATAGTAAATAAGTAAGTAGGTAAAGTACTTTCCTTATTTACCTACTTACCTTACTTACTTACTTAAAGTAGTATGTATTTCATTATGAAACTCTGCAACAGACATGAAATAGATCAGGCCTCAATTCGAGATATAAATTCTCATAACTTACCTTAAATTAGTGCTGTCACTTTCCGTGAAATAGGTTTTGAAATGTCAATGTATTTTTGTCATGTCATGTCATCATTTCACGCAAAATACGAGTTATCTGTTAAAATAAGGCAATGATAAAAACAATGGCTACTAAATTGACTAGAAATTGCAAAGAACCCATTGATATTTTTAAACATGACATGACTTACATATCAATCATCAATCAAGCTTCTAGTTTTTCTTATTCGGAAAATTTCCGCATAAATGTCAAAATACTACCTAGGTACTCAATTATGGATGACCCTGACCGCTGTTGTCACACAATTGGTTAGGTAGGTAACTCGGTTTAGTATATTTTGCATTGTAAATCGATTACCGACAAATTCCTTAGGGAAGTTTCTTGTTTTACATACGGGATGTAAGAGACAGCCCTCCGAATACTGATAGGGTGCATGCAGACTATGAAACTGAACAACTTTCCACTAGGAACATATGTCATGAAACGTAAAGAAAATTACCTCCCATACAAAATCAAGCTCAGCTGACTGCTATTACTATGGGCAGTCATTTTTTTGGCGTTTCTTGAAATATTTTTTCATGGGAAGTTGATCAGTTTCCTGGTCTGAATGCAATCTATAAGTGTTCGAAGAGCTGTGCCTTACACCCTGTATAAGTACGTATTGTTACGTCTTTACATAGTTATCGAAACTTTATCAAGTCTATTTTAACTCTTATTAATTATTAATTAGTCTTATTAATTGGTTTGCGTAAAGCATAATACTCTGTGAATAGGCATGTGGAAATGTCACAAGCGGTTTGAATTAACCGCCGTATTACATTGGCTAGCCGTTTTCAAAAACAGCGCCGAATTTGAAATACGGCGGTGCAGCGATACGCCGGATTGTCATTGCGACGTGATCTTCAATGAGACGTCTCACATTCAGCCCCTTTGTACTTACTTCTCAACCAGCCTGATATTTAAAACAAGCGGCCTGCCCAGCAGTTTCACCCACTGCTAACCGTTTTCCCACGGGAATAATACATTTGAATATAGCCTTTGTTCATCAGCAATAATGTACGAATCTAATGGTAAAAGATTTTTAAAATAAAGTGGTTTTGTAGCCTATCACACAATCAAATCTTTCCTCTTTATAATATTAGTGTAGACGCTTTAAAACATATATGTATTTTTTATGTGATAATTTATAACGACAAGCATACTGAGTTCTTCACGTCTTAATACCTTGCGTTCTTGGACTATTCCAAGGCTTTCGACAGTCTTACACACTGCTATATTCATACATACATACATATATCACGACTTCATCCCTTGCGGGGTAGACATTTACGCCACGTCTGACAAATATTTGATTGTTATTCGAAAAATTGTGTATCGCCATTGTGATAGGTTGTCAGCCCATCGCCTAATATTGCAATACACACCCTCGCACAAATCCCTTCGTCGCCTTTTACGACACCCACAGGAAATAAATGGGGTGTTGCTATTCTAAGCCGGCATCACACGGCTATATTTTCAGCAGTCCGCAAGCAAGGGATAGAAGAGACATTTGTTGTTTGTGATGTGACGTCAAACCAGCCAGCAACACCGACGTGTTTGAAATTATTCGCGCGTGGTTGCGGGGTCGGCTGCGCCGGCGCACCATCCTCGCAAAGGTCGCGCGCTGACCGATAACGACTGCGGCCTTACCGCTTGCCATCAGCTGGGCTTGCACCATTACGCCATGGATTAAAGAAACCATTGGGTGCTCTTCACACTATCACACTATTTTAGTGTTTTATTGCTTATGCTAAGCCTACTAATATTATAAATACGAAAGTTTGTATGTTTGTTACTTCTTCAAAAGCTACTGAACAGCTTTTAATTAAAATTGGCACACATATTGAAGGTAACATGGATTACCACAAAGGATAGTTTTTCTCGCGGGCAACGCAGCTAGTGACCAAATAAAAGAAAAAACAATGGTCATGTCGTACAGGAAATTTAAAGGGAAGGCAGAAGTCAGAGAAAACTGACGGAAACTCCACCAACAAGAGCAATGCTCTGAAGTATGAGGGATATGATGCTTTGCGTTGATATTAAGGCAATAGATTGTTGAAACGCTCATGTAAGGTTCAATTTTACAGCTACAAACAGAAAATACGAAATGAAATGAATATAACTTTATTCAATGTAAGATAGTACCTAATCACTTATTGACGTCATGATCCGTTATTGTAAAAAAAATTATAACTCAATTTTCTTCTTTTTATAACAATTTTGTATTGTCGTAATAGAAAACCGTCTCGGGCGGGATAAAAAAATTTAAATAAAGGCACTGCCTCGTAATAATTGTATAAAGTCACTGGAATCTGCAGTAAAAATTGTTGTTCTTCAAGGGTCAATATTACCACCGTTCTTATTCTTGATTTATATTGTCCCTACATAAAATACTTGCTCTACATGTACAGTATCAGACGAACTAAATATCACACTTTAACAGATTCATAACTGGTTTAAAGTATAATTTAGGATATAGCCGTGATTTTGATAGGAAGACGAAAGGGTTTTGCAGCAGAGTCCAAAACTACTCTGAGCACATACGCAACTCATAAGCTTACCACCTCCATTTCAATCAGGTGTAGATTTCTTCAGTCAGGTGTAGGTTTCTTCAATCAGGTGTAGATTTCTCAGTCAGGTGTAGATTTCTCAGTCAGGCGTAGGTTTCAAAGCCCCGGGGCTGAATTGGAAGAGTCCAGTCATAAAAATAAATAAATACCACCTCCATTTCGATTCTTACATCTTTGATGATGGGGTTACTATGGGAACGCGTTGCCACCATGCTCCGACCTAACTCTACTTATCGGAAAAGGAAATTACCTTGTACGTACGTTTATCGGGTTCAGTAAACTTTTGGAATGGTTGGAATGTTTAAGAAGCAAAAATAGAACCCTCAAATTATTCATCAATTAACAAAGCAAAAAGTCAAAGCCCATTTTTCGTCGTCACGAAGGTAACTTATTCATCCGTAAGTCAATACTATCTTATTCTTTGTTTGTTAGAATAGTTGGTCCCTCTCTCTCTCTCTCTTTTCGTGTGTGATACGAGTACGAGTCGTCCCATGACACGATGAACCCTGGTGTCAGTAGTAGGCCCCTCGCTAAGAGGCGTATATATGTTCCTTGGTAGTAGGCCTCTGACATGGTTGTGTCTAAGTAGTCCCACTAAAACGAGAACTCAAAACATAACTACGTCAAGAATTTGAAATTTAATTTATTTGACAAATCATACTTTTTACAGGAGATCGGCTTCAAAACGCGGGATATTTTGGGCCTAAAGCGTTTCTTCCTTCAGCGATCAGTATTCTTGAGAAAATCATATAAAACATCAACATAATACATAAGTCGTAGGTTTTTGATCCACAGAAACTTCTCCGGGTGAGCCGTAGCTCCCCACCAATCAGTTAAAGAAGAGTCCAGGAAAAAGAAGGTGTTGTGTTGAAAAGGAAAGTTGCTGCCTATTCCTTGGATTCATTCCTTAGACGCTTTTAAAGAAACCCACGGTGGAAAAGGGGTGATGCTTTTTTTAGCCGGCGCTACACGGCACAGTACAGTAGCAAAACCTAAAGTATAAGTCGTATTTAACAGCTGTCAGATTCGTGATAATACCATTTTCCTTCCTGTCCATTCTCTTTTAGTATGGCGATGACAGCTGTCAAATACGACTTATTGGAACGGCGAAACTATAGTTCTGGTTTTTGATCATTATTGGTGGTTGATAGCGAATGTTTGGTTCGTTCCAGTAGTGGTATGTAATTCGCGATTGTTCTAAAAATCCTGAGCCCAGCAATTGATACAGGGCGAGCCAAAACCAACAGCGGGCATCGAGATGATTTATACACGGCTAATGCGCATGTGCGGTGACTTTATTAACATTTATTATGGTAATGGCCGTCTTGAATAATGTTTTAATATGCGCGGGAGACGCATTGTCGTGTGCCGGCCGACATGGCACGCGTGGGCAACTATCCTGGATATTGAAATGTTGCCAATGAGAAGATGTTGTGGCATCGGTTTTTTGAAAATTTGTATATGCATAAGTGAACTTGTTACTTTTCAAAGAAGATATTATACAGGTTACCGTGTGGTGCCGGCTTAGAACAGCATCACCCCATTTTCACCCGTGGGTGTCGTAAAAGGCGACTAGATGAATCCAGGGAATGGACAGTAGCGTTCCCTGTGAATACAACAACTAGCACTGCTCTCGCCAATCAGCCTGCCAAGCGTGATGAGTATGGCAAATGCCCCCCAATTGGGGGAGGCCAATGTCCAGCAGTGGACTTTTGTGGCTGTTGAAGTTGTAGTTGATACGAATTGCATTGCACGTACCTTTATCCTACCATAGGATTCCTATGGTATCTAGGAATATATTTCAGGAAACCTAAAAATAGTACTAGGTATCCTGCATTGAATAAAGTTAAATCCATTTCTTTTATTTTGATACTTGTCGTATTTATTGTTATGTATACTTTATACACAATCCTGACCGTTACAATATAGCTTAAACATTCTAGGTCCTAGGATGTAGGTAGTTGTAATAAATTGTAAGCAATGTCCGCGACATGAACATGACGTATGATTGAAGATATTATGTTCGTTCGAGGTCCTACCTATCTAAATTCCTTCACTAACAATTCACAAATAATCGAGTTAAGTAAGATGAAGGAGAATTGGGTGTCTCGAGGGCTAGGAAAATACAAAATTAAATAAAGTTCATTAGATCAAATTCGATACTTATGAAAATAGTCAAATTCAAGTAATGATGAGAGATTGATGAGTGAAGTGCTTTCTTGTTTCTATATTTTCATGTACATTGTTTGACCCGCAATTATTGTGCTCTTGAAATATTTAAGTTTTCATATTATATAGTGCAACTCGAGGTCTGTTTGTTTCTATTTATTGTTACTTGTTTTGTTTTAGACTGTATGTTTCCCAAATAATAAAAAATAAAAATAATAATAACTGAATTCAACTAGCTACTTATCACACACTACGCTGCTAGACTTTAATTTTCCATTTTATATTTCTCAAATTTTTTACCCTTACAATGCCAGCAACACTCCATTGTCATTTTATTGTCACCATGACTTTATACTTCAAACTCTTAGCAGAATACGAAACGCCACTGACACGCTATCTACAAGCAACTGAAACGATTATCATTTAGCAGACTTCGGGAACTGACTACTAGTTTAATTCCGTAACTCACAAATACGTAACCTTCAAAATGAGCACAAAACTCAGTGTCTAACCCGTGAAGAGTTTCGTCCTCTACGATAAGCTTCTTGTACCCGAGTGGGGCAATGGCTATACTGTATGTACCGCACCAATAGTCCATATGGACGCAGTTTCATCCCAAATGTAGAAAGGCATATTACCTTCCTGAAGATCTGAATCGAATGCGAAACAGTTGCCGATTTATTTAGCAAATATACTTTTCGTCTTTCGCACTCTTTTACGAGTTCAGCGTAAGTAAACACTGACTAAACTAAATCTGTCATATGTGTTCACCACACACATACTAAGTTACATAAATCGAGAGCTTTTCTAACCTCCACTTTACATCTGATTGGGCATGCTAATGCATTCCCGCGGCTTTGTCCGTATTGCACAACCAACAATTAGCCGCACAAAGCCGTGCCTTTGTCCTGCACGGCCCAGTGCAAATTATACTGTTTAATCTATTGCCTACACAGCACAGTGAATAATGTTCACTTAATGTGGACCTGTGTTCGTTGTCATTTCTATGTAAATTGGTAAACATTGAAATTAGTGGTTTGCGAAGATACCTACGTAAGTTTGTGTGTCGCGTCAGAAAATGTCGTGTCACGATTATAGAAATCGAATCAGCAGGGATATTGGCATGTGGCGACTACATATCGATGGTAACGACTCATCCTCTTTTGAATACCAAATTTTAAAACACTTCCCATGTTAGGTATAAAGTTTTTGAAAAGTTGCAAAATTTTGAGCTGCGGTAGCTCAGATGGAAGAGGCGTCGCATTAGTAATGGCGAAAGTCGCAGGTTCAAAGCCTGCCCGCGCTTGAAAATTTCATCCTCTTTTTAAGATAGGAATTTCCCATTCTTCATCTTCTTAGTGCCAAAATAAATGTGATTGTAGTTTCTAAAATAATTTTATAAAAATAAAAAAGCGATCAAAGATTTTTTTGCACATTTTGTCATATAAATATAACGTACAATCTGAAATTCCGTACCCTGCACTATACGCTGGTGGTGCGTTCCAACCATACAAATCGCATCAGCTGGCCTTGGGCCGAGACGGCTTCATTTCGATGGTTCTAACCCGGAATTTGGCCTCTTTACTTTACTTTTTCACTAACTTATTGCATTTTTGGATTATCTGTCCACTTAAAAAAAAACACAAGGTAGCGAGATACTCATTAAACCAACATCCCCTACACTTTAGAAGCGACAAAAGGCAAGTTGTGGACGTGGTCCATCAAGTCGAGTGTAAAGTCGAGCCAAGTTTAAATTTGTGAGTCCCGCAAACTTTTCAATCACGCCCGTATGTAAGGGGAGGCAAAATCTCACCGGCCTCGCTGTCCGCTTTAGGGTAACTAAAGGTGGAGGCGGCTTCTTGGAAACAAAAGTATTTCTCATTTAAATTTCTCGTCGTCGAACAATATATTTAAGTATCTATCTATGCCAACGTATATGATACTAATTATTAAATTATTTTTATGCAAAGTTTTGATAACGGTAACTAATAAGAAGTCAAATTATAGTAGGGCGCAGCCCCCAGCAATAAAAACCAACCTTCTAACACAAATCCGATACATAAGGTTTTTTTAAAGACTGGTCTCTATTATTTTAACTACGGGGCTTCCTACACCTGACTGATTGGTGGGAAACAGGAGCTCACCCGGAGAAGTTTGCGTAGTTGTACAAAACTTTGGGCGCGACTGGGCCTAAGAGTTGATCTGGGAATAACGGATCGGACTAAATCTACCCGGCGGGTGCCAGTAGTTCCCAAAATAGGGAACAAATGAGGGACCTTCGCGGTTAGGTTAGAGTTATGACCAACTAGAATGAAAGTAGTGATCGATTAAGCCGCTAGAATATAAAATTATATAAGATAAAACTTACACATAGCATGATTTTCATTCAAACACTTGTACTCGTTTCACTTAATTTTTATTTTCGTCCCAACCGGTTTCGCTTAAATAAGCATCTTCAGGGGGCAATTACACTTTACGTACTAAAATAAACAATTAAAATACATCGAAAACATAGCAAGAAAATTGTAAGCGTCAATTCGTAAAATCAGTCCAATTCCACACTAACCCATCCTTATTTCTTGTTGAAACTACTAAGAACTAAGGTTGTAAGTCGAAAAACTTGGCCGGGGAGCAGGAACAGATAATAGAATTTATTATCGCTATCTTAAGATGTCCTTTGTAGGCCGGCTTCTTGGTGGGACCTTTAAGTACCCGCATACCAAAGAGGATGGATAGACGAAAACTATCAAAACTTTATCTTTATTTTGGAAAGAGGCAAATGTTAATCCGTGTGATGCCGGCTAAGAATAGCATTACCCCATTTCTTTCCCTTGGGAGTCGTAAGAGGCGACTAAGGGGCTCGAGGGTTTAAATTGCAATTTTAGGCAATGGGCTGACAACCTGTCACTATGGCGATACACAATTTTCCGAATGACCCTCAAATATTTGTGAGACTTGGCGCAAATGTTCGTGTTTTGCGGCCATTTGCGCTCTGCCTGACCCGCAAGGGATTATAGGCGTGATATGTGTATGTATGCAAATATTAATCGATAGGTGTTCAAAAAATAATCGAGCCCTATATCATATTATACAAATAACTGACTGACTTACTACCAGTTAAAATATTTTTTCGTTTACCGGAAATGTTCCTTACGAAAAGTTCCTCAGTTTAACATGGACTTAGAATCACCGTCCTTCAGTGAGGAGTCAATATTGTTTCAAGCTGAAACAGTTTTTGAATTCAGCACTATACCTTGTTCGTTTAAAACTTAGGAAAGGGTTCACCCCTCACACATAATGACACAAATCGTTACAGGTTAGTGTTATTCATTTCGTGTGAGGGGTCAACGAAAAAGTAAGTATACTTAGTTTATTTTATTGAAATGATTATGGTCCCTTAGATCAGAACTAAACTACATCCTCAAGTATAAATTATTTATTAATACAGTTGCGGCCAAAAATATCTGTCCAGTCGGCGTATGTCTACATAAAAACATCAACAAAGAAATTATCGACGCCCGGCGTGTGCAGGAGCAGATCGCTGAATTCCTTTCATTTATCTCAACATTTGCAGGACCGAAATAAATATTCGGACGTGGTAATGCACTTTGCAGGCCAGTGTACGAGCTCCTACAGGATGTTTTATTATTGGTTCAGAAAGAGGTATCAAAAACAGATTTTTCATTCTTACTAATAATATTTATTATACATACATACATACATACATAAATCACGCCTTTATCCCTTACGGGGTAGGCAGAGCGTTAACGGCCGTAAAACGGATATTAACACCACGTCTGTCAAAAGTTTGAGGGTCATTTAGATAACTGTGTATCACTATAGTGACAGGTTGTCAGCCCGTAGCCTAAAATTGCAATACACACCCTCGGGTCCCTTAGTCGCCTCTTACGACACCCATGGGTAAGAAATGGGGTGATGCTATTCTAAGCCGGCATCACACGGCATATTTTATTATATAACATATTATATATTATTTATTATATAACATCAAATAAGTTCTACTCGTACTAATAGTATCAGAAATGCTTTGGCAAATTTAATTACAATACTTCGTAATAAACTTAGTATTTTTTAAACAACACAAAATAATTGTGAAGTTATATTGGATAAATATCTCATTTCCAAGTTGAAATATCATTAAGAAACAAGTTATCAAAAAAATATTTAAAATAAACCTTAAATTGAATACCAAATTTTAAAACACTTCCCGTGTGCGGTAGCCCAGTTGGAAGAGGCGTCGCCACTAGTGATGGCGAATGTCGCAGGTTCAATTCCTGCCCGCGCTTGAAAAATAAGTAAGTTTTTCAAAAAAAACCTGAAGTTCATATTCAAAATATTTATACATCCTGTTTATTTTACAAACTTGTTACGAGTGCAACTCAGTAGCGGTCATTTGGACTTCAGCCAGCAAAATATTTTTGTTTTTTCCAACGGTCATGCGATGGGTTAAACACTTATCTATAGGTACCTACTTCCAGAAAGATATTTTAGTGCAAGGATATTTTAGAGTCAGAAGCACGTCTAGATGGTTATTCCTATGTGAGTAGGTATTCTGAAAAAAATTTAGAAATCAGGATTCAGACGTCAATTGTTGCCAACAATTGACGTAAGCGTTGAAACTTGTATGCGCGTAAAAATGTACAATGTTACATGTCTCAAGGTTAGTCCGTAAAACTAGAACATTATGAGACGAGTGTAAATAAAACTAGTCAACCTATTCAAACATCGTAATAAACTGTATAGAAACTAATCAGACCAGACACAATGCCTCACCCTGTATGTGCGGCGAGTGTTTAACTTCTCAAGTGCAGAGTAGCGGTCATCGGGCACTCTGCCAACTAAACACTCGCTGTTTGTTTGTCCGTCCCGCGGTCAACCGCCGCGCTGACGCCGACGCCGGAACGATACACTTTTTGTCTCACACTCAGTTCCTATTTTAAGGATCATCATATACCGATATTTTTTATTAAACGTATAAAAATCTTATTCATATTCATAGTTATTGGTATCTTAAAAAATACAGGTCAAAGGCAATTAAAACTGTAAAAAAATTAAAAAATTAACAATTCAAAAATTTTGAAATAAAATATTATAAATATAGGCTTATGTACCTAATGTTAGTAAGATTTAATTTAATTTGAAAGCTGCTATCACTGGCTGCTTCAGTAATTTTGAAAAGTTACTTGTAGCCTTGGAGGTGCAGCCATAGATAAGATAAGATAAGATCATTAATTTGCCAGAAAACCATACAATTTTACATTTCATTGGTATGCAAATCAGTATAGAAATGAAAAATATGAAAATTACAATAAATTTTATTGTAATTTTCATATTTATTGAATAAAACATAAATTAAATATCATTTCAACAAAACACAAAACTCTAAATCGAAGCAATACAATTCAAAGATATATTTATAAATTCACATAAATTAATGTCAAATAAAATATGTCGTTAGTTTCAAATACAGTTTCAGAAAATGTCATAGAAATAACACAGTTTCAGATAATGTCATTAAAAGTAGATACAATCAATACTACCGTGGTGCAGCAAAATACTATTTATATAATTTTTGTACAGTGTGTATAAAGTGCAATCCCGAAATAGGGTGAAATAGCACATAAAACTGAACAACTTCAATTTGTGTATTTTTTTTGAAATATGAAAAATGTATTGACTCGTAATTGGAACATTTGATTGTATTTTGTATTGTATGGACCAATTTTTTACATATTGCTTTATTCAGGGACACACTGTAATAAATATCCCTAAAATGATATTTGCTGCGAATAGGTAATATCAGCAGCACATCATCAACTTATACTGGTTATTCTAAGTAATTGTGTGAAAAACTAGTTTAAGTAGATCCTGATAAACGTCTATCATTGACAAGGTTAGTATTAGGGAATCAATAACGTATGAAACTCCCATCCTACAGGTACTTCCAGATTATCAAAAGGATGGGTCAGTAAAAATAAACCTTGTCACACATCTCCGACACAGTAGGTTAGATTAGGTTAAGGTTGTGACCCCCTGAAGCTAACGAATTGAACGACCAATCCGCAATAAACAAAATAAAACGATATGAGAAAAACAAACATATCGATTTAGATTATCGATCAAGTCGATCACTACTAGCAGATTTGAGAATGGTCATTGTGATGTCTTCGATGATTGTGTCGTGCATACGCGGGGCGTAGATTGTTGGTACAGGGGTGTTACTGGCGACATTGTTTTGACTCCATTGCCACCATATTGCCACTGTCATGCATGCATGCTTGGATTGTACTTAACTGTGCAAAACATGATTACGCTGTGCAAAACACTGTCGTACGATATAGGGACTCGGATGAATCAGTGGTTCTTCCTCAGCCTGAGTGTCGCTGCCGCTACACGCTCGCGCGTCTTGCCTGGCACTGCTACTGACTGCTAGGACTGGACTTCGCGATTTCGGAAGGTGTAAGCTTCAAAGCCCCAGGGCTAAAATCACAGAGTCCAGTTCTACAAAAAAAAACATTTGGCCTTGAGGCATTGTGGCAAGGGTGATTTCAGAATAGCGCGAGGGTAAGATGCTATAATTATGAGCTCAGGTTGAGTTTAACTATAACTACATTCCGGCAGTCTTGTGCTACCTAAGATTTAAAAAAAAATCACAATAGAACCTCGGGTAGGTTGATGTGCTGCTGATAGTACCCACCACCATTTTGGTGTTTTCTATTTATAATATTATAATTTTATTTACAAAAAATTTCATTGCACTATCTAATCCCAAAGTACAAGCTTTGCAGTTTGGGGCTAGATAGCGCTGTGTGAAATGTGATATTATTTATTTATTTTTTATTCGTCGTAGATCCGTTATTTTTAATGTTCTCTGTCTCTTTACACAGGGATTAAATGACAGGTAAGTTTAGTATTTACATTAATATGTACATCAATTATAAGATTCTACATACGAATCTTCATACAATGAAAACACGCGTAGAAGTCGTGTTGCTGTGTTGCGGCTTGGAATAGCATCACCCCATTTCTTTCCCGCGAGTGCCATAAGAGGCAACTAAGGGGCTTGTGGGTTACAATGTTACATGTGTATTGCAACTTAGGCGATGGGCTGACAACCTGTCACTGTGGTGATACAAAATTTTCTGAATGACCTTAAGGGTCATGATGTTAGTCAGACGTCGCGTAAATGTTTTTTTTTTCACCCCTGCTTACGCTCTGCGTACTCCGTAAGGGATATAGGTGCAATGAATGTATGTAGAAACACGTGGAGTAGATACTTATTATGTACCTATTCTTGTGCCACTGCTGTTAATGTTAATTTACAGAATTACGTAATGAATAATTACATTAGTTATGTTGCAATAATGCGTCGTGAGAAAATTAACTTTTTCCTTTTATTGCCACACTTATAAAAAACTCTTGCATAAAAACAAAATTGATAACGTGATTGTTGATAAATAAGTCTTCTCAATGCATACGTGCTAATCGGTGTCTTCATAATTTTGCTTACTCAACAATATTAGCTACTTACTTGAGAGTATCAATGACTGCTGACACGTATTATGTATTGATAATTGATATATCATGATTAAAACGTGCAACATATCATCTCAGATCAACGGGAAAAATCAGAGGTTCAGAATGAAACCACGAAAAACTCGTCGCAATCGGATTTGGTACGCACTTAAACAAAATTAATTGTAGTTAATTAATTGTAAACACAGAATAACTTTAAGAGGGTTTTTGAACTCTGTTTGAAGCATTCTTATTTTTGCATATATGGTTTACATATTTTGAACTCACGGTACTATATTCATTATCATAAATAAAAATAAGACAGAAAAGTGACAACTGCGGTTGGAGTTCAAATTCAGGCCGCAGTCAATACTTTTCTATCTTTTATTTTCATTCACATTTCTTATCGTATTCATTTGATTTTATTTATTTTATTATTCTTCTTTTCGTGTGGGACACCGCGGCGAAGAACGACCCCATAAACCCTGGTGTCAGTGTTTTTATTTTATAACTGTCTAATATTTTCGTTAGATGAGACATTGTATTTTTCAACTACTTTCGTAGTAGTACCACGGGCGCCCACTCAGTTCTGTCTTTTTCTTGGCGTTGTTTTTATTTTTCGTGGGTTCCCTCTATAACAGTCCATTGCTCAGAGCATGTCACTGTACAGCACAAGGCTTCGTAACCTCTTCGAATAATTACGTCCACATTAGGTTTGGTAGTATTTGCATCATTAATATATCGGAACCCTTTGTATGGTGATAGCATACCTACTAGTAATCAAATTGAATGATTACTTACAGGCAGTGATTTGTCTTTTTCTGAGGCATAACGCGATTTTGTAAAATGTAAATCATTGCGATGATAAACGGTATTTTTAATGTATATAAAACGGTATATTTTGGCCGTGTAACTTGTTCAATTATTCATGATTATTATAATTAGGTGAATGATTTTTTTACATCAATTCAGTTCAACAAAAGTGATTCGTGTGGGAAGTAGTGTTATGGCTAGTTAATAGTAAATAAGAATATATTTAATGTGAACAAGTGATTACTTTACAAAAAAATGGATTTCATGCGGTCTGTAGGGAATGGTATCCTTAAATCCTTCGAGGAGAATAATGGTAAGTTTTTTTTAAGTAATTTGTTTAAAAAATGTAAACAAAGTATATATCAGCTGAAGACCTTTTGTCCCTACAGTACAGAAGATGTCAGTTTGAATTAACAACAGCAACATAAAGGTAAAAATAAACAACTGCTAGCAAAAAAAGTGGACTCATTCAGCTGGCTTCTTGGACAATTGATCAGCTTCATGTATTGCTTCACCCCTTAACTCTATACTTCAGCATTTTTTTTAAATATACTTCTTCTTTTCGTGTGGGACACCGAGTCATCCAACGACCCGATGAACTCTGGTGTCAGTGTTTTTCAACCGCCTACTACTACTAGTAGTAATAAGCCTCTGGCAAGAGATACTGACACTTGAATAAAAATAATAACATCAACTTGAAAACTCATCATTTGAAAATGTCTGACTAGGTCTTTTAAATCTTCGAACGTTGTCTGGTTTCTTTCAGATCCTCGAACAAAGGACCTCTTTCTCGTATCGAGCCCAGTACCTCTGGTGGTCATCATGACGTGCTACCTCACCTTCACATTATATTTGGGGCCCAAAATTATGCAGAACCGCAAACCGTTTCAGTTGAAGAATACTCTAATAGTTTACAATGCGTTACAAGTGTTGCTCAGTGTTTATTTGTCTGTAACGGTAAGTTTATTTATGGTGAAATTTTACTAGTGACCGATAGAGAAAACTCTGGACGGGGTGGTGATAAGTAACAACTTTACCCAAGGAACATAGGTCGAAAGAAATAAGACCTGCCAGACAAATTGTCTTGGCTGGCAGTTACATTATCTATTGCAGGTAAAATTATTGTTGATATTTTGATCTATATGACATATTTCATGATTCTTGGAGAAAGTTTTTCCTTACCAGCCCATCTAGAGTTTTGCTATCGGTCACTTTTAAAATATCCTTTATTTTTTGTTGTCAAAAACATCTTAGTACCTAACCTAGTAATAATAAGTACCTATTGCCAATCTGTTGGAAGTTAGGATCGTTATAAATGCATTTATTTTGCACCTGCCTCGCCCATTTCCACATGCCCTAAGGTAGACTGTAAGATAATGCCCTCGGTATTAAGTCCGCCCATGTTAATTTGTTTCTTAATTATATTAAATAAATAAAACAAAATGCGTTACGATGCTTAAATCTTTTGAACGTTTGAAAACTTTAGTGCTAAAATTTAAAAAACATCTGCGTATATACCTAGACTTTAGGATAGGTAGTGTCAAATAAGTATAATCCGCAAAAGTTACATAGTCATTTATACCTCCATCTGATACCAATAATATAGAACTTAACTACTAACCTAAAGACGGTTCTTCCCACGTTCTTCCACTTATCGTCAAGTATTTGACAGTCGCATCCGTAAACGCACAGTAGCCGTATTCATACGGGGATATTATGATCGGTAATAGCAATTTTCTTTCGTCTGATATTTGCATTCGTTACGTTACGGTGCGTAAAAAATACGCAGCAACGGGCTACAAATGGAAAAACCTTCATGGGTCTCATTATAATCTGTTCTTCCGAGACTAGAGTGAAACAGGTGTGTATAGTTGACCCTGTTTTTGTTAAAAATGTGAAAATCAACTTCTTCTTGAATGTAATCGCAATCGCAGTGAGGTAATGACCGCTTCAGAACGTCCTTCATAGTACAGTCAAGATCAGTTGGGTGAGACAGTTTGGACTTTGGACCTTTCTTATGAAAATAAGCCATTTGCGGTTCGAGTGTCTAGCTGGACGTGAGCTTGACTGTACAATATTATAATACTCGTATAGTCAAGCTCACGTGCGGTTAGACAATCAAACTGCCAATGTAAGCCTTATGCTTGAGGCATAGGAACGGTTCAAAGTCCAAGCTGTCTAATCCTCCCTGATCTTGACTGTGATTCTGAGGGGTATACTTTTTTACTGCTGGACCATCAACACTCAATGATAAGTGCTGTGTTGTTAGAATAAGACGGTACACACCATAAAAAAAATACTACAAATATTTCAAAGGGTGAACCAGCCCATGAAACTGAACAACTATTCCCATGGAACATAGGTCGAAATATAAAAAGTGGACCGTGTCAATTCGTCCAGGACGTCCAATTTTTTTTCATATTTGGGCTCACGTTCCTTGGGAAAAGTTGTTCTGTTTCATGGGCTTGTCACCCTTAAAATATTTGCAGCCATTTTTTACAGCCTGTGTATTAAAATCATCCCTTAAAGTAGATACAATAAGTACCTTCTAAATTCTTGCTAGCTTTTATTTTTCAGTTTCGGTGAAATAAAATTATATGGCACCAAAATTTCATAAAAAATTACATTATTTCAGGGTTTTTATCCAGCATGGGTCAAACACTACAGCTACAGTTGTCAACCAATAGACTACTCAGATAGTCCGATAGCGCAACATGTAAGTAGCTACTTAATATCTAGATATGAAGAATGAAGAATGAATTACCTATACCCTATGCCTATATACAGTAAAATATATGCCACCGAAAACATTATCAAGTATTATGTCGAAGACGAGAGCAAAGGGCTTACCCTGTGAAAAAAAAGACTTAGGTTAGGTAAAAAAGCCAAGCCTGAATATACACGCCCTTACTCTCTCTATCTTTTCGTGTGGGACATCAAGTCGACCCGATGAACCCTGGTGTCAGAGTTTATCAACCGCCTACTCCCAATAGTAGGCTTCTGACATGGTTGTGTTACGACCGCCGTCTAAGTAATCATAGACAGCAACCGGGACCGACGGCTAAACGTGCCCTCCGAAGCCCTTACTCTACCAACCATAGATTCACAAATTCTACATCTCAGTCAAAATGTTTAATGTTTACCTATCTTATTAATTTCCAGATGAACAACGCAGCCTGGTGGTACTACTTCGCAAAAATAACTGAACTCCTGGACACCGTGTTCTTCATATTGAGGAAAAAGAACAACCAAGTGTCGTTCCTTCATGTATATCACCACACGATCATGCCACTATTCGTGTACTATGGTGTCAGATACTATCCAAGTAAGATTCAATATTTTTTTTAAACTTGCAAAATTTTCAAGCGCGGGCAGGATTTGAACCTGCGACTTTCGCATTACTAGTGGCGACGAAGTTTTCAAAAAATTTTATACCAAAAATTTGGTATTCAAGTTTTAATATGATCACTAAGTACTTTAACATAATACTTAGGGAAGGAGTCCTCTAATCGTAAGAGAGAGCTCTAATCGTGAAACTGAACAACTTTTTCCAATGAACATAGGTCGACATATGAGAAAAGAAATTGGTCCGCCATACAAAGTGACGCATTGTTTAAACCTTTTTTATACAGGAGGTCAATTTCTTTTTCATATTACGACCTATGTTCCTTATAGAAAATCGTTCAGTATGACGAGTGGAACTCACTTTTAAAACATTATCTAAAGATTATAACTATGTTGCGTTTTAAACTCGGACAAACGTTCATTGACCCCTCATACAAACTGGCGCAAATCATGACGTGAGAGATCAGGGCGCCGATTCTCTTATTTTTCAGTCATTTTGGTACCATTGACACTTGATTGTCATTCTATTGGCATTGTGATATTCTATACTTCAAAAAGTTCTATACAGCAAAATACGAAACGACTAAAACTATCCGACTGATACGTTATCGAAACACAACTGACACTTTTAAATAGCGGGATTCGGGCCCCTTTTTGTTCATGATGGGTCAATAAACTTTTATCCGAGTTTATAACGCACAAACTACAGCAATTTATTTATATTTGCAGACGGACATGGATCACTTTTCGGTGTGCTGAATTCCATTGTCCACATTGTCATGTATTCCTACTACCTGATCGCTGGGCTCGGACCGCAGTATCAGAAATATTTGTGGTGGAAGAAACATGTCACCACCATCCAATTGGTAAGACCTCAAACTGTTCTCAGTTAATTTTGATGCTTAAGACTATTCTCTGTTAACTTTGAAGCTTAACTCAAATATACAGGGTGGACCTTACTGATGCAAATGAACAAATCAGACCAGTCGTAATGTAACATTGGTTTTCCCAAAAAGTCATAATGTAAAAAAAAAAATTTCTTTACAGATCCAATTCGCGTTGATTTTCTTGCACAACTTCCCCCCTCTGTTCACTGACTGCACTTACCCGAAGTACCTGAATCTCCTATTGGTGGTCGAGGCTTCCACGTTTCTGTACTTGTTCGGGAAATTCTACATACAAAGCTACAGTCGGCCGCAGAAGAAAAACTTGAATGTCAAAGCTAATGGTTGTGACAACGGAAAATCTAGGAGCTTGACGAACGGTATCTCCAATGGAAGGAGCAAATTAAGACGAGATTGAAGGCCGATTAGTATAAATATCTATAAGGTGAAATTTGCTAGTGACCGATAGTGAAATCTCAAGACAGGCTGGTGATAAGAAACAATTTTCTCCAAGGAACATGGTTTGAAATACGACGAATATATTTTGAGATTCCATAGTAACTCAAATCAGGCTAATCGGCAATTTTGTATGGGACATCCGAGTTTTTTTTTTTGTATTTTAACGTATGTTCTTTAGGGAAAGTTGTTACATATAACCAGCCCGTCTTGAGTTTTCGCTATCGGTAACTAGTACAATTTCACTCTAAGTATCTGTATATAAATATATCTGTGTACTAAATTAGTATAGGTAAGTACCCTATTTATTTAAACAAGCTATTCAAACATAAGTTAAGGAACCAAAGATTTTCCTTTGTATCACAATAAAATTACACATTAAGAAAACAATTTTTTTTTGCATCGTTTGGAGCAATGGTGATGAGGCCAGTAGGCTGGACAAGTTTGAGGAAAAGGGTAGCTTCTCTCCAGGTCGTGTTGTGACCAGGGGAACGACTGTTCCGACCGGACATGTTTGGAAGTTGTTTATATAGCGATCAGTGGAATAACTTCGATACCGCGTTTCAGGACTTGTATGTGGAGCGCATGCGCGCCGCATTACGTTCTCGATAGATGACGTTGCGCATTTTAGGTATCAGACGAATGAACAGCATTACATTACACATTAGTATTTTCAAACTATGCTACCGTCAGCAGTCACGGTCACTAGGTGAAGGATCTTTCTAACAATACGATGATTTTGCATAATACTATTGGTATGAATAAACGCACATAGTTTGCGTCAACATTGTGTGACTATTCGCTAATATCGCGGTTCTTCGATTAGACTAGTGTTGACCTTATGCCTTGTCGATATAAATACGATAACGCTAAAAACCCTTCACTAGGACTTTTTTTGTTTTTCTCCATTTTTGGGGTCCCATGGACATATCGGAAACAGACACAAAGGCTACTCAGACTCGACTGAAAAAAAAACGTCATTATTATCTCTGGGATGCATAACAGGCAGATCATTGCGCTCTAGATATACTTATAAACACTACATTAACAGCCACAACAGTCCACTGCTGGACATGGGTTTCCCCCAGTTGGAGTATTGCCATGTCACCATGCTTGGCAACCAGATTGGCGAGCGTCGTACAAGATATTGCTTTTACAGGGAACGCTGCTGTCCATTTCCTGGATGAATTTATCGCTCAGACGATTTTTACGACACTCACGGGTTATATTGGGGTGATGCTATTTTAAGCCCAGTTGCTATAGGTGTATAATCGTCAAATTCCATTCAGTATTAATTTTATTATCATGAAATAATATAATATCGATACAGTCTAAATATCGATAACAACCAGTAAACTTGACCTCCCTAGTGTTGCATAACATTAACCGATGGTGCGTGTCTAATGACGTCATCGATCACTCTATTATTGAACTTTTTTTAACTTGTTTTTTTTTACAATACCAGGTGCGCGGTACTGTAGGCAGGCACCAATACTGAGATTTATTGCAAAATTTTGATCTTGTCATGATTATGTTTCTGTGCCGAGTAGAGCATTTTTTTGTCTCTGATTAAATAAATTATTGTTTCTTATGATGATAATTTTTTCACTATCACATTACCTTTGCACAGCAGGATAATATCATAGGATTTATTTATTTTTTTATTTATGTATTAAAAAACTCATAGCCCAGGGTGAATATCGGCAAATCGAACCGGGAACTCTCCGTAGCAGGCAGGCACATTACAATTACGCCATAATGTAGTGGTCGACAAATTAATTCCAAAGGAAAAAGTGGCAAACCTATTCACCCTTGATCCACTCCATGATATTGTCAAATTGTTTGGTCAGACTTTCCACATTTACACACGACCCAAATCTGTTAACACGACCCTTGTTTATGTCCAATAAAAATCACCGGTCCAGTCCGGATATCGTGAAATTTCTCACCCTCAAAATTTTCCCAAAACCAATCACGTGCGTCTCTCAAACTGTCTTCACTTTAGGATCTTCTAAAAACACTATCCAAATCAGACCGCAAATTCAAGTTGGTTGACATACAAAGTTATATTTTCAGTTGGACAACACAAAGTTTCCTACAAATTTTACGCTCAAAATGATGTAGGGCCGCAATAACGTTTGTATTTAGATAGAAAAATCGGTTCCCTTTCTGTTTCCCATATGTTGGGTATAAGTGAGGCGCTTTACTGGACACCCTAAATTGGGGTCTGGGGGACGGTTTATTGGAATTTCCTTTGGGTTAAATTCACACGTGATTTTCGCAGTTAGCCATTTTAGGGTTAAGCCCTAAAATATTTATAGATTTTACAAGTGACCGATAGGGAAATCTCAAGTCAATAAGATGATAAGGAACAACTTTCCCTAAGAAACGTAGTTTAAAATATGACAAATATTTTGAGTTTTGATAATAACTCAAATGTTTTAATAAATAAAAAATCAGCTGATCAGCAATTTAGTACGGGAAGTTTTAATTTTTTTACGTTTCTCGACCTATGTTCCATGGGGAATGTTGGTCCTTATCACCAGCCCGTTTTGAGTTAGTACCTACCAATTTGCTATCGGTCACTACGTCACTAGTAAAATTTCACACTATGTAGCCTTGCACTCGGAAATTATGGATTGCCTTCAATACAACTCCATTTCGTCAGCAAAACTAGACCAGAAAAATCTGCAAAAGTAAGGCAAGTGATAAACTTCCTTTTTTCAATTGTTGTCGTAGCTTGAAAGTTTCGTTACAAAAAGGTTCGGGCACCAAGTAACTTATTTTATTTTCATATGCTGTGTAAATCAGGCCTAGAGATATATTTTTACAGAAATTCGTGGTATCAATCATCCGTCTAAACTTCCAGCTAATATCCGACGAGGCCTCCGATCCACACATCCTGAATAATTCATCCCTAACCCACCGCATGAGCCCTAAAGCCCACCGGAAGCTGCTCAATTGGGCGGAAGGGCTTGACCGCGAGGTCGAGTGACCCTTCCCTTGTCGCCTCGTCATAACGCCCTTTCGGAGGGCCCTCATGAAACCTAAAGAAAAGTTGAGGTTTATGGGATGTGAAATATAAATCTGGAAGTATTATTAACTCGTATTTGGCGAATTTGGCAAGTAGCTGTGGTTAAAGAGAATCGTGTTTTTAGGTCTGGAATTTATCGTTACGTGATCCTTTCATTGAATGAATCTTCAATATTTTCCCATGCTCTTCAAACTGGCACTAGTTTAGGCCTAGCATGTAAGTTTATTTTGTAAATATCTTCTATGTGATGTCACCGATTGGGAATTTTGACACTAGCCGATTATTTCGGTGACGATGCCACAGATTAGGTACCTAGAATGTTCAAATGCAGCCATATTACGTTCTCATATTTAATTTTAATTAACGTGTCAGAAAGAATATAACAAAACAAACCAAAAGTTATTTTATCACTTAGATATTTTGCTACTTTAACATTATGCTTCTTTGACATTTTGTTACGATAATTTGTTGCACAATCTGCCTACCCCGTAACGTAAGGGATGAAGGCGTAATTTATGTATGTTTTTATTGCACCTTTGACAGTTTGCGACTTTATTTTTCACTTTTGTCATTTGGCATTTTGCAATATTAACATTATGCGAAGTTGGCATTTTGCGACTGTATAAAAAAACTAATGTATTGAATACAGTAAACACAGTTGCCGCCCCTCGCGCCGCACGTAATTTGTGACAGTAGCAACCCTAGAGCTACATAACAAGTGACAATCGCGAGAATCGAAAAAAGCTCGTATGAACTTTCTGTTAAACTCTGTGCGTGTGTGGTGTGTCCCACAAATGTCTTCGTCTATTTCGTAATGAGTGAATCACAATATAGTACGTGCTAAGGAGCAGTAGCCTTCATTCTTACGCTTGTTTTGCGCACTCACACATGCACACGCCCGACCAACCTATACGACAACTACTACTTAGAATCTCGTGCCGCTCGTGTCACAACGAACAGCACTGCCGCCGCGCGTTTTTGTTTGAGTATCAGGAAATTGGTTCATATCTAGATACCTAACTACTCATCAAATAATAATGTTCTTACTGTTAATTAGGATTGTGGTACATAAGTGTGACGTCATAAAAATTCAAGTTCGTAAATTTAATTTGTTGACATCCCTGCTAATGTAGACAGTTCTAAGATCTCTAAATAAAACTAACAGGCAATAATCAAAAAACTACTTTTATTACAAAACTATTGTGTAGTTTTGTACATATTTATTACAAAACACCACAAGTACTCAAAAATGTATTAACTTTATACAGAACAACAACATCACAATATAAAATGAAACGCACCTTCTTACGTTTTTGTGAGCGACACCAAGAGCACTTTACATAGAAATACCGGAATATGAACCGTACAAAAATGTACGTTTGGTCTGCAGCAGCCTTAAAAAAGGCTACTTTCTTAAAATAATGTATAAGTACACGGCGAAATGTCTTTAGTGCCTGTGTAGTACTGCTATAGACTTCCTGGTAATTAACTCAGAATTTGGTGATTTTCTAGAAACAGGTGACCTTGCTAACAGTTTGTAGTATAAGTAGGATCGTGACAAAGAACATTACACTTGGAGGTAGTAACCTGTTGGTCTTGCTAGCTAATGGAATGACGTCCAATCTCTGTTGAGGGGTAGGTCTTGGTGCGGGTCTTTGCTGAACCAACGGTATTGCGAATGCTTGGTTGTTGCAGCGGTTTAACTGTGAACAAAATTATCCATCAACTAGCGGTACCTACGCCTGGTAGTAGGAAGTTTAAAGAGTTTGTCTACTAGGAACAAGGCCGCCTTATTCATAGACGCTATATTTCGAACACTGATTGAATAAGCGCACTGGGCCTAGAAAGGCTCCAGGACCGGATGGCATCACCAACAGTATCCTGAAGATTCTACCCGGATTCTGAATGCCGCCATGGCTAGTTAGTCCGGCTTGCTGGAAGGAGGCAACAGTCATAGGTATTCACAAACCGGGTAAACCGACGAACGATCAGCCTACAGAATCCTCTCGAAAAACTTTACGAACGTATGATCTATGCCCGACTTATAGACGACGCGGAGACTAACAACCTTATTCCTGGCGAGTAATATAGTGCGCAATTGTATTCCGGCAATTTTTTCATGGCTACATTCCTCTTGGTCGTAGGGTTGCTTTTGGGGCTAGAAGAAGTATAGCCTGGATGAGTCGGCCAATGAAGACTATGTCTAGCAGAGAATGTTTCAAAATTGTTGTTGACGATGATGACGTCATATAGTAAATACCACAGAGTACAGATATCATCTTCGCGAGACGCCTTTACGAGATGTTTCATACAAAATAAGCGTATCAGTGGGCGGCACCGTTTACCTGGTCGCGGCGTAAATCGCGATTTAAATTGTATGTTTCAAATGAATTATAAGAAGTGCTCATAAGTATTTTATTAATTTTTCTGTGATATATTGCGATAGAATTTGATAAGACACCTTTTTTAATTTACCTAATTACCGAACTGACGACGACTTAGTAACGAAATTGAAAACGTTATTTTTCGCATCTAGTAGCGGTGCGCGCGAGGATGACTTCCGTGCTCTCTGGTATTTACTATTTGACGTCATTATCATCATCAAGATTTGATGTTATGAACATCATCAAGAATTGATGTGATCATCATCATCAGGATTTGATGGTATCAACATCATCAAGAATTGATGTTATCATCATCTTCAGGATTTGATGTCATCCTCATCATCAAGATTAGATGTCATCATCAGTTAGTCAGTGTTAAATACCTACATCACAGCAGGTGGTCTCCGCAGATCCGACGCAGCTGGAGCGGCAGCCTCGCACCACTGCCTCATACGATTCCTCCTTTGATAACACCGATGTGAAGCACCTGTCGTCCACACTGTGACATGTTATAGTGTGTACCCTGAAATTAAATAGATTACTGTATATTTGGTCGTCCTAGGTATCGCTGGAGCGATGTCGTTCAGTCCGACTTGCGCGACCTCCAAGCGACAGACTGGCGTGAAGCGGCCCAGGATCGGGACAAGTGGCGGAAACTCGTGTCGGAGGCTAAGACCCACTTTGAGTTCCTGAACCACAGGAGTAAGTAAGTAAGTACTGTATATTGAACGAGTGGTGGCCAAAAGTAGGGCGTAGAAGCGTAGGTCGTCCCGCAGGCAGATGGATTGACGACATAGTAAAGATTGTCGGAAGTACCTGGACAAGCCTTGTGCAAGATAGGAATGTGTGGCACAAGAGAGAGAAGGCTTATACTCAGTAGTGGTAGTGGGTGGATAAAGGCTGAAATTACTGCATGTACAAACAAAAAAACTGATGCCTATGATACCGCACGATTGGTAAGTAACTCACGACTTTAGGTGTACCATACACATTCAAATATCTACATATATCTATATAGCAGAAAGAGCGGTAACGGTCGCAAAACATGGTTGCTATCGCGCGAAAAAAATAGCGTGAAGCTATTCCAAGACAGCATCACACGGCACCACGGTGTACCGTGTAATTATTTATTCTATGGTAGGTACCGTTTAGGTGCTGCACCCATTCAGCTATCTTAAGTTAAACTGATGTGTTTTTGTGGTATGAAAAATTGGTAGTGGTAGGCTTTAAAAACTACTTCTAGAAGGCTTCTGATATCAACCAAAATCTAGGAAATAAATCAATCATACAACCAAAACGAATGTTTTAACGTGCACTCGAAGTTCAAGTTTCGAGTTCGTTATCTCTATGTTCGAGTCTAGAACATAGAAATAAATACATTATGTGTGTTCCTTGGAATACAACCAAACTTGTGACCACTACAGAGAAGTAGAGACAAAAACTAAACATCACACATCACAAATTCAAAGTAAGAGTGAACAGGCTTCTTCTGGGTGAGCTCGCTCCATCTTAGACTCTGTCTCTGTTCAGAGCAAACCCATCATTAATAAAAAATATATAAAAAATCACATCAGCCTATAGCAGTCCACTGCTAGACGTAGGCCTCCCCAGGCTACACAATAACACACGATCTCCCGTTTTCACCATTCAGTTGCTACCAGCCGCCCTAAGGTAAGTCTTCATCGATTCATCTGGCTTTAGGGTCCAACGCTACGCTTGCCGAGGCGTGGTCTCTACTCAAGACCGCTTACTCAACCATCCATCGGGTCTACGACAGATGTAACCAGCCCACTGCCGTTTCAGTCTGCTACACTTCCAGACTATGTTTGACTGGCCTGATGGCGTAGTGGATATACCCCTACCTGCTACGCCGAGGATCGTGGGTTCTAACCCCACACAGCACAAGTGTTTGTAAAAGTTACTTTTCAAATATTTGTGTTGCGTCTGAGTGTTTTCTATGTATTGTATGTATTTAACTACTATCAGCTATCTTGTTCCCATAGTACAAGCATTGCTTAGTTTGGGCTGGATGGCGTTGTGTGAAATGTCCAAGATATTTATTTTTTTACTTTTGAACTATGACTTACCTAAACTTCGTAGGATCCAAGCAAGCTCTTAATGGAGTTTCTGACTTGTATGCGCACACGAAACACTCCAACGGGCGTTTCTTCGTCCGCTCCGTGCTCCTGACGCGTATGCTTTCGCGGTCGGGGTCCAGAATGGACGGAGCCATGCCTTTCATAACAATAACAAGCCTTTAATAAAAGTAAAACCATTTATGTTTTATTTCACATAGTCTGAAATAAATCATTTTCATAACATTGCTCTTATTCTTACATAGTCACTATAACTTCATAGTATAAAGTCGCTTCCCGTTTCTCTATGTCCTTATGTACGATCAGATATTTAAACCTACGCAACGGATTTTGATGCGGTTTTTATGCATAGAGTGATTCAAGAGGATGATTTGTATGTATAATTGACGCCGGAATAAGGTTCCATTCCCGCCGTTGAAATCGCTAGGCGGCCCGCTAGTTTATTCATAATAATAAACGATTGTAGACTACACAAATACAAAGGTTTCACCTGCGGTGTAATACCTAAAACCTGTGATGTGGGCCATCAAAAACAGTTTATCAAGCTAAATTAAAGACGTATAAAAAGACACGCAAATATTAAATATTGAAAGAAAAACGTAAAATTATAAGAGCACCAACATATCCTGCCCGCGCTTGAAAATTTTGCAAGTTTTCAATAATTGTATACCTAACACGGGACGTGTTTTAAAATTTGGTACTCAATTTATCGCGGGTTTTCATCGCTTAGACTACATTCAATCTGTAAAGATAGAATTAGTCGCCGTGTATTAGTTGCAAAACTTACCCGGTAGATGGAGCCTTGCCACGCGTTACTGGCATTAAAATACACTTGCAAAAATTGGCGGGCAAGGAATGAGCTGCGGTAGCCCAGATGGAAGAGGCGTCGCCACTAGTAATGCGAAAGTCGCAGGTTCAAATCCTGCCCGCGCTTGAAAATTTTGCAAGTTTTCAATAAGCACCAACACAGATAACGATAGCTGTGCCGTGTGGTGCCGGCTCCGAAAAGATTCATCTTATTTCTACAAGTGAAAAGCAACTAAGGGATAAATCCAAGGAATGGTAAACAGCGTTTCTTCTAAACACAACTCCTTGGACTGCGATCGTCAATCCACCTGCCATGCATGGTGAATATAGTAAATACCCACCCCCCATAGCGGGAGTTCCGTGTCATGTGTTGTTGCTATTGATGTTATAATAATAATAGAGCTTGTCATTTGAAGGAGTACTAACTTAACAAATTCATTTTTACCTTTTGTCGCTAAGACTTGTGCGCGCCGGCGCGGTATCGGCATCTCATGCCGCTCTATAACATCCCCTCTACCGCTCTTCTCCTCTCCCTCGTCTTCCTCATCTTCGTCTTCTTCATCGTCTTCCTCGCTTTCCTCACTCCGCCTCCTGTTTAGTATTTGAATGTAAGTTCGCTCTCACAATCTCCTACCAAACACCTTCAGGAGAAGGAGGCGACTGAAAAACAGCGTTGCGGAGAGCCTTGCGTGCGCGACACGAAGCTGAGTCACGTCCTTTTGTTTATGTAATTAGTTTATTCATGTTTTTCGGACTCAAATTTGTAAATAGTTAGTAAGTTCATAAACAATAAACATATTTTTTATTATTATTATTTTTTTTATTAAGTTTTAATAGAATCGCCAAGTTGGACTACTGATGCTAATCTTCAAAGCATCGATCTATTTGTCTTGTCTAGAACTAGTATGAGTGTAATCCTCTACGATAAGCTAGTTGCTTATCTGCAGGGCAATCGGCAAACTTACTTGAGAAGTAAATGAAAGCAAAGTCAAAATTCATGTAAGCATAACTTCAGTTTCAGGGTAATTATTGAGTGCTCACTAGAAAATTAAAATAAAGTTTACGTATGCATAAAAACCGTCGGAATACAGAAAAAATAAAGTCACAATGACAATAAAATAAAGGCTAAAATCACATTACCGTTGCATAATTGAGACAGTCAAATAAAAGTAAAAATATTATAGAAAAGCCTTGCTAATCCATCAGCCTTAACAGCACGAGTCCATTCTTTGGATAAAATACCTTCGATCAAATGTGTTAAATACTATCCATTCATAACTATACTATCATCATAAATTCGCGATATTGTATGTGTTTGTTTGCTACCTCTCTCTCTCTCTCCTTGGCAATGATTATTCCCATCTGATGGTGGGGTCTGCCTACCTATTCACGCTACAACGGCTTCACGGATTTGGATGAAATTTGGTATAACGGATAGAATATCACTTTAAATAATACATAAGGTTACTTATTATTATGCAAAACGGAAAGAAAATTGATTCCACACATAAGATAGTCTTTCCTATATTTAAATCTAAATAATAAATCATATTTTTCAAATTTATAAGATTTTCGGACAATTGTTTAGGTGGCCTAAAATTGAAGAAAAGATAGGAGGATATAACAGAAAACGTTGCAAAAGTTAATAATGAATGTATTAACCTTTGTGACTAGTTTTTAAAATCAAGTAACTGTTTCAAACTAACTTGTGCATAAACAAAGCCAGTTTATGTTGCTGCGACACTCATAGAAGAAAGAAGTAAGGATACGAGTAAAAAGCGATCTCCATGGCTGTTATGGCGCCTTCAGTATGGTTTTCAAAGTAACCTGTCATATTTTATCAACACTGAAACTTATGAAGAAACTAGATCCTAGCTGCTAGCGGGTAAGTTTGCAAATCTTCCTAGTGGTACTCACTCATTGATCTACAACAACCCTAGATTTAGCGCCTCATACAAAATTACGCTAAGATTTTGTCACCTACTGAACTATACAGTCATACATAGCGATTTATAGATTCATTGCGTCTGCCTGATTCAAAATATCACAACGAACCTCACCATAATCTATTGAATTCAGCCTTATTTGTTAGCCCGTACTTGGTCATGTTAACAGTTTCGCGGCCAGCCACGCACTGTGGGAAAGAAGTGCTCGCTTGCAAATTGTGCACTACTTTACCGGCCCACCTTTTGAGCGTACGCGCGTAATCTAGGGTTGTTTACTCACTCTTCTTCTTCGTCATCGTCAGTGGTCTTGCCAAGTATTGTGGGTAAGAGGAGCAGCAGAGCCAGCATCATGCCCAACCTCCATCTGACCATTTCTGCAGTAACCGCCACTATTCGCGGCCACACTCTCGATTTGTCATTGTAAAATTACGAAAAATTACACTACTACTTTATCCAATTTTGACCGAAATATTTTTAACCATTTGACAGCACTTTTCAGGTCTTTTTCCTTTTATGGAATTTCTTTTGTTATTTCTGACAGGTAACAGGTATCTTTGGACGAGTTTCTTGTCTGTGCTCTACCTATCGGTTGAGAAGGAATCTTTTCTCAAAAAATCTTCTTCTTTTTTAAGTCGTTTACTTACAGAGCTAAATTACCTAAATTATGAGTCTACATAAAAATAAAACAAAACTAAAGAGGGTCGAAAGTACAATGTAATGTCAAGCTCACGTCACGTGTGATTAGACACGTTAGACACAAGTTAGACACTCAAACTGCAATGCATAGACTTATAATATATCTCTGTCTACGCTGCAATGTAAGTCCTATGCGCGTGGCATATAAACGGTCCAGAGACCAAACGATCAAAGGTTTTCGGCTATCGAGAAGTAACACTGCTACAAAACTACGTGATTTGAAGCTATAAAATGTATGTGGCCACCTTTATTCGAAAAAGTATAGTTTGGAAGATACGTAGGTAAGTACTTCAAAAATTCTAACAAAAAATGATCCAAAAGTAATTTATTAATAGAATTATTTTAATATCCTTTCATTTACTCTTAGTTTCGTAAAGAAAAAATCGTTGCCTAGTTATTATTTCAATGTAAAATTAATAGTTGATACATCCACCTTTATTCGAAAAAGTATTGTTTGGGGAATCGTAAGGTTCTTAAAAAATGTTGACAGAAACGTTCCAAAAGTTATTTATTAATTGTATTTTATATACTTTCATTTACTCAAAGTTTCGTAAAGAAAGAATCGTTGCCTTGTTATTATTTCAATGTTAAATTTATAATTGATACATCTAGAAACAGAATAAATGTCATGTGTGGTGTATACCACATATGGTCACACTCCAGCCATCTATACGTGGAAAGTTAAACTAGCTACTGCTCAGTAGGTGGCGCTTTAAAAAAATACTACTATACTATAGAAAATTGTATTTTATAATAAAATGTTATGGTATTGTGTACCTCTTATAATGAGAGTAGGTATTGTGATGAATTTTCTTTCTTCATATAAGTTTACACCTAGTAAAGTATTTTGGCAAACAAAAGACAAAGAGTTTGCGGAATGTTATCGATGCTGAATTATTTTCTTAGGTTTTGGAGAAGATCTTGGAAATCTATCTAGTATTGTGTTGCGTGGTTTCTTTAGTTCCTGCGCAGTGCAGTACGCCAAGCAAAAAAAAATTGCAAATATTATGCAGTTTTATATTGAAGTTGGCGCGTAGTTTAGAAAGTTGAAGTAGGGACTGTTAGGGGGGTAGTCGAGTAGGTAGTTAGAAGACATGTTTTACCAGGGAAATAAGAATGTTAGTTTCACTGAAAAATGGGAAGCAGTCGAATAAAATTGCTGTCGATCTCTATAAGTAATCATTTTGATAATTAAAGACACCTCGTTCTTCAGTTCGATCCGATTTAGACAGTATGGAGCCGTTCAACACTTGCTAAGTCGGTGGATTGGATACAACTATTATCTAGAACTGCTTAATACAAACCGATGTCTCAAACCTACTTCTATAGGTGAATTGTATCCACTGGCTGGCATTGCTTCACCTGATGTCCGTAGATGATACAGAATTTAAAAAAAGTTTAAGAAACCACGAAGTCAAAATAAACGGCAAAGAAGATCGATGCAAGATCTGGTTGGATAGGTACCTACCCTACAGTTTTTCCTATCCCACCAAAAGAGTGTATCTCCACTGGGCACAAACTTCCATGGCCAACATAAACACACACACATGTCACGCCTTTATCCCGTAGACAGAGCGTAAACGGCCGTAAAATACCGTCGCTATCGCCACGTCTGACAAATATTTGAACCGTTCCAGAAAAATCGTGTATCGTGTTCACTACAGTGACAGGTTGTCAGCCTGTCGCCTGAAATTGAAATACACAAGAAATCCTCTAGTCTTTTAGTCGTCTCTTAATGACACCCGCAGTGCAAATTAACGGCAATCAAGTTTAATGCAAGATCTGGCTGGATAGGCACCCTACAGTTTCTTCTATCCCACCATAAGAGTGTCCTGCTGAGAAGAAATGGGGTAATGCTAGTCTAAGCCGCCATCTAGATATGAGCGCCACGCCGGCGCGCCGCCGCCGCCGCTGATTTTCCCGCGCCGCCGCCGCCACGGATTGGCAACGGCGCGCCGACCGAAACAGAAGTGACCCATCTCGGTTGGCGCGACGTTGTCATTTCGCATGAGTGTTATTGAGTTATTACTTGTCGCGTGTTATTTGCCATAATAAGACGCGATATGAGCTTGTATACTCAAACTGCAGCATCAACATCCTCATCAGAACATAATTAAGACATTTTTAAAGAGAAAATTGGAAAAATTACTGTCTCTGTGTTGTCAAAATCTTAAACGAAACACAGTAGCTGTTGGATCTTTTTTGGAAACTTGAATGTCGAAATAGACGGAAAAGAAAAGAACAGTGTTTTGTGACCAGGTGTTCTGTGAATCTTGTTAAAAAACCTGATATTATAATAATTATACATGATAATTACAATAAATAAGAGACTCACAATCTTTTCACGTTGTGTTAAGAATATGAAAAAAAAAATTATTGTTAATACCGTTGATTTTCTGCACTTAAAATTCCTTGTATTAATGTTTAATACAAGTTCTTATTCTTAAATATTTTATTGAAAGATATATTTTTATTTATGAAATTCGTGTTATTTCTTATTTTTCCCATTTATTACAAAATCATAAAATGGAAAGAAAAAAATTGCAAAAATACGCAAAATTTCTCGCGCCGCCGACGACGCCGCCGCCGCCGACCCCTAACAGTCGGCGCGCCGCCGCCGCCCTTTTACCCATCGGCGCTCATATCTACCGCCATCACACGGCCAACATTGAAGTCGTTAAACCGATTTCGGACCCAAGTTTGCCGAAGTAGAGACAATTATACCGTTGGGTTTACAGCACTAATAATTACTCTGAATGTGGTGCCTCCACACAAACTATGGCACATCTTATGTACTAACTAACTTACATACATACATACATAAATCACGCCTATATCCCTTACGGGGTAGGCAGAGCGTTAACGGCCGTAAAACGGATATTAACACCACGTCTGACAAAAGCTTGAGGGTCAATCAGATAACTGTGTATCACTATAGTGACAGGTTGTCAGCCCATCGCCTAAAATTGCAATACACATCCCTCGAGTCCCTTAGTCGGGTCTTACGACACCCATGGGTAAGAAATGGGGTGATGCTATTCTAAGCCGGCATCACACGGCAACTAACTTACGAAGACTTGCTTATTGCCACTGACAACGCGTTGAGACACAAAAAGAAGTTCGATCCGAGAGCTTAAAGTACCTGGAGTCAAATTTAGAAATTGGTATCTCGATATATAAGATAATATTAAATTCAGTCCAAATATTTAAGGGTCAATTCTACTCGTGAAACTGAAATACTTTCCCCACGAAACATAGGTCAATATATGAAAAATAAATTTCAATCTCCCATACAAACATTATCAAAAAATGTGTTACTTTGTATGGGAAGGTCTATTTTTTCCATGCTTCTTTGGAAAAAAATATTGGTTTCACGAGTAGAACTCACCCTTTAAAGGACCTTATATCTGTATTTTTTACAAAATCTTAACCACGCCATTAATTGTTATTATTAATTTTATTAATTTGGCGATTGTTTGACGTACCTATATAATATTTTTATTCCACAAATTATAAAAAAAATGAATAATCTCTTTAATTTTTTTGTCTGCTTAAATAAAATAAATCGAATCCTATCTAACAAATAACAAATAAATTCGGTTAAATATGCCTTCATTCTTATCCGATTTACCGACAAATTTACACCTTCTTTGTATTTTTAATTAAGTAAGTAGGTAACTTGGCTTAATTTTCAGAAATAAATAAGCTATTAGTCAAAGGCGTAAAATTTAAATATTGTGCTACGTACTGCTGGACTTTTGGGATAACTTATTATTTTGTAGTCTACAATTTACAAGTATAAAAAATTGGCCTATACATAGAAATCTCAACTTGAATAATAATACTTGGGGAAGACCCTTTCTTAAGATAATTAATATCTAAATTTATATTTTCATATTTTCTTCTAAGAACCGAAACAGAATGCTGAAAAAAGAAGCAGTCGATTGAGTAGATAACATACATACATAAACAACTACAAAAATCCACTGGGTCTTTCCATACTGGTGGGTATTGCCATACGCACAGTGCAAAGTGTTTTATTCACAGGGAACCCTTAACCCTTTGTCACTTTTTAAGACACCTACGTGCAGAACTGGAGTGATGCTATTCTAAGCCGGCATCACTTAGTAAGATTGTGTAACTAAACAAATTTTCCATGTACTCGTCTTACATACGACATAGATCCAAATGTTAAAAAGTATTAAATAAGTAAAACAAGTATAAATAAATTGAAATTCAAAACGAGTGATTTTCATTACTTCTCTGAGAGAGTTTCATGTAGCTCCTAATAAATTTATAGCTTGATATTTTAAACACATTATAAATAACATACAGGGAGTAAGCGAGTAAGTAACAAAATGGTTATGACAATTTCTACCTTTGTACCTTTGTCTAAGGGTCTCGAGGGTGTGTATTGCAGTTTTGGGCGATGGGCTGACAACCTGTCACTATGGCAATACACAATTTTCCAAATGACCCTCAAATATTTGTGAGATGTGGCGTGAGTGTCCGTTTTTTGCGACCGTTTACGCTCTGCCTACCCCGCAGGGGATTAAAGGCGTGATATGTGTGTATTTATGTTCCATGTAGAAAGTTGTTCAGTTTCATGTGTACCTACCTTGAACACCTTTCGTCTTGTTATACCCTATTCGAAATAAAAGAAAGAAAGAAAAAATATTTCTCAGTTACAATCAAGAACATACAGGGAGTACAATAGCATTTACAATATACACTTATGACTAAGACTGAAATGGAGTCCAGCTCAGAATATGCTGTAGCTTAGAGCTGCAGCGCTGATTTTAATAATAATAATAATAAAACGGGATCAGTTTAAATTATAAATGTGAACAGTGTAAACAACCGCAAAAGTTTTAAATTTTGTGTTAATATACCCATATTAACACAAAATTTAAAACTTTTGCGGGTATATTAACACAGTACCGTGTGATGCCGGCTTCGAATAGCATCACCCCATTTCTTACCCCTGGGTGTCGTAAGAGGCGACTAAGGGACTCGAGGGTGTGTATTGCAATTTTAGGCGACGGGCTGACAACCTGTCACTATAGTGAAACACAGTTATCTGATTGATCCTCAAACTTTTGTCAGACGTGGTGTTAATATCCGTTGAACGGCCGTTAACGCTCTGCCTACCCCGTAAGGGATATAGGTGTGATTTATGTATGTATGTATGTATATTAACACAAACTTAACTTTAATATGGGTATATTAACACAAAATTTAAAACTTTTGCGGTTGTTTACACTGTTCACATTTATAATTTAAACTGATCCCGTTTACCCGTGATCATGACGAATTTAACCCCGTCGAAATGTCGCGCACTCAAAACTCGTCGGTACGAGCCCGTTTAAATTATAAGTTATAACTATGAATAAACTGTTAAATACTTTAGATGGCACCTTAAAAATATTACCTGAAATTATTTTTGTAACTCCTTGTATAGGCATACCCTTATCATATCGTAACAGCTAATCATAACTGCGTACGAAAGCTCAGGCGGAAAGTATTATCTAAGACTGAGGTTCCAGTTTTCTCCTTATGAATAAAGTAGCAGTAGTAACTCTTTCAGGCACGCACAGAACAGGCTTAGTCTTTCAAGCGCTCTAGCTTAGGCCAGGTTTAGCTTAGGGCCGCACAAAGACGCCGGTACCGGCCTCATTATAAATGAATCTAAACGCAAAGAAGGGATGTAGATAATAACAGCTAATGATAACAAGTAGGACCTATAAACAAGTATGTGTGACTTATGGTAGAGAACCAATTTTGGCATGTGTGTTTTTTACCTATTTGCCTAGGTATACACCGTAGGTAATTACCTAACAAAAAGTCCAAACAGACATTTCTAGAGAAATTCCACTTAGAATTTAGAGGATCAATCAGCATTATTATTACTTGTTAGTTTATTACCTATAACATTCAGGAATCAATTTATTATAGGATTGATAAAAATATGATCTCTCGATATTGTTAAATGAACCTGTACAACTTTTATTAGGTTTTTTTTATACCGGTCGGACAGTTGAGTGGTTAAGTAGGTTAAATAAAGTTGCTCTGCTATTATTTAATCATAGACTTTTCTGTAGATCATTATTTCATTGACCTCTTCTGTCGTGAGGAAAACCAAATTAACAAACAATAATTTTTCTCCCTTCTTATAAAAAAATCGAACTGGAATTAATTCACTTCTCTCGATCGCTTATGCTTGGTGGCATTGCATGGCTAACACGCAAATATTAGGAAGTAACAGTTATGTATAAAATAATTTCCCAACCCTAACCACAAAACTAGCACTACAAAAAAATAAAAAATCGCCATCTCCAACCCCACTCTCGCTTACAAAAACTTTCCGATCTATGCCTCCGCGTCAAAGCTGCTACGCTAGCGCCGCCAAGCGGGGAGTAGCGGAACTACACTCGTGGAGCCAACGCCGTACTTTTTTAATTAGCCGCATACTACGCTTCGTAACCCTCAATGCGTGTGCAGCGTGTGTCGATTTTTTACTTTTTCCTTTTTTAGTTCAGCTTTCAAACGAGTATGCCAATTCAGGCCCTTGTGGCTTTAAAAACTAGCGCTCTTTGACGTGCTGGAATATTTTATAGTAGGTATTTCGTTGATGCTGGCTAATTAGACGCGTAATAAGAGGTAGTCTTTTGAGTACCTACTGAATAAGAGTTACTTCAGTTAAATCTTATTGGAGTTGCGTGTAGTGGAATTAAATCATTTAATTAGAATGGTTTATAAATTGCGTATAGGTATTATAAGGTCAAGTATTAAATTGTAATGGGTATTTTTCTTTTTTGAATGTTTAAATATGGAAAAAAATTATAAGACTTTTCATACAAAGTGACAGATTTTTGTATAGATGGCCCAATATATTTTTTCATGTTTTGACCTATTTGCCTTGGGAAATGTTAATTAATTCAAATCATACTCATTCATCTTATTTTTGACTTTTTGAGACACCCTTAGAAAAAAAACTCACTCATTATAAGGCTCACTAAGCCGCGGGTGAAACCGCGGGACGGAAAACTAGTATGTCATATTATTAGTAGATAGGCACTGAAAGGAGTGCTGGTAATGAATGGAAATACCTACAATGTTGCTTGGTACTTGTTTATGACAATAAATTCTGCAAGAAGTGGTTGAATTTTTACTAGTTTTTAAAAGCAAGACTATGAATCGAGATATCCTTTTTTTATTACACTTAGTTACAAAACATTCATCATCTGTGTAAGCCTGTTTATTTCCTAATTCAATATTTTATTTGCGTTTTTTATGTACCTCGTATATAACTACAGTTTAGTAGTAAACTTATCATATCATCATCACATCACATCAAAATATAGCAGTCTACTGCTGGACGTAGGCCTCCCCCAGGGTACGCCATAGGGCACGATCTCCCGTTTGCACCATCCAGTCACTACCAGCCGTCTTCTAATATCTTGAAGTAGTCCTGAAAATAATTACGTCTCGTTTTTTTGAGTTTTGAAAAATGGCATAGAAAACATCCGACCATTCCACCTTTGCTCGGTAGATTTCTAAGGCCACGTCACCTTAAAGTATAACATGCAGTAATCAAGTACATCGCAAGCAACTCATTGAAGGAATTACCATGTTTTCCATTTAAGTGATTTAAGGTTAACCCTTGCATTGCAGACCCAGCGGTTTTATCCGCTGCTAGCTGTTTACCCGTGGGAGTAAGTAAAATATTTTCCTGTGGTTAAAAGTTACCATAGTTACTCTGGCATGATGTAGTTTTCTGACATTAACGGCCACAACAGTCCACTGCTGGACATGGGCCTCTCCTTATTGGGTGGTATTTCCAAACACTCCACGCTTGGCAAGCGATTAGGCGAGCGCAGTGCAAGATGTTCCATTCACAGGTAATGCTGCTGCCCATTTCCTGCATAATTTATATCTTAGTTGCTTATTATGACACCTACGGGTAGAATTGAGGTGAATCTATTCCAAACCAGCATCACACAGTAACTTTCTACTAGTGAAAGATTTTTTGAAATCGCTAAGTAGTTTCATAGGTCACCGATTATGTGCAAACAAAAAAGTAATCCTTTCCTCTTTATAATGTAAGGTAATCTGTCGAATACAGAACGAATAGTTATTCATTCCTATTGGCAACTGGCAACAACGTTTTAAAAATAAATCAGCAGCACCCAACTCTCAAACTTCTTTTATCTCAGTCTAGGTTTCCCTCAAAAACTGCGAACTCTGTACAAAGTTCACTTTCGCCTTGTGAACTAATTTTTCGCTTGGTGTCAAGTTCATGGCTGGAGGGGAGAGTGGGGGAGGTGGGGAGGAGGTGGCTATGATAAAATAAAATATTCATTATGATTGCTCAACGCGCCTCTGTTCGCGAGACGCTGGTAGCGAGTGCGGTATGGATTGGCTTTTGTTGGACATTTTAGGAATTAGAAGCGAGGAGAGTTTGATTTAGAGTTTTTTTTAACAATAATCAAAAACTACAAGGACCTAAAAAGAAAAGCGGGTATTATAGTTCCCTATGCCAAATTTGGCTCATATTTTGAAATCATTACGCGTTAGTAGGCAATAGATAAGGTGGTTGTTCATTGGCGGTTGAAATCTCTGACACCAGGGTTCATCGGGTCGTTTATCGAATCCGTATCCAACATGAAAAAAGAGGTAGGAAATATTCATAACTTGTGATTATCCACACGCATTTTAAGTATTCTCCTAAGTATGTACCTTTTGAATTTCAATACATTATCAATAAGCGGTGGAAGGCTCCGTAAGGGGCCGCCTGGCTCGCGACCACCATTCCACCGAAGTCTGGCACCAAGTAGCTTGCTGCGTTCCGTCAGTGTGTGGGAGTGCCAGTGCCTTAACAGGCTTCTTCTGGGTGAGCTCGCTCCATCTTAGACTCTGTCTCTGTCCTATGACCTAGACTAGAGTCAAGAGCAAACCCATCACTAATAAAAAAAAAAAAAAAAAAAAAAGATTTCATCGAGGTAAACCTTTAAAACAACATTATTTATGAAACAACTTTTTCTTAATTTTGGAAAAGTCATATAAATGAACCAAAGATTCAGGCGCCAATTCACACCAACCGCATTATTTCAAAAGAAGACTGAAAACTGACGTAAAAATCATCCCCGACCTACCCCAAACAGCTGAAAGTGAATCGCAGCCGTCTCGACACGCTTCTTTTTCCCGCCTTTTTCCCTAATTAGTCCATTAATCCACGAGGGAGGCATTCATTACTTACCGCCGCTTCTTCGCGAATATTTTGATGGAGTGTTCGCCCGATACTTGTTGAGCGCGAAAATTGGACCGTTTAAAAGTTTTATTCGTTCGAAATTTGATTAGCTCGATTTTGTGACTTCGCGGCTTTGCGATTTGTTAATTCCTTTGTTCTACAATTTTACCTGTTTGTTTATTAGGACGATTTTTGTTGTAGTTTGGTTTATTTTAATTTTAAGTTGCGTAAACCTACATAACTTTCATTGATTTATTATTTACTGTTCTATGTCTTTCTGCTGGGCAAAGACTTCCCTTCTTCTGCGGTATCTATCTGCTACTTTCGTTATGTTAGGTTTAAGTTTGATTTTGATTTTCTCTAGGCTATTTCCAATTTCTATGTAACGCTTAATTAAAAACTTTATATGTAAATTCAGTGCCAGTTCACATATATGTTTGCTATTCTAATTAAAGGCCCGTACCTCCTCTCAGAGTTCCGTGCAAACAATTATTTTCTCTACCTACAAACCTGGCATCCCCTGCACCGTGTAGCTAAACATTTCCTAGTTTCAAACCTCCAACTACGAGTAACTAGCGGAGGCAAATGAGACTCACACACTGCCGACCCACCAACCTATCTTGATCTACATTATCCCCCTCGAAGCCCCGATAAAGCCTACGCGAGGAGATAAGACAGCGGGGGTGGGTAGGTCTTGATGACTGGTCTTGTCATGTACATGTACGGTGCTGTCAGAGTTAACATCCAACTTATTAGACGTTTCGGAAATTCGGTTTCGCCCCGCAAGCACCACGGGCTATACTGACAGACTAGGGTTACGCTTGCTACACTTAATTAGGTATCGATATCTTAATTATCTAAGCCTACGTCGTCCTACTTTTGTGGGTAAAGGCCTAATTATTCTCCGTCCATCTAAGTTCTGCTTAAGTCACCTGGGTACTGTCAATAAAGAGATGTATTGACTAAAGTATTGACAAAGATTTTTACACCTATATTATTTGCATTGGTTTGCACAGTATTTTTTTTAAATAAGACTTTTGCCACTAGTCGCGTATTGGTAAATGTAACTTTGGATGCCTTTAGACCAGGTGGAGTGATGATCTGGCTAAAAAAACTGGATAAGAATAACCAAGGATCATACCTCTTTGGATGAAAAACCACATAAGTCTAACTAAGGATCATGCCTAGTGACGTACAATTGGAAAGACCTATCTCTATCTAGGCATATCACTAATTATAACTAAATAGAATAAAATGAAGTCGCTTCCAAAGTCCCCATGTTCTTGTGTATGCTTAGATCTATAAAAGCACGCAACGGATTTTGATACAATATTCTTAAGTCGATAGAATGATTCAAAAGAAAGGTTTTTTCTATTATTGATGCCGAACAAGGTCTTCTTCCCGCTTGGCAAACGGTTAACAGCGGGTGAAACCACTGGTCAGGCCGCTTGTACCAAATAATTTTATTTTATTTTATAAAACTTTATTGCACAAAACGTACAAATGGCGGGCCTAATGCCTCGCAGCATTCTCTACCGGCCAACCATAGGGCAAATAGAGAGCACGAAACGGGTGCAATCAAATAATTCAGGCTAATGAAGATGATACAAGGTATAACAACCAGATTACAGTATTCCTTGTATCAAAGATTATCGATAAATCACCGGGAATGCCCCATCTCTACCATGCCATACAGTTGGTAATGCAAACGTTTGTAACCCGGCGGTCCGTAGCCTGCTCCTCCCAGCAAATACGTTAGGTAAATAACCCTTTGCGTAATATAGCCAAAGATAGAAGACATATAAATGTAATAGATAGATAGGTATAGAATACCAAATTTAAAAACACTTTTCGTGCTAGGTATACAATTTTTGAAAACTAGCAAAGTATTCAAGCGCGGGCAGGATTTGAACCTGTGACTTTCGCAATACTAGTGGCAACGCCTCTTTCATCTATTGAAAAAATGGATAGGAATAGTTGTATAATAGATATAAAGATGAACACTTTATTGCTTAAAACAAACACAACAAAAACAAAACAATACATAAAACTAAAAGTAAACAAATGCGGCCTTATCGCTTGCAGCGTTCTCTTCTAGGCATCTTTTACAAAAAAGACAAATAGAAATGATTTGCAAGTAGTTGCAAAAGCAGTAAAATTCTTAAATGATTACCTATGTGCACAATAAAAATATATATGTAGTAATTACACTAACAATCATACAAACATACAAATATACACAAATTAAATAAAAATAATTATATAATATTATATTATAAAATACTATAAGAATGTAAGCATAGTAAAGGATTTCCTTGCAATATCGGGTCAATAATTAAATTAACTAAAGCTAAATAACTTACAACCGTAAAGAACGAAAAAGAAAATTTCTAAAACATGGTCTTAGGCGGTTCTCCCGCTTGTCGTCCGTTGCTGCGTATTTTTAACGCACCGTAACGCATGCGTCTGTCAGACGAAAGGAAGTTGCGAATTCTGATCATAATCCTATAGAATTACAGATACAGTGCGTTTAACAACAAAAAAAAACTTTTAAAAATGCGCGGCTGTTTGTGGGTGGCTGTGCTCTGCCTACCCCTCAAGCGACACAGGTGTGATGAACGTGGTATGTGACAGGTTGTCAGCGAGCACCAGTGGACGGAATGCGCGGCTGTTTGTGGGTGGCTGGTTCAAGCGAAATTTCCCCTTTGTTGGTTGCTCGCCCGGTTTACAAACTGTCCAATTCATAAGATTTGCGAGAACTAATAAGGCCCTTATCGCAGAATGACCAGTGACTCAGATCACCTCAATAGCCTTTGAAAGATTAAACATACATTCAACAACATTTTATTTTTGAAGAACACGGTTTTTTGTAGTCTATGTATCTAGTCTATACAACTTGATGAGAGGACGACCACCACCACGAGATTAATTTTTCCTATCTGCGTCTTAAAAATAAGTATACAATGTGCTAGAGAAATGTCTGTACAAGCTTTCAGGGCGTGTTCTAGACGTGGAACTGAATATATAAGTATTTTTTTCGAAATATGAAGAACTTTTTGGTCTTCACATACAAATTTTGTTCCTGCTCGAGTGATTTTGTATGGATAACAATTTACTAAAAAGTTGTTCAGTTTCACGTCTAGAACGCGCCCTGAAAGTTTGTACAGTCATATCCCTAACCTTCTTTATGTGAAGAACATCTTTCTTCACAATAATTCCATTTAATTATCGCTCCTCTCTTATGAGTCACACCGTTAGAAGAGTTAGAATTCGGGTGGGCATAACGAAATACCAACGTAGTACGTTCACGGCTTTGTTTTGCTTACCGCAGACTTGTCTATGTATTACATAGTTATTGTACGTGGCGGTATGTATAGAAAGTACTGATTTAATAATGTACTTGTAGAAGATAAATGAAAATGAGAAATTGAAGAACAAGAATTGAAAGAAGAAGAAGAATTAATTGATTAAAGAATTAAATTTTTACGATATTTTCATAGCACTGTGAGTGCAAAATAAACCACAGTACATGTAGAAGATAAGTTTGTGAATCATAATTTAAACGGATAAGTTATATTTTCTGATTATTTTATTGCGATGAGTAGTTGTGCAAGCCTAATAAAAATTAAGTTAGTGAATGTGGTTAAATTCACATATCTTGAACTACTAGTTCTAGTGCTTAGTAGGCATAAGTATAGTTATTTCGACCCTCAGAGAGGTTTGAGTATTGAAATATCTTAATACTGTTCATACAAGTATAGATAAGTACAAAGTAGGTAATATTTTTTAATAAGTACAAGAGAAAAAGAGTTTCAATGAATTTACACAAAATCACGGCAATCAAGGTTAGGTTAGGTTACTCTTTTATAATTTATTCAGGTAAACAAAGGGACAAATAGAAATAAAGTTAGAAGATATGATTTACTTCTTAGAAGGTAGGCATTGCTCACCTAACATACAAACATACTATTCAAACACTCATTAATATCATATCATATATAATCAATAAATTAATGAGACCGCCATTAACATAAGCCTCTACCATTTACGTCCTACATACTTGATGAAGATTTCATAATTATGTACTTACTCCATCTTAAGGGAACGTAGAGGCCTTATAGCTATATCTTAGTAAGTAATCAAGATAATGGTTATATAAACGAGTTTTATAGCGATAGTTTTTAGCTAAAATTATGCAATTTATCTGCAACCATGTGACGGCTCAAAATAGCATCAACCCATTTCTTTTCCATGAGTGTCGTAAGAGGTAACTAAATGATTCGAGGGTAACATTTATATTTTAATAGACGATGGGCTGACAAGCTGTCCTGAATGACCCTCAAATGTTTGTCAAACGTGGCGTAAATGTTCGTTTTTTACAGCCGATATGGACGTGATATATTTGGTAAAAATTTGCGTACAAGTAGATCAAGAGCGCACCATGGTTAAATATATCTTCTTTTAAGTTCGTTGCCACAAATACCGCATGACACAGCGCGCCCTTAGCTGCAGTATCACTGCTCATTGAGCCCTAAATGAGTGACAAGTTTAAAAAAAACCGTTGTTTTCAATGTCGTTTTTTTTGCCGAGAGTAAGTTTCTGTAAACATCTCAGAACTTTGTGGCACTGCGATGTTTAGCGTCGTTTAAAAACTGCACATACTAAGAACCGTACCTACAACAAATCAAGTCTTACGTAACTTACCTAAGTAGAATTCCAACTAAATTGTACACGTAACATCTCCTAAGATAGTGGAAGTTGCTTAGATAATGTGCATACATTAAACTACGTCGGAACTAGCAACTGGCGTCGGCGTATCGTGATGAGGGAAGTTCGCTCGCCTGCGGTCTCATTAGGGGGGGATTAGGAGGGGAGGGGGTGATAGGTAATTACTTACACGTATTACATACCTGTTAGTTGCTTATGTGGCAAATTCACAGACAGACAGACAAAAACACTTTACGGCTCACATCAATAATTATAACTGACACAAGAACAAAAACATGCTAAACAATATAAGCAAAGGCAGCATTATCTCTTTAAGAAAACTCTTCCAAGCAACCATGCACACTATACGAAACGTTCATAAAACACTCTCCTTAAATAGTAGCTGCAACACATAAATACAGAATAATCAACTTAAGTATTTGAATGGTTCTTATTATCGCCTTATTTCAATTCACCTTTTTATTCGAACTCACTCCGGGTGAGCCCAAGTCTCCGGGTGAGCCCAAGTCTCTGGGTGAGCCATAGTCTCTGGGTGAGCCATAGTCTCTGGGTGAGCCATAGTCTCTGGGTGAGCCCAAATCTCTGGGTGTGCTTAAGTCTCTGGGTGAGCCATAGTCTCTGGGTGAGCCATAGTCTCTGGGTGAGCCATAGTCTCTGGGTGAGCCATAGTCTCTGGGTGAGCCATAGTCTCTGGGTGTGCCCAAATCTCTGGGTGTGCTTAAGTCTCTGGGTGAGCCATAGTCTCTGGGTGAGCCATAGTCTCTGGGTGAGCCATAGTCTCTGGGTGAGCCATAGTCTCTGGGTGAGCCATAGTCTCTGGGTGAGCCCTTGCTCTCAGAGAAAGCAATAGCTTCCCACCAACTTCCGGATGAGCCCTAGCCCTACCAACCAGTCAGGTGTAGGTTTCAAAACCCCGAGGCTAAAATAGTAGAGTCCAGGAAAAAAACGAGGTACTCCACCTCGTCGAAGGCCTATTACTAATATAGATATCTAGAAGGTGGTTGATGAATTCTAAGGGTTTATCGAGTTGTAAGTCGAAAAAGTATCCCACACAAAAAGTTTGATGATCAGGTTAGCTAAAGTATCTATTTGCTGTTCAAAGCAGCTCATTTTAATCCTTTACCAAGAATTCTAAACCACTTTCATATCATGTTGGTTCAATTTTAACATTTTACTGAAACATGTTTTCAATCCATAACCGTTAAAATTTAAAATGCAATTTATCTTAGCTAATAAATAAAGCCGTACCTACACACGCTTACGAGATATCCATCCGGGTTCCGGGATGTGTACCCGGATTATTTACTCGGCTCGTATTTACATGGACTAGGGTTGCCAGGTTTTAAACCTAGTTCTGGACTTTAAAAAGATACAGGTTTTAAAAAGTAAAATAGAAATCGTATCATTTATTGAAAATGTTTTTTATCACAGCCTAAGCCTACATATTTTTTATTCAAACTATGATACAGTTTTTAACACTTTTCAAAGTAGAATATTTCCATTTCAAAGTCCTGATAACAAAAAATAAAATTATAATAAAAAATTCCAGCATATTAGCAATAAAAAAGTCACTTGAACAAAATGACATTTACAGCTGAAAAGAACTGGTAATCTAGACTTATCCCTGAATTAATTAATTTTAATTTTAATTTATTGAATTACATAATTCATAATTTTGACTTTGTCCTTGGCTAGACTCCTCTAGAAGGAAAGTAATTAAATTCTAGTCTAGCCGCTAGACCAATTTTTACCGAAACCGTTCCCTTGTACAGAACAAACACCGTTAAAGTTTGACCATAATCGACAGATATATATTCAAAACTAAACTGAAAATTGTTGTCCAGTTAAATGCGGAAGGTTGGCAACCCTCATCCGGATGATCCGGATTAAACTGTAAGTCTCTTCCCCATATATTGGTGTCGAAGCAAGCAGGTTTAAAATCTAAAGCTGAATTTTGAATTATTAAAGTATTCATAACACGTTACGAAATAGAAACAATCAGACACAATATAAAATTATTTTTATCCATTGGCTGTCATATAAGTGTTTTCTAATTGGGATTTTTAATCTATTACTCAAATTTTTTTTATTCAAAATTTGAAAAATGCTCTAACATTTGAGCTGATTGTGGCCAACTGTCAAAAATCGCGGCCGCAGCCAATATTTTTCGATTCCTTATTTTCATAGTATTTTTAGTTATTTAATTTTTTAATCCCGTTGCTTTGTCGCACTCTTCGAGAAAAACTAATTCATTGTTACATAGATACTATACCTATCTAAGATACAAGCTGACAGCCCAAGAGAAACATATATTTCAACAGCAAACAAATTTGTATATCGTGAAGCATCATTTGTAAGATGTATCAGCACTTTACTATAAGACGAACCAAGAAATATTGTTACTGTGATATTCTTTTGTCTCTGCGTAATGATAGTTATAATTTAATTTTATTATTATTAGTACTGTTTGATCGAGTGCCCGCTAGAATGTGACTTTAGAAAAAACTGTCCCTAGAGTATAATATAAACAAATAGACTCATCTTAATATTATACACCATTGTTAGATAATTTATTTTGATGTAATATTTGTTGGAATTTGCACAAGTATTACTCATCAATTTTATATCCGTGACTACCAGCACTGTAAAGAGCTTGAAATCTAGGAATTATTAAATTCTACTAAGCACAACTTAAATCCGTTTAAAATTGTTTTATTTCGATAAAGCTTATTGTTCAACTTGGACGACTCGATGACTGACACGAAAAATAAAACTAAAATCTAATAGGATTGTAATTGTAACAGGATACACAGGTTTTATCCTAGTTAAGGCTCCTGTCTCTCAATCACAGATTATATATACAAACGTGTGATCAAATTGATAATGTGTAATATTGCAGTGTCTTTGGTAGAAAATTAAATCAATTTTTTATAATTTTACCGATGTGTCACTCACTCTGCTACAAGATATAACAGGATAAGGATGTGTTATCATAATACCTGCATGTCGTATTTATAAGACCTAGAGGTTTGTCGCCACACACACGCATAAATCAGCCCATAACATTCCACTGACGCAAACCTAAATCAATGTTACTTTTTTACTAGTTATCTGTCTTACCAGATTCTCACTAGGATAAAATCTACTTCCAATAAAAAAATTACTACGAAATACAGCAGTACTTAAGCGTAGCACTGTACACCAATTATAGAAGCACCATGTTGGTACTATGGCCTTATTACGCGAGTATGGTGTTGTTTTAAGCCAGTTTGTAATGTTAAGTGCACTGAAATTGTTATTGTCGGTTTGCTAATAGAGACATTCTCTAAAAATAATGAAATAGTTTGGAGTAGTTGCAAACTTTTGTGGAAAACAGAAGTAAAATGGAATGGGTAATTTTATGCAACAGTTTAAAATAAATAATTTAAGTATTCTATGCTTATTCACTAGCCAACATACCTAAATTTGTTTCATAACTATCAATATATAAAGTGAAATTTTACTAGTGACCGAAAGTTGTTCCTTATCACTAGCCCGACTTGAGATTTCGCTATCGGTCACTAGTAAAATTTCACCCTCCTATACTTTGTACATACATACATCAGCCTATTGCAGTCCATTGCTGGACTTAGGCCTTCCCGAGAGTACGCCATAGGGCACGATCTCCCGTTTTCGGCATCCAGTCGCTACCAGCCGCCTTTTTTAAGTTAAACAGTTAAAAAAAACTATACTTTATGTTTTTTTTTCAAATAAGTACCTACTTTTTGTGTTTCCAAGCAATAACACTCTATTATCAGTAAACTTAAGGGATATTCAATGGAGCTACGAAAATCAGCCATTCTTCTCCATTAATGCACTCCCGAAGGCTTTATTCTGAAAACGTCTCTCCCACTACGAACATAAATCAGAAGGCTTCTAAATCGAACGCGACCGGAGTAAACCCCAACTAACCCGGCAGGACAAATAAACAAGCGATCGCACATGTCTCCCGCAAGACAAATAGGGGGGGTCTACTAAGACGGGGGTCTAAGGGGGTCTATTTGTCCCCCCGACCCCCACGTTGACAGTTGGCATTCACCTGCGGGGTACAGTGCCCCTATTGTAAATTCTTCGCCTAATTCTTGAGACGTTGCAATCTATTTAAGATTAAATTCTGTTTCAACTTGTCAAAGATGTCTGTAGGCGGTTGGAAGTTGCGGCGTGATAAATTCACGTCCGTCTTTGAAACGTGCTGAAGACGTTTGCGACATTGTTTCAGTTCCATTGAAAACTTGGTACTGCTATATTTTAATAGTTTGTACATGTAAACAATTAACAGCCCACTGCTGGACATGGACTTCTCCCTGTTGCGGGTATTGTCGTACTCACCACGCCTGGTAAGTGGATTGGCGAGCGCAGCGCTAGATGTTGCATTCACAGGGAACACTATCGAAATGGGGTTATGATATTTCAAGCCGGCATCACACGGCACAATTTCTACAAGACTTATTATGATTTGGTTGTACCTACGAATCGAACAAGATTTTGTTCTATTTCTTGTTGGATCAATACAAATCAATTATGAATATAAGCGACATCTATTGCCGAGTAGCGATAACTTAGACGCAACTATTAATTATCATGACTTTCGATAGGTGGCACTAGATCATGATTATTATTTTGAACAATTTTTATTCGAATTTGCACGCGACATAGGTTTAATTTTATTGGATAAATCTATAACTAGGTTACAGGTGACTTTAATTTTTTTTGAGTATGCACAACAATAAAACAATCACAATAAAACAATCTTAAACGGATTTAAGTTGTGTTTATTATGGATTTTACAATTCCTTCGTTTCCGTTTAAAATTGTGTTATTGTGATCAGGTGATTTTTGTATCTTAGTCACAAGAATTTAGATTTTTTATGTATTCTGTATTAATTATTTCACAATTTTGACCTATGCAGATTTTTGCAGATATTATAATTTGACGCCAAACAACATGGTATAAAACATAGGAATTTCTTGTATCCCGGTGTCCCAGAGTGCTTAGATCTTTAAGACTACTCAACGGAATTTGCTGCCGTTTTTAATATCATATAAGGTGAAATTTTACGAGTGACCGAAAGCGAAATCTCAGTACGGGCTGGTCATAAGGAACAACGTTCACCAAGGAACATAAGACCCAAATATAAAAAAACCTCCTATACAAATTTGCCGTCAGCTAATTTGGGTTACCACGGAAGCTTAAAATATTGTTGTCATATTTCGACCTATGCTCCTCGGGCAAAGTTGTTCCTTATCACCAGCCCATCCTCTGTTTTCAGTATCGGTCACTAGTAAAATTTCACCCGATAGATGTAGTGATTCAAGAGGTTTATTATGCACAGATAATGCCGAGAAAATGACATATTCATATTATTCCCACGGCAAAAAGGTTAGCAGCGGGTGAAACCGCTAGGCGGGCCGCTGTCTCAAATAAATCCCTAAGATCCAAAGCATAGTTTTATCTGGCGTTGGTAGGCGTAGGCCTGCGTATCTGAAGTGGAGCCTGTCCCCTGGTGGCTTCCATCAGCCGTGATTGATAAGCCGAGCTCTGACATCCGTGGCTTAAAGAGGATACGTCCAAGAAATTCGCACTTTTTCGGTAGTAAGTTGAAATAGATTTTAAAGGAAATTGATTGTAATGTGAGTATTTTGCATTGAAAGCTTAGTAGTAGGCACTATTAACAATCATAAATGAAAATAAAAAAGTGAAAAAGAGTACATATTAACCGTAGTACATATTAACAATCAGTTAATGTCTCGAACAGTAAGTTGCCACCAATAGTATGTGCGATCCTAAGCCTGTGGTTGCTACGATTCCAGGCGTAGGCGTATGTGCCACTCGTAGGTAAGTGCTACGTTAAATGCTACGCACGAATTATTTATACAGCTTTGTGGTAAGGTAAATTGTTTCGTAGGCGGTAAGTATATGAAAATATTTTTATTTTATTTATTACTGGCAAGAATTAATTCCCATTCCTACATAATTGGGCCTACGGCAGAATTTGTCTAGCTATAAATGTCCTCTCGTTCGCTTTAAGAATAAAAAAACTAAAAGGTCGCAGCAAAATACAACACGTGGGCGAAACTTAATTAACAAAAAAAATATGCTTTTAATTATCTGATTAGTTACTTTATTGATAAGACAGATTTCTCTAATTCTTTTCTCTTCAGTGTTAAAAATAAATATTATTATTGGACATAAGACTGTAGTTTCTAATAAGAAAAATAGGACTTAAATCACATCTCTACTAGGCATAACGCATAACGTTATTGATGACTACCCCCTCTTTTTACCGGCCCGAAAACATGGAGAGGGGTCAAACGCTAACATTTAGAGCAGGCTTGCGTCCGAGATATCCCGCCGAGGCATGCGAAAATGCATTTTAACACCTTCCTCTAAAGTCGGGGGTTGTCTGCAGTGAAGTAGAAACCTCAAGTCGTTGGGTGAGGTTTGGGTTGTTACCTGTTCGGACGTTACTCCAATAGATTCTGAAGTGATTTTTCTATTTTTTATAAAATAATTGAAGTATGCAAGTTTTTTAAACTGATTACTCGCCAGACAGGTGAAAACTAAATATTGAGCTAATCGCTAAAAGATTAGAGGTTTACATGTGTTAACGGAACTCAAAACTTATGCTATCATCGTATATAATAATAATGTAATGTTTGATACGTTGATGATGTGTTGGCGTAGGTTTGGACGCCCTCCGGTCAGAGAGACCGATTACTTAAAGAAGGCGCCCGGTACAGACTGGATGGTATAATCGAAGTTCGTGCCTTATGGCGTAACCTGGGGGAGGCCAACGTATTGTAGTGAACTGCTATAGGCTGATGTGATAAGATGATGATGCGTTGGCGCCAAAAAATACCCTAAAGTTTTTTCAAGTACTTAGTTATTTACAAGAATGTAGATAATCTTACTATACGGCTAAGTAACATATACTTAGAAAAACTATATAGGTATTACGGTGTTTACCTACTAGTCAAACGAGCTACTTTTAACTTTAAAACGTTATTTTGCATGATGCTTTCTATTTCAAAATAATACAGGAATATGACGTCAAAAAAGAAACTTTTTAATTGTTATTAAGTTTTAATAATTCTTTTAAATAACACTGAATGAGAATTTTCGGGGTTGCGTAATGTTATTAAAATATGACATCAAAGACTTTCCACTCAAGTGCTCGCACCGGAAACATCAAAAAATTTGCAAATGAACTATTAAAGATTTTACAGATGTGTACTTACGTAATTTTTATGTCGAATTGCACACAATACACTACGTCATAACATTTTAAATCCGGACAGAGAACAACCCGGGGGGGTGCCGGATAACACCCCCAGGTGGTTGAGCCGTTTTACCACGTTAGGCTGTGACGGCCGCCTGTAATTTCGGCTCTAATGCGACTATTCCTATTTCAAGTTACCCCTCGGGGGTTAAGTATGGGCCTGACTCTCAAGATAACGCTATGTACGTGCCCAATTCGGTATATAGGGACGTACGTGCTCGGTTGACGGTTTATTCCCGTGATTCGGGGAAAGTGTGCTTAAGTTTTCGTGTTGTTGTTCGGTTGCGTTTGATTGTTTATAGTTGCCTTTGCGTAGGTAATTATATTTTACTCTACTTATTTAGAAATAAACCTAAGTACGTATTACTAGACTCAGCTATTCGATAGGCTCTGGAATTACTAATTTGTTTAACTTTTTGACTTGACTTGGAGACGCTTGCAATACTTATGCGTAGGTAGTTATCGTATAGCTAGTTAATGTAAGTGTTTTTTAAGTTGTAAGATGTTTATGCTAAAGAATTCTTAATAAAATACTTACATACATTACCTGTAGTGTCTCTACTTACAAGTATGCTATTATTGAAAAATAAAATACTAGTTTAAAAACGTTGCTTTTATTCATCAATAACTTCTCTTATAGCAATTTTTATTAGTATTCCACAAACTACAACATCTGGCAACACTATACTTGAAATAAAGGTCGGTACACCCGAGAAGCGCAGCGCCGAATACAAATTGTGGCCGTAAAAGTTGGTCGCTTAATTAATCGGCTCCGAATTACTGTGGCCCTTCCCGTGAACCTCAAAATGTACTCTACGTGACTCAAAATAAAGGGTTAGTTCTAAATATAAGGTGAGTAAATAATACCTATCTCTTGAATGAGGAAAAAGAAAATTGAGATTGTATGCAGCAAATTTAAAGAACGTAAATTTTAACCCGCCGCTTATTCAGAAACCATTATTTTTATTTGGTGCAGAGGTGCTTTGCATTTTTTTGTGAATTAAATTAAAAGCTCTGACCACGCAAACGAACAAAGGATAATTTCCAACTACAAAGTACACGACAAAATTTTTAATAAAGCTCTCCTAGCTTACCTTCAAACACAATGCTCACCTCACCTCAAATGGCTTAACAAAAACCAAAAATTAAACAACGTCCTTTGTTGGCGAAAACGCTAAATTGAGGAAATTTCCATCCATTCTCCAGCCAGGCGTCATCCGCGCCTAAACCCCGCTCAATTTCAATAGCACCCCCACATACTCCCTACACCCTTTAGGACGCCTCCACCATCCATCTGTCCCACTCCCGCGCTAAGCTACTACATAAGAGGGAGCAGAATGGGGCTACCTACAGGGCCGGTCCGAAAGTTAGACATATATTATTGTATTATACGATCGTAGGTGGCTCAGGGGGTGAAGATTGATGCCGCGGGCGCGGGCGGGGGGTAGTTTCGGCAACCCTATGGATGGCGACGTAACAAAATTTGCGTTACGCACACATGTGTGCGACACGACCTCATATTTCACATGAAGGAAATTAGGTGGAGGAATTAATTTTCAAGTTTTCAATATAGAAAGGAAAAATTGGGTAGGATGTGGGCCGTGTGGTTATTATTATGGCTTCGTGCGAAATTAAAGCCGTATAAGGTTTCTAGCCAATTTGTTCGGATTTTATAAGAGCTTTCGTGGAAGAAATTATTATTTAAATATTCATATATGAGGTTTCTGTTTTTGGAAAAACGATATTTATTCTGACTTGAATTTGGAATTTTATGTTACAAGTTTGCAATAAAATAACACATACATACATACAATGTAATTAACATAAGTAGACCACTTTATTTAATAAGAGAACTTAAAACTACAATCTAAATTAGTTATGTACCTACTTACTTGTAGTTAAATTTTCTGTAAAATCTCTAAAAAATATCTTGTTTTAAGTAATAGTATTCAGTTTAGTATTAAATAACTACGAAGTTATGATAATTATATTTCTTCTGTTAAAATTATTGTTTAGAAGCAAACGGAAATCTTATTAGAAAAATCATAGATCGGTTAAAACGAATATTTTATTTGTGATGAATCGTGAAATATCATATCGTACTACATATAATTACAATATCGAAATGGTTCAGTTACTTGAAAAGTATATTTTATTCTGATAAAAAGCAGTTATTTGGGCTGAATCCTCAACCTTCCAAATTAATGAGTACCTGCTTAGTAGTTATAAAACGTGTGGCTCACAACAAGAGCAAATATTTACGGAGCGAAATTAATCATTAAACTGAACAACCTTGCCCGTGGGACATAATTCGAAATATTTAAAAAAATATCAGACCTCCCATACAAACTGATTCGGTAAAGTGGTACATTTTGTATGGAAGGTAATTTTTTTTACATCTCTATGTTACTTGTGGAACGTTGTTCAGTTTTATGGGTAATCTTGCCCCGTAAAATATTTGCCCCTGTTGTGGGACACACATTGTATAAAAGACAAGTAGGAGAAGATAAAATGGATTTCACATGTTGTTTGTAAAATATGACAACTTACGCAGAAAATCTTTGATGTCATATTTTATTAAAACAATCCTATGAATTCACGTAGAAGGGATGTTCTTTTCGAATACGATTCAACCTACCATTGATTACCTACACCCAAATCGAAAACGACCAAGCGCTCCTTATTTAAATTTTCGCATTTCGAAAGTCTGCTATTAATTCTGCTCGTATCGCACGTTCTACTAAATTTATCCATTCCCACATACCCTAATAAATTAACAAATACCCTTTAAACCAAAAAAACGAGTAGTAGAAAGTTTTATAAGTGTGGTTAGATGTTCTCGATTTCAGAAATCTAGGTTTCAAGATTTGAGCTCCAGGAGTTCTATTTTTGAATTTTCGCGTGCGTAAGTCTGCCACTTATGTTATTCAAATCACACCTTCTATTAAATAAATTTTAATACACAATCCCAAATCAATTCAATCATACTCTTGACTTTGATAAAATAAAAACTAATAATAAAAGTTAATATATTAAAATGTAGTACGAGTGGTTAGACCAGTTGTTGCGGATTTCCGTTCACAATTTCAGAAATCACACATACATACATAAATCACGCCTATATCCCTTACGGGGTAAGCAGAGCGTTAACGACCGTTCAACGGATATTAACACCACGTCTGACATAAGTTTGAGGGTCAATCAGATAACTGTGTATCACTATAGTGACAGGCTGTCAGCCCGTCACCTAAAATTTCAATACACACCCTCGAGTCCCTTAGTCGCCTCTTACGACACCCATGGATCAGAAATGGGGTGAAGCTATTCTAAGCCGGCATCACACGGCAACAGAAATCACCGTTTCAGAAATTGAGCTCCTGAAGAACTCTTTTGTTCGATTTTTCAAACTCGCAGGCCGTAGATACCACCAAACCTAGAAGTTCAGAATAAATATGTGAAGTAAGTAGAAAAACTATTGTTTTATGTCGGAACTAATAATATGATATAAGCTAATTCAACGCACATCCATTGGAAATATTTTAACCCTGACCGAAACCAACCGAAAAAAAAGCACGAAAATGTCCAAAACAAAAGTAAACTAATTCCAATTAGTTTGCTTAAGATTTATGTATTAAAATTATACAAGTGCAAAACACAGATTTGTTTACTTTGTAAAATAAAGATTCTAACTACGACTTTCAAAAATCGTAAAGACTGTAAACAATACGATCAACTGAAACAGAAGCACAAATCGACGCAATGCCATTGAAAAAGTGTTATCACTGGCTGAAACCGAAGACAAATAAAAAGTTTGTAAAAAAGAAGTAGTAAGTTCAAAGTCGGGGACCTCCATTGTACTAATTACGAGGCAGACGGCGGGCTTTCACTTTCACCCGGGCTCGCTTTAATTATTTTTTTTCAGCGTCTCGGCGTCTGGCGGAACTCGAGAGCGAGGGAAAAATTTACGGTGAGAATATGGAGGATCGGCCACTTTTTCCCGCTTAAACCAATAAAATTCGGATACTTTGATTCCAGAATCAAACCTGGACCTGAAGTCAACAGATTAAAATCGTTTAAGTTATGTGTTAGTGTCCTGTCAGTAGGACAGTTTTGGTGTTTTCGTATTTTGCTAACAGGTCGAAGTATAAAAAATCACATTGGCATTTTAAAGACAGTGGAGTGGCATAGCAAGGGTAAAAAATATGGTCCGCTGTACCCAACATTTCTAGTACAATACGGCCAAGCTAGATAAAAAAGCCTAGAAAATCCTGTTCCAAAAGAACGCTATTCCAAAGGGTCTGAATAATCGCTGGACCAAATAACCTTGGTCTGCATAATCTTTAGACCGACGAAATCTAGTCCGTATGCTTAAAAATATAAAAAAATCGATCTTATTATTAATGATTCCCTGTTACCCGCGGCGTTGCCCGCATAAGTGGTGATAAAAATTAGCCTTTGTGTTAATCCATGTTACCTTATATAGGTATGTGTGCCAAATTTCATTACAATCATTTCAGTAGTTTTTGCGTTGTAGTAGTTTCGCATTAGTAACCAAACAAACTTTCGCATTAGTAATATTATAGGATGGGATAGGATAGTAGGATTCTATAATGCAGAAACGCCTACACTTACCATATTACTGGCACATTGAAAATCAAATTGATGGCAATGCGCGAAAATAAAGCACAATAGTAGTTTATGCAACTGTCGTATAATGGGGGTCATTAGAATGCGAGTGTCTGTTTATCACACAAGGCGCAGCCGAGTGTGATAATAGTTTGACACGAGCATTCTAATGCCTAATTATAGCAGTTGCATACACTATTTTATCTACACTCTCCAAAAAAACTCAGAAACACTTTTCTAAACGTACGCACCGGCCATTGCAAGGCCCGATACAAGGACAAATTCAATACGAGAACGTAATATGGCTTGATATGATTTTTTAAAAATCTATACTTTAGCAGTTGTTTAGATGTGGAGTCTTAACAATAACTTAACTAAACAACTAAACAACATCTGAACAACATCTGAACAACAACTGAACAACATCTGAACAACAACTGAACAACACCTGAACAACATCGAAACAACAACTGAACAACATCTGTACAACAACTGAACAACATCTGAACAACATCTGTACAACAACTGAACAACAACTGAACAACATCGGAATAACATCTGAACCACGACTAATCAACATCTGAACAACAACAGAACAAAAACCTATTAAAACAACTGAACAACATCCGAAAAATTACCGTACAACAACAACTGTCAGGTGCGGCGGAAGATAGCGATTTGAGTATTGGAAAAAAAAACTTCGTTTCATTTCTCAACTTTATCGTATTAAGAGTTTTGTCATTAAGTCATTACGCTTCTGTAATTTATAGTAAACCCTAGTTTTTATAGGCAGAATGCATAAAGTAAGTCATTATGCATCTGTTTTCGAATTCATAATTCGAACATTATGAGACGAGTGTATATAAAAGATATTATTTAAAGTTTGCTGTCATGTCCCCTGTCACCTCACGCCCTCTTCCCGCGAAGTTCGCGCTTCGCTCAATCTTTGATACTTTCTTCGTGCATTTTTTTTAGCTCTCCTTATTAATGAAAAGTAGGTTACTAACTTCGTTCGCTTTAAGAATGAAAGTTACGGCGCCTTGCCGTAGGTCGATGAACTTGCCAGCTGTCTTTTGTTTTTGTTGACGGTTTGCAGCTGATCTGGAAATGGTACTGGGGTGTAAGGATCGGATTTTTTATAAAGACAGTACAGATAGCTTAGTATGAGATTTGACTACTTACATTTTTGTGAGTGACGAATGGATAAAATAAAAATATTGTACAGTGATCAAATTTTTTTTTTTGTTTTATAACGGTAGAAAAAGCTCTTTTAAGCAATTTGATTAAGAATTCAACACAAATTCTTATCCGCATTTCGTTTAATACCATTACTCTTCCCTAGGTCTGCTGTAAGAAATTTCTTATTAGAGATTAGCAGTGCCTGTTGTATCTGTATTCTTTATGTGTTTCTCCTTACTGTTACTGTGTACAATAAATACTTTAATAACTTTTTAAGAAAACTTGCAGAATTTTCTACCGCGGGCAAGATTTGAACCTGCGACTCTCGTTGAGATTGTTTGAATATGTCATTCAACATTCTCCGCGCGGAGTGCTAACCATACTAGGTATTTTGCAAATCAACGTGAGGGATATAGGCATATAGTTAATACTTGCGATTGTTGGCGCTTGGTTAAACTCCATAATTAATTAATTTTGACAAAAAGCACTTGTACCCGTTTCACAGATTTATTGCGGGGTAACCCAACCGGTTTCGCTCACATGAGCATATTCAAGGAGTTTTAAACACAAAACATCGTTGAAGAAAGAACATCACATCTACTAAATTATGATTATTTACATACTTATTCGTTGTATATGTGTGATAAATGATATAGGCTTGATATATGTATGTATGTGTTTGTGCCGATCTTACCTATTAATTTAATTAGGTAGGTATTTGCCCAACATTCTGCTATTTAAATTTTGATAAGTGTCTTGGTAAATATATTTTTCCGTAAGCCTGCGGCCATATTCTGCTGTTTGAAAAGCATCTCAGTTGTAATAGACTGTAAGTTGGATGGTTTTGGCTGTTTTGTATTCCGCTTACAGTTTGAAGTATAGAAAATAACAATAGTAATAGAATGACTGTTGAGTTTTGATGGCATTACAATGGCAAAAAATAAGAGAATTGAGGCCCAGCTGTAAGAATTAGGTGAGGACCACACTTGACATCCGTTGCTGTGCATTTTTGGCGTCTGGAAAACGATGCAAACGCCGCATCCGTCAACGCAACGTCGCTGTATTTGTATGGTCATAAGATGGGTATTAGCAATTTCCTTTCGCCTGACAGACGCATGCGTTACGGTGCGTTTAAAGTATGCAGCAATTGACGTCAATTGGGAGAACCGCCTTAAACTGCTGCTGTTTTATTTTTGTAACTATTTATATGGATATTTGTACACTAAATAATTAAAATGAAATTGTTGTCCAATAACCTTAATGACTTCACATGCTAACGACCAAAACCAAACATCAACATTCGAACCATTAAAAACCCCATACTCCACCAGAGCACCATTAATTATCTATTAAAAAATAATCCCTTTATACGTCACAACCATTCACCATCACCATTATGGTGAGAGGACATGGGATTACCTGCACTAAAACCCATAAAAAAATAAAGCAAACAAACTATGAATGGCTATAGGCGATGCAACCCTCAAATGTAAAAAAAACTGTTAGGGAAATTGAAAGAGCTAAGTTGATAGTTCAGTGACATTTACGAGGAATTGTTGTGTTGTAGAAGGAAATTCTTACCTAGTTAATACTGGAGAATTTTTATTAAACTTCAATATACAGGATAAAAAAATATTAGCTGCAAATATTTTAAGGGGTGAACCAGCAGCCCCAGCCCAACTGAAAAACTGAAAGAATTCCCCCCAGAAACATAAGGTCATTAAACCTTACATGGTGTTATTTTGCATGCGTTCTATAACATAACTTAAGGTCAAGTTATCGATACTGAACCTACCCTTAAGCTATGGCATTGAAATTAACATCGTGTAGATTTACTTGTAATTCAATACATTTTCTTTTTGCTATACTTGCCTACAAAATGATTTTTTCTAATGCAATTAGGGTCAAGGAACTGCGTATAGTTTAGTTGTGAAATTTAAGATTGGATGAGGCATCACAACTTGTGCAGAAAATCTTTGATATCATATCATATTAATCCAAATTTCTTACACAAGTGTGTCCCGAATTTTTTATTTGGTTCCTGTGAGAACACGTAACAAAAATATAATCACGCTACAAACTTTGCGTGGCATAGGCATGGAATAAAATTTCTATGATCCATTTAAAATTACATTTTGAATTATAAGGGCCATCAAATCATAAAATTTCCGTTAACGCTTCGCCTGCCAGATGAAATCCGTGACCCTAAGGAAGTAATATGCCTCTTCACACACGCCTTCGGCTATAAGCAAATCTTCCTGAGAATGTAATGCATATTCATAGAATCCAACACAGCTCGGATTACCCCTCATAAAAAACCCTTAGGGTCAAAATTTACCCTTCACCTACCTGAGGGTGACATTTTTTATTCACACTTCCGTCAAAAACGCAATATGCAAAAACGACTGTTATTTTCTTTGATCGGAAATAATAATTATATGCATAAAAGAGCGGATTAAGGGTTACAGTTGTGTTCGTGACATTTTATTCGGTTCCTGTCACCTTGCCTGCATGGTGTCAGATGTTGTTGAACCTTTACTTTGTATAGATTTTTTTGGTTTAATAATATGCATTGGTTGTGCAAGCTGTATCGATATTTTACTAATTGATAAGTTGGTTCGTGTTTTGTCGGTGTAAAAAACGTTAGAATCATTTTCGTATTTTTCTGCATTTCTATTTTTAAATTTATGTAACATATGCACCAAAAATCATTGATGGTTTTCCCTTGAGCGTAGTAGATGCAAAACTTTATGCGTATTTTATAATTTTCGTATTTTTTTTTTACATTCGTATTTTAAAATTATTGGAACATATGCGCCAAAAGTCATCGACGGTTAACCCTTGAGCGCGGTAGGCGCGAAACTTCCCGCGCATTTCGTAGACCCACTCATGCGCACTGCAAGGCGCGGGAACAACAATGGCAAAGGGAATCTCTACATGCAGCCTCTTGACTCCAATCAAATAATTACTGGCGGCCCCGGTCAGACCCCGGCCCTCAAATATTCAAAATGGCTGGCCACTCCATTTTAATTTATGCGCGCGATAACATCTCTCGATGGCGAACCCACATTGTTATTCACTCTACATAAGATTTTTCAAGTATATTATATAATATAGTTTTTCATTCCAAATAGCAAATATTTAAGTATTGCGTCATAAAGTGAATCAATAAATTTATTATTTTGTATGCTTATGTTAGGTACGTAATACAAGAATTTTAAAAATACACATCATTATTATAATTTTAAAGTGTTTTAAAAAGTCGGTTAGTACAAGTTCAAATGAGAATCTAAGGTTGATTTAAAATAGATACGTACCTTTAGAATATTAAGTAATAAAAGACTCGAATAATAATACTAGCCAAACTATAACGATGCAGCTTTCTATAAAACATTACACCCTTGACACACCACATATCCCGAATAACAATAGGATGCAGATTCTGAATCTCTAAAGATAAATAATACATTTTGATTTATAATAGAGGTAAAAAAATACTCTTCATTTATCGAGAATGCATAAATAGACCCTATTATTCGATATCGGGAAGTGCAAAATATGGGTGTAACTTTTTTATATCGGCTCAATACGTGTCAGTGAACGGGTTAACTTACGACGGGGACATTTCGGGTGCATTCAAAATAGTTCGAAAATATTTTACGTATGCATTCAATAGTGATTTGATTTATTCTAGTGACATGCAGATGTAAGGTCCTCGTTAGATTTATTTGACTGCTGTTTTTGCATTGATTCCGCGTTACGCATGATCGGTCATGTCGATTGGCAGTTAGTGTGTTATTTGATGTTTGCGAGGGTGATGTTCGAAATTTAAAATGCATATTTTCTGCCCGCATGTCTGGTTGTTTCAGTTTTGTGGCAATAAAAAATATAAAGACTACCAAACGCGACTTGTGAATGATAATGGCTTTGCAACCGTTACTTTCTAATTCACGAATAGAATTATTTCATAGGCAAATGGGTTTTATCTAAATCCGGGTGTTGATAAAGCCCCTAATCTGCATGATAAAAAGAAGCGCCTCGGATACAATCCCAGTGATAATGCCACAATGGGCCTGTAAGACCGCGGCGGCAGAAGGGTTAAACTCGTATTGTTTGAAAATACTATCTGCAACCTCAAGTTACCCACCTCAGAGATCGATACATACTGGTTCTTATTAATAACCTATATGAGTGACCTCTGTAAGTTGAACTATTAAAGGGGTAACTCGAGTGTTGCCGATTGTACAACTCCAAATTAATGAGGGACTGCAAAAAATGTTACACAATCGCAATAAACGATCTGTTCCGACGGTTCTCAAACATTTGCAGATGGAAAGATGAAGTTACGCCACACTTGCCACCGATATTTTTTTTTGTTATAGGCGTAATAAAAATTATCGGTTTAGAACTTTAGAGTATGAAATGTTTATTGCGTTTTTCTTCTTTTCGTGTGGGACATCAAGTCGACGAACTGGTGTCAGAGTGTTTTTTGCATTGAAATACCTAAGTAAGTAATACCTAAGTAAGTAAGTAATACCTAAGTAAGTAAGTAATACCTAGAATAAAAATATCTGTGTAATTAATTAAATAGTTATCTTTTAGCTCGTTCAGCATTTGATTTGAAGTAAGAAACTTTGTGTATTACCATAACAGTTGGATTACCTACTATCACTCAAATAATTTTGATCAGCGTGTCTGTTCAAACCTTGAAGACACCATTCTACTTTTACAATTGTTTTCTGAGTAAATACCTAATTGAATTTGATTTCTTGACTCTCTATAATTTGCTTGCGGCTACTTGCGAATCTTTTATATTTATATCTCTTTCATGTCAAGGTTGCCTGGAAGTGATCGTTGCAAGTGATAAGGTCTATGCTTACATTTATTTTTGAGTTTTCTGCATTAGTTTAGAAAATGTTAAGCCTCATAGTTGTTATGTGTAGTTTTACCTATTGGTGTAATGTGTATGTAACTAGTTAGTTTTACAGTACAGGCTTCGGCTGTCATGCTGTAAAACGTTTTCTTTTATAAATAAATAAATTAGTAATGTAAGCAATAAAGTGTTCATCTATCTATCTACCTGTATAGCTTTAAACATAATGTCACTCAGAAAAGTTTGAGAACCGTCACCAATTGCTACCTACTGATCTAATTTCCATGCGCGCGCGCCGGTGCCGAGGTAGGAAAGGGTTAACTTTTTATTCACAGTACCAATGGCACTGCATGTATTAACTTCCGACTTGAACTATGATTAGTCTATTTCAGATGTTTGACAAGTATAGTTGGTTGTGCGTGACAGTGATAAGAAAAAGTGAGAAAAATACAAAAATATTGTGATAAGGGGTGAGCTTCTTTGGTAGAAATGAAAATGAAAAATGAAAATAAAATAAGTTTATTTAATGTAGGATAGTGTTATTGCTTATTGACGTCATGATCCGCCATTGTAAATAAAATAAATTTGTATAACACAATTTTTTTTATACTAGTTTTGTATTGTACTAATAGAAAACCGGCTGGGCTAAAAAATTTGATAGCCGATTTCTAAACAAGTCCTTTGTATCTCAAGCGGTCCGTATGCTCCTAGTAGACAAGTGTTTAAAGCCAGATTGCGAGAACACTTTTTGAAATCACTCCAATTCAGTTTTATTTTTTGTGGGACACCGAGTCGACGAACGACCCGATGAAACCTGGTGTCAGAGTTTTTAAACCACCTTCTACTGCTAGTAGGCCTCTGACATGGTTGTGTAACGACTGCCGGCTAAGTAATGATAGACAGCAACCGGGACCGACGGCTTAGCGTGCCCTTCAAAGCACGGAACCATTGGAAAAATATAGTGATAAGCGGTGAGTTTTCTGCGTAACAGAATGTGATTGACAACCGTCGGTGTAAAATGTGCTGCTTTACTTATCCACCTAGATCTACCTGATAAAATTTACCTAACTTTACATGTTTAGGTTTACTTGGAATAATAAACTTGGTAGAATTTATGTCTGAACTTAAATTTTTTTTTTTATCCCACCCGAGCCGGTTTCCTATCAGGACAATACAAAATTAATAAAATTGGGTTATTTTTACAATGACGGATCATGACGTCAATGTAAAAAAATTGATAGTATTACCTATTATTCATTGAATAAAGTAAGTTTTATTTAATTTAACACACCTGCGTTAAGTTCACTCGCGGTCCTTAGATACTATTCAATTTCTTTACACAACATGTCACGACCGCTTATTTATTTAATTTTTGGTTTCTTTGGGAAACTTACAGCTTGATTAATAACAAAATACAGTAGGCTATAGACAGAATAACTCGGTGAGTTCAAAAATTTAATTCATGATAAGAACCCGTTTTTAATTATTTTCAGACATTACCTAATGTGCAACTGCGCAAGTAAAGCTTAAAACAGGTTATTTATCGTCATATGTTACTGATTTTAACACATCTAATTGCTTCTAACCGTATTTTTCAAAAAGCAAGAATAAGTACTTTCCTTAAATGCGAGTCATAATGCTACGTCACTGCAGCATGACGTAAGTTAAAAGGCACCATTTAAAAACAATACGAAAACCTATAAAAGACGTTGAAAATACTCTTCATAAAAGTTATGAAAAAATTAACTGCCTTTCTACTTCTCTTTGTATTTTTACACCTTCAGAATAATTATTTCTTAAACTTTTTAGTTACAAGTACTTGATTTTGCTGAAAAAAGACATTCTTTAAAACTTGTTGTTTTGTAAGTGAACTGAACTTTTGTTGTCGGTTTTATTTTAAATGTTGTTTATTTGGAAAACAACTTGCATAAGGCGTCTAATTGTAATGGCAAAATTTCAAAATTTCGTCTCTACCCGTGTAGAACGTGACTAGGGTGCATCGGGTCGTTGAACAACTCGGTGTCCCACAAGAAAAATAAAATACTAGCTAAAAGCTTGTTGCATATCCGCAGAATCTGTGATCCATCCATAGTCATCGTCAGAGAAACGTATGTATTTCATGAGGTGTTTCTCCCAATTGTCGTCCGTCGCTACATTTTTTGACGCACCATAACGTCAAAGGACTTGACAGACGCATCCGTAAGCTGTAACCGTATTTGTATGTTAGAGTATCGGAAATCGAAATTTCCTTGCTTCTGCGTATGCGTTATGCGTTGCGTTAAAATAACGCAGCGGCGGACGACAAATTCGAGAACCACTCAAGACTTTTTAGAGGTAGTATCTTCGCGCACCTGATACGACACTGTCATTCTCTGAGAAACATATCTAAAGCAGTAAAGGTTGAGGCAGACCAAAGATGAAATTGTTTCGAACAAATAAAAGAAATCATAATGTCATTTCATGTCGAATTAGGAGGTCAATTCAAAAAACGAAGAGAAATCAAGAAAAGTGGTTACTAGACTTCACGATTTAAAGAAGTATAAGAATGATAACTATTTATGGTTATATTTAATTAAGTGCAAATGTTTTAAGAGTGAGTTCTACTCGTGAAACTGAACAACTTTCTCCAAGAATCATAGCTCGAAATAAGAAAAACAAATTGGACTTTCCATACAAAAAATATTAATTTTGTCAAAAAATACTTGTACTCGTTTCACAGATTTATTGCGCGGTAAATAAGGAAGTCAAAGAGAAGGCTCAAAATAGAGCAGATTGGATATTACTCCACCGACAAGAGCGAGGCTCTTAAATTAATGATGATGATGAACCAGACCGGTTTTGCTCACATGAGCAATTTCAAGGATTTTTAAACACAAAACATTGTTGAAGAAAGAACATCACATCCACTAAATTATAATTATTTACATAGTTATTCATTATATCTGTGTGATAAACGTTAACCGTTCACCAAGCGCCAACAATCGCAAGTATTAAAAAATGATGATTGGGAAAATAGATCAGTTTCACGAATGAACTTAACCTAAAAGTATTTGCACTGAATTGAATAGGACCTTATAATAAAAGCTTCACCATATACAGTATGTTTGTTACATCATGCTTAGAACGTCACATAAACCGTATCTGAAGGCTTAGGCCGCCATTTCGCCGGGCCACTTCCTGTTAACATAAATCCACCCCTATATTTTGAAGCAGAGACACAGTAGGTTTTAGGATGAGTAGAGATGATGTTGTTTGGTATTTTTGTGTGGTTTACGAATTTATGCTTAAAATTTGATCGAATGCCAAATTATAAAACCCGTGTTAGGTACCCCCTTTCTTGAAAACTTGCAAAATTTTCATCCATCAATCCTGCTCGCGCAAAAACATTTACAAGTTTTCAATAATAAATAAATAAGATCGTCAGTCATGGACAGATCCGGTAATATAAGCATCTTAGTTTTTGCTAATAGGATCAATAAGTTGTCAATTGTATACATATATATCTGAAGTGACAAATTTATTATAGCTCTGTCAAAGTCAAAAGTTAAAATATTTTATTTGCTTGGATACATGGTATAAAAGGTATAAAATGTAACATTGCATCTCATGATCCACTTGTTTAATTTAAAAGCGTGCAAAATTTTAAAGTTAATCTATTTTTTACAATTTGTTATACTTTATTATAACAAATTGTAAGACAAGTACAAATTACGTAAATTTTTAAGTATTTTGCTTTAAAATATTTTTATTTAATTTCACATTGCCGTATGTAGGTAAGAAATACCCATAAAGAACTTGAATGAGCAACTTAAAAGAGGGAGAGCATACGTTCTTTAAGTCACTCGCCGGGTACAAAAACACAAAATATTGATAGCATGTATAGTATATTTATTTACAAAAAAAAGTATTTAAGTATTAATATCAGCTGTTCCCATAGTACAAGCTTTGCTTAGTTTGGAGCTAGGTCGCGCTGTGTGAACTGGCCAGGATATTTATTTATTATTTATTTTTATAGCACTGTAACTAATAAAAAATAACAAACCTCGCATGAGCCTGACTAAAAATATAATGTAGACACTCCACAAGCAGCGCTGTTCCAAATCGCCTAGCGCATAAACCAAACAAGTTCGTCCCAAGATGATGTTGGGCCGAAATATCCAATAACCATAGTTTTACCGGGTCCCTCTCGTATGGAAAATCGATCACCCCCCCCCCCCTCCCTCGCACCCCACCTGATGGATTACCCCTCGATGGAATAAAAAGAAAGCATTAGACCAGCCAGTTTCCCCGGGGAAGCTTTCTCGGGAAGATGGTTTGTTTTTTAGATGGAACGTCACTCAGCATTTTTGTTTAGACTTGCCGTGGGCTTTACAAGTTTTTGGTGTACGGGATTTTGTTTGATATTTTTATACCATTCACATACGCTGAATAATTAATATCTTTGGTATATAAATACAAATTCATAAGTATGATGTTTATTAAATCGCTTTCATAGAAAACAAATTAGTCAAAGAAAATTTATTACAATTACTTTTTCTCGAACGCTTAATCTCATTTGAATGACATCAAAATTATTCGTATTGGGCAACCTTACGTCATCAAAAATATAAAGTGATCACGTAATTGGCATGTACAGTCAAGATCAGGCTGGGTTAGACAGTTGACTTTGAACCGCTCTTATGCCGCGCGCATAAGACTTACATTGGCAGTTTAAGTGTCTAACACTGCCTAATCTTGACTGTACAACCCGACGTAGAAGTACATAAATAAAATCCTTGCAAACGAATACTTAATCCACAAAGCAATGCTTAAATGAATTAACTATTTTTATTATTATTTTATTTTTTATTTAAAGAACAATAAATCTTACAGAGAACCCAACTCAAAAACTTAGTATCCAGTATCCACCAAAACCCAAATGTCCAACCATTACCTCTGGCATATAGCGCTACATAGCGGGGGTGTCACCCCTAGGTACTGGGTGATTCTCCGGGACCCTCGCGTCCCTTATCGGCCCGGTTATGACCATGTGAGGGTGAAGTTATTGTACGGGAGGGTCAAGGGGGTTTTGCCCCCCCCCGTGCAAAACGAGAGGGGGGGTAAGGAGGTGAACGCGTTTGAAGAAGCTCCCGAGCACTTTGAAGGGACATAATATGTTATTATTTTTAGAGTGGATGCGTGATGTTTGCTTTCGATTTTGCTTTTTGTTATTTTTATATAATGGCGCCTTTATCTTTAATATGTCTTTGTTGGGAGGCTTTTTTGCGTTTATTTGATCATACGGTGTTCGAATATTCAGATAAATTTATTTAAAAAACATAATATACTGAAGTAGAGGTCCACAATTCCACATATATAAATTTAACTGCCACCGATTTCTTGTCTTTCTATTTACAATTCGCATATTCTTTTAATATTATCCAAATATGCAATTTTACGAGCTCCAATCTCTCTAAACCTTTTTCAGTCAGAAAGTAAACTACCTATACTAAAAATATTGACGTTAGGCTATGATCAAGAATTTATAACTACAGCTCGCTACGACGACGTAGACCTTTGTAGCACTTGTAGCCAACATTTCTTTTAAAGAGGTACTACGCGCGTTCTACTTTGGTAACGTACTTTCCTTGAATAAAATTTTTATATAAATTGGTTGATGCCAAAATATATTAGTGGACATTCACAAAGAGAATATTTCATAAATAACAGCAAAGGAATATCAGACATGTTTCGCAAACCATTGGCCCTGCAATAAAATTATATACGCCTACCAAATATCGTCGCGGCGTCCCGGCGTCCCCTCGCCGGCGGCATTCTGCATGCAAAATTTAATTTTAGAATCCGAGCCGTTCCAATATAGGTAATATTCGAAATTTATGTTCCATGTTTGAATTTGAATGCTGTCCCTCCTGTCATAAATTTGTTTGGCCTACCCCGTGTGTCGTATTTTGTCTTATTGTTTACCGAACGTTGTAAATGTTTGTTTTGTTTTGTTACGCCGCTGTTAGTTCTACTAAAAATAATAAAGCTACTTTTAAGATTTACAAAGTAAAAACTACCAGCTTTGAACTCAATATTTGTCGATAGGTTTTTTACGCCCTAACAGTTACAGTATTTCGTAAACTATAGTAGTTTATGCAACTGTCGTATAATGGGGGTCATTAGAATGCGAGTGTCTGTTTACTATTATCGCACGAGGCGCAGCCGAGTGTGATAATAGTTTGACACGAGCATTCTAATGCCTAATTATAGCAGTTGCATACACTATTTTATCTACACTCTCCAAAAAAACTCAGAAACACTTTTCTAAACGTACGCACCGGCCATTGCAAGGCCCGATACAAGGACAAATTCAATACGAGAACGTATTATGGCTTGATATGAATTTTTAAAAATCTATACTTTAGCAGTTGTTTAGATGTGGAGTCTTAACAATAACTTAACTAAACTACTGAACAACATCTGAACAACAACTGAACAACATCTGAACAACAACTGAACAACATCTGAACAACATCGAAACAACAACTGAACAACATCTGTACAACAACTGAACAACATCTGAACAACAACTGAACAACAACTGAACAACATCGGAATAACATCTGAACAACAACTAATCAACATCTGAACAACAACAGAACAAAAACCTATTAAAACAACTGAACAACATCCGAATAATTACCGTACAACAACAACTGTCAGGTGCGGCGGAAGACAGCGATTTGAGTATTGGAAAAAAAAACTTCGTTTCATTTCTCAACTTTATCGTATTAAGAGTTTTGTCATTAAGTCATTACGCTTCTGTAATTTATAGTAAACCCTAGTTTTTATAGGCAGAATGCATAAAGTAGGTCATTATGCATCTGTTTTCGAATTCATAATTCGAACATTATGAGACGAGTGTATATAAAATATTTTAGACATTCCTTTACAATTAGGTCCTTATCAATAAAAAGTCTCTACCATGTCTATATTTTAATATTCAAAGCTTATCTTAAACATCTTATTTGTGTTACTACTAACGCCCCCACTGGCAAACCGAGTTAAAAACGCATCAAGCTCAACAATTAATACAATTATGTTTGCGGGCGGGAAACACTGCGTCAAAGTCGCGTTAAAAACCAGACTAACACAATTTTCCCGCCTTTTTCTCCCCCGCCTAATTACCACTCGCTTTATTAATAAAGTAGATCGTTACAATTAGGGAGGCGGCATTTTCATAAATGAATAATTAACACATTTTTTATAGGTATTAGTTTCCAGCAATAAATTTCCGTGTAACAGGAATTAATTCGAAAAACATAACCCTAAGACAATTTTCCTCTAATTTACAAGTAATAAATAACTCAGCGGTCAGTGTGGCCCACTGAAAATGTTTAGCCATCAAATGGTCGCGTGGGCTCAGGTCAACCATTCACGAAATATTTGAATAAGGAATGATATACGGTTTGTTTATTGGCGGGCCTGTTCGTTCCTTTTTTGAATTTCATTATTCGAGTGACCGCGCGCGCGGGTCACCGTTGGTCAACGTTGTCCGAGGGTTGGATGACCCCTCGCGTGTTCGCTACGTTATATACAAAAGCTTCAATATTTTCGCAGCTTGGCTCTCGAAATCCGGTTTTCTGTACTGGTTTTTATATATTGGAAATTTTACGTTTCATTTAAAATTTTGTGGACGCGTGCATTTAGTTAGAAGGTTAAGGGTTAAGGGCGCGACGTTACTACAAAGGAGGTGTCAAGATTAAGACGTAAAACCAAACTAGTTTTGCTTTATACAATTTAGGTACAAAATAACACTTTTTTAGTCTAAAATTAGGTATGCAGATGTTGGTAAGCACTAACTGGACGAGATCAAAAGAACTGTATATTTAAGATTCAGAACAGAACCATACAATGCATCAAATTTGAGATTAAATTTAAAAGAAAACGTCTTCTAAATAGCAGGCAGGTAACACATTCAAAAACCGAATTCAAAAAAAATGAAAACAATGACTGGCCACATTACGCGTCAGGAAGCGAGTTCTAAAATTAAATCCGACCGTTATTATTCGTTCGGAAGCGTGAGTCGCAGTCCCCTCTGAGGAACGTAGGCTGTACGATGAAAAACGAGGAAACTTTCCCTCAGACACTTTGTTTACTTTTACACTAGCGTAGGGGGCCCTTTAGGGCTTAAGTACAGGGTGCTCGTTTCATAGAGGACATTTTCAATGTGATATCTCTTTACGATTATCTTTTTTAACCAGGATCACCTGGGAAAAATTACTTTGCGCAATTATCGGTTGTAATGAAAATAAATAGTGCAACTTGTTTCTTTATAATATTATATTCAAACAGATTGGGACTCCACGATTAAGTTATTCCTATTCACTTTACTCTATTACTAAAGTTTGTGGCACAGAATACTTACGAGGTATTCACAAAGTTTTTTTTTTCCTTTATTTATACACTTTACAAAAACATTATCGTATTAAATGGTGTCATGAAAACTCTGACAATTGGGTTTGTCTTGACGCCATGTAATAGTATTAAAGTACTAAGACTAAGAGTTAATTTTTCAACAAAAATAAAAATACGGCAACCTGTATGCAAGCTTCTCCTAGTAGGGTTCAAATGCTTTCATATAAGAATTACCCTCCTTGTACTACGGATAATATCAAAGAATATTTATCTTTTTTCAAAACTCTATGTCTGTAATGTATTCAAAGATTACGCACACCTCCATCCATCCATCTTTTCTCGTAAACTTTATAAGCAAAATGCAATTTATGAATTTCTAGGTAAGTATCTAAAATAGGAACATTTCTGCTTATTTTTGAACGTACCTACATTTTTGTTTTTAAATTTATTTCGTAACCACCTACGCTATGAGTATTTTAGACATGCTAATTGACTAGTCATCATCATCACAAATTAAAATCTTCAATACCTATAAGTAGTACTTACGTAGGTTCAAAGCTCTATCTTGCCTTCAAAATCTTACCCCTGAACATTCTCAGCTAAGTACCTCCCAAGAACGCGAGGACCAAAATGTTGCGTACTACATACATACATAATATTCGGACCCCAACGCACACATGGAAACAGCACATAGTAATCCACCCACACAGACAGAAGTTCACATACGCTCGTATGTGCCCACGTGCCCGGGCGCGAGGGAGAGGGAGTATTGTGTGACGGGGCGTTAGAAAGGGATGGTGGTTGCAGGACGAACGATACAACAAATCAATACGCGGTGGTGACCGGTAGCCTGTGTCACTACCCACCCCCGCCCGCCCGCCTCCCCGACCGCACGTCCCCACCTACATTGTAGACGTATAGAGTAGTTTAGAGGCGGCATTATTTCAGGTAGGCGTCGCCACGCGTCGCTTCAGTCTCTGTCAACTCTTTATGCTAATTTAGACAAAAGTGGCTTGACAACAATTTTAAAGATAAACGTATCGTAAGTTTAATTTCATTTCTTATTCATTCCTTCTTACAATAAAAAACCTCAACTAGGTTCTTAATGAGTTATTAAAAATTCTTTGACTTATTCCATTTAGTCAAAGCACCGCAGATTAATTATAGAACTCGTTTAAATATTTTAGAGGTACATGAATTTAAAAAAACTGAACCAATAACTTTGAAAAAGCTTCCAAGATTGCAAATAAAATTACTTCAGGTCAGGATGGAACAAAATCAAGGTAACTTATTTATTATACAGTCAAATGTTACAAATACAATGCACTACCGAACCATTGAGTCAGCAGACGTAACGTAATTAATAGATTACTTTGAAGAGAAGACTTTCACACCCACAAAAATAAAGATTGCAATATCTGTACGTTTCATTGCTCTACGTCTCGAAATCCGCTTGACCGCGCGTATGGAAGAAGCAAAACTCCGCCCGAACAAACTTGATACTTGAAAAGTTTTCCGAAAGAAATTGTACCTGTACGTGTAGGAGTATACTCGTACTTTTAATGCACACTGCAGTGATTGTGATTTTGACGTGTTTTGTACTTTGGGACTTATTGTAGAGTTCTTAATAAGTAATACATATTTTTCGGAATAAATCGCAATAATCATATACAGAATATTCTAAGTTTTGCTTTCTCGCACATGGAGAACGACATTCAAAAATTGTAGTGAAAGAGATATATATTTTTTGATTGTGGTTTTATTGCAATGTGCAAAATTTGAGCCATATTAAATTTAAACGGATGAAGCGGTATAACCTAAACTCCTTCTGTCCTTTCCTCTCAGCTAGGTAAAAGTGACAGCACTGTTTTTTAGCCACGTTAACTACGGATCATAGACTTTTTTTTGGATATAGCCGAGTTTTTATGTACACCTTGTTTTAAAGATCAATTTTCAATCCCGGATTTTCCTTTTATTTTCTCCATTAACAATACAAAACGCAGCATCGTCCATCCATCTTTGACCCTCCCATAGGGAGATCCAAACTGAGGGTAGATTCAGCTGAGTAACGGTCCTCTAATTCAGTACTACCCTTCAGAGGGCCATGCAGGAGGGACGATAAAGTGTAAAACCACGGGAGGGCGTAAAACCCTCTGTCCCTTTTACCCCTGCCTCCCTTTACCCCTCTTGATAAACAGGGCCTTAATTTATGACACCTAAGAACCCTTCTCCGGGTGGACCGGAGCGGAATCCCGGGTATTTTTATTCCTTTTTAGTCTGTGGTCCATTTTTTCTTTTTTCGTTCTTCGTTTAAATCCTTTAACGTATTACGCTGGTCGTCTTTTTCTTTGTTTCGGCTTAGACTTTATTCCGACGACATTTTGTAGTTATGGGTGATGAAGTTTGTGCTTTTTAAAGTTATATTTAACTTGGAATGGAACCTACTATATACAGGGTGTATGGAACGGTGTACCAAAAACTTTGCAGGTATGATACCAGGACCATGAAACTGAACAACTTTTACTATGGAGCCTATGTTGGGAAACGAATTTTTTTTTCGAGTTTCCATAGAAAGTCAGTCAGCTGATCGGGAATTTTGTAAGGGAGGTTTTTTTTTTTTTTTTTTTATTAATGATGGGTTTGCTCTTGACTCTAGTCTAGGTCATAGGACAGAGACAGAGTCTAAGATGGAGCGAGCTCACCCAGAAGAAGCCTATTCACTCTTACTTTGAAGAGATTAGGGTTGTATGCTTTTGGAAACACAGACGCAGGTAGTAAATTCCACTCTTTAGCAGTGCGCATTATAAATGATGACTGGAAGCGCTTAGTCCGAATTGGTGGAATGGCTACCAGGTACGGATGGTATCCGGCGGTGCGTCTGGATGTCCGATGGTAGAAGGGAGCTGGTGGAACAAGGTCGTGAAGCTCTTGAGCACACTCTCCGAAGTACAATCTATAAAATACCGACAAGCAGGCAACCTTGCGGCGATATGCCAGGCTATGTAGCTTGGTGTCCACCAGTTTTATCGAGCTCTTGGCCCTGCGTTCCACCGAGTCAAGAGCGGCAAGTTGGTATTTGGCTGAGCCATCCCAAAGGTGACTGCAATACTCCATGCAGGATCGGACTTGTGCTTTGTAAAGAGTTAAAAGCTGTCCAGGCGTAAAGTATCGCTTCACTCTATTCAGGACGCCCAGCTTTTTAGCCGCCGTCTGAGCCTTGTACTCGATGGTCACGCCGAAGTTTAGATTTGATGTCAACTCCATGCCTAGAAGCTCAAGCCTGTCAGTGACTGGGACAGATGTACCCCGAAAAGTAGGTGTCCAGTCGAAAGGACTCCTTTTTGCAGTGAAAAGACACGCCTGTGTTTTGGTGGCATTGAATGAGACCAGATTGTCGTCGCCCCATTGGGAGACAAGACTTAAGGTCAGATCTATCGAAAAAAAATTCTCATTTACCAACATAGCTTCCATAGAAAAAGTTGTTCAGTTTCATGGTCTGATCATGCCTGCAAAGTTTTCGGTACACCGTCCCTTACACCCCGTATATACTTACCAGTCGTATTATTTAGTAGTGGAATTACATTTGAGATTTTATGATATTTTTTGCGAAAAATCGTAAAATACGGAAAATAATTCGTAAGTCTATGAATTAATTATTTTAGGTACTGTAATGATTCAGCTCTTGCTGCATCCATAATAATATGGCCAAATATGTATGTGATCGTCAAAGAAGTTAGGAATACGTTGTGATAATAATAGTAACTCATAGATCCTTACGAAGTGGAGCAGTGTTTTACTTGAGATGTAGAGAGAGAGAACATTTTATGTTGGATTGTGGATTCTACAGGAGTACGGGGCTCACCTTCCAACCTACACCACCGTCCAAAGTAGCCTGGACACTCTCATACGATATACCTAAACAACCCAAAGAATTTTGAGTTTACACGACGCTCAGGATACTGTAGTTAAAAGCCAAAAGGTCAAATATTCCTAATAATGAGGAAACTAACAAAGCTAATCACGCTTCACTAGGAAGCAAGTTAAAAGGGGTCTAGGTTGGGGAACCAGGTCCAGAAAGACCCGGTTCATGGTAACCCCGGGGCTAATCCCCGTGACCATCCAACCCGTATTCTACCTATCTACCTGCCTAGCTAGCTCAAAGTCCAGAGACTGAGCAACCACATAACCTAAGGCCAAAAGGTATTTTGGGGACAATCATTGTTTAGAAACCCAGAAGGCGAACAATAGAGTAATGAGCGGGGGGGCCATACCCTTGGAGATGTATGTATTTGTTGAGGCATCATCGCTTCCCACTACGTGCACCAGGGCAGGGAAGCAACTTACCCCAACACTGGACAGTCTGTACTAGATAACTGTAGGTGTATCTGGTTGCAACAACAAACCAAGAACCTAGGAGCTAATCTTGTGATACTAGAGTTTGTGTCCACTAACACCACCATATACCCCTGGTTCGAGATCAGGTGTAGAATGTACATGCCTACTCCATTGCCCCAATCAACCTCTGTACGCACGTGGCAACCACGGATTACGCACACAGGTTAATAAAATTTTATATTTAAACTACTAGAAATTTAGATCGTCCCATTCTTTAATTTAACTAATTAAGAATTATCTTTTATTTATCATTTGGAAGATTAAACTGTTTTTAATTTATCGTTGTTTTATAATAAAGGTTATTGAGCTTAAGGTTGGTTGAATTTATGAATTTAGTAAAAGGTAGTCCTAGCTAAAAGTAAGAAAGCTTTGGCGTTATTGTAAGTATAGACTAACTACCCCTAACTATTACACACAGACATTCAAACATGCAAGCGTTCAAACATCATCATTCATAAAACTCCTAAATGAAAGACGTAAAATCAAAACCTTTCATGCTGAACCATCTATCCTGAATTTATAAAATTATCCCCGAGCCCAATTTGGAAAAAGAAAACTTCAGTATAGTAAACTAATAATTCAAAACCTAAATCAAAATCTTATAATCTAAAATAAATCAAAAGGCTAACTTACATTTCTTCTTTATAATAGAAAAACACTCACTAGTTACTCTCACAAAGGTTAGACAATAAATGAATCGATCGTGACATGATCAATCGAAGTTGTAAATTCCATTGTCAAAATTTAGAAAAAGAGTGACATAAATTCAAATTTCATATTTGTAAATAGAAGTAGATGCTCAGACATCAAAAGTCAATGTCACTTTGTTAAAGGGAGAAATCATTAGTATGTCACATTTGATTGGCTCCTGTCAGATCTAAACTAGCTGTCATAATTTGGAATACCCCGGAAAACGGCTATCTTAAGTGTCAAAAATAATACATCCAAAAAGCGGTTATCTGAGGTGTCAAGAGCCTTTAGGTGCATAATGTCCATTCCGCAAAATGTCCAGCTCGCAAAATGTCCATTCCGCAAAATGTCCAGCTCGCAAAATGTCCATTCCGCAAAATGTCCAGCTCGCAAAATGTCCAGCTCGCAAAATGTCCATTCCGCAAAATGTCTAGCTCGCAAAATGTCCATTCCGCAAGATGTCTAGTTCGCAAAATGTCCAGCCCGCAAGATGTCTAGTTCGCAAAATGTCCAGCCTGCAAAATGTCCATTCCGCAAAATGTCTATTTTGAAAAAAGTAAGATCAGTGCAAAACCCGCACTAAGGAGATTATAAGTAAAACTAGTGTAGAAACGACACTATGGATAAAACATGTAAAATGAGTGCAAAATCGGCACATTGTACGACGTATCAAGTGAGTGCTAAAACGGCACATGGTTAGAAGCTTGTAAAGTGGGTGCAAAAACAGCACATTATGTGACGCATATAAAGTACATATAAAAACGACATAAAATAGGACGTTAGTAGCGTGTGTGCAAAACTGGCACACAACAAACAAAAAAATAAACCGTGTGTGCAAAACTGGCACAAAACGGAACTATAAACTAAACGTAGGTCTCTTTCCAGAGAATAAAACGCATAATACCGTTTATTGATAGAAAACTCTAAAATACTAACAACAGATGCCTGGTATATGTGCCCATCTCTATAATTAAATCTCCCCTTTCCAACCAGCCATTCCAAGCTGTCTGTAACACTGGTGGAGACTTAGAAGTATCATCCCTCGATTGGGACAATGTAAACACTCACAACCGAAGTTTCCAAGATGTATATACCCTACGAATTCTCCCGCACAGGGGTCTTATGCATCCGCGGCTAATAATTATTAGAACTAACTATTAATAAAAGGAACCTAGAAACACTCACGACCGGCGTCTTGAACAGAAGCGTATACCCTCGGCTGTGTCTCCACACGCTGGATGGCCGCATTCAGGCGGAGAGCGCACGTTGTCAGACCCCCTCTTCTCCTCAAAACGGCACGTCGGCTTGACTTCCACACTTCCTTGCTTTCTTGAGTCTTCGCGGTTAATCTTAAATGGCAAAATTAGTTGAGATTCCCATAGTAAACACAAGGAATTTGAATCCCCCCCTAACCTGTGACTATCCTCTAATTCCTAAGAAATATTAGCCAAAAGCCGTCACAGTCCCAATATTCGGAAAATAATGAATAATCCTAATTGTATTTCCAAAATAAACTTAAATCTTCGAAAACCAACAATTATATTTATATTTAAATTCGAAAGGAAAGCAAATCAAAGGTGAAAAGGTTTAAAGGAAATAAGAAATCAAGTCAGATTCAATAACAGAGTACCATTGACCTCCCAAGAGGGTTGACAGGTCACTCCCGATACCTCCCTACACTATTATAACTATCTAGTAGACGCGCTATAACTAGAAGAAAACTGCATTTTTATTTTCCCTATTTACGATATAAATAAAGAATTTTCCACTTAACTTGAAGCTGTATTCGAGGACATTCCATCTTCCTCATCACATTTCAGGGGTCTTCACGTCTCTGCAATCGCTCAACGCACATTACTTCTTCCATGAACATCAACTTCAAAACCTAACTATCACATTTGCTTCCATTTTCTCCTTATTTTCTTGCCTCTTCAGCCGCTTCTTCATGACTGACTCCAATATTCTTATTTTCAAAAATTCAAAAAAAATTGACAATACTCAAAATTGATTTACCTTTTCCCATCCAGCCTAGTATATTTATCATTTTATATTGTCGTAAAGTCTTTGGAAAAAGTTTCTTGTCCCGTCTTGAAATATAGAACCAATTTCAGGGTTCGGTAAGTCAAATGGGTCAATTGTAAAAAAAAATCTTATGCCAAACGAATCAGTACTCCACAATCCTCCCCCAGATTTTGGTTCTATACCTATAGAATTAAAATCTCCTACCTTAAAGAGGACTAATCGTGTATCATAAAAATTAAACAAATTTTTTTTTTTTTTTTTTTTTTTTTTTTTTTTTTTATAAACTTTAATCACATTCGAAGAAATAACAAATATTAAATATTTAATTCAATCACTAATAATGTTAAATGAATCACTCTATACATAATAGCGAGCTAAATGTATTGCACTAAAAGTCCCACGAACATTTAACCCATCTGGATCAACTAAAACATAAACATTCCCAGGTTTCCTGATTAAAACTCTATAGGGCCCCTCGAATCTAAGCTTAAACTTTTTGAATAAAGATTTCCTAGTATCAGATTTATTCAATTTTCGAATCTTCACTAAATCTCCCACTTGAAATTCTATCAATCGATGTGTCCTATTATAAAATTCCCTTCTAATTTGTCCCGCCTGCCTTAAATTTTCCTTAACCTCTTCCCTAATAGTCTCAACATCCCTGGCGTTTTCAAATCGAGGTAGAAACCGATCAATGGTTAACCTGGCCGAGCTCCCAAAAACTATTTCTTTAGGAGAATACTTAGTGGAATGATGATACGTGTTGTTATATAATTCTTCAACATCTCCCAAAATCTTGAACCAGCCTTTATGGTTATGATGACAATAGATCCAAAAATACTTGGATAACTCTTTATTCACCCTTTCTGTAGTATTTGGTCTAGGATTTCTGATCGAAGTGTAAAGTGCACGAATTCCCATTTCTCTAAGTCCAGTTTTCCAAATTGTACTAATAAACTGTCTTCCATTGTCAGTCATTACTACTTTGGGCTTGATGATCCTGGAAAATTCCTTCATTTTCTTTAAAACTGCTCTGGAGGTGGCCCGGCTCAATCCATACAATTTAATGTATTTACTAAATGAGTCCTGTAATACAAAGATATAAGAATATCTCGATTGAGATTTAGGTAGTGGTCCATATAGGTCTCCCATTACGAGATCCCCTATCCTTTCCGTAATAATAGAATTACACGGTCCAACATGTTTAATAGGATCGTCCTTTGATAGTTGACAAACTCTGCATTTCCGTATAACGGATTTAACTGTTGCTTTCATTCCAATCCAATAGAACCGTTGTCTAATATAATGATAAGTTTTATAGACACCTATATGTCCCATCTCAATATGCACTTGCCTACATATCTCCTCCCATAGGACTTCTGGTGAGAAAACTACCCGATGATCAACGTTAGGTGGGTCATAGTACAGAATTCCATCAATCAAAGAGCATCTGGATGCGATTCTACCCAACCGATCCTCCCCCAATTCATTTGGCTCTAAAACCCGTTGCCTAATATTCCTAATAATATTATCCATCATTTGATATTCATTCATGCGTTCTAATTTTTCTCTTATAGTTCTGCTTGATGATACTCCCATATACATAATATTTGGACATTTCACTCTTTCTTCCTGGATGATTCCCCCTATAGGATATCTCGAAAGTATATCCGGTATTATATTCTCCGCTCCCTTAATGTGTTCAATTTTATAGTTAAAATGTTCTAAGAATATGATCCATCTAGTTACGCGAGCATTAAACAATTTAACATTTTTAATAAATATTAATGGCTTATGATCAGTCTTAATAATTACCGGTACTCCCCTTAAATAAGTCTCAAATTTTTTCAAATTGTAAATTATAGCCCACAGTTCCTGTTCAGTAACTGTCCATCTCAACTCTGGCCCACGTAAAGCTCTGCTACAAAACCCGAGGACCTTCATATTTCCCTCATCATCAATTTGATATAGAACTCCACCAATCCCTATTCCGGAACTATCTACTTGTAAATGATATTCTCTATTTTGATCTGGATGGTGTAGTAGAATAGTTGACAAGAATTCTTGCTTTAAGTCATCCATAGCTGATTGTTCCTCTTGACCCCACTTCCATCTTTGCTCTTTACGTAAAAGGTTATTAAGAGGGATTGTTAAAAGGCTATAGTTAGGAATAAACTTTCGATAGTAGTTACATAATCCTAAAAAGGCTCTTAATTGTTTAATCTTCTTAGGTTCTGGAAACTTTTGAATCGCTTCTACTTTAGCCGGGTCAGTCCTAATCCCATCTATCGAAACTATATGTCCCAGCATCTTAACCTCTTCACAAACAAACTTGCATTTTTCTATGTTACAAGTCATACCAGCTAACTCTAACCTATTTAAGACTTCATCTATATGAAGAAGATGCTCGTTCCAGGTCCCTGCTGTCAAAATAGCCAGATCATCAAGATAATTGACGCAAAACCCCCTAACTTCTAACCCAAGAATCCTGTCCATAGCCCTACTGAAACTTCCAACCGAAGTTTTCAACCCTTGGGGTAAAACGTTATAGACATAAGACTTCCCATTTACTGTAAATCCTGTGTATTTCTTACTATTTTCCGAAATAGGAATTTGGAAGTACGCACTATTTAAGTCTAAGATCGTAATAAATTTCACCCCATGGAAAGCATTTAAAACATCAATCTGAAGTGGTGGCGCTTCCGATTCTGCAATCATGAATTTATTTATTTCTCTCGCATCTAAGAGGATACGAACCGAGCCATCCGATTTCATAGCAAAGGTTAACGGACTACAATACGGGGTTGACGCTCTTGAAATAATCCCCATCTCAACCATTTCATTAATCTTATCCTCAACCTTTGTTCTATAAGCGTAGGGGATTGGATAAGTCCTATTAATTCTTGGTGTTGTTGTTTCCATCTTAATCTCATGAACGTAACAATTAGCCCTTCCTAGCTTTGGTGAAAACACCGCTTTGTGTTTTTCCAAAATTTTAAGCAAAGAAAATTTTTGTTTGGACGAGATCTCCATTCCCCATTTAACTTTATTTCTATAATTACTCGACTCATCTGTTTTACTTTCCTTTTGAAGTAATTCTTCCAGAAGATTCACCCCTGGAGAATCCTCGTACTCCTTTTCTAAGAATGGTACAACAGTCTTATTGCCTCCCCCTGAGTCTAAGATTAATGCCTTTGGATCCGCTAAGTCAATTTTGGCTTCATTTGCTACTAACCAGTCAAATCCAAGAATTATATTTTTAGTCAATTTGGGAATAACCAACATTCCAATCTCAAATTCACAACCCCCCATTTCCAAGGTTACACTAGTTAAATAGCTTATTTTTAAGCTTTTCTGCCCTACTGCCCCTTTTATGAACATAGGTTTTATTGGGAGTTTGGCCAGGTTTTGGATCGTATCTAACTTGAAAAAGAAATCCTCTGCTATACAAGTTATTTCGCTACCCGTATCAACTAATGCTGCAAAAACCTCCCCCAAGAATTTAACTTCTACTTCAGCTGTGATCCTAACATTCCTTTGTGTAATAAAGTTTTGATCTGATTCTCCTAAATCTTCTGTAAATAGGGAATTATTTATATTAAAAACATTCAGATAATTTTCGACACTACCTTTTATAAACTCTTTTAATTCAGTATAAGGCCTAACTTCATTAGACTCTAGATACCCGAAGCCACACTTAATATTCCCTACCCTATCCTTATTAATTTCAATTGGATGACGCCTTCCTCGTCTTGATTTTCCCAATCCGTCTCCAGGCTTCCATCCATATTTGATCAAGTAGTTAACTGCAAAGTATTCCTTGCTGCCTCCCCCAATTCCAGCTGACTCCGAGGCTATAGATCCAGCTGCGTCTAGTTTAAATCTGTGTTTTTAAGTCCGGATTCCACCTCCTGTTCATCCTCATCTTGAATCACAATATGGTTCGACAATTTTGTTCTTTTGCCTCCTGGTTGAGTCTTGTCTTGAGTTGTACCTGCTATACGCTTAAATCCTCCTTGGGGATTAATTGAAACCTCCACATGGGATTTACACTGACGTCCCACGTCATCAAGTTCCCTAAGAAACTCAGCTGCTTGTATAATCCTTCCAGATTTCCTTTGTCTCCAAACATATTGTATTTCTATCGGGAAGTGGTTCATTAGATCAGCCACCAATTGATCCTCAGGAATAGCTCTTGCCAACATTTTAGCCTGACTGGCCAAACTTATGAAATATCTCATCATTGAGGGTTCTCTCTTCTCATTCCAAGTACCGCAGACAATTGACCGGCGAAGTTGATTTTGTTCTGTCTCAGACCAGAATGACTCAAGAAAATCTTTCTTGAAGTCCTCTTCAGTTATCCATCTATCTTTATAGATCCTTGCCCATTTACGGATTTCCCCTTCCAGGCAAGCTATAATCTCCTCAATAACCTGGTCCTTTCTTGAAATTCTATTCAAGTAAGCAAACAGATCCTCGATGAATGTTACCGGGTGCATATCTATCTTCCCCGGGTATTTTGGTCTTTCCAATTTTGCTTCAGACGCTTGATAGACGATCACAGGTTCCACAATGTTCCTTGGCATCTCTTCTTGTTCTTGGTTTTCCTTCCCTTCATTAAGCCTGCGTTCCAGTTCGCTAACCTTGCTCGATAAACGACCAATAGTGGACCGCATAAATTGGAAAAGGTTCCTCCCTCTACGTCCTCTCGCGACAATGCGTTGAGAAACTTCCCTCTGTGCATGAGAAGAGCCTTCCTGTGACAATTCATCAGTTTGTTGTGGTATCTCTGCCTGTTCTCCGGGCATCTCTATCTCTTGCGGGAGGTCATCCATCTCAATCTGATCTTGTTTACCAACGATAGTTCTTTTCGATCTTTTGGGCATATCTATAACTCTTTTTATTGAATTAACTGTAACAATTAAAAAAATCTATTCTTCATATTAGAATTTAATATTTTCCTTGGAATCTTCTAATATTTTAATTATCTTTAGGAAGTTCTTTAAAACTTCCGATTCATTTTGATCCCCATCTATTATTTCTACTTTTGTATAATTAGTTCCTCCATTCATTCCTCCTTCTAGCAACCATTCTTCATGGGCCTCATGTATTTGTTTTAGATAAGACAAGGTTAACGACTCTTCACCTTTTCTCCCCCTTGTTGCAATTCTTTGCAAAGCTATCTCTGGAGTAGTCTTCAGATAAACTACTAAATCTTCTTGGACCCAAGCCCTTTCACAGGCAAAATCATACCATTGATCTAAAATTGTTCTCTCAACAAGATTTAAACACTTTTCTAGGGCAAGCGTTTTTATGAAGCAATTCTTAGCAGAGAAGACGCTCCTCTCCATTACTCTATACTTAGTGTTTACAGGTCTTTGGTGATTCTCTAGCATTGTCAAAAGTACATAGCTTTGGAAGGTGAGACTCCATCGTTCCCTATCCTCCGAAAACACCTTAAATAAATTGGTTCCTTCAACATTTTGCCACTTCTCGATAGGTTCTCTCAAAACGGTAATATCCTTATGTAGGTCAAGGCTATTTAGTAATGACGACTTTCCAGATGCAATATTTCCTTCTAAACTTATTTTAAACTTTTTCATGTTTATTATTTAATACTTTTAATTTTTCAAAATATTTAATATTTGTTCTGAAACAAACAAAAACTAGCATGAGGACATATACGCCATACCTAAGTTTTCCTAGTTGTCTTTCCCTAACATCTCAAAAATACACCGCTCACTTGCGACTCCGAAATCCTGGTCATTACGGTACCATTGTAATGATTCAGCTCTTGCTGCATCCATAATAATATGGCCAAATATGTATGTGATCGTCAAAGAAGTTAGGAATACGTTGTGATAATAATAGTAACTCATAGATCCTTACGAAGTGGAGCAGTGTTTTACTTGAGATGTAGAGAGAGAGAACATTTTATGTTGGATTGTGGATTCTACAGGAGTACGGGGCTCACCTTCCAACCTACACCACCGTCCAAAGTAGCCTGGACACTCTCATACGATATACCTAAACAACCCAAAGAATTTTGAGTTTACACGACGCTCAGGATACTGTAGTTAAAAGCCAAAAGGTCAAATATTCCTAATAATGAGGAAACTAACAAAGCTAATCACGCTTCACTAGGAAGCAAGTTAAAAGGGGTCTAGGTTGGGGAACCAGGTCCAGAAAGACCCGGTTCATGGTAACCCCGGGGCTAATCCCCGTGACCATCCAACCCGTATTCTACCTATCTACCTGCCTAGCTAGCTCAAAGTCCAGAGACTGAGCAACCACATAACCTAAGGCCAAAAGGTATTTTGGGGACAATCATTGTTTAGAAACCCAGAAGGCGAACAATAGAGTAATGAGCGGGGGGGCCATACCCTTGGAGATGTATGTATTTGTTGAGGCATCATCGCTTCCCACTACGTGCACCAGGGCAGGGAAGCAACTTACCCCAACACTGGACAGTCTGTACTAGATAACTGTAGGTGTATCTGGTTGCAACAACAAACCAAGAACCTAGGAGCTAATCTTGTGATACTAGAGTTTGTGTCCACTAACACCACCATATACCCCTGGTTCGAGATCAGGTGTAGAATGTACATGCCTACTCCATTGCCCCAATCAACCTCTGTACGCACGTGGCAACCACGGATTACGCACACAGGTTAATAAAATTTTATATTTAAACTACTAGAAATTTAGATCGTCCCATTCTTTAATTTAACTAATTAAGAATTATCTTTTATTTATCATTTGGAAGATTAAACTGTTTTTAATTTATCGTTGTTTTATAATAAAGGTTATTGAGCTTAAGGTTGGTTGAATTTATGAATTTAGTAAAAGGTAGTCCTAGCTAAAAGTAAGAAAGCTTTGGCGTTATTGTAAGTATAGACTAACTACCCCTAACTATTACACACAGACATTCAAACATGCAAGCGTTCAAACATCATCATTCATAAAACTCCTAAATGAAAGACGTAAAATCAAAACCTTTCATGCTGAACCATCTATCCTGAATTTATAAAATTATCCCCGAGCCCAATTTGGAAAAAGAAAACTTCAGTATAGTAAACTAATAATTCAAAACCTAAATCAAAATCTTATAATCTAAAATAAATCAAAAGGCTAACTTACATTTCTTCTTTATAATAGAAAAACACTCACTAGTTACTCTCACAAAGGTTAGACAATAAATGAATCGATCGTGACATGATCAATCGAAGTTGTAAATTCCATTGTCAAAATTTAGAAAAAGAGTGACATAAATTCAAATTTCATATTTGTAAATAGAAGTAGATGCTCAGACATCAAAAGTCAATGTCACTTTGTTAAAGGGAGAAATCATTAGTATGTCACATTTGATTGGCTCCTGTCAGATCTAAACTAGCTGTCATAATTTGGAATACCCCGGAAAACGGCTATCTTAAGTGTCAAAAATAATACATCCAAAAAGCGGTTATCTGAGGTGTCAAGAGCCTTTAGGTGCATAATGTCCATTCCGCAAAATGTCCAGCTCGCAAAATGTCCATTCCGCAAAATGTCCAGCTCGCAAAATGTCCATTCCGCAAAATGTCCAGCTCGCAAAATGTCCAGCTCGCAAAATGTCCATTCCGCAAAATGTCTAGCTCGCAAAATGTCCATTCCGCAAGATGTCTAGTTCGCAAAATGTCCAGCCCGCAAGATGTCTAGTTCGCAAAATGTCCAGCCTGCAAAATGTCCATTCCGCAAAATGTCTATTTTGAAAAAAGTAAGATCAGTGCAAAACCCGCACTAAGGAGATTATAAGTAAAACTAGTGTAGAAACGACACTATGGATAAAACATGTAAAATGAGTGCAAAATCGGCACATTGTACGACGTATCAAGTGAGTGCTAAAACGGCACATGGTTAGAAGCTTGTAAAGTGGGTGCAAAAACAGCACATTATGTGACGCATATAAAGTACATATAAAAACGACATAAAATAGGACGTTAGTAGCGTGTGTGCAAAACTGGCACACAACAAACAAAAAAATAAACCGTGTGTGCAAAACTGGCACAAAACGGAACTATAAACTAAACGTAGGTCTCTTTCCAGAGAATAAAACGCATAATACCGTTTATTGATAGAAAACTCTAAAATACTAACAACAGATGCCTGGTATATGTGCCCATCTCTATAATTAAATCTCCCCTTTCCAACCAGCCATTCCAAGCTGTCTGTAACACTGGTGGAGACTTAGAAGTATCATCCCTCGATTGGGACAATGTAAACACTCACAACCGAAGTTTCCAAGATGTATATACCCTACGAATTCTCCCGCACAGGGGTCTTATGCATCCGCGGCTAATAATTATTAGAACTAACTATTAATAAAAGGAACCTAGAAACACTCACGACCGGCGTCTTGAACAGAAGCGTATACCCTCGGCTGTGTCTCCACACGCTGGATGGCCGCATTCAGGCGGAGAGCGCACGTTGTCAGACCCCCTCTTCTCCTCAAAACGGCACGTCGGCTTGACTTCCACACTTCCTTGCTTTCTTGAGTCTTCGCGGTTAATCTTAAATGGCAAAATTAGTTGAGATTCCCATAGTAAACACAAGGAATTTGAATCCCCCCCTAACCTGTGACTATCCTCTAATTCCTAAGAAATATTAGCCAAAAGCCGTCACAGTCCCAATATTCGGAAAATAATGAATAATCCTAATTGTATTTCCAAAATAAACTTAAATCTTCGAAAACCAACAATTATATTTATATTTAAATTCGAAAGGAAAGCAAATCAAAGGTGAAAAGGTTTAAAGGAAATAAGAAATCAAGTCAGATTCAATAACAGAGTACCATTGACCTCCCAAGAGGGTTGACAGGTCACTCCCGATACCTCCCTACACTATTATAACTATCTAGTAGACGCGCTATAACTAGAAGAAAACTGCATTTTTATTTTCCCTATTTACGATATAAATAAAGAATTTTCCACTTAACTTGAAGCTGTATTCGAGGACATTCCATCTTCCTCATCACATTTCAGGGGTCTTCACGTCTCTGCAATCGCTCAACGCACATTACTTCTTCCATGAACATCAACTTCAAAACCTAACTATCACATTTGCTTCCATTTTCTCCTTATTTTCTTGCCTCTTCAGCCGCTTCTTCATGACTGACTCCAATATTCTTATTTTCAAAAATTCAAAAAAAATTGACAATACTCAAAATTGATTTACCTTTTCCCATCCAGCCTAGTATATTTATCATTTTATATTGTCGTAAAGTCTTTGGAAAAAGTTTCTTGTCCCGTCTTGAAATATAGAACCAATTTCAGGGTTCGGTAAGTCAAATGGGTCAATTGTAAAAAAAAATCTTATGCCAAACGAATCAGTACTCCACAGTACCTACATAAAAATATATTAAACTATTATACTCATAGCAACGCTTTATGAATCTGTATATTTTCATCATTTCCTACTTTTTTTTTAGTTTTGTTATGCTAACCAATTTCACAGAACAAAAATTACATGTCAAAGGAAAACCACTTACCTTCACAAAGTTATATCATCGTTATGCTCTGAACACACTTGATAAAAATTTATAAGTCTGCCCCGCTGAGCTACTTCCGATGCAGTGTAGAAACGCTTTTATAAGTGAAACTTACGTTGTAAGTAAAAGTCAGTGTGAAAAGTTCCTTAGAAAAAGTTTCCTTGAGTTCAAGACGTTTATAAGATTCTAACTTTTTATAGGCTGTTTATTTTATTTGAAGTGGCTTAAGATTTTGTGATTTGAATTTAAGGGTTCTTCATGGTTTCTTTATCAAGAAATTGAATGTTCCTGATTTAAATAATAGATTTTAATAAGTACCTTACTACAATTCTTCTTACAGTTCAGATACCGCAACGAGCATTACAAAACTACGCCAAGCGCAAACAATCCGCAAAATCGATAGCAAAGCTAGAACTGCCTGACCAACGTAGGTATACAAGCACACAAATATATAGAGGCCCCTATTTTACCCTTATGGCCGGCACGGTCCGCCGCCATCTTGAATTCCCCCCCTCCCGCCGCCCACGCTCAATCTTACCCCAAACATGCCCCCGATCTAAGGCGCTTGGAACGGCCGAATCCTTAATACTAATAATGCCTTTTACGGCCATATGTGACGCCTTCAGAGTTTTATCAGATTATAATTTTCTGTCTATAATGTTTTTGAATGACAACAACACATTGTTTCTACAATTTATATTACCTACAAGAAATGTATATTAAACATTCCACGTCTATATTAAAAATGAAAATCAATATAATAAAGGTGCAAGGCATTGGGTGACGTAGCATTTTTCTAGAATATCTAAGAATTATTAGAACAGCAGTCGTACCTACATCAAGAAACACTGTTTATAAAATATAAGTATGTATACACGCACACTTACACACGCAAGTAAATATTTATAATAATTCCAGTTATTACGTCCTTTACGATACTCCGTTTATGGCTCGCTTTACGACATGTTATGGCATAAACTTCATAAAGCCGTGATTCCTGTGAAGAATTCGGCTATGAATTACATAGCAGGTCATGGGGTGAATGTTATGAGAGGACATGGATTTTAAATCCATAAATTGTCATCTAAAAGCCTTAAGAGGAATTATTACAATGTATGTGGAAAGAAAAACGTCTGTTCGTAGAAGAATGATCCGCAAAATAACCAGTATTGTTTTAAAATCAACTTAAACTTTCAAGATATTGTACAGATAGATTTTATTTTAATATTTGACTAGATGCTATAAATATTTGTTCATATTTTGTTTAAACAGATATGATGAGATATTCTTTACATAGTTAATATTAACTGCAACAAATGTAAGTACTTTTATTTCCATATATCTTTGTGTCGGTACCATCAAAGGCGAGTTTAGTTGTGAACGGCCTCGACAGTGGCGCCTTCCGGTGGCGCCACTTCACAAAAAAAAACACTTTATACAAACAATCTATCAGAATTTCCGTTGCTTAAGCTTATAGTATTATCCTTAAATAAAACTAGAACCTACAAACTCAATGAAAATATTTCATTGTAATTACAGTTATGACAAAAAGTGGCCTTAAGAGATTTTTCCGAGTTGATTTGAACTTTATGGAATAACATTAAACGCTGATACGTTAACATGAGATGTGGCTGGAAAGCATCTGATTGTCATAAAAAAACTTAATAAAGCCAAAGCGCGATAAATGTCCATTCAATCAGCGCACTTCACAAAACCACCCTCTTCAAAAGGTTTTATCCCTAATATTCAGCATTACCGGATAGACAACCAGCGAGGCGCGACCTAACCGCCGCGCCCTGCAGAATCCAATCAGTCACCTCAAAGAGCATCCACGTAATTGGCTGCCGGCTCAAAGACAGCTCAAACCCCCGCCAATGCATTACCCAAATAAAAAATTCACATCCGTATCCGAGAGATTTCCATCAGAGCCGTTACGGTGACTGAACACAAAACCGAAGCTGCGAAGGTATAGCCCGCCAGCCCGCCAGCCCGCACACACACATAAAATATTCACTCGCCACTCCGATACATCATTCATTCGTCCGCAGAGAACGGTTCGACACCAATCTTCCATTTGGCAAGAAAATCGATACACGTCGTGGCCATATAAGCATTCTGGGGAGGCAGACGGGGAGTCTTAAGGGGAGTTAAGGTTTAGTCCCGAATATTGAATTTCCCTTGGGACAAACCCGTTTCGCTTTGTCCCTTCGGTCGGGGTCGTGTGGGCCGTGAGATGCCCGGGCATTTCGACCTACCTATAGCTACAACATGTATATAATACGCATGTAAGTACATAATATAGATGCGTGAGTGTACGTTCGTGCGTAAGTGTTGGATAATAACATTGCGAGGCCACCGTCTCTACGTGACTTTCAGGGCGTTTGACGGGCCGGGGGCTATGTGCTCTCTATACCTCGTATATGATTATGTGAACGAGTGTGTTTGAGCTGAACCCCACGTGATATACCGCCTCCCTTTGCTTCAAAGCCAAATTAGGTCTCTTTAAGTAAAACGTTCCACGCACGCACTTTTATTAAAAGCGTTTGACTTTCCATGCGAACTTTTTCATTACCATTGCTGGAAAGACCTCTAGGTCTAATTATGATGACTTGCTTTGACCTTGTTATTTATCAAGTTCAAAGCTCTGGGTTTATTGACAAAGTCTGATACATTATCGCATAGGTACGCAGTTTTTGCATTCTTATATCAATAATTGGAAACCGATTTTAATCTGTTACATTTTGTTTCAGGTTCAACTGGACATTAGAAAAATCCACAAGAGAATTCTCATGTAAAAATTAATAAATAAACGCATACTATTAAAGTTGTAATTAAAATAACTGTCTTTTATTTCATGTTAAGTACCTATAATTAATATCCAATACCTAAATAACAGCATAGTGGATTGAGTACGAAATATTTAAAAAACTAACGTGTTAGATAGTATGCAAATGCGAATTCTTGTGGGTTTGCAAGTTCTCTAAAAGCATAGTGAAACTTTATGAAACAAAACAATAAAATGATATTTAATTAATTTAAACAACATACCAAGCTCCCACACTCACTTCTACTTAAAATATCATTAGCTTCAAACAAATAAATGTACAATAATAAAGTATATAACATAGTCTACTTATTATCATCGCTCATCGTTTTATTGAATCATGGAGATATGACGCGCATGTAGAAATTAAGCGCCAATTTTAGAGAATAACCAAAAATTTAGCATCACTGGGGAGATTCTAGTCTTCACGATTTACGTTTTTTAATGCCTATTAAAGCAACATTTGCTTTAAAAAAACCGTCTGCCAAACAAACATTCTTTCTCTACGTCCGACAGATATTTATTTATGTTCTATTTAATCATTGCTACACACATAGCTCCAAACATCCACCTTGATTTACCAGCACCCACGATTTCCAATCAGGCTTTGTTGGGTCGCATTTGCCCCACCTTCCACATCTCTGTTGAGACGTACTTACCCCACCTACCTACACGGTGACATATGGGCACCTCATACATTACAGTTCTAATCCGAGCGCCCATTGAAACTATTGGGACGGGAGAAATGAAAGAGAGAAATACGTGTGCGAAATATTCAGGTGTTGAATATTGCTCCGTGAATGAATGTGGCTTTCAATGGTAGCTACGTTTGTAATATAACCTATTTAGTGGTATTTTCTTGTGAATACTAATAAATGTTAACTAAGGAACGAATTACACACATATCACGCCTATTATCCCTTGCGGGGTAGGCAGAGGCTATTTTAGAGAAATGGACATTTAGGCCACTCCTGACAAACATTTTGAGGGTCATTCAGAAAATGATGTATCACCATACTGACAAGTTGTCAGCCCATTCGCCTAAATTGCAATAAACATGTAAGCTCATCTTTCAAATTTTTGGGATCAATATTAAACTTAACACCTAAACAGGTTAAGGATCATCCACAATAAGTTGGTAGCTGATAGCAAATAAGTAAGTAGCGGGTTTCTAGAATAAATAGAGATAGTTAGTTAATCTAGAGTTTATAAAACTATTTTCGACAAACAATGAAGATTTTACATGGACACATCTAAAACATGCGTCAAATCTTCAGCAAAATCTAAATAACGAAGATCATTAAAAAAGTAAACTTAAAGAATCAACAACTTCAATTGACACCGGGCTCATCAGGTCGTTCGTTGACTCTGTGTCCCACGCGATCGAAAAATGTAAGATATTATAAAATGTTAGGTAAGGTAAGGAAGTCTTTGATGAAATTTTTTATTAATACAAACTTTTACGACGGAACACTGTGCAGGTATGTTTCTGCAATATCAAAATATAGACTACTTGTCCATAGCCCAATAAATCTTCTATTTCAGCCGATCAACCGCTCAACGGACTTGTAGGATTCCAGAATCAAGTTTGAATTTAAAAACGTCCTTTGATGCTCGCTTGTTACCGACTACGTCTTTCCATTCCAACTCTAGCAAAATGCTACTTACCTATTAGCTTTTCACAGAAGTCTGAGGATACACTACCAGCATTAATAAGTACCTACTAAAAATACGTCAAGTGGAAAATATTTGTACAAACATACAAATTATTATATCATACCTGTACGAGGAGTACAAACTTTAAATGATTGTTCTGATATTCTGATGATTTATAAAGTTTATTGATAATAATTAATTTATGATAATTTGCTAATGAGTAAGCGCGGTGGCTGATGTTTGAGTACTGACGTGCGTTGACCTGAATTCGGCCAATTCACGTAAAATGCTGATGATAGAAAATGTACGATATTGTGGATCGTACATGTTCCAGGAGGGAAGAAGGGTGAGAGTAGGGATCTGATATGATGATGAATGATTTACAAAATAATGATAATGGGATGAAGAAAAGCAATTGATGATGAATTCTTAAGTAAGTTACATTTCACCTTAAATATTTGATTTACTTATACACTAAAATGATTTCTAAAACTATGTGAGGTTGATTTATCCACTAAGCTCGCTCGGCGCTTGTTAATGTTGTCTTTATCAGATAAGTCCACGCGTGAAGCTGAATAAGCGCGTTCAATGGCGGCTTGTTGCCAAGAGCTCATTGCGTGCGGTAGAAAGTGATCTGTTGCTGGCTTCTGCGCGCGCGCGGGCTTCACCGGCGGCGGCGGGCGGAGGCGAGGCGCAGAGGGACATGAACTTGGTGCGCTGATATTGCTCGATGTTCTCATTCGTCTTCTCCTTAGCCATGTCCAGACGAGAGCCACACATATGGTTATTATGGTTATTGTACTTATCAAACTGTATTGAGTGACGTCATGAGTTGAGAGTCGGTCACTTAGAACATCCTCATTTTCACTGTTTCTCATCTGTTGTATCAGTGTACCGATTTCCTTTATTCGCTGATGATAGTATGTGTGATTTTTGGATTGCATTTGGTCGGTAAGACTGCTTTCGTTGCTGATAGATATTGGTAAGTTGATTATATCATTTATAGGTGGTATGTTAATTTGTAAAATATCTGCTTCGATATTTATTGCATTGCTCTGTTGTCTGTGTGAGTATATAGTAAAGTCTGTTCCTTTTATGACGCAATCGCCACTTAAACTGATAATTCCATTTCTAGTCAGCTGTTCGGACGTAACTTGATTCCCACATATGATTCGAATATTACATTGTCCACAACATGAGAAAAGATGTGTGTTTACTGAATGTAGTTCTGTCCACGTGGTGCTACAAGGTTTAATATTGATTGCACATTGTTTTGTTACGTCATTCATGATGCATAAACCTTTGTCTGATGTCATATGATATACTGGTCTTTGTAATGGACACACATAGGTGACGTCATCGTATCGGTCGCACCGTAGTAGATCGGCTTGTGTCATAGGAAAGTATGCATCCTGTTGCATGTTCATTGCTATATATTCTGATATAGGTATAATGTTGATCATACTGTTGTTCACTTTATGATGAGTAGGTATCAGGTGGTATATCTCAAAGTTATCTCTAGCTACCAGAGGAATCTTTATTTCGAAAATGAAGTACTGAGTGGTCATTTTTGCCTTGATTTTCAACATATGATAGAGCTTCGGTAGATCAGTGACTAAGTCGGTAATCGGAAGAGAAAGATCTTTTGTCAACTGACCAGATATGATGTTTAACTCATCTCGAAACTGTTCTGGGCTGATAAGATGAATATTGAATGACCCATAGTGTAGATCTGTTAGAGTATCGAGAAGGTAGTCCTGGATGTTTCGCAGATTTTGTAGAATAGTGTTCGCTATGATTGCTGATAATGCGAAGTTGTTGTTGTTGAGGTAATTTTGAATATTTTCATTTGCTGTGTAAGCCATTTGATCTAATTTATTGAGATGTCTGTTGATCTGTTTGTGTTGCTGATCCATGGTTTCTTCAACTCTCTGTAGTAAGTTATGCTGGGCTTCTACAATAGAGGTTTGGTTTCGCCATAATGATGCCATATGTTTCTGATTCATCCGAAGTAATCCGATATCTTTCTGATATTGATCGGCAAATTGATCATCCAGTACACCGAATAGTGATCGTGCTATGTTGCCTATGCCATTGATAAGTCCCCGGCGGGCCCGTAGATGCGGGCCGCGAATCTGCTGACCGAGTAACATATGATTGTAGATGTCGAGTTCCTTGTAGCCGTGACGTAGTTGTAACATGATGACTTCGCATAAGTGTTGTTTTTCTGATTTTTCACACATGTTTTCAAGACTGTTGAGACATTTAGTTAATGTTTCTGTGCCTTCCCAGTAGGGTTGCATATTATAATATACAATAAGCTTCCATTCGTTTCGTTTCAGATGCATATCCGAAATCTTGTCGAAATAGATACTCTGATTTCTGCTTAGCTGGGCGATATTAAGCGAACATTGTGCCGGTAATACAAGAAACATTGTTAGTAATATGACCATCATTGTTTTGAGGCTAGAACATATGTTTTCCTTTTTTGCTGATCTTTTCTGTTTAGGGCTGTCGACTTCTTGATTGTCTGGCCTTACATCTTCATTTATAGGCAAGGGTGATAGTTTGATAATAGGTCTTTTTATGATACCATTTTTAGTTTTGACGCTTACCACTCGCACCTGACCATCTTTCCCAGGGTGTAGATCGATCACTCTTCCGAGCGCCCACCTTCCGGCTGGTAAGTTTGCATCACGTATCAATACGACATCTCCAATTTTCTGATTCTGCTTTGGTAGTTGCCATTTACTTCTTGTTAAAGTTGATAAGTATTCTTCTTGCCATCTTTTCCAGATATCTCCAAATATTTTTTGAATAAGGTGCCATCGTGTTCTAGCGTCCCTCTCGGTCTGATGGATTGTAAGTATTGGTCCGCTGGCTAAGAAGTGTGAAGGGGTAAGGAAGTCAATGTCATCCGGATCTTCTGATATGGCACAGAGTGGACGAGAGTTCAAGCACGCTTCTAACTGTGCGAGGATAGTCGAGAATTCCTCAAAAGTCAGTTTCTGTTCTCCGACAACTCTGCGCAAATGATGTTTTAAGCTCTTCACAGCCGCTTCCCAAAGTCCTCCTGCACTTGGCCACGATGGAGCATTAAAATGGAATTGAATGGCCATTTCTGATGCGTAGGCATAACATTCTTCGTCCATTGTTTGTTGGAGATTTATCATTTCTTCTTTTAGTATGCGATTGGCACCGACGAAATTAGTACCATTATCGCAATATATGTGGCCTGGTGCTCCTCGTCGAGAGACCATCCGTTGCAATGCTGCTAAAAACGCTGATGATGATAAATCCGAGACTAGCTCTAGATGGACAGCTTTCGTCGCCATGCATACGAAAACAACAACGTATGCTTTAGTGGTCCTTATTGTTCTGCCCTTGTTTGCCTTTACGTCATAAAATCCGGTCAAATCTACGCCGGTTCTGTAGAAGGGCTTCGTCGGATTACACCGAGCTGCTGGTAAGTCTCCCATAATTTGTGTTTGCATTACAGGGGAATGCCGCCTGCATATGACGCACCGGCGCAGTCGTTTCTTTACGGCTCTGTTTCCGCCTATTACCCAATATTGGTGACGCAGACGTGCTAGGGTTAGGCGTGCTCCACCATGAAATGTGTTTTTATGGGCTTGATCGATGAGCAAGTTCGTCAGATGACCATCATGGGGTATTATTAAGGGATGTTTCATGTTTTCGCTAATGTGTGCATTTTTTATGCGTCCCTTGATTCTAAGCGATCCTGTCTGATCGAGATACGGTGTTAAGTTGATTAGATTGCTCTTTTTGTCAATTGGTTTTCGATTTTTTAAATTGCTGATTTCAGGAGCGAATTCAATTTGCTGATAGTGACGTATAATCATTTGTTTTGCTTCAGATAGTTCTTGACTTGATAAGAATGGTTGCAAAACTTGTCCACGTGACAGTGCTCTACGTACCCAGGCTAGGACTCGGGTTGCACGCGTAAAACAGCTGTGCCTGTTTACAATGTTTCTGATGACGTCATCCTGAATTGTAGTAGTGACATTTATTTTTATGCATTTCTTTAGCTCTTGATCGGTTGTATATACAGGTTGATCTTTTTTATTTTCTGGTTTGTACGTAGATAACCAGGAAGGTCCATTCCACCACAGTTGATGGTCTTTGAGTTGCTTCACAGTGATGCCTCTGCTGGCACAGTCGGCGGGATTTTCTCCTGATTTCACGTAGCGCCAGCAGTCTGATGGTATTATAGCTTTGATCTTTTCTACTCTGTTTGCCACGAAAGGTTTCCATCTTCCAGAGTCCCCTTGGAGCCAACCCAATGCTGCGGTGGAATCGGTCCAGCCGAAGATTTTGATGTTATATGAAGGTACGCTTTTGATAACTTTCTCCATGAGGTTTGATAAAAGGAGGCAGGCCATTAGTTCTAATCTGGGTAAACTGATGTTCTTGTTGAGTGGTGTTAGCCTCGCTTTTGCTGCTTCAATAACAACTGATGATTTTTGGGTACCATCCGAGTTTGGTTCGCTGATTCGGCAGTAGATGACGCATGCATAAGCTTTAGTTGAAGAATCGCAGAATCCATGTAGTTCAATTTCTCCGTTTTCTTTTGTTCCAAGCCATCTCTTGACCTTGATCTGATTTATCTCTTCTAAATCGCTACGAATGTTTCTCCATTCTCTGATAACTTCATCTGGTAATATGTTATCCCATTGGACACCCTGTATCCATACTTTTTGGAATAAAAGTTTCAACTTCGTGGTTATAGGTGAAAGCCAGCCAAGTGGATCGAAAACTTTAGATATTTCTGATAAAAGCTTTCTTTTGCTGATCGTTTTTGATTCTGCTGAGTCAAGTTGGATTTTGAATGAAAACAAATCATCAACAGGATTCCATCGTAATCCGAGAGTTTTAGTGGATTCGGGAAATGAAAACTCAAATGCTTGCTGATTTAACACTGTTTCGACACCTTCAAGTAGTTCTGCTTTGTTGGATGTCCATTTGCGGAGGTTAAAACCGCCTGATTTTAGCATATTTATTAAATCTTCTTGTAGTTGTTTTGCTGACTTGATATTATGGCTACCACTGAGCAAATCGTCCATGTAAAAGTCCTCTTCCAGTGCCTTTTTTGCTGCTGGTGAGAATCTATGGCCTTCATCATTGGCCAGCTGTTTCAAGGTCATCATGGCCAGGTAGGGTGCTGCTTTAGTGCCATACGTGACTGTTGTTAGCTTGTATTCTTGCAATGGCTGATTGGTACTGTCTCTCCAGATGATTCTTTGGAGATTTTGATCTTCAGGATGTACTAAGATCTGCCGAAACATTTTCTCAATGTCAGCGGTTAATGCAATTTTATATTGTCTCCATTTCAGTATCAGTGAAAGAAGATCTTTTTGTAAATTGGGTCCACTGTGCATAAGGTCATTGAGACTTAGACCCGACGACGAAAGTGCTGACCCGTTGAACAAAACTCGCAATGGTGTAGTAAGCGAGTCAGTGCGAATGATGCAATGATGAGGGAAAAAGAAAACAGGTGTATTGCCGTCGTCTTCATTCGCATTCACTGGGCGCATGTGATTCATATTTCTGTATTCATTGACAAACGATTTGTAGCTTTCTGCTGTTTTTGGATTTTTCTCAAATTTTTTCTCTAACTGAAGAAATTGTGCTACTGCTTTTTTCTTTGATTCTCCCAATTTTTCGGCAGTTTCAGGTTTCATTGGAAGTCTGACCACATAGCGACCATCTGATCGTCGGTATGTTTGTTCTTTGTATAGTTCCATACAATACAAATCTGCTGTTGACATGTCTGATGAGTTTTCAGAAATATCTTCTATTGTCCAAAAACGTTGGATATCTTCAAGGTTGTTTAAGATGACATTACAATGATTTGATGTCCTTTTTTTCCCAGTACTTTTACCGCAAATCAACCAGCCAAGGTAAGTTTGCACAGCAATAGGTTGCGTTGAGACATCTCCTTTGATTACACCGCCCATTACGATTAAAGCGAATATCTCGGAGTCCAACAAAATGTCAATTGGTCGGCTGACATAGAATTGTGGATCCGCTAAGCTGATATTTTCAATGTGAGGCCAGTTAGGTCGTGAAAATGACTGATTTGGTAAGTTGTTAACAAGATTGCTCATTATTTTTACTTCAACGTCGCAAGTGAAACTTCCATAAACTGCTGATAATTTGATAGACGTAGTCCCTCTGATTTTGTTTTTCTGCGACCCAAGGCCATAAACAACACCATTACAACGCTTTCGTGGTAATCCAAGCTTCTGTGCTGCATTTTCACTGATAAGGGATGACTGAGAGCCAGGGTCGATAAAAGCTCGCATTTCATGATATGTGCCGTCAGCTGATTGCACCTTTATCAATGCAGTGGGTAATAAAATCTCAGATTCTGATATTATGTTCTGTGATAAGTATACCCTTTCTTTACTTGGCTTCGATGATGTCGATTGCTTGGTCAGCGCCTCATGGAGTAAGGTGTTATGTGATTCTGGGCATCGTTGGCAGGTTTTTGTAGAGATGCATCTGCTTCCCCGATGGTCGTACAGACAGTTGGTACAGAGGCGTAAGTCATTTACCGCCTTTAACTTCATAGCGTTTGATAAGTTTAAAAAGTCGCTACAAAAGAATATAGAATGTCCACCTTTGCAGTATAAGCATTTGTATGTCGACGATACATGGTATGATTTCGTAATCGGTTTGCTGTTGTAGCTATTTGCATGATATTTATTAAAGTTGAAATTATTTTGTTGCTGAGGTGACTTTTTCATAATGTATGATGTCGATTGTTGATTGGCTGATTTATATATATTGCTATCTTGCTTCCGCTTGGAGGCTTCGAGTGACGTAAACTTGTTTTCTAGGAACTCATTAAATTCCGTCAATGATGGCAATTCTCGGGGCGATTTCAATGATTCAATGTAGTCCTTGTGCGTTTCAGCATCCAATTTTTGGGACAGGATGTGAACGAGTAGAGGATCCCAGGTAGAAATGTCGACACCCAGGTTTTTGATGGCGTTCAAACACTCAATTGTAGTATCATGGATTTTCTTGATGTGAGGGGCTGTCTGCTGCTGCATTGTTGCTAAGGACAGCAGTATGTTGACTTGAGAGCTGAATATCAACTTTTTATTGTGATATCTGTGGTTAAGAATGTCCCAACACGTCTGATAGTTATCTGAGCTGATATGGAGATGCTGTATTAGAGTTTCTGCTTCACCCTTAACCTTGCTCTTCAAAAACTGCATTTTTTGTGCGTTTGACATTGAACGATTTTTGTGGATGGCTTCCTCAAACAAATCCTTGAAAGAGAGCCATTTATGATAATCCCCGTGAAACGTTGGGATATCCATAGTTGGAGTTACAGTAGTCTTGTATGATGCAGACCACATTTGTTGACATAGCATTTTCTTGACACCGTTGTACTCCTTTTCGTGTAGTGTGAATGTTCGCTCATATTCTACATTATCTTCATAGAGTTCACTGTCAATTTCCCAATGCAAGTTGTCAATTAAATTCCAGCGAGAGTCGATTTGTTTTATGGCGTTGTCAAATTCCCATTTTTCTGATAATGAGTCATAATCAATGCTGTTAATTGTTCTAGAAAAAGCCTTAAAGTTACTTTTCTGCTTACGAAGCATTTCTTCTAGTTTGCTGGATGCGTGGGAGTTGGTGGTTCTAGCATTGTTTACATTCCGTATCGTCCGGCCTGCATTGATATCATTCGCGCCGCTTACTCCAGTGTAAACAGGGGGCAAGTGAGGGGCGCGGGGCACGGTGTTTTGCGCGTGCAGGGCGGGTGACGCTGCATCTGAGGGCAATGCCCCGGCATCCACCAATGCATCTGAAGGATCTGGTAGATTTTCCTTATTTTCTTCTATAGATTTGGGAAATCCTTTTAAATCGGACAATAAATTTAACTTTGGTGGGACGGGTTTCGTATTTGATTGTGGATCCTTGATGAATGCTAAGTAGTTTTCTAAATATTGAGTTACCTCCCGATAATAGCTTCTAGTTTCTTGATACCAATTATCTTTGAAATACACATGATTGACATCCTGATAATCAATTAGATGCATATGATTTTTGCTGAATTCTGTCCAGTGCAGTGACAAGGTAGAAATTCTGATGTCAGCATTTTGGGCAGTCTTCCGTTCTTGCCCTTCCTTCTTGAAATTTACAAAAAGTTTTTCAATACGCATCATAAGCTGGAACTGCTCTGCTAGTAAGTCTTCCATGTTGGCTTACGGCTGATAAACTGAGAATAAACTGATGAAGCTGATTCTGATGGTTCGTGTCTATGTGAACCTCGTAGATCCTTGCGCCTTCTAAATTTCACCGGTGAGACCCGCTGGTGGGAGGCCGGTGAAACCGATTCACTACTACAGTGATCACTAAATGACACAATATTGCTTTTTACTTGATGTTCTACTGTCTTATTGTTGTCTGATTTTCTGATGAACTGATGGCTGATTTTTTCTGATTATTAGGTAGATGATGATGATAAACCGCGTCACTATCTTCCACGTAACTTCCACGTTACACTGCTGCTTGTATATTTGCTGATACGCTGATTCGTTCCTCACGCGGCGAAATTACACGAGGAAAATTCACAAAAACACACACGCGAGGTCCACGGTTCGAAGGACCATAAAGATGTACGAGGAGTACAAACTTTAAATGATTGTTCTGATATTCTGATGATTTATAAAGTTTATTGATAATAATTAATTTATGATAATTTGCTAATGAGTAAGCGCGGTGGCTGATGTTTGAGTACTGACGTGCGTTGACCTGAATTCGGCCAATTCACGTAAAATGCTGATGATAGAAAATGTACGATATTGTGGATCGTACAATACCCATAATCCCTTGCGGGGTAGGCAGAGCGTAAACGGCCGCAAAACGGTCATTTAAGTCACGTCTGACAAATATTTGAGGACCGTTCGGAAAATGAGTATCTTTCAGCCCATCGCCTAAAATTGCAAAACACACCCTCGAGTCCCTTAGTCGCCTTTCACGACCCCCACGGGAAAGAAATGGGGTGATGCTATTCTAAGCCAGCATCACAAAATATTTGTATATTCATTAATTTGTGTTTCGAGTCCAAAGAAAATCTATGTCTATTGCTTGCTTTAGGTCTAGGTAGGCGAATTCCTCTATTATATCCATAAATTAAAATTCGATCTTAATATACAATTTAGTTTCGTCTGAAAGTCAGTAACGTTCGTTACGTAGTCATACCTATGACTCAGTGCAGTAGGCACGTGCACATAAACCCCGTTGCTCTAAGTTATCTGAGAAGGTAATAACTAATAAGTTAAGCTCAAGCACATATTCACGATGAAAAAAGACCTTTAGGTCCTGTACGTCTGAAAAATTTAAACTTTCCTTTTTTTTTTAGAAAACTTTTAAATATGTTCTACCACGCGCAGGATTGAACCTGCGACTGTCGCCATCATATCGCGACGCCTCTTCCATCTGCGCTACCGCGGCTCTTTCCTTGCCCTCGAATTTTACAAGCGTATCTTAATGCCAATAGCGCGTGCGCACGGCTCCATCCAGTTAGCTTTGCAACTAATACCAAAGGTTTGCGCCATAAAGAAAAAGCCAATCATGTTGCGCTTAAATTTTCACGAGATTTTACGGTATTTTCGACATAGATACTAGAGAAATACCGTAACAATATCTTATTCAGCAAGTTTTTGTAGAAATGTTATGTATCTAGCAAAAATAGGAAATAGTTTTAAAACTTAAGCCATAATATTGAATAAACGTTTCAAATATTTGAGGGTAATTTGGATTTTTTTCTAAAAGAAAATTTGTATCTGTTAGATCCTCGACAGAAAAATATACTTTTTCAGAATTTTCGGCTGAAAAATCTGAAAAAAGTCTTAGTCTAAATAAAACCGGTTTAAAATCTTGTACCCCCGCCTTAAGAAAATAAAAAGTATCCAATACATAGTACCCAATACGCTGACATTATTTCAATGTGAAATGTGATTGAAGTGCGTGCGTCCTTTCACTTTTGAAGTCAAGTCGTTACTTGTTTACAGACAGAAATTGTACTTGAATCGCAACTGTAGCTCTTATGGACTTATAAATAAGGATTGAAAAACCTTAGGCTTGGATGGGCTTGATTTTCAGAACGTACTGACTGATGTAAGCTGTTTCTGGAAAATTCGAACGTACGTGCTTGGGAATTGGATAAAATATAGGTTTCATGTCTGCGTAAATAAAAAACACTAGGTTATATTTAAAAAAAACGGAAGTAATAAATAGTTGTTGACCTCATTAAAAGCGGGGTGTAATGCTTAATGTAGGAATTTTTTTTTTTCGAAGATTGTTAATGTAGAGCTTACATACATATATATTCGATTCTATTATCAGTACTTTTTTTTGTTTTCATTCTTTACGCCTAACATCAAAAGTCGTAGGTAAGTACCTAAGTACTTAAAGTATCAAATTATTACGGACCAATCGTTCTGGAGGTGATTTTCTCATTTGGCTATGAAAAAACCTCATACCTACTTGCCCCGTTTTGATATTTGAAGCATAACGGTATAATACCCCTCTTGATTACCGTTTGACGAACTCGACTTTTCACTCTGATGGACTTTTTGAAGCCATACCACAGTCGTTCATACGAGTTTATAAATATGCGAAAAACACTTTACGTTTCATTGAAGAGTTGCTTTCGTATTGCTACCGAAATAACTTTATTACGCGAAAATGTACATCGTTTCGTTTCGTCGCCGATACATTTGCAGCAAAAAGAGTATGATTGAAAGCTAAAGAAAATTGAACATTTTGTGCTTCTACCTGTCTATTCCGTCGTGTCTTTTACCTTTTTATCTTGTGACTTATTACGGTTTCCAATGATTGGTTGGTGGTTTTGACGACAGATATATTTTTGATACTGATATTGTACCTTTGCATTTAAACAATTATTTCTTTACGTCCCTACCAAAATAAAATTTGATAAAAAAGGTCGAATACCAAATTTTAAAACACTTCCCGTGTTAGGTATAAAATTTTTGAAAATTTGCGAAATTATCAAGCGCGGGCAGGATTTGAACCTGCGACTTTCGCATTACTAGTAGCGACACCATTACAAAATTTTGCAAGATTTCAAAAAAAAAAGGTTGTGTAAAGTTTTATTGTAGGAGGTGGAAGATGAAACAAATCCCGTGGACTGCTTTTCGCACTAATGTCTACAGCCTTTGTGAGCTCATCATCAATGCTCTCCACTATGTGTCTAAGTAGGATCCTGGAGTTCTTTGGCCACATCGCCCGAAAAGATGAATACTGATTGGAACAACTGATCACTGGGAAAGTCGAAACCAAATGACCAAGAGCTCGCTGTCCAACCGTCCCGGATTCTCTTATTTTTTACCCTAGCAATACTAGAGACACTCAACTATCATTGTAATGCCACTGATATTCTATAATTCAAACTGTTAGCAGAATACGAAACGCCCAAAACCATACCACTGTACATACAACTGAAGCGATTTTCAATTAGCAGACTTCGGGCCCTGTTGGTCTGACCAAATACGCTCGGCGCTGGTGACACCAAGCTGCACGTTGCGCTCCATGGCGACAAAGGTAGGTAGCGATGTAAAAGCATCGTGAATAGGGTCTTTTCCCCAGATTAAAAAAATTACGCGTTATTACACCAATAGATGGCGTGGAACACTACTACGCAATGTAATCAAATTAGTGTTCTAGTAATTGGAAACTATTTTCTTCCTTGTAAGCTTGCTCGCATTCTTTTTCCGGACCCGCAGTCCTTATTGATTGTTAGCTATATCAAAATACGCCACTAGCACTGCAGAGATTATGTCCAAACTTTAAATCAAACTCCAACTACAACTTTAAAATAAATTTTCAAGGACTTTCATTGGGTTGTAAGATGACTCGGAATCCCACGCGAAAAGAAGAAGAATCAAACTCTCCAGAAAAGATGGCCCTCCCTCCATGTGTTCAACGCCATCTATTGATGATTTTTAGAACTTTCTGAGTAAGTGTACTTACCATTTTATTATTTTAAACAGCTATCAAAAAGGCCTCAAAAGAAAATAATTAACCATCGGGGGAATCACTACCCTCAGTAATGAGTTGCGATGTACTTATGAGTGTTATGAGCACCACTTCAACTTTTTCATTTAGGTAACGGATTAACGTACCTACACTGGTTATAAAACTGTATTGGCAACAAGTTAATTTTTTAAGAACTTGAAAAATGGCACCGTATATATGACTAGTAGTGACTACTCTTCCGACTATATACCGCGGCTTAGCTACCGTTTTCGAAATTGTGCCAGTGTATCTCTACCTGCCGCGGTGGTTCAGTCGGAAGAGGCTTCGTTACTGTGATAGCGAAATTCGGAGGTTCGAACCCTTGCAATTTAGTACTCAAGATGTTTGATTTAATCAAAGTGAAGTGTTTTATAATTTAGTACTCAAGAATAGTTGTATATCAATCTTGATCATCATCATCAGGCTAGTTCTCTTCGAAACGCGTTCTCCTGATAATTCCGTCATCATTTTTCAAATTATGTTTTTTGGTATTTTGGGGGCATTGCGTCATACTTTAGAGGAATACAGATAAAATTATGTGAAAGGCCCGCTTTTTGGTCGAGTAATTACAAAGTTATAGCTAGCCCACTATTAGCTGTGATGGAATCAAGAGAACTGTATTCGGTGTATGACGGATCTAACAAATATGGTTCAATTGGCCTTGTTCATTAGTATTAACACGAGTAACATATACATACACATTAATTATTGTGGTATAATGAAAAATTTATAATCCATTTTGAATTTGAATTAGATTTTCATGAAGAAAATTGAGACCCACTATTTAGGTGACGGATCTGATAAAAATGTCCACGATTTGGGTGACGGATCTGATAAAATGTAATAGTGTTTTTGTAAAACATAGTTTTAGTTTGTTTATCTCCTATAGTTTAGGTGGGCTCCTGGTGGTGCACCTGGTGGTATACATCAGGTACTCCAAACCTTCAAACTCTATAAGTCAGCAGAAGTGACCCATCAAGCTAAACAACTTTTGCTTTGGTGCCATATCTGTATCTCCTATACTTTAAGACGGCTCCTGGTGGTGCACCTGGTCGTCTACATCAGGTACTCCAAACCTTCAAACTCGATATGCCAGCAGAAGCGACCCATCAAGCTGAACAACTGTTGCTTTGGTGTCATATCTGTATCTCCTATAGTTTAGGTGGGCTCCTGGTAGTGCACCTGGTGGTATACATCAAGTACTCCAGACCCTCAAGTGATGGCAAAAGGTAGCCTATGTGTTAATCCATGTTACCTCGATATGTATGCCAAATTTCCTGCAAATCGGTTCAGTAGTTTTTGCGTGAAGAAGTAACAAACATATCGCATTTATAATATTAGTAGGAAGGATATATTAGTAAAATATAAACAAAAGACCCAACCGTGGGCACCGATTTAGTCCCACTTTTACCGAATCTCTTAATTCCATCATCACCTTATCAGATCCGTCATTGCACTGATGACGGAAAGTGATGGATCTGATATGAGGGATCTGATAACCAAAGCATATTTTTTGGCTTTGTGGCAAACTGATAGCAAGCAAGTACGAATGTTACACACAATGACCTTCAATTAGCAGTGGTACATCATATTCCATTGAAAGAAAAACTCACATTTACATAGAATTAGAGAAAATCGCAATGAAAGGTATGACAAAATCATGAAACAAAATGACAGATCTGAAATGTCTTAGCTTCTTGTGCGGATTTCCATTAATTTGCAACGTGTCTGCCTCGTTCAGATCCTGGGAGGTGTCTAAGGTAACGTGCAGGCAGGGTTATCATACGTCTCAATCTAACTGTTAACGAATGACAAGCGCCATAAAGGGTGCGTTTGGATATGAGACGAGTTCTTGACACCAATGATTAAACGAGATTATCTATGGCAAAATTACTTTTCAATTACTATCAAATGTCACCATATGATACTCTCCATCACTATCCAACAAAATGTAAGTAAACCTATGTACGTATGACCAAAACACAAGATTTAATTCAGTTTCACTTTGCAAAGTAGGGTTGGACACCACCTACGGAATCTAGAGAACGACGTTTTAAATAATTATTTAAAAATATCTATAATAATTACAACCATTTCGTGAGTTTGCTTAAGGAATTAAAGGTCTTCACTTCCAAATAAAAAATCGAGAAAAATATATTATCATCAGATCAATGTGTTTTCTGGTGCCACTCATCAGTTCCCTCATCAATGAGAACTAGCCATCATATCTACCAACTGCTGAGTATACGCCTGTTCTTTTTCTCGCCAACTACGCCGCCGGTCCTGTGGCAATGGTCGCTCGCGTCCGTCCATCTTGCTGAATAGTAACTATAACATTTAGAAAAGCTTTTAAAGCGATAAGAGTAATTATATGGGATATAGCCATAGGTCTAAACCGAACGAGTGACATAACCATAGAACTAGGAATTAAAATCAAAAATAATTCCATAAAAAACAAAGCTGCGACCGAAAATAAAGCGACAAATTAATGGACCTTTGTTTTATGGTCACAATTGTTGAAACAATAGGGCTGAAGTCACATGCAGAGTTTTAGTTCAACTTGCCCTCAGAAACCCTTTGTCTGAATAACCCCTATTGTTTTCCCTTGGTGTAAATTAATCTCAGCTCCTTTGATCGTGACGTTCGGCATAAAGGCCACGGAATGACAGCTACGGACTGACGGATATGTTAATGGACGTCTGTGTGAATAGGCAAATCTCAAATGTTGAGGTCAGTTTTGTTCAGTAAAGGCATTGTTAAAAAAATTTGTTTGTGAAATAACAAGGATTACAATAAGGTACTATCGGCAGTACATCAACGTACCCATTTAAGGGATCTATTTATTCTGGTTATTTCTAGTAATTGTATGAAAAACCAGTTAAAAGTGATCTCTTATGTGGGTCGAAAATCTGCAGCTGATAGTACCTATGCTGGTTCTCTTAAAGTACAGTTACTACGAATAACCAGTATTTATTTATTTCAAAAACATTACACAGTAACACGTGTAACCTTAAGTCCGTATAAATTAATTCCTAACTAAATTATTTTTTAAATAAAATATTTTATCATTTGGCATTTCGTAGTTACAATATTTAGAGAAAACCCTCAAAATATGTTCTTAAAGTCATAGACATAATTTATAAAGTCATCCCTATACTACAATTTATTTGATTAATGAACGTAAGATCTGACAACAAATTATAAACGTTTTGGGAGTCAACATGGGGCTCAAAATTGTACTAGTTCCCTATTCAGTTACAAAGAACAACCAGTATAGATTGATACGGCCTATATATACTCCACAGGGACCACATGTTTGCACATAAACAAACTCACGGCTGCCGCTGATACCTCCCGGATATTGCTGTGTCGAATCTTGAGGAGCAGAGATAGGCGTGTACGTACAGGAGGAAAAATAGCCTCCTTTATATGAGGTGTAAAAAAAATTAGCTAAGAATATTTTAAGGGGTGAACCAGTACGTGAAACTGAACAACTTTCCCCAAGGAACATAGGTCGAAATATGCAAGAATAATTTGACCCTCCCATACTTAGTGTGTTACCCGGCCGGGATAATTTGTATGAATGAATAGAATAGAATAGAAAGCATTTGAGAGGGCCAATTTTTTTTTTATATTTCGACCTATGTTCCTTGGGGAAAGTTGTTCAGTTTCACGTACTGGTTCACCCCTTAAAATATTCTTAGCTAATTTTTTTACACCATGTATAAGTGATAACATAATTATGTTTCTTTTCATTATTTACTGAAAACTTATTGAGACCGACATAAGAGTTTATAAAAATTGCGACTTTGCGATTTTTTTAAATGTACAGTAGGTTGTAGACTTGTAGCACATAAGGTACCAGGGATACTCCAAAAGAACTGAATTATTTTACCTTATTTCACCTTATGTGCTACAACCGACTGTACCTATTATGATTTTTCATGTTATGTAGATTTGACTTTCTAAAACAGAATCTTGTTAATTCCTATTTTGAAATAAATGTTTTCATTTGATTTGAATCTATAATAATTTTGTAGACGTGTCATTCTGCTACAAAAAGCAAAAAAAAATACGCACAGTATATCTCATTTATTCATATAAATTGTAGCATAGCGTAGGTAAATACGGATCATCATCATCCTCAGCCCACATCTACCCACTGCAGGGTATAGGCCTCCTCTCTACAGCGCCAATACTCACGGTCCTGTGCCAGCCTTGTCCAGTGCCGTCCGGTTAACTTGACGATATCGGTTAAATACGGATACGAGCTTTAAATAAAATATGAATATGACAATATTCACTGATTAAGTGTTTTTTAGATTCTGTAAGTAAGTATAAAAAGACTAAAGTGCCTATGTAGGTATATATACCTGTGCCCGGAGGAGACAAATAGGGTAAACGATACAGATACAAGTAGGTAAGCACGAGTATAGGTATTGGCTGCAAGACTTTTAGGGCATGTAGATAACATTGTTAAGGGCGTTGACAAACTGTGTTACTGCTTACAGTGCTATAGAAAAGATGGGTTGCGCTTTATCTAGCAAGCGGTTTGGCAGAAAACTAATACATTTTAACTTTAACAGCCACAGCAGTCTACTGCTGGACGTGGGCCTTCCTCAATTAGGGGTTATTTGCCATGCTCACCATGCTAGGCAGGCGGATTGGCGAGCGCAGTGCAAGGTGTTATATTCACAGGGAACGCTGCTGCCCATTCCCTGGTTCACCTTATTCGCCCTTTACGACAACCACGCGTAGAAATGGGGTGGTGGTAAGTATTCTAAGCCGGCACCACACATAAATAGGTAGCCGTTTAGAAAACGTTTGTTTTTGTTAATTGATTCAATTTAATATTTGATTAACGACTCTTGTTTCAAATCCTTGCACCCTATACACTTACTAAGTAAGGTGTAAAGATTAAAATTTTACAAAGAATACTTTCTCATAAACTCAAATTTTATACAAATTTTTAGGTACCAGTATTTTCTTCTTTAAATGAAGTTAAAGCGGATAAATTAAATTGAAACTATCCTAAGCTTGATTGCAACCGCTCTCTTTTTGTATTCGACATTCTTACAATCAATTCAATTTTCTATACTCAAGTTACAATTTAGGGGATCAACTTTTACTGGTTATTCTTCATAACTATTCAAGTAACTGGTATATATTGATCTCTTAAATTAGTGGTTGAATGTACCCACTGCCTTCTCAGTATATTTCCATATTGTAATATATACGAATATATCTTCCCTCACGTAGTATTATCCATGGAAACTGTCACATCACACCAATACTCGCACAGTCGACATTCATTTACATGTAGACTAATTTATCGCCTCTAATTCAACCCTTAACAAGGCTCTGTCCGTGACTCGCTCTATATACACACATACATGTCTAGTTTGTACATATTCAGTTAAGCCTTCCCAAAGTAGCTGCACACATACGCGTTCTAACACACACACGGGAGCGAAGCCGCAGGCACGTAACATAAGGAGCTTTGAAATTAATTTAGCTCGGAACTAGCTGGCAAATGGATAGACGTGAGCCGAGCGGGGGGGCTAAGACCCACAGCGCCCCCCCTATGGGTGGGGGAGACTGAAATTCGGCGTTTAGAACCGTTGTGGCGAAGCGACGTGTATGGGTTTCGAGCTTCGTGTGGGGACTTGCTCTAATTAATTATATTGTTTAGTCACATGAAAGGTTGTATTTCAGAGGGTGATTTGGAGTAAATAGATTGAACGCTTTTTCTAATGGGTAGCAGCAGGGTTCTTGAAAAATCTGGTCTTGGAATTTTAGTAAGAGGCATTACACATTTAATGCTTATATATTTGGCATTATTATTGATAGATACGATAGATTGAGCCAAATTTTCGAAAAGTTTTAGATTTACAATAACAACTAGGGCGCGTTTGTTCGTTGTTGTTTAAAAATATGTACAAACGTTCTTTGACCCCTTATACAAACTGACCTGTCACGTCATGAATAACAAAAAAAAAACCGAGTTTAACACAAACGCACCATATGAAAAAAAACGAAGCTGTCATTTACATATTTCCATCAGAGATCAGAATTAGCTGACGTTTATTACAAAAATTCGTCTCGACACAACACATCAGATCTCACTTTATAAATTTCCAATCAAGAGGCTCATCCCTAACATAATGTAAGTATAGCCTGCAATATCCTGTCTGCCAGCAGCAAAGGTTTACAATATCCGCCTGTCATGTCCCTCACATATCCCCATATATGTGTGTGTAATCTTTATACTCGCATCTTTTGTTTCAAATAGGTTTATGTCAAACTTTGCTAGAAAAGAGATTCGTGACCCATGATGAAGAGCAAAGGAAGTAAAGTAAGTGTCAAATTGTATAAAATACGAAAGAGCCAATTAGCTATTTGCTTTGTGTACCTATTTTCTAAAACACTTCAACGTTTTTAGAGAATTTGCAAAATTGCACCGCAGGCAGGAGTTGAACCTGAGACTTTCGCTATCATTTGTAGCGTAAATTTACTAAAAGCTATTTGCTTTACCTAGGTAGGTTCTACACATTGTTTATTTATTTTATTCATTACAAAGAGTAACGCGTTAATTTCATTCTTTACAAGGTAAATTAACCGTTAAACCTTAAAATTTGTGTCGGTACTGCACATTTCTGAAAAAACTAAAACTTAAAAAAATAAAAAGCTGTTATGAGACAAAAGTAAAAAAAAAACATTTATTTCGAAGTGTGTGCCTAAATAGGTATGATCCAAAAGCTGGTCCACCAGTTTGGAAGACTAGTAGTAAAAATAGCATAGTAGTAAAAATAATATGCTATTTTTACGTCAAACTTACTTACTTCCTTACTTTTACCAAACCAAAAAAATTTTTTTTGGTCAGCACAATTATAATGTCTGTATTGTACTAGATTATGCAACTAAAGAAATTTAATGTACGAGCACATACAAACCAGCTCCTACGGCGATCGCAGGATGCACTAGTCGGCAATATCCGAGGGCAAATGGCTTTGTTGCTCGAATGACACGATCTTGCTCAAACATCATTTTAGGAGTTACATTTACTTTTTATCTTACGAGCCCCCCGTGTCATCGATAGGTGCGTTGGTGTAACTATTTGAATTTCGACTGGCTCGATGACGTAGCTGCCTGCTACGCCGAGGGACGTGGGTTCGATCCCCCCAAGACACAAATATTTGTTAAGTCCTTTTTCAAATATGTGTGTTTAGTGTGGGTGTTTTCATTGAATATGTATTTATTTACTAATAAAGTTTATCGGCATTAATATCAGCTTCTTCTTCTTTTCGTGTGGAACACCGAATTGTTCAACGACCCCATGAACCCTGGTGTCAGAGTTTTAGAAAGAAAGAAAGAAAACACATTTTACAAGCTTTGCTTAGTTTGGGGCTAGGTGGCGCTGTGTAAATTGTCTAATGTATTTATTTATTTGCATCGTAAAGGTACGTATTTTCGGATTGTTTGAATATGACATCAAAAATTACTTAATTATATTATACTCTACCTGAAATACTGTGACTGAACTTAACTATATGACGGTGTGTTGCGACCTTTACCTTGCGCCCTTTATAATAAATAATAATTAGGAAACAAGTTGCCTTAGGCTCAATGGGTATCTCTGATGGCTCGGACTTCGTACCCAATTTTATGTTGTATGGGGTGTTGCTAGGCAATAATTAAGAAGATGCTTTTACCCGAAACAGACCAACCCTTTCATGGAAAATGAAAAGAAAAACCTTGGCCACTATTTCCATTCCACTCTAATACGAGAAGCCATTCGGTTTTATTCGCTGCATCAAATACAGTGGCAGTATAGATGCACTCCACTCATGACCCTCGCTTTTAAACCCGCTTTACGACCCGGCCATTTCTATAAAAATTTAAAAGCTAATAGTTAAAGTGTGGATGGAAATTTTGAAGCATGCATCTGGATTATAAATATGGCGCCTGGAGCCTTGGAAAAATTGTTATTTTATAAGTAGAAATTGTAAATGATTAAAATTATAAAAATAACCTTTCAAATTTAAGTTCAGAGATTTGTATAATAGGTATAAAAATAATATAAAATATTTATTAATGAAAACTGTTACATTGTGTTTTATGACTCCTGAGTCTTGATTGAAGCATAGCAATACTTGAAGATTATTTTTGTGTGTCTTCTAGAAAATATGTGGAACGATAAAAAGTTACTGATATCTTTTATACCATATTTAAGGCAAATAAAGTATCATTCACCATTTATTTATCAATTCCAAATTACTAGAGGTTGGATTGGAACTGGCTTGTGGAAGAGCCTGCGTAACTTTATAACTACTATACTCCTACTATAGTTCAGTCACCAAATTTTCAACAACTTGGAAAATGTTTGATGACATAATATTCACACAATTGGACATTTTGCAACAATAAACCTTCCACGGGTGCAATCCGACACAAAATAATATATAATTCTAAATTAAACCACTTGCTCTTTTACAACTTCTACATATGACCTCTTAAAATTTCCTGATGTGAGGTCCATATAATATGAACTTTAAATGAGAAGGAAGATCGACAGTAAAATGTTTTATGGACCTCAGAATGTCAACTTCTGGATTACCTACAATGTTTTATGTCATTCCTTCTACGAGTATTAGGTCAATTCCGTACTTACCCGTAATAAATAACTTTATAAAGTTGAGAGTTTCTGTGTCTGTATGTTTGTTACCTCTTCACGCTCAAACGGCTCGACCGGTTTGGATGAAATTTTAAATACAGGTAGAGTATAACCCGAAATAACACATAGGCCTCTTTTTACCGCGAGAAAACAACTATTACCACGGGAAAATGAGCAAAAATTTAGTACAATTATATGCCTTCGTTGACTCGGTTTGGTTACAACAACATCAGCCATAATATTGAATTTAAGGTATTCGTTCCAAAACTATTCCGGTAAATAGAGCCATGACACGTATAACTGACATTAAGATATACTTGCTTAAGTTCACCAAGGGTAGCTGAACTGTGGTAGCCCAGTCGGAAGAGGCGTCGCTACAAGCGATAGCGAAAGTTCGAATACTTTCAAATCCTGCCTGCGGTGCAATTTTGCTAATTCTCCAAAAAATATATACTCGACACATCATTGTCACCAGCCGTCTTGTTGTTAGTCTACAGACTAAAAGACTAGCCCATGAAAAATAATTAACTTGTCCACATACATACATACTGTCGAAAAACATTACCGTCTTTCTGAGGCAGTCGGGTAAGAAGCAACTTAGTTAACTTAACTTATAAATGATTCTATTACTATTAAACCGTCCTCAGACGGAAACTTCCTACGCGACAGTAAAAAAAGAGTGGAAGCATGGAGTTTTCACACTAGTGGATCTTATATGTCTTAAGATTAGTAACACGAGCGTATCAACTTCGTAGCATGTTCGTAGCTATCAGCTACGTTCCAGCTGATGTGGGCTAAGACTCAACTTATTAAACCCTCCTTAACTAATCCTTCTAGCTTGGCATGTACCGATAGCAGAAAAAGCTTTTGCTAATCAATCAATATTCGAAATTTCGTAGATATAGAAATTTATTTTAGGTAGGTAAGTTTAAAAAAGGGCAAGAAGAACTTATAAGATGTTTAGCTGTAGTCGAAACAGTAAAGGTCAATGAAAAAAAGAGCTATTTGATTATCATAACGTAAATATTAAACTTGTGGTGGCGCGCATGCGCTGCTCATACAAGTCCTTCTTCTTTTTCGTGTGGGACACCGAGTCGTCCAACGACCCGATGAACCCTGGTGAAAGACTTTTTCAACTGCCTCCCACTAGAAGTAGGCCTCTGACATGGTTAGTATAACGACCGCCATCTAAGTAATCAAAGACAGCAACCGGGACCGACAGCTTAACGTGCCCTCCGAAGCACGGAAACATTTCTCTTTTCGGACAATCAGGTGGTTCAACCTGCAATGTCCTAACCAGACTGGGACCAAATTCACAAAGTGATAAATATTTTTATTTTATTTTTATTAATGATGGGTTTGCTCTTGACTCTAGTCTAGGTCATAGGACATAGACAGAGTCTAAGATGGAGCGAGCTCACCCAGAAAAAGCCTGTTCACTCTTACTTTGAAGAGATTAGGGTTGTATGCATTTGGAAACACAGGCGCAGGTAGTGAGTTCCACTCTTTAGCAGTGCGCATTATTAATGATGACTGGAAGCGCTTAGTCCGAATTGGTGGAATGGCAACCTGGTACGGATGGTATCCGGCGGTGCGTCTGGATGTCCGATGGTAGAAGGGAGCTATCTAAAATATCAAATTTTGCGAGTGCCCCACCGAGAAACGAACAAGTCCTGAAACGTGGTATCGAAGTTATTCCGTTCTGATTGCTATTTAGCAATTTGGAATTTGTATATGTATACAAATTCCAAACATGTTCGATTGAAACAGTCGTTCCCCTGGTCACAACACCCGACGACGGGTAGCTATCCTTTTCCTTACAGTCGTCACTCGGCCTACTGGCCTCATCATCACTTCTTTTTAGACTTAAATGAGATAAGTTTTGTAAAGGAGCTTTCCACGAAAGCGGAGAGTCCTAAACTATCAAAAATCGGTTATATGGTTTACACTCTTGCTTCACACTCTATTTGTTGAATTTATGCTTTTACTATATATTATATCTATAATAATTTTAATCCGTCTCATTACGTATGTACCTCTATATTCCCTTTTGTCTAACTACCTTTGAGTTGAGCAACCGTACATAACTTCTTACGACTTCAAACTTCTTACCTGCGCTGCCGACAGTACCAGTAATTAGTGGAACCCTATATAGCTTCGTACATAATGTAATTATGCACGTCCGTACATACACCGCTCTAAAATACCCGCTCAACAATTTGGAACTAGCGACTATCAGCTGCACACCAACCTACCCCTTTAAGAGGTCAACTTATACTGTTTTCTTATAAAGAGCGTGGCGCGCAATTGGAACAATGATTTACTGGATGAAATTACGAATTAAACTGAACAGCTTTCCTCAAGAAACATATTAAGTGGAAATAAGAGTAGCACCGACTCATCGCTAACTAGTCAGTCAATTTTTTGAGTCGGCAAATAGTCGGTAGTTAGTCAGCTGAACAGCCAATTAATCGGCTGTAATAACGACGATAATTTCATAATTTGAGTAATTTTTTTTTTCAAGTAGTGATAATATTATTTTTGAACTGATACCACAACTATTTTAATTCCTAGAAAGTCGCGATTCCTAGAAGTTCCTCAAAACAGGCGCGTTCTTTTTTGTAGGTATTCTGCTTGCCAATCAAAACCATAGTTAGTACATCTCTCGAAAGTCATCAGTCGAAATATTTAAAAATGGACCTTCAATACAAAATATACCACCCGACCGAGTCAGTTTGTATGGGAGATCGTTTTTATTTTATTTTGACCTATGCTCTAAAAGTTGTTCAGTTTCCTGATTAAATTCACCCTGTAAAATATTTGCCTCTGTGGTTGGCCACAAATTGTATAGACGCTAAGAATAATCAGTATTAGTTGATCCCTCTTGAGGCTAATGCGCTTCTGATTGGAACTAGCGGTATATCAGCACTACATCAATGGCTGATGACGGCTGCGACGCAAAGGGTCCGGGTTCGATTCTCGGTAGAGTAACTCACAAAGTTCATATTTATGAATATGATGGAAGTCTAGTTAGGACATTGCAAGCTGAGCCACCTGATTGTCCGAAAATAACGATGGATCCGTGCTTCGGAGGGCACGTTAAACCGTCGGTTCCGTTTGCTGCCTATGATAACTTAGACGGCGCGGCGGTCGTTACACAACGATGTCAAAGGCCTACTACTAAGTAGTAGTAGGCGGTAGAAAATCTGTCACCAGGGTTCATCGGGTCGTTGGACGACACGGTAAAAAAAGGCACTACATCAAAATATCCATTTAAGGAATGAACGTATACTGGTTTTTATGCAGTTGCTAAGAATAACCTGTAACCTGTAACCTGATAACCTGATAAGATGATCCCTTAAAAGTGTAGGTAGCGCTGCTGACAATCTTGAACTAGCGGCACAGTATAATTAATAGTTGCTAGCGGTTAATCAGCATCAACCTTTTAAATATTCTGGTTTTTCTTATAATTGCTAAGAATAACCCGTATAACTTGATCCCTCAAATGGGTAGGTTGATGTGCTGCTGATAGTGCTGATACCTACCTACCTGCGAAGTTGGAAACCGCAGTAGACGGCCGTCGCCATCTTGCCGTTGCCATGGCAACTGGCCGCGAATTGTCTATGCCACCTGAAACAGTAAACTGTAAATAACTCGTCTCTTTGTTTGCGAATGTGAACTGAGGGTAGTTTAGACTTAGTTGCGCAACTGCGTTGGTTATTCATTACTAGATATATTGTGTGTGACGTAAATGTGTCTTGGAGATTTGCGCGGGAAAACGGAAAACGAGAAAAATCGGACTGAACATTTGTTTCAATTTTTCTCAATCAGTTAGTTCTTTTACACCAAATTGTAACAGTTGTTCTTCTTGAAAGAATATTTTGCTGAATACTTAATTTTTAAAACACTTTCCGTGTTAAGTGTAATTTTTTTTTAAACTGGCATTATTTTTACCGCGGGCTGGGAAGAGGCGTTGCCACTAGTGATGGCAAGTCACAGGTTCAGATCCTGCCCGCGGTAGAAAACATTGCTCTTAAAAAATACTTTAATCCTTAAAATCGAACAAAGGCTGTTCTATTAGGCTTAGACCTCCTTGACACTACTGTCATTAAATCAAAACACTGCTTTAATGTTATGACCAGCGGCATTTTTCATACGGAAATAACTTAACAACACATGCGTCCTATAACCGTCATATTAAATACCTCGGGCTATAACCGTGCCGTTTACGGGACGTCGCCCCCGTTTCCGTGGTTCTTATATCGCAGTGACATCGCAGTTTGGTGGGGTATTATTCATTCGCTTCAGATAGTGTCGCGACCAGCTTAACCGGCCATACGCGCCCGAACGTGCATGTATCAAGCATGAGGTCAAGTTAGGCTGGTCGCGACACTATCTTCGCGAATGAGCTGTATTCAACTATTCAGGGTATTTCAATATTACGCTGGCCGCCATTAGCAGTCAGGCGGGACAACCAGCCGGAGATATGAGGACTGCACTACCCGCACGGTTGCGGGGCGTGTTGGTGTAGAGACGGCTTCCGTTTATGAAATAAAGCCACTGAAGTATAACTGAAATAAATTAATACAGGGTGTAAGGGACAGCCCTGTGAATACTGATAGGGTGTGAACGTCAGTTTTTTTTACTTCCCATAGTAAATGCAGTCAGCTCAGAAAGGTCGATTTTTTCATTTCGTGATATATATTTCCAGGGGAAAATTGTTCAGTTTCATGGTCTGCATGCACCCTATCAGTATTCGGAGGGCTGTCCATTACTGTCCATTATTTGACAGCAGTCAGTAGTAGGGATAAGCGGGATTTGGACCACTCGTGACCCCCCTATCGAGGCTGTTTGGGGGTGCCTGACAAAAAGCTCGTCACATATGATTCTTGATCCGCGATTTGATATCAAATTTATCCGCGTATGTAATAAAATTAATCCGCGGTTTGATATCAAATTTATTCGCGGTTTCATATCAAATTAATTCGCGGTTTCATATCAAATTAAGTCGCGGTTTGATATCAAATTTATTCGCGGTTTTTGTACAAACTACTTGCTCATTGAATAACTTATCATGTTACATATTTTGATATCGCTATCAATTTCACTTTATACCTACATTTATACCTATCAATTATCAACATAACTTAACCTAACCTAACACCTCTACACCGATTTACCTGCTGCTACCTTCGTAATGAAATGTTAATCAATACCTATCGCATATCATATTTTGATATTGCTATCAATTTCACTTTATACCTACTTTTATACCTATCAATTATCAACATAACTTAACCTAACCTAACCTAACACCTCGACACCGATTTACCTGCTTCTGTGTAATTAAATGTTAATCAATACCAATCACATATCATATTTTGATATCGCTATCAATTTACTTTATACCTACTTTTATACCTAACACCTTAACGCATGTTTACTCTACTAAGCATGTTGCTACAAGTTACTTCTTTTGAATTGGGAACAATGGCTTAGCCTGCCGCCGGTCTCTTTATCTCTTTGACTATTTCAACAACAAAGCATTTTTAAGTGTTTGCCCTGCCTTTCTTTTGCACGCACCGCCTGTTGTGAATATTTCTAAATTTATTTCTATGTAAATGCAATTTTGAAATGTTTTTATTATCCTTTGATTGTAAAACCTTCCTTTCATAAAGCCGTCTTCCGCTTAGGCATACAATGGACACGATTTTAACTTGTCGATACATGCTTACTAGTGTATCAGGCTCGGTGGTGGTTAACAGTATTACAAAAAAATGCCACCGCGGGCGGTGGTCTTGCTATATAAGCGGAACTTACGCGTCAGTCTTCACAAGTTGTTTTGAGTTGTGACGTATAGTATTAAAAAATTTATCTAGTGTTTGTGAACGCCGATTATAGTATAAAAATAAACCTAGTGTTCGTGTTCGGAGTGAAGATTTCTACCAAACGCCATGTCCCGGTCTACAGCTAGCTGCATAGGAAAAATGGAGGTAAGAATAGTTTTATTTTATTTCTCTTATTTGTTTTATACTGTTTCAAATTTATCTAAAATGCGTAGTACTTATATGTAAGGTAAATATTGAGGGCTACGTCCATCAGAGGACTGCTACTGGCTGTTGTGATGTGTGTGACGTGACATACTTATTTACAGTTGTTCAGGAGAAATATTGTTGTAATTATGTGATGATGTTGTCTAAATAATATAGATATAATATTTTCTTCAGTTTGCGCAACTATTACTCATAATTAAAAGTCTTTTTATAAAATTCCAAATAAACAAAGCTTTAAATCCGTATTTTTTTTATTAATTTTATTATAATATAGATATGTCAGCGTAAGTCATTAACCTGAGTTTTATTAAAGTAAATTTTATTTCAGCATTGTTCTCGTTACCATCAATAACATATATCCGTGTTTTGTTTTAGGGATCGACAATTACCGTTGATGACTTACCAAACACATTCAAGAATTACTACTTTGCCGCATCAAGCGATGATGAAACTGAGAATGCATTTACTATTGTCGAATCCGATCAAAAATCACCAAAGCGAGCAGGCAGCGATAATGGCATCGATCAATTTTTCGACACACCGAAAATCAAAAAACAAAAGAAAGTGCAATCTTCCACAGTTGGGGTGGGGCGAAACGGTGGTGTATCTTATATATCATCAAACACTAATGACGCAGCAAACGCAACCCATCTGGTTAAAGTGGAAGTCTACGATCTCAAGAAATTAGCCAAAGTGTCGTCAAACAACCACTGGAAGCATGCAGATGTTCGTGCCAAATACTACACAAAGGTCACGGACAATGTTTACGATCGCAGCAAGGAATTAATATACGACATCACGAAAAACATTTCGCAATCACAAGATTGTAAAAAATACTTTTTTGATAACTAATTTCATAATTCTCAAGCAGCTAAAATAAAACAAAAAACTACCACGCCCGCCACTCAACAACAGAGCAACTCCCCTTTCTACCTGAACCATATTTTCGCAAACTCTACTATATGATGCACCGCTACAATGGGTTCATAATGCTCGTTAACTAAAAACGTGTACATCAATAAACCCGAATTCACTACTTAAACCAACCATACCAAGCTTCGCAAAACAGTCAGCTCAAGACTGGAGCTCGGATAACTTATGCTTGCCAATCAGTTGAAAAAAGAGTTTCGAAAATATTTCGATTATTTCCATAAAAAATGGGAGAAGAACGTGTTGTTAGTCATTTCTTCAAAAATAGTGAACAAGACTTTCCGTTTAGTGATTTCTTCAACAGTGAAGTGTTGGAACAATGTGAAATATTAGAACAGAATAATGCTGACATGCTCAACTTAACAGTAAATAGTTTTTCATCCGAAAATGATGGTGCTTTATGTGCTATTGCATCTAAGATAGAACATCAGCTAATGTAAGTTTATCATCAAACTATTTCTTACAAATTTTTATGTGTAATTCTGTTTGATAACATATTATATATAATTGTTATTACATTTTTTTGCTATTATTCAGAAATGCGATACAAACTGGGGGAGAAAAGGAGATCGAAAATCAAAATGATGGCGCAATTATTAAAAACTCTTTCGACGTGAAGCATCAGCAAACGTAAGTTTACAAACAAAATATTATGTTATGGATATTTTGATAAATTAACAATCGTGTTTTATTTATTCATGATTTAATATTAAAATTTATGGTTGTATTTTATTCTATTTTTTTATTTAGGAATGTGCTGCAAACTGGGAGAGGCCTGAAAAGAAAATTATCACATGATGGTGACTCCTACGCGGAAGCTGTCCCTGGACCTTCATCATCTACTAATGATCTCATTGCATCAAGTAATGATATGATTAAGTGCGATGCTTGTCAAATACTGGTAAGCCGTAGATATTTTTCTAATCATATTCGGAGCTCTACGCATAAAAGTAAGGTTTTAAATTTAAGTAGGGATAATAATGTAAGTGTGATAAATACTGCATTTGGTTGTAGAATAATAACTTACAAAATTACTTCACCGAATAACGACGAAACTCTACAAACACCTGTTGAATTCTTCAACTCAGTTAAAGGTACGATTTCCACTTTGATAAATGAGAATCTAAAACAGCTCACAATAATCAAAATAAATTTCATAATCCATGCTGAGTTTGTGCAAGAGACAAAAAATTTGCATAATATATTCGATTTTCAAACATCAAATTTTAACATTTGTATGGGTGATGAGTTGGATGCATACTTCAAAACATTATGTGAAACTATTTCCACAAAAATGAGTGAATTCGAAAAAAAAGACAGCGGGTGGTCATTTAAATCTGTTCGTCATTTGGAAATGAACGTTAATAAGTTTAATCCTCTTCAAGGGTCAACGTATGTAAAATTGCCAAAAGATATCCAAAACAAAAGAGCTTTAATAAACGTGAAAAATAATGATCATGAATGTTTGAAGTGGGCATTACTCTCTGCTTTATATCCTGTAAACTACCATAAAGATAGGGTTTCATCTTATTCTAGACATCAAAACAAACTGAATTTTGATAATGTTCCTTTTCCAGTTAAGTTAAAGGACATTGTCAAGGTTGAGGAAAACAACAATATTAGCATTAATGTTTTTGGGTTAGAATATGACGAGATATCTAGAAAGAATTCAGTAGTGGGACCACTTTATTGGTCTAAAAATAAACGTGAAAAACACGTTAATTTGCTGTATATTTCTAATGGCAGTAATGGGCATTATTGTTTTATTAAAAACTTATCGCGATTAGTAAGTAAGCAGCTATCGAGGAAAAATCAGGCTGTTTTTTTATGTGATGAGTGCTTATTGCATTTCACCACAAAAGCGAGGTTGGATAACCACCAAAAGTTCGACTGTAGTCATGTTTTTACAGAATTGCCCAGCCCATCAAAAACTAAAAAAGATTGGTTTGGTAATAATGAACGTACGGATAAAATACGGTTTAACAATTATCATAAACAGATGAGGGTGCCTTTTGTAGTTTATGCTGACACAGAAGCACTTCTCAAGCCTATTTCTAGCTGTGATGCGGATCCAAATAAGTCACATACAATTAATGTACATGAACATGAAATTTATAGTTATGGTTATTACATTAAATGCTCATTTGACGATAATTTATCAACTTATAAAACATATACAGGGACTGATTGCACTCAAAGTTTTATGGATAATCTGTGTAAAGATGTTCGGGAAATTCATAAAAAAAATTGTATACAGAAACCACCGGTTCCTCTAAAAGATTGGCAAGAGGCTGATGTTGTTCAAACAAAAACATGCCATATTTGTTTAAAAGACCTCGAGTCAGAATCAGCTTTAGATTTTGACTGGCATACGGGTTTCTTTAGAGGGGTGGCACATCCAGTCTGCAAATCTAAATTTAGAACTCCATTTTTTGTTCCGGTTTTTCTGCACAATCTGAGTAACTATGATGCTCATTTTCTTGTACATTCTTTGCATCTAAAAGAAGGGGAAATAGAAATTATTCCTCAAAATAAAGAAAAATATATATCATTCTCCAAAAACATAAATATTAATGGACATAATGTGCAACTAAGATTTTTAGATTCTTTCAGATTTTTGTCAAGTAGTTTAGACAACCTGTCCAAAAATCTCCAAGTTGATCAACTTAGAGAGTTAAAAAAACAAGTGTCTAAAGTTGACGATTTTAACCGTCTGATCAGAAAAGGTATTTTTCCCTATGAATTTATTCAATCACATGAATCACTAAATGCTACATTTTTACCAAACCAATCGGATTTTTATAGCTCTTTAACAGGATCGCATGTTTCTGATGAAGACTATAAACATGCACAAGATGTCTGGCAGCATTTTCAATGTCAGAATATGAGAGATTATTCGAACCTTTATTTAAAAACTGATGTTTTACTATTGGCTGACATCTTTGAAAATTTCAGAGATGTATGTTTAAAAACATATGGATTAGACCCAGCACATTATTATACTGCACCTGGTCTAAGCTGGGATGCTATGTTGAAGTGCACAAAAATTGAATTAGATTTGTTGGTAGATTTTGATATGATAGCGTTTATTAAATCAGGTATAAGAGGTGGAGTGTCCGTATGTAGCAACCGACATGCGAAAGCTAATAATAAATATTTATGTGATTACAATGCAAAGGATCGCAAATCTTTTTTAGCTTACTTGGATGCGAATAATATGTATGGTTGGGCGCAGTCGCAGTATCTCCCATACGGTGGTTTTAAATGGGTTGAACCGACTGTAAATTTTCAAGTCTCCCCCACATCAGATATAGGGTATATCCTAGAAGTAGATCTTGATTATCCAGATAATTTGCATGACTTGCATTCTGATCTACCATTTTGTCCGGAAAATATATGCACTGGAGGAAGTACACAACCTAAGCTAGTACCAAACCTAAACAATAAAAGAAAGTACATTATTCATTATAGAAACCTAATGCAGTGTTTAGAAAAAGGCATGAAACTGGTAAAAATTCATCGAGTTTTGGAATTTAAGCAAAGTTGTTGGATGCGAAAATATATTGAGCTAAACACACAGTTAAGAACAAAAGCAAAGACAGATTTCGAAAAAGATTTTTATAAGCTCATGAATAATGCTGTCTTCGGCAAAACTATGGAGAATATAGAAAAACGTGTAAATGTAAAACTACGAACGCATTGGGAAAATCATGGTAAAGTTGAGGGGGCACAAAGTTTAATAGCTCGTCCGAATTTTCACAGTTTATCTGTATTTTCCGAAAATTTAGTAGCTGTTCAATTAAATAAGACTAAACTATTTTACGATAAACCTATCTACTTAGGATTTTGCATTTTAGACATTTCAAAAACCTTGATGTACGATTTTCATTATAATTATATTAAAAAAAAATTCAATGACAATGCAAAATTGTTGTATACTGATACTGATAGTTTCATTTATCAGATATTTACTGATGATTATTATGATGATATAAGACCTGATTTGGAAAAATACTTTGACACTTCAGATTATCCCATAAACAATATATTCAATTATCCTAATGTAAATAAAAAAAAGATTGGGTATTTTAAAGATGAAAATAACGGTCGAATTTTTAAAGAATTTGTCGGTCTGCGATCAAAAATGTATGCAATTCAGGTAGAAGATACAGTAATTGCAAAAGCTAAGGGTGTCAACAAAAATGTTACGAAGAAAATGAAAATCGAGGATTACAAATCCTGTTTGCTTAACAAAAATGTACAGCTTGCTTCAATGTATAGATTTAGATCGATTAAACATGTGGTTTTTACACAAAAACTGAATAAAGTAAGTCTGTCTGATAGTGATAGTAAGAGATACATTTTACCAAACTCCACTGACACCTTAGCATGGGGGCATTATAGCATAAGAAATAATTAAAATAATAGTTGTAAGATTCAGGATACTATAAGGTGTAAGGTTGTTTTACATCTACCTGTATATTTACATAAAAGTATTATTGGAATCATATCGTTTTTAAGATGGCATAATTTTAATAATTTTTCTACTTATGTGTGTATTTAAGTAAGATTGTCATAAAATGAAACTGTATTTTTATTGTAAATATTATGAATTTTACTTTTTATAATATGTTCAATCACTTTATTTTAGTAACTTCAGTTCTGCGGATATTTAAACATAAGAACGTGTTTTAAAAATAATATGTTTTTGTTAGGTTTTTAGTGATTATGATTTTTAAATGCATGCTGTTTTTATTGTACATATTATAATCTGAATATATTAATTTGTATAAAATGACAAATATCAGTGTTTCCTTTCATTCGTTTATACTACCAGCTCAAACTTGCACGTCGCAATGATTCATTTTATTCACCCTTTTACTGCAATCGTAGCAGGTCCTAGCGGGTGTGGAAAATCAAATTTTGTTACAAATTTTTTAAAGCACTGTAAAGTAATATGCAGTCAAGAATTTTCCGAAATCATATGGTGCTATGATGAAATGCAACCCTTGTACAATTTGAGTGATGTTAATTACAATCAAGGTATCCCTGATTTAAGTATGTTTGATGGAAAATGTCCTAGACTACTTATAATCGATGATCTTATGAGAGAGTCAGATGGTCGTATCGTTGATATTTTTACAAAGGGAAGCCATCATAGAAATCTCAGTGTATTTTACATAACTCAAAACATATTTCATCAAGGAAAAGGTCAAAGAGATATTTCTCTAAATTCGAGTTATATAACTTATTTTAAAAACCCTCGAGACAGAACACAAATACGACATTTAGCTCGTCAGGTTTATCCAGAAAATGCTAAATTCGTTGAAGAAGCTTACAAGGATGCAACGACAAAAGCTCATGGATATCTATTCATTGATCTAAAGCAAAACACAAATGAAATATGTCGATTTAAAAGTAAAATTTTTCCATTCGATGAGCAGTGTACAATTTATGTCCCTAAAAAGGGGTATAAATACGATGCTCAGCAAACAATTTATGTCAGTTACAAATAATGTCTGAAGTAGAAACATCTAAAAAAAACAACTTTTTAAAAGCTTTAAGTATCATAAAAGAACAATATCGTGAAGCCTTGTTAGAATGCTGTAATGATGATGAGATAAAACAAATTTGTGAGTGTATAATAAACGTTTTTAAAGAAAAAATTCATATAAAAGAAAACAACGAATCTGTTTTTAATATATGTAAATTTAACTGTTTCGTTTCATCTGATGCTGTTTAGTTTGTAAATGCATTGAACAAAATCGAATATCAGATCGTAACGTCCTAACGTTAAAAAAAAAATGATTAAAAGAATAACGCCTCATAAAGATTTATTAAGAGCAATATTAACATTGAAACCAAAACATAGAGAAGCATTGTTAAAAAATTGTGGAGATGATGAAATCAACTGTATAACTGAATGTATTTTCAATGTTTTAAGAGGAAAAGTACCCTTAGATGATAAATCGAGACGTAAATTAAAAAAACATAAAGATTTATTGAGGAAAATTGTTTTGAAAGGAAAAAGTAAAGAAAGGAAACAAATTTTCGTGCAAAGAGGTGGGGCTTTTTTACCTATTATTCTAGGGTCTGTTCTTAGCACATTGTTAGGCTCATTTATAAAATAAATATGGAAAGTGCAAAGAAAATGATACTTATTGAGCCTGAAGTCATAGAAAGACTGAAATCCGATAATGCAAGTACTAAAAATTTATCACGTTTAGATGAAGAAATGCATAAAGTAATAAACACTAAAATAGATGACAGGGAAAAGTGGCCACTTTATTTGCAAACATTGCAGAGATATCTTCATTTCATTGGAGAAGATCGAAAACCGTTACAGATACCTATACTACCTTTTGATGAAAAAGAAAATGAAATAAAAGAAACAGTAAAGTCAGAGAAAGCTCCAGATAACGAAGAGACGTCTACTGAGACAACCTATAATGGTTATACAAAATCAGAGTTACTTGCTTTTATTCCAAAGACATACAAATTAAGAGGTGAATTGTTAATAGATATACTTTTGAAAAATAAAGATAAAATATCCTGGAATGAAAAAGGCACTGTGTTCGTCCGCAATAGAGAAGTGCGTAAAAGTAATATCGTTGACCTTTTGAGTGACATCTTGAGACCTCTAAAAAACAGTTCACCATATGGTTGGGAAGATTTTGCTCATGTGCTCAAAGATCTATCAGTCCCCTTAAGCTTTATTGGCAATCCAAAAAGAGCCACATACATAAGAGTTTTATCTCAGAGCCCAGCTAATGCTAGAACAACAAAAGACGTTTCAAAAGAGGCAGAAAACAGTACTCCTGATTATTTTAGCACGCCAAAATTAACTAGCAGTGGATCTAAAGTAAAACCAGCCAAAAAAATTAATTGGGAGAAATGGACCCCTTACTAGAAATTCATAATATTTATTACGATGTATCTAACCCAGCCGGTTACAGCAGTCTCAGTAAATTGACAGCAGCTATGAAAAATAAAATGACTAAAGAAGAAACAAAGAAATGGCTCGAATCTCAAGAAACATACACCCTACATAAACCAGTGCGTCGTCGCTTCCCTAGAAATAAGTACATTTTATCAAATTTTAATGAACTTTGGCAAGCTGATTTAAGCGATATGCGGACTTACAGCGAATATAATGACGGTTTTAAATACATTTTATGTGTAATTGATGTTTTTAGTAAGTATGCTTTTGCTAGACCTATTAAAAAGAAAGATTCGGCAACTATAAAAGAAAATTTTAGGGACATATTTTTAGAAGCTAAAGCTACACCGAGACATTTACAATCAGATAAAGGTACTGAATTTATAGCAAAAGATGTTCAATCTTTTCTCCAAAGTAACGGTATAAACTATTACACCACCAATAATCCTGATATTAAAGCAAGCATAGTTGAAAGATTCCAGCGTACACTTAAAATGAAAATGTGGAGATATTTTACTCATAATAATACGTATCGATATATAGATATTTTGCAGGATTTACTTAATTCATATAATAACAGCTTTCATAGAAGTATTAAAATGCGTCCTTGCGATGTTAATTTTAATAATATTATGACAGTTTGGCGCAATTTGTATGAACGAAAAAATAATAAAGAAACTTACATTAAAAGCAAACCCAAGTTTAAAGTTGGTGATCATGTTAGAATAACTAAGTACAAACACATTTTTCAAAAAGGTTATGAAACAAATTGGAGTGATGAAATATTTTTAATAACTTCGATTATAGAGAGATCACCATGGGTTGTATACACAATAAAAGATTTGCAGAATGAAAATGTAATTGGAACTTTTTATGAAAAAGAACTACAGAAAGTGACATATGACCCCACCGCTACATACAAAATAGATAAAATATTGCGCACCCGCTATTCAGGTCGCAGAAAAGAACTATTAGTGAAGTGGAAAGGTTATCCTGATAAATTTAATAGTTGGATTTTAGCATCTTATTTAGAGAAGTCATGAGGACCGAAAACTTTTACTTAACTTTACCTAGTAATAGCTCGTTTACATATTTTCCAAGTAACAAAACCACTAACTTCTCCACAAAACTACCAAAATCAATAAAGTTGGATGGGGAATGGTCAGTAGGATTAGTTGAATTTCAGTATCCATGCACTATGTTTACTGTGCAGGATAATAATAATATAATGTATATAACAAAACGTATGAAAGTACCCGACCAACCAGAACTTAGTACAGTAACATACAAAAGTCACATACCTACTTCCAGCTATGAAAACATTAACGATGTTATAACTGCACTAAATTCAAGAGAAAGCTTCAAATTAAGACATGACAAATTAACGAAATTGGTCTCACTCACAGGCGATGTGAATAATCTGATATCTTTGAAGTTTTCGCCTGTTTTAAGCCTTCAACTTGGTTTTGATCCTAATACAAACGTTGCAACACAAACAACTGGAAAGTTTCCAGCTAATTTATACCTTGGATTACCATCACAACTATACATATATTGTAATATTGTGGAACCTCAGATGGTTGGAGATGTCATGTGCCCTTTATTGAGAATAACATCATTAGATCCTGTGAAATATGTATATGGATCAAACAAAATGCATATTTTTTCACCACCGCATTATGTACCAGTCATGCGTAGAGAGTTTGATACAATTGAAATAGATATAAGATCGAACACAGGAGATAAAGTACCATTCCAATTTGGAACGAGCTGTGTTAAACTACATTTTATGAAAAGATAAAACAGTATGTACATAAAACAAAATAATTCATTATGCCCATATCAACATTACTATTCTCATCAAGCAGGAACTGGAATCGGGGTAATTTATAAAGGAGTATCACATCAACGTGGTCATGGTATAGGAAGCTTTTTAGGTGGTTTGTTTAGATCTGTCCTACCACTTTTGTCGAATGGAGCCAAAGTTGTTGGAAAAGAAGCTTTGAGTGCGGGGGTAGGGCTTTTATCAGATATAGTGAGTGCCAAGCCTTTAGAAGAATCTCTAACAAACCGTTTTAAAGAAGCCACTTCTAATCTCAAAAGAAAAGCTGATGATAAAATTGTGAGAGCTATGAGTGGCTCGGGGTATAAAAATAGAAAACGAAACCTTAAAGCTCTCATTCACTCAGAGAATTTGAAAGGAAGAACAGTGAAAAAGGGGAGGAAAAGTAAAAGTTCATCCGTTAATGATATTTTCTCTTAAAAATAATATAAACGATGTCATTTTTACATAATCATTCATGTGAATGTGCAAAATCAGAATTAGATTTATTTGCTTTACCATCGACACAAACAAGTATAGAAAGTGGTCAATGGATTTATTACAAACCCATCTCATCTCTTAGCGACGATGGACCTATAGAATTTCAAATCCCTGGTTCCGGAGATGATTATATTGACTTATCACATACATTGCTTCATGTGAAGGCTAAAATATTAAATCAAGATTTGTCTAATATTGAAACTGAAAAAACGCCAGTAGCACCAGTAAATAACTGGCTTCATTCAATGTTCAGTCAGTTAGATGTATATCTAAATCAAAAGCTCATATCTCCACCAAATAACACATATGGATATCGTGCATACATTGAAACATTATTGAATTATGCGCCTGCAGCAAAAGAGTCCCATCTTACATGTGCCATGTGGTATGAAGACACTGCAGGAAAAATGAATAACACTGATGAAAATAATAAAGGATACTCATCTAGGCTGAAATATACTAAAGATAGCAAAGAGGTAGAAATGATAGGGCACTTACACGGGGATATTTTTAATCAAGAAAAGTTTTTAATTAATGGTGTTGACATGTGTATCAAACTAATACGTTCCAGGGAATCATTTAACTTGATGGCACCAACAAATGATATCAAAGTCAAAGTAGCTATCACTGATGCTACGTTAATGTTGCGTAAAGCTCGAATAAATCCAAGTGTACTACTCGCTCATCAAAAAGTATTAGCTACTACAACTGCTAAATATCCGATCACACGGGCTGAAGTAAAAGTTTTAACCATTCCGTCTGGTATTCAAGGCAAAACGCTAGATAATGTTTTTCTAGGTCAAATACCTAAACGCTGTATTATAGGATTTGTGAATAATACAGCTTTTAATGGTAGTTTTAGCAAAAATCCGTATGATTTCGACAACTATGGTTTAAACACGTTTAGTTTGTATATTGACGGAATCCAAATTCCTTCTAAAGCATTACAACCACAATTCAGTAGTGGGTTGCATACTGTTATGTATCATACACTTTTTTCTGGAACTGGTATTCATTTTTTAAATGAAGGAAATGGCATAAATAAGGATAGATATGCAAAAGGTTATTGTTTAATGGCTTTTGACTTAACACCCGATTTATGTGCTAATTCTTCATCACATTGGAACTTGATTAAACATGGAAGTGTCAGATTAGAAGTAAGGTTTGAAAACGCCTTAACTGAAACAATTAATTGTATTGTGTATGCTGAGTTTGATAATTTAATTGAAATAGATAAGAACAGAAATGTTAGTGTAGACTTTAGTAGTTAAGTAGTATATAAGATGATGGACTGTCAATATCTCTCAGATGCATTTTTATTTTTGTGTAAATTAGACTTTAATATGAATACTTTGGCCATAAAAAAATACTTGCGAATGATTCATCATTCTTTGGCTGATAATGTGTTCCCCGCTAATCGTCTACCTATTTTTATGACTTCACCGGTGTATTTGATAAGCAATTTAGATCCTGATACAAAACCGGGTTCGCACTGGGTAGCAATTGTTATTCATTCAAATGGTGTTGGTGAATATTTCGACAGCTATGGTCGTAAACCTGAAGGTTATCATTTAAATTATTTAAAAAGAAATTCACGCAGATGGGAATACAACCATAAAGCTATTCAAAACATTTTTTCATCTTTATGTGGTGAATATTGTTTAGTGTATTTGTATTTAAAATACAGAGGCCTAAGTCTTAAAGATTTTAATAACATGTTTACTAAGGATTCATTTGACAATGATTTTTTATTAAACGAAATCTTTAAAGCCTCGTTCAAGTAGTATTTTGAGTTGAATGTTACCATTATAATTTAGCTAATAAGACTAAATTGTATCTAGCTTTAAGAAACGGCTCTGTCAATGTGTGTTTTATGAAATAAATGGTATATGCTTATAAACAGGTCTTTTATTTTATTAGCATTAAGTGAGAAGTAACATGTAGTGTTTTAGAAAAAAGAGAAAGAAAACAAGAGACATAAAATAATAATTCAATTAAATTTATTGAGAATAATACAAACTAAGAATAATACAAACTAAGAAGCCTAACTAAAATACGAAAAAAAACAGAAAAATTATTGCAAGGTAGGTGAATATGTCGATGATGGTAAAACATAGTCATCCGATTGGGCGCTATTCATTATTTCTTCAAGTTCTTTCTCTTCCTCGTAGCTCCAGTCTATTTTGAGTGGATGTATGGTGTCACTACATGTCTCTACACATTTTGAGTATGACATATGACACTCTCCACAATACGCCTTCATGCGAAATACTCCATCAATCGTATCTTCTGACACTTCACTGAACTTTTTAGAATGTCCTTCGCACGGGGTGTAAAACATTTTGATATCACTGTCTTCAATTAATGCTTCGGGTAATTGATTATTTATATACCAAAACCTGATGTATCTTGCGTATTCGGCGAGAATGACATCTTTTGGTATCGTTGAGATGATTTTCTTAGTAAGAAAAGACATTTTTGGTTATAAATGTGTACTGCACAAGCACAAGTCTGATACTGACTGTTTTGCGAAACTTGAAATCACTCGCTTAAGTAGTGAATTCGACTCTTTTGTCATTTCCATCCTTGGTTTAAGGAGCATTGTGAACCCATTGTCATGCGTAATAAAGTATTAAAATCCTGTGTTCGTGAACGCCGAAAATATGCCTCAGGTAGAAAGGGATTTGCTCTATTGTTAAGCGTGTTGGTGATTACTGTTTTTTCTATTTTAGCTGCTTGAGAATTATGAAATTAGTTATCAAAAAAGTATTTTTTACAATCTTGTGATTGCGAAACGTTTTTCGTGATGTCGTATATTAATTCCTTGCTGCGATCGTAAACATTGTCCGTGACCTTTGTGTAGTATTTGGCACGAACATCTGCATGCTTCCAGTGGTTGTTTGACGACACTTTGGCTAATTTCTTGAGATCGTAGACTTCCACTTTAACCAGATGGGTTGCGTTTGCTGCGTCATTAGTGTTTGATGATATATAAGATACACCACCGTTTCGCCCCACCCCAACTGTGGAAGATTGCACTTTCTTTTGTTTTTTGATTTTCGGTGTGTCGAAAAATTGATCGATGCCATTATCGCTGCCTGCTCGCTTTGGTGATTTTTGATCGGATTCGACAATAGTAAATGCATTCTCAGTTTCATCATCGCTTGATGCGGCAAAGTAGTAATTCTTGAATGTGTTTGGTAAGTCATCAACGGTAATTGTCGATCCCTAAAACAAAACACGGATATATGTTATTGATGGTAACGAGAACAATGCTGAAATAAAATTTACTTTAATAAAACTCAGGTTAATGACTTACGCTGACATATCTATATTATAATAAAATTAATAAAAAAAATACGGATTTAAAGCTTTGTTTATTTGGAATTTTATAAAAAGACTTTTAATTATGAGTAATAGTTGCGCAAACTGAAGAAAATATTATATCTATATTATTTAGACAACATCATCACATAATTACAACAATATTTCTCCTGAACAACTGTAAATAAGTATGTCACGTCACACACATCACAACAGCCAGTAGCAGTCCTCTGATGGACGTAGCCCTCAATATTTACCTTACATATAAGTACTACGCATTTTAGATAAATTTGAAACAGTATAAAACAAATAAGAGAAATAAAATAAAACTATTCTTACCTCCATTTTTCCTATGCAGCTAGCTGTAGACCGGGACATGGCGTTTGGTAGAAATCTTCACTCCGAACACGAACACTAGGTTTATTTTTATACTATAATCGGCGTTCACAAACACTAGATAAATTTTTTAATACTATACGTCACAACTCAAAACAACTTGTGAAGACTGACGCGTAAGTTCCGCTTATATAGCAAGACCACCGCCCGCGGTGGCATTTTTTTGTAATACTGTTAACCACCACCGAGCCTGATACACTAGTAAGCATGTATCGACAAGTTAAAATCGTGTCCATTGTATGCCTAAGCGGAAGACGGCTTTATGAAAGGAAGGTTTTACAATCAAAGGATAATAAAAACATTTCAAAATTGCATTTACATAGAAATAAATTTAGAAATATTCACAACAGGCGGTGCGTGCAAAAGAAAGGCAGGGCAAACACTTAAAAATGCTTTGTTGTTGAAATAGTCAAAGAGATAAAGAGACCGGCGGCAGGCTAAGCCATTGTTCCCAATTCAAAAGAAGTAACTTGTAGCAACATGCTTAGTAGAGTAAACATGCGTTAAGGTGTTAGGTATAAAAGTAGGTATAAAGTAAATTGATAGCGATATCAAAATATGATATGTGATTGGTATTGATTAACATTTAATTACACAGAAGCAGGTAAATCGGTGTCGAGGTGTTAGGTTAGGTTAGGTTAAGTTATGTTGATAATTGATAGGTATAAAAGTAGGTATAAAGTGAAATTGATAGCAATATCAAAATATGATATGCGATAGGTATTGATTAACATTTCATTACGAAGGTAGCAGCAGGTAAATCGGTGTAGAGGTGTTAGGTTAGGTTAAGTTATGTTGATAATTGATAGGTATAAATGTAGGTATAAAGTGAAATTGATAGCGATATCAAAATATGTAACATGATAAGTTATTCAATGAGCAAGTAGTTTGTACAAAAACCGCGAATAAATTTGATATCAAACCGCGACTTAATTTGATATGAAACCGCGAATTAATTTGATATGAAACCGCGAATAAATTTGATATCAAACCGCGGATTAATTTTATTACATACGCGGATAAATTTGATATCAAATCGCGGATCAAGAATCATATGTGACGAGCTTTTTGTCAGGCACCCCCAAACAGCCTCGATAGGGGGGTCACGAGTGGTCCAAATCCCGCTTATCCCTACTACTGCAGTCAGATCCGTGCAATGGTAAATATAGTCCATTTTCCTTTGTATTATTATTTTTATTTTCTCGTCTAGTATGGAACTGAGAGCTGTCAAATGTTTCATTGGGATGGTCTTACTTTAATTCAGCCTTTCATTTTTGAGTTTTCTCGAACTAATTCACAACATCTCCTTTGTCCAATACGAAAGTGATACGATAACACTTTTGGTACAACTTTTTGCACATGCATATGTATTTGGTATGAAAGGTCCAAAATACCAAAAAACATAGTGTTGCCGGTTCTAACTGTGGGTGTCATAAATAAGGGATGGGGAATGAATCCGTTTTCTGTCAATTCCATAACTTTCACTGCGGTCAGTTACCAGTTACCAGCCTACCAAGCCTGGCAAATACCTCTCATGTCCAGCAGTGGACTGTTGTGGCTGTTTATGAAAACAATATCTTCTGCCATACTAACCAACAACAGAGGGCAGACAGCCGCAGTTGTACAGCACTCTTCATTTCCAATGCCTGTCCACGCGCCATCTCCCTCCGTGTGCTGGGCTCCTAGTACTAGGAACCAGCAGTTTTGCAAAAGATGGTGGATATGGCATTCCATTCGAATCGGACATATCCATAATAAAATAAATACCTCTGTGTGATGCTGGCTTAGAAAAGCATCACCAACAACAGAGGGCAGACAGCCGCAATCGTACAGCACTCTTCATTTCGAATGCCTGTCCACCCGCTATCTCCCGCCGTGTGCTGGGCTCCTAGTAGTAGGAACCAGCAGTTTTGCTGATGGTGGATACGGCATTCTATTCGGAATGATATATTCATAAGGAAGTAAATACATCTGTGTGATGCCAGCTAAGAAAAGCATCACCAACAACACAGGGTAGACAGCTGCAGTCGTACAGCACTCTTCATTTCGAATGCCTGTCCACGCGCTATCTCTCTCCGTGTGCTGGGCTCCTTGTACTAGGAATCAGCAGTTTAACAAAATATGGTGGATACCCAGTTGGGAAAGGTTATATGCATAAAAAAATATCAATAATATAACGACCGTAAAAGTATCCTAAAACAACGTACACTGGCTACCTCAACAAAGCAGCTGTCAATGCCGTATTTTAGAGCTTAAACTATCGCCTAAAATTTGCTGTTCATGCCATGTCCTGAAGCTTCGTAATACTAGATGTGTCAGAAACCAACTATCAAAACCGTATCTAAGAGCTTCGTACACAACCTACCCCAAAAAACTAGCTACCAAGGCTGTATCCCAAAGCTATACTGACTGTGGTGCGTTTTTGTATCGTAGTCGTCCAAGTGTAGGGGCTTGTAGGGCTAGTACAGGCTCTAAAAAACCTGCTATCAACGCCGTATCCTAGGGCTTCGCACATCCCTAACGAATGCCCTTCGCTCCTTGGCAAGTTATAACTGTGGTGTTTCTTTCATTGTGGTCTAACTGAAGGGACCTGTAGGGACTACCCCACCTGTCTTTGTGTAATGGTGTATAGATTAAAATGGATGGAGAAGATGCTTCAATTTAAGAGGGTAGAGGTAGAAAGATTAGATGTTGGGATGAAGATAAATTGTAACAATAGGCGGTTGGTGGTTGAAAAACTCTAACACCAGGGTTCATCGGGTCGTTTGACGACTTCGTGTCCCACATGAAAAGAAGAAGAAGAAAAATAATTGTGTTTTTGCGTATGTTGCGAGGTTGTCATATTATTCATCATATCTACTAGGGCAACATTATGAAGGAGGCATATTTATATACCACTACACAATGACTCTACACTCTAATTGAGTATGGTAAAATACTCCTTTTACTTAGATTATAATAATGATCCCTACTTTACTAGTTCTACTTACAAATGGTTTTAGCTAATACACCTGTAAAATAGATTTGAATGCAAGAAAAACAGAACTGCATTCAGCACGTCTACTTCCCGACTATAAAGAGCCATACATCAAACTCCAACTTTCAAACTCAAACACCAAAGATTTAGATCAAACTTAGCTTCTATAATTACGTAGATGGCGCTTCAAAAAGCAATCAGAGTGAACGTTGCGAGAGATCGACTATCCGAGATTGAATTGCGAATCCACGTAATATATCAAAGGTAATCCGGTTAAGTTTAAGGGGCACTATATATCATGTGATGGCGGTACATAGACAACCCCCAGTGTTTGGTCGCCTAAGCAGGGTGGCTCCGTAACGCATGCTTAGGTGGGTGGTGCGTGGAATAGACTTTTTGCGGAAAGTTGACTTTCCTACATTCTAGGTAGAAAGTTTCATACAAACAATTCTTTTGCTCCTACATGCTCCTACTCTTCATTTTGACTAACTGTCTTTCCAGAACCTTAAGAAAGATGGCGCCAAAATTATTGGATAACCGATGAGTAGTAAAAAATATCTTGTTTTGAGTTGAACATACCCAATAATAAGAAAGAGAGTTGAATACCTATCTAGTGAAATAATTACGTTCTCTGAGACCAACGATGCAAATGTTTATTTTTACAAGGATCGTTTTCGGTTAAGGTATACGTTTAAAAGGTAGACGGAGTAAGGTTATATATAAAGGTAGTGAATAGCGGAACCGAAATAATTTCGATATCGAAATATACATTGCGCTCTAACAAGCGAAGTTACGGAATCGTAGAAAATTTACTTAGAAAACCACTTTGAAAGCGCTTCAGGAACCATTAAATATAAAGGTGCCATAAACGTAGCAGTTACAGAAAATTTCGGTATTGAAGACAATAACTAAAGCGTAATGATATCGCATTATTTCGGTATAACGTCATACCCTTTACCGTTTTAACTTATGCAATACCTACCTGGTTTATTGAGTCATTCATTCTTTGATACAAATAAGGAAATCTCACTCTCCGCGCCCTCTTACTCCTCACGCTGCACAACTTGTTCGTCAACTAAGCAGGGGGATGCTGTCAGGGGTGAGGGGGGGTGAGGTACACTTCCCTGTTTGAAGGCACACGTCGCAAAGGGAAATCCTGTACAGGACACAGCTCTTAAATTGCCCACGCGATACAATACAACCATAGTTACCTTACTTAGTAATGGAGGCAACGAAGGAATAGCTACTATGGGTTGATGGTCCATCACTGTAATTCGGTATGCCAGATATTTTATTATGAAATATATCATTGCGAAATAATATTGTTTATTCCTATTTTTAATATTTTCTGAATACACAATTTTCCGAATGACCCTCAAATTATATGTCAGACGTGGCGTAAATGTCCGTTTTTTGCGGCCGTTTACGCTCTGCCTACCCCGCAAGGGATAATAGGCGTGATATGTGTATGTATGTAAGTCTTAATCTTAAAAGCGCCTAGGCTGTCTGTCCACTAAAAGCAACCTCCTTCCTATCTATAAGTTCAGCCCAGTGACTTATTTTAAACAACAACGTGACGGGTAAAAACTATACGAACCGCAGATTAAAGATGTAACAGAATATAACTAATTAGCCCAGACAATCTTTGAAAATTTAAATGAAAAATGTGAATGAAAATATTTATTTGCAAGCACACACGGTAAAATTACATAGGTCAAAAAAATCATAATACATAAGTCCTTATGTTCATACGTGGTGCACCAACAAATGGTATGCCAACATTGGAGTAATCAAATAAAATTAAATTGCAATAAAATACCGGTCAAACAGACACAAGAATAATAATATAGAGTTATTAAAATATATGGAATGTCAATATGTTAATGAATTTATTATAAATTATTTAATATAATGCATTTTTATATTCTTTGAGTAAGAATACTTATTGAATGTCTTTTTACTAACACTTTTGCACTTGCTTCTTGTTTTCTGTAACAAATCACGGGAACGTAGAGTCAATAACCATCACTAAACACTGACATGTCAATGTCAGGCACCATAACATCTTTTGTACGCCACATGGGAAAAAATACCAAAGAATACCCCATACAACCCTTTGGTTTTTTTTCCATACGACTCATTTAAATCTCGGTGCATCCTGCACCTTGTTGCAAATTAAGGATTCAACCCCAAAAAAATGAGACCCCAAAGATCCGTGGGTAAAAAAGTTTTATCTTTTTTTTTATTAGACATTATTGTAATGAGACACCGGGTCCGCATATAAAATTGGTCTTTTTATGAGCAGTGAAAGGGTTACGTCAGTGCATTGAATTTTTTTTTGTGTGTGCATAACAATGAGTTAAGTTAACCCTTTTCGCTACTGCTGTGGTTCGCAATGGTTCGTTATTTCGGTGTTAAAGTTGAATTTGAGTTTGCAAGCACGTCGTCTAGCTTTTTTTGTATTCATTATTGTTGAGTGTATCTCGATTAATTTATTATTAAACATCAAGTTGGTTGTCTTGATGTTTACATATCATAGTACCTAAATTTTGAAACTGTTTAATATACCGTGCGAAAATGTGTTAAAGTAGGAAAGTTACCTACTATCTATTATCCAAATAAATCTCACTAGTTTCATTTATAGAATAACTCTGCATGTGTGGCAGGTAACAGGCTTCTACACAAAGATTTTAGAAACAAATACCTTTGTAAAATTCGCGAGCCAATATTATGAATGCCTAAGATAAATCAAATGGACTGCAAGAAAATTTAAGAACGACCACGGCTCCGCTTGACATTGATATAATGACTTTTGTAAACTGACAACATGAGCTTTATAAAAAACATAAGTAGATAAAAAGATTATAGGCTCCAGCCAGTTGCCGAATGCCGACATTCAGATGGAAGAGGCGTCAACACTAGTGATGGCGAAAGTCGCAGGTTCAAATCCTGCCCGCGCTAGAAAAATTTGCAAGTTTTTTAAAACTGTATACCTAACACGGGAAGTGTTTTATAATTTGGTATTCAATTAGTCAAAGATGTCCAAAATCCACGAATCAACTACAATTCATACAGAACCCAAGTCTAATAGAAACATCATCGAACTACAGACAAAGCATTGAGATAAAATCATCAATTTCACACTTGGTACCTTCGTGCTCTACAACTCTTTTATTTTTTCGTTTGACAGCGAGTGGTTTATTGTGCGAGTGATAACTATCGCTCGGGTTTCATCGGTCGCATTCGTGTTGCGTCGAGAGTCCTTGTCGCCATTGACTTTTGTCCGTGATTATACAATTAAATGTGTGTTCCATTGTGAAAGAATGCAGTTTTCACGATGTTTTTGTATCACAAATCATTTTTGGTATCTAGAATAGAATAAAAGACGTGCAGAAATTTTTAAGGAGCGGTACTGTAAACTGAGGTCTGGCTGGTGATAAGAAACAACTCCCAAAAAAATAGAAGTAGATCAAAAAAGTAAAAATATACTCGGTACGTGGTTGATAGGAGGGGCTTGGTGTTCTCATAAAATTGACTCATTTTTGTGCTACGAAATCTGAAACATCGCAAAAAAAAACAATACATAGAACTTCTGCTCGTGAAACTGAGCAAATTTTTATTAGAATCATGTTATCGAAACATGAAAATAAAATTAGGACCAAAGTGTTATATTTTTCGCTCCTTTTTGTATAAGTTTTTTTTCATACATACATATATCACGCCTATATCCCTTGCGGGTAGGCATAGCAATACACATACAACCCTCGAGTCCCTTAGTCGCCTCTTACGACAACCACTGGAAATAAATAGAGTGATGCTATTGTAAGCCGACATCGGCTTGTTTTTACAACAAAATACAATCAAAGACTACTACGGCTATCACCATTTTGTGAAGAAGACGACTCTACACTATAATGCAAAATTATCATCAACTCAATTCAATAAGTTGACCCATGAGAAGCTATGCACTATTTCGCCAACACTTTTAATAATTTGTCACGAAAACTCGATACTATTTACCTATCTGTAGTAAAAAAAAATATCATTCACCTATAAATCTCTCACCAATTAAAATATCACCGGACCTCCTCACTTCCATTTGAACCAAACCAAGCACAAACACATAAATTTCCCTTAAACCGTGCGCCGACATGTTTTCCAAACTGGTCACCGCGTCACTCCCCTTCCGCCACTATTTACTGGTCACCCGATGACCCTTCACCCCTCTGCCTAAATATGACCCCTGTGCCCTGGACATTGTGTCCTGTTAATCGGTACGTATGCCCATTGGGGCACTGGCCAGCATTGTGTCCATATTAAAAGTTTTTAAGAGCATGGACGTCGTGGGGTGGAAACTGGTTTGCAAAATTTGAATTTGGAATTTTTGGCAAGCGAAAATGGCGTATGGAACTTGTTTTGTTTATTTGGATGGTTATCAGCGGTGTAAAAAGATTCTGTAGGAATGTATACGTACGTAATTCAATGTAGGTACCTACCATAGACATGTACTTGACACATGACTTGACATAGTTAATCTTGGTTATTTTAATCATGTTAAATAAGTAGGTATTGAAATCAAACCTCGATGGAGACCTGAATTTTCTATATGTATGTAATGTAATAATTATGTTAGGACTAAGAATTTTTGATGTCATATTTATATCAATTTACAATTACTTATATATTTTACATTTTTATACATTTCATAATGCCCAAACTTGTACATAGATAAAACAGAAGAGACAGTATAGCTAGAAAATATATATTTGGAAAACGAAACTCTACATTTTAAATAACAATTTTACATAAACAAAACTAATTATAAAAAGTAAACATATCAGTAACTAAGCAAGATGGGGAAAGTTCCAGCAGATCAAATTATAAATATGAATGAAAATAATATTGAAACCACAAATTTCACTCGTTCGGAATATGAACGTTCGATTTTTGATTACCGCGCCCGATGCCCCAACCAGTAAATTGATATAAACGTATACCTTCAACACGGCAATGCGGTGCAAATAAAACTGCAAATGTGTGCAAATCCCGACATGCGCTTGCACACCTAAGCTCTACTTTGCATATCACCCCTCCTTATAACAGTTTCCTATGCCAAAGCCATAGTTATTGTTATGATGCATGTTTTATATGCAGATGCACCGGAAATGAAGAAAGGGTGATGTTAGATATAGTTCTAAATGTGTGTGTAAACTTTGTAAGAGTAGAAACTTTGCGTATGTTCAGTTAAGTTCGAAATGAATTGTATGAGATATATGACCATTGCCACTGCCGTGTGATGCCGGCTTAGAATAGCATCAACCCATTTCTTTTCTGCGGGTGTCCTAACATGACTAAAGGACTCGAGGATTTCGCGTGTGTTACAATTTTAGGCGACAGGCTGCAAACCTATGTCTATAGTGACACACGATTATTCTGAAACGGCCCTCGTATATTTGTCAGACGTGGCGGGCGATAGCGACTGCATTTTGACGGCTGTAGATGCTCTGCCTGCCCCGCAAACGATCAAAGCGTGATATGTGTATGAATGCATGTATCACCATTATGGCAATACCCTCGATAATGTAATTTTAATGTATTGATAGTACCCTAGTATTTAATTTACACATTTTATAATTATCTTGTGAAGAAAATAAAATCACCCATTTACTCTGCGAAATATATCTATATATAAAATTAATTATTCAATATGTAATAAAAAAGTGAACGTAAAGATGACTATACATTTTTACCGGATTTCACAGGTGCCTTATGAAAACAAAGCAGTGCAAAATTTCACTTAATAATAATTAAATTCAGCAAAATACATAAATCTATTCTAAACGAAACATTTAATAATAATAAAAATAATCCTTTCACTGAAAACTGTCAGTCAAACTGCATAGACGGATCAAAGGAAAGGTGTGCAACTCTCTATGCAAATTTTTGCTTCCTAATCACTTGCTACAAACAATTTTACCCCATATTCCCGATAGACATAAAGTTCTAAATACATTTACACAAGTTCACATAAAACTATTATTTTGCAACGCTTGATTGTGAAGTGAAATCAAACGTTAAAATTATAGAACGAGAGTTGAAAGTTGCGAATTATTAGAATATCTTTTAGACCCTTTCGAGTTTATACTGATCCCTAATTTGCATGCACATTGTCAAGGGAAGTTGTATTTTTTAAATAGCCACAAAAGATTTTTTTAATAAACAACATTGCATTGCGAATGCAGGCAAATTTAAAAGTAGAACATCTGCTGTAGAGTTCAAAAGGTTAGGTTTAACGAAAATAAAGGTAACTATAACCCTCGTGCCAAAATTTAAATATCGAATGTTGCATTCTATAATATTCGTACGGAATCGGAATAATAATTTTCTATCCATGCGCTGTGTGTTAGGAAAGTGAGGTTCCTGACTTTATCTACCTATTTTTTAGACTACTTTTAGTGCTTAAACATGGTGTAATAAAAATAACTGCAAATATTTTAAGGGGTGAACCAGATCGTGGAACTAAACAACTTTCCCCGAGGAATATAGGCCGAAATATGTAAAAAATTTGGCCCTCCCATACAAATTAACCTGGCCGGCTAACACACTTAGTATGGGAGGACAAAATATTTTTTTCGTATTTCGACCTATGTTTTGGAAAGTTTTTATGGGCTGGTTCACCTCTTAAAATATTTGTAGTTGAGTTTTTTACGCTTTATATTTAGAATTATCTTTTTTAGTAATGTTAGAATTATCTTTTTTAGTAGTTCACGTAGGTACTTAGGTAGTATTGTTATATTACCTATTTTATTTTTTTATGTCGGTTGGATGACAAAACATAAAATATACTTATACGTAGGTACTTACCTAATTTTAATTGCGATGTCACGTCAAGGTAATGGTATATCTTGATCTCTTAGCAATATCCATAAAATAGTACGTCTCTTATCTAATACACTGATCTAACTTTATTTGTAACTCAAAGAGTAAGTCGATAATGTTACAATAAAAGAATACCTACCATACTACCTACTCACCTAAAAGTTAGTAGGAATAAATTAGAGGCACATGCCTAACCTAACCCGAACGTCGAATGATAAAACTGCAACACAAACTTAATTGCATTCAAAAACCGTGAACTAGCAAAAACTAGTACCAAACAATGTGTTCTATAGAAAATCATTATGTTTGCCAAATCCACGCGAAAACACAAAAGTGAAAACCAGAAATTCTAGTTAGTTTAAATTTAGAACGAGTTCTAACACGCGCCTCCAGCTAATTCGCGAATTTTTAGGGGCCAGTGGAGGAATGGTTCAACATGAAAGGAGTACTTAGGTAGGTAGGTATGTATAATTTATATTCAGTATTTTATATCTAAGGGATTTTCTCTTTATTAAATAAGTATTTTATTACGTTGTGTGTGTGATTAATAAAATAGAATCACTGTGGTAGAGGCGTTTTTAAACATTTCGTTATTTCTAAACTTTTCTACAACCAAGACAGAAGAAATAAATAGGTATGAGAGTTAAACATGAGTTTAGATGTTACGCAGGATTTGAAACTGTGAAGTGGATAAAACAATAATTCGTTTTTTGTCATTGACTTGATGGTTTTATTTTAAATACCGTTAAATATATCTGAGTAACTACATAAATAAAGTGATCTTGTGATCCTAGATCTTTTTTGCATTGTGTAAATAAAAGATTTTAGTAGCTAATTTTTCATAATGTTAAATGTATAGTTGTTATTATTAAAACTTGTACCAGTGTCCTTTTAGGAAAAATATTATTTGTAAAGTTTTTTTTTGTGTCGGAACCCTTTCAAGAATCTCATATAATTCAATGGTCACTGCAAATTTTTAATGATTCATGGGCGTAAAATCTAGGGGAAATTGTCCATAAAACTTGGTAGGCCGGCCGTTCATTGTAGCGTGCCTTATTGTCTGGAATGACCTGCCTGCTGAATAGTGCTGAATTAGCTAATAATTACTGTGGACACTAATAAATTATAGACAAACTATGGACATTGGATATAATTCGTGTTTTGGTGAGTGTCCTTTGAGTTGTGTGATGAGAGATGTGTTCTGATCTGAATGGTCAATGCAAAGACAGTGAAATTATAGAGGTGAACTTTTCTATTTTAGGTTAATTAAAATTGCCGTGTGACGCCGGCTTAGAGTAGCGCCGCATCACTCCTTTTCTCTCTTGCGGGTTTCGTAGGAAGCGACTATGGGACTCGAGGGTTTCATGTGTTCTATTTCAATTTTAGGCGACAGGCAGACAATCTATCACTATAGTGGTGCACGATTTTTTTGAAACGGCCCTCAAATGTTGTCGGTCGTGGCGATGGCGGCCGTACTTTTTCGGCTGTTAACACTCTGTCTACCCAGCAAGGTCCAAGGCGTGATATGTTATGTATGTATGATTACTTGAATTTAATTACTGAATTGTGTGTGTGTTCAGTTTGAAAGTAGGCACCTTAAAACCATTTAAATGTGCCCGTTTTTTTTGTTTTTTCAAAAGGTATCAACATTATAAAATACCTTGTTAAACCAACACATGACGTCTAAAGTTAGGGACAAGCTAGTCTGAGCTAAACTCAACGAGCAGTATTTGTGAACAGTAATGAAGAATGAAGACACAGAATAAAATTTATTCTTTCATGCAACTTAGCCGAAAGAAGCTGATGGGCATGAATAAGGTATTGAGGTGGCCAATGTTACCCTACCAAGTATGAAAATGGAATGAAATTAACTTTATTTAACTTAGAACAGTACTATCACTTATTCGACGTCGTACGCTGGATTGGATGCTAGGGTTAAACATAACTTAACAAATGAAACAAATTATGTTGGTATCAAGGTAACTAAAAATATTTCCATCAAATTGAAACAAATTCAAAAGAAATTGTGTTTTTCACAATAAAACAATTATATACGGGTTTGTTGTGTTTATTTTAAATTGTACAATTCTTACGTATTAAGCTTTTTACAGAGTTCGTGGTCCCGGATAATTGAGATATTTCGCGATGCGAGGTCAAAAACTGTACCTACCCCAGTTTTAGCACTACCTATGACAGGGGTAAGGAATGTTGCCAGTCAACTGAGTGAAATTTATAATAACTAACCTAGACCTACATTTGACCTCAATAGGTATATCAGAATATTGCTAAATGCCATGGTTTTTGGGCAACGAGCAATTTTAGTTAACTTTCGTTTTGGTGCAAAGTAACCGCTCAGGGAAAAGTTGTATGGTTTTACGGTCCAGAATCGAAAGCTCATAAACATTGATCAACCTAAAAATTATTTAGTACGGAACCTAAAAATATAAAGGCTTACTTTACTATGATGATCGGAGAAAATCTTCTCATCAGGCAGCAAAAATCTACCTCTACAGTATTTAAATACCTATTATTTTAAATTATGGATAATAAGAATCGTTTTCATTTTGTTTTAAATATACTTTTTTAAATATTGAAACAATCAACTCGCTTTCACCTAGACCCAGCCAGCAACTTCAACCACATCTCTTTCATCTCTAACTTTGAACATGGAATGCCGAATGCCCGGTTTCCCGCCAAAAGCGCGTGCGAGACCGCGCGTCGCCACAAGCCGCCTCACACATGACCCCGCCCCCCACACACCGGCCAATCGCACGACTCTAAACACCCTCGCGCAACACGCATATTGATCTGCGGACACCGAACCGTTTACATTTCGACATATCACATGCTAAACACCGGCAAACAATAACATATGAGAGGAGCACAAGCTGAAACCGGTCTTAAAATCTTTCATCAAAGTTCAAATTCGTGCGAAAAAACCTGTGGCACTTGCGACGAAATCGATTTCTAAAGGGGTGTAATTTATAATTCTCTACAACGATAGAGCGAGTGTGGACCTTACTGCACAAGGTTTTAAGCATGTTTTAGACTAACCTTTAATAGGAGGTTATATGACAATTTTCAATAAAGCGATCAAACGTGTGTGTGTGTGTAGAGTCCTTGCAAATTACTGACTCTTGTTTCAAGAAGGATCAAGATCTTTGGTTATTTTAAGAATTTTGAGATTTAAATTAAGCCAAATAACCAACCTAATTATTTTCTATCTCTTGATTTAAAAGTTATTTAATAAAATACTTTAATAAATTAATTAATTACTTAGATACCCACGATAACAAAAATACTCAGGTAGGTCTCTTAACAATACTGATACTGTCCTATCTACCTAGCTATAACCTCCTAGTTCACGTTTGTACAGCGCGAGCCATATAAATGTCTGTACTGTACAATCAAGCTGATCCTTGGCTTACATTTTTTACCGTTGTTATTATATCGAACACAATAAAAGTTACAACGGCGCTACCGGAGATGAGCTTGCCTGAATACGACCCACTCTACATCACCAGCGTCTTTCGCGATTTCAGTGACATCTATGAAGATATTTCGTAACTTCTTCTGACATAATTGTTTTAAGCGCCATCTAGGCAGAGCATTAAGAACTTCGTTTTTATCTACTCCCTACTAGATGGCAGCATGATAAAAATTACCGTTAGAGGTCGCTAAATAAGGGTAAGGAAGCAAAAAACCCTGTGCCTTCTTAAATGTTTTCCTAGATTTTATAGTAATTTTGTAATACCTACGTTCTGTTTAACTTGAGTGTTACGTCAAGATATACTTGTGGAATCTTAGAGCAGCACGGCAAGACGAAAATCAATGTTTATCAGTTGACATAAAGATTAGGTAATCGGCAGCACATCAACCTACCCATTTAAGGGACCAATTTTTACTCTTTTTTTATCGTTTTTCATAGTTACTAATATGTATAGGTTGATTTGTTATAGTCATGTGTGCTGATAGTCATGTCTATAAATTGGGTAAATTCTGGGATAAACGTTATAAAAGAAAGAAATACTTTTAATCAATATCACGCATGTTTATTATAAAACAAAGTAAGTAAGTAAAGAAAAAATTACTTAAATAAAATAAAATATTTTAAATTATCTTATTTCATAACATCCTTACTTCAAAATCGGTAAGTAGAGACTCTAGCTACAACAAAAAACAAATAAAGCTTTACTTAGGTACCTAATTTATAATTCAAATAAATTCAATTAATTGGTATCTTAAATTATGCCAAAAATACATTCTATCTAAGTAATATGTGACATAATTTATGACTAACTTTTTCAAAAATTTAATAAAATTCACTTCAAGACATCTCTAGGCTAGGAGTATAGTAGCAATCATCACTTAAAAATTCGTATCTCAATGAAAACTCAAGATTGCAGTACAGATACTACTATTATTTACAAAATGTAATATAAGTAAAAAATGGTTCAGTATAGTTGACTTTAGTACATTGGACAGTGACCGTAAATTATTAAAATGACTTTTTGTAAATATCTGCACTTCAATCTAAATTATGTTTTTATTGAGTTATTTCCAGAGGGCAACACCTAGCCTAGGAAGCACAAATAGTTTGGCTTACAATTTATTGGCTCTGAACTATTTATATTTGTAACTTTTTTAAAGTAAAGTAAAACACACAAAAATATTCAAGATAGGTACACCACATCTTCTTTGAAATACATTGATCTGATAATATGCCTGGCCCTTAAACAATGAAGGGGGCACATACAAACACTTTCCATTAGAAGGTTAGTCACATTAGAATATCTTTACAAAATATTAGTTTTATATTACACAATTTATTATTATATTGGACATGAAACTGATCTACATACTTAAATCATATGACAATGATGAAAAGAAACAAATATCAAACATACCAAATTTGGGCATATTTGCATAGACAGCATCATTTCTATGTGAGTTCCAATAATTCTAATTAAATAAGAAATTGCAAGTACCTAAATGTTTTACAGTTTCATGACTAGAATAATAAATACAGTGCACAGAATCTATAATCAGAAGCAAACTGTGTAAAACAGTAATAAGTACAATGTTAGGGAATGTTTTAAACAGTAGATGGGTTTTCAATCTCAGCTCCAGCACCTTTTAAAGGTTCATTCAGAACTAAAGGCACATCACCTCCCCCATTCTTTGGCACCCATCCCACGGAATCTTCATCCATCTTCCTCTTTTCTTCCTGTAGCCTTTCATATTCGTCTATCTCTATCTGATATTTTGGTGTTGTTATACCAAAGAAGTTTGCCAAAGATTCTCCTGCATAGTCCACTGCATTCAGCACTTTGGTGCCTGATTTCCATGTGTAGTAAGAGAACCATGGGCCCCACTGTAAAGTCTTCTGTAATACAAAAATAAAACACCTAAAACCAAAGATATGTGACCAGGTGTATAGTTCTCATAAAAGATGGCAAATATTCAAATTGGTCTGTTGACAAAAAGTTAGATGGTTATGTTCAACATTGTTGATTCATATGTGAAGGAGGTATTGAATCAGCGCCGTAAATATCTGCGCATTGGGCAGGACCTATAAAATTTAAGGCCGCGGGTGAGTCATCCACAACCAAAGTTGTTAGCAAAGGAAACAAAGACCTAGCCTTGACATAAAAATCATAGTAAATTAAGTTTTATTTTTCATATAGATAGTATTGTTTTAAGAAGTAACAAATTGATAAGGAAATGCAGACAATGCACTCACCGGATTAATATTTTCTTCATCGTTGGGTGCACTTTGAATCTCAGCTAATTTGTCTTCTTCTATCTCCTCAATTACTCCATCACTGCAGTGCAGAACTCTCGTAGGCTTACTAATGGTCACCTCAGTCTGCTGGCTAGCACCAATATCTGTTAATTTCTCCATTTTAGTATAAAATTAACTATTCTCTCATTTTCCTATTTTACTTTCGCTGCACTTTGTTTGTTTTTCCTGTCAGTCATGCATGCACAGAACACTTATACTCCTGGCGGAGATGCATGACAGTCGGTCGTCACAGTTGTCAAGGCTGCCAACAAAACAAACAAAACTAAACTAACCACAGACAAAATTGATCTTTCGAACAAACGTTGTTCGAAAACATATTCCATTGTTGAGTAGAGAGAGATGGCTAATTGAGTTATTAAGAGGGAAGAATACCATCGCCATTTCAAAAAATTAGGTATTTAAGAAAACTCATACTGTCGCTCGCGCGCTCAAGTCCCCGCGTACTAGTGCGATAGAGAGCGTTGCCGCTCGCGACTGATTGTAGGTATTTTTAAGGTGAAATTTGCGTCTCGGGAGAAAACGTTTCCCACATACTAAATCACAACCAATAGTTTTGATTTTGGTGTCCATCGTTTCAGCATATTATATTCTAGGTTTATAGCTTTTTATTTTTTCTTAAAACAACTTTGTTTTTTAAATACAAACGTTTTACTTCAAGGAAGATTTTGTAATAAAAAAAGTGACTTTTAGACGCCTATAATTTTCAATCAATTGAAAAATTCGAAAAAAGGTAAAACTATAAACCTAGTTTTTTACTGTGTCAACAACATTCTAAAAAATCATTGAGATCGGATTACATTTAGGGGTAGAAAAACGTTTTCTCTTTTTGTATGGACGAGAGCTCGGTAGTCGATTCTCTTAAAAAGAGTAAGAGAGAATTATTTTTTTCGACCAACTGACAAATATCAGAATAATTAGATAATAAGCATTGTCTATGGTTTTTATTAAAGGGCTTCCAAAGCTCGATAATTATGCTATCGATACTTTTTACCATCTTTGTCAGTCGCGAGCTGTCAGTTACATACAAAGTTTGTGTACAGTATAGGTCATTCTTAAATAAACGGACCTTAGTGAAATGTATTAATAGAAATGTACCGACTAGACTATAGTTTTGACTAACTAACTGACTACCAATAAATTGGTTATAAATAAGGTGACTAGTTGCCGACTACAAAACTGGCTGATAAGTCGGCTAAGCCTAACCTTAAGTGAGGTATAAAATAATCACGTCTTCGCATGTTTTTTTTAGGCTTGTCTATAAATTCAAATAGTTGTAGTTTCATTTACAAACATAATTATTACTAGTTAAAATAAATAATTGTAGTAAAATTTTATGTCGGTATTACAGCCAACAAACTGGCTATAAAATAGCCAACTAGTAGGTACATCTCTAGTAATTTATACATATAATAGAACAGTTAAATGCTTGTATCAGGAAATTGAACAAGTTTACAAAAAACTAACCGTAGGTCATGTAAAAATTGGGATAGAACACATTTTTTTCTCTCTAATATGTATAGCTTTTAAGCATATTCAACATCAAGAGTACTTTTTACCGCGGGAAAATTGCTCATTTCCACAGGAAAAACGATTAAACGTACAATATTTAGGGCGCTATTGAGGGTAGTGTTGGAAAACTTACCATCGCGCAGTAATTATCCAACACTACCCTCATCATAATACTAAAATTATTGCCAAGTTTAAAAAATCTGCTGGACGAATAAATCTTTTCAAAGCTTGATTTCTATAATATGTGTTAGGAAAAAACAAAAACATAGTTTGTTAGAACAAAAACGGAACTCAATTGGTCTTATATATATTTTTAATTTAACCTAAATTCCGCTGAATGAAGGAGACATTTGAAAAGTTTTTTTTTAGAATTATCTCTGAACAAATTTCGAAATGCTATTATATCAATAGAACCAATTTCAAGTTAAGTGAAAACTGCGTAAAAAATTACATAAACCTCGGGGTCCCGCTAAGTCTAGACATATCATTGCTAAGCCTAGTCTCTTGCGCATGTTTTTCTCCAACAAAACACAAAAGCTTTACATTCCATCGGTTGCGACATACTGAAATGCCTATCGACGCGCCGTAATGTATATCGGTGATTCGGTATTGTATGAAAAAAAAAGCAACCGCATGTGACTCGGCTTAATAATACGGACATCGCCAATGATGGAGGTCGAAGGAATTGCCATCGATAAAATAAGGTTTCATGCCATGTACATCACTACACTACACACACTGTCAGTGGAGTGCAAACAGAGTAAAATAATAATGTATTTTTATTAATGAATATGTGTGAAGATGGAAGGATTTTGCAAAGCCTGTTTGGTAAGATATGAAGACCCTTCAGAACTACTACAGTATACTGAGAAAAACAGGAGAATGTATGTGTACTGCACCGGTTTGCAGGTACGTGTTCTTTGCGCGCTAAAATATTACCTACTCAATTTAAATACAAAAACTTTGTATACATATTTGGTAAGTTATGCATGTTTGACTCCATACAATCTGGAAATCCCTAAACTACTATTTTCTTCTAAAATGTCAGGAATTGTAGCTTTATTTCATTGGGATGTTAAGAAAACATCCCGCTAGCGTGTTTCATATCAAAAGTGACTCTTACTCAATCTGTAAGCTGAACCATACTAAATAACAGTGTAGGTGTTGAGTTCGGCTGTTAAAAATAAATGTACTCAATCTTCATTTCTTATCTGTAGCACAATTTTCATATCTGATTGTGTGATGTGTAAGTGTTATATATCCCTAATAATTTATTTGCTTATCTTTACAGGTAAAATCTAATGACATAATTTCATTACAAATATGCCAGGCATGCTACATGAAATTGAAAATGGCTTGTCAATTCAAGAAGCAATGCCGGACTTCAGACAAGAGGTTGAATCATTTCCTGTCACTAAAAGAAGCTGGAGAAGAGACTGACTTTACTACCTACCTGCAGCATACTGAGGGTGCAACACTGTTCAAGTATGTTTGGTTTTGGAAAACTTGCAAATATTGCAAGTTTTCTAAAATGGTTTTAAAAGTTTAGTGTTTGGCATAAATCCTTGTTAAACTATTTAAACTCAGGTGAAACATGCTTATAAATTTAAATTATTATATAACAATCACTACTTTTTTATTCGGTCAATCAACAACTTGAGTATTGGTACAGTCAGTGTAGCTTTTCTACGTTTGATTGAGCTGGCAGCTACCAACTGTTGGTTGATTGAACTAATAAAAATGTAACTGACCATAACATAAAAAATTTCATCTTTAATTCTTATTGTATAATTAGAAACAATCATAGCCATAACAAGAATTCAATGTAAGAAGCCAGATTCCCCTACTTGACATTCATACATATATCACGCCTATATCCCTTGTGGGGTAGGCAGAGTGTAAATGGCTGACAAAGCCGACATTTATGCCCCTTCTGACAAATATTTAAGGGTCGCTCAGAAAAGTGTGTGTGTGACAGGTTGTCAGCCTGTTGCCTAAAATTGTAATACACATGAAACTCTCGAGTCCCTTAGTTGCCTCCTATATTGATGCTATTAGGAACCGGCATCACACAGCGGTATTATTATATTTTCACAATTTTCATTTTCAGGTTTCCACTCAATAGCAACGGCACCCCGTCATATCAAAAGCCTAAAGATGATGACAATGGTAAGAGATATCCTCTTTATTACCATACATTCTGTAAGGCAGTTTTCTGCTACCAGGTTTGCTACTACACAAATCATAGCCAAATATTAAAAAATTTCAAGCGCAGGCAGGATTTTCAAGTTTTCAAAGTTTTATATCTCACACGGGAAGTGTTTTAAAATTTGTTATTATAATTATCCTTATTTAATTTTTTTTTAAAGAACAAGCCTTAAAGCAGGAACCTGATACAATGGAGATAATATATAGAACTAGGAATGCATAAACAACCTCCATTAGTACCTAATTTTTCGAATTTATTTCCAAGACAATATTTTTTGTAGAAATCATTCACTACCTTAGGTTTTTCCATACTATCACAGTCTAATTTTTATTAATTATTTAGATTGTGGAGTAATTGAGCTTAAAGGACCTAATGAATATGAAAATTAATAGCCTTTATTGACAAATTTACATTGAGACCTAATGAATATGAAAATTAATAGCCTTCATTGACGAATTTACAATAAACTAGCACTTTATACAATTAACAATTTAATTTTATTGTTATATTTTTTTTACATTTTCCATTATTGATCCGACTGGCCCGATGGCAGGGCTGTCCATTGTCCATTACACCCCGTACATATGGGGCCTAGGATTCGCTTAGGCCTTCTCTCTTGAATGAACTTTAATTGCTCATTCACACTATGCCTTTATGTATGGGTAGGGAAATAGTAAGGGAAGTGGTCAGCGCGAGCATGTAAACAGGTTACTCGCGCTGCTACTCGTCATGCCGCTGCCACTCGTCATGCCGCTGCCACTTCTTTGTTGGCTTTTCGTACGTGAGTCAAAGGAACGGCAGTACGAGCTAGTCGAACGTACGAACGTATTGCTATCTCGGTCACTCGTGTAGCTGCGAGAAGAGTATCACGGCAGTGTGTGAATACCTAGTACCTACTCTCGCGTTGATACTTAGTTCAAGCAACATTCGCATGTGCTAAGTGTGAACGAAGCATAAGACATTTAAATCGTTTAATACCTCTCTGAAAATTTTGTATATTCCAGTATCCACAAGCACAAGCATCCGCAACTTCATGGCGGATTTCCTCAGGGAGGACGAGGTGCCAGACACGGAGGCCAGTATCATCAGGGAAATCATTGAACGGGAAGCGGACGTACTGGACGACTCGTTGGACTCTCAATGGCTGCAGGATGATATTTCTATTGCTAGTGATTTTCGGTGAGTTAAAAAAAAGCGAATATACTTCTAGACAAGCCCATGAATCTCAAGTTCTTTCTCCAAGGTCGAAATTAGAAAAACAACACGCTTTAGTGTCATCACGATACACTTGCAAAACCCGCGGGCAAGGGATGAGCCGTACTAGCGGTAGCTCAAATGTAAGAGGCGTCGCCCCTGTGATGGCGAAAGTCGTAAGTTCAAATCCTGCTCGCGAAAGAAAATTTTGCAAGTTTTCTCAAATTAGAAAAACAATAACAATACCAGCCATATAATTCAACCCAGAGTTGTTTTTTTCAACTTATAACTATATTCCTTAGTGATTTTTTGGTGAGATTTTTATATTTATCAGACGTCTTGAAACTCACGCAATATTAAGTAAAAACTGCAGGCTTTCGTTAGGTACATATTTTTTTCTGTTTACAGTTTTAGCCCATACTCCACACCATTATCAAAACACAACTATCAACCGTTACTAAATTATTCACCAGTACAGCCAGAACCACTAGAATCCAAAGATGATCCGAATTTTCGCAAAATAAATATTTTGGCTGCCAAAAAACTTCTATTGAATTCAAAATCATGTTCAAGCAGTCAAACTGAAAGCCCTAAGAATCTTGCTAATCAACATGACGATATGAATCAAAATTTAGGCTTAGCTGGTAAAAGAAATCTTTTGTCTGCAAAACTTCTAAATTTTTCAAAATCTTGTGCAAGTAGTCAATCTACAAGTCCTAGGAGCCAGGATAATGATCAAACTGATTCAGCTGTAAAAAAAATTGAAGGATCCGAAGCCGATTCTTGTAAAATTCCGACTGAGCATATTGAAGAAGAAATCATCGATGATGAATGGTATATATCTAGGAAAAGAATGCTCCTAAAAGTGTGCCATAAGAATGACAATAAAATGGACTCCAAATTGCACAAAGGAAAAGATATGAACACAATTCTAGCTACTCATAACCTTCTATCAAATTCAATTGAAAATAAAGAATCAATTAATGTTACTCCTAATGTACTTCTTCGAACTACTAGTGAAATATATGATTCAGTTACTGAAAATAATAAACACAAAGATGTATTTATAACACATAAAGGATATTACATTGAAAATGATGATGCAAATGAAAATATTGTAAGAATTGTTGACGATAGAGGCAAGAAAGATAACATAGACAAAAATATTGACAAGATTTTGAATAATACTGATGATGAAGTGATTTCTTTGAGTGCTTTATTAGCTAGTCCGTCCAGTGGGGCTGCACCAGCTAATAATAACATCATAGCTACTCCATCTGTGCATCAAGGATTATCAGGAGCAAACACACCGAGTATAGAAAACATACTCTTTGGTGAAAATGACGACGAAAAGAACGTCAAGCCAAATTTGGATCCTCAAAAAGAAATATCCGATGAAAATTCTGACATTGATATACTAGAAGACTTTTTCGACAAATATGTTGGAGAGTTCGAAAAAGACCAAAAGGAAATTTTCGAAGAATTCAAAAATCCCGGTCTAAACATACCTGGTAAAAGTCAGTTTGATTTATCAGATTTCTCTTGCAAAAAGTGCAAGAAGAGGTATGAAAATGAAAAAGGTCTTAAGATACATTTTGCCAAATTTCATAAAATGAAAATAATATGTGAGCGTAAAAAGGAGGAAAGGGGCGAGTTTCCCTGTGAACGTTGCGGTAAAATTTTCGGTTTCAAGTCGAATTTATCGAAGCACATACAAGTGATGCATATCGTAAGTATTTATTTCTTATTCAGTAACCAAAAGAAAAGATTTACGTGTAAACTACAACTCTGCGAAAGTGACAGTAGATTCCTAAACCCATACATAAAAAAGTTAAGAAAAGGCTAACTTAAGTTTTCATTTTTTTTTGTATTATAGTAATAAATGTTTCAAAGTTACAATTGTACATTTTCAGGCACCAAAACAGGCTGCAACATGTAAGGTATGTTCCGTAGAGTTCACGTCGGAGGGCAGGTTAAAACTACATATGAAAATCCATGAGGGCAAAAGCAACACGAATGAAACACCTAAACTTGATACTGATAATGTAAGTACTTACCTACTTATGAATAAATGAGGTTTATATTTTTTACATGACTGCCCAACCAAAAATTGACTGTTATCTTTTTAGAGGTCATGTATGTATGTATGTTTATAAGTGCGATTTTTTAAAGGACTGAAACTCGTAAACCACTGAACAGATTCGAATGAGAAATGTATCCGAAGAATCCTTAAATTATCCCGAGTGTCATAGGCTAGGCTTCATCGGGTCGTTAGACGACTCGGTTTCCCACTCGAAAAGAGATCTCAGAAAGTAGATGTCCAAATAAATATATGCTTGTATTATATTCGTCCGTCAGCCAGCCGACGTCTAGGTCACTCAACGAAACCAGAAAAACATTACCCGTACACTTACTAAAAAGCGATTTGACTGACGCAATGGCGTAGTGGATAGTACCCCTACCTGCTACGCCAAGGGTCGTGGGTTCGATCCCCACACAGCACAAGTATTTGTACATTACTTTTCAAATATTTGTGTTGAGTCTAGGTGTTTATTTATTTACAAAAAACAAAGTAGGTTAGTATTATATCAGCTATCTAGTTTAGGTACCATAGTACAAGTTTGCTTAGTTTCGGACTAGATGGCGCTGAGTGAAATTTCTCAGATATTAGGGCTGGCAACCGAAAAAATCTTGCAAAACAAAACATTTGTATAACTCGACGTTTTTCCCTTTTTTGTAGAAAAGCCAGAATCACGTTTGTCCTATATGCGGCTATCTGGCTACCAAGTCGTATAACTTGAAGGTGCACCTCGCCAGACACAACAAGACTACTGCATTCAACTGCAACCATTGCGAGCGCGGCTTTTACAGGAGAAGCGACCTTGAAGTTCATATGAGGTAAGTAAAGTAGGATAGCCTTGTGATTTTTAGAAAACTTGCAAAAATTTAAAATTGTTTACCTGCCACGGGAAGTGAAAATGAGGTGGCAAAAATAGGGGAACTATGGCGCCACTCTCGACAGTGTCTTTCTTCGTGATTGGTCGAACATGTGTCAATGTCAAAACTTAGTTACTTCTTATTGGTGTGTGCACAGACGCGCCTGCTACCATCTTTAGTAAGCTTTGAGTTTTCCTTCCTATTCCACATGACAGACACAGGTTGCTCTCTACCGTAACGCCAGACTGCGATCATAGGCTGGGATCGCTCAGCCAGAAAATTTTAAGTGCTTGGTTGTTGATGTTGATGTTATATTTGTATGTATGTATGCGATTATTGCATCAGCATATCTATATGTACATATAGATATGCTGATGCAATAATCGCTGAAATAACGTAAAACCTATACAAATATTACTGAAAGTAAAACAAATAGTTTTACTACAAGAATGCAGTACCTACTCAATTAAAATTGTCGTGTGATGCCAGCTTAGAATAGCAGCACCCCATTTCTTGCCCGTGGGAGTCGTACGAGGCGACTAAGGGACTCGAGGGTGTGTATTGCAATTTTAGGCGATGGGCTGACAACCTGTCACTATAGTGATACACAATTATCTGACCCTCAAATGTTTGTCGGACGTGGCGTAAGTGACCTTTTTCGGTCTTTTCCGCTCTGCCTACCCCGCAAGGGACATAGGCGTGATATATGTATGTAAGTATATATTGGTTGTTATCATTAGGGCCGATGTAAAGCAAGAACAGTTTTGCGAGCGACAACTCGAGCACTTTTGACTAGAAATTGGAAAAGCAACTGTATCGTAATTATCATAAAGGTGACAGTTAGAATGACAAACGGCTCTCACGGTTGCCCGGCGACATCCGCCGGCGTTTGTCATTCTAGGCAATATCACATTTATTTCAATAACGTACAGTTCTTTTTTGAATTTCTATGAAAATTAACACAAAATAGTATGTTCGGTCTGCGACAGCCCTTAGAGTAAGTTTGGAGTCATATAGGTTGCCATGAGTATGATAACGTACCGTTAGATATAATTATATATTGACTCAATACATTACGGGTGCTCAAAAAGCTGCCTTATTCATTGCAAGCGAGAAGGTTCAAATAAAATGGCAGATTTCATTGCCATCATGAGCATAGATGTAGGCTATGTTACAACTTGTAACTTACAAGTAAGCACAAACTTCTATGTTATATTTCTGCGGGGACATCATTATACTGTTTGGCATAGTTTGATACTGAATAAAATGTTGAACTCGAAATATTTACTTCTATTCCAGAAAACACATGAATATGAAGCCATTCGAGTGTAAGCAGTGCGGCGCCACTTTCCGGCGGAAAGACCAACTTCAGATACATTTAACAAAACATGGTGGTAAATATAAATCTCAATCTTCCAAACTAATACACGTCGCTGAGATAGCAAAGTGTGGAACTAATGGCGCCACTCTTTACTTACTGTAGCTTTTTTCTGTGATTGGTCTAAAACGTGTCAATGTCGAAACTCAGTTACTTCTTATTGGTGCGTTTAGTCGCGCCTGCTGCCATCTGCGATAAGCTTTGACTTCCTCATTTTCTATTTCCTACAGAAAACGGCTCGCGCGCGCCTAAGGGCCGCCGCATAGCAAAAGCAGCTCGAACTCTATTAGCTAGAAATTCAAAAAGGAACTCTATTGAATTAAAGGTGACATTGACTAGAATGTCAAGCGACTCTTACGGTCGGCCGAAGGCAATGTCACCTCTAATTCAGTTATGTACACTTCTTTTTTGAATTTCTATGAATCTGTTGCGCGTTAATACTTACCGTTGGTTTGCGGCAGCCCTAAGGGCGCTAGTTTGGCACGGCGCTAATAATCAGTCTTTTCTTTTACAGGCGAAAGACCGTACATCTGTGAAACTTGCTCCAAGAGTTTTAGAACCAATGCACACTTGAGATATCACTCCAACCAATCCATACTTTGTAAAAACCAGAAAATCGAGGATGCGCTCACGGATAATATATTCATACAAGCAGGTATGGGCAAGTCTATTGTCAAGGAAACTCATGCAAATATCCGAACCGAAAATATATTGCTAAATCAGAATGAAAAAGACGAGGGAACTCCAAAACTTGAAGATTTGCTGATGGATGTTTCACTAGATATGGCTACTGATAATGCCAAGGAATCAAAAGAAGATCAAGATGATAAAATGTCACTCACGGACATTCTGACAATACCCGTTGTGATAAAGTGATCCCATTATAACATAAGTCTCCAAGTCTCACTATTCAGTGTTACTACCGTAAAAAATATGAGATGAGTTATATCAAGTCGGTATATCAATAGATTGATTCGGCAATCGCAATGAACCATGTACAAAAAGTAGTAAGCCGAAAGGAGGTCAAGATACTTATGAAACTGAACAACTTTCATTAAAAAAATGCCGTGCCCACAAATCGTAGCAGTTCAATACCAAGAGACGTATTTCAATAAATCAAGATTCGTGTAGTAGAAGGTCTACGAGTGGTTAAACCACTTGTCGCAATGCTAAATCGAATTTTCAGATGGGCTAATGTTTTTTGTGTGAATTTAAACATTCCGTTTTTTGCATGTTATTGATAGGCAAGAATGAAAAAGAAGAATACATAATATAAAACAACAACACCTGATTTATTTTCATTTTTGGGTCTGGATTAAATAATTAAAAAAAACTTACAAAACAATCATGGATGTGCCTTGATTTTCGAAGAACTTTTAAGCGTTGAACTACGCCTTGCAGTATAATTTTAAATGCACGTTATTTTATACACAGATTCATATTAATAATAGCCAATAAATCTAAACTGGTAAACTAAAACATTTACTTACATTTTCTTATCTAAAGTAACTTAACAATGAGTTTCTAGGACATGCCCATAATTATGATAAAAAAAATTGGACCCATGTTTATACAAAACATAATCCCTCGTTATATATAGGATGTAAATGTAAAAATGTGGTATTTTCCAATGGAAAACTTGTTACATGGACTAATTATTTTCAGCAATTCTTTTACACCCTATATTTACTGGAAGTAAAACAAAATTATATGGGATGGGGCGAATGGGGTTCCAATAATACATTATACCAACAAGTGCATGTAAAAACATAGCATAGCCTTACTTAGTATATACTGACATATAAGTAAGACTATAGTAAAAACATACTTGCTACTTTATGATTTCTTATATTCCAATCCTTTCTTAATACTATTCAAACATCACATCACATACTAATTAGTGCCCGAAAATCACAGACACTGCAAAAAGTATCCATCGTATTTGCCATTTTTTAGTTCTAAGACACCTTAAAAATAAGGGTAGCTTGGAGGGAAACATAATGTTCCTAATAATTAGGTCCAAATGTTTAAGGACTAACAAAAAAAAAATGAAATTATACATTTTACGGCATTTGGTGCTGAATGAATATAAAACCAGAAATTCTGCTACATTATTTTGTTTAGTGGGACACCCAGTCGATAAACGACCTGATGAACCCTACTACGTTTAGTAAAGGCATTCCTAGTTTTGTACTATACTATGTAATTTTCAAGGTAATTCTACCTAAAACTACCTTATTCTGTTGTGATGTTTAAAGAAAATGTTCCTGTAGTTTATTTGTAGGATTACCAGGTTTAAAATTCAGAAAACTGGACAGCGAACCCTTTTAAAAATTATGGCAACAAATACCATAAGATATTTTCAAGTGTTTTGGTAATTTTTAAATAATTAAATGTCAGACTCTCACAGTCATCCCCAATCATGACATGCATTGAGTGTCTTTTATTTGATCAGAGGACTGGGCAAGTTTTTCTGTAGTTGCCAGACGCCTCATAAGGTAAAAAAATACCTGTCCAACTTTTGCCTGAAAGCCTGGCAACCCTTACGCATCACTTCACTACACACAGCACCTTGGATTTATTAACACCAGTGTCCTACAGTTGGTGTTAGGACTTCTGTCCCTTGGGCCGGTGCGTCGTGGTCACTATGCAGTTGTCTGCGAGCTGCGACCGCATGGAGGTGTTTTCTTTCCGTAGCTCGGTCAACTCTCGGTTGAGCCTCAATATTTCTAGTACCAGTTTTTCATTGTCCATCTCTAGTTTTTCCAGTCTGTAAATGAAATGTAGAAAGTTTAGTTTCACTGCATTTTTTGTTTGAATTGAATACAAACTTCAGATCACCACATAATTTTGCTGGCTTAGAATAGCATCACCCCATTTCTTTACTGTGGGTGTCGCAAGAAGCGACTTAGGGACTCGAGGGCGTGTATTGCAAAATTAGGCGATGGGCTCTGACAACCTGTCACTATGGGGGATACACAATATTCCAAATGACCTTTAAATGTTTATCAGACGTGGCGTAAATGCCCGTTTTTAACAGCCGTTTACGCTCTGTCTACCCCGTAAGGGATTATAGGCGTGATATATGTACGTGTGTTAATTACTTTTTACCAAGGGTTATATTAAAAAATCCCGCAATATATAAATATATATATCTATTCTTTCTAGTCGTCCAAAACTTCTTAAGTTGCCTCTTGCGACACCCTCGGAAAAGAAATGGGGTGATGCTATTCTAAGCCGACATCACACAGCACACACCACGCTGTGACTGTGGCAATAAAAGAGTTAGACATCTCACCTTTTTCCTTTCTCCGTAAGCTCAGTAATGTGGTCGCATGCTTTAGCCAAGATGCCCCCTTTGCTGGCGGTGTCGGGAAGCCCACTGTTGGGCACTAAGGCCGCTAGTTTGGTGATCCAACTGTTAATTTTATCTCGCCGACGTCTTTCTACTTCATTGTGTGTCGCTCGCCGTCTGTCGTCACGCTGTAAGGGAACAATTGAGTATACTTAGAAACGTGCCCGAGGTCTTTTGGGTGAAATAGTTCCCACCAAGCAGAGCTGATCACCCTGATTGTTAGATATCTGGAGGATCACAATCTTCTGGCACCTGCACAGTTTGGGTTCAGATCTAACAAAACAACAGTCCACGAGCTCTCAGACTATATTGTGAGACTCCCGACAGGAAATGTATGGCTATTTCTTCATCTGGCCAAAGCATTGGATACCGTCTAAATACCGATACTGTTAGCGAAATTAGATAATTTAGGAATTCTCGGACTTCCACTTAATCTTTAAGAAGATTATCTCTCCAACAGAACCCGACGTATAAAGATTGATGACGTCATAAGTGATGAACTATCCATTGAATATGGGGTCCGTCAAGGAAGTATATTGGGTCCCATACTATTCCTTGTCTACATTAATGAACTATGTATGTTTCCTCTGTCGAATAGTAATAATATCGTACGCTGACGACACAGTTCTTCTATGCAGTTCTGATAATTGCATTCATTGCAGAACACGTTTAGACAAGCGCAGTTTGGTTTTGACTTAATTAATCAGTGTGTACTAGAAAACCTGCTTCTTTCTTTTTTTTGTTTTATAGGTGGTTTTCCATATAATAAGTTGAATCGTGAATCAAACTTCTTGTCTTACCGAAAGTTCGCACAAACTATGGTAAGCGCATGATTACGTACGGCGGAGCACAAGAGTATAATAAACTACCGTCGAATATTAAAAACATTCAGTTCACGACACAATATAAACGAAAATTAGCCCAGTATATTTTAAATAACTAAAGTACATTTTATGGAGAGGTAATGGTTAAGATCCTATTGTTTTATTGCAGATGTTTATGTTTTTTGTGATTTCGTAATTAAGTACCTACGTACATTAGAAAACGGCGACTTGTAATGCCCATGTCAGCGACAAATAATGTATTTACTGTTTAATTTTAAGTTCTTTTCTCATGTAAGCGATGTAATATCTTTTATGAGAATAAATAATCTTTAAACCTAACTTCTATTTTATGAATAAGCAATTATGTAAATGGACTCTCATTCACTGGTTGAAAAGTAAAACTTATATCACAGAATATATAATAGTACTAACGTACAGAAGAATCACTCCCTAAGAAATTACATGTTTAGGTATAAATTAATACCTACGCTCGGTGTACCCAACCGCTCACAAACAAAATTGAAACTTATGAACGCGCGCGAACGCTCAATCTCCCTTGCGCATCGCAGTTTTATGACTGAGCCGCCGGCGAACTCCAAGGGTTGTAACTTGTCATCATGTTATTCGTGCACGAAGATTTTTTGTTATTGATTTTGCTATAATATCTTATTTGTTCACTTAATCTACGGAAGGAATTGTAAGATTTGTAAATATTTATAAACCTAAACGAAATTATTAATGACTACTGTTTATATAGAAAAACAATTAATTATTCTTGTGTCTAACTGTTCTTTGTATCGAGTGGGATACCGAGTCGACGACCCGATCGATTTTTTAACGAATAAACGTACTAAAACAGAAAAAAATCAAGTAAGTGTGCGCGCGAGCAGCACGTGCGTGCGAACAGTGCGGCGGCTAGCGGCACACTGGCGGTCTGGCGACGACAAGTGACAACCCGCGGAGATTAGTCCCCGTAGGGGAACATACCTAAACCGTGGAGTGAGACCCCCCTGCTTATATGGAGATAAACTTTATCTATCTTAACCCGTCTGCGAGCTCCGCAGATGTCCCCAAATGAAGAAGGATTCTTTTGCATGCTGAGTAGAATGACATCGGGCCCTACTATGTGATCATGTGCCATAACTTCATACCAGCCAAACATGTTGGGACAGCAGTATAAATGGTTATTTATAGTTAATTTATCACTCATTATTTAAAAAACAAAATACAATACAATATTTAGTTTAGTTGTATATTGGTACCTTTTTAGCTGTAACTTGTTTAGGAGGTTGTGCAGCTATGGGGGTTTTCCTGATTACTTTAGTCTGTTTCTGAACTGGTGATCCAGCACTATATACTTCCATTGGTTCTCCAATTACATAAAACTCTGCACCTGGAATAGAAACAGATTTGATTGATTGAAGCTGTTCAAAGGTCACACACAAAAGTTCAAAGTGTTGTTCATCATCTAGTCAAATCGTACACAAGAAGTCAGTGATTTTTCACACATACAGATCAAAGCAGTAATCAAATTTAATAAATATTTGCTAGAAACTTTAGCAGAGTACTGAAAATTCAGTGAAAATGCTTTTTACTAGATTATGATTAGATGTCTAAAAAATACATCCTATTTTTTATCATAAGTGCCAGAACAATAGCAGCAAAGTTACAAAACAAAAACAGAGCTTGTAAAATGAGAATTCCTTTTTGTAATAAACTGGAACTTACCATGTGTTGGTGAATGTGATGACATACTAGCTGCAATGGGATCATCTCCCATTTGAACTATTTTATAAGTCACAGCACCAGCTAGAAAATAGAAAATAATATTTGTTATTGAAGAAAGTTCCGGATTAAGTCAAACACTTTTAAACATATTATTTACAGGACACAAAGTTTCTGAGACCAACTCTTTGTTGATAATTAAGTAATTAGGGGAATTATGGGTACCTATTATGATGTTTTTCCATAGAAAAGGCATGTAGGTATGTTATCATTTAATTAGGTAATTCTTTCACAGAACATGGTACTTGATTTTTATCTGTATTTATTCAATAATGTAACAGCAGATAAGAAAATATAGTAAGTATTGTGTAACTCACATAGGTCCCTGAGGTAACTGGTGCCAACGCCGTCCTTCGCCTCCAAAAAATGATGGTCACCACTCCCTGAAAGCATTGTATAATTCAATTTAACCTTAATTCAATAATGACCCTTCTAATTAGAAAATTGAGTTTACCGGAGCTTGTTACACGATACACTATCCAAGCCGTATTTTCTTGAGTGAGGAAACACGATTTGGAAAGACATAAACAACAACAAGAAAATATAAACAGATGCACATGATTTTACAAAAAAGCCTTGGGGTTATTACAATTTCGCTTACCAAAAGATCCCTCGTCCACCATGCCTAATAGTTCGCCGTCCGCACTGGAACAAAAAGAATTTCTTCTTGAGATATGTGCACTGAAATTCAGTACAAATTCATGAAGATTAGACCCTTGCCAAGTTGCAAATATGGAGCGATGACCTTCGATCGCGTTCTAATTCTCATTATGTAATGCACTTTACAGACACTTAGGAGTCTCCTCTATTTACCTATTATCGAGCGAACTTTCTTGCAAGTTCAGATCAGCCTCGTTTTCCACTTTTAGTGCCATTTACGCGTAATTATTTTTGAATATCCACAACTTGATCACGGGGACAAAATAAAATGGTCATGTGATATGTCCATAGACAATTTGTTATGTTTTTTTTAGCTACTTTTGTTTGTCTGTGGCTGTCAGACAATACATTTACGCCATCTCTTTCTTTCATTAAACAGCTACGTATGTTTTGTCTCCTTCGGCAAGTGGGAGTATGTAGTGTCATCTATCGAGTAAATTTTGTACTTTTATACTTGCTAGCGACATCTTTGTGATAGATTAAGTACCAGTGCAAGTAAAGTAACATAGTTATACCAATAGATGACGCTACGTGTCACTAAATGTTACAGCTGTGTAGGTAATAGATGTCGCTAACATCAGGTCGGTCAGGTAATACTTTTTCCCGCCTGTATTTTTTTGACAAACGACCCAGTCAGATCAGAGTCAGACAGAAAACCCCACATTCACTGTCAGAGCCATCAGCCAGCACATGCTGATCATGTCTGGCTTGTTAAGTAAATTCACATGTAGGTATGTTCAATGCACCGAGGTACTTGATGGATGCCTATCTTAAGATAATAAAAAGATTTAAAAATTGTCTAAAGTACCTACACTACCTACTAACATGAAAGGTCACGACACGAATTGACACGATCACAAAACCGTACCTTACTAAAACAATGAGCAAGACTGCAAGATAAAGGTGCGATTGCGAGGTTGACTGTGCAGCATTGCTCGAGGCGGAACGGAAAGCCTTTGTCCGGGCGCCTCGAGTCTTGTCCGGGATCCAGAGTTTATCTACGGGCTTTAGTCGATGGAGCACAAACAACGGTTCGTATCTGCCCGGTATCGAACTTGAAGTTCGACATCTAACAAAAGGTTTCCCAGCGAAACCAATGTAAAACAGTTTGCAGTGGTTTTAGAACTATAGGCAGGTACGTACGTTTGATAAGTCTATGTTTGTGATTGCGTACCTGTATGTTATTTACATATGTAGGTAGGTACCTAGCTAGGTATATGATTTTTACACTTTGATTTGATTGATCAGCATGATGATGGTATGACTGTAAGTAAATTCGATCCACTTTCCCAATAGTAGGTAAATTAAGTACAAAAAAGTATTCCTTTCATAATGCATGACTAACTCTGATGAAACGGTACCTACTAAGCGAATGCGCTTAGACATATGATCTGAATTATTCTTTTTCAGTTTAACTAATTGTTTACTTTTTTTTCATTTCACTATGTGCCAATTTTATTTGTTAACAATAGGTATGACCACTACACAAAACAAAATATTAAAATAAAATCACGTACGTATTTCTAAAACCTTTCAATATCGTTTTTAAAATGAGACTCTATTTTTATAGTTGTATCAATATTTTTTAGTTTGTGGAACGTGCGGGAGCTTCCATTGAATACCAGCACCTAAAATAGCTTTGTCAAAAAAGCTTTACCTACACGGATAATATTTCTTTTTGTGTAGAAATAGTTATACCTAAAGTTGGCAAGTACTTACCAATTGGTGGTTGAAGGAACAACACTTAAAACAAAATAATGATTAACACATTATTGATATGAATACCAAATTTCAAAACACTTCCCGTGTTGGGTATACAATTTTTTGAAAACTTGCAAAATTTTCTTTTTTTTTCCTGCTCGCGCTTGTAAATTTTGCAAGTTTAAAAAAAGTATTGATATATTTGCGTGAAATGAGAACAGATTCCTAGCATCTGCAGGACAATATCTGGAAGAATGTTTTACTAGAAGTAGTATGATTGTAATAGATTAAGATGTCTGTAAATCTGTGATCTAGTTTATAATCATAATGCTTACATGTTTGGCTAAGACTCTTAGTGTAAGTTTAAAATAAATAAATATTTTGAACAGGGGAAGATAATGTCAGTATAGTTAAAATAGCTGATTGTAAAGTCGTGCTTGAGTCTCTAGGGTACCTAAACTACTAAAACGCCAAACCCTACAGTCCGACGCCTTTTTTCATATCTTAATGTTTTGAATTTCCATATAGCTTACAAACTTTGCCAACCCAAATAATTAATTGAAAAGATCAAAATGGGTTTTGGCTAAAAATCTATTTTTTATTTATTTCTTATTTATTCAAGTAGTAAGGTTGTCAGCCCATCACCTAAATTGCAATACACATGTTACCCTCGAGTCCCTTAATCGTCTCGATACCCACGGGAAAGAAATGGGGTGATGCTATTCTAAGCCGATACACACGGCATCATATTATGGCTATACACAATTATCTGAATGACCCTCAAATATTTGTCAGAAGTGGCGTAAATGTCAATGTCGGTTTTACGGCCATTTAAGCTCTGCCTACCTCGCATGGGGTATAGGCGTGATATAATATGTATGTAAGTATGTATGTTAAGTAGTAAATTTAGGCTGTAGGGTTTTTAGGGTTTTATAGCCCACTACACGCCCTTTTTTATAATTTTGCCAACTTTCATCAGTCCGTCCGTTCTGTGTCCCCAGTCTTAATAAGTAACTTTGTTATTTTTGTACGTAAAGATATAAAATTTTGTAAGAAAATAGATTGTGTTGACGCGCATTTAGATATGTTAGCAAAAAATTAAATTGAATGTTTTTGGAACCCTCTTCCATACATGTGCACGGTGCAACCCATCCGACACGCTCTTGTCCGGTTGTGTTAATGCACAGCACATTTGTAATTGTTTATATTTATATAATATATAAGGTTATAAAAGTCACTTACTAAAAACAAACATCGTTCAAAAGCAAATAAAATCATTCAATAAACAATATTTAACAGTATTTTTTTTTCGTTGTGTATTTTATCTTTCTACTATACTAGGTATAGCTATTAAACGGGTCGTAAATTACGGCGTAAGCGACTATTAAGAGGGCACGGACGCCTAATGACACAATGAAGGCAGGTTTCCGGGGATTTAAGGCGAGTGTACTCGTGAACGGCCTCGACAGTGGCGCCACTACACAAAAAAAGAACTCCTTATACAAACAATCTATCCGAATGTCTGTTGCTCAAGTTTTTAGTATTATCCTCAAGTAAAATTTAAACCTGCAAACTCAATGAAATATTCGCTGTTAATAAAGTTATGGTAATTAATACCAAAAGTGGCGGTTTTAAGGCACTTTTTGCCATAACTTTGTAAACAGTGAAAATTTCATTGAGTTTGTAAATTCAAATTTTACTTACTAAAAACTTGAGCAACGGACATTCTGATAGATTGTTTGGATAACGAGTTTTTTTTTTGTGAGGTGGCGCCATTGTCGAGGTCATTCACGAGTATACTCGCCTTAATGCAGGGCGGCCATAAACTCGGGTCGCAAAACATTCCGGTATGAGGGCTTCCACTGCTTCTTTCTTATCTGATGAAAGAGAAGAGGTTAAGACGCTCTATGGTATGTGCAGCCTTGAAAAAAAAAAGATAATTCGATGAAAACGTAATTTGTCGAAAATCCACTAGCCAAAATTACAGTACAGATACTAAAGCTTATTTATAGTATGTCTTATTCTGTGGGCTCACTTATTTTTTGGTGATTTTAATTGCGAAATTCATATGAAATTCTATTGTCACTAGTACATGACTCAAACATGGTCCTACTTTTAGTAGATCATACGAAATGGCTAAAAACATACGGGGTGTAAGGGACAGCCCTCCGAATACTGATAAGGTGCATTCAGACAATAAATGCAGTCAGCTGATCGGGTTGGCTGGAAGAGATTTCTTCTTAGATATAAGCTCGCCTTTGCTCACACTGTTTGTAAATTTTTCATTTGTTTTGTATGCAATAAAGGATAATATGTATATATTGTGATTTTGTATGAGAGGTAGTTTTTTTTTGTCGTTTCTGACATAGGTATGTTTCTAGAGGAATGTTGTTCGGTTTCGGAGGGCTGTCCCTTACACCCCGCATAACTGACACTATTTCGAGCGAGACACAACTGATGCGCTTATCAAATAGCTGACTTTGTGCCCCTGATCTATCTGGAGCGTTTAACAGACTCCTGTTAGGTGTTTGCAGATGACCTCTATAGAGCTAATCAAATGCTGTTGAAGTAGCTACTTTTTGGGCCCTATAAGATTGACCCAAAAAAAAATGTTTAAGCTTGAAACGAGACATGCCATCAAAAGCACCCAAACGGTATAAAAGCAATCTATATCGTCGGTTCACATAAAGGTTGTCAAACTGCTAAGGATTTACTACGGGACGGTCGAATACACAGAATCAATCAACCCTCTGGTCAACTTGTTTACGACGGTCTATGTAGTGCAGAAGGTACCGGATTTAATCCCTAGTTGGGGTGGACATTTAAGGGCCTGAGTAGACCAAAAGCGACATTTATGAATGATAGTCAAGTTTAAATGCAGAAATCTTTTGAAATAAATAAGTAATAATCGTATAGCGCAACTCCAAGTTATTGGCATCCAGATACACTTGCAAAATTCACGGGCAAGGGACGAGCTGCGGTAGCCCAGGTGGTAATGGACAAAGTAGCAGGTTCAAATCCTGCCCGCGCTTGAAATTTTGCAAGTTTTCAAAAGTTGTATACCTAACACGGGAAGTGTTTTAAAAATTTCGAATTCAATCTTTCAAATATAGGAAATATATAAATATATTGTATTATTGTTTCCAAAACATGAGAATTCGGCTCGCTAGAAAAAAGTCGCAATGTTACCTCAAAAAAAAAACAGTATAACGTGTAGCTATTGCGTGAAAATACTTACGAAATAAATAAGTTATGGGTCTGAATGTTCTTGGGGCAGTATTTGCAATCTGAAAGAGTATGCAAAAAGCAACAGGTCAAGTTCTTAGTAAGTACCTAAATTGCATGAAGTCGGTTAATTATCCTGGGTCAAACCGTCTCGGCAACGACTGTTCTTCTTCTTCTTCACTGATCACTGATCATATTTTGTGTGAACACACACACACACATATCACGCCTATTATCCCTTGCGGGGTAGGCATAGCGTAAACGGCCGCAAAAGCGGACATATACGCCACGTCTGACATATAATCGAGGATAATTTGGAAAATTGTGTATCGCCATAGTGACAGGTTGTCAGCCCATCGTCTAAAATTGCAATACACACCCTCAAGTGAACCACTACTAAAATGTTTGATGGCTTAAACGATGCGAACTGTCTTTAATCGACTATCGTTATATCAGATCATGTTATCTACTAGCAAATTTGCTGTGGGACGGTCGTAAACGCTGAGTTGCTAAACATCCAACCTCGTCCTAATTGACACGATGACACGACCAAGGAAAAACCAACTACGTCGAACTCGGGACGTACTTGCTAATTGAATTCTGGACTGGATTTGGCTTTACTCGTGTGTTTGCGTGTAATCGTTAATGTGGTTAACTCAAACAAGCATTCACAGAAGTGACTCGAAAGTGATTTTACTTAAGTGTTACAAAAAAGTTTTTTTTTTAAAGTGTCTGATATTCCAATTCAGATATATGTATGGATCGATATAGTTTTTTTTAATCGTGATAATTACCAACATAAATGACATGTATAAAATTTTATAAATGATATTTAATTACATAAATAAAAAATTGCCGTGTGATGCCGACTTAGACTAGCATCATCCTATTTCTTTCCCGTGAGAGGGGAAAGAGGCGACTAAGGGACTTGAGGGTGTGTATTGCAATTTTAGGCGAAAGGCTGACAACCTGTCTCTATGGTGATACACAATTTTCCGAACGACCCTCAAATATTTGTCAGACATGGCGATGTCTATTTTTTGCAACCGTCTACGCTCTGCCTTCTCTGCAAGGGATTATAGGCGTGATATGTGTATGTATAAATTTAAAAATCAGCAATTTTCAATTTAAATTTCCATATTTTGCTTACATGTACAATTTATTAATTCATCGTCGTTCATTCATCGTCGCTCGCTCAGTACATGAAGACGTACGAACTCGTTTACTTAAATAACGTGCTTGTACCCCCATTATGAATAAATGTGAAAAGTGCTCAAAAAATATAACGAAGTCCAAACCAGGGCTGGAGTGCAGCCGATGTGAGAAGATTGTACATCTAAATGCACAGCCCTCCGTGCTACAGACAATGGAATGGAACTGTCAGGAGTGCCGTGACAATTCGATCCGACACAATTCCATCTTCATTCCTAACGACGAGGATGAAGATGATGTTGATAGTAATACTACTCTAGCTGGACAACCCAATATAAAGAAACTATTAGAGGACATCTCGAAAGATTTGACGAATCAGGTAGAAAAGTCTGTCAGAAGAGAAATTAAGAGTATCGACCAATCTATTCAGTTTAACTCTGATAAACTTGATGACGTGTTGAAAAAATTTGAAGCCTGTCTGGAAAGTGTATCAGAGCTAAAGAAAAAAAACATAGAACTCTCTAATAGGAACACTCACCTAGAAACGCGGGTAGGAGCATTGGAACAACGTATTCATGAAATTGAACAACGCAAACTTTCAAAGCACATTGAATTGTTCAATGTGCCTTGCAACGAACCCGAAGATCCATTAGAACTGGTTGGTAAGGTTGCAACTATACTGAAGCAGCAACCAAAAGATATCAAACAAGCTAAACTATGCCAGGAAGAAAAGATCGTACAGCACCAATACAGGTGCAACTACAATCTGAAGCTATACAGACGCAGTGGCTCACAGCGGCAAAATCTAATCCTTATAAGGTTTTAGCATCTGATATTATTCCAAACGCATCAGGAGCAGCCGCCGAAATTCCAGTATACGTAAAAGAAGCCTTAACGCCCTACAACAAACAACTATTATGGTCCGCAAAGCAAGAACTAAAAGAAAGATTTAAATTTATATGGTGCAAGAAAGGTGTTCTTCGAGTACGAAAAGAGGGTTCGGAAGAAAAACCTTATATCATTCGTTCAATGGATGACATCACAGCTCTTAAAAATAAGAAAAAGTAGGTTAACCTCACTTTTTATCTTCTTACTGCTCTTTTATCTTACTTTAACTCAAGCGTAAACTTAGATTATTCTCATAATGGCCGAAATTTGTGATGATATTTTCGAAATTTTCGATTGTACCAACATACAAAACTTCATAAGCAAAATACCTAGCCATATCAACTTACTTTGCATTCATGTTAATATAAGATCGATCATTAAGAATTTCTCCACACTTGAACAATTATTTATTATTTATTATTATTTATTTACAAACATAATTTATCAGCATAACAGCTATAATACGCCAAGGCGCCGATAAACTTAAATTAAGTTACAACAGTGCTTACTCGACTATCTAAAGTTTCGCAGTGTTTTAAAATTGTTACTCTAAGTTTATTCCACTGGTCGGCAAATAAGTCGCAGTCTGGTGCCACAGAGAGAAGCTGGTTGAGCTGGGTGCGTGCGCTTACAAGTGGAGAGGCCCTGTGCGCCTCCGTGCGGACCACCTCCTCCGCCAGCAGCCGGTGGCTGCGACCTCGCAGATATCTATCTGGGACGCAGAGAGTGTTCACCCTGGAGATCAGTTCCGGGCAGTCAGTTTCCCCTCGCAATAACTGGCATGCAGAGCACAACTTCTCAAAATTGCGTCTAACCTCCAGGGAATTCATCTCTAACATACCCAATATAAATTTAGTGGGATACAAGAAAGGGTAATATCCATACTCTTTCTTGTATAAAAATCGGAGAAACGTCTTCTGGACCTTCTCCAAAAGCAAGATGTACGATTCCTCATGTGGACTCCACACAATTGAGGCTGAATCAAGCTTACTCCTTACCAAAGAAGTGTACAGTAGTTTTATAACTCTAGGTTCACGAAATTGTTTTGCGTTTCTCATAATAAAGCCTAACTTCCTAAAACATTCCTTTGAGAGTGAGATTATGTGTTCGTTAAAAGTGAGTTGCGAGTCAAAAATTACACCAAGGTCTTTGATAGTGTTAACTTGTTCAATTGGGTTATTTCCAAGGCAGTATGTGGTTTTGATTGGGGTTCTTCGTCTAGTAAATGTAATCGTTTTGCACTTAGATGGATTAAACGCCAGTTTATTTTCAATGCTCCATCGAAGCACAGCGTCTATATCGATCTGTAATTGCTTGCAGTCTGTGGGGTCAACAACACAACGAATAATTTTAAGGTCGTCGGCGTAGAGAAGACAATCAGAAAAGTGTATTACACTGTCAAGATCATTGACCATCAAAGTGAAAAGGAGAGGCCCTAGTATGGAACCCTGGCTTACGCCGGATCTAGTATGGTATGTTTCGGAAACGTAACATCCATGTCTCACATACTGTTGGCGATCCCTGAGATAATCTGCAAATAAACGGAGAAGACGAGGGGTGAAACCGAATGCTGCAAGTTTATTTAACAATATGTCATTCTCTACTTGGTCAAATGCCTTTTTGAAATCAAAGTAAATAACGTCTACTTGAAAACCTTTATCTAAATATTGTGATATTTTGTCAACTATTGTTAATAAATTAGTAGTAACGGAACGCCATCTACGAAAACCATGTTGAGAATCAGAAAGAAATGGACTTATTTGGGCAGACAATTTTGTGTGGATAATAGACTCGAATACCTTGGCTAAACAATGTATTTATTCTTGTTCACGTCCTATTGATGTTATTGTATTGACCGAAGCAAATATTCCAGATTCACTAAGTTCGTTGTATAACCTTAAGGACTATAATATGCACACCCAACTACGTAAAAATCAAAAAGGCGGAGGCATAATTGTTTACGTGCTTAAGAAACATAAATTCACTACGATTACTGCAAAATCACAACACTTTGAATGCACGTTTGGTAAAATAACTACAAGTAAAAATTATACCGCGGCTCTGTGCTCTATTTACCGTCCACCGAAATGTAGTCAACATTTATTTATACAAGAACTAGTGAATGTACTTAACAAAGTCCAGAGAAATTTAGACTTGTACCTACTTGGTGATGTCAACATAGATTTAAAGTCCAAACTACCTGTAAAACATAAATATAACACCGCAATGTATAACTGTGGTTTGATGTGCGGAATCTCACAATACACGCGTCTTGAAACTAGTAATGGTATATTACATAAATCATGTATCGATCACATTTACGCAAGATCCCGAACTCAAGACCACTGCGGCGCTCGGAACTGTACTAGCTGACCACCGCGCAATAGCTCTCGCTTGCGTCGGACATCTGCACACACGGGGCGATTCTAAAACTCTTATTAGATATGATCAAAACATTCTTGCTGATTTTTTGCATGAAATCGATTGGAATAACACTAAAAATATAGTCTGTCCAATTAAATTATATCAAATAATATCTAAACATATTAATAACTGTTACAAAAAGGCCGAAATAAAAATCAAAGTAACAAATAACATACGTCGCAGTAAAATAAATAATAAATGGCTTAATGAAAAAGTCCAAAGAGCCTGTAAGCATAGAGACAATCTGTTTATAGAATGGTTAAAAGATGTTAATAATAAGATATTAAAAGTCACGTACAACAAAGCTAGAAATTATGCTAATAAACTAATATATAAATCGAAGAATAAACAAACAAGAAAGGAGATCATAAAAAATAGTCATAATCCTAAAAACCTCTGGCGTATTCTAAATGAACTCACTGGCCGAGTAGTAAACTCCATAGACATTATTATAATTAATGCCTTTGCTTATATAAAACTAAAACTCAAAGATATTGCAAATAAATTTGCGAACACTTTTTGCGAAAGTGTAAAAAATATAATACCTAACTGCAAAAATTACCTATTAGATGAAAAACTTTACTCCTGCCCATCTGACGTCACCTTCAGGTTTAAAAAAGCCGATTCAAAACAGGTTCTAAAAGTTATAAAATCGATCAGTAGTGAAAAGGCACCTGGGTTAGACAATATTAGAGCTTTAGATATTAAATCGATAGGAAAAAATATTGCCCCTGCAATAGCAAAATTAATAAATGCTTCAATGCAAACTGGATTATACCCCCAAGATTTAAAAACAGGTGTAGTTAGACCCATCTACAAAAAAGGAAGCCATAAACAATACGATAACTATCGCCCGATAACAATATTGCCAACTCTTGATAAAATAACAGAAAAATTCATATGTAAGCAAATTAACACTTTTTACGCACAAAATAATATCTTAACAGAAAAACAATATGGGTTTCAGGCCAGTAAATCGCAATTTACAGACACTATTTTCGAATATCTCAATGGCAAAAAACATATATTGATAGTATTCATAGATTACAGTAAGGCTTTTGACACACTTCAACATGACATTCTAATTCGTAAGCTAGACAATTGTGGCATTAGAGGACCAGTCAAAGAATGGTGTAAAAATTATCTCACTGATAGATCGTACTTAGTTCGTGTGGGAAGTGATTATAGCGAGCAAATAAAAGTGAATGAAGGCACTGCACAAGGTTCAGTCTTGGGACCTTTACACTACCTTACTTATGTTAATGATGCCGTAAATATAATTAAAGACTGTGATATATATCAATTTGCGGACGATACTTGTCTTATGGCAGCAGATACAACAGTCGATGCTGCGCTTTGTCGTCTTCAAAATGATTTTACGCTATTAACTATATGGTCCCATGACTCGGGTCTTGTCCTTAACGCCACCAAAACGAAACTAATGTACATTAGCTCCACTCAGAATAGAATTCAACAGCCTTTAAAACTTATAGCCCATGAACATAAATGCCTTCATCTAAATCAGCTTGGATGTAAATGTGGACCAGTCGAACTTGTAAATAAGCAAAAATATCTCTAATAACCTATGGCCTTAGTAGCTACGGTCGAACGTGCAAAACTAACCTGAATCCCATTTATCAACTACAAATACGAATATTAAAAACTATTGTACCAAGTAAAATGAAAAATAAATACCAAAATAACTATGACAGGCTGTTTTCATTTTGTAAAACTCTGCCAATACAAGAAAAGGTCAAGTTTGCAATATTGCTGGAATGTTACTTTAATAAGGACCTTCAAAAAGTTATTAATCATGGACGAAACACTCGTAGCGTATGTAACTCAGAACTCTGGTTACCTCCCGTTCAAAATCAGTACGGCAAACAGGTATTTCGTTATCTAGCACCTAAGTTAATAAATGGTTTACCTTCTTCCTTAAAGAAGGATATAACTGAAAGAAATATAAAAATCAAACTTAAAAATCATTTTATTAACAACCTACCTTCTTAAACCCGTTTTATTGGAAATCGCCCTGTGTAGGCCGACTTGTTTACTTAAATAATAATTGTTTACTTGCATAAGTACTTATTCTAGTAACCGGTCTGTCGTTCGGCTACTGAGTGCCAACGATGGATGTTAGGTGTACGGATAAACCTAATTATAAGGTTTTTGTGACACTTGCTCAACATAATAACATCTCCCGCGCAAACCTACCAGTGATCGCAAACATTTTTTTTTCTTCGTTATCTTATAACTCCTATCATGCCGCCTCCTAAAGCAACCCCTGTTTCACTCGAAACTGTATTAAATGAACTTAAAGAGATCAAACAGCAACTTGTTGGTCTTCCAAGCCTCTTGCAAGATGTTAGAGCGTTGAAGAATGACATGAAGGACCTCAAGAAGTCATGTGAATTCAACGGCAAGACTATTAACGAGCATGACACAAGAATTTCTACTCTCGAAAAAAAGGTTTCCGAAATCGAAACTCTTAAGGTTAGCCTAGATGCTGCTCTTAGTGAAATCACGTCTCTTAAACTCAACATTGCTGACAATGAGCAGAGGTCAAGACTCAACAACGTGGAAATAAAAGGAATTCCAGTTAAGCAGACAGAAAACCTGTTTACCATCGCAGAGGAGCTTGGCAAAGCAGTCGACTTCCAAATCTCCAAATCTCAGATTAATTACATTGCTAGAGTGCCAACTCACAACCCAAAGGAGAAGTCTATCATATTGAGCTTTAACAACAGGTATGTCAAAGAAGAGTTTCTTGCTGCGGGTCGTGCACGTAAATCCCTAACCACTTCTAAAATCCCCGGCTTTGGCACTTCAGGAAATAACATCTATATTAATGACCATCTTACCCCGGCTAACAAGCAACTACTAACCAAGGCAAAGGCTGCATGTAAAGAGAAGGACTGCCAGTATGTGTGGGTCAAGCATTGTAAAATTCATATTCGGAAAAATGACATTTCGAATGTCTTCATTATCTCTAAACTCTCTGATTTAAACAAGATTGTTTAATCTGTTGTGCACTCCGTGTTTTTATGTTATTGACTATGGTTAGTGACTTGCCCGTAGTGAAAATATTCTCGCTTACTCGCAACTATTGTATAATTAATCGAAAAATGTGCAGTACCCCTGCTCTGACCGGCCGACCTTTCGTTTTTTGCCGCGACCAAGGTCGCGCTACTTATTATTATTTCTCCGAATCCCGCGCCTCCCTATCTTTCTCTCTCACACTCGCCGTAATTATGCTCTATTGCCGTCTCGTTCGCTTTCGTTTCGTTTTGAATTATGATTTTTTAGAATTCGCATTTATCGAGCTTATTAGTTGCTCGCAAGAATACGGAAGCTTTCTTTTCATGAATTCGATTTTGTTATGCTGTTTTTACGCTGTTTTAATTTATGCTGTTATCAATGGACCTTAATGATGATAAATTAACCATTTATTACCAGAATGCAAGGGGCTTACGTACTAAAACGTCTGTTTTCTATAGGAATGTTTGTCTAAATAGCTATGACCTTGTCATTATTTCAGAGAGTTGGTTATTGGAATCCATAAAAGATTCTGAGTTGTTTGACGATCGTTATGTCGTTTGGCGAAGGGATCGTAACTACACAGCTACTCAACAAGAGTTTGGAGGTGGTGTTCTCATAGCCACGCGCCGTGAGCTGGCAGTCACACCACGACCTGCATCCAGCTCGAGTGCTGAGGATCTCTGGGTAACTTTGACTATGAAGCAACGTAAGAACACCCAACTTATTAAGTTACACGTCTGCGTCGTTTATTTATGCAAGGAAAACTTAGGTAACTCATTTTCTCAGCAGTTAACGAACTTTTTCGATAATGTTGAAACAATCATGTGTCATGCTCCAGATGATAAATATCTAATTGTAGGTGATTTTAATTTAAGTAAAATAAATTGGATGCCAAGTACTTCCGATAACTGTTCCTTCGATCCAATAAACTATCATTCTAGTGATGAAACTTTTATAGTCGACGAGTTGAATTTGGTAAATTTACGTCAATACAATGGAATAAAAAATGACCACAACAGGACTCTCGACCTAGTTTTATCAAATGATATTGTTTCAGTCAGCGATTGTAAAAGTGACCCCCTGGTTCCCGTCGATTCTCATCATGGCGCCCTCTGTCTTAAAGTTGAATTTGTCACTCTTGGGTCGCTAGACTGTCCGCGTTTTACCCGATTCCTATTTGACAAGGGTGACTATGAGTCCATAAATAAAGAAATTTTGGAAATTGACTGGGACAACGAGTTAAATAAATTATCGATAGACGACGCAGTTGTTTACTTTTATAATGTATTTACCAGATTAAGAAATAGATACATACCAAGTAAATTAATATCTAATGACAAATATCCTAAGTGGTACTCCAAATCTCTGAAAAAGGCAATCAAAGAAAAATTTAAATATCTTCGTAAATATAGAATTTACGGTAATAGGTCCGATGAACAATCTTTTAAACTTTTACGAGACAGGGTCAAGAATCTAGAAAATTCCTGCTACGATAGTTTCATCAAATCAACCGAAGGTTCCATTGTTAAGAATCCGAAGCACTTTTGGTCTTACGTTCACTCAAAATCTAAATCTCGCTCAATGCCTAACACTCTTAGCTACAGAAATTCTACCTTCAATACTGGTATATCTATTTGTAACGCCTTTTCATCCTATTTCTGCTCCACTTTCCTACCCGCTTCTACACCAATTCCTTCTTCTTCTAGCTACGCACGAAATATGCACTCAAGCGACATTGTTTCAGACATTGCTGATATTTATGTAGATAGTAGAATGGTATCATACCTACTTAAAAATCTAGACCCTTCAAAGTCTGCTGGACCTGATGAAATCCCAGCCCGTTTTTTAATTAACTGTGCAAAGACCATAGCTATTCCCTTATCTATATTATTTAATAAATCATTAACTACCGGTACCGTGCCAGAGGTATGGAAGCGGGCTTTCATAACACCCGTACATAAGAAAGGTTCAAAAACTGACATAACAAACTATCGGCCGATCTCAAAGCTCTGTATAGTATCTAAAGTATTAGAAAGGCTAGTATACAATCAGGTATATTCAGCACTTAAACAATCTTTCAGTTTAGCTCAACACGGATTTCTTAAGGGGCGTTCTACGGTTTCCAATCTAGTTATTCTCAACAATGTACTAACTGATTCCATGGACAAAGGTCAACAAGTCGATGTGGTCTATACAGACTATAGTAAGGCATTCGATAGAATTCAGCACGATCTACTCCTACAAAAGCTATCGAGAATTGGTATTCGGGGCAATTTGTTTAGATGGTTCAGTTCTTACATAAATAATCGCTCCCAGGCAGTTGCTATTAATAATTATATTTCTGGGTGGGACAACATTCCTAGTGGGGTTCCGCAAGGGTCTCTATTGGGTCCACTATTATTTATAGTATTTGTTAACGACATCGAGCAGTGTTTCCGTCATGCTAGCCTCCTTTGCTTTGCGGATGACATGAAAATCTATGCTAAAATTTCTTCAACGGCAGATGCAGAAGGTCTGCAAACCGATCTCCTTCGTCTTGAAGATTACTGTAATTTTAATCTTCTGGATCTAAATCCAACTAAATGTAGCATAGTGACTTACACCCGTAAACGTAACCAGATTCAATACAATTACCAGCTTAAAGGTGAAATACTACGTAGAGATACTTTAATACGAGACCTTGGAGTTTACCATGATACGAAATTAGTGTTCGATAGTCATATTAACAATATTATAGCTAAATCCACAAGGGCTCTAGGATTTGTTATGCGTACCTCTAAAGATTTTACCCAAGCCAAAACTTTTAAAATTCTATACTGCACATTTGTTCGCAGCAACTTAGAGTATGCATCTCAGATCTGGAACCCTATGTATCACACTTATATTGATCGAATAGAAAACATCCAGAAGAAGTTCCTAAAATATTTGTGTTATCGACTACATCTAAGCTATGACTCAAATAATTATGTACATCTGTGTAAAAAACACCATCTACTTCCCTTGGAAAAGAGACGTGAAATAGCTGATTTAGTTTTCCTATTAAAAATTGCCTCTAGTACTGTCGATAGCCCTGAATTATTATCACAAATAACAATTAAGCCTCCTAGTAAGTCCCTGCGTTCCAACTATTTAATTGCTCTTCCTTATGCGTCAACAAATTACAGACAAAATACATTTATTTGGCGAGCTTCCAATAACTTCAATTATCTGTCTAATGAGTTTGATTTCGATCTGTTTAACACTAGTTGCGAGTCAGCGAGACGAGTTATTACTCGGTCGTTCTTTGACGGTGATAGACACGACTAATATGTTATATGAGGATTTTTGTTTTATTTTGTAATTAACCAAGCATTTTCTGTTTGATTTGTTTGTGTTTTTCCTAAACTTTTAGTTATAGATTTATGCTCAATGTGTGTTGTGTGCTACAACAAAATGGTGTCGTGTTTCATTGTAAATGCTTATTTCAGCTTACTCTATTGTCTACAGGTGAAAACCTATTATTGGCTTTTTGTTTTTATTGTTTTTATGTATGTTATTTCAACAGCTGTTGGTTTTCCAAAATAAATAAAATAAAATAAAATAAAATAAAATAAAATAAAATAAAATAAGTTTATAATTTGTAGTTATGTTATGTTCAATAAATAAAAAATAAAAAAAATAAATTACATACGGTCTTATGGTACTAAGTAGTATTGGTACATGGACCAGGGTGTTGCAATTTTTTTTCCTGCCCAACCAAAAAAGGAGTGTAATGTTTTTACAGTTCATGTGAACTGGTAATTTTTTTATCACTGGACATTTTGCAAAATGGACATTATGCACCTAAAGGACTCGTATTATGTGCGATTCTTTTAAGGCCTGAAACTCGCTAACCACTGAACAGATTCAAATGGGAATTGTATCGGAAGAATCCTTACATTATCCCGAGTGTCATAGACTAGGCTTTATCTCAGAAAGCAGTAGTGTTTTTTTTAAGATATTATGCTTGTTTATTCTGTGACTCAGGCACTATTAAAAGAGTAGTAATTAGGTATCATTCGCGTAGGATAAGAAAAGTAAGAAATATTTTAGATCTTCCCAATTAAAGTAACGCGGTTGAATTCTCGTTACACGGTTGGTGTCCATATTATGTTTCAGTCACAAAAAGTGAGGCGGTACCTAGGTCACATTAGTGAGTAGCAAAAAGATGTCCTCGCTCCTGAATTCTTGTATGTATTTAATTTGCACGTCCAAGTTGTTCCGTCATTTTGGAATGACCTTTAGAACGGAAAAGCTGTAGAAAGAGTTACAGACTAACAAAAATTTGGCGATTACGTACATATTATATCTCGTGTTATTTTGCACATTTATGATATTTAGTAGGATTTTTGTATAGGAAACCCAATATGATGTCATAATGCCATGTTTAAAGTTTTTTCTAATCCAAGACAAGAATATAAAATACCTACTTACAGAGTTAAAGACAAAAATTCCCAGAAAGGTTCGGTGCGGGTGTCGATAAGTTCTGAATTACTAAAAATTCTGTTCAGGTTTTCCGCCCTGATTGAGGTGGCCCCATCTGCCGCCGGCTATAATGAACAACTTTCACCGGGGAATTATGTACCTATTGGGAAAGTTTAGGTACTTATTCACTCAAAGGACTCGTTAGTTTTGAGTTACCTTTACAAAGTAGGATCCGTTATTTTATGGGCAAGGTTTTTAAGCACCAGAATAAAAGTTTACTTATATATCAGTGATAATTCTGATTATTATAACCAAATTAACTCTGTTTTTGATATTAAGCCAATAAAATTGAGTAACGGATCCCAAAGTTACAACTTTTCAAAAGAGTGCAACGGTTCGTAGACTTTAGCTACGGCGTAGGCACATTAGCTCAGACAGTAGCAAAGATTTGTTATTGTTAATTTTTGAGTATGAAAATAAGGCGAAAAATACGTTGAGACCGTATCAGACAATATTTAAGTGAAACAGGCGTAACTTATGCTCAAACTCAATAAACTTTGTTTCCGGTTTCGAGGTATAATGGCCATTTTTGGGAGCCCTCGCCCTCGAGGCTTATTAATGAAGAAATTCCGACCTCAACCCAGATTTCCTCAGGTAAAACGTGCTGAATATTTGAATTGAAACATATATAATCAAATGAATAAGAAATATATTATGTACTTGTTTTTGATAGATGTGTGATGCTGGCTTAGAATAGCATCACCCATATCTTTCCCGTGAGTATCGTTCTTGTATCGTAAGACGCGATTAAGGGCCTCGAGGGTTCCATGTGTATTGCAATTGTAGGCGATGGGCTGACAAGCTGTCACAATGGTGATACACAATTATCTTAATGACCCTCAAATGTTTGTCAGACGTGGCGTAAATGCCCGTTTTTACGGCGGTTGACGCTCTGCCTACCTCGCAAGGGATAAAGGCGTGATAAGGTATGCACCTATGTATGTACGTTTTTGACAGATACTTAGTAATTTGATAGTTGTCGATAGTGTCCAGCCCGGCATGAAAAAACGATTAAATGTTTTTGAAACTATAGGTACTACCTAATATAAATCTATGCAGATGATCTATCATTTAATCACATACAATACATACAAAATTACGAGCTACAAGTAACGGCAATAATCCCTAAAACCAATTTCTTAAAAAGAGAATGTGACATAACATTTCTTAACAGTTATGTCATAGTCATAGGACAGGACGACTTTATTTATAAAGGGTGAAATCATACCCAGTGACCGATAGCGAAATCTCAAGATGGACTGGTGATAAAAAACAACTTTTCCCAAGGAACATAGGTTGAAATTTGATAAAATATTTTGAGTTTCCATAGTAACTGCAATCAGCTGATCGACAATTTTAAATGGGAGGTCTAATATATTCTCGTATTTTGACCTATTTTCCTTGGGGAAAGCTGTTTCTTATCACGAGCCCGTCTTGAGTATTCGCTATCTGTCACTAGTAAAATTTCGCCTTTTAGGTATTTATTGCATCATTGACAGCTCGTCGTAGAACTATCCATGTCATGTCGTGTACGTAACTATTATTATTATTTTTTATTTTTTATAGTAATGATGGGTTTGCTCTTGACTCTAGTCTAGGTCATAGAACAGAGACAGAGTCTAAGAGCGAGCGAGCTCACCCAGAAGAACCCTGTTCACTCTTACTTTGAAGAGATTAGGGTTGTATGCGTTTGGAAACACAGACGCAGGTAGTGAGTTCCACTCTTTAGCAATATCTTTTTTATGCTCTTCTCTTTCTTATGAAATGAAAAATAAAGCTTTACTCTTCAATGAGAGCTATGTAAATTACGTAAGCAATAGGTTTAGGTGCCCAGTGAAGAAGATTTAGATAAATGGGTCATGACAGTAATTGAAATGAGGAAAAGGATGTTGTCAACCCGTTTTGTAACTGGCTCTAATATTGATTAGGTATTTGCCCTGGATCTTCCTGACGTTTAGGTTTTACGAAAAAACGTTAATGAGTAACGTAGATCAGCTTCCGGTCTGGATGAAAAACACCCAGAAAGTTTAAAAGTTTTAAAAAGTTTATTGCATTGAACCTTGTTGGTCTGAATAATGTCAAATAATGTATAGAACCCTGTTTAGTCAGTAAAACGCGTTTTTTTGAAAAATGAAACGTAAGTAGATCAATTCATACACAATATTATGAAAATCATTGAAACAGTTTCCGAGATCCCGATTATAAGTATAAATGTATTACAATATATATATATATATAAAGTATTATATTATATAGAATCTTCGAGCAACACGGTCTTCCGTCTCGTTCCGACCCGGAAGGGAGGAGCCTTAGCCATTTTACTTCATAGAAATAGTTCTGTCGTTTTTTGCGGGGCGCGGGGGGAGAGGTAGGTAAAGCTGTCAAGTTAGTGCTTGACAATATCAATGCTTGACTATCGATGAATTTCAAAAGTGTACTTGTGTTGTTTTTTTATTTATATTTAAAGCAAGTTACATAACAATAAACTTTTAAGTAGTCAAATCATGCAATTTTAGGGGTCCTCTAGTAATTATAAGAACCATGGCCCTACAAAACACAATCACCAACTAAAAGCTGCTTAACATTTGGTATCTAGATAATCTTCTTTTGTGCGAGACACCAAGTCGTCCAACGACCCGATGAACCCTGGTGTAGAGAGTTTTTCAACCGCTTACTACTACCTACTTGGCCTCTGACATGGTTGTGTTACGACCGCCGTCAAAGTCATCATAGACAGCAACCAGGACCGACGGCTTAGCGTGCCCTTCGAAGCACGAAACCATCCCCTTTCAGACAATCAGGTGGTTCAGCTTGCAATGTCCTAACAGGTCCGGAAACAAATTCACAAAGTGAAAAATAACAACTTTGTGACTGCCCCGCCGAAAATCGAACCCGGAACCTTTGCGTCGCAGGCAGTCGCACTACCACTGCGCCACATCAGCCGCCATGTCTAGATGATGACATTATCGAAGGCAGTCCAGATGTGGTGTTCGAAGCCGGGCAGTCGCGTAACGCTATTATGAATGATTTTGACTTGCCGGAATCTACCTTTAACAAAATATAAAACAATAAAGATTTTATAAAACTGCAGTGTGCGGAAGGACATGGAAATATTCAAAGGGACAAAGTTGTTAAATTTCCCGAAGTTGAAAAGTGTCTCATACAATGGATTAAACAAACTCTCGATAAAAATATTTCATTCACATCTATATATGAGAGATACTACTCCCAAACCTGCATAAATGACCAACTGGTTTAGTAAAAAACCTCTATGAGCGAGAATAATATTCGGGTCCCTTGATATCTCGCTTATCCAGGTACATACCTATATTATTTGTCTAAACCATGTGATTAAATAATACCCGCCTCCTATAATATTCATCGACAAACATTATGACATGAAACGGTAACATCACTATTGTTGCTATCGTCGAGAAGTCGGATTTATCGTGCGATCGATCTGTAATTTAGTGTCTAATTGAATGTGACTAAAATAAACGTTTTTATCTTTATCTTAATTTGTACAGGCGAGCGGACCAGATGTTGCTGAAAAAATCCAACAACTATTTAAGAATTTAGTGTTTAAATGTATTAAATAGCAATAATATGTTAAGAAGTTACTTACATGTGAAGTGTTACACCATATTTTTGTAAACTTGATGTTCCAGACTTCTTTTTACATTAAAAAACTAACATGTGTTCTCTTGCACGACTGGACTCGGTCTAGGAAAAAATCTGAACGGAACTGGTTTTTATAAACGCCAATGCCCATTTCGGCTTGTACTTTGACAGAGGGGAAATACTTTCTATGCCTACTCCCTTCCGGGACGGAAGGCCGTCGTTGCTCGAAGTATAAATAAATAAATAAAATAAAATAGTTCTTTATTGCTCAATTTAAAGTTCATTACAGTGATGAGGTCCTCCCAGTAAGCAATTTAAAAATGCTTGTGTTGGGAGTGCCACGCTTCTACCCCAGGTTACTTAATAATAAATTGAGACAAGCCAAAAAATAATAATGTTATTTAGTAATATTTTTTTTTTTTTCTATTATGATATGTTTGAATGAATTAAGATTAGAGTTAGAGGAATACAATTTACTTAATTTAGTTTTACAAAAGTGAAAAGCAAATTAGTATTAACAATTCATTGCAATAAAAATTATTTAAATTTGAAATTTCAAAAAAAAAAAAAAAATTTTTTTTTACTGGAGAGTGCACTACAATAAATCTACCAGTGTGTGTTTCGTGTGTGTGTGTGTGTGTGTTAGTGTGTGTGTGTGTGTGTGTATGTGTATTAAGTTATTCGTTTCAATAGTGATTCCACTTCGTCGTGTGGTAACGTTTTAAGCCATTCAATTAAAACTTTTTTGCAAGTATAAATTTGCATGGGATGTTTATGAATTTTTCTATTTATTATATTATAGATGTAGGCTGATTGGCTACTAAATTGCCTCCCAGCAAATGCTGTTCGAACTGATTTTGAGTGAGCAACAATATCATTCCGTCTTTTGTTCTGTTTCTCTTTATCGAATAGTATTGTTTTATGCTGACTCAGAACTATATTAAGTACATATAGTTTTCTTACTGACATCAGATCACTCAGGTTGTATAGAGCAGCGGTTGAAAAAGTATAGAATACATAGGTAGTAGGTAGTTATATTTACTTTACCGAATATTTGATAAAACAAAAATAACAAACATTGGCCATTTGTATCACATTATAAGAGAAAAATACATAACTAAAATTGTTTTATATTATTAGATAGTGTAGGTAGTTTGCTCTAAAAGCATAAAGTCAGGAACGAGAAATAGTTTCTGCGTAAAAGAAGAAAGAACTAATAAATCTTGCTTTTTAGGAAATTTGCTGTTGTCCGTATATGAATCAATGACTTTATTTTACCATATCCGTAAAATAGTACTATTTGTGAGAACTAAGTATATGCAGTTCACTTTTAAGAGTTCAACCAACACAGGTTAAAATGACTTAAGTGAGTCGACTTTCCATATTTTGTTTGGGAAATTCTAATATATTATACACCAACACTTTTAAAAAACTATGCAATTTTATTTAAAAAAAATCTAACGCGGAAAGGATTTGAACCTGTGAATTTCGTCGTTACTAGTGGCGACGCCTCTTCCATCCGGGCTACCGCGGATGATCCATTGCCCGCGAATTTAGCAAGTGTATCTTGATGCCAATAACGGCTCCATGTACAGGGTTAGTTTTGTAATACCCAGCTACTTATTCACTCTTTAGAGATTGAATGTAGCCCAAGCGATGTAAAGCCACGACAAATTGAATACTGAATGGAAAAGGCGTTGCCACTAGTGTTGGCGAAAGTCACAAGTTCAAATCCTGCCCGCGTTAGAAAATTTAGTAAGTACCTATTCTAAATTTCTAATAAATAATGTTTGTTTGTACTTACTTGCGTAATTAAGTAAGCTCTTAGCTGAATAATTATAGACCATGTTAACCTACACTTAAATAAATCACTACCTTCAGGAGAACAGTTATGAGTAGATATAATTAATGTACCTCCAACATGAACAATATTACCTTCATAAAAGAAAAAACACCTTTTATTTTTAACTCAAAATACCTCACCAGTATCCAAACAAGGGCCAGAACAGCGTAAGTAGGGCAGGTAGCCCTTTTTGTTGGTGAAGTAGAATTTATATCGCTTTTTCCCGACTTGCATGACAAGGAAAAGGACGCACCTTTTGACGCAGCCGAACAGGCAATTCCTCTATCGACATATTCGACAATGTTCCTTCAGGACATTGTCAATGTAGGGTAGACGGTCCTAAACACGATACAACTCACGGGTCAATTTTGCTACTAAGAATATTAGGTTTTGTTTACATAAATAAATAACAGACTGAACATTTCACACAGCGCCATCTAGCCCCAAACTAAGCAAAGCTAACCTACAACTTGCAGCTTTGCTACCCCAAACTACCTAATGTAGGAAATAATATATTAACAAAATACCAATGGCATCACTAATGTATTCTATTTTAATTTTAATAATAGATATACATAATTTATAATAAGTAACATAAGACATGTAAAATATTTAAGTTTTTTATAAGGTCCTGAAACTGAAACATAGAAAACACCCAGACTCAACACAAATATTTGAAAATTTACTTACCTTCTAATATTTGTCAGGTTGTTTGCTGTATAGGGATAGAACCCACGACCAGGGATACTATCCAGTGCGCCATCGGGCCAGTCAATAATGTCTGGGTTATTGACTGGTCCGATACAGTTAATCGTTTGATAATTATTTTATGCATACAAATTACAAAAAGGTATGAATTAAAGTTTTGGTTTCGCTCCAGAACTCACTGATCAATGACTACTTCGTTGATCTTTGTGAAATGAGGACGAAAATGTTTTTGTGTTATAAAGGAAAATTGTTTTTCGGAAAATGTTAGGTATATTTAGCTCCTGTGATCTTTGTAATGAATCCTAGTGTACATGACAGGTTCTCAGCTTGAACTGACAGGATATAAAATTACTTCGAGGCAACTTATGGAGTAGCTAAAATGAATCTTAAGACAAAGGCCTGGTAAAATTAATTATAAGAAGTAGGTACTTAGACTGGTCCGATGGCGTAGTGGCGTACTGCCTGCTACGCCGAGGGTCGTGGGTTCGATCCCCACACATCACAAGTATTTGTAAGTAACTTTTGAAATATTTGTGTTGAGTCTAGGTGTTTTGTATTGTATGTGAAATGTATATATTTACAACAATAATAGTACATTGTTGTCGAGGTATGGAAAATAAGACGTTGCTGGACGAGTATAGTTTGAAGTCCGAGCCGCAGGCGAGGACTTCAATTATACAAGTCAAGCAAAGTAATTTTCCCCGAGACTTACATAGTGCTTTTCTCAAAAAAAGGCTAGGAAATGAAAGATTGTACTTCTTATAAAAGTTAGCTAGCGACCATAACACAACGAAACAAATAAAAATTTACAATTTTCCCACCAATTGTAATTTTTTAAAATAAATTCGCCTGTAAGGCACAGTATTACGTTATATTCAGCCATACTAAATGTTTAGTTCATTCTTTTCTTTTTTAATTCTGGACAGGCAAGGGTCTTCACATCATACAGCCTCGTCTTTAGTTATCTGTTTCATACAAAATTACGTTCCGTTTCTATGAGAGTCATCGAGATAATTTTGAAATCAAATTATGTGGGTTTAGCGTATAACGAATTTATCTTAATGGACACCAGCAAAGGATTTCCATACAACTTTGCTGGCGTGATCTGAGACGTGACAAACAATGTGAAACTTCGCGGTTTCTTTTTTTGAAAGAAATGAACACATTTCCTAGCATGTTTGAGAAAAAGTATTTATTTAACATATCAGCTACCTAGTTTCAGCTAAAGTACAAGCTTTGCTTAGTCTGGGGCTAGATGGCGCTGTGTGAAATGTCCAAGATATTTATTTTACTTATTTTTTACACAGGTTGTGTATTGTTGGGGATTCACAAGCCGGACCTTGCCCGTAATTCCAAAATTGAATGCGCACTCAGAGGTATAATTATAATTTAGCCAATTGTTTCATGTTCGTTTTTTACGGCCTTTTTCACGCTGTCTATCTCCGTTATGGTAGTGGTACATGTATGTTGCATAAAATTAATTCAAAAAACATAGTTTCTAAAAATTAACGATACCCTACTCAATAAAGTAATTACTATATTGCGAAGGGTATCGTTAAAAAAGTCTTTTATTGAAGGAGAGGTTTCTTTGGAAAAAAATATTTAAGGCTAGTATAGCCGTGAACGGCCTCGACAGTGGCGCCACTTCACAAAAAACGTTTTCTTTTTATACAATCTATTAGAATGTCCGTTGCTCAAGTTTTTAGTATTATCCTTAAGTAGAATAAGAACCTACAAACTCAATGAAATATTCGCTGTGATTAAAGTGATGGCAAATAGTGCCTAAAAACGGCCACGTTTGGTGTTAATTGCCATAACTTTAAATGACTTTAATTATCGCGAATATTTCATTGAGTTTGTAGGTTCTAATTTTAGAAGACAACAAAATCCTTAAATACTCAGTATTTGACCAAAAGAAATATATTGCATGAAAGCCGAAGGGAACCTTCTACTTATCTGAACCACTGAATATATAATGTCTAAACACCCAACACTCCTGTATAATTTTACACCAGCATGAAAAATGAAAAGGAGCAGTCAATCTTCGTAATTACTGAGAGCGTCAGGTTTTTCTTGCGGCGGGAATGGAGGGTGACAGAGATGGCATTCATCAATCTCAGGTGAAAACGACGGCAAATTTATGGCTTCACACTGCCTGATAATGTCAGATCAGTGGTTCAGTGGTCTCACCCAAATATCGCTCTGACCTTTGGAGAGCACGCTTAGAAGTCGGTCCCGTTTTATATGATTCCTTACACGGCAGTCGTTACACGATATCAGAGGCCTACTCTAGGTTTGAAACCTTCAGGGTTAATCGGGTCGTTTTTCGATTCAATGTCCCACACGACATAAAAGGTGATATAGCATTCAATGTCATCACCACGAGACTGTACTGTTGTATAGTTTACAAAGATTTTTATCCTCATAATTTATACAAGGGACGACCGTATTCCAGGTTCAGAAGACAAGAAGTTAAGTTATCCACGATTCACTTTGATAATTCAGGCAATGCTTATGCTTTTCAAATATAATACAAGAAATAAAACTAAGTTATACCTAAGCACTACAAGTAAAGCAACTTTGGGGTATTGCATTGGACCTTAATAATTTCCCAAGAGAATTTGTTTAGGTCCTGATTGAATCAGGAGACGAGGTTGTGAGCTACGTTCAGAACCTTACAAACGGATATTCCGTCTCCGACAAAAGTAATGAATTACAAGTCATTTTCCTGGTAAAAAGTTTACGTACAATCGGTTTAGGTACAATAGAAATCAGTTGTTGTTGTTGCAATTTGTTCTGCTAATAATTTTAAGAACCCCAAAACAATACTATTTTCATATATCTTTATTTACAGATTTTCCACCCTCTTTAGCTATAGCTAGATTACCTGTAACAAATTAATATCACCAACATACCTTCCTACTTACGTAGCTTCTACTCTGCAGTAAAACTTTAGTGTCAGCTCGGTAATAACCATTACAGGCGACTGTTACTACGCTATAAAATGACTAAGTAAGTAGCAGACATAATTTATTTTCTGAATAATCTGGCGGATTTTGCTTGTTGGGAGAGAATAATGTAAGCTACAAGCTATTGGATTATTCTATTCATAAAACCAGGCAAGGTTATTTCAGCGTGTAAACGAGTTCTTCACAAGGCAGCAATGTTAAGAGCCCGAAGAATTAGATCTAGTAGGTACTGATAACAAAGGTTGCCATTTCGACCCTACGCCCTGCCTGCGGCACATGAATTTTACAAGTTTTCTAAAAAACATAGGGTCGACGTAGCAGCCCCAAACCAGTTTGTGTCTGTTAAATGACCCAAGCAATCGGCATGCCGCCATATCTACTATTAATACCCAAACAAAACGAGCTTTCGGATTATGATGACGATATCACAGTAGCCGCTGCTGCAGCCATTGCGAAAGATCGCACTCCACAAGCTCCTCAAGCAACCGACGCCCCCGCAGGCGGGGGCGCGGAGTTCGCTCATTTGTTCCCCATTTTGGGACCTACCAGCATGTACCGGGTAAATTCAGTCTGATCCATTACTCCCAGAACAACTACTAGGCTGTGGGCGCGAAAGGGCTGGTTGTTTGAACAACCATACAAACTTCTCCGAGTGCTTCCGTTTCTTCGAAATCTCCAATTATTATACCAGTTTTATAATTTTACATTTTATGGTTTTTATTATCTGTTTTTTGGCATTAATGGTCATCGAGAACAGAGTACACGCATGGGAGAACTTATCGACAATGACTTGAAGCTCACTTTATCTTGCACATAACCTGGCAGGACAGAGTCACAAACGAGCGAGTTCTAGAAATTGCGCAGCTGCCTAGTTTTACCGCCCTGCTTAAGCATAGACGATTGCGGTGGCTAGGGCATGTGCACCGGATGGAACCTTCGCGTCTGCCACGGCGTGTTCTCCTTGGCGCTGTAGCAAACGCTTAAAGAGTGGTTGGAAGATCTATGCTGCGTTTCAAAGATTGCGCCAAGCGGGACATGGCTGCGTTTAACATTGACCATCAAAGCTGGGAGAAGCTTGCTGAGGATAGGGACAAATGGCGTAAGCGTGTGTTTGATGGGCGTAAAACACACGATAATGCCTGGTTTTCTGGTCTCGCTAACAAAAGGCAAAAACGTCATCTAAACATGCATGTGCCAGTCTCAAATTCCACCTTCACTTGTAGAGCGTGCGGAAAATTATGCCGCTCCCGTATCGGCTTGTACAGCCATGAAAAGTCTTGCCTCAGACACTGATTAAATCGTCTGTCACAGACGTGTGAGGCCAATGATGATGATTATCTGTTACATACGCAAATTTCAGCCAGGTCAATTGTGTATGTGAATGTATGCTACGAAATAAATTGGTATTATTATTCGCTGATGTTGTAAGAATCTATGATACGATCTATTTATTTATAACCTTGGCTCGATGGATAGAGAAAACAAGCTATATTAAGGTTAGATAATATTGCGATATTATTTTTTACTGAACTCTACCTTTAATACATATTTTGTAAAAAAAAATAACCGTCTAACTATTATCGTTCATAAAAATCAGCCTTCAGCGAGTTCAGACTCCAAATCATTAAAGACAAAATCGGGCAAAATAATAAGTTTTTATGTATGAGAGCCCCCCTTAATTTTCATTAACTTCAAATTTGTTTGTATTAGTTGTTATAGCGGGACACGGCATCTATGAAAATACCAACTCATTACCTATCTTTAAGAGATACAGCCTGGTGGCAGACAGACGGACAGCCGAATCTCGGTAATATGGTCCTGTTTTGTCCCGTACCGGCACCCTAAAAGATCAGGCAGTTAGATACATTATTTTAGTACTCTTATTGGTGGTCTTCGTTCGCCTGTGCCGCACAGCGCCGGCCTCAGGCGTCGTTAGTTTTTACATGTAATTTCATACAACTACCTCCGTGATTAACATCGGAACAGCAAAGTACCGTTATATCGTGCGGCACGTGTGAAAACCACTTTTATCCTCCACGCCACGCAGAGGTGTTCACACTTCTTCAGCCAGTCAGCCAAATTACCTGTGCCCTATGTTATGAAACTACAGGCTGTAAGTCTACAGATGAAATTCTTAGTAGCCCGCTAATATTCCTGGTATAGTAATGGCACTAATGGCTAACCCAAAGAGCATACAACCACTTACGTTTTCTAACCGACTACGCAATGAACATCGAATTTTGCCTGAAAAATTTTTGCCTGTAGTTTGATAGTATCAGAGACAATACGTGAGATAATCTACCGCAGGTCTCATAGTATGCAGCACATCTTACTGTTAAGTGTGGTTCTTGTAAAATGTTATAGGTCAAGGTTGCCGTTTACCATAATGTGAACCTTAAGCTCGTTAGCCACAGCCTTATTCAAATAAAATCCCTAAATCTTTTACATTCATAATTTTACTCCACCAACAAAGCGCCAATCTCGACGTCTGAATTTTAATGCTCAATAATTGGCGCCGTTGTAAACGATTTGCATACTAAACCATGACGTCGCGGACGTAATAGCCTCATTTGGAGTCAGAGGCGCTTATTCTCCAACTAGCTGGGAATAATTCAGAGGATCTGAAAGTTCTTTCCTCTACCCAAAGGTTGTCAGGAAGATATCGATTTTAATGATAAGACCGCCTTTGCGCACTTTAGATTTAGATTTTCTGTTTTTAATCATCCTGCATTCATGTGTAAAAAATAGTTTTTACTTATTTATTTTTTCTTAATATTGTGCGGGAAACCGAAACGACGAACGAACCGATGAACCCGTAAGAGTTTACATACTTAACGATGACATCGTAGTTTACATACTAATCATAAGTACTAAACTTGGAACTAAACGATAACGACATAAAAAAATAGGTTTGTGATTATTTACGATCGTGTTACCATTGAAGTGTGAATTGTTACTCACCTCTATTTAAATTATGCCAAATTTTTTGCTAATCGGCCGACATATTGTCGAATTAATCAAATCACACTATGCCGCTGGTGTGAAATTAAGATCCTGGCCACAGAAAATCCCCTATTAAAACAAAGTAGTGTACTTACGAGTATATCTGCTCCAATACCTTATACCTAACTAGCTTTTACCCGCGATTTCGTCCGCGTTAGATAGTTTTTTGAGGCAGAAGTTCTAAAGTAGGTATGAATATTCATAGTAAGTGTGACAGTGATATTAGAACAGTTCTTATCTCTACTGTTTAAAGATGACTTACTTGCTTCTGTTGCTAAAGGGACAATTCAAAATTTGCTATCCGGTCTGAGAGATCAATATTTGTAACCATTGAATACAAAAGTCAGTAGATAACAGAGTACTTACTCCAGAGGTGCCGATTTGAGCACACTTAAATGGTCAGCATAAGTAGATAAGACTGTTAAAAAGGTAATTTAAGTTACTGGTATACATTTTTATATACCACGCTTTTTGTTTTTCTGTCCTCGGTAAAAAGTAGGCAATGTCCTTTCTCTACTTATTCCCATCATATTGAACAACTTTTGCCTGTATCTTTAATAGTTTAGCTGGGCTCCTGGTGGTACACCTGGTGGTCTACATAAGGTACTCCAGAGCCCCAATGTCCTTATGAAAAGAAGAGGCGCATCATACTGAACAATTTTTGTTTTGGAACCATGTCTGTATCTCTAATAGTTTAGCTGGGCTCCTAAAGGATCACCTGGACTGGTGGTCTACATAAGGTACTCCAGAGCCCCAATGTCCTTGTGAAAAGAAGCGGCCCATCATACTGAACAACTTTTGTTTTGGAACCATGCCTGTATCCTAATAGTTTAGCTGGGCTCCCGGTGGTTCACCTGGTGGTCTACATAAGGTACTCCAGAGCCCCAATGTCCTTGTGAAATAAAGCGGCCCATCATACTGAACAACTTTTGTTTTGGAACCATGCGTGTATCACTAATAGTTTAGCTGGTCTCCTGATAGTACACCTGGTGGTCTACATAAGGTACTCCAGAGCCCCAATGTCCTTGTTAAAAGAAGCGGCCCATCATACTGAACAACTTTTATTTTGGAACCATGCGTGTACCTCTAATTGTTTAGCTGGGCTCCTGGTAGTACACCTAGTGGTCTACATAAGGTACTCCAGAGCCCCAATGTCCTTGTGAAAAGAAGCAGTCCATCATACTGAACAACTTGTTTTGGAACCATGCCTGTATCTCTAATAGTTTAGCTGGGCTCCCGGTGTTTCACCTGGTGGTCTACATAAGGTACTCCAGAGCCCCAATGTCCTTGTGAAAAGAAGCGGCCCATCATACTGATCAACTTTTGTTTTGGAATCATGCGTGTATCACTAATAGTTTAGCTGGGCTCCTGATGGTACACCTGGTGGTCTACATAAGGTACTCCAGAGCCCCAATGTCCTTGTGAAAAGAAGCAGCCCATCATGCTGAACAACTTTTGTTTTGAAACCATGCCTGTATCTCTAATAGTTTAGCTGGGCTCCTGGTGGTACACCTGGAGGTCTACATCTATACTCCAGACCCTCGAATGGTAATAAAAAGTAGCCTATGTCCGTTCTCGGTATGCTAGCAATCTCTGTGCCAAGTTTCATGAAGATCGGTTCAGCGGTTTGGCCGTGAAAGCGTAGCAGACAGACAGACAGACAGATAGACAGACAGACAGACAGACAGACAGACAGACAGAGTTACTTTCGCATTTATAATATTAGTGTGGATAGTGTGGATTGGCAACTCTGCCTAGAGCCAATACCCAATTTCGTTGTAAATACCGTTACGTACAACGTTGATATTGGAAATGCCTTTTTATTAGGTATACGTGAAGAACACCGAATACGCTTCAAATAAAGTATATTTTTGCTTGGAAATAACTCTTTAGCTAGGTATATCAGGTGTTTTTGCAGAAGTTGAGGATTTCCTATGGACCCTAACTTATCTTATGGAATAAAAACCTTTGAAATACTGGTTTTGAACGCGTTTTTACACTGGTACACACAGGTAACTTAACTGAGTTACTTAGCTGGTATACCAGTAAATTTTTACAAACCTATATCGCAGTGGAACGTCAATTTTACATATGTACCTAGGTTAAATACCAATTTTTTTTAAAACACTGTTTGTGTTTTTAAGAAAACTTGCAAAATTGTCTACCGCGGGCAGGATTTAAACCCGCGACTTTCGACATGAACTAGTGGCCTCTTCATTCTGGGTAACGTGGCTCATCCGAGCCAGTTTTCTATTAGGACGGTACAAAATGGTTATAAAAAAAAATGGTACAAATCATACCAACCATAAGGGTACAAATTTCGTCATGATCATGACGTCAATAAGTGATAATACTATGCTACATTGAATAAAGTAATTTCATTTCATTTTCAATTTTCATCCATTGCCCCCAAATTTTGGAATTGTATCTTAAAGCCAATGACCCATGGCACGGCGTCATCTACAGGGTTAGTTTTGCAACAAATCTTCAGCGACTTACACAATCTTTACAGATACCCAGGTTCCCATCATGGTCTAAAAGACCGCTCTATCGCTAGCGCTATAAAATATGAGTCGTGTCTATAAACTTCACCCTTTCTATATCGAATAGCTAACGTACATACGAACTACCTACGTACCACACGTTATTAAAGCAGAATGAAGCAATCAAGGGGTTAATTACGAATACAAAACAGCCGGCTGATGGAAACTTACATTCAAGTTGTATTAACGGGAATATACGTTTGCTAAATGTTTTGATGATCGCAATCACGTGTATGTAAGTTAGATAGAAACACGTGTATGGAAACGCCCTATTACAAGTGATGTCTGGTGTTGACATGTGCGTAGGCCGGAGAATTTACCAAGATTTGTTATTTGATACTTATGTTGGTTGATTTTCTATGAATAATGATTGGGTCAAAGTTTAAAAGAAGGTATTCAAAAATTATAAAAAGAAGTTAATATTCTCATTTTATGGGAATTTTCTTTTTAATATTTAAGAAACCACAATAGATATTTCTTGCTTAAAGTAGTTTCATCGTTGGTTTCATTTACTTTGTTCCTTGACATGAAAATTTTATACCTATTGAATGTTTCTGTAAGAATTAAGATCCCTTCTTGACTGTTGCGTAAGACTACGTGAGAATTAGTTATTATTATTTAAAATCTCTCCGAAAAGGTAAAATTGCACGGGCCGGAGCCAAGTGCAATTGTGAATCTAACGACAGAAACTTTCCGATTATCTTGCAGGTATTAAGGATGACAAATAATTATTTTTTTATCCATCTAGCTTTCTCTCGAGCTTACAAATTCTCTATTTTGTAGATACCACCTTGTATATAAACTTCATGACGTCAATAAGTGATAATGCTATCCTACATTGAATAAAGTTATTTCATTTTATTTTTTTCATTTTTCCACTTCAACTGCCAACACAATCCACTGCTGAACATGGGCCTCCTCTAATGCGTATTGGCGAGCGCCGTGAGGTGTTGTATTCACAAGGAACGCTGCTGCCCATTCCCTAGATTCATCCCTTAGTTGCCTTTTACGATACGTTGTTCGAACAACCACAAAACTTTTCCGGGTGAGCTCCTGCTCCCCACCATACAGTCAGGTGTATTTTTTCATAGCCACGGGGCTAAAATAAAATTCCAGAAAAAAAACCACGGGTAGAACGGGCTTAACCGGCACCACACGGCAAATACTGCTTGTATTTATTATAATAAGATAAAGTCACCCCTCAAGGCTCTTCGTTTCATGAATCGTAAATCCACTTAATTTAGAGCGAGATTCGAGCCGGTGAGTTGTTACTCGAACACTGAATTATTTATTCTATGTTAGAAATTCACATCGTGTTGTTCTTCAGGTTAATTCCATACGCAGCAAAAAATATTGCGGTTTGACACAACATCCATACAAATCACAACTTGTGACAACCGCAATTGAATGCGGCGATGTATCTCCTCGATTGCGACGTATTTCTCTTCATAAATTGCACATACATACAAAAATACACATATCACGCCTATTGTCCCTTGCGGGGTAGGCAGAGCGTAAACAGCCGCAAAAAACTAACATTTACGCCACGTCTGACAAATATTTGAGGATCATTTGGAAAATTGTGTATCGCCATAGTGACAGGTTGTCAGCCCATCGCCTAAAATTGCAAACCCTTGAGTCCCTTAGTCGCCTCTTACGACTCCCATGGGAAAGAAATGGGGTGATGCTATTCTAAGCCGGCATCACACGGCATGCATAAATTGAATCCGGAAAAACGCCGGAAAGTGATGCGGAGCGTGTGAGAACCATTTTAAAGATTCCCATCGTGTTGTACTTATTTACATTACGTTGTGGGAATTCAAGGTGAAATAATAAGGGTTATACAAGGTTCTACTCGACAAGTGATTTCGACCTATGTTTCTTTAGGAAAGTTGTTCCTTATGACCAGCCCGTCTCGAGTTTTCGCTATCGGTCACTAGTAAAATTTCACCTTATATACCTTCCTTTAATTTGATTTTTATACATACGTAAATCACGCCTATATCTCTTACGGGGTAGGCAGAGCGTTAACGGCCGTTAAACTGATATTAACCCTACGTCTGACAAAAGTATGAGGGTCAATCATATAACTGTGTATCACTATAGTGACAGTTTGTCAGCTCATCGCCTATAATTGCAAAACACATCTAACCTTCGAGTCCCTTAGTCGTCTCTTAGGTAAAAAATGGGGTGATGCTATTCTAAGCCGGCATCACACGGTAATTGATTTTTATAACCTCTCAAAACGACACTATTTCCCTCTGGCTGTTTTCTTCTACCTGCAATAAAAGAAAAAATATTCGAAATGAGCAGTTTTTGGCAATCCTACAAAACTTTCTCTGCATAATTGAAATTCATACTATCTTTTATTTTTCACAATAGCATGTAACAAGCCCCCATTTGGCAAACACTCGTGTAGACTGTGAGGCGCCGTTTTGTCCTTCAACTCCCATTTTTGGCACCAGATCAGAATGATGTAGTCTTATTTCTTAACCGAAAGCGCTGACTCATTCTCATACAAGTTTCAAAATTCAAGTTTTACGTTGGGAAATCGACGACGATCATATATTTAATGCGTGGTTCAATTGCAAAATTTAATGGGATATCACAACAGGAACTATGAAATATTTTGCACTTACACACATACATACATATATCATGCATATATCCCTTGCGGTCACGCCTACATCCATTCCTTGCGGGGTAGGTAGAAAGTAAACAGCTATAAAAAACGAACATTTACGCCACGTCTGACTAACATTTCAGGGTAATTCGGAAAATTGTGTATTGCCGTACTGAGAGGTTGTCAGCCTATTGCCTAAAACTGCAATACGTCTGACTAACATTTCAGAGTCATTCCGAAAATTGTGTATTGCCGTACCGATAGGTTGTCAGCCTATTGCCTAAAATTGCAATACGTCTGACTAACATTTCAGGGTAATTCGGAAAATTGTGTATTGCCGTACTTATAGGTTGTCAGCCTATTGCCTAAAATTGCAGTACACTTAGTCCCTTAGTCGCCTCCTACGACAGCCACGGTAACTAAATGGAGTGTTGCTATTCTAAGCCAGCATCACACGGCATACACTTACAGTGCTGTATTATCCTCATAAATAAAAAGCAGTTATTGAAAAAATTACTCTCCAACTATGACGAACTAACGGACGTATTTTTGATGCAGCCTTCTGACTAACTTAGATGTCCAAGATGTTTGACCATCAGATAACTGTTCGCACTATAGTGACAGGTTGTCAGCCCATCGCCTAAAATTGCAATACACATCTAACCCTCCTGAAACCGCTACCTTCTTAATAAACACAAACCTTGAATTAACAACCGTAAACTCTTTCAAAAACCTTACTGAATCCCAACAAATAATAGCAAACTTAATAACAGAAAAATTTAAAAATATCTCTACAGACACAAAACCATTAGGTAGAACGCATTTGGTAGAACACCACATTGACACCGGTGATCACCCACCAATAAAGCAACGATGCTATCGCGTAATTGAACCTTGTGAAAGCTCATGGCTAAACCCAGTTTTAATCAGTCTTCCCTTAGTCGCCTCTTACTTCACCCATGGGTAAGAAATGGGGTGATGCTATTCTAAGCCGGCATCACACGGCATAATGTTTACTAATGTTTTACAAAGTCTCCTAAACGGCACTGTAGAAGGATTAAGAAGTATCTTATTGTATGAAATTAATCAAAATCCTTGTTTAAAACTCGAGAATGTTTTGAGAAGAGCGCTCGAGTTATTCAGCGAGCAATTTCGCGTGATGGGCGGCGCTCTTACACTGCCATCGGAACAATCACCGACAGAAACATTGTTACAATGAAGCGGCTCTCACACGCACTGCACTTATTGCGTTTTGTGACAGCCATCTTAACAACCTATTACTATTTAATTTTATTTGGGATAATAAACAGTTTCACAGTAGGCTATGCTAAATAGTAATACATATAAATATAAGTAAAAGTAAATCCAACCTGTTTATCCACACGCGCTGCACGTTATTTTGCGCGGTTTGTGACAGCCACCATAACAACCTACTACAGCCACAATTTTATGCGCTGATGATATAATTTTATTTGGGATAATAAACAGTTACACAATAGGCTATGCTAAACAGTAATACATAAGTATATAACTTAAAGTAAAACCAATTTGTTTATCCACGGATTACTATATAAATACTCGTAAGTAAGAAATAGTGATTTGACCTCAGTGAAATCAGATGGCAATATTGCCAAGAACAAGTAAATAAAATACAGCCTAGTCAGGACAAGTATTATAGTCTCAAGTACCGCCGTTCCAATAATTTGTATTTGACAGCTGTGAGATTGGTGATAATACTATGGCAGAGGCTCCATTTTCTTTTGTTGACATATCTTTTAGTATGGAGATGACAGCTGTCAAATACGACTTATTGGAACGGCGGTACTTTTGGCAGGTTAAATGGTAGGCCATGATATCCGGTTTAGTATGTGATTTTTTAAACTCCTTTCTTCAATAAATGGATCCAGCAAATCACCGGTTGATAATGCGGTGCGTGTGTGAACCGCTTAAATTATACGCACCAAAGTAGAATTTGTCACATTGTTTCAAACTGTTAAGCGTAATGAACAGAATTATGCCTTTAACTCTAACTTTATTTCAGACAAACAAATTAGTAAACACATGTCAAATTTGATTAGTATTTGTTAATAAAAAAATCTAAACCAACTTAAATATTAATGATGAACTTCTTTCTTCAATAAATGGATCCAGTAAATCACCGGATGATAATGCGGTGCGTGTGAGAACCGCTTAAATTATACGCACCAAAGTAGAATTTGTCACATTGTTTCAAACTGTTAAGCGATAAACAGAATCATGCCTTTAACTCTAACTTTATTCCAGACAAACAAATAAGTAAACACATGTCAACTTGAATTAGTATTTGTTCTAAAGTTAATAAAGAAGTTATAAGTTATAAAAAAAAATGGTACAAATCATACCAACCATAAGGGTACAAATTTCGTCATGATCATGACGTCAATAAGTGATAATACTATGCTACATTGAATAAAGTAATTTCATTTCATTTTCAATTTTCATCCATTGCCCCCAAATTTTGGAATTGTATCTTAAAGCCAATGACCCATGGCACGGCGTCATCTACAGGGTTAGTTTTGCAACAAATCTTCAGCGACTTACACAATCTTTACAGATACCCAGGTTCCCATCATGGTCTAAAAGACCGCTCTATCGCTAGCGCTATAAAATATGAGTCGTGTCTATAAACTTCACCCTTTCTATATCGAATAGCTAACGTACATACGAACTACCTACGTACCACACGTTATTAAAGCAGAATGAAGCAATCAAGGGGTTAATTACGAATACAAAACAGCCGGCTGATGGAAACTTACATTCAAGTTGTATTAACGGGAATATACGTTTGCTAAATGTTTTGATGATCGCAATCACGTGTATGTAAGTTAGATAGAAACACGTGTATGGAAACGCCCTATTACAAGTGATGTCTGGTGTTGACATGTGCGTAGGCCGGAGAATTTACCAAGATTTGTTATTTGATACTTATGTTGGTTGATTTTCTATGAATAATGATTGGGTCAAAGTTTAAAAGAAGGTATTCAAAAATTATAAAAAGAAGTTAATATTCTCATTTTATGGGAATTTTCATTTTAATATTTAAGAAACCACAATAGATATTTCTTGCTTAAAGTAGTTTCATCGTTGGTTTCATTTACTTTGTTCCTTGACATGAAAATTTTATACCTATTGAATGTTTCTGTAAGAATTAAGATCCCTTCTTGACTGTTGCGTAAGACTACGTGAGAATTAGTTATTATTATTTAAAATCTCTCCGAAAAGGTCAAATTGCACGGGCCGGAGCCAAGTGCAATTGTGAATCTAACGACAGAAACTTTCCGATTATCTTGCAGGTATTAAGGATGACAAATAATTATTTTTTTATCCATCTAGCTTTCTCTCGAGCTTACAAATTCTCTATTTTGTAGATACCACCTTGTATATAAACTTCATGACGTCAATAAGTGATAATGCTATCCTACATTGAATAAAGTTATTTCATTTTATTTTTTTCATTTTTCCACTTCAACTGCCAACACAATCCACTGCTGAACATGGGCCTCCTCTAATGCGTATTGGCGAGCGCCGTGAGGTGTTGTATTCACAAGGAACGCTGCTGCCCATTCCCTAGATTCATCCCTTAGTTGCCTTTTACGATACGTTGTTCGAACAACCACAAAACTTTTCCGGGTGAGCTCCTGCTCCCCACCATACAGTCAGGTGTATTTTTTCATAGCCACGGGGCTAAAATAAAATTCCAGAAAAAAAACCACGGGTAGAACGGGCTTAACCGGCACCACACGGCAAATACTGCTTGTATTTATTATAATAAGATAAAGTCACCCCTCAAGGCTCTTCGTTTCATGAATCGTAAATCCACTTAATTTAGAGCGAGATTCGAGCCGGTGAGTTGTTACTCGAACACTGAATTATTTATTCTATGTTAGAAATTCACATCGTGTTGTTCTTCAGGTTAATTCCATACGCAGCAAAAAATATTGCGGTTTGACACAACATCCATACAAATCACAACTTGTGACAACCGCAATTGAATGCGGCGATGTATCTCCTCGATTGCGACGTATTTCTCTTCATAAATTGCACATACATACAAAAATACACATATCACGCCTATTGTCCCTTGCGGGGTAGGCAGAGCGTAAACAGCCGCAAAAAACTAACATTTACGCCACGTCTGACAAATATTTGAGGATCATTTGGAAAATTGTGTATCGCCATAGTGACAGGTTGTCAGCCCATCGCCTAAAATTGCAAACCCTTGAGTCCCTTAGTCGCCTCTTACGACTCCCATGGGAAAGAAATGGGGTGATGCTATTCTAAGCCGGCATCACACGGCATGCATAAATTGAATCCGGAAAAACGCCGGAAAGTGATGCGGAGCGTGTGAGAACCATTTTAAAGATTCCCATCGTGTTGTACTTATTTACATTACGTTGTGGGAATTCAAGGTGAAATAATAAGGGTTATACAAGGTTCTACTCGACAAGTGATTTCGACCTATGTTTCTTTAGGAAAGTTGTTCCTTATGACCAGCCCGTCTCGAGTTTTCGCTATCGGTCACTAGTAAAATTTCACCTTATATACCTTCCTTTAATTTGATTTTTATACATACGTAAATCACGCCTATATCTCTTACGGGGTAGGCAGAGCGTTAACGGCCGTTAAACTGATATTAACCCTACGTCTGACAAAAGTATGAGGGTCAATCATATAACTGTGTATCACTATAGTGACAGTTTGTCAGCTCATCGCCTATAATTGCAAAACACATCTAACCTTCGAGTCCCTTAGTCGTCTCTTAGGTAAAAAATGGGGTGATGCTATTCTAAGCCGGCATCACACGGTAATTGATTTTTATAACCTCTCAAAACGACACTATTTCCCTCTGGCTGTTTTCTTCTACCTGCAATAAAAGAAAAAATATTCGAAATGAGCAGTTTTTGGCAATCCTACAAAACTTTCTCTGCATAATTGAAATTCATACTATCTTTTATTTTTCACAATAGCATGTAACAAGCCCCCATTTGGCAAACACTCGTGTAGACTGTGAGGCGCCGTTTTGTCCTTCAACTCCCATTTTTGGCACCAGATCAGAATGATGTAGTCTTATTTCTTAACCGAAAGCGCTGACTCATTCTCATACAAGTTTCAAAATTCAAGTTTTACGTTGGGAAATCGACGACGATCATATATTTAATGCGTGGTTCAATTGCAAAATTTAATGGGATATCACAACAGGAACTATGAAATATTTTGCACTTACACACATACATACATATATCATGCATATATCCCTTGCGGTCACGCCTACATCCATTCCTTGCGGGGTAGGTAGAAAGTAAACAGCTATAAAAAACGAACATTTACGCCACGTCTGACTAACATTTCAGGGTAATTCGGAAAATTGTGTATTGCCGTACTGAGAGGTTGTCAGCCTATTGCCTAAAACTGCAATACGTCTGACTAACATTTCAGAGTCATTCCGAAAATTGTGTATTGCCGTACCGATAGGTTGTCAGCCTATTGCCTAAAATTGCAATACGTCTGACTAACATTTCAGGGTAATTCGGAAAATTGTGTATTGCCGTACTTATAGGTTGTCAGCCTATTGCCTAAAATTGCAGTACACTTAGTCCCTTAGTCGCCTCCTACGACAGCCACGGTAACTAAATGGAGTGTTGCTATTCTAAGCCAGCATCACACGGCATACACTTACAGTGCTGTATTATCCTCATAAATAAAAAGCAGTTATTGAAAAAATTACTCTCCAACTATGACGAACTAACGGACGTATTTTTGATGCAGCCTTCTGACTAACTTAGATGTCCAAGATGTTTGACCATCAGATAACTGTTCGCACTATAGTGACAGGTTGTCAGCCCATCGCCTAAAATTGCAATACACATCTAACCCTCCTGAAACCGCTACCTTCTTAATAAACACAAACCTTGAATTAACAACCGTAAACTCTTTCAAAAACCTTACTGAATCCCAACAAATAATAGCAAACTTAATAACAGAAAAATTTAAAAATATCTCTACAGACACAAAACCATTAGGTAGAACGCATTTGGTAGAACACCACATTGACACCGGTGATCACCCACCAATAAAGCAACGATGCTATCGCGTAATTGAACCTTGTGAAAGCTCATGGCTAAACCCAGTTTTAATCAGTCTTCCCTTAGTCGCCTCTTACTTCACCCATGGGTAAGAAATGGGGTGATGCTATTCTAAGCCGGCATCACACGGCATAATGTTTACTAATGTTTTACAAAGTCTCCTAAACGGCACTGTAGAAGGATTAAGAAGTATCTTATTGTATGAAATTAATCAAAATCCTTGTTTAAAACTCGAGAATGTTTTGAGAAGAGCGCTCGAGTTATTCAGCGAGCAATTTCGCGTGATGGGCGGCGCTCTTACACTGCCATCGGAACAATCACCGACAGAAACATTGTTACAATGAAGCGGCTCTCACACGCACTGCACTTATTGCGTTTTGTGACAGCCATCTTAACAACCTATTACTATTTAATTTTATTTGGGATAATAAACAGTTTCACAGTAGGCTATGCTAAACAGTAATACATATAAATATAAGTAAAAGTAAATCCAACCTGTTTATCCACACGCGCTGCACGTTATTTTGCGCGGTTTGTGACAGCCACCATAACAACCTATGACAGCCACAATTTTATGCGCTGATGATTTATTTTTATTTGAGATAATTAATAGTTACACAATAGGCTGTGCTAAACAGTAATACATAAGTATATAACTTAAAGTAAATCCAACTTGTTTATCGACGGATTACTATATAAATAATAAGAAATAGTGAGTTGACCTCAGTGAAATGAGATGGCAATATTGCCAAGAACAAGTAAATAAAATACAGTCTAGTCAGGACAATTATTAAGTATTATAGTCTAGTGAGGTTAAAAGGTATGCCATGATATCCGGTTTTTGTAGTGATTTTTCTTTCTTGAAAAACCTAGATATTTACGTATAATCCAAGCAGGGTTTGCAAGATATGATGATGAACTTCTTTCTTCAATAAATGGATCCAGCAAATCACCGGTTGATAATGCGGTGCGTGTGTGAACCGCTTAAATTATACGCACCAAAGTAGAATTTGTCACATTGTTTCAAACTGTTAAGCGTAATGAACAGAATCATGCCTTTAACTCTAATTTTATTTCAGACAAACAAATTACTAAACACATGTCAAATTTGATTAGTATTTGTTAATAAAAAAATCTAAACCAACTTAAATATTAATGATGAACTTCTTTCTTCAATAAATGGATCCAGTAAAACACCAGACGATAATGCGGTGCGTGTGGAAACCGCTTAAATTATACGCACCAAAGTAGAATTTGTCACATTGTTTCAAACTGTTAAGCGTAATGAACAGAATTATGCCTTTAACTCTAACTTTATTCCAGACAAACAAATTAGTAAACACATGTCAACCTTTACTTGATTAGTATTTGTTCTAAAGTTAATAAAGAAATCTAAACCAACTTAAATATTTATTTTAATCTATTGAGTAGATTTTAATATTTCAATACCGTATGATGCCGGTTTACAATAGCATCAACCCGTTTCTTCCGTAAGAGGCCACTAAAAGACTCGAGGGCAACATGTGTATTGCAATTTTAGATGATGGACTGAAAACCAGTCACTTTGGTGATACAAATGTTTTTCAAATGTTTGTCAGACGTGGCGTAATTTTTTTTCTATTCCGCAAGGTGTACTTATGAGATTTCATTTAATTCTCTGAAGTATTTTTCTTTATTTGAGATAGAAATATAACAGCCAATTGCAAGTCGGACTCGCCGACCGGGGGTTCCGTAACAGAACATCAAGCCCTTTCATATTATACCCCACTTGACCTACTCTCAATTGAACATTTTATTTATTATAAGTCCCCTAAAAACATATTATAACACAAATTGTAAATTTTTGAATTATTTTCTCCAAATGTACTAGCCAAATTTTATAGTTCTAGGTCCACGGGAAGAACTCAATTAAATTTACTCCCTTGAAAAACCAAACGTTTTTACAGCATGAAAAATATTTTTACGTGTTCATTTTACATACAATTCGAAACTTGATTTTCCTAATCTACAAGCAGCCATGGACCTGAGTATATCGTTATAATTTTAAGTAGGTAACTTTATGAGGTCGTGACAGACGGATGGACGGTCAGACAGACGTGTAGCCTGGAGGCCACAGGTAAATGAATACAGGAGGAAACTTGATGTATAGGCTTTCTTTATTTACTTATTTACAAACTTGAGCGTCAAGGACGAACCCTAAAATAATAATATTAAAGTTAGTGTGGCGATGGTGGGTGAAAGTAGAAAAGCTTAGTAGATGATGGTAAACGGATGTAGATAAATAGATGTATGTACCTCTTTGAGGGTTCCTTTTCACACAATAACACAGAGTTTTTCCACAAATAGAGATTAAGGATAAGATTGGCCTTATGGCCTGATAAAAATGTAATAATGAACCGGGGACGGCAATGTAATATTGTTACACGATCAATGTTTTCCCGTGAAAGATTAGGTAACGAGTGCGTCAAAGAGAAAAATACGTCTGGACGACATTCCAATTCTTTTATTTGGTTTGAAATTTAACATAATTCGAAAAAGAAGAGGTGACATGGAAAAGGATGCCGACGCAGAGTTTTCACTCTGCTACAGACGGACAACAAAGTGATCCTCATAAGGTTGCTTTTTTCCCCTTTGAGGCACTGAACCCTAATAAGACATTTATTCATTTTCATAAATGAAAACGAGAGTAAATTAGCTTTGTTCAGATGAAATGAAATTAATTATTATGCTTCGTAGCAACGTCTACGAGCGCGCGTAGACGTTGCTACGAATTTATTATCCTCCATTTGTATTTGCTTAACAAATGTAGATTCAACCATTTTTCTGAAACGATATTAGATTATATGTAGGCAAGATGTTGGTTATTGCCACCCTCGCTAGCTACTTTAAATTTCTCTAGCGTCAGGTAATTCTATATCTACACTATTATCATCCTTGCACAATAACATTATTTCACAAAAGCGTGTTTGCAATGGCGCCTCTTTATAACTTTGGCAGGCTTGGTATTTGCGTCGGTTTTTGATGGAGAAAACATAAATGTATAAATTAGTATTAATGAAGTCGTGTCGATGTTAATAACATATTTACTAAATTAACCTAACACAATACAGAGAAGTTTGGAGGAAGCTGGTGACGATTATAGTCCAGAAAAGTCACGTCCCTCAGTCAGGAGGATACGACGAAGAAGAAACATAATAAAAATATTTTAAACGTAGGAAATATAATATCTAAAAAAAACAAAACTTAAATCCGTTTCAAATTGATTTATTGTGATACCTGACCTAGTATTTAGGACAGGTTAATACCCATTAAGCATATAAATTGGAAAATAAGTAAGTATAAGCCACTGCTGTTTATAACGGATTGCAACTTGAAGTGGCCGATTCTCTCGAGTCCGGGCAGAATTCGATATGAGTATGCTCGCCAGTTAAATCTCGTCCATAGGAAAACTGCCATTATGGTAGACGTTATAAGGGTGAAAGTTTAGTGCATCTATGGTGATGCTCAGAGATAATAATGTTAGTAGAGAGTCCTAAAAATAACCAGTATGAAGGTTTGCGAAACTTGTCTAACTCAGATTAAATGCGCGCTCAAACACACCGTGTTGGACGAAACACGGAATATACTTCATGTATTTTTGCGTGTACCTACTACCTATGTGTTTAGTTTTGGAGGAGATCACCGTATGATTGTGATTTTGAGGTAATTTGCCGGATCGGTTTTTTTTTGACGGAAGGTCCTACACAATAACCGGATGTCATGCCACCCGTTGCCGCATTAAAAAGGTTCAGACACAGATTGTAATTTGTTTAGTTGCTGTCACAAACCATAATAATCGTACGGTGCGCACTAGCCTTCACTCTGGTTGTTCAATCCTAAGGTTTTCTCTTGATATTTTTTCAGTTTCAGTGTTTATAAGAAATGTTTGCAGACTCCGTGGCGACCTGGCGCCATCGCGTCGCGGAGAGATATGAAGTCATCCGAGAAACAAAGAATTTAAGCCGATGGATGGAATTTCAGCTGAATTTGTCGCAGGTTCGAACTCTAAATACGGAGCAATTCCACAAGTTCTCATAAAAAAAGACAAATGTCATCAACAAATTTTTATAATATTTGTAGGTAGTATGTTAATCATTCAAATTTTTTCGTGTGGGATACCGAGTTTTGTTTTGAGTTTTTCAACCGCCCACTATTAGTAGTAGGCCTCTGACATGGTTGTGTAACGACCGCCGTCTAAGTAATCATAGACAGCAACCGGGACCGACTTAACGTGCCCTCCGAAGCACGGATCTTTCTAATGGAGTTAAGTATTTTCCCAGCCTTTGTAACTGGGTGAGCCCATTGTCTGTCGCTATTGTCGACTATTGCTAGCAGAGTGTGCAACTGTCATAACATGTAACCAACTTGTCAAACATGGCGTGCAATAGCTCACTGTGACAATAGAGCTGAAGCAAACAAATGTGTGTGACGCTTTTGTAATCCATCCGCTCGTGTTGAATGTGACAGGCGTCTTGCACAATACAAAGTGAAATTAAATGACGGCCAATGTGTCGCAGTGGTAGTGCGACTGCCTGCGACGCAAAGGTTCCGGGTTCGATTCTCGGATGGGGCACTCACAAAGATGGTATTTATCACTTAGTGAATTTGTTCCCAGTCCGGTAAAGATATTGCAGGCTGACCTGATTGTTCAATAAGTAAGATAATTCAGTGCTTCAGAGGGCACGTTAAGCAATCGGTCCCGGTTGCTGTCTATGATTTATTAGACGGCGGACCTTACCCTTACCAACCATGTCAGAGGCCTATTAATAGCAGTAGGCGGTTGAAAAAAACTCTGACACCAGGGTTCATCGGGTCGTTGCACGACTAGTGTCCCACACGAAAAAAAAAATTAATAATGCGCAATGTACTAAACCAGGAGCCTACTTTAGCGACCGATATATAAGGTGAAATTTTACTAGTGATAGCGAAAACTCAAGACGGGTGGGTGACCAGGAACAATTTTCCCAAGGAACATAGGTCAAAATACAAAAAAAAAACATTTTGCACCTCCCCTAAAAATTGCAGATCATCTGATTTGTGTTATTTACTATTGAAAAACAAAATATTGTTGTCATGTTTTAACCTGTGTTCCTTAGGGAAAGTTGTTCCTTAACACCGCCGTCTTGAAATTTCGATAACAGTCACTTGTAAAATTTCACCCTTTATACGACATTTCATTCCGCCGCTGTTGTTGAGCACAGACAGGTCCGTTTCGGCTATTACGAAGAAATTTTTCCGAAATATGCCATCCGCAAAATGACCATAGCTTGAAATTCACTGCACATGCATTTTGACAGGTTCCCGAGTCGACGAACGACACAAAGCACGTAAACAACAATAACAAAAGCACTTCTCCGGATTATCCTTTTTCAAATTATTTTCCACCTTTTAAAATATTTCAGTAGATTTTTTCGTCCACCCAAATGAAACAGTCTTATTATTAAATTTAAGAAGTACGTTGGAACGTAAGTAAACAGCATAATCAATTAATTAACTTAACGAGAATATTTTAAATATTCCCTCAGATACTTCGCTAAATGTTTTCATCCCATCTCAAGAGGAGAGCGGGCCAAAACCTTGAATGAAGTATGTCTTCAGAAAGATAAGATAAATTCTTTGAGATAAAAATTTCTTTAACATTTTTGGTAGATAAGAAAGATGTGACAACGCGCGCAATTTTTTTATTCATGATATCGGAATTTCCGTCACTGAACTTCTTCTTTTTGAGTGGGACACCGAGTCGTCCAACGACTCGATGAACCCTGGTGTCAGAGTTTTTAACCGCCTACTACCAGTAATAGGCCTCTGACATGGTTGTGTAACGACCGCCGTCTAATTAAGTCACTGATCTATGAATCATTTTTATGCTTCTAATCAAATCGACACATTTTTATCTCAATTTACGTAAAACGTAGGTCGTTTGTCTGATCAGTTTTCCACCCGTAAGAAAAGAAGAATGTCTGACATATCTGAGGAATTGAAATACGAAATCAATCGTCTACGCAGGTTATTTTATTTTTATTCTCCCTCCTACCCCTATCTCACAAAATAAGAGCAGACTATCAGAAGTTATTTTAAGAGGGTTCCCATTGACAGACAAAGGTTTCTACCTCTACTATCAACAGCACCTCGAGATACCAATCTTAGATATTAGCATATACTGGTTCCTTATTATTATGCTTGCTTGTGCAAAGACGATTACGGTGGCTTGGGCATGTGCACCGCACGGAACCATTACGTCGACCGCGACGTGTACAGCTTGGCGCTGTAGCAAAAGCAATAAGAGGGGTTGGAAAACCCAAAAATTGCGCCAAGCTGGGCATTGCTGCGTTCGACATCGATCATCAAAGCTGGGAGAAACTTGCTGGGAAGCGAGTGTTCGACGGGCGTAAAACACACGACAATGCATAGTTCCCTGGTCTCGCCAACAAAAGGCTGAAGCGACACCAAAACATGCTAGTGGACATTTGAGAATGACACATGTAGAGCGGCGAGACAAGCTAGATGCCGTTAGCAAAAACTGGCACTCGGAGGTCCGAAGTAGAACAGGATGGAAAGAGAAGAGGGAGGTCTTTGCCCAGCAGTGGGACGATGTAGGCTAATTAAGATAAGATAAGACATGTAGAGTGTGCGGAAAGTAATGCTGCTCCTGTGTCGGCTTATATAGTAATGAAAAGTCTTGCCCAAGACACTGAATAAATTGTCTCACGCCGTATGAGGCCAATGGATTTTATAATATTTTATTGTACAACATATGTGGTGCATATTTGGTTATAACAATGGTCTTATAACTAGAATAGTAGACAAATATACTAAAAAGAAACATCAAAACACGCTTAGGTTACGCCTTGCCAGTCAGCTAGTAAATTTTTTCTGACTAGCAGATCGGAGGGGAGTCATACCTCCCAGAAACCTTTATTCCCAACGACCACGGGCAAGTCGGCCACGGCGCGGCCGATGGGAATAATCGGCCACGGCGCGGCAGACGGGAATAGTTGGCCCCTTCCTACGTCGCGCTGCTGCAGAGGGTGATTCTACTAGTGATTTGTATAAGATTATTTCTTTTTATATTTTCGTAATGATATTTTGTTATTAAATCATTATATTATGCAGGTATATTAATAACAAACTATTCAAGGACCTGTAGCGCGTTTTTATTGCACCTATTGTTCAGAAAAAATCGTCATTGTCAAACGATATGAAGAAAGAGATAGATATCAATGAAAGAAAGAGATAGATTTTTATTTTAACTAAACCTGTTTATTCTCAACTCTGGACCAGTACATAATCATGATTGAAAAAAAAGCAATGCTTTAAAGCTGATATCACTTTGTACAAATGGACAAGTATATTGATAAAATGCGCCACAGGTCCTTGAATAGGTTGTTATTAATACACCGGCATTCACCCTCTGCAGCAGCGCGACGTAGGAAGGGGCCAACTATTCCCGTCTGCCGCGCCGTGGCCGATTATTCCCAACGGCCGCGCCGTGGCCGACTTGCCCGTGGTCGTTGGGAATAAAGGCCCAGAAATAGTCTTAAGAATAGTGATAGAGTTGGCCCGCACCCTGCAAAGTAACGATGCTGCTTTTTCCGCATGATGCCGTAAAAATCGTTCGTTCGAGCCTCAGCGATCATACCCCCGAAGTGCTATAGAATCGAGGCAGCCCCAACAACATTCTGAAACTATTATTGTACTAGACTCGTAGTCTTCTACTTGTATCTGGCCATCAAACCAGAATACTCGTATTTCACAGTTTGTTAAGATAAACCAGTATTTTTGCTTCGTATGGGGTAACATGAAGTGCAGCTGCTGACATTACCTACCTTAAAACTATAGATACTTACTTACCTAGTCCTACCACTATTTAGATATTCATCTCACAGTGTTTATTGATCGTTGTTGTTTCGCCAACGTGACTTACCTGCTTAATGGTTTCAGTAGAGTTCTTGCTGGAGATAAATTTGTACCAAGTTGATAGCAATTCCCGAGAGCGCAACGTTCTAATATGTATTTGTTTGCGAGTGATTATTGGAATAGCATTTTCCTATTACCCAGGGACAATAGGGTTTTAATTCATTGCAATTTAAGCGATTGCTGAGAACCTGAACCGACAGCAAAGTATTTGAAATGAATCTCCACATCTTTTAGGTAGCGATATTTCGTACGCTTCTGTCTATCTTCCGGAAATAATAAATGCGTTGTTGCGTGTGTGCTTAGTTACTCCAATCTTTTTCCCCGAATTGGAAAACATAATTGGCAGGTTATCAAAATTGAAATGAAATCACTAAATTTGAATTGATTATGACACAGGGTTCATCGGATCGTTGGACGACTCGGTGTCCCATACGAAAAGAAGAATAGATAAAAAATTATCATAGTAATTAGAGCCTTGGTTATTTAAATGATAAGAAGTTTTTTCTTTTCAATTGATTTTAGAATAGCAAATTGTGCGCTGGATATTACAAATGCAAAACAACCATGACAGTACCGGTTTCAAATGCAAATGAAATATTTACGTAATTCAAATGATTGCGCACATTCAACTGGAATTCAGACAAACAAATACACAAACGTTTTCATATTTCTATTCAATCTACCTATTTGCATAGTTTCAATGGAATTTGCTTAAATAAACCATTATTTAAGCATAACAATGAAACAACAAAGCTTCATAGATCGTAAAAAGCAAAAAAGACTACGTTATTATTGAATAAATAGAACCCATAATTTTCTTACTGTATGGTATGGTACCACATTCGCCTCCGCTGAAACAAATAACCCGCTTTCAAAATGAAGTTTTATTTTGGATGCGTCAGTGTATCGTTCACGTCTTGTAAATAGTCTATCATAAATCACTTATTGCAGATGCACTATTTTCATCTTTGTGGTATCCGAAGCTTTTAGCAGTAAGTAGCTTCAACCAAGGTATGGTATAAAAGTAATTTAGTACACACATGAAATTAAGTTTACAATTAAAACTTTAAATTACAAATACAACGGGACTGGTATAAGATCATCCAGACAAGCGTTATGAAATATCTAAAGCAATGCAGTAAACAAGCTTATTCTAATCTATTTCGAGCCTGTATTGTCCCACTGCAGGGAAAAATTTAAAACACGACTGATTTCTGTGATGAAGCCTAGCCTATGACACTTGGGATAATGTAAGGATTCTTTCGATACAATTCCCATTCGAATCTGTTCAGTGGTTAATGAGTTTTAGTCCTTTAATGAATCGCACATATATATACATACATGAAGTCTCAAAACATTACACTCCTTTTTTTGCTGGGCAGTGGTGTAAAAAGAAGCCTTTGCATATCATATGATTTACAGATATTTGTTTTTACTTTTACGTAGTCGCCGGGCTTTGCAGATGGTTGGTTTCGCGAGAGCGCTGATACTCGTAGCTAGTCCTTGACTCGACATATAACATTTTCCTAAATTTATTACTTGTACGACTGGTAATGTATGTATGTTTTCCTTTAGTTATAGACGCTATGAGACGTAACGAGAAACAATGTGGTCTTGCTACCTAGTCGGACATTATACATACAGTACAGTCAAGCTTACAGCTTAAGACCAATGTACATCAATCGAACCCAGCTTGAGCTTGACTTTACACATAACATGGGTAAATTAGTTAAAGAAAGGCATACGATCGTGAACAGTGGAAGAAGGGGAGGGAGGCCTTTGCCCAAGAGTGAGATCCTGACGATTAGATAAGATAAGAAAAGATTAAGTTAAGAAAAACTGACACCAGGGTTTATCGGGTCATTGGATGACTCGGTGTCCCACACGAAAAGAAGGAGAGGGTAAAAGAGATCTTTAAAATGTATCTGAAAATCTTGGAAACAGGGAAAAAATTTGAATATAGGGAAAGTCTTGAGTTAGGTAAGTAATTAATATTTTTTCCTTAGTCTGTCTCTCTAAAGATCACCTTGAACAGTTTTATCAAATTACAAATCAGTTATCCTTTTATTCATCAACTTACAATGATTCTGATAACTTTGTAAGTCACTAACTTGAGTAATTACTTTAAGTCTACAACCAAACTTTGTATCAGGATTTGTTTCAAAAAGAGAGTTTAGTTTAACTTTTAATAAACTTGTTTAACTACAAAATTAATCTCAAGTAACGCAAATTGATTAAAAGAGAAGCGATATTTATGACAATAATTAAATATGAAACACAATTAGTGATTCTTACCTATCTGAGTTGATAAACAAAAATCAGTGCATGAGACGTGAAGCAATGCTTGTAAAAATACAGTTCTTAAAGTTTAATAAAACCTTAAAATATTCAAATGTCTAATAACAGGTCGCAAAATGTAGCGATAAGGCAGAATCTTATTCTATCAATACTACTTCTTCTTCTTTACATGTGGGACACCGAGTCGTCCAACGACCCGATGAACCCTGGTGTCAGAGTTTTTTCAATCGCCTACTACCCTAGTAGGCCTCTGACATGGTTGTGTTACGCCCGCCCTCTAAGTAATCATAGACAGCAACCGGGACCGACGGCTTAACGTGCCCTCCGAAGCACAGAACCATTTCTTTTCGGACAATCAGTCGGTCAATTCTACTTATTTTGTCCCACACACACTTTTTGTTTTTCATTTGGGACACTGAGTCCAACGACCCGAAAAACCCTGGTGTCAGTCTTTCAACCACCTACCACTACTAGTAGGCCTCTGACATGGTTATTTAACGATCGCCGTCTAAGTAATCATAGGCAGCAACCGAGACTGACGGCATAACGTGCCCTCCGAAGCACGGAACCATCTTTCTTTTCGGACAATCAGGCAGGTGGTTCAGCCTGCAATATCTTTGCCAGACTGGGAGCTAATTCACAAAGTGATAATATCAACTATGTGAGTGCCCCACCGGGAATCGAACCCAGAACCTTTACGTCGTAAGCAGTCGCACTACCACTGCGCCACAACGGCCGTTGATATACACATATCACGAGTTCATCCCTTGCGAGGTATGCAGAGCGTGAACGGCCGTAAAAATACGGTCTCTAACGCCACTATTGGCAAATATTTGAACACCTTTTCAGGAAATGCGTATATTACTTAAGTGAAAAGTTGTAATAAAACTATCCTACATTGAATAAAGCATTTCAATTTGTCAGCCTGTCACCTTTAATTGAAACCATTAGGTGCCTTTTACGACAAGAAATGGGGCGATGCTATTCTAAGCTGAAAACACAAGGCACGTACTACTCTTATTATTTTGTCCCGAGAGATCAAATTATTCAGTAATTTAAGGTGGTGTCCAGTAACTACTTGTATTTGTTAATTGTAGTTCTGAAATCACACGTGTTCATACGAGTACGCTTTTGGGTTTGTTTTCTAAGAATGTAACTTGTTAGTAAAGGATACATGCTGTACTATGATGAATAGTTCACTTCAATTCTTGAAGTTGTTTTAAATTTGCAGTCCATTTTGTAGAATTCAAAACCGTTTACTAGTTTGGTTCGAGGTCTGAAACTAGATTTGTTGATCGTCTGTTCCCTGGAGTTCATTTTGTGTTGAGCGCTGGCTGTGTACTATTCCTAGAAGTTCCGATACAAACAGTCCAGCTCATATCAAGTGTCCACTTTCAGCAATAGGAACTACAGTAAGGCTCTTCATGCTAATAAATTAAGGACAGGGTGGTTAATGAGGGGGAGGATATTTACACCGACGATCGTGTCTTTCGGAGTCGTTCGCTTGCTCAGCGTATAGAGTCTAAAGTGCATGAGGGGGACTTGAGGGGCGCTGTGCGCTTACTAGTGTCAGATGGCTCTATGGCGCCTCATAATGATGACACGCTAGGCGCACTCCGGGATAAACACCCGCAGCCCTTTCGTCCTATTTCGCTTCCTCAGGCGCCAAGTTTACTGGACCCTGTTTTGACTGTGACACGAGATGACGTTTTTGAGGCAATAACTTCTTTTTACAGTGGTTCAGCGGGTGGGCTTGATGGTCTTCGTCCGCAGCACTTAAAGGAGCTTATTTCTCCTACTGCTGGTGACGGTTCGGTAAAGCTTCTTGAGTCCCTTACTAGACTGTGCAATTTCCTGCTGAGTGGCAGGTTGAATGTTGGGGTCTGCCCTTTTTTATATGGTGGCAGTTTGTGTGCCCTTAGTAAAAAGGATGGCGGTGTTCGTCCCATTGCGGTTGGCAGCGTTTTGCGCCGGTTAGTGGCCAAGCTAGGCTGTCGAGCGGTGAAGGATGAATTATCTACTTACCTTCACCCCCATCAGCTAGGCTTTGGAACTGCTTTGGGCTGCGAGGCTGCCATTCATGCTACTCGCGCTTTTGCTATGAGTAGCGACGGTAGTGACAATGTAATTGTTAAGTTGGATGTGAAAAATGCTTTCAACTGTGTAGAGAGAGATAAAATATTGATGGAAGTAAAAGAACGGATTCCGGTTTTGTATCCTTTTCTCTACCAGTGTTACAGTGCTCCTAGTTTTCTTTTTTATGGTGAGGATTCCATAACTTCGGAGGTCGGTGCCCAGCAGGGAGACCCGTTAGGCCCACTCATATTTAGTTTGGCCATTCATAAGGTGATAACCGAAATAAAATCACCTTTAAATCTGTGGTATTTAGATGATGGAACGATAGGAGGCGACGCTGTTGCGGTAGAGGAGGACTTGAAAGTGTTATTTCCGAAGTTAAAAGAGGTTGGTTTGGACATTAATTCAAACAAATGTGAGATCTATTTTTTCAACAGTGCCAACGCTCCCATTTTGCTTCCTAAGTTTGAGGTTTTGGCACCCGGAATTAAGGTTGTGAAGGGGGATAGTTTTTTCCTTCTAGGCTCGCCAATTTTCGTTAGCGGTGTCCCAGCAACGCTCGAAGCCAAAAAGATGGAGCTTTCAACCATTCATGTCAAATTGAAAGACATTTCAGCACACGTGGCGCTTATTCTTTTGCGGAGCTGCTTTTCAATGCCGAAATTGACTTATACCGTAAGAACATCCCCTACTTGGTTATTTCCTCAGGAGGTTGCTTTGTTGGACGGGTTATTAAAGGAGACACTTGAAGGCATCCTTAATGTCAGCATGGATGAAAGGCAGTGGTGTCAGGCTGGCTTACCTGTTCGTCACGGAGGTTTAGGGGTGCGTCGTGTGGAGGGGGTTGGCCTTCCGGCTTTTTTGGCTTCTGCACATGGGGTGGTGGGCCTGGTCACTCAGATTTTATCTTTTAATGGTGACGAGGTTGCTATCCCGTTCGTTACTGAGGCCATGTCTGCCTGGGAGGTCTTATGTCCGGGAGAAGCACTTCCGGAGGACCGTTGTCGTCAGAAAACCTGGGATGACATCTATTCAAGGGTGACTCTGAATCTTCTATTGGATGATGCGTCGGACTTGGATTCGGCTCGCCTGAAAGCTTCAGTTTGTCCAGAGTCAGGGGCGTGGCTACACGCGCTGCCTTCCCCTCAACTAGGTACTTTCTTGGACGATGACTCGCTGAGGGTAGCTGCCGCATTGCGTCTTGGCAGTACTATATGTGAGCCACATGAGTGTGTTTGTGGTTCAAGGGTTGAGGCGAACGGGCTTCATGGCCTAAGCTGTGTCCGGTCAGCGGGACGTTTGTCTAGGCACCATGCATTAAATGATTTAATTCACCGCGCCCTTGTTTCCGCAGGCATACCATGTGTGTTGGAACCCTCGGGTCTTTCAAGATCCGATGGTAAGCGCCCTGATGGTCTCACTTTGATTCCGTGGGAGAGAGGTCGGTGTCTCCTTTGGGATTCTACGTGCTGCTGCACGTTTGCGGCCTGCCATTTGTCAGGGACAAAACGGACCGCGGGATGTGCGGCCGAATCTTCTGCTAGGCTAAAGCATAGCAAGTACGCTTGCCTGAAGCCGTCTTACATGTTTGTTCCCGTGGCGGTGGAGACTACAGGCGTTTGGGGGTCCGAGGCCAAAAAGTTTATAGCGGAGATAGGTCGACGGTTGAGGGAAAAAGGTTTTGATCCTCGCTCGGGTTCGTATCTTGCCCAAAGGTTGTCTATAACAATTCAGCGGGGTAATGCTGCAAGTATTTTAGGCACCTTCGGACGGGGTATGGCCCGGGGAGGGCTACTTGATTGAATTTGACGACGCATGTTGCTGAAAGTAAGCATTGTTATTTTTGACGAAGCATGTGGCTGAAACGTATTATTGTCACAGGTTTTGACGAAGCTTGTTGCTGATTTGTTCTGTATTTTTAGAATAATGTCTGACGATGCCTGTTGCGGATTAGCCTTTGTTTGAATTTTTTATAATCCAATAAATAGACTTCAATAGCTAATGCTATGGCAGAGAGTCAAATTTCCTTTTATTTTTTTAAACTTGCACAGTTTTTAAGCGCGGGCAGGATTTGAACCTGCGACTTTCACATTACTAGTGGCGACGCCTCTTCCATCTGGGCTACCGCAGCTCGTTCCTTGCCCGCCAATTTTGCAAGTTTATTTTATTGCCAGTAACGCGTGGCACGGCTCCATCTACAGGGTTAGTTTTGCAACTAATACTCGGGCGACTAATTCTATCTTTACAGATTGAATGTAATCTAAGCGATGAAAATTTTTAAAATTTTCAGAAATTGAGTATTTAACACGGGAAGTGTTTTAAAAATTTGGTATTCAGTCCAATTTCCTTTGTTGACATCAAAGCTGTTCAATATATGGCTTATTAGCATGACCTTCCAAAGAGATCTTAAGGAATAATTTAATGGTGAAGGCGGATCAGACCACCTAGTGTTGTCAATAAAAAATATTTTGTAGCGTGACTACGTACGTAAGGCGGTTCTCCCACTTGTCGTCCGTCGCTGCGTATTTTTAACGCACCGTAAGACCGTAACGCATGCGTATACAGATACGGCTACGCTGCGTTACGGTGCGTAACCGTCAACGCACCCTAACGAAGAACCGCCTAATTTGACAGACTTCTGAAGATAGTGATGATGAAATAAGCCAAGATCCGATTTTTTTAATCATTCAACGAAAATGAGATACATTTACTGCTCGTAAATGTTTTTTTTAATGAATTTGTCACAAGTTAGTTCATTTTAATTGACAAGGGTCTCCCACTAGTCGTCCGTCGCTGCGTATTTTTGACGCAACGTTCCACATGCGTCTGTCAGACTAAAGGAAATTGCAGTTTCCGAACTTATTCCCGTACAAATACGGCTACAGTGCGTTTACAAATGCGTCTGTCAAACGACTTGACTATTTTTATGGGAATAAGATTGGAATCCGGAATGAGGCTATCCGCAAAAAGACCAATAGTCTGGAAGTGTAGCAAACTGAAGTGGCAGTGTGCTGGCACATCTGTCGAAGCACTGACGGATGGTGTAGTAAGCGGGTTCTCGAGTGGTGGCCACGCCTTGGCATGTGTAGTGTTGGACGACCTCCGGCTAGATGGACCGATGATGACTTAAAAAAGCGACTAGTAGCGACTGGATGGCGAAAACGGGAAATCATGCCCTGTGGCGTACCCTGGGGGAGGCCTACGTCCAGCAGTGGACTGTAATAGGTTGATGTATGTTGGTTGGTGTTTAAGATTGAAATTCGCAATTTTCTTTCGTTAGACGAAACATGTGTTACGGTCTTCTTAACTTCTTTGTCGACAGTAGCTACTAAATTACAATCAACATTCATGATGACATTGATGACCTAATAAGTTTCGACCATGAAGCGCGACTGACCTCTATATAAATAGCTATAAAACTGTTACTAGTGATAAAATAGGTCACAAACTCACTTACAGGTTGTTATTACCACTATAAACTAAACTGTTGGTAACTGGACGCCATGTCAAATAATTTGATTAGAATACGCGATGATATTTACTGATAGTGAGCAGTGTAAATAATAAAATATATATTTTATTATAATAAATAGAGAGCAATGTATATTAGAGTAAATATAACTATATTATAACTAAGTTATGGTATGTAACTTCTCATTTAACCTCATTCAAGATTTGCACCCGCTTTAAGCTCTCTGTTTACCCTATGGTTGGCCAGTAGAGAATCGCGAGGCATTAAAGTTTTATAAAATAAATATATAAAATAAAAGTCCGTCGCTGCGTATTTTTAACGCACCGTAACACATGCTTCGTCAGACGGAAGGTAATTGCGTCGTTTGACAGACGCATCCGTAGCCGTATTTGTACGGGAATAAGTTCGGAATCCGCAATTTTCTTTAGTCTGACAGACGCATGTGGAACGTTGCGTTAAAAATACGCAACGATGGATGACTAATCAATTGCAATAAACTACCTTGTAACAAATACACAATTTAAAATTTATCATTTTAAAATTTACGAGTAGTAAATTTATCTCATTTTCTTTACATCATTTACAAACTTCGGATATTTCATCATCATAATCTTCAGCACATTCGTTTATTTACAATCCAAAATTACTGTCAGAAAATGTATCTATTAAAATACATCTGACTTGGATGAACGCAATAATTAATCATCGAAAGAAAAGACCCTTTTTGACATTTGTAAAAGGTCCTTTGCAAAAACATTCACCAATGTTTTTCTACGCAAATAAATTTTACGGTTCCCAAACGAGTCTCGGGACAAATTATTAGGTCTTTATGTAAATATCCAAAAATTCTTTTCATCCATAGCTTTTATGTTTGGTGGTTTTGTTTTGAATGAGTTTGTTTTTGTAGCCAGTATTATCAGCGGAGCTTTTAAGGTTAACATTTAATTTAAGCTTTCATAAAATGATAAACTAGATTTTTAAAGGCTGGCAAAGGTAAAAGTCTGAAATGAGGTTTCAGTGAGTTTATAAAGAGTAACAAATTTTTCTCATCACAACAATTTTAAGATGAATATACATTTTTTAACACACTTCCTGTGTTAGGTACCTATACAAGTTGCAAAAGCTCCAAAAAAATTAAGTTGTAAATAGTTCGGATTTTACAATATAACACAACTTAAAATCCGTTTAAAATTGTTCAAGTTGTAATATGAAATCTTCTCAGTTCTGTATTTATATAATAATGTTAGCTAGTTTTACTTGCTCTTGCTATGCGTTCTTAATATGTAAAGAGAAGAGAAGATGACCATTACGGTTAGTACTTAAATATTCAGAGCGCATATTTTTTGCAAGTGCTGTGCATGACTGCAACTAGCTAAAATCGATTAGACAAATACATCTTTTAAATAGTAAGTTTTAATGCGTGATATTAAAACTTGAAAACGTAACTAATTCTTTAAAACTGACACATACATACTTACACTTATCACGCCGCTATCCCTTGCGGAGCAGGCCGGCCGTAAAATATGGTCGCTTACACCACATCTGACAAATATACGAAGGCCGTTTCAGAAAACTTGTGCATCACTATAGTGGCAGGTTGTCAGTTTGTCGCCTAAAATTGTAATAGTAGGGGTTCAAGTCCTTTAGTCGTCTCTTACGATACCCGTGGGAAAGAAATGGGGTGATGCTATTCTATCTAAGCCGGCATCACATGGACGAATTATTATTATATTATTTTGATCCTTAAGAACAATACTTACATATATAAATTGATGTATAAGAATATCTTACAGAGACGGTGCTCAGTTTCAAGGCCTAAGTAACTCTAAGGTTTTACGTTATTTCTCTAACATTGTACAAGAGACAGCGAACGTCTCTTCATATTCTAAACAGTCCTGTCACTTAGTAAGACAGCAACATACCTTATCCATTTGAAGGAGGATTCTCGAGACAATTTCGAATCCACGTGGAGCTAAAAAAAGGGTCCCAAATTGTACGAGTCGTGATTGATATAAATTACCTTCCCGAAGCCTTCGAATTCCTTTGGCGATGATATCGAGGGATTTGAAGAAGGTCAGAGATCTACACATTATGTGCGAGTAGGTATGTTGTATGAAAAATCAAACGAATATTTCGTACGTGTTTGGTTTATTATAAACGACATTTTAACAAATAACTAGCGACCCGCCCAGCGGTTTCACCCGCTGTTAACTGATTTCCCACGGGAAACAGACCTTCTCCCGACATAAATCAAACATAAAAACCTTCCTCTTGAATCACTTTATCTTTTAAAAAAACTTAATCAAGATCCGTTTAGTAGTTTTGAAGATTTAAGCATACAAACAAACAAACAGACAGGGACAGACTTGGGAAGCGACTTAACTATACTATGTAGTGATAATCCGTGTCGCTTCATTAACGCATTGCTGGCTAAAATGTTGATAAAATTTTGTATGAAGCCCAGATAAGAGGTAATTTAAAGACTTTATATTGGCAAGATACATTGACGGAGGTGGACGCTAAAATTGTATCACTACATCAAACTACATAGTATAAAATAAAGTCGCTTCCCGTTTGGTGTCTCCTTATATCTTTAGAATTACCCAACGGATTTTAATGCGGTTTTTTTATTAGATAGAGTAACTTGAAAGGAAGATTTATAAGTATAATTTATTCCGGAAAATTGCCGCATTCCCATGGGAAAACGGGTAGCCCAACTGGTAGTAAACTTTTGACCCCCTTTTGACACCTTAAAGGATTAAAATTTCAAAAATGCTGAAACACGTGTTTTATTATTTTAAGTCATAAGTCTAATCACTAATTTTGAAACGGATCACCTAGAGAGATAATACTTGGACATGAAGTTTTTTATGTAATAAAATAAAGCAACTATTATAGATAAAATTCCGTTTTTTTAATCCCCCAAGGGATGAAAAGGGGGTTAGAACTTTGTATAAAAGTTCGTTGTCTTAAGTGTGATTCGTTTCAAAATTAGTGATTAGACTTATGACTTAAAATAATTTAACACATGTTTCAGCATATTTGAAATTATAGCAATTAATAGGGACAAAAGGGGGTTAAAAGTTTGTATGAAAGTTCGTTTTTTTAAGTGAATGTAATCTGTTTCAAAATGTGTGATTAGACTTATGACTTAAATAATTAAACACGTGTTTCAGCATTTTTGAAATTTTAACATATAAATGGGTGAAAAGGGGGTTAAAAGTTTGTATGAAAGTTTTTTATCTTAAATGTGATCTGTTTCAAAATTTCTGATTAGACTCATAACTTAAAATAATTAAATACGTGTTTCAGCATTTTTGAAATTTAAATCCATAAAGGTGTCAAAAGGGGGTCAAAAGTTTGCAACCAGTTGGGCTACCCGGTTTCCCATGGGAATGTGACAATTTTCCGGAATAAATTTTACTTATAAACCTTCCTCTTAAGTAATTCTATCTAATAAAAAAAACCGCATCAAAATCCGTTGGGTAATTCTAAAGATATAAGGAGAAACCAAACGGGAAGCGACTTGATTTTATACTATGTAGTGATGTTTTTGCCTCGTGGGTATCGTAAACCCCAACTAAGGGATATTCAACCTGGGAATTGGCAGCAGCGTTCCCTGTAAATTAAACAACTTGCACTGAGTTCACCAATCCGCCTGCCATGCGTGGTGAGTATGGCATCATCCCCCAAAAGGGGGAGGCCCATGTCCAGTAGTGGTCTTTTGTGGCTGTTAATGTTAAATGTATTTTGATGGGTATTTATCATTTGCCGTGTGATGCCGGCTTAGAATACCGTGTGATGCTGGCTTAGAATAGCATCACCCCATTTCTAACCCATGGGTGTCGTAAGAGCCGACTAAGGGACTCGAGGGATTTGTATTGCAATTTTAGGCGAAGGGCTGACAACCTGTCACTATAGTCATACACAGTTATCTAGTTGACCCTCAAGCTTTCGTCAGACGTGGTGTTAATATCCGTTTTACGGCCGTTAACATTCTGCCTACCCCGTAAGGAATATTAGGCGTGATTTATGTATGTATGTATGTATTTATCATACTCTCAAATTTTACAGAGTTGCAACGTTTCAAATAGATTTTCTTCGATATCAATGTTACGCTGGTAATTTGACAGCTAACACATGAAATAGAAGCGGCAATATATTGGAAATGGATGAAAAGTGAGTGCTTTCGTTTTATTGCATCTTTTATACGCTCGCTATGACTTTCTGTGACGTCACCTTGAGGGTCAGTACTCAACTGCGTATAGGTCAATCTCGGAATTTTAGATTATACATAAAATGAAAGTTTGAGTGAAAAGTTTTGAATTTAATCTGAAATTCCTCGTCGTCTGTACGATGAGCAGTTTTGTTTTGACACTTACATTCGACGCATGTTTAGATGTTTATAAAAATGTTAATTACGGGCCGAACTAACCCATAAAACTTGACAACTTTTCCCGAGGAACATAGGTCGAAATAAAAAAACAAATACCTTCCATACAAAATGTACCAGACGACCAAGTCAGTTTTTATGGAAGGTCCAATTTTTATTTTAAATTATTTGACCCACGTTCAAGCCCACGTTTCATGAGAAAAGTTGATCAGTTTCATGGGTATTTTTCCCCGTAAAATATTTACCCTATGGGCTACACATTGTAGGATAAAGGAAGCTTTGAACAAACAATCTTAAAAATCAAATTCCAGCACAATGGAATTTCGCTAGCATTTCTGCTTAAACTCGACGGAATAATTTGTAAAACAATTTTATACTACACCTTCATAGAAAGCTTAGCTTTTTCAAACAAAGACATGAACTTGAGTCATTGTTCACGTTCAAATTAGCGGGAAGGAATAATCCATACTAATAACTTTCTCCTCTTGAGAGTAAAAGATGCTGACTTTGAAAATTTTCGGAAAACTTATTTCTAATATTTTAGCAGACAGTACTGACTTATAATTCATTTGCCAGCAAATTTTGTACTACTTACCTGAATAGAATAACTCAAAAGCGTCGATTTAATATATGCAGTACCGATGGTAGGAGTTCCTTCTAGGCACTCATTATTAGGACTCACAACCGATTTGTGACTTATGAGTCATGCTATTGAATTGTGCATTTAATTTATTTTTTTGGGAAGCTTACAACCGTCTGTACACATTAGTAAATTATTTTTACAGTATATGCCAATTACAAATTACCACAGATAATAAGCTTTTGAACGACTGGGACAGATTTTTGTGTAAAACTATGTAGCTGATCAACACAGTTACTAGTTTCACATAGGCGTTAGTGTGGCATTCTACAGTTACGGTATTTAGAGAAATTGACATTATTGTAATAAATACCTACCTATTTTATTTTGCAACTATAGTTTTTCCTGCTACAAAAAATTTTTCACTCGTATGGTTGCTACTCGTTGGTATTAAATTACAGCTATAAAATTTGATGTAATGTAGAGAGCAAGGTACATAGTAGAAATTAAATAAGACTGAAAATTTACTGAGGCTAAATTTGTATATTTAGTATGTTACTGGTATACAAAAAGTATTATCTCATCACGCCGCAGTGTAAGTTATAATGGAACCTCCAGGGTGCCATTCCTCGAGCTTAGCGGGGTTCTTCTATGTTATCTTATGAATTTAAAAATATTTAATTGAGTGTAGGTGAGGGTCAAGAGCCGGTCTATGATCAGTTTTGTGAAAAACTTATGATGATGAAACTACAAATATAAGCCACAAAAGATTTAAAGTCAACGTAAAATCTTATGTTCGTAGGTAAATTTATAATTTATACTCTTTTCTGTATTACATAACAATTGTGTTTTATTGTAACAGGTAGCGCGGTTCAAGTACATTTGAAGAAATGACAGATAAGCAAATTGCTTAGTATCTTCATTCATATTACCAACCTCTATATCTGCGCAATATTCGCACGTGTCATGTTTCCACTGTTACCCGCAGCCATTTATAATTCATAGTGCCGGTTCACCCCAAAACCGCATACATAAACCACTATAAGCTTAATAACCAATGTAGGTATAATACTATACATGTGGTAGAACAGTTCAGTGAATGTGACAGTTTAGTATGAACCTGTGAATCAAGAGATTTTATTCTATTACTAAGGTCTTATTAACAACACTTCTAATGAATATGTATGTATTTGAAATATTCTCATATTCAAGCAAGATTTTAAACACTTTACAGTGTAGGATTAAAATACTTAAGAATAATTTAGAATTTAAATAAAATAGTCTTAGATAAGCTTTTCAAAGCCTATGCTTACAACTAATACAGTTAATTTATTCATAAAATATTTTTGTGAATCATTTTCTTTTTACATATTTTTAAAGAATATTGTTAGATGCTGAAAAACCTTGTTGATGTTTTAAGGTAGAAAAATAGTAATATCAAAGTCTTGTATCTTGGCAGTTGGTAACAATGGAGATGGCAGACATGATGTAGAAAAAGAAGAATAAATATAATAAGACCGTAATTTTCTGAGTTTTGCTTTATTCAAACCTACCATGGATGTTTAGAATGTGTAATGTATTTGATATGTGGCGACCGTGAGATAAAAAGTGAAGTCAACCTACACTCACAAGAGCGATAATTTAAATTAGAAACTTAGGTTCTCGAACACCAATTTTTGTAGAATAAAATAAGCTGAACAAGATAATGAAGTGGTGTGATAGAGAAAGAAAATGATTCAAAGTGGGTGTTAGTTCATGATTTTTTTCCATTTTACGGATCACACATGTACACACAAAGGGTCAAGATCGTATTCCAACCTGGGTAGGTAGATATTGTTGATGATGAATATAATGGATCTTCTGTTTTTATGTACGTCTATGGCACCCCAATACAGATAGTAAGTGTGTTAGTATTGCATTATATTTCACTGGTGTTATTTTCCAGTATTCCAGCTAGAAATGCGCGGTAAGAATGCCTTTGAAGTTAGGTGAAGTTATCGCTTGCATTTAGTTACTATGTAACTATTATTACAATGCGAAATGATGAAAAGATAAATGCAAAAACACATTAAACATACACACTTAATGCCTATGCCCTTGCGGGATACACAGAGCGTAAACGGCCGTAAAAAATGAACTTTTACAAAATGCCTGACAAACATTTGAATAGTGTAATTTAGAAAATTGTGTATCTCCCTAGTGACAGGTTGTCAGCCCATTGAATAAAATTGCAATACATACACATGTAACCCTTGAGTGCCTAAGTCAACACCCACAGAAAAATGTAGAGTGATGCAATTCTTAGCCAACATCACATGCCACGACAAGAAACTTTAAATTATTTAAAAATTTACTTATTTATAACACTAAAAAGTCGGTACTTAAAATAGCCAATAAATAATTGACCTACAATTAGAGTGTGAAATCACGATTAAAAAAATGAAAAAACAACTTTTTACGACTTGAAATTCGCCAAATTTATAGCACATCTACTGAAAATATCCCAAAAGCATACTTTTATCTAGCTCTATAGCGAGATACTGCAAATGTCTGGTGTTACGTCACTCGTAAGAAGGGCAATCTCAAGCAGTGAACAAAACACGCCTCCGATTCAGACAGAAACAACAAGCTGAACAAAAGAGACAGCGCTACAATACCTAACTGCCTCTGTGAACTAGTTGTTAAGGCTCAGGCTCTCGATCTTGAGGCCATAAGTTCAATTCAGATTAAAGCAGGTAAAGAAACACGCGCCTGCTTCAGACAGAAACAACAAGCTGAACAAAAGAGAAAGCGCTACAATACCTAACTGCCTCTGTGAACTAGTTGTTAAGGCTCAGGCTCTCGATCTTGAGGTCATAGGTTCAATTCAGAACGTAGCAGGTCAAGAAACACGCGCTTGATTCAGACAAACACAATAAATTGAACAAAAGAGACGTCGCTACAATACCTAACTGCCTCAGTGAACTAGTTGTTAAGGCTCAGTCTCTCGATCTTGAGGTGTGTGGTTCAATTCGCACGTAAGATGCAGTTAAAAATTGTTTGAATAAGAAGGTTGTATTCAATAGAGACGGCTGATGTGGCGCAGTGGTAGTGCAACTGTCTGCGGCGCAAAAATTAGGGGTTCGATTCCACTTTGTGAATTTGTTCCTTGTCTGGTTAGGACATTGCAGGCTGAAACACCTGACCGTCCGTAAGAAAGATGGTTCCGTGCTTCGGAGGCACAATGTGCTCACCCAGTTACAAAGGCTGGGAAAATAATAACTTCATGAAAGATCTGTGATTTGGAGGGCACGTTAAGCCGTCGGTCCCGGTTGCTGTCTATGATTACTTAGACGGCGGTCGTTACACTACCATGTCTGAAGCCTATTAGTAGTTGTAGACGGTTGAAAAACTCTGACACCAGGGTTTATCGGGTCGATCGTCAACTCGGTGTCCCACACGAAAATAAGGAGATTTTATAGAGATCAAGACAAATTACAGAAAAGGGTTATGTGATAGAAGGCGAAAACATCTGTGGCAAAAAGGTTCATCGGGTCGTTATTAGTCGAACAAGAAGCCATTCTGCGGTGGACTCAAACCAGCTTGATTTTAATTATCATAAAACTTATTTTCACTGTGATATTTTGTGTATTTTCACTTTGGTTCTAAACGTTTGCAGAGTTACCACCGATTTAATTAATCAGAGAATAAAAGAGAACTTCAGTGGAACACAGTAATATCAATTAAAAGCGCATTCATTACTCTGATTGGTCTCATATCGCTCTTTCGGTTAAACCCACAGTTTAATTGAAAATGGTAATAGCATATTGGCAAAGTAAAAAGCTCAACGTTTTCTGGTTTTACGTATAGTTATTAAATTTAACCAGTGTATGATGATTTCTTAAATGCAACTCTAATTGACCGCCCGATTGATTTGCCGTGTGATGCCGGCTTAGAATAGCATCACTCCATTTATTACCCGTGGGAGTCGTAAGAGGTGACGAAGGGACTCGAGGGTGTGTATAGCAATTCTAGGCGATGGGCTGACAACCTGTCACTATGGCGATACAAAATTTTCCGAATGACCCTCAAACGTTTGTCAGACGTGGCGTTAATGTCCGTTTTTTCGGCCGTTTATGCTCTGCCTACCCCGCAAGGGATAAAGGCGTGATATATGTATGTATGTAATTGACCGCCCGATGAACTTGTGTTTGTCTTTAATAGTAGAAAATTGTAAATGTACTCTGAAATCTCTCAATACGATCTTAATTTCAGACTTCACTCAGTTACTTAAATATTTGTAACGAACTTAAAATTGAACTTTCGTCAAAAAATGGAATCCGACAAAAACAATACAATTGTGTGGTGTGTGTGTGTGTCCCGTCTTACACGTTCCATGGTTGTGAACGCAACTGATATGGTCACGTATTGCCGCAGACAGAGGCTTCAGCTCGTTGAGATATGAACGGGGGTGGAATATTAACCGTTCCGTTCCATATGTGAATTAAACAATGTTTATTTTTAGACACAAAATCAATTTAGATACATTATCTATCTACTAGACTTAATCGCTGAATGCAGACTTTTTGCACTTTGACTTACTCAATTCCAAAATAAACAACTTCAGTTTTTTTTAAGTTCTGTACTCTATAATTTTAGTCCCGGGGCTATGAAATCTACACCTGACTGTATGGAGGGGAGCAGAAGCTCACCCGGAGAAGTTTTGTGGTTGTTCAAACAACCAGCCCAATCGCGCCCTTGGGGCGAGTTGTTCTGGAAAAAACAGATTGGACTGAATCTACCCGGCACGTGCTGGTAGTTCCCAAAATGGGGAACAAATGGAAACCTCCAAATGAGCACGGTTGCTTGAGGAACAACTTCAGATGAGTGACTAACAAATTCAATCGTCTTAGCAAAAAACTATCCTTTGCTTAACCGATCATTCACCAGCATCTGTATCAGTGATTTTAAATCTTACCACCTTCTCTTACAGATTAAAACTGATCAAAATCACAATGTCGTGTGATGCCGGCTTAGAATAGCATCACCCTATTTCTTCCCCGTGGGTGTCGTAAGAGGCGACAAAGAGACTCGAGGGTGTGTATTGCAATTCTAGGCGATGAGCTGACAACCTGTCACTATGGCGATACGCAGTTTTTCGATTGACCCTCAAGTGTTTGTCAGATGTGGCGTAAATGTCCTTTTTTTGCGGCCGTTTGCGCTCTACCTACCCCTATAGGAAAAACATAAAGAAATGTATCTACACGTCTTAAGGAAAATAGCCGATGTGAAAAGCGCATGCTTTACGTTGCGTTTAAAAACGGAACGACGGACGACAAGTGAGTGATACTGCGAGTACGCTGTCAGCATTTTGCGTAGAAACGTCCGGGATGACGCTAGGCAAAAGTGGCCGTTTTTAGGCCTTTTTGCCATAACTTTAATTACAGCGAATATTTAATTGAGTTTGCAGGTTCAAATTTTTCTTAAGGATAATACTGAATACTTGAGCATCGGGTAGATTGTTTATATAAAGATAAAATATTATTTTTTGGAAGTGGCGCCACTGTCGAGGCCGTTCACGACTACACTCGCCTTGAGAAATAATAGGCGGTACAGCAATAACAATTTTATCCTAAATAATGACGTCTTACACCGTAGTCATCACGAACTTTAATCCGTTGAAACATTGTTTTGTTGTGATGAGTAAAATCATTTAGAGGTTAAAGGGCCAATAGCCTTGAATAGCGGTTAATGCCAATAAAGACTAGGTATAGTCTGTGGTAAACTACACGCCATCTTGTCGCGACTTGGCGGCGCCGGCATCGTCTCTGCCAGAATTGCTCATCCCTCATCCACTAAATGACTGCAATCTTGGTGCCCTTTAACGTATTATACTCTTTGGTATGCATAGATAAACCGCATGTAGAGGTTTACGTCATCCATCTCATGAACCGTGTTTTAGGCTATGGTATGGTAATGGTATGGTATGGTAGTAGTACACAGTTGAATAAAACCCTCTGATACCAAGGTTCATCGGGCCGTTCATCGACTCGATGTCCCAGAAGGCAAGAATGAGGTATACAATTGGAACAAAAGAACTAATCATAAGTTTCTTATAATGCTTAGTAACTTTTAAGTAAACATGGATAGGACATATTAATTTAACATTGTTAGGAATTATGGTTGAAACGTTTGAAATGAGAAAACGCTTTCAGAAATAAAAAATACAGGCACGTTGCCAGTTAAGCAGAAAAAAAAACACAGCGTACTTTTTAAATGAGACTACGCCTTCTAAAATAAAAATACAGGCACATTGCCTGTAAATCAGAAAAATACATCGCCTACTGTTTTTGCTGTAATTAATTTATCTCAGTAATCTGGAACCGAAGGATGAAGTCATTCTTCTTTTTTTGTGCGGTAAAATTTTCCAATATTATAAATTAGTCTGCCTGATGCACGCCGCAGTAACGTAAAAGTTATGAGGCTTACACAATTTGGTAAAAAGGCGTTGATGTTTACTCGAGAAATTTATTAGTGAATAGAGATTTTTTCCCTTACGAACAGTGAATATAATGTGATTTCCTATAATTACAATAATACCTAAAAAATCTAAAATTCTTGAAACTAAGAGAAATGATAAGTACTTAAATTATTGTCAACGCAGCAAAATGCAGTAAAGGAACCTCCCGGACTAGGTTATATCGTAAAACTATGCTTTGGGAAATATTACTCATGGTGTATAAACAAAAACCTATTTGTATAGGGTGAAATTTAACTAGTGACTAATACTAAAAACAGAGTACAAGGTGGTGATAAGAAACCACTTTCCCCAAGGAACATAGGTCGAAATAAGAAAAAAATATTTTGAGCTTCCATAGTATCCCAAATCAGCTGATCGGCAATTTTGTATGAGAGGGCCAAACCTTTTTGAAAATATTTCGGCCTATGTTCCATAGTAAAAGTTTATCCTGATCTGAGTTTTCGCAATCGGTCACTTATTAAATTTCATCCAATATTAATTAGCACTTAGAAGTATAAACATATAAAAATGATGGAAACTATGTAACATAAAGAAAGAAACAACATTTTTGCCAGTTAATTTGTTCTTTTTTTTCCAAGCAGGTTTTTTATGTTATTAACCATACAAAAAGGCGAGAGTGAGCCAGTGAAAATATGACCCTAAAGATGCAATGTAGTGTGCATTCCTCCAAGAAGAGGAAGTAAGTATGAACTTTGAGTATAGCTAGTTTACAAACTCTTAAACGAGCTACGCGTCATTAAATGTTTCCTTACTGATGAGGAAAGTTTGTTGTAATTAGTTCTTGGAAGAGTAAAGGGTTTTAAGATTTTATCCACATTTAAGTCTATACATATAGGTGAAATTTACTAGTGACCGATAGTGAAATCTCGAGTGGGCTGGTGATAAGGAACAATTTTACCAAAGGAACATAGGTTGAAATATGACTTTTACATACACAAATCACGCCTATATAAGAAATATGTCTTTTATAAGATAGATTATGATTTTATACGTGTAAAAGATAGACCGATACGATTAAAATTGAGTACAAAAAACCTAAAACACAAATAGAGGAGAAATGGTTTCCCTTTTTTTGCACTTATTATTACTTATAAATGTTAAAAAATAATTTACTTAAGCGCTTGTATAAAAAATTTATAACAGAGCAATCCAAAGCTTATGAAGTACTTATCAGATTTATGAAATCTTTTTATCTCGGACCTGTTTGGTTTGTGTATTCAAATTGTTTTGCTCAACATTATTCACCAAAAAAAGCAAGAAGCGAGTTGAACGCGGGTTTCAAAAGTAAATCCACGCGTTCAACGCACGTCTAACTTTTTTGTGGTAGGGCTTACTTGATTTTCTTACCTGAGCTTAATTGTTCTGTGAAATTCCGTAAGGCGAATTAATATCAAAAGTGGCTGTTTTTGGACACTTTTTCCCATCTCTTTAATTACAGCGAATAGTGATTTCATTGAGTTTGCAGGTTCGAATTTCACTTAAGGATAATACAAAAAACTTGAAGAACGGATATTCTTAAAGATTACTTGTATAAAGAGAAAATATTTTTTTAAAGTGGCGCCACTGTTGAGGCCGTTAACGACTACACTCGCCATTAGAAATTCTGTTTAAAAATAGTTGCGGGTAATGAAAATTGAGCATTGCTTACATTTTTCGAGAATAATACAACTTTGTTTAAAGACTTGATTCTTTAGGATAATTATACACATACCCTTTGAAAAACTTGACTTCAATTTGAAACAAATGTCGTTTACTGGTGGTGGTGGCGTAAAGTAACCTGCTGTGTGCTTAATCTGGCCAGCCCTGAGGCAGTGCCTTTATTTTTATTATTTATCCCGTCTGACCCGGTTTTCTATTAGGACAATATAAAATTGTTATAAAAAGAAAAAAAAATGTTTTAAACAAACTCTTTTTCACAACGATGGATCATAACGTCAATAAGTGATATTGCTCCTACATTTATTAAAGTTAATTTCATTTTGATTTTAGCTTAGGGGCTTTGAAAATGATACTACTTTTAGAAGCATGACTCTATCAATATTATCACATGCATTACGTGTCAAAATTCAATTACATGCTCAATATTACGCGGTATCAAAATGTAATACATCCGCAATCCATCATCTTTTTTGTCAATATTTTTATTTTCGTCTAAAATATTTATACATGTGACCGGTGACAGGTGGCCGTGAAACGCCGGCTTAGAATAACATCACTTCATTTCTTTCCCACGAGTGTCGTAAAAGGCGAGTAAGGGACTCGAGGGTTTGATGTGTATAACAATTTCAGGCGACAAGCTGTCAATCTGTCACTATAGCGATACAAATCTTTTCTAAAATGGCCTAATATTTGCTAGTGTGATAGTGACCGGATTTTACGGCCGTAAATGCTCTACCTACCCCGAAAGGCGAGATATGCGTGCGTATGTATGGATATTTTTATACGGGGTGTAAGGGACGGTGTACCGAAAACTTTGCAGGCATGATCAGACCATGAAACTGAACAACTTTTTCTATGGAAGCTATGTTGGTAAACGAGAAAAATTTTTCGACCTCCCATACAAAATTTCCGATCAGCTGACTGACTTTGTATGGAAACTCGAAAAAAAAAATTCGTTTCCCAACATAGGCTTCATAGTAAAAGTTATTCAGTTTCATGGTCTGATCATGCCTGCAAAGTTTTCGGTACACCGTCCCTTACACCCTGTATTATTCCGACGCATACCTTCCTATTTACCCCACACCCCATTTCTGTCCCGTGGGTGTCGTAAGAGGCGACTAAGGGACTCGAGGGTTACATGTGTATTGCAATTTTAGACGATGGGCTGACAACCTGTCACTATGGTGAAACCAAGGTGAAACACAAATTTCTGAATTACCCTCAAATCTTTTGTCAGAAGTGGCGTCAATGTCCGTTTTTTTTTGGCCGTTTACGCTCTGCCTACCCCGAAAGGGATATAGGCGTGATATATGTATGTATACCTATTTATGAATTAAACTTATTTTGTCTTTATTACAACTTAAAATAACTAGATAAACTATTTACAAATATAAACATAAATATTCAATTAATTAAACTATTATGAATTAGCAGCTAAGTGTAATCTATGATATGAATAATACAACGTTTTATGGGGAAAACGATTTATTTTTATTTTATTACGGTAACTGTATTATCTTATTTTACAAAAAGCGTCCCTCTGACGCCATGTTGTATACCACCTGACATTCATTGGTTTTATTCTTTTTTGGCATTCGGAGGTACAACTAGCCAGTGTCAATAATTTATATATTTATAGGTACAAACCTAGTTTACTACACAAGGTGTCCCAGTGCTTCAGAGTTAATAGAATTAAACCAGAGTTCGGATTGAATTTGACGTCACATGTTCGACAACGTGCCTCGGAATATTACGTATCGAGTGTTACAGATCACGTACACGTCACGCTTTCTTCTCAAGTTTCTTAGCTTATTATGATAACATTCGTAATAACACACACACCAATTACGCCTTTATTCCTTGCGGAGTATCCAGAACGTTGACGCTACGTCTAAAAAATGTGATAATTTGTTGTCAGCCTGTCATGGCGTGTTGTTATTCTGAGCTGGCTTGAATCTTTTACTTTAAGCAACATGTTTCGTTTGGGAGAACGAAATGTTATAGAAAATAACTGTACTCTAACATTGCAGTCACGAATGCTAACCATCCAATATGCAGAAAATGTTGACAGTTTCCTACGATAATTTTTGACCTCTTTTCTCATCAGGTCGGCGCCCAGGCGCCACGGAGTCTGCAAGATCCCTGGGGTCTGGAGAAGGTAAACTCTTGTACAAAGAATCAATACACGTTGAACACAACATAGAATGGATACAAGGTTGTGTCCTAATTTAATACTAGCCTATATAATATTCAATAATTTTCGTCGGACTTTTATACTTAGTGGGTTAGCAATAAAATACAGAAAAACAATTTTTATAAAGCAAAATATTAAACACTTATTGTAATTCCTGCTGTTGACTCAAAGGACTCATTAAAGTGTTTATAAACAGCTACGCTTCTACGCCTCTACGAACAAACGAAGCATTTCGTAGCGCCAAGCTACGTGCAAAGCTTGATGAATTTAATTGTTCTCATTATGACTTTGTTTGAACGCGCACATTATTATTTCCTTTATTACAACCTTCATTTATTTACTCGCCGGGGTATTATGTACACAGTTAATGTCACAGTTGAAACAAGTCAAAGATTTGTATGAACAAAGATAGATTAAATGTTTATTCCATAAAACAAGTCCAAAAATTAAATAGAAAGGTGATTGTTTAATTTAGCGTTGCTATGCTGGGGTAAGTTAGGTATTAGTGACGGTCTATGAATGCGCCGCGATGCTCGTTCGCATGCACTCGCTCTGGGCATATGTTGTCCCTTTCTCGCTCGCGGGGCGAGGGTGGCGGCGTGCGCGCGGGCCGCCTGTAGGCGCCGGGCGGTGATTTCTGCACCGCACTATCAGTCACTCAAAACCGTTCGGACGAGAACGTATTGTGTTTTGTACGGATTTCCCGCCACGCGTTTTGTGATGCCGCGTGTAATGGACGATTCAATTTGAGATCGCGCGTGTTGATGCATCGTATTATTGCGGTTCTCCTGGGTTATACTAGAATACCAGGCTTAGTGATTGTTGGATGTCTCGACGTCTTCCACGTGAGCGTCGCGTTGAATAGGCATCAAGTGGCCATATCGGCCCGCGTTTGTACGACCCAAATTCGGGTTGGGTCACGCGTAATGACTGATATCAAAGTGGAATACGAACAGAAGCTGTGAGTGGTTTGAAGTGAATAACGCGCCAAGGCTGTAGTGGAATGCTGGGTGTCGATATCTTTTCCACCCAGCCCTGTAAGTACCAACGGAATCCCTATTCGATCCATTCCCTGAACTTCCTTTCTCCGTTGGGTATTTATGCATTTGCGCCGGCACGTGACTGTAAGTGTTAAACCTAGTTGTTTTAGTATAAAACTGTTTTCTCGTGTTAATGGTGTGTTCCCTTTAGTCATATTTGTTGTACCATTATCATTGTGACTCCTTAGTACGAATTGCGGAATTCGTGGGGTGATATAATTTGGAGGTACTTACTTATAATCTAGTGCTTATACGTGTGACGTAACGCCAGATCGGCAGACGGTATTTACTACCGACTTGAGTTATGTAAAGGTCAGAACACATCATTTGCCAATTTCACTCAATTTAGTTAATTAAGTTAAATAGATTTAGGTTCACGTTTAATTCATAGTATGCGCTGCTATATTGTGCAGCGTATGCTATTTAGCGCTGCGTAACGCGACCATTGTCTGCCTTCAGTTGAACTCCTGGTATTTTACTAGAAATTTACCTGTGTAAATCGCATCCACTGCGGGAGTTTAGCTTGGAATTAGACAGTGATATAGTTTGGTGAGATAGTTTTTGGGACCATTTTTGCCAAAAACCGTTAATCTAAACCGTTATTGGCATCAATATACACTTGAAAATTTCACGGGATATTGATGAGCCGTGGCAGCCCAGATGGAAGAGGCGTCGCCACCAGTGATGGCGAAAGTCGCAGGTTCAGATCCTGCCCCCGGGATAGAATCTTTCAAGTTCATGATCACAATATTTTACCATTTAATACAAGAAATATATTTACCACAACTTGGTTGTGCCTTTGTACAAGTATATTGCAGTCTACGAACGGGAATATTTTGACGCCGAGTATGCAAATTGTTTACAACGGCTCCAATTATCGAGGATTAGGATGCAAATGGAACATATTAGTGCCGTTGCTATTCATGGGTGGGTACGCAGAAGTGGAAACCGTAAGCATTAGACTCACTGATCGAGGCTTTTGATGCCGGATTAAAATATCACCATCCGAATTCTACCCGTGGGTTAGCAAAAAGTAGATTCATCAGGCAGCTGCGTACCTTGTGAATGCTACATCGTGCACTGTGCTCACCAATCTGCCTGACAAGCCTCAAAGGGGGAGGCATATGTCGAACAGTGTAGTTTTAAAGTATGTTTTGCAAATTGTTTACAACATACAGACATACATAAATCACGCCTATATCCCTTAAGGGGTAGACAGAGCTTTAACGGCCGTAAAACGGATATAACGTCTAACAAAAGTTTGAGAGTAAATCAGATAACTGTGTATCACTATAGTGACAGATTGTCAGCTTAAAACTGCAATATTAATCTAACCCTCGAGTCCCTTAGTCGCTTCTTACGAAATCCGTAAGTAAGAAATAGGGTGATGCTGTACTATGCCGGTATCACACGGCAGATTGTTTATAACGGCTCCAATTATTGAGGATTAGGATGCGGATGGAACAGTTTAGTGTCATTGCTATTCATAGACACGCAGAAGTAAAAAGCGTAGGTGTAGCGTAGGACCCAATGGGATGTCTTTGAGCTAAGTCTAGTGTCATGTTAAGGGCGCTTAGTTCATCGACCAAATATTGGCAATACTAACGATTTTTACTTCTTTCTTTCTTCTACTTCTTTTAGAAAAAAGAAGAAGATTCTTTGCTTAAAAAGGTTGCTTGTACCTATACATTATATATGTATATTTTTTAGCTTAACAACTATTTTATTTGAAAAACAAACTTGCACTAATTTATTTACTGTGGCCACCACGTCAGCCATAATTGTTGCATTTTGCTGATTGGCTCGCGTAATGTCAAAGAAATCTACTGATTATTTGATAAGACAAGATGGATCCTTTAAATATTGAATGTTATCTGCGTCAGAATAACTTCATTGAACAAGCGAGACACGTAAAACAATATCATCAAGATTATTTCCAAGGCAGTTTCTGATATAAAATATTTTATTTCCTGTTTTACTGGACACGCCAATAACAACAATTTCGACCTGAAGTAGTGTACCTTTGTCACATCTGTCGAAGAAACTGTTTAATATTCTGCTTTTATAGAAACGTTGGTGTCTCTTTCCGTACTCATATCGATCTTCCTGGAGAAATAGGGATGACAGATATGAAACAAGTGATATGAGCGATAGAACTGCAAAATTACATCATCATTATTCACATGTGATGCCGTCTTAGATTGGCGTGTGATGCCGGCTTGGAATAGCATCACCCCATTTCTTTCCTGCGGTCATCGTAAGAGGAAACTAAGGGACTCGAGTGTTTTGTGTGTTACAATTTAAAGCGACTGGCTGACAACCGCTATAGTCATAGTACTCATAGTTATATGAAAGGGGTTTTATAAACGAATTATTATTGTTTTGAGCTCCCCGACGCTGTCTCAAAGAAGGAAGGAACTGTGGGTGACAAACAGAATGAAAATGAAAATGAAAATGAAAATGAAATAACTTTATTCAATGTAGGATAGCATTATCACTTATTGACGTCATGATCGGTCATTGTAAAAAAAAGAAATTTGCATAACGCAATCTTCTTCTTTTTATAACAATTTTGTATTGTCCTAATAGAAAACCGGCTCGGGCGGGATAAAAAAATAAAAATAAAAATAAAGGCACTGCCTCGGGGCTGGCCAGGTTAATCACACAGCACGTAACTTTACGCCACCACCATTTGTAAACGACATTTGTTTCAAATTTTAGTCAAGATTTCCAAAGCGTGTTATTAACATGCGTATAATTAACCGGACCCCCTGAACAGGAAAAACCCCCCAAAAAACCTGCCCAGAAGTGCTCCTACTCTAAATTAACAATCTTTCTAGGCCCTAAACTGCCCTAGCTAATTTTGGAAATAACGAATAATATATATGTATAGCCCAAAAATGGCTACATAAAAAAAAAAAATATAATAATAACAAAAATTGCAGTAGATAAATCTACTTGTTTCGTCTAATAAAATATTTACTTTATACATTTGAATTAAACCCATGGAGATTTATCTTGCATATAGTCTGATATTTCATAATAGCCTTTCTTGTACAATTTTTGTTTAATTACTGGTTTAAATTTATTTAAGGGTAAGTCTTGAATATCTTTAGGAAGTTTGTTATAAAAGCGTATACAATTGCCCTTAAAAGTTTTGCTTACTTTACTAAGCCTGCTCATGTGCACAGCAAGTTGCTCCTTATTTCTAGTGTTAAAATTATGCCTCTCACAATTTTTCTTAAAAGAATCTATATTTATTTTTACGTACACTAGATTTTCGTATATGTACTGTGACACAAATGTCAATATGTTGATTTCTTTAAATTTCTGTCTCAAGGAGACTCGAGGTCCCAATTTATAAATTGAACGAACAGCCCGTTTCTGCAAAACAAATATATTGTTCACATCCGCAGCATGGCCCCATAATAGTAAGCCATAAGACATTAAGCTATGGAAGTAGCTAAAGTAAACTAGTCTTGCAGTGTCTACATCAGTGAGATGTCTTATTTTTTTAACTGCGTATGCTGCTGAACTCAGTCTCTTCGACAATTTCTCAATATGTGGCCCCCATTGGAGCGAGGCGTCCAAAGTTATGCCTAAAAATACAGTTGAGTCCGCAAGGTCCAACTTTTCATCCTTTACCTTAATAATTGTAGAGCTTGGTTTAACATTTGGTAATACAAATTTGATACATTTAGTTTTCTTTTCATTCAATAGTAGGTTATTTACTGTAAACCATTGTACTACATCGGTAATAGCTTTGTTCACGTCATCATAGTTGAGTTGTTGCCTCTTTACTCTGAAAAGTAGAGAGGTATCGTCCGCGAACAAAACTATATCATGTTTTTCTTTAACTAGATATGGTAGATCATTAATATATACAAGAAACAAAAAAGGACCAAGAATCGAACCCTGCAGAACGCCCATTCTTATCTTTGATCCAGATGATCTTTCACCGTTGACATCGACCTTTTGGATTCTATTGTTAAGATATGATTCCAAAAGACTAAGAGCGTGGTCTTTTACGCCGTAGTGATGTAGCTTCCTGACCAGAGTATCATGATGAACACAATCAAACGCCTTGGACAAATCACAAAACACACCTACTGCATCATGAGATTCCTCCCAGGCTTCGATTATATGATTGATGAGATCCACACCTGCATCAGTAGTAGAGCGACCCCGTGTGAAACCAAATTGCTGCAGGTGCATTAAGTTATTACGATAAAAATGTCCTTGCAATTGATTTAAAATAACTTTTTCAAAAATTTTACTTAGTGTTGGTAGTATTGATATAGGTCTGAAATTAGTAGGGTCTGTAGTACTACCAGCTTTAAACAAGGGAATAACTTTACTGTGTTTCATCAAGTCAGGAAACACGCCACTGTCTACACAGTCATTAAAAATACATGCTAGGTATGGAGAAATGCAATCGATTATGGAACTAATAATTTTAACAGAGAGGCCGTGGAGATCTGAAGTATTTTTCATTTGTAAACTTTTAAATCATGTCTGAACGTACATGTCTACACAATTCTTCTTCGTGTGTTTGAACTCAATCGTCACTATCGGAACCCACTCGTATGTTGTCCTTACAACACAAACTACATCACAATATTTTGGTGACTGATGATTTGTTATATTCACAAGTTCGCCACTGGATTCAGAGCATTCTTCAAGTTCATCTTTCTGTTGTAGTTTTTTTAAATTATTAATTTTAATACTAGTATCTTCTTCTTCATTTACTAGTATCGGGATATAATGCCATCCTGTCGATAAAACCTTTGGGTTGTGTAGTTCAAACCCGTTTAAATTACACCTATGAATAGTGTTAACAACCGCGAAACTTTGAAATGAAGTGTTTACAAAACATTTTTCTATTTGTTAGTAAATCAACCTATTCCGGAAGTAACATGTATATAAATGAGGAAAACTAATAGGGATAATGGTACATAAATCAATCAGATTCAAAACAATCAATCACTATCCTAAAACAAGTGTGTCTAGGTTATACGAAATAGTTCTAGTTTTGGTCAGTTTATTTTGTTTATATACGTTTGACTAAGTAACTCAACAGTATGACTTTCGGTGAATTTACCAAATATTTGCCCTATTATGGATATTCGGTAGAATCTGCTTAATTTGCCGACAAATTAACGCAATTGTTTTTTTTTTCTTAAAGCATATAATTAGTTATAAATTTCTTGTCTTTTTATATATTTTTGATTTTATTTTTAACTAATTCTCCGTTATTGAATATTATACACACACATATCACGCCTTTAATCCCTTGCGGGGTAGGAAGGGCGTGAAAGGCCACATAAAACGGTCAATTTCAAAGTGTATCGCCATAGTGACAGGTTGTCAGCCCATCGCCTAGAATAGCAATACACAACCTCGAGTCCCTTAGTCGCCTCTTACGACTCCCGCGGGAAAGAAATGAGGTGATGCTATTCTTATTATTATTATGTAATTATATGATTAAATCTAATAAATTGTATAACAAAGTCGTGTTTTATTGTTGCTGTATTTCTTTACGGAATAATGAATATTTTTGCTGTAATCACATTCTTCATGAGTTCTAAATTTTTTTATTTATTTATTAAAACATTTACAAAAAAGATAAACAACAATTACAAGAGAACGCAACAAAAACCTGTCAAGGTTTGTCCGTGCGGTCTGATATCGCCACTACGGTGGCGCTTCACGATACAAATTATAAAGTACATGACATGTATACAGAGTTGTTTGTACCAGCGTTGAGATCGCAAGTACAACCACGAGCGCTTATACAAACCTAACCGGTTGCCAAGCGCGCGCATACAGCGTGTCCCGTCCACAAGACGGAAGAACGTGAGAGAATATGTTCAATAGTACATACTAGTTTTAATCTAATTTACTAATATAATAGTTTTTAAGTTTAGTTTTAATATTTTTTTCATTAATGTCTTGTTTTACGTTAAAAGGTAGTGAGTTTATAAGTTTAGGAATAAGATAGTTTAATTGAAATTTTCCATACAAGTTATTATAACGAGGAATTTTAAATAGTGGATTTTTAGAACTACGAGTATTTCTATAATTTTCAGTTAATGCTAGCAATGTGTCATTAAAAAATTCTTCTGTTAAGAGGGTATATTGTAACTTTTGATGAACATGTATTAATTTACAGAAGCTAAATAAGTTATGGTAATCATTTTTGTATTTTTGCCTAATATGATTCGGTACTACATTTTTAAATGGCAGTAGGGTTCTGGGCATACCTTGGAGTGTATTAATTAAGGATTGATTCCACTTGCTTATACATATACGAAACCACACACATGAGAATACGATATATTGAAATTGTTAAATACAGGGTTATTTTTTATTCACCCCGGAAATTTTACAGGGTTATTCTACTCACGATTCTGAACAACTTTTATTATGGGGTCGCCTGCGAAACCGCAAAAAAAAAACAGCTGCTCCATAGAAAAATTCATACCTACTCGAACAAAATGTATGGAACAGCTGGATTATTTCGCGATTTCGCAGGTGGCCCCATAATAAAAGTTTTTCAGAATCATGAGTAAAATCGCCCTGTAAAATTTCCGGGGTGAATAACCCTGTATAACAGCACATCAATGTCAAATATTTTTTACTAATTGATAAATCCATACATACATACATACATAAATCACACCACGTTAACACCACGTCTGACAAAAGTTTGAGGGTCAATCAGATAACTGTGTATCACTATAGTGACAGGTTGTCAGCCCATCGCCTAAAATTGCAATACACATCCAACCCTCGAGTCCCTTAGTCGCCTCTTACGACACCCATAGGTAAGAAATGGGGTGATGCTATTCTAAGCCGGCATCACACGGCAATCTAAGCCGGCATCATACGGCTAATTGATAAATCCGTAACTGAATATCCAAAAAAATCTGAAAACAATAACTTCTAATACGAGATTGATAATTATATTTTGTCTCTCTCTAGGGAGAGAGTTTGCCAAGTAATATTTTGGTCCCTACCAAAAAATTTTAAAATTATGCAGAGCTTTTTAAGTATTTATTTTATTTTCTTATCTTAGATAACGATTCAAAAAGCTATTATATTAATTCCACAAAATCATGTTCATTTCATGGGTTTCTCTTTTCTTTTATCGTTTTTGTCAGTGGATTTTTTGTAAGAAAAATTAATTAAGAAAAAGAATATTCCAAAATAAATCATCCTTTTCGTTACTGATTTAGGTCACTTTGAATTAAAATTGATTGCTTTTCGGGAATTATGATAAATTTTGATGAAATAAGTGAATTTACAAAATAAAACGGCAGCTTTAATTTACTCCCCTCTTCAAATAAGAGTATTAAGTATAAGTCAGTTTTTAGGGTACCATACGTCAAAAGAAAAAAACTGAGTCCTTACAGTATCACTTTGTTGATCCGTCCATCCACCTGTCACGATCCTTTATCTCGGGAACTCAAGAGATTTTGAACTGAAATTAAAATCGTTTCCTCAAATCTACGGCCGCTAGTAGTTGTAAAAAATGAAGCTCATAACTTAACTTTAAAAAGAGACACAGGCGTTAATGCTGTAAAAAACAGAATTTTGACTTTCTCAAGGAGTTTGAAATTCATATGGTACTTCCTGCGGGTCAGAACTATAAAATTTTGCAAGTAGTTTCGTTTTGAAGTACAAAATTTATAAAAAATGTTCGATATAGTTTAATCTGTTTGACAACGTCAAATTAAAAAAAAAAAAAAATTTAAACCCTGGCTAAAAGCGTGTGTAACTTTTTTGAAATATCTCCATTAAAGTTTATTTAATATTGTTATTCTAGAACTGAAGATAGCAGTTAGAAGAGTCTGTCTCGCAATTGGCCGTTTTTTAACTCGCCTTTTTAAAATTGTTCGCCCTCGAATGTACACTGTAGGCACAAAGTAAGTATTGGCGGCTGCGCGCCGAATACAGAGAGCTCACTTCAAGCAAACGTCACGAAACTCTCCACAATTTGACACGCCGCCGTTTACAAGGAAATCCAAACCAATCCAAACACACTTGTAGTCGAGTGTCAACCGCGTTTGGTGCGGACGTGCAAAATGGCTTCACACAAATATAAATAGGTTTATTAGTATACGATGTGATTTGTACAATGTTCCTATAATATTTTGTACCAACTTAAATAAAAACTTGCTTTCATAAAAGAACAAACAAGACTTAACTCTTATCAGTGTATTTTTTTATAATGCGATTTGAGTTTCTAATAAATAAAGGCAACTTTTCATTTTTGATGTACATACATACATACACATATCACATCTATTATCCCTTCCGGGGTAGGCAGAGCGTAAACGGCTGCAAAAACGGATATTGACGCAACTTCTGACAAAAATTTGAGGGTCATTCGGAAAATTGTGTATCGCCATAGTGACAGGTTGCCAGCCCATCGCCTAAAATTGCAATACACACCCTCAAGTCCCTTAGTTGCCATTTACGACTCCCACTGGAAAGAAATAGGGTGATGCTTAGTCTCAACAGCCCCAGAGCAGATATCTACCTACTCGTCATTCCTCATTTCATAATAATTGTGCCATGTAGGTAGTATACGTAATGTAAATACAGGGAGTAACAGAAAGGGCATATCAAGCCAAAAGGAGGTCAAAGTGGGGAAATGGGGAAAGTTGTTAAGTTCCATGAGCACCTTTCGGCTTGATATAGCCTTTCTTTTACTCCCTGTATGTTTAGGTACCTACTCCATTGAATAAAATCGGTAAGAAAACTGTGGCAGCCCTTGCCGAAAGCGGAAATGATCGAATAAAGGGCCGAGTGATCCTTCTGTACATTCTCTATTTTGTGCTGTAGGTGCAGGATCACGTTGACATATTTGTGACAGCTTCGACAGCGTAGCACAACTGCTTCAAAATAATGTTTCAGAAATCTATTTAATACATACATACATACATACATAAATCACGCCTATATCCCTTACGGGGTAGGCAGAGCGTTAACGGCCGTTCAACGGATATTAACACCACATCTGACAAAAGTTTGAGGGTCAATCAGATCTATTTAATTATTTATTGTAAAATGGTGTTTGTGTTTGTGTATGATAGACTAATAGGTAACAAATATCTTCATTAGGCGTAAATTTAATTAGACACCCAACTTCAAAAACATTTTACATGAACCCAAACAAATGTTATTTTCACAACACTTTTAACGAAGCAAATGAATATAATATGATCCCTTCGCGTAAGGGTTTAATCTAAATTTTAATTTTCAGTGATAATTAAGCTGGCGTCTGACAAATTGCGAAACAGCTGTTGCCCGGATTTAAGCGTTTTAATCCAAATAGATTTTTCATCCTAAATGGCCAGGACGGTAATTACTTACATATTAAGGCGTAACAAAACAAAATAATATTTGTACAGTGTAAATACGTTTATTTCAAACATTTGATCGTAAATAATACAAGTTCAGTTGTTGACAGCCGATGTGTCGCGGTAGTAGTGCGGCTGCCTGCGACGCAAAAGATCCGGGTTCGATTCTCGGTGGGGCACTCATGAAGTTGATACAAGACGTTGTAAATTTTTTACCCAGTATGGTTAGGACATTGCAGACGAAATCACCTGAGTGTTTGAAAATAAATATGATTCCGTGCTTCGGAGGGCAAATTTGTCACACAACCATGTCAGGGGCCTACAAATAGTACACACATACACATATCACGCCTTTAATCCCCTGCGGGGTAGGCAGAGCATAAACAGCCGCAAGAAACGGACATTTACGCCACGTCTGACAAATATTTGATGGTCATTCGGAAAACTGTGTATCCTACAAATAGTAGGCGGTTGTAAATCTCTGACCACGGGGTTCGTCGGGTCGTTGGACGACTCGATGTACAACACGAAAAAAAGAAGAAGAAGTTGAAATAAGTGATATTTTTTACGCTATCCATATTACGGTTGATTTGAATTGGTACAATAGGCATTAAGTTGTTGGTCCCGGCTGCTGTCTATGATAACGTAGACGGCGGTCGTATCACAACCATGTCAGAGGCCTACTAGTGGTAGTAGGCGGTTGAAAAACTCTGACACCAGGGTTCATCGGGTCATTGGACGACTCGGTGTCCCACACGTTAAGAAGAAGAATAGGCATTTAATTTAAAACTGTCGTAAAACTTTTAAAAGCCAAGCCAATTCTATTCACATAGAAATAGAAGCATAAGATCAAACGGCTTACACGTGCACCTGAAATTGATTCGGAATCAGATTATTCTGAATGTAATGTCACCGGCTAGGTGCTCTGACTTAGCATCGATTGCTGCTTAGAGTCGAACATGATCATCACTGCTCAAATAAAACTGGCAATGAATGTTGAGAAAGTTGCGCCGGGCAATGCAGATAATGCACTGCGGTGTGCGGCTTGCTGCCTTGACGTAGATAATAGCCCAGTTGGCTAGCTTTTTATGGTTCAAAAATATTAAAGTCATTTATTTTTTAGCTTACAGTGTTTGTATTGGTCCATTAGCTGAACCCAATATGTTATTTGTGTCATTTTAGATATATTGTTATGTTTGCAGTGGGTTAAACCAACTCAAACTGGGTTTTTACACTGTGTAAACTGTGAACTGTAAATATATTATTGGTATATGTCGGCGTCACGAATAACAAGCGACGTGCAATGAAACGTCATCGCACTACCGCACACCTGCAACGCTACGTCATCGCGCCACTCCGTGAATCAGGCGGGTGGGAACGGAGCGGTCGGTCTTTATAAGCCGGAGCACGGGCGCTCAGGCTCATTCTCAGCGAGGCATCCGTTCCCACCACATCCTAATTGAGATACGGTTCACGCCTGAATCATTGCTATAATTGTTATAGCGATTAATTATTAATTAACTAATGCTGATTAAATTATTTTTGCCAATTATTTGCTGGTTTTTCTCCACGATGTCGGTAACAAACCTTGGGGATAATGTCGATTCAGAAGACATTAGACCACCTTCTCCAATCATCCAGTTTCACCCCGAAATCAGAAGTGGGGCCGGACGAGGTGGACCATCAGGTTCATCCGTTCTTGCGACCGGACCAGGTGTATCATCAGGGTCATGCACTCTTGAGGCCGGACGAAGAGTTGCACTACCTACTTTCGAGGCAAGACGAGGTGGACCAGCTGATCAATCCCCACTTGGAGCCGGACGAGATGGACTGTCAGCTCCAGGCGTTCTGGGGGCCGGACAAGATAGACCACCAGCCCCACATGCCTTTGTGGGTAGACAAGCTGGATTACCAGCGCCATATGCCTATGGAGCAGTACAAGGCACGCAACCATCTTCATTTGCTCTTTCTGGGCGGAGCACTGAAGAGCCTGTTGAAAACCAAACACTGAACGCGTTGACCACCATATTGGAAAATATGACTCGTCAGCAGCAAGTCAGTATGCAGGCAAATCGCGAGTTCCTTGCAGGTTTACTTAGCCAAACTGTGGCTCCCAGAAAACGACCTCGACTCAGCGACGTTTATATTGCACCATTTAACCCTGACGGAGACGTACCAGTTCGGGATTGGTGCGAGCATGTTGATACAGCAAAATCTCATTGGGATCTCACGGATTACGAGGTGTGTACGAAAATTGCTAGCTTACTGCAAGGCCGAGCGAAAACTCTTGGTGACACCTGGTTAGTTAAATCACCAGTTTGGAACGACATGAAGAAAGATCTGATTCAAACCTTTGAACCAGAAGCGCGGTATTCGAATGATGTGGTTAAACTTCGAAATTTCAAATTTGATATCTCGAACCCAGTTCAGTCTATTACCAGAGCATGGAACATCTGGAAGAGAGTTGTGAGTGGTGACAAAGAAAAGGACGCTGTTGAAGCTGTGATTGGCTGCATAGACAACGAGTTTCTTCGTTTGCGCTTGTTGTCCAGCAAGTGTAGTTCTGTTCCAGAACTAATCTCTGTTGCAGCTACCATAAAGCAGAGAGAATCACGACAAGGTGAGCCCCCAGCTAGCAGTCAGGAAGGCACTCAAGATTCCGTGTCGGCGGTAGATGGAAACCATCCTACAGCTTTGCAAGAATCCAATGCACACGAAGGAGAGAATGGTACACTGGCAGTTAGTGAAAACGAGGAATTTTAAAGGTACTGTTAGGTACTCTTTTGTACTATTTTTAAATTACAATATCTACTGTATTTGTCATTAGTTACTCCTTGCTACTGAGTTGCTTAAGTTGAGGACAGGGGCCTCCTTACTACTGAGTTGCTTAAGTTGAGGACAGGGGCCTCCTTACTACTGAGTTGCTTAAGTTGAGGACAGGGGCCTCCTTACTACTGAGTTGCTTAAGTTGAGGACAGGGGCCTCCTTACTACTGAGTTGCTTAAGTTGAGGACAGGGGCCTCCTTACTACTGAGTTGCTTAAGTTGAGGACAGGGGCCTCCTTACTACTGAGTTGCTTAAGTTGAGGACAGGGGCCTCCTTACTACTGAGTTGCTTAAGTTGAGGACAGGGGCCTCCTTACTACTGAGTTGCTTAAGTTGAGGACAGGGGCCTCCTTACTACTGAGTTGCTTAAGTTGAGGACAGGGGCCTCCTTACTATGACTTGCTTATGTTAAGTACAGGGGTCTACTTACTGTTGAGTTGCTTCAGTTAAGCACAGGGCCCTCTTTTCTTCCAAATTGCTTCAGATGAAGAATTTCTAAATTATTATCTGTATTGGCTAAAGTGAGTAAAAGGGTCTTTTGGGTACCAAGTAAAGGCCAGTATACAAAGGATACTGTGGGCTTTTGTTCTATTCCAGGTCGAGGACGACCTGTTTGCAGAATGGCCGTGTCGGCGTCACGAATAACAAGCGACGTGCAATGAAACGTCATCGCACTACCGCACACCTGCAACGCTACGTCATCGCGCCACTCCGTGAATCAGGCGGGTGGGAACGGAGCGGTCGGTCTTTATAAGCCGGAGCACGGGCGCTCAGGCTCATTCTCAGCGAGGCATCCGTTCCGACCACATCCTAATTGAGATACGGTTCACGCCTGAATCATTGCTATAATTGTTATAGCGATTAATTATTAATTAACTAATGCTGATTAAATTATTATTGCCAATTATTTGCTGGTTTTTCTCCACGATGTCGGTAACAAACCTTGGGGATAATGTCGATTCAGAAGACATTAGACCACCTTCTCCAATCATCCAGTTTCACCCCGAAATATATTTTATAATATTAATTTAAATATAGACACTGAACAATTTTATTTAATAAATAAGCTACCATACGTTGAATCGAAAATATACGCAATTATCGTGCCCACGCTTTAAAATTTTGCAAGTTTTCAAAAATTTTATTTTTAAGACTAGAAGTGTTTTAAAATTTAGTATTCATTAGACGCAAGCGTAAATAATTACACATAACGTGCTGATGTGCATTACAGATACACATAATGCAATCGTACAAAAAATAAGTGACTTTATAATTTTTTGTAAGTTTTTTTTATTATTATACTAGCCTACAGTGTCCCACTGCTGGGCAAAGGCCTCCCCTCTCTCTTTCCAGGCTTTCCGGTCTGTGGCTGTTTCTGACCAATTGGGCTCGTAGTCGACCAGGTCATCTCGCCAGCGTTTTCTCGGTCTCCCTCTACGGCGACGCTCTTTAGGTAAGTTATGCCCGCAAAATAATGCCAGCCGTACCGGACTAGAATACTAGATAAATATATTTTCGGCTACAACTCATCACAGTTTAATAAGTAGAAGTTGTTCGTTACATTACACTAGAAAAAAAACACAAAGGTTGTTTACTTATAAAATCTCTTGATGTTTTACTTTATCTTAGATAAAAGTGTTTTTCCATTTAATTTATACAGAACTTTCATCGTTGTTTGTACGAATGTTAAGGTGTTGATTACTTTCATTTTGTTTGTGTTTTATCAGAATATTCTTTTGTTAAAGCAGCGTTCAAACAGTGAATAGAAATACAAGCATTTTTAATCAAAAACATTATTTTCTCCAGGCATTTAACATTTGTTTTTGCACAGATATTTATTACGAATCAAAGCTCGTAGAATATTACGAACAATATTCACAATAAAGTACCATTAATTTGTAGACAAATAAAAAAAACCCTCATTTCCGTTTAATTTCGTTTGCGGGTGGTTTTTGTGGAACACTTTGCAGGAATAAATGCTTCGATTTACACAAGTTTTAAAATGGTGCACGCAATTCAATTCCTGTTTTGGACAGGGAATGCAATTAGTAGTGGAGAGCATCAGTAGTGATAGGGCTGGTAGTGAGGATTCTTGAGCCTTCATAACCTGACTGATATCGGCTATTGCAGCCAATGATTGCTGCCAATGATGATGGAGTGCATTAGGTCCGCCTTTTGTACGATGTGCAGTAAAGAACAAATTTAAAATAAATAAATATATTAATAGAGTAAGCGACATTTGCGCTTTGTAGTGCGACTGCCGGCGACTGCAACGGGTTCGATTCTCGGTGGGGCACTCACAAAGTTGTTATTTTTCACTTTGTGAACTTGTTCCCAGTCTGGTTAGGACATTGCAGGCCAAACCACCTGATTCTCCGAAAAAAGATGGTTCCGTGCTTCGGAGGGCACGTTTAGCCGTCAGTCCTGGTTGCTGTCTATGGTTACTTAGACGGCGATCGTTACACAACCATGTCAGAGGCCTACTTGAAGTAGTAGTGGGCTGTTGAGAACTTTAGAGTTCTTTAGAGTTTATAATAATATTATCTTCTTTAGAGTTCCAAAATATTATTTTGGAAAAAAGGTATCCTTGCAGCGTTTCATTTCACGCATAAATGTGTGAAGTGAGAATTAGTAATGCATTGAAGGAACAATCACAAAATGGTTTTCGAGAACTAAGTCTCGAATCTCTAATCTCAATAGGACAGAGAGAGTGCATTGCACGGAATATTGCATTATACGTGGTTGCGACACACACACTAGGAACAAGCTTACTGTGCAGATCTCTCAATATACAGGAGTAAAAGTTTATTGTGATGTCGGCTTAGCATGCCTTTGACTTGTGATGTCGGCGTAGAATAGCATCACCCCATTTCTTAAATAAATTCTTGATTAATTTTGTTTTTTTTGAAAACTTGCAAAATTTTCAAAAATTGTATACCTAACACGGTGCAGTGGCTCGCTGGAGGTCACTGGGTGAACTATTAAAACACTTCAATATCGTAACACTGAATACTTTATTACTAGAACCTTAACGCTTATATACTACTTAACTACGTGACCTAAAATAGGAGAGAGAAACCTATCTTCACCTCATATCAAAACGTGATGATATACAACTCGGCATATCACACCTCCCCTGAAAAGGATAGGCGTCCCTCCCCTGAAAAGAATTCCCCCATATAAAAACACATTTAAATATTAACTAAATATGAAAATATAAAATAGCATTTAACAGTAAACATTTACCTATTAAATTTTTTAGTTCTATTCTTATGCACTAAATAATCTTTATTATTCTTAACTACTTTTACATTTTCACCTAAATCTTTGATTACAACATATGGACCTAAATATAAATCATTTAATTTATTATAATTTTCATTTTTAATTAAAATCAAATCTCCTTTACAATAATTTATCTTATTTAATTCCTTATCATAACTAATTTTCCTAATTTCTTTTGACTTTAACAAATTATCTCTAGCGTCTTTCTGTGCTTTCTGTAATCTATATTTTAATTCTAAAGGATAATTATCATAAACATATAACGGTTCTACTGACTTTAATAAATTATTCGGCAAATTACAGGTCTTACCAAAAACTAACTCATATGGAGAATATTTGGTACTCGTGTGAACTGACGTGTTATAAGCGAAACATCAATACGGTATCCAAGAACTCCAGTTTGATGACTGCTTGGTTTGAATTCTTAGATAATAACCTAAATGTTTATGCCAATTTTCCAAAGACCCTATACTTTCATGATGATATGGTGTTGAATTAATTTTCTTAATAGACAACAATTTACAAACATCTTCTAAAACGGAATTTATAAATTCTGTTCCACAATCAGTTGCAATTATATTCGGAACTCCATATCTCATGATGAAATTTTCAACTAAAGCCCTGGCTACCGTATCCGCTGATTTATTTGGAATAGGAAATGCTTCAACAAACTTCGTCAATTCACACTGTAAGGTAAGTATATACTTATTGCCATTATGATCTACCTCCAACGGTCCCACAGTATCCCAAAACATTTTCTCAAAGGAAGAGGTTGCTGTGGAAGTTATACACATTTCTTCCTTAATATTCCTACTTGTGAACTTTTGTTTTTGGCAATCAGCACAATGGTTTACATAACTTGCAACGTCTTTGTACATATTATCCCAGTAGTATTTTTTCCTTATATTTTTTACCATTTTAGTAATTCCAACATGACCACTAGAAGGTAACAAGTGATAATCATTCAGAATCACCCGTATCATTTCCTTGTCAGTTATCCTCTCAACACCACTTACAATACATAAGCGTGGAAACAAATTATTTTTAGAAGCTTCTCTTGTTAATATTTTAATATAATTCTTGTTGAGCTCATTTTTAATCAATACTAACTCTACTATATTATTATTTTTACATACTTTTATCAGCTCCCCGAACATTGCGTCTCGGCGCACCTCTGTTTGTAAAGAATCCTGATTTATGTAAAATGTAGAGTTACAAATACTAATATCCCTTAAAGGTTGTACAACTTTAATAGACTTTAAATATTTGTTCGAACAAATTACTAGTTCCACGTCCTTTGGAGTCTTTTTAACAATATCCACTACTTTAGGCCGGCCGGACCCTAAAAGCGAATTATCAAACTCCTTACAAACTGCTCTGTCATATCCGGTATTTTCCAAACGCCGTTTCATAGAACGCGTTAAAACTCCCACAAAATTTGAATTTAAGCCCTTTAAGTCTTCCGATGTTATAACAATACGTGACAACGCATCCGTTGTTACATTTTCTGATCCCTTCACATACTCTATCTCAAAATCAAATTCTTCTAAAGCAAGTCTAAACTTTGTCAATCGACTATTTGGATCCGTCATACTAAATAAATGTACTAATGGTCTATGGTCTGTTAAAACTCTAAACTTCCTACCGTATAAATAAGGACGAAAATGCTTCACAGCCCATACTACAGCTAACAACTCCTTATGTATTGTTGGATAATTCATTTCGGACTTATTCAACTGTCTACTAGCATAAGCTACAGGTTTGTTATTGCCATTTGATAAAACGGCTCCCAAACTTACTCCACTAGCATCTGTCTGTAACCGGAAGACGTTCTCTTCTGAAAAATTTGGATACTCAAGTACTGGTTGTGAACTGAGTGCTAGCTTTAGAGTTTCAAACGCTTTTGCACACTCCTCCGACCACTGAAATTCTACATCCTTCCTACATAACCTATGCAATGGAAATACGACACGGGCAAAATCTTTTACAAATTTTCTATAAAAATTTGCAAAAGCTACAAAACGTCGAACTTCGTCCACATTTTTAGGAACAGGATAATTACGTAATACCACAATTTTGCCTTCGTCTGGCAATACTCCACTCGGTGTTATTACGTGACCCAAGTAGTTAATTTCCTTCTGTAAAAACTGACATTTACACGGATTTAACTTCAAATTGACTTTCCTAAACCTATCTAGTACCTTTATTAGATTAACATTATGTTGATGCAGACTTTTCCCAAACACAATTACATCATCCAAATACAAAAAACAAACTTCGTAATTTAATCCCGATAACGCCACTGACATAAGCTTGGAAAATACACTTGGACTAGTCTTCAACCCCATCGGTAACCTCTTTAGCTGGTATTGCTTATCTGCTGTAAAAGCTGTGTATTTCCTACAACTCGGAGACAACCCTAATTGATAATAACCAGAACTTAAATCCAAATGAGAAAAATACAAACACCCTGACAACGAATCAATTATCTCCTGAATGTTCGGCAATGGGAATTTCTCGTCCACTATTTTCTTATTCAAAAGCCTGTAATCAACCACGATCCTCCACTTTTTTTCATTACTACTGTCTAACTTCTTAGGTAAAAGTAACAAAGGAGATGACCACTCACTAGAACATTCTTCTATTATGTCATCTTTCAACAGTTTCCCAACCTGCCTCGACAACTCCTCTTTCTGTGCTCGAGGTATCCTATATGGCTTTACATAAACAGGAGTTGCATCATTTTGCAACTTTATATCATATTCAAATAAATTCGTCACTGACAATTTATCTCCCGGCATGTGAAAAACATCCGCATACTTAGCACATATTTTCTCAATGGAATCTCGCTCATCTTCTTCCAGATAAGACCCTAACTTAAGCAGCTCAAACAACTCTTTAACTCTATCAACAGATAACCTATACTCTGTATCAAAACTACATACATCATACTGTGATAAACTCTTTACTTTTGGACTAAAACTCCGTAACGATACATTTTCTTCCCGCGTATTCAAAAATCTCACTGGAATCGAACTGCCATCACCCTCTACAACTGCAGCTGCTACAAATATCCCTGGCGAAACCACCTCGGACTGAATAACAAAAACACCTTTCAACCCTGTCGATACGTACTTAATAATTTCACACCTACCCGGAATAGTCACTGTGTTTTCTTGACCTAGAAACAACTGCGTAAATAATTTTATACCTGAGCTATGGTGAAAACTAACTACCTTTTTCTCATAATCTACAGAGCTCTTGTACTTTAAAAGAAATTCTTCCCCCAGGATTCCATCTTTTTTACACTGCAACCCTTCAAAAACATAAAATTTATGGGAAAACCTATAACCATCTAGACATAAATCTAAATAAACATAACCAACGGAAACCAAATCTCCACATACTCCCTTAATTTTAAGCTTATCTGGCACTATTTTTAATCTACCAAACGATGATGATAACCATTCTAACTTTAAAACTGAAATATTGGCACCCGTGTCCACTAATAAAGATAACCGCTTATCATAGCTATCAAAAACTACGTGATTACCTTTGCCATAACTAAGTATCTCTATATCATTTCTCGTGGTCTCGAAAAAACGTGCTCTGTGACTCATCTTCACTCGGGCACGTAATTTGTGCTTCCGCACAGTTCACTACTCTATTATGCGTGAATGGCCGATAAGATTGATTACGCTTATTTTGCTGACTACGACCTCTGTCCGAGTAATGTGCGCGGCCCTGACCTTGCTGACTAGATACATAACGCCCATTAGGTATTTTCGCGCCGCTACCCCTACTACTGTTCCGTGTATAATTATTACCGCGATGATAATTATTTTGTGGCCAGCGCCTTGCCCCAGCTACAAAACTCATGCAACCAGTTGACGGACCCGCGATTACGTCATCCTCCTCTAACGCTACCATAATTGCCTCCTTAAGACAACTCAAACCCCTCGAAGAAACAATCGTCCCAATTCGCTGACTATTTAAACCATCAGCAAAACGCTTGATCGCTGTTTTTTCATTGAGTGGACTTAGGACCTTTTCTATTTCTTCATTTCCATCAGCCTGGGCCAACGTTAAATCAGTCATCAGTTTTTCAACCTCATCACCGAATGACGTAATACTTCTGTTGCCCTGTCTACATTGCTGTAACCGCGCTAAAATTGCTGTATACGACTTTTTAGGCAATAAGTATTTTTTAATATCTTTTATTAGATCATCAACTTTAGCATACGTTTTACTCAATTTTATCTTAGCTCTACTTGATAACCTAGTTTTTAGCACAAAATCAACTAATGTTTTGTGTTCCTCAGGTTTAAGAGTGCTTTTATAAAATTCTAGCCCGTCTATAAGTTGGCCTAATTGGGATTCACTGTTATCAATGACTGGAAGCAGAGTTAGTGCTGTTTTTAAGTCAAAAGACGCCATTGTGCTGACTAAGGACTCTATTTCCCTGAACTGTGCCTTAAATTTGTCTGAAATTTGAATAAGTAAATTTAAATCCCCAGCAGCCACTTCTTCTTTTTTACTTAAAGTTAGAAACAAACTATCAAAATTCTCCTTAATTGATTTTGCCTTTAAGAACTTAGACTGACCCTGCGAAGTTACCCGTTTATCTTTTGACAACCTAATTATACTATCACGAACTTCTTTTAAATCATCTAAAAGTCCTTGTAAACTAGCCATCCGCAATACATTATTGGTTTAACTTAAAAGTACACTAATTCACTGAAACATTAATAACAGTTACACACACACTCACGGTCCTGAACGGAGAATTGTAGGTGACACGTAGATCCCAAACCTACACGCTTTCCGGTTGGGAGCGAATAGTACGACGCGCAGCACGCCGATCCAATTCCTCCAGAAGGTGCCCATTAAAATATTTAAATGCTTTGAGCAGCACAAAAACGGCTATTGCTACCACTATTGTTAACAACAATATCTCAGACAGCTCCATTCCAACTGACGCCGCCGTAGCTGCCATGTTTGGTGTTTGACTGACTATAACATTGTCCTTTGACTGCTGCGTTCCCATTATAAAATCAAACGCCGCCAAACATAAAAACATATAGTCGAAGAAATGCGTCCTCTTCACTGGATACGCATCAGCAGCAAAATATATATAAAAAAAATATGCTCCTCTAAAACACCCCAACGTTATAGGAGTTAAGAAAACTCACAGACTTCTTGCTGGTTCGCGTCCGTATCAGCTGTCACGGTTGCCATGCAGAGGCTCGCTGGAGGTCACTGGGTGAACTATTAAAACACTTCAATATCGTAACACTGAATACTTTATTACTAGAACCTTAACGCTTATATACTACTTAACTACGTGACCTAAAATAGGAGAGAGAAACCTATCTTCACCTCATATCAAAACGTGATGATATACAACTCGGCATATCACAACGGGAAGTGTTTTCAAATTTGGTACTCAATTAATTTTGTTTATTTTATTACTAAGTCTTATAAATGAATATAAAATAATTACTGAATTTTTCTCAAAAATGTGGTAGTTAGGTATTAAAAAAATAAGATAGGCCTTATTTGGGTCAGGTACCTTATGCATGTATGCATAATCACTGATTCTCTTTTCTTCACACAGTTATTAAGAATAACCAGTATAAGTCAATCCCTCGAGGTACTGTGATTCTTCATCTAAACGATCTGTATTAATGTGACATGACATTTACAATATTATGTCTTAGCAAACGATCTGTAGAATCAATTTAGCGCTGTAGATTAAACGTAAACACAGGAGTCGTGTTTATTCGTGCATAAACACACAAGAGAAACCAGTCCCATACCACCCCATACCGCACGCGAGTACACATAAGACAAATTAGTGTCGTAAGTGTATTTGCGTATATGTCGGTTTTATTACCAGAAAGATTCACCTCTTCAAGAGTCTACAGGTAAAATTTTTAGTACATTGCGCAGCAGGTTCATGTTCCAGGTATCACAGTGGCAACCGACTACGCAATGAACATCGAATTTCACCTGTTAAATTGTAACCTGTAGTGTGACAATGTCGGGCACTGGTTTTAACTTTTTGAGAGCGTTAAATTGCATAAGTAGATTTTTTTTAAACACTGCCTGAGAACGCGTCAATTATATTAGTAATAACACGGTGTATGTACATTCAAGATCAGGCTGGGTTAGACAGTTTGGACTTTGGATCGTTCTTATGCCGCGCGCATAAGACTTACATTGGCGGTTTAAGGCGAAATCTGGCCGAGGTTGCCGCGATTTCAAGGGGGTGAAGCAGCCGCGCGGGCGGAGCAGGCGCGGGGTGTACCCCCCGCACGGGCAAGTAGCAAACGCAGCGTGTCATGTCAGGCTCCCGCGCACGACAGTATAGGCGTAGGGTAAACGTGCTAATAATTGAACTATTTGTTTCATTGAAAGGTTGTCTTTTTTAATGTTATATGATATACCTATTCAATGTTTATGTTTTTTAGACATGTAAACCATGTAAAACTTTACGTAGTGCTACTACGTAAAATTTTTAAATCAGTTATAGTTAGGTAGGTACAGATTTTTTTATAAAGAAATAATGTCTAGGGATCCGTATGATTATTGATTATTCATGTTATATGGGGGAAAATTCAAATAATATACATCAAAATGCAATCAAAATTCATTTAGAAGACAAAAAAATTACATTTAAATTAAGATTTATCTGCTTCATTTACTGACGTCCATAAATAGGGTTCCTTCCGTAGTCTGTTGAAATGATCGAGGCGAGGCATACAAACGAACAGACATAGAAATAAAATTGGCAAAATAATAAGGGATTAAACTAAGGAAACAAACCTCCCAAAGGCATCCCACGGGCTCGACGAGAATCTACCATTCGCATTTAGGGAGAATATAATTCTATTTTAGTTTACCAAAAGTTGTCATATCTTTGTATATACTGTCTCCATTTCATCAGATTGTTTTCTCCATATAAAACACATCTTATCTTTCCCGTCACACGAAATTGTCCCTGAACTTGGAAAAACCACTTACTTTTTTAAATTCACAGTAACTCGATCTTGCTTTTTATAATAGGGTAATTTAGCTGGTTGACCGGCCACCAGTAGCTATCGGACACAGCCCAGTTATTTGCGCCGAAGATGAAAACTTTAAGTAAATTATTAGAAAAGTCAGTGTCTTTCAAAACTTTTCGACTATTCCCATCACATTTTAATTAGTTAGCATTATAACTGCTCCAATGTCTCGTCAATTGGCCTCTTAAAATTTGCGAGTGCGGTTGTGTGCACATACAGTGAAAAAATCTTGGAGCTACACATTTTTCGAGGTAAGATACAGCGTTGTTTGTAATTTATTGGATATAAATATTGACATAGTTTGACTATTTGTGATTCTAATTTACGTTAATTTCATTAAAAAGCTTGAAATTTTCAATATTTAGCATTAAAATTAGATGTCCGGATAACTAGAAGCAATTTTCGGGGAAATTTAGCTATCGGCCTACTGGTCGATAGCTAGCTGATAACCAATCAATTTACATCCTTTTTTTCATTACATTTTGAAAAGCTTCAGACGTGTTGTATAATTTCAAACGTTCTAATATCCAAAGGCAACGGTTTAGTTAACAGGCGGCCATGCACCTTCATACAATTGTACGGTTGTACCGTGGTCGCCAGTGGTGTGTAGTGATGGTGTAGGTGTAGGGGTAGCTCCAAAGGGTTGTAGAAAACAAACACTACATTATAATAAACACTGTTGTATATTGGTCAATGTACGGAAGCGAACAGCCACGAGCATGTGGCGCAAAACGTATATAATAAACGGAAAGTGCTGACACAATAGTTTACCTTATGCTAATACTTCACTACACACTACATCATCCCCCTAAAAATTTATAAAAAATTAAACAGAAAAGGTTAATTTTTTACTACAAATACAAATATAATAATAATTACTATCGATACAGTTTTGTTCTATTTTTATGAACAGTTACATGTTTACCATTGATATCAATTACAACATTAGGTGCTGAGTCTCTAATTACAGTGTACGGTCCTAAGTACAGCTGATCGAGTTTGCTGCCTGTCTCATTTTTTAATAACAATGAATCGCCGGGTTTGTACACAATAGGGTTGATTGACTTATCATAATAAATTTTTCTTGTATTTTTTGACATAAGTAAATTTTTCCTTGCATCATTTTGAGCTCTCTGCAATCTAAATTTAAACTCTAATGCATAGTTATCGTGGTTATACAGTGGTTCTACATTTGTACATAAATTATTAGGAAGCCTACAGACTTGTCCGAACACTAGTTCGAAAGGAGTGTACTTAGTGCTCGTGTGTACAGTAGTGTTGTATGAGAAACACCAATACTGTACCCATGAACTCCAATTTGACGGATGATTTTCGGTCTGTATACGTAAGTATGCTCCTAATACCTTGTGTGAATTCTCTAAAGATCCAATACTCTGATGGTGGTAAGCTGTTGACATAATTTGGTTGATATTTAAAATTTTACATAGCTCTGCCATTGTACTCGAAATAAACTCTGTCCCTCGGTCAGTTGCGATTTCCCTAGGTATACCATACCTTAAAATAAAGTTTTCAGCAAATGCTCTGGCAACTTCAACTGTAGACTTACCTTTAAGTGGGTATGCCTCCACGTATTTAGTCAACTCACACTGTAACGTCAAAATATAACAGTTCCTATCATCATCTTTATCAATTGGACCAACTATATCAAGAAAAACTTTTTCCATCGCTGTCGATGCTGTTGTTGTTACTGCAAGTGGTTCCTTGGTGATGGAAGTATATTTCTGCTTCTGACATTTGTCGCATTTTTCGACATATTCCTTAACATCCTTTTCCATTGATGGCCAATAATAATATCGTTTCAAATTGTTTACCATTCTTCGAATACCTACATGACCACTGGTAGGCAAAATATGGAAATCATTCATTACAACTGTTTTCTCATCATTACCATAAACTCTATGTACGTCTTTTATAATACATATCCTTGGGCCTTTCCATTTTTTACATTTACTTACATATCTAGCTAGCCATTCACAAAATTCCTTAATAGATTTAGTTTTAATCATAACTATTTCTTGTATATCGTATTGTTTACTAAAATCAGTCAGTTCCTTCAACAAAACGTCTCGCGTATTTGCTGATAAAGAAGATCGACCAACAAGTATTGTCTTATTCTTTTCAATATAAACTATTCTTCCATTATTTGTCATTTTGATCAAATTTCTCTTTTCTTTTATTAATCTGCGCAGATTATAATCCGATAAAACTGATAATTCTATATCATCGTCTTGTTTTTTAAGTACTTCTACCACTTTAGGGTGTACAGGCCTGTCAGTGGTAAAAGGTTTTGAGTTATTTCTAGTCAAATCCTTGTCCTTATTACTAATATCATTCATTCTTTTCGCTTGTGCTCTAGTAATAACATTCATCACATTTTCATTCATCCCTTTCAACTCATCTGACGTAATAATCACTCTCGACAAAGCATCCGCAACAACATTCTCGCTTCCTCTCACATACTCTACTTCAAAGTTATATTCTTCAAGTCTTAGTCGAAATTTTGTTAAACGGCTACTCGGATCTTTCATACCAAATAAATAAATCAAAGGTTTGTGATCCGTTTTGATAATAAACTTCTTTCCAAACAAGTAAGGCCTAAAATATTTTACTGACCAAACTATTGCCAAAAGTTCTTTCTCTATTGTCGCGTAATTTAGTTCTGCTTTGTTTAAATTTCTGCTTGCGTAAGCGATTGGTCTTCCATTTGAATTACACAAAACACTACCAATAGCAAATCCTGAAGAATCAGTAGTTAGTGTAAACTGATTTTTCTCTGTAAAATCTGGGTAATCTAGGACAGGAGGGTTAGCCAAAGCATTTTTCAAATATTCAAAAGATGCTTGGCATTCAGTTGTCCATTCGAATTTTACTCCTTTCCGACTCAATTTATTTAGTGGTAAAACAATACGGGCAAAATTTTGAATAAACTTTCTATAATAGTTAGCCATAGCTACAAAACGCTTGACGTCATCACTTGACGACGGGGTCGGGTATTTTTCAATAGCATGTATTTTCTCTGGGTCGGGTAAAATTCCTTCAGATGAAATAACGTGTCCTAAATATAGAATCTGCTTTTTCAAAAATTCACATTTAGCTGGGTTGAGTTTCAGATTAACTTTTCGTAATCGAGTAAATACTGTCATCAAATTAGAATTATGCTCTTGTAGGTTTCTGCCAAAAATAATCAAATCGTCAAGATATACTAAACATCGTTCATAATTCAGACCTGACATAGCAACGGTCATTAACCTACTAAATGCCGATGGACTGATTTTTAATCCCATGGGTAGTCTAGTCATCTGATATTGTCCTTTATCAGTTGTGAATGCGGTATACTCTCGACTTTCATTAGCTAGTGAACATTGGTAATAGCTTTGTGATAAATCGCAATGACTGAAATAAATAGCTCCACTTAAAGACTCTAACACATCAGTAATGTTAGGGAGTGGGAATTTATCATCCTGAATTGTTTCGTTTAGCCGCCTGTAGTCTATGACAACGCGCCACTTTCGCTTGCCGTCACGATCTAGTTTTTTAGGGACCAACAGCAAAGGACTAGACCACCCACTACTCGTTTCCTCAATAATTTTGTCCTTTAACATCTCGTCTATTTGCCTATTTAACTCCTCTTTCTGTGCTTTAGGAATACGATACTGTTTGCTGTATACAGGGTTGACATTATCTTTTAACCGAATGGACTGTTCATAAACATTAGTCATACTCAACTTATCCCCTGGCATGTGAAAAATATCCGGGAACTTGGCACATATTTGTTCCATAGCAATTTGTTCCTCATCATTCAAATAAGTTCCTAACTTAAGTATTTTGAACAACTCCTTTACTCTTTCTACGTTACGTTCCGATTTATCAAAACTTCCATACTTATATTCAGACAACTTATCAACTGTTATACTATTTAAATCTAACTCTACTTCTTTATTAGTCGTGTTTAAAATTCTCACGGGTATTTTACAATTTTTAGGGCTCACGGTACTTGCAATAAAAACACCATCCTGTATCTCTTTTGGTAAAATGACACAGTCGTAATCGACTCTACTAGGTACGTACTTCAATACTTCGCAACGCGGTGTTATCACGAATGACTCATTATAAAAATGCAACGGTAGAGTTACCGGGCAATGTTTTGTTTTGAGAGTAAAGGTATCATTTTCATAGTTCGCGATACCCTTATGTTTTTTCATAAAATCTTGACCTAGTATGCCTGAAGCTCTACATATCAAGTTTTTAAAGACATGAAACTTGTGTTCAAAAATGTGTCCTTTGTATTGTAACTTGAGGAACACATGTCCTTCCGAAGTTAAACTTCCACTTACTCCGTATATCCTAATCTTACTCTCATAAATCTTAACGTTACAAAGTTTACTTAAAATTTCGAACTTAATTGCTGATAATGACGCGCCAGTATCGACTAACCACTCAATATTTAAATTTTCTACTCTTAAATTTACCCAGTTTATGCTATTACAAGCTAATATAATTTTTTCTTCATTACTATTAACGAAAAAACTTATCTAAATTCATATGCTCATCGTTTGCCTCCTGAGCATCGCGTTGATCATAGTGGTTCATTGACCCATATCTATGTCCACGCTTATAAAATGTTCGAGTGCCGCGAAACTGCTTACCTGCACTATTGGACGCTCCGGCGCCGCTGCCGCCGCGACCAGCGCCTGCGACACGGAAGCCGCTGCGCCCCGCGCCCCGCGCACTCGGTGCACCGCCATGCCTGTTGTAGCTAAAGTTGGTATTTTGGGTATTACGGTAATTGTCACGTAGAAATCGTCGACCACGAGCTCCTGAATATCCACGGCCGCGACCAGATGACCTGTAACTGTAAGAGTTTTGCTGTGTTAAACCTCTATTGCCAAAACTCATAATGGGATGAGTTTCTGCATCGCGCGACTCATCCTCAGCTACGCGAATCGCTTCTTTTAAAGAAGTTAAATTTCGCGCCGCAACGATAGTGCCGATACGCTGGCTACGCAAACCTTCGGCAAACCGCTTGATAGCGTTCCGCTCGTTCAGAGGCCGCAGGATCTTGTACGCGTCGTCCTTGCCTTCCGCCTGGGAAATAGTCAAATCTGCAAACAAACTTTCTATTTCCTGGCCAAACTCTCTCACTGACCTATCACCTTGCCTAGACATTTGCAACTTTGACTGAAGGGCAGTGTCTGACTTTCGCGTAAGCAAATGGGTGCGCATGTCCTCGATAAGACTGTCCACACTAGTGTATGTTGCAGACAAACGCATTTTTATGTTTAAAGTTATTCGTGTTTTTAAAACAAAGTTTATGAGCAACTTCTTACCATCATCATTGAGCATTGACGAGTACAATTCAATAGCATCTATCAAGTCTTCAGTGGTGCCTTCGTCACCACTGGTTTTAGGCAAAAGGCTTGTTGCCGTTTTTAAACAAAATTTGTCCGACATTTCTACAGCTTCTTCTTTATTTTTCGATAGTAAATATTCTTCCTCGTATTGTAATATCTTTGAATATTCTTTCTCAATTAAATTACACACATCTACTTCTAAACCTAAAATTTGATAGTGTTCTTCCAAATTTTTCTTATTTATTAAATATAAGCAGTGTATTTCTTTAGCTTCATTTATTTTACTTTCAAAATTTCTACCGTGTCTCCTAGACGGTCCTAACTGACATATACTATTTCTAATATAACTTAAATCCTTATGATTTTCCTAAAATGATTCTATGTATTCTTTAAAAGTACCCATAAATCCTAAAAATATACTTACTAAAATTATACGCAATATTCATTCATACCATATACCAAAGTTCAGTTCATTGCCGTGCCGCGCGCAAGTCACGTTATGCCGACGCATCACTTTTACGTATATCACACGTTTTCCACTAGATTTTTGTATTATTTTCGCACTTATTTTTCACTTTTTATAATTTCCGAACTGTAGTTGGTCGTAATCCGTCTTTTCCTATAATTTTCTAGGGTATTCCTGGATAATGCATCATCACACGTAGACAAATTGTTTGCTCAAAATCTCGCAGTGCTGCTCCTGATTGCCTTAATTTTTCTTACTGCATTACTATCTCCATTTCATCTTCATTCCTCATATGGACGCTACCCCTAAAGACACACGTCGTCATCATGTCATATGCGCAACTTCATTCTTTCCGTTACCTCCAGAATTTCTAGGCTCGCTGCATCGACGGGACGTCGACAACACGCAGGGTTGCCATGTACGGTTGTACCGTGGTCGCCAGTGGTGTGTAGTGATGGTGTAGGTGTAGGGGTAGCTCCAAAGGGTTGTAGAAAACAAACACTACATTATAATAAACACTGTTGTATATTGGTCAATGTACGGAAGCGAACAGCCACAAGCATGTGGCGCAAAACGTATATAATAAACGGAAAGTGCTGACACAATAGTTTACCTTATGCTAATACTTCACTACACACTACATTTTTTCATTACATTTTGTAAAGCTTCAGACGTGTTGTATAATTTCAAACGTTCTAATATCCAAAGGCAACGGTTTAGTTAACAGGCGGCCATGCACCTTCATACAATAATTTAAAATAAATAAACTTTAAAATATTTCGAAATTGACGGCCGACAACTGAATTTGTACATTTTAGTTATCGGCATAGAGTTTACTAATGTGGCCGGGAACCAAACACCTTTTTTTTTGGTTTACGGCCATTCAATTAGTATTACTATTACAATTTATTAGTAAGTTTTTTTTTAAAGAAGATTTTGCGAAGCAGAATATTATTTTCTACTTAGTTTGGATTATTAATAATGGCTTATCATGTTTTGAACTATGGCAAAAACATAAATATTGAATAAGATAATGTTCATGACATTTACATTTAATTTTTTATTGAAAACCCATCCTTACTTTACAGCACTAAGACTTATTTTTCAACGCATTACATGGTGGCCGAAAAGTAGTTGTTTTAGCGGGCGAAAACTGAATGTTCGGTCCGATAACCCCCTAATTAGCTCATTTCAGATATTTTTTCGTTTTATATATTTTTAAAGCATTTTTGAATAATAGGTTTTTTTTAAACTAAAACTACAATATCTACTGATTTCAAAATCATTTTATGCTTTAGCCTCGTCTAAATATTTGATACAAATATATTATCTTCAACTCAAAAATTCGCAAGATTGGCCGATAACCCCCTAAATTACCCTATTTCAATATTTGCACCTTATTTTGTTTTAAAGCATTTTGAATGCCATTTTTGACACGCAACTGGGCATTTCACTTCCACTGTAGTATATTCACCCACGATTCCGAAAGGCGTAGCACCTATGAAGAGAAATGTTTCATCAACAGTCCACATTCCTTGATTCTCAAATTATCTTAGCTGCTCAAACAAACTGTTGAGAAATCGGTGTAGTCGTCTGTGTCTGCGAAAAGACGCCACATTGATGACTCTATCGATAATTATAAGCCAGCACAAGTCTGGAAATATTTACGCGCGCTTGGTGTTGGGAAGTACCCCTAGTGGTGCTGTAGATTTGTCAGCACTCAACCGGCATTTTTCGTCTCCTCCTATCACACTGACTGATGTCGTCAAAGCAACGACTATCGCTAACATAAACCGTCACCACTTCCACAGTGTTCTTTCTTCTCTTTTAAAGTTGTGGGCAATGATGGTCTCTCCTCCCGTATGATCTCCCCTTTTCCTTACCGAACTCTTGCCAATCCTCACACACATCTTTAATTTCACTCTGGTAACGAGTTCTTTCCCCTCAGCATAAAAACGTGCAATTGTTATACCTCTCCTTAAAGTTTCCAATCCTTTATCGTTCTCCCAATTTCATCGCACTTCCATCCTTCTATTCCTATCTAAGATCCTTGAACACATTGTCCACAAGCAGGCATCTGACTTCAACACATCTAATAGTCTTCGTTCTACGTATCAGTCTGGCTTTCGTGCTGGTCACAGCACTGTGACAGCACTTATCAAAGTCACCGACAATATTCACCACACCATGAAGAATTAGTCTTTGACTATTCTTATTTTACTTCATTTCAGTAATGCCTTCAACTCAGTTGATCTTGATGTACTTTTCGCTATCCTTCGCTCTCTTAACATCTCTTTTTCGGCAATAACTTGGTTTGATTCATAATTTCGGGGTCGCTTGCAGCGGGTCCGTTCTGATGAGGCTTTCTCGGAATGGAGTAATCTCTCTTCAGGCTTACCTACAGGTGGCGTCTTTTTACTTCTTCTTTTTTCTGTTGTGATTAACACAGTTACTCCTCTCTTCTAGCTTCCATCTTTACGCAGACAATTTGCAGATTTACTGTCATTTCACCTGTGATGATATAAATAGTGCAACTGTGGCTATCAACAATGACCTCAGCAAAATTGCTATATGGGCTGAATTCTTCGGTCTCGTGGTCAACCCAATAAAATCTCAGGCCATGCTAATAGGTAGTTCTTATATGTGTGTGTAGGCAAGTGGACCATCCAATTATCCCAAACGTTATTTATAACGGCACGTCTATATAGCTTTCACAAAAACTGCCAAAAACCTAAATATTTTGCTGGATTCCACTCTCAGTTGGACTGCGCAGGTCAACGCTGTCAGCAGTAAAGTATTTTTCTCTTTTCTTTCGCTTTAATGCCTTCAAAATTTCTTGTCTCTTAAAATTAAGATTACTCTTGCTCAGACACTTCTCCTCCCCCGTTTAGACCACGCCGACACCTGCTACGTAGATGCCACTGAGGAGTTGTTTAGCAAACTTGAGTGTCTCCAAAACCTCTGCATCAGATTCATTTTCGGTTTACGCAATTACGACCACAGTTTGGCTCACAACTCACATTGAATCGTTAAAATAGATTGTACGGAACCCTCCTCACTTATCGAGTCCAACTCGCACTTTACCGGTTTTTATATATCCACACTAATATTACAAATGGGAAAGCCTGCTTGTTTGATTTTCCTTTCTTCTCGTCGCAACGGAGCGGTTTTATGTAAAATTGAACCTCCCATACAAGGTGTACTAGCCGGCCTAGTCAATATGTATGGGATCCATATGTTACTTGAGCAAATTTGTTCCTTATTCTCAGACTGGTGTCTGGTAGGCATTCCATGGTTTTCGCTATCGGTCACTAGTTCAATTTCACCCTATACAATAGTAAAGTAAGGTTGTACGGAACCGTCCTCAGCTATCAAGTCTAACTCGCACTTGACAGGTTTTCATCCATCGAAACGTGTTTGTTTGATTGTCCTTCCTTGATTTTGTAATTGTAACGTCAAGTTGCGTTAGGTGGATTGTGAGGCTGGAGAGTGACATAGGCAACTTTTTTTTTCTTTGTAGAAATATCTTTTCCTACGGGAAAAACATCTAGCCGTGGGTGAGGCTAGGTATAAATAAATTGTTATGTTAACCATACATAAGGTAGTCCTTGCAAGGTACTTCGACCCTAATTCGAAAAAATATATCTTAATTTTTTTTTGTAAATATTATGCCGTGTGATGCCTACTTAGAATTGCATCACCCCATTTCTTTCCCATGGGAGTCGGTAAAGGCGACTAAGGTACTCGAGGGTCTGTACTGCAATCTTAGGCGATAGGCTGACAACCTGTCACTATGGCGATACACAATTTTTGCGCATAACCCTCAAATATTTGTCAGACATGGCGTAAATGTCCGTTTTTTGCGGCCGTTTACGCTCTGCCTACCCCGCAAGGGATTATAGGCGTGATATGTGTATGTAAATAATATTACGCCGCAAACTACCTTATCCTCTGTTTTTTATAGCAAGGCTTGGAAAGCTTCGTTTTTTTTCTTTAACTTGGCATTTGGTTTCCCTGCTCAATAAATGTCGTAATTATCTCCGCGGCTGGAAAAAAGTTGTACATGTCTGCTTCCGACGAGGCTCAGTGGCCGACTGAGGGGAGCGGGCGCGGTAGAAACCGACGTGCCCGTGCGCAAACCGAACATACTTTTGTATTTAAGTGTTCTTTTTTAATGATAATAAGTAGATAATTGAAAAACTAGCTCCATGCGTTGATTACACATATAATAAGGAAGAAAATGACATAAAATAAATTTTGAAATATTGGATACCGGTCAAATGGTACAGGTTTTTAGTCTAAGAAACAGGCCAAAAACAGCAAAATTAGAGCTTACTTTGCGATTTTTTTCTATCAAGAAAATTTTTACCAATCGTGTTTTGGGCTCCATAGTTTTGTAGCATATATCTTGAAGTAGTCCTGAAAATAATTATGTCACGTGTTTTTGAGATTTGAAGAAATGGCATAGAAAACTCCGAACACTACTCCGCCTTCGCTCGGAGGATTTCTAAGGCCACCTCACCTTAAGTGTCTAACCGCACGTGAGCTTGACTATACAAGTGCCTACGTTAGAACAATAGATAGACAGACGCGATCCCTCATAAATATATTGGGTGTTTCACACAGTTATAAAATATAGTATAGAAGTTTTTTATCACTAGCAAATTTCAAAAAACGTAAAATATAGGTATGTGTAAAAGACACTGAGAGGGTCTTATGAAGGGTCATACAGAAAATCATTAATCACAATAGTAGCAGGTTGTCAGCCCATCGCATAATAATAAAAAAATAAAATAAAAAAAACAATAAAGGTGAAATAAAAACTTAATTTAAAATAAAAATAAATAAAACAATAAAGGTGAAATAAAAACTTACTTTAAAATTAAAATAAATATAACAATAAAGGTGAAATAAAAACGTACTCTGGGGGAGGCCTACGTCCAGCAGTGGACTGCAATAGGCTGATGTGTGCATATGTAAAAAAAAGTTTAAATTTAACATCTGTTTTCTTTTTCAAGTTTAGAAAATAATTATGACTCGATCAAACCACAATCAAACTCAGCTATCAATGCAAAATCTGATACGTCAATCCCCACGTCAAAATATCGCACGACGTAAATATAAATAAAAACAATTTAAACTGCTGAAAACCGTTTTAATACAGCTTTGTAGATAAAAATAAAATACAGGCATCGATTGAACAAACATCTATGGGGTGAGGTGGGCATGGTAAAGAGGCGGCGAGCCGTGGCAGGTGGCGAGCGGTAGGATCAAAGCAACCTGCCTTTGATGGAATTAGGCCCGGTTCGTCATAGATAAATTATTTTTTTATTTTTTTTCAAATCTGAATATGATACGCAATCTACCAATGGTTTCTAAAGTACAGTCAGGTAAATAGTTCAAACGCCTAAAGAAATATTTAAGCTGTGGCAAACCGGGTCATAAAAATAAATGATTAGCATAAGTGTGTGTGGGGAACCGGGACAGGGTACGCTGCTGCCCATTCCCTGGATGACTATCCCTTAGTCGGTTTTTACGACACGCATACGTAAAATTGGGGTCCATCCATTCTAAGACGGCACCACACGGCTCTGTATATTTTGTGGCAAAACGAGCCGCCTTTGATGTGCCATGGCGTGCCAAAGCGGCCGAGTAGCCAGAACCGCTGTTTACGCGAATATAAATGACCTTAAATGATGATTATTTAGGTTTCGACGAAACTCTGGTTTTTGTTTGACCCTTATCTTCTGTTAGTATTCTTCTTTTTCTTTTATTGAAGTATTTTAATACTGCAGCATAGTTATTTAATTACTAGAAATCAACGTGATTTTGGACAGTTATTATTTTTTATGGCAGCTGAAGACGCAACACGCCTTTAGCAAAAACTGGCTCTTGGAGGCTCAGAGTAGAACATGATGGAAAGAGAAGAGGGAGGCCTTTGCCCAGCAGTGGGACAATGTAGGCTCAGTAAAATAAAATAAGATAACAGCGTGGCGGTTGTAAAGACACAAGCTAAACAAAATCTTACTGTAGCGTAATTTTACGTAAGTTTCAAAAATTGAGTTCTATATAAATTGGGATAATAAGGGCATCGAAACTTTGTTGTCCTACACAGGATGTAAAAATATTTGCCGCAAATATTTTTAGTGAACAACTTTCCTCAAGGAACATAGAGTGATAATTCGAAGTATGAAAAAATAATGTTTCAGCCGACCGGGTCAATTTATATGGGAGGTCCACATTTTGTTTTCATATTTCGACTTATGTTCCTTGGGGAAAGTTATTGTTGTTTAGTCCCATGGACTGGTTCACCCCATAAAATATTTACAGCTTATATTTTGATATTCTGTATAAATAAAACTGTGTTTATCTTTAAACACTCAAACTAGAATATGTATATAAAAGAAAATTTACCATATATCTTCTCTACTATCGAGATAAATATAGCATAAGCAGTCTACAATATAGTGAAGGTTTCCAAGCTGTCTCCTCGGATGAAAGCGGATAAAAAGCACCCGCGTCATGTAACGTGACAAGTTTCATTTACACCACTCTATGAGGGACCCGCTAGTGTCGCACGTTGGGAATCCGCGAGATCATCTTAAAATGTATTCTATTATATAACCTAGTATAATAGAAGCAGGCGACCCTTATAGTAAAGAACTAGATTTCCGCCCAACGGTTTCACCCGTTGCCACTCATTTTCTCGTGGTAAAAAATGCGGTGCAGTGTTCGATGAGTCTATCCCAGGTAGGCGTTGCAACATACCTGCGTGTAGTTCAGACGCGGAATTTTAGGTTGTTTTGATAGGAGAATTAGCGATTTGCGGTCCGCGCAAATCCGTACTAATATTTTAAATCTGAGAGTCTGTGTGTGTATGTATGTTTATTACTTCTTCACGCTCAAACGGCTTAACCGATTTGGATGAAATTTGGAACACAGGTAAAGTATAACCTGGCTAGGCTACTTTTTACCGCGGGAAAACAACTATTACCACGGGACAATGAGTGGCAGCGGGTAAAACCGCTGGGCGGAAAGATAGTGGTTAATATAGGACTAGGCATTTTACAGTTGCATTTCAAGATTTCAAAATGTTACTTTTGACAGATTAACTTCATATCCAATCATAAGGTTCATAAGGAAAAAAATTTAGTTTGTTAAATAATAATGATCAATAAGTGACCACCTGAAAGTCAAAAGCACACACAGTTAATGGACACATATTTTTTAACTAAATTATTGGTCGATTTTTCTAACTTCACTTAATCTTCCAACTAAAAGGTTTTAAATGTGGTTTAATAGTTGTGTGCTATATTCTTCATACACCAGACTAGAGTATGTTGTATAATAATTCAGATCCCCTTTGAAATATGATAGACACAGTGACGTGAAAAAGCTGTACCATATTGTGTAACGGGCTGGAATCAGATCATGGAACGTCATAATGTAGATCATAAATATCATGACATGATATCATATTTCATATAAAATGCGGCGCAGTTTCGGTAAATCGCGGACTTATCTTCAGTCTGCGGTTAGGAATTTTATTAGATCAAAATCTAAATTGGAGAGATCATATAGATAGAGTATGTAGCAAACTAAACAGCTTTACTTTTGCTTTATATAAGCTAACAAGATCAGCATCACGGAGTACAGCTGTTACAGCTTACTTTGCATATGTAGAGTCTGTTCTCAGATATGGTCTCATTATCTGGGGTAACGGCTCAGACGTACATAAGGCATTTATTGCCCAAAAAAAGTGTATACGTGCAATATGTAGGCTAGCTCCAGATCAATCATGTAGACCATATTTCAACGATCTGCATATCTTGCCTTTGCCCTGTCTTTACATTTTGGAGATCGCTATTTTTGTCAAGCAGCATCCTAGTTTATTCAAACGGGCAAGTGATGTGTCTTGCCGCCAGAATATGAGATTTCCTAATATGCTCGTACTTGGCACAGTCCCTAGAAGCATGCGATATCAGAAAAACTGTTTAGCAATGTGTGTGAAGATATTTAATAAAATACCACAACCATTAAAAGACCGACCGATTAACCAATTTAAACGGCAGCTGCGTAAATGGTTGTTAGAACACAGTTTCTACTCTATTTTGGAATTTTATCATTTTAAGGAGTAATTGTTCCTAAATGTTACTATATTAGGATCAGTTCAGTTCCTAATGCTTCTTATCATTCTATGATGAAAAAATAATTTTGTGGTTAGAATTTGTTTATATAATTTTGTTAATAATATTTAATTGTTTGTTTTGTTTAATATTAAGAATTTAAGAAAATAATTGTTGACATTGAGATTGATTTAATTTATTTTACCTTTGTTACTGACATGATTGTACTATTAATTTTGCATGCTATTCTTTAATGGCTAAACAAGCGATCTTTTTTAAACCCATTGTACACCTGCATTTTTTTGTAAATACCTTGTTTAAAAGCAATAAATGATTTGATTTGATTTGATTTGGATCTATGGCGGTTCTCTCGCATACAAAAACGCCTACGGTGCGTAACATACCTATGCGTTAGTCAAGTCGTTTGACAGACGCATCCGTAAACGCACTATCGCCGTATTTGCGTGAGAATAAGTTCGGAACTCACAATTTTATTTCGTCTGACAGACGCATGCATTACAGTGCGATATAAATACGCAGCGACAGATGACAAGTGGGAGAACCGCCTCTCTTGAAGAAAGTGTAGCTGCGGAGTTTAAAATCCTATATTCTGATAATTCCCTAAGATGAGACATGATTGTCCTAAGGATTGTATTTACTCGTTCACCCAAATTGATTATATGATATATGACACCTTAAGCGGAAAATATTTGATGTGAAACACAAATAATCAAAAATTATGCGACTGTCTTACACGCAATTAATCTTCATACACGCTTCACGATTAACTGTTTGACGTTGCGTCATAACTTTCTAGACGAGAAATTAGTTCCGAAAACCGGTGGTTTGTCGGACCATCGGGGCAAGTTCCGGCAGCTGTTTTGAATGAAATACTGCATTATTTCATGGAGAGAGCAATTTCAAAAGTTAATAAAAATACAGGGCATTTTTTGAATGCTTATACTCTTGACTATGAACAGCTTTTACAATAGACCATCAGATCTCAAAAAATCTGATAGAAAGTTGATAAACTACCCGACCAAAATGAAAATGAAAATCAATCACAACGACAAAGTCCTGTGCAGGCTTTTTTCTGCAGCTTCTTGCTACTAGACGGTTGGTAGACTGTGACGAGACAGACAAGATTGACGGACGACAAAAAACCGATCGAACGACTCGTAATTTTCGGTAATAATAAAAATATTTTTTAGATTAACCAGTCCTACTATTAATATTGGTAAATAGATAGAATTTACTGAATTGATATGCTTATCTAAATTTACTATGAGTTCAAGGCTTCAAGCCCCGGCGAACGCTCAAATTTTTCAAACTACTCAATCAAACGGTAAAACAGGAAACAGTAGATGAAACTTCAAGTGTTAATAAGAGGATCGCTGCAACTCGAACCCTATTCCACAGGGTTTGCAATGACGTGACGTAATAAAAAGAGATCTCTTTTCCCCCGTTTATGCGCGCCGTCACGACACCACCGTGCTACATAATAGAATATTCCGTTTGGCGGTTCTCATACACACCACATGGTTTTCCGGATCCGGTTTATTGATGAAAGCAGTTTACAAAAGCCTACACAAAAACCCGGCTACCATGGCACATGTACTTCGCGTTGCCGCATGAATTGTATGTGCTAAACCTTTATTAATCCGAAAAAAATTTCCTTGTGAAACCGGCTTAGCAGCCCATTTCCTTTTCGTGGGTGTCGTTAAAAACAACTAAGGGACTCGGGGGATTATAATAGGCGGCAGGCGACAGGCTGACAACATGTAACTATAATATGAATCGGAAGCCCTCAAATATTAGTCGGAAGAGACGATAGCGACCGTATGTTTACGGCTGTTAACGCTCTGCCTACCATGCAAGGGATAAAAGCGTGATATGTGTATGTGTTTATTAATCTATATGGCAAAATATCGACAAAAATTCGAGTAAACTGTGTTTTTACTTTTTTAATCTAAGAAATGGTTGAGATATGCCGATTGTCATTTGGCTGTCACAAAACGCAATATTATCTGGAGCGTGTGCAATTACTCTTACTCCGTCCTACGTCTAGAGCAATTCAATTTTCTTCGCCCCGTTTTCTGAATCCATCTCAAATGTTTTATCTGAAAATGGCTGTGAAACCACTGAAAAATATATCATTAAGAGGACTTCGCCCGCACTCGAGGGATTGACAAAAACCCTTGGAATTTGTGAAGAACCTTTCGTACTTTACATTTCGTGACAACTTTACAATTTATAACATTGTACAATAATCCTGTTTTATTTTCGCTTAGGTATTCTTTACAACTATCTTCTGAATAGCGTTTTGGAAACTGTAGTCAACAGTCACTGTAATTGGATATTTGGCCAAATGAAGAAATGAGTTACTTTTTACATGGGCAGTTATTTATGTATCCGGAAAAAGGAAAATACAGAAAGATTATTTATTAATATGATACCAAAAATATACCTCATTCGATGAAAGACCAAAAAACATAATTGTCACACAAAAACTTTTGACTGTTAAAAAGTGTTTGGCACAAATCTCCGCAAATGTATTAAAATTTTGCCATTATCATACAAAAATACTCAAAAACTGTTTAAAATAACATCAGAAGTGTAAAAATGGTGACAGCCATACGAATTAAACACTTTCTTTGGAAACAAGCTGGGTGTGTATTGCAATTTTAGGCGATGAGCTGACAACTTGTAAATAGTCAATAAATTGAAAATTATCATACACAATTATCCGAATCACCCTCAAATATTTGTCAGACAGTGGTAAATGTATGTAATATTTTTATTTTCAAGTAAGTTTTCTGTAAGTGCCCCATTCGGATACATACTCGTAATAGCAGCCGTAAATTGTTTTGAAACGAAATTTCGTAAAAAAAAATATTACTTCATATTACACTCATTTGGATGGCGTAGAAACACCGCGTCATATTATTTTTCTGATTGTCAATTTAGTACGGGTCCTATTTGGTAAGTACGATACCATCTGGCAGAAAGCATGAAATTTGGTACATATATAGCTTACAGATGTGTGCTTCAGGAAAAGAAGGGAACCAGATCGAGGCCCCCCTGGTTCCCCCCCTTCTCCCCCCTTTTATGCCCCAATTTTCAGTTTTTCGGATTTTTATTTAAAACGACTAAAGATAGAAGAAAACCGTCAAGGCAAAAAATATTCCTTATAAAATTGTCTATATACCAGTCTTTGAAAGTATGTTGATACGATTTATAGTTTTCAAGATATGCTTACATTTATTTTATTATTGCAAGAAATAATGACTTTAGTATTAAGATGACACCATAAGCAAGCTCCCACGGAGTTGATGGGATGGGGTGGGAGAGTTCAGGTGGAAGGAGGGAATAGGAAAGGGGGGAGGCGGGCGTTGTGTGTTATGTATGTATTATATGAATATATTATATACTTATAAGTTATCATTAAATGTTATTATATTTTGCGAATGCATTGGTATAACAAACGTATTAGTGCTAGGTTTTGAGTGACTAAGTAAAACATAAGTCTAGGATATTAATTTATTACCCTACCAGATCCTTTCGTCCCGATTGCTGAGAGCTTGCCGCCTGGCCATAATTTGCCATGGTCGGTTGGGAAATCTTTAAATAGACCTCGGACTCAGACCGGTCGGAGCAAGGAAAACATGACCAAGTGGGGTTTCTTGAAGGGTTCCGATGTAAACTGTTTGTGTGAGGGAGTTCAAACAATGAACCACCTAATGACCAAACATTGTGTCCTGCTTGCCCTAGCACCTGCACGCAGGACGATCTTATTACAGCGTCTCTCAGCGCTGTCATCGTAGCCAAGTTCTGGGCCGCGACGGTGTAGTGTCTGCCATCGATACGCTAAGAAGAAGATTAATTTATAACATATTTATTCAATTAAAATCACAATTATCTCCTACGCACTTGCAAAGGCCAGTACAAGGAAGCACTGTCTTCCTGCATTGGCACCGACCCCTACTGCAGGTGGTCAATTCCTTTAGGGAGGCTGCTGTTTCTTTCATTGTGCTCCATAATGGAGACCAGAGACCATTTTCTTTTCTACAACCCTAATCTTCGAAACTGGGATATTCTGGATTATGTATGAAACTCTGACCCTAGGTGAAGCCGGCTAGGAAAGACGCCCTTTTTGTGTGTAACCTATCCATGGCCCGTCCCTTAACAAATCATATCAGCACAAAACACCAATATGTTTAAAAACAAACTTGATAAACACTTAAAAATATAAAATGAAAAGAGATAAAGTGAACTATGAACAGTGTGATACAGGCACCATCAGTTGTTACAACTGCTTGCCTGATAAAATATAATAATAATAATAAATAAAGCTTTCCTTGCTTCATTAAGATCTTCTGCTTCACATGTCTTATCACATGTAAGGATAACAGAGCTCGACAAAAGATCCAAATGACGGATTTTAATTGCATTTACAGGCTGTGATAATTCTTTGGAGGTTTTTGTGGCTTCAGGGAATGATTTCCACGCATTCCAAAATGACTTCTTTCCTTTTCCACTAAAGCCAGTATCACAGCCTGTAAACGCATGAAAAATATAATCCCACTGCATACTTCTGGCCCGAGTGAATTAGCCAGGTCATGGATAGCGATGTTACGTGTAGCTTTTCCGATCCCAAAACAGATCCAAAATTCTTCCAAACAGCAATTACCAAAACCTGGGTATGACCGTGCTGCACAGCATGATAAATACGGAGGAGAATTCGGGAATCAGCTTCTTGCTTCGAGTACAGGGAAGCTACGTCTGTGCCATCATTACGTAGAACTTTTTCGCCTTTTGTTGATAAAATCGACCTTTTGTCATATTGAACTTGCTGGAGCCCATCAGATAGGAAATTAAAAAGTTCTATTTTATTGTCAGAACAGCGAAGAAATTTTTGCCAGTTTCTTGGTAGCTTCCCTGCTGCTGTGACCTTTTGTCGAAGTCCTTCTCCTCTCTTTTCTCTGGTAGTATTCTTCAAGCTATCCTCTTTGTACACCTCAAAAATTACATCACTTCTGTTCTCTTTTTGGTTTCTTTACATAATTTATAAAACTGCTGCGGTAGTCTTCGAACGTTATATTGGTATCTTCAGAAGTGACGAGAATATTTCAATTTTAATATCATACCTAACTTACATATCACGCCTGTCATCCCTTGCGGGGTATGCAGAGCGTAAACGGCCGCAGAAAACGAACATTTGCGCCACGTCTGACAAATATTTGAGGGTTATTGGACAAATTGTGTATTGCTTTAGTGACAGGTAGTCAGCCCATCGCCTAAAACTGAAATACACACCCTCGAGTCCCTAAGTCGCCTCTTACGACTCCCACGGGAAAGAAATGGGGTACCTACTAACCTAACTTACCTACTTAATAAAATAAAATTATGTCTACGTGCCGTGTCCCACTGGTCCGGTGGCGCCCCTATGTGTATGCTTTGATCTTCAAAACTACGCAACGGATTTCTATGCGGTTTTTGTGGTTTGATAGCTGAAGAGATTCAAGAGGAAGGTTTGTATAAAATACATGCCAAAACAAAGTCTTTTTAAGCAGGAAAACGGTAAGCAGCGGGTGAAATCGCTAGATGGGCCGCTAATTCCTCACAAAATTAGAGTAAATGTAAGCATATCTTGAAAACTATAAGTCCTATCAACATACATCCGGAGATTGTTATATAGATAATTTTATAAGGAATATTTGTTTCCTTGGCGGTTTTCTCCTATCTTTACCCGTTTTTAATAAAAATAAAAATAACTGAAAATTGGGACATAAAAGGGGGGGTAAGGGGGGGAAACAGGGGGGCCTCGACGTGGTTCCCTTCGTTTATTGAAACACATATATAAAAGCAACATACATGCCAAGTTTCATGCTTTCTGCCAGATGGTATCATACCTCCATACAAAGTCACAAATTGGGACCCGGACTAATTCTTACTTTTAATAGTTTAAAAAACTTTTTATGAAATTTGAGTATTTTTTCTTTTGTTATTTATTAATGACTCAGTCAAGTACCAAATTTGTCAACATTTTTAACTTGCTTCTACCTCGTAATATTTGCTGTCAAATCACTTACATACCGCATATCGGCAAACTTGTTGGTGACTGTTACAGACATGTAGTACCTACCAATGTATTGATAAAGTTATTATCAGCTGATTTGACCTCGACGCCGCTTATTGCTCGCTTTATGGGTTTTGCAATGATGGTATGATTATGGGACGTAATAAAACGAAACTGTCTCCTATTCATCCCTTAATGTGCCTCTTCACGCCATAATAGTTTTGTTGCTCCTTCATCTAGACATAATATACCTATTTGTAATGTATTGATCAAAACAAAAAACTAACGCCTTAAACACAGAATTCAAATCTTCTTTGAAATCTACATAAATAAAGTTCCAAATGAACCCTTATTTTTGCTGAAAAAGGTTTCAGCGAAGTTTTGATTGGCTACGGTAGCTATGGACCGAAATGAAGTACCTCTCGTAGCAATTTGCTACGACACAACTACGCCGTACTCAATCTCTTATTTGTGTTTTTTTATGTTTTAGATTTCGGTACTATTAGCCATTAACATATTTCAAAAAATGCTTTTGTGTAAACTTGTATCAAGAATTTGTCTTTTAAACATTAGTACTAGCGAGTTGTTGACATCTGGGTAGGTAGGAGCCTATATCTTCTGCTACCCAAATTTGGTCTTAATAATTGCATTTGTAAATACTAGACCGGCACGCAACAATCACGTTTTACAACGATTTGCCCGATGGTAAATCGCGTGTCTTTATTTTTTCAAATCACGGACTTGTGAACAATAGTGCAATTTGATAAATATTTACCAAAAAACTATCGTGATATGTATAAGTTATAAGTAAGTATCGTGGTTAAGGTCCGTTTTTACCATCTATTTGGACATTCTCACGAAGTGCGTAAAAATAAATGAATCGTACTATTATCAATAATTCAGTGCTTGTCATTCCCCATCATCCTTGAAATGTCTGCGCTACATAGGCCTCCCTCAGCCGCATTCACGAATTACAGCCGTTTGTATCCATAGTTTCTCGCAAGATTGTATATATATATATATATATATACACTTAAAATACACTTTTAATAACTGTTTTGTTAAAGTAGTTAGGAACTCGTTTAGATTTTGAATGAAAATAGTTTCATTTAAATTGCGATCGAACCATTTGGCCTCACAAATTAACATTTAAACTTTGATTGCTATTTTAATTGTATTTTCCCAGCAAAAGATTGGTTTTTAATATCTTATAGGAAACTATTAAATAGGAATTATTAAATGAAGCACTCGATGGGTTTGTAACGTAGTTTATTGAAAATAATAAACTTCTTTTGTTCGTCGATAATTTACAATCGAAAATATTTAATTTTCAGCATAACTAGGTAGGTAAATAATACATCATAATGTACAATAAAATGTTGCTTTAAAGACAACATTTAAAAAGCGTGTATGTACTTACATAATATTATGTAGTCACAATAATTGTGATTATATACAGGGTGGCAAAAATTATGCTAAAATATATTTGGACTCCAAATACACAACATGGGATTACGGCAATAACAATAGCAAATCTGTTTTCTGTTCACCCTGTATACACAAATCTAGCTTAACTAATTTTGGTGCTTGCTATCTTTACAGCACGTTGTGCTCTTATACAGCCAAATATAATACCTATAACTATCTATATATTTTAGCCTTGTTATTTTAAACGTCGAAATGTAGTAAATTTTATTTAGGTTCAACACTTCAGTTCCAAATATTTAAACAACGTACAATACAAGGATATCTAGGTTTTTGACACAATCTGGTTTCAGTGGAGTAGACTGAAATTTACTACAAATCCCGTTTCTTAGTGTTATAAACATCATCGTTTCTACCTATATCTGTGTCCTACCTATGTAAACAGCAATAAACCAACAATTGCCACTTTTAGCGTTAGTGCTATATTTGATAACCTTAAGATGGAGTAAATACTTGAAACTATTTCAATGTTTGATGTTTGTTTGGGAAAGGGGCAGGAGATAGTTCATGTCTAGCCTTGATTGAAAGCCCTAGCCACACCTCGGACATTGGCGCTCAAATGTATAAAACAAACGCGTTGCTACGCACACAGTCTTCAGCTCACGTAGGTGAACGCGGACCATGCTTGTGTGTGTGAGACAACATGTCAGGGTTGCCGCCATTTTGCGTTCGCGAATCGGGAATGCAATGTGCTGAAATGACCTTCGTCGTCGCGTCCTTGCTAGCCGGTGTCTGAGCGTCCTCCGAGCGCGGGTGGGCGGCGCTCGTAGGGGGAGGCAGGGAGTGACCATACTGTACGCTAGCAATTACTATTAATTATACTGTGCCCTAGCTCTAGATGAGCTACTTTACTACACACAAAATTCACCGGCCAAGCCACTCACTATAATCCGACCCTACAGCTCCTTTCAAATAACCAAAATTACGACAGTCAGTCGTAAGTCACCCTCTTCAAACATCGGTCCACTTGGCCGGAGAGCGACGTCCAACGCTACGCTTGCCGAGGCAGGCCCTCCACTCGAGAACCTGCTTCTATTTCTTCTCGTGTGAGACACCGAGTCAACGAATAACCTGATTACTTCACTCCACAACTACGTCAGTTTTACTAGTAGGTATCTAAATCCATCCTTAGGTCTATTGGACTAAATCTGAAAGTGGAAATTGCTGGTTCATTTCTTTCTGTGCGAGCCCAACAAATAATAAACATTATTCAAAAATGTATTGGCACTTTAAAAAATAATCTTAATTATAATAAAAAAATATATTGAATTTTATTCACAGGCAAACTAAAAATCTTTCTAGTACCTACTAGTTACTAGTAGATTTTGTAACAATACCATCTTTGCAATAAATAAATAAGCACAATAAAAATAAATGGTAATGTTTAATTTAATTTTATCACTTAAATTGGTTCCCCAAAATTCATTAATTGAACCTTACGCATTTGTGTCATAAGCTTTTGTATCCTACTTATTAAATTACATTAATATCACTTTGGGAATATTACAAATTAAATTATATACTTAAGGTACGAAATTTTTAATTAAAATTTGGGCGACGTAATCTATCCGGTTTTGTGTAAAAGTAAATTCAGAGTTTAAATTAAGCTATCAGGTTTTCCGTGTTTATAGAATCGACCCAATATTTTAATTAAAATGTTTTTACTTTTTATCGGCTCCTAATACATCATCCTTACGGCTTAGTTACAGGCGCGAAAATATAGTTCTTTATATTATCATCCAGCCACAAAGGACTATATCTTTGTAATATATACTATACCTATAGGTACTATGGGTACGACAACGATACAAGGCACGGCCTCATACCTCTTTTTCACTAGACTTTTGATGTGTTCTACAATAAAGTGTACTTTTTTTTGGCTACAAAATTGTGGTCAACCTTTTTCGAGGCTCCTGCTTTTTGTAAATCATGTTGATCCAAATAATAGGGCGGTTCTCCCACTTCATGTCCGTTGCTGTGTATTTTTAGCGCATCCGTAGCGCATGCGTCGGTCAGACGAAAAGAAACTGCGCATTTCCATCTTAATCCCATACAAATACTATGAAGTTGCTTTAACTGTGTATTGTAGGATGCATCTTTCTATAACGACGCATCATACACTTTTTTTTAAATCTTTATTTAAGGAGTTTTGTCAAAATATAAAATTCGCAGCAATGGACGTCAAGTGTGATCCCCGCCTATATAGGTGCATTTACAGTCCTTTTTTAAAGTGCATTTTATCATATCATAACAACAAGCGATCTTAGTTACTTATATTATACATAATTACAACAATTTGTTCATTATTAAAAATAAAACAAAAACAATGAAATATAATATTATACCAATAACACGGATAAATAGTATTTAAAAAAGTAGCTTACACATTATCCACAGTAGTTGTTATTAAGAATATAGTGCATTTAATGGCTGCAAATATTGGAAGCCAAAATAAAAAAGAATCATAAAAATATAATACGCATTTTTTCACAAGAGTAATAAATAACAACCACGGCTAATAACAATAGTTAGGAAAAATGTTTTGTTCTTATTGCGAAATTGAGTTTAAATATTTAGAGGATAATAAAAAACAGATCATTTGAGTTTGCAGAAAATTCAGAGAGGTAATAATAATAAGTACGAGTACTATAAAATTATGTTAATTTTTGCACAATTATTTTATTTTGGTTTAAGTTCATTTTTAAGACGGATTATTTCATAACTTATATTGTAGTAAGTAGTTAATTCATTTCAATTCCATTATTAAAAACGACTGCTTACGTTATTACATACAGTATATCGAATACTAATAATTGCGCAAGCTCATTATTTATACCATTTGACAATTCCAAAAGCGGTACCTACTTATACTATCTCACTGTATAATAAATAGTGGCCTTCAACATTTCATTGCGAAGACATCATCCTCCTAACACTAACATTTTATTGCACCATAAAAAGTCAATTATCTGGGAAACACGAAAACGCTATAGCGGTGTCTCGTCTCCAGGATCTGAGAATGGCAACCTTACGGTCTTCGCTCCTGACAATACCCCTACTCCTTCCAGGCAAGATCTTCTATTGGCTATAACATCTCTTAAGAAAGCTCTTCTAGGACCTGCTAAATCAGTGCCAGTGATTGACCTAGTCAGTCTCCTTAAAGCGGGAAGCTTCAGAGCTTCTTCATAAGAAGGTGGTTCGTCAGTCGGTGTGGTTAGCGCTCGCCCACCAAATGGATCTCTAGAACACGTTGGCGAAAGCTCTCTTGAATAATATAATGTACTTTCTCCAATTCTTCTTCCTTCAACCTCAGGCATAGGTTGGTATGTGACTGGATTGGATGATCGGAAGTCATCTAGGATTTGTCTCGCACTTCTAGCAGTCGTGAGTACTCCCGCCCAAGACCGTCTGTTCTGCTGCTTAGCTTCATTCGTCCTTGCAGCAGCGATGTTGTGACTCGAGTGTGTGGTCGCTATCGTCACTCTAGGCCTCCGAGTTGGCTCATCGAACGAGTTTGCTTTTATAGTTGGCCTATTTGCTCTGGTCTCTGATTCTACAGCTACCAGTACCCCATTTTCGGGTTGGTTTTCTACTGGGTCTTCTCTGACAGCGGCGTCAATGCGCATCGCCTCGGAGTAGGAAGGCACTAAGGCACAATTCCCTCGAATAGCTGCAAACAATTCGAGGCTATCTACAGTAGAAGCGTGAGAGAGAGGAAGGGCGCGGGAAGGGCGGGGGGCGGAACACATGACAGCGCTCTGCTCGTCGGCGAGGGCCCACGCATAATTGCTCACAGGAACTGGCGGTAGCGTGTCTGACAAATGGGTTTCCAAGTCCAACTGTCGGCTCGCGTCCAGTTCGTAGTTCGTGCCGAATATCTTTGTGATCTGCAACAATATGCCCTCGGTTAGGCACTCATTGCTATAACGCTGAACGAGTAGATAGGATTATACGTATGGTAGGTGCTAAAGGTTTACCTACCGTGTAATGAACGTACGCTGTGTTGCACTCAATGATGATACGGAGCGGCCAAGAAAGGAGCAGGCACGAAAGCGTCCAGAAGAGCAATTGAGATGAGTACCACGGACAGCGATCCGTATCCCTGCGGAAAATATAAATACCCATTCTTTACTTGGAAAATTTATTGGTTTAGTAATAGAAATAATAGTAGATTTAAAACATAGGTACCTGTAAGCAACCATGTACTCTTTGAACGAGCTAACTCCAATCAGGTCAAGTCCCTCACGCATTTCCATGAAATCATCAAATCGCTCGTGCTCTGCGAAAAACCTCGATCTTTGGTCTTCAAACTCTGAAACAATTGTTACGAGTGAAATTCTTGAGGCGCCATTTCGTTGTAAGCTTTCTTTTATGAAATTCCTTCCTTTATTTCTATGTTGCATTCTTTTGTGAGGGCTATAAAGAAATCCTGCCATCATATTTTATGATATGATACATTCCATTTCATAGGTAGGTTATGTATTCTTATTACCCATTTTATTACATACGAGTACACTTTTGGACGTAATTTACGCTTGTGTTACAGTCAAAGACGTTATATGGACCAACAAATTAGGTGTTTGTGACTCATGCGTTTATTAGTAGGCACCCAACTGTAGGTAGGTATCTAAGTATGATTATTCTTATGATAATAATACCCTAAGTACTTAGGAATTTATACTTAACTTTAAAAACTAAAATTGAAAGCAGGTAATGAAGTAAATAAGAAATTTGTAAAACGTAATTTATATGATTTCTATTATTTTCTTATTTACTTTTCGCGTGGGACACCGAGCCATTCAACGACCCGATGAACCCTGGTGTCGGAGTTTTTCAACCGCCTACTACTAGTAGAAGGCGTCTGACATGGTTGTGTAACGACCGCCATCTAATTAGACAGCAACCGGGACCGACGGCTTATTTCTACTATAATTGTAGTGTATTTAATCAAAACTTTCCTGATTTTCTAAAATAAAGAAAATAAGGTATTTTACCACTAAAGAAGGCAACTACTTGCGGAATCGTAATTTCAAAACCAGGTTTCTAGACACGTCTGTCATTATACAGAACTATAGAACAGGTTCCTTACCACTAGCGGCCTCTATGTTGGCGAAGGCGAACCCCTTGCTGAAGCGGACCTTCGTGATGGGAGTCTTGCTGTCCAGCACCAGGTTTCTGGACGCGTCGCGCTGGCCGCAGCACGCGTGCGCGAACGACGTGCTTGCGCTGTGCGTGTTTACGCGCTCGTAGTACACCTGATGGCAAACAGGGATGATATAGACTTAGGACTAGTTAGCTAGTCATAATTTTGAGCGGAACAAAGCAATCAGCGAAACAAAAAGCAAATCGACGCTTCACTCAAACGCTGCTACATTTCGTCGTTTTACCGCACCGTATACGCCCCGGAGCAGTATTTGTATGGTAATAAGATCGGAAATCGCAATTTCTTTACGTCTGACAGACGCATGCGTTAAGGTGCGTTAAAAAACGCAACGGCGGATGACAAGTGGGAAAACCGCTTAAGGGATCTGACAACTCAATAATACAGATTCTTCTCCAGCCTAGATATATGCCATTCTTCACCAAATACATTCAAATTCTTTAAACAGGGAACTATATTACAATATATTATGATAAAGATATTCTTAAATGTATACTTAAGTTACAAATAATTGTAGAAACTCACCAAAAGTATAATAGTTACCTATTACATAATACGTGAGTTATTGAAACGAAATCCGGCAAATAACCAACATGATAAGCCTACATATTGACGCACGTAACGAATGATTTCGTAGTAAATAATAAATTCATACAAATATCAACAAGAGCCAATTTCGGCGTCGCAATAATAGGAAGGGAAAATGCGCAGTAAATCGGAGACGGGGCGGAATATCAAATAAGGCAAATCCTCACCGCATGATATTGCGATATTTTGCCGGATCCGGTTATTTATTATCTTATACAGGGTTAAAGGTTACTCGATACTTTATTTTACGGTTACTTCCCTGGAGGGGGTAAGAGGGGAGGTTATTTCCAAAAAAAACTTCCATAGAACTATGGATCAGAAACTTTTAGCTGAAAAGTTATTAGGACCTTTGATTTTGCTAAATGTATGACGGACCATTGACCGTTGTATGAGATCTCTATAAAGAAATGAGTACAAACTACATAAATGACTTCTCTATTTCGTCAATTAACCAAAAAGGTACAAAAATATACATTAAACGGGTTTTCATAAAAATAATTAGCTTTTAAGCAGAAATAGGCGTGTAAGGACAAAACAACTAACTAAGGCCCATCGTAGATTTTGCAAAAAAAAAACCGACCCGTAGTAATATATGTTGGAAATATATGTTGGAAATGGCCTACCCTTTACGCCCTCCAGGGAATTCATCGAATTTCCTTTCACCTTGTAGATTAATTTTGTACAAAAAGACTGAAATACAATAAGTTAAAACTCGTGATTGTCATATGTATTTGTATTTATTCATTTGTTATAAAAAGTTTACAATTTATTTTCTTGGCTAAGTATTCTTAGACTTGACAATGTAAGGAAAATCAATAATTGTAAAAATCTTACTGTTAAAGACCCGAAACCTAAATGGTTTTTGCTAATAAATTATGCTTTTGGTTCAAGAACTCATCACGAATAAGCATTTATTTAACCAAGTTTCTCGTAAGTAAACATGACGTCATCAAATAACTATTCGTTTAAACTTCTTCAGACTAACGAAAGTTTAAAAACCACTTACTTGTATGTGACACAGAAGTAGGGGCTCCTAGGAGAACTGTCGCAAAACTTACGTTAAGTTACATTACGTGAGTTACGGGTCACAAGTCACAATTAAGTTACGTTGAGTGAGGTCACAGTAAGACATAGTCTAAAGAAACGGATCAGTATTATTACTCGGCTTATTATCTTTGTATACAAATTACATATGGCGTGCAGAGTCCCTACGCAGACTGTTCTAGCTCTACACACTACAATACATAACAGGCGTTCCCAAAGAATCTCAAGGGGAAATACGAGTGTTCGGATAAATGAGTACAAGAGTATAAATATGTTATTATAAGTGAAAATAGGCAATTGAAAACATTTTAGCGCCCGCCGGGGCTTGAACAAAAATATTTTGAGCTTCCATGGTAACTCAAATCAGCTGATGGTCAATTTTGAATGGGGTGCCTATTTTTTTCATATTTGACCTGTGTTCTTGGGAAAAGTCGTGCCTTTCCTCAGCCCGATCTGAGTTTTCGTTCTCAGTTACTGGTCAAATTTCACCTTTAAAGTAATATAACTAATTTTTTGCTGTGTGATGCCGTTAATGCCGTGTGATGCCGGCGTTGAATAGCATCATCACTTTCTATCCCGTGGGTTTCGTAAGAGGCAATTAAGGGACTAGGGGGTTGAATGTGTATTGCAGTTTTAGGCGATGGGCTGACAACCTGTCACTATGTTGGTACTGAAATGTTTGTCAGACGTGGTGTAAATGTCCGTATTTTACGGCTGATTACGCTCTGCTTACCCCGCAAGGGATATAGGCGTGATGTGAGTATGTGTATGTGTGTAACTTGTTTCAATATATTGATTTTGAAAGCTGATACATGCATATTATGAGTTATCATAATATGCATATTAATTATTATGTTGTTTTATTCAACTTACTAGTTAGAACTACATACAGGGTTGTATTTACGTTTCAACTGTTTACGACAGATCGCATAAGCCCGCCTGTCAGCTATGATCGTGAAGAAGACTGACGAAAAGAGTCGAATAAAATTGTAGAGGCTAAACCATCTACAGTCTTTCCAAGCGTAAAATTTTTTTTGACAGCTGTCAGGTGAATAACATAGCTCAGTCAAAAATCAAATAAACGCCTGGAAAGACTATACGTAAACCTACCAAGTGCATTGATTCTACATAATTAGAATGTTCTTGATCGTTTCATGATAATATTATTTTAATGAAGCAAGCAATCAAGAATGCATAAAGGAAATCGCACATAATAATGTTATTTTGTCATAAATTCAGTTATTTCAACCAATTTTATTGTTAAATAAGTGCCTACTACCTGTAGAAGATGAGGCAATCATCCAATATATCATTATAAATAATTACCATAAATCGACTGTATTAAAAAATGCATAAATATAAACAAATTTCACCTTTTTATTATTCAAAGTTGTACGTTTAAGGGCTTGTGTACTGAAATGGTTAAGAGTATCATGGGATTTGTAATTTTACTAGTCTTTCTACTGATGGCCCATATTGACGTAAGTAATTTAATCTTGTTTATTTTTGAGTGCAGAGTTCGTAGCGACATAATATCTTCTATTGAGTGCGGAGTTTACACTTTAATAATTTAAAATCTTATTTACCCTTCTTCTCACTCACGCAGATGGTATGTGCGTTTCGGGTGAGAGAATTTGTACGTGTGTGTGTGTTTATGCAAATCAATGTTACCATTTACCATCCATCTATATTATCTGGAAAAACACAGGGTGGATTATGGTGCAGTTTTAGTGATGAATCAAAATTAAATTGGTTTATGTTCCTAAATATGTGTTACGCTTACAACTTAACAGGGGGCGCTGCTGTAAACATTTTTATACTTTTTCAATTATATTTTAACCGTCGTGGGTATTTTTCAAATGTTTAATATTGTTCAGAGCTGTATTAATGTAATTTTAACACAATATTTTCCAGATTTTCCATGCTTTTCTCTAGTTCAGCTCCCATCCTCATCCATACTTATTACATTGTTTTTGTTACGACCTCCTCGTCCCTTCACATAACATGTCCGTACCAAGATAAATGGTTTCTTATAATTTTATCTATTTCTTCCCTGGCTTCAAAGTATTTTCCCATTTTAGTAACAAATGTTAAGTTTAACCATAAATAACGCTATGATTTCAGTGTTTCTATATAGTACCTGAGCGAACGAAAGTTTGGTACTATAACAAGAAATATCTCGCATGGATAAAGCCCACAGTCAGGCGATATGCCCGCAACACTCCGTACTATTTCAATTTCGAAGGGAAAATTTTAACTCCAATTGATAGAAATGTGACGGTAAGTGACTATTCCTATTGTGTGATTCAATAGCATCACCTAAAAAAAGAAAAATTATTGATTGTTGAACTTCCCTTAAGTTTAGTAGGTAGTGTGTGTTTGGAGACAACTCAGCACCAACCACCAAACAAAAATGCCGCATATTGAATCTAATGTATTATTTTTATATCTTATCGAAGAATTGAAAAAGGGAAAATGAGACTTCGTACCCTATGGTCTACCCTGGGGGAGGCCTACGTCCAGCAGTGGACTGCAATAGGTTGCAGATGTATGTATTTTGTCTCATAGACAACTTAAATCATAACTGCCCAACTCACTATCAGAGTAATTTGATATGGTTGCCTCTTATGACACCCCCGGGATAGAAATGGGGTGATGCCATTCTAAGTCGGCAACATACGGCAATATTTTACAACGTTGCTAATTTCTTATGTCCAGGTGGTTTTTAGTTTCCAAGAGTATTTGCATAACGAGTATCGACCGTCTTTCATTAAAGTACGCGGCAATGTGTGCAGTATATTGAAGAACCCATACTTCAAATCCATTTTTAAGGACGTAAAAATGCCCTGCTCGATGACTTGCCCTATCATGCCGGTGAGTTATATTGACCTTCACCAAAGTGTTGTACGAGTACTATATACCAAGAGTCAACCTCCTAGAAAACTTAATACTTATTTTCATTTGGTTATTGAATGAAGATTTACGGACAATATAAGGCGGGCCATCAAATGAAAGGTTTATATTCATCAAACGCGAGTATTTTGTTTCCTAGGATTTATGGAGAATACGTAATATGTTTGAAGAGCCCTGTACAAAGCAGAATCCAAATCCGCTTTTACAGCGATTCCATGAAGGTAAAGACCTGCCTATGGAAACATGTTGCAAATAGCGATATACCTAGTATAGAATAGTGAGTAAAGTTGAATATTTCAACGACTTAGTATGCATGTTGGCCGCGAGAGAATAATCAATTTTTCTAACCAGGTAAGGTGAAATGGTCTTGTAGCATTGAAATAAGGTTCTATTTATGTTTAAAAACTACAAAACCCTTTATTTAGGGGTGTCCAACACGCTCTTGTGTAGTCATTTTGAATTTTATATATGTAACTTGGAAAAGTTGTTCAGTTTAACGGATTGGGCTTCATGTTTTTGAAAAGTCTGTCGTTCCAATGCACCACGTATACCGGCCAACCAAAATGTAAGGCGGTTCTCCCACTAAGGGGGAACTGACAGACGTATTTTTTGGCGCAACCGTCTGTCAGACAAAAGAGAATTTCAAAAACGAATACTTCGGCACACTGTTATGAATCGATCAAAGCGTTTGACAGACGCATTCGTCAGTACGTCATAGTGTAGGATTTGGTCCACCGGTGAAAAGGGTTCTTTAAGTAGAGGCAAGGGACAAAATGCGTAATTTTATGATTGTATTTTTTGTTTTAGAAAGTTTATCGTTTCTCGAATATAACAATCAATACGAGGAGTTACTCTGAAGGTTACAGATTTCCTTTCGAAAAGGGCAGCATCGACATAGAAAGTAACCATACGGATACTAAGGAGGGAATTATGAAATTAAGTGTATATGCCACTTTTAAGGAAGAAAAACTCTACTACGGAAAAATATAATTGCATTTGTGATATAAATAAACATTTTCGGAGACATTTTCACTTGATTTATTTAATTAAATTAGCTTTTTTTAATTTAAATAGAATATGGTTAGATGCAACATTCAACCTGCCAATTTGTGGCATCAGCAGGTATATACAAAATTGGCCGTGTAACACGGATAGACTGCTCCCATAAATGTCAAATTCGTCCGTAGAACGTAGGACCCTACTTAAGCCCTTAATAAGACATAGGAGCATTTCCTACCGGACACCACTGGATTTTCAACTTTATGTACCCGAATCAGTTACTAAAAAGCAATTTAAAAATCGTGTTTGGTCTATTCTAATACGGGTAAAATTACAAAGCATAGTTCTGTCAATTCAATCAAACATAATATACTTAATTAAATTTTAAAACACTTCAATGTTTTGGGTTAACACTTTTAATAAGTAATAAAAATTAATAAATCGTTATTGGCATTAATCTTGCAGAATTTCACCAATGGCAATGAGCCGCGGTAGCCCAGACGGTAGAGGCGTTGGTGTCGCAGGTTTGAACTCTACCTGCGGTGCAATCATGCAAGTTCTTGAAATAATTTACTTAGTTCAGTTATGGAATTATGAACTGTTTCAATTAGCAATTAATATAACAAAAAATGCACAAGTTGTCATATCTTATATGTAGGAGACCGACCGCATTTTCCGTTCGATTATAATTGGATTCTTGCAGAAACGTTACGCATAGAACACTCAAATTGGTGGTGCGTTTTGTTCGCACACAGTTAGCTGTAAGATAGACTAGAGTGAAATAGGAGACGTTGTAGCACCTTCTCATAGTGTTCGTCATTGGCAGCGTTCGTGATGGAGAAATGGTATGCAGGCGGTCAAGTGACTTTTTTGTAAATGTTTTAATAAATACATTTCTTCTTGGGGTCTGGTGTAGTCGTATCGTGATTATGATTAGGTTTCAAAATTAGGAAATATTATGATGGAACTGTGGTTGTCTAGTGCTGGCGGAGACCTTGATTAGTATTGCCAATGGTCTACCAGATGGAAATAGCAACAATGTAGGAGCTGAGAACGGTGATGGTTCGTACAGTGTGCTTAATCGTTTCAAAAGGTCGGAGATTGCATTTGACGATGCAGATACTATGGGGATCGACGATTATACGCCTACGCAGTGTTATTTCACATCCTGACGTTAGATTGATTTGTTATGATGAAATGTCATTCAGATCTGCTGATTGATCAGTATTGGAGTCGATTCCTTAATGTTTTCTACAACGGACCTGTTGCAGTGTTATCCTGGTGTTCAAGGTGTTAGGGTGTCTAGGCCTTTTTTTAGTTCTCTGTTCTCTTTCTTCCTCTCTTTTTTTTAATTTGACAAATTTATAAAACAGTTCACTTCACGCAGGTAAATTTCAGCCCTTATTCCAGTAGTTTAAACTCCTCTTTATCTCAAAACGACAAATGTCAGAAGGATTTTCAGTAAATCATGAAATAACAGATTTTCTCGGAATGCGGTGTTATAAGGAAGACGAAGGATGGATAATCTCTCTGACACGACAGCACAGATAAGAAGGATCGTTCTATATACTTACTCAGGCAGCTTCAGTATATTTTTATTAAAATGGGTTACAAGGTAAAAGCTGCCATTGTATTTTTATACTCGAGTTATTTGTTTGGAGAAATCCTGCCATTACAAACAGGATCTATCAACAATACCTCAAGTTGCTTAAGAAATTTGACCTAATAATGGAGCGGCGTATATATATTTGACAAATAAAATTATTAGATCCTCGGTTTAAGCGGAGGCAGCATTCCTTGTAAATACGACACCTTGCCTCCAGATACGTCAGAAATGTTATCCTAGCGAGCGACTGATAAATTTAATTATTATGAAATTTATCGTTATCGTGGGTGTCATATGCGACTAAAATACGAGTCTAGTTTTTGGGTAGCAGGTTTTCATTGAATGCCACCACACCATGCTCTGCGCTTGCCAACCCGCCTGTCATGTGAAGTGAGTAATCATCTCCCAAAATGGAGAGTCCAATGTCCAGCAGTGAACTGCTGATGATGATAATTATGATGAAGTAGATTAAGAACTTTAAGTTACCTGCGTGGTGGTGTAGGCGTCGCCATTGCGGTACCGCGTCACTTGCCGCTTGCGTCGCACGTAATGGTAGCAAATCGCTTTCCACCTGCGGAAAAACACCGGTTTTAATTCTTACAAGTATGCACTGTCTAAGCGGGTAAATAGACGAGAAATCGGCAGTTATTAAGACATCAAAAGGTAAGTAATAAAATAATTCGCCGGAAAAGTCTCCTACCTTTTTGTAGGCAGTGACTAGTCGGTTACTAGTTAGCTGATTTTATTAGTTGTTTTTTTTTTCGTGTGGTACACCGGTCGGTAGTCGGGAAGTTTCAACTTGAAGGGATGAATCTGCAATTTGCTTTCCGTACCTAACTAGTAAGTTGAATTTTTAAAAATCTCGATTACTGCTGAATACAACTTGGTATAGGTGGGTACTTCAATTTCGTCAAACTTTCGTATTAAATATCGTTTTTAACTATTCTATGCAGTATAGTACAGTATATCTATGCAGTGGTAAAAAAAAGGAATTTTAGATACACTTTAGTAGTTAAATATAGGTTTAAGTAGTTTGATATCCTCATATGTCCGTAGTTTTATATTTAGGTACATTAATGACATTCGTCCTGTCACGGCCTGACTTGTCACTTGTTTTATGGGTAAAATAAATAATGATATCAAAGAGCGCATGTTTTCAATCTAAAATCTACGACTGACATAACCAGCTTTTTTCCGGGCGATCCATTTTTAGAAGAAAGTTGAAAATAACTCTATCGTATTGAAATAAATGTGTTTCTGGTCTGCATGGGGGCCGCACGCAAAGGTCCACATACAACCAGTGCAGTAATGAATCTATAAGGTACTAGTGTAAATTCTTAGTTCATTGCGTAGCTGGTTCATATTACTAGTATCATAACGGCGAACTGATTACGCAATGAACATCAAATATCACCTTTGGAAATTGTAGCCTGTAGTTTGATAATATCGGCTGATTTCAACATTATATTAAACACGATAAAGTTCCAGTTTAATTTGCTACTCTTTTCTATTTCTCACGACCTAAGGTTATCCATATTATTACTATCACAGAACATTTTTAATACAATCACTTAAATTCATAAATTAGCAGTAATATGCCTGTGCATACTTCAAATGAAAATTCTTTGAGGAAAGCTTTACTTTACTGGAAAGAACTAATAGAACCACGATCTCAAAGAGAAAATTTTACTGTTATTCAAAGTTCTAAATGCACGAACTTTTCCTCTTCATCTCCATTAAAACTTCTTTACACACACTCCTATCTATAGGGGGTAGGAAGAGGGTGAATGGGGGGCAGGAAATTAGTTAATAAGGAAAACGGTCACGCGACCGCAGCCCGACCGATAAAGGGATCTGGTCCTGTGACGTAATGCGAATAATTATTAGCCCTTTGTGTATATTGGACTGGACTACAGCAGGTCCTATTTGAATCGATAATAGTTCAGACAAGTATGCTGCATATATGGAAACTTTCGGAAAGGACGCGTTGAAGGGCGAAGCCATCGTTCTTATTTATAAGTGCTATCAGCACCAACTGTTACCCATTTAGGGATCCCTAGATCGAATCAATATTTAGTACAATCGGTAAGAAAAACCAGTAAAAAAATATCTAGAGGTGCTGATGATAGTGCCATGCTTTAGTGAACCATACGTTTATCTTGCTAATACCGGGTGGAAGGGACGGTATACCGAAAAATTTGCAGGAATAATCAGACCGCATAAAACTGAATAACTTTTAGAAGGTATGGATCCTATGTTGTAAAACAAAAAATATATTAGCTTCCGAAGAAAGTCAATCAGCTGATCGAGAATTTTGTATAAAAAAGTATTTTGTTTCCTAGCGTCCATATAAAACATTGTTCAGTTTCATGGTCTGATCATACCTGCAAAGTTTTCGATATACCGTCTCCTACACCCCGTATTGATTATCGATTACGTTCCGATTACAATACCGACGATGGAGGTAAAAATACGAGCAATCAGGGCTTGGATTCTCTGATTTTTACTCTTGCAATGCCAGCAACACTCAACTGTAATTTTATTGTCACCGTGATATTGTTCAAACTGTTGGCAGAGTACTAAACGCCTCAAACCATGCCACTGAAACGCTATCTACATACAACTGAAACGATTTTTATTTAGCAGACTTCGGGCCCTGGATGCGCCTTTCCTAAGACACGTAGTTTATTTCCGTAAATACATCAACAGCTACAAAAGTCTATTGCTATACATGGGTTTCCTCCTATTGGGGGGTGTTTTACATACTCGTCACACATGGTGGGCGAATTGACAAGCGCAGTGCAGTGTTGTACTTCACAGGGACAATGCTGCCCATTCCCTGGATTCATGTCTTAGTTGCCTTTTAAGACACTCATTATTGTAGAAACAGGGCGTAGAACCGACTAGAATGGAATCGGAAGATTTTGGAGTGACAGCCACGCATCGGAAAGCGCAGCATGGGTTGGTTCACCAAGTAGACTGATGACCTTGTTAGGGTTCTGAGCAGCCTTTGGATGAAATCAGCTCAAAATATCGATGAAATTAAATTACTATATTCAATGTTGGATAGTAATATCACTTATTGACGTCATGATCCGAAATTGTAAAAAAATATATTTTATAACACAATTTTATTGTATTGTCCTAATAGAAAAACAGATCTATAGAGTCACCTGGTGAAGGCTATATCCAGAAGTGAGTTTCTCACAGCTGTTGACGATGATAAACAACTTCCACTCCGAGTACCATAAAAACCTTGTAACTGCCACCCATCAACATTTCAGGCTGATTTGCTACTGTTTCATTATTCAGTGTTTTGCTCCGGCCGGTGGAGCAATTAGGTTATTTATGAGCGGCACGGGTAGGGTGACCTTTAAATTTGAAAATCAAAACACGTTCGTCTCACTAGCAAGCTTTCGTGGACTATTTGGCAGCCAGCTGCATTTTTGACTGCTCTACGTTCAAGAACTAGTACGGCAAATTAACATGAAACACAGCGGGATCTTGGTTAAGATTGTTATAGCATGGACATTTCAAGAGGTGGAGTGATACGAGTATAGTGTACTAGTTTAGACTGGAGGGAGTAAATTATACTCAAAAATTTGATTAGTGGGAAAAGCAAGGGGACTGCCCAGCTATAGGAGGTATGCAAAAAAATCAATGTTATTTGAATATGCAATTTAAAATTATTAATTATTTAACCTGCTCAGGATAGGGACAAATGGAGGAAGGAAAGGAGGCCTCTGTCAGGGTCGTAATAAAAATAACAAAAAATAAAGAAATGAAATGTAAGAAATTGAATAAGCCTATAATAATCCGACTTTACTCGAATGCCTGGTAACCCCACAGGCGGGCGCGAGGTCTCGTTTATGACCGAGGACAGAGGAATATTAATAAGGTGGTTGCACAAGACGAACCTCTGTAGTCGGCTCACAGACAAAGACTTGCAAAATTCTTGTTACACAAGCAAGGTTCAAAAGCTTTTTGCGGCCTTTCAGTACAAGCTATACAGGGTGTAAGGGAGGGACAGCGCTCCGAATACCCCTTTCTCTTGACACATATGTCAGGAAACGACAAAAAAAATCGACTTCCTATACAAAATCACAATCAGCTAAAGAACTGACATTTAATATGAATAGTAAAAAAACTTTTACGTCTCTTGAAATATATTTTTATGGAAAGTTGTTCAGTTTCATGGAGTAGAGGTAATATGGGTGTACACTGCTACTTGCAGTTTTATAGGCAACGAAAATTTGGCGAACACCAAACTTTTGTGTTACAGTGTCACTTTAAAATAAAATAAAAATATTTACGCTACTACTCGTAACAGAATATTTATATTTGATGAGAATAAAAACACTGAACTTGATCTAGGATGGGGTTCCATTTCTACTCTATGTACGTTCAGACATATAAGTATATAGTATCGAATAACGTTACAGGTCATCATGCTACCAAATCTGGGCCACCTGGCCAGTCCGTTACAGGCATATTACCGGAGCGATCAATCCATGTGAACAAGTAGATTGTGCCATGGATGCATTTCACATGGTTAGGTATTTGTACTCTTATGACGTTCCAGGAAAAACAAAAAAGTAGCCATTCATGGCAGTCTGTGATGTGGTTCGGAAACCCAGACAAGCACGAATACACATTTCTAAATAAACTGTACACATATGAAAATTGTTAGGCGGTTCTCCTACTTGTCGTCTATCGCTCCGTATTTTTGACGCAACGTAACACATTATTTTATTTATTTATTATTTATTTACAGTTTATTGCACACAAAAACATTACAGAAAAGACACAAAACGTAAAGAAATACACATTGTCAGAAGAAAGGAAATTGCGAATTCCGATCTTATTCCCATACAAACACAACGATTTGACAGACATCAAATCTGTCAAACGACTTGACAGACGCTTCCGTTACGCACGTGAATGCGCCGTAGCCGTATTTGTATTGAAATAAGAGACGGAATTCGCCATTTTCTTTCATCTGACAAATGTATGCGTTACGGTGCGTTAAAACACGCGGCGACGGATGATAAGTGAGAGAACCGCCTTAGCCAAATACTCAAATAAAAATATACACAAGAACTAAATTTTGCTACCATTAATATTTGATTCTAGCAGGGAAAAGTTCTTAATAACCTATGTATGCAGTATGTTTCGTTCGCGCATTATTTACAGAATTTCTGAGGTAGTAAGTATTCCTTAAGGCGAGTGTAGTCGTGAACGGCCTCGACAGTGGCGCCACAATATAAAAAATATTTTGTCTGTATATAAATGAGAATGTCCGTTGCTAAGGTTCTTAGTATTATTCGCTCGTGTCCTCTTAGTCTCATACAAATCTCATAGGTGCGAAATTTGACCCCAGCGAAGAGGTTAATTAAATTAGAACCTGCAAACGCAATAAAATATTCGCTGTTAATAAGGTTATGACAAAAAGTGCCTAAAATTGGCCATTCTTGGTATTAATTGCCATAACTTCAATTAGAGCGAATATTTCATTGAGTTCGTAGGATCTAATTATAGATAAGGATAATACTAAAAACTTGAGCAACGGATATTCTGCTAGATTGTTTGTATAAAGTGAAAATATTTTTGAGTGATGTGGCGGCACTGTCGAGACCGTTCACGAATACACTTGCCTTAATGTCAAGGATGTACGTATAAAAATAAACCATTGAGTAACGGCATTGGAGCAAAAAGCTCCGTTTTATATCGACAATTTGATTATGTTTCACGCGACTGCTGCTCGGTTATCCTATTACATGCTCCATTTCAGAACACGTTTCATGTGGAAAAGAGGAAATCAGAATTGGATCCATGTTGTGATGTTTACATCTGGCCAATGGTTCGAACACTAAACATAAGTTAATGTGAAGAAAGTACCAAGCAATGACAGATATGTTGTCTGGGACTCAAAACTAAATAACAGATTCATAAATAAATGTCCTGGGCAATCCACACGGCGCCATCTAGTCCCAAACTAAGCAAATCTTGTACTATAGGAACTAGATAACTGATATTAGTACGTATAAACTCTTAAAAACACCTAGACTAAACCCAAATATTCGAAAATTGACTTAACAAAATTGATTTGTTTCGTATTGTGGGGATCGAACCTCAACCCTCGGCGTAGCAGGGTACTATACGCTAAGCCATTGAGCCAGTCATAGTTATTTAAACTGGTTCTTACCGACTTACTATTGTTTTGAGTTTACCTGTGATCATGACGCTTGCAACAGCGTCGAAATATCAGGAGCTCTAAACATTAAATAATTCATCGGTAAGAACCCATTTGAATTCCTACTATGAATATTGTTGTGTAAAGGCACACTGTGTATAAATGCTTGCTATCCCTGTTAAAATAAGTCAATCAGATGTTGTCATGAAGTGAAATGAAATGGCAAGGCTCTAGGGGTGAACTTTTTCATGTCTCAAAATGTTATAATTATTATAATATTTTAGATAAGTAGAAAAATATAGGTATGAATTTATCGTAAATTGTCTACACCATTAATCTTTGGTATCAATCTATTTCTGCTGAAGGCAGCTAAATCTATCTTACTTAAAGAACACCTCGCTGTTTTTTTTTTTTGTAATAGAAATACCAGATGAGTTGATCAGGTTTAGATTACAATGTAAACCTACCACACTCTCGGCGTGGCGCTTCTCATGGCGTGGACCCTGGCGCTGACTGCCGCCACGTCAACTCTTCTCGCCAGCTGGATCCTGGCCGTGCTGTGGTAGCACTCCACCAGGTACACCAGGTACAGCAGGAGAACGAAAGCGATGGGGATGTAAGCGTACCCAACGTCGCATGGTGACTCGCGGATGGTGCGTTTGATTGGATACCTGTGAGAAAACAATGGTTGTTCATGGAGTACATTATATTAAAATGATACGTTGTTTAATCATGATTTCACGTCGAGATTGAACATAACAGAGACTTTGATTTTAACAAATGGGATTGAAGAATAGAAAGTGTCATCACCATCCGTCATGACACATCATGACATCCCGTGTCCCTAAGGACATCCCCATGTATGCGTAGATCTACGCTTCTTTTAAAAGTACACAACGAATTTCTTTAGTAGGTAAAGTTATTCAAGAGGAAACTTTGGATGTATAATTCATGCCAGAAAAAGAGTTAGTTAGAACGCATTTATTTAAATCACACAATCATTATCTGAGTTCTAAATAAACGATTATTTATGAGGTCCTTATACTCATAATAAGCTCGCAAATTAGACTGATTTTGTTAACGTATTTAGGTAGGCAGATATGGCAAAATAATCACATCCGGAATAACGAGCACACAATATAACAAACAGCTTATCTGTGTTATAACGACTTTAATAATTAGCAAAGCTAGTTATTCCAGTAAGGGACGAAGTCAGGAAAGGGTAAACTAGGTGGCATGGACGTTGACAAACGACAACGGAACCCTTGCTGCCTGAAAATTGATACTTGACGGTCTGTTGGGCATCTATAGCTTTGCACCGAAATTGACTGTCGTAGGCAACTGAGCCTCATTAATCTTTCGTTTCTGACAGTCGGATCACAGTATTTATCAATACCAGTAGATGGTATGCCACCTCACTGTTTAGAATGAGTTATTAATGAAAATTGTCTAGTATTGTGTTTCGTGGTTAATAATCGGACACATCTTGACTAATTCGACCACCAAAATGTATCTTAAATCGTCCACCATCGATCATCCTGTCTACTATCACAGAATATATAATAGTACTAACGTACTACTATGCCCACTTCTACCATAAATTCGTTTGTCTGCCTCTGACACCAAACTGACGATACCAAAGTTTAAAGAAGAAAGGACGTTTTAAACTAATATTTTCTTGAGTTTGTTTGCCTTTTGAAACGGATTAAAGTAGTGTTTCTTTGGATTTTACAATTCCTACGTTTCGAGCTCTTTACACATTTCGTGGTCACGGATGACTAAGGTGTTAGACATGTATGAGAGTCGACTGTCACTGTCAAGCTAACAGATACCAGAGGGATGTTGCGTTTGACTGATTTGACCTTATCCTTAAAGTATGGTAAGAATTTCGGTTGTCGTTCGACTTTGGGTGGTTTTGCACGATTTTTGAGACGTTGACGGAGTGACCTAACTGATTTTAATTCGTTTGAAATTGTTTATTGTGACGTTTTAAACTCATGTACGATGTACCTATGTTTCATACTGTTTACTTCTCCTGTGGTCGGTTGACGTTACAGTTCAAAAAACACGTTGTCATCGAAGTGGTGGTTTGGCTTTTCATTATTGAAAAGAACTACGTTGTACCTACCATACGAAATTAGGTAATGTAACGTACAATAATTAACAGCCATAACAGTCCATGGGCCTCCCCCTATTGGGGGAAATTGTCATACTCACCACGCTTGGTGAGCGCATTGGCGAGCGCAGTGCAAGAGTTTGCTTTCACAGGGAACGATGCTACCCTGGAATAGTGTAACGTACAAAGCTATTCCATTGGATGTTTTTGTTTATTGACTTTAGTATTTGACCTGATTATGTAAGTGGCCCCTTTTTATAGACAGCTATAATTTAAGGTGCACGTTGTTTTTTTACTTTCTATGGCGGTTGGAAAACGGTGTAAAAGGCTAGTTTTTTTATCCCGCTGCGTCACGTGAGGTTTTTCCGCTTTGTTATAAGTATAAGTTTCTTGACGAGCTCCAGTTATTTTTGTGTTAATACTTATACTACTACTACTACTGCAACTTCTACTACTACTACTACTTACTTATCTATCCAGTGTGAAAATTATTGGCACTGATTCTCAAACTGGATAGTAGCTAAGAAACTCAAAATATAATGCGGAAATGATCAATGCATAGTCTTTTACGCACACATTCACGCGATACTAAAACGCGAATGTCTTCAAAGCTCATTGATAATTGTGGGCACTCGTATAGTGCCACTGTTGTGCACTTAACAAGTGGCATAACGTGTGGAAGTAGCTATAATTAATATATCTTTTTACCTTATACTAATATGAAAGATAAGACGGGTTTTCGCAAACTACCGCCCGATTGAATGGTATCGCAAAATAGCGCCTGATTCTAAGTTATACTCACTTATTAAGGTCCAAGATAGTGCGGTCGATCTCGGCGATGTTGCACCAGACGACCGAGGCCAGGCAGCCGGCGATCATCAGGGTGAGCAGGAAGCACTTCCAGTTTCCCTCCCGCCTCAGCACGCCGCCTAGGCTTTGCTGCCTTGGACGCTGGAACAAGAAATATACCTTAATACAGGCACCGGTCAAAACACATCTAGGTTTTGTACATCTGCGTATATGATGTAGGTTAACGCATCTGCGTATATGATGTAGGTTTACACATCTGAGTATATGATGTTGGTTTACACATCTACGTGTATGTTGTAGGTTTACACATCTACGTATATGGTGTAGGTGTACACATCTGCGGGTATGATGTAGGTTTACACATTTGCGTATATAATGTAGGTTAACACATCTGCGTATATGATGTAGGTTTACACATCTGCGTATATGATGTAGGTCAACGCATCTGCGTATATGATGTAGGTTTACACATCTGCGTGTATGTTGTAGGTTTACACATCTACGTATATGGTGTAGGTGTACACATCTGCGTGTATGATGTAGGTTTACAAATTTGCGTATATGATGTAGGTTGACACATCTGCGTGTATGATGTAGGTTTACACATATGCGTATATGATGTAGGTTAACACATCTGCGTATATGATGTAGGTTTACACATCTGCGTATATGATGTAGGTTTACACATCTACGTATATGGTGTAGGTGTACACATCTGCGTGTATGATGTAGGTTTACAAATTTGCGTATATGATGTAGGTTGACACATCTGCGTATATGATGTAGGTTTACACATCTGCGGATATGATGTAGGTTTACTTACACTACAACGTATTGTTCAGTTGCGAAATTTCGGATGGTAGGCGTAGATTTGTTGCAATGTTTGTGGTATTGTGAACGTGGATGGATGTATTAGGAGAGGAAGGCCTAAAAAAGTTTGGATGGATTGAATAAAATTATGATATGAAGCAAAAGGGTGTAAACGAAGATTAAGGGCTGATGAATAGAAAACAACATGTCTTATAAAAATAAGCTCGACCTTGCAACAAGTTTTAAGTTTTCACCTGTTGTATTAATGTGCACAATGAAGAATTAATATATTGTGCCGACCTTAAATAAATTGGGATAAGGGCAGGCAGAGATGAGGTGTGGATTTCTTGCGCAAAATGTCATATACAATCTAGAAGTCTGCGACGGTAGGTATTATAAGTAGACAGGTGCTTTTCAGCCATTAAAATGTGTTTGTACTTAATGTATATCATATGTTGATAAAAATCTATGAAACATACCGACTATTATAAGTAGGTAGGTAGTTTTTGTGAAGATAAAGAAGTTTTCATAAACAAAACGCTAAATATACCACGTTAACCTTGGCTATATACCTACCTATTCGTAGTAGATATTATTTGTTATTGTGCTACGTTAACCCTTGACCTGTCAATTTGTCATAGACCTTTGAAGAGGCAATAAAGCTATAAATGTTCAGGTACATTAGTAAACCCATGCGAAACTTCAATTTATTCACGAAATAAGGTTTTCCACGAAACACGATCGTTATGAATGGTAACCTAGTAAAGAAATTTAGGGAAAGGGTGTGTTTGCTAGACAAAAAAATCAATAACAGGTATGTAGGTACCTTAGGATCGGAGCTACCAGTCGCGGAATTCGTTCGGAAATTGTAGAGATCTTTATATTCATACAATTCGGTTTTGCGTTTCTTAACTTCCCTTTGTGTGTCGAAAATTAAATTGAATAAAAATATTTTAGTGATAAAATTTCAAAATATATTGGAAGCTGCAAATTAAATTGTTTAGAACAGCAAAGTAGTCGTAAGATACCTACCTATATATTTACAAAGTACTATAATACGAATTTCAAATAAAATTCGGAAGCACCTAGTTTACATTAGCGAATAAAAACACGAACAGAATAAATTTGATCGACGACCATTCCGAACCGAGAAAGCTTTGACTATTTACACGGAGAGCTAATAATTTGTCCTGAAAACTCCATTCGGACGAGGAAAGATCGAGTATATTTGTTTAGGAAAGAGGATTCCTAACGAAAACGGGTTTATGTTTGGAGTGGTCCTTAAAATATTTTTATTTGCTACCCTGAATTGTAACAAAATACATTTGATATTGGGTTCAGCGCAATTAATTATTTTATACGGTGTTTTGACTACAAATGAAATGTGTATCTAAGAGATTATATTTACATGCGAATAAATTCAGTCAAAGAATTTCAATTTCTTTTGAAAATACTAAGTCAGAACAGTTCAGTTTTCGTATCACATAACATACATAAGAAGTTTTCTCTGCAAGTTATCATTCATATTTCATATAAGTATCAAAGGCCTCATTTACTCTATGAGTACTACCAGCATCACATCAATCTAACCATTGATGGGATTCCACAAAAATTATAATAAAATCTAGTATCCGCTGAGTCCTTAAAGGGGTAGGTTGATGTACAGCTGGTAGTACCAACCATGTTGAACCTTACTACCTTTACATACAGTTCAAAACCTATATAAAAACATGACAATAGTGGTTAAATACTAGCTAGAGGTTAACTATAGGTATAACACGCGCAAGTGAGATTAAAAACAATTGATGACCGCTCATTTCGTAAACCTACCGATATTATTAGCTTAAATTAAACTTTAGTGAACAAGTGGAGCCCCCGAGTAACATTTTAGAAAAAACAACACTTTTATCCCTTTTTATTTAAATAATTTAAAACTGCTCATTCTAAAAGGTCGTAAGTGCATGATGACGTCAGAATACGATTATTAAAATGGTATCACTATAATTCTTGAAAACAATAAAATATAATGGCAATACTGATGATTGAAAGATGATTGACAGCGACATTACCATACATTTCCAGGGTTGCCAACCGTACAATACAAGGTTCTTCGTACGAATACGAAACCGTACGACACGCGAGGACAAGTATTCACTTCTGTACGAGGTTTTGGAATTTTTCATAATTTTGCTTGCAAATGCTGATTGCAAACGATTTTACGTACCTATTCAAATGTTTTGATAAAATTTGATGGAAAAGAAGTTTAATGGCGGAAACATACTATCTGACGCATTCATCAGCTGCGGCTTAAGACAGTGTGCACGGAGTGTCCGCGGACGAAATTCGTCTATGGTCACGGTCGCGCGCGATGATGACGTCGAGCAACGAGTAGGACGAAATTTTTTATTTAACTGTGGCCACATTGTATTGTCTACCAAGAAATTAGATAAAAAGAAGCGTTTACGTGTTTACGTCCACGAAATAAATTAAAAGCGACTCCAGAGTCTAAAGGCCAGTGTTAATGGCATGTTTCTTAAGCTTCCAGTTCCATATTGGTTCCATAGATTACAACCGGTGCGTTGACGCGCGTGCTACATTTGCGTAGACGTACAAGCCACAGTCTGCGCTAGCCTTAAGTGCTTCAGTACGAAAAAAAAATCCCAGTTGGCAACCCAGCCAACTATGTACTTTGACGTTATTGACAGTTTTGGCGCTCATGATGCGCTTTTTTTTGTAAATTTACGGCTACAAACGGATGTGTTTTTTTTGCAGGATAATCATCGTATTGTGACGTCACAAGCACGATTTCAGAAAATTGATTATTTTTCCTAGATTTTCAACAGAAAAATTTGAAACTTTTTCACTATGAATCTGCTATCAGAAATCTCCGAAATGGTCATAGAAAAAGTGGATATTATGAAAATTGAGCGCTTGTCAATTCCCGCTCAAATTGTCCAATTTATTTTTAAAAAACCGCAACCAAAATCTGCAGCAAAGAAAATTTTGGCCTTTGTGAAAAACTAATTAAATTACCTGATAATTTTAATGCAACATAAAAATATTTTTATTTTACATTACGTGTAGGTGTTCGTCGAGCCCCCAAAACCCACGCTGTGCATTCAACCAGAAAAATGTTCTATAGCTTACACAATTAGAATACCACATTACTTTATTTTTTAAACTTGCAAATTTTTCAAGCGCGGGCGGTATTTGAACCTGCGGTTTTCACCATCACTAGTGACGCTTCTTTCATCTGGGCCGCGGTAAATTATAAACCTAACAAGGGAAGTGTTTTTCATATTTGGTACCTATTCAATACCTGATCCTGTTTTATATATTGTATTTGTAAAATAGATTGTATATATATATACAATCTATTTTTGTTCACCAGACGTCTGAAGTCATGCAAATCCCTCACAAATGAACCGAGGCGAATTAGTAACCCAACTCGGGATCGGCTAATTACTCAGATTATTTACGGGGTTCGGTGATTCTCTCTCGGGATCTAGATTGATCGTAATAAATAATGATAATTATTATTTTGGATATTTCACACACCACCATCTAGCTCCAAACTAAGCAAAGCTAGTACTATAGGAACTAGATAGCTGATAGCATCAATACGTTTTTTGTAAATGCATACATACAATGAATAGAAAACATCCAGACTCAACACAATTATTATGTTATGTTATTTTATTTGGTAATAAAAAAATTACATGTCAATGTAAGAGTAACTTACGAATACTTGTGCTGTGGTGCTGTGGGAATCGAACGAACAACCCTCGGCGTAGCAGGTAGGGTTACTATTCACAACACTATTGGCACGATTAAGACTATAATACTGATTAGCAATTGACCGCCTCCGTGGTGTGCTGTACTAAATTTGGTATCGCGTGGTTTGGAAGTCTGCGGTTCAATTCTCAGCCAAATCGAATTAGAGAGCCAACTTGGGATCAGCAATCAGCGAGATTGTTTACTCTCCGGATGTTCAGGTTGATTGAAACTATGATACTGATTAGCTGCTGACCGCCTCCGTGGTTCGGCTGTCTGTGTTTTATGTCTGGATTTGGAGATTCCAAGTTCGATTCTCTAGATGGGAATGAGATTATTCTTTTTGGAGTTTGTGATATTGGGCCCTGTTTGGTTAGGAGTTTGAATACTGAACTTAAAGTTAGGTAAGAAATATAGTTTCGTGCTGCGGAGGGCATGTTAAGCCGTTGGTAACGGCTCCTGTCTATGATTACATAGACGGCGGTCGTGACACAACCATGTCTGAGGCATACTAGTAGGTGGTTGAAAAACTCTGACAACAGGGTTCATCGGGTCGTTCGTCAACTCGGTGTCCCACACGAAAAGAAGAAGATAGAGCAAAGCTTAACTTAAGAAACATAATTAAAATTGTATCGTTAATAAGTACCTTTGGGAAATTACAACGAAAAAGACGAAACGTTGAAACCACGGGGTAAAATTAGGGATCAGGATTGTTTTAATAATTTCTTGATCCCTACGGACCAGCTTCCCTCCCACCCCCTACCTTGTCCTGCATTCTTTGGGGCGTAAACTGATTAGCCAATATAGGGTTAAGGCTGAACTTTGTCTTTTCGACCGGCAAAGTTCTTACGAGTATACTATTAGTTGCTAGAGTTTGAGTGCAACTGAATTTATTTTATTCATTTAACAGACGAACAATCCTAATTTATGTCTTTCTTTTCATGTGTGACATCGAGTCGTCCATCGGACCGATTCACCCTGGTATCAGAGTTTTTTCAACCGCCTACTACTACTAGTAGGCTGCTGACATGGTTGTGTAACGATCGCCGTCTAAGTATTTCTAGCCAGCAACCAAGACCGAAGCACGGAACCATCTTTCTTTTCGGAAAATCAGGTGGTTCGGTCTGATATGTCTTCAGCAGACTGGGTTGTTCCTACAACAAGCATAATAAATTAAAGTTGTGTTATAAAAATATTTTTTTTATACAATGTCGGACCATGACGATAAAAAGTGTAAGTACTATCCAACATTAAATAAAGATAATTTTATTTTATTATACCCTTTTTAATACTTGCGATTGTCACAAATTTGATTCATTTTCATATGATTCTATTTTATTTGTTTTTTTTATAATATGACCTACCCAGTTCCATCTACATACACATATCACGCCTTTAATCCCTTGCAGGGTAAAAGAGTGTAAACGCCCGCTAAAACTGTCATTTACGCCACGTCTGACAAAAAAAATTGGGTCATTCAGGAAATTGTGTATTGCCATAGTAACAGGTTATCAGCCCAACGCCTAAAATTGCAATACACACCCTCGAGTCCCATAGTCGCCTCGTAAGACTCCAACAGGTAAGAAATGGGGTGATACTATTCTAAGCCGGCATCACACGGCACCTAAAAGATACTACTACTGATTAAACGTTATAAAGTCCCTTCTCCATTCCAGGAAAAACCAATAAGGCTTACACCAAAACGTACAAAATAAAACTCAAGATACAAGTGGTATAATAATTTAAATTGAAATGGTTCTCCTCGAGACTTCACCAGGTAAGATTGAAAATAAACAAAAACCATGTCATGGCCACTCGGTGAGCAGTCGCTTTGTTATGTGAAACTTTGGAGCTTCGATCTATTTATAACTCACTCGATAAATGATTCGCATTATATAATACTAGCGGTCCGCTAAGAGTTTCACCCGATGCTAACCGTTTTTCCGCATAAAAAAGACCTATTCTCGGCTTGAACTATACATAATAGCCTTTCTCTTAAATTACTCTATCTACTAAGCAAAACCGCATCAAATTCCGTTGCGTACTTTTAAAGATCTAAGCATGCTTAGGGATATTGGACACGGGAAGCGACATAATTTGATACTATTTAATGATTTACTAACTTGAGAAGCATTTGTAATATCAGATGCATGACTTTCATACAAATGCAAAAAATCCCACCATCATTCTAAATTCAAAAACATCAAAAATATAAAAACCTATCTAAGAACGTAATCTTAGATTGTTGCTCTTTCAAAAATGCAGTCACCAGTAGAGTCAAATATTATAACTTTAATGGTGTGATGTAGCCCTGCCTTTATACTTATGAATGCAGTCGTGTAGAAATACTTAAAAATTTTCACATTATTAGCTTATTTTGTTATAAAAATATTCATTAAAAGGGCGAAGGCGACCTTAAAGAAGGCGGATGGATTCATAAAATAACTTTTGATGAATCTCCATAATATTTTCCTGGTGAAGAAAACTATTCCAACTTTGGGGAAGGGCCTTGCAATATTATAATAATAAAATTCAGGGAAGAGAAGAATATAAGGGTACCCTCTGCCAGTCATCAAATTTTTACTTATACGAAAAATATTTATGGTGAATATAGTGATTTTTAAAATAGGATATTTAATTTAATACATCCCAATGTGGACCCGAATGTTATTAATTTAAAAAAAACCTTCAAAAATCCACATTATAAAGTAGAATTAAATAATAAATATGATCACGTATCTGAATTCCGCGCTCAATTAAAATGGCTCCCTATCCGCCTTCGTCGTGATGTGCACATCCTGTCTGTCCTCTACAAGATCCTCAATGATCCATCCACACCCGAGTATCTCCCTTCCCGCTTTCACTTTTTACCTCCGGATTCCCGGCCTAGGCGCATTTGTATCACAAAGGTACTTGAGTGTCCAATACCAAGTTCCTGTTCAACTCCTTTTCCGTTCGAGCTACACAACTTTCGAACAATCTTCCTAAGGCAGTCCAGGACTGTCCTTCTTTATCCTCTTTCAAAAGAAGGTTGAAAGAGCACTACCTTTCACTACCTTGATATTTTCGTATGTATTTGTTTGTATAGTATTTGTATATTATTGTATTTATATTTATATATTGGTTTTGTATTTATAGTTCAATTAGTTTAGCTATGTGTATTTATTTGACTATTATCAAATAATTATTTATCATATTGTTGTTTTATTTTTTATTTTTATTTTTACTTTGTGTGCAATCTTGTCCCCGCACGTATTTATTTCGTACTTAGTTTTACAGGTTGGCTGGAAGAGATCCCTTTATAGAGATAAGCTCGCCTTTGTGAACTACTTTTTTTAAACAAATATTATTGTATTTTTAATGCACAATAAAGTATATATATATATATATAGAATTTTTTCAACCCAAAAGTTTTTGATAAGTTCGCATTTGCATTGAGTAGTATTTCGAATGTCGAGGTAACCTGACACCATTATATAACATTTCTCATTTCACTCAGTGCAGTTAATTAACCCGCCTTCAGATTTAGTTGAGCTGCTACGGAGCACCGGGACCTCGTTATATAATACGTAGTTTTGTGAGAACTTTCGAGGTTGTAGGGTCGATTCCCAGGTGGGGTATATTATACCTTTCGAGGTTGTTTTTTCAATACATACAAGGGTTTTGAAACGAAAGGAATAGTGCCTTATAAACATATAATTGGTCGTATATGGCTTACTAATTGTGTATGGGATTTTGATAGATTCCAGTTATTTAGTTTCACTCACAGGCATGTTAAAGCCTCTACACTCTATATCTATAGCTTGTTTGATTGATGAGCGTATCAAATGTACTCGGAAAATAATGTTCATTTTTGAAATGAAAAGGTTGGAGCTAAAATTCAGTGCAGACAGGTGGCCTTCAATAACTAAGCCTCCCACCTTTTGCTACATAAATATATTTTTATGTAAAATAAAGGCATTTTATTATTATTATGTAATATAATATGTCTATAACACTCTGAAGAGGACTTTATTGGCACGGGCCGAAGCTAAGTGTATAACACTTAAACAAAAACTAGCTAAGGGATAACAACTTATCCTACAACTTTCTGACTATTCTGCATGTGTTTACTATGACTGCTTTTTGGAGAAGTATGTATGTGTTGGAGTCGATCTCTAACGTTTTAAGACTGGTGTGTAGGTAGAGTCTTAGGGATAACTCCTGTAGTAGATACTATTATTATTAAAGGGTTATAGAAATAAAAAGGAAACTTCTCATCTAGATCAACCTTACACCGTAGCTACGTTGAATGTAAATCACTACGTGCTACGGTGCTACGCTACAATGCTGTGCTACGTTTTTCATTTTGCTGTACCCAAATGGCAATGCTTTTTGTAAAACAAACGCTCCGTATACGTTCTACACACCTCAGCACTTCTTCGTAAATGTAGTGCGAAATAGTTTGTTCCGTAATTGTCCTGGGATTGTGTGTACCATTTTACATCATCGGTACATAAAGTCGGATTTCTACTCTCAGTTAGTTATAGAATAGACAATACAATCAATTCAATGTATATTCACATTGTTCGCTACAAGCCGATAGCTGCAAAACTGGATTTTGTCGCTCGTCTACTCCCTGGAGAGAGGTTCCGTTCATTTTCCGCTAAGCATTTCGTCAGACTTACGTGGCACTTCTATCGGAGAGAATATCACGAAAGTTCTGAAGCGAAAGCCATCCCACTTCTTGATATCTGATGCTGATGCATTCATCACCTCCATAATTGATATAAGTACGTCTTCTTCTTCTTTCGTGTTGGTCACCGAGACAACGAACAACTCGATGAAACGAGGGATCAGATTTTTTCAACCGCCGGCTGTTACTTGTAAGCCTCGGCCATGGTTGTACAATGACCGCCGTCTATGTAGGTACATAGCCCGGGATTTTCAGTTCATGTTCCTAATCCAAAAGTTTTTTGACACTCATTTCCTATAAAAGAACAATATTTTTTCAACCTGAAGGAAAACGCACATCCTTCGGAATGAATAAAACCATCCAAGTGAATTCCTGGCTATAAATCTACTCCCTACCTTCCGTTCCTACATAATTTCTTAAGGAGGAACTTGAGCCCCTTCCTTGAGCGTTCGTTCAAGGACTGTAATACTTCTGAACAAAAGGAATGAAAGAAACCTATTTCAGATCATTTCGTTTAATATTAAAAGATTTCGCTTCAGTGGGTTCATTGGATAAACTCCGTTATTTTAGAATAAGAGGTATAAAATTGTTAGGAAGACTAGCAACTTAATATACAGGATGATTTGAAAATATTTCAGGCGGTGTACTGTTGCACGTAGTCTAATGTGATCTTGTTATGTAATTTTAAGGGGTGTACTAGCCCAGTTTTCAACTTCCTGAGTAAATCAAACTGTTGATCTCCAGTTTAGGTAAGAGGAAATCCAAACTCATTTACACACTTTGATGCATGTTCCTTGGCAAAGTTATTAGTTATCATGATATAAAGATTATTATATCTTTAAGGAATTTGTACCCTTACAAATAGACTCTTATAACGTATTCTTTTATACTCCTAATACCAACTCCCTACCCAAATAAAAATTTCTCATTACACTGCAGAATTTACCATAGGCCCCTGATCTTTTGTTTTATCAAAATACGACGTAAAATCCAGCAGATGTTATTTATTTACGTAAGTAAGGAAGGCTTTATAAATTGAATATAAATCTTTTGACAGTAAACATTTCTGAATTTTCTAAGTAACAAATTTATATGCCAAATAAAACAGTAAAATTTACATCTTGGTAGGTTTGCACACGAATAATAAAGATATATCCAGAGGACTACCTGATCCATAATTTATCATGCTTTTAACTAAATTACGGCATTTGAAAGTCTACTATTTACTGTTCTGAATTCTTACTGCTCTATTGACTCGTTAGTAATATTCAAGTTGAAGTTAATAAGTTAGTAATATCAAAGTTTACTATTTAAGTAGAACGCCGTAAAATCAACCATCGTTATCATAGCCAAGCATCTGGTTGTATAGGCCGTAACTACGGATTCATATGTAGAAAACGTATGCATGACAATTTTTGAAAACATTCCAAATTATCAAGCGCGGGCAGGATTTGAACCTGCGACTTTCGCATTACTAGTGGCGACGCCTCTCACCTTACATCTGGCTACCACAGCTCGTTCCTTGCCGGCAAATTTTATTTTGCATGGCATCTTTTTTATGGGATCTTTGTACTGTTGCTACTTGCACAAGCCAAGACCGAGTCTCGTCTCTCCATTCGTACGAAACAAGTATTTCTGTAGCGTCAATAGTCTCAAATACCTCGCAGCGCCGAGCAAGGACGACCGCCCCAATCTGTTCATTTCCTCGGATATTTGCCGGGGATTGTGTCAGGGCTCAGGAGCTGTCTCAAGTTTGTTTATACTTTATCAACAGCTCCTCATCAGATTATAAAGCAATCTCCGATGCTCTTCGTGGCCACAGTAGGAAATAATCAACGAAGCAGCAAAAGCAATAAGTTAAATAAGCAGCGTGCCAAATTTTAATTTAGAAATCATTATGAAGTTATTGATACAGATTTAAGTATTTAAATAAATAACTTATATTTATAAAACCATTAACTAAAGCAGTTTCCTACTTTGGTTAGGACAGTGCTGGCTAAAATACCTGATTGTCAGCGAAAAAAGGAATATATCTGAACCTACTTTAAGCCCTCAGTCCGGGTTGCTGTCTATGAATTTAGAGGGAAATCCTTATATACGAGCAATCTACTAGTTACATAGTAGACAGTCGATAATGTTTTAGACCAGGGTTCATCTCATTAGAATTTCAAGGCAGGTTGTAAAACAGGTATTGTACTGCACTTTTTATCTCTACTGTATCATTATTGAACTAACTTTAATTAGCTGTCCATCTTCCGCGAACAGATGTTCGCACCAGCATTAACCTTATTTATTACTAGCTTTTACCCGCGACTTCGTCCGCGTTAGATAGTTTTTTTAGGCACAGGTTCTAAAGTAGATATGTAGAGGTATATTCATAGTAAGTATGTTAGTGATATAAGAACAGTTCTTATCTCTACTGTTTAAAGATGACTTTCTTGCTTCTGTTGTTTTTCTGGACATTTCAAAAATTTGGTATCCGGTGTACTGCCCTGAGAGATCAATATTTATAACTATTGAATACAAAAGTCAGTAGATAACAAAAAAAATCCTCGGTAAAAAGTTGCCAATGTCCTTTCTTAACTTATTCCCATCGAAGCGATCAATCATACTGTTCAACTTTTGTTTTAGAACCATGCCTGTATCTCTAATAGTTTAGCTGGGCTCCTGATGGTACACCTGGTGGTCTACATAAGGTACTCCAGATCCTCAATGTCCTTGTGAAAAGAAGCGGCCCATCATACTGAACAACTTTTGTTTCGGAACCATGCCTGTATCTCTAATAGTTTAGCTGGGCTCCTGGTGGTACACCTGGTGGTCTACATAAGGAACTCCAGATTCTCAATGTCCTTGTAAAAAGAAGCGGCCCATCATAATGAACAACTTTTGTTTTAGCACCATGCCTGTATCTTTAATAGTTTAGCTGGGCTCCTGATGGTACACCTGGTGGTCTACATAAGGTACTCCAGATCCTCAATGTATTTGTAAAAAGAAGCGGCCGATCATACTGAACAATTTTTGTTTCGGAACCATGCCTGTATCTCTAATAGTTTAGCTGGGCTCCTGGTGGTACACCTGGTGGTCTACATAAGGTACTCCAGATCCCCAATGTCCTTGTGTAAAGAAGCGATCAATCATACTGAACAACTTTTGTTTTAGAACCATGCCTGTATCTCTAATAGTTTAGCTGGGCTCCTGATGGTACACCTGGTGGTCTACATAAGGTACTCCAGATCCCCAATGTCCTTGTGTAAAGAAGCGATCAATCATACTGAACAACTTTTGTTTAAGAACCATGCCTGTATCTCTAATAGTTTAGCTGGGCTCCTGATGGTACACCTGGTGGTCTACATAAGGTACTCCAGATCCTCAATGTCCTTGTGAAAAGAAGCGGCCCATCATACTGAACAACGTTTGTTTCGGAACCATGCCTGTATCTCTAATAGTTTAGCTAGGCTCCTGGTGGTACACCTGGTGGTCTACATCTGTACTCCAGACCCTCGAATGGTGATAAAAGTAGCCTATGTCCGTTCTCGGTATGCTAGCAATCTCTGTGCCAAGTTTCATGAAGATCGGTTCAGCGGTTTGGCCGTGAAAGCGTAGCAGACAGACAGACAGACAGACAGAATTACTTTCGCATTTATAATATTAGTGTGGAAGTGTGGATTATGATTGTAATTACACGACCCAGTTAGAAAATATTAGAATAGGGTTCGTATGCCTATCCTTTATTTCTAAACCACGTTATTTCATGTATGATAAAGACCACAAGTCGTAGGTTACTTATACATAATTACAAAATTATCATTGACCTGGAAACATAGAGCCAAAGAATCTAGAGCTAAATTCGTTTTATTTATTTGGTGGACTCTTCGGAAAGTATTATATTGTATCTTTGTAAGCTCAAACCGGAAGTGGTTTCAAATTCATGTCAATATTAGCGCTTTTCTGCATCTGTTATTGATAGACAATTTTCAGAATGCTCAGGTAAACTGAAACATAATTTTCTTCTTATTCTATAGTATATCATACTCAAAGTAGGTAAGAACGTGACTGAACCGATAACTTACATACATACATATATCACGCCTATAATCCCTTGCGGGGTAGGCAGAGCGTAAACGGCCGCAAACCGGTAATTTACGCCGCGTCTGACAAATATTTGAGGGTCATTCGGAAAATTGTGTATCGCTATAGTGACAGGTTGTCAGCCCATCGCCTAAAATTGCAATACACACCCTCGAGACCCTTAGTTGATAACTAATAACTAATTAGTCCCTTGGTTGATAATTAGAAGATAACTTACTACTGCGAAAAAATAAAAACATAAATGAAGATTTCATTGAGTAATAAACTATTCTCTGTAGTAACCCATTCAAGGGATCAACTTGACCTGTTCCTTCATACAGTTAATAAGATAAACCATTCGTGAGGTGCTGCTAACAATACACGACGTATTCAAAGGTCAAAGTTATAATTAAATAATCTAAAAGCTGCTGCTTTATCGTATTCAAACTAAAACTTTTAATTACTTAATGCATAACCCTTGTCCATTAATTTCTACTAGAACAGATTACGTAAAGTTTAATATGACAAGGGAAATGTTTTGTGTTTTACTAGTTTTAGTTCGATACGGCTGGCATTATTTGAAGGAATAACTTACAAAAATTCTAAAGTCGCTTATTTTTGGTACGATTGTGTAATGCGTGTTTGTAAAGCACATGTTACGTTTTATGTTTTTTTTACGGTTGCTTAAATTTTCGATTCAATATACGGTAGCTCGTTTAAAATATATTTTTTAAATTAAATGAACATTATAAAATGCTCCACTAATGTCAATGTGACAGTTAATACAGTGTTCAAACCCAGTTTGAGTCGTTTTTATCTACTGCAAACGAAAGTATGTTAGCATACACCTAAAATGACACAAGACAATAAATTGGGTTCGGCCAATGGTCTACAAACTATAACTATACTTTAATTTGTGAAACTTGAAAAGCTTTACACACTGAGCTATTTCTAACCATGTAAGGTGAGTAAGGCGACTTCCGTTGCTATGTATTTTAGTGCATCCGTACGACAGACGCATCCGTCAACGCACCGCAAACGCACCGTCGCCGTATTTGTATAGAAATATGATCGGAATTTTTTTCTTTTGTCTGCATGCGTTTGTTCAAAAATCGCGGAGTCGGACGACAAGTGGGAAAACCGCCTTAACTTAGTGTCTTAGCACAGGTTCTATTCTATCCCTACCAAAACAAGGAAGTTGAATAAAACTGACTGCTATAAGAATCAAACGGCAGTTTAGGGCAGCAAATAACAGATTACTTCAGACGGCGTTGAACTTAACCTACCTAGGTAAATAAAATTATATCAAGTACGGGCAAGAACAGGCTGGGTTAGACAGTGTGGACTTTGGATCGTTCTTATGCCGTGCGTCTAAAACTTACATTTGCGGTTCGAGTGTCTAACCGGCCATGAGCTTGACTGTACATAGGTAACAAAAGTGCAATTCCACCAAGCATTCCACCATTGTACTTTGCCTCGACCTGGATTTGGAACTCCGAACTGCCGCGCTCCCGCTGAACCTATGCAAATATTTACAACGTGCCGCACCGTGGGAGTGCGAGGGAAGCTTCCGGTGTTCGGATTTTGTGAAACTCACCTGCTCATACACATACATACACATATCGTGCCATAATGTCTTTCGGGGTATGCAGAGCATAATTATGCCTAGCCTACTAGATCCCACTGCTGGGCAAAGGCCTCCCCCGCGGTCTTACACTTCAAAACCGACTCGGTCCAACCCTATGATAGGCATCAATATCGTGACGCCATAGTTTTCGGGGTTTACCGCGGCACCCGGACCTACCCTGAGGTACCCAATGGTCAGTGACGATTATAGCCCATCGATCTGGATGCATCCGACGAACATGAAGCAGAGCGTAAACGGCTGTAAAACACGGTTGCTATTGCCACGTCTGACAAATATTTGAAAGATGTTTCAGAAATAAACGTATATCACTATTGTGACATTTTGTCAGCCTGTCTCCTTAAATTGTACCTCTAATACACATGAAACCTTTGAGTCCCTAAGTCGCCTCCTACGGCACCCGCGGGAAAGAAATGGGTTTATGCTATTCTAAGCCAGTGTAGGGTAGGCAGTAACTAAAAAAATCAAAAGTCGCCCTACCTACATTTTATATAGAAAGTCAACTTATTTCTTATTGGCCGTATACAAAGTTCTCCCTGAATTATATGCTAGTTTAGAACCTTCTATTTTGTATATTAATAAGGATAAACAAATAAATCATTATTCCTACCGCAAACACTTTTTCATTTCTCTCCCAAGCAACTTTCCATAGTAGATCGGTTTAGGGTCTCAACATTGGTAACCCCACGTTTCTGCATCAGCGGAAGCAGACATGGCCAATGACAATGAAAATCCCGAAGGAACAATCCCAACAATAATGAGAACCATAGTTCCGTAGCAGGCGTATCAGTTCAATCAAGATTACTTCCATTTTGGAGAGAATATCCAAAGTTATGGTTTGCTCAATTCGAAGCAATAGTGAATCCATTACACCAAAGTGACGATGTCAAATATCGCTACGTTCTAGGACAATTACAACCTAACGATTTGGTACACATCTCAGATATTTTGCTTCAACCACCAGAAAGCAAGAAATATGATACAATCAAGGCCAGACTTATATCGGCGTATGAAACTTCAGGAGTTAAAAATTTTCAAAAACTTATTGCAGGATTAGAATTAGGGGATTACAAGCCATCACATCTCTTAAGGAAGATGAGAGAATTAGGTGGAGGAATGATAACCGATGACGGATTAAAAATAGAATGGCTGAATCAACTTCCAGCTCACATAAGAGTGGTTCTATCCGTTAACACGGATTCCACGTTAGATACTCTAGCAGCAATGGCAGACCAAATGTTAGATTATTCAGGCACTGATTTAGGTTCAGGCTTGTCAGCAATCACATCATCTATTCCTTCAAGCACTCAGGTAGATATGCTCACTAAGCAAGTAGCTGAACTAAGATTAGAAATCGATGCGTTGAAGAGAGACGAACGTCGTTATCGTCGACCATCCTACAACTCGAGGGATAGATCCCGAGGCAGATCGAATTCAAGACAATCCAGAAGAGTAACGCCTGCAGATCCTAACTGGCTATGTCGTTTCCATTATAAATTCGGGGATAGAGCGCGACGCTGCGAGTCACCGTGTGTCAAGAGAAACGAGCGATCGGGAAACTAAATGGGGCATCATCTGTGGCGGAAGTTGGTGCGTCTCATAAAAGTTATCGCCTATGTATTTATGATCGTATTACAAATGAAAAATTCCTTATCGACACAGGTGCCGATATATCAGTATTGGCAGTACCAAAAAAACAAAAAGCATCAAAGCATACAATAAGCAACTACAAACTTTATGCGGCAAATAGCTCACAAATTAATACCTACGGAGAAAAAAACATGTGTGTTGATCTCGGACTTCGGCGTCGTCTTAAGTGGACATTCGTAGTAGCAGACGTAAAAACGTCGATACTTGGCGCAGACTTCATACACCACTACAACCTTTTAGTTGATCTCCGTAGAAGACGGTTAATTGATCAAGTTACAGAACTTTCAGTTAATGCTTTTAAAATAAAATGTACCGACAATTCAGTGCACATGATCAACTCAGATAACATATACTACGAAATTTTAAAGAGGCATCCAGAGGTGTTTCGGCCAATGACACTGACTGAACCTCCTAAACACAACGTAAAACACCATATTGAAACATCTGGACCACCAGTATTCTGTAGGGCAAGACCACTCGCCCCTGAAAAACTTAAAGCGGCAAAAGCTGAGTTTGAAAGGTTGGTAGAAATGGGCATTTGCAAGCCATCCAAAAGCCCATGGGCAAGCCCGCTACACATAGTTTCGAAGACAGATGGAACCTTGCGCATATGCGGCGATTACAGACGTTTGAATGCAATAACACTCCCAGACAGATATCCCATACCACGAGTTCAGGAATTTACATACCAGCTTCATGGTAAACAACTATTCTCAAAACTTGACCTTAAAAGTGCCTATTATTGGATACCAATAAATGAAGACGATGCACAGAAAACTGCGATCATTACACCTTTCGGACTCTTTGAATTCAACTGCATGACATTCGGCCTACGCAACGCCAGTCAAACCTTTCAAAGATTTATGCATGAAGTACTACGTGGCATTGATGGTGTGTTTTGTTTCGTTGACGATATTCTGTTGGCATCAGAAAACGACGATGAACACAAGGAACTGTTGCGTATTGTGTTAGAAAGATTGTGCAAATATGGTGTCACCATTAATATAAACAAATGCGAGTTTGGTAGAAGCAAAATCAATTTTTTGGGCTATGAAGTTTCACCAGAAGGCATCAAACCGACAGAAGAGCGCACAGAAGTCATATCAAACTATCCAAAACCCAAAACAGTCATCGAATTGCGTCGTTTCCTCGGGATGATAAATTTTTATCGAGATTGCTTACCCAATCAAGCAAAATTACAAGCCGAACTTAATAAATACCTACACAATAAAAAAAAGAATGACAAGTCACCAATTGAATGGACACCTAAAGCGGAGTCAGCTTTCGAAGAATGCCGTAAAAGCATCGAAAAAGCCACTATCCTAAGTTACCCAGTATATAACGCAGAATTAAATATAATGAGTGATGCATCAGACACATCTGTTGCGGGTGTTCTACAGCAAAAAGTTAACAACACCTGGAAACCACTCGCATTCTTTTCCAAAAGCCTCAGTAAAACGCAGCAACGATATAGCGTTTACGATAGAGAATTGCTAGCCATATATATGGCAGTTAAACATTTTAGACGCCTAATTGAAGGCAATCTCGTCACAGTCAGCACCGACCATAAACCACTAACTTATGCACTAACAAGAAAGACAAGCAGCACTGACACACCTCGGCGAGAGCGGCAGTTGAGCTTTATCAGCCAGTTTTGCACACAGATTTATTATGTACATGGTGAACAAAACCCAGTAGCGGATGCATTATCCAGAATTGAAACTATAGAATGTCCGACATTGTTTGACTTTGAGAAGTTAGTCAAAGATCAGATAGATGACTACGAGCTTAAACAACTAAAGTTACAATCGAATTTGAAATTCAAGACACTACAGGTACCTGGCACTCAACAAAGAATAATTTGTGAGACATCAACTACGAGACCAAGAATATACCTGCCGTCGTCATATCGGTTTACAGCATTCAAAGCACAACACGATTTATGTCACCCAGGTATGAGAACGTCACGAAAAATAATGACATCAAAATACTTTTGGCCCTCGATGAATAAAGAGATAAACGAATGGACCCGGTCATGTATAGGATGTCAAAGAGCAAAAGTACACAGGCATACTATAACACCACTTGGGGAATTTCCTGTATCACAACGGTTTGAACACATCCATATTGATATTGTGGGTCCCCTGCTCCCCTCTGATGGAAACCGATTCTGTCTCACTATGATAGATCGCTTTACAAACTGGCCAGAAGCTATACCCATCAGGGAAATCACCGCAGAAGTTGTAGCCAAGGCATTTTACGAACATTGGATAGCAAGATTCGGATGCCCGCTCCGAATTACGACTGATCAGGGCAGACAGTTTGAGGCACAGTTATTTCAAGCCCTAATGAATAAATTAGGAATCAAAAGAATACGTACAACTGCATATCACCCGCAAGCAAATGGAAAAATAGAGAGGTGGCATCGTACCCTTAAAGCTGCTCTCATGGCAAGAAACGTCACTTCGCAATGGGCTAACGAATTACCTACAGTACTTCTTGGGCTGCGCACTGCATTACGAGAGGAAAATAATTTATCTCCAGCTATGTTAACCTATGGTTCCACGCTTAAAGTACCTGCTGATTTCTTAACTCCTTCACTGCCAAAAATCGAAGACACTGATTTTGTCCGCCAGTTGACACACACCATGTCATCACTATCGCCTGTACCAACCAGGCATAAAACAGCTAGGAAACTGTTTATGTACAAAGATCTACCTACATGTACACACGTATTTATTCGAAACGATACGGTACGAGCACCATTGACACCGCCATACGACGGTCCTTTCTTAGTATTAGAGAAACACCCGAAATTCTATAAAATTCAACTCCCACGACGAATTGTTAACGTATCGCTCGATCGCCTGAAGCCAGCTTACACCTGCAGTGAACCAGAAACAACAAAAACTATACCCATATGCCCGACATACCAAGGATCTAGCTTAAAAACTTCCGCAGAGTTCCCAACTACCCAAAAGGATACAATGCACTTAACAACAAACTGCCAACCACACGTAACAAAGTCAGGACGTATATCTCGTCCGACGGTACGCTTTGCGCTGTAATGCTAAAGTAGCACAAACATAAACGATCGCAAGCTTGGGCCCAAAAACCGATCCACTAACATCATATACAAAAGTAAAAAAAAAAAAAAAAAAAAAAAACTACCTTCCTTTTAAATATATTTAAAAAAAAAAAAGTACCTCCCTCATACCTGTGCAAGTTGCGAACATCACTTTTCCTATATCTCCTGATCAAAATTACCGTCAAAAAGCACAACACATTCCGATCAACAAGCAAAATATAGTTCAAAGCAACCACCTCGAAACAGAAACTTACAACGTAGGAACATGAGCGACGACGACGGCGACAGCTTCAGCTGTGCTCTGATTGAAGACACCAAACGTCTGACCGAATCGATGTTGCAATTCGATCAAGCTCTCAAGAAAACTCGACGATCTTTCCAACAACAATTGGACGACGCTGTAGAACGCTGCGATCGACCACCAGATACGTTGACATTGCAAACATCGTCGGCGTCATCATCATCACCTTTGGAAGCACAGCAAACATCATCCGTCATCATCAACCTACAGAGAGAGAACGCTCAACTAAAACGTAGAATTATCGCTCTAGAAGCAAGCCAAATGCGTGGATCACCCTTCAATCACGGTCAGCACGACCTCAACTTTTTGGCTGAACAGAATGCAATTTGTTTCTTTCACCAACGCTTTGGCGTTCAGGCACGCAAATGTCAACCTCCATGCAACTTTAGAAAATTGCAATACTAATGGTACTACATAACTACGTTATACATACTACCTGATATCAAGTTACCTACCATTATTATTTTCTACTACCTACATAAAGCAGCTCTAGTGTACAGTGTAATCTCACTCAACTTTAATCAAGAATCCGAAAGAGGGCAGGGACAGACTGGTCTAGTGCAGACCTATCCGTTGGAAACAAACATTATGGAAGCTTGACGCAGCAACCGAACCGCGTTCTATCGGTGGCATCAACGCATTCCACATAGCCAAGGTGGCGAGAAAAGAGCGGTCATTTCTATGCATCAAACTAGGAAGCTGCGGCGCGTGCGGCGCGTGTGGCCGGGCCCAGGGAGTCACGTAGAGGAGCGAGCGGCGCCGGCGCGTGCAGCGAGCGGAATGAAGCAGCGGGCGCACAATCACCGCGTATATATCGATCGACCGAGACTGACGACGCGTCTCAGCGTGCTCTCACTCTCGCACTCGCTAATCTCGCAATATGGTGTATGTCATGGTGTAGATAGTTTGGGCATGCGACAGATTCTTCATTAAAACTTTTTTTCATTTACTTGGTGTAATATACTTTAATTATTGTTACTTTTTCTCTGATTCCTAAGAAAATAAAATATAGTTAATTTTCCTTTTTTTTTTTTCATGTTATCACTAGGGGGGGAGATATGTAGGGTAGGCAGTAACTAAAAAAATCAAAAGTCGCCCTACCTACATTTTATATAGAAAGTCAACTTATTTCTTATTGGCCGTATACAAAGTTCTCCCTGAATTATATGCTAGTTTAGAACCTTCTATTTTGTATATTAATAAGGATAAACAAATAAATCATTATTCCTACCGCAAACACTTTTTCATTTCTCTCCCAAGCAACTTTCCATAGTAGATCGGTTTAGGGTCTCAACACCAGCATCACACGGTCAGTCGCAGGAGTTCTACTATTTAAATAGATTATACGCGCAATTTGTCATATCCCTTGGTCTCTTACATAATTTGTAGATGAGAATAGAACGGAGTACGTGAATTTGAAACTAAGAGAACTGACGTGCTCCCACTGTAACTATAGATACCTAAAAATTATTGACGTTCCGCACAATGTTTGAGATGTTTCCGTTGAACGGATTTGGTATCGAAATATTAGTGGTTCAGTCCCGGAATTTTAACTAGTATGAGGATGATGTGTATAATAATAGCAAGGTATGTAACTGTCATAATATGGGTGTGGGTGTTTATGTATGTGGCAATAGTTTGACACGAGCAGTGTAATAATTTAAATATTTCTTTGCTCACTCTTAAATGTTTTGAAGTGTTTTCTCAGTTTCGCAGGTTAATCCGCCCTTTAAAAGGAACGTCACAATTCTTTTATGTACCTATACTGCTGAATTCCGTAGCAATCGGGAATAAGTTGGAAAAAAATGAAGAATAGGACTCCGAAAGTCTCTTGTTAAATTATCTCGCTCCAAAAGCTTGCAAAATTACAATTTAATTTTTATTTGTAAAAATTGTCTTTTGTTGAACGCAATGACTCAAAAAAGTAACCGTCAAATCAAAAATTATTGAATTTACTTTCTGGAGATGGATGAAATTTTTGATCAAAATTGACATGAATGAACAAATGTTGATTGAATGAGTACGGTTCTGAATATCCATGAACAAAGTTACAGAAGTTACTTTTTGTGTTCAGTTTATTTGTGATGATACCTGTATAAATTATTTACCAAAATGCTAAATGAAGCGAACGGCAGTAAATACCACTTATATTCATAGGGAAATTATTTAAGTCCCTCTTATTATTATTATTATAATAATCGTGAAAAAGAATATGTATTCTTTATTGTGCATTAACAATACAATAATATTTGTTTTAAAAGTAGTTCACAAAGGTGAGCTTATCTCTATAAAGAGATCTCTTCCAGCCAACCTGTAATACTAAGTACGAAAAAATACGTGCGGGGACAATATTGCACACAAAGATTGGCAGATTTTAAAATTTTTGAGTAAAAATTATAGGCTAGACTAAAAGCGTGCAGCTCTTCTAGAGTGAGATACAAGTACTATTCTGGACCGTGTTGTGACCTTTTCGCTGTTGTGCCCTAGCCTAGATGAGTATAGTACAAACCTAATCATTTAATGGTGTTACAAATAATGAATTGACATTTTAGTATGTATCTTGACAGTGAGTGTGATGCTGGCTCAGCAGAGCATCACCCCATTTCTTTCCAGCGGGTGTCAAAAGAGGCGACTAAGGAACTCGAGGGTGTCATGTCTATAACAATTTTAGGCGACAGACTGACAACCTGCCACTTTAGTGATACACGACTTTGTCAGACGTGACGTTAACGCCCTCCTTATCCCACAAGTCGTGATGTGTGTGTGTACGATGTATCTTGTCCGAATATTTCAATAAATAAATACAGGATGGACCATACAGTGACGTCAAAAGAAAAAAGAAATGCCTTATATTGAGGGGAATTCGAATTACCCCCATTTATACTCCTCGAATTTATGTGATTTCCGAGTTATTCAATGGCTTATTGTTGTTTTGGAAAAACCGACTGGATATCGCGCTCTCCAGCAAAACGATGTTTGAACTGAAGGAAAGTTTTTATTTTTTGTATGCTAGAAATTGAAAATCATAAAAGATATGCTACAAAATCGAAAACTACCACTGGAAAAAGTAATAATAATAAAAATAACCTTCAGGTCGCATACTTTCAAAAAAGTTTCAAATTTTAATAACTCTGAAACTACCACAAATTGCGGAACACACGTAAGGGTGTTTCGGATACCCCTCATAATATGACATTTTTTTGTCTTTTGATGTCACTGTATGGTGCACCCTGTATACATTGACATTGTATTTACGTTTTAAATTATAAAAATATATAATATTGTCACAATATTTAAAAAGAAAAAAAACATACATACACACATCACGCCTATAATTCCTTGTGGGGTAGGCAGAGCGTAAACGGCCACCAAAAACCGGACATTTACGCCACGTCTGAATGACAATATTTGAGAGTCATTCGGAAAATTGTGTATCGCCATAGTGACAGGTTGTCAGCCCATCGCCTAGAATAGCAATACACACCCTCGAGTTCCTTAGTCGCCTCTTATGACTCCCACGGGAATAAAATGGGGTGACGCTATTCTGAGCCGGCATTACACGGCACCGAAAAAAATAATATATCTTGAATAAGACTACATACATACATAAATCACGCCTATATCCCTTACAGGGTAGGCAGAGCGTAAACGGCCGTAAAACAGATATTAACACCACGTCTGACAAAAGTTTGAGGGTCATTCGGAAAATTGTGTATAGCCATAGTGACAGGTTGTCAGCCCATCGCCTAAAATTGCAATACACATCTAACCCTTCAGTCCCTTAGTCGCTTCTTACGACACCCATGGGTAAGAAATGGGGAAAATGGGGAAAAAAATAATATATGTTGAAAAAGACTATTTTGTGTCAAAATGACAAAACTTACCGCAGGTAGGATTTGTAAGTATAAGCTCTAGCATGAAAAGCTCAGAGCTCTTAAAATTGGCTTCCAAGGAAGTTTAAGTTCAGGTAAGTTTCAACTTTCTAACCAGTTCCGGAGCAACCGTGTCTGAGGTAACATGCTCGGTGGAAACTTTGTCTTACCACCTCGTCCTTCTTTTCTTTTGGTATAAAGATTTAGGTTCATTTCGACACATTGCCATGAAAACAAGTTCCAACACATCACAGACTTGTTATTGTTAAAAACCTTAGTTGTATAACCAAGCAACTATGAAAACTGTGACGAACCAGGACAGAAAATTAAAATATGAATTACTACTGACCTGGCCAGCGGTTTCACACGCTGCAAACCGTTTTCCCGTGGGAAAAAGTTTTTTCCCGGCATGTATGATACAATTAAATTATGAATTACTACTGACCTGGCCAGCGGTTTCACACGCTGCAAACCGTTTTCCCGTGGATGAATGATACTTAAAAACCTTGCTCTTAAAACACTTTATCGATTAAAAAACAAATTGAAATCTGTTTCGTAGTTTTCAAGACCAAAGCATTCAACGTGACACCATGTCTCCACCATGACCCGGGAAACAACTTTATCTTATACTATGTAATGATGTCGACTTAGAACGGCATGACCCCATTTCCTATGGATGTCGTAAGAGGCGAGTAAAGGACTCGAGGGTTGCAAGTGTAATGCAGTTTTAGGTGATGGGCTGACAACCTGTCACTATGGTGAAATATTTGTCAGACGTGGTATACATGTCCGTTTTTTACGGCCGTTTACGCTGTGCCTAACCAGCAAGGGATATTGGCATGGTATATGTATGTGCGTCCGCTCCCGTATTGGCTTATACAGCCATGAAAAATCTTGCCTCAGACACTGATTAAATCGTCTGTCACAGACGTGTGAGGCCAATGATGATGATGATGTAGTGGTTATGATTAATGATTCTGATAAGCCAGGATTTGTTGTATGGATAAAATGAATTATTCATTGTAAGGAAACAAGACAGTGGCAACCTGGGCGGGACTAAGACGGTGTAAAACTTGAGTGAATAATTAAAGGTTTTGTATAAAATTGTTCCCCAGAACAATCTCTTTAAGGTTTATATTTTGTGCCATCTTTTTATCTGCAGTTCTTTTGACACACGGTAGTTTTATGATAAGAATGTTTATTTAAAAATTACATTCTGAAGAAACCTACAAAATAAATAAATACCATGAATTTTTCATTTTTATTTTACATCACACCCTTTCTTGACGAAGTATTTATGAGTGTTTAACAAATGGAAGTACCATTTGCATAATATGTTCTTAATCTACCTATCAAACTAAAGTGGAACATATAAGAACACACTTTGGATTCAAACAGGAAATATAAAATATGAAACATAAAGCAAAGAAAAGTATTTTACGAAGTTTTTTTATAAATAATGTAATTCAAAGGATAAGGTTTACATTTCATTTCCCGTAAAAGAAAAAGTAAGTAATTTTGTTGAAGACATTATTCTTTCGTTTCAGTCGCAGTAACGTGAATACAAAAGGAGCTCACCAAAATACCTGGAAGCGTATTTTGAAATCAATAGAATTTAGGATTCGTATGCGTTAGTCTGCAACTGACACTAAACAATCAATTCGCTTACAACGTGTTCTCACATTACATTCACATGATACTTGTGTATGGATTTGTTTAATATAACGTGTGATACGAGAGCTAATCTTTGTTGACTCTCGTGTGATCGTTTTCAAATGACAATTTATACGAATTCAGTAGTTTCTTTTTGTTTTTTACTGGGTTTGTGGATGTAAGCTGAAAATACGTTTAAAGTTAGAAAAAAATACTAACTTGACTTCAAAAACATAACTAGACATATTAAAATGAAATTTATTGTACATTATAACTTATATGAAGAATTACCGCACGGACAAACCTTGACTAGTTTTTGTTGCGTTCTATTGTAATTGTTGATTTTCTTTTTTGTAAATGTTTTAAAAAAATAAAATAAAAATACACTTCTTTTTATCCTTAACTTCAAAGTTACGTCAAAGGTATCGTACTATAAAAAATCTTCTTCAGTTTACACAACTTATTCACTGTTTTATTGTGAGTTACTGTATTCTGCTACTCAATAATAACAGGATTCCACCTTTATGACAAAGTCGTAACATTAAACTAGATAGAAGAAGGGTTTCCAAGAGAAATTCTGCCTCAGGGATACATTCGAGACGAGGCTTGTGCTACGAAAATTGTGGACAGGGTGTGATACTTCAAATTGAAGGATGAACAACAACAAAACAAACTTTGCAACAGTCCTAGCAAAGAGAGCAATGACAGGCTTGCAATGAATGAGGAAAAGTCAGGCTTATCTTATCTCATCTTATCGGCAAATAAATATATTTTTATTTATATTTCTACTTCAGCGGATGATGTAGACACAGCGCTTGTTGCAAGCACTCTCGACCGCAGTCACAAAATAACAGATTCTGAGAAAATATACGGTTTGAATTATATTTATTAGAAAACTTTTTATTGGTGACATCTGGCGAAGATGATTGTAAAAATCAAACCTCACAAAATTAAAATATAAAAGCAACCCCAAAAACATTGCGATACCTACGACATACTACTGAAGCAACATCTCTAGTTCTCAAAGGTAAAATTTTTACTTCTTTTTCACAATAATTGTATTATACATACGCTGAAACATCTACATTTTTATAGTCTTAAGCGTAGATGACGCTACGTTACTTGATGTTCACCTCAAGGTGACATAATTTATGTAAGAGTGTCCGTCATAAGTCATCAAATGTTCATCTTACCTCACAAACTATAAAGGGTTACTTTTAACCTCCACAGTGTTACAATAGGTCAAGGGTTAAAGCCAGTGCAAAAATGTATTTTCGTTGTCTTACATTTATGAATAAGACTCTATGCGGGTGAGATTGTTTAATTTATGTTCAAGAACTTATGAACTGAACAAAGTAATCTTTTTATTGAATAAAATTTAAACATAAGACGCAATAAATATGTCAAACAATTATTAGTGTTCAATAATACCGCCTCGATTTATGTTTTATTTAAGTAGTTATGCATAATTTTGGTTAAGCATCTGTAATTATTATTAGATAAATACTTTGTATGTGTTGAGTGATAGAAGAGCTCTTGAAATTTAAATAAGATTTTAAAATTATTCTGGATTATTCCAACTGCAAAGTTCTAAGTCTAGCCTGACCCTTTTTCTCTCTGAAAGTTCTCTGAAATCTGCATTGCATGCGTGGTATGAATTTATGATGATGAATAAATAGCAACCTCGTGGCTTTTCCTATGAAATATTTTATTTATACTGTTTATTGAAATAAGATTATCAGTGATTCTTCAGTTTTTATTAAAAAACTAAAATGACATATTGCCTACTGAAATGAAAATGAAATTACTTTATTCAATGTAGGATACTATTATCACTTATTGACGTCATGATCCGTCATTTTTGTTTTGTCCTAATAGAAAACCGGCTCGGCGCGCAAAAACTAAATAGTATGTACATTCACAGTCACAACAGTTCACTGCTGGGCATGGGCCTTTGCATACCGGGGGGTATTGCCATACTCACCACGCTTGGTAGGCGGATTGGCGAGCGCAGTGAAAGATTTTGCATTCACAGGGAATTCTGCTGCACTTTCCCTTGACAATTAATAAATACGTCCTGCAAACAATTTGCATTTCTGTTTGAAAAAGTGTTTAGTATTAAAGTTAGCCGTACACTATTATACTCATATTTTTAGTTCTGGTCTCTACAATTTTAACCCCGGGGCTATGAAATCTACACCGGACTGTATGGTAGGAAGCAGGAGCACAAGCACCGGAAAAGTTTTGTGGTTGTGCAAACAACCAGCCCAATGGGCGCCGGCGGGAGCGAAGGTTGCTTGAGGAGCTTGTGGAGTGTGATCTACTCGCAATGGCTGCAGCAGTGGCTATTGTGATGTCGTCATCCTCTTCCGAAAGGACGTGTCTCGGACGGTGTTTAAAACGCGAGGTTGGATGGGGGAAGTAGTTGGACGTGGCAACTATCAAGGGGTTTTTATGATGGAGAGCGTTATCGAAGAAGCGACGATACGCTTCCTTCATATACGCTTTAATGGTAGGGACCCCATTAAAGCGTACATGAAGTCGTAAAATATAAGCTACCTATAAGCTAAATTCATCCAGGGACTGGGCAGCAACTTTCCCTGTTAAAGCAAAATCTTGCACTGCGCTCGCGAATCTGCTTGTCAAGCGTGGTAAGTATGGCAATGTTGCCCGATAGGGCCTGTTAATGTATGTATGTATTGGTCTATACGTAAACTAAACGTAGTAAGCAAATAAACATACCCACTGAATAAACATTACGTTATACAAACCCATTAGGAGGTGTACAAACAATTAGCGATGTAAAACTAAACATTGTTTTGTTTTGACTAATTTGATATGCCCCGAAACATTGTTTGAGTAGCATATTCATTGTTCGTAGACAAGTGCTACGAAAAGTCTACGTAGGATTTGTTGTGTAATAACGTAGAATGTAAGAATATTACTCTAAATATGCAAATAAACTTGTAATTTGCTAACGAGATTTTTAATAATGGTGTCGATCAAAGAACGAGAAATAGCATGCCTAGCCTACACTATTTATCCACACTTCCACACTAATATTATAAATGCGAAAGTAACTCTGTCTGTCTGTCTGTCTGTCTGTCTGTCTGCTACGCTTTCACGGCCAAACCGCTGAACCGATCTTCATGAAACTTGGCACAGAGATTGCTAGCATACCGAGAACGGACATAGGCTACTTTTTATCACCATTCGAGGGTCTGGAGTACAGATGTAGACCACCAGGTGTACCACCAGGAGCCCAGCTAAACTATTGGAAATACAGGCATGGTTCTGAAACAAAAGTTGTTCATTATGATGGGCCGCTTCTTTTCGCAAGGACATTGAGGATCTGGAGTACCATATGTAGACCACCAGGTGTACCATCAGAAGCCCAGCTAAACTATTAGAGATACAGGCATGGTTCTAAAACAAAAGTTGTTCAGTATGATGGAAATAAGTTGAGAAAGGATATTGGCAACTTTTTACCGAGGATTTTTTTGTTACCTGGCTGACCTTTGTATACAATGGTTATAAATATTGATCTCTCAGGGCAGTACACCGGATAACAAATTTTGAATTGTCCCTTTAACAACAGAAGCAAGCAAGTCATCCTTAAACAGTAGAGATAAGAACTGTTCTAATATCACTATCATACTTACTATGAATATACATATCTACTTTAGAACTTGTGCCTAAAAAAACTATCTAACGCGGACGAAGTCGCGGGTAAAAGCTAGTATCAGTATAAAAGCATAAGCACAGCTGCTTATTTAATAACGATTACCCTCTTAACCAGATACAGGGTGTAAGGGACAGCTCTCCGAATGCTTAAAGGTTGCGTACAGAGTATGAAACTGAATAATTTTCCCTTAGGAACATATGTCAGGAATTGACAAAAAATTACCTATAACCAGTAAAAAAATTACGTTCCCAGTTTAAAAAAAATGGAAATTGTTTAGTTTCATGGTCCACAATACACCTTGTCTGTTTTTGGTGGGCTGTCCCTTACACCCTGTATATGGAACAGCTGATATAAAATTCATAATTTTGATTGTTATTCCAATAATATGGGTCTGTTTTCATTGAGTTGCAAAGATAAAAACGCGTTTCGTTAATATTTGAAAGCTAAAAATTATAACGTTCTTAATTCTGTACAGAAAAGCCGTAACTTCATTTAATATAAGTTTGTCGTTTTCAATAACAATAGGGTTTCAGAAACTCGAGTGAAACAATGGCTTCAGATGTAATTATGAGGATCACAATTGTAGCAGCTATTCATTCAGCTCTCAACGAGTTACAACCTAACTCATAACCCCGATTTAGCTCTTTTAGTATCTTGAGTAGGAAGTAGGTACGTGAAAAAAGAGAAGAAAAAACAACTAGAAGAGATCGCTGCAAGCGATTAGGCCGCCTTTGCTTGCTTTTAATTTTAAGTTTTCTGTATTGTTTTGTTCAAGCGCTCATCTATCCATCTACATGTGTATAATTTAACTTTCAAGACTGGTAAAAGGAAAGTAAGTTAATTTAATACGAGTTTGTAGTTTTCGGTAACAATGGGTCTCAGAAACTTTCGTGAAACAATGGCTCTAGATGTAGTTATAAGGATCACAATAGGAGCTATTCATTACCCCCAACTAGTTACAACCTTAACCCCGACCTAGCCTTAGTTACACCTTCAGTAGTGTAGTGTGTGTGGGTTAGAAGGTATAAAAAATTTCAATGCTGATAACAGGAAAAATGTTAATTGTTTATTCAACAAACAAAAAAAAATTAAAAAATTTCAAACACTACTGTTTATTTAGATAAAGCCTAGTCTATGCCACTCGAGATAATGTAAGCATTCTTTCTCACGAACTCTAAAAACATTACACTCCTTTTTTGGTTGGGCAGTCGTGTAAAAAAGTGATTTGGTTGAATTAAATTGCGACTGTTTTTGACTTTGTCGTTTATATTTTGTTAAGTTTCGTTGCGTCGGTCGTTACTACCTTACCTACTACTACTTACTACTAATAGCTTGCCGTAATTCCAAGTGAGTTTTATACCTACCATAACTAAAACAACATTTCACTGATCGAAAACTGGTATTTTTAGTGTTTTTATGTAGTAATAATCGTACTTTTTTACAAAATAAAATTGTAATGAAAACGTAGCAATCGGAGGATAATTTAAGCGTGTTTCGGCTACCACGAAAATTTGTTTTAGCGTAGTTATACCTTTTCATTTGGACTGCAATTTGAAAATTTCTGGTTGGGGCTCGAGCAATGCAGATACATTTTATATAATAGCAACCGCCCAGGGTAAGGATTGCCTTGGACTCGGGCCAAAAGAAGCAGGATCTCATTGCGTTGCATAACCACACTTAAGAAAGTAACTACAAGTCAATTGAGTACTCACCAAGTCCTCGTCATCATCCGTAAATATATTCGCTCGATCCTGCGTCATGTCGTCTTAAAAATCCAACTGTAACACTTCCACATGGCTTACAAACACAATGCACAGAGCATCACAGAAACACACTTCAACTGCATCCAAACTTGCCGAGCGAAAGTCGCGTCCTTGCGACTCATGTTTCAAACACTTTAGCACACCTGGGGCATCAAACTATTGATTTTCGAAGGGTACGTTTCAGCTGCCTAACTTTATTTTTATTTGAGTCGCGGTTTTGTGCGCCGAATTTAGATTTTTGTTTCGATAATGTGGATGAAAACACGAGTTCGAGCGGGTGTGCGCGGCGCAAGGACCCTCGCAGCGCGGCGTGCGGGAGCTTACTGCGGCGAAGGGCGGGCGGTAAAAAGCACTGCAGCGTCTCGTTACCAAGGCAACGGTACGCGAGCGTTTTGCTGCCTTCTCGCCTGCATGCATTGTCGGAGTAATGCCGCCCGACAAGGGAAGCGAATTAAAATTTCCCAAGACGCGCGTCGTTGCCTCCCCGAGGCAGTTTCCCGCAAATGGGCGAGATAAAGAAACGTTTATGGCCATTTTAGGCGCATTTTTGTCTTTTGCTGTTTTTTGGTGTTTTTTACGGTGGCATATTCTTAGCAACAAAACAAAAGATAAAGGCATAGATATGGGTACATTAAGCAACATAGATCAAAGAACTTAGGATACCTACGACCTGAATAAATCAAAGGAATCTGTGAAACAGATTTTGTCGAAACTGTGTTTTGTCCGTTATTCAAAGTAAGTTGTTTAATTTAGCGTTGCTATGCTGGGGTAGGTTAGGTATTAATGACGGTCTATGAATGCGCCGCGATTTCGCACGCATCGCTCTGGGCATATGTTGCGAGGGCGGCGTGCGCGCGGGCCGCCTGGTAGACGCCAAGCGGTGATTTCTGCACCGCACTCAGTCACTCAAAACCGTTCGGACGGGAGGGTATCGCGTATCGTGCGGATTTCCGCCACGCGTTTTGTGATGCCGCGTGTAATGGACGATTCAATTTGAGATCGCGCGTGTTGATGCATCGTATTATTGCGTTTCTCCTGGGTTGTACTGGAATGCCAGGCTTAGTGATTGTTGGATGTCTCGACGTCTTCCACGTGAGCGTCGCGTTGAATAGGCATCAGGTGGCCATTTTGGCCCGCGTTTGTACGGCCCAAATTCGGGTTGGGTCACGCGTAATGACTAATATCAAAGTGGAATACGAACAGAAGCTGTGAGTGGTTTGACGTGAATAACGCGCCAAGGCTGTAGTGGAATGCTGGGTGTCGATATCTTTTCCACCCAGCCCTGTAAGTACCCACGGAATCCCGATTTGATCCATTCCCTGAACTTCCTTTCTCCGTTGGGTATTTTATGCATTTGGACCGGCACGTTGACTGTAAGTGGTAAACCTAGTTGTCTTAGTATAAAACTGTTTTCTTCGTGTTAATGGTGTGTTCCCTTTAGTCATATTTGTTGTACCATATCATTGTGACTCCTTAGTACGAATTGCGGAATTCGTGGGGTGATATAATTTGGAGGTACTTACTTAGAATCTAGTGCTAATACGTGTGACGTAACGCCAGATCGGCAGACGGTATTTACTACCGACTTGAGTTATGTAAAGGTCAGAACACATCATTTGCCAATTTCACTCAACTTAGTTAATTAAGTTAAATAGATTTAGGTTCACGTTTAATTCATAGTATGCGCTGCTATATTGTGCAGCGTATGCTATTTAGCGCTGCGTAACGCGGCCATTGTCTACCTTCAGTTGAACTCCTGGTATTTTACTAGAAATTTACCTGTGTAAATCGCTTCCACTGCGGGAGTTTAGCTTGGAATTAGACAATTTTTGGTAGCAGAGCGTGGTTCAGAAAACCACTAGATTTAAGATTATTTTAGTATAAGATTTTTAATCTACCTACATAAAAAAAAAATATATATTTATTGTGATTGTAGTGTGTGCCCTGTGTAGAATATCCTATCGGTAGGATCAGGGCCAATCAATTAGTGAATTGCTTGTTATTATCGTTGTGTTTACCCTGTGCGGATATCCTAACGGTAGGATCAGGGCCGATTGTCTATTATTATTTTTTATTGTAAGGTTCGGTGTTACTTTGGGTTGGTACCATGGCTCCCACAATTAGACAGCTTCAGGCGAAAATTAGAGCGCACCTAATGTGGTTCGCGACTAAGCAGGCGATGGTCGGTCGCGGGGACCGAGAGGACGCACTCATCGCTTGTGCGCAACGGATCGCACGGGTCGCGGAGGTGTTGGATTGCCTCACTGGATGCGAGGAGTTATTTGATGGGACGCCTGATGAGGAGGTCAAACTTACGGTCCGGGCGAATGTGACCCAGTGCCTGGAGATAGGGCAGGAGATCCAGCAGGCGGCTGCTGTGATCACCAGGCGTAAGGCTGGGGAGCCGGACCCATCCCATGGTCCGCGGGGACCGGGGGTGCAAGTGCCCCTGCCGGCTGTGGCGATTCCGGTCTTCCACGGGGACTACACGGATTGGACCCGATTCCAGGATCTGTTTGACAGTGTGATTCATAACCGCACTGACTTGCAGCCGGCATATAAAATGGCACAATTGATGGCCAAGCTGCAAGGTGAGCCCCATGAGCTGGTAAAGCATCTACCAGTCGATGATGCAAGTTACGAGACGGCTCGCGGTTTGCTGATCGAGAGATACAGCAACAAACGTCTCATGATTGACCAACTCCTGGAACAGTGGCTCACCGTGCCGACCATCACACGAGGGACGGACCTCAGGGCCAAGGTCCTCAACCCTGTCTGCGTTGCAGTGAACGCTCTTGAGAGACAGGGGATGCCGGTGTCAGGCTATGATTATATCCTGGTCCACACGTTGTTGCGCCGCCTGCCGAGCGACATGGCCGCTCGTTTTGAACAGTCACACGGAGGTAAGACATCTGATTACCTCCCGACCTTCGAGGAGCTCAAGTCCTTCCTCGAGGCCGAGTGCAGGCGGGTAGATGCCCAATTTGGAGAGTCGCCTCACGCGGAGTCTGCGGCCGCTCGCCGCCCGGAACGGCCGGGTGCACAGGCGCGAGACGGTAAGAGTAGGCCACCCAGGCGATACAATGTCGCTAATTTGGAATCGAGGTGTGCCTACTGCAGAGAGGCGGGGCATCAGGTGACTGCGTGTGAGGAGTTCGCTGCATAGCGGGTGCAGAAACGTCGTGGTGTGGTGCAGCAACGGCGTTGGTGCTTTAGGTGTATGGGGCCGCATCAGGTGCGAGAGTGCCCATCAAGCACCAACTGCAGGTACTGCCAGGGTGCCCACCATCAGCTCCTATGCATGAACCGCAGCGGAGATTACGGAGGCAGAGCTGACGCGGGTCAGCGGACGGAGTCTGCCCTACCTAGACGGGAGCAACGCTCCCCACCCCCTCCAAGGAGGAGTCCTCTTCCACCAGGGTTTCAGGGACGAGGCCAGGGACATCAGCAGGTGATGCCCCCTTCACCACGCGCGAGACAGTCACCACCTCGGCAGCAGGTGCCGGGACAGGGTAGGTGGTCACAGGTCCAAGGTCAGGGGCACCCATCACAAGTACGTGATGCTACGGGCGGGTGCCAACACCAGGGTCAGTACATGCAGTACTCGGCGGGTCTGAACAACATGGTGAGTTCCCATGACCCACGCATGCCTCTCCCCTTGGCTGAGCACCCGCGGCTACAGGCGCATCCACGGTACGCGCGCCTGCCGCAGGGTTACTATAGGCTGCCAGCCATGGCGTACAGGACCAGAGGTCCCTATCAGCAGGAGTGGGACCCACTCGAAGGTGTACGGAGAGAGGGGACCCCCCCGCAGGACGCGGACACTCCGCGCTTAGATTCCTGCTAGGTAATCGCCGCCTACACGCCAGCTTCGGCCCCCCGGCCAATTACGGTATTGTTGCCTACGGCAATGATTTGGGTATGGGGATACGGTGGCCGCAGCATACAGGTAAGAGCCTTGTTAGATACAGGGGCTCAGGGTTGTATTGTGTCTAGTAAGCTGGTGAGTAGGCTACGCTTAAATATAAGGCCCACAACGGATGGGGCTGTAGGTATTGGAGGTGTAGATGTGCCTGACGTTCGGGGTCAGGTGAACTTCGAGTTCACATTAGGTAATACAGGTACAGGGGTCAGCTATCATGCCTCAGCAGTGGTGCTGGATGAAGTGGTAGGGAAACTTCCTCAGGTTCGGTTACCGTCAACGGTACGAGGGTTAACCACAGGCTTAGAGCTAGCTGATCCTGACTTTGATACTCCTGGTACGGTGGACGTTCTCCTCGGGTCAGACGTCCTCGGGAGATTCTGGTGTGGCAGAAAACGGGTACTTCAGCAAACTGGTTTAGTGGCCGTTGATACCACAGGGGGGTATGTTATTTTTGGCCCAGTTTGGAGACCTCAGGACCTACCAGAGGGCGATACGGTTCTCTATGGTAGTGTGTTGTCGGAGGTGCTGCAGAGGTTTTGGGAGTCTGAGGAGCCACCCACAGCGGATAGACGGAAGCCAGAGGATGACGAGTGCGAGCTGTTCTATCAGTACAACACTGCACGAAGTTCGTCAGGTAGGTTTGTTACCAGGCTGCCATTTCTCCCAAACCGCCCCTCCTTAGGTAGTTCGCGACAGATCGCGGAACGGAGACTACTGGCTATGGAGAGAAAGATGAAGCGAGATGCAGCACTTCGGCAGAAGTATATCGAATTCATGCGGGAGTACCTAGAGTTAGGCCACATGTCGGTGTCCAGCATAGATTGGAGGTGTGTCGAGCATTACTATATACCACACCTGGCTGTTTTGAAGTCACCGGAGGCGAAGATACGGGTAGTGTTTGACGGTTCTGCTCCTACATCGAATGGTGTGTCTGTGAACCAGTGTCTGCACGCGGGTCCCAAGTTGAACCGGGACATTGTGGACATCCTCACAGATTTTCGGTTGCACCAAGTAGCGTTCGTCGCAGACGTCAAAATGATGTTTCGCCAAACAATTATACACCCGGATGACCGTCGGTACCAGCTGATTTTGTGGCGTGAGAGCCCTGACGAGCCGATGGTCACTTATGAGCTTAACACGGTAACGTATGGTCTGAAGCCAAGTCCGTTTTTGGCAGTACGCACGCTGCGAGAGTTGGCCGCACAGGAAAGGGTAAGATTCCCTCGAGCCGCAGCAGTACTGGATCGCGACGTCTACGTGGATGACATCTGCACGGGTGCAGATAGCGTGCAACAAGCACTGCTACTACGAGACGAGCTGATCGCGATCATGGAATCAGGAGGTTATGAGTTGCGGAAATGGCTGTCCAGCTGTCCAGAGCTCCTGGCCGGGTTGCCAGGTGAGTTCCAGCAGGACCCGCACCTTTTCGAGAACCCGGACAATCCAAATACGTTGAGCATCCTAGGGGTGCAATATAGGCCAACGCATGATGTCTTTACGTATCAGATCGAGCCAGACCTTTTGCAGAAGACTTGGACGAAGCGTTCGGTATTATCGACGATCGCCAGAACTTTCGATCCTAACGGGTGGATCGCACCGGTGACGTTCATGGCGAAGTGCTTCTTGCAAAGGTTGTGGATGGCAAACTTGGGTTGGGACGACCAGCTCTCCGGAGAGCTGTTGAATGATTGGACCAAGTTTGTGACCACCTTACCAGGGATCGTACGCATCGCCATACCTCGCAAATTGCTCCCATCGGTGGGATGTAAGGCTACCCTACATGGGTTTTGTGATGCCTCGGAGCGAGGGTACGCGGCAGCTGTCTATTTGCGGACAGTCAGTTCAACGGGAACTGTAGACGTGCGTCTAGTTATGGCCAAGAGTAAGGTGGCTCCGGTTAGGACAAGATGGACCATTCCAAAGTTGGAATTGGCGGGAGCAGCGCTTCTCACGCGCTTGCTACATCATGTCGCTAGTAATCTACGCGGTACCATCACTTTGGATGAAACGGTGTACGCATGGACCGACAGTAGGATAGTTCTGTGCTGGTTACAGACGTCGGTACATACTCTTGAGGTTTTCGTGGCAAATCGGGTGTCACAGATTAAAGGATCGGAAACTCCGTTGGTATGGAGACACGTACCGGGAGACCAGAACCCAGCGGACTGCGCCTCACGGGGATGTAGGGCCCCTGATTTGGTAGGTCGCTCACTGTGGTGGGGACCTCAGTGGCTGACTGAGTCACCTGAGAGATGGCCATACAATGAGTGCGGGTCGCCGCTTGGGCCACCTGATCGAGGTTTGCGAGTGAACGTAGGGCAGATCGTACCTAAGCCTAGTGCGGCTTTCTTGCTGGAACGATACAGCTCCCTCGACAAACTTCTAGGGGTGACAGGTTGGATCAAACGGTTCGTGAACAACTGTAGAAAACCTCAAGCAGAACGGAACTTGGCACCTGTCCTCTCGCCTGCGGAGCGGAATGCGGCTCTAAGTTTATTGGTTAGGGTCGTCCAGGCGGAACATTTTGAGGAAGAGGTCAGGCTGCTCAGGGATGGCCGTGGAAAGCTGAAGGGAGGTCTTGTGCGCCTCAACCCGTTCGTGGACGAGCATGGAATGCTCCGGGTTGGAGGTAGACTTCGGAACGCTAACCTGCCCTTTTCAGCACGGCATCCGCTGTTACTCCCAAAGAAGGGACCTTTGGTAGAACTTATAGTTAGGGATCGTCACCAGAAAAACTCGCATGCGGGCTGCAATGCACTTTTGGCTATTCTGCAGCGCGAGTTTTGGATCTTGTCTGGACGACGTACGGTACGGAGCATTGTGTTTCGGTGCTTGCCTTGCTATCGGTTGAAGGCAGCCACAATGCAACCTCAGATGGGAGACCTCCCACCGGACCGGGTGACGGAAGCCTGGACGTTTGCGGGTGTGGGAACGGACTTTGCGGGGCCTTTTATGGTAAAGGCATCACGCCTTCGCAACGCGAAGTCAATCAAGGCGTATTTGTGCGTGTTTGTGTGCCTAGCAACCAAGGCCGTCCACTTGGAACTCGTGGCCGACCTCACTACGGAGGCTTTCTTAGCAGCTTTAGATAGATTTGTGTCGCGAAGAGGGCGACCAGCGCTGATCAGGTCGGACTGTGGTACCAACTTTAAGGGCGCTGATCGATGTATGAAAGAAATTATAACGTTTTTATCGGAAAACGAGGAAGCTATCGGCACGAGCCTCTCCCGTCAGGGCATTAACTGGGTGTTCGATCCACCAGGATGCCCCCACTGGGGTGGTATATTTGAAGCGGTTGTAAAGTCCGCTAAGACGCATTTGATGCGCGTTATAGGTTTAACGATATTAACCTTTGAGGAGCTAGCGACCGTGTTTTGTAAAATTGAGGCCGTTCTCAATTCACGTCCTTTGTGTCCGCTTAGCTCAGATCCGAATGATCTGGAGGCCCTGACACCAGGGCATTTCTTAATTGGCCGACCACTTAACGCCTTGCCAGAGTACCCCTACACAGAGGTCAGTAGCAATCGTTTGACGCGTTATGAGTTGCTGCAGCAAATGTCTCAGAATTTTTGGAAGCGATGGTCGCTTGAGTATTTGCACATTCTGCAGCAACGCCTTAAGTGGACGGACAGAACTGAACCCCCTCGCGTCGGAGATCTCGTTCTGGTTAAGGATGCCAACCTGCCGCCACTGCGATGGCGCAGAGGGCGCATTCTCAACTTGTTCCCAGGTAGTGATGGCACTCCTCGAGTCGCGACAGTTCAGGTAGGGGATTCAGTTCTTAAGCGAGCAATAGCAACGCTATCTCGTCTCCCCAGTAGTGAATAGGCCTAAGGGATTTGGCCTAGGGCGGGTGAATGTTTAATTTAGCGTTGCTATGCTGGGGTAGGTTAGGTATTAATGACGGTCTATGAATGCGCCGCGATTTCGCACGCATCGCTCTGGGCATATGTTGTCCCTTTCTCGCTCGCGGGGCGAGGGCGGCGTGCGCGCGGGCCGCCTGGTAGACGCCAAGCGGTGATTTCTGCACCGCACTCAGACACTCAAAACCGTTCGGACGGGAGGGTATCGCGTATCGTGCGGATTTCCGCCACGCGTTTTGTGATGCCGCGTGTAATGGACGATTCAATTTGAGATCGCGCGTGTTGATGCATCGTATTATTGCGTTTCTCCTGGGTTGTACTGGAATGCCAGGCTTAGTGATTGTTGGATGTCTCGACGTCTTCCACGTGAGCGTCGCGTTGAATAGGCATCAGGTGGCCATTTTGGCCCGCGTTTGTACGGCCCAAATTCGGGTTGGGTCACGCGTAATGACTAATATCAAAGTGGAATACGAACAGAAGCTGTGAGTGGTTTGACGTGAATAACGCGCCAAGGCTGTAGTGGAATGCTGGGTGTCGATATCTTTTCCACCCAGCCCTGTAAGTACCCACGGAATCCCGATTTGATCCATTCCCTGAACTTCCTTTCTCCGTTGGGTATTTTATGCATTTGGACCGGCACGTTGACTGTAAGTGGTAAACCTAGTTGTCTTAGTATAAAACTGTTTTCTTCGTGTTAATGGTGTGTTCCCTTTAGTCATATTTGTTGTACCATATCATTGTGACTCCTTAGTACGAATTGCGGAATTCGTGGGGTGATATAATTTGGAGGTACTTACTTAGAATCTAGTGCTAATACGTGTGACGTAACGCCAGATCGGCAGACGGTATTTACTACCGACTTGAGTTATGTAAAGGTCAGAACACATCATTTGCCAATTTCACTCAACTTAGTTAATTAAGTTAAATAGATTTAGGTTCACGTTTAATTCATAGTATGCGCTGCTATATTGTGCAGCGTATGCTATTTAGCGCTGCGTAACGCGGCCATTGTCTACCTTCAGTTGAACTCCTGGTATTTTACTAGAAATTTACCTGTGTAAATCGCTTCCACTGCGGGAGTTTAGCTTGGAATTAGACATAAGTACTTGGAATGCTTTAATAGTATCTATATGTTGAATAGAAATTAATTTGACATTTGTATTATAGGTAAGTTGAGTAGATATGAGTTTAAGCGGTTCTGCAATCTCATGTCATGTGTACACGTACAGTCTGTGACTTTTTACCCTCCAGTGGTTGGTCATCTATTTATCGAAGTTAGGGGAGTGTAAAAACAAACTGCGAGTTTTCCAGCCGAATATGCCAGGAATAAACAACAAAAAGCAACCTAAGGAAAGGTAAAAAAAATACGTTTCTTGTTTTTTTTTAAATAAGTTGTTCAGTTTTATGGTCTGAATACACCCTATCAGTATTTGGAGGGCCGTCCCTTGCATCATTTATATGAAACAGCAGATATAACATGCAATCTCATGTCATGTGTTTGTGTACAGTCTGACGTTTTACCCTCCAGTGGTTGGTCATCTAATTACCGAAGGTAGGGGAGTGTGAAAACAAACTGCGAGTTTTCCAGCTGATAGCTCAAATAGCTCGGATAGCTTGGATAGCTCAGACAGCTGGCTGCATCGCATCCTGCTAATCCCATTCATGACTAGGGGCGACACGATTTAATGCTAAAAATAAGTCAATAAGCTAAGCTCTTTACTTTTTTTCTACGTTATTGACTTTTTGATCAATTTCGTAAGTAGTATTTAATATTTGCTAGAGATGGATAGATCGTTACATTATGTAATTTATTGTAGTATCGAAGTACGGTGGATTTCGGATACTTATATTAAATTGTATAATTATAATCGGAGATTTTTGGTACTAGTTCTCATTAAGTAGGTATAATCGATAAATAAATTGTAAATTCACTAAACTAACCGAACATCAAGCGGGAAAAGGCAGAAGAGTTCTACCTATGATTCTAGTCCATTAGCAGCACTCAAGCCTTTACCTTGCTTAGTGTTATGTATTATTTATTCTACGCCTTTGCATCTAATTTTGTCAAGTGAAATAAGATAGTTTCATGAGCCACTCAGGCAAGAAAATTTTCATAAACAAGTAGAGAAAACCTAATCAACCTACCTCTCATTTTAGGCGTCGGAAAAGAACTATACTATAAGAACCACAACAATCCATTGTGGACATGGTCCTCCCCGTATCACGGGATTGGCCGAAAAAATACAATTTGCAGAAAAAAGCACTTTCACAACGCAACCCTATTTCTTATCCAAGATATTCAGACTCGAATGCCAGCGTTGCTATTGGTTCGATTGAGAAACCCAAGCCTCAAATCTTATTACGCGAATTCCAAGTGAACGTTTAGGTGTTTACTTCAAATTGCCGGTGTGAAATTCTTCCATGTCTTGGTAGAATTAAGGAAAAACTTCTTCAATGCTTCGGAGGGCACGTTAATCCGTCGGTTCCGGTAGCTGTCTATGATCACTTAGATGGCGGTCGTTACACAACCATCTCAGAGGACTACTTCTACCTAGTAGTAGGCGGTAGGAAAACTCTGACCCCAGGGTTCATTGGGTCGTTGGATAACTCGGTGTCCCACAAGAAAAATGACTTGTTTAATTATTAAATAATTATGATAAAACAGATTTGTGTTGTGTTTATTTTGAATTTTACAATTACGTATAAATTATTTTATTGAGATGAATGTTGTGCTAACTCAATTTTGATAATTTACATATATTTGAGCAACTAAAATAGTTATATTTTCTTAATTTCTACCAGATTATAGAAACCAACGTTAAATGGTCTCTACGTGCCGTTTTCCATACGCTTACCTTTCAAAAAATTTAATCCGCCTTAACAAGGTATTTGACAAGGGTCAGATTTAATTTTAGTACAGTTTGCCTTGTTCAAATATTGTGAAGAACCCGCAACATTTCTGCTGTGTGTATCTGGCCTGATCCGGGTATAAATTAATTATTGCTATAGTATATTTTTAGAAATGTTGCGATATTTTCTACGCGGGCAGGATTTTAACCTGCGACTCGCTATGATTAGTGGCGCTATCTGGGCTACCTCGGCTCGTCCCCTGCCCGCGAATTTGGCAAGAATATGTTGATACAATAACCGGGTCCGTTTTGCAACTAAACCCAGCGACTAATTCATTATTTACAGATTGAATGTAGTGTAAGCAAAGCGTTTTATAAAGAAGGTACATTTGTTGCTATGACTATAAAATTCAACTAAAAGAGACCCTTCACCTGGGACCGACTATAATCAACACCCGGATTTAGCCCTTAATGGTTTACATCCTTCTTTTACCTAAAACGCTTTTTACATGAAAACCTCCTGGAATATATCCGGGATTTATGGAAATTCAGGATCTGTGGAATTGGTTTCCAGTATTTTTCTTTGATTAATTATCATACATTATTTTCATAATTAATTTGCAGGTTGACATGATCACAATCCAGCAAATATTGAAAAAAACTTGCCAAGTGCGAGTTGGATTCGTCCACCTAGGGTTCCGAAACATGCACGTCCATCAAGCCCTTTCATATGATACCCCACTTGGCCTACTAGCCTCAATTTTAAAACTTTGTTCTTTTATGGTCCATTAAAAAACTATATTTTAGGGGTGAAAACGAAGCTACTTACCAAATTTCATAGTACAAGGTCTACTGAAAGTACCCTATGAATTTTGATTCCCTTGAAAGAGGCAAAACTACGCCTTTTTTACAGCATAGCATAAACATAAGGACATTAATTTTTTACACTTACAAAGAGTTAAAGGTTTTTATAACTCGATATCGTCACGCGTTCCTGAGATAAAGGACCTACAGATAAAGGGTTGACAGACACACAGAAAAACGGACGGAAAACAATCTAATAAGGGTAAAAAAAAACTTTTGAGACACGGAACTCGAAAAAAAACATCATCATCATTCATTAGAGGTTTTGTGAAAAGGAAACCATAAAAGTACAAAAGAAATGCCATCGTTTTCTGACGACTCAATGCATGGATGGAAATTTCCATAGAGATAATAATAATATAAGCTTCCTTTGATCTCATAACCATCTAAGGAAAATGAGCAAGTTTGCCGTTGTCAAGAGTTGGTGAGCGCAGTGCAAAAAAGAACACTGCTGCATATTCCACGGATTACCCGTTTACGATATCCACAGGCAGGCACAACACAGTCAACGCTAACTCTAAAAGAATCATGTTGGCAATCAAATAATAAAGTCAAATTCTCCACAATCAGAAAGACGTTAATCTGTTTCTATTAATTTTCATTTGGGTGAAGTTGCGCAAGCTATACGTGCTTAACCAAAGAGGTCGCTAACCAAGTATCTATCTTCACGCAAATGGCGACACAGTGACGCGGTTAATTGCAGGTGTACGGTTGACTGCTCCTCAAAGATAACCCTTCGCTTTGTACGTGCTATTAGCAATTCAGCAAGGTCGTCTACTTAGTTAAACGCTTATCCTGAGGAGCTTCTAGTTTCTCTAAGCCCAGGGTCATCATTTAAAAACTGATGATCCCAAAAAAGCACAATTAGAGTATTCACTTAGTTTTTGTTGATGGTACATTATAACGCTGTCATGGTCAGCTTCATCAGCCCTAACAGACCACTGGTAGTTATACCTCCCTTATGCTCACAACGCTTGGCAGGCGATTCAACGAGCACATTGCAAGATGTTGCATTCACAGGTAACGCTGAAGCCCATTCCCAAGATAAATCATCCTTTACGACAGCCACAGGATAAAATAGTGTGATGCTGATGCTATTCTAACCCAGCACCATACGGTATGATATCATAATAGTTGATGGAAAACGTTGATCGTGAAAATATATCTAGGTATTTGCTTGACTATAATAGCGCACTGAACCTTAATTATTACAGCTAATTGCCTTTTGGGTGTGGTCGGTACAAAAACTCTACTAGTTCGAGAACCGGCCATAATGGATTTGATTAGGGTTCGTTTAACAAGTTGACACCCCACACCTCCAATTTAACGACCGACCTTTGGAAACAAACTGAAATCATATTGATTTCCAAACATCCGCAATCTCATGTCATCCCTAATAAAGGGCGGGGCACACCGGCTCCGTATCCAGCTCTCGTCCGTAGTCACGCACGAACTGATGACGTTGTAATGTATGGGACTGTATGAGATACGGCACACCGCTTGCGTGCAGCACGGAACGGATACGCAACGCAAGCGGTGTGCCGTATCTCATACAATCCTATACATTACAACGTCATCAGTTCGTGCGTGACTACGGACGAGAGCTGGATACGGAACGCATACGGAGCCGGTCTGTCCCGCCCTTAAAATAAAGAGGAAATAGAGGTGACGGGAAATGTGACAGCCTGAAAGGCTATTGGAAAGTTATATCACTTTTATTATACATAGCTGAAGGTCAAAGTTACACCTAAAAACTTCTAGTGTGATACTGGCCCCCGTGGGTTAAGAAGCGACTAAAGGACAAGGGTCAAGGGTGTTTCACGTGCATTACAGTTGAAGGCAATTGGCTGATAACCCGTACAGTACCTACCGCAAAACATATTTTCTTTAGTAAGTATTTGTAAATAAAAACAAGAATTTCATCACGGCAATTTGAAATTTTTGGTTTTGAATCTGTATCAGCAAATACATACATACCTACATAAATCACGCCTATATCCCTTACGGGGTAGGCAGAGCGTTAACGCCCGTAAAACGGATATTAACACCACGTCTGACAAAAGTTTGAGGGTCAATCAGATAGCTGTGTATCACTATAGTGACAGGTAGTCAGCCCATCGCCTAAAATTACAATACACATCCAACCCTCGAGTCCCTTAGTCGCCTCTTACGACACCCATGAGTAAGAAGTGGGATGATGCTATTCTAAGCCGGCATCACACGGCAGCATGTATCAGCAAATCCTTGAAATCTATCGGAAAAATATATGTATGCCTAATAGTTTCTTGCGGGGGGAGCAGCGTTAGTTTGGCGCCCGGCAGACGCGCCACAGCGGCGGCGGCGTCTCGCTAAATGCCGACGGGGAGATGTCCTCAGGGCGGGCGCGGAGCCAGGGCGGCTTGTCATTACGCAATTAGCTGAATAAATAACTTAAGGCGTAGATCAAATAAGGCTTGTTTAAGAAAGATTCTGCGTTGAAATATTTTCTAGTAGTGGTTTTATCCACCTTTTTTAAAAAGGTATTTTGTTTTTAGTTCTTTCTTTCGTGCTAGCTTGGCTTGTCATTACGCAATTAACTGGGTAATGACAAGCCACTAAAGTATTATAAACTAATAAAGGCGAAGATTAAAGATAAGAAATTTGTTAGTATTAGAAAAAGATGAAACTGAACTCGTTCTGTTTTATGTAACCTTGTTGAAATAGGGCTCTCTTTGAATGAGATCATTATTGTTTCAGTTTCTTCCCACTTTCAATATGACTAAGACCCAACATATCATACATACCTACGTGTAGCAGTTTTAGTCACGTAGGTACCTAGATTCAGTTTTATTTTATTTTCTCTGAAGACTATTTTCCAAGTACCAACCCTGTACTAGAGCGGTATAAGCGTGAGACAAATAGTGATGTCCTGTAAAGTAGAGCTTTTGTCTTTAGAATCGAGAACTGTCTGAGACAAGGGTCCGTCCGAGTTGTATCTACTTCAAACATCACGACCGACTGAACACCATCCCAGCGAATATCGAGGGTTGGACGTGACTAGTTTTCATTATCATTCTTTTGTATCTAACTAAGTATAGTTTTCCTACATAGCTATATAATAGTGTAGCATCTATTGTTATGTTTTCATAGGTTTAGAACTTTAAATGAGGGTAGTAAGGTTTAAAATGACAGTCAACATGCTGTACCTGGTCGAGGGCCTTAAGGCGAGTGTAGCCGTCAACGACCACGACATTGGCGCCACTTCACAAAAAAAGTTTTCTCTTTTTACAAACAATCTATCAGAATGTCCGTTGCCCAAGTTTTTAGTATTATCCTTAAGTAAAATTAGAACCTGCAAATTCAATGAAATATAATCGCTGCAATTAAAGTTATGGAAAAAAGTACCAAAAATGGCCACTTTTGGTATTAATTTCCATAACTTTAATTATAGCGAATATTTCATTGAGTTTGCAGGTTCTAGTTTTACTTGAAGATAATACTAAAAACTTGGGCAACCGATATTCTGATGGATTGTTTGTATAAAAAGAAAATATTTATTTTGTGAAGTGGCGCCACTGTCGAGGTCGTTCACGGGTTCACTCGGCTTAATTTCTTCTTTTCATTTGTCTGTATGAAGAAATCCTCAATTTTTGAAAGTAAGTTATTAGGAATTATTTTGTTGATGAGCGGAAAGTAAAGTTATTCTCTAGCAGTAAGCCAGCAAAGCTGGATAACGTATCGGACAAATTCGTTGCGTGTTAGGTAGCCATTTATGTAACACACGTACGTAATTATCTTAATGGCCCCGCCGAGATATCTTCGAGGAATTGCAAAGTACTTATGAACTGTAATACACCGTATAATAAATATTATACTGCATTTGAAAAAGTTTGTAAAATGCTAAAATGTAATCTGGGTTTGTTGTGTTTTGTCGTTGTGCAGGGAGCCTTTTACATTGAGGCGGAGCGGATCCCAGCTGTGCCTAAATTGACCAGTCATAAACCTTGAAATCGTTCAATCAATTCACGCACAAAACCTTATACTTGAGCTTTCTCTATCATCGACTCTGCCTCAGGACAAAGATAGATAGAAAAACTATTCAAACCCGTTATTGACTCCGCTAGCCAATAAGTCGTTAATTATTTTGTGCATAATGTTGCCACCCACCCCTGATATTACGATGTTGCCAACCACCCTCGCTCGGGCTGGCCAAATAGTAGCAAGGTCATCCGTTGTACGCTATGCAGTATTGTTCTTGCTCGGCTACAATATTCAGCTCCAATATTTTTCCTAAAATGAAACTGAGCGTAACAGTATTGTTTTACCAAAAACGCGTTGAAATATGAAAAACATTTGAATCCTGTTCCAGCCAAAATTCCTGGAGATAGCCTTATACCTATACATATTAATAGTCCACTTGTGAACATGGGCAGCCCCCTCATTAGGGGGTATATGCCATACTCACCACGCTTGGCAGGCGGATTAGCGAGCGCAATGCAAGGCGTTGTATTCGCAGAAAACACTGCTGTTCATTCCCTGGATTTATCCCTTAGTCGGTTTCTTTTCTACGACATCCACGGGTACATATTTATAGGTTGATGCTATTCTAAGCCGGCTATATATGTAGATGTGGCGGCGGATAGCTAGTATTTTTCTATCATTGTATCACCTACTTCATAGTAGAATAGCAAAAAATATATTACTTCAAATAAAAATTTACGACATAAGGATAAACTTTTCTCAACTATAATAAAAGAAAATACCGTATATCTTCAAATAACAACGATGAACTTTAATTAAACACAGCAGAAGATTTTCATCAAACTTTTTCATTTTCTTTCCATAGTAGGTACAGTCGCTTGTAGGCAATCGTATCCAGATGTACTTTAACTGGAATATTTTTGTCGTTAGCAAAAATGTATTTTTTTTTATTTAATTTTATGCATATAAATGTACACGGGCGGTCTTAACGCCAAAGGCGTTATCTCCCAATCTACCTTAGAGCTTGTGGAAGGGGTCAAGGAAGGTTCATTAAACAAAAAAATATAAGAAAGAAAGGCTTGAATATATATAACTTAGTAAGATGTACATACGTATATTGCCAATAACAATAAATAATAAAGTATACTAATAAATAATAAAGTATACTAATTGTCCTGTGCTGACAGAGGCCATTTAAAAAAAGAATTGAAAGTATACTAGTACATATTCAGTTCTTTTGGAGTATTTTTGGACACTTATGTGCTTCACGGTACAACCGACCGTACGCACTCACCTTCATATTCCTCTTTATTTATCAGAAAACTCAGCACAATAACCTTGACCCTTTAGTGTATTTACAGTTGCAGTAGTTTCAAGGCGCATTTAATGATATAACGGAAGGTTGTTTATGTCTCCTGTCTTCCGTGAGGTTCTTTACATTCCGATGCACGCCATCACAGCGCGAAGGCCAAGAGTTCATTTAAAAGTTTACTACAGTCAAGCTGGCAGTCCACACCTAGGTTATTTGTAAACCTTGAACCTTGTTATGTTTAAGATGGTTCTTACACTAGCGTATGTTTTTCCTTTTTAACCAGACTGGGAACAAATTCACAAATTGATTCCGGGAATTGAACCCGAAACTCTGTTGTAGACGCTTTGTACCTTTTATTTACCCGTATAGGTTATAAAGTATGCGTAGGTAGTAGGCATGATTTGATAGGTTAATAAGTTCGTCGACCTCACCCCTTCATTGACATTGTTACATATAACACATAGATTATAACAATTTTTAATATTTAAATTTCGCATTATAAATGTTACCCAAATCTTTTACGTCCACTAGCAATTTACAAGCATCAGCGTTTTGTATACGTGCGTGAACCCATTGAGGATTGATGGCACACCGTGTACAACATCAATCAGTCTTCGATTGCGGCGATTTGTTCTCTGACTATGGTTAAGAGGTTCAACTTGCACCATCGCACCCTTATTGATGACTTGTACTTTCAGGGTACCTAAGAAATTTCCCTCATGAGCTGAGCAGGCTTAGGGTAATGCTATAATGTTTCTTCCAAAACACTGATGCTAATGATTAACACAGAAATTCTGCTACTGAACAGTGGCGAATCCCATAACGCACTGACGGATGCATCTGTCAAAAAACTTGGTCAAATCGCAACTTTACAGTGTATGTACGCTGCATCACGGTATCCATTTTTTGTACGGGAATTCCAAATTTCCTTACGTCTGAACGACGGATGCGTCAAAAAATACGTCCGGCAATCCGACATAATGAGGTCCCTACCTAGGTAGAGACACAGAATAATAGTACTATAGAGGGTTTGTTTGCAAATTAGTTTATTTAAGCTACACAGGTATTAATGAAAACATATATTAAGAATAAGAATAAATATATTTTCTAAGAATAGGATGATAATTGATTGCAAGATTGCAAGGATACAATTACTTTCAAAGTATTTTCCGCTGTAAATATTTTGATGTCAATAGAATAAACTCAAGCACCAGCGAAACTATATAAAAAATTGCTGAGGGGCGTAATTCATAGCTACTTGCCTGCTTCCTTATCGTGTGGGACACCGTGTCGACAAACGACCCGATGACTCCTGGTGCCCGAGTATGTCAACCGCTTACTTTCACCAGGAGACCTCTGATATGGTGAGGTGTAGGTGAATTGCTGTTGCTTTGCGACTGACGTTGCTTTTGGCTTTCCGTGAAAAATACGGCCTCTCAAATAGGTTCGATGAAAAAGCACTAAAACCGCCTTGGCTAGGGTACGAAGGTAGGTAATTTGTGCCAAAACAAACAGGCCAAAACAAAATCGGAAACCCCCAGGAAGCTTGCTGGGAGAAGCGAGTAGCAGCGCCTAATGGTCCGTAAAATGAAATCGTTCACGTTGAAATAATTCCGCCACAGGGAATTCAATATCTTGTTGCGAATAAACATTCCATCTCCGAAACACTCAGTCCCAGTTCGCCACAGACTCGGCTCGTCACAATTTTTTGAAATCCATATCTGGTTCGTCACACTTAATGCAAGGGAATCCTTTGTTGAAGGTAGTATGACTCAGTCATTGAGTCTGACCACGTTCAACAGACAACACCCAATATACTGCGACACTTTTTTTACCTTCCTATTAGAAAAATATTCAAAATGGATGAAATGGGTACACACTCAATAATAATTTGATAATTTAATTTTTAAGTTCCGGTTCCTCACAGGTACAATAATAGCAAAGAACCTTTGAATGTACAGACAAATGTCTGTACTTTGGAAGTCTTATGCTAGAATATGAAAAACTAGGCCAAGATTATTTTTGATATTAGCTCTGTGACGAATCGGTTATCGTTTTATGTGTGATAAACCGGGTCAGCCTCCTCTGAGACACTGCCCGGGCGCCGCTCAAGTCACAGGAAATGAAACAGGAAGATGTTAATGGGAAAAGGAATTTATGGTGATTACGGACTGTGATTACTACGCCTCCATCTTTGAGAATTACAGATTCCCATCGCTTAATGAATTTTTCCATTAAAACAAGTCCTTCGTTCTCCTAACAATCGAAAATTTACTTTGCCCTTACCTAAAGATACTCTGTAAATTGTAGGGTTATTCCCTTGATAGCAGGTAGCTAGATATGAACGTGAAAAGAACAAAAGCAACTTTGTATAAATCCGACAGCTATCAGAGGAATCATGCTTTAATTCACAGAGTATAAGGTGGTTCTCCAACTTGTCGTCCGTCGCTATGTATTTTTAACGCACCGTGACGCATTCGTCTAGATTCCTATTTTATTCCCATAGAAATATGGCTACGGTGCGTCTGTAGAGTCGTTTGACAGACGCATCCGTTAACGCACCGTAGCCATATTTCTATGGCAATAAAATTGAAATCTGAAACTTCCTTTCGTGTGACGCATGCGATACGGTTCGTTAAAAATATAATAATACCGCCTAACCTTACTTAACATAACCCAACCAAGACCACAGCCAAGACGAAGAAATAACAGTGCCTGATAAAATGACAAAAGCAAACGCTGAGCTAAGGTAATAGATAGGTATGCAGACTTTGAAACGGACGGCGCTTGATGACAGGTAGATGGTAATGCAAACTAAAACTTCATGTAAATAGGAAGTTTCCTAAAAATTGTACATGCTTCACAATTTATTTTGTTTTATAAGATTTTTTTGAACACGCGTTTAACGTGCGTGTAACTTTTTATTTGTAAAGCCCTATTTTTTCTCAAACATGCTACTGCATCTGTCTTTCATAGAAATTTACCCTTTGGCTACGCAACCAAACTTTCTTATCTATTTTCTTAAGAATGAACTGAACTTGTACGTAAACTTGATTGGAAATTTTGGGAATTGGACATTGTGGGCATTGGACATTCCGAGAATTGAACTCTAAACATTTTGGAAATAGGATATTATGCACCTAAACGGTAGGCTGTGAGGTTTTTGACCGAATACAGAAAATCCGCCTGCTCCTAGTCATTTGCACTCGAGTGTCTACGCGACGTCGTCCATCAATTTCACTGGGGAATGATTTGCCGAATTCGGGATGACGCGCTATTTCGCTTAATTATCTAAAGCAGACCGTGGTTGAAAATTTTTTAACTTGCAAACATTTGCATATCTTAAGCTTTCTTGGTATTTAGTTCTCCCTACCATTAAAGCGTTTTTCTCCCTACCATTAAGGCGTATATTCTCCCTACCATTAAAGCGTATATGAAGGAAGCGTCTCGTCGCTTCTTCGAAACGCTCCCCACCATAAAAACCCCTTGATAGTTGCCGCGTCCAACTACTTCCCCCATCCAACCTCGCGTTTTATCCGAGACGCGTCCTTTCGGAAGAAGATGATGAAATCACTGTAACACTGCTGCAGCCATTGCGAGTAGATCACTCTCCACAAGCTCCTCAAGCTGCGCTGGCGGGGGCGCGGAGGTCTCTCATTTGTTTCCCATTTTGGGAACTACCGGCATGTGCCGGGTAGATTCAGTCCAATACGTTCTTCCCAGAACAACTCGTAAGCCTAAAAATTAAAAAAAGGTATTTAGATTTTCCCCCTTTTCTTACAAATGATTGATGTGTGATTTGTAAAAGCCATTTTAGAGTGGCTTTTAATTCTTAAATGCATGAAAACGTTATGTATCATAGTAATTTGGCATACCTATTTAAGTGATGTACCTAAGTAAAAATTAATAGGTATTTGAATTTCCCAAAATACCATCCCATTAATGAATGTTTTAGTGTAGTATATTGGGTACTATATACTCTAAGGTTTTAAGTCATTACTATGGAACTATTATGTAATCCTACTAGGAGTACTTGTAAATTCCTTGGTCATTCATTACCTAAGTGTGACCACGAAAGTTTAAAACAGTTTATCCCATTTATTGCATTAGGACATACATAATACAGAGCATCATCCTGAGAAAAGTAAAACAAATTCACTATATATTCTCGTCATCAGCCCCTGTAATACATTTCGAAAGCACAAACCGCGTGTTTACCTTGTTTGTTTATATCTGTTTCCTCAGGAACCACGGCTCGATCTGAAACCAAGTTTATTTGCTTGAGGGAGCAGCCATTTTGGTGAATTTGAATATTGGACTGAAATAAATTCTTGTATGTATAAATACTGCAGATCTGCAAAATTAAAATTGAGCTTCTTTTTAATCTAACCAATTACCTAGTCATAAGAAAATGATTAGCAGTAGGGAGTTTTCTTTATGAAAATAAAGAAAAAGTTTAGTTTCCCAGCACTCTGTAGATGGCGTTTAACTGACTATATACTACATGCCAGAGCCAAGAGGCATGAAAAAATAAATAGGTAGTTCTTTCCGCATCAATCCTCGTTTTTCGCTCTAAGTTATAAATTAATACTCTATTTTGTTTGTACGTTGTTTTCGTTCTTGTTTTTGAAAGTATGCAGGGAAACTTATGCAAGTAAATATTTTTGTGATGCGAGTGATGTAGCAATGATGAGGACGATTCATCATACGACATCATACAAAATCTAATTATTATGTGACGTTTCGTTACTTACGTTAACGTACCAAACACAGCGCCATCTACCGAGCGACAAGGAAAGAGTAAAAAAAAACTCCAAATTATAAAATGGATGGCGATCGAACAATAATAATTTAAATTCAATCATCGGCCTGTACTCTAGAAATTAAATATCATATTTAAAACCTATATATCCTAACCTTACCATTTAATTTTTCTAATATATGACAGCAAAAAAATACAAGTTTTTTCATTTTATTGTTCCTACTTAAATGTAAACATCGACTTCCAAACCACTTTAAATTATTTATGATAAAATAATACCAGAGGTATTAAATATTTATTTTACCTTTTCCTTGTCGTGATCTATATAAAACACTGCAAAAGACGAAAAAATACGACAATATCACGAACAGCTGACTGCCTTTACTACGAGTATGAAAAGAAAACTTTTCCTGAAATAGGTATATTCCTAAGGGAGAATTGTTCAGTTTCATGATCAGAATGCACTCAGTATTCGGAGGGCTTTCGCTTACACCCCGTAAATTTTACCTATATCTACGTGCAATGAGTTGCCTTAATGAATTAGCCACGAATCAGCCTCAATTGACCAAAGACGTAGCCAAAGGCGTAGCTCATACCCGCCGCGCGCCACAAACGTTTATGCGGTACTAGCCCGCGACTTCGTCCGCGTTAGATAGTTTTTTTAGGCAGAAGTTCTAAAGTAGGTATGTGTATTCATAGTAAGTGTGACAGTGATATTAGAACAGTTCTTATCTCTACTGTTTAAAGATGACTTGCTTGCTTCTGATGATAAAGGGACAATTCTAAATTTGCTATCCGGCCTGAGAGATCAATATTTATAACCATTGAATACAAAAGTCAGTAGATAACAGAGTACTTACTCCAGAGGTGCCGATTTGAGCACACTAAAATGGTCAACATAAGTAGGTAAAAAGGTAATTTAAGTTACTGTAATAAATTTATATATACCACTTTTTTGTTTTTCTGTCGTCGGTAAAAAGTAGGCAATGTCCTTTCTCAACTTATTCCCATCATACTGAACAACTTTTGTTTTAGAACCATTATGCCTGTATCTCTAATATTTTAGCTGGGCTCCTGGTGGTACACCTGGTGGTCAACATAAGGTACTCCTGATCCTCAATGTCCTTGTGAAAAGAAGCGGCCCATCATACTGAACAACTTTTGTTTTATAACCATGCCTGTATCTCTAATAGTTTAGCTGGGCTCCTGATGGTACACCTGGTGGTCTACATAAGGTACTCCAGAGCCCCAATGTCCTTGTGAAAAGAAGCGGCCCATCATACTGAACAACTTTTGTTTTGGAACCATGCCTGTATCTCTAATAGTTTAGCTGGGCTCCTGATGGTACACCTGGTGGTCTACTTAAAGTACTCCAGAGCCCCAATGTCCTTGTGAAAAGAAGCGGCCTATCATACTGAACAACTTTTGTTTTGGAACCATGCCTGTATCTCTAATAATTTAGCTGGGCTCCTGGTGGTACATCTGGTGGTCTACATCTATACTCCAGACCCTCGAATGGTGATAAAATGCAGCCTATGTCCGTTCTCGGTATGCTAGCAATCTCTGTGCCAAGTTTCATGAAGATCGGTTCAGTGGTTTGGCCGTGAAAGCGTAGCAGACAGACAGACAGAGTTACTTTCGCATTTATAATATTAGTGTGGATTAGTGTGGATTATGGCGCCTTGTGACGTCATCAAACGACCCCTACGGTTTAGTCTCCAAGGGCGCTTTGGCTGTAAATCATCAAGAATGAGTGTGCAAATATGGAAATGTATTTCTTTGTAAATAATTTTTAAGAATAGAATTGGAAAATGGCCAAGTCTCTTAAGGTGTTATTACAAGCACGTTAAGACAGTGTTAGGAGTTTTCCATAGGATTCGACGTTGTCAAAACAAACTATGTCTAACTACTTCTGTAGTAACACGGTTAAAGTTTGACGTGCTAATACGTAATATCAGAGGCCTACTACTAGTTGTGGGCGGTTGAAAAACTCCGACACCAGTTCAGAGGGTTGTTGGACAACTCGGTGTCTCACACCAAAAAGTAAAAGTAGAGTCTAAATTTTATCGCTTCGTCGTTTATCGACTCATTTCCACACAATAAAAGTAGAAGAACATGTTCACACATACCGTAAGGCAGAAGCTAAGAGCTGTTACTACAAAGAGTATATAAGATGCTTTAAGTGGCCGCGTCCGTCCCAGCCGCGCTACTCAACCGGGCTTTGTTTCTGCCCTCATCTGAGAAACCACTACCTGTTGAGTAGATAAGCTTTTAAAGAGTAAAATAGAGCCAAAACTACGCAAAGCATTTAATAAAACATAAGAAACTTCGTTTATTTCCAAGATAAAATCTTTAAGTTTATTTGTCAGACGTGGCGTAAATGTCCGTTTTGCGGTCGTTTGCGCTCTGCCTACCCCGCAATGGATATAGGCGTGATGTATGTATGTATTTAAAATCTTTAAGAAAGTCTCTAATCATGAGGATAGGAACACTCCTACAACAGCTTTAGGAGCATAATGTCCATTTTGCAAAATGTCCAGTGGTGAAAAAATTACCAGTTTGCTTAATGTCCAGTTTGCCAGTATGATACGAAAATGACATGCCCAGGACATCGGTTCTCTTATTATTTGCCATTGTAATGCCATTGACACAAATTTTTTATTTTGTTGTCACCGTAATTTTCTATACTACAAACTGTTAGCGGAATACAAAACGGCCCAAACCATCCAACTGACACTGTATTGAAACACAACAAAGACGCATTTCAAATAGCGGAATACGGTCTCTTTATGGTTTCTGTCGGTAGCTACATAATATTCTCAATAAAGAACTTTAGGTTGCCAATGTATGTACCTAGGTTAATTTAAAATGGTTTCGTATTTAATTAACTTGGGTTTTAGACGAAGAGTTCCGTGGTAGAACTTACAAAATAGTTAAGAAAGTAAAATTTAATTGTTATCAGTTATCAGCAGGAAACAGAAGTACTTATAAAAAATTACTAACGTAAGGATGGTAACCCGTACCGCTGACGGTAGGGACGCTAGTTTAGTTAGCAACTTAGCATACAAGATCATCGGAGTTATTTAGGTACCTAAGTAAATTTGGGTCTTCCAATTGTTCTCATTCTCAATAGGTAGCTTTGGTATAAGCTTCGAGTATATGCGTAAACACAAATATTTAAAGTCATTATTACAGGGAATATTGATAACAATTTGTCTGCTAGAATAAAAAAGTCGTCTGATTCGGTTGATGACCTTGTAGCTGTGACGATTAATTCTTCCAAGCAAGACAAGTCAATAGGTTGCGCGCTGTGGCCTCGCCGTGACGTCATCTTGCCTTCTGTGCCCATAAAACTACAAGCTACAAATCTACAGCTAGTTCTAAGTACATTGCGTAGCCGGCTCCTTATCTTTGAGTCATAATGGATAACCAGCCACGCAATGTACATTGAATCTTACCTGTCCTCTGTGATCTTGCAGCCAGTAGTTTTTTATTATTGAGCACTAATCCTCGCACACCGGTCGCGAGTGCCACAACGCGCGCTGCGCCTGCGACGATTTAAACGCATTCAAATTTCGAATTTTATAAAATTAAGATTAATTAAAATAAAAGCTCCAGGTAGGAGGTGTTTTGTGCCAGTGACATGTTTTGATCTAGTGTATCTAGTTTACAAGAATGGAATACCTAATGGATTGGTTGATTTAAGTCAACTAAAATCCGGAACCGGAAACTATTATAAACTTTAAGAGGTAAGTAAAGTATCTAGGTATATTTATCACTATTAAATTTTTCTAATGTGTATAAGTCTAGACTTAATAAATTGTTAATAGTTAGGTAGTTATTATGACGAAAAGTCGAACTAGTATGCTTAGGTACGAAACGCTACGTTGTGAAATGTTTACCTATGTCAATCATAATATTTTTCTAAACCAAGTCAATGTTTAAAAAACAGTTTATCATTTTCTCAAAGTTTTAAACTAAACATGCTGATCAAAGTCACTCACAAAAGTAAAGTTTTGAAACTCAAGTAAACATGGTTCATACTCGTAGCTTCGTGGTTGAGCTGGTATCTACGTTATAAGTAGAAGTAGGTAAACGTGTTTGATACTAACGAGTTTTTATCTTGATAGGATGAACAAAATCATTCTTTTAAGTATTTCATATTAAAATTGCTTGGGAAGCAATTTTAAATCATCCTATTAAGATCAACTGGAATCTGAATACAAGATCCAGTCCAAACTTTACTATCTCAGTAGGTTTAATTTTCTATAATACTTAGTTAAAAAGTATTTTGTATCATAATATATATTTTTTGTCTTAAGGTGTTGATGTAGTGTACCTTATATAGCACTGACACTAACTGAGTTTCTACAATAGACAATTATTTGCTGCGGAAAATCTATTTCCACGAGAAAATGCGAAGTAGCGAGTAAAACCACCGGGCGGGCTTCTAATTTACTATACATACCTATCTATATGGAATTTGAAATGTAGTCTAGTAAAGATGGAATTATAAAAGGTGAAACTAGTTCGGACGACAGACGTGTTTGGAATAAATTGGCGAGATTAACATTTTATACAGAGCGATGGTGTCTACTATCAGCAGCAGTTCGAGTTACCTACTTGTTTAAGACATCAACGTATACTGGTTTTTACATAGAATTGCCAGGAATGTCCAGTAGAAGTTGACTGACCTTAAAAATAGATTGAAGTTCTGCTGGTAGAACCTTATAAATATCTGTATGTTATGTCATGTCACGGCCGATAATCTGTGAACCCTGACAAAGGCACTTATTGAGGGCCCATATTAAATATAGATACTTCTTCTTCTTTGATCACAAGGTGTAAAATTACTTCCTAAAACCAAAAATATTACATTCCTGCTGCAATGAGTAGTCAGACTGTCAACAGGTCTCCTCCTCAGTAATCGTTCGGATGCTGTTTCAAACAGGTTGTCAGTCGGAAGCCACTCTAGAGGCAGACACGGGGCAGGATATCAAAAACTTCGTAATTGTAACTAAAATAACTATGACAAAATTAGTACCTACTTAACTTTTATTTTGGATTGTATTCCGATTCAGTTAGTGCTAATAGTCGCTTAGAAAGATTTTAAATTGATTGTATATTCGACGTCTAAGATTTTAAGCGCGATTTGTCAATTCTCATCCATAAAGCTTATTAAAATTCCCAGACTAATAGACTGAAAAATACTTACTTTCTTCTTTTATAAATTTTTAATAAAACATAGTTAAACATCGAACATATTATTAGTTAGGTAGTTAGCCCCCTATAGCCAGAACTTCCTGCAAACTCCAAGTCAGCCCTTGTTCCCTATAAAACATGTACCTTTTTATCAACTTTTTTGACCTTCTAAGTACGTGCGTGGCGACAACTTGGCTGTAAGCAACCGGGTACTTGAAAAGGGCTGGTGACAAAAAAGGCAAAGAATCTTGTACTTGTCCTATATAATGCGGTCGCCTTCAATGTTACTACCTTCCTTACATGAGGCATTCCTTTTATTCCGAGTTGACCCTCCTTAAATCACTTCTCGATTTTGCTGCTGGTGATTTTTTATTTACATAACAACCACCACCAACCAACTATGGGTACATGAAAAACATGGTGGAATGTTGATTTATAAAATATATTTTTTATTATTTATTTATTATTAGCAAGAACATTTAAACAATGTATTTACAAAATTATAGTTTGAATCATCTCGGTAATTTGACCTGCTTCGTTTCAAATATGTTTCTCTTGTCTTCACTACACTTATTCTATAACTTATCTTCGTTTATATTAAGTCATCAATATCTTGAAAACATTTTATTTCTCTGACTCGTCTCGTCTTCAAATTCTTGCACAAACAAAACTATATACGTAGCACTAGACGAGATTACTCTTAGTGTAAAAACTATGATGATGTCACACTGGAGAAGTAGGCATAATTTAAAGCCTTATCACGAAACAATTTCGGAATTCAAGGTATTTGCCATTGAATAGATAAGAGCAGACTGGCTAAAATATGCAGTTTAAACGAGACACGACTAACATATTGAGGTTAGCAGTTAGTATTAACGTCTCGTTATCATAATTGTATGGGCAGGTGTACAAAAGTAGTTCTGTTATGTAAGGGAATCGTTATAGGCCAGCATCCCGTGACCAGTCTATGTACGTCATATCAAATGAGCTGCAATTTTGCTTGCGTGTGTAACTGTGCATTACGAAGCTGACAACTATGTCGTAACTGTTGATGTTGATGGTGCTACAAGCATTAGCAAATAAATAAATAGTCAGCATGATGCGATTGATTTGAAAAGTTGGCTTTGAGCGATTAAATGTATGAAGGATTTCCAGAATAGACAAAGCGCAGAAAATTGGTATACAGCAACTTAAAGATGTCTGCGTTGAACAACATTTGCATCATTTAAATTTAGAATACCTGCTTTTCCCAAAATATGTTGTCCGAATCCTTGGTCCTACTTTCTTTCTCATTGTTGCCCATCATAGTGTACCCACTGAGTAAACTACAGCTCGTTTCAAATGATGTATGTCGGCTGGTGTAGCGGGCTCCTGAATTACGTGGGAATTTTACTGACACATTAGTATGCGTGGATGCACACATCGCATCGTGCATCATGCTATGCGTTCTAGCCTCGGGGTAATGGGGGAAAGAGTTATTGTCGAAACATGGGTTCCATTCTGTTGAAGACATTATGTAAGTATGTTTTTTTTATATTACTAGGTATTGGGATCTGTCAAAAGAATGTAATTTTCTCAAACGAGGACTATTCCGCTAGGGTCTGTATAAAAACAATTTGTTACATATTTTAGTTAGCTATGATTCACCTAGATTTTTTTTTTTGTATGGTCGTGTGTTTTTTATTTTATCTTGGCTTTTCCTTCTCTTATTTTCTACCAAAGTTCATCAAACAAACCAATACATGAAGAAGTATACAAGTTAAACACTGTTGTTTAAGAGCTTATTATTTTCGACAAGAAAGAAAAGACAAAACGTGTGGTAATCGTGGTCAATTGTACAACTGTTGCAGAGCAAGGAACCCTAATTACAAAGGGCCTGCTACGGTTAAGTAGGCTATTGTCTTCATTATCAGCCCTACCTGTAGGTACTTTTATTTGTAGGGGCCAGTACAAAGGGAATTGTTACGCCCTTTATATTTCTTCCTTCCTAACGACTTACGTCGTAAAGTAGGTATTGTGTTAGAAAAGTGTAGGCATCCGATTATCATACAAGGTGTTACCAAAAATAATAAAGATATTTTACAATTGTATGTGTCAATGTAGGATGGCTCATAAAAAATTATACCGGGTGTTACCAAAAAAAATGAAGGTATTTTACGTATCTGTAAATGTAAGATGGTTTGTGATATGATAATAATACCCAGTGCTCGAAAGTTGAGTTATCTCTTACTTTGAATGGATTTATGCACTTCTTGTATAACGAGAACCTCCAAAAAATGCACCTACGCATCAAACTATCGAAATTTTATTAGAAAAGATATAAATGATAAGTTTATTCTGTACATTTTAAAGTTAATATTATTTTATGAAGAAGAATTTACGAGTTAAACTGTTAGTGCGACTGCCTGCGACACAAAGGTTACGGGTTCGATTCTCAGTGGGGCACTCTCAAAGTTAATATTCATCACTAAGTAAATTTATTCCCAGTCAGATTAGGACATTGCAGGCTGAACCACCTGATTGTCCGAAAAGAAAGATGGATCCGTACTTCAGAGGGCACGTTAAGCCGTCGGTCCCGGTTGCTGTCTATGATAACATGTCCAAGGCCTACTACCAGTAGTAGGCGGTTAAAAAACTCTCGTCACCAGGGTTCATCGGGTCGTTGAACGACTCGGTGTCTCACACGAAAAGAAGAAGAACCACGACTTCGTTGTCATCTGCTCCATTCCCAACCATCACAGCTTAAATAGCACCACCACACCGGTGAACTATTCGAGTGGTCTCTATTGAATGGGTTCGGTAATCAAACGCCCACGTGAGACCAACTTGGAAAGAGGGCAATGTCTCTTGAATAGTCTTTTTTTATATAAATAAATGACCATAAGCTAGGGACGAGTTAGAAACCATTTGGTGCATGATTCGTGGTTCAGCAATATTTTTATTTTAAATTCTCCATGGAACTTCTTTTTCTTATTTATTTTATTTTATCATTTATTGTACACAAGAACAATTTACGATGAGACAAGACAACAGGTTTACTTATAAAAAAAAGAAATTTCTTACAGCAAACCCACACAAGTGAGATTCCAGAATGTTTTACTTAGTTTCTTAGTCTTACTTAGTTTCATAGATTTGGGTTGTCTGATGAGTTACTCATTACATTATTTAAACACTTCGGCGTATTGGTACCTTATTGTTTTTAAACTTATCACAATTTTGTGATAGAATGGTCTTAAGAAAACCATTGCATCTTAGATCAAATTACATCGAATACCTACCACTATATCAGCATTTGAATTGGACGACACCATTGATTTTAATATGAATGAGGACGACAGAACGGAAAGTGTCTGAACTTACTAGGTAGGTAGGTACTACTCTTGACAAATTTTAATCTTCTTGAGAATAGTAAGTAAAAACTCTTTATTACAAACGAACGGAGGCTAATTAAAAATATAAAATCTAGATTAAGATTTTGCAAAAGTGTGCAAAAGCGGTTTTATCGATAAAAGCGATCTCTTACAGACAACCTTTGCATAAAACAGGGCAATGCCTGAGAACTGAAGCTATAAGTACATAAATGATATAAATATTAAATTCATACTAATAATATTAACATGAGAATATTTAAACATTTACATAGTGCATATTTGTTTTCTTAGTTCTATGACTAATGTAGTATTGGGTGTGTTCTAAAGAAATAAAAGAATGCTCGTTGCTTCGATCCAGTTATGTTACTGTGTGGGAATTGATAAAGTCAATTGTACGTTGGGAATAACGTAAACAAAGGCAAGAAACGGTACTCTACTAGCAGATAAGTAATTTAAAAACCACGTCTTACATCAATATAATCACGAGATATTTTCACACATAGTTAAAAGGTAGCTGAAGTTTCGTCCAGGCAGTTTCGTCCTATGATGGACTGACGTACCTATATTTCTCGACGTATTTTTCTCAACATTTTTTTTTCCTCTTAGGTGAAAGGAGATTTCAAATTCCCACACATAAACGGATACCACGGCACACTGCAACGCTGCGATTTGACCAAGGTGTTTGACAGACGCATCCGTCAGTCCGCCATAGTGTGGGATATACGCCTTATGTTATCGATGACAGTGATCCGGCCCTGAGATTGAAACATTATTAAGCTAACATTTCGCAATCGCACATCGATTTCAAAATGTAATTTTGCCGACATCATACTCTTTCGATTCGAACGTGTAGGTAGGTTGGTATAATTCGGTATGCTAAGATGGTCGATTGAAAAAATAAACTCGTAACTATTTTGAGAATTATACTTTAAATTAAATACGGTCAATTACGGTCGCTATCGCAACGCACGTCTGACGAATATAATATGAGGGCTGTTTCAGAAAAATCGTGTATAATGACAGGTTGTCACCCTTTCGATTCTTACAACACCCGCGGGAAATAAATAGGGTGACAAGAAATAATATATTTTTTTAAATTACCTACATTTTCAAAACAAACCATAAAACAAAATGATCCGGCATACCCAATTGTCTGATGACAGTTACAAATAAGATACCCAAAGCTGTACAAGTAACACGATAGTCCGGTCATGGTACCTTTCCACGGCTCTCACCAAAATATTCATTAAGGCGAGTGTAGTCGTGAACGGCCCCGACAGTGGCGCCACTTCACAAAAATAAATATTTTTTCTTGATACAAAGCATCTATCCGTTGAAGAAAGTCCGTTGTTCAAGGGCCTAGAAACGGCCACTTTCGGTATTAATTGCCATAACTTTGATTACAGCGGATATTTCATTGAGTTAGCAGGTTCAAATTTTACTTAAGGATAACACTAAAAACATGAGCAACGGACATTCTGATTGATTGTTTTTGTAAAGAGAAAACATTTTTTGTGAAGTGGCGCCACTGTCGAGGCCGTTTACGACTACACTCGCCTTAAAAAATCATTCTCGACCTTGAACAGTTCATTCACAGGGTTATTAGACGGGACCCTAACAATAACCTTTACCAAGACCAGCGAACCGGAAACATTCTTGATACCATTTTTAAATGAACTTCAATTGAAGCAAACCTAGTACATTTGACGTGTCTAGATAGATTGGAAGAGCTCTTAGTGTCGTCTTCTCATTGCACAAATTAGACTGACCGAAGACCAAAATAGCAGATTGTGTGTTGTGGTCGACGAAAACGGTTGTGTTTATATTAAAAGCTCGTATTTAACTTGTCTTGTCAAAATGCAAGTGAAATCTTCAAGGTGATAGATATGATAAGGGAGTATAGTGATAAACAAAGCGCAAGAGGTAATTTTTTTTCCGTAGTCGTTACATATTCTACAAAATCCACATGTATTTTTTTATTCCCGACACTTTTAATTTGCAAACCTATGACTAAATGAAAACCAAATAGGTACTAGAAGGTAATAATGATCGTGAGAAAAATTATCAATTTTGGATGCACGCAATTTCGTTGGTAAACACGATAAACACCTTATTTTTATGTATAATGTTTTTCATTACATTATTTTATCTAGACGCAGGAAAAAATTAATAAAGAAAGTTTGCACGGTAGATTTATTTTAAAATTTGGTCTATTTTAACACTTTTTTGCTTAGAGTATAGCAATCTTATGAACATTACACATATTTTTTGCAAATACGATACGTCTTGACCATTACTAGATTCTTGTCGTATAGTTTTTTGATTACTTGTTTATTTGGCAAGAAATTTGGAAAAGAGTGAAAAATCGCCTAAATATGGCGATTTCGCTCTGTTCTCACACACAGGATTTGCCGTGAGTGGGTATAAGGCACGTTCACAAGTTCACGGCAGGCCCATAAGTAAATAATATTGTTGTGCTACTAAGAAATTAAATGACATAAAAAATATATTGTAGTTTAAAGCTTTCTAACGCGATTTTACGTATACGTAAACATACGTAGGTATAAGTAAAATCGGGTACGTATGTCTACATTCATTAAAGTTTCTAAAATTGTATCAATACCTCTAGAAGTGTAGTTGTTACATTGAGTCTGAATAAACAGCTATAGTACAGCTAAGCACTTCACCCTCATTGAACCTTGGCTTTGCGTCTTGAACAATGAATGTCGCCGTGCCCGTGTGTAAACTCACGAGAACAGTAACACAATACAACAATAGAGATAGTTTACTACATGAAACAATACAGAAGACCACGATGTTTGATCTGCAATTTCTATACATACAGGTCTCAAAAATCATAATATGTCAATTTTCTTTATTTTTAATGGCTAATTGGCTATAAGGCGGTTTCCTTGCACTTGTCGTCTACAAGACCACAAAGTTTGATCTCTAAAATTATATGTAAATTTTCTTTCTAATTAATAGCTAAGTGCCCATAAGGCGGTTAATCCACTTGTCGTCTGTCGTTGCGTATTTTTGACGTACCGCAAACCGCAACGCATATGTTTGTCAGATGAAATGAAACTACGAATTCCAATCTTATCCCCATACAAATACGGCTACGGTGCGTTTACGGATGCAATCGACTTGATTCGGTGCTCGGAACTCGACTGTCGAAGATCTCCTGATGATGCTCCGTGGAGGGGCGAAACACGTGTAGAGTGTAAAACGGTGGAAGTAGTACGAGTAAAGTGCATCGCTTGTGCATTTGCATTAACTTGCGGTCATACGCGTGGTGCATTCAACTAGCTGCATTACTAGCCATCATAAGTGCGGAAAAAGCTAAATACCTTTCTATCTAATTCAATCAAGATGGACTTCCGCAAAGTAACGCCTGATACAATTACTTATTTACGGATGCGTCTAGCAATCGACTTGATTCGGTTAAAAAACGTAGTGACGGATGCCAAGTGGGAGAACCGATTTAGCTATTAGAAAGAAAATTGGCATATGACTTTCTAATAGCTAATACGTTACTTACTCTTAATGAAAGTAAAGTTTAGTACCAACAGCAGCACGTAGCAGCACATCTTTATTTATTTATTTAACCGTTTATTGTACACGACACGATATAACACAAAGCACATAATGTATACAACAATACACAACAGGTCAGCTTATTTCAAAATTTTATTTCATTCCTATTTAAGGGATCAACTTAATACTGGTAAAATTCAAATAGCTATTAGAAATAACCAGTATAAGTTGGTTGGTAGGTAGGTTGTGTGCTGCAGTGCTGCTGATAGTTCCTACTAAATTTGTATTATTCAACTTCTCTGGAAATTTCTGGTACTTACTCCTCTTTTATTTTGCAAATGATCTTGTTATTTACTTAAGCAAAGTCACCAATTAATATATATTTTAGAACGAATTTTAAAACGTATTTAGTATAGCTACATTCGATTCGAAGTCACACACAACAGGAGAAGAAGCTAAATATTAAAATAAATTAACTGAAAACGGTAAAAAACATAAGTACTATCATAGTCCATGAGAACAACTTCATCAGCTCAACTGAAACTTAAATAGAGCTTTATGAAAATGTTCTTGTAAGAACCTTCTTAAAAGCCAGTTCTTAATATACCTTTTATTTTATTGCAGAATCTCGAATGGGGCCAAGATGACACGAAAGTTTCTTTTCTGCTTCCCCCTGAGGTTGGGGAATATTTTATTCGGCTACATTGTAATTGTAAGTCCAAAATCGTTTCAAATTAAATTACGCCTGATAAAATATGTAGAGTATTTTCCTTTTGCATTTGCTTTTGCCATTTTAACAGGCGCTTGTATTTTGATTTCAGATTGTAGCCGTAGCTGTGATAGCGTTTAACTTATACAAGCTGGGACTCGGCATTGTGTCTGAAAAGTCTGAAATCGACGAGAAATTTGGCAATTTCGAGAATGTGGACAATATATTTGGAAAAAACAAGAAAGACTTGCTCGCACTAGTAGTATTGACGTACTACTCAACGTATGTCGCGATAGCATTCTTACTTTTCATTTTTGCCTGCTTGTTTACATGTGGAGCTTATAGGGTAAGTTATGCAATTAAAATATTTCTACTTATATCCAGTTCTTACATACCAATCACATAAAATTAAAGCGTGTGTTTACTTTTGAAACTATTATTTTATATCATAATCGTTACAAGCAAACTTTAACAATACAAGTACCTTGTACCTAAATGCTAGAGCTACTCTGTAAAACCATCTTATTAATTTTCCAGGCCAACAGTTGTCTGATAACGACCTTCTTCTGCTACTGCTTCGTCCACATGTTCCTGACCATCGGCCTGGTGGTGTGGGAGGCGCTGACTGCTGGATGGATCCAGCTGGGCTTGATCCTCGCTTCAGACGGTGAGTACATTAAGTAAAAACAAGTAGGAAAAACCTTTTACTAAGGATGGGTTTGCTCTTGACTCTAGTCTAGGTCATTAGACAGAGACAGAGTCTAAGATGTAGCGAGCTCACCCAGAAGAAGCCTGTTCACTCTAACTTTGAAGAGATTAGGGTTGTATGCGTTTGGAAACACAGACGCAGGTAGTTGGAATATGAACATGGCTAAAATTGTTTGAATCAGTCGTTGGACTACTCAGTGTCCCACACGATTAAAATATAAACAGTCGCGATTTTAGTATCAGTCACGAGCGTTTGTATAAAGCAGTTCTTTACTATGACGGACTGACCGACGTATTTTTGACGCATCTGCCTGTCAGACTAAACGAAATTTGGAATTCCCATGGGTTTCATGTGTATCGTAATTTTAGGCGACAGGCTGGCAACCAATAAATTTAGTGATACTCTCTAAAACGAATATTTATCAGACGTCGCGATAGCGACCGTATTTTACAGCCGTTAACGCCCTGCCTACCCCGCAAGGGATAAAGGCGTTATATGTGTGTGCAAACTAAAGACGAATGCCATGGAACACTGTATGCGATTTGACCAAGGTGTTTGACAGACGCATCCGTCGGTCCGTCATAGTGCGGGATTTGCAAAAAAAATGCTGAGTCGTGTAAATTCTCTTCAAATATATAATTGACGACTTACGCGTCACCTTATTGCACGTGGTTTTACGGTCCCGATATCCGTCTATTCAAGTTTGAATGAAATTATAAGTTAATATTTCTCACACAGAGAATCATTGAGATCAGACAGATCTCAAGAGATCATTCGGAAATTTGTGTTTCGCCATAGTGACAGGTTGTCAGCCCATCGCCTAAAATTGCAATATACACCCTCGAGTCCCTTAGTCGCCTCTCACGACTCCCACGGGCAAGAAATGGGGTGATGCTATTCTAAGCCGGCATCACACGGCAATATTTCTCATGAATATCGTTCAATGCTGTACGGTTAACAAATGTTATTTTACCGTGTAACAATCTCTATATCTCTTGCCAATCCAGAAAAGGTATATCGGATGAAATGTTACTAGGTAGTGATCGATACTAAACAGAGGACGGCCTGGTGATACTCGTAAGGAACAACTTTTCCACAGAAACATAGGTCGAAATATGACAAAAATATTTTGAGCTCCCATAGTAACCCAAATTAGCCGATCGGCGATTTGGTATGGGAGATCGCAATTTTTTTTCCATCTTTTAACCTATGATCCTTTGGGAAAGTCGTTCCTTATCGCTAGCCCATTTTGAGATTTCGCTATCGATCACTAGTAAAATTTCACCCTATACAGGGTGTAAAGAAAACTGAAAAACTTTCCCGTAGAAACGTAGGTCAAATTATGAAAAAGAAATTTAGACCTCCCATACAAAATGTAGCAGCCGACCAAGTCTGGTTGTATGTGAGGTCTACATTTTTTCATTGGTCTATGTTCCTTGAGGCAAGTTTTTCAGTTTTATGGGCTGGTTCATCCCTTAAAACGAACGCAGTTCTTTTCCTTACACCCTAACACCCTATAGCGAAGTATTTCGTACGTTTTCCGGAAATGCTGAGCAATTCCAAATGAAACGGCTGAAATGCATAGCTTTTCCAACGTCCAGTCTCGAAAATGATACCTACGTCTCATTTCCGGGCAATTCAACTGACCGATCTGAATGCCGAGTGAGTGCTATCAGCAGCACTTTGAGTTGCCATCAAAAGGAAAACCTCAAACTGGTCGATCCAACCTCAAATGTATGACAAACCAGTTTTGATTGATTCCTTAAATGGGTTGTATGAGGTGCTGCTGATACCATTATTCATCAAAATATCTCAAAAACAAAAAAATATTCTTAACACAAAAATCAGGTAACATACGTACTTAGTTCAGAAAATTTTATTAGTTCCAAATATTTTACAAAAGCCCCGAAACTTAGCTATGTACAATAGTCGCAGAATCTCGCCTTGCCAACTTTCCCGGAAAATCTTGGATATCAGTTCTGAAAATCCAACATTTTTGACACAAATAGTCGCAAAAATATTTCATTGTGGATTAACAATGAGTCAGTTGGTGACTTCATGTCCCACACGATAAGAACGAATTTTATAGAGTTACGCGACTAATGACTAAAACAAATAAAGACGGTAAGTATAATAACGTCCACAACCAAAGTAGAAGATTACAACTTGAAAAAAAAGTACAAAAGTAATCACTTGACAAAGCGGCAAAGTAAACATTGCGAGTTGAAAACAATCCGCACGATATTTTAAGCGAACATTTTTGTATGTTGACCAATTTTATTTCAATCATTACTATTAGTTGACATTAGTACCTATGCTTATAGACGTTTTATACTTAACATTTCTTTCATTTTAGACATTAGTCGCATACATACATGCATAAATACATCAGTCCATTGCGGTCCACTGCTGGACATAGGCCTCCCCCAGGGTACGCCATAGGGCAGCCGCCTTTTTAAAGTCATCGGTCCATCAGGCCGGAGGTCGTCCAACGGTACGCTTGCCGTTTTAGTCGCATGATTCATTACAAAGCCGTATTTTTCTTGTCCACAGTTCTTTTGATAGTCTGCCTGTTCAGTGTGAAGTACCTGATGGAAGCAATCCGCACTGGCCACATGTACTGCCAACCAGGGGAAGTCTACCACAAATATTGAGACCGTCATATCATCAACATACAACTGTTTAAGGGATCAACCGTTACTGGTTATGATAAACAGCTGTATCTTGAATGACACTGCACCGGGTATATATGATACTGCTAGCCAATTATTGAGGAGATCTACAACAAATATTGAGAACGTCATCTCATCAGCATACAACCCTTCCCTAAAGAGATCAACCTTTACTGGTTATGACTAACAACTGTTTGAAAAACAAGAACCGCACAGGACCCATATACCTACAGACGGGAGGTTACTACAAATAATGAAAACATCAACCCATCAACATCGATACAAAATAGCCGGAGGCTTGCTGAATATTCTGTAGAAGTGTATGGAGACTAGTGTAATGCTGATTATCCATTTTTAATCAACATTCTGATGTTTCTAATCATTTTCATAATAAAATGACATCTTTTGCCGCCCTTATGTATTACTGCTCCACTCTTTGTTAACACACATTCTGATTGATGTTACAGAATATGTCATTTTCTTAAAAATGTCTGTTAAGGTCACAATCCAGTCGGTATTTTACGAATTACATTACATTTTCTATTCTTCAAACTGTTTGCAGAATACAAAATCACCAAAACTGCTCCACTGACAGGCCATTAACACAACTGAAACGATTTTATGTAGCAGACTTCGAGCCCAGCTGGCGTTAAGCTAAAATTTTGTCATTTAAGTCTAAATACATTTCATCTGTTTTCTTCGAAAGAAAAATTTTTCAGCTCCATCTATTTACCTACAATTTACTTTTACAACTATGAAGTTAAGAAAAATCCAAATGTTGTTGCTGAGATTACTCGAAGGGTGATAGTGGGACAATTTAACGTACAATGTACCTACTGTACGTAAATATATCAAGATAATAAAAAACACGATTTGATAATTTAATATTATGTATTTTAACCTAAAAAGTATTTAATAAATAATAATTCCTTTTTAAAAGGTACAAAAACCCTTATTTTTCTAACGCGTAATGATTCTCGCGAATCGGCAAAAAATATTCTCGCACGCGTTGTAAATCAACAAAATAACAATCACAGTCATATACCACATTCAAAATGTCTGAATAAATTAATAACTAGTTCACTAAATAAATAACTAGGGAATTTACTGATATCTATAGTAAACGTTATGCATATTTATAATATCTTCCTGCAAAGGTACACTAACATCTCTTCGGCGTCTTCGTCCCAGCATGAGCGGTACCACCATTGCCATCGTTGCTGGTACCATGCCGGCACCCACGGCTGCTAGCACTGTGGAACTGTCTGGAGCTGAGTTTGACACAAGCTTCCTCTTCACTTTATAAGCAGGCCTGTGCGAATGTTGCGTCGCAGAAGTTATAAGATCCTGCATTTTATCCATATCTCTTTTACTCTCCTCAACAGTCTGGAAACTTTTTTCTACTTCAAGTAATCCACCATGCGAGGTAGTCATATTAGTATGCGCGTTGTCTACCGGTAACACTGTCAATGATACAGCCTGATGAGAGGTCATAGACTGTGGGTGATCGGTTTTATCTTCACTGGATGCAGGATTCAATGACCTCTGTCGTTTTTTATTCCGATAACCTTTTGTTGTTGACAGCAATACCCACTGTCCATCACCATGAGGAGGTCTTGACGAACGGTCACCTTCGTAATCAGACATTCCTGCATATACAACTTGAGTGGGTCTGCGATAAGGTCGTTGCACAGCAGCTTGGTGCAGAGCTTCGTAATCGCCAGGGAAGTGTGATGGGCGGTGATCCGTCATCACTGAATCTGAAATCCCGTAGAGCACTGTATCATCGTCACCACCATAGCTATCTTGGGGATTCATGTGATTGTTTGAATCACAATTTGGTTTATGTGGTCGCCTGCTGTCGTCGGGTGACCAATTCGACGCAAAAGAACTTTGCGGTGGTCTTGCCCAAGACGGCTTTGAGGGTAATTCTGAATCCGACAGATCATGCACTTGTATCTGTGGCACATGTAGCTTGTTATTTATAAATTGAGGACGATTCATTGTAGGTTTATTTTGGGCATAGTTATAGCTGCCACTCGATGACTGATACGGATTATATTGATCATCACTCGGATATAAGTCTTGATCATCGTTCCAGTGATTGGGTTTGTACTTTTTCACGTTTGGCTTCCACTTTGATATCTTACTCGTTGACCATGCAACTGGTTCTAATGTCACCCATCCATCTTTGTCATCGTAAGGATGTTTGTGTTGCTTAACTTTTAGCTTATTCCAAGAAGTATAAACTTTCGCATTTCCATCTTCATCAGATTCAGTACTCGAGGAGTAACGGTCCGCTTTCAATTTATCTTTTTTCAATTTGGCAGCCAATGCTGTTATGGCTTCTAAACGGTCTTTTGTAACTAAAGGATAATTCTTCAGTTTATCGGCATCCAAGTCGAAATCTGTCATTTCCTTTTGAGGTCCTTCCTCAGGGTCAAACCCATCTTGACAAGATGGTCCATAACAACGTGGTGTATTACCATCCACGTGATCGTGAATTATGTCTGTCATAAGGTTTTTAACTTCATTATTGTCCTTATCCACAGGTTCAATTGCTATTTCCTCCCATCGATCCGAATTGTCTGTAGCAGATGCAGTTTCTATGATAGTGATGGGCTGCTTTCCGGGAACTTCCAATTTATAAGTTTTCACATTTTGGCCATACTTTTCGATTTGGGGTGGATCGTCAGAACTCGCGTTCGCCACTGTGAGTGTAGAAAAAGTTACCAGTAGCACTGTCAGTTTCATCGTGGTGTTTTCACTTTCTATGGTTCGCGTGACGACGCGCGGGCAAAGCGCGCGAGGACTGAGCGCCGGCGCGGCCGCCGCTCGCTGATATAGTTTTGATTCTGATGCACAATAACCCTCCCTGCGCTCTAATGCAATGGTAATTCCAGTTCGGTCACGACGAATAACCGAGATAATTACGTGGCGATTGTCGTTTGCCGGCGACTATCTTAATTGACGATCGCGTCTCTCTCTCAGCAGGGCCGCGACCCGTACTCAGGTGAAACCGTTTTTCATTTTGTGAAATGTTTTCTCCGTGGATAATGGGGAAAAGTTTACCAAGTTCTTCTACAATGACTTTTGTGATTTTGATCTTAATGTTTTGATACTATTACATCCGTAGAATATAGGTAAAAAGCACGTGTCATCGGCACTTTGATGTCTCGAGCATTACGTCTCGGAGAAGCGTCGACGTTGCAATGAAGCTTCTGCGGTTGCGATTATCGACGCGTTGTTGATCGATTGATTGTTCATCGACTCTCCTTTCCCCTCTACGTGTAGATCAGAGATGGGGCGACCCCAAACGGTTCGTTTCTCTGCTCTCTCCGCAATCTCGCCATTATCCCTATCTCGTCTCGATCGGGCCGCTCTAATTACACCTGCACTTTTACCGCCGCCATCATTGCCATTGCTACCGACGCCGGCCAACAGATCTAATAGCCTATTTTAATCCCCTTGCGTTATATTTACACCGAAATAATTTATTTTACGTGTGTATCGTACACAATCGTAAATTGCAACAATGTTTTAATGAGACTTCTATTATCGGTAATTGAAATCTACACGCCATAAAACACTACAGAATAGAATTAAGCGCAAAATCGCCAGATTAGTGATTCTCTACTTTTTAAGCGCAAAGATTGCCGTAGCATATTGTAGATTATCTGGCTTAGTTCATTGAAATTACCGGACAGAAGACAGAAGTAATAAACAAACTTTTCTATTTCGTCCAAACATCACGTAATAGAATTTCTTCTGGCGTTGCTAATATTATTTAACAGTTGATAGAGCAGGAGCACGAATGGAGAAAGGCAGGCCTACATTCTACAAGTATTGTTGTATCTTTTTATTTCCTTCCTAAAATCTTTGTAAACAAACTAAATTGCGTAACTTTGTGTAATGCGTCTGGTAGAAAAAATATACTTTACCTACCTACAACTAGACTATGAATATTTACTTGCTTATTCAAAATTATGTCAAAAAATTATTATAGTAAGATGCTTTAAGTAGTCTTTGCTAGTTGATAGATAAAGTATGCCTACATTTTATCCAAGAGCTGATTGTAAAAGCTTCTAAGCTATGATGCAGGTATGATATACCTAACAAAAAAAACACAACGACTTGTGAATATCCTCTCTAATCGAAATCGGTAAAAAAGAAACCTTCCTCTTAAAATCCTCTAGTAAATAAATCGGACAAGTGGTTTTAGAGATAAATAATAAGATCTGTTTGCACAAACATACACACACACATATTCTCACCCCAAACGCATATACCTACGTGTACAGTAATGTTTTTGCATTTGATTGATGCATGTTCTTAGGTAAGAGTTACGTTAACAACTCACCAGGGGGCGCTGCAGTAGGTAAACATTTGTTTTGAAGACCAATGTTATATTGACCAACTGACAATGTTATAAGGAACCGATACTGAAAGCAAAAGAAGGGCTGGTGATAAGGAACAACTTTCCCCAAGGAACCAGTAACCCAAATCAGCTGATCGGCAATTTTGTATGAGAGGTCCAACTTTTTGACATATTTCGGCCTATTTGTCTAGGGCCTATGTCCCTGTTCCTTCCTCCTCCTTGAGTCGTTTATCCTCAATGCTGAGGGTCGTGACCTCGTCGAATAACTTTCGCCTGGATTATGTGACGCCATTTTGTTCTGTCTTCGGCGGTATGGATGGCTTCGCAAACTGTGGTGCCCAAAGTTCTGCGGATCTGATCAGACCAACGAATCGGGCTTCTGCCTCTGGGTCGTTTACCGTCCACTTTGCCCGTTATTAGCAGCTTCTCAAGATTGTCACCCTTCTTTCGGGCAATGTGACCAAAGTATTCGAAGCTTCTTCGTAGGCATATGGTGGTAAGTCTCATGGGAATATTGAGTTCCGATAATATAGACTCATTGGTCCGATGCTCAGTCCAGTGAACCCCAAGCATTTTCCTCCAGCACCACATTTCGAATGCAGCAATACGAATGTGGTCTGCTTTTTTGAGTGTCCAGGTCTCAGCTCCGTATAGAAAGATGGAAAAAACAAGGGTAGTGACGAGTTGCTTCTTGGTTTTTCGCGAGATATTCCTGTCCACCCAGACACGATTCAGTTGGGTCATCGCGTTCTTACCCATGCCAATTCTTCGTCGGATGTCCTGCTCGCATGATCCATCATTTGTTATGACTGAGCCCAGATAGACGAATTCGTTCACTACGTTTAGGTTCAGGCTGCCAGTCATATTGAGGTTCTTACTGCGGTCGACTACCATGACCTTTGTTTTAGCCCTGTTTATTAGGAGTCCCATTTCTCTACTAACTTTCTCCACTCTTTCCAGTAATAACGACATTTCCACTTCATTATCTCTAGCCCATCTTGAGATTTCACTATCGGTCACATTCAAAATTTCACCCATTTCAGCCCAAAATAGAGATGAATGGAAGGAGAAGAGGGAGGCCTTTGCCCAGCAGTGGTATGATGTGGGCTAGACAAGACAAGAAGCTATGTAGTGATACCGGATAGTTTCTTTTAAACAAACAAATGCCTGCGCCTGCGCCGACACCGTCGGCGTCGCTGCATCAGTCACGGTCATTGCAATACTTCCTTCTGCTCATTTAACGCCAAACTCTTTAATGCTTTCTGAAGCTCATCATTCAAAAATTAAACCCTTTGCATTGCAACGCGTTGCTGTCAAGCAGAAGGTCATAGCAGAAGGCAACACTTACATCTACTTCCTAAAACTACTCATTCACATATCGAACCCAGGACTCACGCCGCAGTCAGACGCGCTACCACATAAGTCGCTTGTCACGGTCATGGCATTACTTCCTTCTGCTCATTTAACGCCAGCCTCTTTTATGCTTTCTACAACTCAGATGAATCCATTTGCGGGTTTCTAACTTTTCACTTACACTTTTCTTTGGTACATCCTAGTGTGGGAAATGATCATTTGTGATGTAGCAGTTGTCTGGTGATAAGTTTCTAATTTTGTATAGATACTGTATGCAACTGATTGTATTGCTTTTGAGTGCGTAAATAGAAGTTATTCCGTGCCGTGTAAGCTGTGCATATATTTTGTCGCCTACTAAATATTGCGTTTACTCTATTGCATACTTAAGAAACCTTTCTGTGTGTTGGCAGATTCATGCCCGAAACTATAACACATCGTTTGTCAATTTTAAAACGAATTCAAACACAGGTCATGGGATAGCCCAGGCGGCAAACCACTAAGACCACAGAGGCTGTATTCTACTTGTTGTCGCTATTAAAGCTCCGACTCTCTCTAAACGTGCGTCTTACGTGCCATTACATCTCAAATCTCAATGTTAGCAAACCGTTGCATCACGCCGGTTAAGCATAAAGCCCGAAAGTGTTATTGCCCTAGTGCTATAATACAATAGCAGGAACAAAACGCTTTCGACACGCGGCGCTGCTGCCTAAACGACCGCCCGAAAATATGGACACTGGAATCTGTGGAGCTGGGTTTGAAATTTTGTGAACTGGTTGATATCTTTAACTGATAAAGCACTACTTGTTTATGCCACCGAGAAGAGCAGATTTATATTTTATCTACACTGATGTCTTAATGTTTGCATTACAAAAGAAAACAGTTGTATGAGGACTTGCTTTATTCATTCAGCATATAGAAATTACTTTTCTTTACAAAAGCTGAAGCATTACGAGAAAGGATATTTTTGTCTATCGATAAAATGGAGAAATGAAATGTTTTTTCTGTGCCAATGCCTATACGTATTTAATCTCAAAGCCGCCGTCTTCCGCCAGACCTGTCACCCGTGCCATGTTGTGTGCTTAGCTTTGTTTGTTTTTGTATGTTACTTGTTTAAAGACGGTTAAAAGTACTTTTCCTATATTGAATTATGAAAATTGAAAGTGATGTGAATATTCCTACCGTTCCGAGCCACCTGACAATTCGGATGCGGGGTTGGATCGTCGTGTCGGTGCGAAGGTTTAGGAAAGTGTACCTAGTTGATTTTCAATTTTTTGTAGAGTGTAGGCAACTGTATGTAATAAGGCATAAGAATACTCATGTAAAATTATTATGATAAATACCATAAACATACACTCACATTCTAATGCCCCCGATAATATGACAGTTGCATAAACAACTATTATTTACTTAGGTAAAAGTAAGGTATATACTCGCGTCTGATGCTGCGTCGGGCGTGTCGTCTACTGCTAGTTTGGTAAGACCTGAAACACAGATATAAAATTGGCATTGTATTGCGGTGCTGCCCTGCGTGTGATGTATCTAGTAAAGGAAACTACTTTTGGACGTCATGTTTTTTACTGTTTGTGTTATTAAGCTCAAAGTTATTTTACTTAATATGTGCTCAAAGTCGGTAGGTATCTGCAAACTTTTTTCCGCTGAAGACCCTGTTGTACATCGAAACGAACAATAAAGTGACAGAAATAAAATAAAATTTCGGGAAATAAAATATTTGTTGATTGAACTCTACATTTATCCCATTTGCGCTATCTTTTAAAGTTTTATTTCATCTTTATCCTGAATGCCACGTTAATGGCTTTTAATAAAATAATATTAGTAACAATAAAACAATAACATCTCCACAGATTCCGAAACGTGACGGTCAAGGCTGGGTACGCGGTTTCACTTTCTGATACCAAAACATTTTCACCGTCGCTCTCACGGCAGTTCAAATCAAATCAAATTGTAGAGAAAAGGTAAGTATTGTATTTCTCTTGCTACTGATGGCTGTGAAGACAATAGATGATTGTAAAAATTCTGTAAGTTCCGTGATGACCATAACCTTCCCGGAGTTGGCTGTGCTTTCGAAACAAAGATGCAGCTAATGTAACGAAGCGCACAACGTATTTTTGCGAGATGAAATAATTGCTCTGCAGTGGTTTTTGAACAGTGACCGGAATTGGTATAGTTTATTTACGCGTTATTCCGGCTCAGAATAGCATCGCCCCAATTCTATCTGTGGGTGTCGTAGAAACGGACTGTAGGATAAATTCATCCAGGAAATAAGCGGTTCCTTGTGAATGCACCACCTTAAACTGTGCTTAATAATCCGCCTGCCAAGAGTGGTGAGTGTTGCAGTAAAATAGTGGCAGGCCTATGTGTGGATTGATCATATACTTATGTATTCACGCTTACACTTCACGATAAGAATCTATGAGAGCCAAAGAATTCCGGGAATTATCAATACGATACGAGTACAACCTTTATAGGCTTTATCTCAGGAAGCAGTCGTGTACTTATTTATTTTTAATATAATAATCTTGTTTATTAAGGTATAACCCTTAATCCTATCCGAAGTCAATCAGTCTCTCTCTCTCTTCGTGTGGGACACCGAGTCGTCCAACGACCCGATGAACCCTGGAGTCAGAGTTTTTCAACGGCCTACTACCACTAGTAGGACACTGACATGGTTGTGTTACGACCGCCGTCTAAGTAATCAAAGACAGCAACCGGGACCAACGGCTTAACGTGCCCTCCGAAACACGGAACCATTTCTTTTCGGAAAATCAGTTGGTTCACCCTGCAATGTCCTAACCAGACCGGGAACAAATTCACAAAGTGATAAATATCAACTTTGTGAGTGCCCCACCGGGAATCGAACCCGGAACCTTTGCGTCGCAGGCAGTCGCACTACCACTACGCCACATCAGCCGTCAAGCAGTTTTGGTTTGCAAAATACTGGGTAGGTAAATAGATACCAGACGTTGGCGAAATCACAGTGAACACCACAAAACAAGAATTAATTTTGCATATAAAATAGAATGGTATACTTTTTATTTTGTCAAGTAAAGAGTTCATACGTGAATTTCAGGCGGTATCGTGCTTTTTAATTTAGAAAATATGTCGAAATAGCAAGTGACTTTTTGGGTAAGTAGGTAAATTGAAATGTACCAGCATAAGATATATTATTAAGTATTTTTGATCTTCCAGTTTGGAAATGGCTTCGAGTATACTGGTAACGGTATAACGCTATTTGAAAACTGTCTAAAATTGTGATTCAATAGAGTATAATTTGGATGGTTATGGCCATTCGTATTCCGCTTACAGTTTGAAGTATATTAATTACAGTGGCAATAGAATTAAAGTTGAGTGTCAATGGCATTACAACGGCTACAAGCGTAATAAATAAAAAAAAAAAATACGACTGCTTTTCGTGATGAAACTCGGGATAATGTAAGGATTCTTCCAATACAACTCTCATTCAAATCTGCTCAGTGGTTAACGAGTTGTAGTATACATACATACATACCTACTTACATGAACTTTAACAAAAACATTACACTCCTTTTTTGGTTGAGCAGTCGAGTAAAAATATAAGAGAATCGGTACCCTGGTTCAATGGAATTTGTAATTAAGGTGAGTGTACCCTTACACGACCTCAACAGTGGCGCCAAAATATTTTCTCATTAATTACATAAACAATCTATCAGGATATCCGTTGCCCAAGTTTTAGGATTATCCCTAAGTAAAATTAGAAACTGCAAACTCAATGAAATATTGGCTGTAACGGATATTCTGATAGATTGTTCGTATAAAGAGTTTTTTTTTGTGAAGTGGCGCCGCTGTCGAGGTCTTAGACGGCTACACTCGCCTTAAATACAGTACCTCCCTACCTAGTGCTCCATTACACCGTGATATTACCAAAACAAATTATAACCACTCATCGGCCCAAAGGCCAGCTGATGCGATTTCTATGCATTCACTGCATTATTTCTTCTGAATGTAAGCTCAGACTGTACTAACATGCCACCTATTAGGACTTCATAGAAACTTCATATTTTTCGATGAGAGTTTGGTCGGGAGTTTTCACCATGAACCCTTATTTCTCAAAGAATAATGCCATCTCGCGGCCAAGTTACGAACTACAGTATGATGTCGTCGCTTGACGCAATATCTAAGTTCCCCTCGCATTGCAAACAAATAGACACCTTTCACTCGCTATCATCGCTACCTTGTTTTTAAGTATTTTGTAATAGTGCCGCTAGAGGGCTCTGTTTCTGAAATCCTGTGGCATTTACTTCTCTAAAAGAGGTTTAAGAAAAGGAAATGAATTATTCTTAAGAGGGGCTTGATTGCTACCAATTCACAAAAGAAAACGTTTTAAAAGAAAATCAAGACTTCAAACTCTTTTATCAAGTTAAAGCTTCTTTCAAGTGTCTATTTAGATGATCCTGAAGATTCTGATACCAGGTTTTATCAAATTATTCATCAACTTCATCTCAAGTCCCAATCTCAGGAATAAGAACAAAACATAGGGAAAGAAGTGTCGATAACTCAAACGAGTCGCCGGCAAGTGTTCCATACATACATATATCACGCCTATTATCCCTTGCGGGGTAGGCAGAGCGTAATCGACATTTACGCCACGTCTGACATACATTGAGGGTCATTCGGAAAATAGTGTTAGGTTGTCAGCTTATCGCCTAAAATTGCAATACACACCCTCAAGTCCCTCAGTTGCCTCTTACAACTTCCACGGGAAAGAAATAGGCTGATGCTATTGTGAGCCGGCATCACACGGTTCCATCCTTATGTTGTTAAAATACCTTTCTTTCGCACGAAACGATTTGCTTCCACCTTCAACATGCGAGCAGCTAAGGAGTGGAATGTCTTGCCGGCGGATCTGTTTTCATAACTTGGGCCTTTTAAAGGCAAGAGGCATTATCTGGTCAAGCATGTACCATCATCCTCTGCGTCATGACTTACCTTAAGGTGAGATAGCAGACAGAGAGTCAGGTAAGAAAAAAAAAGAGTGCTAATCCATCTCCACTCCACCACAAGTAGAGCACGATGACAGGTTTGAGGAAATGAACTGTCACGCTCTGAAACACCCGCACGAGGCGCGTACGAAACTGTTATTATAAACAAACACTTCACACGGCATTTTCCGGCAAGCAGTCTAGTATACGGAAGCAACAAAAAATTGTTGACTCAAAGTGTTGACCAATCAAACATCATTATTTGTTGGAAATTTTATAATACTATCATAAACGTTCTCATTTCTTGACGTCAAATATGGTGAAGTGATAATGCGCTTGCCTAAGCCGCAAACTTTCGTGTTTGATTCCCGGCCGGATAACTTTAATTATCTGCTTGACGACCAATGTGGCGCAGTGGTTGTGCGACTGCCTGCGGTGGAAAGGTTCCGGGTTCGATTCCCGATGTGACACAAAGCTGATATTATCACAGTTTCTGTTATGATTAGAATAAAGACTGAACCACCTGATTGTCCGTATGCAAGATGGTTGCGTGCCTGGGAGGTTAAGCCGTATCGGTCTCGGTTGCTGTCCATGATAAGATAACTTAGACGGCGTTCGTTACACAACCATGTCAGAGGCCTAGTCGCATTAGGTGGTTTAAAACCTCTGAGACCAGGTTTCATCAGGTCCTTTGTTGACTCTATATCCCATACGAAAAGAAGAATAATTAATTATAAACCTAACGTAAATGTCTTTAAACCAGGTGCCGGCCGACTGAAATGTTAAAAGAGATTAGAACCTCTTTTAACATTTCAGTCGACCCCATGGTCAGATCCTGATTTGACGACTTGCATGCATTGGCATTACATAACTATGACGAAAACATCATATTATAATATTATACGTAATGGCCTTGGTTATATTATAGTACCTAGTTCAAGCAAATGTTATATAATGGGGGGCATTAGAATACGATAGCCAAGTGTGATTGATAATAGTCTGACATAAGCATTCTAATTCCTTATGCAGTTGCACACACCATTTTATCTACACTGTACAAAAATATCCGAAAAATAAACTAGGTGGGTCATTCTCATAATGACACGGAATTTTCTCACTTCCATGTCATTTTTCAAATATTTTTTTTTTGGATAATTGAATATACGTTATCAAAGTTTTTCTCATTACAAACACTAGATTGAAATTGCTCGGTTCTTGGACCACTAGTTTCAGAGTTATTTGATGTCCACTATTTGCGGACATGGAAATGAGAGAATTCCGTGGCAATTTTTCTTTTATTTGATATTAAAATAATTAAAAATGTTTTTTAATATATAGGTAGTCAGTTATGTTTGCTATAGCTTAAAGAACATATTTTAGTAAAAATAATTAATATATTACAATTATAAATATAAAAAAAGGAGGGCCACTATTTTTTGTCACGGAAATGAGATGTCCACATGTCCACTACTTGATTTGTAGGAAATATAAAAAATATAAGCTTTATTTACTTAGTTAAATTTATTTAGCATCCCACGAACATGAGGGTGTGAATACTGATAACTTTTACATAGTGACCGACTGCAGAATGCAACAAACAGTTTTATAACACTTTGTATTAAAGAAACTTGTGGCCAAGATTGAAAAGAGTACCAACATAATATTAATATAGGCTCGCCCGACTGGGAAGCAGTTTGAAGTGGTCATCAACTGGTTACGCGCGCTTTATACTAGTTTAAAGTGCGTTGCGGTTTCGGTAGCCCTAATCTTGGCACGCACATATATACATGTAGGAGTTTTGCTTCCAAGCGGTAGCCAGTATTATGTATTATTTTCTATAAGAGACATTCTATAGAAAAAAGTGGTTAGCATGATGGACTACTTTAATTGGCGTACAGATATCGCGGGTTTGCAGTACCTGGTATAGAATCACTTTTTTCTATAGAATGTCTCTTATAGAAAAGAATACATAATAATGGCCACCGCTTAGAAGCAAAACTTCTACATGTATATATGTGCGTGCCAAAACTAGGGCTACCGAAACCGCAACGCACTCTAAACTAGTATAAAGCGCGTGTAACCAGTAGATGACCACTTCAGACTGCTTCTAAGTCGGGCGAGCGCGGGGCGGTGAAATATCAGAGAGCGGGTGGGAGTGCCGCGTCTTAGCGGTATTTTGTTTAAAATGTAGTAAATGTCACTCGCGCTGATGCGCTGCGAATCACATGACACCCCACATGTCAATATCCATCTAGCCGTTTGGGCTGTAACCCACGAAAAATAAATTGCATGTCCACATACATACATACATAATACATAAACACATACATAATACATACATACATACATACATACATACATACATAAATCACGCCTATATCCCCCACGGGGTAGGCAGAGCGCTAACGGCCGCTCAACGGACACTAACACCACGTCCGACAAAAGTTTGAGGGTCAATCAGATAACTGTGTATCACTATAGTGACAGGTTGTCAGCCCGTCGCCTAAAATTGCAAAAACACACCCTCAAGTCCCTTAGTCGCCTCTTACGACACCCACGGGTAAGAAATGGGGTGATGCTATTCTAAGCCGGCATCACACGGCAAACATACATACATAATACATACATACATACAGACAGACTCCCGAAAAACTATAACCCTCCTTCTGAGACATAAAAGTAAAAAGACATATAAAATTAACTACAAAAGCTTTCATTTCATAAAAATAGGTAATAATGAAAAATACCCGTACTTCCACATATTTACGATTAAAACAGGCATTGGATTAATTTAAGAATAAATATTCATAATTTAAAAACTTTGTCCAACTGTGGACTGCAAAATTTTAATCATTTCCATGTCACTTTCTCATTTCCATGCCATCTCGAACCATGGAAAGACATGGAAATGAGAACATGGAAATGAGAACGAAAGCTTATTTTGCAGATTAATAAAAACCTATTCGTTAAAATTTAATACAGTACCGCCTCTTATTTTAAGCATATCAAAGGTATTCCTCAGAAAAAATATCGATAATCCATACTAATATTATAAATGCGAAAGTGTGTTTGTTTGTTTGTTTGTTTGTTTGTTTGTCTTTCTTTCACGTTACAACAGAGCGATATCATGCAGTGTTTTTTAGGTGTGCAGTTAGGTGAGAGGCTGGAGAGTGACATAGGCTACTTTTTATCCCGGAAAAACATATTTTTCCCATCGGAAAAGCGATTAATGTTTAGCAATAGAATACACCCATACTACGAACATAGATGAGTATCATGCAGCGATGTAAAGCATTTTTTTTTTTGAGAGCAGCTAAATGAAAAGCTGGTGAGTGACATAGGTTATTTTTTATCCCGGAAAAACATATTTTTCCCTTCGGAAAACCGATTAATGTTTAGCAATAGAATACATCCATACTACATACATAAATGAGTATCATGCAGCGATGTAAAGCATTTTTTTTTTGGAAAGCAATTAGATGAAAAGCTGGTGAGTGTCATAGGTTACTTTTTATCTCGGAAAAACATATTTTTCCCATCGGAAAACTGATTATTGTGTAGCATAGAATACATCCATACCACATAAAAAAGATGTATATACAGGATGTAAGGGACAGCCCTCCGAATACTGATATTCCCATAGTAAATGCAGTGAGCTGATTGTGATTTTGTATGGGATATAGAAAAAAAGAATTTAATCTATGGCAGGTTGTTCAGTTTCATGGTTTGAATACACCCAATCAGTATTCGAAGGGCTGTCACTTACACCCTGTATAGCACTACTATGAGAATGTCTCTTGAATATGAGTTTTGGGATATGAATGTGGCTTTAAGGGTGATGTGGGTATGTACTTGAGATACTTCTTACCACAGTAGTAAAGTTAATTTCTACAGTTAAACATGATTTGAAAGTCCATTTCTATAATAATAACCATTTTTAGCACAGTAAGTTTGCCCTGCGTATACTTGCGAAGACACATAATAAACTTAAATTTTTTGGTACCATAGTCCTGAAAATTGAAGACTAGGCAAAATCATTATACTGCGTATTCATATTATTATAATTCCAATCCAAGAACATCCATCCCCAAGTTAATTTGGTTTGGAGCTAATATAGGTTTTCAAATCCTTGATTACATACCCACTCCTTTCTTTCATGTCTTCTTGGAGCATGTTTGTATGTAATAAAAATTTCAAAATAGCAGGAATATTAAAAAAAAATTAAAGCTATATAGCAATCTATACTTTCTTATTATTTATTAACCACCAATATAACACTAGGCAATATTCACAATATTCATAAGGTAGCTATACTCTATGGCGACATAGAGCGCTGAGTGTAATAGCTAGGCATAAATATAGGTGTATTGGTAGTTTAGTAGTATTGCTAGATGTAGCGCTGCATTGTGTAATAATGCAGGTTATGCCAAATTATATCGCTGATATAATTTGGCATAACCATTACTACTATATTTGTATTATAATATTCGCGTAGGAGTTAAATAAGTGACCCATAAACGTAATTTTAATAGAGACGCAGTCACTAAACCGGAAAGTAATGACCTGTGTTGTGTGTGCTGTCGCCCTGTTTAGAATACACAACTAATTAATAAAACTCTATGAGTACGCGGGCGAAGCCGCGGGTAACAGCTAGTACCTAATAACTGAATAATTGGTAATCGACTAGCATGGAAATGAGGTCGGTACTGGACAAAGTCGTAAATGTGAGAAACTTACCCTCGCCATCGAAGATGTAGCGGCGAGTGGAGCCTGCGTCCCCCACGACGTTGTCGGCGGTACTAGCCGCTACGAATTCGTGAGTAAAATCGACAGATAGCTTTTACCGTCATGAATATATGAGTGAGAGAGTAGCGCGAGGTAATTGTGGGCTGATTCAGGGCTTCAACGCAAAAATCCGTGTTTATAAAAAAGTTTCTGCCGTTGTGGAAACTAAAAACATGCTAAAAGATAGAAAATATAATTGTATAAAAGATAAAAAAGCTTTACACGATATAGACTTGTAATTTTAGGATCTATAACAGTCTATTTAGCGCAAGGTAGCAAAGAACCATGCCATGGATGTGAGAGAATGCATGTTTGACAGGAAATTTACAAAAAACTGACCACATATTTGATGAATTAAATGTTTGACCATATGTGAGAAGTGCTGAAGTATTTTGAAGTAAAATTTTATAACGCTCGTCCCAGAGGAAGCAGCACTTTTTAAGCGGAACGAACGAAAAACGCGGTCGATGAGAACAACCCAGGTATACTTTTCCAAACTTTAGCACTGGCGATCCAACGTTGTGTCCAAGATGTCGGCTCGGGTAGCGCTGAAATACCCTCATCATTATAAATTTGAATATAAACTATGGAAGAATTAAACCAGCTTTTAAATATTAAAAATAACAAAAACAAAAAAAAACTAAGCACACAACATAATACGGCATGGGTGAAGGGAGATTAAATACGTATTGGCACAGAAAAAATTGTTTCTTTTCTCCATTTTATCGAAAGGAAAAAAACATCCTTACTCGTAATATTTTAGCGTTTGAGAAGAGAAGTAATTTATATTGGCAGAATGCATAAAACAGGTCTTATACTACTGTTTTTGAATTTGTAATCCGAATATTATGAGATGAGAGTAATAAGAAAGTTGTATGAGTGTTTTCTTAAACCTGAACCTGCCCCTAACGAAATGAAATTGCAATTTATGTATTGTCTTTTTAAATCGGAGGCATAGGCATTGTGCATTTGAATGCATATCACTTCTCCTTTCTGAGCCCAACCATAAAATTGATGTGAAATGGTTGCCGCCAAGTTGCCGCGTAACCACTTTCTGGAAAATGTTATCAGATTCGCTTGCAAAAATTGTTTATCAAAAATCGCTTCTAACTTACCTACTCTCTCTATGTAACCTATTAATGTAACTACAAAAAATTTCGTATTATGTACGTGTTCATTCTTCCAAAATAAAATCCACAATCTTACAGTTAAACTAGATCACCTTCTAGAATAGAGATAGAAATTAGTATCTGAAGTTGAAATAGCTTAATTTTTAAGTTCTCTATGAATCCAAATTGAAAGAAGTTGTAACAAATGCATTCAAATTTAATAATGTTTGAAGGTTACGTTATGTCAAATTCAAAAGAGTGTCACAAAGTAAGATGTAACATTACGCCATGTGGGCGCGAGACCGAAACTTGGCAAACATACCTACGTATGTTCCGCTGGTTTGATGTCACAACATTCTATACGCAAGCACAGAATAATAACTAGTAACTAGCGCAAGCAGTAATTCCATCGGCATCATCGTCATCATCAAAGAAATATACACAGCAGTAGATACTAAAGGCAAATTGGAATAAAATATAACAATCATGTCATAATGACCGTCAAATGTTTGTCAGACGTGGTGTAAATGTTTGTTTTTGACGGCCGTTTATGCTCTGCCTACCACGCAAGGGATATAGGCGTGATATATGTATGTATGTCATGAGTTCTTGTAGTTTTTTTTTTACTGGTATTTTTTCAAGGTACATTAACATACATTAACAGCCTCAACAGTTCACTGCTGGACATAGGTCTCTCCCTACTTGGGTTTTGCCATACTCATCACGCTTGGCGGTCTGATTGGCGAGCGGGGTACAATATGTGGCATTCACTAGAAAAGCTGCTGCCCTTTCCCTCGATGATTATCCCTTAGGTAGTCACTTTTTACGACACCCAATTTGGGTGATGCTATTTTAAGCTGAAAAAATGTATTTAATTAAAGATATTTTTATTTATTTGAAAAATCGATTTGACTTACCAAGGGTAGCCTGTTGTTAGTTGAGTCGTAGGTAGCAAACAGGCCCTGCGCCTAATCTCTTTTGTTTCTGTCTAAATATCATTATCAATATTCCGATCTAGATAACAAACAAAACGATAGTTGGGTCAATTTCAACAAGTCTGTTATTTGTCTAATTTTGGTGGCAATTTTTATTTGTTAGTTTTTTGATAATATTTTGATAAATTCTAAGAATATATCACATTTTGATTGTCATGTATCGAGGGCCTCGTTATAGCTATTTTAGTTTTTAAGATATTTCAGTTTAAGTCCACCAAAATTGCAGAGGGCCACCAAAATTAGAAAAGGGGCCACCAAAATTTGAAAATTATCTGCAATGACCTTTGTGGGTACCTAACGGAATTCTGGGGGATGTGCAGTGATCCTTGTGAGTACCAAACGGAATTCTGGGGGATGTGCAGTGATTCTTTTGAGTACCCAACGGAATCCTGGGGTATACGTATGCAGTGATCCTTGTGTGTACCCAACGGAATTCTGGAGTATGTTTAGTGATTTTTGTGAGCATCCAACTGAATTCTGGGGTGTGTGCAGTGATCCTTGAGAATACCTAACGGAATTTTGGGGGATGTGCAGTGATTCTTGTGAGTACCTAACGGAGTTCTGGGGTGTGTGCAGTGATCCTTGTGAGTACCCAACGGAGTTCTGGGGTGTGTGCAGTGATCCTTGAGAGTACCTAACGGAGTTTTGTTGAATGTTTAACGATCCTTGAGAGTACCAAACGGAATTCTGGGGGATGTGCAGTGATCCTTGTGAGTACCTAACGGAGTTCTGGGGTGTGTGCAGTGATCCTTGTGAGTACCCAACGGAGTTCAGGGGTGTGTGCGGTGATCTTTGAGAGTACCTAACGGAATTCTGGGGGATGTGTAGTGATCCTTGAGAGTACCAAACGGAATTCTGGGGAATGTGCAGTGATCCTTGTGAGTACTAAACGGAATTCTGGGGGATGCGCACTGACCCTTGTGAGTACCAAGCGGAATTCTTGAAGATGTAAAAAGATCTTGGTGAGTATCTTACAGAATTCTTAAAAGTTGTGTAGCGATGTTCGTGAATAGGAACCTAATGGAATTCTTTGGACGTGTGCGTTAATCATCGTGATTACACAATTTTTCAAGGATTGGACTGTGCAACAATCTTCGTAACTTTGAGTGCCGACCCAAAATTTCGGGAGGTGTGCAGTGATCCTTGAGAATACCTAACGGAATTCTTGGGGATGTGCAGTGATTCTTGTGAGTACCTAACGGAGTTCTGGGGTGTGTGCAGTGATCCTTGTGAGTACCCAACGGAGTTCTGGAGTGTGTGCAGTGATCCTTGAAAGTACCTAACGGAATTCTGGGGGATGTGCAGTGAGCTTTTTAGATTAGGAACCGATGAATAAACTACCCTATGGAATCTCTTGGAGTAGGCATCTAACAAAATATAAATATACCAAGAAGGAACATGGAAGAACATCAAATTTATATTGAATTTGCAAGTAGAAAGGGCATAAATATACCTGCAGATGATAAAAGGGTTCAGCTTACATTCTATTTAGGTAAGAAATCATCATTATTTTTATCATTTTAAACTGCTTAGTATGTAAACAGATAAGGATGTCAATTTTGGTGGTTGGAACCAATTTTGGTGGCCTCTAATATGCCACCAAATCCACCAAAATTGGCCCACCAAAATTGAGACAAAGCCTTTTTGTAAATATAAAAAAATAAGTGTAAGTTTTAGATCAAAATAAATTCTATAAGTGTAAGGAGTGACAAATGACACATCAAATTCCACAGCAATAGTTTATGGTTGTACACAAAGTAATGAAATAATCGAACCACCAAAATTGCAACCGTTTTTTAGATAATTGCGTAAAGTCTGTACTTACGTTTTTGGCGGGAACATGCATCGTCGCCGCACCCAAGTAACCATCACAAGCGCTTGAGCGCAAGTGGCCGGGACGCGGTGTGGCAACAGGGCGTTGGGAATATGCATTAGAGATGAGATACCATCGTTCAAAATTTTTCCACCAAAATTGTTTTTTTTTTCGGACACTTCTTTTCACCCGTTTAACTTTAAAGTACTTAAGGTAGTTGTCTTAAATATAAAACTAAGAGTTAGTTTACATATCTAGGAAGACATTTGAGCTAGTTGGAAACATCTCATGTCTTGAGGGAAAAATCATAGAGAGTTTTCTTCTCAGATTTGGATTCCGGACACGCCACCAAAATTAGGAAATGGCGCTTTAGCATTTTTTTTTATTTTGTTGTATTAACTTATTATTGTTAATTATCATATGCACATTTAAAAACAAGCGTATATTTAAAGAATTTTTTTTTTTTATTGCTGTATCTGTACTTCTGACTAGGATTTTCAGCTCGGACACGTTAAAAACACGTCTGGGAAAATGAGCCAGTTGTGCCATATTCGATAGTGATACAGTGGCATGCTTGCACTTACCTGTGGTGCCACTAAAAGCAGCAACAATAGCCCCATTAGCGGATGTCATCGTGCGTGCACAGAACAAAAGGACGGGAAGAGATAAAACAACGGACTATGGCGACGGACTCAGATACTACCGCGAGCCTTTGTCCGTACTACCCGCTTTTCCTCAGTCACCGACAAACAACCCTTCAAGATGGTCACGTTATTTGTTCTCCTGTCCTACTTACTGCTGGCTGCTGGGGAACATTCAGGAGCGTACTCTTCGCCACAGTACGCAAAGAAGATGTACCCGAAAGTATACGACACGAACGCATTGCTACCGCGCGAGAAACCGCCGGTGTTATTCAAGCGGCACACGGAAACGATCGATCGGTTCGATAGTGATCAAGATCTTCATGACCACAACGACACCACTTCATACGGACGCTCTTCGTTCTTGGATTCAGCAGGGAATTTCCTCAGTGGTTCTGGAGGGCAGCTGATGGGCTCCCTGGCCAAGGATTTCATCGCCAGGTCGACGGGAAGCAGTCAGGTTGGGTTTGGCTGCATATCGCAAGTTCGTATCGCACTTTGTAAATACTGCACGCATTCTTTCTGCATGAGTAAGTGGCTTCTTTGAATTGTTATCTATTGTATAGGGGTTTGGATTTTGAGTCATAGTTAATACAAATACTTCCACTTTGCATAGCCTATTTTTTAAGGGCGCGCCGTGAGAAAAATGGGTATTTTTGGATGTATGTATGTATAGCAATCTTATGAACATAACAAATTATTTCTTGCGAATACGATACATCTTGTACATTACTAGATTCTTGTCGTATAGTTTTTTGATTACTTGTTTATTTGGCGAGAAATATCCAAAAGAGTGAAAAAGGGTCTAAATATGGCGATTACGCTCTGTTCTCACACACAGGATTTGCCATTAGTGGGAAAGGGATAACATGTGTAGAGCGTCCAGAATAACACGTGGTTTTGAAAAAGATATTAATTTATCTACGAGTACACACGTGATTAGTCATAAAAACTAGTTCTACCTCTGAATTATAGTTAAGCATCGTTTATTGTTGGAAGAAGATTTTATGATTTGGGGTATGTTAAGACAACTTTCGTGAATAAGCTTTGATGTCATATATAAACAATCAGAAATTCCGCGAACTGTATAATTACGCTAAGTTACAATGCCGTAAGTATAAGTACCTTTTCATATTTCACGTAAGTCGCGAATATAAGCTAGTAATGAATAAATATTTGACATTGCTATAACACCACCGGCAGGTACTGAGCCTGAACCTTACGAACCTGGTGATCCTGATCGTGCTGAAGGCTCTGATCCTGGCTGCAGGCTTCTTCGGGGCTGGTGCGTGGAAGGGGGGACATCACTACGGCAGGAGCCTGGACGGTAAGAAAACTATTTTAGACTTGCCATGTTATTACAAACAAGTTAGACGCTCATTTAGACAGGGTTTGAAATATTTTTCCATACGATTGGATGTCAACAAACAACTTTAAATATAATTGAAAAAAAGAGATTAAAATTATTTGAAACCCATGACCTGTGGAGTACCGTTCCATCGCTCTGCCTCTGAGCTACCGGTGCCCCGACCGAACACTTAAAATTTTACCATGCTTAAACCATGTCTCACTTTTTTTGACTAACACCGTATGTAAGCAAATGAACCTCAAAAATAAAATGAAAATTTTGTGGTCTCCTTAATCATAGCCTACATTTAGGGCATCAGAAAGTCGTGTGTTTTTACAGCTACCTAAAGTAAATTAATCATCTTGCAACGCATTTTTTTTTCAAAGAGCCTGTTCGTGCTTTTATTTTTTATAATTTTCATGTCATGGCGTAAGTCGGCATACATTACGCTGCTTCAATACGCAATATCAAGATAGAGCTTTTTTAAGTGTATTTTTAAGTAGGTAAACTCATAACTTGAATAGTTAGGCTACACTTTTACAAAATACCGTATTATGTGTGAAAATGTCCAGTTTATATCTTTTGTAATTTCGGCAGACAGCTAGCCATCTGCCGGTGACCCAAAGCTTTGTCCAAAGCATCTGGGTTGATAAAAGGATCTATTTGACCCTTTCTGTCAGGAGGTCCATCTAACTGACCAGCGGTGAGCTCTAATCCAATAGTCCTGATGCGTTTGTCGTGTTCGGACCGGAAGTAGCGCGTAATCCTTTTCTACGGGGATTATCGGCCATCAAAATATGACCATCGGGGTTTAAATAAGGAATGATTAGGCTGATTATGTGTGAGTTGAGCTTATATAAATTCAAATAGTTTGTACTTAGTTTATTTTGAAGTCGTTTACTACTAAGAGAATAGATTTCTGTCGAGCAACATGCAAGACGCTGCACTTGATATTCAATTGCGAAATAATATCGTCTCTCTGCTACATCGTGACTTGTATTGATACTGATCACAATGGTAACAGTAACAAAATACTTTTTCCAAGTGATAAAATAATATTCTGACTTTATATTTTACACACACACCCATATAAGGCCTTAATTTTTACAGACAACAAAAACGCAACATATATTACTGAAGACGAAATCATGCTGTACCTGAGCTACCTCGCCGGACAGCAGACGAAGGATTACAGCTGCCTGTACAGACTCTCCTGTCAGAGACCACAGCAAGCTGCCCTGTACTCTTCCGGAGCTGAACTACTTCTGCAAGGAGTTAAACTGATACAGGGGTGAGTAAGGAACAGTCAGTGAACATATATGACAGCTGTCTATACAGACTCTCCCACCAGAGACCACAGCAAGCTACTTCGACTCTTCCGGAGCTGAAATTCTTCTGCAAGGAGCTAAACTGATGCAGGGGTGAGTAAGGAATAGTCAGGTATACATATATTACAGCTGTTTATACAGACTCTCCTGCCAGAGACCACAGCAAGCAGCCCTGTACTCTTCCGGTGCTGAACTACTTTTGCAAGGAGCTAAACTGATGCAGGGGTAAGTAAGGAATAGTCAGCTAAACATATATTACAGCTGCCTATACAGACTCTTCCGCCAGAGATTACAGCAAGCTACTTCGAATCTTCCGGGGCTGAACTACTTCTGCAAGGAACTAAACTGATGCAGGGGTAAGTAATGAATAGTTAGCTAAACATATATTACAGCTGTCTATACAGACTCTCCTGCCAGAGACCACAGCAAGCAGCCCTGTACTCTTCCGGAGCTGAACTACTTCTGCAAGGAGCTAAACTGATGCAGGGGTAAGTAAGGAATAGTCAGGTATACATATATTACAGCTGCCTATACAGACTCTCCTGCCAGAGAATACAGCAAGCTACTTCGACTCTTCCGGAGCTGAACTACTTCTGCAAAGAACTAAACTGATGCAAGGGTGAGTAAGGAACAGTCAATCAACATATATTACAGCTATCTATACAGACTCTCCCGCCAGAGACCACAGCAAGCAGTCCTATACTCTTCAGGAGCTGAACTACTTCTGCAAGGAGCTAAACTGATGCAGGGGTGAGTAAGGAACAGTCAATCAACATATATTACAGCTGTCTATACAGACTCTCCTGCCAGAGACCACAGCAAGCAGCCCTGTACTCTTCAGGAGCTGAACTACTTCTGCAAGGAGCTAAACTGATGCAGGGGTGAGTAAAAAACAGTCAGTGAACATATATGACAGCTGTCTATACAGACTCTCCCGCCAGAGACTACAGTAAACTACTTCGAATCTTCCGGGGCTGAACTACTTCTGCAAAGAACTAAACTGATGCAGGGGTGAGTAAGGAACAGTCAATCAACATATATTACAGCTGTCTATACAGACTCTCCTGCCAGAGACCACAGCAAGCAGCCCTGTACTCTTCAGGAGCTGAACTACTTCTGCAAGGAGCTAAACTGATGCAGGGGTGAGTAAGGAATAGTCAGGTATACATATAATACAGCTGTCTATACAGACTCTCCTGCCAGAGACCACAGCAAGCTATCCTGTACTCTTCCGGAGCGGAACTTCTTCTGCAAGGAGCTGAGTTAATGCACGGGTAGGTATTCAAAGTTCTACCATGTTTCTCCTTAGAATGTCAGAAAAAGTTTATTCTACCCAATAAACACAAAATACCAACGACCAAAATTTTGTAATTGCTGAGGATGAGGAACAACTTTCTGCAAGTATGACCTGAAGTCGTAATTGGCCAGAATTCATCTCATCCAGCATCCAGATCATGTCAGTGCACGCAGGACATAAGTTAATAAACCTTAAAATATCGGCAATTTTTGTACTATTCATGAGATTATCGATGAAAATCTCTTCAACATTAACTTTTTTTATAATTAGCCAGATCGAATTACTACGAATTTGTTTCAGGAACAACATCGAGCTGGACCAGTACGAAGAGGTGTCACGCGGCATCAGGGAGGCGGCTTCGAGGGGTGAGGGGGGCGATCCGTGCGAGAAGCGGTACCATTGCGGAGAATAGCCGGACTTATCTGATAAGGCCTCATTCTAACGGATTGACGGATGTGTCTATCAAACACCTCAAATCGCATGCGTAACAGAGTGCTATGGTATACGTTTTTTGTATGAGGATTTGAAATTTCCTTTCATTTGATAGGCGGATTCGCCAAAAATACGTCCGTCAGTTCGTTATAGTAGGAGAACCTCCTTAGCACTACTTTTATTACTAGGAGCGACATAATTAAATACTCAAAATACCATTGTATAACTCAATTGAATAACTTACTACAACTAATTTACTAGGACCAAATTTATAAAACATTTGCCTTAGATTAAAAATAAAACATTCTGTTTATGCCACTGTCATTCATGTTTCTCTTTATACAGAAAAATAAAAAATCATGATGAAAATGTATATACTACTAAGCTTTAGCTTTTGGGAAGAATAGGAATTTTTAGAGGCAAAATGCATAAAGCAGGTTTATATACAATTGTTTTCGAATTTGTAATCCACGAGTCTTACGGCTTTTCCAAACTGACCAATTTGTAATTAATGAGGAACCTATTGTTATAATTATAAGTACCGTACTGTTGTAAGTAATGCTATCACATTATTTTATTCACTTCCTCTTTTTTTGCTCAATAATGAATAAGTTAGCATTATTTTATAACTCTCCTAGACATCAGGCTAGACAGGATGAAATGTTCCTGAAAGATACTTAACAAAAGAAAACATATAATCTTAGGTAAGGTAATATAAAAAATTGCATTGTTACGGTTAACATTTTTGTTGCATTAGTGTACAAACTTAGTCAAAAAAATAACTAGATATATAAGAATTATGATTTTATTGTCAAGTATTTACATTAAGAACTTAAAACATTATAAAAAATATTAGTTTTAATTAAATTCAACACAATATCCTTTTATTGATGATTTGGCATGGCGTGCGTTTTATGACGAATCTTTACAGATATCATTTAATTATTAATAATTGTTTATTAATATCTTCAGGACATAAACGGTCTTGTATACAAAAGAAAAATTCAAACATAACATAACAGTATAAAATTTTCAACGTGAATTAGGCCTGTTTATTATTTCTCACTTATACCTCTACATTCACTAGAAGCCTGCCTAGCTATTTCACCCGCTTTAACTAATTTTTCCGTAGGAATGTGAGCTTTTTCCGGTATAAATACTTAACACTTAAATCGCTCTATCTATTTAAAAACCGCATCAAAATCCGATGCGTAGTTTTAAAGATCTTAGCATACACACACCACCGGGACACGAGAAGCAACTTTATGTTATACTAAGTATTGATATAAGGCATTATTTAGTAACAAGGACGTGTGGTGTTCGTTCCGAAGGGTTCTTCTGTCTGGCTGCGCGGTACTCGGCGTAGGACACGTAGCCGTCTCCGTCGGTGTCGTCTGACTCCAAGGTGCGGTCTACGAGAGCTGGAAAACAGGAATGTTTCACTACTTGTAGCTCTTTCGCTTATTTAATAACATATCAACTAATAGGGCACTTCAAAAGATTCCGAAAAGGAAGATAGGAGTTATTGTTAGCATCTCTATGTAAGAAATGTTGGCGTTACCACAACTTCTACGTTTAGTTTAGATTGTTTTAATATGTCATATTCTCAACTACCTAATATTTTGCAACTGAAATAATACGCTTATTAGATGTGTATCGATTGAAAACTTCTCTTATATCGGGTGATATTTTAACCAGTGACTGGTACTGAAAAGAAAGGAAGGGCTGGGGATAAGAAACAACTTTCCCCAGGAAAAATAGGTCAAAATATGTCAAAAATATTTTGGGCTTCATTAGTCACCCAAATCATCTGATCGCCAATTTAGTATGGTAGGTACAATTGCTTTTTCATATTTCGGCCCAGGTATGTTCCTTGGGGAAATTTGTTCCTGAGTTTGTCCCTTCTTGAGTTTTCGCTATCAGTCGCTAGTAAAATTTCACCTTATATATAAATGTTTCCTACGTGTAAATTTTGTATTTAATTTTCTTAACCTACTTACCAATATATGCATCTAAATCGTTAGCTTCTGGCTCTATCGAGGAGTCTTCTTCAGGGTCTGGCGCTTCGTGCTCTATTGTATGGTACACAGCCTGAAATGAGAAGTAAGGATGAATATCATACATTACATTACCAGCCACAACAGTCCGCGCTTGGCAAGCGCGGTGATGCTATTCCAAGCCGGCATCATACGGCAAGAGATTGAAAAACATTTGTTCAATCAGTTACAATTATAGTATAATTATTCACATTTAGAACAACTCGATTTGATACTGAACTAGGGTTTTGCTATACGAGGTGTAATGGGATAGTTTACCGAAAGCTTTGCAGGCATGATCAGACCATTAAACTGAACCATTTTTTCTTCGGACGATATGTCGCAAATATGATATGTTATGTAAACGACAAAAAATTCGACACACCATACGAAATTTCTGATCAGCTGACTGACTTTCTATGGAAACTCGAAAAAATGTCGTTTCCCAACATAGACTCCGTAGTAATAATTGTTCTGTTTCTTGGTCTGATCATGCCTGCAAAGTTTTCGGTACACCGTCCCTTGCACCCTGTTTGTACAGTCAAGGTTAGGAATTCTTTACATTTCTTTGTTTTTGCAGATATATTATAAAAGTATTTATTATTTTATCTACACTCGTCTCATAATGTTCGAATTATGAATTCAAAAACAGATGCATAATGACCTACTTTATGCATTCTGCCTATAAAAACTAGGGTTTACTATAAATTACAGAAGCGTAATGACTTAATGAGAAAACGCTTAATACGATAAAGTTGAGAAATGAAACGAAGTTTTTTTTCCAATACTCAAATCGCTATCTTCCGCCGCACCTGACAGCTGTTGTTGTACGGTAATTTTTCGGATGTTGTCCAGTTGTTTTAATAGGTTTTTGTTCTGTTGTTGTTGAGATGTTGTTCAGATGTTGTTCAGATGTTGTTCAGATGTTGTTCAGTTGTTGTTCAGATGTTGATTAGTTGTTGTTCAGATGTTATCCGATGTTGTTCAGTGTTGTTCAGTAATTGTTCAGTTGTTGTTCAGTGTTGTTCAGTTGTTGTTCAGTTGTTTAGTTATTTGCTGTTGAGACTCGACATCTAAACAACTGTTAGTAAAGAATCTTCAAAAATTCATATCAAGCCATATTACGTTCTCGTATTGAATTTGACCATGTATCGGGCCTTGCAATCGCCGGTGCGGACGTTTGGAAAAGTGTTCAACTGAGTGAATTTTTTAGAGTGTAGATAAAATAGTGTATGCAACTGCATATAATTAGGCATTAGAATGCTCGTGTCAATCAAACAGACACTCGCATTCTAATGACCCCCATTATATGACAGTTGCATAAACTACTATTTTGGTTGATTTTATTACTTTTATTTACCTAAAGGGCAACTTTACAAGTACCACAGCAATGTATTCAGATTCATACTTTAAAAATTAAACTTCTTATTTTGAGAGAGACGGAAACCATGTTGCGAAAAGGATGTGGCCTTTACAACACATTTCTTTGTTCTGAAATAACACGAGATGAATAAACATAACCAAATTACTTGGATATCACAATGAACGACCTTTTCTGTCATTCTTCAGTTGTTTTCAAACACAAGACACTGAATAATTTGTAATTGCGACAATTGATCATGAACTTCACTTATGAATTGCTTCACTCTTTTATTTACTTTGAAATGAAATCAAATGAAAATATCTTTATTCAATGTAGGATATCACTTATTGACATCATTATCCGTCATGGTAAAAAAATAAATGAATAAAACTAAATTTTCTTATTTTTATGACATTTTTGTATTGTCCAGATCCGTGGTCCAGATAGAAAACATACGCAATTTTTTTTTGTGTTACGATGATTGGTAACTGAAGTTATCACGCCTTCTACTATAATAGGCCTCTGACATGGTTGTGTAACGACCGCCGTATATGTAATCATAGCAACCGGACACTGGCATTTAAGGCGAGTGTACGTCCGTGAACGACATCGCCAGTGGCGCCGCTTTACAAAAAAATATATTTTCTCTTTATACAAATAATCTATTAGAATATCCGTTGCCCGAGTTTTTAGAGCCCAAGTTAAAGTGGCCACTTTTGGTATTAATTGCCATAACTTTAATTGCAGCGAATATCATTGAGTTTGCAGATTCTGATTTTACTTGAGCAACGGATATACTGATAGATTGTTTGTATAAAGAGAAAAGTTTTTTATTAAGTGGCGCCACTGTCGAGTTCGTTGACGGGTAAACTCGCCTTAATGCTCAGGTATCATGTAAGATGTAATGTTCTTAAGTCATGTTGTACCTTTAACAGTTCTAAGCCATCCAGCTTGGAGTTTTTATCGAAGTCGTGAGCTGAGAAGTAGTGGAACTCCAGCTCCTCTGGAGACATCTTCGCCAGCATCTCCGCGGTCAGCACCTTTGAGTCCTCCTCGATATGCCTGGAAATGAAAGTGACATTGAAGACATTAAAGTACCACCGTTCCAATAAGCCGCATTTGACAGCTGTCATCTCCATACTTAAAGAGACGTCAACAAAGGAAAACGGACCCTCTGCCATAGTATTATGGTATTATCACCAATCTTACAGCTATACGACTTATTGGAACGGCGGTACTTTAGTGTTAGTTGTGAATGCAACATTTTGCACTGCGCTCGCCAATCCGCCTGCCAAGCGTGGTAAGTATGGCAATGCCCCCCCGGTACGGGGAGGCCCATGTCCAGCAGTGGACTGTTGTGGCTGTTAACGTAATGTAAGGTTAGTTCTTAAATACCTGTTCTTTAGAGACCTGTGTCCGATATTATCAAACTACAGGCTACAATTTTACAGGTGAAATTCGGTGTTCATTGCGTAGTCGGTTAGCCATTATGCTACCGGGAATATCAACCGGCTACGCAATATACTACGAATTTCACCTGTAGACTTGTAGCCTGTAGTTTCATAACATAGGCACCTGGTGTAATTACATGTCACCATGATTATGACTGTTTCGACACTAAATAGTTTCTTTTTTAATCTAGTGGTCTGATTTAAAAAACATGACAACAACGTAAGAAACTTCATAAGGTACAAAATGGCTATCGCTGATGGGCTAGTAGGAAATAATTGAAGGTGTTTTATTATACTATGCTTTATCTCTTTTGTCTCTTTTTAATGTCAAGGTTGCCTGGAAGAGATCGCTCGATAAGGCCACTTTTTTGCTTGGTTTTAGTTTTAAGTATTGTGTATTATTTGTTTCTGTTGTAAGCAATAAAGTCTATCTATCTTTATTTCGCACTCACAGTGCAAATGATAATTATTATTGTCATGCAGTAGCCAGTATTATTCTACCTGACAACGACACAAAAAGTAAGTAGAGTAGCATACTCACTTGGTATCATGAAGGACTTGTGCATCCTTAGTGAGTGTTTCTGAGCCACGCGGCTTGTAGTGCTGGTGCCTGTGTTCCACTGGCGACTCTCCAGGTGGGTGATGCGGTCCTCGGCGTTGACAGTCCACCAGGCAGTTCCAAAGTAGCAGAAGGTATGCTGGGAAGAATGTCGTCTCATTTTAAGATAATCACCTTTTTTGTTGGAGTTTATTATATACAGGGTGCAAGGAAAAGTACTGCTTTCCTTTCAAGGAATGAACCAGCATATGAAATTCAAAAACTTTCCCAAGAAACATAGGTCGAAATATGAAAAAATAATTAGACCTCCCATACAAAATGTACAAAATCCCATACAAGTCTGGTTGTATGTGAGGTCTAAATTTTTTGCATATATCGCCCCATAAAAGGAACGCAGTTCTCTTTCTTACACCCTGTCCTGTATAGGCTGAAATTTTACTAGTGACCGTTAGCGAAATTATAAGACGGGCTGGTGATAAGGAACAACTTTGCCCGAAGAACATAGGTTGTTATATGACTTACATATTTTGAGATTCCGTGGTTATTAAAATCAGCTGATTGTCAAATTTGTACTGTACATATTTTCTTTTTGTTTTTCGACCTTGCGGAAAGTTGTTCATTATCACCAGCTAACATAACACTTCCCGTGTTAAATATACAACTTTTAAAAACTTGCAAAATTTTCAATGCAAATCCTACCCGCGCTTGAAAATTTTGCGAGTTTTCAAAAAAAAACTAATCTTGTAAGATTCAAAATAATTACCGCTCGTAAGGCGTAGGTAGATACTATTCTTACACGAAATACGTGAGGTAGATTCCTAGTAATAAACTTTTTCATGAGTTTTATAACATACTAAGTAAATATAAACTAAACACGCATCGTCAATTTGTCAAACAATCGAAAACTAACAAAACAATCAGACTGAACTCTACTTGTACCTGTCTATAATTTGAAGGGCTTTATTGCAACATAAAGGGTGGTACTTAGGGACGGGGCAGCTGGGGACCCCATGGGGTCCCGAGGGCCCCAAAAGTCCCCCACGGAGACGCAATATTCACACCTCATTTGGCAAGTGCCCTGCCCTTTCCATTTGTCATCGACATCAAATGTAAGCCAAATTAAATGTTTGGCATAAAATTGTGGGCTTGATTAGCCGTTTTTGCATTAATTTAAATAGCTATCAAACAAATAATTCAGTCGATACTCGCTCGCTGCCTTTTTAAAACCCTGATAAAGATCCGGCTCGTTATGAATAATAAAAAATAAATGTGAGTGCAAAATAAAACCATATAGTACATTTAATAAAAAATAAGTTTTTGTAAAAGTTAAAATTCTGTGATGCGATGCCGAGTTAGGATAGCATCACCCTATTTCTTTCTTGCGGGTGTCGTAAGCGGTGACGGCGGTGACTAAGGAATTCGAGGGCTTCATGTGTATTAGAATTTTAGGTGACAGGCTGACAACTTGTCACTATAGTGATACTCACAGTGATACTCGTTTTTCTGAAACGGCCCTCAAATATTCATCAAAAGTGGTGATACTGACCGTGTTCTGCACCCGTTAACGCTCTGCTTACCCCGCAAGGGATAGAGGCGTGATATAAGTATGTAAAATTCTGTGAAATCTTGTCGGTACTCTAGCGTAATAATATGCGTACATAGTGTTTTGTATATCGTGTAGAAAAATGCTGTGTGTATTACACAGATTTATTTAGAGGAGCATCTTAATCTATGTTTTTTTTTTATCTGAGCATTCAGCTTTGCATTTTTGCCAATATGATATAAATCTGAACAGATAACGTAACCCTTCATTGTAAGACAATACTTGTAAACCAAACCCCAAAAACAAAACAGGTGTCGTAATACCTACCCAAAAATCTATTACAATAGGACTTTCAATGTATCAAATGCATAATTTATCCCGGGCATCCACTGAACAGTTGGCCGGTCGGTAAGACGAGCCGCGGCCTCTAATCGGGCCCTCAATGGGCCCTCTTTATTATAGAGTAGGTACGACCAGTAATGGAGTACAAATTATGCGCAGTGACAACTGACAAGTGCGCGCTACATATGTCGGGGTGTCCGACGCAAGCGATGCCGCGTGTGGGGGACACACGGACGGAAAGGTCATCCAACTGCATGGTAGGCCTGGATTCAAATGCATCTATCCATACGTCTATTCAAATTTTTTTAATGTGCTCAAGTTAGACAAGTCAAGTCAAGATACATCTATAGACATTTTTTTTTATTAAGTATGGGTTTGCACTTGACTCTAGTCTCGGTCATAGGACAAAGACAGAGTCTAAGATGGAGCGAGCTAACCCAGAAGAAGTATGCGTTTGGAAACACAAACGCAGGTAGTGATTTCCACTCAAAAATTATATAAACACAATATATTGCGGTCAAATTTGAACAGGATCATAAATCACTTAAAAAGAAAGTCGCTTTCCACATCCGTCCCTATGTCTGTTTGTATGTATGCTTAAATCTTCAAAACTTCCCAACGGATCTGGATGTATTCTTTTTTCAAGATATAATGATTCAAAAGGAAGGTTTTTATCTATAATTTATGTCGGGATAAGGCCTTTTCCCGTGGGAAATCGGTTAGCAGCGGGTGAAACCGCTGGGCGAGCCGCTAGTCTATCTATAAAGCATGGAACCTAAACTAAACATTCAACATGTAGGAGAGAAAGGTGATCATTTGGTAACGAAAATAGAATTTTGAGTAATATCAATATCGTAAATGCCCTGAACCGGAAATCACGCGCAACTTGATTTTGTTTAGCATTTAAGTGATGATAAGCCTGTAACAGTAATAACAAGTCACGTGACTTTTAAAATTATAACTATCTGTAACAGCAGATCTTAGACAGCAGATGGACACACAATTTTACTTTTGCATACATACATATATCATGATTTATCCCTTGCGGCGTAGGCAGAGCATAAACTGCTGCAAAAAACGGACATTTACGCCACATCTGACAAACATTTGAGGGTCATTCGGAAAATTGTGTATCGCCATAGTGACAGGTTGTCAACCTATCGCCTAAAATTTCAATAATACACCCTCGAGTCTCTTCGTCGCCTTTTACGACACCCACGGGAAAGAAATGAAATTGAAATTGATATTTTACTTTTGGTTTATGTTTATTCCAACAGTGTGTAGTATTTCAAATTGAAATCCCATGTAAGGGTGGTATAGTGCAGGGTGCGTCAGCCCACCGTATTATCACCCCATAACACCCTAATCCCCGATGACTACAATGCGACTCGAGCACGGGTCACAAATTCCTTTATTCCACAATGCGCTTTGGTTACACCATGGCTTTTCAAGATCTGTGATTAAAAGATACTTAGGGCAATGGTTGAGATCATTAATTACTTAGTTTAGTATCTGGGATATTTTTTTTATTCCGTGTAAATGACGGTTTCTTTATGTGGTGATATTTTTTCAAAGAACATCAGATTGTCACAAAAAAACAATTTTAAACGGATTTAAGTTGAGGTTATTTTGGATTTTACAATTCCTACGTTCATTTTAAAATTGTTTTATTGTGATAAGTAATTGTTGTGCAAACTTAAGAAAACATTAACATCAGATTGTATATAAGTACGTTTGTTTATACGGAAATATATAACATTAAAATAGGTGGAATTACGAGTGGTCTACCCCTCGTATCACACATTCTACCATTCTATCACACATCATATCCTTGACGTCAGAAAGTAGATTGGAGTAGTGTACGATACTGAGTCTTATACTGAGTAGTAAGATGACATCTTGTCGTAGGCCGGCGCATGCGGAATCGCATTTCTAATGATTTAAAGCTGACTGTGAAAGAAACATAAAAAGTGAAAGTAGTAAAATGAAATAAGAGTGCCTTACCTTCTAGTCTCATTGCTTCTGGTTGTTCTCTTCTCTTCTATTTCATTATAAAACACTCGTTAGAATCCGTAAAACAACTTTACCTATCCCAAAATTATGAATTTCTTGTGTTGTCCTCATTCTGTCAACCACCGGTTCGAGTTTGACACAAGAAATCAATGGAACAGCGCACGCGCTAAACTTGCCATGTGAATTTGAACTTTACAGCAATGTGTTTAAGTTGGGGAATGCGACAGATGGAGATAAAATTTGGCGCATGCCCTTTGCTTTTTGTAATCCTTGAGATGTTAGCAGACGACATCCGTAAGATGTCGTTAGTAGACTTATTTGAGGAAATCGTCGGGAAATCTTGTCTTGTAGGTCTCGACTCGACTGCTCTGCCAGACAGATTTTTTTTTAGAATATTCACATGGAATATTTTTAATACAAACAAATTGTAATATAATTTAAATAATCTCATACGAACATATATCACGCCTATATCCCTTGAGGGGTAGGCAGAGGGTAAACGGCCGTACAAAACGAAGATTAACGCCAAGTCTAACAAAACATATTTTGAGGGTATTTCGGAAAATTGTGTATTGCCGGAGTGATAGGTTGTCAGCGTATCACTTCGGCAATGCACATTTAGCCCTCGAGTCCCCTAGTCACCTCTTACGACACGCTGGGAAAGAAATGGGGTGATGCTATTGCAAACCGACATGAGACGGCAATGTCGATGGCAGTTGGAGAGACCTACGCCTAGCAATGGACCCCGTTACTGAAGAGGATTATATAATTATGCCATGTTGTATTGCAGTTTTGCAGTACAAACATCAATCTTCAACACAATAAAAAAAACGGATTTAACATACACACATATACATCATCACGCCTATAATCGCTTGCGGGATAGGCAGAGCGTAAACGGCCACAAAAAACGGACATTTACGCCACATCTGTAAAATATTTGAGGGTCATTCGGACGAAATCGAAACGGATTTAAGATATGTTTATTATGGATTTTACAATTCCTACGTTTTATCATCAACTTGGACTCCAGAGAATACACACCGGAAAAGCCAGATCCAAATTTCTGCAAGACTTAGGTACTACACTAGATACGGTGACAGAATTCTGCGTAGAACTTAGGCGTTACGCTACGCAATTAAAAAATAGATGGCGGTAGAACAATAATAATTTAAATCCTAAATAATGACGTCAAACACTTTAAGCGAATCCAACATTTTGAATCATGACGGATGCGTCTGTCAAACACCTTAGTCAATAAGCATGCGTTTCTGTTTGCCATGGTATCCGTTTTTTGTATGGGATTTCGAAATATCCTTTCGTCTGACAGACGGACGCGTCAAAAATACGTTCATCAGTCCGTCATAGTGGGAGAACCACCTTCATCATCCGTGACCACGAACTCTGTAAAGAGGTCGAAACTCGAAATTAAAACAACTTAGATCCGTTTTAAATTGTTTTATTGCGATGAGTAATAGTTGTGCAAACTCAAGAAAATAGTATTACAAATTTCAAATTGTAGTTGTATTATGTATGTAAAACGGAATAAGATGTAGTTACTTAGTGCTGTTATTATGATGAAACTCAATGTAATTTTTTTAACTACCACTTTCCTTATATTTACAATTGCGAAATAAAGATTTTCTTAGGCATGCGATATAAATATTGCTAGGTTATAGGTATTAGTACAAAATGTATTATTATACGCCAGTGATGTGATTTATAGCGACAGTTAATACGAAACGCGATAATTACTGTTTAAGGCGAGTGTACTCGTGAACGACCTCGACAGGGCACCACTTCACAAAATATATACTTTCTCTTTATACAAACAATCTAACAGAATGTCCGTTGCCCAAGTTTTTAGTATTATCCTTAAGTAAAATATTTGCTATAATTAAATTTATGGCAATTAATACCAAAAGTGGCCGTTTTCAGACAATTTTCTCCATAACTTTAATTGCAGCGAATATTTTATTGAGTTTGCTTGTTCTAATTTTACTGAAGGATAATACTAAAAACTTGGGCATCGGACATTCTGATTGATTGTATAAAGAGAATTTTTTTTTTTGTGAAGTGGCGCTACTGTCAAGGTTGTTGACGGCCACACTCTCCTTAAAATAGCAGTTTTTGGCCCCAGTCGTGTAGATTTCCGCTTATGTCAAGCTAATGTGTTTTAACAAAAGTTCCACTTACTACTGCTTAATATTATATGAAACCCATCGGGCAGATTATATTTTAAAGACCTGCCCGATGATGATGTATGAAAACGGTTAGGTACATGAAGTTTAATATCAAATTAAACAAAATATATGTGAGTGGACTTAGTACAAAAGTGTTTTATTAATAAATAAAATGATTTGAAAACGCTCTAAGCTTGCTACGAGGCGTAGCGTCTCGTAGCATTTGATTCCGATATTGACGTACGCGAATCAAATTATTGGAATAATTTAATCGGACATTTTATACAAGGAATATTCATGAACATAACTCACTAGCACCACTGGTTTGCGAGTGAATTATTGTTCCAACACGACAAAGTCTTCAATTCAGTAGATTAAGATCCATTATTCCATACGATTATGCTTGAAACTTTAACAAGTCAACGAAAAAACTGTAGATTATGCAATAAAGTAAATTATTGAAAATGGAACTTATGCCATATTCTATTTACCACAGCACATTTAAAAAAGAGGCTATGTTTTTAATCATTTAAGCTGTGAAATACTGTCAAGTTTATGCTAAAGTATTTGATGCTTTCGTTTCTGAGTAGGTAAAGGAAAATGAAATTACTTTATTCAATGTAGGATAGTGTTATCACTTATTGACGTCATGATCCGTCATTGTAACAATTTTGTATTGTCCTAAAAGAAAATCGGCTCGGGCGGTAAACAAAATAACTATAAAAAATAAAAACGAAACATCTTTCATGTCTAAAGACGGCTGCAGCTAATTCAATCAGCCGATCGTGGCCGCGGGTAGTTGGCCAATCGTAAAATGTAGTGAAGTTCCTGTCGCTTCGACGTGACCGCTTCCGGTGGCGGCGGCGGCCCGGTCTGCGTCGTACCGCGACTGTAATTTTGATCTGTTTATGTTTGTTGTACTTACACAATATTACAGTTAGGTTTTTAGAAGAGCTAATAAAAGGTATCATGGATTTATAAACCTACTGTCTCAGAAAAAGTACATTGCGGTAAACCAAATTTAATTTTATAGGTAGCATAGACTGACTGTTTCCATGGGTGCATGAAAAATTCTTAATTCAGGAGACGGTTTTACATATTTGGAAGGGTCCCCGTTACTGTCTATCATTTACTTAGATAACGATCGTCACATAACCATTTCAGATATCTTCTGTGATGCCGGCTCAGAATAGCATCACCCCTTCACCCCATTTCTTTCCCGTGGGTGTCGTGACAAGCGACTAAAGGACTCAAGGGTGTGTATTGCAATTTTACACGATGGGCTGACTGACAACCAGTCGCGATAACGATACACAATTTTCCGAATTAACCTCAAATGTTTGTCAGACGTGGCGTGAATAACCGTTTGTTACGGCCGTTTATATTCTGCCTACCCCGCAAGGGATTATAGGCGTGATAAATGTGTATGATATCTTCTAAGTATAGAATACAGGCAACAGTGTAGGATTCATCGGGTTGTTCGTCGTCTGTTGATTGCAAGCTTTAGTTTTTTTTTTCATACTACGAATATCACAATTACAATTCTTTAAAAATAGATAAAGATGTCTAAGGATAATATGATCGTCAATAGAATAAAACAATTTCAAAAATATGTCATCTTATAAAATATTTATTTATTTTATCCCACCATTACTACATATATATGTCGCAGTATTATGGCAGAATTAGGATTTCGGCCGAAATCCTAGGATTTCGACCAAAAGCCGGATTATGCCAAAATTGTCGACTACATTCGACCATCGTCCTAAGCAGATCCAGGATTTCGGTCATAATCCTAGGATTTTGGTCGAAATCCAGGATCTGCTTAGTATTATGGCATTAATCGCGATTCGGGGGAATCTATGAGCGGGGAGGGAACAATATGTTCCTCCCCCGCGCGCGTTTTGTATATTTTATAAAAGAGAAGACACCCAAATGTTTATTTTATTACTCATCTAATAATATTATAAACAGTTACTTATGTGATTATCTAAAAAATATTGTTTTTACTACTTGAAAAATCTTTAATGAAAGAAATGATACTCAAAAGTTTATGTTAATGACAGAAAAACGAATTATTTAATGTTTGTTATACTAATCATAGTTAGAAGAGGTGAGCACTTAAATTTTTATGAAAAATGGTTAATTTTTATGGCGAGACTAGATACCTAATAATAATAGTGATTAGTACATTCTATCTGGAATCAATAAAAATAAAAGACTGATTTGATTATTATAAATATTTTCTGTGTCATTTATTTTGTTTCATCAAATTTTCTTAAGTTCTTATTTTTCTCTCCAAAAGCATAATAAGAATACAAATTAAAGTAAAGACAAATAGTAATGCATGGCGATAGTCACTATTCCGTGTAATGACGGCTTAAAATAGTATCACCCCATTTCTTTCCCGCGGGTACGACACCCAGAAGCGACTAACGGATAGAAGTTTTCATGCTATTTTATTTTTCTATAGTCATTCACGTTTTATCTAAAATAGCCCTCAACATTGTTTATGGCCATTAAAGCTCTGCAAACTCCGCAAGTATTTATGTATGTATGTGTATAGTCACTACAGAATTTATAAAAAGTGTTCTAAAGCCTTCGTTTTACCATATTACTACGTAGATCCAGGATTTCGGTCAAAATCCTAGGATTATGGCCAAAATCCTAGATCTACTTAGGACGATGGTCAAATGAAGTCTACGATTTTACCATAATCCGGCTTTTGGCGAAAATCCTAGGATTTCGTCCGAAATCCTAATTCTGCCATAATACTGCGACTAGGGTTTCGTTTTTCCCGGCCTTTTTCAGTTCCCGGGAAACGGGAAATTATTTTCGCCTTTCCCGGGAATTCCCGGGAACCGGGAAAAGGTTAATACTTTTTTGTTTTGCTGTGTTTGCATAAGAAATGGAGTTAAACACTTTATTTAATTGCTTGAATTACATACTTAAAAATTTAACACTGTCATACGAGTACTGAACGAGCCTATCCTGGTCTCTGAGTTTTTAAACCGTCTAAACAACTTTATTAATGACCAGTGTAACAAATTCAAAACAGAGACCGGGATCGACGGTTTAACGTGCTCTACGAAAAAAAAAAAAAAAAAAAAACTGGACAATCAGCCTGAATTGCCAAATATAAACACCATGGGAATCGAATCCCAAGATCTTCGGATGGAGAGACCATGGGTCAGACATTTTAGCACTACATTAGCATTAACGGCCACAAGTTTCCACTGCTGGATATGGGCCTTCCCCCATAAGTAGTGTTGTTGTCATACTCACGACGCTAGGCCGTCAGATTGCCGAGTGCAGTGCAGGGCAACCTGTCGTTTTTCACAGTTAACGCTTATACATACGTTAGGTTATACTTTCAGATATTGATATACAATAATAAGTAAAAAAGAAAACAATAAAGAATGTTTATCTTCATCATCATATCGTGAAGGACAACAAATCGCAAAACGACCTAATGAACCTTCGGGTCAGAGTCTTAGTAGGTATTGGTTAATAATCCCATCTATGGTGGTTTTCCTACTTATCATTCGTGCGTTTACGGATGCGTCTATCAAACGACTTGACAGACGCACGGAAATAAGATCGAAATTCGCAATTTCCTTTTCTCTGACAGACGCATGCTTTACGGTGGGTTAAAAGAACTCAGCGACGGACGACAAGTGGGCAAACTGCCTAAGTATTCATAGACATCAGCCGGGACGACGGCTTAATGTGCCCTCCTAAGCACCGATCTGTCTTTCTTACAGACAATTAGGTGAATCAACTTGCAATGCCCTGACCCAACCAAACTGGGTACGATCTCACAAAGTGATAAATTGACAAATATTAACTTTGTGTTTCCTTTGAGATTCAAACCAGAGACCTCCAGCTTCTAAAACAAACGATCAGATCACTAGATCATGGAAGCAGTAAATGTTTATTATTGTTTAATTTTATATCCAGATTTTTTGTGGTATCTGTCTGTAAATAGTTATCAATATGGAGGTTTTTAGAGCCTAAAACCACAATTTAAACAATCCGGGAATTCCCGGGAAATGAATAAAAATTTCCCGGTGCCGGGAACGAAGCTTTTCCCGGGAATTCCCGATTCCCGGGTCCCGGGAACGAAACCCTAACTGCGACATATATATATATATATATAAATATATTTATATAGATCCTTTATTGCATAAAAACAAATGAAAAATGTACAAACAGTGTGAGCAAAGGCGAGCTTATCTCTAAGAAGAGATATGTTCCAGCCTACCCGTCGATAGTGCGAGAACTAATATTTTTGTGGGGACAAAATAATGCAACAATTAAAACTAATTTTAACTATACTACAGTACTTTACATGATAGATACATATACATAGACGTATACATAAATACTAATATGAAGTGCTCTTATACTTTTTTTACTGAGATTGAGGCCTACATAGTATAAAGTTAAGCCGCTTCCCGCGTCTGGCCCTATGTCTGTTTGTTTTTATGTACCTATGCTTAAATCTTCAAAACCACCCAACGGATCTGGATGTGGTTCATTTTTAATAATAGATGTATGATCTATGTCGGGTGAAGGTCTGTTTCCCGTGGGAAATCGGTTAGCAGAAACCACTGGGCGGGCCGCTAGTACCTAATATTATAAATGCGAAAGTTTTTATGATTGTTTGTTTGTAACTTCTTCAAGCAGAAACGACTAAACCGATTGTAATAAAATTTGGCACACAAATAGAAGGTAACATGGATTAACACAGGATAGTATAGTTTTTATTTTATGCGGGCGGCAACGTCACGGGTAACAGCTAGTCATTTATTATATTCAAGACACATACATTCATGTATACAAAAACAAATACAAACATGTGTTTGACATAAAATACCTTGAAGTCCATAGAAGAAGATAAAAATTTCTTTTAATTTTAAGTGAGCAAATCGTATTAAAGACTTACAATGGAAAATACATTTAGCTTATATAATATATTGCATAAATATGTTAACTCATAAAATAAAACTAGTAAATGTCAAATAAGAAATACAATAGAAAAATTGAGACTTAAAATCAAGTCTAAAATATTAATTATGAATGCAGGTAATCATAATTTAGAATGCTTAAATATCGTATTGCCACTTGTTTGTTATTATCAAAAATTCAGAAGGCGAGACGAAATGAAGAGTTAAGAGGGCAAAGGGTGCATTTTAAAGTAAAATTGAAATGTTTCGAATAGCGACAGACAAATACCGGTGACCAGTTTCTACTGACCCTTGTATTTAAAACTTTCTTCGGGAGTTTTAGTTGAAAAAAGATGGTCGATAAGGTCAAGTGAGGCTGGTGGATTGTTAAGCTGGTTGGTATATAGTCGGTTCGGAATAAACGCGGAGCCCGCACCGTCGCAGCCATTAAAAACTTATTAAACATCATCTCGAGCAATTACCCCTCCCTCTTGCCCCGGGTAGGTACCCTCCCCTGCGACTCCCTTGAGTAGTTTAGCCTGGGGCATTGTCAGATTGGTAATCGCGGAATATCTGTAGGGCCCTCCCTTTTAATGTTACGTCGAAGACATATCCAAAAGGGTGGGTTGAAAATGTATTTCCATGTGTACCTACATAATGATGTATAAAGTAAGTTTGTACCTACAATTCTTTTTACATATCGGACAGTATACCTACAAGCATTATTGATCGATAAACTTACCTAAAATTACTTTAGACAATACAATATGCTTATTATTGTACACCAATGAACAAACACACAGAATAAGCTAAATAGTAATAAAATGTCAGAATATGTTCAAAACAAAGGCCAAGGGCAAGTCAGACTCGCCTATCAGGGGTTCCGTAATATGCATATCAAGTCTTTTCATATTCTACCCCACTTGAACGACCGAACGACTAGCCACAATATAACAATTATGTTCATTTTTGGCAACAACAAAACATTTAAATATAAATCCATCTTTCTGGAATCCTCGTCTCATCTTTTTAAACGTGCCAAATTTTATTATTTTAGGGCCACGGGAAGTACTATACGAACTTTGATTCACTTTAGGGTCAAAAACTCACGCCTTTTTTAAGCATTAATGTCCGAATCTTAATACAACAACAAGTGGCCGTAGACCCAACCCAACTCGATAGCTTTACGCGTTCCTGAGATAAAGTTTCGTATCCGACGGACGGACGGACGAACCGACAGACACCAAAGTGATCTTATAAAGTTTCCATTGTTTCCTTTCAAAATACGGAACTCTAAAAATCTAGAACAATTGCTCAGCTGCTACATCAATAAACGTTTGCTTTGCTTAAGCGAAAAACATTAAACATAATAAGGAACCTAACCTAACATATAGCAATACTCTTTAATTACAAACATTTCTGTCCTGTGCCATTAAAAGCACACCCTTTTCAGTTCCACGAGCCGTTTGAGAGGTAATTTTATAATTTTACCTTTTTGGACCGTTTTCCTTGATTAAATATTTATGTGGACTCCCCGGGCTAGGCAGGCTAATTGAGATGAGTAATTAATGCGTGGACCATTTAACATGGCAAATAAATACAAAATCTTTGTAACCATCCACTTTATGGCCAAATTATCTTTAAAGCCTACCTAAAAATGCTTGGATTATTTGATAATGATTTTATTCGACACGATTTCTCTAATATGCTCCTTCTTTTCTTGTGGGGCACCGAGTCGACGAACAACCCTTTAGTATATTGATAGAGCAAGACTTCCGAGAACCAAAAAATACCTACATAAGCTGTACATTGTTGCTACGGTGAGAATCTACAATGTTACAAATCATTATTAAACGCAGTACCTATTAACAGAAATAGATAGATAGAGATGAACACTTTATTGCTTACTACAGAAATAAAATAATACAGTAAACTTAAAACCAAAACTAAGCAAAGACGGCCTTAGCGCTTGCAGCGATCTCCTCCAGCCAATCTTTAAATTACAAAGAGACAAATAGAAAAGATTTACAAGTAGTTGCAGAAGCTAATGTGCAATAAAATTCTTCAATATAAAATTCATAATAATATATATAAGTAGTAAGTACACTAACAATCATAAATAGAAATAGCTAAGTCTTATTATCCTTAATAAAAGTGTAAAAACCCAATATACAGGGTGTAAGGGACGGTGTACCGAAAACTTTGCAGGCATGATCAGACCATGAAACTGAACAACTTTTACTATGGAGCCTATGTTGGGAAACGAAATTTTTTTTCGAGTTTCCATAGAAAGTCAGTCAGCTGATCGGGAATTTTGTATGGGAGGTCGAAAAAAAATTCTCGTTTACCAACATAGCTTCCATAGAAAAAGTTGTTCAGTTTAATGGTCTGATCATGCCTGCAAAGTTTTCGGTACACCGTCCCTTACACCCCGTATATCTAAGTACTGCATATAAATAAATAGGTAAGTAAGTATGCCTGGTAAAAAGTAACAGAGTTACTAAATACTTACCTACCGTGCTTAATTATGGTAGGTGGGAATTTCACACTACGAATACAATAAACTCTTTGTGCTATAACAATGAGCTACAAAAGTAACTATTATGCTAATTGTGGTTTTGTTTTGTTATTTCTAAAGGGGCGTAATAAATTAGTCGCTGAATCGGACCCAGTGATTGTTTGCAAAAATATTTTGACAGGAAAATTCACAGTTGTCCCGCTGTCGAAATTGCCGCCTAATTTCAAACGCGCGCCATTCACGCCCATCTTTATTTTGAAAATAGAACGGTTAACTTTTTATTGCATCCACGTGCCGATAGATTATAGCATGCTGCCAGTTTGAAAAATATAGGCATTTCATTAAAATGGAGAGTTTTTGTATTGACACAACTATGCATACTGCTGCCACAGAAGGGAAACACGAGTAGTGTTTTTTTTTTCGATTTTTGCGATTGTCACTTTTTAAAAGCTAGGGTTGCTGCTGTCACAAATTAGTTACGTGAGATACGCGGCACGCGTTTATATTCGATCATATTTATTAGATTTTTCATAAAGCTGCTAAATGTAAACTTCGCAAAATGTTATTGCTGTAAACTAACAACTTTGTAAAATGTTTACGTTTGCGAATATCAAAGCAACATTAATGAGAGAGTCGTGAATTGTCAAAGGTGCATTAAATTTATTATCGTTAAAAAATGATAATATAGTAGAATGTCAAATAGGAAAAATACCAACTTAGCAAAATGTCAAGAACAGCTAGCTATTTCAATTTTGACAGCTGACATGTGAGATCTTGTCAGGATCAACAACTTCCCCTAAAAAAAGCTGGGAGTCTAACATGCATAGTTTATTGTCCAAACAAGTTGTTACTCGTAGTTAGATGGCTATCAGCTGAAATGATTTTTTTTAATCAAGAAACCTTTAAATTGCTCTAAAAATCGGATAATTTTAAATGCATAGTTTTTGCGATAAACGAGTTTGTATTTTTCCATTTCAATACAAGAACGTAATATGGCCAGATCAAATACAAGTAAGTAAAACGGCTTTGTTCATTACGAGAACGTAATATTATGGTTCTGAGCCGATTTTAATACAAAAACATAATATGAAGTGCGTGGCAACCTCACTCTTAGTAGATTTCCTCTAAGATTTCGGTATACCTTTGTGTGTGTTAGAAAAATTCTCAAAAATTACTAAGTGAGCTATTTGTAAAGGCGCCCCGCGCGGCGTCTCCCTTATTTAAGACATTGCACAGCCAAAACTATTCATCTTACTGTGATATGCCTAGTGTCACTGTCTTATAGTGTATTAATTGTAATAGGTTCATAAGTAATTGATATTTTAGTAGTGTGGAATCTAGAACGGCGTAACCCCTTTCTATGAATAGATGTGTCGAAAACGACAAGTACTGACCATTAAGGAAATGGACAGCAGACGGTCTGGTGATAAAGAACAACTTTCCCTAAGGAACATAGGTCGAAATATAATAAAAAATGGACCTCCCATACAAATTGACCCGGTCGACTGGAACATTTTGCATTTGAAGTGTTTTTCTTGTTCATATATTGATCACAATCGACCCCAGCCTGCGCAGTGGAAAATACAAATTTACAGCTGAAATCGATATGTGACAACGACCGCGGTATCGCGGTGCTAGAAATACCTAAAGCTAATAAATACTAAACACTAATAATGTCTGTGGGCATCAAAACCAAAATTCACAATAACAAAATTTTGTACCCAAATTAATTCACGTGTACCCAATGTTCATCAGATGTGTGGTGGCCTTTATATGTTATGCAACCAAAACGTAATACTAATTTCGCCTATTATTACCGGTATTTGGCGTTACGTTGCACGTATTAGCACTAGATTATAAGTAAGTACCTCCAAATTATATCACCCCACGAATTCCGCAATTCGTACTAAGGAGTCACAATGATATGGTACGACAAATATGACTAAGGGAACACACCATTAACACGAATAAACAGGTTTACACTTACAGTCAACGTGCCGGTCCAAATGCATAAAATACCCAACGGAGAAAGGAAGTACAGGGAATGGATCAAAGAGGAATTCCGTGGGTACTTACAGGGCTGGGTGGAAAAGATATCGACACCCAGCATTCCAATACAGCCTTGGCGCGTTATTCACTTCAAACCACTCACAGATTCTGTTCGTATTCCACTTTGATATTAGTCATTACGCGTGACCCAACCCGAATTTGGGCCGTACAAACGCGGGCCAAAATGGCCACTTGATGCCTATTCAACGCGACGCTCACGTGGAAGACGTCGAGACATCCAACAATCACTAAGCCTGGTATTCTAGTATAACCCAGGAGAACCGCAATAATACGATGCATCAACACGCGCGATCTCAAATTGAATCGTCCATTACACACGGCATCACAAAACTCGTGGCGGGAAATCCGTACAAAACACAATACGCTTGCCCGAGCGGTTTTGAGAGATTAACTGCGCGGCGCCGAAACCACCGCTCGGCGCCGTCAGGCGCTCTGCGCGCACGTCGCCAGTCTCGCCCTGCGAGTGAGAAAGGGACAACACACGCCTAGAGCGACGCGTGCGATCGAGCACCGCGCCGCATTCATAGACCGTCATTAATACCTAACTGATTCCCCAGCATAGCAACGCTAAATTAAACATTCACCCGCCCTAGGCCGAATCCCTTAGGCCTATTCACTTGGTAGACGGGATAGCGTTGCTACTGCTCGCTTAAGAACCGAGTCCCCTACTTGAACTGTCGCGACTCGAGGAGTGCCATCACTACCTGGGAACAAGTTGAGAATGCGCCCTCTGCGCCAACGCAGTGGCGGCAGGTTGGCATCCTTAACCAAAACGAGATCTCCGATGCGAGGGGGTTCGGTTCTGTCCGTCCACTTAAGGCGTTGCTGCAGAATGTGCAAATACTCAAGCGACCATCGCTTCCAAAAATTCTGAGACATTTGCTGCAACAACTCATAACGCGACAAACGATTGCTATTAACCTCCGTGTAGGGGTATTCTGGCAAGGCGTTAAGTGGTCGGCCAATCAAAAAATGCCCTGGTGTCAGGGCCTCAAGATCATTAGGATCTGAGCTAAGCGGACACAAAGGACGTGAATTGAGTACAGCCTCAATTTTACAAAACACGGTCGCTAGCTCCTCAAAGGTTAATATCGTTAAACCTATAACGCGCATCAAATGCGTCTTGGCGGACTTTACAACCGCTTCAAAGATACCACCCCAGTGGGGGCATCCTGGTGGATCGAACACCCAGTTGATGCCCTGACGGGAGAGGCTCGTGCCGATAGCTTCCTCGTTTTCCGTTAAAAACGTTACAATTTCTTTCATACACCTATCAGCGCCCTTAAAGTTGGTACCACAGTCCGACCTAATCAGCGCTGGTCGCCCTCTTCGCGACACAAATCTATCCAAAGCTGCTATGAAAGCCTCCGTAGTGAGGTCGGCCACGAGTTCCAAATGGACGGCCTTGGTTGCTAGGCACACAAACACGCACAAATACGCCTTGATTGACTTCGCGTTGCGAAGGCGTGATGCTTTAACCATAAAAGGCCCCGCAAAGTCCGTTCCCACACCCGCAAACGTCCAGGCTTCCGTCACCCGGTCCGGTGGGAGGTCTCCCATCTGAGGTTGCATTGTGGCTGCCTTCAACCGATAGCAAGGCAAGCACCGAAACACAATGCTCCGTACCGTACGTCGTCCTGACAAGATCCAAAACTCGCGCTGCAGAATAGCCAAAAGGGCATTGCAGCCCGCATGCGAGTTCTTCTCATGACGATCCCTAACTAAAAGCTCTACCAAAGGTCCTTTCTTTGGGAGTAACAGCGGATGGCGTGCTGAAAAGGGCAGGTTAGCGTTCCGAAGTCTACCTCCAACCCGGAGCATACCAAGCTCATCCACGAACGGGTTGAGGCGCACAAGACCTCCCTTCAGCTTTCCACGACCATCCCTGAGCAGCCTGACCTCCTCCTCAAAATGTTCCGCCTGGACGACCCTAACCAATATACCTAGAGCCGCATTCCGTTCCGCAGGCGAGAGGACAGGTGCTAAGTTCCGTTCTGCTTGAGGTTTCCTACAGTTAGACACGAACCGTTTGATCCAACCCGTCACACCTAGAAGTTTGTCGAGGGAGCTGTATCGTTCCAGCAAGCAAGCCGCACTTGGCTTTGGTACGATCTGCCCCACGTTCACTCGCAAACCTCGATCAGGTGGCCCAAGTGGCGCTCCGCACTCATTGAATGGCCATTCCTCAGGCGATCCAGTCAGCCACTGAGGTCCCCACCACAGTGAGTGACCTACCAATTCAGGGGCCCTACATCCACGTGAGGCGCAGTCCGCTGGGTTCCATTCTCCCGGTACATGTCTCCACACCAACGGAGTTTCCGATCCCTTGATCTCTGACACCCGATTTGCCACAAAAACCTCAAGTGTATGCACCGACGTCTGTAACCAACACAGAACTATCCTACTGTCGGTCCATGCGTACACCGTTTCATCTAAGTTGATGGTACCGCGCAAATTACTAGCGACATGATGTAGCAAGCGCGTGAGAAGCGCTGCTCCCGCCAATTCCAACTTTGGAATGGTCCATCTTGTCCTAACTGGAGCCACCTTACTCTTGGCCATAACCAGACGCACATCTACAGTTCCCGTTGAACTGACTGTCCGCAAATAGACAGCTGCCGCGTACCCTCGCTCCGAGGCGTCACAAAACCCATGTAGGGTCGCCTTACATCCCGCCGACGGGAGTAACTTGCGAGGTATCGCGATGCGTACAATCCCTGGTAAGGTGGTTACAAACTTTGACCAATCATTCAACAGCTCTCCGGAGAGCTGGTCGTCCCAACCCATGTTCGCTAGCCACAACCTTTGCAGGAAGCACTTCGCCATGAACGTCACCGGTGCGATCCACCCGTTAGGATCGAACGTTCTGGCGATCGTCGACAATACCGACCGCTTCGTCCAGGTCTTCTGCAACAGGTCTGGCTCAATCTGATACGTGAAGACATCATGCGTTGGCCTATACTGCACCCCTAGGATGCTCAACGTATTTGGGTTGTCCGGGTTCTCAAAAAGGTGCGGGTCCTGCTGAAACTCACCTGGTAAACCGGCCAGGAGCTCTGGACAGCTGGACAACCATTTCCGCAACTCATAACCTCCGGACTCCATGATCGCGATCAGCTCGTCTCGTAGGAGTAGTGCCTGTTGCACGCTATCTGCACCCGTGCAGATGTCATCCACGTAGACGTCGCGATCCAGTACTGCTGCGGCTCGAGGGAATCTTACCCTTTCCTGTGCGGCCAACTCTCTCAGCGTACGTACTGCCAAATAGGGACTTGGTTTCAACCCATACGTTACCGTGTTGAGCTCATAAGTGACCATCGGCTCGTCTGGGCTCTCACGCCACAAAATCAGCTGGTACCGACGGTCATCCGGGTGTATAATTGTTTGGCGAAACATCATCTTGACGTCTGCGACGAACGCTACTTGGTGCAACCGAAAATCTGTGAGGATGTCCACAATGTCCCGGTTCAACTTGGGACCCGCGTGCAGACACTGGTTCACAGACACACCATTCGATGTAGGAGCAGAACCGTCAAACACTACCCGTATCTTCGCCTCCGGTGACTTCAAAACAGCCAGGTGTGGTATATAGTAATGCTCGACACACCTCCAATCTATGCTGGACACCGACATGTGGCCTAACTCTAGGTACTCCCTCATGAATTCGATATACTTCTGCCGAAGTGCTGCATCTCGCTTCATCTTTCTCTCCATAGCCAGTAGTCTCCGTTCCGCGATCTGTCGCGAACTACCTAAGGAGGGGCGGTTTGGGAGAAATGGCAGCCTGGTAACAAACCTACCTGACGAACTTCGTGCAGTGTTGTATTGATAGAACAGCTCGCACTCGTCATCCTCTGGCTTCCGTCTATCCGCTGTGGGTGGCTCCTCAGACTCCCAAAACCTCTGCAGCACCTCCGACAACACACTACCATAGAGCACCGTATCGCCCTCTGGTAGGTCCTGAGATCTCCAAACTGGGCCAAAAATAACATACCCCCCTGTGGTATCCACGGCCACCAAACCAGTTTGCTGAAGTACACGTTTTCTGCCACACCAAATTCTCCCGAGGACATCTGACCCGAGAAGAACGTCCACCGTACCGGGAGTGTCAAAGTCAGGATCAGCTAACTCTAAGCCCGTGGTCAACCCTCGTACCGTTGACGGTAACCGAACCTGAGGGAGCTTCCCTACCACTTCATCCAGCACCACTGCTGGGGCATGATAGCTGACCCCTGTGCATGTGCTACCTAATGTGAACTCGAAGTTCACCTGACCCCGAACGTCAGGCACATCTAAACCTCCTATACCTACAGCCCCATCCATTGAGGGCTTCATGTTTAAGCCTAGCCTACTCACCAGCCCACTAGACAAAATACAGCCCTGAGCCCCTGTATCCAGTAAGGCTCTTACCTGTATACTACGGCCACCGTATCCCCATACCCAAATCCGAGCCGTTGGCAACAATACCGTGATTGGACGGGGGGCCGAAGCTGGCGTGTAGGCGGCAATTACCTAGCAGGAATCTAAGCGCGGCGTGTCCGCGTCCTGCGGGGGAGTCCCTCCTCTCCGTACACCTGTGAGTGGGTCCCACTCCTGATGGTAGGGAGGTCTGGTCATGTACGCCATGGCCGGCAACCTGTAATATCCCTGCGGCAGACGCGCGTATCGCGAATGCTCCTGCAACCGCGGGTTCTCAGCCAAGGGCAGAGGCATGCGTGGGTCGTGAGCCATGTTGCTCACGCCCGTCGAGTACTGCATGTACTGACCCTGGTGCTGCCTGGCGTCCTGATGGTGGCACCCGCCCGTAGCATCACGTACCTGTGATGGGTGCCCCTGACCGTTGCCCTGTGACCACCTACCCCGTTCCGGCACCTGCTGCCGTGGTGGTCTCCACGCCTGTGGCGAAGGGGACATCACCTGCTGATGTCCCTGACCTCGTCCCTGAAACCTCGGTGGAGGAGGACTTCTCCTTGGAGGGGGTGGGGAGCGTTGCTCCCGTCCGTGCTGGGCAGACTCCGTTCGCTGACCCGCGTCAGCTCTGCCACTGTAGTCTCCGCTGCGGTTCATGCAGAGGAGCTGATGATGGGCACCCTGACAGCACCTACAGTTGGTGCTTGAGGGGCACTCTCGCACCAGATGCGGCCCCAGGCATCTGAAGCACCAACGCCGTTGCTGTGCCACACCACGACGTTTCTGCACCCGTTGTGCGGCAAACTCCTCACACGCAGCCACCTGATGCCCCGCCTCTCCGCAGTAGGCACACCCTAAATCCAATTTAGCGACATTGTATCGCCTGGGTGGCCTACTCTTGCCGTCTCGCGCCTGTGTGCCCGGCCGTTCCGGGCGGCGAGCGGCCGCAGACTCCGTATGAGGCGTCTCCCCAAATTGGGCATCCATACGCCTGCACTCGGCCTCGAGGAAGGACTTCAGTTCCTCGAAGGTCGGGAGGTAAGCAGATGTCTTGCCTCCGTGTGACTGCTCAAAACGAGCGGCCATATCGCTCGGCAGTCGGCGTAGCAGCGTGTGAACTAGGACGTAATCATAACCGGACACCGGCATCCCCTGTCTCTCAAGAGCGTTCACTGCAACGCAGACAGGGTTGAGGATCCTGACCCGGAGGTCCGTGGCCCGGGTGATGGTCGGCAAGGTGAGCCACTGCTCTAGCAGTCTGTCAACTATGAGACGTTTGTTGCTGTATCTCTCGATCAGCAAGCTGCGAGCCGTCTCATAGCTGGCATCATCGACTGGGAGATGCTTTACTACCTCGTGGGGCTCACCCTCCAGCTTCGCCATCAATTGGGCCATTTTATAAGCCGGCGCCAAATCCGTGCGGTTATGGATTACGCTGTCAAACAAATCCTGGAATCTAGTCCAGTCAGCGTAATCACCCTTGAAAACCGGAACCGCCACCGGCGGCAAGGGCACTTGTAGCCCTGGTCCCCGTGGACCATGATGTGGGTCCGGTTCCCCCGCGCGGCATCTTATGATAGTAGCAGCCGCCTGCTCTATCTCCTGTGCCAGCTCGAAACACTGCTCCACATTTGCTGTGACCGTACGCTGGGCCGCCTCATCAGGCGTTGCCTCAAAGAACTCCATGCAAGCAGCGTAGTACTCTGACACCTCAATGATCCGCGCTTCAACCTGTTTCGCACCAGCAAGGAGCGCATCCTGTCGGTCACCGCGACCGACCATCGCCTTTGTACACGCAAACCATGTCAGATGCGTCTTAATCTTTACCTTACACGTAGTAAGTGAGGGAGCCATGGTACCAACCTAAAGTACACCGAACCTTATAATAAAAAACAATAATAATCAATCGGCCCTGATCCTACCGTTAGGATAATCCGTACAGGGTATAAACACAATAATAATAAACAAGCAATTCACTAATTGATTGGCCCCGATCCTACCGATAGGATACTACACACAGAGCACACAATATAATTACAATAAAAACGAAAAATATATATTTTTGTTTTTATGTGGGTATTTTGAAAACTTAATACTAAAATCTTAAATCTAGTGGCCTTTACGGAACCACGCTCTGCCACCAAAAATTGATCACAATCGACCCCAGCCTGCGCAGTGGAAAATACAAATTTACAGCTGAAATCGATATGTGACAACGACCGCGGTATCGCGGTGCTAGAAATACCTAAAGCTAATAAATACTAAACACTAATAATGTCTGTGGGCATCAAAACCAAAATTCACAATAACAAAATTTTGTACCCAAATTAATTCACGTGTACCCAATGTTCATCAGATGTGTGGTGGCCTTTATATGTTATGCAACCAAAACGTAATACTAATTTCGCCTATTATTACCGGTATTTGGCGTTACGTTGCACGTATTAGCACTAGATTATAAGTAAGTACCTCCAAATTATATCACCCCACGAATTCCGCAATTCGTACTAAGGAGTCACAATGATATGGTACGACAAATATGACTAAGGGAACACACCATTAACACGAATAAACAGGTTTACACTTACAGTCAACGTGCCGGTCCAAATGCATAAAATACCCAACGGAGAAAGGAAGTACAGGGAATGGATCAAAGAGGAATTCCGTGGGTACTTACAGGGCTGGGTGGAAAAGATATCGACACCCAGCATTCCAATACAGCCTTGGCGCGTTATTCACTTCAAACCACTCACAGATTCTGTTCGTATTCCACTTTGATATTAGTCATTACGCGTGACCCAACCCGAATTTGGGCCGTACAAACGCGGGCCAAAATGGCCACTTGATGCCTATTCAACGCGACGCTCACGTGGAAGACGTCGAGACATCCAACAATCACTAAGCCTGGTATTCTAGTATAACCCAGGAGAACCGCAATAATACGATGCATCAACACGCGCGATCTCAAATTGAATCGTCCATTACACACGGCATCACAAAACTCGTGGCGGGAAATCCGTACAAAACACAATACGCTTGCCCGAGCGGTTTTGAGAGATTAACTGCGCGGCGCCGAAACCACCGCTCGGCGCCGTCAGGCGCTCTGCGCGCACGTCGCCAGTCTCGCCCTGCGAGTGAGAAAGGGACAACACACGCCTAGAGCGACGCGTGCGATCGAGCACCGCGCCGCATTCATAGACCGTCATTAATACCTAACTGATTCCCCAGCATAGCAACGCTAAATTAAACATATATCCTACCTTCATTGGAGAAAGTTGTTTAGTGTAATGGGTTCATTCACCTGTATTCCCGTGAACACTAAAAAAGTACACTAACCGAGCAATATCCCACGACCAGCAGTGGCATTTGTTACTGTTGATGGTGATACAAAATGTCTCACCCGTAACATCATAGTTTTATAACGATAATTATTTTCAAGACGCTTCTCTCATTTGTCGTCGTGTCGTTCCGTTATTGTAACGCAACGCTACGCATGCGTCTGTCAGACGAAAGGAAATTGCGAATTCCGTTGTTATTCCCATACAAATATTACGGTGATTTTACGGTGCGTTGCGCTGTGTAACGGACGCGTGTGTCAAACGACTTGACATACACCTCCGTAACTTTGCGTTAAAAAAACGGAAGGACACGACGATAAGTGAGAGAACCGCCATCAAAATATCAATAGAACTAGGTTTACTCTGTGTAATCAGGAGTATCACGGGTTAACCTATTTTTTTGATGTTTTTACCCTCCAGTTTCTACGAAGCTAATGAAAACCCAGCGACTCCACGTTTAGAGGTTTACAGGCAAGGTTCTTTTTTTGTAAACAGGAAAGTTTTTAACTTGAAGAGAGCCGTGTGCAAAATTGATGAGGCAACGAAACCGCCGCGCAGGCAAGCAAGCCGAGCAAGCCGTAGGTGCTTTTAGCCCGTAATTGGCCAGCTTTTAAGACTACCGCGCTTTCGTTTGACGTTCGCCTCCGCACCGACGAGTAAAACAACAGAAATAAAATGAATTTTCGAAAAAAGAAACGGATTTTTTCCAGCCAGTGCCACTGCGGTCGCTGAGGTTTTGTGTTGTTTTTGTTTATTACAGGTTTGATCTTAAAATCTGTATTTTTAAGTTATAATTTTTAAACAACAGTTTATTTTCTACTAGTTTAGTATTCATAGAAAATACTAGGTATGTAATTATTAACTTTCGGCATTCATAGCCTTAATATTGTAATAACAGCTAGAGAGCAAATATTGTATCTAAACGCGACTCTTCTATATAGTACTTATTAGGTACACAATATACCTATACCTACACGTATGTAAATCCTTGCTCGACTAACGATTATTTCCAAGAATTGTTTTCATCTTTGTGATATTTTTAATGGGAACCTCCCGCACGTTGTTTTCCAACATAAAGAGGCTTAAAACAAAAAGAAGTCGAATCTGAGGGCCACAAGCAAACCTTAAAAACTTTCCGACATGAAAGTTTAAAAGTGATCCTGGTGGGGGCAGGTGGGGGAAGAGGGGGGGTTGCTAGGCAACGCCACCCCGCCCGCCCCCCGCGGCAAATCTCCGTTTGATACAGAAAACCGAAAATTTATTGTTTCTAACACACGGATTTATGTATTATTTAGCAGGTAAATGTATGGTTACGAAGTGGAGTAGGTTTTTGAATATCATATGACCGAATGGCATACATTTACCGATGCTTTAGACACCGAGACTTTATTCCATTCTGCATTCTGCACTAAATTCGAGAATGATTTCAAGTTATGTACCTATATCCTCCCTACGACAATCGTCTGCTTTATACAATTCAAACCACTATCCTACAATACTAGTCATATAACTCAAAACTTGCCGATATGCAATTCAAACAGCTCGTAACTCCAACACATCGCAATTTGTGTCGTACGAGACAAAAGGAAACTCCGAGCATCGTCAAGTAACATGCAAATGTAAGAAAACGACTATTAGAGCAGCCTGAGGAGCCTTAAGAGCCTTAAGAGCCAGCCTTCTTGGGTAAAGGCACACGCTCCGTATCGATCATACGTCCCGCACACGCTTACACACTCCCCGTCCCTTTTTAACTTCCCCACAACAGATCGCTATAAACATAAACATTACAGACGAACACAGCCTTATTTACCCCTTCCTCCACTCAAAATACAACCTTACTTCCTTCGACATACAATCTTAAATCCATCCAAAGTACTTAAGTAAAACTTAAGACGCTTTTTCAGTGAGAAATGTTCTTGTTGTGCCAGCAAATTCTGTTCGTATCTTTAAAGGAATAAAGATCTATTTCAATGTGGAGTTAAAAGAAAATGAATCGTATAACGCAATTCCAGAGGCGGTTATTGACGGTTGGCGTAATGAGGACGACTTCTTGTTGACGCCAGATTTTCACCATACACATGTTTATAACTTACTATACATTTGAATTTAAATCCAAGTGTGAACAAAACGTTTTACTCTCTATAAAGATGTATCTTCATAGCAAATTCAAACAATCCGAAATTCCGTTACAGTTGTAATATATCTAAGCGAAGAAGAAAAAATACCCAGATATGTAGTATGTACATTGTATGTATGTTGTACACTATTTTTGTTATGCTATGCTGGAGTATTGCATGCATAAAATGTATCGATGAAATTACCCATCTAATTTGATTTGCATACGTCAATATGGCAATCAACGGCTACGACGCGAGACGCTACGGCTTCGCTACGGCTCCACGCTACGCCTCGTAGCAAGCGTAGATCTTTTTAAAAGCTTTTATTTAACTTGCAGTGTATGTAAGTAAGTAACAATGTTTGTTCGGTGCAAATCTTGCAAGTTTAATTTGAACAACTTTTCGGTATCCGATTGAGTTGAAATTTTGCATGTTGGTCCAGAACCGATGACAATGCATGTTAATCATAAATTTGACCTGATGCTGCTGCCAGGATCGGCTCCGTACGAGAGATCTCCTCAGCGGTTTATAGCTGGGACACAAAATTTTGTATACGAATTCGTTAATTATAGGCAGTTGGTAGGCCCACCATGAATTAGACGCTACATCCAGGATTGTCTTCGAACTATGGAACTCCTCAATATTCAACTGCTGGGACTTGCAATTTTGTATACGAATTCGTTTATTATAGGCAGTTGGTAGGCCTACCATGAATTAGACGCTACATCCAGGGTTGTCTTCGAACTATGGAACTCCTCAATATTCAACTGCTGGGACTTGCAATTTTGTATACGAATTCTTTTATTATAGGCAGTTGGTAGGCCCACCTTGAATTAGACGCTACATCCAGGGTTGTCTTCGAACTATGGAACTCCTCAATATTCAACTGCTGGGACTTGCAATTTTGTATACGAATTCGTTCATGATAGGCAGTTGGTAGGCCCACCATGAATTAGGGTCACGTCAATAGAAGGCCTCCTGATAGAAGAATTAGACTGTTCGAAATTAACTGGGACTCGGCCATGTAATAATGACGCCATCAATGAAATGAAAAGACTAAGACATATTACAAGCTAATTCTTCTATTAGGGATGCCGGAGGAGTAGGTACCAACCTACTTCTATAGAATATAAAAGAGATAATTATACTTTATCCTAATGTTAGTTTTCCCCGTGCCTTTAGTTTTTCTATTGAAGGTCTCTCCGTTTTATAGAAAGACTTTCGTATTGATCATTAACTATCGTAACATAAACTTAAAAATATAAAATAAAATTATGTAAAAAAAACTTTTAAAACAAGCTTTTATTTAAGTGCTCTGAAAATATGAAAATAAAATTTTGAATGACATTAACCACATTCATTTATGACTTTACAGAAATGAAAATATAATAAAAGCTTGTCGCGAAACTTTCAATTTGTGATTGAAATTTTGTAATAAGGTACGCACCTAACTGTAATTAGGTAGTTTCTTCTAGGCATCGCGACAAGCTTTTATTATATTTTCATTTCTGTAAAGTCATAAATGAATGTGGTTAATGTCATTCAAAATTTTATTTTCATATTTTCAGAGCACTTAAATAAAAGCTTGTTTTAAAAGTTTTTTTACATAATTTTTTGTATGTATTATACACCACATTATGTAGGTATAAATAGTATCTCGTTTATTTATTTACAAATAAATCAAACGAAGACACGTGTTGCCAATCATCTCGACTAAAATGTGTGTAATTTGAAATAGGCCGGGAGCCCACTGCCGTTCCTGGTGTGTTCATTTATAGGCCGAGAGTACAATGCAAGATGTGATCATTTGAGGGGCGGCAGTAGGCGGGGTGCACACATGCTACAACAAATGTCGCAAATTGTTGGTACTGAATTCGGAATAGAGGGTCTATTTGTTTCAATATCGTTTAAATGAAATAACTCTCAAAACAATTCTTCGTTCAAAATAAACAGTTTCTGATAAACGGAGAATAAATAAACTTATGTGATTGCTCGGACTCGCCATACACATCATTCCAAGATGCAAGCATGGCCATTTAGAATTTGTTTTAGCTCAAGCGAAACTTTTAAGTACCACACACAAATATCATGCCTTTATCCCTTGGGGAGTAGGCAGAGCGCTAACGGCCGTAAAATACAGTCGCTATCGCCACATATGACAAATATTTTAGGGCGGTTTTAGAAAACTCCAGTTTAATGTGCATTACAATTTTAGGTTTTTTACCTAATATTGAAAAACACATAAAATCTTTGAGTTTCTTTGTCGCCTCTAACGACACCCGCGGGTAAGAAATGGGGTAATCGGGTAAGCCAGCATCACACAGCCGGATAAACGAACAAACTTTAAGCACCTACATAAGTATAAGATAATGACCATCCCCATTAAAGTATAGTTTTATTTCCGTTTACTTTTGAGTATGTATGTAAGTTTGTATTATTTATTAATGTAAGTATTTGTGTAAGAATATTTTTATTAACAATAATTTATTTATTTGTAGGTACTTATTTTGATAATAGTACGACATGTTGTTTTTATTTTGTGTTTTTTTTTCATTCGTACTTTCTAGTGCACCCGCTTCTTTTTCTCTCTGTTTACCCTCTGGTTGGCCGGTAAAGAATGCCTTCTGGCATTAGACCTGCCTTTTGTACGATGTGCAATAAAGTATAAAATGAAACAATAATAAATAAATTCAAAATAAAAGAAACAATCCCAGTCTGGTTTGTTAAACCCACTAATACGTTTTCCGCCAAGAAGCACCCACACGAGTAGACATGCCGGTAACGTGATTACGAAGCGGAGGTAAGTGTATCATTCATTCTGCACGAGCTGAAAGATTCAGGAGATAGCTAGGGCTGCGGCAAGTTTTAATGTGCTGCCAAACTTCCACGGTAACGTAGCGGCAACGATGTGCGCGGCACAGGGCTCGTACTATACAGTAACATGTGCCATGTGATGCTGGCTAAGAATAGCATCATCCTAATTCCACCCGAGGGTGTTGTAAGATAAATTCATCCAAGGAGTGGGCAGCAGCATTCCCTGTTAAAGCAAATACTTTGCACTGCGCTATGCGAGCTATGCGAGTATTGCCATACCCATTACGCTTGGCAATGGCTTTTCTAAGTATTTGATTCAAAACTCTTTTGATGCACTATTAATCATATTTTTTTATTTTTTTATTAGTGATGGGTTTGCTCTTGACTCTAGTCTAGGTCATAGGACAGAGACAGAGTCTACTTAGGTCATTTGAATGTTAGATGATAGGTAATCACCAGCTTACTTCTACTAATAAACTGTATTTAAAATGTGTTTTAGTTGATCCTTTAAAGGTATAGGTTGAAATGCTGCTGATAGTGCCTACCTACTCCTAGATATCAAAATATTCCTTTAACAAGTTAGTTTTTTTTTTCCTATATCAATCTTATATGACTTAGGTGTGGTACGGTTTTCTTGCCTTTGCCAGATGGGTAGGTGCGGGGGAGGGTGTGAAAATTTCATGTATTTTTTAATATTCGTGATGTCAGTAGGTAAATGGTTACAGTATAATAATATGTTTGATTTATACTGGTGATGTGATCCGCTTTTTGGGATTGAAGGTATGTAATCTAGGCTATTCTTTAATAGCACGTTCACACTATGCACCTGCTTATTGCTCCTGCCGATGTCACGAATATTGCTCGAAATACTTCCGCGGTAGTATCAACGCGAGTGAGTGTTCACACACTGCCGTCATACTCTTCCCGCACCAATATGAGTGAGCGAGATAGCAATGCATTCCACACGCGTTCTTGCTGCCGGCCGTTCCTTTGACTCGCGCACGAAAAGCCGACAATCGAGGGAGCACGAGAAGTGGCAGTGGCATGACGAGTTACAGCGCGAGTTACCTGTTTACATATTCGCGCTGCCCACTTTCCTTACAATTTCCCTGCTCATATTGGCATCGTGTGAACGTGCTATAAGACAGGTTCGACAATATAATGTTTTATCGGGTCTCATCATTATCATCATCATCATCAGCCCACATCCATCCACTGCAGTCTCTTCTCTGTTGCACCATTCCTCACGGTCCTGTGCTAATCTTATCCGTAGAGATCCTGTCGACTTGGTGAAGTCATCGGACTACCGGGCTGATGGTCTGCTCACTGACCTTGCTGCTCCCCTTGGCCACCACTCTGTGACTGCTTTTGTCGACCGTCCGCCAAGCCTCCTAGCCAAGTGTCCCGCCCACCTCCATCTTAATCTCGTGATTTGCTTACCTACATCTTCGATTTTCGGTCCTACGTCGAGTTTTGACGTTTAATATGCGATCAACGAGGAAGATGCTTGGATTAAAGCGCTTTATAGCTCTCTGTGCTACTTTAATTATATACATGTTTAGCTTAGTGAGCGTCCATGTTTCAGCACCATAAGTAAGGATCGTCAGGACAAATTGATAATATACTCTGGTCTTAATCGGGTCTACACGCGGAATGATTAGAAGTCCAACCTGTAAAGTAATGTGAATAGGATTCATAATTTTATAATTTTTAAATCCATTATAGATGAAATCTCAACAATGAAAAATAAATTTTGTGCATGTGTAAATATTAGCATTCTCCCATGATAATATTTGTATCTACGCTTCATTAAAATGTTCTTACAGTAAATGCTTTTGTTTTTTTTGTACAATTTATAAAGACATATTAGAGTACAACGCCTTCTTAGAATAGCATCACCCCATTTCTTTCCCGTGGGAGTCGTAAGAGGCGATTAAGGGACTGGAGGGTGTGTATTGCAATTTTAGGCGATGGGCTGACAACCTGTCACTATGGTGATAAACAATTTTCCGAATGTCCCTCAAATATTTGTTAGACGTGGCGTAAATGATCGTTTTTACAGACTTTTACGCTTTTCCTACCCCGCAAGGGATTTAATCGTGATATGTGTATGTATGTAGAACTGTGCTATCCAGATTGGTATTGTTTTGTAACATCTCATTTGTAATACCAAAGTATTGATCAATGTAGTACTATTTACACATGTTTGTTTTATTAACCGTGTGATGCCGGCTTAGAATAGCATCACCCCATTTCCTTCCCGTGGGAGTCGTAAGAAGCGACGATGGGACTCGAGGGTGTGTATTGCATTTTTAGGCGATAGGCTGACAACCTGTCACTATGGCGATACACAATTTTCCGAATGACACTCAAACGTTTGTCAGACGTGGCGTAAATGTCCGTTTTTTGCGGCCGTTAACGCTCTGCCTACCCCGCAAGGGATAAAGGCGTGATATATGTATGTATGTATGTTGTTTTATTATTCGCCGGGAATGCACTTAGGTATGTAGGTGAGTAAAGTAGCTTAAATCAACGCACATAATCACCAGACAGACAGAGAGACAGAAAAACTTTGTATTATTAGGTCCTTACATATGAAATTGGCGTTTTGTATGGGAGGAACAAAAAGTCGTTTTTTTTTAATATAGTATATTTATTTAATCAAAGTATGAGCCATTGTAATCTATGCACTTTTGCCATCTCATAGGTAGTTCATTGATCCCTTTACTAAAAAAACCATTCGGACGGGAATCAATAAAATCTTTGAAGGCGATTTGGACTGCCCCATCTGAGTTGAATTTTTTCCCTTGCAAGAAGTTATCCAAATTTCGAAAAAAATGGTAATCTGTTGGAGCAAGGTCCGGGGAGTACGGTGGATGCCTTAGACATTCCAATTGAAGCTCTTCTAATTTGCTAGCCGTCTGTTGTGCAGTGTGTGGTCTAGCGTTGTCGTGAAGCAACAGTGGCGTAGAGCGATTGACCAACCTCGGTTGTTTAGCAGCTAGCTTTTCCATCATGGTTTGCAATTGCTGACAGTAGACATCTGCCGTAATCGTCTGGCCAGATTTGAGAAAACTGTAATAACGACACCGGCGCTAGTCCACCAAACGCTTACAAGTAACTTTTTATTGGTCAATTTTCGCTTGGAGCAGGCTTTGGCTGGCTTGCCAGGGTCCAGCCATTGCGATGAGCGCTTCCGATTATCGTAGAGAATCCACTTTTCATCCCAGGTAATGATTCGATTTAAAATCCCTTCGTTATTGTGCCGGTCAAGTAATGTAACGCAGCAGTTGACGCGCGTTTGCCGGTTTGCTTCACTCAATTCGTGAGGAACCCACCTTTCAAGTTTTTTAATCTTTCCAATTTTCTTCAAGTGGATTAAAACAGTTTTATCACTAACACCGAAGCCTGCAGCTAATTTGGACGTGGTTTGCGATGGATCCGCTTCCACAATAGTCTTCAATTCTTCATTATCAACTTGGGTCTCCGGCCGTCCACGGGGCTTGTTTTGCAGGTCGAAATTTCCAGAACGAAAACGTTGGAACCAAAAACGCACTGTGTTTTCTTTTGCGACACAACCGCCATACACATCATTAACCCTTCGAGCCGTTTCCGCAGCACTCGTGCTACGGTGGAACTCGTACTCGTAAATAACGCGATATTTCAAATATTCCATTTTGTAAATTGAGCGATGCAAACAGAAAAAAGATAAGTAAAAAAACTAATGAATGACGGTTTACGAAACACAACTACATGTGGAAATAGCTGTATAAATTTGAATTTCGAATTCCTAACCAAATAGGAGAAATTTGTGATCAAAGTGGCCAGTACGACAAAACGACAATTTCATATGTAAGGACCTAATATTATTAATGTGAGCAACATTAGTAAAAATGAAATTACTCAAAATAGGATAGTATTATCACTTACTGATGGCATGATCCGTCATTTTCATAACATTGTCATAACAATTTTGTAATGTCCTATTAGAAAACCGGCTCGGGCGGGATAAAAAATTAAAATATAGGCACTGCCTCGGGGCTGGCCAGATTTAATCACACGGCATGTCACTTTACGCAACCACCATCTGTAAACGACATTTGTTTCAAACTGAAGTCAAGATTTAAGCGTGCTATTGACATGCGTAATCATAATTATAACTTATACAAGTAGGTAATGTCTACCTAACCTACATTAGGTATATAGAATTAATAGGGTGTAATTTTACTAGTGGCCGATACCTACAACACAAGACGGGTAGGTGATACAGCTCACCTGTCCCCAAGGAACATACGTCAAAACATGAAAAAATTATTGTGTGTCCTACACACAATGTTCTATCCGCAAAAGTCAATTTGTATGGCAGGCCGATATTTTTTCATATTTCGACCTATGTTCCTTGGGGAAAGTTGTTCCTTATCACCAGCCTATCCTGAGCTTGGGGTATCGATGACTAGTAAAATTTCACCCTATTCGCTTAGTTTATTTAGCAGCTAGAGCGCTAATAGGTAGCTAGCTAGAGTGTTCAAGAAGAGGGGAATCAATTAAAACTAGTGATAAAGTTCTAAGATGTTTCACTCGTGTACTTACTCGCTAAAGTTTCTTCTCGGAGATGTATTCTACTTCAGTTAGAGAGCTAAACTCAATTAGTTGTATGTTAATGTTTCTTTAATATGATTTGGAAAGTATTTAAATAAGGTGAATCGCGCCGGACGATGTTGCGGTTTGTGACATTCACAACACAAATGACAACTGCTTGTAATAACCGCAATTTTGAGGCGGCCACGTGTGCCATGATATCCGGTTATTGGACAAGCCTTGTGATGCCAGCTTACAATCGCATCACCCCATTTCTATCCGTGGGTGTCGTGAAAGGCGACTAAGTGATAAATCCGGGGAATGGGCAGCAGCGTTCCCTAAAAGCATCTACAGGGTGGCCCGAACAGTGACGTCCAAAGACAAAATTTGGATGCCTTGTGGTGGGGGGTGTCCGAATCACCCCCATGTATGTTCCGCGATTTTTTGTAGTTTCCGAGTTTTTCCAAATTTAATTATTTTTTTTGAGATAATCGACTAGCTTTGCCATTTTAATTATTTTTTCTTCTGTAGTGGGGCTTTTCGATTTTTTTTTCTTGTGGCATAATATCCATGAACTGTTCTTTCTATTAATAAATAAATCAGCGATCTAGTATCAATGGAACTTATTAAATTTTCGCTCGAAAGTGAAAACATTACCAAGTAGCATGACTGACTTGAGTTTTCTTTCAAATTTAAACATGTGAAAAGGCTACTCCATGGTTTTTTTTTTATTTTAAAAACTGAAGAAGGTTCCAAGCTTTCAGATAAGTACAAAAAAAGTTGTACTTATCTGAAAGTTGTACTTAGGAATTACACTAGGTATATCAAAGCCAAATTAAAAAGGTTTTTCTAAAATAAAAAAAGAAGAGGCTCAGCAACTTTTTGACAGTTGAGTACGTTAATTTAATTCTTTTCAGTGTTGACCGTCGTGATAAAATCAATTTATTTTTATGTAGTTCCGGAAATAGGCGTAGGAAATCCCTTAGGAGCTAAACAAAAAAAGGCAATGCCTACTTTGCTAGTCTCTTAAGGGCTTATTAGATGTATTGTCATCTCTCTAAATTTGTCAACGGTATCAGGTTGAAACCGATGACGATGCTGATGAAATTTTGACAATCAGCCCGTGAATCGCAACAGCTTGTGAGTGGTCAAAATGCGTGAAAGCAATAGGTCTGGCCAGTGCTTAATGAAAATTTAATTAAGTTGGTACCGATTGTGGAGCATGTAATTAAATTCTTAAAATAATAATAAAAAGCAATTGACTGTTATTTTTTAAGAATATGGAAAATTTTACCTACATAACTTTTACAAAAGGTTTTCGAAAGTTCGTCCTCCGACGGATATGCATAGCCTACATCTACGCAAAAAATTCGCTTTTAGTCTTCTGAACGCTTCCCTGTTGTTTCTTATTGCGTTTCGTGCTTCAGTAATTCTAAGTCTTAGTTCAGCTTCGCTGGAGCATGCTCGTGCGTAAACAATTTCTTTGAAATATCCCCAAATGAAAAAATCTATTGGGTTTAAATCAGGTGAGCGGGCCGGCCAGCTAATAGGGCCTCTGCGTCCAATCCACCTATTAGGGTATCTTTCGTTGAGATGATTACGAACTTCGGTTGCGTAGTGGCACGGTGCTCCGTCATTTTGAAAAACCATAGTTCTTCTGGTTTCAAGATTTACCTCCTCAAGTAAGAGTGGCAGATCATTTTCTAAGAAATTATGGTATGATTCACCGTTCAGTCTGGACGGCAGTAATCAATTCACCGTTGACAATCCCAGACCACATGTTCACACTAAATCTGTGTTGAAAGTTAGAAGCCCTGACTTCATGTGGATTTTCCACTGCTCAGGAGTGATAATTGTGAATATTAAATACTCAAAATAAACTAAACGCTCAAATCGGGACTCATCAGTCCATAGGATCTTTTCGAAAAAAATTGGGTCTGCCTGATGCCTCCTCAGCATCGTTTGGCAAAAATCTATCCTTGCTTGATAATCGGAGGGCAACAAAGCCTGCACTCTTTGTATGTGATATGCGTGATAGCCTTCTTCATGGATTATTTTTTGGATAGATGTTCTTGGGATTCCCAGCGTCCGAGCCATTACTCTCGTACTCGTTTTCGGATCCCGAGTTATTTCCTCTATCACTGCATCTCTTCGATCTGGATCAACTCTAGGAACAGGTTCACGATTGCCTCCTCGACCTGGAATACGGCCTGCCATCAATGTCGTGTGAGTGTTAATAAAAACACGATGATCTGGGTATCGATCGGGTTGCGGTCCTCCTCGACGTTGAAGTTGGTCCCGGTACAGTCTTGCCGCTTCATGGCCATTGCCTTGTGCAACCCCATAAAAGTAATGCATTTCTGCATATTCACTCAATGTGTAACTCATCACGAGTTGTTCCCGGTAAACAAACCGAAAACGATGTGCAAAACAATGTCCAATCGTAGCAGTGAGGAAGAAATTGGTGAAATCGAGCAGAATTGTTTCCACTTTCAATTGAAAATGTAAAACAAAAGCACATTTGCTTGACATGACATTGACTGTCATCTTTGTGCTAAAAAGTAAAAACGACCATGAAGTTTATGCCATGAAGTTTACTGCAAAAAAAACCTTTATAACGAATTAAAGTCTTTCGATTTTTTCACCACAACATTTAAATTAATTAAATTTACATGGATAATTATGGAAAAGTTACCGAGTATGTTTTTTTTTTTTGAAATCCTATTTTATTTGGCTTTGAGGATAGCTACATTGTGTAATTCCAAAGTAAGGGCTTTTCCATGCGAGTACATTCGAAGGTCTTTTTCAGCGGAAAATAGCCTATTGAGTACAACTTTTTTTGTACTTATCTGAAAGCTTAGAACCTTCTTCAGTTTTTAAAATAAAAAAAACCACGGAGTAGCCTTTTCACATGTTTAAACTTTGAAAGAAAACTCAAGTCAGTCATGCTACTTGGTAATGTTTTCACTTTCGAGCGAAAATTTAATAAGTTTCATTGATACTAGATGGCTGATTTATTTATTAATAGAAAGTACAGTTCATGGACATTATGCCACAAGAAAAAAATAATCGAAAAACTCCACTACAGAAGAAAAAATAATTAAAATGGCAAAGATAGTCGATTTTCTCAAAAAAATAAATAAATTTGGAATAACTCGGAAACTACAAAAAATCGCGGAACATACATGGGGGTGATTCGGACACCCCCCACCACAAGGCATCCAAATTTTGTCTTTGGACGTCACTGTTCGGGCCACCCTGTATAACAACTTGCACTGAGCTAGCCAATGCGACTGCCAAGCGTGGTGAGTATGGCAAGTCTAGCAGTGGACTGTTGTAGTTGTAGTTGACGGCTATACACCGAAAAAACATGCGGCAGGTGTTAAAACAGCTACTCAAATAGCAAAGTGAAATTTATTTACTAGCAAACATTTAAACAAGTACGTGTGGTAGGTAGAGTCTCACAGTGCCACGTGTTACTGGCATTAAAATACACTTGCAAAATTAGCAGGCAATGAATGAGCTGCGGTAGCCCAGAGGGAAGAGGCGTCGCCACTAGTAATGGCGAAAGTCGCAGGTTTTAACCCTGCCCGCGCTTTATGAATTTTGCAAGTTTTCAAAAATATTATACCCAACACGGGAAGTGTTTTAAAATTTGGTATTAAAATTGGGCATTCTAAAAGAGAGTAGTGTACTGTCCAAGGTCTGGAGATTATAAAAGAACTTACAGTTTAACAGTGATATTATATATATATACCACTTAATCTTCGTCAATACCAGCTGAATTGCATTTAGAAAGATGGACTCTGTTGTCAATTATTTCTAAAAAGACGGAATCGCACATCTTAACTGGAACTGCTTGATATCACATACTCTCAGTTGTATGCTGTGCTGACCGAGCATCCTTACCTAGGGCGCCATTTTGAATCACCAGCGAAACGAGGGATTCTGAAGTAAAATCCAGGGCGTAGCGAGGGTTTTTCCTAAAGTACTGGGTGGGCAAAAAGTAATCACCCTAAGTACAGCTTCTTTTATTTATAAAATTATTGTTATTGTGAAATTTATTGTATACAATAAATAAAGCTAATCTTATCTTACATATCTTATAAGTATTAAGCAAATAAAAAGTAACATTTATCATTTAAAAGATACAAATTTTGTGTAATAATGTTTATAAAAAATACATCTATTAAATTGCTGCCTCCGGTGTCATGACATGTCTCGTCTTGAACTTTAAACACGCTTATTTATCATACTGCATTGCCGATGATTTTTATCTGTAGATGCTTCAGAATCTTGAAAGTTTTTTGACTAGTTATTGAAAACAAAAATAAAACTCAATAATGTAGGTCTTCAAAGCGTCCAACTCATGTCTACATTAGCAGGATATATTCAATACCTCCCTATGATACCTGATACCAATCGCAAATAAATTTAATTGCGGTAGGGTTTAGACCAATTTGAATACCAACATTATCAAAAATCTCATCTCGATATCATAATAGGTAGTTAATGATATTCATGATGTGATACACAGCTCTACTTATCCAATAATGGTAGCAAAATAGACTCTATTCAAAGGACATAAAGTCTATTAGTAAGCAATGTTTGTGGCTGTCTGTACAATACCACGGGGGTTGGACGGGCTGTATGTTGATGATATCTTTAAATATAAATGTATGACACACTTGTCGCTTTTGCGGTGTTTTATTAATATTGTATTTCGAGGCTACCCTACTCGTAAGCCTGTTAAAGTGCATGTTTGATAATTTACAGGTTTGGGAAGATTAGAAATTCAAAAGATATTTATTCATCTTAAAAAAAAATATGCAGTACGAAGAAATGTTTGATACAGACCTTGTATTTTTAGTAGGTAGGTAGGTAGGTACCTAACTATATACTTTAATTGTGAGGTATTCAATGATCTTAGCGCTAAGGAGGTTTCTACTTTTTGTTATAAAAATGTTGTAATGTAATCAGGGTAGTTACTAACTGAATCTAGGTGTAATATATGTATAATAGATATTATTGTAAGATTCCTAGGCAGGTGAGTACTAGATAATATCTAGATAGATTTATTAAGTGTTTATTACCTCATCAAATTATCAGGTAGGTAAGCAGTGTTTGTGCGGTGGTAAGATTAATGTCCTAATCACAAAGCACTTAATTTGTACAACATGCACTACTAAGCGTGTGTTTGATATACTACATTGCGTCAAATCGTACAGGCATGCATGTAGCTGCAACGCCAGCCATTGATCGTGTGAACACTACCACCACACAAAGCACTTCTATGATTCAAACTCCCCCTCTCTATTTCACATTTTACCTCAAGAAGTTCATACATGACTTTTGTAAAATAAAACATTGGAGCGATGCATAAACTTTAAACGCAGCATCGACGAGGAACCATGGAGACAATAAAACAAAGAAAAGGCTCTGCCTGGAGCGGTGAGGCGCGCTCGGCCGCCTGTGAGCCAATCCGCGCGGCGCTCCGCCCCTATTGGCCGGCGCCGCGCCCGCCACCGCCCCCACGCGCCCTACATGAATGAGACGCAGCATCCCTATAAAGATTTTACATCATTATGGGGGTATGGGAGCAGTGCGTTTCGCTCTAGCCCGTGGGCGGCGACGTGAGGACGTCTCGCGCAGTCGCGAACAATTAGCGCGCGGGGCGGCTCAGCGCGTCGGGCGCGACGTCACTATAATGTGGTTAGTCAGTGAGCGTCGGGGCCGAGCCGACGGCGACGGGTCTGAGCACGAAGCTCGCACGGGGGAACCGCGCTGGTCGCTGAGCCAGCGCGCCGCCAGCACGGTGGAGTTCAAGAGCTCGGCGTGCGCGGGGGCCGGCGAGCCGCCCGCGCCGCCTCTGTCCGCGCTGCCGGACCCGCAGCAGTTCAACATCTTCCCGGCGTTCTTCAGCCGCCAGCTCAACTTTACCGGCAGTGGAGGGTGCGCTCAAGGTGCGAAGATAATGGAGGAGTTGAGGCCGAACCTGGTCGGCGGGTTGTTGGGTGTCGGCGGGCTGCTGGACGAGCATGCAGCGGACGCGAAGTACCTGCCGGCGGGGGAGAGCAAGTACACGCCGGCGGAGAAGGGGCGCAAGTGCAGCAACGCATCCTCATCCTCGGCGGAGGAATTCGGCGGACTGTACGGCGAGCACGCGCCCACACCCCCCGCGCCGCTCTCGAGGGGGCTGCAGGACCACACAGGTCAGTATTGTTAGTATTGTTCTATATTTTATTACTATATATACCAACTAATCTTTCAGTCGTGTTTCGCTTTTTCCATTTCTGTTACCCACAAACATATTTTTTCACAATTTTCATCACGGTAAAATGTTTGTTTATGGTATTTGTTATGTTTATTGACGTCAGATTGAGTTAAAAGATTGGGTAGCGTTACCAAAGAGATTATTTAACTATAATATCATGCCTAATACTTTCTGCATAACACCTAAAAATAAATGTTCTATTTGTGTATGAAAGTAGTTAAGTACAACTAATTAATAGAACGTCTAATACATAGGTTAGTAAATATTGTAGTTTACCGCCCGCCCCGGTGGATGACGTAATCCGCCCGCCCGCCCAGTTCCGTCGGAAATCACGCTTACGATGCTCCAACGTAGTACCAACTGAAATAAATAGGAAAATAGTAACTATTTTAATATTATATACAAAAGGAATATTTTTGTTTCTTCATTAATTTTAAAATCAATTCAGTCTGAACATCACCTAAGTTAAAGGGTCAAATGACAATTAGCTATCATATAATATATGTCATGGACGTCATGGTATTAAATTATCGTGTCTCATAAATATGTGTCATACATATTTGTCAGTGGCAGATACACTGACTCATATGTAATCCCACTTTCAACTCATTTCAACTTTGATCTGATCATAGTTTGTTTTGGTAAATAAACTATGTCAGAAATGCACTTCATCTGGGCCCCGATTCTCTTACGTTTCAATCATTATAATGCCATCGAAACTCAATTGACATTATATTACCATTGTGATTTTCTATACTTCAAACTGTTGGCGGAACACGAAACGGCCAAAACTATCTAATTGACACTCTTTTGCAATTTGCAACACAATCAAGGTGCTTTTCAAATAGCAAAATATGGCCCCTGAACTGTTACACAGCAGAAATAGTGGGAATATGTCTGTTTTCTTTGCATTATTCACTATTAACATTATTTTTGGTGCTGTTAAACGTGCACTCTGTTTTTCTCATTAAAATTTCTTTCTTTCCTTTTTGTGTGTGACACTGAGTCAACAAGCGAACCGATGAACCCTGGTGACAGAGTTTTTTGACCACCTGCTACATATTACAAGAAAGCCTGTGACATGGCTGTGTAATGACCGCCGTCTAATTCAACAACCGGGACCGACGGCTTAACGTGCCCTCCGCAGTACGGAATCATCCCTTTCTTTAAACAATAAGGCGGTTCAGCCCCCAATGTCATCACCAAACTGGGAACACATTCACAAAGTCGATAAATAAGAACTTTGCGTGATTAACAAATGGATTGAATTAAAAGAAATGAAATAGTACTTTATTATAGGTAATTATTATTTATTACCATTTAAGAGCCTGTATTGTTGCACTGCAGGGCAAAGGCCTCTCTCCTTTTTTCCACGTCTCTCGGTCCAGTGCCAGACTTTGCCACTTTGGTAGATAGGCGCTGAGTTCATCGCACCATCTTTTGGGCCATCACCATAATATCATGTTTATACATACATACATACATACATACACATATCACGCCTTAATCCCTTGCGAGGTAGGCAGAGCGTAAACGGCCGCAAAAACGAACATTTACGCCACGTCTGACAAATATTTGAGGGTCATTCGGAAAATTGTGTATCGCCATAGTGACAGGTTGTCAGCCCATCGCCTAAAATACAATACACACCCTCAAGTTCCTTAGTCGCCTCTTACGACTCCCACGGGAAGAAATGGGGTGATGCTTTTCTAAGCCGGCATCACACGGCAATCATGTTTATACTTGTTGTTATAAGTATAACCACAGCATTATTATATACAAATTCAATCACAATAAAATTATAAATATAAAATTACCTAACTTAAATTTAAACTACCAATAATCTAGTCAAACAGCCCATCCCGAAGCTTACCTAGCCCAGAGAAATATGCTGCATCAGGTACGCTCCAGAGCGGGGATCTCAACCTCAGATCTCTCGACTACCGACCAATCTTCGGGAGGCTTCCTGTTCCCATGGCCCACCAGGTTTGACCACCAAAGGAATAAATACTGCCGTTCGAGTTGAGCTGTTTCAAATGTACCTAGGTTTTAAAAAAACTAATTAAAATACTACTCAAGATTGTTATTTTTTTAATAATGTGGTACTTTTTAATTATGAAATGAACAATCACTCATGATGAAGGCTTACGCGACTTTCTTGTTAATAATTTGTTAGAGAGTTAAGTTGTCTCGGCTGGTTAAGGACTTGATTCACCTGACAAGTTTGTCCTTTTCATTCGTGCTGCGCCAGAGAGAAACATACACTCATTTTGCGCTTAAATTTTTGTGAGATTTTACGGGTTTTCCGACATAGAAACTAGAAAAATTGAATACCAAATTTTTAAAACACTTCCAGTGTTAGGTAGGTATACAATATTTTGAAAACTTGCAAAATCCTTTATTTTTCGCCAATTGCTGCAGTGTTCGGCAATGTTGTTATTTTCTACTCGTTCTGGATAGGTTTTCAATGAAATCCAGTATGTACCGCTTAATGCGCTTGTCAAAAACTCAGAAGAGTTGCGTACAGCAATAATCAAAATTGTTAGAATATAAAATGTATCGCACGAAGCGCACACTATCGGGCGTGTGCGAGCAAGTAATTACAATTCCAATTAGAGTAATATAGCAAACAATCGGCCCGGGGCTGACGTCATGAATACGAAATGTCACTAACGACCCCTCCCTCCCCCGAACCCCGTCTCTTCACCCCCGCGACCCCCCAAGCCTGCGCGACGGTGCCTGAATTTTCAAGCGGGCTGCTGGTTCAGTATGGCGTACGTATCGTATGGGTGTTAAAACAAGGCCAATGGTTTTATTCAGATTTCCTATTTATAATTCTACCAGTCCTACCTATAATTTATATTATTTAGATAGCTTTTTTCTATTCAAAAACTATTGGAACCTTGACAAACCACACTATTATTGATATTTGTATATATCAATAATATAATAGTGGTTGATTTCTATGCTATCTCCAAATCTGAAAAAGGAAATATTTAGACGTAAATAGTAGCGCGAGAGAATGGCGTTCCGAACCTATTTTCAATACTACTACCCATTTATAAAACATTGAACAAAAGTTTTATTTATTTTTGTTTAAAGCTACATACTCACAACCAGAATGACTGCTAAAGTAAAGGCCCGTTCAAACTGTAGTCACGTCCAAAACTAACAACGCCACCGGTAGGTACCTACCTAAGGTACTACGTGCCGTTCAACCAACTTTTATCTCACAACTATTCTCTGCTCTTAAAGAAGGACAAGAAGAGTATTCAAATGTGAAGCACGTAAGTATACGTTGCATCGGAATTATCAGGAGCACATCGAATTGGCCATTTAGGAGATCAAATTATGTTAGTTTTTTATTTACTTTTTAATGTTATCAAAATTCTGTATGCGTTTGTCTTCTTTATTCTTTTAATGCCATAAAACTTGGATGACCAGAACAAAATAATCGTTTTTTTTCTGCATAGTATTGGAGTAAAAGATTCAAAAAGGGAATTCAATTTCATAATACGTTTTCAGTGATGATTATCGAATAGAAGCTACCTGTTCAATAGGATGATAGCATTTAGCTAATGAACAAAGAACTACACTAGGTACACAACCGAAATATATGTATTAAAAGCGATTTCTTTCTTTCTTTCATCAACAAGTAAAGTAAATAAAAGCAGTTTTGACCAACCAAACCCATGCTTCGTCAGTTTTAGCAAAACTCCCCGGTACAAAGCTCTCCACACATAAAGGCGCGTCCACACAGCGGGCGTCACGTCCTATCCTAACAATGGCGCGGTACGTGCTGCATGACAAGGCTTTATATTCCGCACTCGGCAGTGCCTTCCGCCTCGACGCATATAAAATATGGTCAGTTGAGTATTAGAAAGTTACTTACTAGTGAAGAAGAAAGAATTATAATAAGTTTTTATTTTAAAAGACCATGGAAATGTTGATAGAAATTGCATTAAAGTAAAGCGGAAAGCAGGTTTTCTGAAAAACTGTTTTGGTCGACGGGTATTTTAAAAACCAAGTCAAGCCGCAGTTAAAAAGTTTAGTAGGTTTAGTGTGTTATAGTTTTATTTATTAATATACGAGTACCTTGTCATGAAAATGTTAATTGAAAATAAAGCAAAGGATAGTAATTTTTACAATAATAATAAACAAAACTGCTTACGAAATCTTAAATTTGTTCTTATTTTTATTATTAAACCATTATTCCGCAACATAATACAAAGTTTCAGGTACATTAAGGGTAGACACCTCATTTTCCGGTTTCACAGGTTTAGCCTGAAACATGTATTTCTTCGTCATCAACTTCTTCCAAACCCTTTTCGGTCCCACTGCTGGCCCTTCAGTAGGTAGTATTCTTTCAGTTGCTGGACTTACTGTTCCAGGTCTTATTGGATTTGGTGTGGGTCTGTTTAAACCTTGGTTGAATTTATTGTTTCCATTGTTTAAAAATGGCCTATTGATATTCGGATTGTTGAAATTTCCGTTATTAATTGCTGGTCTGTCGAGATTCGGATTATTATTAAAATTTCCGTTCCCTTGTTGTTGACGTTGCGCTTCTTTCTGTTTATTCATTTCTTGCAGCTTCTGTAATACTTCCTCTAATTTCTCTTTTTGCTCGGATAGCGTTTGTTTTGTTTCGGGATCAAGGCCGGTTCTTGTGACTGGGGCGTTATTTTGGGGGAAAAGAGACACAAGATTGATGTTAGCTGGTTGGTTGTTGTTGGGTTGTTGGTTGCTGTCGTCGTAGTCGGACATGTGGTTGAGGAGGTGGAAGTTGTTGGGGATGATGGATGGGAAGTTCGACTGCATAGATCTGCCTTGTTCTTGGTTACTGTCATCACCAGAGAAAAGGTCGAAGAGTCCCGGACCGGGGGTTGGATGACCCTTGCAAGAGCTGACTGAAACAAAAGAAAACTTTTGAATAACGTAGTGCTATTAATTTAAGAAGGTATGAGATATGACGCGTGCCAAGTTTTGGAAATTGTGATGTCATATTCTAACACTCCTAATAAAAATTGACTAAAGCTTCGGCGTTTATATTTTTTGTTTCTGTAATTTTTTCATCAAATGTATTTGATGAATTAATTTCATTAAGTATATATCCCTTCTTTCATAAAGAACACAAAGATATTACTTAGCAACTACATATTTTTTGTAGATGTATGTGTTTTTATCTTGCACTTAGTACTAAATAAGCACAATTTGATATGCACACTCATACAATAATAGCAACAACAGTCCACTGCTGGACGTGGGCTTCCTACTATCGGGCATAAACAATACCCCCCATATTGCCATACTCACCAAGCTAGGAACGTGGAATGGACATTTTGTTGCATTTGCATTCACAGGGAACGCTGCTGCCTATACCCTAGATTATTATCCCTTAGTCGCTTTTTACGGCAGCAATAGGTAGAATTCAGGTGATACTTTGTTAAACCGGCATCACACAGCAAATTATTTAATATGCTTGTAAGTTATGCATTTTAATAAAGTAACTTACCTATGAGTGTAACACAAACTAAAATCCAATGTTCAATTGACACAGCCATTTTTGTAACAATTTAAAATAATGTTTGGCCACTTTTTAGGAGAACAACTTAAAACAAGTTTAAAACTAAAATTAACTCCTAATATTTTTTAATAAACATATAAATTTCATTAATGTTACTGGGCCATCGACCTCTTAGCAATGGTTTATGTTGACAACTGATTCAAGATTATTCAGTTATGTTTTTGGTAATTATAAAATTAATTACCGTTATTGCGAATATCATTAGTCAGAAAAGGAAAGAACCAACATTAACATTGAGTTAAATGCAATCTGATTAGTTTTTAATCGATCATGGTATTATAAATAATAAATTAATTAACGTTATTTATATAGTAATGCTCTTTATGAGAGGACTAGAGTTATTTTATTTGATTAAGTTTATTTTACACAGGTACCTACCTATAAAACCTACCTCGCCGTGTGATGTTGGCTCAAAATAGCATCACCCCATTTTTTCTCGTGGGTGTCGTAAGAGGCGACTAAGCAACTCTAGGGCTACACGTGAATTGTTATTTCAGGCGATGAGCTGACAACTTGTCACTATAGCGGTACGCAATTTTCTGAATGACCCTCAAATGTTTTTCAGACATAAATGTTAGTTTTTTACGGTTGTTAGCGCTCTCGCACAATTTTAGCTTTAAGATATGACAAAATGCGCGGAAAATCTTTATAATAATAATAATAATATTTTTGTTAAATAATTCGATATTCCGCGAATTAACCATCGATACTGAATCCAGAAAAAAAATACAGATTGTGTCATAAAAAATTGTGATTGCCTATCAAGATAGCGACTTCGTTTCTATACATGCATATTCAATTCAGAAATCAAAAAGACCACTTCACGGAACCCTCATAATCACTTCCCATTACCTAAATACTCAAATTAACACGCCTCATTACAACGAATAAATCCATTCAATCGGAATTGCAATAGTCATTTTAACACCTTGTCACCAGCTGTACGATCCACCACATAAAATACATTGTAAATGTAGTACTATAGTATGTTTGTGTGTACAAATAAGGGTGGTATACACTGCAAATAAGAATGGTTGGTACTAATCCCTAACGCGTGTCGGTCGCGTGCGACGCTCACCTGTCTAGTGTGAACAACCCTTTAGTATTTTTTTTTCATATCGGTAGTGGTCAAAATCCTTTCACTTAAAAGCTTGGATAATAAATGTTTAAGTTGAAGAAACCAGTTGAGTTGTTGATTGTACCGATTGGAATAGAAAAAAGTATACGTAAGGATTTGTAATTTACAAGAAAATTACGCAGGTAACTTTTTAGAAAATCCTTTTCTACTTTTTATTTTAATACATAAATCGCATTAAAAATTAACCTAAATTGCACTTTAATGTTGCTTAAAACTGTGCTCTAACTTAAAAGCTGGATGCGTAATTACAAAACACTACTTGTAAATAAAAGCTAAATCCCCTACCCGCCAACCAATATGCGCATAATAAATCCGGTGTTAAGAGCTCTCGACATAATGGAGTGTCGATTGTCGCGTAGTGTCAAACCCTACTACAAGCATACGCATAGAAAAAACACCAGCTTTGCGAGTTGGGCTGGGTTTGCGTAGAGCTCTGTACAAAAATTTATATTTTTAAAACTTTCTTCCATACTCTGTCTCTTTTCTATATAAGCTAAAAAAGGGTCGAAAGTACATAGAAGATATTCCAAAAAAAGGGTTTGGAGAAATTAAAAAATTGACAACAGAGCACATTCCAACAATCTTTAGTTTTTTTCAAGAGTCTGAGGTATTGTTAAAACGTAGCTGGTGGAGGCTTTTGTTGAAATATACCAAAAGAATGTTAAAAATTTACTTATACTTATATTCTTAAAATTATTTATATATTCTAAAAATCTTTGTATTTGTATTTGTATTTCACGACGGGGCGCTAATACTATACACATTTGAATGGTGTTTTGCACGAATTTGGAATAACACATATACCTAAACTACGATAGAAAAAATATTTATAACATTGTTTACTTTTTTCGCTAAAATGTTGGCGCTACTCTCTCAGGAAATCACGATTGATAAAACTAACGGCGACTACTATGGAATGTGTTCTTATCCAATTTTAATATCACCTACGATAAGTGTTTCGTAAATTTGTTCAATGTACAGACACACGGGTTTTACTGTATAATTATATGTATAGATGTAGATTACAGATTAACAAATTGAGAAATACATTTAGCTTAAGGAACCCTAAAACTACGCGCCCTATTCAACTGCGCGCCTAGTGGCTACAATCCGCTAAACCCATTGTAATTACTCGCATTACGAGACACGGGATCAGCTGGCACTTGAAAAAAAAATCACTTTTCTTTATTTCTCATTTGTACAAGTAATTTAAAATCTGGCCGCTTCACCTTATGTTTTTTCTAATTTAATTGAAATTATGTTTTCCTTTGTACATTTGCAGGTTATATTTTTGTAACACGTGTGTTTAAAATTGTTTAATGCAAAATACCAAACCCTTGCAAATACCAAAAGTGGCCGTTTTTAGGTAGGTACTTTTTTCCATAACTTTAATTGGAGCGAATATTTTATTGAGTTTGCAGGTTCTATTTTTACATAAGTAATATCCGTTGCCCAAGATTTTAGTATTTAATCTTGGGCAACGGATATTCTGATAGATTGTTTGTATATAGAGAAAACTTATTTTTGTGTAGTGGCGCCACTGTCGAGGTATTTGACGGCTACACTCGCCTTAAACCGTATATGAAAGGTTGTCTGAAACACAATTTCTTTGCGGAAAATCAATTTTGCCTTTTTTCTAAGCGCCTATTACACGACCAACAATAAAACATGAACATCAGCAGCTTAACGGCGTTATGACAAAGACATCAACATCATTGACGGGCGATGACATATGACGTCAGCGAGTGACATAAGCTGACATATGGTTTGCGCGCGCGCAGGGCGCCCGGATGCCCGCGGCGCGTCGGGGGTGGTCCACCCGTGGTCGGGTAATAGATTTTAGATTGCAAGAAGATTTGCACAGTTCAAATGGATTCGATAAAAGTCTATTTTTGGAGTTGGTATTACTTGATATAGATTTTCTGTTTCAAAAAACATTATCCTCCTTTTTGAAAACTTGCAAAATTTTCTAGCGCGGGCAGGATTTGAACCTGCGACTTTCGCCATTACTGAGGCAGTCGGGTATTAAAATAGACCTATTTCTTAGATTAATTTTGTGAATTTATTTATTCGTTACCAAACATTACAAATCAACTTAAATTAAACTTAAATCTACACTTATAAATAAAATCTGCGGCAAAGTGGAAGTCAGATGAATGGATATAAGTTGTTGACACAGTTTTCTGAATTTGCCGCAAATGTTTGTCAGACGTGGCGTAAATGTTTGTTTTTCGTCTGTTTACGCTTTACCTACTGCGCAAGGGATATAGGCGTGATATAATGTATGTACTACTACTCATAATTATGCTTTTGTCACATTTTACAAAAAAATGCTGTAACTTGTTTTATTCAGTTTTTTTAAACATAATTAGTAAGTTGTACAGGTCAACTGCCTAATCTTAAAACATCTCACATTTTTTTTTAAATAAGCTGACCTGATAAAAAATAAAAGTAACAAATTTCAAGTAAAACAAATGTTGATCGAGTGTTGATCCCTCAAATCAAGGGTCATGATCTCGGTCACCCGACACCTCTCCGGCCACAGATGTCGCTTTTATGACAAAAGTCATAATTACAGGCTTAGCCCCCTAATGATACGTCACATTGAAACTGTTGACGCCCCGCACAAATGTTACAAGTCGGTACACGAGTAAACACTAGTATACTAAATAAATAAAAAGATCTTTATTTACCAACGAACACAAATTGTACAAACAAAAGTTAAAAAATAATAATAAAAGTTGGTAAAAGGGAGAACAACTCAGCATTTCTGCTGTTTTTCAGTGTCATCCCACTTTTTTCGGCCGCTGGGCCCAGTTTACAATATAATAATAATTGTACATAATAAAAGTAAAAAAATGCAATCTAAAACAAATTAATTATAAAACAACACAAAGATAAACAAAAATAAATAACAAATCAAAAGACAACGAACACAACTACTCCCAGTTACTCTCCTGCTTTTGGGCAGCAAGAAGCTACGGTCTAACGGCCACTAATCTATTTCCTCCACCCAAAGGTTGTCTAGAAGAGATCGCTATTAGCGATAAGGCCGCCTTTCTGCTTAAGATGTTCGGGTTACTTGTATTGTATATTTTTGTGCAATAAAGCGTTTTTACTTAGTAACTTACCTACTAGAGTCTGTGTGGAAAGACAATAGGCGTAGACAAAAAGTAAACTATTTTTTTTTTCATAGGGTTCTACGTCCAGCAGTGGACTACAATAGGCTGATGTAGTGTAGTGTAGGTTACTATGACATATATCATACTGATGCACAGAGGCGCCCTCAATTTCCACGCGTATTCTTTTTCCGCACAAATTCTAGTCAGATTGCTCCCTCGTAGTTGATTTATCTTGTGTTCAATAAATTTCGATGACTTTGTAACACACACCTGACAAGAGACAAGTATAATAAATTTAAATACGTAAACGCTAGGAACACATAAATCATGAATCGTCATCATTTTTTTCTTTAATTCTCATACTATTACGGTACGTTCTCTTAACTAAACATACACACAAATATCACTTCTAAATTCCTTGCAGAATACGCAGAGCGTAAACGGCCGTAAAAAATAAACATTCACGCCACGTCTGTGAAACATTTGAGAGTCACGCAGAAAATTGTGTATCGCCATAGTGATAGTTGGTCAGCCCATTGCCTAAAATTGCAATATACTAACACATGTATACTTCGACTCCCTTGGTTGCCACTTACAACACCCACGGGAAGGAAATGGAGTGATGCTATTCATTGTGCAAATACAAGGCTACGCTATGGACCATAAGTGCTGTATGTATAGTAAAGTACGACAAAAAATTGTGGCTGGAAGAAATGAGTAGATTTTTTCCGTCCTCAAACATCCCCTCCTAAACAACCTAACCACTACGTCAAAGTTTCACAGCAAACGCTTTCAACGTTTACCGTATAAAAAAATCTCGGCTCACATAATTCGATCTCGAAAAAATGTCAGGTAAAAAGCGAGACCAATGTATTCGCCATCAAAGCCCCTAAAAACATAGAGGCGAGTAAAAAAAGCTACCTTTTAAACGTTAAAAGGCACCGTTTACCGCGGACGCAAACACTTAGCTCCACGTTAATTAGTAAGTAGCTGGCCACACCGTCAAAGAGAATGCATGAATACTTGCCAAACCGACATCCAGCGACGCTTTTAAAACCTGCCCCCTCCTAATTCAAAGGCTCAGAGAAACCGAAGATAAATTGATTACTACGCCAATATGCGAATTTTTCAGGGAAACGAGTTTACGTTTGGACCATTTGAACTCATGGCACATGTGGGAATAAATTATTATCGTTCTGGGATTTCAATATTAGCCGCATATGGGTAATTGGTTTGATTTTAGCTTAGCTTTTATCAAGCTGAATGGATTTCGTGGGATCTTTAGTTTAATAGCATGTCAGATCAGTATTTGAAAATGAATGTACACGTTTTTGTCGACGTCACTGAAGACAAAATTTAATTATTGTTTTTTTTTATTCTTCCTTACAAATCCCTATCCGTAGTAAGAAGAATGCCGCTCGGGTCGGATAAATAAAAAAAAATAAAGGTACTACCTTCAGTAGCGATTAATTGCTCCTTGTTATATAGGCAATATTAAAACAAACTCAAGGGAACCAGCAATGTATACCGAATGAGACCCGATAAATCGAGATGTGTAATCGAATTTTAAAATCACTCAGGTTACCGTCACAACATGTAACATTGTCAATTTGTAAGCGCCCGTCAATTATTTCAACTTGCCAATGCAGTCAGAAATAACTAGCACTTAAAAACCTTTCAGAAACGCTCCGTATTCTGTTTAGTGTTTAGTCTAAGATTTAGACACGTTTCTCCGTCTGGCTTCGAAGCAGTCAGAACGTATTTGATCGAATGCGTCTCGTGTTTCTGCCGGCAATATCCGTTTGCGGTCTGCAATTGAGTACGACTTGCGGTTCTTGCTTGATGTACATATGGGGAGTCTTGATCTAGGTACATGTTTCGTATAAAGGTACAATCTGAGTCCGAGCAGCGGCCAGCAACCGCATGCTGCTGTCCAAATTTGTCAGCGCGGTACAAAATAATGACGCATGCGGATGCGGTGTGGAAATTTCGTACTTCTTCAACTTCAACTAAAGCAGCCACAAAAGTCCACAGCTGGACATGGGCCTCCCCCAATCGGGGGTATTTGCCATACTCACCACGCTTGGCAGGCGGATTGGCAAGTGCAGTGCAAGGTGTTGCATTTACAAGGGAGCTGAGCTGCCTTTTTTTTTATTCATCCATTAGTCGCCTTCTGCGACACCCACATGTTGAAATGAAATTTCATACAAACCCATACAAATCAGTCAACGTAGAGCGCTGTTAAATTCTGACAGCAGCATGCGGTTGCTGCCACAGCTCGGAATAAGTTGTATCTTTATCCTCGCATAGATTTTAGTATTAGAGTAACACGGACAGACATTCCAGTACTCTATACTTGCAATATTTTATAAACAAATATTGTAAAATAATCGTGTCAGTGTAGACACAAACTAGTAGAGTTCAATTAAACCAATTCTTATTGTTTAAGTTCTTATATAAGTATGCGCTTTACTTTCCCGTGGGAGTTGTAAGAGGCGACTAAGGGACTCAAGGGTGTGTATTGCAATTTTAGGCGATGGGCTGACAACCTGTCTCTATGGAGATACACAATTTTCTGAATGACACTCAAGTATGTCAGACGTGGCGTAAATGTACCTTTTATTGCGGCCGTTTACGCTCTGCCTACCCCGCAAAGGATAATAAGCGTGATATGTGTTTGTTTGTATGTTATATTTATCTCTTGATAGTAACTACTAGCCGTATTTTGCCGGCTAAGAATCGCATCAATTCTGCCCGTGGGTGTCGTAAAAAGTGACTAAGGGATAATAGGCCAGGGAAAAGGCAGCAGCATTTGTGAAAGCAACATCTTGCACTGCGCTCGCCAATCCGACTTCCAAGCGTGGTGAGTATTGCAATACGCCCCGATTGGGTCAAGCCCGTGTCCTGTCCATCACTGAACTGTTGTGGCTGTAAATGTTAATGTAAAAAAATATATAGTACCTCCTAGTACCGGACACGACGGCCAAAAGCGAGAGCGTTAACACTGTTAACTAAACTAACGCAATTATAATTATTACTTCTACGAACTTGACCTAAAGGTTGCTTGGAAGAAGTTCTACTGCAGGATTAACTTACATTGGTTATTTTTAATTTTCGTATTTACAAAAGAAGAAAGAAGCCTGAAATTGGAACATCTTACATTTCAAATCCGTTTTTTCTACTTAGCATAAAGCAAAGAGGTTTTATGTTCTGAACACCTGTAGTTACACGTTGATCCCTTGATATCACTTGGTGTAATACCTTCTTACAGTCACGGGCACGTGGACCAAAAGCGAGAGCGCCGTAACAGTGTTAACTAAAGCAACGCAATTACAATTATGAGCGCACGAACTTGACCTACGGCAAGGGATCGATGCGCCCCGTCCGCTATGCAAATAAGAACCCGGCCTTCTTTGAATTTCAGTACGTACTGCCTAGTGGAACTGACTCGTTATACCAAGGTTTCAAAGGGCTAGCGATCTGAATCTGTTCTCGGGTTTCAGAGCATACCAAAATTAACATCCGTTAAAGAATAGTTTTGAGTTATTTGTTTTCATGTTTTGTTACAAATATTTAAATTAAATAGTCATTAAAGTTTTATTATAACTACCATTCTTTGCGGTCTAATGCCACCGTCATCCACTCCTGTAAATGGGCGTCAAGATCGTCACGCCAACGTTTTCGGGCTCTACGACAGGACCCGTTTTGAGGAACCCATTGTTGGTTGGTGGAGGCAAAGAATGGAAGATTGCGGGGGAGGCCTTTGCCCAGCAGTGGGATCAAGCAGGCTAATTATAAATAAATAATAAAATATAACTACCAAACTGTAACAGTTTTTAAATAACACTTTTATAACAATTTTAAAATTAAATTATATTTGTAAGGGTCGAGTAGGCTGCCGCGAAAGAGGCTTGACCTAGTGCGGGTACCTACAGTACTCTCTTTTGAAAAATAATCGTTTTTATTTACTTTTAGTTTATTATTGTGCTCTGATTTGAATCACACAATATTAATTAGCCATTATTTTGCTTTTTGAGATTGTTCTTAATAAGGACAGTTCAGGCCAAAACGTCTTATTGTCCGTAAAAAGGTAGATCCCTTCTCGTTTCGTCTCAGTTGATTACTTTTAGATTGCTGTCGTTACAGAACCATGTCGGATGCCTACTTAGGTCAAATAAATTTATGGCAAACAATTCTTCAATTACTATCTCGAATTTTAGCATAAGGATTTTAAACTACCCGTAGGTAGGTACTAATAACAACAAAAACAAAAGAAAACAATTTACTTGACATGAAATTTGATCTAACTCAGACTGGTTCCACCTGTTTTAAAACATGTTTTATTTTCATTCTAAAACAAATATCGCACAATAACTCCTCACATATCTACTAATTCAACTACCTATATTCTAAAATAATCTTTCTTTGACAGCGGAAGGAGCATTCAAAAAATTAAAACCGGAGCCCGGCGGGAACAACAACTCCGGGACGTCAGGAGGTTCATCAGCACTATCCCCAGCGCTGGGACCCCAGCACGCTGGACACACTCCCACCACAGCCTCGTGCCCCACACCAGCGAGGAGACGGCATAGGACGACCTTTACACAGGTACTTGAACATCATATACACATCAGCACTATCCCCAGCGCTGGGACCCCAGCTCGCTGGACACACTCCCACCACAGCCTCGTGCCCCACACCAGCGAGGAGACGGCATAGGACGACCTTTACACAGGTACTTGAACATCATATACACATCAGCACTATCCCCAGCGCTGGGACCCCAGCACGCTGGACACACTCCCACCACAGCCTCGTGCCCCACACCAGCGAGGAGACGGCATAGGACGACCTTTACACAGGTACTTGAACATCATATACACATCAGCACTATCCCCAGCGCTGGGACCCCAGCACGCTGGACACACTCCCACCACAGCCTCGTGCCCCACACCAGCGAGGAGACGGCATAGGACGACCTTTACACAGGTACTTGAACATCATATAGACATCAGCACTATCCCCAGCGCTGGGACCCCAGCACGCTGGACACACTCCCACCACCGCCTCGTGCCCCACACCAGCGAGGAGACGGCATAGGACGACCTTTACACAGGTACTTGAACATCATATAGACATCAGCACTATCCCCAGCGCTGGGACCCCAGCACGCTGGACACACTCCCACCACAGCCTCGTGCCCCACACCAGCGAAGCGGAGGCATAGAACAATCTTTACACAGGTACTTAAAGATTATGGCTCAAGTTCTGGTTTCTGAAAAGAATGAGGTTATCATAATTGACAGCCGTAAGACTTTCATTGACATAGGCCTTACCTAGGTGCCTCTATGAAAGGAATAAACAGCCCTCCGAATACTGTTAGGTTACATTCAGACCATGAAACTGAACAAACTTTTCCATCTGTAATACCATTTTCTTTACGAATAAACGTATGAGTATGAGTATAGAATTATATTTCAGCAAACGTAAACCATAGCACAACACAAAAAAAAATACTTCTAATCGTGATTTTGAGTAGAATGCCGTTTGCTTGTCGTTTCCGATCATATGTTTGTATGGGAAAGTTGTTCAGTTTTACAGTCTGCGTGCACTTTATCAGTATTTGGAGGGGAGTTCCTTGCTCAACCCTAACACGGTTTTCGAACCTCCTAGTCTCTTCTTATATCCAACCAAAACACGTTACAGACATACAGGTTAGATAATCTCTATTTTGAAACCGGTTACAAATAGTCGGTCTACAAATCAACAACCTTGCACATAACTAACAATATTTCTTTCTCCGACAGGAACAGTTAGCGGAATTAGAAGCAGCGTTTGCAAAGTCACATTACCCGGACATCTATTGTAGAGAAGAGCTGGCGAGAACCACCAAGCTCAATGAAGCTAGGATACAGGTAAGCTTGTGTGTGATTCATCTTCTCTTCGGATCGTATTCCTCAATCACTGAGGGTCTTGATTTCCTAGCGGCCCTGGTACTTGTCTTGATTTCACGTTACAGCCGAAACGGTTTTTTAAAAATAGCACTGTCAATTTCTGTTCAATAAGTTTAGAAAAGTATAGTAGATTTCATAGAATATTTTAGTCATGTCATGTCTTAACTAGTCTATGATTTCCACGCCACATGACAGATTTCCTAATATGTTTATCCACCTTTTTATTCGCCGCTTAATTTTGACAGATACTGCGTAAAATTCGTAAAATCATCATCTTGTACCATTGTCTAAACCTATTTAACTGAAAATGACAGTGCTATTTTTGTTTGGGAGATATCTATCGGACGGTGATTCTCAATTTTTTCTATCATTGGAAAAATGAAAAGCGTCGCGTAGTCGTGTGAACGGGATTGCGTAATAACGTATTCCCACAACGCAAACATTCAGAACAAATAAGCCATTAAATGCTGGCGGATTATCTAGGTGAACTAACACTGTTTCGAGTCTTTCTCAGTTCTATCTGGTCCAGATTAGAGTGAGAGCAAGCCCATCAGTAATATAAAAATTACTAAGATATAGAGTGCCATTTACTTCACTTTCTTTCATTTCTATAAGTTATCCTGCCCGTGCTTGAAAATTTTGCAGGTTTTAATTTTTTTATTACTAACACGGGTACTGTTTAAAAAAATGGTATTCTATTTGTAATATGATAATCCTAGCAATTAGAATAGACAGGGCTACCCAATACCTACCAAGGTAGAATCGACAAAATAGAACAAATCCATAGACTGACCAATACACAGTAGGCGTGCATCGAAACAAAATCTGTGCATCTGAATTTCGAAGATATACAGAGAGGTAGAAAATTCGAATTAGTCGATACGTGCCGCAATCGAATTTCTGTATTGAAAATGCAGAGGAATTCCGGGCAAAATGGACCACCCGCCGTGAGTGCAGGCGAGACGCGGACGGCAGCGGGTGCGAGCGGGACGCACTACACACAACACAACACAATGCGAGCGAACGTTCTTGGCAGAATTGTCGAAATATCAATGATGCGCGAATACTCGGATAATACAATTTGGAGCAGAGGCCGGAGGCAGATTGAATTAAAGCGCCATCTGTCGTCCTCGGCCGTATGAATACGAAATGCTTACAGTTACTCGCAATCGATCTTTATCTCAGTTTTAAAATTGCTCAATCCCTCGGGACCCCTCGTTATTGATTTGTCCCCGGAGCGCCTAATTTGTCGCTTTAGATATTTTATTCAGAACGTGACTTTTAGCATCCTCTTTTATGTCATGACTAAATAATTATTCATGATATTTTCGCTTCACATTTTTATTTAAAGCGCTTTCAAGATATTTGCGTTGAGTGGGCGTTTTATTAGCGAACGCTTTCGTGTTTTATTCAGCGTGACTTCAAAAATACTCCTTTATTTCGAGAACAATAATGGGCAAAGTTTGACATGAGCATATGAAAGGCGTAATGTAGTTATGACGGGAGACTTTTACATATCTCCACCGTTAAAAGCGCGTGGCGTGGGCTGTGCTAAGTGTGTGTTAAACACGTGCCAATAGGGACGCGAGACTCAGACAGGGAGCGCTGAGAGAGCTGGAGCCGCGCACGCTCCACAGGAGGCTATTAACGTTTGCGCGACGCTACATAAGAATGTAAACGTTAAAGACGACGGCGACGTCGAGCTCCCTCCTTGTGGAGGAAATTTCGATATAAAAATACAGCGCTGTCGGGGATGCCGGGGCTTGCGGGGAGTGCGGGGCGCGCGGGGCACGCGGGGCGGGCGGCCCCTGAGGCATTGCAATCCCATCAAATGGATCCGTAACGAAGTTAGCCGCTCATCCTCCCCGCGCGCCTCTCGACATTGTCTCTGCCCTCAAATGAATTCTACAATTGGAAATAAGAAAATGTTTTGTTGGATCCCCGTGCTTTTTCAGTTTAAAGGCGACCGTTTTCTCCGGATAACTTGGAGTGGGAGGGTCGCTATCTATCGTTTGTATTGTGAGCTGAACAAAGTGTTTCAGAAGACGGATCTTCACTTTACTGAATTACGTTTTATCTTACTTTAAATTGTTGTCCGCGGCTTGTTAAAGTTCTGTTTATTGTAATATTTCTCTTCAAACGTTTTGTTTCAGAAATTATCCTAATCGGGAAGGAAAATAAAAACTACTGTACAAAAGACATCAACGCGATTTTTAATGGATGAAATAAATTTAATTAAATAAAAAACTTCTGAAATAATTCGAACTTAGGTATTAACGGGCCTACTTCCATGAAGTGAGGTGAAAACGAGCTACGAGAATGCATTTTATGCATAATCTCAGGCACATCACTGTCAACAAAATTTTGTTTTTTAATCTTCAAGATATGAGAAATACGCCAGGGCAGCGCAAAATCTCATTTTATATTTTATTACGGAGAAATTAAAATTTGAAGTTACCTCTATTTTTCAGTGATGAAGCGTGGCGTAAGAGATTTCCTCCGCCAGTGCTAATCGAACTGTATTGATCTTAGTATGATTATTAATGGCAATTTCACTTTGAACCCGCCCGGGCGGTTATTTTTTGACAAAACGTCTTAGTTATTATGAAATTTAGCAAAACACTTACTGTTTCCGGCTGATTTCCTTGGGAATAAAAGGTTTTTGTTTTGATGTGTTTCCTCTGCTGTCAAAACTGACGTGGAATTGATCATAGATAAACGGAATATGATGCAGACGCGACACACACTACATTTGTTTGATATTTTGACCGTGAAAAATTATTGTAGCTAGAATTTTGCCGTAAAATATATCAACTATCTACAACAACGGCATTCTATCCGCTATGGATAATTTTGCCAATGTCAATACTACGTTGATTGATACATGGAACGAAACGCAAAATATGAACCGATTAGACGTAGGCATTAAAAAAATTTTTACGATCAAATAATAGGATGACGTGGTTGTTAGTGCATATTAGTATGAAGTAGTAAGGTTCGATTTATATGCAACACTAGACGGCGGCACGGCGGCACAAAAGCAGTTTTTTAACCGCGGCGGAAATTTTTAATTGTAAATATGGAGCGCTGCGCATACGGTCACCACCAACCACAGTTTTAGGATAAATTATAAGAAAGCAAGGATAATAATTATGTACGTACATGTACTTACGTACATACATACATACACATATCACGCCCATATCTCTTGCAACTTGCGTACCTAGTATACAAAAGTATTATTTATGTTGTAAAAGATTTTTGTCAGATTTCAGTTCAAGAGTGGGATCAATTGATTCGGAAGGTTTTTAGTGTTATGGGGTAAAAGGGTTCTAGAGTGGCACTGGGTCAAGATGTTCATGCTAGGGTAACACTGGGTTGAAAGGTTCTAGACTTATACCTAGCTGGAAAGTCCTAGAGTGTCACAGAACAAAATGCCAATACTAATGTTAAAATTTCGGGAAGGTCGAGAGTATCATTATATTAAAGGTTGTGGTCACCCTGGTTCGTTGGTAACACCGAAATATACCAAACATTGTATAGGGCTATAAATCCCTTTTCTAAAAATATCAATTTCAAGACCAAAAATTACAGGATTATCCAGATAGGAATGGATTAAAAACCTTAGTCAAAAAAACAATTAGAAGCACCTTCGATATAAAAAAATTCTTAGTTACTTTAATAGATATCACCAAAATGTATGATAATTTTTAACTATGAAGCAATTCAACTGGTGTCGGTGATTAAAGGAAAAAGATTGTTAAAGGTGTTCGAAGGTTTGAACATTTTAAGGCATGCGGCTCTGTGTATGTCTGATGGGCAACAAATATTGTTCAAAACCTAATGAACGGTGCGAGAATGCGACCGCTATATATTATCATATCATAATATCATACTCGAATATATAATGGCCGTCGCTAATTGGTTTTTGCTATTTATATTTTGAACTTACATCTATGTATACTGATTTATGCAATAAACGTTTAAAATTGAAATTGAAATTTAACAGTATTAGTTGCGCTTAAGGTGCACGTAATGACGAAAATGACAAAGAAATATCCAAAAAAAGTTTCTTAATGTCGAAGTTCGCAAAAAAATGTACAATACCAGGATGGACAAAAACGAAACAAAAATATGTTCGCGCAAAGTGCGTAACATGATACTGGCCACTTGCATTTTTAAACCTGAACTAATAGGTTGGCTTTATTTAGTTTAATGACTTTGCTTCTTCTGTAATAACGCTAAACTAAAAAGTTGTAAATATGATTTGAGATGTTATGAAGATAAGTGTTTTGTGAACTGATTAAGCCCTTATTTTTAGATGAATTCTTTTCATGTACTGAAAGTGGAATAATAACAAACAAACAGACAGTACAGTTTATAGAGTTCATAATTAATATGGATACTATGCGTTCAGCTAAGTCTTGGCGAATGGTTCAGCTTATTTCAAAATATGGTCCTTATAATATAATGTAGGTTAATATTCCTTCCAAGTTATAATATCAACTTTGTGAGTAGTCCACCGAGAATCGAACCCGGAACCTTTGCGCCGCAGGCAGTCGCACTACCATTGGTCGTCAAGTATTGTATCAGTACCAGTTAGACTAACATTATATGAAATGGTGACACCTCTATAATATACTCTTTAACATGACTTCCGAATTTCATTTGAATTTCGTTCCTTCCGGCGAAGTAGGACTCTTAAGCGATTGCCTAAGTTCGATTAATATCATACATACATATAATCACGCCTCTTTCCCAGAAGGGCAGTCAGAGAATAATCTTTCCACTTGCTACGGTCCTGACCGCTTCTTCAACATGCATCAACCTTTTTTGTGATTTATACTATGTGTTGCACAATGGAGTGGCACTGTCATATTTTGACAAAACTCCTTAAATAAAGATTTAAAAAAAAACCTTTTCATACATGCATCAACCTTTTTATACATGCTCGTCGGTTAATATCAGATGTTTTTTAAATATTTTAATTTGTTTCATGCATATAATTATGTATAATAATATGAGTTTGTGCCGAAAGAGAATCGTAGACGTGGGCAAATAATGAACTTATCATTTTATCATAGGCCGCCATGACATTTTCCATAGTGAGGCACAGATGCGCCCTCATTTGCCACGCCTATTCTAGAAAAAGAATATACGGCTCTCAACAATTTATAATATACTTAATCGATATCAGGATTGTTCCTATGGGATCGTTCGCGAAATCTTTCGCGGAAATTGCTTCGTTTTTCATTAGAACGCGCGGCGTGGGACGGATGTTGGATAGCTACGCGAAAAAACTAATATCCCATTTACGTTTCCTCACCCCTATATATATACGCGAATATACAGGGTGGGTTTCGGTAGTTAGGTATAGGGTGTATCGGTTTATTTATATGGAGAGCGCGTGTGAGGGTCGGAGGGCCAGGTGGGGGAGGAATGAGCTGGGGGAGGGGTAGATTGGGACCCCTCCCTCTAATCAGTTGTAATCACCATATCAAACGACGCACGCTCTCATTCCTGCTGACAACACGCAGATTAGCACATCCACTGTTTTTCAAATCTGTTTGTTTGGAGCTTGTGTTTGATCGTAAAAGCTTTAAATAGATTTCGTGTTTTTTTTTTGTGAAAAGTCCTTTTATGACTTTTTATCTAAATTATCCAGCAAAGGAATATTATTTCTTCTTTAGTATAAATCGTTTTATTACAAAAAAGTTAAACGCGCGTAAAGATGAGATTCAACGTTGTCAAATGGCTTGCTTAAACAATGTCTAACCTTCTTTTAATAACACGGTAATTAATAAATTTATACCTTATGTAACTACTTCATAATATAAATATATATATATATATATATATATTTTGATCCTATCTTTATTTTAAAACTCGTAGTAAAATAATAAAACTGGGTCGCCCAATAGTCCAAAAACTATAAGCCAAAAATAAAGACCTGAAATATTTTTGAAACATGAAAAACTAGCCATACTGTAGCCCAGTATGGATAGTTTGTTTGTTTTAACGGAAATTGCTGTAACGGAAATTGAAAAAAACTAACAGAGCTGTCGAAAAAACATGTAATTTGTTATACCTTTTGGAGAATACCCCCTCATATATTCTTGGGCAGGGTTCATTAAATTGTAGGTTCTATTTCTATATCAAATGTTTTTTTCTATATTTAATATTTGTTTTCCCATCAGGTCTGGTTTCAAAATCGACGCGCCAAGTACCGTAAGCAAGAGAAGCAGTTACAAAAAGCATTAGCGCCGTCAGTGTTGCCAGGCTGCAACGGCATGATGCGCAACATCCAGGGCTACCGGGGATACCAGCCCTACCCACATCCAAACACCATCAACCGGTATCCACAGGTGAGTGTTGCCAAGCATTAGCGCCGTCAGTGTTGCCAGGCTGCAACGGCATGATGCGCAACATCCAGGGCTACCGGGGATACCAGCCCTACCCACATCCAAACACCATCAACCGGTATCCACAGGTGAGTGTTGCCAAGCATTAGCGCCGTCAGTGTTGCCAGGCTGCAACGGCATGATGCGCAACATCCAGGGCCACCGGGGATACCAACCCTACCCAACTGGTATCCAGAGGTGAGTGTTGCCAGGCTGCAACCGATGATATACAACATCCAGGACCTACCAGGGATACGAGCCCTACCGGAATAAAAAGTGCAAATAGTATTAGCAAGTGAGAGTTACCAAGTTTGCCAGATCTAGTCTAACATCAACAACCAAAATAGTTCAATGTTCGACATGGCCATATTTGAAACTAAATAAAAAAATCGGCCTAGGGCAAATCGGACTTGCGCACGAAGGGTTTCGTACCATTGTGTATTAAAATGGCTTTAAAATCACACAATGTTGACCCTTATATATAAATTTAATACTGTTTTTTAGTATTTGTTGTTCTAGCGGCAGCACATATTTTGTGACAACTGTCTAACTATAATCGTATCGTTCATAAGAATACCCACAGCCTCAGAAGCGTTATAGAAAAAATCGGCAAAAAAACACTCTTTTTTATATGGGATCCCCCTGAATGCTGTTTGTATTTTTTGTTATATCGGCAACAGAAATACGGCATCAGTGAAAATAATAACTGTTTAACAATCACGATTCATTAGACAGAGAGACAGACAGCAAAAAATGAGTGTCCCGTAGTACAGAACCCTTAAAAAGTTTAATAATGGTTTTTCTTTAGGGATTTTATTCCATTTGGCCTATTGGTCAAACATTTTAAAACCAATTTAAAATGTCATTTGTTTCTTCATGTTTTCCTGGTTAAACGAATACACCTCAAACATTAGTTGCGTTTTTACACTATATCACCAATTACAATTTTATTGTTTTCAAATAACCAATAAAATTATAAATTACAGTAAATAAACATTATCCCAGCCGCTAACATAAATCTGTACCCGCGAACACGGGCCACATTAACACAGGTGTTAAGCATAACAAAGTATACCACAGTATAATAAAGCCGATTAACATAAAGCGAGTGAAAAATAATTAGTGCGGCCGTGATGGCGGCGCTTAATGAAGTCCTGATGAGGCTGGCCAAAATGCATCGGTTCGCCGAAACAGGCCTCAAATAATGCCTACAGCGTTTTCCCTGTACGCTCTGTCAAAGGCTTTGGCTGTGTGTGAGTTGCTTATCTTTGATGAACAATTATGTTTGACTATTTTATGCTCATAGTACTTTACCATTTGATTTCACTACTAGGACCATGCTTAGTTAATTCATAGTAGTCTTCTCTCTCACTTTAGTAAATAAACAAAAGAGAAGAGACAGGAACGTTACCGTTCTATATTTTTCGTATAGTCGACGTGCCGCCGCCAATACTTACTTTGTGGTATAGTGATGGATGAATGAAGTCATGATGAGGCTGTTTGCTGTAACTTATTTTTCAAATAGTGCTTATAACATTTTGCCTTTACACTTCGTCAATGGCTTTGGTGATTTGTACGCTGTTTGTAAATTAGGTACTTATCTTTGATGAACATTTTATTTTTACTATTTTATTATTATTTCTTAGTCTACCTTCCGTCGTCGCTTATCTATAGGAAACAAATGACAGCTGTAGTTTTCGTGTCTTGTCTTTTGTAGTTATGGAAAATTAGGTAAAGCCTACAGAATCAAAAAAGTATTTTCTCCGTATTTTTTATAATTATATTTATAAGAACTGAAAATTACAGTCAAATGGATTTAAAAAGACAGCGCGAACGCTAAAATCGAGGAATAAATCGTAGAACTTTGCTACGCCGTAGTCATTACCTACGTCGCATGAAAATATTGACTGCCTACAATCCTCTTCAAGAATGCAATCGTGCATGGACCATTTTGTAACAGATTGATAACCACGTACTATGCTAATAAATGAAGATTTCATTTGGCTCGCTCAATTCGGACAAATCTGGAATTTCGGAGTTCTAGTGCGGCTGCAATCTGCAATCGACATGTAATTGTGTTACCGCGTAATCAGGGCCTGATTAGCGCCGCATCGTAATGAAGGCTCAAATTGCGGATTGTGGCCGCACGCACTTTTCAACAGAACATTCCGGGAAATTCATCTGAATTTTGGGTGCTAACTGTACCGCACCATAATTCTATAGCATTAAGTTTACGTAATATTTATTTTATACTGACACTATTTTCTTTTTCATTTAGCACCACGGCAGTTACGAGGAGTTGCAAAAGGACATCTTCTCCCTGTCTCAGATGGGAGGAGGTTCCTACCCCATGCCGCAAGGCTTCTCCATGGGACATGGCGCCAACATGAGCGCCGTCGGCATGCGGCAGGACACCATGGGTAAGGATTTCGTTTCGTTTTTATCCTAGATAGTAAAACGCTCTGATTTCATGCAAAGGTATGTAACTAACATGCCTATTACATGCCACTTGGTTATAGATAATAATACTAGGTGGTACATTAAACCGGAAAATATTTATTTAAGCGCCAAGCTACGACCAACGAAACGAAGAAAATTTCAATATAAAATATACTATGTGGAAAACCATAAGATCAATTTTAGGTATTAGTAAAATATATCTCAGATCAGACGAAACACAGCGCCATACAATTTTGGTAGATATTAAAAAGTAGATACATGTATTCAGCAATTTGCCATACAAGATAGCCTACAAACTTTCCGTTACAACCGCTAACTTTTAAATTTGCATCAAATAAAATAAGTTATAATATTTCAGTTAGAACTAAGATGCAAGTTGGGTGGTAGCTTAAAACAAAAAGCGGTAGACGGTATGAGACAGCTTTCATCAACTTTCCATTAGGTCCGCCAAGGCAATTATAAAGTTGGAAGAGCAGCGAGCGATCGCGTCGCCTGGCCCGTTTTTATACAAATACTCCCATGGATAAATGAGAAAACTTGCTCTCTTTGCCACACGCCGAGCGCCAACAGATGATCTTGAAAAAGAGAAAACTTAATTAGAATTTGTTAACATCAGCCGGCTTTGTTCTACTTCTTTTAGAGAGCTCCAACTACATTTTATGCGTCCGCAACACAACTATTTAAAACAATGATGTTTTTATAATATACTTATTTATTTTGAAAGCATTGTTTTAGGTATGATAACGATTTTTATTAATGATGGGTTTGCTCTTGACTCTAGTCTAGGTCATAGGACAGAGACAGAGTCTAAGATGTATACTAACAAAAAAAATATCATTCTATCGAGATAATTTTTACATTTATTTAAGAAATCTCATTCAAATCAGCGTTCATTACTTACATGAAGCATCCTTTAGTTTTGAGTCTCCAGTCACGGCTAAGACGTTATGGATTAGACTTCGTCGTGTGCCACAGTGTGCTAAGACGTTAAGATTAGATGCAGTCAGCCACAGTAATCAAATAAGCCTTCGCCTAAGCCCGGAGATTGTTAATCTGCTCTCCTCAACTCAAGACATGTGCTAATTTGCCCTTAGAATATTCCAGATCAAGTTGAGGTATAACGGTGTTGCCAGATTGAATAAATGATTCGAGGTTTTGATGTAGTTTAATTTAAGCGCGGGTTCATTACTACCATGTTATACGAATCAAAATCAAAACCAAAAAGCTTTATTAGCAAAAAAGAAGTTATAATTATTAAGACAATCTTGATATTTTGAGTCAATAATCTAACAAATCGTGTTTCGGCATAGTTTCTACGGTTTTCTAGAACACAATTGCGTATTATTGTGATCCCCTAAATATTTTCTGACAAGGCAATAAGAAGACATTTCCAAAAATATGTACGAGCGATAGAGCGTAAAAGTGTTGTCAGCCGCGGGCGACCAGATTCCTGCGTAGCAAAAAACGAGCGAGTAATAGCGGCGAGGCATCGTACCGTAGATATTCTAATAAGAAAATTTCCACTACATTTACTTTGGCGGGCGTCTTCGCGGCGTCTTGGCAAATATCTTATTTCCTGAGGCGAGATTGCATCTTGAGAAAACGCGAGGGTCGATTCAGTACCTCACTATTCGCTTCCCTACCCTCTTCGTGTATATAGACGGTTATACAGTTGTAGCTGTATCGAGAAAATAAGGAGTTGGGTGCACAGAGTACGCCCCACTATGCTACGATAAGTGCTACGTTCTTCGTAGCCGTTTCGTAGTTTATCTAAACTGAAATTTGTTGTGTTATTTGTGTGTATATAAAAGAGTAAATTATCACATCATCAATCGCATTTTACTTTTGTTAATTGATGATAATTATTATATTAAGTATGACGTTTATCATTAATTTATGTATTTAGAAAACAAACTATACGGTTTCCTAGACTGGAAATAGCAACCTATATTAATTCCGCTTGCAATTTTTTACATTTACAATACAGGTCCTTTTCTTTTGTTTAGGAATGACCGCAGAAGACGAGTGGTACAACAAGTCCCTGTCAGCGCTGCGGATGAACAGCGGGCACCACGCGAACCTGGCGGCGGCGCCCATGCTCCAGTACCAGACCTAATCGCTGCTACACGGCGCCGAGTACTCGCCGGCGCCGGCGCCAGACTACGCGCCGCCGTAGTCGCACTACTGTTGGCTGTAGGCAGACTTATGTGCGTCGTAGTCGCATCATTGCGCGTGATTCTGAAGGCGGCGCCAAAGTTATAGTACCAGACCTAATCGCTGCTACACGGTGTCGAGTACTCGCCGCCGTAGTCGCACTACTATGGGCTGTAGGCGGACTTCTATGCGTCATAGTCGCAACATTTTTTTGATTCTGAAGGAGGTGCGCAAGCTCTAGTACCAGACCTACTTGCTGCCGCTCGGCACCGAGTACTTTTTGGCACCAGATTACGCGCCGCCGAAGGCGCACTACTATGGGCTGTAGCCGGACTTTTGTGCGTCGTAGTCGCATCATTGTGCGTGTTTCTGAAGGCGGCGCTGAAGCTCTAGTACCAGACCTAATCGCTGCTACACGCAGAACTACGCGCCACCGTAGCAGCGCTACTGTGGGATATAGACGTCGCGTACTTACATCATTGTGCGTGATTTTGAAGGTGGCACGGATGCTCTAGTACCAGATTCTATCTCACTACCCTAGGCCGTAGTCGCATTACTTTGGGTCTCAATACTGTGATCCGTAGTTGCACTAATGTTTGTCGTTGTCCACCGGAGCCGCGGGTTTACTCATTGTAGTCGCTACTACTCACCATCTCGCAAACGCGCTGCTAAATTCATTATTCACGTTACTTAGGCTTCACAGCCATATTATAAACAACTTCATGCTGATACATGCCATATCTCTACACACCCTTGCCGTAATCATCTAATTACTAGCTAATACCACCTACAAATCAGAAGTGCATTGACGACAAAACATAGTACTAATATAACTACGGTTCGCAAAAGTAAACTGGCTACAAGTCACACAACGTACCAACGAGACGACTACGATTCGCAATAGGAATCCGACTACGTGCCATACGAAGCAGTCGTTCAGCATATAAAGAGACATTTTCCTGCAGTGACTTGCTGTATGTATTTTCGTTGAAATCATTGTTTACAAAGAGTGTTTATAAGTTTTGTAATTTACTCTTATAAAATATTAATATTTTATTAACATTTAAAGGATTGCAATTTCTTTAATGGGTAAGTATTGCGTCGCTAATGGTTTATATAAAGATCGAGAAATAACGTGTTGTGATGTTTCGCTTTTTTGCCCTGTTTAGGTATTCAGCCATGCATCTTGCATCGGATATCCCATTCTTATTTCAATTAATTCATTTAAATCAAGTTGCGTTTATTGATACAGCATAAAGATGTGTTCGCTCTACGCGGCAACTGCATTAAACGACGCAACACTACAAAATATATCTGATACGTAATTGCACTATACGGCACCCGGAGCTTTTCGGCACCAAGCCACAATACAAAACATGAATTTTGACCAAGTTAATAAAGAAACTTACTTGAAATAGAACCTAATCAATGTTAATTTATATAGTTTTATATGCAAGTTTATAACTAGACGCTGAGGCGCTGCTACAATGTAAGTAATATGAAACTTACAAGTACCTTCCAACTTTTTTAATGTCGCATTCGCCTCGTGTCGTGTCGTGTGGTGCCGCGTATCGTCGAGCTATAACAAGTCACTGCAAATATTATCGAACCACGTCTTTCGACGTTTAGTTATCGTATAGGTACAAATAGAATTTTTATTTCACCGATGCAACGGACATCGTTTCGATCGCGTCATCGTATGCTAGTCATGTTGTACAGTCATTTGAATCGTTAGTTATAAGTATATTGTATTTTCTTGATTGTTGTATTGATTCAATTGATAAAATAATTGCGTTGTTTTGCCAGCTCTATAAACTAAGCGCACAATCTCATTGTTTGCAAAACGCCACGGTGTCGCATCGCAACGTGTCACAAAAATTTTATCACATCATTTTCATCAAGTCTTCATCCTTAGATAAATGATTGGTGCGCTGCGACAGCGAGGACCAATCTTTCATCTAAGTCTTCATCATATACAATTTGGTTATTTTCGATGTAAAATTTTCCATTTACATTGAATTTGAAATTACTTTGAAAAATCTTACTTTCCACGCGATTGTATGAAAAGGATTCATTAAATAAAAAACTAAGTATTTAGGAGCTGGCAATAGAACGCAAAATAAATTCCTTTGACCTGTGTAAATAAGAATAATTTAGGATAATTTTTATCAAAATGTTAACAGCTCAACGATAATGTAACGTTCAATAACTATTGTTTAGTCATATACAAAATTTAAGGGGCCGTTTTTAGGGTTTCGTAGTTTGCTACAAACCCTTATTATTACCAAAGTGAGTCTAGTCATATAAAAATATCGACGTTTCATAATTTCCTCTCCGCTAAGCCTGGGCTGATGTTGTTACACGACATAAATAATTTACGTACAAAAATATAAAACGAAGCATTCTAAAGAATGACTAAATAGACTGTCAAACCCTGCGCCAACATTATTTTGAAATTAAATTATTTGTTGCCTTAACATGAAAAGAAGCTAACATTCGGATGTTCAATCACCAAAGTAAATATTTTATTTGATGTCTTATTCCCTTGACATTATGGGTGTAACAATATTGCCCATACCATGTAATCATTTTGTGAAAATAGTATATCACTGTTCAAAACGTTGAACAATCTCTCTCGATGGCCATTTTGTGCATTTCAATGTAAATATAATTTAAGAAACTTGTCTAAATAAGCAACATGTGTAAAATTAAATAAATTGTCTAAAATGTAAACGTGTGTAGTTATTTATTATTATTAGCCCATGTCGTCCCACTGCAGGGCAAAGGCCTATTAGTGAAATAATTTCCCTTCAAATCCAATTCTAGTAAGTGCCAAAAACGCCCCAAACTGCGGGCGCGCCGTGAGAAAAATGGTTATTTTTGGATGCACGCAATTTCTTTGGTGAGTACGATAAACACCTTATTTTTCATTATAATGATTTTTCATTACATTATCTAGATTCTGGTTGCAGGAAAACATGATTAAAGAAAGTTTGCTTGATAGATTTATTTCTCAAAGTTTGGTCTATTTTTACATTTTTTTGCGTGGTGATAGCAATTTTATGAACATAACACATTATTTTTTACGCAATTGGAATTAAAATTGAAATTCTTTATTCAATGTAGGATAGTATTAACATATCACTTATTGACGTCATGAACCGTCATTACAAGAAAAAGAAATTTGTATCACACAATTTTCTTTTTTTTATAACAATTTTGTAATGTCCTGATGGAAAACCGGCTCGGCGGGACAAAAAAAAAAGTAAAAATAAAGGCACTGCCACGGGGCTGGCCAGGTTAATCACACGGCATGTAACTTTACGCCACCACCATCTGAAAACACCAGCGAATACGATACGTCTTGATTACCAGAATCTTGTCGTACCTACAGTTTGGGCGAGGAATTTCCAAAAGAGTAAAAAATCTGAGGATCTGCCTTATGGGGAAAACCATGTTTAAAAGTTCGAGGCCAGCCCTCAAGCGGGAATTTAGAAGGCGCATCGTGCTATATTACGGCGAGGTGTCGTCGTGTTCGGACGGGGCTCGCCGCGTGTTGGCGGGTGCAGGCTGGGCGACCCGTGTCACGCAGCGCTGCTCTAGTATTTTGCTGTTTCTATCCTGCGCGCGGCCGGCCCTCGAGTGCAGCCCGTTGGCTCTAAGAGTCAGAGTAACACATACAAAGCAGTATAGTCAAGCGTATTGCAGCGGTCAAGGAATACCTAATTCAGATTGTGGCAATACGCCAACCCAAACAACTTGAGTAGTGTATTTTATTTTGTCACGCAAAAGAAGTGAAGGAGCATAGGTGGAAAGTTCATGCAGTACATGATGTAAAAATACCTAAGTACCAGTCATCATCGATCAAGGAATAAAACATCCATAAATATATTATGAAAGCAACTTTATTTCTAAAGCTCAATAACAAGAAATCAGTTACAAATACATAATCAATTATTTATTAGACACATTTTTCAACATACCTACTCACAAACTCCCAGCATAAAATGCACGTACTGCAAAAATAAACCGATTCTCGGTTTACAAAATACAAATACAAATTATATTCACTTCGGATCACATATAAATACAGTACAAATAGACAACATGAGCTGAAATGTGTGTAGGCACAAAACACTGCTGGTTTTAAGCATACCCTTAAATTAAGGTTTAATGGCGTCAAGCTTTTAACATATATATTGTTATATTGTTTTAATAATAATAAATGCATTACTAAATCAGTTTGGCACGGCATGCTTCAGTTATGCTCATGTGCTCGTAGATAATAAAAATAATTAACAAAACATATAATCAACATATAACTTACTGGTCGTAGTCGATTTGCTGGCGTCTACACATTCGCTACAAAATTCACAGAAATCTTGTTGAAGCAATGCATACTGCGTGTTAGGCACAGCCCCACAGCGCATTTCTGCAAGTGCTTGCCCATGTACTCATAGACGATATAGAATAAATAAAAAACATAATCAACTTTTCATTCAACAAATATATCATACTCGCTGGTCATCATTCAAATCTTCAGTCGATTTAGCGTCTACGCTATCGTTACGAATTCGATAGAACTCTGTTTGGGGCATTGCATACTGTGGGTTGGGCACGGTGTACTTCTCCAGGTGCTTGCCCATGTGTGCGTGGACGATGCGCTCGCCGCCGACCGCGTCCCAGAACGCGGCGACCTCCTCGCGCAGCGCGGCGCATTGCCCGCACTCCTGTATGCGTGAACCTTTAGCGCCAACGCTGCGTCCAGCGGGCTGGACGATCAAAAGACAAGAGCAGCACGGGCTGAGCGACCCGCGTCACGCAGCGCTGCTCTTTTATTTTGCCGAACTAGCCCGCGCGTGCAATCTGTGCGACGCAGCGTTGGCGCTTAGTTATTTATCAGGATTACAATTAAAACTAGGCGATACTGCCAAAATAAAAAATAAATAAAAGAAAATGACTAATATTTTTGAACTCAGAATCGAATTTGCTTTACGCTTAATGCAGTTTTAGACATTTAAGTTATACCTAACGATAAACTTCAGTATTTCTCTTATCTTTTAGACCTATTCAGAATACCTACTTAGTTTAAGATATGGTCCAATACAAACTTACAGTTGGAATATCAGCAGGTTTTCTTAGGCGTTCCTGTAATATTTTTATAAATTTTGATCACGATATAACAATTAAAATTAGCTAGCTACTTGAATGTTAAGTTCTGGATCTAACAGTTTATGCAACTGTCATATAATGGGAATCATTAGAATGCGAGTATGTGATAATAGTTTGACACGCGCATTCTAATGCCTAATCAGCATACACTATTTAAACTACACTGTACAAAAAATAACTCTGTAAAATAAATTCGCTACACTTTACCAAAACTACGCATAACGGCGATTGCAAGGTCCACCCATGCTTTACAAGTGAAAATTCAATACAAGAACGTAATATAGCTTGATGTGAAATTTTGACAATTCTATATGAGAACATACTACGGCTTTAAACAAATTTTATTGCAAAAACGTAGTATGGGGTTGTCAACATTCTTTTATAGTAGTTTATGCAACTGTCGTATAATGGGGGTCATTAGAATGCGAGTGTGAATAGTATGACACGAGCATTCTAATGCCTAATTATAGCAGTTGCATACACTATTTTATCTACACTCTCCAAAAAATAACTCAAAAACACTTTTCTAAACGTACGCACCGGCCATTGCAAGGCCCGATACAAGGTCAAATTCAATACGAGAACGTAATATGGCTTGGTATGAATTTTTGAAAATTCTGTACTTTAGCAGTTGTTTAGATGTGGAGTCTTTACAATAACTTAACTAAACAACTGAACAACATCTGGACAACATCTGAACAACAACTGAACAACATCTGAACAACAACTGAACAACATCGGAATTACAACTGAACAATATCTAAACAACTGCTCAACATCTGAACAACATCGGAACAACATCTCAACAACAACAGAAAAAAAACCTTTTAAAACAACTGAACAACATCCGAAAAATTTCCGTACAACAACAACTGTCAGGTGCGACGAAAGATAGCGATTTGAGTATTGGCAAAAAAAAAAACTTCGTTTCATTTCTCAAGTTTATCGTATTAAGAGTTTTCTCATTAAGTCATTACGCTTCTGTAATTTATAGCAAACCCTAGTTTTTACAGGCAGAATGCATAAAGTAGGTCATTATGCATCTGTTTTCGAATTCATAATTCGAACATTATGAGACGAGTGTAGATAAAATACCTTTTTGGCCTAAGTATATTGGTGGTCCAAAAGGTTGGAAATTTGTGATAAATATTAGAGAATTGTTAGAAATATCTTACAAGTTGTACATTCGTCCTCGTCGCGAAGTTTGTGACAGTCTCTCTTAATTTTCCACGTATTCGTGTGTCCCTCTCATCCTAAAACCGAAAAGAACAAGATGAAGGTGACAGATGGTTCCGTGCCTCTAAAGGCACGTTAATCAGTCGGTCCCGGTTGCTGTTTAATTCACTTCGAAGGCTGTCGTTGTATTACCATTTCATAGGCCTGCAAGTAGTAGTAACCGGTTTAAACACTGACACCAGGGTTCGTCCGGTCGTTCATTGAATCGGTGTCCCACACGACAGGAGAAGGTGATACCACCCTTAAAAAAATCTAATATTTTCAGAGACCAATTGGCTTAAGTGACAAGTACTTTTCAGTATTTCGTTTTGAGTAAGACAAATGAAGGATGGTATAATGGAGGATTCTCGAAATTAGAGTTTCATAGGCTTAATACCTTGAGCTTGATTTATTATGATTTTATTATGTAACGTTTCATAAATTTGTGTCCTCTTATTTCTCATTATCAGTTAAGTAGCCGTATGATTTTTTAATGTATTTTTTTTAATCAGGGAACAAATACAAAATAATGTTAAGTTCACAAGTTTTAAAAACTATTTCGGACGGATTTTGCTTTAAATAGAGTACAAGGTCATACTCCGCGCCATGCCGTGTGCCTTCGAATAGTATCACCCCAATTCTACTCGCGGGTGTCGTAAAAAGCGACAAAGGGATAATCTTGAAGGGAATGGGCAGCAGCGCTCCCTGTAAATGCAACATCTCGCACTACGCTCGCCAATCCGCCTGCCAAGCGTGGTGAGTATGGCAATAGCCCCGAAAGACGCACCGCCGGATACCATCCGTACCTGGTAGCCATTCCACCAATTCGGACTAAGCGCTTCCAGTCATCATTTATAATGCGCACTGCTAAAGAGTGGAACTCACTCCCTGCGTCTGTTTTTCCAAACGCATACAACCCTAATCTCTTCAAAGTTAGAGTAAACAGAACAGGCTTCTTCTGGGTGAGCTCGCTCCATCTTAGACTCGGTCTCTGTCCTATGACCTAGACTAGAGTCAAGAGCAAACCTATACTTAATAAAAAAAATAGGGGCAGGCCCATATCCAGCACTGGGCCGTTGTGACTGCTAATGTATGCAATCTAAGATTCTACTCACTTCAGATTGAGACATTTGTGAGAATGTGTACATGACCGCAGATCTGAGCGACCTTCTGACCGGCGCGCCGGTGCCGGCTGGTTGCAGCGTCACTTTCCTCTCGCGCTCCTTCGGCTTACTCTCCACATCGAACATTGGGTACGTAGAGTTTAGTTTCTCCAACATCTGTTGGTTGTTCATAATTAACTGACCGATTTGTTGAACTGAACTTTTTGCACCGAAGCATCTATCAGTTTTGTAGCACAAAAGGTTTTATTGAATATACCATGATTTATTTATCACTAACAGTGCTATATTGTTTTCATAAATGAAAATGAAAAATAAAAAGTTTTAAATGATTTACACTTTGTGTTGTGATTTCTTGATGGAACTCCATAGTATTCTACGTAATAAAACACTTTTTTACACTAGTTCCACTATATATTAAATTAAAATGCTTTAAAGCGACCGGTTTCGTTACATCATCGTCAGGCAACCGGTCGCTTTAAAGCATTTTAATTTAATATATAGTGGAACTAGTGTAAAAAAGTGTTTTATTACGTAGAATAAAAAGTTTTAAGTGTCGGCCGGGACTGGAACTCGAGGCTTGTGTCGCTTCGAGTCAAGAGGTAAAAAATTTGAAAGTGTTTGGTCGAGGCGCCGGTAGCTTAGTTGGCAAAGCGGTGAGACTGTACCCCACAGGGCCAGCTTCAAGCCCCAGCCAATGGTAAAATTTTTACGATTTCAATATGTATTCAATATACCTAGTGAATTTTAGCACGTCCTGAAGTAAACAAATGATAGGAAAACCGTGATGCACTAAGCTTGTTGAAAAAACATCACTCATCGTAAGAAGTTATAAATATATGATAACTCGAAATCAACTCGAAATACATACCAATGATATGAAAACTACATCTACCCACCCGCAAAACATCAGTTGTTCCGTGATCGTGGCCTAGCATTTGCGTCAAAATATCGGACAATTCAACAAAAATATGTACCTACGAGTATCTCGGTTAGAACCCCGTTTCAGTATTTCGAGTTATTATGTGTGACCGCAAAAGTTTAAAACGGTTTATTACAAATATATAGTTTAACGGGATAAACCTAATTACTAGACAGCGTAAATGAGATCTTGCTTAAAATGCATGCGCCATTCGGTTATGTATGTAATCTGCACTTGCATTTGTTGTGATGAGTAAATGAAATGGTGCCGTGTGATGCAGGCTTAGAATAGCATCACCCCATTTCTTTTCCGTAGGAGTCGTAAGAGGCAACTAAGGGACTTGAGGGTGTGTATTACAAATTTTGGTAATGGGACAAACTAATTCGATACATAATTTCCGAATGACCCTCAAATGTATGTCAGACGTGGCGTTAATTTCCGTTTTTGCGGCCGTTTACGCTCTGCCTACCCCGCACGGGATAATATGCGTGATTTGTGTATATGTATGTGTATATAGTAAGTAATAAATGATGGCTTACAGGGCCGATTTCATGCTCTTCAATGCCCACCATCATCTCCGCGAAGGTGTCCTGGTATATGATCGACAGCCACGGCTGGACAAAGTACGAGTACAGGTCGTCTATCTGGCCCAACTGTGGAAAGACAATATACGTTCAGATGCAATACGAAGCTACGATAGATTGTAAAAGATATCAGATGTCATAGATATTTGCGATGCGAATTTGCAGTCAGTGTGAGATTCCTTAGGTATACAGGGTGTAAGGGACAGCCCTCCGAATACATAAAGAGTGCATTCAGACCAACTTCCCTTATGAAAATATTTCAGGATACGGCAAAAAACAAATTGACTTCCCATAGTAATTGCAGTCAGCTGATCGTGATTTTGTATGGGATTTCAAATTCTTTTTGTCGTTTTGCTGACATATGTTCCTAAGGGAAAGTTGTTCAGTTTTATAGTCTGCATGTACCCTATCAGTATTCGGCGTGCTGTCCCTTACACCCCGTATAAAAGTCTGGTATGATGTTCAAAATAGAATCGGCTTTTATAACAATGGGTAAGCCGCCAATATAAAAAGCAAGCAAGTCGCTTGAGATCTAATGGTCGCTAAGTCACTGCATCTACATGTCTAATTGATCCAATCTAAAGAAGTACTTTTGTGTGGTATAATTCTAGATAAAACCTCATTGATAGGGCCTCAGTCAACCAGCCCTGAGTCAATCAAAAAAAGTTTAAGGAAGCTGGCAGACAGCTCATGTTTCCAGTACAGTTTGGCCAGCACCACATTTGAAGACTGATGCTAGATTAGGCGAAGCACTGTGTTCACCATATAGTCACCACCATGTCAGAGGCTTACTACTATAAGCGATTTAAAAACTCACACCACGGTTTATCGGGTTGTTCGTCGACTCAGTGTCACACAATAAAACATATAGGCTAATTAATAGGACTAAAATCTAGAAGAAACTTATAACGGGTTATCCACAAGATGACGTTGCAGGTAAGTCCTTATTGGTACCTTCGAAATGTTTAAGTAAATTGTGTTCTATACCGTATTTTTTTTACCTGGAACCTCAGTAAAAGCTTATGGAAGACGGCTTCATGTTTCCCGTACAGTCGGTGTCACACTCGATAAATGATAAATGATAATTTTTTTATTTGCTAGAAATATGGTACAAAAAGTTCTTATCCTTAAATACAATGTGGTGCCAACATATTTCACCTGTTTCAGGCATGCAAAAAGATAAATTGTAATTATAACTTAATCAATATTGTTTAAACAATGTCATATTTTAAAGTAACTAAAGTTATTCATATTTAATTCATATAACTATAATTAATTTGCTAACATAATATTACATAATATCAAATAATGCGTCAAAATTTTGTGTCAAAAAATTATTTTAACGTATAATAACATCCCTTTAACAATAATCCGCGCAGTTCACGTTTAAAGGAAGGCATAGTGAAAGATTTTTGATTCTTAGTGGAAGTTTATTATATATTTTTACGCACATCGGAAAACAACTTTGTGAGTAAGATTTTGTTTTTACTTTTAATGGGATTTTCATTTGATCGGCGTAACGGGAATTAAACTTGGAATGGAAACAAGAATCAAACAAAAGTGGATGTGTTCTTACAAAAATGCAGGTACTCCATATGTAAATACAAGGTAAAGTAAAAATTTGTAGGTCTTTAAAAAGAGGCCTGCATAAGGCCTCGATAAAAACATATAGTAAATAGGACTGAAATCTAGAAGATACTAAGTACGGGTTTCCCACAAGATGGCGTTGTAGGTACGTCATTATTGGCAACTTGCAATATTTTTTTAGAAAATTGTGTTCTTATCTGTGTTTTCTTTACCTGGAACCTCAATAACAGCTTATGAAAGACGGCCTCATGTTTCCCGTACAGTTTGGCCAGCACGTCACCGGAGAACTGACGCCTGCTGAGGCACGTCACCGCGTCCACCACGTGTAGAACGTTCAGACGGAGACGGAAGTAGTTATCGTTCCTGTTCGTGGTCAAAGTATGGCCCTGGAGAAAAAATAATAAAAATTCAGTGAAAAGATTGCCATGATTTTGATGGGTGGCTTCCTAATTGGTATACTAGATACTTTTTTTATATTGAGCTAAGTATGGTTTTGTTTCCGTTATGTCACGTTCGTTTCATAATACGGTTATGCATTTTATCGAGAACTATATGGTGCTATAGACTTGCTCTCTTTTCGCCTAATATTTTAGGTGATGGGATTTCCTGTCTCTTGAATAAAAGGTACAGAAACGAAAGTAAATGTTATATCGGATGACATTATTTTGTCCAACTTTACTTTACTTAAACTAAAGAGGCTAAAAATTACTGAGCTAAGTCAAAATTATCAAACTGTATAATTTCTTACCTGGTGAGGCAAGGATAGCTGGACCCCCATCGGTATATCAGGGCCGGGTTTACGCGACTTGAAGTAGTAGAGAGAGCCGGGCAATGTCGCCGATATCGATAAAGCACTCTTGAACTTCATGACTGGTTGCCAACTACGAGATATTGCAGACAAACATCAACGTAAACCAAGGTTAAGCTGGTCTACATACAAAACGTTTGCATGTACCAGAGTGCATGACCTGCCGTCACAGCCGTCGTGGTTATTGCGCGTTGAGGGTGTAAGTAAGTAAAAACTCTATTTCAAATGAATAAGTACATGATAATTAAAAACAGAAAATCTTAATCTAAAGTGCGCAAAGGTGGTCTTATCCCTAAAAAGCGATCTCTCCCAGACAACCTTTGGGTAGAGGAATGCGGTAAAGAAATCAGCAGTGCATGAGAATTAAAACTTTACATAAATAATATAAATACAAAAATTCGTACATACATTACTATTAAGTATATTCAATTATTATTAAGTATATTCAATTAGGGTGTATTATGGTCAATATGTGTTTTGTACTTAGAGTATACACTACCCAGTTGGGAACTGTACGCTGTAATGTTTTGTATGTTGGACAGCCTAACCATAGAAAATATGTTTTTTCTCTTCTGTGAGCCTAACCCGTCTGTACGCTCAAAGTAACCTAGACCATTTTATTTCAAGTATATTCAAACACTAGAGATGGTTTTATAAAAGCATGCGATAAAATAAAATAAATTTTAAGTGTAAGCATGATTACAAATTCTTAGAAACGCCAAAAGAAACTTACTTTCTGCCCAATGGAGGAGCAATAAGATGTTCTCGCGAAATATTTACTGTTGCGATACTTGCATGAGATCGACTGTAAGAAAAGAAGATTTTGTTACATACGAGTACGTATGATTGTATAAAGTACATTCTACAACCCAAATATCGTTTCAAGTTTCTGTAGATCTCTCCCATCTTTATATTCTCCACCAAATCAGGCTAGAGTAAAGAATAACTCAATTTTATGGTCTTCTCCAAAGCACTAAGTACAGGATATGTCCATTCAGAGAATTCTCAAAACCTTATTCCAAAAATACTTATTATAAAAGATTACTTTGAATTTACAGAAAACGCCGCTGCCGATTTTATGGATTTATCTGTGGATCATATCTAAGCTTTTTATAAATTTTCTTTGCGATCTAAATCAAGATACTTACAACAATCTAACAACAAAAAACTGATTTATAAATAAAGATACCTGTATAAAGAAGTTCTGTAGTAAGGCATAAGGTCATTCGCAGAGTATAATGGATTGTGACTGATGAAGGGATCATATTTGTGCAGGAAGATTTCAGCCAACTGAAAATATTATGGAAAATATTAGCACCGTTTGGACAAATTGCCCTAACCTAGAATAGGACCTAGAACTCTCTACGCCGAACGCGTGTGCCGTAACATACTTGCAACCAACATCGAGTTATCATTTTAGGAGTGGTAGAAAGTGTAAACCAGTAGTGAAGACGGATGGTAAAACGGTAGATACCCGGAACCGGTCGTGGGCCAGAAAGCCAAATGATGAGATCGCCGAAAAAGCTTACGCGTTTAAGGTACTTCGTGAGTATGCAGTTGTCTTGAACGTCATCTAGGTAATGTAAGACCTTCTTGTTTCTTTTTGGAGAATATAGAGGCACTACATCATCATTGGACGACTCGGTGTCCCACACGAAAAGAGAGAGAGAGAGATAATTGCGGTAGTGAACTGATTACATGTATCGTATCGCGAGTGTTCCGGTAAAATCCAACCAAGTGCAAACGAAGATAAAAAGCTGTTCACGAAGCACGTACCGCCTCGCCCACTTCTTCGGTGTTGTAATACTTGTGGTTGTGATGAGCGGCGTACAACCGTCGCGAGTAGTTGCAGCAGGGTCCCGCGCCGTAAATGCTCGGGTCGTTGGTTTCAAACATCGGACCCACCACCAGCCCGCCGTCGTATACAAGACCGCATTCGTTTATAGCTGAATGAAATGTGGACTTTGTAAGAGCAATCAAAGAGTATGGCATAGAAGTTGAGAGTATACCTGGGTATTAGTCTAAACGGAAAACTTGAATCTCTATACATTGTAACGCAAAAACCGGAATCCAAAACGAGATATTTGATTGGGTTGGGTACGTGAAATCACCTCTAGGACCACTAAAACCACTGAGTATCCACCAGTGGTTCTAGTGGTACATACTGGTGTCCCACTATAAGTTCATATCTAAATGTAGAGTAACAATTAAGTTAATTTCAAATATCTGCTCAAACCGGGATCTAGCTCGAAGGATCATCCTCAAAAAGAAAAATATTTTTACCGCAGTACTTCACCCTCGATATTAAAAAAATGTCGTTCACAGATCTTTTGTTGCAAAGGAAAATGATCGGAGGGAAAATTGAATGAAATAACATTTCATATATACGTACATATAACACGCCTATATTACTTGCGGGGTAGGCAGAGCGTAAACGCCACGTCTGACAAACATTTGAGGGTCATTCAGAAAATTGTTTATCACCATAATGTCAACCCACCTCCTAAAATTGCAATACACTTGTAATCCTCGAATCTCTTAGTCATCTCTTACGACACCGACTGGAAAGAAATGGCGTCGGCGTGATTATATTCTAAGCCGGCATTACACGGCTAAATAATATTTATGCAGCAAATACCTTTAAAAGCATTGATGTCAATAGCTCTTCGTCCGTAGTAAAACAAAGCGTAGCAGGGAACTGTTATTTGACGAACAGGATCTATCAGGGATACGGAGCGCACTTTTTTATCCTTAATGTCTAGTTTGGTAATACGACAATTCCTGTAGCACTTGATGCCCAGCTCGGCCAATCGGTCTTGCACGCGCTCGTCTACCTGTAGTTGCACGTGTCAACTCTCACAAATAGTACCGATAACTTTGCAGGCATGATCAGACCATGAAACTAAACAACTTTTTCTATGGAAGATATGATGGTAAACGAGAAAAAAAATTCGACCTTCCATACAAAATTCCCGATCAGCTGACTGACTTACTATGGAAACTCTAAAAAAAAATTCGTTTCCCAACATACCTAGGCTCCATATTAAAAGTTGTTCAGTTTCATGGTCTGATCATGCCTGCAAAGCTTTCGGTACACCGTTCCTTACACCCTGTTTACATATTCAAGGAGTTACAAGAAGGGTACAACAAGCCGAAAGAAGGTCAAGGTACTCTTGGAACTGAACAACTTTCCCCATGAAATATAAGTCGAAATATGAAAAAGAAAATTGGACATCGCATAGTAAATTAACCACCATGAAATTTCATTATTGACCGATACTGAAAACAGAGGTTATAAGGAACAAGTCTTACCAAGGCAAATAGATCGAAATGTGGCCAAAATAGCTTTAAGTTGGGCTTCCATAGTAACCCAAATCAGCTGAACAGCGATTTTGTATGGAAGGTCAAATTTTTTTTCTCAAGACTTGGAGCTTTGTTTCTTGGGGAAAGTTGTTCCTTATCAACAGCCCGTCTTGAGTTTTCGCTATCGGACACTGGTGATATTTACCCTATAGTATAAGGTGCAAATATTTTTAGTAAAACTGAACAACTTTCCCTAAGGAATATGCGACGAAATATAAAAAAGTTGTATCTTCCATATTCTTTGATCATTATTGTTTTGAGGGCCCATTTTTCGACCTGTGTTCTTTGGGGAAAGTTGTTCAGTTTTCAGATGTTTTGGTGATATAAGGATAAAAAAGTTAAGTGCGAGTGGGACTCACACACTGTGTGATACTAGATTCTATTTTGAAATTTGTTTTTTTTCGGCTCTCTAAAGAAACTATATAATATATATATATATATAATATATTATATAAAAAGGGATTTTCCGTAAGTTGTACTTCTAAACAAAGCTACTTGTCAAATTTTATAGTTCTGGTTCTAGATCCACAGGAAGTAAAGTGTGAATTTTAATTCCCTTGAAGAGAGAGTCTTAAGTCTTTTTAAGAACGCCTATTTTACAGAATAAACGGCCGTATCTTATTTAAAAGTTAAGTTAGAAGCTTGATATTCTTACAACTACAAGCGACCGAAGATTTGAGTAGGTATATGATTTTAAATTCAAATCGATATCTTCAAGCATTCCCGCGATAATGGGTCGTGCTTGTGACAGACGTACGGACGGACGGACAACAAAGTGATCATTTAAGGTTTAATTTTTTCTTTTCAGGTATCATACCCTAAAAATGTATATAAGAGGCTGTGTCTGTCTTACAGTTTCATCATTGAAGCAGTTGACCCTCAACGCGGTGGGATCCTCAGGCGGGAAGTTCTCTATGAAGGCAATGTGGTTGCCAGGCACACCGAGTTCCAGCAGCGCCGCCATACAGCAGTACGACTCCAGACAGTCGCCGTACACTGCTATACGGTTGCGTTCAGTCAAATCTTCCTCTGTAGATAAAATTTAATATAACCTGACATGGTTAATTTTGCACTTACAATGCTTTCTGTAAATAAAAATAAGAAATTGAAAGAATTTTATTTACACTAAATTCCTCTCCTAATGTTCTAACTGCAAATTCAAAAACAGTTGTATAAATACCTGCTTTATGCTTATGCGTTCTGCCTATAGACATTACAGTTTCTTTTCAAACTCTGTAGGCGTACCCTACGCCTTTCGATAAAATGGAGAATTCCCTGTGAATGCAACATCTTATACTGCGCTGGCCAATCCGCCTGCTAAGCGTGGTGAGTATAGCAATACCCCCCGGTAGGGCAGGCCCACGTCCAGCAGTGAACGTTGTGGCTGTTAATGTTAATGTCTTTACTAAAAAAAACTAATATATTAACATGGAAACTGACTGTTTTCCTGCATCATCAGCAGCAGCTTCCTGAGCACCTGGTTGGCCTGCAGCAGGGAGTTGATGAGGAACAGGTTTCCGGGCACGGCGGGGGCGGGCGGCACTTTGTCGGGCCGGTATTTCGGGTTGTCCATCAGAATACGCTCGCAGGGTCTGCCTTTCCTGGCAAATGTAGACCCATTTTGATTGTTTTTCTCAAAAATGGGTTTGGACTGAGACAGACCCGATGATATAACAAACAAGCTCAAGCTATGAAGCCTAAGTACTACAGCTCATATAAACGAGCGTAGAAAGTATTCTATAATACAATACGCACACAAAAAATATAGAGTGAAATCTCAAGACAGGCTGGTAATAAGAAACAACTTTCTACTAGAAAAATATTACAAAAAAATATTTAATATCTATATTAACTCAAATCAGCTGATCGGCAATTTTGTATGGGAGGTCCTTTTTTCGTATTTCAACCTATGTTTTTTGGGGAAAGTTGTACCTTATCACCAGCCCGCCTTGAGTTTTCACTATCGGTCACTAGTAAAATTTCACCCTATACTATTATCATAAACTTAATTATTTAAACCTAAGCAAACATGAACTGAACTTACTGCACTTGTTTGACTATATCTAAAGACTGCTTCAAATAGTCGGGATGTTGAAATTGATGACCAACCGTGATCACCAACTCGTCATAAAACTTCAGTCCGCCGTTTGCCAAATAAATACACTTCTGTTTTCTGGAAGATAATAAAACTTTCGTGTAAGTACTAGGTAGGAATTGTTAAGCAGGTAACCAAAATCTGGAGGAAGCTCATGTCCAGAGGTGAATTGTTGCGTTTGTTGATGATAATTGTGACCAAAAATTGTTGAGATTTAATATCTGTAAAGCGCAAAATTTTCTGGATATTTAATTTATTTATTCATTACAAAGCATAAATACAAAGTAATAATTTAAACACCATTAAACCTAACGGTTTGTGTCGGTGCTGCACATTCCTCTCGAAATATTTTACGTACAAACTAAAATGATTAGCTATAAGTAGCCAATCAATAAAGATTCCTTAAATAGTATCGAATTGTAACTACGATAGCTACAATTCTTATGTTACCTGTCAATTTCCACAAGAACCGAGGAAATAATGTCGATATAGAAAACGAACGGCAAACACTTCAAGTAGTGGTCATCATAGCGGCCATCTTTGGGTATGGCTGTGTCGGCGGCTTTCAAGCACTCTGCTACTGCTGGTAGACCGTGGTCGGATACCAGAGTTATGTTCGTGAACGATAGGTATCGTGATGACTCGCTGCAAAGAAAATTTATTGAGAAAACATATGCTGCTGGAAAGAACCGACTACTAGAACAATCTGTAAAATACAACTATAATATTGATGAATAACCTGCGCCTAACTTGTCACAAAGGTAAGAGCCATATCTAATAAATCAGTGTTTTTGGTCAGACATAGATAAGAATAATCAGAAAGCCGGATATTTACATGTCCATTCAACACTGCGCTACTTTTCAGGAAATCAGGTGTACCATCCAAATGTGATAAGGGTAGAATTTCGGGACCTCCGAATAGTGTGCAAAAGTAGACTAAAGAATTATACACATACCCCAAAATAAGATATTCAATGAAGGCTAGCCCGGTCCGGCTTGCTCCTACGACCACTATGGAGTTATTCACGTTCACCTTTTCACCAGATACAAATGTTTTTATTAAAAAAATATATATATTAATAACTAATATTCTTAAGAGCCTGAGTATTCTTAACAGCCGAGCAAAGGCCTCTCTACTTTTTTCCACGTCTCTGGGTCCAGTGCCATGCTTTGCCAGTTTGGTAGATAGGCGCCGAGTTCATCGCACCACCTTTTTCGGGGCCGTTCACGTCGTATATTTGCATTTTTGGTACCCATTTATTTTAGCCCATAAAGCTATTGAGTAACATAAAATACTTCAGGAAAATAATTAAGTACCTATCACAATGATAAATGGTTTCACTGAAATAATACGTTTCCCGCAGCGCAGAAAAAAGTAGCATACGGTTAATCTGGAACATGCAGATCATTATATCATACGATTTTGTTGTTAATATACAAACGAACTAAAAATACATATATTTGGTCATTGGTACCGACCGACCGACTCAACAGGTTAAACTGAACAACTTTTCCCAAGGAAAATAGGTAAAAATATTTCTTTAAATTACCTCCCATTAAAAACTGCTCAGACTGCTGTTTTTTTGGTATGGAAGGCCTATTTTTTTCAACCTGTGACCTTTGGTTCTTGGGAAAAGTTGTTTAGCATAAAGTAGGTCGTTCCAAGGTCCCCATAAATCTTTCTTCCTTAATATATAATGTAAATAGTGCAGATAAAAATATTTAGCTAGATGTAGATTTACCTTGGGATAGCTTGTCATTGGTCTCTCTATCATCCATAGCGCAAATGGTGTAGACCTGAAATTTTTGATCAATAATAAGTTTAAATATTCGCAAAGCACTCTCATTGTTTTGTATTAATTGGTTTGATTTAATCTCGTGAATTAAATTGATTTATTTAAGGCGAGTGTAGCCGTCAACGACCTCGACAGTGGCGCCACTTTACAAAAAAAAAACTTTTTCTTTATACAAACAATCTATCAGAATATCCGTTGCCCAAGTTTTTAGTATTATCCTCTAGTAAAATAAGAAACTGCTCCTTAACAAAAAAAATATTTTCTCTTTATCTTTATACAAACAATGTAAGTATCACAATATCCGTTGTCCAAGATCAATGAAATGAATCAATGAAATATTCGCTGTTATTAAAGTTATGGCAATTAATACCAAAAGTGGCCGTTTTTAGGTACTTTTTTCCATAATTTTAATTGCAGCGAATATTTCATTGATTCATTTCATTGATCTTGGACAACGGATATTGTGATACCTTGTTTGTATAAAGATAAAGAGAAAATATTTTTTTGTGAAGTGGCGCCACTGTCGTTCACGGGTACACTTGCCTTAAGGACAATGACCCTCATACAAACTGACCTAAACTAACCAGTCACGTCATGGTTTGAGACCCTTTGTATGAGGAGTCAATGCCCGTTTTCTCGAGATTAAATATCAAGAAAATACAGTATCATGAAAATTTTGGATATAGGTACAAGGTAGGACGGACCAGCTACTCTATCATACAGACAAACGATTGTAAAACATGCAGCTCAAGATATTATAAGCAAAGTCTTACATCACAATTTTATACGGATTTAAGTTGTGCTTATTTGGATTCTAGTTTAGTTGTATTTTTTTAAAGTCTTACATTACCATAAAACAATATGTAATATACGTATATATGTGTAGTATTTATTGTTTTTTGTTATTATACGTATGTACATATTACTGAGAAATATATTCAAGCCTTTCTTGCTATTTTTGCTTTGTTTAATGCACCTGCCCTGTCCACATGCCCTTAGGCAGACTGGGAGAAATATAGAGGTACACGCTCGAGTCCCTTAGTCGTCTCGTACAACTCCCACGGGAAAGAAATGGGGTGATGCTATTCTAAGCCGGCATTATACAGCCAACAAAGTAGCTTATGGAAAGTGCGATATTTTCCTCATGCGTCCATTTTTGCGCATAAAGTTAAATAAATAAAACCATTGTAATAAGATTTAGGATTGTAGTCTAATTGTTCTTTTTTGTGTTTATTGTTTTATTGTGACGAGTAATAGTTGTGCAAACTTAAAAAAATATTAAAGTCTTACATATCCTCGAAAAGCCGGTCGACAAGCTTGCTGCCACTTATGTTTGGCAAAGACTCTCGCGGCTTAACTGGCATCATACGTTCTGCCAAGGACATCAGGTTGCGAATTGGTGACTGGATGAGCAAGAAACAAGTATAATAAATTTAAAACACGACTGCTTTCTGAGATAAAGCCTAGCCTATGACATTCGGGATAATATAAGGATTCTTCCGATACAATTCCCATTCGAATCTGTTCAATGGGTAACGAGTTTCAGTCCTTTAAAGAATTGTACATATAGAGGTATACATACATACAAACATACATACATACCTACATAGACTCTAAAAACATTATACTCCTTTTTTGTCGGGCAGTCGTGTAAAAATTACCTCTCCTTGATATTTATTTGTGATGTGATGGGAGCCATTAATTAACTGTGTCCTGGACTTAGCAAAATAGCCACGAAAATCATTTTACTATGTTATGCCTACGATCTAAGTGTGTTGGTAATTCAGGACAATAATTTTTTATTCAATTATGTAATAAGAAAAATATTTTTAATATTATGAAAGAAAAATGAAAAATACTAGAAAAATGTCGACATAACAGACCAGTTGGTTACGCATTGTCACAATTTTTTATATTGTTATTTGTAATACCAAAAAAAACTTTTTCTCGGCAGAGATTATAGGTACATAACAACCTTTCTCATGAATCACTTCATCTACTAAAGGAAACCGCACTTTTAAAGATCTAAGCATACATAAGTACACGGGAAGCGAATTCATTTTATTCTATTTGGTGATTAGTGATATTGTCATCCTGCAGATTTCAGAAAGTTACGGTTGGATTTTCGTTTGTTTCAGTTCAGCATATTTGGTGGAAAATAATTAATTCAAAATCTACTTGTGAGTATAAATTAACACCCTACAGGGTGGTGATTATAATGCGCGCCATAGCTTAGATTAGAGTAGGTTCATTATCGACAAAGAAAACTGTAAAACATAATTTGAAAAACCTCGGAAAAAACAAGTTTTCTTGAATTTTTTGCCATTAGGCACAAATCTTTTGTTTGTTCGGGAATGATTTCAAAATTTGTTTACGGCTCCCTTTATCGGTCCTACTTAATCTGCCCGTAAGCTATGGTACGTATTTAACAGCCTGTATTATGTAGATGGAGTCTATTCATAAGGGTAGAATCACTATCTGTTCGCGGTTTTCAGAGTTACCTACTAGCTAGTACCTACTATTATTTATTCTGTGCTACTACGAAGTTCCTGGAAAAATACTTGTATCAATTAGTATCAGGGACTCTTTTCTTATATCCTGAACCTGTCTTACGTGACCAGTACCCAAATTATCAAACTACAGGCTACAATTTTACAGGTGAAATTCCATGTTCAGTGCGTAGTCGGTTAGCCATTTTGATACCAGGAATATGAACCAGCAACGCAATGTACTAAGAATTTCACCTGTAGACTTGTAGCCTGTAGTTCCATAACATAGGCACCAGGTAAGAAACATGCCATAACTGTTCTGTCCGTCTACCTAAGATACAGGAAAAACAACTAACTAACTAACATAAAACTTAGTAATATAAAGCCTATGAGGCTTAAAATTTAATAATGTTGTGTAAATGCAGTGTACCTAAAGTATTACCTATCTGATTAACTTACCATTTCTCCCTTGCCGAAGGGCTGAGCGACCCAGAAGAGCGAGCAGTAGCGCGTCTGCCGCATCAGGTCGCGCAGGAACCAACGAGCGTGAGGTTCCATAATCGGGGACATCGTGGCGGCGATTATCTATCAGCATACAAGAACAACATAACATCCAGCAGACCCCCGCTTTAAGTTCAGTCCGATCCGTAATTCCCAGAAAGCCTTGTTTGAACAACCACACAAACATCTCCGGATGAGTCCATGCTCCCCACCAATCAGTCAGGTGTAGGTGTCAAGAGACCAGTCTTTAAAAAAAATCTAGATGGACAGACGACATTAATGACCAATGTTGGTAGACTCGGAACAGCGTACGTATAGTAGCCCTTCTGCCGCACCAAGTAGTAGAGATATTGATACAGGAATATATCATCGTTATCAGTCAACTGGACATAGGCCCCACTCTTTCTGTAATAGCTCAGCAGGCGGATTTGTGAGCGCAGTGCAAGTTGTTGTATTCACGAGGCACACTGCTACCCAAACTCAGGATTCATCCCTCAGGTGTCTATGACTTATTATATGATTGTTTAACAGTTACACGTTGACAGCTGATGTGGCGCCGTGGTAGTGCACACACATGTCAGAGGCCTACTAGTAGTAGCAGGCGGTTGAAAAACTCTGACACCAGTGTTCATTGAGTCGTTCGTCGACTCGGTGTCCCACACGAAAAAACGAAGAAACAGTTACAGGCACATAATTATGTAAAGAGTCGCCAATTGAGTTTCGAAGGAACATGCAATCGCTATGTGGTTAGAGCACCACCGACACAGTTCGCCGTATAAAGTGGTTCAAATCCCACTCGTGTGATATTTTTAGTTTCTATACTTTAATGGGAATAAAGAAGTTGCACAAATATTAGGTCCTATTGAACACATATTTTTAGGTTGAGTTCTGATCGTAAAACTTAGCAACTTTTCCCAATAAACATGAGTCGAAATGTGAAAAAAAAAATTGGACCGCTCATACAAAAAAACTCGCAAATGTATCACTTTGTAAGGGAGTTCAATTTTTATTTTCATAATTTGACCTACGTTTATTGGGAATTCTTCAGTTTTACGAGTAGAACTTACTCTAAAAATATATACACTGATTTTTATACGGCATTATATATAATCCTAAAACGACTAACCTATCAATTGCATTGCAATCATGGAACTATAGATCAACCTTTAATTTATCTACCCTCAAGCTTCTTCATTGCAATACAACATTTTTTTTAATATTCAAAGAAAAGAAAAGATCAAAATAAGACTTACAGCGCCATCTGCCAACTGCCACCGAGGTTCAGGGTGCAAGTCGTACTGCGTTCTGATATTCACGCCGTCCTCCAGAGGGCTGAAACAAGTTGTTGGTACTACTTGGTACTAATTAGGCAGACTAGAGTCTGTGCGGAAAGAGAATAGGCGTGGAAATTGAGGGCGCCTCTGTGTCTCAGTATGAGAAATGTCGTAGCAATCTGTTGAAATATGATTAATTCACCTTTTGAACACGCTTTTCCTCTTCACGCACAGACTCTAGTCACTAAGGTACTTAAAATGTAGAGCACCTTACAATCTCCGTACCGCAGATTTACAATTTTTGTTAATCGCGTTTTTATGAATAAGAGATCACTGTTTATGCGGGATCTACATGTATGTATGTAGATCCCGCATAAACAGTGAAAATACATTTTTTATTTTATTTTATTTTATTTTATTTATTTTAGGGAATCTTACAGCTGTATTAATAAAAAATTGACTATTCGTTTCAGTACAGTACTAAGCCATTAATAAGTAAACATAGAATGTAAGATTGGAATTCCTAGTGAAACCTAGTGTAGAAACAAATTTTATATAAATTTATGTTTATTGTATCTACCTGTAGGTAAATTCACGTGAGTTTTGATGCTCACATCACTCAGTAAGTTGCCTAAATTAGAATTACAAGATTTTCTTAGTAAGACAATTATCTATTCTTATGGTAAGACAAACAAATGCAAGTAGGCAAATATTTTTACAGTGGGAGAGAATTAGCAAGGAGTTCTTATCTGCCAGACAATATCCGAGTACAATAAAGCTGAAGAATCCATAAAGTCTGCTTTTTTTTTCTTATTCCACTTCTTGAGTAGTGCGGTAGGCGCGGTTTGGGCCTACGTCTTCGGGAGAGGTCATCAAGGCTGAATAACTTACTTTTTACGCTAAAATTGTGTGCCAGTAGAAAAACCACCTGCCAAATATTATAGTAACGGTCAGGGCATGTTTTGGTACAGCTTACCTTGGTAGACAAAGCAGTCTTCCTTACCCGAGTGTGACGCAGCCAATAGTTTGTTTCTCATATAATATAAATATATAATCTTACAATATAATGCAGCATGAATGTATTCAGGACCCGGGACTTGGGGGCGTGTCCGAACGAGGTCGAACAACTCGTTGAGTCTGTCCATGTTTCCCACGTAAATAAATACAAGCGTGATAGCTAGGTATATATGTATAGTTGATTAGTATAATAAATTTGATATTTTGGTTTATTGTCGATAACTAAGCATGTTTTTCCGTTATAACACGGGTTGTTCTATTGTCCTGATCTGTAAATTAATTAAGTTAATTTTGTTTATATGTTGTGTGCTTTTTGGTGTTAGTGTTTATGTGAATGCTTTTTATATCTGCTCAATTATCTAGTGGTGAAAACCTGTAATTGGCTTTCTGGCTTTACTATTGGTGTGTAAAATGTTACAATAGCTGTTGGTTTTCCAAAATAAATAAAATAAAATAAAAAAATAGTTACCCGAGTATGACGCAGCCAATAGGCTGTTTCTCAGAGAGCAGCATGAAGGTGTGCAGGACCCGGGACTTTAGCGCCTTTTCAAACAACATCACGAGAGTGTCGAGCTTCGCGGCGTGCTCAAACAGATCGTTGAGCTTGACCATGTCTGCCATCTCCCCCGGCCGGACGCTCACGTCACTAGAAGATAACAAAATAACTGAAAAAAGTACCTGAGTCATCAAGTCAAGTAGTGGCAGTAGGCTGGTAACATCTGTTTTAGAACGGATGGACGATGTAGTAAGCGGGTTCGTGAGCGAAGGCTATGCTTCGGCAAGTGTAGCGAAGGACGCCCTTCTCAAGCCAGATGGACCGATTACCTATAGAGGGCAGCTGGTGGTGACTGGATGGCCAAAATCGGGATATCGTGCCTTATGGCGTACCCTGGTGAAGACCTACTTCCCGTAGTAGACTACATTATGCTGATATGAGTGAATAAGTCAAGTATGTTTAGGGCCATGAAACCAAATCAAAAAATTATCACGTTAAAATTGCGAACCGCTATGATATAGGTGTACCACAATGCACATATATCATAGCTGAATATTGGGACGGTGTGCCAAAAACTTTGCTGGCGTGATCAGTTCACAAACTGAACAACTTTACTTTAGGAACATTTGTAGTGGCATGCACAAAGAAAAAGTATTATGTTTCATGACCTGCTCACGTCTGCAACATTTTTGATACACCGTCCTTTACCTTTACCTTACCCATATGGATACCACTAGTAGGCCTCTAACATGCTTGTGTAATGTCTAAATAATCACCACCGTCAATCAAACAATCAAACACCGTCTAAATAATCATAAACAGCAACCGGGACCGAACCATCTTTCTTACGAAAAATGAAGTGGTTCATCCTGCAATGTCCTAACCAGACTGGACACAAATTCACAAAGTTAAAATATCAACTATGCGAGTGCCACACCGGGAATCCAACCCCGAACACAGCGCCATACCGGCCGTCAAAAATAATAATAAATAAAGAAGTGTAACTTTCTTGGAACCGCTGTCTGTAGTCTGTACCTACGAACTAAAGTCAACTTAAAAAGTTGGCCCTGAATACCACTTTTGAAAAATCGATTCGGTTTATACATATAAATAGCTGCAAATAAGAAGAAATTGGCAGTTTTTACAGTAAGAATACACACTACTTATCGCAATTACTTTTCCATTGGGTTTATTTAGTGCGTACTCTGTGTTGTCAGCTTACTAATTCTTTAAGTTTCCGCCCGGAAGTCAGGCGAGCTTGCATTGGGCAGACTAAAAACCACATCAGTCGTTTTCCAATTCAATAATAATTCATAGCATTTTAGATCCGTACTGACCACAATCGCAAACGTTCATCAAATATAAATCTGAAAGTATGACTCACCCTCTGACGGAATTTACATGAGCTACGTAAAGGGATTCGTTCATAAACCTCATCCGAGTGCTGTGCGGGGTTACTAGCTGTAATAAATTACACGATTAATTTTAAAAGATGTCAAGCAGCTATTTCATCGTTTCATAGAAGGTATAAAAATGATCGTTCGAGCATAGGTAGCATTACAATACGTAGAACTTTGCTACGAAAGCTACGAATTACTACGCAGCGTAGGCGGATGTAGCAATGTAGACCGGCGGCATGTGCGAATGTAACTTTTCAGTCCTTGCTTTTTCAGAGCATTTTGGTGTATTCATCACATGCCTTATATACAAATGTGCCTTGATTGTGTTAATAACCCTGTCACAAGTTTACCGTAAAATGTTCCAGTAGCGGGAACGGCGGATGGTTCGAAGGCAAACTCATGATGCAGTAGTCTCGGTCTGGAAATAATTCGAACGCTGCCTCTAGCATGTCGAAAGCATTTCTGCCAAAAATTAAGTTAGAAAAACATTGTATACACAGAAAAAAAAACAAGTAACATTAGACTATATTGAGCTTAAATAGACAAAGGTGGCCTTACCTATCGCTTAAGGTTGTGTGTCCAGTATTTATTATATATATCGCAGGTTTTGTGATATAATTAAATTTTGAATCATAAACCGAAGATGAAACTTATTTTTATCATTAACCTGAATCGATCTAGTTTTTTTTTATCAATAGCCTAGACAAGTGGGCTAAAAATTAGCCCTGCTGTGGCCATACTTTTCTTTTTCTATGTAACTAAGATACGTAAGCTACTTGTAGACTTGCCTAGAATAATGTGACAATATTATTAAATGACAAATTATATAAGTAACGGAAATGTACTTATTAATAAAATCACTTTTTTTTGTTTAGGACGACCCGATGAACCCTGTAAAAGCGTATTTGTTACCTTTCATCATAGTCATGGTGCATAGCGCATAGTTCAAGCAAGAACGCATTAGATGTTCCCGTGTAGCGAATTATATACTCCGGTGGTTTCGGCACACTGCAACAACCAGTCTAATCAGACTTTTTTTTTGTATCATTGACAGTTGTATAAATTAATACGGACCTGCTTTATGCATTCTGCCTATAGAAATTACAGACGCGTAATGTCTGAGAAGGCTCTTACTTCGATAAAGTTGTGAAATGAAACGAAGTTTTTTTTTGCCAATACTCATATCGCCATCTTCCGCCGCACCTGTCAGTTGTTGTTGTACGGTAATCGTTCGGTTGTTGTTTAGTTGTTTTATTAGATTAGTTATTCAGTTGTTGTACCGATATTGTTCAAATGTTGTTCAGATGTTGTTCAGTTGTTTAGTTAAGTTTTTGTTCTGACTCGACATCTGAAGTACGAACGTAAGAAGAACTGCTGAAGTATAGAATTTTCAAAAATTCATATCAAGCCATGTTACGTTCTCGTATTGAATTTGACCTTGTATCGGGCCTTGCAATCACCGGTGCGGTCGTTTGGAAAAAGCACAACTGAGTTTTTTTTGGAGAGTGTTGATAAAATAGTGTATGCAACTGCATATAATTAGGCATGACATTGTTCGTGTCGAAGTATTTTTATATATAAACAGACACTCAAGTTCTAATGAGACCCATTATGTACGACAGTTGCATAAACTACTACGAGTATAGCCTCGTTTCTCTTTTGGGGCTTCATTTTTTCACGTCAACGTCAAAAAGTTATATGAGTTTGTAAATGAAAACTTAGTCGTAGATGTATATTTATCTACACTCGTCTCGTAATGTTCGAATTATGAATTCGAAAACAGATGCATAATGACCTACTTTATGCATTCTGCCTATAAAAACTAGGGTTTACTATAAATTACAGAAGCGTAATGACTTAATGAGATAACTCTTAATACGATAAAGTTGAGAAATGAAACGAAGTTTTTTTTCCAATACTCAAATCGCTATCTTCCGCCGCACCTGACAGTTGTTGTTGTACGGTAATTTTTCGGATGTTGTTCAGTTGTTTTAATAGGTTTTTGTTCTGTTGTTGTTGAGATGTTGTTCAGATGTAGTTCAGATGTTGTTCAGTTGTTGTTCAGATGTTGTTCAGTTGTTGTTCAGATGTTATTCCGTTGTTGTTCAGTGTTGTTCAGTTGTTGTTCAGTTGTTTAGTTATTTGTTGTTGAGACTCGACATCTTAACAACTGTTAGTAAAGAATCTTCAAAAATTCATATCAAGCCATATTACGTTCTCGTATTAAATTTGACCATGTATCGGGCCTTGCAATCGCCGGTGTGGACGTTTGAAAAAGTGTTCAACTGAGTTCATTTTTTAGAGTGAAGATAAAATAGTGTATGCAACTGCATAAAATTAGGCATTAGAATGCTCGTGTCAATCTATTCTATTGACCCCCATTATATGACAGTTGCATATACTACTATTATGTGTTTTCGAAAAAAAATATCTAATTAACGTGCGTTGAACATATATAGGTACATATATCACGCTTATATCCCTAGGCAGAGAGTAAACGGCCGTAAAAACGGACATTTACGCCATTCAGAAAATTGTGTATCGCCATAGTGATAGCCTAAAATTGCAAAACACATGTAAACTTCGAGTCCTAAGTCTCATAGTCGCCTCTTACAACACCTACAGGAAAGAAATGGGGTGATGCTATTCTAAGCCGACATCAAACATTGATGCAAATGCAAAAATTGACTCGAGTTTTACTGCGGCCCCAAAAAGGGAATGCCATCTAGAGGCGCTTAAAAACATTAATGAAATCAAAAGGAGCTAGTCAACACCCCCACCACTCACTCTCTTTTTTCTTTCTTTAGCGTTGTTGCACTACCACCGTCTGTTTCCACTAATTCTTTAGTTCTGCCTTCAATAAGGTTCTTGGAAATTTGAGTTTTTGTTCTGAAACAACCATAAAAACGAGCGTAAACTGTCATAAAATTTATAAAGGTTTTAAATAATAGATCAAAGTACCTAGCTGTTTTTTATATGTATTTTCTTGCTGTTTAATGGTTCATCTATTAGTAGTCTATGTTACACAAAGCTAACTCAGAGCTAATGTAATGTAGAAAATGTAGGTTGAATATTTTTATAAATCGATAGAACTTTCCTAGCGAGTCAGTTTAAACTTTATTATAGAAAATATACAGGGTGTAAGGGACAGCCCTCCGAATACTTATAAGGTGCATTCAGGCCATTAAACTGAACAACTTCCTATGAAAATATGTTACAGGAAACGTAAAAAAAATACTTCCCATAGCAGCATTGGTATTTTTTATGTCGTTTCCTGCTATATGTTCCTAGGGGAAAATTCTTCAGTTTCATGGTCCTCATGCAGGGTGCATGCATCAGTATTTGGAGGGCTTTCCTTTACACCCTGTTTATATACGCACGGATCTAAGTAAGGAACCCGGAGCAATTCAGGATCAATATTGACAATGTCAAAGTCTACGTCCTCCTCCTCATCAGTGTATCGGTCGTAGTACTGCAGCACGGATACGTTTCCAATCACTTTCCCATCTTCCGCACTGTACAAGACCCGTTCAGTGACCCGGTCTCGTTCCATTCGTTCCTTCTCTTCTGCCGTGTACTCTCTTTGAGACAGATCCATGAGATGCAAAGTAGGTTCTCCAATGACCTCCGATTTTTCTGCTAGCCGTATGTGCTGTGAAGTGCTGGCGTGAAGAGGCAGCACCGACGTCACATTCTGTCGAAATGAGCTCGTGATTAAGTGTAGGTAAATGAACGCTAAACAATGTCCATTATATTGTTTTTTTTTTATTCGGGAATTTTATACGAGAAGTAGGCGCTATAATGTCAAACAGAGTGACGTAGATTACTTACTGTACGTGAAGTATGCCTCTCGTCTTCAAAGAATGATGTATTGGAATCCTGGTAGAATGATGACGTGTAATTACTTTCAGGAATCACATCTTGTGACAGACTACAAAAAAAAACGTTTTTTTAATGTTACTTTCGCTAGAAGATGAGACAAAAAAAAATGTTTATTTCAAAGGGTGAACCAGCTCTGATACAATTGGGATGTCTACATTTTCTGCCAAATTTCGACCTGTGCTCCTTAGGCAAAGAACCCTACCCGTCCGTCAGCATCGTTTCCTTTTCCCATCGCTCTATCTTTGTCACTCGCACAGAACCGTCATTGGGTAGAGCGAGAAAAAGACGACGGTCCTTTAGACCATACATCTCTGCTTTATCTATCCTAAGGGAGTCCTACATTAAGTTTTACGGGCCGCGGACTTCACTTTTTTACTGATAAAAATATTGCATTATTACGCCAATAGTTGGCGTATAACATCTGGTTTTCAACTAGCCACGCAGGTTCTAGCAGTTGTAAACTCTTTTTAACCTTGCTGGGGTCGCTTTTTCGGACCCTTACTCGTTATTCATTGTTAGCGATATCAAAAAGCGCTTAAATAAGCGCCACTACAGTCTGTGCGGAATGAGAATAGGCGTGGAAATTGAGAGCGCCTCTGTGCCACAGTATGACAAATGTCAGAGCAACCAATGAAAAATAAATTAGTTCACTTTTTGCCCACGCCTATGTAAGTACCGCAAATATTATGTCCAAACTTTTAATTAAACTCCAATTATAACTTCTTAATACATTTTTAAGGACGTTCATTCGGTGTTTGAACGACTTGCTGTCCCACACTAAAAGAAGAAGAATCAAACTCCTTAGGTAGTAAAGATGCCCGCGATGTCCCAGATGAAGATGATGTTCAACGTCATTTATCGATGATTTAAAGTGCGTTTTTTTTAACAGTTGTCAAAAAAGGCCATATTAGTCAGAACTAGGATACAAAAACTGCGACGGAAAAAGGTGAGGGGTACGATAGGTCCGCCATGTTAGACATACAAAACCAAGATACAAAAACTGCGACGAAAAATGCTAAACCGCTGCCCCTTACTTGCTAGCGGTATCGTTCGATAACTTGTGTTTGTGCGGCGCGCGGTCGAGGTTCCGCAGACCAGCGAATGGAGCCAGCTCGAAACATTCCTCCAACGATTCAAAGTTGATCTGCGTGTTAAGAATCATCACGCCAACGGCCACTTCTTTGTGCTGTGGAATAAGAAGCAGAATCACGGGCATCACCCTATGTATTTACTTCCAAGAGTTAGAGACAGAAGGGGTGGATTATGTCTTCTTATGGGTGACGTCAAATCCGTAGAATATTAGCAAGCTGTTCTCATCTCCAGTAAATAAGCGTAATAACTTGTGCTGCGCCTACCTTTAAACACTATCATCACAAGGCACTAAAGTTTACAGATAGACTTGTAACTTCCTGTATTTAGGGCTAGATTTGGGAAGCGAATTAGCGCTTGGCAAGCGAAATGGTACATACATACATATACATATCTTGCCCTTATCTCTTGCAGGGTAGGGAGCGTTAAAGGCCGTATAAATACGGTCGCTATCGCCACGTCTGACTAATCATTGATATTTTTCCAACATGTCGCCTGATACTGTTATACACATGAAACCCTCGAGTACCATAGTCGCCTCTCACGACACCCGCAAGGAAGAAATGGTGTGATGCTATTCTAAGCCGGCGACTTGAGGGTGTGTATTGCAATTTTAGGCGATGGGCAGACAAACTGTCACTAAGGCAATACACTATATTCCGAATGACCCTCTAATATATGTCAGACGTGGCGTAAATGTCCGTTTTTGCGGCCGTATACGCTCTGCCTAACCCGAAAGGGATAATAGGCGTGATATGTGTATGTGTGTATGTATGAAGGAATTCAATATTGGTGTTGTTTTTTTACGTAAGATCCCTCCTACCTCACAAACAAGAAGTGCTCTTTCGGACTCCGGATGTCGCGCGATCAGTTCGCTGATGTAGAAATCTCCGTACATGTCTCGTAGGCGCTCCGAGTGACGCTCGATTATAGGCACTAAGTCGTCATTGTCTTCTTCACTGGAGGATATAACAGACGTCATGTGAATGAATGACAGGCAGCTGTAGCGATGCTAGTTCTAGGGATGATTATTGCTTAAAAATCTCTAATCTATCTAGATGATTTCTTAGCCTAGTAATAGCGAGGAGGTCATCATCATAGTAACAAAGAAAAAAACTATTTGAGGACGGCTTAAGAAGCTCTTAGAGTAAAAAGCATGCAACAGAGTATTATCTAATACACACACAGCGCGGCGGACATACAGGGTATAAGGGACGGTGTACCGAAAACTTTGCAGGAATGATCAGACCATGAAACTTTACTTTTTTTCAAGTTTCCATGCAAATATACCACTAGTGACACATTTGTGGTATAATTACTCACACAGCGCGGCGGACACAGGGTGACAGGTTGTCAGTAGAGTGGGTAGCATCTCGCCCGGCATACCGCGCTCCATCGCTAAAACAACCTGCTACTAGCTCTGATAGTGACACATTTGTGGTATAATTACTCACACAGCGCGGCGGACACGTAGCCGCGGACACAGAGTGACAGGTTGTCAGAAGAGTGGGAAGCATCTCGCCAGGCATACCGCGCTCCCTCGCTAAAACAACCTGCTACTAGCTCTGATAGTGACACATTTGTGGTATAATTACTCACACAGCGCGGCGGACACGTAGCCGCGGACACAGTGACAGGTTGTCAGAAGAGTGGGAAGCATCTCGCCAGGCATACCGCGCTCCCTCGCTAAAACAACCTGCTACTAGCTCTGAAAGTGACACATTTGTGGTATAATTACTCACACAGCGCGGCGGACACGTAGCCGCGGACACAGAGTGACAGGTTGTCAGAAGAGTGGGAAGCATCTCGCCAGGCATACCGCGCTCCATCGCTAAGACAACCTGCTACTAGCTCTGATAGTGACACATTTGTGGTATAATTACTCACACAGCGCGGCGGACACGTAGCCGCGGACACAGAGTGACAGGTTGTCAGAAGAGTGGGAAGCATCTCGCCCGGCATACCGCGCTCCATCGCTAAGACAACCTGCTACTAGCTCTGATAGTGACACATTTGTGGTATAATTACTCACACAGCGCGGCGGACACGTAGCCGCGGACACAGAGTGACAGGTTGTCAGAAGAGTGGGAAGCATCTCGCCAGGCATACCGCGCTCCATCGCTAAGACAACCTGCTACTAGCTCTGATAGTGACACATTTGTGGTATAATTACTCACACAGCGCGGCGGACACGTAGCCGCGGACACAGAGTGACAGGTTGTCAGAAGAGTGGGAAGCATCTCGCCAGGCATACCGCGCTCCATCGCTAAGACAACCTGCTACTAGCTCTGATAGTGACACATTTGTGGTATAATTACTCACACAGCGCGGCGGACACGTAGCCGCGGACACAGAGTGACAGGTTGTCAGAAGAGTGGGAAGCATCTCGCCAGGCATACCGCGCTCCATCGCTAAGACAACCTGCTACTAGCTCTGATAGTGACACATTTGTGGTATAATTACTCACACAGCGCGGCGGACACGTAGCCGCGGACACAGAGTGACAGGTTGTCAGAAGAGTGGGAAGCATCTCGCCAGGCATACCGCGCTCCATCGCTAAGACAACCTGCTACTAGCTCTGATAGTGACACATTTGTGGTATAATTACTCACACAGCGCGGCGGACACGTAGCCGCGGACACAGAGTGACAGGTTGTCAGAAGAGTGGGAAGCATCTCGCCAGGCATACCGCGCTCCCTCGCTAAAACAACCTGCTACTAGCTCTGATAGTGACACATTTGTGGTATAATTACTCACACAGCGCGGCGGACACGTAGCCGCGGACACAGAGTGACAGGTTGTCAGAAGAGTGGGAAGCATCTCGCCAGGCATACCGCGCTCCCTCGCTAAAACAACCTGCTACTAGCTCTGATAGTGACATATTTGTGGTATAATTACTCACACAGCGCGGCGGACACGTAGCCGCGGACACAGAGTGACAGGTTGTCAGAAGAGTGGGAAGCATCTCGCCAGGCATACCGCGCTCCATCGCTAAGACAACCTGCTACTAGCTCTGATAGTGACACATTTGTGGTATAATTACTCACACAGCGCGGCGGACACGTAGCCGCGGACACAGAGTGACAGGTTGTCAGAAGAGTGGGAAGCATCTCGCCAGGCATACCGCGCTCCATCGCTAAGACAACCTGCTACTAGCTCTGATAGTGACACATTTGTGGTATAATTACTCACACAGCGCGGCGGACACGTAGCCGCGGACACAGAGTGACAGGTTGTCAGAAGAGTGGGAAGCATCTCGCCAGGCATACCGCGCTCCATCGCTAAGACAACCTGCTACTAGCTCTGATAGTGACACATTTGTGGTATAATTACTCACACAGCGCGGCGGACACGTAGCCGCGGACACAGAGTGACAGGTTGTCAGAAGAGTGGGAAGCATCTCGCCAGGCATACCGCGCTCCATCGCTAAGACAACCTGCTACTAGCTCTGATAGTGACACATTTGTGGTATAATTACTCACACAGCGCGGCGGACACGTAGCCGCGGACACAGAGTGACAGGTTGTCAGAAGAGTGGGAAGCATCTCGCCAGGCATACCGCGCTCCATCGCTAAGACAACCTGCTACTAGCTCTGATAGTGACACATTTGTGGTATAATTACTCACACAGCGCGGCGGACACGTAGCCGCGGACACAGAGTGACAGGTTGTCAGAAGAGTGGGAAGCATCTCGCCAGGCATACCGCGCTCCATCGCTAAGACAACCTGCTACTAGCTCTGATAGTGACACATTTGTGGTATAATTACTCACACAGCGCGGCGGACACGTAGCCGCGGACACAGAGTGACAGGTTGTCAGAAGAGTGGGAAGCATCTCGCCAGGCATACCGCGCTCCATCGCTAAGACAACCTGCTACTAGCTCTGATAGTGACACATTTGTGGTATAATTACTCACACAGCGCGGCGGACACGTAGCCGCGGACACAGAGTGACAGGTTGTCAGAAGAGTGGGAAGCATCTCGCCAGGCATACCGCGCTCCATCGCTAAGACAACCTGCTACTAGCTCTGATAGTGACACATTTGTGGTATAATTACTCACACAGCGCGGCGGACACGTAGCCGCGGACACAGAGTGACAGGTTGTCAGAAGAGTGGGAAGCATCTCGCCAGGCATACCGCGCTCCATCGTTAAGACAACCTGCTACTAGCTCTGATAGTGACACATTTGTGGTATAGTTACTCACACAGCGCGGCGGACACGTAGCCGCGGACACAGAGTGACAGGTTGTCAGAAGAGTGGGAAGCATCTCGCCAGGCATACCGCGCTCCATCGCTAAGACAACCTGCTACTAGCTCTGATAGTGACACATTTGTGGTATAATTACTCACACAGCGCAGCGGGCACGAAGCCGCGGACACAGATTGACAGGTTGTCAGTAGAGTGGGAAGCATCTCGCCTGGCATACCGCGCTCCATCGCTAAGACAACCTGCTACTAACTCTGATAGTGACACATTTGTGGTATAATTACTCACACAGCGCGGCGGACACGTAGCCGCGGACACAGAGTGACAGGTTGTCAGAAGAGTGGGAAGCATCTCGCCAGGCATACCGCGCTCCATCGCTAAGACAACCTGCTACTAGCTCTGATAGTGACACATTTGTGGTATAATTACTCACACAGCGCGGCGGACACGTAGCCGCGGACACAGGGTGACAGGTTGTCAGTAGAGTGGGAAGCATCTCGCCCGGCATACCGCGCTCCATCGCTAAAACAACCTGCTACTAGCTCTGATAGTGACACATTTGTGGTATAATTACTCACACAGCGCGGCGGACACAGGGTGACAGGTTGTCAGTAGAGTGGGAAGCATCTCGCCCGGCATACCGCGCTCCATCGCTAAGACAACCTGCTACTAACTCTGATAGTGACACATTTGTGGTATAATTACTCACACAGCGCAGCGGACACGAAGCCGCGGACACAGATTGACAGGTTGTCAGTAGAGTGGGAAGCATCTCGCCTGGCATACCGCGCTCCATTTTTATTTATTTATTTATTTATACTTTATTGCACATCGTACAAAAGGCGGGCCTAATGCCAGACGGCATTCTCTACCGGCCAACCAGAAGGTAAACAGAGAGAGAAAGAAGCGGGTGCACTAATGAGAAAATAACACTAAGGAAAACAACATGTCAAAACGACTATCAAAATAAATACCTACCAATACATAGTTATTACACATAAAAATATACTTACACAAATACTTATACCAATAAATAATACTTAAACTTACATACATACTCAAATTTAAACAGAAATAAAATCATACTATAAAAAACAAACATACAACTAGCTCCATCTATCTTCAAATGCAAAAAATCTCCATCACTAAGACAACCTGCTACTAGCTCTAATAGTGACACATTTGTGGCATAATTACTCACACAGCGCGGCGGACACGTAGCCGCGGACACAGGGTGACGCGGTCGGCTATCAGTAGAGTGGGCAGCATCTCGCCAGGAATACCGCGCTCCATCCCTAAGACAACCTGCTACTAGCTCTGATAGTGACACATTTGTGGCATAATTACTCACACAGCGCGGCGGACACGTAGCCGCGGACACAGGGTGACGCGGTCGGCTATCAGTAGAGTGGGTAGCATCTCGCCAGGCATACCGCGCTCCATCGCTAAGACAACCTGCTACTAGCTCTGATAGTGACACATTTGTGGTATAATTACTCACACAGCGCGGCGGACACGTAGCCGCGGACACAGGGTGACGCGGTCGGCTATCAGTAGAGTGGGTAGCATCTCGCCAGGCATACCGCGCTCCATCGCTTGCACGCGGCGGAAACAAGCCTCAGCGCGCGACGTGCCCGGCACCAACTCTAAATCAAATCAAATATATCAGGTGTAACCGATACTGAAAACAGAGGACGGGCTGAAAGAACAACTTTTCCTGAGGAACATAAGTCGAAATATAAATTTGACAAATAGATGATTGGCAATTTTGTAAGGGAGCCACTATGTAATTGTTCCTTATCGCCAACCTCTTTTGAGTTTTCGCTATCGGTCACTAGTAAAATTTCATCATGTGGAGTACTTACCTACGCGTCGCGAAACATAGCGGACCGAAAGAATCCGGACACTTAACTACTGATGCCAGGATCTTGGTATAATTCAGTAACGTCGATAAACTTAACAAATATCAAAAAGTTAACAAAACCATTGAAAGCCACTAAACTAGCGTACCAAGTTAACACAGAGTGTCCTGAATGAAAACATGGACACAATCATTGATATAAAATCACTCTTTAGGTACCTATTTCTGCCGTAAGTATTCCGAAACTTAAATAACTAAATAAAAACTTAAACTGAAGATGAATTGAATTTCAAACAGGCGATTGAAAAACGTTGCACATACGGTGACAACTCAAAATGGTCTTGATCATACAGATGTGGAGCATGTAAGAATCTTGCATGTACACAGCTCTCATGAGCGTGTCCAGTACCTCCCGGCCGTAACATCGTTTCCAGCAAACCAGATGTATCCAGAGCGTGTTTCTGGCTGTCAGTTCTATCGTCCTGGAACATGGTACATGTTGTTGTAAAAATAAAAATAAAAACACGTTATTAGTCGTCCTCATCGATATGTGTAGCAGTCTCGAATAGGTAATTCATTGCTATGGTCGGCCATTTCAAATACCTTCTCTACCGATTTTATTATAAAAGGTGTATTGTATAATTACATTTACCGGCTTAGAATGTGCCGTGTGATGCCGGCTTAAAATAGCATCACCCCATTTCTTACCCATGGGTGTCGTAAGAGCCGACTAAGGGACTCGAGGGATATGTATTGCAATTTTAGGCGATGGGCTGACAACCTGTCACTATAGTCATACACAGTTATCTGATTGACCCTCAAGCTTTTGTCAGACGTGGTGTTAATATCCGTTTTACGGCCGTTAACGCTCTGCGTACCCCGTAAAGGATATCGGCGTGATTTATGTGTGTGTGTGTGATTTACCGAGTAATGGCGGCTTAGAAGGCATCACCCAAACTGTACCCGTAAATGTTGTAAGAAGCAACTAAGTCAGGTATAAGTTTATCTTGAAAATGTACAGCACCGTGTCAGTCTGCAACTTCTTGCACTGCGCTTGCCAATTCGCCTGCTAAGCGTGGCGAGTATGGCAATCACCCCAAAAGAGAAGCCCATGCCAAGCAGTGGACTGTTGTAGCAGTTTGAGTAATTTTTTTTACACCTACTAGGTACTTACTTATACTTAGCCCAGATGTACTCTTCCCAGGCACTCGGATCTATTGAAGGGACAACCGGATACTCCCGCAAGCACATGAACCCTACTACGTTTCCCTCCACGTCCAGTTGAGTCAATGCAAACACTGAGTTTTCTCTGTAAAAGTTTGTTAAAAAGTGTACAGTCCTACAGCACAATTTGTAAACGTCGCCGCTGCGCTCCTAGTTAACACAGACCGTTCATATAATCAAGCAGTTGTAGGCAAAGCGTGGCGCTACCGAAATGATGCGACGACGTTCCAGCAGCGATACCAAGTGATCAATAAAATCCCAATACAATTCTGTTACGATTTCGAACGGCTCTGATTATTCCTAGAACGTGGCGCTGCCTGAACTATTCACAGAAGCGCACTAAGCAAAGTAGTGCCCGATAGGCTACAATTTTACAAGTGAAATTCGATGTTCATCATGGCTAGTCGGTTAGCCTTTATGATGCCAGGAATATTAACCGGCTACGCAGTGTAGGTACATACTAAAAATTACACCTGTCGACTTGTAGCCTGTAGTTTCATAACATAGCACAAGCTGTACCCGATATTAACAAACTACAGGCTACAATTTTACAAGTGAAATTCGATGTTCATTGCGTAGTCGGTTAGCCACTATGATACCAGGAATATGAACCGGCTACGCAATGTACTAAGAATTTCACCTGTAGACTTGTAGCCTGTAGTTTCATAACATAGGCACCAGGTCGCGACAAGCGCGCCGGAGGCAAAATGCAAAGAATACCATACCCTCCCTGCATGCGTATAACGCGACCTACTGCGTCATACAGTTCCAGACAAGCTCTGCTCTAAAACCTTACATAAGATACTCGATATCCTCGATGCAGCTAATCCGGAAGGTTTTCAGCATGGGTTCAGTGCAAAGTGGCAGGATGTATACGGCGTCAGCGAGTTGAGCCAACCGCATATTGTCCAGCGCCAGTGGCACTTGATTCGACGAGATTCGGGTACGGGACATTCGCTGGGAAAAACTCTTGCCGCCAATGCTGCTCTTGCCGCTAACGCTACTCTTGCTCAGAATTGACGACATCTTCACGGCTTAGTTTTTTTTTTGTTCGATGAGAAGCGTTTACTTGGTAGCGTTTCTTGTAGTTATTAAAACTTACGAGTTGTACAAATTCTTTGATTTCAAATGTCGTCCTGAGCATAGAATATTATGAAATGTGACTCTGTTGTCTTCTTGACAATAGACTGATTTGAACACTCAACATCAAACACTGATCTCTATGACATCAAACCATTGAGTATTTTACTTTAAAAAACTCACTTGCTGCCATCTTCAATCGGCCGCTTCGAGCAACGCGGTCTTCCGTCTCGTTCCATACGGAATTGTAATACGGAATGAGGACTTAAATTTTAAGTGATCTGGGATACGGAAGGCCGCGTTGATCGAAGATCGGCCGGCACCGCAGAGTGCAAAGTGGGGGCGTTTCGTTTTCATCATGGTAGTGTCAGGCAAAAGGGATATAATAAAACTAGCGTTTTGAGATAGGTGTTGAGAGACAGGAAGGGACCCATGTCGTATATTGTGCGCACCAGAACCATCAATCGCAGATCTCATAAATATATAATATGTCCTAAAGGCCATCAATGCACGACCTTGTGCACACTGATTATGCCCGCCCGACACTATTTTGTATTGCAAAGTCTAAAATCAAGCTCACGTGCGGTTAGACACTAAACTGCTAATGTAAGTCTTATATGCGCGCGGCATAAGAACGCAACTGTCCAACCCAGCCGCAGCCTGATCTTGACCATCATGAATGTAGAACACATAGGTAGAACATTGGTTGACTAGCCCGGAGCCGGACCAGGAATGTACGACGGCACAAACTTGGCACAAATAAGATTGTACTATTTTGTGTAAACCAGAAGAATAATTTGCCGCTGCACTGCAGTTCCGCTACCGCTAGTGCGTGATAGCAAATAGTAACAGAACTGCAGTGTCTGTGACATTTGTCGACGGGAGGGACATTCTCTTATTACACTTTTTTTAAAGTATTTTGGTAAAAATTTCGACTAGCAGGCATCTATCAGGCGTTTTTTCTGTACGCTAGAAAGTAGAAATCATAAAGATTTTTTCCCATACAACTTTATAAGTTGAATAACTCGAAAACTATAAAAAAGTCGCGGTATCAGTATCATTGAAATTCTGCCTGGGCTGTCACTTTTCAGGCCACCCTATACTGGGTGTTAGGGACAGCCCTCCGAATACTTATAGGATGCATGCAGACCATAAAACTGAACAACTTACCGCTAGAAACATGTCAGAAATCAACAATAAAATAGCTGGCGCCCATATATAATCACGCTCAGCTGACTGCATTTACAATGGGAAGTTAAACAAACGTTTCCTGAAATATTTGATAACGGAAAGTTCAGTTGCAAGGTCTCCATGCACCCTATTAGTATTCAGAGGGCTGTACCTAACACCCTGCACAGGGTCAGTATTATTATATTATCTGTGACAGGGTGAAATTTTACTAGTCACCAATAGCGAAATCTCAAGACGCATAAGGAACAGCTTTCTGCAAGGAACAGGTTGAAATATGACAATATGAAAATATTTTGAGTTTCCATACTAAATAAATTAACAGCAGGCCTTGGAGGTGACTCTTTAGAAAGGACAAAATAAAATATCTCAAATAGTTATACATACTTAAATTTATTTAGTTCTAAAATAAAATTAAAGTCCCTGAAATTCACTAAATACGTAGACATTAGTCATCATTTGTGATAAGAACACAATTACAGAATTAAAAATCTGTTTGAGCTTTAGCTAAATTATAAAAAAAACTTCATTACAGAAAATGATTCTAATATACAAAACACATAACCTAATAAAAATAATTTAATTGCGTAACAATATTCCTAATAGCTCTAGTTAGCATCAATAAATAAGATGACTTCATCATTTTGAGGTCTTTGGAGCGATTTTGCTAAATATAAAATTTGTCACGATCCGTAAAACCGTTAAATGCCAGGCGCAAGGTAATCATGGTCCATTTTGAGAATGTCTTCTATGTATGCGTTTCAATCATGAGATTAAATAAAGACATATGAATAATAGTCAAGACTGCAAAATGTCATAACTATAAGTCATGGTGGCAGAATGTCATTGTTGCATAATGTCGTAAATATGAGATATGACACATTGTGAAATATACATACTAGGCTTGTTTATATATGAGATTATGCAACATGACATTCTTTAAATGAAAGGCTAAATTCACTACATGGTTGGCGTCTGAATATTTCTTGGACCTTGCCCCTAGCTTGTTTAATACTCTACAAAATTTCGTTTAATTTCAAGCAGTTTCTCACAAGATACCGATAAGAAAACCCATACCCTAAGCAACTAAAACTATACGTTAAAATTACCAACTTTGTGTTAAATCACAACTAAAGAAATACCGGAATATTATATTAAAGGAATTCAAAATATTGCTTACGTCGAATGTTAGGCGGAAATTGACCTAATAATCTGTCGATTTCGAGACAGTTTTAAATAAATTGGTGGTTCAAGCTCGATGTACTTTTGATCTGAAAATACACGAAACTAACAAAATATATACAAAAATATTAATTTACATCGGTAACCACGTCTTCGGTTCTGTATTAAAAACAAAATCATACTTACTAGAAATATAACTTACATCCAGTGATGCTTTGTTTATTTAACTTTAAACCTAAAACATTATGCTAAGATCAATGCTCAATTCATTAGATTAAACAAAATGAAACCAAAATTATAAGTGCTATAGAAGAAAATTATAATTATTGTTAGTAAAATGATTCGACTTCTTATTACTTTATTACACACGTTCATATCATAACTCAATTGACCTAAACATACATATGTCTTTTACAAGTATAAAAATATCATTTTATCATCAACATTCTCAATGTTACTGTGGTGTTCAACAAAGATATTTAATCTACATAATAATTCGCTACTTGCACACTAGTCAAATGAGCTTCTTTTTAAAAAGGTACATTGTATAAAACTACCATTATAATGACGTCATTATTTTTGTAAACAATGCCGTCAAAATAAAGAACCAAAATTATTTTCATATTGATAATTTTAACTTTGCATATTTTAGATTACATTGAATGAATATAGTAATAATTTTGGAAGATAATTCCAAACAAACACGTTTCGCATTTCATTAACTCCCATGCAAGTACCGAATTTAGGTAGCAGTGTAAGGTTCCGCGCCCACCTAGCGTTCGCGTATAGGCGCGTTTTTCGGTAGAACATAGATGAAAATTACTCTTATCGCAACTGAAATAAAGTTGAAATTTGATTGCGAACTCTAATTTCAACTTTATCATTGTTGTAAGTAATTTACAAACTGGCTGGGTACTTAGTGCGCGCGTATTGGGATGCTAGATGGGCGCTGACCTTCAGGAGAACTTACAACTATTGCAGCAGTATTTCATAAGTTTCGACGTTATTCTATTAAAACGTGAATAATCTACGTGATTACCTACTAGAAGCAAATTGGACAGAACTAGCTAATTAATTGTAGCGATACAAAACAGCCTACCTACATTTTCTCTTACTAACTGCGATAATTTACAAAATGATTGATTATATTAAACTGCAATTCCTGCAGTACCAAAATATTTATATTTATAATTATAATCCTGCGTCCTAATCGTTATAACTTAGTATTAATATGCGAGTACATGAGACATGTAATTCTTAAGGCAAGTGAATATTTATACCTAAAGGACTAAAATAAACCTAGATCAAATTTCCACAATCGTTAAAAGATTAAATAGAAGTTTATTTCAATTATTTACGATTTTTCCTCCTAAGATTTTATTGATTACTATAATATTGCCATGATGGACAAATGATACTTGTAGTAAGTATTAGTTATATTTATAATTTTGTAGGAATTACATTTAAAAGAAGATTTTGCGAACACAATATTTTGATTGATGACTGAGTTGAAAAAAAGCTTGAAACCCACATAAAAGGAAAATCATGTGTTTTCTATCAACTTACATGTTTTCACAGAATGCTTTAATATTGACCAGATTTTCATCTAATTTCCTTCTGATTTTTCCATTGCAAGCACACATCGCGATAATCATTTATCGATGTAACTTTAGCACATGTAATGATATGAAACAGAGTTATAAATATAATATGGTAGCTCCTACTGTCGTAGAAAAGTCAAGAGATCATAGAATGAATACATCAAAACGGGTGGATACAGAGCACAGCTCCTAACTATTAAACCAAACGAAGGATAAAATGCACATTACTAAATACTCTTACAAGAATTACAATCGCACGATAAAATCTTATATTTAGATAGCATGTCAGACTAGAAGAAAATTATTGAAGGGGGCAAAGCAGAGTGCAGCTAATAGAAGAAATGAGCCGAATCTTTTAGTAAAGAAACAAGCGTTCTTGCCTCGACGCTCCGTCTATAACTTTCATCTAGTCTAAGGTCAATGTTTACTTATTTAATTATTAATTTATCATATTTTATATTAGAGGCGAACTTTACAGCGTATACTGACATTCCCTATCGATCGTTTTTATACTTGATATAATCGTAATTTACTTGCACCATTATTTTGACCCTACACTAACCCTACACACGTATCGCCATCTGGCGACGCGTCGGTACATGCCGGCACGGCACACAGGTCGGCCTGTGTTTGTATTAGTAACCTCCTGCCGGAATCACAAAAACGCGATATCATATTTTAACTTATATCGATAATATTTGAGACTTGCGCTTAAAATGCAAACTTAGCTCTTAAAGTAATTAGGCTGGGTGTTCACGACACGGATTTTTCGGCTATCTCTTTTTATTTATAAGCAATAAAACTGTACCGTGAACTCTCTGCCTTATTTAGTGGTGTTCTATCCTATTTCTGATACGCGTCAGGGTCTTGCATACGCTATCTTTTATTCAGAATATTAACTCTGCATTTTTATTATTTTTATCACGATTTGTTCTACATTGAACACAAACGAAATAGCATACACAGCCCCAAGGCTCTAAACCCTGCTCAGTGGAACAACTTATTGAATACGAAATATGAATGGTTATTTGAACAATTACGATACTAACTAGAATATTCAATACATTAAACTCTCGTCTGCCAAAGGCAAATAATTCATAGTAGCAATAAAAACTTATAAAACTAAATAATGTCAATTAATCAATAAGAGATCCAGTACTATATTGTGAAAGTGTGAAGTATAAAAATCTAATTTCAACCATAATATTTTCTAATAAATGTTTGTGTTTGCAAAGTACAGAAAAAAAATTGCATAAAAATGAAACAGCAGGTCATCAGTCTTATTTATTTTGGGACTTCCGGTAGTGGCTGCATTCTCATTGGCTAAGGTTGCTTGTAATCATAAGGTCACACACAGGAGAAGGGATTCTTATCTCTGCACATACACCCTACAGAATTAACTTAGTTCGTTCCAATGAGCAGAGTAGTTACATTGTTTATACTAAGTCAACCATACAATAGAAATTCACTTCCACTTTTGGACTTGATTCGCCAAAAATTCTACAATGTATATGTTCGAAACCTGATCAAACGAATAATGCGAGAAAAGCAAGTTCAAATTTTGTAAAACTCATCTCTCGTTAGTGTTTTTTGTCTGAGAGCTCCAAACTCAGATAAACCAACTTTATCACAGCGCGCGGACAAACCTTGATAGGTTTTTATTACGTATTGTTATGTTATTGTTTTGTGTTCATCTTTTTTTGTAATTGTATTAATAAATAATAAATATTTCATTACATTTTGACTATGGGCAATAATAGTCAAAAGTTGTTTTTCATATAAAGCTAATCTCGTATGATTCGTTTGATCAAGTAGCGAAGGCACATGGCAGGGGTCGGCAACTAGTAGCCTATCACTGTAAAGGTGGGAGGTTCTCACGGATTCCTGTGTCTGGCGTGGAGCGATCACTTGCCGGGCTTGTACTTGGGCGGCGTGGTGGGCGGCCCGCCCTGCTCGGCCGGCGCGCCCAGCGCCACGCCTTCGCTGTCCACCTCCGTCTGGGAAACACAAAAATGTATTTATACCACACCTACATAGAAAGTGCCCTATAGCTTAATAAAACGTAGAGCGGAACGTGAGTCATTGTTGACGTTTCAAATGAGCAGGAGAAAATAATCCATACAAATAACTTTCTTCCCTAGGGAACAAAGCATGCAACTGTCAAAAAATTCGTAAAACACAAAGCAAGTAAACGCAATAATTCCATTCAGCCAAGTCTTGCATTCTGCCTGCTAAAATATTAGAGAAAATATTTATGTAGTCAAAACAGTAGACTTGGCTGAATGGACAATTGCGTTTGCCTTGTACGAAATACAAATAGGTAATCACTCTAACGCGCCAATTTGCATTGAAATTTGAAATTTCAATTAATAAAAGTTTTTCTTTTGTATTCCTGTTTTTTCATTCACGTAGGTGCAGTATAAAGCACTATGTATCCACTCGGAAGAAAGTCCGATTAAAAACTCGCGTGTATTGAGGCCCTCAGCTCCTCGTTTTTAATCGGCTCGTTTCTCTCCGCGTGCACAATGTACTATTATTTACCGTTTATTGTACACAAAAACATTACAACTACATTTATGTTAATTTCTCCTTTCTAGCTGACCTACAGTAATTCATAGGACAGGCGGAAGACAGACATGTATGACAAGGATTTTATGCACTCACAGTACTGTCTTATTCTCACTCATAAATGAAAATAAATAAGCCAGCTCAGTTGGTAAAGCAATGGACGATCCCAGGTTGAAGTCCCACATTCAAAATAATATCGAACAATTCAACAAAATTTAGTATTGCGGTAAGATTGGTAAGAACCATGTTTTAGTATTTTGAGTCATTATGTGTAACCGCTAAAGTTGAAAACAGTTTCCCACTTTTAATTTATTATTTTTATTCATGGGAAGAATAGTTCTACACACCATTAAAATATGGAGTCTTTCATGCCACATGCTTTACAATATGACTAAACATGAAAATCCATATGCTAAAAAATACTTGTGCGTGCGTGACTCATATATTTTGTTACTTAAATAATAAATATCCTGGACAATTCACACAGCGCCATCTAGCCCCAAACTAAGCAAAGCTTGTACTATGGGAACTAGATAGCTGATATTAATACATATATACCTTTTTTTTTTGTAAATAAATGCATAGAATACATATAAACATCCAGACTAAACACAAATATCTGAAAATTACTTAACAAATATTTGTGTTTTATGGGGATCGAACCCACGACCCTCAGCGTAGCAGGCAGGGGTACTATCCGCTACGCCATCGGCCCAGTCAACTTGGATGATATTATTTGAAGCCAAAGTTTTAATCCTACGTTCAAACACTCAACCTGCTTCTTCCTGCTCCTGCCGCTGCCGCGAATATTGCCCCTTATTCTTTCGCGGAAGTATCAACGCGAGTGAGTATCACACACTGCCGTCATACTTTTCTCGCACCAATAAGAAACGAGTGATCAGATAGCAATAATTTCACTCGCGCTCGTGCTGCCGTTCCTTTGACTCAACACGAAAAGCAAACACTAGCGGGCGCACGGAAAGTGGCAGCGGCATGACGAGTAGCAGCGCGAGTAACCTGTTCACATAATCGCGCTGCCCACTTCCCTTACTATTTTCCTGCTCATATAGGCACAGTGTGCTACTAGATTGGACAGTTTGAGCACCTCTGGGTTACATGATAACAATGTGATGTATAAACTCACCTTCTCTTCTTTAGTAGCGCTATTGGTGGGGGAGGTGGTGCCATTATTGCTATTCGAGTTTTCGGTGGTGTTCTCATTGTCTGTGCTGGTCGCCCCTACAACAGAACAAAAACTTATGAAAAATATTTCAAATAAGGTGTAGCTTTAATAAGCTAAAAATTTTTTTTTTTGGAGGTTTGATGGTTGTTTGGATTGGATAGTTGTTTTTTGGATTGGGTAGTTGTTTTTTGGATTGGATAGGTGTTTTTTGGATCGGATAGATGTTTTTTGGATTAGATAGCTGTTTTTTGGATTGGATAGATGTTTTTTGGATTGGATAGCTGTTGTTTGGAATGGATAGCTATTTTTTGGATTGGATAGTTGTTTTTTGGAATGGATAGCTGTTTCACAAAGTAAGTATTGGCGGCTGCGCGCCGAATACAGAGAGCTCACTTCAAGCAAACGTCACGAAACTCTCCACAATTTGACATACCGCCGTTTACAAGGAAATCCAAACCAATCCAAACACACTTGTAGTCGAGTGTCAACCGCGTTTGGTACGGACGTGCAAAATGGCCTCACACAAATATAAATAGGTAATAAATAGGTTTATTAGTATACGATGTGATTTGTACAATGTTCCTATAATATTTTGTACCAACTTAAATAAAAACTTGCTTTCATAAAAGAACAAACAAGATTAATAACTCTAATCAGTATATTTTTTTTATAATGTGATTTGAGTTTCTACTTAATGGGCCTACTTCCATGAAGTGAGGTGAAAACGAGCTACGAGAATGCATTTTATGCATAATCTAAGGCACATCACTGTCAACAAAATTTTGTTTTTTAATCTTCAAGATATGAGGAATACGCCAGGGCAGCACAAAATCTCATTTTATATTTAATTACGGAGAAATTAAAATTTGAAGTTACCTCTATTTTTCAGTGATGAAGCGTGGCGTAAGAGATTTCTTCCGCCAGTGCTAATCGAACTGTATTGATCTTAGTATGATTATTAATGGCAATTTCACGTTGAACCCGCCCGGGCGGCTATTTTTTGACAAAACGTCTTAGTTATTATGAAATTTAGCAAAACACTTACTGTTTCCGGCTGATTTCCTTGGGAATAAAAGGTTTTTGTTTTGATGTGTTTCCTCTGCTGTCAAAACTGACGTGGAATTGATCATAGATAAACGGAATATGATGCAGACGCGACACACACTACATTTGTTCGATATTTTGACCGTGAAAAATTATTGTAGCTAGAATTTTGCCGTAAAATATATCAACTATCTACAACAACGGCATTCTATCCGCTATGGATAATTTTGCCAATGTCAATACTACGTTGATTGATACATCGAACGAAACGCAAAATATGAACCGATTAGACGTAGGTATTAAAAAAAAATTTACGATCAAATAATAGGATGACGTGGTTGTTAGTGCAGATTAGTATGAAGTAGTAAGGTTCGATTTATATGCAACACTAGACGGCGGCACGGCGGCACAAAAGCAGTTTTTTAACCGCGGCGGAAATTTTTAATTGTAAATATGGAGCGCTGCGCATACGGTCACCACCAACCACAGTTTTAGGATAAACTATAAGAAAGCAAGGATAATAATTATGTACATGTACTTACGTACATACATACATACACATATCACGCCCATATCTCTTGCAACTTGCGTACCTAGTATACAAAAGTATTATTTATGTTGTAAAAGATTTTTGTCAGATTTCAGTTCAAGAGTGGGATCAATTGATTCGGAAGGTTTTTAGTGTTATGGGGTAGAAGGGTTCTAGAGTGGCACTGGGTCAAGATGTTCATGCTAGGGTAACACTGGGTTGAAAGGTTCTAGACTTATACCTAGCTGGAAAGTCCTAGTGTCACAGAACAAAATGCCAATACTAATGTTAAAATTTCGGGAAGGTCGAGAGTATCATTATATTAAAGGTTGTGGTCACCCTGGTTCGTTGGTAACACAGAAATATACCAAACATTGTATAGGGCTATAAATCCCTTTTCTAAAAATACCAATTTCAAGACCAAAAATTACAGGATTATCCAGATAGGAATGGATTAAAAACCTTAGTCAAAAAAACAATTAGAAGCACCTTCGATTTAAAAAATTTCTTAGTTACTTTAATAGATATCACCAAAAGTTATGATAATTTTTAACTATGAAGCAATTCAACTGGTGTCGGTGATTAAAGGAAAAAGATTGTAAAAGGTGTTCGAAGGTTTGAAATTTTTAAGGCATGCGGCTCTGTGTATGTCTGATGGTCAACAAATATTGTTCAAAACCTAATGAACGGTGCGAGAATTCGACCGCTATATATTATCATATCATAATATCATACTCGAATATATAATGGCCGTCGCTAATTGGTTTTTGCTATTTATATTTTGAACTTACATCTATGTATACTGATTTATGCAATAAACGTTTAAAATTGAAATTGAAATGTAACAGTATTAGTTGCGCTTAAGGTGCACGCAATGACGAAAATGACAAAGAAATATCCAAAAAAAGTTTCTTAATGTCGAAGTTCGCAAAAAAATTTACAATACCAGGATGGACAAAAACGAAACAAAAATATGTTCGCGCAAAGTGCGTAACATGATACTGGCCACTTGCATTTTTAAACCTGAACTAATAAGTTGGCTTTATTTAGTTTAATGACTTTGCTTCTTCTGAAATAACGTTAAACTAAAAAGTTGTAAATATGATTTGAGATGTTATGAAGATAAGTGTTTTGTGAACTGATTAAGCCCTTATTTTTAGATGAATTCATTTCATGTACTGAAAGTGTAAGAATAACAAACAAACAGACAGTACAGTTTATAGAGTTCATAATTAATATGGATACTATGCGTTCAGCTAAGTCTTGGCGAATGGTTCAGCTTATTTCAAAATATGGACCTTATAATATAATGTAGGTTAATATTCCTTCCAAGTTATAATATCAACTTTGTGAGTAGTCCACCGAGAATCGAACCCGGAACCTTTGCGCCGCAGGCAGTCGCACTACCATTGGTCGTCAAGTATTGTATCAGTACCAGTTAGACTAACATTATATGAAATGGTGACACCTCTATAATATACTCATTGACATGACTTCCGAATTTCATTTGAATTTCGTTCCTTCCGGCGAAGTAGGACTCTTAAGTAAAGGCAACTTTTCATGTTTGATGTACATATATACACATATCACGTCTATTATCCCTTGTAGGGTAGGCAGAGCGTAAATGGCTGTAAAAACGGATAATAACGCCACGTCTGACATAAATTTGAGGGTCATTCGGAAAATTGAGTATTGCCATAGTGACAGGTTGCCAGCCCAATGCCTAAAATTGCAATACGGAGTGTATCCCTCAAGTCCCTTACTTGCCTTTAACGACTCCCACGGGAAAGAAATGGGGTGATGCTCAGTCTCAACAGCCCCAGAGCAGATATCTACCTACTCGTCATTTCCCATTTCATAATTAGTATACGTAATGTAAATACAGGGAGTAACAGAAAGGGTATATCAAGCCGAAAAGAGGTCAAAGTGGGGAAATGGGAAAAGTTGTTCAGTTTCATGAGCACCTTTCGGTTTGATATAGCCTTTCTGTTACTCCCTGTATGTTTAGGCACCTACTCCATTGAATAAAATCGGTAAGAAAACTGTGGCAGCCCTTGCCGAAAGCGGAAATAATCGAAAAAAGGGCCGAGTGATCCTTCTGTACATTCTCTATTTTGTGGCTGTTTTTTGTTTGGATAGATGTTTTTTGGATTGAATAGCTGTTTTTTGAAATGGATAGCTGTTTTTTGTATGGATAGTTGTTATTTGGATTGGATAGTTGTTTTTTTGGAATGGATAGCTGTGTTTTGGATTGGATAGTTGTTTTTTGGATTGGATAGTTATTTTTGGAATGGATAGCTGTGTTTGGGATTGGATAGTTGTTTGTAAGACTCGAAAGTTGTTTGCAGAATTTAATATTGTTTGATTGATAGGATGATTGTTTTGGGATTGGATAGTTGTTTATTGGGTTAAATGGATATTTTAGTTGGTGTTTTATTTAGGATAGCTGTTGGTTAAATGGTTGTTTTGTTGTTCAGATGGTTCTGGTTCTATTCAGATATTTTTTTAGTCGGGTGGTTGTTAGTTTGGCGCACGCTTCGTGTACCTGATGCTTGTATGTGGTGGTCCCGGTCGGCCTCGTGCTCGCGCAGCACGGCGTCGAGGTTGTACCGACGTCGGTACGATATGAAGAAGGTGCGGACATGCGCTTCTGTTTTCGTGCCCAGTGTTTCCGCGATCGCTTGGAAGTCTTTGCCTGTTGAAATGGATTAAATACATACATCACGCCATCTTAGGAAGAGCTTAAACGCCCGTAAAATACAGACATTTATACCACGGGTGACAAACATTTGAGGGTCATTCAGATATTTTGTGTATCACCTGTATAACCTGGCCAGCCCCATAGCAGTGCTTTTATTTTTAATTTTTTATCTCGCCTGAGCCGGTTCTCCTATTAGGAAATTACAAAATTGTTATAAAAAAGTAAATTGTGTGATACAAATTTCTTTTTTTTACAATGACGGTTCATGACGTCAATAAGTGATAATACATAATACTATCCATCAATGAATAAAGAATTTCAATTTCACCATAGTGACTGGTTGTCAGCCCATCGCCTTACATTGCAATACACATGTAACCCCCGAGTGCCTTAATCGCCTCTTACGATACCCACGGGAATGAAATGCGGTGATGCTATTCTAAGCCGGCATCACACGGCAGAAACGGATAAGATAGTAATTTTAAAAAGTATCTCGATACATATACTGGCAGTTTAAAATAGCATCATCCTATGTCTTTCCCGCGGATGTCTTAAAAATAGACTAGGAATTAATTTGTATTATTTTAGGCCACGGGCAAACGATAGTGGTACACATTGTCTTCCAATATTTGTCAAGGGTCTCTTTACGTTCGTATGTATGTTAAATGTTATACACTGTGCCGAATTGCAGATAAAATATGTAAGAGAATTATGGTATAAGCGGTAATAATGTGAAACAAATTGTCGTCATAACCCTGAGTTACTATACAAAACAGTAACGTAAAATATTCATTTGTGAATTTTTACACGGTCTGATTTGTATTGTGAAATAGGATAACTTTACATAATCTTTTTCTTCCCAAAACAGTGTCATAAGTTACAACTTTGATTCGATCTTGGCTGGCATGATCTACATGCTTCTTTGCATCTGCTTTCCCCTTCAAAATTTAGATGTTTAAAGCGAATGTAGCCGTCAACGACCTCGACGGTGGCGCCACTTCACAAATAAAAAGTTTTCTCTTTATAAAAACAATCTATCAGAATGTCCGATGCCCAAGTTTTTACTATTTTTTATCTTTGAGTAAAAATTGAAACTGCAAACTCAATGAAATATTCGCTGCAATTAAAGTTATGGAAAAAAGTACCAAAAAACGACCACTTTTGGTATTAATTGCCAGAACTTTACAGCGAATATTTGATTGAATTTGCAGGTTCCAATTTTACATAAGTATAATACTAAAACTTGGGCATCGGATATTCTGATAGATTGTTTGTATAAAGAGAAAACTTTTTATTTGTGCAATGGCGCCAGCGTTGAGGTCGTTGACTACACTCGCCTTGAATTATTAAAGTTAATTTTCAAGCGCTCCAGGCTCGATGTGATACTAACCGTACTTCCGCACCGCAGTGACAGCCATTAGCAATTCATCGTTGGTCCAGCGAGAGTTGATCTTTGCTGGCGGCTCTCCCGGGCGAAGCTCTTCCACGCCCGCTTCACCCACCTTCCGCTTCATTGCGCTTAGTTGCTGCTTGTTGTGCTGGACCTAAGGATATAACACATATCTTAGCTGAAGAAATTAGTAATTTAACAAAAAAACTAGCCCATCTTTACTTAGCACACGTTTCGCAGGCTGCCATTTTGGGACGCGTAGTTTCAAAACAGTATAATGCTGTCGCAAAATAGCAACCTAGAATAACACATTTAAACCACAGTTCTAATGTAGCTCCAATTGATATCTGTAAATCATGAAATGGCGTTACATTTACGAAGCATATCACTAGCTTAACTAGGTTCAACAAATGGCCGAAAGTGCATATCTGGATTATCCAAGAAACTACGTACTTTATTTTACGTACTTAAGAACGAAATACTATAAGCGATACAATTTAGAAGTAGGATAAGCGGGGATCAACGAAACTTGTTAAAACTTACAACTAGCAGCTATTATGTGTGCAGAATACATTTTATTACAATACCGCCTAAAACAGTATTGCTGATTACTACTTGAACTTGCTAGTAATTAGTTTAGATATCACATTTTCACGTTACGTCACGCGGATGTTGGTTGAAAGGTCACAAATCACTCCAGTGCATTCTACGACTAGAACATTCACTGTTATCTTGGTGGTCACTCTTGAGTAGACGTAAATGTGAGAATGCGTATCAAAACTTGTCTACTAGCGTTCTGCGACGTGGAGCGCCTTACTTGTCTCTTGAGCGATATAATTTCTCTGTCCATGGCTTTGAGCATCGCGTCGCCCTGATTGACGAAGCCCGGCTGCGGCTGTTCGCCGGGCTGCGGGCCCGTTGCCATGGCGACCAGGTCGTCGTGATTGATGTAAATGCCGCGAGGCAGGCGGTGTTTGTAACGCTGCTGTTTGGAGCCGGGCCCGCGCCGCCCCGACGGCCCGCACAGCGGTCGCATCGTGCCCGTCCGTCTGTCACATCACCGCCAATGTTCAAACAACAATCCTTAAGTTATCACATCACACTCCAGACGGGATTGTAGGTATTACTGACATGCATATTTACGAATGTAATAATGGAGTGTTACCGACCTGGCGTGCACGAGGCATGCCTGGCACAACTTCTGCGAGTTGTGCGCCGTGGTCTGCGAGCACATTATTCCGCACACGGAGCACCATTTGCCTCCCGCACTCTCGGCGCCGCCCTCGCCCTAAACCCCAATTCAACATTTTACTTTCTGCCTTTCAATACCTAAGTACTAAAAATATTCCCACACACTTCTTTTAAAAACCCAATTTGAATATTTTTAAATGTTATTCTGCACACATTGAAATACTTTCAACTTTAAGTTTTTGGGGCTATTTAAAGGAAGCATGCGGGAACATGGAATGTCAGCAGGAAGGGGAAGGTTCAAAGGTACCATTGACATAATTAGATAGATCTAAAAATAGATATTAGTAGAAATGTTCTAGAAAGATTGTGTAAGTATCAATGTATCATTAATGTTTTTTTAACACACAATAACTATATACTCATCTCCCTCATCTTAATGTCTGAATGCATAAAGTATCAATGTCATTCAGCTTACAATTCCTTATAAAGTAGAAGAGTACATTGTTATTAGTGAATCATTTGAGCAGTGGATAGATTATGCATGAATATTGTTGGTTTGTGTATGGATGTGGTAGCAATCAGTCTGTAGATACAAATGCAGAGCAGTTAACTAAATAATGTAAAGCAAACTGTGACACTAAGCTGCAAATTAAAATAAATGGCATTCTGAATACTAAGTATAGATTTTCAACAAATAACTCCTGGAAATAAAATGTTGTAGTATGTTTCAAAAATAAAATGATCAAGCAGTAACTTGCATGATGAAACAAAAATGCAATGAAGTGCAACATGGGTGCAACACTAAATGAATGAGATATAAATAGCCACCAAATAAGGAAGGGGGAATGATCTCATAAAACAACAATCGACTTGGGACTGTGATACTGATCAACATCAATCGACAATGCACCAAGAGAAGACACAAACATGATTGAGAAGACATTGAACATCGAAAGTTGAGGGTCACATCAAGTGAGGGGCGAAGCACCCACCTGAGCGGCGGGGCCGGCGCGCTGAGCTGTCTCCGTAGACGACCGACCGCCGCGGGGAATACCGCGATGAATTATCCACTTCTGTCATATTCAACACACCCACAAGTCAACATCCATAGTATACCATCACCTTACTTTCTTATCTTTCTGAGGCCAAATTAATAAGGAAAATTTACAAGACAATTATGTTACAGAACATGATCAAGTGTCTTGAAAATCTCCATTTATCTGTATTTATCTGACAAGGCATGTCCAAATAATTACCCATTCAAATCATATGGGGTAAACAAATCTCTACATGCAGAGCAAATAAGAAAATGCTGACAACAAAAATTCTATCAGCACAATGAAATTGCAAAAAGTAAAGGGGCCAAATAATTAATGTGAATACTACTCTGCATTTCTATTTACTTACTAATATGCTACATATAAATGAATAAGTTAATATTAGAGACAGTCATTGGACAATCCAGATACACTGTATGTATGTAATCCTAGAACATGTAAAAACGGAGTATAATATTATTTTTCTAAACACATTCAAATGAAGTTTTCACAAAATAAAGCAAAATTTGTGAGGTATATCACAAGATTACATACCTTTTCATCATTATCGGACTCCTTGTCGGAGCCACCAGGCTCTGATCCGCCACCAGACTCTCTCTTCTTGTCTTTAGTTTCAGTGGCGTTACGACCTTCGCTGACCACATCCATCAAGGATGTGCGAGCTCGAGTTTTCTTCCATGAGTAGTAATATTTGACTAGAGATGCTATTGATTTGTCTGGCAACTGCAGAAAGTAAAATTAAAGAAAAATTTTGAAAAATCCTTTTGTAATATGCCTTAGGAACTAGCTTAACAATTTAGTCACCATTTGTCGTATCCTGTGAAAGCTCTTGCCATGAAACTGGAAAGCTTGCTCAAAAAGCACTTTGTCCTCCACTGTCCACTCGTCAGGGAATGGGGTGAAGTTGGCCAGGTCCATTGAAGCTCTGTTGAGGTCGTGTTTATGCCAGAATAACATTCCAAGGGCTTGTTCTCCATTGTAACCATATTTCTCTTTAGCTGTTGTGATATATTCATCCACTAAAAAAGAATGGGCTGTTGTGGATTAGACAGAAACGGAATAACAAAATTTTCAGCAGCAAAAAATTTATATTGATTTTTGTAGCACGGGTTATGCAGATTAAGTTATACTTACATTTCGAATCTGAAATGTCACCAGTTGGTGACCAAACAAGCAGGGCTCGGTCAGATATAAGTTCGGGTTTCCGCTGGTCTATGGGCTCGAGCTCCGGGCAGACTGCCTGGTAATCACGACCCACTCTGATCTTCTCGGCTGCAAATGGCACTACTGCTTGGTTTCATGTATATGATGTGATGATGATGGTGATGCAGCATGATGATGATGATGGTGATGAAAAGCGTAAAATTAATGCATGTTATGATATTGTACACAAGTATGAGTAGATGAACGCAAGCAAATTACGATTTATAAGCACCACATGAACAATATTGTCGAAAAATGAGAGTTGCAAAATGGTGTGACTTCGAAATACGTAGACGCCCCTCACATGTAAAAGGTCATGAGGAAATTTCACATTTCAAAAGCTTGTAATGTAACATACCGTTTTCATCTTCTGAACTGGAATCAGGGCTCCCATGGCCATTCGGGCTTGGCCCCCTCGACCGTTTCCCGTTTCGAACATCAGTACTCCTCTCGGCCAAAACCATGATTTATTGCACTATGCACTTAACGAATACTTAAACACTAATATATACACAATTCTGAAGTTCATGAACGAATACTTTGTTATAAAAAGATATACGAAGCTTCGCACTTCGATTTCAAACGTGATTCAAACCACCGCATCAATAATTTGACAAACCAGTCAAATCGGTAATGGCGCTTTCGAAGGCGTCTGTAGTTCAAGCATTCACTTTTCGGAATAACTCTTGAACGTATTTTATGTAATTTAAATGCAATTTTAGATAATTTTTGAAATTTTATTGCACTTTAATGCGTTATTTAAATTAAATTCAACGTAAGAATGCACAAAAACACACTACATAACATTTTGTAATGTGACAACACCAAAGTACAGATTTTGAAAAATGATTCAAGTCACAATGTTCCACTTTAATTTGCGTTTTAAAACAGTTAAATCTTGTTATTAAAATATCAGATGCTTATTAATAATACAGAATACTTGAATTTTTTTATCAAATTCATCACTTGCTTTCAGAAAAGTATGTTTTAATTTAAATGCTGTATCTTAGGACGTTATCATGTTAATCAATAGATGGCGGTAACAACGCTTTCTGACCTTGATATTTTGTGTTGAAGAGAAGATTCTTTATCTTGATTCATGTTTTCATGCAGTTCTTTTTTCTGAAGGCAGCCCTTGCTTCTTTCTTAATGGGTTGGTTGACAAACGACTTGATGAAAAACAGATGGGATTGAGGGACTAACAGAAATCGATAGAGGATCAGGATAGGAATAGGACTGACAGAAGACATCTTGACGTGCTTTCCGAAGCACGAAATGAAGCCATATTCAGTGATTCATTCATTCACATATCACGCCTTTAGTCCCTTGCGGGGTAGGCAGGGCGTAAACGGCCGCATAAAACTTTTATTTACGCCATGTCTGACAAATATTTGAGGGTCATTTGGAAAATTGTGTATCGCCATAGTGACAGGTTGTCAGCCCATCGCCTAAAATTGCAATACACACCCTCGAGTCCCTTAGTCGCCTCTTACGTCTTAGCCCTAGACCTAAGAAATGGGGTGATGCTATTCTAAGTCGGCATCACATGGCACTAAGTGATCACTTACTTATAAATATACCATTCTGTTTGATTGATACGGCCATGCTGACCTCTGGACCGGGCAGCCGGGGTATTCATCATTCATAATATGGTATCTACGCAGGACACCGAGTCGACGAACGTCCTGATCAAATCTGGCTGGTGGTGTCAGATTTTTTTAACCACCTAACTAGTAATAAATATTGTTGGTAGTAGTGGTTGTGTAAAAATGCATTCAAAGCTAGCACTTTCACACAATGCATTTCACGCTATCACTTGTATCATATCATCCTATTGCTGCGAAAAGAGTATGACGGAAGTGTGTGAACACTGACTCGCGATGATACTTCTGCAGTAGTATTTCGGGAAATGGTCCTGGCAGCGGAAGAAGCAGGGGCATGGTGAGAACGTAGGATAATTTATTTTATTTATTTAGTTTTCCTGTTATTTATTTGTGTTTTGAATGTGCAATCAAGTGTTTTTACTTTTTACTTACTTTATCCTAGCTGTCACTAGACAGTAAATGGCACGGATGGCATAACGTGCCCTACGAGCAGGGAACCATCTTTCTTGCAGTAAATCAGGTGGTGGAACCACACTGGGAACAATCTCCCGATGTACCTATATGGACAATATATTCGTTTCGAGTTTTACCGTTTCACCCGACAATCAAACCAAACTGGGAACAATTTCAGAGAGTGTCAAATAGACAATATGTAGCCCTAGCCGCCAATCAAACCAGCCTTCGGATCCCGAGTGAGACCAATCCAATGCTTAGACCACTAGACCACGGAGGTATCTAATGAATAATGGCTCTGATCTCGCATCGGGATCGGGACTAAACTGAGAGCGTTTTCGTTCGGATCCCCCATTTCAGTGCTTCAGAGAACACGTCCATGGCACCTTATTTATACAAATCAAAACAAATTACTTCATGAGCTCAGCGAGAGCGCTGAAAAATGTGGATCATGATTTGATAGATTCTATCTGGAATACAGAGAATTTAAATATTTTTAGGGGTGTTCTAGACGTGAAAAAGCACAACTTTCCAGAATATTTCATAAATAAAATTTGATGCGCTCCCAAACAAGTAAAGTGGCGAAATCTCGTATCAGAGACTCACTTTGGGTTATCGAACCGGCGAAGTAAGTATACAAAATCACTCGAGTATCAACTTTGTATTGGTGGACCAAATATTTTTTCATGTGTCGAAAAAAAAAATCCTACGTTCAATTTCGCGTCTAGAGCACCGCGCTCTGAAATTTACCTTTCTCCGCCAAACACCCTGATGGCCACCCTCCTAAGAGAGGCATCTTGTAGGACAAGGCATGTCTGTCACAAAGACGTCAGCCACGAACACCCACCCTACCAACCACCCGACCCGACCTAAGCATCCACGTGGCATGGCATGGCATAACACGTTGTGCGTACTAGATAACCTTTGCTGATACAAAAAGAACCAGCAGCTCCTGCAATCAGCTGTAACTGTAACCAGCATCTCCGGGCAATCTCCAGGACATATATATAAGAGATCTGTGCTCCGCGGCAGCGACCAGCGACGTCAAAGTGGGTGCAAGGGTGGGTGTGCGACGTGCGTGGGTGTGCGACGTGCGTGGGTGCGCGATGGCTTACACGTACGTAGTCTCGTTCATTTCATTTTGGAAAATCAAAACGCAGTTTTTTAATGTTGCCATTCAAACAAATCATGCCTAATCTATCTGTTTCCTCATAGCACGTTCATATTATGCACCTGTTCGTGCTCCTGCCGCTGTCGCGAATATTGACTTCCGCAGAAGTATCAACGCGAGTGAGTGTTCACACACTGTCGTTATACTCTTCTCCCACCAATACGAGTGAGCGAGATAGCAATACATTCTACTCGCGTTCGTGCTACCGTTCCTTTGACTCGAGCACGAAAAACCAACATTCGAGGGGAGCACGGGAAGTGGCAGCGGCATGACGAAAAGCAGTGCGAGTAACTGTTTACATATTCGCGTTGCGCACTTCCCTTACTATTTCCCTGCCCTTAAAGGCATTGTGTGAACATGCTAGGTTAATAGTTGTCACACTAAAATTAAGCTTTAATACTGACTGACCACTAGGGGTTTTTAAGGAACTTAATGCGATAAGGATTTATTTTAACTGACAGCTTTACTAGTCTTAATCATGAGTCTTAACTATACGGCATTTTAAAAATTGCCGGATTTCCGAACGATCTGTCAAGTGCCCGATTAAATAAATTTTTGGCGCTGGCAAGTAGGCGTTTATCTTTAGCCCACACTAATTCAAAAAGGAAGTCCATTTCCTTTTCGCTGCTTTAGAGAGAAAAGGATGAAGACGAAGGTCTTTTGGTGGACGCCGAGGAGAGCGGACGTGTCCACCCTGCGCGCACGTGCTCCCGAAATTGTGCATTTTAAGACAATAGTTCACTTTTTTACGCTGTCCGATGTTGAAAGGACTGGCCTACCGCGCGCGGCTTTGCAGTGCAATATTTACCCAATTTTACTTTTTCCCCGATATAAACGTTGTGTTGTGTGTGTGTGTGTGCAAGTGCAAGAAAGGTGTCAGAGGTGTCACTCATGCAGCAGTGACTACTAACATCTTAGGAATCCGGTGAGGAAATTCTATGTTGGAGAGTTTTTTTTTTCAGGACTTATATTTAGCTAACCTAGGTATCAAGAGCACACGACTGAGCAATTACGTCCTGCCAATAAAACGCCCTAATCGGGTCTATCCGACGATTTGATGACAAGCAAATATAATCCACAAAAAAAGGTAAGGTCTAGCTAGGCCAGCCAAACTACAATACCCGAAAATGCCTCTCATATTTCAGCCCTAGGTCACCATTGCAGGCAACAAGGAAAAGGAATAGGCGTTAACGCCACGCCCTCTGGTCACCCGGCGCCTGCACACCTGGTCAACGGTAAATTTAAAAGAGTACTCTTACCTTCAAACAATCTACAGTATGAACAACGCGACCAAAGACAAGCGGGAGGACCTGCACCGAAATACCCACAACAGGTTTGTAGTCTCTCTCGTTATTAGTCTTAATTCATAGTCTTAAATTAATCTAGCTACGCCCCAGAGCTGCCGCCTAAGTAAATAAGAAAATATTGGTATCAGGTCACATACCTCAAACCATACATCACATACCAGGATCTGTGCATCAAACAAACAGGCTAAGAAGGTATAGCTAGTCTGCTCTTACACGGCTATACCTAATTTCAAGCAAACAAAAAGACCAGCAGTCTTACTAATAGAAATTGGCTAACAAGCTACGACTTAGTGCCATCCCAATTAAGCCATTAAGGAAAAAAAAAACCTCCGCATTTCAAAGAAACACACCGTAAAAAAAAGGGATATTAGAGTCGACGGATAAAACAAAGAAACTGTCTTCCCATAACTCTTACCGCCTGCTGTAAACGACCGGCCCATGCAGACCATTCACGCAAGTCGGGACATGTGCAAGCACTTGCGCAACACTTCGGACCCAAATCAAGACAAAAAAAGGCAAAACCCAAACGTTGCTGTAAGAATTCGTCCAAAGGCAATTCATTCTAGAATCTAGTCAAACACCAAATAGACAAAGGACTACGCACGTGCATAAGCTTCTTAGAACAAAACGATAGAAAAAGCCTGGAAACATCTCAATGGGCAATAATATCTCACTGCCCATTATCCGCGCCTTACAGAGTATCATGGCGCAACACAATACAAGACTTTCGTTATTGAAGACACATCAAGAGATGGAAACTGCTTACAATGCACCATCGCTTACCAGATTTAACATCTCAACGTCAACTACCTAAAGCATACAGATGGAGACTTCGGAGGAACGATAGACGGACTTATCCTTACATGAGAAAAGCCTTAACCACGATATTGCAAACTACACGGAGAAATCAAATGCATTCTGTGAGACGATCAGGAACGGTTGAGACTGAATCAAAAACGGACACCGCGGACTATAAACACTGAAGAATCACGACTATCGCAGCCCCTTTCCCCTCTTTAGTATATTACTCACCAAGTATAGTATCTATCTTCCTCATGCTGACTTTGATGCTAGTATTCTTGTCGGCTAAAACTTCCCGTCTCTCCCTATCCTGGCTGCCCCGCCCTACACTCCCAATCCTATCTACTTGGCCCACCGGTGTCTTGGACAGGGAGTCAGTGTTTAACTCTGTACGGCTGGCGGTGACTCTATCCTAAGGCTATATTGCTACTCACAACTGAGCGAACAGTCTAGCTTTCACGGTGGTATCACCAAGAGCAACCGGAGGTACTCCTCGCTCCTGCGTCCTTGCAGCAGAACTGCTGGCTGGTGTGGTCACCGGAACGGAACGGAACGGAACTTTAGAGAGAAAAGGATGAAGACAGCTTAGATCCGGAAAACCGAACATTTGTTTGTTAAATTATTATAGTACCTACGTAAACAAATATTTCAAAAAGTACAATCAGTACTTACCTACTTATTAAATGAGGAAGAAGAGGGCACAAAATAAAATGTGAAATAATGAATAACAATCAAATCGTTCAGGTTTTAGGTCTAAATAGCTTAATTTGCGATTTTTCTATCGATTTTTATATCTCGAGTTTTGGGCCCATGGAACTATAGATGAACCCTTTTACCTTCAAGCTTCTAGTTTAGGCCCCATATTTTTATTACCATTCATTACGTAACGAAAATTGTTTCTGTGGCTTTTTCAGAATTCGTATCAGCGGCGCCATCTACTAGGATTTAAGAGCACAGAGTAAAAACTTCACACTACGTTACCTTTTTTAGGGCCAATCTTCAGCGACGATACAGATTACTTGTCTGATTGATTGAATCGTATAGGATTTCGATCAATCTAAGATCGATGTCTATGTTTTTTTTTATCCTTGCAAACTTAGAAGAGACAACTGCCTCAATCCGGAAAACCAATTACCTCAAAAAGGATAAAAATTTTATAAGAATGTGGAAGGAGGAGACAAGCATATTTCTTTACGCTGAGATGACATTCATTTAGTACTCTTAATAAGATTCTATAGCGAACCAGAGGCTCCCTCTCAGGGCGAGTAGGGGTAATGTTCCGGCACGCTATAGGACATAGGCGTAGGCGCCAAGGCCACGCGCCGCTGCGCGTCGGGTAGCGGAACTAATAAAACTGTTGCCATAGTAACTCAGTCATAGATGGCGCTAACCGCCGGAAGTCATTCATTACATTCTTAATCGATTATCTATGATGATCGGTCATGTTATCGACATTCACTCTTACGTCATTCTTACTTCCGTTTTCTGTTCTGTTCTCTGCTTGTTCGAGGGTGCATGTCGATACATGTGGTTTTCCTAACGTAACTAATCCAATCCATTGTGATCATAATTATTAGTTTTGATTGTAAACGTATGATTGGTGATACTGATTAAATACGTGGCGAACGTACCCAAAGACTTTTGATTTTAGAAGAAACCCTGAGATGGAGGAGACTTTCCTCCCCTAAAATGGCACCCACCGTGTCATAGGATTTGCCAAGACTGTTTGCCGTGTAATAAGTGACTTTCGTGCTAATTTCTTCAACGTGACTCCAGTGAAATTGGGGATTTCTAACGCGTTTGGTAGGCTCGGTTCAAGATGCCCCGAGAAGGACTTAGAAGTCACCAACAGTCTTGCGATGGCGAGGATGCCGAGCATGGCGCCGCCTCGCAGAATCCTGACGTATCCAGTATCACCATGTCATCGGAAAACTTCGCCCTCTTGATGCAAACCATTCAAGAACATCAGACAAACTTGACCACTCACCTACTTGCACAACTTCGTCGTGATCAGCGTGAGTCGACGCCCCTTGGGTCGTCGGAGGCCGCGTCCGGTGTGGCCGCGTCGTTGGCGGGCGCTAATTTTGCTCTGTGTCAAGCAAAGTTTAGCGGCGAGCCCCGCGAGTCTGTTGAGAACTTCATCGACGCTGTTGAGATATATAAAACGGCCACAGGGATCGGCGATGAGAGTGCAGTGAAAGGTTTGGCCCTGCTGCTGGTCAGGTACAGCAGGAACTTGGTGGCAAGGTGTCAAACAAGATGTGAAAAATTGGGATGATGCACTGAACATGCTGAAAAGTGCGTTTGGCGAGAGAAAGCCACCTTTTCAAATATATAATGACCTCCGTACCATGAAGCAAAATGGTCAAATGTCAGATTTGTTTATTGCCCAGGTGCGGGCATTACTGGCTAAACTGCCCAAAGGGGATATAAGTGAAAAAGTAGCACTAGATATGGCCTACGGTATGCTGGATTCACGCATAAGAAAGAGAGTCGAGCGCGACAGTGTGACAACCTTCGAGGAGCTACTACGACGAGCGAGGAGCGTGGAGGATTCGCTCAAGGAAGACCAGCCAGTAGGGTGCGTGCAGCAGCGCGCGCGGACGCCGGCCGGCGGCCCGCCACTGCGCAGCTGGCATACTCCCGCGCCCAGCGCGCCGCTTGCCCGCGGTGCGCAGGCGCCGCTGACATGGGAGCCTTCTCAGCCTCGGTCCGGAGTGCAGCGTGGAGGATCACACTCTCAACAGCAGGATCCAGGTGCCTTGGGTAACAAGGTCACTCAGCAGACAGGTGACAGAGAAGGAATAACAGGTACTGTCAAACGTTTTTGTTTCTACTGTAAAAATAATTCACATTTTAAAAGTGAGTGCCCTCGGTTGAAAAATAAAAGTGGACAGCCGCTGTCACAAATCTCTTGCTATGGGTGTAATGAGCCTGGTGTGACTAGGGCAAAGTGTTTGAAGTGCAATAACAATAATTCTAATGCTTTTTACTCTATTGATGCACCCCAACAAAATGAAAGTGTTTCTTACAAAATCGCTTGCGGGCTGAACAATAACAATTTAATTTTAAAACAAAATATGTGTTCAAATTGCTATACAATTAATCCAATTCATACTTTTGATACTGGAAGTATTTCCAAGCCTAGTAAAATTCAATCTGAAAAAGTCAACTTCAATAAGGGTCATTCTCCTGAATCCCACATAGTTAAGAGTCATTCTCCCAGCAATCCCATGGGAAAATTCTCTCAGAACTTGGAAATAATTTCAAACAATATTAATGTTGTTTCTAATAATGTGGAATGTTTGTCAAATGATTCAACTAATGTTTGTAACACATATGGTGATGTTTTTAATTTTGAAAATAATTCTGAAAATTTGGAAATTAATTTTGAAAAATCTAAAAAATTTATTGGTGATGTGAAAAAAGTTTTTAACAATTTTTATGGGTGTAATAATGCTAGTGAGCAGGGGGAGCCTTTGTGTACAAAGAAGGAAGGGTTGTCAGTTTCATCATTTCCGGTGGTTTCATGTGAAACAATGATGGGCTGCGGCAAGGGGGAGTCGGACACTTCTCTACTTTCTTTTACACCTTACCGCCGATCTATTATGAATATTGAGATCTTGGGGTCTAACGGTACTGCGTTGTTAGACTCTGGCGCTAAGGGTAGTATTGCTGGGCATTCGCTATATGCTTTCCTCCAGTCAAAGGGGCATCCTCTGCAAACTTCAACGAGGAACATTAAACTTGCTGATGGGTTTATTCGGCCAATGGAGGTTCTTGTGGCCAACGTTGATGTTAAAATTTTACACAAAATTGTTAATATTGAATTTGTGATTTTGCCCGATTCAAAAGATAATGAAACATTGTTGGGGATGGATTTTATTAGAAAAGCGCGTATTGTTTGTGATCATATTGATCATGTTTGGTGGTTCAAGGGTGATGGTCAGCTACACGAGCTGCGGTATGAAGGCTTTGTGAGCACTAATAATACTAACTTGCATGAGTATGCGCGGGAAGATTTAAATGAAAATGTGATGCTTTCCCAACTGCTTGCTGATTTTGAAGACGTTTTTAAGGAAACTGGACCACCAACTGAATATGCTGAGCATCGGATCGAAACAGCAGATCATAGACCGATCGCAGTGCCGCCTTACCGCCTGACTCCAGCGAGGAAGGAGGTAATGGAGAAGGAGTTGGAGCGCATGCTGGCCGAGGACATCATAGAAGAGTCTGAGTCTGCGTGGGCTGCTCCTGCACTGCTCGTACCAAAAAAGGACGGTACATTCCGGTTTTGCGTCGACTACCGCAAGTTGAACGCCGTCACGACATCAGATAAATACCCGATGCCCTTGATTGATGAGCTGCTACAAGTGACAACTGAAGGCTGTGTCATGAGCACGCTGGATCTGCGGGCTGGGTACTGGCAGGTACCTATCAGTAAGGAAGACCAAGACAAGACAGCGTTCACGACACCACTGGGATCGTTCCGCTTTAAGCGGATGCCGTTCGGATTAAAGAATGCGCCGGCTACTTTCCAGCGCCTTATTGATCGTTTTCGCTCAGGGGCATCAATGAAGAATATTACAATCAGGGCATACTTGGACGATCTCCTTATAATCTCGCCTAATATGCAGCGGCATATGGAAGATTTGCGCATTGTTTTCGAGAGACTTCGCTTGTTTAAGCTACGCGTCAATAGGGAGAAATGTGTGTTCGCCTGTGACTCGGTGAAGTATTTGGGGCACATCATTTCGTCGCAAGGGATCTCGCCCGATCAAGAGAAGGTTCAGGCTGTCGCTGAAATGAAGCAACCTTCGTCGTTGAAACATCTCCGGACCTTCCTTCAGACTTGCTCGTGGTTTCGGAAGTTCATTCCTGGGTTATCTCGCATCGCAGAACCGCTAACGAGACTTACCAAAAAGGATCAACCATGGCAGTGGGGACCGGAGCAGAACGGCGCTTTCGAGGAACTGAAAAAACTTCTCACCTCAGCGCCAATACTTGTGCAAGCGGATTACTCGAAGCCGTTCGTCCTTAGAACAGACGCGAGCTCGTACGCTTTGGGAGCTGTTCTTCTGCAGGGCAAGGACAAGAACGAGAGACCTATCGAGTACGCAAGTAGACTGCTGACGTCCGCCGAAAGGAATTACTCAACAACCGAGAGAGAGGCTTTAGCCGTCGTCTGGGCGGTAGAACGTTTTCGTGGCTACATCGAAGGACATCCTGTCGTTGTGGGGACTGACCATCAGCCGCTGAAATGGTTGTTGTCATTGAAGTCTCCATCAGGCCGCCTTGTGAGGTGGGCATTAAAGCTACAGGCCTTTGATCTACACTTCGAATATACTCCAGGAAAAGCTAATCTCGTAGCCGACACTCTCAGCCGTCCGAACTGTGACGAAGAGACATCCAACGCGTGTGGTGTCTGTTCGGTCGTCATCGACTTACCGGCGAAAAGGCCTACAGAGCTGCGCGAAGAACAGTTAGCTGACCCGGATCTGAAGAAGATTATTGAAGATCTGGAAGGAGGAGTGGAGATTAATGCTCACTGTTGGACTGGCCGTGGATATCTCATGGAAAAGGGAGTTCTGTACCGCTACAACCCAGACTCGGACAACGAAGAACCTCAGCTTGTCGTACCTGTCGACCTTAGAATGGAGATTCTAAAGGAGTGCCACGACGCACCCGTCGCAGGTCATCCTGGTGTGGAAAGGACTTATCAGAAGTTAGCTCAACGCTTTTATTTCCCTGGGATGCGGCGTGCTGTTGTCGATTATGTAAAATCGTGTATATCTTGTCAACGTTATAAGCCGTCTAATGAGAAGCCACCTGGATTGCTGCAGACACCAGTAATGAGCCAGCGGAATGAGGTCTTGGCAATCGACCTATTTGGGCCGCTGCCGCCAGGTGAAGGTGGGGAACGATGGATTTTGCTGGTAGAAGATACGGCCACTAGATGGGTCGAGTTGTACGCGTTGCGCGAAGCAACTGCGGAGGCTTGTGCTAAGGTATTGATCGAAGAATATTTTCTGAGATTTGGCCTGCCGCGGCGTATTGTGTCGGATAATGGTGTCCAATTTATTTCGGCAGTGATGCAACAGGTAATGTTCATTCTGGACATAAAGCAAGAGCTTTTGCCGCTGTTCCATCCACAAGGGAATCCTGCAGAAAGGAAAAACAGAGACTTGAAGGTACAGTTATCTCTGTTAGTTGGAACCGAACACAACTCATGGCCCCGGCATCTTCCTTCTGTGAGGTTTGCTATGAATTCAGCTAGATGTCAGTCTACAGGTGTTTCTCCAGCTTATTTAACATTAGCTAGAGAGCTAAGATCACCATTAGAGGTGTCGCATGATCCAAGAGCGATATTGGATAAAGAAAATTTTGTGCCGCAAATAACGCCATATTTGAAGAGTTTTTTGAGTTCTTTGGCTGCGATCCGCGAAAAGGTTGAAATCCAGCAAGACAAAAGGAAGGAATATGCGGATCAGGCTCGTCGCGTCGGGGAAAATATTGAAGTCGGAGATAAGGTGCTGCTCGCTACGCATCTGCTCAGCAGTGCTCCGAAAGCGTTTAGCAGCAAATTTGTCCCTAGGAGAGATGGTCCATACGTAGTTACCAAGAAGGTTAGCCCTACTACGTACCTGATTGCTCCTGTCGACGAACCTAGCAAGAGTTTGGGAAAGTTTCACTCTAAAGAACTAACACTCTTTCGCGGCCATGTTGATGATGATCACCTACCAGCTCCGGTTGTACCTAAACGTAATCGGGGTCGTCCTCAGCGTCGTGTTTCGGACTCGGATAGTCCAGTTGAGGTTGCAGATGGTGCTCCAGAACCTCAGGACGTGCCAGTCCATGAACGGGGTCGTTCTCATGAACTGGAGGGGGAGTATATAGCGAACCAGAGGCTCCCTCTCAGGGCGAGTAGGGGTAATGTTCCGGCACGCTATAGGACATAGGCGTAGGCGCCAAGGCCACGCGCCGCTGCGCGTCGGGTAGCGGAACTAATAAAACTGTTGCCATAGTAACTCAGTCATAGATGGCGCTAACCGCCGGAAGTCATTCATTACATTCTTAATCGATTATCTATGATGATCGGTCATGTTATCGACATTCACTCTTACGTCATTCTTACTTCCGTTTTCTGTTCTGTTCTCTGCTTGTTCGAGGGTGCATGTCGATACATGTGGTTTTCCTAACGTAACTAATCCAATCCATTGTGATCATAATTATTAGTTTTGATTGTAAACGTATGATTGGTGATACTGATTAAATACGTGGCGAACGTACCCAAAGACTTTTGATTTTAGAAGAAACCCTGAGATGGAGGAGACTTTCCTCCCCTAAAATTCCTTATTTCAGCAGTTAAAATATTTGTACCGCTAGGATTTCAGAGATATTGCCTTTCAAGATGGTCCTTTCCAACCACTTGATTTTATAACCTCAAAATTGTAAATGCTTAGTTATCTTGGCAGAGGAACTATCTACACACAAAATGATTACAGCGTTGCCGTTACAAATCACAAATCTCAATTCGTACCGCCTTCTTATTTCCGAAAAATGTGAAATATGCGAGGAAAAGGCGATTGAAAGTTTTCCAACATGTGGTTGGACGTACTTGCTAGATCTCAATAAATATAGCGGTACAAAACTTGTAATTCAAATCATAGCATTAAGACGATACGTACCAAGCATTTGGTACATCAAACAAAGCCGTATCTTCTCTAATTAATGAGAAAACACCAATTGAAAATTGTAAGATTAAGTGACGTACTGATGTACATGACCATAGCAAGACTACGATCTACCTACATCTATACCTACTTAAATATAGTGTCTTGTAGAACAAAACCTGAAAATAATTGTACTGATTAAAAATAACCATAAATAAATATGAATGAAAGAAAGATGACAAAAAATTATATATAACAATAAATTATTGTATACCTATTTTTTGTAATGCGTTTTTATTTTGTGCTTTTGTCATAATTTAATAAAGATGATTATCAATATATATATTTTAGTTTATTCAGAATGTTTTACTGTTCTCCAACAATCTGCAGCAGCTAATTTCATACATATACATTTGACGACCTTATCCTTTGCGGGGTAGGAGCAGCTAATTAGATAGTGGAATCCTGTATGAGGTAGAACATAACGCAAGTTTTATAAAATAGGTAGTAGAATAGTAAGAACTACCGAAAGCCCCTTCTCCGGAGCACTCGCTTTAAGGAAAAACTTTCCACTTAGATGGAAGATCTTCAGTCTCTATCTGACAGTTGCCAGCGTTTTTTTATAAGTTGTTAATACATTTCATCTTTTTTCATAGCTTGATTTAAAAAAAAGAACAATTAGCTCAGCACCATTTCACTTTAGCGTGAAGTTTTACTAGGGACCGGTACCGAAAACTTGAGATAAGGAACAACTTTCCCTACGGAACATAGGTCACATAATATTAAAAAATGGACCTCTTATACAAAATGTACCAGCCATACAAGTCCCTTTGTATAGTAAGCCAAAAAAATTATATAGGTGGTTTCTTATCTGCAGACTGCCCTGAGTTTTCGGTATTAGTCACTTCTAAAATGTCCCCTATATTTAACTCGACAATTTAGGTACGCTAGAATCGAGCCCACCTAAGAAAAATAATTAATATTATTGTTGTTGTCACCATACTTAAATGAAATGCACTATATTAAAATAGGTATGGCTTATGGTACGTAAAGATCGTAGTCTAGCTATGGTCATGTACATCAGTACATCACTTAAACTTACAATTTTCAATTTGTATTTTCTCATTAATTAGAGAAGATACGGCTTTGTTTGATGTACCAAATGCTTGGTACGTATCGTCTTAATGCTGTGATTTGAATTACAAGTTTTGTACCGCTATATTTATTGAGATCTAGCAAGTACGTCCAACCACATGTTGGAAAACTTTCAATCGCCTTTTCCTCGCATATTTCACATTTTTCGGAAATAAGAAGGCGGTACGAATTGAGATTTGTGATTTGTAACGGCAACGCTGTAATCATTTTGTGTGTAGATAGTTCCTCTGCCAAGATATCTAAGCATTTACAATTTTGAGGTTATAAAATAAAGTGGTTAGAAAGGACCATATTGAAAGGCAATATCTCTGAAATCCTAGCGGTACAAATAGTTTAACTGCTGAAATAAGGAATCTTATTAAGAGTACTAAAAGAATGTTATCTCAGCGTAAAGAAATATGCTTGTCTCCTCCTTCCACATCCTTATAAATTTTTAACGTTGTTTCTTTCAATATTTTAACGCTCCTATCCTATCCCGTTGCACCTAAATGAACAAAGTTTCAGTTCCAATTCTGCTATTTTTGTAAAATTGAAATGGCAACATTACTTCTCAAATGTCACTTAGGTTTTGCGTTTTGTTTTTGCAAAATTATTTTGATAAAATGACGAAATGTCGCAAGTCGTTCGTTTGTTGCCTTCCTTCAGTCACTCACTCAGTGACAGATTTGCGTGTGATGTGATTTCCAAGACGTATTTTTGTCCAACTATTGCGGAATGTTATCAAAATAGATAACGTTTGTTCTTTACTTTGTTATTTTGAAATCCAATAGCCAATTACGAGGTGTCGCGCCTCGAAATAATATTATTAGTGCCGCGGACAGGAATGATTTTATTACTATCCGCGAGTGTGCGTCGATTTTGTTATTTTGGACAAAATCAAGTGTAGAAATGATGAATGTTATGTAATATTGGATTGTTTTTGGTTGTGTTGAGGGTGTGAATAAGGCTCGAAGATGAGGGTGGTGGCGTTGGTGAGCGGTGGGAAGGACAGTTGCTATAACATGATGCAGTGTGTGGCGGCCGGGCACTCGATCGTGGCGCTGGCCAACCTCCAACCCGAGCATAAAGGTTACCTGCACCAGCTATATGCCCAACTACAGATCTATTCAAACTAATGTTTACTGTTCTCAACTCTGCTAATTTGTAAACATATTATTAAAATATTGTAGCACATGTTTTGCACTGATATGCTTTTAAAATTACTCTTTTAGTCTCTTTTTCTTCTTCTTTGTTCTCGCAAAGGTTATGCTCTAAAAATTTTAATGAAATCTCTACTAACACAACAGAGAACACTTTATTTATTGACTAAATCAATTACAGATGAAATGGACAGCTACATGTACCAGACGGTGGGCCACCAGGGCATTGACCTGTATGCTGAAGCGATGGACCTGCCTCTGTACCGGGAACTCATAACCGGAGTAGCCGTTGACCAGGGACGCAACTATACACCCACAGACAATGATGAGGTTGAGGATTTGTACAGGTTGCTAAAGAAGGTCAAGGTAAGCAAAAGTAAACTTAAAATACAAAGTCAGCATTAATTCTAAACTAAACGGAATATTTTAGTACATACATACATACATACATACATAAATCACGCCTATATCCCTTACGGGGTAGGCAGAGCGTTAACGGCCGTTCAACGTACATTAACACCACGTCTGACAAAAGTTTGAGGGTCAATAAGATAACTGTGTATCACCATAGTGACAGGTTGTCAGCCCGTCGCCTAAAATTGCAATACACACCCTCGAGTCCCTTAGTCGCCTCTTACGACACCCATGGGTAGGAAATGGGGTGATGCTATTCTAAGCCGGCATCACACGGCAAGCATGGGTAGGAAATGGGGTGATGCTATTCTAAGCCGGCATCACACGGCAAATATTTTAGTAATATGCCTTAACTACATAATAATTTGCTTATATGTGCTTTTCCTTTTCTTTTATTTGTATTTATTACCCTCACTTTCTCTATTATCAACATGCATTAAAAATATAAGGGATTCGAGGGTGTGTATTGCAATTTTAGGCGATAGGCTGACAACCTGTCACTATAGCGATACACAATATTCCGAATAACCCTCAAACATTTGTCAGACGTGGTGTAAATGGCAATTTTTTGCGTCTGTTTACGCTCTGCCTACCCCGCAAGGGATTATAGGCGTGATATGTGTATGTATGTATGTGTATTAAAAAATATTACACATGATTATTTAAATGTTGTATGATGCTGACTAAAAACAGCATCACCCATTTCTTTTTGGGTGTCCTAAGAGCTGAATAGAGGACTCAAAGTTTTCAAACATACAATATTGATATGATATTCCACCACACCTAAAATGTAGAGAGGTTGTCAATAGAAAACCAACTCTGAATGCAAATGAATGTTTTGATTGACTGATTACAGATATCAGAATAATAAAAATTAAAATATCCCATATTATTTTGGAATAAGTATCCATATTATTCCAAAATAATATGGGATATATTTGTAAAAATATACTATATTACTCTTACTCTTATCATTTACTTTATGTATCCAGATGAATGTGTAAATATGGCAAGCACTTTGCAATGTTAGCACAAATAATGACAGCGTTTTACCTTACAATAAAACGCTTATTAAATAACTTGCTTAATTCGAAACATAAAACATAATATGAGAGAGGCAGTGCGTGCCCTTTTAGGATTTGGTCGGTGGTGGCTATATCTGTCCCTTTCTAACACATGACGTCTCTTTCTCTCATCCCCTCCGATTGCGACACGAGGCAGGCGCGCAGCGCTCTTGCCTTCATTGGATCTCATATTAATTAAGAAGAAATGTGCGTTTAACGCACATTTTCTTATTAATCAAGTCACCAGGCAGGTGAGAAACTTTTATGTTTCGAATTAAGCAAGTTATTTAATAAGCGTTTTATTGTAAGGTAAAACGCTGTCATTAAACAACTGTGCTGTAATTCGAAACATAAACATAATATGAGACCTGTTTGTTATCGCCTGGTGTAGCAATCACCAATGTGAAAGTAGAATATTAAAACTTCACTGTTTTTATTTTAAGAGAAAGAGGAATATAATAATTTTTGTATAGTAGTTAAATTTTATGTACATACTTATATTTATTACAAATTATATTTATTCGAAGGTTTGAAATTTAAAACAGTTTGTTAGCAATTGATATGATGTTATGAAAAAGTAGATACTTGTTTATCATAAAGATAAATAAGCAACTTATTTTGTTCTGATATTTGTAGCAAATTCACAATTTTGTAAAGGTGAAGTTCGAAATAATTATGTTTATTAATATTTAATACATTTCCTTTTTTGCAAGGTTCACTTTAGTACCTATAAAGTTCAACAATAAGACATGTGTGATGACAATTAAGTTGCCAAAACTAAATAAATTAAACAAAAACTTTTTATAAAACAAGTAAGAAAGGTATCGCAAGATATGTAGTCTCCTTGGGCGCAATTAGCGTATTTCGCATAGTTAGAAATATATGCTAGCCTGCCTAGCATAAATAGCACTCTTAGTTCGAAATATACGCAAACCTGCTTCTGAATAGAGGTTTATGAAGAGTATGAACGAATGACAGTAAAGTGTTTTCACAGAACTGATTTCTAAAGAGTTGCTGTTCTGACAGCACCTATTCTCATAATTGACGACTTAGTGAAGCATAATTTTATAGTACATCAATAGAAATCACAGAAATAATAGAACACCTGAACACTAGGTAGCTAATCTTTAGAATTGATAGAACAAAGAAAGAAAAGCACTCGGTAACACGATGCACCTGTCGAACTGTTGTTTCGCGAAGTTTTCTCACATAGACCTGACCATTTACAGACACAGGGCAAAAGTCAAGTGCAGTTATCTGACGTGTGCACATGAACGAGATAGTTTAAGTTTGTCTTACCACGATAGTTTTAGGGTAAATTTACGCCATGTACCTTAGATCCCAACGTATCAGTTGAGTGACGTCAGCTGTGATATCGAGCAGATTGAATAAGCGAATTGTTTTCATCTGGGCGGTGGGCAAATAAATCCCATGCTATCCAAGTCTAAATTTTTAACCTGATTAGTGGTAAAATCCACTGTATTACGATCTGTCATCATAGAAAATCACGCTTATACTGCTGACGTGAACGTACCTTTGGAAAACCTCAAAAGGGGAGGAAAAATGTTTAAATTAGGCCAAGCAACCGAAAAGCGAGATATAGCCGTATTTTGAGTTTAATAGAAATCATTTTTAATCAGAACCTTGTTATTTGAAGCCACAATTCGATGGTTTTGTTCTTAATGTAGTTATTGCACGTGTAACGATGCTAATACGTAATCAAATCATAATCTAGCCATTTCACCATCATCAAATTGGTATATGCATTTGATGGTTACGCACATTGTAGGGTTAAATCAGTCTAATAGCTTACATAGGCATAACGTATATTAAATTAAATAGCATGGCACTAGCTAGGTTGTCTGCAAAGCCATAAATCATTATGCGAAGAAAATATAAAGATCTTAATGAAACGTCGGCAGATTACATAAGGACACAAGTACGACGGTTTATATGTTTATATCCCACGCTTATACTTTGCGTATAAGCTACAATTTCGAATTGATAAAATGTAGGTATATATAAAATTTACCAAATATTATCATATTTTCAACTAAGGTCATCATCAAAATAGTACTGACACGGATTTGCAACTAGAAAGTTGATGGTATCGACAGGAACTCAAGTGGAATTTATATTCAGATCCTTTGTTAAATCGTTTAAATTTTTATCAGTTTATGAAATAGTTTTATATTGATTTCATTTCATTTCTTATCATTTCATTACCCTAGAGAATTTAGCTTTCGAAGCTTGATTAAGGGTGGAACAACACAATGATAGGCTAACAAATAATTCATATTTACACATTTTTAAGCGAGTGTAGATACTTAGTCTCGTACATAATTATACATGCATAAATCATTCTAATAAGTATTACTTGTAAGTTGTATTTAATAAAAAAAACACATAACATTTTCATTATCATTTTCACATTAGATTATTGTAAATTAGAAGTATGCCAGGATCGTAGTAAGTGGAAGGAAGTAGTCTCTGCCTACCCCTCCGAGAAAGAGGCGTGATTTATGTATGTATGTATCGTAAATTTTGCTGAGGGTAGATTGACCATGATATGTCAAAACTCGGTTGGAATAGAAAAAGCTGTTTGTTAAAGGTATGCTGAATAAATGTTAGGTGTAAAACAGAGTTTCATTGCTCTGCTATATAGGTAGAACTGTGTAGTATAAGTAGTCGTTTCAGAAAGCTGAAATGCGAACGTTCACTTATCGACTCATGTTTTTCATAGAAATCTGTCCTGAATAAAAACTCAGTGAAGTAGCTTGACATACGATACTTTGACACGCCTTTATACTATGGCGATGAGGGCTCCATAATGTATCACAATCTCAGTGATGGGCTGACAACTTGCCGATACGTCGATAAATTTTACTGCAATTATCGTGGAAAATATGTCCGACGAGACTATGACGACCGATATTTACGGACGTTTACTTGCTGTGGCTATCCCGCAAGTAATAAAGGCGTGATATATATTTGAGTGTTTGTATGGTGTCAAACGATCCTCAAGCGGGCCTTTTTATAATGTCATCCATTATCGTTCTATTGAACTGAATGAAATTTCGTCTTGTCGACCATATTTCTTGGTACATACTTTACGCGTTAGATTTTATTTACGTTGCAATTGAAATTGCCGTCGCATTGTTAGCAGTTCTTTAATGCATGATAACTTTTCAAACATGCATTTATAAGGGGATGCTTTGGTGGCGCGTTGATAATTTTGGTAGCGCGTAGTAAGCTCTGACTCCACTTTATACTTCACATTTTTCGATAATTTCATAATTTAGCATTTTAGCACAATTAGAGGACTGTCTATGGAACACACCGGAACGCTTTAGACGTTGTGTGTCTGAGTATGCATTTGGTTACAAATCATATTCCATTGCAGATCAAGGACTTACTGCCTGTCTAGGCATTTTCTAGGCATAGTAATGTATAGAGCTTCAATTCTAACCTTAATATTACGGTTCTTTGCTAAATATACTATTTAGGGATGACTTTAAACAGTTTGATTTGCGACCAAACTGTAGGTCAATTCTCTTACCTAGGTACCATACCGTGCCAATACATTATGCTCGTTGAATGTTGATTCATATACACTTTGCGATTTCGTTAGTTTTGAGAACGAAAAAGAATCGCTTTTCCCTTAGGATAGTTTCATATTATGAAGCAAGGGTTTTATGGGTACTCACGTCCCCCGACCAACTGGTCAACATTGTATAATAGTTTAGGTATTTGTCATGTATTGCTTACCCTTTGTCTGTTTCATGTAATGGTTCATGATGAGTACCTACATGAGTGCATAATATAATGTAAAATATCAGAGACTGATTTATATTTGCTGCAATCATAGACCCCAAAAATCTCTCGCGTGCGCCGCTAATGACAGCGCGTGACGTTTCAGTGCTCTGTGGCAGCAGTACTGGCTTTCAGCTATTGCTTGTATTGAAAGTAACTTGTGTCTAATTTTTATATACCAAACTGGAAGATTTATATGACATTTAGTTCTATGACAGGTTTGGCTGCTTACGTCTATGATTTTACATACTGCCTCCGTGAGGGACAGTTTTGGTTTAGGCAATACAATAATGTGACATTTTTGGTTCGATTCCATATTCCATGCGTAATTCCAGGTCAATTCCAAGTTCAACAAAATTCGGGCATCAGGTTATATCGAAATGATGCTTTTGGTAGACTCCACAGAGCCAGGATATGAAATGGGCCAGAAAGACTAGCACTCAAATCATGAATAATAAAATTCGAGGAGAATTTGAATGTCAAGTAAGATTGATAGCCGTTACCATCAATCATCAATCCAAAGTGACGTTTACATTGCCATCTGGTGTGATGTAAACAATGTATTACGTCTAAGAACACGTGTTGACATGCAAGCACGAATATATTTCTTATTTTAATGTATTTATTGCGCTAGTATATGATCGTCAAACATGAAACTCGAGAAATAGGTCGAGATTTTCAAAGTCACCCGCTTTTACAACCACCTCGAATCTTTTTAATATGTTCAAAAGTATGTGTAGATATATCACATAGGCTCTATAGATAGAATGTAATGTTACGTAGGCTGAAACTGGTTAGAAGACAGTGTTGTTGTAAGTATGTAGGTATTGATGTTGGTGATCATTGGAGTTTAGACTGAGTCCCCAATTTCATATAAACTTCTTTTTGTAGAAACTTTTTACGTCGTACTAAACCTTAGCACGAACTGTTGGCGCTGGGCTTTGATGCGCGTAAACAGGTGATCTTGTCTCAGGTACAGTTTGCAAGCGATCTCATGGAATTTGATGGAGATGATTTTGATCGTAAGTGTTTGTGCACTCTGCGACTTGAAATCCAATTGCTATGGCAGCAAAGATACCTTATTTGTAGGTATAGGTAAAAAATAATCACGCAGTTTATTTGTTTGTTAGACAAACTAAATACCTATGATATAATCGAAAGCTTCTTAGTTACGTTCAACATGAATCATTTTAATGGCATATTTTGTATACTTATGTGATTTGCCGTGCATTATAGAGCTTTTCTTTTAATTAAAGTATCAAGGATTTGCCATTGTTACGCTGCACTCGATACTTGAAGGTTAGGTTGTGGAAAGATATTGCGTGAACATTATGCGACCGCGTGGGATCACAAGCATAACTTCTATAGATTCCAGAGGAATGAAAAATATAGTTGCCTAATGTGGGCAAATAATTTAAGATCAGGAATGCATCATCATTGCTTAGGCTCGATAGTAACCCTGCATTGGCATGCGAGGGTCGGCTTTAACACCCATGACCGAGTTGTTAGACAATGATAACGTCCTTGCGCAGGAGTTATCGTTTAGGTTTAATGGAAACCAGATACATTAGAATCAAACGCTCGTAAAGCGTTTTCAGATATCATGTTTTTAAGGCTTGTTGAAAGCAGGTCATTATAAATGTGCTGGAAGCACATTTAAATTAGTTTTGTCAGTTTACGAATGGTAAACGATAAATTTAGACAATTGGCTTCGATTGAGCTAGGAAGTATCTGTATTTTTACCAATACACACTGATTTGACACTTAGTATAGTATTTGACTAACCTTTTATGTTTGAATCCACATTATTTCGTATTTCGGAAATAAGTTTATAAGTCGAGCTCGTAAGCAACGACATAAATGCTGAAAAATAAAAATCTGAAAGAAATCCTGAAATAAAATTACACTTAAAAAATAAATTAAGAAATTTCGAAAGGAACAGATATAGGAATTTTATGATAGAAGAAAACGAAAAAATTTCGAACGGAAAAACCGTTAACGAAAATAATTTAAATAAAATATTTGAAATTATTTTCTAGTCTCACCACGACCGCTCCCGCCGGGAAACACATCACCAATGAAGGCAAGAGCGCTGCGCGCCTGCCTCGTGTCGCAATCGGAGGGGATGAGAGAAAGAGACGTCATGTGTTAGAAAGGGACAGATATAGCCACCACCGACCAAATCCTAAAAGGGCACGCACTGCCTCTCTCATATTATGTTTTATGTTTCGAATTACAGCACAGTTGTTTAATGATAGGTTTGAATGTATGGCTAGGTAATAATACTAGTCACTGACTTTGATAAATTATAAGATAGCAATGTGATACAAATTAGTTAAATGACCATCTATTTGCTACAGGAAATGTTTAGTATTCAACAATCTCTGTAAAGTAAACAAGTTGGTAATTTACATGAAAGTGACTATTATACCTTCTTTGCTTAAAAAGGTAGATATAGTTGTGACCAGCATAACTTGACCTTCATGCTTGATACACGCTCAAACGGTCGCTTACTAAGAGTTACGCTGGTCCCATTACTATCTTAGGGAATGTAAGTAATTGTTGTCACATTCACACAATTCCGCTTTGAGCAGGGAAATAGTATAGGAAGGAAGTGGACAGCGCGAGTATGTAAACAGATTCCTCGCGTTGCTACTCGTCACGCCGCGCCACTACCACTTCCCGTGTTGGCTTTCCGTGCGCGAGTCAAAGGAACGGCAGCACGAGCGCAAGTGGAATGTATTGCTATCTCGCTCATCACTCGCGTTGATACTTCCGCGGAAGTATTTCAGGCAATGTTCGCGGCAGCGGCAGGAGCATTGTTTAATTTAGCGTTGCTATGCTGGGGTAAATTAGGTATTAATGACGGTCTATGAATGCGGCGCGGTGCTCGATCGCACGCGTCGCTCTGGGCGTGTGTTGTCCCTTTCTCACTCGCAGGGCGAGACTGGCGACGTGCGCGCAGACCGCCTGACGGCGCCAACCGGTGGTTTCGGCGCCGCACTACCCAGTCACTCAAAACCGTTCGGACGAGAACGTATTGTGGTTTGTACGGATTTCCCGCCACGCGTTTTGTGATGCCGCGTGTAATGGACGATTCAATTTGAGATCGCGCGTGTTGATGCATCGTATTATTGCGGTTCTCCTGGGTTATACTAGAATACCAGGCTTAGTGATTGTTGGATGTCTCGACGTCTTCCACGTGAGCGTCGCGTTGAATAGGCATCAAGTGGCCATATCGGCTCGCGTTTTGTACGGCCCTAATTCGTGTTGGGTCACGCGTAATGACTAATATCAAAGTGAAATACGAACAGAAGCTGTGAGTGGTTTGAAGTGAATAACGCGCCAAGGCTGTAGTGGAATGCTGGGTGTCGATATCTTTTCCACCCAGCCCTGTAAGTACCCACGGAATTCCTATTTGATCCATTCCCTGAACTTCCTTTCTCCGTTGGGTATTTTATGCATTTGGACCGGCGTTAACTGTAAGTGATAAATCTAGTTGTTTTAGTATAAAACTGTTTATGGTGTGTTCCCTTTAGTCATATTTGTTGTACCATATCATTGTGACTCCTTAGTACGAATTGCGGAATTCGTGGGGTGATATAATTTGGAGGTACTTACTTATAATCTAGTGCTAATACGTGTGACGTAACGCCAGATCAGGAGACGGTATTTACTACCGACTTGAGTTATGTAAAGGTTGGAACACATCATTTGCCAATTTCACTCAACTTAGTTAATTAGGTTAAATAGATTTAGGTTCACGTTTAATTCATAGTATGCGCTGCTGTATTGTGCAGCGTATGTTATTTAGCGCTGCGTAACGCAGCCATTGTCTGCCTCCAGTTGAACTCCTGGTATTTTGCTCGAAATTTACCTGTGTAAATCGCTTCCACTGCGGGAGTTTAGCTTGGAATTAGACAATTTTTGGTAGCAGAGCGTGGTTCAGAAAACCACTAGATTTAAGATTATTTTAGTATAAGATTTTTAATCTACCTACATAAAAAAAAAATATATTTATTGTGATTGTAGTGTGTGCCCTGTGTAGAATATCCTATCGGTAGGATCAGGGCCAATCAATTAGTGAATTGCTTGTTATTATCGTTGTGTTTACCCTGTGCGGATATCCTAACGGTAGGATCAGGGCCGATTGTCTATTTTTTTTATTGTAAGGTTCGGTGTTACTTTGAGTTGGTACCATGGCTCCCACAATTACACAGCTTCAGGCAAAAATTAGAACGCACCTAATTTGGTTCGCGACTAAGCAGGCGATGGTCGGTCGCGGGGACCGAGAGGACGCACTCATCGCTTGTGCGCAACGGATTGACGAACGGGTCGCGGAGGTGTTGGATTGCCTCACTGGATGCGAGGAGTTATTTGATGGGACGCCTGATGAGGAGGTCAAACTTACGGTCCGGACGAATGTGACCCAGTGCATGGAGATGGGGCAGGAGATCCAGCAGGCGGCTGCTGTGATCACCAGGCGTAGAGCTGGGGAGCCGGACCCACCCCATGGTCCGCGGGGACCGGGGGTGCAAGTGCCCCTGCCGGCTGTGGCGATTCCGGTCTTCCACGGGGACTACACGGATTGGACCCGATTCCAGGATCTGTTTGACAGTGTGATTCATAACCGCACTGACTTGCAGCCGGCATATAAAATGGCACAATTGATGGCCAAGCTGCAAGGTGAGCCCCATGAGCTGGTAAAGCATCTACCAGTCGATGATGCAAGTTACGAGACGGCTCGCGGTTTGCTGATCGAGAGATACAGCAACAAACGTCTCATGATTGACCAACTCCTGGAACAGTGGCTCACCGTGCCGACCATCACACGAGGGACGGACCTCAGGGCCAAGGTGCTCAACCCTGTCTGCGTTGCAGTGAACGCTCTTGAGAGACAGGGGATGCCGGTGTCAGGCTATGATTATATCCTGGTCCACACGTTGTTGCGCCGCCTGCCGAGCGACATGGCCGCTCGTTTTGAACAGTCACACGGAGGTAAGACATCTGATTACCTCCCGACCTTCGAGGAGCTCAAGTCCTTCCTCGAGGCCGAGTGCAGGCGGGTAGATGCCCAATTTGGAGAGTCGCCTCACGCGGAGTCTGCGGCCGCTCGCCGCCCGGAACGGCCGGGTGCACAGGCGCGAGACGGTAAGAGTAGGCCACCCAGGCGATACAATGTCGCTAATTTGGAATCGAGGTGTGCCTACTGCAGAGAGGCGGGGCATCAGTTGACTGCGTGTGAGGAGTTCGCTGCACAGCGGGTGCAGAAACGTCGTGGTGTGGTGCAGCAACGGCGTTGGTGCTTTAGGTGTATGGGGCCGCATCAGGTGCGAGAGTGCCCATCAAGCACCAACTGCAGGTACTGCCAGGGTGCCCACCATCAGCTCCTATGCATGAACCGCAGCGGAGATTACGGAGGCAGAGCTGACGCGGGTCAGCGGACGGAGTCTGCCCTACCTAGACGGGAGCAACGCTCCCCACCCCCTCCAAGGAGGAGTCCTCTTCCACCAGGGTTTCAGGGACGAGGCCAGGGACATCAGCAGGTGATGCCCCCTTCACCACGCGCGAGACAGTCACCACCTCGGCAGCAGGTGCCGGGACAGGGTAGGTGGTCACAGGTCCAAGGTCAGGGGCACCCATCACAAGTACGTGATGCTACGGGCGGGTGCCAACACCAGGGCCAGTACATGCAGTACTCGGCGGGTCTAAACAACATGGTGAGTTCCCATGACCCACGCATGCCTCTCCCCTTGGCTGAGCACCCGCGGCTACAGGCGCATCCACGGTACGCGCGCCTGCCGCAGGGTTACTATAGGCTGCCAGCCATGGCGTACAGGACCAGAGGTCCCTATCAGCAGGAGTGGGACCCACTCGAAGGTGTACGGAGAGAGGGGACCCCCCCGCAGGACGCGGACACTCCGCGCTTAGGTACCTGCTAGGTAATCGCCGCCTACACGCCAGCTTCGGCCCCCCGGCCAATTACGGTATTGTTGCCTACGGCAATGATTTGGGTATGGGGATACGGTGGCCGCAGCATACAGGTAAGAGCCTTGTTAGATACAGGGGCTCAGGGTTGTATTGTGTCTAGTAAGCTGGTGAGTAGGCTACGCTTAAATATAAGGCCCACAACGGATGGGGCTGTAGGTATTGGAGGTGTAGATGTGCCTGACGTTCGGGGTCAGGTGAACTTCGAGTTCACATTAGGTAATACAGGTACAGGGGTCAGCTATCATGCCTCAGCAGTGGTGCTGGATGAAGTGGTAGGGAAACTTCCTCAGGTTCGGTTACCGTCAACGGTACGAGGGTTAACCACAGGCTTAGAGTTAGCTGATCCTGAATTTGATACTCCTGGTACGGTGGACGTTCTCCTCGGGTCAGACGTCCTCGGGAGATTCTGGTGTGGCAGAAAACGGGTACTTCAGCAAACTGGTTTAGTGGCCGTTGATACCACAGGGGGGTATGTTATTTTTGGCCCAGTTTGGAGACCTCAGGACCTACCAGAGGGCGATACGGTTCTCTATGGTAGTGTGTTGTCGGAGGTGCTGCAGAGGTTTTGGGAGTCTGAGGAGCCACCCACAGCGGATAGACGGAAGCCAGAGGATGACGAGTGCGAGCTGTTCTATCAGTACAACACTGCACGAAGTTCGTCAGGTAGGTTTGTTACCAGGCTGCCATTTCTCCCAAACCGCCCCTCCTTAGGTAGTTCGCGACAGATCGCGGAACGGAGACTACTGGCTATGGAGAGAAAGATGAAGCGAGATGCAGCACTTCGGCAGAAGTATATCGAATTCATGAGGGAGTACCTAGAGTTAGGCCACATGTCGGTGTCCAGCATAGATTGGAGGTGTGTCGAGCATTACTATATACCACACCTGGCTGTTTTGAAGTCACCGGAGGCGAAGATACGGGTAGTGTTTGACGGTTCTGCTCCTACATCGAATGGTGTGTCTGTGAACCAGTGTCTGCACGCGGGTCCCAAGTTGAACCGGGACATTGTGGACATCCTCACAGATTTTCGGTTGCACCAAGTAGCGTTCGTCGCAGACGTCAAAATGATGTTTCGCCAAACAATTATACACCCGGATGACCGTCGGTACCAGCTGATTTTGTGGCGTGAGAGCCCTGACGAGCCGATGGTCACTTATGAGCTTAACACGGTAACGTATGGTCTGAAGCCAAGTCCGTTTTTGGCAGTACGCACGCTGCGAGAGTTGGCCGCACAGGAAAGGGTAAGATTCCCTCGAGCCGCAGCAGTACTGGATCGCGACGTCTACGTGGATGACATCTGCACGGGTGCAGATAGCGTGCAACAAGCACTGCTACTACGAGACGAGCTGATCGCGATCATGGAATCAGGAGGTTATGAGTTGCGGAAATGGCTGTCCAGCTGTCCAGAGCTCCTGGCCGGGTTGCCAGGTGAGTTCCAGCAGGACCCGCACCTTTTCGAGAACCCGGACAATTCAAATACGTTGAGCATCCTAGGGGTGCAATATAGGCCAACGCATGATGTCTTTACGTATCAGATCGAGCCAGACCTTTTGCAGAAGACTTGGACGAAGCGTTCGGTATTATCGACGATCGCCAGAACTTTCGATCCTAACGGGTGGATCGCACCGGTGACGTTCATGGCGAAGTGCTTCTTGCAAAGGTTGTGGATAGCAAACTTGGGTTGGGACGACCAGCTCTCCGGAGAGCTGTTGAATGATTGGACCAAGTTTGTGACCACCTTACCAGGGATCGTACGCATCGCCATACCTCGCAAATTGCTCCCATCGGTGGGATGTAAGGCTACCCTACATGGGTTTTGTGATGCCTCGGAGCGAGGGTACGCGGCAGCTGTCTATTTGCGGACAGTCAGTTCAACGGGAACTGTAGACGTGCGTCTAGTTATGGCCAAGAGTAAGGTGGCTCCGGTTAGGACAAGATGGACCATTCCAAAGTTGGAATTGGCGGGAGCAGCGCTTCTCACGCGCTTGCTACATCATGTCGCTAGTAATCTACGCGGTACCATCAATTTGGATGAAACGGTGTACGCATGGACCGACAGTAGGATAGTTCTGTGCTGGTTACAGACGTCGGTACATACTCTTGAGGTTTTCGTGGCAAATCGGGTGTCACAGATTAAAGGATCGGAAACTCCGTTGGTATGGAGACACGTACCGGGAGAACAGAACCCAGCGGACTGCGCCTCACGGGGATGTAGGGCCCCTGATTTAGTAGGTCACTCACTGTGGTGGGGACCTCAGTGGCTGACTGAGTCACCTGAGAGATGGCCATACAATGAGTGCGGGTCGCCGCTTGGGCCACCTGATCGAGGTTTGCGAGTGAACGTAGGGCAGATCGTACCTAAGCCTAGTGCGGCTTTCTTGCTGGAACGATACAGCTCCCTCGACAAACTTCTAGGGGTGACAGGTTGGATCAAACGGTTCGTGAACAACTGTAGAAAACCTCAAGCAGAACGGAACTTGGCACCTGTCCTCTCGCCTGCGGAGCGGAATGCGGCTCTAAGTTTATTGGTTAGGGTCGTCCAGGCGGAACATTTTGAGGAAGAGGCCAGGCTGCTCAGGGATGGCCGTGGAAAGCTGAAGGGAGGTCTTGTGCGCCTCAACCCGTTCGTGGACGAGCATGGAATGCTCCGGGTTGGAGGTAGACTTCGGAACGCTAACCTGCCCTTTTCAGCACGGCATCCGCTGTTACTCCCAAAGAAGGGACCTTTGGTAGAACTTATAGTTAGGGATCGTCACCAGAAAAACTCGCATGCGGGCTGCAATGCACTTTTGGCTATTCTGCAGCGCGAGTTTAGGATCTTGTCTGGACGACGTACGGTACGGAGCATTGTGTTTCGGTGCTTGCCTTGCTATCGGTTGAAGGCAGCCACAATGCAACCTCAGATGGGAGACCTCCCACCGGACCGGGTGACGGAAGCCTGGACGTTTGCGGGTGTGGGAACGGACTTTGCGGGGCCTTTTATGGTAAAGGCATCACGCCTTCGCAACGCGAAGTCAATCAAGGCGTATTTGTGCGTGTTTGTGTGCCTAGCAACCAAGGCCGTCCACTTGGAACTCGTGGCCGACCTCACTACGGAGGCTTTCTTAGCAGCTTTAGATAGATTTGTGTCGCGAAGAGGGCGACCAGCGCTGATCAGGTCGGACTGTGGTACCAACTTTAAGGGCGCTGATCGATGTATGAAAGAAATTATAACGTTTTTATCGGAAAACGAGGAAGCTATCGGCACGAGCCTCTCCCGTCAGGGCATTAACTGGGTGTTCGATCCACCAGGATGCCCCCACTGGGGTGGTATATTTGAAGCGGTTGTAAAGTCCGCTAAGACGCATTTGATGCGCGTTATAGGTTTAACGATATTAACCTTTGAGGAGCTAGCGACCGTGTTTTGTAAAATTGAGGCCGTTCTCAATTCACGTCCTTTGTGTCCGCTTAGCTCAGATCCGAATGATCTGGAGGCCCTGACACCAGGGCATTTCTTAATTGGCCGACCACTTAACGCCTTGCCAGAGTACCCCTACACAGAGGTCAGTAGCAATCGTTTGACGCGTTATGAGTTGCTGCAGCAAATGTCTCAGAATTTTTGGAAGCGATGGTCGCTTGAGTATTTGCACATTCTGCAGCAACGCCTTAAGTGGACGGACAGAACTGAACCCCCTCGCATCGGAGATCTCGTTCTGGTTAAGGATGCCAACCTGCCGCCACTGCGATGGCGCAGAGGGCGCATTCTCAACTTGTTCCCAGGTAGTGATGGCACTCCTCGAGTCGCGACAGTTCAGGTAGGGGATTCAGTTCTTAAGCGAGCAATAGCAACGCTATCTCGTCTCCCCAGTAGTGAATAGGCCTAAGGGATTCGGCCTAGGGCGGGTGAATGTTTAATTTAGCGTTGCTATGCTGGGGTAAATTAGGTATTAATGACGGTCTATGAATGCGGCGCGGTGCTCGATCGCACGCGTCGCTCTGGGCGTGTGTTGTCCCTTTCTCACTCGCAGGGCGAGACTGGCGACGTGCGCGCAGACCGCCTGACGGCGCCAACCGGTGGTTTCGGCGCCGCACTACCCAGTCACTCAAAACCGTTCGGACGAGAACGTATTGTGGTTTGTACGGATTTCCCGCCACGCGTTTTGTGATGCCGCGTGTAATGGACGATTCAATTTGAGATCGCGCGTGTTGATGCATCGTATTATTGCGGTTCTCCTGGGTTATACTAGAATACCAGGCTTAGAGATTGTTGGATGTCTCGACGTCTTCCACGTGAGCGTCGCGTTGAATAGGCATCAAGTGGCCATATCGGCTCGCGTTTTGTACGGCCCTAATTCGTGTTGGGTCACGCGTAATGACTAATATCAAAGTGAAATACGAACAGAAGCTGTGAGTGGTTTGAAGTGAATAACGCGCCAAGGCTGTAGTGGAATGCTGGGTGTCGATATCTTTTCCACCCAGCCCTGTAAGTACCCACGGAATTCCTATTTGATCCATTCCCTGAACTTCCTTTCTCCGTTGGGTATTTTATGCATTTGGACCGGCGTTAACTGTAAGTGATAAATCTAGTTGTTTTAGTATAAAACTGTTTATGGTGTGTTCCCTTTAGTCATATTTGTTGTACCATATCATTGTGACTCCTTAGTACGAATTGCGGAATTCGTGGGGTGATATAATTTGGAGGTACTTACTTATAATCTAGTGCTAATACGTGTGACGTAACGCCAGATCGGCAGACGGTATTTACTACCGACTTGAGTTATGTAAAGGTTGGAACACATCATTTGCCAATTTCACTCAACTTAGTTAATTAGGTTAAATAGATTTAGGTTCACGTTTAATTCATAGTATGCGCTGCTATATTGTGCAGCGTATGTTATTTAGCGCTGCGTAACGCAGCCATTGTCTGCCTCCAGTTGAACTCCTGGTATTTTGCTCGAAATTTACCTGTGTAAATCGCTTCCACTGCGGGAGTTTAGCTTGGAATTAGACAAGCATAGTGTGAATGTAGCATTGAGGACTACTAAGAGGTAGATCAGCATTTATCCATCTTTATTCTATGAGGCAGGATAAAAGAAAATGTTTGTCGGACATGCATAAATGTGCGTATTTACGGCTGTTTACTCTCTGTCTCTTTTCTTTTGCTTTTATGAAGTGACAAGAATTAAATTGCAAAGGAAATGGTCACAAAGAATTGAGACGTATGTATGTGCACATATCCTTTCAATGTGACATTGAACTGAGTACAAGGATGATTGAGTCATTATTATTGCAGCGTCCATTACCCATTGAGGGCACTTGTTTGCTACACTACTGCGCCTAGACCGACGCAAATATAGCCAATTGGAGCTTGTTGTGTTTCGGCCTTAGCTATTATCTTTATGATTACTTATGATCATACATACATACATCACGCCTTTATCCCTTCAGAATAGGCAGAGCTTTAACGGCCGTAAAAATACGGTCGCAAACGCCACGTCTGGCAAATGTTTTGGGGCCGTTTAAGAAAAATCGTGTATCACCATAGAGACAAGTTGTCAGCCTGTGGCCTTAAATTATAAACACATGAAACTCGTAAGTCCATCAGTCGCGTCTTATGATCAGTTATTGTTAATCGCAATCAAAAGGCGGTTCAGCAGTATGAAATCTCAGGCCACCTTTATTTGTTATTTACTTACTAACTTAATCTTTGTGTACATTATGTAAACACCTGCAGTGTCGTCAACAAGATAAGATGGGTGCAAGGAATGTCATTGACTAACATGGAAAATAAAATTATTAACTCTAATGTACAAACAAACATAAAAGGTTTTAGTATCAACTTGCGGCTCGCCCAGCGGTTTCATCTGCTGCTACCCGATTTCCTGTGGGATTCTTACCTTTTCCCGGCATAAATTATACATATAAACCTTCCTCTTGAATCACTCTTTCAAATAAAATCACCCACTGAAGGTTCCGTAACATGCACATCAAGCCCTTTCATATGATACCCCACTCGCTACTAGCCTCAACAGTTTTTTTCCGGCTCACTAAAAAAGCTATACTTTTTTAATAAAGTTTGTTTTTTTATATACTTGTACTTTAAAACGCAGTCACTTCTGTCTTTCATAGTTCTATGTCCACGGGTGTACCTTATGGATTTAGCTAAAAAGACGCGATTTTTTAAGCATCAACGGCCTATTCTTTTTAAACGTTCAGTAAGGAGCTTAATTGGAAAAAATCCAACTACAAGCGACCGTATACTTGATTAAATGGTTTAAATTTCTACTTGATACCTCTACGTGTTCCCTAGATAAAGTGTAGTGACAGACGGACGGATGGACAATAAAGTGATCCTTTTAAAATAACCTTTTTTTTGTTTTTTACCTTTTGAGGTACGAAACACTAAAAAACTGCGTACTTGACCTTACTACAAAAACCCGGGACACGGCAAGCGACTTTATTATAAACTATGTAATTAATTAAGAGTCATAATGGCTTGCGGCTGTAAAAATAAATGTCAATCAATATTCTTTTGGTTATTTAAGTACCCTTGAAAGGAAGAGTTTATTTTATTTCAGGATGAAATGGCGGTGGAAGCTGTAGCTGTTGGAGCTATCTTGTCAGATTACCAAAGAGTCAGAGTCGAAAACGTGTAAGTATACTTAGTAGGTACTTTAAGCTTGCATTGGGCTATTGGACTCAATTCCACACAACTAAAAGTGCTACTTACAAATGCATGTAGGGAACGAAGCTTGCTATCCTTTCCTTGGAAATCCCTTAGTCGTATGTTATGTGGAAACCCATGGGCAATGGTCCTTGCCCATGGGGTAGACATGGGTACTCTAACAACCAAGGGCTTCATTCTTATCCGTATGAATGAGTAAAACATTGTATGCATGTTTGCACTATTTTCGACGGTGGTGGTAAACCCGCGGGTTGAATTTCTACATTAGGTATCTAACTAATAATAAAATGTGTTTTTTCAGGTGTCATAGATTAGGTCTAGTCTCTCTTGCGTATTTGTGGAGGAGAAACCAAAAAGAGCTCTTAAAAGAGATGATCGATAGTGGAGTCGAAGCTATTATTATAAAGGTAAGATTTTTGGATTCATGATTTTTCCTGGAAAAAAATGCATGGCTCTTTGAAAAGTACCCATGTGAGTTCCTTTGGCTTTAGCGTAGGTAGCTGTGAGACTTCTGGGAGGTGTTTTTACAATTCGATGGCCATTGCTTAGGTAGGACGCCAGTATTATTAACTAGTACAATGGACAACATTTCAAATTTCTAACAAGACTCTATTATATTTTTATTGGATAGTTTATCGCATCATTAAATAAAGGGCAAGTTCTTTTTATTTTATTTTGTTTCATAATCAGAGATTTTAAATTTTAAAAAGTGATATTTTAGTTCTAACAACTTGGCTGCTGAAAACAAAATTCGTTTGCCAACCTTTATTATAACAAAAAACTGATTGACATTGACAGATGAATGAATGAAGTTTTCTCCGCTGTTTGATTTTTCTACTATAAGCAAAGGATTTTTTCATAGTAATCCTAACTTTGGAAGTTTTTACAACTTTTCAAAATATTTCAGAAACGATTGCATTAAAAATTATGAAAATATGTGTATCTTAATAAGCATCCCAAATACTCTAAACGATATATATATCTTTTGTATCTAACGTAAAATGAAATGTTGTGGATTGTTAGAGTAACCAGCTACGTAATTTTTACCTAATATCATTGTACTGATAAAATGTGCCCCTAAGTTGTTGATATACCTTTATATCGCACGAAGCGATTTGCTTCAACCTTCATCATGCGAGCAGCTAAGGAGTGGAATGCCTTGCCGGCGGTGGATTTTTTTCCCTAACATTATAACTTGGGCCTTTTCTAGGCAAGAATGAATAGGCATTATCTAGGCAAGCATGTATCATCAATTCATCATCGTCTGCATCGTCACTTACCATCAGGTGAGATAGCAGACAAATGCGGCCAATTTTATAAAAAAATCTAAGTATTTATCTAATTACTAATTGTTACTTACATATAGAAACCTACATAATATACTGATAGCCTGAAACGATGAACAATGGATCATATTTTGTCAGAATTGAATCGCTATACAGACAAGCATCTTGTCAGTACTAATCATTATTGATCTTTTATTATCGAACACAAAATACGACTGATTTACATGATCCCAGCACTCATGGCGTGATTAGCTGTAGATATCAAGTATCAACATTATCTTAAAGTATAAATGATTTTTGCATGATTAAATCTTTGGTACATGCAATATAAAAAAAATTACAATCCATTCTTTTTAGTACTTATTATAAATCTGAGATTTTGTGTGTGTGTGCGTGTGTGTATGTATGTTTGTTACTTCTCCACGCTCAAACAGCTTGAACGATTTGGATGGAATTTGGAACACAAGTAGAGTAACCTGGAATAACACATAGGCCACATTTTACCGCGGGAAAACAACTATTACCACGGGAAAATTAGTGGCAGCGGGTGAAACCGGTGTGCGGAAATCTAGTTATTAATATACGAATAGCAAATGATAATGATTGATGGATTATGAGCTTGTAATGCGATAAGTTATAGCGTATTGTCTTACAAACAATATTTTTGATTACTAAATGATGATTTCTGTTGACGAATGATCATTGATCAGCTCGTGGAGCGATAAGTTATAGCTGTATTGTTTCGAAAGTATTTTATTTAAGGCTTGTACGCAAATCTAAAGTAGTGCTCTTCACTTATAAGTCTGCCGAGTGGTTTTATTTACCCGCTGCGATTTGTTTGTTCATGGGAATAAGACAGTTTCCCGCGCCATAAAATACCTTTGGTGCTTTCTATGATGCTTTTATTTTAATCTCGTGATTAAATGTAATTTACCCTTCATACCAACTAACGCAAACCATAAATGACAGGTGAGTTTAGGTCGCATACATTACGCATAGTATAATTTACGGTCAGTTTGTATGTGGGGTCAATACCCTTTTTCACGAGATTAAAACGAAAGCCCTTTTCTGGTAAAATATTTTCGATATTGGTCTTGTAGTTACGGGAGTTATCGGTTACTTACTAATATTGAAAAAATTACGTTCGTGTACAGTCAAGATCAGTGTTCGTTAGACAGTTTGGACTTTGGGGCATTCTTGTGTCGCGCGCATAAGACTTACATTACCAGTTTGAGTGTCTAACCGCACGTGAGCTTGACTGTACCTACATATCACTTTTCATCTCTGATGATTCTTATTTAATGTGTATGTAAATAATGTTTTATCTAGGTGGCAGCCCTGGGCCTAGATCCGAGGGTGCACCTAGGGTTGTCACTGCGCGACATCCAGCCACACCTGCTGCTGATGGCGGACAAGTACGGTATAAACGTGTGCGGGGAGGGGGGCGAGTACGAGACCTTTACCCTCGACTGCCCGCTCTTCAGGAAGCGACTGCTTATGTGAGTAGGGTTGACGTACCAGTACTGAACTATGTCGAGCCAATACCGGACAGGTTATCCTAATATCAATCCAGTTAGTACATTCATATATCACGCTTATATCCCTTGCGGGGTAATCATAAACCAGTTTGTCTCAATAAAAAAACAGTGGTTTAGTTTCATCGAGACACATTCCCAATGGGACATATTTCCCATGGGACACATTCCGATCTGAGCACATTTGGCCTCAAATGATGGGATAATAAATGGCCACATGGTTATAACCGCATACAACAATCTAAGGAAGTTTGTCTTAATCCCAAATCAGTTTATCCCAACACCAAACCACAGGTGGGTGAGTTAAAATGTTGTATTTACGAGTTAGTGGACACCTCGCACTAGCCAAAAACTGGCACCGGGTACGCTCCTGCCCTTTTTCTGAATTGATCCAGTCGCCTTTATTATACCCATATCGGGTGAAATTGAAAAATGTTAGCGCCCGCCGGGCTTCGATACGAGTACCAAGAGATTGAAAATTTGGAAGTGTCAGTCGAGGCGCCGGTAGCTCAGCTGGCAGAGCAGTGGACCGGTACCCCACGGTCCGGGGTTCAACTCCCGGCGGGCGCTAACATTTCATTTATGAAAGTACTATAGCACTGTGAGCGCATAATAAACCATAGTACAGTAATAAACTATAATAAACTCAATTTCCTCTCGTTAGTCTAGAAAAAAAAATCTTATCACCAGGCTTATGCTAAGCGATTTGTTAAATAAATACCCTACACCTCCAAAGACTGTATGTACGCAGTTATCAATATCTGTTTATTGTTTACTCAAGTGCATGGTTTGTTAACACTATGATAAACGATAACAATTTTGTTGACAGAGATGAAAAAGAAATGGTGTTACACGCCGATGACCCGGTCGGACCAGTTGGATATTTAAATTTAAAAGTACATTTAGAGCCAAAGGACAAAACCGATGGAACAATCATACTACCTCCTACAGTCAAAAACGCCTTAGATTTTGTAAGCGATTTAAACGAAACCATATTTAGTGATTTAAGCGACATCGAACTGAGCGAGTCAGAGATGGAATCTATAGAAAAATTAGAGAAAGAAGAGAGGATAAAACAGAAAGAGCTGAATCCTTTGCTAACGTACGCGGGCGATAAGCCTGAAACGATAGAGATTGTAGACGGACAAAACGAGGAAGATAGTTTAGAAGACGGATATACCTACGAGCATACGGAGGGCGAGCGAGAGATTGTAGTGCTGGACCATAGATCTATATTCGGGAATAAGCACGGCTGGTACTTCATTGGTGGCATCGTGGGCGAGGGCGTCGACACGGCTGTGGCCACCGACGATGCTCTGAAGAAACTCATTAGTAGGTAAACTTATTCATAAGCTGTTTTTTCGTACTTTGTTTAGTCTAGTCTATTTAAAAGTAATTAATCTCTAATGCTACGTTCACACTATGCACCTGCTCCTGCCGCTACGAAACACTTCCGCGGAAGTATCAACGCGAGTGTGTGTTGACACACAGCCGTCATACTCTTCTCGCAGCAATACGAGTGAGCGAGATAGCAATATATTCCACTCGCGCTCGTGCTACCCTTCCTTAGACTCGCGCACGAAGCGGCATGACGAGTAGCAACGCGGAGTACCTTGTTTACATGCTCGCGCTGACCACTTTCTTCTATAAAAAGTATTTAAAAACAAATGAAATGCCAAACTACCAACCGACAGATTAAAAGATTCTGTAATCAAAATTTAAACATAAAATGAAGACATAAAAAATGTGTAAACATGTTGTTAAACAGGCAACAAAGTAATTTGGTTGGTTATTTTAACTACGTCCGACTTGCGGAAATATAAAAAGATGAACAGATTCGTGTCAATAGTTTGCTGAAGGTCGCCGTGGATTTGAAAATAAATTACGGACTTCTATAAGACTTTTTCTGTATTGTGAAAGTATTATAATATCTTGGAAAAGATTTGAAGAGGTGTACGCGATCATGAACCTGGACAACATTTCCTACTGAACATAGTTACAAACACAATTGTGCCTCCCTTATAGATAATATTAGGTGGTTGTAGGTTTTAGGGTACCGTACCTCAAAAAGATAAAAAACTGAACTTGAAATTTGCAATTTCAGCATTGTTTTTACTTCCTCTATACCTGCCTATCCGTACATAGCTACATATAATGATTTAGTATTAGTGCGTATTTATGTCTGTTCAGTGTTAAGAAAATCAGCAGATCAAAGGAATCACGTCAGCATTCGCGAGATTATCCGTCATTTGCATGATAATTGAGCCCACCAGTGTCCGATATTATCAAACTACAGGCTACAATTTTAAAAGTGAAATTCAATGTTCATTGCGTAGTTGGTTAGCCATTATAATACCGGGAATATCAACCGGCTACGCAATATACTACGAATTTCACCTGTAGACTTGTAGCCTGTAGTTTCATAACATAGCCCTCAAGAGACTTAAGTATACCTGTAGTTATGTATCTATGTAAATCACAGTCTTGTCTACATTCTCTAGAGATAACTCCGCTTCTCACTTTATGCCAGTACAACAAGGGTTTTGTATTTGTCTTCTATAAAAGGTGTTTATATCATGCTGAAATAATATACGGTGTGACCCAGCCCATGAAACTGATGAGTTTTGTTTTTCGATTTCGATAATGATAATACTAATAATAATGATAATTTTTTATTTGCCGGAAATTGGTACAACAAGTTCTTGTTCTTAAAATAAAAAGTGGTGCCGACATATTTCACCTGTTTCAGGCATGCAAAAATTGAATAAAATTATAATTGTTTTAACAATGTAATATTATATCCTCGATCTGTTATCCTTGAGAAAAGTTGATTAGTTTCATTTGCTGAATCACCCCTTTATTTTTTCAGATGTTAATATAAATTAGCTACCCTTTTGCAAATTTTTCACTTTTTTTTCTACATTCCAGGTTTGTTAGAATCAGAAGGCATGAGACTACAAGACGTATGTTCCGTTAACATTTACATGAGGGACATGGGCGAGTACGCGGCGCTCAACTCTGTATATCTGAACAACTTTTCGTTCGAAAACCCGCCCACGAGGGTCTGCGTGCAAGTGCCAATGCCTAAAGATGTCGGACTTATATTAGACGCTGTAAGTATGAAAGAATAAGAAATGAGTGTATGAATTAGTACGACTGATCCTGAGCTGATTTAAGCCTAGACTGTCTTCTGCAGTTTTACGACGTCGTACTTATTTTAGAAACTGCAAGTATGAATGACCTTTTTGGATGAAGGAGGCCCAAAACAGGGATGAATGGAAGAAGGGACAGGTCTTTGCCCTGTAGTGGGACATTACAAGCTAGAATTAGAAGTATGAATGAAAAAGAAATGAATTATTCTATGACTGTATTAGAATAACTGATTCAAGGCCGATTTAAGACTTGTTTCTGGAATTTTACGCAATAAACGTTTATTCCGTTTGGGATATAAATGTTTGTTTATTATTTTGTTATTAAACAGACATAAAGGGAATATATTACCGTGAGATGTCGTCAAACTACATAGTTGCTATATTTTGTGGTATCATGGTCTGACCATGAAAACTTTCCAACGATCATATTCTAAAATTGAGACATTTTGCGTCTTTCATCGCAACGCCACATAATCCCACCTAGTGATGGTGAAAGTCGCAGGTTCAAATCTTGCCCGCGCTTGAAAATTTTGCAAATTTGAAAACTTGTATACCTAACACGGGAAGTGTTATTAAGTTTTATATTAAATTTCTCGCGGATTTTCATCCCTATATTTACATCTGATCCTATCCCTATATTTATGTCTGACATTTAATGCGTACAGAATGAATTAATTGCTTAATATTAGTTGCAATACTAACCCGGTAGATGAATATTAGTTGCAATACTAACGCGTTATTGGCATCAAGATACACTTGCAAAATTGGCGGGCATTGGACGAGCCGTCGTAGCCCAGATGGAAAAGGCGTCGGCCACTAATGATGGCGAAAGTTGCAGGTTCAAATCCTGCCAGTGCTTAAAAATTTTGCAAGATAGAAAACAATATATTCAATAATCTCTTTACTTACTCTATAGATATTCCTATGATTTCCAGGTAGCACACAAAGCTGTTCCTATAAATTCACATGAGACTGACGGCAGTATAACTAAGGAGAGGATAACAATGCATGTACAGGGTATCTCACATTGGGCGCCGGCAAACATTGGGCCTTACAGTCAGGCTATTAAGGTAACAATTAGATCAGTTTTTCGTTATTTTACACGACTGCCCAACCAAAAAAGGAGTGTAATGTTTTTAGAGTTAATGTATGTATGTGTATATGTGCGATTCTTTTAAGGACTGAAACTCGTTAACCACTGAACAAATTCGAATGGGGATTGTATCGGAAGAATGTGGAAAGAATCCTTACATTATCCCGAGTGTCATAGGCTAGACTTTATCTCAGAAAGCAGTCGTGTTTTTTTTAAATTTATTTAGCATGCTTTTTTGTTCTAGCATGATCTAAGACAAATTGTGAACCTTTTGTGTGCCCTTTCCTTTTAAATTTATTTAGCTAAATAATGCAAAAAAAGGTTTTCTTAATACGATAATTTTTCTTTTAATGATAAGTCTTGCGTGTCAATATTGTACATGACAAGATGATAGGAAATATAAGTAAGAATAGGGAGACACTGAAGAAAAGAAGAAAGATAAGAATACTTTATTAGCACACAAAAGGAAACAGCATGAATATATACAGCCAAAGTAAAACTTAATTAGCGTACAATTAGGCGGCCTTATTGCTAACAGGCAATCTCTTCCAGACAACCTAGGTACAGGAAATTGTATATGGAGCAGCGGGAGTAGTGCATAATCGTATTTGCATAGGATTATACGTTAACTAATTACAACGAACAAATTATAAATAAATAAATAAACAATAAAAAAAGAGCAGTAAAAAGATGGGGCGTCTACTGGATGCATGCGCGTGGAATGGAGGGATAGATGAGGGGAATGGGTATTTAAAATAACTACCTTTTAGAGCTACAATCGCTGGGCAAATCGCTAGTCATGACAAGTTTAACAACCCTGCGGGTACTTATTTTAAACCAAAATGAAACATGTAGTACTGTAAATGAATGCTTGATATCTGATATAGAAATGAATACCGGCCAGCATCATTCACGCGTCAGTCAAGTGTAAGTCAGTGAAAAATGACGCAAATTGTATGAGCTTTCAAGTTGCCTTAGATATTTTTTCTCCATTAACTATTTTTTTCGTGTTATCAGCAAATTCCTATCTCGTCTGTCGCTTCATACTATAACAATTTCATTGGTTTTGAATTTTAGTGTGGGTAGTTAAGGTTCAAAATTGTTGTCCGGCTCCCGGTACGTGACAGACAAGCGGTTAAAAAAAAGGGGTTTTTAAACTTTGAGGAGTAATATCTCAAGAGCCAAGAGTCCTGAACTCGACTACTTTTAGTATGTTTCTAGTGACCCTAAAACTATTTCTGAAATAAAATCAAGCTGGACCTCCCATGTCGTCTATAATCACTTATTAAAGATTAATGAAAATGTTTACAGGTCGGCGAAGTGATCGGCACGTGCGGCCAAATAGCTCTGGTCCCCGGCACAATGCAACTAGTGGGCGGGGGAGCGAGACGGCAGTGCGCCCTCTCGCTCCGACACCTCACGCGGGTGCTGCGGGGGCTGCACCCGCGCGCGCATATACGCAGCGTGGTACAGGTAATCATAATACAAATAGCTCTGGTCCCCGGCACGATGCAGCTAGTGGGCGGGGGAGCGAGACGGCAGTGCGCCCTCTCGCTCCGACACCTCACGCGGGTGCTGCGGGGGCTGCACCCGCGCGCGCATATACGCAGCGTGGTACAGGTAATCATAATACAAATAGCTCTGGTCCCCGGCACGATGCAACTAGTGGGCGGGGGAGCGAGACGGCAGTGCGCCCTCTCGCTCAGACACCTCACGCGGGTGCTGCGGGGGCTGCACCCGCGCGCGCATATACGCAGCGTGGTACAGGTAATCATAATACAAATAGCTCTGGTCCCCGGCACGATGCAACTAGTGGGCGGGGGAGCGAGACGGCAGTGCGCCCTCTCGCTCAGACACCTCACGCGCATATACGCAGCGTGGTACAGGTAATCATAATACAAATAGCTCTGGTCCCCGGCACGATGCAACTAGTGGGCGGGGGAGCGAGACGGCAGTGCGCCCTCTCGCTCAGACACCTCACGCGGGTGCTGCGGGGGCTGCATACAGGTAATCATAATACAAATTAATTTATCATATTTTCTGTTCTTTTGATTTTATTTTTATTAAATCAAATTATACGAATACAGAAGTAGTTACTTTTTCATATCATGTTATTACATGAATACTTCTGTATTCGTATAATTTTATCTTGATTATGTCTTCCACAGAGTGTGTGCTATATGACGCACGGCTCAGCAGTGACGGAAGCAAGGAGACAGTTGGAACGCAGGACCGCGGGGGCCATCGTGCAATACGCCGTGGTAGACGCGTTGCCAAGGGGGGCGGCCATAGAGTGGCACGCGTGGGCACATACGGATAACAACCGGTTCGAATGTAAGTATAGTCATCATTGCATTAGCCTGTAGCAGTCCACTGATCTTTTCGTGTGGGACACCGAGTCGTCCAACGACCGCCGCACTAGCATTCCTCTGACATGGTTGTGTTACGACCGCCGTCTAAGTTATCATAGATAGCAACCGGGACTGACGGCTTGACGTTACCTCCGAAGCACGGAATCATTTTTTTTCGGACAATCAGTTGATTCATCCCGCAATGTCCCAACCAGACCGGGAACAAATTCACAAAGTGATAAATATCAACTTTGTGAGTGTCCCACCGAGAATCGAACCCGGAACCTTTGCGTCGCAGGCAGTCGCACTAAGACTGCGCCACATCGACCGTCGTAGTACTAACACTGCTGAACGTAGGGCTCCCCTATTGTACGCCATAAGGTAAGATCTTCCGTTTTCGACATCCAGTAACTAGGTACCGGCCTCCTTCGACAAGTCATCCGTTCATCTGGCCGGAGGGCGTCCAAAGCACCGTAAATCTAGAAGTATTTAATAATATACACTAGTATTTCAGCGAAAATTGACGACTCGTTAATGGATCAACAACGTAAACAAAAAGCGAACAATTAACAAACTAAACTAATCAATCAAACTAAATCTATTGAGTAACACACCAATCATCAACTAACTCGCAATCAAACCAATCAATCGACAAACTCCACAAACAATCAACTAACTCTGGGAGAGTAACAATGAACTAACTTTCAATTTTCAACTTACTCACCAATCATACAACTAAATCACCAGTCAATTAACTAACTCTACAAACAATCAACTAAATCACCAAGCAATCGTTTTACTCTTCAATCAATGTACTAACTCACCAATCAATCAACAAACAAGCAATTACTCACCAATCAATATAAAAAATCTACAAGCAATTAACTAACTCACCAATCAATGAACTATATAACCTATCATTCAACTAACTTACAAATCATTCAACTAAATCACTAAAGTAAGGCAAATCCAATAAGTCATAATTGACAGCCGTCAGATTCGTGCAAATGCTATGGCAGATGGTCCATTTTACTTCGTTGACATCTCTTTTAGCATGGAGATGACAGCTGTCAAATATGGCTTATTAAGATGGCCTTTGTGTAATACAACAAATAAGTCACTAATAAAATGGTCTACTAATCATACAATGTACTGACCTACTGACTAACTGTCTTGACTAACTATTTCCTGTTCAGGGGTACGGTTAATTGTACGCATGTAAATAACACGCTTTGAAAGTCTTGACTTCAATTTGAAACAGATATAGTTTTCAGGTGGTGGTTGCGTAAAATGCCGTGTGATTAACCTGGCCAGTCCCAAGGCAGTGCCTTTATTTAATTTTTTATCCCGCCCGAGCTGGTTTTCTATTGGGACAATACAAAATTGTTATAAAAAAATAAAATTGTGTTACACAATAATTTTTTATAATGACGTATCATAACTTCAATAAATGATAATACTATCCTACATTGAATAATTTTATTTCATTTCACTAAACAGACAATCAATCAATATGTTCCCTTTTTTTTTGCAGATGAAGAGACTGATTTCATTTCACTAAACAGACAATCAATATGTTCCCTTTTTTTTGCAGATGAAGAGACTGATTTCATTTCACTAAACAGACAATCAATCAATATGTTCCCTTTTTTTTGCAGATGAAGAGACTGATTTCATTTCACTAAACAGACAATCAATATGTTCCCTTTTTTTTGCAGATGAAGAGACTGATTTCATTTCACTAAACAGACAATCAATCAATATGTTCCCTTTTTTTTGCAGATGAAGAGACTGATTTCATTTCACTAAACAGACAATCAATCAATATAATCCCTTTTTTTGCAGATGAAGAGACTGATTTCATTTCACTAAACAGACAATCAATCAATATGTTCCCTTTTTTTGCAGATGAAGAGACTGATTTCATTTCACTAAACAGACAATCAATCAATATGTTCCCTTTTTTTGCAGATGAAGAGACTGATTTCATTTCACTACCTTTTTTTGCAGATGAAGAGACTGATTTAATTTCACTAAACAGACAATCAATCAATATGTTCCCTTTTTTTGCAGATGAAGAGACTGATTTCATTTCACTAAACAGACAATCAATCAATATGTTCCCTTTTTTTGCAGATGAAGAGACTGATTTCATTTCACTAAACAGACAATCAATCAATATGTTCCCTTTTTTTTGCAGATGAAGAGACTGATTTCATTTCACTAAACAGACAATCAATCAATATGTTCCCTTTTTTTGCAGATGAAGAGACTGATTTCATTTCACTAAACAGACAATCAATCAATATGTTCCCTTTTTTTGCAGATGAAGAGACTGATTTCATTTCACTAAACAGACAATCAATCAATATGTTCCCTTTTTTTGCAGATGAAGAGACTGATTTCATTTCACTAAACAGACAATCAATCAATATGTTCCCTTTTTTTTGCAGATGAAGAGACTGGGTGCAATATAGGCGACTACAAAGTGGCGATCACAAGGAGGTGGAACTACGAGAACACAGTCGCCGCTGTCGTGTGCTATGTCGCTACAGGTAAATAATTCAACGAATAGAAAATAATTTACGATAATAAAATCCGTACTAATATTATAATTAATCTGAGAGTTTGTGTGTGTGTATGTATGTTTGTTACCTCTTCGCGCTCAAACGGCTTGGCCGATTTAGATGAAATTTGGAACACAGGTAGAGTATAACCTGGAATAACACATAGGCTACATTTACCGCGGGAAAACAACTATTACCACGGGAAAATGAGTGGCAGCGGGTGAAACCGACTCGACTTAGCGTTGGCCCTGAAGAACGATATACCGAAAACTTTGCAGGCATGATCAGACCACGAAACTGAACAAATTTTAGTATGGAGTCTATGTTGGGAATGGAATGTTTTTTTGAGTTTCCATAGAAAGTCAATCGGCTGATTGGGCGTTTGTATGGGAGGTTAAATTTTGTCTCGTTTACCAAAATAAAAAGTTTTTCAGTTTCATGGTTTGATCGTGCCTGCAAAGTTTTCGATATATCGTTCTTCAGGGCCACCGTCCCTTGCACTCTGCATAGCATTATTATTTTCATCTAATGCTACGTTCACACTAAGCTCCTGCCGCTACCGCAAATATTGCTCAAATAAAATACTTCCGCGGAAGTATCAACGCCAGTAAGTGTTCACACTCTGCCGTCATACTCTTTTCGCGCCAATATGAGGGAGCGAGATAGCAATACATTCCACTCGCGCTCGTGTTGCCGTTTCTTTGATTCGCGCACGAAACGTGGACTCTCGAGGGAGGGAGCACGTGAAGTGGCAGCGGCATGACAAGTAGCAGCGCGAGTAACCTGTTTACATGCTCGCGCTGCCAATTTCCCTTACTATTTCCTTGCCCATATCGACATAGTGTGAACGTTGATAAGAATCACTATTTCTTTTGCAATGTACGTCTACCGCGTGATGTCAGCTTAGAATATCATCACCCCGATACGTGAATGTTGTATAAAGCGAGTAAGGGATGAATTCAGGAAATGGGCAGCAGCGTTTCCTGTGAAAGTGTTAAATCCGCTTGCTATATGGCAATACCCCTAAAAGGTGTATCTGAGAATCACTATTTCTTATGTTAACCACTTCGCTCAGGTCGAATTTTGCAACAATAGATTTGTATTGTATTTCAAGTACACATGTGTGCTGTTACGAGCGGAGTATGTTTGTCAGACGTGGTAAATCAATCAATCAATCCTTTGCGTAATCGTAAAAAGCATACATAGGCGTTATACAGGGTGTTAGGAAAAGTACTGCGTTGCTTTTAAGGAATGAACCAACCAACCCATGAAACTGAATAAAGTTCCCCAAGAAACGTAGGTCGAAATAAAAAAATAATATATTAAGACCTCCCATACAAAATGTCGAGTAGCGGCATCACGAGTAGCGGCGCGAGTGACCTGTTCACATATTCGCGCTGCCCACTTCCCTTACTATGTCCCTGCCCATATTGGCATCGTGTGAACGTGCTATTACGCAATGTGCATCTACAATGTTCTGTTTCTTCGTCAGGCTCGTCTCCATCCGCGTGCCAACTGTCGTTCCCGTCGGAGGAGGCGTGCGCGTCGCACTGCGACACCGCGCGGCGCATGACGGCGGGGCAACTGGAGCAGGTGCTGGAGTACGCGCTGCGCAAGCTGCTCAACGAGTGCCGCGACCACGGGAGCCCCGCCTGCCCCGCCGTCAAGATGAGGGTGCTGTACCAGGTGCGTGCTCACTTTGCCGTCCAAGGGTGGCTGCTGGAGTAAGCTGCTCAACGAGTGCCGCGACCACGGGAGCCCCGCCTGCCCCGCCGTCAAGATGAGGGTGCTGTATCAGGTGCGTGCTCACTTTGCCGTCCAAGGGTGGCTGCTGGAGTAAGCTGCTCAACGAGTGCCGCGACCACGGGAGCCCCGCCTGCCCCGCCGTCAAGATGAGGGTGCTGTATCAGGTGCGTGCTCACTTTGCCGTCCAAGGGTGGCTGCTGGAGTAAGCTGCTCAACGAGTGCCGCGACCACGGGAGCCCCGCCTGCCCCGCCGTCAAGATGAGGGTGCTGTATCAGGTGCGTGCTCACTTTGCCGTCCAAGGGTGGCTGCTGGAGTAAGCTGCTGAACGAGTGCCGCGACCACGGGAGCCCCGCCTGCCCCGCCGTCAAGATGAGGGTGCTGTATCAGGTGCGTGCTCACTTTGCCGTCCAAGGGTGGCTGCTGGAGTAAGCTGCTCAACGAGTGCCGCGACCACGGGAGCCCCGCCTGCCCCGCCGTCAAGATGAGGGTGCTGTATCAGGTGCGTGCTCACTTTGCCGTCCAAGGGATCACAATCGCGACAGTGGCTGCTGGAGTAAGCTGCTCAACGAGTGCCGCGACCACGGGAGCCCCGCCTGCCCCGCCGTCAAGATGAGGGTGCTGTATCAGGTGCGTGCTCACTTTGCCGTCCAAGGGATTTCAGTCGCGACAGTGGCTGCTGGAGTAAGCTGCTCAACGAGTGCCGCGACCACGGGAGCCCCGCCTGCCCCGCCGTCAAGATGAGGGTGCTGTATCAGGTGCGTGCTCACTTTGCCGTCCAAGGGTGGCTGCTGGAGTAAGCTGCTCAACGAGTGCCGCGACCACGGGAGCCCCGCCTGCCCCGCCGTCAAGATGAGGGTGCTGTATCAGGTGCGTGCTCACTTTGCCGTCCAAGGGATCACAATCGCGACAGTGGCTGCTGGAGTAAGCTGCTCAACGAGTGCCGCGACCACGGGAGCCCCGCCTGCCCCGCCGTCAAGATGAGGGTGCTGTATCAGGTGCGTGCTCACTTTGCCGTCCAAGGGATTTCAGTCGCGACAGTGGCTGCTGGAGTAAGCTGCTCAACGAGTGCCGCGACCACGGGAGCCCCGCCTGCCCCGCCGTCAAGATGAGGGTGCTGTATCAGGTGCGTGCTCACTTTGCCGTCCAAGGGTGGCTGCTGGAGTAAGCTGCTGAACGAGTGCCGCGACCACGGGAGCCCCGCTTGCCCCGCCGTCAAGATGAGGGTGCTGTATCAGGTGCGTGCTCACTTTGCCGTCCAAGGGTGGCTGCTGGAGTAAGCTGCTGAACGAGTGCCGCGACCACGGGAGCCCCGCTTGCCCCGCCGTCAAGATGAGGGTGCTGTATCAGGTGCGTGCTCACTTTGCCGTCCAAGGGTGGCTGCTGGAGTAAGCTGCTGAACGAGTGCCGCGACCACGGGAGCCCCGCCTGCCCCGCCGTCAAGATGAGGGTGCTGTATCAGGTGCGTGCTCACTTTGCCGTCCAAGGGATTTCAATCGCGACAGTGGCTGCTTTAGTAAGCTGCTGAACGAGTGCCGCGACCACGGGAGCCCCGCCTGCCCCGCCGTCAAGATGAGGGTGCTGTATCAGGTGCGTGCTCACTTTGCCGTCCAAGGGATTACAATCGCGACAGTGGCTGCTGGAGTAAGCTGCTCAACGAGTGCCGCGACCACGGGAGCCCCGCCTGCCCCGCCGTCAAGATGAGGGTGCTGTATCAGGTGCGTGCTCACTTTGCCGTCCAAGGGATTACAATCGCGACAGTGGCTGCTGGAGTAAGCTGCTCAACGAGTGCCGCGACCACGGGAGCCCCGCCTGCCCCGCCGTCAAGATGAGGGTGCTGTATCAGGTGCGTGCTCACTTTGCCGTCCAAGGGATTACAATCGCGACAGTGGCTGCTGGAGTACGCTGCTCAACGAGTGCCGCGACCACGGGAGCCCCGCCTGCCCCGCCGTCAAGATGAGGGTGCTGTACCAGGTGCGTGCTCACTTTGCCGTCCGAGGGATTACAATCGCGACAGTGGCTGCTGGAGTACGCTGCTCAACGAGTGCCGCGACCACGGGAGCCCCGCCTGCCCCGCCGTCAAGATGAGGGTGCTGTACCAGGTGCGTGCTCACTTTGCCGTCCAAGGGTGGCTGCTGGAGTACGCTGCTCAACGAGTGCCGCGACCACGGGAGCCCCGCCTGCCCCGCCGTCAAGATGAGGGTGCTGTATCAGGTGCGTGCTCACTTTGCCGGCCAAGGGGTTTCAATCGCGACAGTGGCTGCTGGAGTACGCTGCTCAACGAGTGCCGCGACCACGGGAGCCCCGCCTGCCCCGCCGTCAAGATGAGGGTGCTGTACCAGGTGCGTGCTCACTTTGCCGTCCAAGGGTGGCTGCTGGAGTACGCTGCTCAACGAGTGCCGCGACCACGGGAGCCCCGCCTGCCCCGCCGTCAAGATGAGGGTGCTGTATCAGGTGCGTGCTCACTTTGCCGGCCAAGGGGTTTCAATCGCGACAGTGGCTGCTGGAGTACGCTGCTGAACGAGTGCCGCGACCACGGGAGCCCCGCCTGCCCCGCCGCCAAGATGAGGGTGCTGTATCAGGTGCGTGCTCACTTTGCCGTCCAAGGGATTTCAATCGCGACAGTGGCTGCTGGAGTAAGCTGCTCAACGAGTGCCGCGACCACGGGAGCCCCGCCTGCCCCGCCGTCAAGATGAGGGTGCTGTATCAGGTGCGTGCTCACTTTGCCGTCCAAGGGATTTCAATCGCGACAGTGGCTGCTGGAGTTAGCTGCTGAACGAGTGCCACGACCACGGGAGCCCCGCCTGCCCCGCCGTCAAGATGAGGGTGCTGTATCAGGTGCGTGCTCACTTTGCCGGCCAAGGGGTTTCAATCGCGACAGTGGCTGCTGGAGTACGCTGCTGAACGAGTGCCGCGACCACGGGAGCCCCGCCTGCCCCGCCGCCAAGATGAGGGTGCTGTATCAGGTGCGTGCTCACTTTGCCGTCCAAGGGATTTCAATCGCGACAGTGGCTGCTGGAGTAAGCTGCTCAACGAGTGCCGCGACCACGGGAGCCCCGCCTGCCCCGCCGTCAAGATGAGGGTGCTGTATCAGGTGCGTGCTCACTTTGCCGTCCAAGGGATTTCAGTCGCGACAGTGGCTGCTGGAGTTAGCTGCTGAACGAGTGCCACGACCACGGGAGCCCCGCCTGCCCCGCCGTCAAGATGAGGGTGCTGTATCAGGTGCGTGCTCACTTTGCCGTCCAAGGGATTTCAATCGCGACAGTGGCTGCTGCAGTACGCTGCTGAACGAGTGCCACGACCACGGGAGCCCCGCCTGCCCCGCCGTCAAGATGAGGGTGCTGTATCAGGTGCGTGCTCACTTTGCCGTCCAAGGGATTTCAATCGCGACAGTGGCTGCTGCAGTACGCTGCTGAACGAGTGCCACGACCACGGGAGCCCCGCCTGCCCCGCCGTCAAGATGAGGGTGCTGTATCAGGTGCGTGCTCACTTTGCCGTCCAAGGGATTTCAGTCGCGACAGTGGCTGCTGGAGTTAGCTGCTGAACGAGTGCCACGACCACGGGAGCCCCGCCTGCCCCGCCGTCAAGATGAGGGTGCTGTATCAGGTGCGTGCTCACTTTGCCGTCCAAGGGATTTCAATCGCGACAGTGGCTGCTGCAGTACGCTGCTGAACGAGTGCCACGACCACGGGAGCCCCGCCTGCCCCGCCGTCAAGATGAGGGTGCTGTATCAGGTGCGTGCTCACTTTGCCGTCCAAGGGATTTCAATCGCGACAGTGGCTGCTGCAGTACGCTGCTGAACGAGTGCCGCGACCACGGGAGCCCCGCCTGCCCCGCCGTCAAGATGAGGGTGCTGTATCAGGTGCGTGCTCACTTTGCCGTCCAAGGGTGGCTGCTGGAGTTAGCTGCTGAACGAGTGCCGCGACCACGGGAGCCCCGCCTGCCCCGCCGTCAAGATGAGGGTGCTGTACCAGGTGCGTGCTCACTTTGCCGTCCAAGGGATTTCAATCGCGACAGTGGCTGCTGCAGTACGCTGCTGAACGAGTGCCGCGACCACGGGAGCCCCGCCTGCCCCGCCGTCAAGATGAGGGTGCTGTATCAGGTGCGTGCTCACTGTACCGTCCAAGGGATCACAATCGCGACAGTGGCTGCTGGAGTTAGCTGCTGAACGAGTGCCGCGACCACGGGAGCCCCGCCTGCCCCGCCGTCAAGATGAGGGTGCTGTATCAGGTGCGTGCTCACTTTGCCGTCCAAGGGATTACAATCGCGACAGTGGCTGCTGGAGTACGCTGCTGAACGAGTGCCGCGACCACGGGAGCCCCGCCTGCCCCGCCGTCAAGATGAGGGTGCTGTACCAGGTGCGTGCTCACTTTGCCGTCCAAGGGATTTCAATCGCGACAGTGGCTGCTGGAGTTAGCTGCTGAACGAGTGCCGCGACCACGGGAGCCCCGCCTGCCCCGCCGTCAAGATGAGGGTGCTGTACCAGGTGCGTGCTCACTTTGCCGTCCAAGGGATTTCAATCGCGACAGTGGCTGCTGCAGTACGCTGCTCAACGAGTGCCGCGACCACGGGAGCCCCGCCTGCCCCGCCGTCAAGATGAGGGTGCTGTATCAGGTGCGTGCTCACTTTGCCGTCCAAGGGATTTCAATCTCGTCACTGGCCTCGATTTGAGCACAAAATTCTCATAACTTACCTTAAATGAACCGCTGTCACTATCCGTCGAAAAGGATTACAAAAGGATAGGATCGAGGGCATGTCACGTTTTATAATTTCACGCAAAATACGTGTTATCTGTCAATATGAGGCGACCATGAAATCAATAGCAATTAAATTGACTAGAAATGACGAAGAACACATTAAAATTTTTAAACCTGACAGGACTTGGATATCTCATATCTTTTTCTAAACCTATTTGAGTGAAAGTGACAGCGCTAATTTAAGGTTAATTAAGGTGTTTATTCCCTGAATTGAGACCAATAGCTGTGGTAAACGCGCTGGCTCCGCTTGTAACTAAGTATATCTTGTCGTGCGGTATTATGTTGCACTTGCTATGCTTGCGACAAGTTTGTTTGTGGTAAGTATGTGTTTTTTGTCTCGTTAAATGTAGAGGTTGTCTGGCTGCTAGCGATAAGGCCGCCTTTGCTAACTTTTAGTTTAAAGTTTTCTGTATTGTATTATGTTTTTCTAGTGTCTTTTATAAGCAATAAAGTATTCATCTATATGCACCACAATATCACACACAGCAATCTACCTACTTAGACACTTAATCACTGTTTTTACAGTGAACATGAGCCGTTTTCGTTCTATCTCATTACGTCACGAACAAAATAGTACAAGCTCATGTAGGTAGTCAGTTTAGATGCAGCGGTAAGCAGCAGCATAATGATTACGTTGCTCTTAGGTGTGGAGCGCGCCGCCAACGCCGGTGATCCTGGAAGCCCTATCAGGCGTGCGCGGCCGCGTGCGGTGCGGCGCTGCGGTGACGGCGCTGCCGGTGCGGGCGCTGCACAACGCCTTCACCTTCCTCAGCATCAGCGGGCTGCGCTTGGACGAGTGACGAGGCAAGTTAAAAATACCATGTCACATATTCGCCGTATGCCGGCTTAGAATCGCATCACCTTATTTCTGTCCTGTGGGTGTCGTATGAGGCGACTAAGAGACTCGAAAGTTACATGTGTATTTCAATTTTAGGCGATGGGCTGACATACCCTAATGGTGATACATAGCTTTATCCGTGTGCATTTCCCTGGCATGGTCACTATGGAAAACCATAACTTTGAGTATGCAGAATAATTGTCGAAGTTTGTCGGACAAAAACCTGAATTTGTCGGGACACCGTTTAGAAGATATAACGCATTGAAAGTGACCGTGCTGGAGAAACGTTTCTACAGCACGGTAAAAACTGGATCTCGAAAACCAGACCACCTAGCAGGCATCCGATTATTGCAAATAAATGTCGTTTAATTGTCGACCCTACATGCAAAAAATCAGAATGATCCGATGCGCCGTTCAAAAGATATAAGCTGGTTCTGGTGACCGTGCTAGAGAAATCACTCAGTCACTTTCAATGCGTTATATCTTATAAACAGTGTCCTGACAAATTCTGGTTTTTGTCCGACAAACTTCGACAATTATTCTGCATACTCAAAGTTATGGTTTTCCATGGTGACCATACCAGGGAAATGCACACGGTTTAGAATCGCGTCACCTTATTTCTGTCCTGTGGGTGTCGTATGAGGCGACTAAGAGACTCGAAAGTTACATGTGTATTTAAATTTTAGGCGATGGGCTGACATGTCCTAATGGTGATACATAGCTTTATCCCGATGTCCCCATAAAGAGGACATGGCCAACGGGGACAACGATACTAAAGGTTCCGAATGACCCTCAAATGTTTGTCAAACGTGGCGTAAATATCCGTTTTAACGGCCGTTTACTCTACCTACCCCGCAAGGGATATTGGCGTGATAAGTGTAATGTAATGTAATTATGTCACAGAATAACATAAATGTTGTCAACCACAACAAGAATTTTGTAGCCCTGATCGCTATTTTAAACTTATGAAAAAGTTAATTGATCCCACAAACGCACATAGTTATAGTTGAAGGCGTTCGTGCTGAAATGTTGTTACTACAACACGATACACCTTGTTTTCTCTGATTCACATGAAAAGTGTCATTATGGAGACTGTGATAAATTTGTCATTATGTAAGTGACGTTTTGCGACATTTGACATTATAATAACACGATAAAAAAGTTGATAAATATGCCACAATTAAACCGAACTGAATTTAAAAAAACTTGACACTGAGAATAATAATACTTTTGTTTGTCCGCAGGAAATCCCGTTTCGAGAAACAAGAATAAAGATGCTTTATTGCCAGTTTATAAATATATTTGCTGAATATTTTCAGTATTTATATAATTTTGTTAACTATGCTACCGAGTTTACCGTAATGTAAGTCAAATAATATAATTATATAAATTATTTTTTATTGCAAAAGCTTTAATCATTTCGGCTCTCCGGATAAAAAGAAAAAAAACCAAAGTTCAAATTAAATTTATTTAATTTTTTTACAAAAATTGACCGAACAGTGCGAGATTTCTAGAACGTTTACACTTGCATTAAGTAGACATAAAGTTATCATTATTTCTTACAAGTAAGTCTTAACAAAACCACCTGCGTCAATAAGCGAAGCCACACCACGAGCCGGGCGGCGCGCGACAGGAGCGGACCGTATAAAAGTATAACATGATTCGACCAATCTGTGGGAATAATTTTATCTTAAATTGTCACTAAGTATGATTAATTGATAACCGAAGCATAATCATTATAAACTAAATTATACATTACACATAATATGAAGTTACCGCTCATCACCTCCTCTCATAGCTCTAATACAGTATAATACATAGCGACACGCTCCACGAGAGATTACAATACATAAGTACTCGCGACAAGACTTACGTATTCCCGCACTGCGCAACACACGGACTAATATTTAATACTATCTTTAAACTCGTAGAATAAATAAATAAATTTTCTCACAATGAAAATAAAAACATGATACTCTGAGTTAAATAATTTGATCTTCCTTATGATAACTATGACGACTGGGCCCGTGCGTTCCGAAGCGCGGACTCAATAAAGGTAGCTTTTGTACTTTGAAATAAAGTAAGAAAATCAATTTTTAGAGCTGCAGCCGTACGATTAAACTACAAAACGAACTTAACATAATCTAAATAGTGTAATTTGTAATTTTAATCAATCAACAACTATATCAAAGTGTAATAAATGTGTAATATAAAAATCTGTGTCAGTAAGGGTCACCACTTCGAAACCCACTCATCTTCTTTCAAAGATGTTTCCAGGCATAAATGTCTCGATCATGGTTTCAAACTGTTTTGCTTTAAAATACATAAAACAAATTATTTAGAAAATATATTGGTACTTAGTTTGTATACTGTTGTATCCATATAAAACTGTATAACTAAAATAAATACCTTATGTAGCAAAATTAACAATATGTAACCTAAAGTTAGTCTAAAAACAAAAATGCGTGTCGTTTAGACCATTCTAGCCAATGAACCAAATAATGTGAAGAGACCAATTTATCAAAATTTGATTATTATTTTATTTCAAATGCAGTAAAAGGCAGATTTAGTAAATACATTTTATTTCCTGTTTTGAGACATCGCTTTACGTGAAAATAACTAAATAAAAATACATATTCGATTCAAGATTTCACACACAGAAACACACGTATTGCCACTACATATAACTAAACTCCGTAACGAAACAATAGTACCAGTCAACCACAAAAAAACCGGACTCCAGAAAATAGATTGTGTTTTTTAATAGTTTACGGTACTAGTTACTCAATCTCTTGAAATACGCACTCCCATCAAATAAATAACAAGTCGTGGACGCTAAACAACACAAACATGATTCGTCTAAAGTTCCCAGTAAATGAACAAAAAATCTAAAAGTATTAAGATTGCCCAGCTACCCCGTATAGTGAAGTTAGTATCATGATTAAGTTATACTGTACACTGTGACCTACACTACCGACCACATGTAGCGAACATAAGATACAATACACCTAGTATCTCTTCACTATTCGATAAACTTACAAGTAAATATATATATAGCCTACAAGTTAATGTTATATTAATCAGATTTATGCAACAGTTTACCTTACAACCGTATTACCGAAGCGAATAAGAGTTACACATATACTAATATAGTAACGGCTATATTACATAGTCTTCTATAGTTCTATACACTCAAGGGGCACACTTGTCCGACACTACCGAGCGGGGGCTGCGTTCGTTCAATCGCCAAAGTCCATTTGCAACGCGGCCACTGCGGCTTCGGTTTCGTCCGCGGGCGATTCGCTCACGTCAAGCGGTTCCGCGGTGTCGAGCGGTTCACCCGCGCCCTCTAGCGGGTCGCTGACGTCCGCGGCGTCGCCGACGTCGGTCGCGTCGGAGGCGTCGTCCGCCGCCACCACCGCCGGCATTACCTCCCTCGACTCATCGTCTACAGCATCTACAGATTCCTCTGCGACATCTACAGATTCCTCTGCGACATCTACAGATTCCTCTGCGACATCTACAGATTCCTCTGCGACATCTACAGATTCCTCTGCGACGTCTACAGATTCCTCCTCGGATTTCTTCTCGGCGAGTCGACTCTGCATGTACTGTCGGTGAGCGTACTTGTTGAACCGTCGTTTGGCCATGAAGAGCGTAGCGATGGTCCTCGGGGCTAGTCTCGCGGCGGCCGAACGCGACGTGATCCCGCCGCGCCGGCACTCGGCGCATGTGTAATCCAACACGTTTAGCAACGACACCGTCTGCTTAACGCATTCTGTGTACATATAGAGTTATTTGTAAGGTATAATTTAAAAAGGTTCCGAATCCGCCCGATGCATTCTTTCCGAAATTATGGACTCAATGTCCTTTCTAGTTTTTCTACTCATGCAAATATGAATTCTATATTTACAATAGTAATGATCGGGCGAACTCGTAAAGGCATTTAACATTCCACCTACACCTAGCACTATTATAGGCATGGCACACACATATTATAGGCACGTCTAAACAGTGTCTATTTTCAACGCATTTAACGAACACTAATACCTATTTCATTGTAGGTTTTATGTCTATTGAGAACTTTGTTTTGTTTACGTCATGCTCTTATTATTCATAATCTAGAAAGCCTCATTTTAAACCGTCGATTTTTCTGCGGTATATTGATTTATGTTTTGGGCTCTTTATTTTATTGTTTATATTTTGACATTCCGTTTGAAAATGCAAAAGAAATCCTGCGAAAAATAGCGATACAATAATGAAAAATAAGCATAGAACAACTACAATCAATGGAAGAATAATTATGTATAATGTAGTATTGAAATGAAACATAATGCACATGCCCACTAATGCATGGGAAACAGCGAAGCAAAAAGCCGCGAGGAAATAGTCAAACGTACAAGGTTCTATCCCCACGTTTTTATATAAGGCTATATAAGATTGAGCATCGTCAAGTGTGCGTCTGAACGGGTTCTTGATTAGACTGGACTTCTTACTAAGTGTATGCACTGACCAGAGTGACTTGACCCGCTATTACATAAGGCGTGAGAGGTCTAGTTTACTGGTCGATGTTATGTCCTTAGTACGTCGGCTAGTCTAATCTGAACTCTTCAGCAGATCCGACGATGCCCACTCCTCAAATGACAAAGCGACGAGCGTTTTATGAAAAGGAAATATAAAGAAGTTACAACACCAAGCGTTCTATTGTCTTGTCATTGTCACGCACTCGTGAGAAAGGAGAAAGTGTTTTGAATACGCTAGGCGTAACTATATAACGTAATCGACTCGCGCTTGGTATTAGAACATCTTTATAAGTATCGAAACTGTCAAGATTTAAGCCTTCTTATGACAGGGTGTTATAATTTCCTATTTTGTTTTTGTGTAGGTTTGCCACAATCGAAACCGTTGCAGTATTGCAGAAACTAAAGGTCTCATCACAACGCTCGTCGCGTTTTGGATCAGGGAAAACATGACACAGGATATAGGAATAAGCGCGTTCGCACATAATCGATAATATTGACCTCTCTTCCGCTCTTGAAGGAAAGAAAAAGAGGGCAATGAGAAGAAAAACTCCAGCTAAAGTGTCTCCAATTTCAATCTCACGCGCGACTTTTGACTTTGATTAACAATAACAGAACCACAATGGAGCTTTTTAGTATTCCGTTTTTCTCCTCGTAATCGTTCGTGAGCGGACGCACTAAAGGGTACAGCGTTGCATCTACGTCTTCCGCGCTTCGACGTACCTTGGTGGTGCTGCCTATCGCAGAGCTTACAAATGACGAGCTGCATGGTCCCCTTGGGCCCGATGAATGAGCGGTCGCAGAGCGGGCAGTAGCGACCGATGCGGTACGCCCTACGCACAGACGCACGCACACAGACATACGCACCGAACGCGGAACACCGGAACACAGAAACACGCCATTAGTATTGGTAAGACGTAACCCGGTGGATTAGGTCTACGATTTTATTACTCGTCTTTGGGGCTCGGAAATATATAAGTTATATATGTTGTAAAATGTTTTATTGTATAATGTTATGCTGGGTGAGAACAAGTATAACCATCAAAGTCTAAGGCAGAGACTTTCGACATATTGTTATCTTATTCTGTAACGACAACCCACTTTTCTGAGTCGTCTCTTTTTACGGAAAAGAAAACAGTATAATTCAGTTTCTTGAGTAAAACGAACTATTAAGTTCAGATTTAATGTATATTGATAGTAAATCTATTTAACTCTTGTAGTGAATAGAAAGAAGCATAGACGAACAACAACAGACAAAACATGAGTGTAACTGAAAACACGAATATTCAAACTAATACATAGAAACGTGAAAGTAAATATTAAAGTGTTCGAGCCGAAAAGACAAGTAATAAAATCAAAACAAATACAAGTTAGTGAATGCTGAAAACGAATGAGAAATGAGCTACTGCCGAGTTAGTTTCACAAATGGGAGTGGGGTTGCCAGGTTATAGAATCAAAAACCCGGAGAGGGCAGGCAGCCAAATTTTTGGACTAAGTTTTACAAATCAAGCCCGGTCGCTAATAAACAAATCTATAAGTTGATATCCCATGAATAAGAAAGGCAAAAACTGAAATTGCGAATTCCGTCCATCAAACTGAATACCTTCGCTAACCCATTATTAAGAAACGCAGTTTTTCTTCGACTCACACAACAATATTTGCTATCTAGCAACCATTTTGTATAGTCCAATTATTTTTGGCGTTTCAGGATAAAACTACCTTCAAAGTATTTCAGTTTGATGGCTAGAATTTACGACTCCAATTTATGACTATCCATTACACAGTGAAAATGAAAACCTGGATAGTTGTTAAGTTTTAATTGGACAAGCCTCCTTGACCTTGGCCGGGTTTTTCTGGACCCCAACCCTGGCAACCCCAAATGGGAGAGATGCGTTAGTCGGTCTGCATTGTGTAAGATGAAACACCCACAATAGACTTCAAGTGAGGCAATACCGTCAACAAAGCTGGTCAAAGAAGTTAACTACATAATACCCTCGATTCTAGCATACAACTTTCTAAGCTATTCCTGTAATTTTTGAAATTTATAGCTGTTATTTGTTTTTATACTAATGTTAGATTTTTAATTCTCTACATCGAAAACTTTTAAGAATAAGCTGAGAAATTGTTTCGCAGAATCAAGGTTACTGTATTGCTTCAATTAGAACTTAAGACACTGGAAGAGTAAAGTACTTGAGAACAATAAAGGAAAGCTAACAAAAGTTTAAATCAAAATATAACTGAATTTGAATAAATAATTTCTTTCCTTCACTGTTCTATACACATATTGTTTGATCATTTCCAAATCTCATTAATATTACCTCTATAAATAAAGCTTTAATGGTAAGAAATTATTATAAAACTGGTTTTAAAATGATCAAACAACAATAATAACCCATTATTGAACATGTGTGGCATGCAACTTATTAAGTAAGTACTGATAGGGTAATGTGCTTTTGGGCGGAGTTCCACGATCTTACTTCGTACATGAGCACGTAATAACTAAATATGTGGAGTTGGAGCTTATGAGATTGGGTGGGGTTGGGGATTTTTATTGTCGGGGTAGAAGACATACATACTCAGAAAAACTGATTCTTAGATGAAAATACAAACAAACATACATTAACAGCCACAACAGTCCACTGCTGGACATTGGCCTCCCTTTATTGGAGGATATTGCCATAGATACCTACATCATCACGCTTGGCAGGCGGATTTGCGAGCGCAGTGCAAATGGTTGCATTCACAGGGAACGCTGTTGCCCATTCCCTTGATGATTATCCCTTAGTCACTTTTTACGACACCCACGAGTAGAATTAGGGTGGCTATTCTAAGCATGGCATGGAGTATGGAAAGTGGTAGGTGGCATGGGGTTTAATGGGATTCCGAAGGTAGGAAAGACGTTTAGATATGTACGGCTTTAAAAACTGTTTGGTGATAAAACCCGTAGTTTTTTAACAAGATTTTACCAATGTTCATAAAAGATCGTGAAAGTCTGCCAAGGATCGCTGCCGGGTCAAAAGAGATCATACTGCGGGGGTCAAAAATGCTACGAGAACCAGAGAAGCGAATGTTCGAGAGTGAAGTTGCGACGCGAGAACAGTAACAGTTACAATAACAGGTACAAGTAACAGTTCGGTCTGGCTAGCGCACGTAAAACGTAGCGTGAGGAGGTCGCTTTGGATTGGCTTGTTACAAACCATTGATAAGAATCGAGCCGTTCCGTTTCCTTGTCTATGGTTTGCATGATAATGCAAAGTGATCACTAGACGTTACTATTTGTGTGCGCTAACCTTCACGCTGCGTCGAGCGTGATCTCTCACATTCTGGTTACTACCGCACCAATCCACGTGGAACCTATCAAGATTGGCAATTCGTAATAGTAGTTTTGAATGACAAGTCAATTTTGATAGATTCCATGCTCAATGAAGTAGTCTTGATCAAATATCTCAGCGACGAGATTAACTTGACCTTCACGTTACGGCGACAAGAGCTCAAGTAACGCAAACATATTTGCTCAGTAACCAACATTAACCTGATCCACTGCAAAGATCACGAACGACTTAGCGTTTGACCTGACGAGTTACGATTAGTAGACACGCATGGCGGTGATGGAACTGAGCAGCTACTATACCAAGACCAGTTAACAGTAACAGATATGACACATAGATCATCGAAAACACTTCAGAACAAAACTTTGTACTTTATCCTGTATCCTTGTAATAATGTCTTCTTGTAACAACTACGGGTTCACGTTTTGTTGGAGCCTCTCTTGGGTTTACTTGAAAAATACGGAATTAGGTTAGATGTTTGTTTGAATTTTATATTCGCGATTTTGTGCCTAATCGTTAGCACAATAGTGTCTGTGTTTGAGAAAATAATTAAAGCTAAATACAGAAGATTCTTCACTAGAGTATACAACATGTGAAAAGGATACGACAACCCGAAAATAGGTCAAGGTATTATCATTAAACTGATAACTTCCAATGAAGAACATAGGCCTGATGAGGCCTAAATAAATTAAATTTGAACTCCCATACGATAAGACTCCATAGCTAAAAAAAGTATGGGAGGTCCAATTAAATTGCCTTTTGACCTACTATTTTTAAAAGAGAAAGATTCAGTATTATCTATTATTTTCACGAAAATAAAAAAGATCAGTACATCTTAAAATAGGGTATAATTTGGATTAGTAAGCCGAAACCAATAGGATGCGATTACTTATTCATTTCAGTGAAGAACCCAATGTGCAGAGGAACATATAACAAATAACAAAATTATTGAAACTAGTACTTTTAGTATTGTCATTACTCGTAATGTAACCTAAGTCTATTGAAGTTTTTCATAACTTGTTGAGAAGACCTATTTATCTAACTCTTAAGAGATAAGATTAATGATAATTTATCTGGTGTAAATAATATATATTTTCTTGATATTGGAATTTATAGAGATAATTAAGCCATCACCTAATTGCGTGACTATTATTTTATGTTATTGAAATTGTAAAAGCATTATCTGAATAAATTCCACTTAAACAAAACGTCTGATCTCTGTATTTAATAATATGGAGCTATATGTATTGAGGAGGAATAAATACTAATCTCTAGTTTGAAAACTAATACTTTTGAAACACTGAGGTTTTTATTCAAATTAATTATATTGTTTTTCTGACTGTAGAGGATTTTGCAGTTTATTAACATTGCACGTTTGTTTAAAAAAGTTATATTTAAATACACATTCAAAATGTCTTTATAAAAAGTTTTAAATATTTACATCCATGCTACCGGCTGTCCTGATCGCCAGGTTTGCCATCACATAGTAAAAGGGAATTGTTTTTTAATGATTGTTTGACCGAATCCTCTTCAGCCAGATAACCTTCACACAACAAAACCAACAACTCAATCAGGTACTGACCTGGCGCAGGGCGTGCATAGCGAGTGCGAGTACACCTTGTGTCCCCCGGGGCCCCTCTTCGTCTGGTGGTGCCAGATGATCTCCTCGGTGGACCCCCCGGGCGTGGCCGCCTCCGGAGGGCCCCCCGGCTCCTTAGCGCCACAGGATTTGCACACTGCGCACTCTACGCAATGCCATCGGCCTGGAAATAGTAAACGAATATTTCAATAAGAGTACAAAAATCATGAATTCAACTTGACACAAGACTGTATATTTCGGGAAAGACCTTCTAAAAATGACCCTTTCCCCTTTGGCAAATGCCATATCATACGCCTTTTATAATCCATATTCACACGGCCAACTTGGCGGCATGTTATTGGATACAATCGTCTCAGATTTAAAATCGCGAGATGAAGGCGTATAACGTCTAGCAGTATTACGAACGGACGATAACACCTCACAAGTATGGTTGCCGCTTTTACAGACAAGCCGTAACATTTCTTCGATTCGAAGCTGTTAACTCCTGAATGCCATTGTCGTCTAGCTGTGTACGAACTGACTAACACCTGAAATGTTGCACTTACCCTGTGGCACTGAGTCCAGCCCCACGCAGTATATATGGAACCCTCTGTCGCACAGATCACAGAAGAGCATCTTGCTGTGGTCTTGCGGGTTGTTGCACTTACCCTGTGGCACTGAGTCCAGCCCCACGCAGTATATATGGAACCCTCCGTCGCACAGATCACAGAATAGCATCTTGCTGTGGTCTTGCGGGTTGTTGCACTTACCCTGTGGCACTGAGTCTCAGCCCCACGCAGTTTATATGGAACCCTCCGTCGCACAGATCACAGAAGAGCATCTTGCTGTGGTCTTGCGGGTTGTTGCACTTACCCTGTGGCACTGAGTCCAGCCCCACGCAGTATATATGGAACCCTCTGTCGCACAGATCACAGAAGAGCATCTTGCTGTGGTCTTGCGGGTTGTTGCACTTACCCTGTGGCACTGAGTCCAGCCCCACGCAGTATATATGGAACCCTCTGTCGCACAGATCACAGAATAGCATCTTGCTGTGGTGTTGCGGGTTGTTGCACTTACCCTGTGGCACTGAGTCCAGCCCCACGCAGTATATATGGAACCCTCTGTCGCACAGATCACAGAAAAGCATCTTGCTGTGGTCTTGCGGGTTGTTGCACTTACCCTGTGGCACTGAGTCCAGCCCCACGCAGTATATATGGAACCCTCTGTCGCACAGATCACAGAATAGCATCTTGCTGTGGTGTTGCGGGTTGTTGCACTTACCCTGTGGCACTGAGTCCAGCCCCACGCAGTATATATGGAACCCTCTGTCGCACAGATCACAGAAAAGCATCTTGCTGTGGTCTTGCGGGTTGTTGCACTTACCCTGTGGCACTGAGTCCAGCCCCACGCAGTATATATGGAACCCTCTGTCGCACAGATCACAGAATAGCATCTTGCTGTGGTCTTGCGGGTTGTTGCACTTACCCTGTGGCACTGAGTCTCAGCCCCACGCAGTATATATGGAACCCTCTGTCGCACAGATCACAGAATAGCACCTTGCTGTGGTCTTGCGGGTTGTTGCACTTACCCTGTGGCACTGAGTCCAGCCCCACGCAGTATATATGGAACCCTCCGTCGCACAGATCACAGAATAGCATCTTGCTGTGGTCTTGCGGGTTGTTGCACTTACCCTGTGGCACTGAGTCTCAGCCCCACGCAGTTTATATGGAACCCTCCGTCGCACAGATCACAGAAGAGCATCTTGCTGTGGTCTTGCGGGTTGTTGCACTTACCCTGTGGCACTGAGTCCAGCCCCACGCAGTATATATGGAACCCTCTGTCGCACAGATCACAGAATAGCATCTTGCTGTGGTGTTGCGGGTTGTTGCACTTACCCTGTGGCACTGAGTCCAGCCCCACGCAGTATATATGGAACCCTCTGTCGCACAGATCACAGAATAGCATCTTGCTGTGGTCTTGCGGGTTGTTGCACTTACCCTGTGGCACTGAGTCCAGCCCCACGCAGTATATATGGAACCCTCTGTCGCACAGATCACAGAATAGCATCTTGCTGTGGTCTTGCGGGTTGTTGCACTTACCCTGTGGCACTGAGTCCAGCCCCACGCAGTATATATGGAACCCTCCGTCGCACAGATCACAGAATAGCATCTTGCTGTGGTCTTGCGGGTTGTTGCACTTACCCTGTGGCACTGAGTCTCAGCCCCACGCAGTTTATATGGAACCCTCCGTCGCACAGATCACAGAAGAGCATCTTGCTGTGGTCTTGCGGGTTGTTGCACTTACCCTGTGGCACTGAGTCCAGCCCCACGCAGTATATATGGAACCCTCTGTCGCACAGATCACAGAACAGCATCTTGCTGTGGTCTTGCGGGTTGTTGCACTTACCCTGTGGCACTGAGTCCAGCCCCACGCAGTATATATGGAACCCTCTGTCGCACAGATCACAGAAGAGCATCTTGCTGTGGTGTTGCGGGTTGTTGCACTTACCCTGTGGCACTGAGTCCAGCCCCACGCAGTATATATGGAACCCTCTGTCGCACAGATCACAGAAGAGCATCTTGCTGTGGTCTTGCGGGATGTTGCACTTACCCTGTGGCACTGAGTCCAGCCCCACGCAGTATATATGGAACCCTCTGTCGCACAGATCACAGAACAGCATCTTGCTGTGGTCTTGCGGGTTGTTGCACTTACCCTGTGGCACTGAGTCCAGCCCCACGCAGTATATATGGAACCCTCTGTCGCACAGATCACAGAAGAGCATCTTGCTGTGGTGTTGCGGGTTGTTGCACTTACCCTGTGGCACTGAGTCCAGCCCCACGCAGTATATATGGAACCCTCTGTCGCACAGATCACAGAAGAGCATCTTGCTGTGGTGTTGCGGGTTGTTGCACTTACCCTGTGGCACTGAGTCCAGCCCCACGCAGTATATATGGAACCCTCTGTCGCACAGATCACAGAAGAGCATCTTGCTGTGGTCTTGCGGGTTGTTGCACTTACCCTGTGGCACTGAGTCCAGCCCCACGCAGTATATATGGAACCCTCTGTCGCACAGATCACAGAAGAGCATCTTGCTGTGGTGTTGCGGGTTGTTGCACTTACCCTGTGGCACTGAGTCCAGCCCCACGCAGTATATATGGAACCCTCTGTCGCACAGATCACAGAAGAGCATCTTGCTGTGGTGTTGCGGGTTGTTGCACTTACCCTGTGGCACTGAGTCCAGCCCCACGCAGTATATATGGAACCCTCTGTCGCACAGATCACAGAACAGCATCTTGCTGTGGTCTTGCGGGTTGTTGCACTTACCCTGTGGCACTGAGTCCAGCCCCACGCAGTATATATGGAACCCTCTGTCGCACAGATCACAGAACAGCATCTTGCTGTGGTCTTGCGGGTTGTTGCACTTACCCTGTGGCACTGAGTCCAGCCCCACGCAGTATATATGGAACCCTCCGTCGCACAGATCACAGAAGAGCATCTTGCTGTGGTGTTGCGGGTTGTTGCACTTACCCTGTGGCACTGAGTCCAGCCCCACGCAGTATATATGGAACCCTCTGTCGCACAGATCACAGAAGAGCATCTTGCTGTGGTGTTGCGGGTTGTTGCACTTACCCTGTGGCACTGAGTCCAGCCCCACGCAGTATATATGGAACCCTCTGTCGCACAGATCACAGAACAGCATCTTGCTGTGGTGTTGCGGGTTGTTGCACTTACCCTGTGGCACTGAGTCCAGCCCCACGCAGTATATATGGAACCCTCTGTCGCACAGATCACAGAAGAGCATCTTGCTGTGGTGTTGCGGGTTGTTGCACTTACCCTGTGGCACTGAGTCCAGCCCCACGCAGTATATATGGAACCCTCTGTCGCACAGATCACAGAACAGCATCTTGCTGTGGTCTTGCGGGTTGTTGCACTTACCCTGTGGCACTGAGTCCAGCCCCACGCAGTATATATGGAACCCTCTGTCGCACAGATCACAGAACAGCATCTTGCTGTGGTCTTGCGGGTTGTTGCACTTACCCTGTGGCACTGAGTCCAGCCCCACGCAGTATATATGGAACCCTCTGTCGCACAGATCACAGAAGAGCATCTTGCTGTGGTGTTGCGGGTTGTTGCACTTACCCTGTGGCACTGAGTCCAGCCCCACGCAGTATATATGGAACCCTCTGTCGCACAGATCACAGAAGAGCATCTTGCTGTGGTGTTGCGGGTTGTTGCACTTACCCTGTGGCACTGAGTCCAGCCCCACGCAGTATATATGGAACCCTCTGTCGCACAGATCACAGAAGAGCATCTTGCTGTGGTGTTGCGGGTTGTTGCACTTACCCTGTGGCACTGAGTCCAGCCCCACGCAGTATATATGGAACCCTCTGTCGCACAGATCACAGAAGAGCATCTTGCTGTGGTGTTGCGGGTTGTTGCACTTACCCTGTGGCACTGAGTCCAGCCCCACGCAGTATATATGGAACCCTCTGTCGCACAGATCACAGAAGAGCATCTTGCTGTGGTCTTGCGGGTTGTTGCACTTACCCTGTGGCACTGAGTCCAGCCCCACGCAGTATATATGGAACCCTCTGTCGCACAGATCACAGAACAGCATCTTGCTGTGGTCTTGCGGGTTGTTGCACTTACCCTGTGGCACTGAGTCCAGCCCCACGCAGTATATATGGAACCCTCTGTCGCACAGATCACAGAACAGCATCTTGCTGTGGTGTTGCGGGTTGTTGCACTTACCCTGTGGCACTGAGTCCAGCCCCACGCAGTATATATGGAACCCTCTGTCGCACAGATCACAGAAGAGCATCTTGCTGTGGTGTTGCGGGTTGTTGCACTTACCCTGTGGCACTGAGTCCAGCCCCACGCAGTATATATGGAACCCTCTGTCGCACAGATCACAGAAGAGCATCTTGCTGTGGTCTTGCGGGTTGTTGCACTTACCCTGTGGCACTGAGTCCAGCCCCACGCAGTATATATGGAACCCTCTGTCGCACAGATCACAGAACAGCATCTTGCTGTGGTCTTGCGGGTTGTTGCACTTACCCTGTGGCACTGAGTCCAGCCCCACGCAGTATATATGGAACCCTCTGTCGCACAGATCACAGAAGAGCATCTTGCTGTGGTGTTGCGGGTTGTTGCACTTACCCTGTGGCACTGAGTCCAGCCCCACGCAGTATATATGGAACCCTCTGTCGCACAGATCACAGAACAGCATCTTGCTGTGGTGTTGCGGGTTGTTGCACTTACCCTGTGGCACTGAGTCCAGCCCCACGCAGTATATATGGAACCCTCTGTCGCACAGATCACAGAAGAGCATCTTGCTGTGGTGTTGCGGGTTGTTGCACTTACCCTGTGGCACTGAGTCCAGCCCCACGCAGTATATATGGAACCCTCTGTCGCACAGATCACAGAAGAGCATCTTGCTGTGGTCTTGCGGGTTGTTGCACTTACCCTGTGGCACTGAGTCCAGCCCCACGCAGTATATATGGAACCCTCTGTCGCACAGATCACAGAACAGCATCTTGCTGTGGTCTTGCGGGTTGTTGCACTTACCCTGTGGCACTGAGTCCAGCCCCACGCAGTATATATGGAACCCTCTGTCGCACAGATCACAGAAGAGCATCTTGCTGTGGTCTTGCGGGTTGTTGCACTTACCCTGTGGCACTGAGTCCAGCCCCACGCAGTATATATGGAACCCTCTGTCGCACAGATCACAGAACAGCATCTTGCTGTGGTGTTGCGGGTTGTTGCACTTACCCTGTGGCACTGAGTCCAGCCCCACGCAGTATATATGGAACCCTCTGTCGCACAGATCACAGAAAAGCATCTTGCTGTGGTCTTGCGGGTTGTTGCACTTACCCTGTGGCACTGAGTCCAGCCCCACGCAGTATATATGGAACCCTCTGTCGCACAGATCACAGAATAGCATCTTGCTGTGGTCTTGCGGGTTGTTGCACGCACAGCATCGCTTGCACTCTGCGCACTGCCACGCGTACTCGCGAGCTTTGCGGATGGTGTCTGCTCCTAGCTCTACGCAGCCGGGGTGTACTGAAAATGAAACGTTGCGTTGTAGTTGCCTTGAAAACAAGAATAATATCATTCGAGGCAGTTTCAGATGGATGGCGCCGCGTGATGCTGGCTTGGAATAGCATTACCCCATTTCTTTCCCGTAGGTGTCGTAAGAGGCGACTAAGGGACTCAAGGCTGTGTTTTGCAATTTATGGCGATGGGCTTACAAATTTTCCAAATGTACCTCAAATGTTTGTCAGATGTGGCGCAAATATCAGTTTTTACGGCCGTTTACGATCTGCCTACTCCGCAAGGGATATACATGTAGATGGACGACATCTGTCAGTGGCAGTCGTCAAGTCTCGGCTTGCCATCGTCAGGTGCAGGGACTAGTTAAATGTAGACTGTGTTACTCACAATTGGCTTTGCAGTGCGAGCACACGAGGAACCGCTCGTGCGTGTACTTCCTGTTGGCCTCGAGGCGGAGCTTGCACGCGCGGCACAGCTCCGCGCGCTCCACCCTCTCCTCGTCTCTCGGCTCCTCCTTGCACGACGCCGAGGCTTGGCTGCTGCGCTTCGTTTTTGACAGTTTCTTTCGCTGCAATTAATGAAACAAGTATAATAAGTCACGACTTCTATCTGAGATCTTCTCTATTCGTGTGGGACACCGAGTCACACCTCGGACACTGGCGCTCAAATGTATGAAACAAACGCGTTGCTACGCATACAGTCTAAGCTCGCGTAGGTGAACGCGGACCATGCTTGTGTGTGTGAGACAACATGTCCGGGTTGCAGCCATTTTGCGTTCGCAAATCAGGAATGCAATGTGCGGCAGTGTAAAATGACCTTCGTTCACGCATCCCTGCTAGCCGGTGTCTGAGCGTCCTCCGAGCGCGGGTGGGCGGCGCTTGTAGGGGGAGGCAGGGAGTGACCATACTGTACGCTAGTACTATTAATTATTTTTATTTTATTTTTATTTTATTTTATAAGAAACAAACAGTCACATATAGTTATATGTAATACAGTGTAACCTTATCAGATTATAGACCTACAGTTTCCTTAATTAATTATATGAAAACATTCTTACACTAGAAGGAACTACAAAGTAAGATTGATGTAAATAAAAACTAAATATCTTTCGAAAAGAACCGCAAAGAAAGTTTTTTAAAAACGTTTAAAGAATTACTGAATATATCAACATTTACAAGTTTTTCATTGTACAGCCTGCAAGCCCGTTTTATGAAACTATTTCTTGCGAAACAAGTACGACTACGTGGTATCTGAAATAAGGGTTTACTACGGCAACCACGTTCACGACGACGAGGTACCCTGAATGACAGCAATTGCAAAAGCGTGGGGTCGTCAATAATATTGTTTATAATTTTGAAAATAATTGACACATCTATACATTCACGACGGCAGTGTAGCGAAGTAAAGTTCAGTCTTTTCATAGATGATACATAATCAGAATAAGTGTGACCAGTGCGATGCTCAACGGCCTTTACAAATTTCTTTTGGATCCTCTCAATTCTATCAATATGGACGTTATAAAACGGATTCCAAACAGAACTCGCGAACTCTAAGCGACTGCGCACATAACTATTATAAAGTACCTTATAGGTTAAAAGTTTCTTAAAGGGCTTACCTACACGCAAAATGAAACCTAATTGTTGGAAAGATTTATTTATCATATTATCTATGTGAGGTATGAATGTGAGTTTTGAATCTATGATAACTCCAAGATCACGAATCTGATTTACACGGGTCAGTTTTTTTTGACAAAGGCTATAGTTAAAACCAACGCTCGTTTTTTTTCGGCTAAAAGTAATGACAAAACATTTGTCATGGTTCAAAAATAGATTGTTCGATTTACAAAAACTTTCAAATTTATCAAGATCTGTCTGTAAGGCATTACAATCATCATTATTTTTTATAACTCTGAAAATCTTTGCATCGTCTGCGTATAAAAGCAAATTAGAGTCAGATATACATTGAGTGATATCATTGAGGTACAATACAAACAGTAATGGGCCAAGATGTGATCCTTGGGGAACCCCGGAGGTAACAACTTTGTACTGGGAAATATAACCTCCCACTGCTACAGCTTGCAAGCTTAAGTATACTGTGACCGAGTCGTCCAACGACACGATGAACCCTGGTGTCAGAGTTTTTCAACCGCCCACTACCACTAGAAGGCCTCTGACATGGTTGTGTTACGACCGCCGTCTAAGTAATCATAGACAGCAACCGGGACCCGACGGCTTAACGTGCCCTCCGAAACACGGAACCATTTCTTTTCGGACAATCAGTTGGTTCACCCTGCAATGTCCTAACCAGACCGGGAACAAATTCACAAAGTGATAAATATAAACTTTGTGAGTGTCCCACCGAGAATCGAACCCGGAACATTTGCGTAGCAGGCAGTCGCACTACCACTGCGCGACATCGGCCGTCATAGGCTTTCTGAGATAAAGCCTAGCCTATAAACACTCGGGATAATGTAAGATTTCGACCGATAAAATTCCCATTCGAATCGGTTAACGAGTTGCAGCACTTTAAAGATATATACATACATACATGAACTGTAAAAACGTTACACTCCTTTTTTTGGTTGGGCAGTCGTGTAAAAAATAGTCATACAAGATTTATTTGTTCGTAAATAAATACTTTAAAAGCATTGAATGAAAATAACTATACCTGCATTCAACGAAAGATCAAGACCATTTAGTACGTGTAAAAACCATTTTTTTTTCCGTAATTGTTATCGCCATGTGATGTCGGTTTAGAATAGCATCACCCGAACTCTACCCGTGGGTGTCGTAAAAAGCGACTAAGGAATAAATTTATCCCGGGAATGGGCAGCAGCGTTCCCTGTAAATGCAACATCCTGCACTGCGTCAATGTTTGGGAGTATGGCAAACCTCCAATAAGGGAAAGCCCATGACCAACCTTTTATTGGAAAATGTATTTTACTCGGTTCAAGAGTATTTAAATTGTAAATTTTAAATTATTTTACCTTGTTTTGTTGACATTTAATTATTTATTACTTTTTTATGACATTGATTATGTACTGATTTGACATTGTATTTTTATATTTTATATTTTACATTTCCTAGACGATCACATTATGGTGAACATTGATTTTATTAATTGTAACGAATTATTAGAACCTATAATGTGAAATAAATAAACTAAACTAAACATGTCCAGCAGTGGACCGTTGTGCCTGTTGGTGCTATGGTAACATACCTTGGCATGTCGACTGGTGTCCTCGTCATCACTGGAGCTGGTGGTCCACTCCCCTTCAGACTCGGAGGAGGGCGGCGGGGAGGGCGCGGGCGGGGGAGCCGCCAGTACCGTGTTCAGCGGGAAATATCTGCAAGCATATCATACTACCATGTAGCGAACTGAGACCAAAATAACAACGGATTCATCATCCCGGAAAACCCGAAGCAGCACAAAGCAAAATAAATGTGTGAAAGTTCTCTAAACCTCGTAACGCCTAGATACCTTTTAAAATGTATGTAGCTCTGTATTAGGAGCCCAAGCATATGGAATTGAAATTCTTTATTCAATTTAGGACAGTATAATCACATATTGAAGTCATGATCCGTCATTGTAAAAAAATACATTTGTATACCACAATTTTCGATTTTTTATAACATTTTTGTAATGTTCTAATAGAAAACCGGCTCGGACGGGATAATAAAAAGAAAATATATAAAAGGAATGGAAACATTATACTAAAACTCAACTTTACAGCTATTTACTCAGACATGTTATTTCTTAATACTAGTATTTATGTGAACTTTAAGAGAAAATTTATGTGTATATTCATATTTTATTATAATTATTAGCCTTTATTTAGATTTAAGTTACAATAAATAATTTCTAAATATTTTATATAATAATTGAAGATTAATAGTTATTTCATAATATTATTTGGTTCATTTTCACATTTCTTTCTTCTCCACTGGCTGTATCTGTTTGCTCTACAGCAAAGGCCTCCTCCAACCTTTTCCATTCCTTTCAATCTTGCCCATGTCCTGCCTCCTAGTTTAACTATCTCGTTTACCCATCTCCCTATTCATATTTTATAGTTCAAACTAATTATCAAGAGGTGCCCTGAGGCATGTGACATGTTTTGTATCTATCAACCCATGATATGCTGGAACTGCAAGCTTCCAGGACAAAGTGCATATAAGCACAGAATAATAACTAGATATAAGGTTTATTTTATTTTGAAGAAGCGTGCATTTTCACAGGCATCTGGGCTGCTATTTGTGAAAAGCTCACAGAACCCTGGGCGTAACGAGAACTTGACATTTTCTTTCCTGTTTGTTCAACACAATGTAAGGGTGTACGTAGTACTCTTACCTCAGTTGTTCAGGCGTATAAGTCCTATACGAATGCTGGTACTGCCCTGGCAGCAGCGCGTGCGGGTACAGTCCGGCGGGCGGGCGCGTGTGCTGCGCAGCCCGGCTCGGTGGGGGCCGCCGCTTGTGGATGGTGTGCGTCTGCAGGTCCACGTAGGCCGGGCGCCGGAGCGCGTTGATGCGCGTGTTGTACTCGCTGGCGGACGCTATGGCGGCCGCCAACGCTTCCTGTGAGAGATATACGTATTTAGACGAAAGGAAAACACAAATTGCGAGTAAAATTTCAATTTCTTTTTTGCCTTAATGAAAAAGGGAAATAAGTTTTACAATTAAAGTTTTACTATACGTTTTTAACAATACAATTTACTAAATGAATCATAATTTTAAGAAAATCAAGGTCTCAACTCCTTGCAACGAAGGTAGCAAGTAAAAAACGGTAATAGTACATTGTTGTCGAGGTATGGAAAATAAGACTTTGCTGGACGAGTAGGCGAGGACTTCAATTATACAAGTCAAGCAAAGTAACTTTCCCCGAGGCTTACATAGTGCTTTTCTCAAAAAAAGGCTAGGAAATGAAAGATTGTACTTCTTATAGAAGTTAGCTAGCGACCACAACACAACAAAACAAATAAAAATTTACAATTTTCCCACCAATTGTAATTTTTTAAAATAAATTCGCCTGTAAGGCACAGTATTACGTAATATTCAGCCATACTAAATGTTTAGTTCATTCTTTTCTTTTTTAATTCTGGACAGGCAAGGGTCTTCACATCATACAGCCTCGTCTGTAGTTACCTGTTTCAAACAAAATTACGTTCCGTTTCTACGAGAGTCATCGAGATAATTTTGAAATCAAATTATGTGGGTTTAGCGTATAACGAATTTATCTTAATGGACACCAGCAAAGGATTTCCATACAACTTTGCTGGCGTGATCTGAGACGTGACAAACAATGTGAAACTTCGCGGTTTCTTTTTTTAAAAGAAATGAACACATTTCCTAGCATGTTTGAGAAAACACATCTTACATCACAAAGTTTCCTAAGCTCATGAAACTGTTTTTTTAATAGTTATGGAAAATAGCATAAACAATTTTGGTTTTCTAAGTATATTGTTCTTCTACTAAGACAAAAAATTGAGAGTAATTTGAAAACTAAATAACGTTGGCAAAAACGTGTAGACAAAAGTTGATCAGTTTGATGTGTTAGCTTTGTTAATCAACAGTACGTATAATTTTCGATATTATTAATTGTATAGTGTTTTTCTAGAAGTAATACGACATGTTTAATTTTATTTCAATAAATTACGTTTTAAAAGTAGTGAAATTGGTAAACCATGTTCGGGTTTGTTAAAAATGTTTATGATTTTAATATAAATTATTAATTAAATAAGGTATAAATTGATTATTATAATTGTAAAATGTTTTGGTTAATATTTTGATTTTTTGTATTTTCTATGATTTTTAAAAGTAGTGTGATTGGTTGTCAATTCCCACTTCGACAGTGAAGTCAGCCGCCACCGTGGGGCGTGGAGGGTCGCAGTGGGGATTGAATAAAACTGTTTTTGCATGCCAGAATAAGCTAGTAATTTTTGTGGAGCGATCAGGAATAAAAGTGCTGAAAGTGAACTGAGCGAGTTTTATTTTCTCTGGAAGTGAACGGATTTTTACATGTCGGAAGTGGAAAGAACCCCTCCCTTACCTGATGGCCAAGAGGAAATGCCATCAAGTCAGCGGCGTTTCAGTACGCCACAGGCCAGTGGGAGGCATAGTCGGCGTCGAGAGAAGAGCAGCAGTGATGAGGGCAGCCAAAGCTCGAACCGACGCAGGAAGCGTGTTGGTAGTGCTGATCGACGAGAAAGTCGAGCAAAGAGGTCCAGAAGGCTTACGAGTCCTGGTGAGGTACGAGACAAGTCTAGGAGGCAGAGCAGAAGTAAGTCTCGTAGTCATGTTAATTATCGTAGAAGGTCGAAACGTAGTCCAGTGAGAACACCGAGATCTAGCCGTAGTAGATCTCGCACTCCAAAGGAAAGACGGCGTTCTTCTAAGCGTAGTTTGAGTAGACTTAGTTCACGTAGAATGAGTTCGGATTCTACTAATGAAATGTTGCTTAAGGTGTTGGAAAAGTTGTGTGATAATAACAAAGGTCAAGAACGTTATAGTAGTGTAAACGTTGTGCCAGAGTTTGACCCTTCCTCCAAAAGCCAGAATATTAATACATGGATATCTAAAGTCAATGAAATAGGAAAAATGTATTCATGGGGAGATAAACAGATAGTACATTACGCCATATCTAAATTGAGTGGTAACGCTAAGCGTTGGTATGAAGGTCTAACAACCGTCAATTTCACGTGGACAGAGTGGCAGGAAAAACTAAAATCTGCATTTCCAGCTAACGAAAACTTTGGTCAGATGTTAACAGACATGTTAGATAAGAGGGCGAAATTCGGAGATTCATTAGAGGATTATTTTTATGAAAAAACTGCTTTACTCAATAGATGTGAAATTGACGGAAAAAGGGCAGTAGATTGTATCATATTCGGGATTGATGATAGGGCTGTTCGACTAGGGGCTGAAGCTGCTCAGTTTGATGAACCTGAAAAATTGTTGGCGTATTTAAGGAATGTTAGGAGTCGTAAAACAGAATTTGCATCAAATAAACTACCCACGAAAAAGTTTAGTAATAAAGATAAACCTAGTACCTCAACTTTTAGTAAGAGTGCCATTAAGTGTTACAATTGCAAAGAGGAAGGACATCCTATCGCGAAGTGCTCAAAACCAATTAAAAAGTGTACAAATTGTTCTTTAGTTGGACATGAAGCTGCAGATTGTTTCCGTAACAAAAACAAGGATGATGCTAAAAAAGTGTTAGAAATAGCTAAAGCTGATAGCTATACCGATGTTAAATTCATTCAAAATATAAGCATTAATGGTCAGGACAGGGTAGCGATGATCGATTTTGGAAGTGATTGTTGTGTGATAGGGGAAACTGACATTTTAAGTATACTAGGAGATTATGACAGAACTAAAACAACTACTATGGTAGGATTTGGAGGAGCAGTGGTACAATCGCTAGGTTCTGCGCAAGTTGAAATAGAGATCCAAGGGGTGAAAGCTACCGTTGATACTCTGATTGTACCTGATAAATATTTGAAGCATTCTGCTTTGATTGGGCAATCCTATACAGAGTTGCCACATGTTGATTGGTACAAATCGAACGGTGAACTTTTCTTTACCGAGAAAGTTGATGAACAAGATATAATCAAACTGCATATCTCGGAGGATTGCACAATCAAACCGGGGTGCGGTCATGTGGAGGTGCAATCTGAATGTAATTATAGCGGTTCTGTATTGCTTTTGGGTAGTTTTCGGAATAAACCAAGTGATTATAACTTAGAAGAAGGGGTATATAGTTTAGAAGACGGAAAAGGAGTTTTGCTTATAGACAATTTTGGATCAAATGACATTACTTTCCTTAAAAATAAATTACTGGCTAGGGCTCGGAAAATAAAAATATTTTCAGTGCCTAATATCAGCGTTAATAAGATAGATACTACTAAAGATTTGCCTGAATTTACTTTACCTGATTTAAATGTAGGAGATAATATAACTAAAGAGCAAAAAACGGAATTGCTTAAGGTCGTTAATCAATACAGAAACTGCTTTGCTACAAGTTTAGAAGAAATAGGACGAACGGATATTGAAAAAATGAAAATTGATTTGACAGATTCTCAGCCAGTAGTTTACAGACCTTACCGGTTGTCTCATTCCGAACGAGAAGAGGTCCGCAAAATGGTAGGCGAAATGTTAGAGTTTGGCATAATTAGGGAGTCATGTTCACCTTTTGCAAGTCCTATAATTTTGGTACGGAAGAAAACGGGAGAGCAGCGTTTGTGTATCGATTACAGAGCACTTAATCGTAAAACCATACGGCAGCATTATCCGTTGCCAAGGATAGAAGACCAAATGGATCGGTTAACAGGTTACTGTATGTATACTTCTCTAGACTTAGCGTCAGGGTATTACCAGATTGAGCTCGAAGAACAGGCCAAGGAGAAAACTGCATTTGTAACACCTGATGGCCAGTTCGAGTTTAATAGAATGCCTTTTGGGCTAACTAATGCGCCAGCAGTCTTCCAGCGTACGATAAATAAAGTACTAGATACCCTAAGGTTCGACTCTGTAGTTGTTTATATGGATGATGTGTTACTGCCTTCGGTCAACTTCTCAGATGGATTAGAAAAATTAAAGCAAGTATTGGAAAGAATTAAAGCAGCTGGTTTAACACTTAAATTGTCAAAATGCAGGTTCTTTTCTGAAAAAATAGATTTTCTGGGGTTTGAAGTTACGGGGCAGGGAATAAGACCAGGAAAAAATAAAATAAACGCTGTAGAGAATTTCCCAAAACCACAAAATGTTCATAATATCAGACAGTTTTTAGGTCTTGCCAGTTTTTTCAGACGCTTCATTAAAAATTTCGCTCTATTGGCTAAACCTTTGTCAAAGTTGTTGAAAAATAATACACCATGGTCTTGGGGACCAGAACAAGACAAAGCATTTTGTGATTTGAAGGAAATTCTCATAACGCGCCCAATTTTAGCGTTATATAAGCCAAACGCAGAAACTGAGCTTCATACGGATGCCAGTAAATTTGGTATAGGTGGAATCTTAATGCAAAAGCAGGAAGATGATAGTTTGAGACCGGTAGCTTATTATAGTAAGCAAACTTCACCTGACGAGCAACACTTTTCCTCTTATGAGCTTGAAACGCTTGCAGTCGTTAATTCCTTAATAAAATTTAGACCATACTTAATCGGAATCAAATTCAAAATTTTAACAGACTGCAATTCTTTGCGTGCCACCTTGACTAAAAGGGATATGATACCACGTGTTGCTCGCTGGTGGAGTCTCATCCAAGAGTTCGATTTTGATATTCAGTACAAGCCTGGGACAGCCATGAGCCATGTTGACGCGCTTAGTCGCAATCCGGTTAACAATAATGATTCTGGACTTGGGAATATTGATAAATCTTTCATTTTGCATATAACAACAGACTGGCTCATGACTGTCCAAATGGCAGATGATGAATCACAGAGAATTAAGAGGATTTTAGAAGATAAAGAATCTGACGCGGTTGTTCAAATAAAGGAAAATTATTGTATCAAACGTGGAATGATATATAGAAAAACGGATGATGGACTGAGGTGGGTGGTACCGCGGGGTGTGAGATGGCAAGTATTACGTGCTTGCCATGATCAGATTGGTCATTTTTCGTTTGACAAAACACTTGATAAAGTAAAAAATGACTACTGGTTCCCAAAAATGAACAAGTTTGTGAAAAAGTATTGTCAATCTTGTATAGATTGTGCCCATGGAAAAGTACCTGGTGGCAAAAAGTCGGGATACCTGCATCCTATCGAAAAAGTTCCAGCGCCGTTTCACACCTTGCACTCCGATCACTTGGGTCCATTTAACAACAGTAAAAAGAAAAATAAATATATTTTAGCGATAATTGACGCGTTCACTAAATTTTTTGTGTGAAAAGCAGTCAAAAACACAAAAAGCAGTACTACTATTTCAGTATTTAGGGAATATTTTGCACTTTTTGGCGTACCATCTAGGCTCATAACGGACAGAGGAAGCACTTTTACTAGTTCCAAATTTAAAGAGTTTATAGCCAGTAAAGGAGTGAAACACGTGTTGAATTCAGTTGCCACACCCAGGGCTAATGGTCAGGTAGAGCGGTACAACCGTACCGTTCTCGATGCGCTATCTGCCATGACACATGGTAAAGATGAGCGGTTGTGGGATGAAGTTCTTGTGGAAGTTCAGTGGGGCCTGAATAACACAGTTAACAAGGGCACGGGAAAAACTCCTTCCGAACTCCTGTTTGGTCTGAGGTTAGTTGGATCCGCAGAAAGTGAGCTGACATTGTCAGTTAGTACAGAGGACAATCTTGAGGGTTCTTCTTCCAAAGATTTAGAACAAATCCGGTCAGAAGCTTCAGATAAGATAGGTAATGCACAAGAAAGTCAAAAAGAGCGGTTCGATAAGTCACGTTGTGCACCACGACAGTTTAAAGAGGGACAGTTAGTTAGAGTAGAAAGGGATATCGGTCAAAAGGGGAGCCAAAAACTTGTACCGAAGTGTTTTGGGCCGTATAGAGTATCAAAAGTCTTACCTAATGACAGATATGAAGTAGAAGATACACCTATCACAAAGAAAAAGGGCAAACGTGGTTACAAAGGGGTATTTTCCGTTGACAAAATATATCCATGGCTTAGTTTTCAAGCATTAGAATCCGACACCGATTCATCAGAGGACGAAAGTGGAGATGAAGATTTAAACACTGGCACACAAGATAATTAATTTGATTTTATAATGTACAAAAAAAATATATATATTAATAATTTATGTTGAGGAATTCTTCCTTAGTATCGTCCAGTATAGGTTATTATGGTCTGGTATTGATTGGTTAGTATGGTCTAGTATTGGCTAGTATGGTCTAGTATTGGTTAGTATGGTCTAGTAGTTTAGTATAAGTCTAGTATAGTCTAGTATGTCTAGTAAAGTCTAGTATTTGTTAGTAAATAATGAAATGGTTAAGTGTTAAAAAAGGATAAGATAAGAAAACATGTTTTCTAATAAAACTGTATAAAACAACTGTAAAAAAGAGAGCAACTACGATGACATCAAGTGTACAACAAAAAAAAAATTAAGAAGATTATATTATTTTAAATAAATTTGTTAAGTTATATTCAAACAAAAAAATAAGTAAATGTATATTGCAATGTTTGTACAGTTTACATTTTGTAGTAGGTACTTGCATAAATATTACAGTTGTGACTTACTGATTTAAACTATTGGTTACAATGCGAGGACGCAACTGTATGGTCAGGATGGGCGAATGTTAGCTTTGTTAATCAACAGTACGTATAATTTTCGATATTATTAATTGTATAGTGTTTTTCTAGAAGTAATACGACATGTTTAATTTTATTTCAATAAATTACGTTTTAAAAGTAGTGAAATTGGTAAACCATGTTCGGGTTTGTTAAAAATGTTTATGATTTTAATATAAATTATTAATTAAATAAGGTATAAATTGATTATTATAATTGTAAAATGTTTTGGTTAATATTTTGATTTTTTGTATTTTCTATGATTTTTAAAAGTAGTGTGATTGGTTGTCAATTCCCACTTCGACAGTGAAGTCAGCCGCCACCGTGGGGCGTGGAGGGTCGCAGTGGGGATTGAATAAAACTGTTTTTGCATGCCAGAATAAGCTAGTAATTTTTGTGGAGCGATCAGGAATAAAAGTGCTGAAAGTGAACTGAGCGAGTTTTATTTTCTCTGGAAGTGAACGGATTTTTACAGATGGGCTTGAGAAAGGAACGATCAATAACTAAAACGTCACCAACCTGTCTGGTCTTCTCGAGGTCGACCTTCGGCGGCTCAGGTTTCGCGTCCGGTTTCGCTTCCACCTTCATCTCGATCTTCTTCATCTCCTGATCCTTGCTATCCTCGAGCTGGACCTCCGCAGCCTGGGTGGCTGCTGCGTCTGTCTCCCGCTGCCTGTCGCGCTGGTGCTGACGGTACTCCTCGTACTTGTGAGGGTAGTCGGACAGCATGATGTCGAGAACCTCGCTCGCGTCCACTGCTGTTATGCCTGTTGAGGAAGATGGTTATAGGGATATTCATACAAATATGTCAAGCCTGTGGGAGGCCTACGTCCAGCAGTGGACTGCTATAGGCTGATGTATGTATGTCAGGCTTACACACGTAATATGTGGGCGAACAAACTATTTAAACGCAAGCAGAACACGTTTGATTCCAGCACGCACAGGCCTAGATTCAGCAAAAAATACAATAGCGGTGCGGGCTGGGCGACCCGTGTCACGCAGCGCTGCTCTTGTATTTCGCCGAATCTAGCCCGCGCACGGCTGGCCCGCGCGTGCAGCCCGCTCGACGCGGCGTTGGCACTTAAGAGTATACAACTATGCTTTATCGGATTGCACAGGATATCCATGACGTCTAATAAAATACAATCACCACATTGCTCGCGCCACGGTGACTAATATGAGCCCACCACTTTGAGAACAACCAATAACTGGTTCGTTGTGAGGTAGGGTTTCCCCGGCAATACTCTGTGTGATTGCAATGAAGAACAAATCACATCATCTTCAGTCCTGCGCCAACAGCTCTAGAACTTCTACTATACAGAACCTACTGGAGGTTAACTGTTAACTTGGGTCAAGACCTATACCGATCGACGACCGATGTGGCGCAAATAGAACGACTGCAGCGGCGCAAAGGTTCCGGGTTCGATTCCCGTTGGGGCACTCAAGAAGTTGGCATTTATCACTTTGTGAATATGTTCCCAGCCTGGCAGGGATATTGCAGTAAACCACCTATTTGTCCGTAAGAAAGTAGCTTCCGTGCATTTCGGTACGTTAAGCCGTCGGTCCCGGTTGCTGTCTACGATTATTTAGACGGAGGTCGCTATACAACCATGTCAGAGGACTAGTGGTAGTAGGCGGTTAAAAATCTCGTCGTTTGGCGAATCGGTGTCCCACACGAAAAGAAATAAAGAATATAGAAATTCAAAAACATCCGGGTTTTAACAGATATACTGGATGGGGAATCTCATCAATTTGGACTCCGCTGATTACACAGCAGAAGAACCAGATCCAACATACTGTAAGACCTACTACACAAGATACGGTTTCAGCATTTTGCGTAGAGCCTGGACGTTACGCTAGGCAATTTGGAAACACATGGAGGTAGAACAAAAATAATTTATATTCTAAATAATGACGTCTAACACATTAGTGTAACACATCCGTGACCACGGGCTCTGTAATGAGCTCAAAACGTAGGAATTGTAAAATCCAAAATTAACACTACTTAAATCCGTTTAAAATTGTTTTATTGTGAAGAAATAAAGACTTATTTGCATCAGACTTAGATCCAACATACTGTAAGACCTACTACACAAGATACGGTTTCAGCATTTTGCGTAGAGCCCGGACGTTACGCTAGGCAATTAGGAAACACATGGAGGTAGAACAAAAATAATTTATATTCTAAATAATGACGTCTAACACATTAGTGTAACACATCCGTGACCACGGGCTCTGTAATGAGCTCAAAACGTAGGAATTGTAAAATCCAAAATTAACACTACTTAAATCCGTTTAAAATTGTTTTATTGTGAAGAAATAAAGACTTATTTGCATCAGACTTACCAAGGTCGCACAGTGATTCAGTGACGAGCCCCTTGCTGAGCACATAGTCCCTCTCCTCGGCGGCCACGGCGCGCCGCTTCAGCTCCGGGTAGCGCCGCTTGAAGCTCTTCACGCCGAGGAACATTGCCACTTGTTCTTGGATCATCATCACCTGCAAACGAATCGTATGTTACTTTATCATCAGCAGACTTGAGACGTCCACCGCTGGACATGGGGGTTCCTTAACTTCCAACGGCAACTTGTAGCCCTGATCTAAGTTCAACGGGGAGGAAAACTCAAAGCTTATTGCAGATGGCAGCAGGCGCAACTGTCCCTAAACACACCAATAAGAAGGTACTGATATTTTAGCACGTTCACACCATGCACCTGCTTCTGCCGCTGTCACGAATATTGCTCGAAATACTTCCGCGGTATGAATCAACGCGAGTGAGTGTTCACACATACATACATAGATACATACATACATTAATCACGCCTATATCCCTTACGGGGTAGGCAGAGCGTTAACGGCCGTAAAACGGATATTAACACCCTTCTGACAAAAGCTTGAGGGTCAATCAGATAACTGTGTATCACTATAGTGACAGGTTGTCAGCCCATCGCTTAAAATTGCAATACACATCCCTCGAGTACCTTAGTCGGCTCTTACGACACCCAAGGGTAAGAAATGGGGTGATGGTATTCTAAGCCGGCATCACACAGCGCTGAGAGTTCACACACTGTCGTTATATTCTTCTCGCACCATTACAAGTGAGCGAAATAGCAATAAATTCCACCAGCGCTCGTGCTGCCGTTCTTTTGACTCGCGCAAGAAAAGCCGACATTCGAGGGAGCACGGGAAGTGGCAGCGGCATGACGAGTAGCAGCGCAAGTAACCTGTTTACACATTCGCGCTGCTCACTACCTTTACTATTTTCCTGCCCAAATTGGCACGTGCTGTATGATATTAACATATTTCCGACCAATCACAGTAAAAAAGGCACACTTGAGCGTGGCGTATTAGCTCCCCAGTTTGCTACATTATTTGCGACTGCAATGCAGAGGAAGCGAGTCGTTTGTTTTATTCAGATTTAAACTAGCCCTAAAGCGCTAAGCTGGTATCAATGGTTACTAAACATAGTCTCATTTGTCAGGTTCAATATTATGTTCATCTTTGCTTTGCATTCAAACGCGATAATTTATCCGTGACTCATAAAGCAATAATTGCAGTAACATTGGTTGAAATGTAGTAATTACGAAGCGTTTATCATTCAATAGAATTATTAACTTTCAAGTCATTTAATTGCTGCAAAGTAGGTAAATTAACAGCTATGTCGAATAAAAAGGCGTTTATTTACATTTCAAACATGATTTTTATGTAAAACGCTACAATAAGATTACTATAAACCGACGAGCGTGCATGAAGAGATTGTTGAATGTAGAGGAGGCGAAAGAAGTATGCAAGGTCGTAGTAAGTGGAAGGAAGTAGTCTCTGTCTACCCCTTCAGGAGGGAGGCGTGATTTATGTATGAATGTATATGACACTGCATTTAGGACTTCAGGGGGTAGTTACACGTCACTACAAATCATAAGTGCAATTCAATATTGATTGAGTCTGCAGGATGTAGCTAGATGCAAGTATGAATATCTATTTTATACTCTGTTAATATCTTATACCTAGATTTTTTTTCCCCTCTGAGTAGACTCTGAATAAGGGCCTGTCTTGAACTTCACGTCCCTTTCTTACTAACGGCAAATCCTGTGTGTGAGAACAGAGCGGAATCGCCATGTCCTGACGATATTTTACTCTTTTCGAAATTTCTCGACAAATAAACAAGTAAAATAAAGAATCTAGATAATATAATGAAAAATCATTAAACATAAAAAGATGGTGTTTATCGTTTGTGCCAACAAAATCTGTACATTCAAAAATACCCATTTTCTCACGAAGCGGCCTTAAATAGTCCGGGAAAACAAGTTTGTTGGAATTTTGACATCCAGCTCCGTTAAAATTACATCAGTTACAAAGTTGCAACTAACTTAAATCTGTCAGTTTACAAACCTGGTGCTCAACGGCCGGCGTTTCAGGCGGCGGCCACATGTACTCCTTCACATCTGCTGCTGTCCATATCTTGTTGCTGCAAAGAAAAATATGTGTTTTAGAAAATGTTCCAATAATGTGTGGAACTGGTATTTTATTAATGCAAAGTACCAGTTTGTCTCCCATGTTCCGCCTAAAGAAGAAATACGTTTAAAAAATGATCTGAACATTTTAGATTGTTAAAAAGGAAGTTGATTATGTGTGACATCTACGGGCCTATTTCACCACTGATATTGGAAACAATTTTATCTACACTCGTCTCATAATGTTCGAATTATGAATTCGAAAACAGATGCATAATGACCTACTTTATGCATTCTGCCTATAAAAACTAGGGTTTACTATAAATTACAGAAGCGTAATGACTTAATGAGAAAACTCTTAATACGATAAAGTTGAGAAATGAAACGAAGTTTTTTACTGCCAATACTCTTATTGCCAACTTCCGCCGCACCTGTCAGTTGATGATGTATGGTAATGTTGCGTTTGTTAATTAGGTTTTTGTTGAGATGTTGTTTAGTTGTTGTTCAGATGTTGTTTATTTGTTGTACCGTTGTTGTTCAGTTGTTGTTCAGTTGTTGTTCAGTTGTTGTACAGATGTTGTTCAGTTGTTGTTCCGATTTTGTTTCGATGTTGTTCAGTTGTTGTTCAGATGTTGTTCAGTTGTTGTTCAGATGTTGTTCAGTTGTTGTTCAGATGTTGTTCAGTTGTTTAGGTAAGTCACTCCACATCTAAACAACTGCTAAATTACAGAATGTACAAAAATTCATATCAAGCCATATTACGTTCTCGTATTGAATTTGACCTTGTATCGAGCCTTGCAATGGCCGGTGCGTACGTTTAGAAAAGTGATTCTGAGTTTTTTTTTGAAAGTGTAGATAAAATAGTGTATGCAACTGCTATAATTAGGCATTAGAATGCTCGTGTCAAACCATTATCACACTCGGCTGCGCCTCGTGTGATAAACAGACACTCGCATTCTAATGACCCCCATTATACGACAGTTGCATAAACTACTATTATAGTAGGAACGACAGGTCGGGACCCAATAATGAGATCTTATGCCACGTTCACACTTTCGAGCTATGGGGCATGGAAATAGTAAGGGGAGTAGGCAGAGCGAGGATGTAAGTCGGTTACTCGCGTTGCTACTCGTCTTGTCGCTGCCACGAGTGTCGTTTTTTCGTGCTCGAGTCAAAGGAAAGGCAGCACTAGCGTGAGAGGAATGTACCGTAGAGTGTGAACACTCACTCGCTTATTTCGAGTAATACTTGCGGTATAAGACGAGCAGGAGCAGGTGCATACTGTGAATGTAGCATTAGATAAATCAAACTAATTCTCTTTTTGTTATTAAGTTTTTAACTTACCTGTCGAATAAATCAGCGAACTTGGATTTCTTCATTCGACTGCTGTCATTAGTTGAACTCAAAACTGAGCTCTGAGAGTCATCGTCATCGAAATGCGTGGATCTGAGAAGAAAAATGATTGATGATGCAACATGGTTTTGTATAGGATAACTATTTATTAATTTGACTAGTCTGGCCCAGAAGCGAAACTGGGATCTACAGGTGTATATCTGCGTCAAATAACAACCAGCCCAGCTAACATGCGTACCACGATACAATTTTGTCACAGAATTATGTCGTCTGCGGCTCACTTCACTGTGAATGAGTTTTTCTTTTCCCGTACTTTATTCCTACTGAAGCTTTGCGCGCATGGAACGACATAACTTTCCGTAGCACGCATGTTAGCCGGGCTGGTGACCGCCGCAGCGAAACTAATCGAAACAAAATTTACACACTAAACCAAAGAGGAACGATGTAGAGAGAGTACTGCTGCCCATTCCCTGGATTTATCCAACTTCAACACCAAACGTATTCGTGTTGAAGTTGGATAAATCCAGGGAATGGGCAGCAGCATTCCCTGTGAAAACAACACCTTGCACTGCGCTCGCCAATCCTGTGAGTATGACAAATACCCCCTATTTGGAGAGGCTTATGTTCAGCATGTGGCTGATGAACTTGAAGATGAAAACTTATTAAAACTATACTAATTTTGCTTAGAGATAATGCTTAAAACTTGGGCAACGGATATTCTGATGGATTGTTTATATGGGGAGAAGATGTTTTTTTGTGCAGTGGCGCCACTGTCGAGGTCGTTCACGGCTACACTCGCCTTAATATCGCATTTTGTTAGTCTTATGCGAATACCTGTCATTGGTTTAGACAGATAAGAAACTAAAAACTGTGTATACCTTATTTTTAAAAAGAGTTTGTATTCCAAATAAAAATGTATTTATTTAAAAGTAAGATACGCATCTTAATCGTATTTCTACTCATTAATACTGAGGCTTCCTTGCCGTGAGCAGAATGACACATTATAAAAGTATTGTGATCTTTACTGCGACTTACTTGGCAGGAGTTGCGTTGTCATCCATCATACACGTCTCCTCTTCAAATAGCTGCACGGTAGTTGTGGCTGGACCACACACACGCCCGTATATGCCCATCGTTTCCTGCAAATATTCAATTAACATTGGTTGCAATTGTTTTCAAGTTCTACTGTTTTTATTTGGAACGCGATCAGCCCTCAGTCCTTTCTTTGGTAAATTTAATAACATTAAACACTTTTCCTAAGCACTATTTGTGCGCTTATTGAGGTGATAGTGCCTGGAAACTGCATACATATACAAACAACCTAGTGATCCTAAACAAGGTTTATAGGTTTCGCAGCTATGTGGACGATACGAATAACTAGTCCTACAAAAATAAATGAAGGGAACAGATAAAGTTAATAAAATAAAATACATACATCACGCCCTTGCGGGGTAGGCAGAGCTAAAACAGCCGTAAAAACGGACATTTACGCCACTTCTGTGACAGGTTGTCAGCCAAACGCCTAAATTGCAATAAACATGCATCCCTCGAGTCCCTTAACCTTTTCACCGCCACAGACGGGTATAGCCGACAACCCGCGACTTGCCGTCAGCGCCACGGTCGGGTACAGCCGACAAAACTTCGTCAAAGTTTATGTTCATAAACTAGCATTTTAAAACCGTATCTATCTTTTATTTTTCGCATATTGCATTTATTGTACCCTCTACTTTGATTTATGAACTTTTGCGCTAAGATATTTATTAGATTTGTAGTTTAAATAAGAAAAATACTGATTACGTTTTGAAGCTGTCAGAAGTACCATTCTCACACGCCATAGTCGGCCCCACACGACTGGAAGTGTTGTTCCTTACTAGAACAAATGTGAAACATCGATACATCTATAATATATTTACGGAATATACTATGCCTAGATATTTGTCAAGTTTGTCATAACAATAACATTTTCTTATTATTTTAATGTATATTGAAAATATTCCCGACGTCGATTTGTAGAAATACGCCAAGTATTAGACATTATTTTCTTTGTTTGATTGAGTATCGACAAACCGGTTTCGGCGACTCGTGCACAGCGATAATTGCTTGACCATTGTGAGTGCACTGTACGCCGTAGTCGGGTAAAAACGACACGCTCTGACGTCATTGCAGTAGTGACTTAAAAATAGTGATGGGAAAATGAGTGCCGACGAGCTTAGTTTAGCAGAACTTCTACAGATTTTAGAAGGCGTAGAGGATGACGTTGATCTGTCGTTTGAACGTGGATTACTCGAAGAAGAAGATTTAGAGGTAAGTAAATACCTAATAATCATAAATAATAATAAATAAATTAGGAGCGTTTGGGAGGGTTTCATGTGAACTCAATTTAACGGGTCAAATTCTGATACAAGATTATTATTAGATAATAAGAGATAAGATAATTATTTATTTTATAAACTTAATTACAAAAAGGTACACTTATATGAAATAATTCTGCGGCTTAACCATTTCCTAAACTAAGAATATGAATTCCTGTATCTCAGGCAAATGGGAAACCGACATAACTATTATTTTAAGATTTATTATATATTATATTCAATACTTTAACATTTTTTTTTCTATTCCTACCCGGTTTATTTGATTATTACTTCGGTTTTATAACGCCCTTCGTAAGGTATTGTACTTATATCAGCGGTTATTTATTAGCATTTCATAGTTACTTTAATGTTGTTACGGATGTTAATTTACAAACGAATAGGTACAATACTGTACACGGAGTAACACCTTGAGCCTTATCTTCGTCGGACAGAAATCATTGACATTTGTCTTTAATTTATTTACCAAAATGGGAAAGATTTTTTGAAATACATCAGACACGTAACCTCAATGAAGATTACATAAATAGTTTTAAACCAAGCATAATAGCGGCAAATGACAATAAGACCAGAAATATGCATTTCTTTTGTCTCTTGTGGTCAAAAACGAAATACCGCAACCTCATAGGATAAGAGCTGTTTGAACCCAACGCCGCCTGGAACAATTTATTGTTTTATGCGCACGTGTTTTATGGCCCTGTTTACTCAAAGTTGCAGTTTTTCCACGAAAGTAATTGGCACTCGTGCTTTTTTTTAGTTTGTGTTATGTTATGAGATATGTTTTTTTGTCATTCCACCAGTTTCTTTTGACGAGTACGGTCAAGTTAAAGTGCATAAAAGATGATGTCCCGTCGCGAATATTTGAAGTGGAAGAAAATAGCTGAAGCAGAAATAAAGGCGATGAAAAGTGAGTACAAAATACTGACCGAATTTATTATTCCAAATTATATGGCAACAAGTAAATTTATGGGCTTTAACAATTATTATTATTAAGTACCTACTTACTTATTTACTGGACTTGACTATGTTAAATTTTAGTTTAGTAATTTAATAACAGAAAGTTGTCCTTATGTAAAATAGACATATGCCGTCGCAGTTCTGTAGGGCATTTTAAGATATCTTATCTATGTACAAAATAAAAGTCAAATAATATACTTTATCTTCATTTCTTTGTTATTTTGTCTCGTATTGTTTCTTTATATTATTATTTTGTCCTTCCACATCAAAGGCATCAACATACGCAACTGAATATTTTTACGTTTAAAAATCATTAGATTTAAATTACTTACACTAAACTTATACCTAATCAATTATTGTGTATTCCAGATAAGCAAAAAAGAAAAGAAGCTGCAGAAGCTCCTTTGCCTAGTTCTACGCAGAAACATGCTGATAACAGACGTATGTTATTGATTATACTTGTAATAATTTATTAGTTTAATTATTTATTTAGAGTAGACATGAAACTTATTTTTTTTCAGAATGCCAATTTGACAAAAGAAAAACTATTTTGAACAAAACGAAGAAATGTTAAAAGAAGTCCCCGACGAGAAGCTGGACCAGGTTTAGGACGAAGTCTATGCGACCATAAAAGAAGCTCAAACGAAATAGTTTTTAAGTACAAATTTGAATATAAGTTTTGATTATGCATGTTGATTTTAGTGAATTTTATATCATATATTTAGTTTCGTTTCATATTATAGGTATATTTTAATGCAGTTGATATCTGTTAGGTATAATTTTGTATGTTACGATAGAAAAAGTGAGTGTGCATGTCGGCACTCCTTATTTCAAATTATGTATTCATAATTATATTTATTTAAGTAATACTTAGCAGATCAGTACTAATATTTGTATTTTGTTCGTTTTTATTGATCCAATTTCATTGTTATACATGATTCTATAACTTGTTTATTTTCGTTAGTTAAAGATGTTGACACTAGTAATGTTTAATAAATATTTTATATTAAATCGTGTTTATTACTATTAAAAATCGTTTTTAATTAATATTCAACGTAAGTAAAATAAGAAAAAGAAATGAAAGAAAACAAATAGTCACAATAAAATATTAAAATAAATACCAGCATAAATCCTATGATGTTCAAATTTTTTTTATCGATATTCTATATTACATCCTTATTTGTCTTAAGGGTTTGAAAATATAGAAATGCCACCGACGCCACAGTCGTCTATAACCGACAACGCGATATAGAGAGACGCGTAATAGAGATGCGCCAGTGCTGATCGAAAACTGAACTAAAAATAAACTTGTTGAATATGCCTAGTGTTGTTTACGAGGCCACCACTACTACTACTATCCTATATTATTATTTTGACCTATATGAAATCAGAACTGAAAAGTAGAGGGCAAAATAATGATTTTAGATTAATCAAAACTCGGTTTAAAAAGTGAAGATTTATTTTCGATATGAACTGTTGGACATCTCTATTTTATTGAGTATTTCTTTCCCAAGAAATTGGTGTGGCGCTGGTTGCAATTTTTTACTCGTATGGCTTGGCGGCGAAAAGGTTAATCGCCTCTTACGATACCCATGGGAATGAAATGGTTTGATGCTATTCTAAGGCGGCATCACACGGCGATACAATAACATACCTTCATATACTGCATGCCCCTGCCCCCTCCCCGGCCGCGGCCCCTGCCGGCGCGCGGCGTGCGGCCCGGCGTCTGCGCCCCCCGCCCGCCCCGCTTCCCCCGCCCCCCGCGACCCCCGCGCGTCGGAGTCTCCGGCGACTTCCCGAACGCCTCCTCCAGCTTCGGCAGAATGTTCAACATCACTTTCGGCTCCGAATCAAACATCTTCAAATCTCCAGTCGACGTTGAAGAACTTCTTCGTCTACTCGATAGTGGAGTTGTGGGTAGTTTATCTAGCGCTTCCGTCATCCGCGGGAGTTTGATCCGTGAGCTGGTCGGGTCAATTTCTTCGGCGGGTTTTTCGTCGACGGGACTCTCGTCAATGTAGAACTTGTTGGAGGTGTCGACGATGGGTTCCTCTCGTGGCGGGGGGTCGGGTCGGCGAGCGCCACGGCCTCGACCGCGGCCGCGAGGCTTGGCTAGAATCGTCGGCGCTGGACGGTCCCTGAAAGAGCGAATTCATTATAAGTGAAATGTCAAACGAATAGTTTGATGATAATTCTAGCGAACGCATTCCTTGTAAGATTGTAATGCGTGCTAGACTTATTTAAATTCGGGAGGGTTGTCTGAATTAAAACGTAAAACTAATTTACAAAGCTTAAAAACATAATTCTTGAAGTTTTAGTTTTCCCGTCTCTTTTAGTTTTATAATTTAAGAGCAAAGAGCAATAGAATGCGTACACAAATGGCGCTAACATCAGAATTAAACTTACCGCGATAACCTGAGCGATCGCTGCGGGCGTTCTTCAAGTGCCGGCACCGGCAACGGGCTCGGCGCTGGCTTTGCCGCGGCCGCTTGCTTAGCAGGTTCCGAGAGCGGCAGTTTCCGCGGCCGACCACGCTTCTTCGGTTGCGGCGTCGTCAGCGGCACCGGACTGGGACTCGGCTCTTTAGGCTTCACAGCTTCCACTTCCAGAGGATCTTGGGACGCCTCTTCCGCTGGCGCGAGCAAGTCTTGCGAGATTGAATTGTCGTTGATGGTAATAACATCGTTTTCTATGGGCACGATCACCTCTACGACATCCGAACTGCCTGTGGATGTATTCGAGTCCAGCTCGGGCGTTACCGATATACTCTCCGCCCGTTTGATCTCAGTGAACGCCAGAGCTTGCGCCTGCTTAGCTTGCAGATTTGACAGAATGTTATGCAGCTTCGAGTTGCCGTTTTTAGCGCAGTTCTCGTTGTTCAACAGAGAATGGTTGACAGTTTTCACTGGCACATGTTTTGTCTCACTTGGTTTTGTTGGTGATACCGAAGCGGATTTTGCGGGCACTGTCGTGATGGTCAATGATGTATTCGACAATAACTGTCCGAGCTTTAATCTTTTCGATTCTAGCACCGACAATTCAGGTTCTCTGTTCTGTGTGGGGCTTGTTTCCGTCGAAGGCGGTCGCTTTGCTGCAGTTTTCTGCGCAATAGGAGTTACTGCCGAGAGTTCAGGTACCTTGTTTTGCACAGGACTTGTTTCTGTGGAAGGCGGCCGCTTTCCAGCATGCTTCTTTATAACAGGGGTTTTTTCGTCTACAATTCGAGAGCTTCGTAACCTCTTCCCCACATGCACTTCAGGTGTTTCTGGTAAAGCTTTCTTTTTGCTATTAACGACTCTTTTTTGGCTTTGTTTTTCATTGACAATTTCTTGAGTATTTTCGGTGACAGTATTTTGCTGAGGTGTGCTCGGCCTCTCTTCAGTAATTATTTTTGCTGAAGCGCCATGATCAGTCTTATTTATTTTCAATATTATTCTAGGTGAATCCTGTCCAGAGCTTTGATTCGTAAGCTTATCTGATATACTGATTTCTAAAGGCTTTGTGAGATTTTCAGCTGAATCTTTACTCTCAACAGAAGGATGCTCAGACATCACTTTTTCAGACACACTCACATCATTTAATCTGAGGTCCTTATTTTCTTCATTTGCAGTAAATTCAGAACTAACTTTCAGGGAACTTTGTTGTTCAGGGCTCAAAGCTTCTTGTAGTATAGTCATATCTGGTTCAGATGTCTTCGTGTGATTAACAGTAACAGTGCTGTCCTCCAGTCTTTTATCTAGTCCATCCTTTTTAGTTTCTAATAACTTTTTTAATAAAGTGCAATTTTGATGTACACTTTGGGCCTTCCTTTGAGGTTGATTAACTTTAGATTTTTTAGAGGAATCATCTAAACTATCATTTGCTTTATTTACATCAACATTAATAATTGAAGAACTTGAACGAAGTACAATTTTTTCTTCTAGGGTTTTAGGTTTTTCCGCATGTTCTTTCAGTTTTGCATTTTGATGTAAATCAGGTACACTATTTTGTTTTGGTAATACATTCTTTTGATGTGACTGAGAACTGCTTTCCTTACAATTTACTACAACTGAAGCAGTATCTGCAGAGATTCCTTTACTTTTGTCCAAACCTGGATCAACAATGGGTTTTATGTTAAGCCTGGTTATTTTGGGTATACTTGTTTCTACATTATTGACCAAATGCTTGTGTTCATCAATACTGTTTAATTTCTTACTATCAGAAATAACACAATCATTGGCTGAGGCATCAGCAACATTTTTTATATTAATTTTCATTAGTAATGGAGGATTTTTTACAGAGCCATCTTCAGCCTCGTTTTTATCTTTCTGTTCATCAATTTCGTCTGGTTTGACTACAGGTTTTATATTCAGTTTATTGATTTTCATATCCTTTTTAGGTGATGCTGGTGACTTGCACTCATCTGGTTTTACCAAAGGTTTGATATTTAATTTCGTCACTACAGGAATGCTGTCTTCATTAGGCATAACTTTAATTGTGTCATGTTCTTGTTCAATTGGTTTTACAATTGGCTTGATATTAAGTTTGGTGACAACTGGTATATGGTCAGTATTCTCATCACTTGAGTTTCCTGTCTCTGATGACTGGTTCTCAGAATCTTTTGATGCATCTTCATCAACAGGCTTAACAATAGGCTTAATATTAAGTTTCATAACAACAGGTATACTATCTTCTGTATCAGCTTTCTTTACATCACAGTCTTTTTCTTTTGAAGATTTTTCCTCAGGATTTCTCAGGGGTTTTATATTTAACTTTGTAACTTTAGGTATATCTTCTATGCTAGATTCAACTTCATTACTTTTAGGCTTTATAATAGGTTTTATATTTAATTTTGATACTACAGGAACTTTGTCATCAATGCCCCCAGAACTACCACTTTCTGTGGGTTTTAAGATAGGTTTGATATTTAATTTTGAAACAACAGGAATATCTTCAGTAGATTGTATAATTTCATTGGTCTCTGTAGGTTTTACGATAGGTTTAATATTCAATTTCGAAACAACTGGAATTTGACCCTCTGAATCTTCTGATTTTTCTCCAGAATCAATTGGTTTGATAATAGGCTTTATGTGCAGTTTTGGTACTGCAGGTGCTCTGTCCCCTAAATTATTCACTTCACATTCTAGTGGTTTCAAAACAGGCTTAATATTTAGTTTTGTTACAACAGGAATGTGTTCAGGGCTATCACACACAACTGCAGATTTTTTTGGTGTTTTGGAAGAACATGACTCAGCATCAATTTTAATAACAGGCTTTATTGTTATTTTAGGTACATGAGCATTTTCTTTCACCTCTGCATTTGATGAAAATGATTCTGCTGTGATTTTCATTTTTGGGATTGGAGGGTTTTCTGTAGACTCAACCAAACTGTCAGGTGGTATTGGCTTTATTTTCAATTTAGGACTAAGAGGCTGCCCTTCAGACTTGGAAACAGTTTTTATTGTAAGCTTAGGAATTTTTTCATGTTGTTTTTCTTCAGGCTGGCTGATTACTAATTTCAGCTTTGATTTTGATTCAAGGTCTTCATTTTCACTTTGTTGAAGGCCTTTTATTAGAAGTTTTGGTGCATTTTGCTCTGTGTAAAACTTCCCTTCACTTTCTGTGCCAGGCTTTCCAACTTTTATGGTAACTTTTGGAACAATTTCTGACGCCTGATCAGAGTTAGTTGCTGGGTCAGACATACTATTACTCTCATCATTTTCTGAACTCTCAGATTCTGATATTTCACTACTGCTGGATTTTCTGTGAATATCATTGACCTTCTCTGCAGGTTTTGGAATAGGCTTTATATTTAATTTTGTTATGCTTGTTTTTTTATCATTTCCATCCTTCTGCAAATTATCTCTTTCAGGTGGTGGTTTTATAGGCTTTATGGTCAGTTTAGGTATTGGAGATTTGGGTCCCTCTGATTGTTTACTGCTCAACTTTATCGTCAATTTTGGTACTTGCTTAGCACAATCAGGGGTGTCTTGCGCATCAGTTCTACTAACACCAACTTCTGGCTCTAGTTGCTCTGATTTGCATTCTAATGTGGCACATTCAGATGATGAAGAACCACTTAAAGTTAATTTGATAGGTGGAACCCTTTTCTCTAGATCATTTCTACTTTCTGTTGTGGCCAGTGGTTGAGATATGCTTTCAACATTTTCTGGCTTTGGATCATGCTCTTGGGATGTCCTATCAGATATTTCACTTGATGACTCTTGTAAATGGGCAGTTGGTTCAGTCACAAGTTCATTGCTTAATTGGGGGGTCTTTTCAGGTTGCTCACTTTGGCTGCCACTTCTGCTTGAAGAAGCAGTATTTTGTTGTGTAGGGGTACATTCCGAGGATGTTGACTGACATTGTTCACTTTCTTGAGATATCGATACTAAAGGTGCATTGTCTCTTTGAGGTACAGAAGTACTTTTTTGTCTTACCAATTTAATTTTTTTAGGAGGATTCATAGATGTTTCTGCTTTGCAGACACTAATTTCACTTACTCTAATCTCTTCAGGCTTAATATTACAATATACAGAGGTTACAGCGTCCGATGAACTAGAGACATCCTTTGTCACACTTTCACTGGTTTGTTCTGTGGTATCAACATGGACACTTTGTGAGGAATCTACTGAGGAGGAGACGGTTGAGTCAGGTCGTCGGTCGCTGGGGGCAGGCCGCACGAGCCGCCGCCGCAGCGGGGACCGCGTCGCGGTCTCACCCGGTGACAACCTCTCCTCTTGCAAACTACTACTAGAACTCTCACTCGTGGACTCTGCACTTTCAACAGTTACATTGTCCCTATTATCACTGGATGTCACACACTTTATTGTCCGTTCACATATTTGATTCTCACTAGAGTCTGATTCAACTTGTACAGGTTCTGTTACACTGCTGCTAGGTACACTTGGAGACAAATTGCTAGGCTCTTCAGGTTGCAACTGTGCATGAGCTTGCTCTGATGTTGATTCAGCTGGCTCATTACTGGTCACAGATGAGCTGGCTTGCGGTGATTCTGGGTGCCTTGCAAGGGGTGGCGAACTTTGCAATAACACTTCATTTCGAACCTCAGCTGGAGACTCAGTTATGCAGGCATTGTCCAATTGCTCTGCACTAGGGGCGGGAGTGGGGACATGCTTTGCACTAACAGTCTCTTTAGGCACACTTTCAATGTCATCACCTGTTTGTAATACTTCTGGACAAGGTTCACTCACAGCCGCAACATTAGGCACACTTTCAGAGACCCCATGTTCTGGCACAGCTTCGTGACAAGGCAAGCTTTCTTTTTGTAAGTGTTCTTTTGCCACCGGCCTAGTATCAACTTCAACAGGCAATAAATTGCTTTTGGCACTGTCTTGATGTGCTGAATTGTCTAATGCTTCATGTAATACCTCTGTAGGTGGCCCAACACCTGTTGGCAAAGCAGATATGCAACTCTCATTGGTATTGTTTACACTTTCTGGTGACACTTTCTCCACACAAACTTCACTAGTAGATGCAATAATCTGAGGTTCACTTTCTGCTAGTGGCTCATTTGCACTTTCTTGTGGCACAGCGTCACTTAGGGAACTACAGACCGAGGCTGGAGTTGGATAACTAGGTGTTTGTGTGCCAGGATCGCTCGGCGGTGGCGGGTTGATAGCGCCGTCTGCAGGGGCCGTGCTCACTCCGTCAGCATCGGGAGAGGTGTAGGATCGTCGGCGAGTAGCGTCGGGGCCATCCACGATCTCGTCGATCATATCGAGGATGGCTTCCGTGCTGGTGTTCACGTCGTCGTGCACGCTGTCCGCGTCAAAGGCCTCCTCCGACATGGACGTGGTCTCACTGGCCGCGCCAGGGTCTGCGGGCTCCGGAGGCATGCCGTCACTAGCACCGCCGCCTTCGCCTCCACCGACGTCTTTTTCCCGCGCCGATGCTCGGCGGGAAGCATTCGTCGCGGCGCCCGCATCGTCTTCCGAACTCTCCATTATCTACTGTTTTGCAACACTGTCATATCTGAAATATAAAACGCTCGCTGTGTGATATTTACGTTACGAACGAGTAACCTGACGACGTGCAAGATTGACGAGCCACAGGCACCATTCTAATTCACCATAACGCTACGAAAATTCCTTCACGGGGTCCATAGTGTTGATTATATACCTACACATGTACTTCAATTTCATATTCACGACGATTATCACTCGTTCCGAGAACGCGCGAGGTCTCGGGAGCCTTTCAACAGCGTAAACCGGCAAACAAAAAGCTTGTATACGCCATTTTTAAAACCAAAGACATGGCAGGTTTGGTTGTATGTGGTTGTATGAACCAATAAAAAATATTTTATTCAGACAATTCGGCCATTGTCGTGTTGGTAAACTGCAAGAAGCCCATAGATCGCTCCACTTGAGCTTTTGGCTTGTAAAAAGAGTGATAAATATGTTTTCGACATGTGTTAAAACGAGTCAGATAGATAATAACTCTTCACGCTTTTCATTTCATTTCAAAGTGATGATAATTTTTAGTATGGCAACAACAATGTGATATTCGATTTGAGCAATGGATTTGAGTCTCATTTAGTAGTTGATCTTTTTGATTTTAAGTGATCTTTGGATAATCAAATTTAAAACTATCTAAGATCACACAATAAATGGATTTAAAACTTATCTGATCGTTAAAGTTTGAAGGATATTAAAACTTTTCTATTTTTAGGGTTCCGTTCCGTGTCTAGAAAAAACAAAACCATTGCAGTGCGGCCATAGACATATTTGTTATCCGCGACCGAAATGAAAAGTTTTGTTATGGAATTGTTGGGGACGCAAGAGTCATGCTTTAAGTGTAACCATACGTTTATCAGACAAGATGACAAGAAAAAGATATAATAGTTATTTGTCAGATGAATAACAAATAACAGTTCTTTATCTGATAAAATTCTGCAAAATATTGTTACACTAGCCAACTCACTGTGTACGGTTGTGACAAGTGGGCGTTCACCTTATTAATACGATTACATGCAAGTCCTGCCCCTGTTCCTGCCCCGAAAATTGCTCGAGATATTTTTAAAATCCTTGCGGTACAAATGTTCACATTACCAAAAAAGCAAACTCATCAAAAGTACAAAAGGTACGTGAAGGCAGAATCTTAAGCTGTGGACCCTTCATTAAAATAGGCACGAAATATCCACTCCGACGGAAGTATCCACGCGATTGAGTGTTCAAGCGCCGTCATAGTTTTTCACCAAACGACGCACGGTAAGGCGACTGATCGAGAGATTAATACTTACAACTTGTGCTCGTGCTGCCGGGACCACAGGAAATGGCAGAGGCATGATGAGGTAACAGCGCGAGCATCCTGTTTTAATACTCGCGCTGCCCACTTCCCTTTCAATGTTTCTGCTCATAGGCACAATACTAGAGTCATTTGGCACTCTCTAATACGTTTTACGATATGTCGCGAGCGGAGCGAGCTAGAGTTTTTCAAATATAACTTCGATAAAGTAACTTAAGTTATGAAACCAAAACCTAATACGAGCGAAGCGAGCGTAACTTTTCGTCGCTGCTACTACTACATGACAGGACATTTCAGTGCTAGCTTCAAGAACGTGTATAAATATTCGACGACTGTTGATAACGTTGCTGGCCACAATTTTTCGTGCACACATTATCGTTGACTTGAATCAGTTGAGTATTGAGATAAATAAATTTAAAATAATTTTTGGTAATGGGTTAATAAATTAAACCAGAAAATAAATTATTGATGTTTGTACGGAATCCTTCGGTTTGCCTGTCCCACTCACTCTTTGTCTATTGTGTAATAATTTTTCAATCTTGCTGCGGTGCTTTTTACTCAATCCTTTATAAAATGAAAGGCAAGTTGAGAGCGCACAAGTGATGATGTAGTCAAGATAATTATCATTCGTTCAATAATACATCATCGTTCATCACAGTTTTCATTCACTCAATTTGTATTTTATTTTACTCACTCACAACTGTCCATTTTTAGGTTATGTGAAGTTCAATTTTATGAAACTATTGTATTGTGCACAATAGTAATTGTTTTACGATTACGCCTTCCAATACAAACAATGACTACGATTAGACCTTTTATGTGTGAGGATATGTTGAAGTTCAACAATGTGTATGTTGATTAGTTACATTTGTTGTGGCTCTGTTTGTAGGTTTTTTTGCGAGGTCCATTCTAAGCTCAAAACAAAATTTCCAGGAACCTAGATCCGCTTACGGAAACCTACGGCTTGTCCTTTTATACTCAGTACCTGGCACATTGGCCTGAATATTTCCAAGTCGCAGAATCACCAAGCGGAGAGATAATGGGATACAGTAAGATAAGTTTTAGCTACCATACCGGTTAATCACACTAGTCAAGTTCATAAGGTATTCAGAGTATGGTCCGTGCGTGAGTAAAAAATTTACAAAGTAGACTGCTATCTATTGCACGCCCATACTATACCATTTTTTTCAACTGTGTTAGAATCACAAGGCAATGGATAATATGTTTTGTGGATCATAGTGTTACGCTATAACATCATATATCTTGACGCTTTGATCAAATGTATCATGTATAGTGGGCGAGTCAGTGCACACACTAGGCTAAGTGCACTGTCTCACCTCACTGTCCTCAGGAAGTGGGTAGCAATAGTATTTAAACAGGATTCTCGTACTGCTCTTCATTATGCTGCTGTCACATTCCAATCTTCACTGCTGGTCTGATTTTCGTACGAAAGTCTAAGAAACAGCATGACAAGTTAAAGTGGTGAATTGCTATCTGGCTTTCGTTCCACTGGGTAAATTTCTAAGTGGCATTAGGTTTACATAGAGTCCGCAGCATGTCATGATCATTAAAGATACGAGGTCTGGCAGACTCTATTCCTACTTATAAACATACTGAATAAAATGCTATTGTCTTATTATGATAAATGATTTGTTTTTCAGTCATGGGAAAAGCAGAAGGGCATGGAGACAACTGGCATGGTCATGTAACTGCTTTAACAGTAAGCCCTGACTATAGAAGACTTGGACTTGCAGCACAACTTATGACTATTCTTGAAGATGTTTCGGAAAAGTTAGTCATTATAGAAGCCAGATTATGAATTCTTGATAAAAATAAAGTGCTCTAAAACATTTTCATTACTAAACAAACAAACATGACTCATGACATAGGTTAATGTGATTAAATTGTTTGGAGAGTTCGGTTTAAAACATATGGATTAACTTGGCAAACTTTATGTTAAGAATCTGAAAAACTTTTGTTGCATAGGATTGTTAAACATTTGTTAATTGTTGTAATCCGCTTTATCAAGTTGTTAATTTTCTTGAGCAGAATAAACATACAAGATAATTTGCAGTACACAATACTCACTTTATTCTTTTTTACAGAAAAAAAGCCTACTTTGTTGATCTGTTTGTAAGAGTGAGCAATAAAGTAGCAATCAACATGTACAAGAATTTGGGTTACATTGTGTATAGAACTGTACTTGAATATTATTCTGGGGATCCTGATGAAGATGCCTATGGTCAGTATTTAAAATATATTTTTTCTGTTATGTTTTTGAACAGTTTTATACATAAGCATTCTTGTTACAGATATGAGAAAAGCATGCTCAAGAGATGTGGCAAAGAAATCTGTTATACCACTGCAACATCCGGTTCGACCAGAGGATGTGGACTGAAACTGTATTATGAATGTGACTGAATCAATAAACATTATAATATTATAACTTACAAATTGTTTATTCCTTACAAAAGACAACATAATAATCATCAAGGCATTCAGCAAATTATTCTAATCACTACCGCTTTCACTGCTGGAACTGTCATCTTCATCATCATTTGTTTTCTTTTTACTTTCAGTTGGATTTTCTGAATCTGGGTCCTGTTCTGGAGTCCTTGGAGTATGTTCTTGGTCAGGACTATCGTTAGGCTGTGCAGGTGATTTTTGTGAATCTTCTTGTTCATTGGAACCATCTAGTTGACCAGGTTCATTTTCTATGTCAGTGGGTTCCTCAGTAACTTCCTTTTGCTTTCGCCAATTCTTGGCAGCAGCTAGCAGCTTCAGATTAGGTCTGACCATTTCATCTTCAGGGAATATGTAATCAAACACCTCTTCCCATCCTTCTTCGACACCACCTTCACTGACAATCTTCTGTCTCTTTTTAACTCTTCTGGGCATTTTAGCAACTACTTTCTCAAGTTTACTGTCCTCTCCTATTTCAGTTTCAAAGTCTTTCCATGCTTCTAGCAGAAGTACTCTTGCCTCTTTTTCTCCTGCACTTCTTAGACTATCATTGGCTCTTTCATACACCCTTCTGGCTAACTCAACATTGATATTATCTGGATTTTCAGCATTCAATTCAAACTTAGCATAAGATAGCCAAACTTTCACATGTACAGTCCTTTCTAATAGTCTCTCATAAAGTTGTCTGGCTCTTTCTGTTTCTCCTTGGGATATTTCAAAGTCTATATAACTTTTCCATAATAATTCTGGCATGTCCAATCTGGGTTGACCTACAGCTATTTCGTAAATTGCTCGGGCCCTGTCAATGTCGCCCAGTAATGTTTCCAGCTCACCAAACTTTATCCAGGTGATGCAGTTTTCAGGTCCATATTCCAGGAACTTTTGGTACAATATTCTGCATCTGTCAAATTCCCTCAGTTGAATTTCCAGATCAATATAGCCCCTGTACAACTTATCTCTTGGGCACATTCCTAATGCCAAACCCAAAGTTTTTCTTGCTTGTTTCAGGTCCTTGCACCTTACTTCAAACTGAGCATACATCAGCCATATTTTTGAAAATGTAAATATTTTGTGTGGAATCAATTCAAGGCAGGTTCTATACACTTGCCTAGTCCTTTCAATGTCCTCTGCTTCCAACTCCTCGTAAAGAGCATAGTTGATCCACAGATAAATGTAACGTCTCCAGAACTGTTTGTCCTTTGATGGTGGTACATTTGCTATTGCTCTTTCATAGGTGTCTCTAACATCATCTACATTTCCTTCATTTTCAACAAGTCTAATAAAATCAAACCATGCATCATAGTTAGTAGGATTTTCTATAACTTCCTGCTCATACATGTATTTTCTCTTGTTGACAATAACATCTTCAATACCTGATCTGTCACCATATTTTTTCTCATGTATTGTGTAGGCCTTATACAGTTCTTTGTTCCTGTCTTTTGGTATGTGGTCAAGGGCATATTTGTATATTACCCTGGCTCTATCATGCTCTTTTTGGTTTTCTTCAAACTTTGCAAATGCAATAAACAATCTTTCATCAAGATCTTCATCTCCAAAAAATTCTACTGCTCTCTCATATACTTTTCTGGCTCCATTGATGAAGCCATGGTTTTCTTCAAACTTGGCATATTTTATCCAATGTTTGACATCAGGATGGACCATTACAAATCTTTCATAGATCTGGCGTGCTCTATCCAGCTCCTTGTATCGGAGCTCAAAGTTGATGTAAGTCTGCCATGCTTGTTCATCTGGTTGCCATTCCATCCATCTTTCAAAGACCTGGAAGCAAAAGGAATTGTAAACTATCTTTGGAAATAGAATATTTCACATTCTCATAAATTCATCAGCCATTTAGTAAAGTAGAGACAGCATACAAACTTACTTGTCTAGCTCCTGCCACATTCTCCAGCATTTCCTCCATGTAAGTGTACTTGTACCAGAACTGTGACACTCTTGGCAAAATGGTGACTGCTCTATCCCACAGGTTTCTGGCATGGTTCACTTGTCGATTCCTCATTTCCATCTCCGTGTACTTCAGCCTGAAATGGAAATAATAATAGGCTCATAACATATTTGAAGCTTCCTGGGAATTGGGTGAAATAGTTCCCACCAAGCAAAGCTTATCATCCGTCTGCCAGCTCCACAGATATCCCAACCCAAGGAAGAAGAAGATATATGAAGCTCAGGATAGCAATAGTAATTTAAACATGAAAAACTTTTTCGTTTTCGAACACATCTTGTGAAATACTTGCCAAAGGGTAACATTTCTGTGGTCCACATCCAGAGCACGCTCGTATATTGAGCGTGCCCTTTGCACTTGTTTCTGTGACTCTTCCCACTGAGCATATTTCAGCCAGTTACCAATAACCTGAAAAATAATAGTAAGCATGAATTTTTGGAACTGATATAGGTTAAGAAGCTGTATTTCGGTACCTGCGGTAAAACTGCCTTACCATACGATTCTTTCTGATGTTGTCTTCAAATGCTTTCCTCTTTCTGTGCTGGTAATCCCTCAGTTCTTCTGGGTCGGAGATCTTTTGTTTTGGTGGCGGCGGCAAGATCTCGAGATCTCGTTCTTTAGCCTCTCTCAGCAGCTGTTCCGCTGTGATTTGGATCTCTGCTGGAGCTTTGTTTTTGACCTATAAAATAAGAACAAAAAATAATAGTATACAGATCTGAAAACTGTAAAACGTTTATAATTATTGAAACAATGTTTACCTTCGCCACTTTGGGCATTTTAGTGGCTTTTCCTTCCATGATTTTGGTTGGTATGCTAATTGTCTTTAAGACTGATTTAACACACGTTTTTCTGCAAAATTCAGGTAATACAGACGCACTAGCTTGCTACATATCAAAGAGAATATTTAAGTGATCTGGGAGACGCACACCCCGCCATATATGTTGTATCGGGTGGCATCGATGATGTGACTGTTTATTTGTACCAAATACCAATTCTTGCGAAAACATGGCATGTAGAAAGAAATGTCACTTTATGATTTTGTCTCTCCTTGAATGATTGGTTATAGCATTTATTAAGCGCACCCAATCGAATTTTCATTTCCCCGAATTCAATATTCACGTTTCACCGAAAAACGCAAGTGTAAGATGGCTGTGTAGTGAACAGCGCAAAAGTTAGTTAATGTCAAACCACAAACTATATAGAGAACTAACGTATTGTCAAACACAAACATTGAGGTTATGTTAGGGTTACGTGCTTTGATTTGTTTATATTTATTTAAATAAAATAAAAGAGATATAACAATGGGTTAATGTTTGAAGACTAGTTTCAGAAATATTTGTGGTTCTTATTAAATACAGTTTTCTTATTTAGAAAACGACCTGTACATATAAAAATGATTCGCCTTTCTTTTTCTCGATTTGTACTGCCTTCTACTTCATCATGTAAGTTCATAATGTTTATCTAGTTCTGTGTCCACCGCTAATGCATTTCACTATCTACGCGTAATTTATAGGTGCTCGCTTCTGCGTTATGTCCGATTTATATAAAAGGTTCGGGTTCACTTCCAGTAGCTGCACAAGAAAAAAAAAGACTAGTCAACTTATGTATACTGTTTTATTCTAGAAGAGCCCGTGTTTTACTCTAGCCCTTCTTAGTCTCTCTAGTCAACTTATATACTGTTTTGTTCTAGATTTACGGCAGATAGCCCAGTGTTCTACGCAAGTAGAATTTATACCCAGAAAAAAATATATCAATGAACAAGTGGAGTTCATCAAGGCACTTACAGATGTTGATGATTGGAAGTCATTCAGAACAACAGTTTTAACTAAACAAGGTTCAGTCAATGAGAAAAATGTTGATGGAGTAATACTAAAAGTCATGACTAACTGTAGAAAGATCGATTTAGCACTATCTTATGCTGAATATCTGAAAAAATCAGGCAATGAACTTAATTTAGGTGTGATAAATGCCATTTTTTTCTTGTACTATGAATTAGCTAAAGATAACCCACTAACTGATGAACAGAAGCAATTCATATTAAATATGTATGACAATTTATATGAAAAGTATGAAATTTTAGATTCTGTTACATGTGAAAGATTGTTACATGCCCTTTGTGCTATAGGTGAATGGAAAAGAGCTATCAAAGTATTAGATGATATATTTGTAACTGGAAGTCCGACGCATTCTGCATTTAGCACCATCATAGCAACAATGTTTAACCTCAATAAAAAGACTGAAGCCTTAAAAATGATACAAAAGAGCCTTCGTAACCAGAGACCCCTGTCACATGTTGCTTACGAAAGCTGGATTAACTATATTTTAAGAAAATACAAAACGAAAGACACAATACTAAAACACTTGGATGAAATTTGTATGCATACTTCAAAGAACTGTGCGGTCATACCTGAGACGACAGCTGAGAAACTGAGAGAAACATATTCTTCCTTAGGCTGGCTTGCTAGAATTACTAGGATTAAGAAACAAAGGTAAACACAAATAACTTTATTGTTCTTAAAAAAAATAATTACAGAAAAAGGCAGGCAAGTTCAGTTCTAGTTACAGACTTTCTAGGTTATAATCTTACAGTAATCTGTAGTAATCTTTGTTTGCTACATAAAAAATGGTAAAAAGTCCAGTGTTTAGTGAAAGCTTAGCTCAACTGTACCTATTTTTTACATATTTACTGTTCTGAAAGTGATATTATTAATTCTTATTTTATTTTCAGTGGCGAGTGTGTCTACTGCAGAACTACATTAGATTGCTTGAAATTAACAGAAGATGAATTTAAACTACTACAGAAGAATGTGAAAGACAAAATAATAGTTGGATCTGATATACTTTTAAAGTCATCTGAAGAGGAATTGAAAGGATTTTTAAATTTTATAGAACAGACTGCTCCATATGATATTGTTTTGGATGCCTTGAATATTTGTTATTCTATAGGAAAGTACAAGACAGACAAAGTTGGTCCTCTAACATATGTCATAGAACATTTCAGACAACAGAACAAAAGAATATTATTGATAGGAAGAAAACACATGTTAAAATGGCCAAAAATGAAGTATATCTTGAGCAAAACCCCCAATTTTTTGACTGATGATGTGTAAGTATGAACATTCCTTGTTAACTTGTAAAGTATTTTTTTACAACAGTACATGTCAGAATTCTCTTTACCTTAATAATTATATGTCTGAAGCAAAAGCGCTTATAGTTTGTTATGTGTTTTGGTAATTTTTCAAAAGGTTAAAGTAACTTTATATATCATATTTTTAGTTCTCAAGATGATCCATACTTCATAACGGCGGCAATCCTGAGTGGTTCCCATACAGACTTTGTTTCCAAAGACTTGCTGAGAGGACACAGATTCAACCTTCAGGATGAACACTTAAGGCACATATTCCAGCGATGGCAGTGGCAACATCAGTGGAAAGTGTTCATCAACAAAAATGGAGTTCCTATTATTCGAGTAATTTGAGTTTAACCACTATACAATACAATACTGTATGAATAAACTCAGCTGTCAATAGTTGCAGGGGTAAACCAGCCCATGAATTTGAAAAACTGAACCTGGCCAAGTGCGATTTGGACTCGCCCACTGCGGGTTCCGTAATATGCACATCAAACCCTTTCATAAGTTACTCCACTTGAACTACTGGTCTCAATTGTAAATTATTGTTATTTTTGCCACCTAAATAAAACAAATATTTAAAATTTTCCTTATCCTGTATTTCAAAATTAAGCTACTTGCCAAATTTCATAGTTTCATAGGCACTAGGCCACGGGAATTAACCTATGAATTTTGATACCCTTGAGAGAATCAAAAAGAGCAAAAACGGGCGTATCTCTTTTCAAAGTTAATTTAGGAGCTTCTTTTTTTGCAACCAATCCCGAGATAACGGGTCGTGACAGACGGACGGACAACAAAGTGATCCAATAAGAGTTCAGTTTTTTACCTTTTGATGTACAGAACCCTAAAATTTGTCGAAAGTCAGAACGCTTACCGGCCGAACCTTATGTAAAGATGGCACATTTTGTATTGATGGATTTATATCTATGGGAGAAAGTACCGTTTCATAGGCAGGATCACCCCATATTTTCACACAGTACTTTTCTTAACATATGTTAAACTGATGATTTATTTTTATTTATTTTCTATCCTACCTTACCATGACTTCTCTGTCCCCAGTCTCCTCTGCCAGTGACTCCGTGCGCCCAGAAGATCAGCTCCACGTGGCACATTCCCTTCGAACGCGAAGAGGTCAACGACACCAACGGCTTCGTCAAAGATGGCACCCCGGACTGGGCCAGCTGGATATGTCTACAACCCACTGCTCCTGATAGATAGTCACAGCTTGTTGCAATAAATTGTTTGATAACTGTTGATGTTTTGTTCTCTTTCATACATAAGTTACACCATATCATATATATACATACACACAAATCACGCCTATAATCCCTTGCGAGGTAGGCAGAGCGCAAACTGAATTCGGAAGATTGTGTATCGCCATAGTGACAAGTTGTCAGTCCATCGCCTAAAATTGCAATACACACCCTCGAGTCCGTCGAGGAAAGAAATGGGGTTTTGCTATTCTAAGTCGACATCACACAGCCTTATCATGCCTTATCATATATAATATAAGTTTGGCAAAATACAAGAGTAGCGCTGTGTGACGTGCTTCGCCCAGCCCGCGCCGCGGGAACCGCGCGTCCGCCGAACCCGTACGAACACGACGATATCTTGCCGTATTAGCGCCAACGCTGCGTCGAGCGGACTGCACACGGAAGATTCGGCAAAATACAAGAGCAGCGCTGCGTGACGCGGGTCGCCCAGTTCACTCTGCAGTATAAGCGCTTTGCTTAGGCATGATGCGCCTTCTTAATTCGGACGGGTTATAATGTCAAGCATCCCGCTCAAGACAGCGTTGGGCCTAAAGGGAATGCCAATGGAAGTCGCATCTTCAAGTGCTGGCAAGTAAATGAAAAAGTTTCGTGTTTGGTTTCGAGCAATTTAGAATTGCCAATGTAACATTGACACCTATTGACACAAAATGTAATTAGTTTGGAAATTGGTTTGGATTTCTAAAATTTTTATCACGATTTTCGATTTTCTAATGCATTTGGATTGACTTTATTTAAATTATTTGTGAATAAGTAAGTATATAGAACAAAATTCAAAATGCCAGCCAAAGATAAGAAAGCACCAGCTAAAGACAAAGCTAATAAAGTACGGAAAGATGAAGAAAAAATTAAGAAGAAAGAATCGAAACAAAATAAAAGTAAGAACCTACCTAACCTACTTATTTTAATTGAATTAAAAAGGTATATAACTTTTATTTAACTATATTCATTAATTGAATTGTGCACGATTTATCAGCCTTACCTTATGCTATCTCTCTACCGTAGGACTGCTGGAAGAAATTTATTTTTAAAAATAAGTAGTACCTGTTGTTTAAGTGAACACGGATTAAACTCACTGTTATTTTGTTGCGCGTTATCGCGACGTATTCGGACCAGTCGGTGGTCGGAGTTTAATCCGTGTTCACTTAAATGATTTAGTTATGTCTCACTTAAGTTTAAATAGTATAAGTACCTGTTGTGTTGTTTTTCTTTAATGTAATTTGTTCTGTGTTTTATCTTGTGTGCAATAAACAGTTAAATAAATAAATAAATAAATATGTATCTACCTTCAGTTACGCTACATTAACACATTGATAGCAAAAGCAGTCCACTGCTGGACATGGGCCTCGCTTCTATTTGGGGGTATTGCCATACTCACCACGCTTGGCAAGCGAGCGCATTACAAGATGTTCATAGGAAACTGAATCTGCTGCCCCATTCTCTGGATGAATTTATCTCTGAGTTACTGTTTTCGACACCCACGATTCTATTTATATAAAACATTAAAATTATAAATTATGTACCTACCTACTTACCTACAATCAATTTTTATATTATATTAGATATCCGCCCAGCGGTTTCACCCGCTGCCACTCATTTTCCCGTGGTAAACTATTAGTGGTTTACTTGCGGTAAAAAGTTGGCCTATGTGTTATTCCAGGTTATACTATACTCTACCTGTTCCAAATTTCATACAAATCGGTCAAGTCGTTTGAGGGTGAGGACGTAACAAACACCCACATACACACACCCCCCCCCCCCCACACACACACAAAATCTCAAATTTGTAATATTAGGTACTACGGATTATTTATACACTCAATTATTATATTATTTTAGGTTTAGTATATTATAAACTTATCACAATACGAGTAACTTATTTCTTTTAGGACGACTCGCGGTCATGTTTTGTTTTACCTTCGTTTATTTTATTTTAGTTTTAGGTCTCACAGAAGACCAGCGCTATGGTGGCGCTCTACAAACAAATGTTAGCCCCTCCATAGCAAATGCTCAGTGAGAACCTTTTTGTTATCATCTTAGTTTTAAAAAATGTAGGCTAACAAATACCTAAACATTTTTCTATTTCTACACTTACACTCACACATATCACGCCTATAATCCCTTGCGGGATAGGCAGAGCGAAAAAGATCGCAAAAAACGTCCATTTACACCACGTCTGACAAATGTTTGAGGTCTATTCGGAATATTGTGTATCGCTATAGTGACAGGTTGTCAGCCCAACGCCTAAAATTGCAATACACACCCTCGAGTCCCTTAGTCGCCTCTTACTACTCCCACGGGAAAGAAATGGGGTGATGCTATTCTAAGCCCACAGCATCACACGGCATCTTATTGTGATTGTTTCTATTTCTATTCTATTTCTAATTGAGGTAATGCTATTCTAAACCTGCAACACACGGCACCCTAAGCTCCAGCAAACAGTCGAAGTGCTATTATAAATTTTATTGCGTGCAGCCTAAGAACGATGATAAGTACAAAGCGTGTAACCCAATCTATACAAGATCTGAAGACTGTGCCTTGTTAACTTGTTCAATACTCTTTATAGAGGAGGCGGCGGCGCAAGGAGCTAATGAAGGCTGCATTTGCCGTCGCACGGTGGATATGGACCGCGTGGCTGCTCTGGCACGCCCTAACGCGCGTCGCCTGCGCTCCCTTTGGGACGAGAACGCAGCCATGATGCCAAAGGAACGAAGAGACAAGATCAAAAGCGCGCTAGAAGAAGACTACTTCTTGAGCCCTGAGTAAGATTGTTGTTGTCACTCTACATGCAAGCATCAAATTTTGAATATCATCGCACGGTAGGCGTGTGTTTTATCTTGCGCGCCCCAACGCACCTCGCTTGCGCTCGCTTTGGGACGAGAATGATGCCTAAGGAACGAAGAGACGAGATCAAAAGCGCGCTAGAAGACTTCTTGAGCCCTGAGTAAGATTGTTGTTGTCACTCTATATGCACGCATCAAATTTTAAATATCATCGCACGGTAGGCGTGTGTTTTATCTTGCGCGCCCCAACGCACCTCGCTTGCGCTCGCTTTGGGACGAGAATGATGCCTAAGGAACGGAGAGACAAGATCAAAAGCGCGCTAGAAAAAGACTACTTCTTGGGCCCTGAGTAAGATTGTTGTTATCACTCTATATGCAAGCATCAAAATTTGAATATAAACTCACGGTAGGCGTGTGTTTTATCTTGCGCGTCCAAACGCGCGTTGCCTGCGCTCCCTTTGGGACGAGAACGCAGCCATGATGCCTAAGGAACGGAGAGACAAAATCAAAAGCGCCCTAGAAGAAGACTACTTCTTGAGCCCTGAGTAAGTAAGATTGTTGTGTCACCGTTATAAGCAGATATTTAGAATGTTATCTACTACACAGTCTCCTTCTTTTCGTGTAGGACACCGAGTCGACGAACAACCCCATGAACCCTGGTGTCATGAGTTTCTCAACTGCCTACTTCTAGTAGTCCCAAGTAATCATAGACAGAAACCGGAACCGACAGCTTAAGGTGCCCTCCGAACGAGGAACCATCTTTCTTTTAGACGATTAGGTAGTTCAGCCTGCAATGTCCTAACCAGACTGGGAACAAAATCACAAAGTGATAAATATCAAATTTGTAAGTGCTCGACCGAGAATCGAACCCGGAAGCTTTGCGTCGCAGTACCACTGCGCCACATCGGCCGTCGCGTCGGTACTACACAGTGAACGCACGTAACTGACTTAGTGTGACCCAGAGGTCGTCGTCCTTTGTAATGAGAACGAAGCAAACATGCTTAATAAAACACAGAGACAGATTAATGCGCGCTAGAAGTGGATTCTGTTCTGGTCTAACTACTTCAACTTCAACAGCCACAACAGTCCACTGTTGTCCTCCGGGCCTCCTTCATTGGGGGGTTTTCTAATCTACTCACCACGCTTGGCATATGGATTGGCGAGCACAGATGTAATATTCACAGGGAACTACCCCGGAGTCATCCCTTAGTCGCCTTTTACGAAACTCATGGGCAAAACAGGGGTTATGCTATTCTAAGCGGGCATCACTCAGCATAATCCCTTAGTCGCTTTTAAGATACCCACAAATGACTACTAACTCGAGTCAATTCATAAACCTAGGGTTTGACTAGCCATTCTCACTTTTCATTTTAACTTTACTTTAACAAAATTTTACTTAAACAAACACTTATTTGCAGACAAACGGAACAGTACTTCCAAGCGTTGACAGAAGCGTCGCGGCGAATCCCGTACGGCGGCGGCTTGGCTGGCTACGGCGGTGGACTGCAGCCGCTTAGTGCGAAAGAGAACGCTGCCAGGCAACGGGAGCTGCAGCAGCGGCAGAAATGGCTGGTCAACTTTAGCGCGCAGGTGAGCAACAATAACCCAGCTGTTTCCTCCAATGCCGTGTGATGCCTGCTTAGAATAGCATCACTCCATTTCTTTCCCGTGGGTGTCGTAAAAGGCGACGAAAGGACTCGAGGGTGTGGATTGCGATTGTAGGCGATGGGCTGACAACTTGTCACTATGGCGATACACAGTTTTCCGAATGACCCTCGAATATTTGTCAGACGTGGCGTAAATGTCCGTTTTTTGCGGCCATTGCCATGCCTACCTACATCAGTGCGCGATTCCTCGCTCTTAGCAAGCACACACGTATTTCTTTGCTCTGCGTAATTCAACTTCTAAAACTAGTAAAATCTCTAGTATTGTACGTGAAATCGATAATAAATTGTGCAGTGATAGTCATCCTTTATAGTTCCGAAAACAGTTTCTTAAAACGAGCAGTGATTTTTGAATTACAGCGATTATAAGCTTAATATTTTGATTCGGATCGGTTAAACCATGACCTACCGCACATACGAGCTGTTATAAGGAGCGCCAAGCGATTTTTTACGAAGACCTCCGGAGATAGCCCGAGTGAGTTGGGGTCAATGACCAGCCTTGGCCGTTCGTCGTAGATCGCTGCTGCGCACACTGCTACAGTGACCGCTACGAAGATTTATACGCCTGCCTATTTCAACATAACTGCTACGATCCGTGTGGCTTAGCGGTGCTAAATTGGAGGATTGATACAGGACGCAGGAGCTCAAATCTACCTAAACAAAAAAAATATTCTCTTTCAATTTTTTTTTATTTTTTTTTTGACTTTAGTATACAAATATTGCTTACCTGTGTATATGCAATGGCTTCCAAACAGTGTTCAAAGTGTAGCCAAGTGGTCAAGAAAAATAACTTTCTCACATGTTGTTTGTGCAACAAGACCTTGGATCTAAATTGCGCAAAAGTTTCGGTTAAGCGCTACGATCTTATGAGGAGTGATAGAAATAATGATCGCCGTCTCACGTGGAACTGTGATAGATGCAAAAAAGAACTCAACAAACCTATATCCGGAAGGAAAGCACTTAAATCAGTGGATCGTGTAACAGCTGAAAAATGCTTGCCTGCCAACGTAACAGAAAAAAAGGAGAAGAACGTAATTCCACTAGCTGAAATATCTAATGTGACCGGAAATGGTGAGGGTGTACAGTCAGAACCGGCTCAAATGATAAAATCACCTGAAAAGATTATTGTAAATGTGACAGTATCTAACTCATTTGACTCACTTTGTGTCGAAGAAGACGTAAGCTCACAACATACGATCGATTTCCTGAATTTGAACAGGAGCTGTCCCCAATTCCATAATAACCTGGACCTACAGGACGAATTAAGAGCAGCTAACCAAAAAGTATGTGAAACCGTAGAAAAATTGGCAATTGCTAATAAACTTATAGATAAATACTTGATAGAAAATGGTGAATTGGCAAAACTAGTTACAAAGTATGAGGCCAAGATCAGAACATTAAGCCAATTGTGCGAATCAACCCCAATCAAATCGACTACTAAGAAGAGTCACATACAGATCGACTTGACTTCTCTAGATCGTATCAAACGAAACTTTAACAACCAATTCACATCTTCACCTAATGCAACTCCTGTAAAACAACGAACTAAAACTACAACAGGTGATTTCAAAGAACAGCTTGATTCCATTAGCAAACAGATTCATACTCTACAAAAGCAGCTAAACGCTACTCCCAAAGAACTCAGCTATTATGGAGAGATAAAATATCAACCCTGCTGTCAAGAGGAAGAGGAAAAGGATAACTTAACTACGACGATTGATGAAGAAAATGATAGTGACTATGACGATAATGAAGAAGAGTACGATACGTGGATGACAATCGATGAAGATTTTGACACAACTTTTTTTGGTAGTTATGAGGAAACCCCATTTGAAGATAAAAGTAAACTTTGCGTTTTGAGTACTATCAAGCATTTTAAACTTTTGCCATTTATAGAAAATAGTTTTGGAGATGACTTTCAATTTTGCCACCATCTAAAACCAAATGATGGCATATTGGGTTTGTTAAACGGTATTGATCTCTTAGTACGAAATTTCACATTCAATGATTATTGTGTGATCATTATTGGAGAAGATGACTTCAAGAGTACGTCTAATTACAATTATTTAATAAATCACATTAAAGATACACTCAGCAGATTAAGTCACACTAATATTGTCTTGTGCTTACCCACTTGTAAATCAGGCGAATACTATAGAATGTATAATTCTAGAATTGAGCTATTTAACAAAAATATGGTTTTGGTAAATGGTGACTTTGAATTTGCATACATAGTAGACACTAATAATTTACTAAAAGACCGTAATATGTTTCATAAACAAACAGGTGCTATAAATTTTAATGGAATGCGATGTTTTTTCAATCTAGACTAGAGTCAAGAGCAAACCCATCATTAATAAAAATAAAAAATAAAATCTAATTTTAAATCAAATTAATAGGATAAAAGCATTTTTTCGTGAAGAAAGTTATGTATAATAGCTATGTACAAAAATTAGATACTCCAGCAAAACCAGATAGTAATGTATTTCTAACAAAATATTGTAACAAAGATAAGAAAGTACCTCTGAACTTGTTACACCAGAATGTGTGCGGAATTTCCTCAAAACTAGATCAGTTAGAATTGTATTTGGAGAGCCTAGATACCCAACCGGACTATGTTTGTATAACGGAACATTTTTTGAACAAATTTTCAATTGAGTTTTTGCATTTAACGAATTATAAGCTTGTAACGTACTATGCAAGGACCAAGAAAATTAGAGGTGGTGCACTAATTTTAGCTAAAAAATCGAGGAAATGTGAGGAAATTAAAAACTGTATAAAACTTTCCACAGTGGAAAGTTTTGAATTTTGTGGGGTAAAAGATATAGAGACTGGCACACTTATATTTTGTTGTTATCAAAATGGACTACATTATGATACTTTCCTTGAAAAGTTAGAATATGCTTTGGGGACTTTCTGCGATAAAAAAGTAGTGATCTTAGGTGATTTTAATGTTAATGTAATTGTAGATTCTAAAATGAAATCTGAATTTGTTACCCTATTGTCCTCATATAATTTTAGATATTTAATTGATAAGATTACCTTCATTAGGCACGGAAATGAGTCTGGTATAGATAATATACTGACAAATATATCGGAAGAGGCGGTGTGTAGTACTGAAGTTGATCATAATGGTCTAGCGGATGGCCATGCAGCAGTGTCTTCTAGTTTATCAGTTGACTGTCAATCTTTGGAGAAATGGAAGGAAAACGTTGTGTATATAGAGAGAAGAGTTTTTAACAGCAGGGCTAAGGATATGTTTAGACGAAATATTATGGGCACAAATTGGCAAAGTTTAGGCATAAACGGCTTCATAAAAAGTTTTTCAGAGAACTTCAAAAAAGTATATAAGAAGAGGAAGAAGAAGGTTAGGCTAAATAGGGTTGGAAAACTAAACTGGTTATCTAAAGGTATAAAGACATCTAGTCAAATGAAACGGGTTCTGTGCAATCATAATAGCTCCCATATTGATCCCAGCTTACTTTCCTATAAAATAAAGTATTTGAAAATTTATAGACAGGTGCTTTTAATGGCAAGAGCCAATGCAGCTCAGTATGGGATTAGTAAAGAAAAATATAAGTCCAAAGGCATATGGAAGGTTGTTAATAGTATTAGCACCACAAATTCTAGTAATAAAAATAAGTTATTTAGACTAAAAATAAATGATAGGCTAATAACGGAACCAACTGAGATTGCTAATATTTTCTTAGATGCATTTAATAAAAATCTGTCAACGAAAATAGAGAACCAACAGCAAGCTTTAAGGCTACTTACAGAAAACACGGTTAGGGCGTCGAATAATATGGTATTTCAAAGGGTTTCATCGCATCGAGGTAGTGAAAATTGTGGGATTGTGTGAAAATAAAACTTCGAGTGGATATGATGATGTTCCGATATCTATCTTTAAGGATAATATTGACATTTTGTCGGATCACCTAGCAATTTTTTTTAATGATTGCATTGATGAGGGTCAGTTCCCAGACCAACTTAAAATAGCTAAGATCCTACCGATACATACAAAGGGATCAGAACTTGACCCTCATAATTATAGGCCGATTTCACTTTTGTCAACGTTATCAAAAGTTTTTGAAAAGATTATTAAAAATAGACTGCTGAGTCATTTGCGGATTAACAAAATTTTGCATCCACGGCAATTTGGTTACCAAAGTGGTATAGGCACTACCGAAGCAATGGACACGTTATTAAATGATATTACGACTAAAATCAATGGAAAATTTAAAGTAGCAGGCTTGTTTCTTGACTTAAGCTCTGCTTTTGATCTGGTTGATCACGCACTTCTTATTAATAAACTTGAACATTATGGAGTCCGAGGAAAGGTTCTGCAATTACTAAAGTCTTATTTGAGTAATAGAAAACAGTTCGTTCAATTGAAACAAGTAGGACCTGATGGCTCAGAAATCATCGGCACTTCTAAACAAGTCAATTTGAGCAGGGGTGTTCCTCAGGGATCGATATTGGGACCTATATTTTTCATAATTTTCTTGAAATATATTTTAAATTATTTAAGTAACGTGGTACCGGGGGTGCAGCCAGTCATTTTTGCTGACGACACCAACGCAGTAATTGCGGGGAATACTATAGAGGAGCTTGAGCAACTTACTAATGACACCTTGACAGCTTTTCATGCTTGGTTTGATACCAACAATCTTCAAATCAATACACAAAAAACTTGTGCAATTCTTTTTAAAACTACAGTCAAGAATAAAACGGCTATGCGCTTGCAGCTGTGTGATAAAAAAGTTGAGATGGTTCGTAGTATGAGATTTCTGGGTGTCCAAATTGATGACTTACTAAATTGGAAGGAAGAACTGAATATTATAGAAGGCCTAATCAGTTCGGCTTGCTACGCTCTGAGAATCTTACGCGACGTGCTGAAAATTGACCAATTAAAATGTGTCTATAATGCTTTAGTTGAATCCCGGTTGCGCTACAGTATTAAGAATTGGGGAAACGGTTACAGTTATAATATTGAAAAAGCTTTTAAAATACAAAAAAGAGCTATACGTACTATTGCCAGAATCCCTCCCTGGGAATCGTGTCGTAATTATTTTATGAAATTTGAAATTTTAACTGTGCCCAGCTTATATATTATCGTATTGTTATCGGACATATTCAAACACAGACACAAATATGAAACTGAGCAAGAGATGAAAACACGTCTAAGTACTCGAAGACATGACCTTCAGAATGTGATTCGCCCTAACTTACAGGTAGTCAAACATAGTCCGCAATATCAAGCAGTAGTAATATTTAATAAGTTACCAAATGAGTTGAAGAAAATTGATAGCTTTATTATATTTAAGAGAAAACTGAAGGCGTTCCTTTTAGATAAAATTTTATATAATATTAATGAATTGTAATTTTATTTCAACCTATGATTAATATGACATTGATATAATTTAAATTGTGTATTAAATTTTAAATAACGTATTTGATTAATATAACATGGATATATTTTGAATTGTGTATTAAATTAAAAAATAAGGTATGTAATGTAGCTCTTAGCTCGTTTTTGGGATACTTAATGTGATTATTACCTACTGATATTAATTTTTAAGGTTCTATTTTTTATAACTGTAATGTACTTCAATTAATTTAAGTTACTTACTGATATTCAAATTGTTTTTATGTAATTGAAAATTTTAAGTTCGTACACAGTGTAACTGTTTTAGAACAATAAATGATGATGATACCCCGCATGGAATAAAGGCGTATGTATGTATGTTATTCCTCCAAGCGCTCATGGAAGCCTCGAAGCAAGTCTCGTACGGCGAAGGTTTCCCTGACTATGCCGGGTAGCATCTGCTTAGCGCAAAGACGACCGCCGCGAGACAACGCGAGTTACATCAGAGGCAGAAATAAGGCGTTAATTTTAGCTCGCACGTAAAGTACCTACTTTATATAGTAGGCGAAAAAAAGCGTAAAACATTAGAAAACTTGCAAAATTTATAAGTCATAGGCGGCACTTATCATGTACTAGCGGCCCACCCAGCGGTTTCACCCGCTCCTAACCGCTTTCCCACGGGAAACAGACCTTCTCTCGACATAAATCATACACAAAAACCTTCCTCTTGAATCGCAAAAACTTCATCCAGATCCGTTAGGTGGTTATGAAGATTTAAGCATACATACAAACAGACATAGGGACAGACACGGGAAGCGACTTTACTTTATACCATACTTTATACTATGTAGTGATGATCATTTGAAACTGGGTATACAGTTGCCAGTTGCCTATGACATAACTGTCTTTGAGATAATAGACAGTAGAAAATATCAGGAAGCAAGATTAAATTATATAATAGGATCTAATTTATAAGTTACCTACATCCATATTTTCTTCTCGTGGACACTTTGCTACACATGCTACGACCATTTTGACGCATAAGGTCCCGCTCGCAAAACGTCCCTTTTCACTTTTCTCAAAAGGTCCCTTTCTCAAAAAGTCCCTTTCTCATAAAGGCCCTTTCTCAAAAAGTCACTTTCTTAAAATGTCCCCCTCTCAGAACGTCCCCATCTCATCATAACGTCCCGTAGTACCCGTTGTCCGCTCCGATATCGATCTACATTTCACTTGTATTGCCCCCATATCAAATCGGCGGCGGATATAGGGTCGTATAATGTGGAAACTTCAAATTAAACTTAAAACTAATTAAATACAAATTATTTACATATGTACCTAACCTAATCAATCAAAGAGACCACCACAGAACGTGCCCATAATACTGGCCGCGTTACCTCTCTGGATCGTGGTGAGAGAGACTCTCTCGGCCAGGAAGTAGCCCGACCGTGGGTCACCTCCCTTCTCGCCGGTTATTCCCACCCACCGCGGATCGGCCACCACGGTGACAGGTGGGATTTTTTTCCCACCTGTCACCGTGGTGGTTTTTTATTTTTTTCCCACCTGTGGGAGTTTTTAAATTTAAGGACATTAATGCATTCGGTAGCAGATGGGAGTAACCCGCCGTAGGCCGGGTAAAAAAGTTGTTCATGGAAGTATTAGTAAAGCTCGGGACTTTTTGCGAATGGGTCGTTTTGAGATGGGGACGTTTCGAGAGGGAGACATTCCGAGAGAGGGACATTTCGAGAGAGGGACGTTTTGCGAAGGGGACCTTATGAGAACGGCATCAGTTACAAGCACAGGGACGTTTTGCGAGCGGGACCTTATGCGTCAAAAGGGCTACGACGTAGCAAATATTAGTATCGTATATGTTAGAATTTAGAAATTCGAAAAACTTTAATGCCTATTGCTGATTAATTTTCGCTTATGTGCTGAGTTTATTAATCCTGTACAATAGAGGAGACTGAGGGTTTCTTTTGTAGTTTTTTTGTAGCATAACCGAAATACTCTACCTTACAGTAATTTAAGCCGGGCCTCATTGAATCCTCAGGTGGCGTATCGGATGTGTGACTACATAGCCAAGGGGCAGCGCGAGATGCTGGTGTCCAACCGACTGAGGAGCATTGCTGATGTGGTGCTGGAGCGCGTCGCAGAGATACTAGGTCGGTGCAGGGCTCCCTTACTTGACATAAGCCTTCTACAAGCTCCTCTCTAGATAAGCAAATTTAGGCCTCTACTTGACATAAGCCTTCTACAAGCTCCTCTCTAGATAACCAAATTTAGGCCTCTACTTGACATAAGCCATCTACAAGCTCCTCTCTAGATAAACAAATTTAGGCCTCTACTTGACATAAGCCATCTACAAGCTCCTCTCTAGATAACCAAATTTAGGCCTCTACTTGACATAAGCCATCTACAAGCTCCTCTCTAGATAAACAAATTTAGGCCTCTACTTGACATTAGCCTTCTACAAGCTCCTCTCTAGATAAGCACATTTAGGCCTCTACTTGACATAAGCCTACTACAAGCTCCTCTCTAGATAAGCACATTTAGGCCTCTACTTGACATAAGCCTTCTACAAGCTCCTCTCTAGATAAGCACATTTAGGCCTCTACTTGACATAAGCCTTCTACAAGCTCCTCTCTAGATAAGCACATTTAGGCCTCTACTTGACATAAGCCTTCTACAAGCTCCTCTCTAGATGAATTTAGGCCGAATGTATCCAACAAAGGCTGCAGCATCCCTTATGAGGTCATCGGTTCGTTAAAAATAAGGCCGTTCCACGTTGCGCTGTCTGCATGTCATGTATTTTTTGACGGATTTCCAGTTTAAACAAGACAAGAAGCGGGTGACAGAAAATCTACGATAGAGTGAGCTTACACAAATACACACCACAATATCATTGGCATTTTCTTCAATGACGGAAAATCTGACGTCAGAAGCACTCACCTTATAGCACGTTCACACGATGCCAATATATATGGGCAGGAAAATAGTAATGAAAGTGAGCAGCGCGAGTGTGTGAACAGGTTACTCGCACTGCTACTCGTCATGCCGCTGTCACTTCCTGTGCTCCCTCGATTGTCGACTTTTCGTGCGCGATACAAAAGAACGGCAGCTCGAGCGCTAGTGGAATGTATTGCTATCCCGCCTACTAATATTGACGCAAGAAGAGTATATCGGCAGTATGTGAACACTCAGTCGCGATAGTACTTCCGCGGAAGTATTTCGAGCAATATTAGCGTCAGCGGCAGGAGCAGCAGCAGGTGCATGATGTGAACGTGCTATTAGACACAAAATGATCTGTTGAAATCAATATTGTGCCCTGTATCAATGCCGTGTGATGTCGACTTAGAATAGTATCTAGAGGCGACTAAGGAACTCGAGGGATTCATGTGTATTACAATATTAGACGACAGGCTGACAATCTGTCACATTTAGTTACACATTTTTTTTCTGAGACAGTTTCTCAAATATTTGTCAGATAGCGACCGTATTTTTTCGAGCGTTAACGCTCTGCCTACCCCGCAAGGGATAAACGCGTGATATGTGTATGTATGTAGGTATGTATTAAATCAATTTTCTGTGTAGGTGAACCAAAACCGACGCGCACTCACCCCGGCCGCCTAGCCCGCTTCATGGTGGCGATATCGGACCGCATTGCAGTGTGGATAGAGAACTCGGTGTACCGAGCTGACGCCCGGGATTACGAGCCTTATCAACCCGGCAAGGATAAGCATATTCGACTGGACAACGAGGAGCCGGTCATCTGTGATTACTAGACTATATTCTGGTAAGTTTGGGGACTTGTTTTTACGATGGTTTTTCCCTTAGTAATGCCAGATACGGCTCAGATAGAGTCGACGACTATAACAAGATTGTCGTTATTATAATAATTTTCACACGACCAAGCCTAGGAAGCTGTTGGATATGGTCACTTTCATACCTGATGATTCGAATCAAAGATGAAACAACCTGTACCTTTCATCTTCGGTATTTCGGTACTCATCGTTTCAGATTCAATGTTGTCGAAGTGTTAAGCGCTGGTCAATGATCTTTTTCTAATGTCGTGCGCTGGTCAATGATCTTTTTCTAATGTCGTGCGCTGGTCAATGATCTTTTTCTAATGTCGTGCGCTGGTCAATGATCTTTTTCTAATGTCGTGCGCTGGTCAATGATCTTTTTCTAATGTCGTGCGCTGGTCAATGATCTTTTTCTAATGTCGTGCGCTGGTCAATGATCTTTTTCTAATGTCGTGCGCTGGTCAATGATCTTTTTCTAATGTCGTGCGCTGGTCAATGATCTTTTTCTAATGTCGTGCGCTGGTCAATGATCTTTTTCTAATGTCGTGCGCTGGTCAATGATCTTTTTCTTATCTCGTGTTGGACACAGATTTTGCGATCGACCCGTTGGACCCTGATGTCTGAATAGTAGTGGTGATAACAAGTATTAGTAGTAGTAGGTGTATCAAAAAAGTCTGACAGCAGAGTTCATCAGGTGTCAATGAGAGGGCCGCAAGCCAGGCGGCACCTCACAGATTCTACTACCGCAATTACAATAGAATATACCTAAACATACCTAGCTATAAAGTAAGTAAGTTAACGATATGATTGAATCCAGAGCAATGCTTGGCTAAGATTTGATGGATGACATTCATCTTGATAAGTAGAGTAAGTAGGTTATGAAAAATTCAAACAAAGGCTAATCCGCAACAGGCATCGTCAGACATTAATAGAGTATGGTCATGGATAAGATGCTAGATTGTTTTCCTCATGGATCATTCTCATGAATACCTACGCCTTTAAATTTTTATTCATTTTCTTGTTCTTAATCATATTTAAAATAGTAAATGCTAACTATCTAGGTATACTTATCTGCATCAGTAGGTGCCGTAATTTATTCAGTAACCAACCACATATCAAGCTATTCATAAATAGAAGTTGTAGACGCATAACAATAAATTAATACTAAATTAATTAGGTTATTGTTGTTTGTTTGTCCATTGTTACACCCGTGGGTATCGATTACTGCCGTTTGCAATGCAAATTATGGAAAGCATGTCCAAAAATTTTCCACCGATTAAAAAAGTTATGCAACATGTAACTTAGAAAGAAGTTTATTTAAATCGATGGAGATTGAGTCCAAAATTAATGATGTATAGAAAAGCTTTGTAAAAAGTAAGGGATGTAGACAAACTTTCTGTAAATTTCAGGTCTCTTTATAATCTTCAGAAATCATCTTCTTCTTCTATTTAAGGGCATTTGTCGGTGAAGTATCCGCCATCTTTCTCTGTCTTCTGCCTTCTCCTTGACTACACATTATTTTCTCCTTTATTAGTTTAAGTAAATCCTTCTTGGTCTTCCTCTTCCCCTTCAATAATTACTTTATTTGAATATCAGCCAGTATTATCGTATTTGTTAGGTATTAGGAAATAGTACTTACATGAACCTCTCTACTTCTAAACCTTATAAATTGCTGAACAACCAGTGTTGCTGTTACAAATACAAAGGGATTAATAAATAACTGATTTCAAATGACAGTAATGGTAATACGCATTCATAAGCAATTATTACAGTAAGCTCGAAGAATGACTAAACAATGAGCGCCCACTGTTGGATCTAGGCACAGAATAGATACAGGGTATTACAACATAACTAGTAGGACCGACGAGTCAAGGAGTCGGAGTCGGAAGGATCTAGAGTGGCAGTCACGCGCCTGGAAGCTTAGTTGCTACGGCCTCCTAGGTGAATCGATAGGTAATGGCTAAATGGTCACCTTTTGAAATCAAATAACAGGATTGGAATGTCGTTCAGACGTATTTTTCTTTTTGACGCACTCCATATCAAGTCTCCTAATAGAACGCACACACTCACATCATCGTGTGACAATTTTAGTTGTGGCAGTTTTGTGTATTTTTTTTAGGCCATAAGGCCAATCTTACCTATCGCTGGCAGATACCGCACAACACATGTGCGATAAGTGGCGTTATTGTGAAACAAGTAACCCTCAAAGAGGGTTAGTCCTTTACGCTCATCCTTGTACATAAATAAATAAAAAAGTCTCTACAACAAGTTCTCTCCTGTTTTTATTTACCTGTGGCCTACGGGCTACCATTGTAAGCAGCTGATGTTGGGATTACTTAGCAGAATTTTGGCATGTTTTGATGACGATACTCACAGGTGATAAAGAAAAAGAAGACATCTAAACGTGGATTAATGTATAAGTGTGTTCCTTTTTCGCACTTACACCCTGTACTACTGACGATCTAGTTTATATCGGTAGGTAAATGCCTGAGCAACCTTTGTGTGACTAGCTACTACCTAACTATCTATACCTACTACCTATCTAAGGTAAACAAAGTGTGACAATGTAAACTAGTTCATTGTTGAGCTTTTAATTATGGATTGAGGTGCGAAAAATAATGACAACTTTGACTTTGAACAATTTGTAGAGTTACATTTTATTTATCGAAGAATATAATATCTTTAGGCTATTCCCACCGGGTTAGTTTAGCATTTTGACGGTTGATGTGGCGCAGTGGTAGTGCGACTGCCTGCGACGCAAAGGTTCCGGCTTCGATTTTCGGTGGGGCACTCACAAAATTGATATTTATAACTTTGTGAATTTGTTCCCAGTCTGGTAAGGACATTGCAGGCTGAACCACCTGATTGTCCGAAAAGACAGCTGGTTCCGTGCTTCGGAAGGCACTTTAAGCCGTCGGTCCCGGTTGCTGTCTATGATTACTAAGATGGCGGTCGTAACACAACCATGTCAAGGGTCTACTAGTGGTAGTAGGCGGTTGAAAAACTCTGACACCGGGGTTCATCGGGTCGTTGGACGAGTCGGTGTCCCACACGCAAAGGGAAGAGAGAGTTTAGCATCACCCTATTTATATCCGTGTGTGTCGTAAATGGCGATTAAGGGATAAATTCGTCCAGGGAATGGGAATTTTAAAGCAACATCTTGCATTGTGCTTGCCAACCCGGAAAGCGAAGTACATAGACATTACATAAGTAAGATAAATTTCTACCTACTTGTAGAAAATCTTCATTTCTAAAGCTGGAAGAACCTGGACACCCAGCTTTGGACTCTCTCTCTCTCTCTCTCAGTTTTGGACTGCGATTAGCTCACGGCCACAATAAGGTTTGGATTTCAGTAAACACAAGCTTATGTAGTTATGATGCTCGCCGTGTGATGCCGGCTTAGAATAGCATCACCCCATTTCTTTCCCGTGGGAGTTGTAAGAGGCAACTAAGGGACTCGAGGGTGTCTATTGCAATTTTAGGCGATGGGCTGACAACCTGTCACTATGGCGATACACAATTTTCCGAATGACCCTCAAATGTTTGTCAGACATGGCGCAAGGGAATATAAGCGTGATATAATGTTATGTAGGTTTTTAATGATTTACGTTTACGCCAATGTTAAATTATCGCTACTTACCTTCCTATGCTAGAAATATCCTTAACCGGTAATCAACGATTAATATTTCCAAGCTCCTGTAGCTCTTATCAACGTTGCACCTGTCGATTTAAAATGTCTTACACTTAAATAAAATATCCTATTCCCTTATCTAGTCTGATTCTGCTGTTAATTTTTTATCGTCAAGAATGTCCATTACACATTTAAATGAGGAATGACCTCAGGAGGTGCCTAGGCTAGGGCCTAGGGTTTCCTAGACCAGGCGACCTTCATGGGCCCTATATAATGTGACAGGCTTCCGTGGATCAATACAGTTTGCACTGAGAAGGCTCAAGAGCAGTTCTTGTGAGAAACTTTCCTATCAACCGCCAAAATGAAATTCGCCGTAAGTACTTTTTATTATTCTGATTATTAAGTGGTCTCTATCGATTAAAAAAAAAGATTTTACACAATGTTCTGGTTTCTGGTAACCCAAGTTCAAAAATATGCCGTGTGATGCCGGCTTAGAATAGCATCACCCCATTTCTTTCCCATGGGAGTCGTAAGAGGCGACTACGGGACTAGAGGGTGTGTTTTGCAATTCTAGACGATGGGCTGACAACCTGTCACTAGGCTAGACTTTCTTCCGAATGACCCTCAAATATTTGTCAGACGTGGCGTAAATGTCCGTGTTTGCGGCCTTTTACGCTCTGCGTACTCCGCAAGGGTTTATCGATTAGGTTAGGTAACTAGTTATTTTATTATTTAGCTGTACCTGCCTGTAAATAACAGGAAAGGAAGTAGAAAATCGTGTCAAAGCTTTATAAAGCTAGTTTTCACTTACCTAATTATGTTTAGACTCAAAGTTATTGGTGTTGGTCTCAGATGGTTTTTTTTGTGTTATATGATAATGCAACTTTTTAATATTTTGTTGAGCGATTTATATAATACGATGAAACTGTAGCGCTGCACAATTTATCACTTGTAGCCGACTAAACTTGCTTACTTGCACTATCAGGTGCTAAGCTAATCTATGATATGATCGATCTTGTAAGCTGTAGAGATTGACAGATCGTGTGAGAAACGATTAGAGGAGACTTTTTTTTATCAAATTTTTGTTAATAAGTAGCTCTGTTATGCCTGGTATAGAAGGCAGAAAGTTAACCCTGCCAGCAAAGTGGAAAACTTAGAACAGGGGCACCTAACAACTTCCGGTGTCTATCAAAATTGGCCGCTCATGATTTGGTACCAGTAGCTTCACTGGGTCAGGGATCAAGCTTTACTAACTGTTCCGATGGCGTAGCGGATACTACCCTAGCCTGCTACGCCGAGGGTCGTGGGTTCGATCCCGACAAGAAATAAATATATGCCAAGTATATTTTCAGATATGTGTTTAGTCTGGGTTTTTTCTATGTAATATGTACCTGTTTATTTACAAAAAAAGTCTATAAGTATTAATATCAGCTATCTAGTTACCATACTACAAGTTTTCCTTAGCTTGGGGCTAGATGGCGCTGTGTGGATTGTTCAAGATATTTTAATTTTTTTATTTATACTGTTATTTATTTTATCAGTTTAAATTGGTTACTACATTATGTGACTTTGGTGACTAGGAGCTTACTACCTAGGTACTAGCAAAGTTGATTGACCAATCCACAGATTAATGTAACTTTCCTTTCCTCATTCGAAAGCCATGGGAAGTGTAGGTGGACCTGCTGCCCATATTGTTTTTTTTTTAGTCCAAATCACGACTTGTAGCTTAATAAATTTGTTGTTTTGTGAAAGATAGTTATGGGTAGAGTTAGTTTTTAAACTACGTGTATTGTGAGATGTAGAATCCATTACTGAGGTATGCGGAAAGAATTTCGTGGCCCAGCATTGAAAAAATTACAATTTATTGCCTTTTTACAAGTTCTTGATTGTAACTTGTAAACGGTGCTACGCAGCTTCAATATTTCTACGCAGCAAACAAATGTAAATTTAAAAAACTAGAACTAACTCAAAACTTTCATTAAAACGTAGTAAACAAAATCGCTGCATAACTGGTGCTAAAAAAGAGAGAATAATATACTTTTGTATTTACGAGTGAAATAATTATAAGATCAATCGAATCAGATATGAGCTTTTGATGAATTTCGTTTCCGTTATCACCTAATCGATCATATTTTATTCTATTTAGTCTTAGATTAATTGTAATGTTGCTGATTGATTTGATGACGGAATATTATACAATCAAGAACGAATAGGTACTTATTATATCATTCCAATCGAGTAGTACCAAATTACTGTCATGTCTGTTAACTGCTTATTTGAAACAAATAATAAAGTATAGGGCAGATTATTATAATATAACTCAAATAATGATAATATTGCATCGATAAGGATGTCTTATATCAAGAAGGAGGTAAAAGATTCCGAAAAATCTACTTTTCGGGTCCCCTATAGTCCTGGAGCTTAATTTCTGGAATGGTCTAACCACTCGTATCACACTTTCTGCAACTAATATCAAGGGTATGTGTGAATGGATAAGTTTAGTAAAACGTATGATAGGAGCACAATTAGTAGCAGATTTCCGTATGTGAAAATTCGAAAATTGCCAGTCGTGAGAGTCAGATAGGCTTAAGGTAGCACAGCACAGAGAACAATGGCGGAAGCTCACTTCGGAGGTCCCTGAGCCAGTTTTTAGTTGAATAGTTAGTATCTCTCTCTTCGACTAAACGAGTCGACGGTGGAGAAATTAAAGGCTTAACTTCAGCTGGAAGCCTGTAGTGCCATCGCTTGCGGTGGACCACTAAGAGGTAGATCCCATACCATCCATGTATCCTGCCTGATCCTGGCGCTTAAGGAAGTCTGTGACGCCTCCTATACCCTGGCGCTTAAAGTAGTCTGTGACGCCTCCTAGTAGTCTGTGACGCCTCCTTTATCCTGGCGCTTAGGGTAGTCTGTGACGCCTCCCATACCCTGGCGCTTAAAGTAGTCTGTGACGCCTCCTTTACCCTGGCGCTTAAAGTAGTCTGCGACGCCTCCTACAGGTGATCTTGTTTGTTTCAGATGTTCTTCCTGCTGTGCTGCGTGGCGCTCGCCGCCGCCGCACCCCAGCTCGTCTACCCCGGTGTCGTCGCCCCCGGCCTCGCTCCCTTCGGCAGGGTAAGTTACATCATCACATCAGTATCATTTTGTAGTACTAAACATTTAGCTTTTTTTTTTCTTTGTTTGTATAACGTTCGTTTATTTCACGTATGCATAACGTTATTTCGCTCAATGCGTTGTTTTTTTTCCAAATGAAATGTAATGTTATGGAAGAGCGGCATCGCCTGTCACAGGCAGTTTTTATCTGCTTAAAAGGCGATTCCTAACCTTAGATAAGTTTTGTAAAATATTGGAAGAAAATAAATTATTATTATTATTATTATGTTGGTACTCTTTCGAATCTCGGGCCCACAGGGACCCGGTCCTTTGAGGCATGAGTGGGGCCGAAGCCAACAGCACAGAGGCCTTTTTGCACCAAATAATGTGTTGTGATGTGTACATCAAGCGGATACTCGCTCTGTCTGCACTATAGAAGTACACCCAGAGCCAGCACCCGCCTGATGCAAGGACTATTGCAGGTGAGGGTCGGATTACTAGGGTTATGGGGAGGAATTTGCTGGACCGGTTGCTGGGCTATTGATTGAGACAACGGGACGCCTGCCAAATCAAATGTCCCAATCTTGATAATGTCGGCAGACGGTGACTCGCCGCCCGCTAGGTGGGCCTCCACTATTGGCTTTACGCGTAGAGCGTGGTGCCGGGACGCAACACTGGCGCGGGCGACTGAAGGGGTGTCGAGAGGTGTACACCGCTTTCTGCGCAGAGGTCCTGGGCAAGGGCCAGAACATACACCAACTCGCGACTTACGCATGTTTCACTTCCACCCCTCGAGTCCGGGCGCAGGCTCGAACTCTAGCGGCCCACTCTGGCCGGCCAACTAAGGCAAGCCAGTGGTGAGAGTCCTGGCCTTGGGGTCCACTCCGGCGAGCCGGAGACGGCCAGTCTACACTCTCGGGGGTACTCGGGTCCGTGGGGTCGCTACTCCCCAACAGCTCGTCACAAGCTGCCCTACGGGTAGCTAAGGGTGAAGAGAGGTGTGCTGCACTTTCAAGTTCTGGGATTTCTCCCGTCAGCATTACTCGCGGCTTTATGCCTTTAACACTTCCACCCTTCGAGTTGTAAAAACTCTTGCGACTCCACTCTGCCCAGCCGGTTAAGGCAAGACAGAGGCGGGCTCCCCACTCAGGGGTAACCCAGAAGTACTTCGGGTCCGTGGTGGCGCTACTCACCAACAGCTTGCCAGAGCTGCCCTGCGGGTTTATTATTATTATTATTATCAGCCTTAGACGTAGGCCTCCCCTAGGGTACGCCATAAAGAACCATCTTCCGGATTCGTTATGCAGTGACTACCATCCGCCCTATTCTGTTCATCTGTCAATCTGGCCGGAGGGCGTCTAACGCTACCATTGTAGCAGGGTCAATGCGCTTTTTTATTCTTGGTGGCATACCCTAATTTTTAAAGCCTGATTCCTTTAGAAAGCTGGTAGCAGCGAATTGGATGGAATGGATCCTTCTCATACTTCAGAGGTTATGGTTGGACGACGTTGTCCCACACGAAAAGAGAGAGAGAGAGAGAGCTTATGGCTCTTGTCTTTAGTATACTAGTGGTGTCCTATCTCAGTAGGAAGACGAGGCGTCGCCACTAGTGATGGCGAAAGTCGCAGGTTCAAATGCTGCCCGTGCTTAAATTTTTTTTGCAAGTTTTCAAAAACTATCTCAGTAATTTGAATTTGAACCCTGATACAATAAGACATAAACCTTTTCTTTTTGTACAATATAATATCGTCTTGACTTCTTTTGCCTACAAACTCGGGCAAATGATTCTAAGTAGAGGTATATGATCGTGTCATAGGTGCTTCACCATATCTTCCCTTCTATCTTCTAATAATAGTGTGTTCTTTCCAGACCGTAGTCGCTGGCCCAACTGTGGTGAACGCGGCTCCCTACGGCTACGGTGGTCTGTACGGCGGCTGGCGCTGGTGGTAGACCCCTCGACCCCCCTGCTAGACCCCCCACGTCCTGCACCCCCCCCCCACGCCTTGCACGTCTTATTACGCATAGCACAGTGATATTGGTTACGCAATCATTATTTTGTAAATACGTCCCGTGTTTTAAATTAAAAGTCCTTGCTTTAATTTTTGTATTTTATTCCTATAATTTTCTTCTTCTTATAATTATCAACTCTTGTCAGAAAATATCAGAATCCCTATTTCGCTATTCAAAAAGCGTCAAGTTGTGTTTCAATAGAGTGTCAGTTTTGATGGTTTTGGCCGTTTTGTAGAAGTATAGAAGTATAGAAAATTACAATAGCAATAGAATCTGAAATGAGTTTTGATACCATTACAATGACTAAAAAGTAAGAAAATCGGGGCCCATTTGCTATGATCTAAGTTTATATTATAATTCATAACATAACACATTCGCTCCATAGAAGAACAGATAACATAAAAGTACACAACTCTTTATGTTCAGACATTATGATTCCGCCCAATTAAATCCTTTAATGGTGACGTTGATGATGAAATTATAGCCCCTTTATTTATAACCGAGTGTGTGACGGAAACTAACGCTATTGGCCTTGATTCTGTAGAACATTCTCTTAACTAATTCTGTCACCTTACACGTCGTTTCATATAAAGAAACGAATAATCTACAGTTGTCGTTGGTTGACTTGTAAAATCCAGCAGAAGTGGAGATAGCTAGTCTCTGTTCCAGTATTCACAGTAAATATAGGTAAGAAAAAGATAACGTGATTTTCCCGTGTTATGCTGGCTTAGAATAGCATTACCCCATTTCTTACCCGTGGGAGTCGTAAGAAGCGACTAAGGGACTCGAGAGTGTGTATTGCAATTCAGGCGATGGGCTGACAGCATGTCACTATGGTGATACACAGTTTTCCGAATGACCCTCATATGTTTGTCGGACGTTACGTGGATGTCCGTTTTTTGCGGCCGTTTGCGCTCTGCCTACCCCGAAAGTTATAGGCGTGATTTGTGTATGTATGTGTAAAAGATACGTAAACATAATTTCAGGTAGGTTATCGAACATCAATTTGTCCGGATAATAATAGCAGTAGGTACCTAAATCTTCTCTCAGCCTTTGAAAAATTTCAGAAAAAGGCAGGACAAAAAAATTGCAAAGAACTGATTTAAGGAGACGGGACTAATAAATTTTGCAAAGGAATGCATGTTTTAGAATCGCTACCATTCTCCGTAATACAAGTAAAAGTAGGATAAGAAAGCGATTATAGCATTATAGTTCCGAATGTCGCCATGTCAGATATCTCTGAATATAATTATCATACCATAACACCAAATCGGTCATCATCCGTTACACAATAGACACTTTTATGGCGAAATTCTGGTATTAACTATAAGCATTGTGGATTGTAATAGAATGGAATTCGGAAAAGTTTGAGACTTCCTTACGCAATATAAAAACATAATCACACTCACTAGATACTGGTATTCCTTGTTTCGACATGGTTGTAGGTACTCTCAGACTCAAGATGACGAAAAATTTGTAGTAAATAAAATTAATATTCTGGGCAATTCACACAGGGCCATGTAGCCCCAAACTAAGCAAAACTTGTAGTATGGGAACTAGATAGCTTTATTATTTAATTATTTATTATTAATTATGTAATAGATAAACTTATAATAACACATATAGGATACGAACTACAGGTAAAAACGTCTTCCAGTGCGTCTCTGAGAGGCACGGTGCCCAACACGCTGGCAGCATTCCTTCTTTGGATTGCCAAGCTTATGCGCTGGGCCAGGAAGCTGCCAGCCCTGGAGTCGCCGGAAGCCTCTATGAGACGCGCTGAAAGGTCCTAGATAGCTGATATTAATATTTGTATACTTTTTTAAAAGTAAATACGAGTACTTATACATAGAAAACACCCAGACCAAAACACAAATATCTGAAAATTTTACTCAACAAATATTTGTCTTGTGGGGATCGAACCCACGATCCTCGGCGTAGCAGGCAGGGATACTATCCACTACGCCATCGGGCCAGTAAGTAACGTAATATTAAGGATCCAGCTAGTTATTAAATTTTTAAAGTTCTCGATACTCAGTCTATAAAACTAAAAAACTTTTGTTCTATCATCCTGAGAAAGCCGCAAAATAATATTAAGGTTTTCCCAACGATATGTATTTTTTCTTGCATTTTTCCAGATATCGTAAAACAAATATATAGCCAACCCACGAGAAGTTCTCCGCAATTTTTTTTACATCTTATAAACAACTTTTGCAGGTTATCAATCACTCAAAGAGGATACAATAAAACTCGCTGTACGCACGTAAACTACATCACAACGGCACAAGTGATAGTAAAAGTGTTTCGTCTTTGAAAATAAATAAAAAACGAATCTAGGGCGAGCTCCGTAGTCAGACATAATAGCGTTGAGATCGAAACGGGGCCAACAAACTGACAGTGCGGTTGTTAAATGCACCTTTGATCTTGGGCTTCTGGAAAGGCAGGACATCTCCCTTGCCGAAAAAAGAGTCGATTTGTTCAACCTCGTGAAAAAGGGAATTGATCTCTCTTCTGATAGTCTTAACAAACTGAGAGTGCTGTTGTTCAATGTAGCTAGGCTTTTGGAAGAGAGAAGAAAGAGTCGATTTGTTTAATCTCGTGAAAATTGGCATTGGACCCTCATGAAAATGAGGACTGAGGTTTTAGGTCAGTTTGTACATGAGGAGTGTAACTTTTTCAAGAGTTTAAACAAACCTGGAATAGGTCCATGTTTGTCATTTTGTGACTTTTACACGTTTTGTTTTTGACATTCCTATAAGACAAAATCGGACATCACATTAATCGTTTCAACTAAATTTTGGACCCCAAACTCCTATGCGACAGCTGGACCTTGAAGAACAAAGTTAGGCGGTGTGGCCATTTTCCATCAAGTCTATTTAGCTTTTTCATGTATTTTTCTTCCACCCGTTATGTCGCATCGCGTGTCAACTAAAGTTTAGGATACTTTACTTACTTGTTTACTTTTGTTATAATTTAGGACCCAAATGCCACTCAAAAATATTAATATATAATTTATTCTGTGCCGCGTTTGGTAGGCGGCGGCAAACCACAAATAAGCCTTCTATAGTAACTTGTTCAACTATAGGTAGATACCTAAGTAGATATACCCATATGGTAGGTATAGGTATAAACAAGTTACCTACTTGTATGATCGTACATTCTCCTTTGTGATTAGACGATTACGTAGAACAAGAAATAGTATCGCCGCTCGGAAGTAACAAGAACTTACGGAACAGATGAAAGGTAACGGTTATTTAATTTGAACTTTAACGACAATACTCGTTATCGACAATCTTATTTTGAAAACAACTTAAATTGTTTTTTATTGAAGGGCTACAGTACCATTAAGGCCAAATCTGCGTTGTGCGTGATCATATCTTAGCCTCGGTGGGCATACCTTGATATAGAGCAAATAACCCAGTATCCAGTTTGTCGTGTGGTGCCGGCTTTAAATAGCATCACTCCAGTTTTACTCGTGGGTGTCTTAAAAAGCGACTAAGGGGTAATCATTCATTGATACGAGCCTGTCTTGAGTTCTCGCTCTCCTCGGTCACTAGTAAAATTTCACCCTATAGGGGAAAGGGGGGCAAGCCGGGGTACTTAACGTTTGAAGCTCAATAAAACTGTCAGTTTTAAGGTTTGATAAACATTCTTGTTTTAATTATTACGTTTGGTAATCAGTCTTTAATATTTTCATAGTTTTAGGAACATAGGTTTAGTAATTAAGTATAATACGATCAAAATGTAGAAAAAGTCCCATCACCCCGTCTTGCCCCTAGGGTGGGGTAAGCCGGGGTACTCCTAAGGGGCGAGATGGGGTATCGGAATAATTAACATATTATTGTTGACAAAACTCGTATTTGAGCGATAAATCTTCGTCTTCGTCCACCGGTGTGTACATCGGTACAGCTGCAGTGAACCCATTCACGACAAGCTGAACAAGCAACCCAACCTTCGTTAGACTCAAAAAATAACGTCCGTCACAGTATAAACAGGGAGTGTTTTAAACATCACTGTCACTATTCTCCTCGGATACTTAAGGTTTCGTTACTTTTTTCTTTTTGGTTAATCTTCTCTTTCTATTAGCAGCCTTTTCCGCATTCTTACATTCTCTTATTACTTTTTCTTCTGTCTGTATTTTTCTGCCAGCTTTTTCTTTCTTTTTACTAATAATAGCAATCTGGCCTCGTGTTTTAGTCACGCGAGAAGTTGTCATAAAAATGTTATGTGCTTTCTATATTTACTCGTAGGTTTTCTGGAACAACATTAACTTTTCTTTCCAAATCTGTTTTTGGGACAGAAAATGCCGTCGCTGCTAACATATATCCCTTCTTCCACAGCTTTCACTCCATTTTTCATTGCTTCTATGGACCATTCTTCTTTGTTTGTTTTAAATATAAGTTTTTACCATTCTGTAACTAAATAAATACATTTTAAGTAACATGATATAGACCGCTACGCATGAAATTTCATAGAGGGCATGATGGGGTATACGGTACCCCCTGTTGCCCCTTTCGGCCAGATTAAACTAAAAAAAACATAAGTAAAAAACGGCCTGCAATACACAAATAAACAAATACTCACCTGTTAAAATAATTATTGGCACACCCATTAAAAAAATCACGTCACTCGATTGCAAGTAGGTTAGGCAGAGTCACGTCTCAAACAAACTGTAAAAATTGATCAAGAACTTGCCAAAAACAATATTTTTGCAAACAAAATTTAACGCATGGTTTCACCATGCTGTCACTTTGCTCACTAGTAGATATCATGGCGGCGCGTTAAAATGCAGTAGATGGATCGTGATTGGTCAGTTAGTTTTTGATTTAATGCGAATACCCCGTCTTGCCCGCCACCCCGTCTTACCCCCCTTTCCCCTACAGGGTGTAAGGGACAGCTCTCCAAATACCGATAGGGTGCATTTAGATCATGAAACTGAACAATATCCCATAAAATATATTGCAGGAAACGTATTTTTTTTATTTCTCATATTTAATGCAGTCAGCTGATTGTGATTTTGTATGGGAAGTCGTTTTTTTTGTCGTTTCTTGACATATGTTTCTAGGGTAAGTTGTTCAGTTTCATGCTCTGAATGCACCCTCTCAGTATTCGGAGGGCTGTCCCTTACACCCCGTAAAAAAGTTCTAGTATAAAAGTACTATACCGGCTGGTGAGGAGAGGAGCTATTGGCTGGCGAGATAGGCAGTGTAAAGCGAAGTGGTGTGGAGCGATGTAATACAAAGAGGTGAGGCGTGGTGAGGTGCGGAGGCGAGGTGAGCATAGACATTTGTGTCTATGGAGGAGAGGAGGCGAGGAGAGCATAGAGGAGAGACAAAAATTACGTTGTATTCGAATTTGGAGTTTAGTGTGACAGCGGCGTTTTACACTTTTTCGAAAAATTGTGAAATTGTATTGGAAAATATTTTTCGAATATAAAGCATTGTGATCCCTAGAAATTCTTTTATTCTCTAAAATAACCTGACGTTAATAGTACTTTAGGGACAAAAACTTCAGAACCGGAAATAAGTAAGTAGCTAGGTAAGTAATTTGTAACAAGTTTTAACGCGTGCACTGCGTCACAGATACTACTGAGCTGCGTGTTGAAATTGCTAATTACGTGACAAAACACAAGTGATGTTCATTGTTCGCGCACATTACATAAAAGCCTCATAAATTACTAAAATGTTTTAAACACCTGTCTTTTGTCTTACTAAAGTGAGGCAAGAGGTCAAGAAGTTCATCTTTTAGTTCCTTTTTTGTTATAACCTGGGCTGTAGTATTATATTATCTGTGCCTAGGCATAAATAACTTTCTTCAATAACTAATGTTTCAGTTTGAGTCTTAATCAGTTTTTGAAGAAAGTTATGCATGCCTAGCAATGTTCTATCAAAAACACCTCAAGCTGTGCCAATAAGGGATAATGCAGGTTGTTCTTAGTAATCTATGAAAAATCAGTAGTAGGTATAATAATGATAATATTTCAATATGAAAATAATGTAGCACTGTGAGTGCAAAATAAACCATAGTTCATTTTAATAAGCAATGATTCATCGTAATGAGGGCTAACCCTAGTATTACTTAAAATACTCGTAAATTACACTAGATGTCGCTAGTACGTAGCTTCATAGCTTCATATCGAGTTTCAAGAGGTTGAAAATTTGGAATGGTTCGGTCGGGGTGCCGATAGCTCAGTGGCAGAGCAGTGGTACGTTACTCCACAAACATTTTAAATTTCTTGTTTTCATTTATGTTTAATAATGTTGATCGCTTGAATTTGTTACTCGAATTGCTGCTATTACCAAATCGTGTACTTAAATCTTTGTTGAGCGCACTGTAAACTTACTGCTGGATATCGAACCATCATTCATTCCTGTCTCTCTCTCTCTCTCTCTCTCTCTCTCTCTCTCTCTCTCTCTCTCTCTAGGTATACTAGCTTCTAGCTTGTTTGATTTATTTCTGGCAAGTACTGTAAATTTAATTTTTAACGGAGCAGTGCGCTATTTATTTAATTAATTACAGTTGTTTAGATAGAGGTAATTAAATCAAAGAGAAGCTATAATTTATACTAATGAAAATGTAAGCTGTCATAAAATAATTATTCTAATCATTCTCATCAGTCTCACAAGTCACGATTCCACCTCCCAAGTTGTAATACATACATACACATATCACGCCTATAATCCCTTGCGGGGGAGGCAGAGCGTAAACGGCCGCAAAAAACGGACATTTATGCCACGTCTGACAAATAATTGAGGGTTATTATATAGAGTGTATTGCCATAGTTACAGGTTGTCAGCCTATCGCCTAAAATTGCAATACTATACACACCCAGCACACTCTCGAGTCCCTCAGTCGCCTCTTACGACTCCCACGGGAAAGAAATGGGGAAACCGATATACTTTTATCTATGCCTTCATCGGCTGAAATTCTGGTGACCTAAAGCAGATATTACACTACCCTGTCAACAGCGCCCGATTCGACACTCATACAATAACTTTACTTTATATGTAAATACTGACATTAAGCTTTTAAATAAATTATTTTTATTCTTACAATAACATTATTGATACATAATTTTATGAGTGTCATTACTGGAGACCGAATTATACGCATTTACATATAAGCATATAAATTTGCATATTGAAGCCCTTTTCACCACAAATAGCACATTTACATTAAAATATTGTTAAAACGCATATTATCGACACATTTATTAAATATTTTTTGAGCGATGAGCGCATTTTTTCGTTATCCCTACGCTGGTTTTTCAAAATTGATCATTGCTGGCGAGTCTTGTTAGTTAGCGGACCTAGCTAGCTTCCCGAAAAAACAGTGTTTTCGTGCATATCTGACTATTTTGGATCATTTTCATACCGCAGAAATATTCTACATTAATAAGTTTGAGAGAAACATGTTTGTTATTTTGTTTTTATCCCTAAAACTTGTGATTTGATCTTGCTGTTTTTCTCAGTTTTCTTACAAATTTAAACATGCATATTTTTGATTCCTTTACGTTGCATATAATCCGATCCCATTGTCCCTTCTTCCGTCATTCATTACAATAAATTCAGTTGGCAGGGTAGTGTTATCGCAGCTTGAAAACTGATCTAAACAAATGTCCCAGAATTCTCACGATAAAATGGGTTGCAGCGGTTGCAACCGGCTGGGCGGTCTCTTTTACTCGTTATGAAGAAAAGCTGCAGGATATCTCAAGCAGGATCTACCTGCGAGCAAACTAAGTTATAGAAAGTAGGTTGCTCTTGCGATGCGAGTATGCAAAAATGTAAATTGTACCAATATCCGAGATAAAACTAGTTGGTATCGACTATCGACTAAAGATGACTTAACATGATTTAAATGACCACAAGTCATAACTAAGATGGCATCACTACGGCCTTATTTAATTGTAGGGTTGTTTCTGCAAGGTATCCCAATCGAAACTTGTTTTTCATGTCATTGATATGAATAGCCAGTAGAGGTTGATCTTGAGAAGTATAACTTGAAGAGCTGGTGCTGATAAAACCTAATTCGTCTAATTTTCTACCTTTACTTTATTGGGATCTCTCAGGCTCATAATAATAATAAAACTTTATTGAATTCATTGAAAAATATTTTAGAAAGCTTTATTATATGTATGTATTTGCTGAGTGGTTTCTATGAGTGTCGTAAAAAGCGACTAACGGAAAATCATTCAGGGAATGGGCAGCAGCGTTCCCTGTGAATGCAACATCTTGCATTGCGCTCGCCAGTCCGCCTGCCAAGCGTGGTAAGTATGGCTTTAGCTACCCATATCATGTCTAGTAGTACTTTAGTACTTTTTATGTTACCTGTTATATTAGAACTTTTATATAGGGTGAAAGTTTACTAGTGACCGATAGCAGAAACTCAGTACGAGTTGGTGATAAGGAATTACTTTCCCCAAGGAACATAGGCCGAAATATGAAAAAAGAAATTTAACCTGCCATACAAAATTGCTGATCAGCTGATTTGGGTTTCTGTGGCAGCTCAAAATAGATTTGTCATATTTCACCCTATGTTCCTTAGGGAAAGTTGTTCCGTATCACCACGCCGTCTTACGATCACCAATTTACCATCCACTCTATGAATGGAAGAAGAAATATTTTTGATTTGAGACAGCCCTAGGCTATTCCCCAATCACTCTTAATCGCCTTATAATTAAAGATACATTCGGTTAAATAAAACCGAACTGGTTTACATTTAACTACTACGTATGCGATTGACTTGTTACATATTCTTCTTGCATATTATGCATATGTAAGTATGTGTGTGTCTTAACTTGCTTGATCAATTCTGAATGCTCTAATTATACACTTATACAATCGTTATACTTATATTAATGAATTTGTTGCATAGTACGGAAAAATTTTCTCCCACAGATAGTGGTTTTTTAAAATAAGGTTTGTTCTGTGTTTCGGTGAGCACGCTAAGCTTAAAATCAAAAGCCACAACAGTATATTTCAGACAAGTGGGTGATGGGTCAGCAAGTGCAGTGGCCCATTTCCTCGGATCATCTCTGTTTAGGGTTTCGTACCCAAAGGGTAATAACGGAAACCTATTACTGAGGCTTGGCTGTCCTACAGTTACGAGGCTGTATCTCCTGAACCGTTATACCTAGACAGTTGAAATTTTCACAGATGATGTTTTTCAAAAATACTAAAAATTAGAATAAAGTAAGTATTTAAGGGGGTTTCCATACAGCTGGGAGCTGGGAGGCTGTATCTCATGAACCGCAAAAGTAAGACAGTTGAAATTTTTACAGATGTTGTATTTCTTTAGCTGCTATAACAACATAAATTTTATAAAATAAATATTTATGGGGGCTGCCATACAAAACACGTGTTTTTTTGCTACAGAGTATGGTACGGAACCCTTCGTGCGCGAGTCCGACTCGCACTTGGCCGTTTTTTTTGAGACATAGGAGTTCTTTTTTATACATCACATACATACATACATACATAAATCACGCCTTTATCCCTTACGGGGTAGGCAGAGCGTTAACGTCCGTAAAACGAATATTTATACCACGTCTGACAAAAGCTTGAGGGAATCAGATAACTGTGTATCACAATAGTGACAGGTTGTCAGCCCATCGCCTAAAATTGCAATACATACCCTACATCACATAGGAGTGGAAATAGGGTAATGCTATTCTTAACTAATACACACGCTAGCACTGAAGGCGTGTTTAACGTTTTTTCTGTTCGGAGTTATTTCCTAAACACGCGTTCAACAGATGTCTGTCGTTTTTGTAGTAATGCCTCTATACCTAAAAAATTTAGCGAATAACATAATTAATACTTTTTTAAACACGCGTTCAACAGCTGTCCAAAGTTCTTGTGTTAATGCCTCTATACCTAAAAAAATTGTTAATAACATCAATCATACCGACTAATTACCGTATATCTCATCGTATGCTGTAATTTTAACACCTTATGCCGCCTATTACTAACCGTATTTATTACTACTACTCATCATTAATTACTACCTATTACATTACTTCTTTTCCACTGGAGTACCTAAATAAGTCATTCACATATCTAAGAAGCAATCAATTACATAAATAAACTGGGTAAGTATATAACATAACTAGGTATTTTATGAGCGTAGGTTAGGCGGTTCATTCACTTGTCGTCCGTCGTTCCGTTTTTTAACGCAACGTTACGCATGCGTCTGTCAAACGAAAGGAAATTGCGAATACCAATCTTATTCCATACAAATACGGCTACGGTGGGTTTATGGTGCGTAACGGACGCGTGTGTCAAACGACCTGACGCACAAAAATAGCTACTCCCTTTCCTACTTCTTCTTTTCGTGTGGGACGACGAGTCGTTTAACGACCCGGTGGAGCCTTTCAGAATTTTTCAACTGCCAACCACTTCTATCACATCTCTGACATGGTTGTGTAACGACCGCCGTCTAAGTTATTATAGATAGCAATCGGGACCGACGGCTCAACGTGCCCTCCGAAACACTGCCCATCTTTCTTTCGGCCTATCCAGTAACTAACCAGAGTAGGAAAATAAATCACAATGTGATAAATATCAACTTTGCGGGTATTGAACTTTGCGCCATAGGCAGTCTGTGCCACATCGATCGCCGCATTCCCTGTGAATGCAACATGTTGCACTGTGTTTCTCCAGCAGTGGATTGGATACTGTTGTGGCTGTTGATGAAGGTCCACTTATACCTCTAAAACTATGACGCATAAATTAAGTAACAATGTGACTCACGCGTGGGCGTAAAACGGGCGTGTTTCACTCAAACCTAATGCAAATGCATTAAAAAGTGAAAACAAGTCGTAATCTAGCAAACACTTAACCGACTTAATTATATGCTGTTATATTAAACCGATTTTCATGATAAAAATTCCACAGAAAAGTTAGTCAACTTTTATACAAATAAATAAAATAATCATCGAAATCTGTTCTTTATTTTTATGAATTCAAAACAATAAATAATCTTGGATATTCTACACAGCCCCATCTAGCCCGAAAATAAGCAAAGCTTGTACTATGAAAACAAGATAGATGATACAATACATAGATATTTCTTTTGTATGTAAATACATATAACAGAGGTACATATAATACATAGAAAACACCCAGAATCAACACAAATATTTGAAAAGTATGTTGCAAATACTTTTTGTTTTGTGGGATTTCAACCCACTACTCACGGTTTAGCAGGCAGTAGTACTATCTACTACGCCATCAGATTAGTCGAGGGCAAACATACTTACACTTCTCGAATTTTTTGCGAGACACCAAAATGTCTTGAAACATGAGAAAGATCCCGTTGATGTCTTTTTTACTACAAAGTGTATTTTTTGTTAAAAGAAAGCTCCGATAGGAGCACGATAACCTCTTTTTTTAAAGATAAAATTTATACTCGTCAATCGTCATCGCACCTGTGCTCCATGCTATAAAACTACAGGCTACAAGTATACAGGTAAAATTCTTAGTACATTGCGTAGCCGGTTAAAATTTCTAGGATCATAATGGCTAATGACTAAGCATTCAACATCGAACTTCACCTGTGAAATTTTTGTCTGTTGTTTGCGCAGCTGGTCACACTGGTCACTGCACGAGTTATATAATTCACAAAACGATAGCAACTCACTCGCGCCGCTCTACTTTAGCAGCCGAGCGATGCTATCAGAAGCATGGCGATATTTATTACACTGCTTATATGAAACTGTAAGGAAAGTGTGTCGGTACATTGAAGATCAAACATTATCTACTTCCTCATAAACCAACCAAAACTTGGTGTTAAAAGTTTATATTAACTAAGATACCACCGCTCCTTACAATGCAACTTAATTTTATAAGAAGTAGTTTAGAAACAGAATATTACTTCAGAATATAAATAAGTGGTGTCACTTTCCATCAAATAGATTCAAAAAGGATAGGAGTCGTGTCATTTCAAAATATTTCAATGGGTTCTTCGCAGTTTCTTGTCAATTTTGTCGCCAATTGTTTTCATCGCCGCTAAATTTTGACAGATAACACATGTTTGCGTCAAATTACCTATAAGACATCATCAGATTAAGATATCTCCTCCCTTTTTTAAAGCTATTTGAAGGAAAGTGAGAGAGCCAATTTAGGGTAAGATAAGAGAAACAAAATCGTTTAAATATGACGTTTATTTTTGTACAACTGGTAATTCTTATAATCCCTTGTTTCTGAATGTAATCACGGGCAAAAAAAATTTATAGATATAGCGCGATATGATTCAGCAGATGACTATCGTATTTCATTTCCTACTTGCCTCACTATAGAAGAACCAGTCTATAAAGTGTTATTCTATACACTGAACGCAATTCAACAATCTTTTGATTCATTTTTGCTCTTATTTACTTTTGCAACTCGTATAATTAAAGAGATCGGTTTATGTCATACTTTATGTAATAAAAATTTATCTTCAGTGAATTAGACTAAGTAGTGAATTATTTTTATGTTATTTCTGAAGTCGACTTAAAAATAATCTCTTTAAAATCTAAACTACCTCATTGACAACTGAAGTGTGTAAGCAAATCTTAATCTGGCATAAATTAAAACGCCTTCACAGTGGACGAACAGCCAACAGTCTATATCTTGAAAAACACTGAAAAGATTGTGATGAAATTGGTTGCGATTGCGATTAAGTTAGACTAATAAAAAAATAATCATTAGAATCAGTACGGCTGATGTGACGCAGTGGCAGTGCGACTGCCTGCGGCATAAAGGTTTTGGGTTCGAATCCCGGTGGGGCACTCACAAAGTTGATATTATCACTTTGTTTCCAGTCTGGTTAGGCCGTTGCAGGCTGAACCATTTTATTGTCCGTAAGAAAGATTGTTCTGTTCTTCGGAGGGCAATACAAGTGGTCAGCCCCGGTTGCAGTCTATGTTGCTGTCGACACACAACCATGTCAGAGGCCTATTACTAGTGGTAGTAAGCGGTAGAAAAACTCTGACACCAGGGTTTATCGGGTCGTTCGTTGACTCGGTGTCCAACACGAAAAGAAGAAGTATGGAATCAGTGCAGTAATTTTAGAGATATGCAAGGAAGGACATACAGGGTCGGCCAAAAGTACTTACCCTATGTAAATTGGTTCCTATTTTTCATTAGTCAGTCAAATTGAGTACTGTTTTAAAAAATCACACATTAAAACAGCTACCATTTTATTTAAAAGGTATGAAAATGTGATTTGTTTTTACTGACTTTAGAGACAAATACCTATATCTAATAATGTTAACATGCACGAGTCTCATTCTTCATCTCAGTTTTTAAGGCGATGTTTTTTAATGTTAGTGTTGGTCTAGTGGTCAGACCTTTGGTCACGTAATCTGTACTTACATCTGATATACAAGAAGTTTTATTTCTTCTATACACTGGATTAGGTAAATATAGGCCGAATAACTGATTGCGTGACAAATAAGATTGGATGGATCAGAGGGCACGCTAAACCGTCGTTTGTTGTTCGTATATAGTGGTCTTACACAATCTATGTCAGAAAACTTATCAATATAATTTAGGCTGACATTGGGGTTCATCAAATCGATGGCCAACCTTAGAACTCACCAAAAATTACAAACTTTCTAGAAGCCCTCGACTCGATTGAGAAGCGCGCCAAGAAACTCATTGCTGATAGGACACTTATTGACGCAAAATTGCAGAGCCTCGAACACCGTCGCAAAGTAGCTTACATGTCGGTTTTCTACAGGATACATCTCTGGGAGTGTGCACAGTCTCTCCATGACCTGGTACCTCCGTCACCATTCCAGCTCCGGACTACTCCGGAGCACGAGACGCCGTTTGGGATTCCACCCTTATATCGTAGACACCCCGCAAATTCGCACAAAGCGCTTTGCTTCTACATTTTTAATGCGAACTGCTAAAGAGTGGAACTCCCTGCCTGCGGATCTGCTTCCGGAACGTTACAACCTAGTCCTTTTCAAGGCGAGAGTGAATAGGCATTATCTAGGTGGGCACGTTCCAACATCGTCTGCATCGTCACTTAACATCAGGTGAGATGGCAGACAATTGCTTACCTATTTTTTACAAAAAAAAAGTTACAAACTGAAAGTTATGACATTGTGGAAAGTAAAGTTTATAAACAGTTAAAATAATCATACAAATACACAAACCAAACATTCTAAATTAAAAGGAGGATGGTGTTTTTTTCTGGGTTACCAGCCCTACCCTACCCTACTTGTAAAATTCAAAACAAAGTTATTATGATTTTGTACTTAGTAAAAATACTATGCGTAACATTGTATGTTATGTAGTGCATTCACATAGATTTAACATTGTGATAATAATAAAGATGAGAGCCAAGAATGCGATCAATGTCTGAGAACAATGGTGTTAGATAAGAATGCAATTATATTTGATACAGATTGTCTGACAATTTTGTAATGCAGATAAACATACATTCATACATACACACATCACGCTCATAATCCCTTGCAGGGTAGGCAGAGCATAAAAGGCCGCAAAAACAGACATTTACGCCACATCAGAAAAATATTTGAGGGTCAACCGGAAAATTTTGTATCGCCATAGTGACTGGTTGTCAGCCTATCGCTTAAAATTACACCACTTAAAATTACAAATCACACCCTTGAATCCCTTAGTCGCCTCTTACGACTCCCATGGAAATACATTTGAAAAGAATGTCAAAACAAGAAATTCACAATATACAAAAATAAATAAGTATAAGATATTAGAGGTATGGTTGTTGGAGAATCATCATATCCGCCATAGGACGTCCACTGCTGAACATAGGCCTCCCCTAAATATTTCCACCTCGTCCGATTAGAAGCGGCCTGCATCCAGCATTTCCCCGCGGACTTGACCAGATCGTCTGTCCATCTCGCGGGGGGTCGTCCTACGCTGCGTCTGCCGGTACGTGGTCTCCACTCAAGAACTCTTCTGCTCCACCGGTTATCAGTCCTTCGAGCTATGTGACCTGCCCATTGCCACTTCAGCTTACTGACTCTCTTAGCTATGTCGGTGACCTTGGTTCGTCTACGGATCTCTTCGTTTCTGATTCGATCACGTAGAGATACACCGAGCATAGCTCTCTCCATAGCTCGCTGAGTGACTCCGAGTCTATTTAGGAGGCCGACAGTTAGAGACCACGTCTCGGCACCGTAGGTCAACACTGGCATCACACACTGTTCAAATACTTTCGTCTTGAGACACTGAGGGATTTTGGACGTGAAGACGCTGCGCAACTTCCCGAATGCTGCCCAGCCGAGTTGGATTCGCCGAGTGACCTCTTTCTCAAAGTTAGATCTTCCTAGTTGGACTGTTTGTCCTAGGTAGACGTATTTGTCCACCACTTCGAGTATCGAGTTTCCTACTGATATTGGGGTGGGTGCTATATGAGAGTTGGCCATGACTTTCGTCTTGTCCATATTCATCTTGAGGCCCACTTGTTGGGAAACCCGATTGAGGTCTTGTAGCATTTTGCTGAGGTCTTCAAACGACTCTGCCATGACTACGATATCGTCGGCAAACCGAAGATGAGTGATATATTCGCCATTGATATTGATGCCAAGTTCTTCCCACTCCAGGAGCTTAAAGGCATCTTCCATCGCATTGGTGAAGAGCTTTGGAGACAGTACATCTCCTTGTCTTACACCCCTCTGCAATGGAATTGCCGCCGTGGTCTGATCTTGTATTCGAACTGACATTGTGGCGTTTCTATATAAACACTTCAACACTTCGATATACCTGTAGTCAATGTGGCACCGCTGTAGAGCCTGCAGTACTGCCCACGTCTCGATAGAATCAAAGGCCTTTTCATAGTCCACAAACGCTAAGCATAGTGGCAAATTGTACTCCTCGGTCTTCTGTACAATCTGCCGCAGCGTAAAAATGTGATCTATGGTACTGTACCCTTTTCGGAAGCCGGCTTGTTCGGGAGGCTGGAAATCATCAAACCTGCGAGCTAGACGATTCGTAATAACTCTCGAAAATATTGCAAAGCTTTTAATAGGTATAAACCGCTTCTAAATGAAATCAAGGTTTATTTATATTTCCCAGAAGGTGTAAAAAAAAGGGAATCAGTTTCATGGCCTGATTGGCAACTTGAATTATTTTTAACTTCAATAATGACAGAAAATAATGAAAAATACTCTTATAAATTGAAATAAAAGTCACCTAGAGCACACAAATTATGGCACATTATTGTACTGACGCGCCATTTAAGTTCAATTAAAATGAGTGCTCAAAACTTAAAAGGTGTGTGTTCAGGTATGACTATGTATGTGCGATTGACTGAACAGATTTGAATGGGAATTGTATCGAAAGAAGCAGTCGACTATTGAAATTTTTCTATTTATTATGCTTGTTATTATTTGCCGTGTGCCGCCGGCTTAGAATAGCGTCACCCCATTTCTTACCCGTGGGAGTCGTAAGAGGCGACTAAGGGACTCGAGGGTGTGAATTGCAATTTTAGGCGATGGGCTGACAACCTGTCACTATGGCGATACACAATTTTCCGAATGACACTCAAAAATTGTCTGACGTGGCGTAAATGTCCGTTTTTGCGGCCGCCGTTTACGGTCTGCCTACCCCGCAAGGGATTATAGGCGTGATATGTGTATGTATGTTTTTATTCACTATTGACAGCTGTAACAGTCCACTGCGGGATATGGGCCCCCCATTATAGGGAGATGTTTGCTATACTCACCACGTTTGACTATTATATACACAGGAATTGCTACTGCCCATTCCGTGAATAAAATGCTCTGTCGCCTTTTTACTACACGGTAATGCTATATTTAGCCGGAAACACACGGTTTGGAGGTAAAAGTATAACAGTAGGAGTGACAACTTCAGAATGCAAACTGGCTCGCCGACCGGTTCAGGGGTTAACAGACACAGTCATATACAGATTACGTGATATAAGATGTTTGGTAATAAGCTCGGAATTCAATTTAATGTCATTCGAATAAACCGATATCGGTTTGAATTGGTTTATACGCCAAATTTATTTTGTTTATTTAATTTGCTGTGTGATGCCGGCTTAGAATAGCATCACCCCATTTCTAACCCATGGGTGTCGTAAGAGCCGACTAAGGGACTCGAGGGGTGTGTATTGCAATTTTAGGCGATGGGCTGACAACCTGTCACTATAGTCATACACAGTTATCTAGATGACCCTCAAGCTTTTGTCAGACGTGGTGTTAATATCCGTTTTACGGCCGTTAACACTCTGCCTACCCCGTAAGGGATATAGGCGTGATTTATGTTTGTATGTATATATGTTTATTTTGTTGAAGAGTTTGGTAGTGATTTTAACGGCAAATAATATATTTTGTTGAACAGTTTGGTAGTGAATTAATACGGCAAATATATTTTGTCATATTTGCCATATCAAAGACATCAACGGGCAATCAATAACAAATTTTGTTTTCTTCAACTCTTTACATTTGCCGTGTGATGCTGGCGTAGAATAACATCACCCCATTTCTTTCCCGCAGGTGTTCTAAGAGGCGACTGTGGGACTTGAGGGTTTTTATGTGAATGACCTTGAAAACCTGTCACAACAGTGATACGCGATTTTCTGAAACGGCCCTCAAATATTTGTCAGTCGTGGCGATAGCGACTGTATTTTACTATCGTTAACGCTCTGCCTACCCCGCAAGCTTGGGTGTCCTGAACTGAACAATTAGAAAACTAGCTTATTTTTCTGAATCTGTCAAGTAGGAAGAAGTGAGACAGCGAACGACCCGATGAACTCTGGTATCAGAGTTTTTAAACAGCCTACTATTACTGTAATCTAGGTTTCTGACATGTTTGTGTAACGACCGATTTTTAAGTATCATAGACAGAAGCCAGGACCGAAGACTTAGAATATTTATACAAAAAAACATTAAAGTACTTACCTAAAATTGAATAGTAGATAACTAAACGCAACTACGGTGGTTGCGTTTACAGTAAGCAAAACTAAAACTAAAGTAAACTAACAAAAACTAAAGCAGAAAAACCAAATTGGAACAAAATTACGCGCTTCAGTAGTTGTTTCTCACGATGGACGCGTACCATTACATCATTGCATCGAAAGTGCTGGTTTACCATGCAGCACACATTGCTGCGTCTGCGTCGACCAATGCAGATGTATGCGGTGATAAACAGTTGATGTAATGTGTTGATGTATTCCTTCAAATGTTGTTTACTGGTGGCGTAAAGTAATCAGCCCCAAGGCAGTGCTTTTGTTTAATTTTTTTATCCCGCTTGAGCCGGTTTTCTATCAGGATATACTATAAAATAGTTTTCATTTTTACACGACTGCCCAACAAAAAAAGGAGTGTAATGTTTTTAGAGTTCATGTATGCATATATGTGCGATTCTTTAATGGAATGAAACTCGTTAACCACTGAACAGATTCGAATGGGAATTGTACTGTAGGAATCCTTACATTATCCCGAGTGTCAAAGGCTAGGTTTTATCTCAGAAAGCAGTCGTGTAAAAATGAAAATAAAAATTTAATAAGCTTGTTACAATATGACGAATCACGAAGCCAGTATGTGAGAATATTATCTAATTTCAATTCATTTCCTCTTTGGTCAAAGTTTACAAACTACCAATTATGCCTGTGATCTGACATACTTTGTGTAACGTTAGGCAGAGCAGTGCCCTGTGAAGTCATCCATTATGACAGTAAAATAGCAGTCGGTTTTGCATATCCGCTCCCACAGTAGTTCGTAAACACGGCCATAGTAACGTTTAATTATTATCATTCTATGAATGACATACGCAATGTAAGCCAAATAAATTTTGTCTTGTCTGACTGAATGATCTCACGAAGGTGAATTGCTCTTAGGGCCGCCGCAGAGCAAGAGCACTTTAAGCTAGCAACAGCTTTAAAATAAAGGTAACATTGGCTAGAATGATAAACGGCTCGTCCGGTCCCCCGGCGGCAAGCGGCAACGTTTGTCATTCTGACTATGTTCTTCTTTATTTCAATAAGCTGCGAGCTGTCGTTCGCAAATACTTATGTTTGGTCTGCGGCAGCCTTTATCAGACGATATTGCGGCTCGCGACAGACATCCATCATACAAATTACAACCTGTGACAGCTGCCATTTTGATGCGGCGACGTGTGCCATGGTGTCCGGTTTTTGTATGGAAATTCATTATTTCCTTTCGTTTAACAACCGGATCTGGCAAAACATGCGGTAGGTGTTAGAACTACCTAAGGGCTGCCGCAGATCAAATGTACGTTTTTGCGAGCGACAGAAATTTAAAAAAGAACCGTACGTAATTATAATAAAGTTGACATTGCCTAGAATGACAATAAACGCTGCCGGATGACAGTGAGTGCCATTCGTTATTCTAGCCAATGTTACCTTTACTTCAATTAAGATAGGGTTCCTTATAGAATTATACTATTTAAACTTTAGTGAGACACAACTTAAACTTTTAAGAATACGCTTTTTCAAAGTACCACCGACTGGTAAGTATACGTCGCAACAAAAATAAAAGTGAGTTCGATCCGTGTTTTTTTAAAAGTTCCCTTCTAGAACTTTGTGTCAAAAGGGCTCTAGCTGCCGCTCGCAAAAACGTGCGTTTTGTCTGCGGGCAGCCCTATGACAGTAGTAAATAAATAAATAAATAAAAATAGTTTATTTTCAGAAGAGTTATCTTATCTTATACATGAGACCTCCCATTAAGTAAGCAGAGCTACTTGTGTCGGGAGTGACTCGCTACTTTCCTATTGGACACATTTAAAAATAAGCTTAAGTAGGTACATATTAATGTTTTTAAGCACAGTGTATATTTTATAATAGTGGTTAGTTCAGTACGGGCCAGCCTCAACTACCATCCCATTAGTTCTCCAGGTGAGCTCCTGCTCCCCACCATACAGTCAGGTGTAGATTTTCATAGCCCCGGGGCTAAAATTAAAGTGTCTAAACCTAAAAAATATAAAAAAATATCATACCATAAGAGTCTAATATCAAACAGAGGCCTATTTACTTCGTCTTGTGAATTGTTCTATTATCGTTTCTATCTTCGTCAGCTTTGAACAAAGATTCGTCCCCGACCAGAATTAAAAGCGTACAGTTCGGCCACTTTCAAAAGCTGTCCAATCATAACTACAATACATATCAATAATGAAAAATTGAATTTATGTCAAGGCATTAGTATAATATTGACAGCTGTCAAAATTGGCTTTTAAAAGTGGCCCATGATTTAAAAAGTTTATCAGACATCACATCGCTGTAATGTATGCAACAACACACAACAGGAAATAAACCCTTCGATAGAAATCATACATACATACATATACCACGCCTATAATCCCTTGCGGGGTAGGTAGAGCGTAAACGGCGGCAAAACGATAATTTACGCCACGTCTGAAAAATATTTGAGGGTCATTCGGAAAATTGTGTATCGCTATAGTGACAGGTTGTCAGCCCATCGCCTAAAATTGCAATACACACCCTTGAGTCCCTTAGTTGCCTCTTACAACTCCCACGGGAAATAAATAGGGTGATGCTATTCTAAGCCGGCATCACACGGCATGATAGAAATCAAACGTCAGAAAGGCTCAAACTACTACGCTACAGAGTGAATGCACTTTGTATGATGTGTGAAGTCGTTATACATACTATTTATGTTTACATTTAGCCTACTTTGGTTATACAGAGGTTACGTGAATAAAAAATTAGTATGAATCCGACAACAGCAAAAGTGGAGCTTTGAACTTTCGTTGCAAAAATTTTAATTGAGAACGGTTGTAAATTTTAACGCAACAAATGTCTGTTTTAAGATGGTTTTGATTGGATCGTACTCGTATTTATGAAAAAATACCATCGATGAGGGTTTGTCAAATCAAGTTGTATTCACAGCCACAACAGTCCACTGCTGGACATGCCCCGCTCCCCCTATTGGGGGTATTACCATACTAACCACGCTTGGCAGGCGGATAGGCAAGCGCAGTGTAAGATGTTCCACTTACAGGCAAACGCTGCTGACTATTCCCTGGATGATTATCCCTTAGTTGCTTTTTACGACACCCACGAGTAGAATTGGGGTGATGCTATTCTAAACCAGCACCACAGCGCAAAGTTAAGTTACGCGTAGATTTCAACATAGTGTTTAGTAGTTTTCTGTTTTATACACTAAAAGTAAACTTAGCACCCGTGCAGAATGCCTAATAATCTACTTAGAATAGTTAAACAGATATTTACGACTGATCCGCACATAATGTATTTATTCCTCATCAACAGTCATGGGAAGTCCGATGCAGTCATCTTCCTTGTCGTGTGGGTCATAGAGTCAGTTAACGACCCGATGTACCATGTCACTTACGAATCAGGCTAAGATAAATGTAACAAAGTGTCTCAATCCGTCGAACCAATAATCGAATCTGGGTCCTCCGAGTTATGGGCCATTTCGAAGGGAGTTATGACATAAACGATGTAACTACTAGACTACGGAGGCAGTCAAACGCGGTAGTTCAGTAGATAAAACTGTCGGCGAAGATCTGGCTCGCATCATCACGGCACGTAAGCCGATCGCCCGTCACCCAGCACCACGGGTAAGCAGCGACCGTGGTCGGGTGATGCAACTAGCTTCCGGACTCTATTGCCTCACTGGGCTCGGAACCTCGATGGGTCGCTCCCATTCTTTCAGCAGTGAAAGGGTCCTCTCTTTACCCTCCCGGGCGAAACTGCGGCGTCGCGGGCGCCGCCGGGTGCGCGCCACCGCTCACTTATAAATTCTCTGCCGACCCGAACACATGCACATTTCAAATTCGGCGGCTGAACAAAACGGCCGTCCGATCCGTGTTCGCAATTTTTATAGTGTTGTGACAAAACGAACAGTGCAGTGATTTAGTTTCCACGACGTGACCGACATCCTAAATAAACGCTCAATATGAAATTCACGGTGAGTTCGCGTTTTGTGGTGAAACAAGTGATTCGTTACATTTAAAATTTTGTTATAGATCTTCGGTATTAACATAAAATTGGCTTCGAATTATGTAGATAAGAAATTGATAATCATTAACAAACTAATGTTGGTGAATAAACTTAGAGTGAAAGATGTAAGGTGGTACCAAGCAAAGCTTTAAAAGTTTTAATCAGTGATCTTATTATGTTTAGAATCTAGACATAACACACCGCAATGATAATTAGACAATTATGAGCTAAGCGAGAGCATATAGATATATTTAAAGTAAAAGTTGTAAAAGTGAAATTAAGATATGATAATGGGGGCTATAATGTGAAGTGCCATCGCTATGCGGGTTGGCGAGTGCCGCCACAACCGCATCCGTTTCGTTTCTTTTTATGAAACTGGTTTATCTTTCTCCGAGTGTTATTATGAGGAGCATTATACATTCAAATTACAAACCACTCCGCCCACTGACTTCTGAGGTAATGACACACGTAACATGTCATAATTTTATGTTGCAGGTGGTATTCGTAACGGTGCTCAGTATATCCTGGGGACTGAAGGTGCAAGAGGACCCAAAGGATAAAAGGGAGGCGCCAGTGGGCTACCATGGTGGCGGCGGCGGCAGCAGTGGACAATCTTCTCACAGCTACCAGTCTTCACCTTCCTTTGGTGGCAGCGGCAGTGGTGGTCAGTCTTCTCACAGCTTCCAGTCATCACCATCTTTCGGCCATGGAGAAGCCAGCGCCGTCAGTGGCGGCCAGTCCGGGCACAACTTCCAGTCATCACCATCTTTTGGCAATGGAGACGCAAGCAACGCTATCAGCATCGGAGCTGGCTACAGCATCGGTGGTGGTGCGAAACCTACCTTTGTTTACGGAGCACCTGAAGGAGGTCACCAACTGCAGCTCTCATCTGAGGGTCTGCCATCCAGTGGTCACGCTACTATTCAACTTCCACCCATCACGCTGCAGCCAGGTCACGGAAGCTTGCAATCCAGCGACCTCCACGAACTCATGCAACAGCTATCTCAGGGTTTAAACTCTGGATCGCTCCAACTCAGCCCTTACCAAGGAGAAGGACACGGCTCCCAAGGAGGTCATGAACAACAGTATGCCGTCCAGCAGTTTTCACTAGGAGAACCCAAACAACAACAACAACAGTACGTCCTGCAACCCGAACAGGGTTACGCGAGTGTACCTTCATACGCTGCGGGTACTAAAGGATTAGGCTCTTATGGATCTACTGGACCTGTTCTCTTTACTCCCTCGCCTGCATCGGAAAGTCATGGAGAGCAACAAAGTTTGACCTATGGCGCCCCCAGTGCTGGTAGCCACTCTTTTGACGTAAGTGCTTTGAGTCAGGCTGGTTCATTAGGTGGATTTCCTTTAGGCGAAGGAGGACATGGATTTGGTGGTCATTCCCTTGGAGGATCTGGTCATTCCTTTGGAGGACTCGGTCAATCCGGTCATTCTTACGGCGGGGCTAGTCTTGGCAGTCTCTCTGGTCATTCGTTAAGTTTAGGTGGCCTGTCTGGTCATTCTCTAGGTGGGCTGTCTATTGGTGGGTCCGGTCATTCGTTCGCAGGACTAATGAAGGGCTACGGTGGAGGTTATGTCCTAGGCGGAAAACCTTCTTTCAAACCTTCGGTATATTTAGGATCTCAGGGTGATTCTGCACACAGCTTTGCTGGTTTGTCTGGGTCTCACGGTGCACCCTCGTTTGCTGGGCACTCTATCTCTGGCAGTCATGGTTTGTCTCTTAGCTCCGGTGGTCACGGCCCCAGCTTTGGAGCTGCTCACGGCAGCTTCGGCGGTGGTTCTTCTAAATTCGTAGCGCAGTCGTACCTCCCACCAAAGTCTAAAGGATTCGGTGCATCCCATGACTCCGTATCAGCCTTCTCCTCCAGCCATGTGTCTCCCCCGCGCACTACTTACGGCCACCCATCTGGTTCATCCTCCCTTCATTCAGCTTCGTCACACATCCCTAAATACTACATGTCTGCCTCAAAGTTTCCCAGCTTTGAGGGAGGTTCATCTTTCAAAGCTCCATCTTCCGGTCACAGCTTAAGTTCTTTCTCTTCTGGCCCTAAATACAGTTTTGGCAGCCGCAGCGGTCCCAGCATGCACTACGGTGCTCCCAAAGACATCGAAGGGTCGTACAGTGAGAATTCCTACAACACCATCAAATACAGCGAGGAGTTGAAGCCGCGAGCTTAATTTAGTACTAACTGAGTAAAGTTAAGTGAAGTGTAAATATAGCTTTATTTATAAGGGTTGTGCAGGATTTAGGTTGATTTAACGACAGAGCGCAATTGTGATATTTTGGATTGGCACGTCCCTGTTGGTGACATAACACTCGTACTTCCGAGTTCCCTGTAGTCTAGACACGTGACAGCGAAAGTGTTTCGTTTGGTAATTATTTATTTGCGTACGTTCCGCCAATTACCTAGCGACTGATTCGCTTGAGCCGGCTAATAGTGGACAAGTCCTTACTTAGTAGTTTAGTACTTTGCTACGTGTTTTGGATACTGCATTTTGCTTTCTTTTCGGTAACGTGATTGTGTGGCTTGAATGTTTATCACATCGGAACTGGTTTAGCTAGGGAAAGAGTCGAGATGAATGTTGTAGACATGCACGTGAGTTGGACGAGAATGGCGTCGTACGAATCCACCGTGAGTTTGTTGTAAATATTGTTCATTGAAGAGGCTCAGCTTATTTATTATTTCTAGGATAAATTGTTGTTTTTGAATAAATTGTTTTTATATAATGCCTGGATTTTTATTTCACTTGCAGAACAAACGATCATTTAGGTAGCGGTAAAACAAAGTAACGGATATGGAAACCCCTATACAAACAAATGTACATTTGTCAAAGTCAAACTATCTCCTATTGTTCCACATGTACTTGCGGCAAACAGAGGTAATGAATATCTCAATTTCATTTTTTATTTCAGCCGCAACTCTCTTTTGCAAATAGGTATACAACTTTAAACTCTGTAGAATATCTCATATAAAAGTGATATTTATAAAGTAGCTGTTATAACTGTTATCGAGATCAATGAGAAGGTAGTCAGGTATGCTAGTAAGGAAACCTGATATGGCATAGTGGGTAATAGGTACTGCTAACGCATCGTTTTCACTTCAAGAAAGTGAAGGAAACTCATACAGAAACACTATATTTATACGCTAACTTAACTGCCGGTGGCGACCATTTTTTATCGTGTGTCATTGATTAGTAAACGAACGTAGACTTTAATGAAATTATCGCAGTAATTAAACGATAAATTATTCGAAATGGATATTGGATTATAACAGGTACACAGTGAACACAAAGACAAACAAAAAGGGTAGAACAGGCCGAAAAGAGGTAAAGTTTTCCCAGAAGAACAACTTTTCCCATGGAACATAGGTCGAATAATGAAAAATAAAATTGGACCTCCCAAAGAGAATTGACCAGCTGATCGGCAATTTTGAATGGGTGATCAAATTTAAAAAAAAACGTAAACCTACACTATATGATGTAATAAAATTCTGTAAATATTTCAAGGAGTGAACCAGCACACGAGGCTCTATGAACATTCCCCAAAGAACATAATTCGAAACATTTTTTTCAATGAAAGAATTATTATACAAAATATGTCCTTTTTTACTTTATAGTCTGTGTTCTTCGGGAAAAGTTGAGCAGTTTCATAAGCGGGTCATACGCAAATACGTTCAGTTAATTTTTTTAGGTTAATATTTAAAAAAAGAATTATTTGACGGTTTTATGCCCCAATCGTTTAAAATTAATTGCCTCATATATACTCAACTTATCGAAAATAAAATAAACGTAATTACTATCAGAAGCACATCAACCTACCTATTTAAGAGATTAAATTAGACGGGTTTTTATACAGTTACTAAGAATAATAAGTGTAAGTTGAAATGGGTAGGGTAATGTGCTGTTGTTATAATAATAAAAAGAAACAAACTATAATAAAATCGACAAAGTAGATAAAGATCATATGAATAAATAGTTATCTTTTAGAAATTTGCTACTGGAAGTAGGCACACCATTGAATCACAACGGACAGTTCGATTAATTTTATCTCACTTAGATGCATTGAATTATAGAGGTAAATCGTTATGTAGAGCACTCTTACCTGTGTGATCACGAAAGAAAAGTCGAAATTACCTAATATGTTTCAACCTCACGTAAGGCGGTTTTGCCACTGGTCGTCAGTCGGTTTGTTAAAAAAACGCATGCGTCTGTCAAAAAACTATTTGAAAGACGCATCCGTTACGCACCGTAGTCGTATTTGTATGGAAATAAGATCGGAATTCGCAATTTCCTTTCGTCTGATAGACGCATGCGTTAAAAAACGCAGCGATTAACGACAAGTAGAAAACCGCCAAATAGAAGTTTCACGGAAGTGTCATCTACCTTAGGTACGATAAAAAAAAATGATCTGCAGGAAACTGCCTTTCTTTCGACTCTTCAAGTATAGAAGTGTTCGCAAGACGTTCCCAGGTACAGCTTGGTACAGACTTGTAGTGTTTCGGATTACTTATAAGAATATGACGTTAAATAATTTGCGTGCAAGTTATTTGTAGTAATGTAAAAGCAATGGTGCCGTGTGATGCCGCCTTAGAATAGCATCACCCCATTTCTTTCCCGTGGGAGTCGTAAGATGCAACTAAGGGATTCGAGGGTGTGTATTGCAATATTAGGCGATGGGCTGACAACCTGTCACTATGGCGATACACAATTTTCCGAATGACCCTCAAATGTTTGTTTTGCGGTCGTTTACGCTCTGCCTACCCCGCAAGGGATTATTGGCGTGATATATGTATGTAAAAGCAATGTTACTTAATAAGTACTGTGGGCGCAAAGCAGTGACAAAAATTAATTCTGCTTATTCAAATATCTTTCACTTATCAAATTATAAAATCTGGTGTCATCTGGGTCACAGGCGGAATGGAAAAACAAAATAAAAATTTAAGCAGAATAAATAAACTATGATCAGATCAAGATTGTGTAAGTGTAGCGGAATAAGTATACAGGGTCATTTGTTTAAATAGTTTTTCAATTTAGAAACTATCTGAATGTCCCTCAAATGTTTGTCAGACATGGCTCAAAATGTCCGTTTTATACGGCCGTTTACGGTCTATCTACCCCGCAAGGTATATTGACGTGATATATGTAAGTATTTAGTATTTTGCTACTCATCTTTGTATCGCCTCCAGTGACTTTTCAATAAATTACGTTTTTACTAGTGGGTTCTAAGTAAAAGAGCCCTGAGTGAAACCGATCCTTATTTATCCTATACACCGCTTAAGACTCTAAAAGCTCCAAACTTACACAAAGAACTCTTTTCATGCAATTCGTTCAAATAGTCTGTAAATCGTGACAGTCAAACCACAGAATGCATAATACTGGAGTAAGGGCCAGTATTACGGCGGCCACGTAACGAAATGTCTTGTTTTGTCTGCGCCGGCGCACGAGTGTTATCCAACGTCAACGTCACGGTCGGGGACGCATGTAGCGCTGCTCCCTCAGACTAGAGAAATATATAATCAGAGGGAACCCGACGGACAACCAGAATGTAACCATGACAAACTCACATGCACCACTCGATTTTGCAGAGTTTTGCCGGTCCGGTGTTATTGACGAAAGGAGTGCGATTAAATCATATAGCTGCATGTCATGGCACACAATACCGTGTCGCTGTGCGACTGTTCTAGCCAGTCATTTACTTGCAGGCTGTTAAAAACCGCTATATCGTGCTAGTTCTTTGGACTTGATATGCGCTGATATGCACAAAACACGTTATTCTATAATACAGATGGAAAAGGTACTTTTTTACTTGAAGATAGAACTATTTTACGAATTTGTGTATTTTTGTTTGTCGTGCTTCGGGGAATTCTAATCGAGACGATTTTTTCATGGCTTCATTCAGGTTGTACGATGGGCTGTCTCCGAAACATTATCTTGCTCTGTGAATGGAAGACCACACTTCCGATACTTCCGAACTTGTGCAAGATAATGATACTGTTTATTTACGCGATACTTGTTGAAATGAATAGTGACAATAGATGTTGAAATAAACCAGGTCAGCGGAACACAACAACAATAAGATGCTTGTCGTCAGATTTGGATGGAAGCTTGCGGTTTTTCATAGTCGTGCCGATAGGGGGAGGCCCATGTCCAGCAGTGGAATGTTTTGGCTGTTAATGTATGTGTGTTGTAAGGAGCGAAACTCACAGAGGTAAGAAGAATTATTAATTAAGAAGAATTGACCTACACGTAGATATACGCTGATGAGAGCATCAGCGTATATCTACGTGTAGGTCTATTACGGATTTTTAGATTTTACATGATATTTTAACGGTTAAATCGGGTCTATGCGCGGGTTAATTAGTAGGTAAACATACATTAACTTGAAACGTATAATGATATCTGCATATTTACCTACTAAGACTCGATTAAATCATAATAATGTGTACAAAACGCGTAAATCTTAAACAAATGTACATGACATATTCAAAAACATTACCGATATCACAGCTTTTCCACACAAGTCGAGATACAAATCAGAAATTCCACGACTTAACTTTCGGCAGACGATTCGACACCTGCTGAAAGTTAAATCGCTGAATATTCCATTGCTAGAATATGGCATCAGTGCGATTGCACTTAGCTAACCGCATCCTAGTGCTGGTCTTCATATAGGATGAAATTACACTAGTGACCGATAGCTAAAAAACTTGGACCACACATACAAAATTGCCGGACAAATGCTTTTTTAGATTACTATGGAAGCTCAAAATATTTTTTATCACATTTTGACCTATGTTCCCTGGTGAAAGTTGTTCCTAATTACCAGCCCTTCCTCTGTTTTCAGTGTCAGTTAGTAGTAAAATTTCACCCTGCATAGTCCATACCCAACATAAGGGGCTGATTATTGACCCGGGTCGTTGGACGACTCGGTGTCCCACACGAAGCAGAAGAAGAAGACTTGACCCTCGTAAAATTTCACCCAATATTATAGTTCAGGGGTGATTTTTGACCCCCTAGCTAGGTTAACATTAGGTAAATCGTAATCTCAATGAAAACTATAATTTTCCGCTCGGTCGACATCTAAAACCAAAGCAATAAAGTTATTATTCACGCTCATTGATCAATTAGTAAATGAAATGTTTGCTTTGCAGTTTTTGCTTTGCTGTTTATTGCAATTAATCATGCGATCAGAAAACAACTGTTTATGAGTTGGTAAACGAAGAATTAGTGGCAAGACACACCTGTGTGGTAGTTACGTGGCGGAATTTTGGTTTGTATGGATATAATATCAATGTTCTTCCATTCAAGTAATTTATTTTATTTATTTTATTAATGATAGTTTTGCTCTTGACTCTAGTGTAGGTCATAGGACAGAGACAGAGTCTAAGATGGAGCAAGCTCACCCAGAAGAAGCCTTTTAAGGCACTGGCACTCCCACACATTGACGGAACGCAGCAAGCTACTTGGCGCCAGACTTCGGTGGGATGGTGGCCGCGAGCCAGGCAGCCCCTTACGGAACCTTCCACCGCTTAGTGGGATCGTTCAGCCGGACTTATCCACAGGCAAGCCTGTATTGCCGTTGCCCGGGATGGACCGCTAGGAGGTAGATCCCATACCACTCCAAGTTGTCTCCATAACTTTACTTCTATAACAGTCACTACAGTCCACTGCTGGACATGGACCTCCCTCTATTAGGGTGGTATTTGCCATACTCACCACGTTTGGCATGCGGATTGGCGAGTGCAGTGTAAGGTGTTGTATTCACAGAGAATGCTGCTGCTCATTCCCTAGATTCATCCCTTAGTCGGTTTTTACGACACCTGCTGGTAGATAAGGGGTGATGCTATTCAAAGCGAACACCACACAGCAAGTTATCACACAATTCCACAACTCCACAACTGATCTTTACTTAGTTATTATCTAATGTTTCAGGAGTTGCTTTCCGTTTCTCTAATGTACTAAATGATTGTCTATTCCTTATAAGATTTATTCTTTTCACGTTGTGGTATATTGATAAGAAAAGCATCAAACATACAAACATAAATCACGCTTACCTAAATACATACATATATCATGTTTAGCATAGCGTTTGCAGGGTGGGCAGACAGTATACGGCTTTAAAAAACGTATCCCGTTAATGGATTACTTGAGGTGCTGATAAGAGTATTACTCGTAATTTCATAATAATTTAATCCTATCGTTTCCGTAAACTGACTCACTATGAGATAACCTAGGCTTAGTGAAAGGAACTAAAAGTACTTATGAAAGTAAGTAGTCCGAGTATAAGGTGCAAATAAGTATTTGTTTATTCCAAACTTAGAAGTCAAGTCATTCAACTGATTTTGTTCTTTGAAACACACAAAAAATTTAGTTGTATGTAGTTAAATACCTACTTCTTGTTTTAGTGTAAGAAGTTATGTAAATTAAGAAAAAGTTACTTAGCAGCGGCGGTTGGACAAAAAGCTTGACAGTAATGGCTTGCCCCCAAAATTAACTGTGGGACACTAAGTCGACGAGTTTTCAAACCGCCTGCTAGAAGTAGTATAGTGCTCTGACATGGTTGTATAAAGAACGACCACCATCCATTGTAATGCCATTGACAATCAACTATGATGCAACTAAATAACACTAAGTATGATTTTTCGTGCCTACCTGAACCACCTGACCAACAAGCTCTTTAATGGTCAAACTCAGGTGGTTCAGCCTACTGTGTCCTAACCAAACATAAAAAAACAAACCAGGGTCTTCCGGATCCTCAGGCAGTTGCAGCAGCAGCAGTAAGATTATTCGCGCTTCAAGATCAGCGGCCTCAAAGTTAATTCAAAATGGCATAAAGGTTCAATTGATCTTTTTCATTAGTTCCTGTTTTAATGTAGGTAAAGATTGGCTGAAAGAGATAAGGCCGCCTTTGCTTACTTTTAGTTTTATATTTTCTGTATTGTTTTGTTTCTGTTGGGTATGTTGTAAGCAATAAAGTGTTCATCTATCTATCTATCTACATACACATATCGCGCCTATAATCCCTTGCGGGGCAGGCAGAGCGTAAACGCCCGCTAAAAAGGACATTTACGCCACGTCTGGTCATTTGGAAAATTGTGTTTCGTCATAGTGACAGGTTGTCAGACCATCGCCTAAAATTGCATGCAATACTTATCCTCGAGTCCCTTAGTCGCCTTTTATGACTCCCACGGGAAAGAAATGGGGTGATGCTATTCTAAGCCGACATCACACGGCACCTATGTAACTATCTCTTAGCCACACGATGTGCTACTTATGTACCTTTAGGACCATAATGACTACTTCCTTACAGATGACGCAGTAAGAGGGAAGGAGACATAATATTATACTTACTACCTTATTCGGGTACAACTAGTGTGATACTAAATTTCTCTTATGCAAGTATGAACATTAGATGATCAGTATATAAGTAGGTACTTAGGTAGGCGTACTTTGATATGATATAACAGGAAAATCTGTTACGTTGTAGGTTGACTCTTGAGAGATAATCTTATCAGAATCACAGTTAGAATTACGTTTTATGGTGAAAGGTGTCTTGGTGATAATTATTCGTAAAGCGTCATTTTATAAACAAAAAATGGTCTCAAACTTATAAAATAATTCAGTGTCATAGAACCAAATCCATTTTTTTCAGGTCCAGGCTTATAAATATGTTATGAAATTTAGTAGCGCGAATGTTCGTCAATGCGCATAGCTTACGTTACAGTACAGTGTGCGATGGTATCCGTTTTTTGTATGGGGATTCGAAATTGTCTTTGGTCTGACAGACGGATGCGTCAAAAATACGTTCGCCAGTATGTCATATAGTGAGAAAACCGCCTATTGGATTAATTTTTACATACATATATTCATAAATCACGCCTATATCCCTTGCGGGGTAGGCAAAGCGTTAACGGTCGTAAAACTTTAACACCACGTCTGACAAAAGTTTGAGGGTCAATCAGATAACTGTGTATCACTATAGTGACAAGTTGTCAGCCCATCGCCTAAAATTGCAATACACATCTAACCTTCGAGTCTCTTAGTCGCCTCTTACGATACCCATGGGTAAGAAATGGGGTTTTTAATAAGTTTAATTCTGCTTTCATAACAAACTAGACAGATAGACATTTTTGTTACTCTATGGAAATTTTCTTAGCTATCTAGTCTGTTACGACAGCAGAAATATATAAGTAGGTTATTTTTCTTTGTTTTATCTAAAATCTTTGACAATAGAATGACTCACCCTATTTCTTTAAGTAGGTATGACTTATATTTGGTTCAGCCGCCATTTCTACATGTGGGTGTCATAAAAGGCCACTAAGGGCTGAATCCAAGGAATGGGCAACAGCATACCCTGTGAATACAATACCTTGCACTGCACTCACCACTCCGCCTGACAAGCTTGGTGGGTATGGCAAACACCCCTCGATTTGGGGAGGTCCATGTCCAGCTGTGGATTTTTGTGGTTTTTGAAGTTGAAGCAATAGCAATATGTTTACATTTTCAAGTAAAACCTCCATCTATTTGACGCCGTCAATACTAAAACTAAGTGCTGGAGAACAACTTCTACGCAGTGCTACGAGCTTTTCAACATCGATTCTACATAAATATACAGCGATTGCACAGAGATGGCGTTGGTGTAACGATATATTTTGCAATTTGAAATAAACTTTTTCACTAAATATATTGTTATCTGTGTAGGAAAAAAGGTGTCCAAATAAATTAAGAGAAGTGAATTTAAAGAAGTTTTGGAAATCCGTCGTAGTAGTTTTCATAGAATATATTTTATAAGTATCTTTATTTGTTTGTTTTATCTCCGTGTGATGCCGGCTTAGAATAGCATCACCCCATTTCTTACCCATGGGTGTCGTAAGAGGCGACTAAGGGACTAGAGGGTGTGTATTGCAATTTTAGACGACGGGCTGACAACCTGTCACTATGGTGATACACAGTTATCTTATTGACCCTCAAACTTTTGTCAGACGTGGTGTTAATATCCGCTGAACGGCCGTTAACGCTCTGCCTACCCCGTAAGGGATATAGGCGTGATTTATGTATGTATGTATGTATGTATGTTTATTTGTTTTATGCCGTGTGATGCCGGCTTAGAATGCTATTTGATGCCGGTTTAGAATGCCGTGTGATTCCAGCTTAGAATGCCGTGTGATGCCAGCTTAGAATGCCGGCTAAGAATATCATTACCCTATTTCAATCCCGCGGGAGTCGTCAGAGGCGACTAAGGACTCGAGGGTGTGTATTGCAATGTTAGGCGATGGGCTGATAACCTGTCACGATTGTGATTAACAATTTTTCATATGAATTTTATATATTTTATCATTGTTACAACTGGGACAAAAAAGTCCCAATTTTTCAAAATGATGGGATGATGGGACAGGGCGGATATTTTTTATACTTTTGAAACATACGTTTTCATTTTCCCAGTCGCAGTTCTCATTTTATATTAACTAGATTTAACTATTTATGAAGTAATTTTGCTACAAGTATTTCTATAGAAGTAACCTACTTGTTTTCGTTGTTCGTTATTTGAAAGTAAGTAAGAAACCTAACTAGTAAAAGCAAAAATAAAAGATGATTTGCAATTAGCAGAACCGTTAATTTTCGCTAATTACACGACTGCCCAACCATAAAAGAAGTGTAATCTTTTTAGAGTTCATGTATTTATGTATGTATATATGTGCGATTCTTTAAAGGACTGAAACTGTAAACCACTGAACAGATTCGAATGGGAATTGTATCGGAAGAATCCTTACATTATCCCAAATGTCATAGGCTGGGCTTTATCTCAGAAAGCAGTCGTGTTTATATTTTTTTTTATTTATAATGCTTGTTACTAAATATTACCTAAGTATGACCGATGTAGTGCAATGGTTGTGCGACTGCTTGCGACGTTGCAAAGGTTCCGGTTTCGATTCTTGGTGGGGCATTCACAAAGTTGATATTTATTACTTTGTGAATTTGTTCCCAATCTGGATAGGACATTGCTGGCTGAACCACCTGATTGTCACAAAAGAACGCTGGTTTTGAGGCGCCGTGCTTCGGAAAATCGGAAGGCACGGTAAGCCGTCGGTCCCGGTTGCTGCGCATGATTATTTGGACGGCGGTCGTTACACAACTATGTGAGAGGCCTAACTATTAGTAGTAGTCGGTTGAAAAACTTTGACATCGTTGGACGACTCGGTGTCCCACACGAAAAGAACACTTGTCGTTGAATGAATGAATGAATTATTAATTTTATTAATTTTGTGCAGTAAAGGATATATTTAAATGAATTTATTTATTAATCAATCAATCAAGTATTCTTAAAACTTCTACCAATAAGCAGATAATCCAATAAGTTTTCTGACTTTATATCCAACAATCTTCTCTAGAAGGAGAAGATTGAAATCAGAGATTATTATTAAATATAATGTTCCGCTCTTAAAAACAAGCTGGCGTATTTTATTCATAACATTATTTTACAAAAAAAAATAGAAGCGCATTTTGCACAGTGAGCATTAAAATATTTTTTCCATACGCTTTAACGTTGTCAAATGACTAAGACACTGTTTTAAGGTTTTGTAATAACACAGGTAAGAGATCGTAACACCAGATCACAGGTCAAATTTCTGCTGTAACTTTTATACTTTCAGAAAAATCTGTATTAACTTAGATTTGGCATATAACACCCTATATAATCAACACATTTCACATAATAAAACGAGCAGGATACGTACATGATCGAAGAAAAGACGGATGTTCTCATGTTAGCAATTGTTCGAACGTTCATGCTAACCGTTTCAAAATTAGCGTGGTATATAAGTAATGAGGTAACTTTTTACATTGGAACTTGTATTAACTCCTACGTAGTACGTAAGAAAACTTGTGAAATTTTTGCTTTTTACAGAGACTCGACGGTCCCTTAGACAAAACTTGAAATGTGTTTTTGTGGGGCTACGTATTCGATTAATGAATGAATTGGCTGTATTTTTTATAATAGCTATTTGTACAACAAGAAAGCAAAGTTGATTTTTGCTTCGATTGCATATTAAAGAGGAGCGAAGGATTCCAAAATTGAATAACGAGCGTAGCAAGCGATTCAAAAGCACGAGTTGTGAATGAATTTGCCCTCGTGTGGTACGCACAACTTTTTACTTCTACCAGTGAGAAAATTCTGCCAATTGCAAATTTGGGGAAATGGCTGTAGAGCTCGAATGCTTCAGGCAAAATAAAAATTTCTGGTAAATTATATTTTGAAAATGCGTTTCAAATATAGCACATTATGTCTCAATTTTCAGACACTTGGCTGAAATAATTTTCAGACCGCAAAGCCGCCATTGCAATGATCAGTTTTGATAAAAATGAGATGTTTTAAATTCAAAGCACTTTTCCCCATCTAGTAGATAAATAAACAACTTTAGCTCACTGGGATTACGCGGTAAAACTGTTGTTTCCAAGTAAAAATAAAAATATAATTTCATTTATTTTTTTAAATCATTGTAGGTATAGGTTCATCATCATTGGCCTCACACGTCTGTGACAGACGATTTAATCAGTGTCTGAGGCAAGACTTTTCATGGCTGCTGTATAAGCCGATAAGCCGATACAAGGTATAGGTTAAGGGTATTTTAAAGTCAGTACCTACGCAAATTTTGAGGGTGTTTAAAGGCACGCCACCGAAGAGGTTTTATTTTTAAATTGATTTTATTTGCTTTTGGCAGGCAAGTTCGCATGACTTTAGTTACAACAGCTTTCGCGCCATAAATTCTTTAGGCTACACTACACACCTTTATTTCCCGCCGATGAAGTAAATTAGTCAGAAGTCGCAGCAAGTAAAGGGGTGGTAATTATGTAAACTGGGAGCTTTCTACGCGTTCTAATTGTAGGTTCGGGCGCGAGGCAAGGCCGATCCAATACCGCCTGGCTTATGGGCTAATGGGGGCTAGGGAAAGTGGTGTTGTCGTCTTGTATGTACTTACTTACATTAATCTGTAAGGATATCTTATTATATAATGAAATGAAATTATCTTGATTCATTAAAGGACAATAAGTACCTACTATCACTTATTGACGACGGCATGATCTGTCAAATCATAACTTGTCATAATTTCTTTTTGTAACAATTTTGTATTGTCCTGATAGAAAACCGGCTCGGAACGGAACAGTTATTGCAAAAATAATCAATATTATTTTTGCTTTTGCGAAACGAGGCAAATTGATACTAAGAGTAAGTACTTAACTAGATCGAAAATTGTAACCTGAAGGCCATTCTGTTTAAAAGTGTATGTATACGTAATATTATTGCTTTATACGCAAAGCTCGTGTCCAAACAGTGTACAAATACTAATATTGGTAACCTCAAAACATCACCTACATTTTTCTGTTCAACTTTTGGTATCTAAACAAGATTTCAAAGATATACATTTTGAGTTACTTGTTTGTATTTGTAGAACGGATATCGTTAGACTTATCTTTAAATGTAAATCAAGTTTTTGCCAACCGGTCATTCGGTAATGGTAGGTATGCAGAGTCTTCTTCTGAGTAGCGTGACAAAAACACAAATACCTACACTAACTTACTTATGACTTTTTTACTTTTTCGTGGCGCAGGATCGGTAAAAATACCTTCTTACTTTCTCCACAATTTGTCTCCCCTATTTGGTTATTTTGAAAAGATCGTCCAGATATACTACAGTGTGATTTAAAACCTGTCGAGGGTAAAGGTTCAGAAGGCGTGTCATTTTGAATTTCGAATTCATAGTGAAGTGATTGTAAACGCAGACCACCGGATCAGATAGGAGAGCGCTTCTCCACAGATCACTAGTATTTATGTCCGCGCTTCACAAGATTGAGGGTTTGATGCGGGAAGACATTTCATTTGATGTGAATTTCAAATTTAGAATTGCATAAGACTGGCCAGTAAGAACAGAGATTCAGTTACAATTCTGATCGGAATGTCGGAACCTACCAACTCTACAAAATCAGGTACTATACAGGCACTTACATACTTGCGTGCTATATATTTTTGTGCCGAAGACTTGTTTATAAATGAACAACTTCTTATTCTGCCTTTCGGTTTGGTCGATTGTAATATTTTATAGTATAGTTTTTCAACTACAAGTAGTGGACCTCTGACATGGTTGTGTAACGACCGGCGTCTAAGTAATTATAGACATCAATGGGGACTGACGGCTTAACGTGCCCTTCGAAGTACGGAACCATTTATTTTCGGACGATCAGGTGGTTTACCCTGCAATGTCCTAACCAGACCGGAAAGATGACCACTGCGCCACATCGGCCGTCACAGTGTAATTTACTGAATCTTTGAGTTGTTGTAGAAAAAAATTATCTGTTTCAAAATGGCATGTTTCTTATTTAAAATTGTAAGTTGACTCGCCACTAGAATTTCCTAAGAATTGTTTACAGGAAGAGTGTCTAGAATTGGTCCGTAGGTATTACGATTAGTAGGGTAACCATGTTACGTATTCAAAGATAATACAATTACTAGATTTCACCTGTTCTACAAATAACTGCAAGTGAGTGGTACCGTACTAATTCGTAGTACGGTCAGCAGAGGAACTGGCCATTCTTCCATTCCTACACAATTTAAAAAGAAAATTATTTTCACATTTTATATCTTACAAATTTTATTTACAATTTACAAACATCTGAATATTTACAAAACAATAAAATCTAAAAACTAAAATAAGCCTCCCAATGCGTCCCCACCAGACATAGTTCCCAGCATGCTGGCAGCATTCCCCCTTTGTATAGACAAGCTAACACGCTGGGCAAGGAAGCTGCCAGCTCTGCGGTCCGGATGACTTGTGGAGGCGCATTGATAGTATAAATTATGATTACAAACATTTTGTTAGGTACGAGTATATTTATAAAACTCAAGCGCAGCTATTTGATACTAGCTTTTTTTTCGCAGTCGTACTGTACATGGTCGGATTCATAAGTGGAGTCATAGTTAGACCACTTGACAGATTGCAATACGGGTTATTATCCTCTGTACTTACTTTACTAACTTACGCACACACGTAAGATTATCGACTGTAAGTAGAAAAGTCCACCTTAAGGCGTAGCATTAAAACTTAAACAGATTACCACCTATAAGCGACATCTATGTAATCTTTGAAATAATTACTCGGTGATAGCCTATTCGCCACCACATCACCACAAAGTATACATCACACTGGTTTGTCTAAAACCGTATTATAGTTATCCTTATTCGTTCACTTGTAGTAAAGCAATAGATTACATATCTTTATTTCGTCGTATTGCTCACAAGCTACCGTAGCTTAGCGGTAATAGTTCTTACCTTCTAATCAGAACGGAACCGGGTTCTCATCCGATCTCTGTATGTTGAATAATGTTTTTTAAATGTTTTTACCATATTTTCTCCAGTAATAATTATTTTATATAATATTGTTCTATATATTCATCTATGTATTATATCTATAAATGTTTATTGTAAATTATGTATCAAAATATTATATCTAAAAACATAAACCTATAATATTGTAATAAAACAAAAAGTAAGGTAAGAAATTATTTTATTGGTAGGTATGGTATCACTTTATGTAAATAACATAATGATATGAATGAGAACTTTTGGTAACCATAAGATACGAGTATGTAAAACTACATAAAATACTTGCTGTCGTAATACATAGTTAGTAGTTTTGTTTGAATGATAAAACACAATATTATGTAAAATGATATTAAGTGTTCATTAGCTGAAACATCGATAGGTAATTATTTATAAGATCATAGGAATGATCCAAATCTTGGATTGAATCTTTCAATAAAGTTATTTAAGTAATAATTTCGTTAGTAATTATTTTATTGTTCTATGTTTAACGATGATGCACTTTCCTCGGAAGTAAAAGTAATTGTAATAATAATAAATCAGTTATTTGCCTACATCTCAAGGTTTTAGCTTAAGTACTCGTTTTCGTAATGAAAAGATATTGAAGCAAGGCCTTAAGATAACTGACTAATAATTATCAATCTTATATAAATATAAATCGATGTTTTAGCATAATTTAATTGCTAATGTAATGCTCCACAAATACCTACTGCAATAGTAGGCGGGTAAGCAGGTAAACAGAGGTTGAGTGAGCAACGATTTATCAGGCCCGCTTCGGCATACATTGCTGATTATTTTGTGTATATTCATATATTATAATGAAATACACAAGATAATCAGCAATGTATGCTAGATCGGGTCTGATTGGAATCTTAAGTAAAAATCGCCGCTTACATAATTAGTATTTGGTGTTACCTCCGCTGTTTTCAACAACACTTAATAAACACTTAATAGACTCGATCAAATAAGTGCATATATCTGTTCCTCTGGTACTCTCCCACACTCCCAGGCAGTGAGCCTCTAAAGCTTCTGTAGTTCTTTCATTGCGCATGTCCCACCTTTGCACCATTAAACCCCATAAATTCTCTATGGGACTTAAGTCCGGAGATTTTGCTGGACAACGAATAACTTGGATATCTGGGTGCTAGCTAAACCAATATACACCACGGCAGCTCGATGCACTGGACAATTTATCCTGGACAAATGCAAAACGAGGAACTTCACTATCAGGATAAACAGTTAAACATTTCGCACCGTCGTCGGTAGCATGCTTTCCTGTAGCATATCAACATAATTAGCGGCAGTTGCACGCCCTGTTTCTTGTGCTACTAATTCGCCTGGACCAGCGGCAGAACCATTTTCTTCATATTGTTACACCATCATCCTCCGCTGTGAATCATTAATAAGACGAGTCGAGTTTTTACGCTACCTTCCTCTTCAAAACGTGTAACCCAACGTTTAACAGTCTTCCACTAAAACAAAGTAGCATTATTAATAAAAAAGTTTATACTAATCGGTTCACAGCTACCAACATACTATGAGTCAAAGTTTTTAATATTTAAAATACAATTGTAATGAAATAAAACTATACTTACGGCCAGACCAGTCTGATTAGCAATTTGAGTTAAATTAAATCCAATATCATGCAGCGCCACAGATAATTGCAGCGCAACAATACGCTGCCTATCCTGCAAACTGATATTAGTATGCATTTCGAAGAAATAAACACTGAAGTTTAATAAATAAACTTAGGTTAAAAAAATAACTTAGCACACGCACTATCTCGCAAACGATCTAGCAACAACTAAAATGTAATTCAAAATTTACTAAATTTTGCTTCATTTGATAAAATAAAAACTACAACGAAGATGTCGGGATTCGAACCATTGTCTCCACAAAAACGGTCAAGAATTAGCTTGACCGCGCTACTGACCAAGCTATCAAAGCTAATGACTCATGTAGTGAAATAGTCAATACTACTCAGCCTATTATACAATGGTAGTTCGTCAAATTATAGTATGTTATACGTCATTTGTGTCATTGTGTGAGTGTCGCCGCGGGTGCGAGCGACTTGTTTTCTGAGGTTTGTGTTAACTATGACTCCACTTTAGAACGCGACCGTACATGTTGACGTGTGATGTCGACTTAGAACAGCATCAGCCCATTTCTTTCCAATAGGTGTCGCAAAAGGCGACTATGGGACTTGAGGGTCACATGTGTCTCTATGGCGATACACAATTTTCTGAATGCCCCTTAGATGTTTATCAGAAGAGACGCAAATGTTAGTTTTTTACGCTCTGCCTACCCCGCAAGGCTAGGCGTGATATATGAATGTATGTGTAATAATGGCTCGTTTGTTTCGTATTTCGACCAACATTGCGAAAGCTGTTCAGCTCCATGGACTATTTCATCCAATGAACTTTTTTTAATCTCTTTAAATGCCTTAAAGTAAAGAATACGCATTACCTACTTAATGCATATACATATCACGCCTATTATCCCTTGCGGGGTAGGCAGAGCGTAAACGACCGCAAAAAACGGACATCTGACATACATTCGAGAGTCATTCGGAAAACTGTGTATCGTCATAATAATGACAGGTTGTCAGCCGATCGCCTAAAATTGCAATACACACCCTCAAGACAAAAGATGCTTCGTCGCGATTTACGACACCCACTGGAAAGAAATGGGGTGATGCTATTCTAAGCCGGCATCAGACGGCACGATTGGTTTATCAATATACAATAATATATCTGCTTATATTGTGTTTATTAAAGTGAACCAAACCCACCTGCATATACAAACTACATGTACTCGTAGGTCACGACACGACATTTTGATTATTTATTTGCGCAAGTTTTCATTATAAGAGATCTCGAAAAAACTAATGTTCTGCGACTGAAATACATGAAAACTGACGCGTGTAGAACGGGGTTACATTGATTAATTTTAAAATTTAGATTCACATATTTTCTCCAATTAAATTTCAAAAAATATGAAAAATATGCAGTATTAAGGTGCTGTTCCGAACCGAGCGGCCTACGGCCGACGGCCGATGGCACATGCCGCGGCGGCCGCCGTCGGCCGCCGCGGCACTACTGGTTCGTATGGACTTGTATGGGATACTATCCGAACCGAGCGGCGACTGCACATGCTATCGGCCGCCGCGCATCTGCCGCGGCGGCCGACGGCCGACGGCCGACGGCACATAACTGCAGACCAGTATAGCCGCGGCGGCTTTACTTTGTTTGGGTCGGAATATAGTTTTCAGAACTAGTTATTATGTTTAATAGGTTATGATGGTTCATCGGGTCGTTGGGTTCATAATGTCGTTAGGGTTCATCATGTGGCCAGAGTTCATCGGTTCGCTAGGTTCATCGGGTTATCATGGTTCATCGGGTTACTATGGTTCATCGGGTCCATGAGTTCATCTTGTCGTTCGGGTTCATCATGCGGCCATAGTTCATCGGTTCGCTAGGTTCATCGGGTTATTATGGTTCATCGGGTCGTTGAGTTCATCTTGTCGTTAGGGTTCATCATGTGGCCAGACTTCATCGGTTCGCTAGATTCATCGGGTTATCATGGTTCATCGGGTCGTTGCATTCATTTTGTCGTTAGGGTTCATCATGTCGTCAGAGTTCATCGGTTCGCAAGGTTCATCGGGTTATCATGGTTTATCGGGTTATCATGGTTCATCGGGTTATTACGGTTCATCGGGTCGTTGGGTTCATCATGTCGTTAGGGTTCATCTTTTCTTTAGGGTTCGTCATGTGGCCAGAGTTCATCCTTTCGCTAGGTTCATCGGGTTATCATGGTTCATCGGGTTATTATGGTTCATCGGGTCGTTGGATTCATTTTGTCGTTAGGATTCATCATGTGGCCAGAGTTCATGGGTTCGCTAGGTTCATCGGGTTATCATGGTTCATCGGTTTATCATGGTTCATCGGGTCGTTGGATTCATTTTGTCGTTAGGATTCATCATGTGGCCAGAGTTCATGGGTTCGCTAGGTTCATCGGGTTATCATGGTTCATCGGTTTATCATGGTTCATCGGGTTGTTACGGTTCATCGGGTCGTTGGGTTCATTTTGTCTTTAGGGTTCATCATGTTGTCATCAGAGTTCATCGTTTCGCTAGGTTCATCGGGTTGTCATGGTTCATCGGGTTATTATGGTTCATCGGGTTATTACGGTTCATCGGGTCGTTGGGTTCAATTTGTCGTTTGGGTTCATCATGTGGCCATAGTTCATCGGTTCGCTAGGTTCATCGGGTTATCATGGTTCTTCGGGTTATTATGGTTCATCGGGTCGTTGAATTCATTTTGTCGTTAGGATTTTTCATGTGGCCAGAGTTTATGGGTTCGCTAGGTTCATCGGGTTATCGTAGTTCATCGGTTTATCATGGTTCATCGGGTTATTACGGTTGATCGGGTCGTTGAGTTCATTTTGTCGTTAGGGTTCATCATGTGGTCAGAGGTCATCGTTTCGCTAGGTTCATTGGGTTGTCATGGTTATTATGGTTCATCGGGTCGTTGGGTTCCTCTTGTTGTTAGGGTTCATCATGTAGCCAGAGTTTGGCTGGGTTCACCGGGTCTTTAGAATCATCTAAACTAAACAGTCGCATTCGACCATTTTGGATAGTAGAATAGTACTTGTTTATCGTAAAGCCGCCGCGGCCATACGATATACAATACATACAAGTACCTATTCTACCATCCAAAATAGTCGAATGCGACTGTTTACTTTAAATGATCTTAAAGACACGATGAACCATGATAACCCGATGAACCATGATAACCCGATGAACCTAGTGAACCGATGAACTTTGGCCACATGATGAACCCTAACGACAAGATGCATCCAACGACCCGATGAACCATGATAACCCGATGAACCTAGCGAACCGATGAACTCTGGCCACATGATGAACCCTAACGACAAGATGAACCCAACGACCCGATGAACCATAATCACCCGATGAACCATGATAACCCGATGAACCTAGCAAACCGATGAACTCTGGCCACATGATGAACCCAACGACCCGATGAACCATAATAACCTAATAAACAAAACTTAGTCTAGTCCTGATAACTATACTCTGCCATGTGCTGTCGGCCGTCGGCCGCTGCCTTCGGAATGACATCTGCCGCGGCGGCCGACGGCCGACGGCCGATAGTCGGGGCATGTGCCATCGGCCGTCGGCCGTCGGCCGTAGGCCGCTCGGTTTGGAACAGCACCTTTAGCGACTGTACTAAAAGTTTTATATCCTTTAACAAAAATTATATTTTTTGAGTTAGTTTTGGATAAATTTTGAAAAAACGAGCTTATCAAAGTTAAAATGAAAATGGGGTTACTTTGATACCCCATACTTTTTTCGTTGCAATTTAAAGTCACCCCAATTTTAGGTAAAACAAAAAAAAAAAAAATTTTTTGTCTTTTATTTGTCAGATTATAAACAAAAATGTATTTTTGGGGTTATTTTGATTATAAGGGTAACTTTGATATGTGCGAGGTAGGTAGATAAAAATTAAATATCTTCTAATCAACCACTGTTTTATTAATTTTCTAATAGCTTACTTAACTATAAGTTATCATAACTCAAATATAATTTCTAAACAGTCTTAAATCAGCCTAAAAAACATCGTGAGGTTAGTTTGATAAGTCTTACTATTCCCCTATAAAATCATCCATTATAGAATGTGGGGCGAGATTGATAACTATCAATTTCGCCTCGTATGTCCCATCAAAGTAGCCACGTAGTTTAAAAACTAAAATATCTATAAAAATTGCGGCAACAGAAATGAAACTAAATATTGTTATTATTCGTGAAGAAACACATAATTTTAATAACCAGTGCAAACCCATATAAATATAATACTTACGTGTTCACATTAGAAGTTATTTCTTAGATTATTTTCATGAATTGCACCTGCAATATTTAAAATATTATTTTTTCCACAATGAAACGTGCTCCTGCGCTGGCGACGATGCAAAACATGGCTGACATGTTGGTGTTGCCATTTTAAAAAGAAAAAATTAGGCGCGTTTCGTTTTTACGGAGTTATTGTTAAAAAACCAAAAAAAAAAGTTATCATCAATGTTGCCCCAGATCTCAAAGTAACCCCGTTCTACGGTACGAACTTTTCACAAATAATTTGTGTAATAATAATTATAAATATGTAAGTACATGCATGAGGTAATAAACAGAAGAAGAATAAGAAAGAACAAAATAACAGTCTTTATGTAACACGACAGTTCGGTGAAATTATTATCTGTTATAATTATAGGGCGTCAAAATGGAAGCACATTGGACGCTCTCTATAGTTTTGCTCTATAAAACCCGCCTATTGAATTGACTCATTTAGATGATCACTACTATTAGTACCGTGTTGGACTACTAAAGCTTTGTAAAGCTCGATTCAATACGTCATTAGAGAAAGGAAGCTTTTAGTTTTAGACATAGAGTTCAAAATCTTATAGACATTGTAGAAAATATGGGTTTCTAGTTGTGTTCAACTGTCGCTTGCAATTTGTAAGGGCTCACGAATGTGTATTTATTGATACGTAGAACAATAATAGGCGCGTTTCATATTAAAGTTTGCTAAGATGTATGCAGGTGTAAAATTATGTAAGTAACTGTTTTTACGCTTATAAAATTGTTGCTATGGGCGTGAAAAAGCTATTTATTGAGAAGATATTAAAGTGATACACGATTTTTCTGAAACGGCTCAAAATATTTGTAAGACGTGGCGATTACAACTGCATTTTTTGGCCGTTAACACTCTGCCTACCTCTCAAGTAATGTGTATGAGGCGTGATATGTGTATGTATGTTATTGAGGAATTTAGGATATGACGTAAAAGAATTGAGATCTTCTTGCCTAAAATAAGTTGAGTTACGTGCTATCCTAGCACTTTAAGGATTATTTAAGATCATTTTGATCTCTCGAACGATAAGTCAAATAGAGTCGAGATATCTACCAGTATCAAAACAGTTTGTTACAACAAACCAACATATTACGTCACAATAAATTTAACGGATTTGTGTTTATTTTGGATTTAATATTTCCTAAGTTTCGAGCTCTTTAAATAGGAGGAGTTATAAAAAATATATAATTTAAATCCGATTAAAATTGTTTTATTGTGGTGAGTAATACGTAGTTGTGCAAATTCAAGAAAATATTAACATATGCACTAAGTTTTTTTTTGACTTAATGTCTTGTTTTCTAAGTTTTAAGTTTTTTTTTAAATTCTTAATTACTAAGTTTTGAACAAAATAGTTCCGTGGCTAGGGTCTGTTTCACCGCCGGTAGGTCGTCACTAAATCCTGTTAAGTAAGAGTAATCTGAGCGTGTCTCTATATGAGACGTTTCCTAGTAGGAAGCTGGGCATGTAACGCGGTACATAGACCCGGCGGTCAGTCCCCTTGATCTGGAGTACCTAACTAGACTAGGCGCTAAGAGAAAGGAAATGTGAGAGATGGAACCCTACCTTTGACCAAAATGAAGCCACGAAAAACTTGTTGCAGTCAGACTAGGCTAAGTATACGAAAATATATTTTATTTTTCGTGTGGGACACCGAGTCGTCCCACGACACGATGAACCCTGGTATCAGAGTTTTTCAACCGCCTACTTTACTCAAATGTTTTTCAAATCTGTCACCAGAAAATTGTGTATTATTTAAGTCTGATTGATGTCGAACCATGTAATGCCGGCTTAGAATAGAATTACCTATTTCTGCCCGTAGGGTCTTATATAATGTGACAAAAGGATAAATTCAGGGAATGAGCAGCAACGTTCCCTGTGCTATATAAACGTGAGTGTGAATGTGGTAAGCAACAGTAGACTGTTGATAATAATAAGGATAATTTATTTGCCAAAAAATTGGTATACAAAGAATAAATAAAAATCTAATTTTAAAATACAAAGTGGTGCCAACATACTTCACCTGTTTCAGCCATGCAAGATAAACTGAATTGTGGCTGTTGATGAAATCTGATTGCGCCAAGATTGCCATGGCCTCATTTTGTTTAACCCTAGTGTTACCTCTAGAACACACTCCAGATCTGGAGTAGTCTAGACTGGACCCAAGGAAAGTTGTGCAGTGCACACCCTGCTCATATAAATGCGTGAACTTGATACTGGCCGGCACTTTTCCGTGCGCGCGGCCGTGTAGAACACTTTTCCTTTCGTAAAGAGTTTTCCAATAGGAATAATGTAATTGATCTCCGCCTAGAGCAAATTGTGACAAGAAATATGGTGGTACGGAGGATTTGGGTAAGCTATTGAAAATGTAGCCGTGAAACTGAACAACTTTACCCAAGGAAAAATTTGATCTCTTAAAATAATAATGGCTTGTTTGTTTTGTATTTCAACCAACATTGTGAAAGCTGTTCAGCTCCATGGACTATTTCACTCAAAGGACTTTTTTAATGCCTTAAAACGCCTTAAAGTAAAGTATAACACTACATACTACACGTATTTAGTATAAAGTATTCTTATCGTACTTATCTGACACATTATCGTTTTTCTAAGTAGGTCTACTAATATTATAAAGATGAGATTTAATTGTTTGTTTATTTGAATTGAATAGGCTCCGAAACTAATGGACCGATTTAAAAAATCTTCTACCATTAGAATCCTACATTAATCCTACTGAACATATGCTATATCAAAATGTCTTATTCCCGCGGAAAAATGGTTAGCAGCGGGTGAAACTGCTGGGCAGGGCGCTAGTAATAGATATACTCGTTCACCCTGCATAGTCACGAAAACGTTCTTGTAGCAGGCACAGATTCAACGGTAAATTATTTAACCAGGTTTTTGGTAAATTTCGTAATCGATCATTATAGGTTATGTACAATTGTTACTCTCACTCATACTTTCTCGGATTGAAATCAATCACTCAAAGCGCAAACATTAGGGCCAGCGCAAATCTGGTGCCATTTGGCGCGAACAGTTTTTATTAAAAACTTTTTAACACCTTTAGTAAAGGAACTTTAAGTATAATAATGGGGTAGTAAACTGGTTAACAAATGGCGCCACTCTTGACTGACTTTTTTTCTGCGAAAGACTCAATGTAAAAGTTCAGTTATATCTCATTGGTGATTCGTTGTCCTCTCCATTGACATAAAGTCACCATTAGTAGAAATTATTCAACGGCTCAGACACCAGCTGTTACAAAATCGTTACTATGTATTCAAATCACGATAAGGTTCATTTGCCATTCGACATGCCCGATGGTGTAGCCGATTGTACTCCTGCCTTCTACGCCGAGGGTCGTGGGTTCGATCTCCACGAGACACAATAATTTGTGAAGTAAATTTTTAAATGATTGTGTTTAGTCTGAGTGTTTTCTATGTATAATAGGGTATACGTATATAAACAACCAGCTATGTGATTCCTATAAAAACACGTGAGAAGCTCTGCTTAGTTTGGGGCTAGATGGTGCTGTGTAAATTATCCTGGGTATTTATTTATTATTATTTTCTATTTGTTACTTAAGACAGCTCGCGTCACATAGCGCTAGATCCACGCTGGCCTTTAGGTCAGACATATTTGGAGAACGAATGGGCATCGTCGAGATAGTTATCTGGTAATTTGCTGCAGCTACAATAGAAAAAGTAAACATTTTACTAATCATAGTAATTTACAGATTGATTGATTTGCTTCCACGCCTACGTGATCTACGTACTTTTAAGGCATCAAACTATGTCAGTTATTCTGACCAACTGTATTAAAAACCAGTTTACGTTGATCTCTTAAATGGGTAACTCGAGGTGTGCAGCTGCCTTTTGAACACATTAACAGTATAACTGCCGTTTAACAGGTATGCATCGCCCTTGCAGCGCTGGTCTTCGGAGCAGAAGTTGACGAGAACGAGCTGAAGAAGCGAGGAGCTGGAAAGACCACGACCTTGAACGCCATCCCCACGGGATCGCAGAAACCTGAGTACACCTACAGCATATACTCCCCGAACCAGAACAACCCACCGAGTCCACAATACCAAAACCAAGTGCCAAACTCCTTCTACCCCACGCAAGGAGTCAATCAGTATTATACTTCAAACCCCCCTGAGGCGAGTCCTCAGTATCCACAACAGCCTCAAATAAACCTCATCCCTCCGCAGAGCTCCTCCCAGTTCCTCCCGCTAAATTTAGTACCAAACCCCGGCTACCAAGCCAAGTATCAAATAGTTCCCACTAAGACGCAAAATGGGAACATTCAAATAGCGCTGATTCCGCAGCCTCAGACTATATCGCCATCTGTTGTTCCGTTCAATCTATTTTCTCCTCATTCCGGCCAGTTACAAGCTCAGCAGCAGCCTTTCCAAGGACAGTTCAATCTTCAAAATTATCAGGTGCCTTTTGGAAATCCTTATTTAGGACATTCTCCTACAATGTTCTTGTTGCCACAATCTAATCCGTCGTTGTACCAGAATCTTTTGTACCAGAATCCGAGCCCTCCTCAGAGCTTTTACAACTATTACCCTGGGAAAACTCAGGCTCAGTACAGTAATCCACCTCAATATAGTAATGCTCAATACAACAGTCCTTCGATTCCTCCACCTTCTCCTGAATACGAGAAGATCCAAGGTCCAGTCAACCAAAGTATATCTAAGGAGGACAATGACCTGAGCGTGCATAGTACGGAATACATTTCTTCAGATGCTTACAAGAACCCATATTCTTCAAGTCGCACATATTCCAAAGTTCAATAAAATCTATATATTTTCTTTATTGTAAAAATACTTGTTGAGTATGTACCTTAATTGTTCGCTACAAATTTCACTCTAGCGGGATTTCCAATCGTGAAATCCCGTTTGCGTGAAATTTCGGATTTCTATGTTCTCATATATAACAAAAATAATTGTTTTTTGTTGCCATTCATGTTAACCATGTAGAAATTTAATGTATAATTTATTGTGTTAGTTTTAGTTAAGTTTATAAATGTTTACGGTTGTTGTTGAAAATGAACTTATAAAATAAAAAGAAGATAAGTAATGGGAATTATCTTATTATTTAATACGAATCCAACATCCTACAGACGGACTCAAGGTTTATCTGTTCCTATTGCATTCGTATAAAAAAACAGACTAAGTACCTACTACTCTTACATTACATACATAAACGGCTACAACGGTCCACTGCTGGACATGGGCCTCCTTCTGTTTGGTATACTCACCACGCTTGGCAAGTGTATTGGTGAGCGCAGTGCAAGATATTGCTTTCACAAGGAATGCTGCTGCCAATTACGTAGATAAATGTATTCCCCAAACGCTTTTAATGGCACCCGTGGGTTGTATTATGGTGATGCTATTCTAAGCCAGCATCACACGGCAAACCATTACGGCCTGCTACTCTTGATTGATGGGATATTTCTAGACTTTTTGATTGTATACCAAATTTTAACCCTAGAGTGGGCGCGTCGTTCGGTAAAACGTAAGTGGGCGTGTGTAGAGCATTTTGCCGCCCGTACTAAAAGTCAGTATTTTTTCGAAAATAATGTGTTTTTTGTATATGTTTTGCATTTACAGGTTACAATAAAACATAAACTTGGAAAAAATAAAATATATATTTTAATTAAGTTTAAATTTAAGGCACTAGGACTTATAATCAACTTTGGCAATAATTAACAGTATATTTGGAACATAGATTATCTTAATCAACAAAAATCATATATTTTCTAAAAATATAACAAATCTTACATATTTTCAAGATCAACATCATATGTTTGAGCAAAACAATCTTCACACATAAACATGCAATGTTCATTGCACAGTAATTTTGAGCATACATTACACCCTTTTCTGGTTCTTCTATTTAGCAATAGCCCAATCAAAGCTTCTATGTCAGTTATATCTGTTTACTGATATATTACGTATTTCTTGTGAAATAGATAGTACATCCGCACCCAAACTCTCCACAGACTGTTCCGTATCTGTATTAAGAGCACTGTGTTCACTTTTTGTTACATCCTCTTCCAAACTCTATAAATCTGCTTCTTCAAAATCACCATCGTTTTTCTCTAACCAAGATATTATTTTGGCGTCTTGTTTCTCCGTTTTTGATACCCTAAAATATAAAAAATAATTTTAACAGCAGTAAATATATGACAGTGTACTAGGAAAACATATAAAGTAAAATAATATAACATAAAACAATTACAAAATAGATAGAAAAATACTTACGTAAATAGGCGCGCGGTGAGCAATTGGCCGCCTCGCGACGCACCCTGTTGACAACTTGTTCGTCCTGCGGCTGCCAGTGCACTGATCCTGCGGAATTTTACAACACAGGGAGGGGAAGCGTAGGGAGGCAGCTACTCAAAAGCTTGACCTTGAGAAGTGCATAGTTCTAAAAATATTGAACAAAAACTACCAACGGCGGCAAAATGTCCATAGCGCGCCGATTCTAGGGCTAAAACACTTCCCGTGTTAGGTATACAATTTTTGAATTTTTTTTTGATTGTTTTACCAAATTTATTATCACTCTTAATCGATAATAGTTCTTGCAGTATCTCATTTGAAAATACATACATAAATCACGCCTATATCCCTTACGGGGTAGGCAGAGCATTAACGGCCGTAAAACGGATATTAACACCACATCTGACAAAAGTTTGAGGGTCAATCAGATAACTGTGTATCACTATAGCGACAGGTTGTCAGCCCATCGCCTAAAATTGCAATACAAATCTAACTCTCGAGTCCCTTAGTCGTCTCTTACTACAACCATGGGTAAGAAATGGGGTGATGCTATTCCAAGCCGGCATCACACGGTACATTTAAAAATACAATCGGTAAAAACGTACAAAATACTGCTAACGACTTGACAGACACAGTATGGGATAAGATCGGAAATCGAAATTCCGTCTGACAGACGCATGCGTTATAGTGTCGACGAATAAGCAGCGACGAAAGAACCGCAAGAACACAAAGGAACCATCCAAACTAAATACTTACCTCTCATCTAATCTGATTTAATGAACCATCAAGCTCGTCTAGTACTGCTACATTAGCCGTTTTTAGTAAGTAAACGTATCTTGTTATTTATATAGAGTGAAATTTTATTAGTGATCGATAGAAAAAAAATAAACACGGGGGGAGATAAGGATAACTTTTCCCTAGGAACAGACGTCGAAATATGAAAGAAATAATTAGAGCTTCCGTACAAAATTTCCGATCAGCTGATTTGAGTAAACAAGGAAACTGGAAATATTCCTTGGGGAAAGTTGGTCCTTATCATCAGCCCGTCTTGAGATTTCGCTATCGGTCACTAGTAAAATTTCATTCTATATCTAAGAGATTAATATATTATGGTTCTCTATACAGTTACTATGAATTACCATAAATACATACATAAATCACGCCTATATCCCTTACGGGGTAGGCAGAGCATTAACGGCTGTAAAACGGATAGAAACACTACTTCTGACAAAAGTTTAAGGGTCAATCAGATAACTGTGTATCACTATAGTGACAGGTTGTCAGCCCATCGCCTAAAATTGCAATACACATCTAACCCTCGAGTCCTTTACTCACCTCTTATCACACCCATGGGTAAGATATGGGGTGATACTATTCTAAACCGGCATCTACGGATTATGAATAACCAGTATATTTTAACCTCTTAAAACATAATGTTGCTGTCGATAATACCTACATATAAACAGTTTATAGTTAGCACTAAAGTCTATCTACCTACTCGTACTGGCACGTGCCGAATAAGATTAGAAAGGGATTGCTCACCAGCTTCATTTGTAAGCTTTCCCTTTTAAGAAGGACTTATTGCGCGCTTTAGACTTAATCGTTTCTTATATTTTTTTGTTTATGTTTAGCGTGTTGATGATAAAAACGTATTGTATTAGGAAAGGGAAATACTACTCACTATTCAAACAGAATATTCACGTATGAAATAAACATTTGTCAGACGTGGTGTAAATGGCCGTTTTTTGTGGCTGTTTACGCTCTGCCTACCCCGCAAGGGATTATAGGCGTGATATGTGTGTAAGTAAACTGAAGAAGAGTCTACCTGCAACTACAGCTGATGAGACTCAGCTGAAACGTCGGGTTCCAGGTAAAGCGTATTAATTAATTCAAGATATCAATAAGTGATAATACTATCCTACATTGAATAAAGTAATTTCATTTTCATTTTCACCCCACAAGACAAAAAGCTTAACTTTTCAGGATTTAATAAATCACTTTATTTGCAATTATTGTATTGTTAAATGCTGTTCTCCCACTTGTCATCTGTCGCTGCGGATTTTTATCGCACCGTGACGCATGAGTCTGTCAGACGAAATAAAAATTGCTATTACCGATCTTATTGCTCTACAAATACGGCTGCAGCGCGTTTCGGTGCATAACGGAAGCATCTATCAAGTCTTTTGACAGACGCATTCCTTCGTTTTATAGAATATATTGAAAACCCCCTTAGTCATTAAATAGGAGATATACGAATTAAAATTAATAACAGAACTCGTTAAAAGCTTTTTGTGTTTATATGTGAAAGCATAACAAGAAAACGACTGAACGGATTTTGATACAAATTTTATCAATACGTCGAGAAAACTCCCGCTTAGGTTATGGGCTATAAAAATTTACACCCTAAAAAGGTTTAGCACTGCTCTCAAAACAGACGGAATTTGATTAAAAAAAATGTGGTGATAGCTAAATGTCCTGATCAACATTTTACATAACTTTTGCCAGTATTCGATGGTCTGGAGTACCTGACAGAGAACACCGAGCCCCGTTTTACTACACGATATACGAAAATGGCTACATAGCAAAAGTTGTTCAACATGATGGGCTGCTTCTGCTGGTATATACATCGAGGGTCTGGAGTATCTGAAATGGAACTCCAGCAGCCTAGCTAAACTATACATGTGTATAAAAATGGCTTGACAGAAAAAGTAGTTTAGCATGGTATGCCGTTGCAGCACACAAACATCCAGGGTCTAAAGTACCTGATGTAGAACAGCAAGACGCGACCTAACTATAACATATACAAAAAAGACTTCCATAGCATAAGTTTTTCACCATGATGGACAGCTTTTGCTGGCACATAAAACTTCAAGAGTCTGGAGTACCTTAAATGGAACACCAGGAGCTTAGATACACCTTGCTAGATACGAAAATGGCTACAAATCAAAAGTTTTTCAGCGTACAAACCTGCTTTTGTTGGTATGTATGAATCTAAGATATAGATAGATAAGGAACTCAGGGAGCCCAGCTAAAGAGTAGAAAATGCTAGTCTTTCTATAGGTCGATGAACCACTCAATTTATAATGTATTGTCTGACTTCCAGTACAGGTTACTAAATTGAAGAACGCTGGTGTGAAGATAGAATTCAGGAAAAAAGTAAGTGTTCTTGGCTTCTTTTACTTAAGTAGGTTAGGAACCTATACAAAGAACTGGCTGTACTTAACAAAAAACGGTAATTTTAAGCTGCCGAAACAAAGTTCGCGGGCACCACCTAGTAGGTAATGTAATAATTCCTAGTTTATTGCATTATAGTAAGTATTATTTTGTAGCTTTATAGAGCGACCAACACAATGAAATTACTTTCTAACGATCGCATTGTTCAGCCGCAAAGCCTTTAATACAATCATCGCTAAAACAGATTTTTATAAAATGGTCAAAGATAAATCGACAAAAGGTTAATTGGATGTTAATAAAAGGTTTGATCGATTTGTATGGGATAAGGTTGTCTTATATTATTTAATCGACATTTTTGTGTACGTACTAAGCTTGTGTTGCCAGATAAAGTAAATGCTTTAAAAAAGTTAATTTTATAATATAATGTATATCTGTAATAGCTTCTTAAGCAGTATGAACTGTCTGAGGGCTAGCCGAGTATAATGGGTTCAATAGGTAGAGTAATAATCAACACATCAACCTACCTTTTTAAGGGAGCCAAATATATTGGTGCTAATTAATACAATAATTTGCCGTGTGATGCCGGCTTAGAATAGCATCACCCCATTTCTTACCCATGGGTGTCGTAAGACCCGACTAAGGGACTCGAGGGATGTGTATTGCAATTTTAGGCGACGGGCTGACAACCTATCACTATAGTGATACACAGTTATCTGATTGACCCTCAAGCTTTTGTCAGACGTGGTGTTAATATCCGTTTTACGGCCGTTAACGCTCTGCCTACCCCGTAAGGGATATAGGCGTGATTTATGTATGTATGTATGTATGTAATTAATACATATATCTTACATACACACACACACACACACATATCACGACTATAATCCCTTGCGGGGTAGGCAGAGCGTAAACGGCCGCAAAAAACGGACATTACGCCAAGTCTGACAAATATTTGAGGGTCATTCGGAATATTGTGTATCGCCATAGTGACAGGTTGTCAGCCCATCGCCTAAAATTGCAATACACACCCTCGAGTTCCTTAGTCGCTCCTCCTCCTTACTCCCACGGGAAAGAAATGGGGTGATGCTATTCTAAGCCGGCATCACACGGCACTCAGATATCAGGGTTTACAAATCCTTTAAATAGCAAACTCTTAACATTTTCCTTCATGTCAGTACCTATTACACAGCTAGCAGTTTCGTAGAGCTTGCGATTGATTTAAATTGGGTGTGAAAATATCGACCTTATCTTTCTATAATACCAGTTTTCAGATAAGAGAATAATACGGTGTAAACAGCAGATATTTAGAGTACAGAATGGCTGTGAGAATGTAAATAACTCATATGGACCTCAACTAGTGATGGAGAAAGTAGCAGGTTCAAACCTGCCAGTGGTAATTAATAATGCTTATGGACCCATTTATTTTATAATATTTACAAAATACTTACGACGTTTATGTTTCTACCGTTTCATACAATTATTTGTCTCATATTAAGACCAAACAGAACTACATAATACATAGAGAATATGAAATATTATTGTTCCAATTTAATGTGTGTCTACTTAAAACAAGCTTGTTAATTCGTAACATCCTTTTAATTGATCCACTAAGTGACAAGACGAGTAATAAACAAATCATCAAAATAAAGACGTGAGAAAAATGCAAAGCACTTGCCAATGACATAACGGTATTTCAAGGTGGTCCCTATCAATAAATCGTAATGATGTAACGTTATCAGAAGAAGGTGGACTACGCCAATACAACGCCACAGTAGAAAAAAGTACGTAAGTAAAATAGCTTTATAGAACCATACGCTACTCACTTTAAATTGTGGTGCCGCTGTCTAAAGTAAGTCTAACAAAACGAGATAAAGATTTTCTTTAGAAATCTTGCATTTTTTTAAATCGTGGGCAGTATTTGAACCTGGGACTTTCACGGCCAAAAGATGAGCCGCGGCAGCCCAGATGGAAAAGGCATCGCTACTAGTGATAGCGCAAGTAGCAGGTTCAAATCCTGGCCTATGCAAAAAAAAACAAGTTTACTAAAAACAATACCTAACACCTGCAGTGCTTTCAAAATTTGATATTCGAGATATAGGATGTAATCAATCTTATGGTATGGTATGAGTAAGAGACAGTTTTTATGATCTATCTTTATCAGTCGTATGGTATGCCAGTTGTCTTTGTTTGGTTGTTTTACATTTTCATTACGTTTCGTTGGACTTACTTAAGTAGCCAACAATGTGTTCGGATTTAGTTTTGATGAGTTTTGAGTAACAGTCGTGTCCGGAAAACTATAGACGGGGACAAAACACTGAAATTAAATGTATTACCATTTCATTATGCCCAATATATGATCTAGGCAGGTGTAAGGTGTAGTAGGTAGGTACTTATTTTGAATAGAATAGAAAAGCATTTATTCAAAAAACTGTGACATTTTAGACCCTATTCCGTACCTACTGGTAAAAATTATAATTTATTTACTGTGGCCCCGCTATCGTCGCAAGCGCAGGTAAAGTGAAAGGAGATTGTGCGTAATTTTATTACAAGCGGATTTATCTATTTGTATCATTGAGATGCGCAATCGATGCACCTGCTCGAGTTTAGTTACAGGATGTTCAAAAAAAATAATATTTTTACATAAAAATAGCCTTTAAAGGCTACCTAACACCACTATTTATCGGAACAATATTGATGTATGTATAAAAATTTTAATATATATTTATTTATGTATTTATTAACCACTTCGCTCAGGTCGAATTTTGCAACAATAGATTTGTATTGTACTTCAAGCACACATGTGTGCTTAATGCGTAAGTATGTATTGTTTATTATATATGTGTACACGGTTTTGTCATTCCCTAATATAATATTTTCTAATTCCACTATGCAGGTTGGCTGGAAGAGATCTCTTCATAGATAAAAGCTCACATTTGTGACTACGTTTAATATTCAAATATATTGTAATAATTTGGTACACAATAGAGATTATAAGAACTAAAAAGCATATAATCGTTTTCAGATGCTGACATAGTGACAATAAATGGGATTATTTAATCATAAAAACGTTATCCCCAATCAAGATATTTTGATAATTGTCTTGTAAAATATTCTTTAAATATTATTGAGTAAGTCTTATATTATTTTCTAATGGCGAAAACGAGATGGTAGCGAGATAATTTAGCTCGATTGAGAGCTAATTCAACTTCTATAACAAAAAGACAAAAAATAATAATACGTGGTTTGGAACGTGGCATAGCAAACATACTATATACCATGTGAATTCTAAAGTAGTACATCCTGACCGGTTCGTACATCTCACTGCACAACTAACCACACAAGTTTATTCATACACTTCACACTCCATTCTTTTACCATTGGCATACCTCACTGCGAGACTGCACAATACTTTGTCGAATACCAAATTTTAAATCCCTTCCCGTATTGGGTAAAAAAAATTTGAAAACTTGCTAAATTTTCAAACGCGGACAGGATAAAAAAAAAACTAGTTTTCAAAAATGTTATACCGTTTTTATCGCGGGTTTTAATCGCTTAGACTACATTTAATCTGAAAAGTTACAAAACTAACCCGGTAGATGGAGCCCTGCCACGCATTACTGGCTTGAAAATTTTGCAAGTTTTCAAAAAATGTATACTTTGTCGTTGATGTCGGCTTAGGATAGCATACCCCCATTTCATTCCCATTGCAATTTTAGGCTATGGTTATATGACAACTCTACTATGGCGACACTAATTTTCCGAATGACCCTCAATTTTTTGTCAGACGTGGCGTTAATCTCCCTTTTTTTAGGACGTTTACGTTCTGTCTATCCCAGATACTCCTGCTAAAGACTATAGGTGTGATAAATGTACTTTGTGTCAATGTACAATGAGGTATTCAAAAGAACGTTAACAGTTTTACTGTGAGTGATAATGAAAACCTGTCGCAGGGCAAAATGGTGTCCCCCATTATCTACTTAGTTTGCTTACAAATACCTACTTAGGCAGAGTAAAGATAGGTGATACTTTTTTTTTACCTGTTCAATTTACAGTCCGAAATACGGAATTCCTGGGGCACGTTCATGCTCTTTCTCCTAGTCGGTATTTTCTCCGATGACAGGTCTTAAAACCGGGTTTTAGCACGCCAGTCAGGAGAAATTTTCTACCATGCCCTCCAAAACGCGGTTTTACGAACTGTCAAAGTATAAAAGAGTGACGAAAGATATATTATCTGATGGTCCATTGAACGCGCCCCTGTGTGGAAAGTTGTATACTACACATGTTACGGACCAAATTGTCGATTAGTTGGTATTTCTTACGTATAGACGATTTGTTATACTTCCGTGTTTGGGTGCGATCTCCTGAGGGCAGATACAGATTATTATGTATCAAAATACCAGTCCAAATGTGTTGTTTTAAAATATGAGGTATTATTTAATGTTATTTTTGATTATGTATGTAGAGCTTGAGGGAATTAAGTGTTTATTTATGTGGAGCACGTGTCTACATCCATTGATATATTATTTTATAAACGCAATATTACCGATTGCTTGTATGAAACTGTAAATCGGTTGAGGCGGTACTCCCATTTTTCGTCCATCGCTGTGTATTTTTAACACATGCGTCTGTCAGGCGAAGGATTTTCCGAATTCAGATCTTTTCTGCTGCACCGGGGTAGCTGAGGTCATGAAATATTAAAATCATTAGGCAAATTACGTGAAATAACCATAAGTAGGTAGGTAGGTAACATAGCTTATAATTTTTTTTTAAGTACATAAGCTTCTGGTGTTATTACATAGGAATTTTCTGTAAGTACCTACCTAGTTATCTTTTACGCCTTTTGAATACACTTTTTACTTTCATTTCAACCGTGCAACTCGATAGTTATTTAATTTTATTCTTTTAATACTGAATTTTATAATTTTTATTACTGAATTTTATTTATATTAAATCGTGAATTTAAATATTACTATTATTCTGTTTAATGTTAACACTAATTGAATAAAAAATAGCCATACTAACTCACTCAATAGATACTTATTTACAAACGCAGTAAGAATATAGTTTGTTCTTAATCTGCTTTATAATATAATTAACCCATAATTCATAAACTTGGTTACTTACTAGCCATTTGCTTGTGCCTAATGTTTATGTTCACTCACTCAGTCAGGTCAGTTACTAGCCCTACCAACCTAACAAGTTTATTTCAAGACGGAACACTTTGTCAGGTTGGTACAGTGGTACGCAGGTGTAAGTATTCTCTTAGTTTTCTATGAACACTTCTTATGCATTGAACTACGTTCCATATAAGTTGTTTAATCGTTTAAAGGAATCGAACACTTCCTTCATTATCTTACATAACGACTCCATTCGTATGTAGCTCGTATATCGGCAAAGGCGGTTTTCACACTGACCGCATGTTTGTCGGGTTTTTTGGCAAATCCGGTTGACAGACGAAAGGGGTTTAAGAAATCCCATACATAAACCACCGCATCGAAATTTCAACTGTCAAATCACAGGTTGTCATTTTTATAATCACGAACCGCAACAACGTCCGGTGGGTGTGCGATTTGCCAAAGCTCGTGGCTTTTCCGTTTCCCGCCAGAATTGTGGAAAAGTGGCGTGCAACGTTCCTCTACACGTAGTTATGACGCAAGATGATTTACGATGGACGGGGCAATGTTAATTATTTTAGTTAAGAGCTAGATAAGGAAATGCTATGTAAGTATACGTACTGCTACTTGAGTACATGTAAGAAGGATGTGAGAAGGCATACTTGTGTCACCTAATTATGACCCAGTACGGTATACGAGGTGTAAGGGACGGTGTAGGTACCGAAAACTTTGTAGGCATGAACAGACCATGAAACTGAACAGCTTTTTCTATTGAGCATATTTAATTTAATTTAATTTAATTGGTAAATGAGAAAAAAATCGACCGCCCATACAAAATTTCCGATCAGCTGACTGACTTTCTATAGAATATCGAAAAAAAATCGTTTCCCAACATAGGCTCCACAGTAAAAGTTGTTCAGTTTCATGGTCTGATGATGCCTGCAAAGTTTCCGGTACAGCATCCTTTACATGCTGTGTGTCTCTATAATTATTATGATTTTAACATTGATATGGATTAGATTACGAGACAAATAGCCTCAGTCAATAGGTACTTAAATGAAATTATATGTTCTACTCTACCTATTCAACGAACATTTCGTAGAATTTACATATTGACGAAAACTTGAATACAATACGTATATTTAGTTGGGTGCGATCATAAATGTTTTTTTAGTTCTAATTATAACTTATCACATCAGTTTGAATGCCACAAAGTCAAAATGCATGCTCATTATTGTTATTAACTCACTGATTGCCAATCAACTCAAAATTATAGCAACACATTCACTGAGGTCAAAACAAGGGTCAAAATCTAGATCTTCGACTTCCGCCTCCAGTAGTTACTAGTTACACTTCAATCAACACCTATCTTCGCAAACGTACGCCCACACGTCACGCATCACTTTTCCCGCCGAAACGTCAGCACTGACCGGAACATGTCAGTCAGTAAGTTACGTAAAAGTGATATTGTAACACTTCTGTTCTACTGGATGCTACTGCTTTGTTTTGGTTTTTTATGAATGATGCAAACATATTCATGTTATATCGATTCTCAGAAAATAGTTAAGTATAATAATCACTCGTAATTAAAACTTATATTAGGGTGTCTGACTGTAAAATCATAAAATCCAGTCGAAGTTTGAGAAATCTGAGAAAAGATTTATATTTTTAAGACATGTCCATCAATTGATTAATAACAACAGTTCAGCTATTAACTTTATAATAGCTGAATTCTACTATTATCTCTTCTAAACTGTTGGCACACCTCGGACACTGGCGCTCAAATGTATGAAACAAACGCGATGCTACGCACACAGTCTAAGTTCGCGTAGGTGAACTGGGACCATGCTTGTGTGTGTGAGACAACATGTCAGGGTTGCCGCCATTTTGCGTTCGCGAATCGGGAATGCAATGTGTGGCAGTATGAAATGACCTTCGTCGTCGCGTCCTTGCTAGCTGGTGTCTGAGCGTCCTCCGAGCGCGGGTGGGCGGCGCTTGTAAGGGGAGGCAGGGAGTGACCATACTGTACGCTAGTACTATTAATTATACTGTGCTGTTGGTATTATATTAATTTGATAATAACATAACATTCTCCATAAACTCACAAATCAGTGTCATAAAGGTATGTAAAAAATATCAATAGATAAAATTGCTGGAGCATAATTTTCTTAAGCCTTTTATGGTTCTCGGAACATCGTCAGACACCATTTGAGTTCAATAAGCACCTTGTTTGGGGTAATCGTATCTAAGTGTTTGCATCGGGCTAATATGTGAATGCTGGTACTGAACAACAAATAAGGGAAAAATTCATATTAAACCAAACACTTTATTCACATACAAAGGTACCAGAGGCAAGTGTCCAAAAATCCTATAAGCTGAAAGCCCTAGGAGCCCATTTTCGCATTTTCTTGAAAAAGTATAAATTTAATATTATCTACAGTAGTTAACTACAGTTCTCACCTTGATTAATGATATGAATATTAACAAATGATTATTAGTCAAGATTTTTCTACTTTCAAACTGCACTCATTCATCTTATATCTTTTAACCTACTTGAGATTAATTATTTGTTCTTCCGCAGTAGTAATTTAAGTCCGTAGGAGTCCAATCGTTACATCCCATGTGGTCAAATTGACATGTTAAGATTACAATCGAAATTGCTATGGTAGTGCAGTGATTGGTATTGTGGTATGTTGATTGGACTATCTTTCGCTCGTTTTTTGTTTTTATAAGATAAACTTGTTAGATAAATATCTCTATAAGAAGAGAATGGAGGTAAAAATTACGCGTGGATTTTTTAATTATTGAAATAGTGAGCATCATATACATACATAATATCACGCCTATCTACCCTGCGGGGAAAGCAGACCGTGAACGGACGCATAAAACGGTTATTTGCGCCACGTCTGTCGAACGTTTGAAGATGATTCCTTAAATTGTGAATCACCATAGTGACAGGTTCATTGAAATCTCAAATACCTTAGTCGCCTCTTACGACATCCATGGGAAAGAAATGGGGTGATGCTATCCTAAGCCGGCATCACACAGCAAAGTACAAGAGCATAAAAGTAATTTTAATTTTAATACTTAGATATTTTATTACGATTACTCCACGCTTATAGTATAGAGGTTACCTCTATCTATAAAATGGTAGATACTTTATTTTGACCAATTCTTCTTCTTTCACAGAGTCGTCCAGCGACCCAATGAACCGGAATAAATAAACCCGATAAACCGTGTCAGTTTTTTTAACCGTTAACTACTAGTAGTAGGCCTCTAACATGGTTATGTAATGACCGCCGTCTAAGTAATCATAGACAGCAACCGGGACCGACGGCTTAACGTACCCTCCGAAGCACGGAATCATCTTTATTTTCAGACAGTCAAATGGTTCAGCCTGCAATGTCCTTACAAGACTGTGAACAAATTCACAAAGTTGATATTTATCACTTTGTGAATTTGTTCACAGTGCCCCACCGGGGTCGAACCCGATACCCTTGCGCCGCAGGTAGTCGCACTACCACTGCGCCACATCTTGCGTTTTTACCAATTAATTACCATGTATATGTCATTGTGATAGGCTCTTTTATATGCCAACTAAATGTATGCAATAAATCTAAAGATAACAATCGTGTGTAAATTATCAATTGTACTTATATCACTTTATGATAAGTACCCACTTAATGTATCTATTGGTACATATTGATGGATATATTTGTTGCAATTTTACAGGTGTTTTCGACTAATGATGTTCTTTTGCCAATTGATTTGGTAATACTATGTCAAAAATAAAGCTTGATGATGAAATATTTTTTTGATAAATTATCTAGTTCCATTCTTGTCGTTGTGTCTTTTATTTCGAAGCTATTAACGGTGTTATTACTTAAAAGTTAGACGCGCGTTGAGGCAAACTTGAAATTATTGAGGCAGGCTTGCCTGTGGATAAGTCTGACTGAACGATCCCACTAAGCGGTGGAAGGCTCCGTAAGGGGCCGCCTGGCTCGCGACCACCATCCCACCGAAGTCTGGCGCCAAGTAGCTTGCTGCGTTCCGTCAGTGTGTGGGAGTGCCAGTGCCTTAACAGGCTTCTTCTGGGTGAGCTCGCTCCATCTTAGACTCTGTCTCTGTCCTATGACCCAGACTAGAGTCAAGAGCAAACCCATAAAAAAAAAAATATATATTTTTCCGTATTACGATTTGACGCTGTCAAATAGCTTATACTATGTCTAACTGTTTATGTAATATCAAGGCAATTCATCTTAGGCAATTAATCTTATAAAAACGAAATTAATTTGATTTGCCTTCGTTAACCTTGCGCGTGAACCTGAACAAATCTTTATTGCTTACAAAGTATACTCGTGGCAATCATCTATAAAATGCTGAGTGAGTAAAAGTAGTGCGACCGCTCGGTATTACTCCAATTCTACCCGAGGGTGTCGTAAAAGCGACTAAGGGATAAATTCATCCAGAGAATGAGCAGCAGCGTTCCCAGTAAATGCAAAATCTTGCACTGCGCTCGCCAATCCACCTGCCGGGAGGCCCATGTGTATTGGGCTGTTGTGGCTTATAATGTACAGTCGGTTGTAGCACATAAGGTAATAGGCGTACTACAAAAGAACTGAATTATTTTTGTCCTCAGCAATACTTTTTTCTTGACATTAATATGTATATGTAGAAAATGACTTGTCTAATGAGAATAAGTTTAAATTTTTATTATGTATTAACTGGGCATTTTTTTTTATTTTATTATTAATGATGGGTTTGCTCTTGACTCTAGTCTAGGTCATAGGACAGAGACAGAGTCTAAGATGGAGCGAGCTCACCCAGAAGAAGCCTGTTAAGGCACTGGCACTCCCACACACTGACGGAACGCAGCAAGCTACTTGGCGCCAGACTTCGGTGCATATAAATAATTCAGTTCTTTTTTAGTACCCCTGGTACCTATTGTACTATAACCGACTGTACATACATCATACATACATCAGCCTATTGCAGTCCACTGCTGGACGTAGGCCTCCCCCAGGGTACGCCAGGGTACGCCACGGCTTATAATGTATGTGTGAGTAAAAGTTGTATTATTCGCAATAAAAAAACACATGGATTCAGTTACAAGGTGCGTCTTGCTTTCAAAATCGAACTGATTTCATAACGTGTTTCGTTGTAGGTCTAATTTGAACACCGCATCAATTTCGAACACCGTTTGTAGTGTGTACTGTTGCGCAATTTTCTTAATTTACATGTGCAGAGGTGTTAGTATACAGGGTAAAAAAACACTGCGAATTCACAATTGAGTTTTTGATTGAAAACTCTAACAAAGATTTTAGGTAACAAATAAAATTTGGGATGCCGAAATTGTCTTATTTGATGGAAGAGACGCACTCTTAAAGCTATAAAAATTATATCTACCAGTAAATGTAGTGGAATTTAAGATTGTTTAATATGACACCCATCAGAGATTTTCTGCAAGAGATTTGGTATTCCATATTACCTTCTTATCAATTTGACGAGTAAACTAGAATCGTATGTGTATAATGTGTAACGCTTAAACGTATTCTTCTTTTCGACCACAGACGTAAAACCCTAGTGTTAGAATTTTTCAACCGCCTTCTACTACTAGGCCTCTCAGAATGTTCAACCCGAGCTTGACTGTAGAAATAAGCCTACCAGTAGATAGATACAGCTTTAAGGGCGGGGCAGACCGGCTCCGTATCCGTTCCGTATCCAGCTCTCGTCCGTAGTCACGCACGAACTTATGACGTTGTAATGTATGGGACTGTATGAGATACGGCACACCGCTTGCGTTGCGTATCCGTTGCGTATCCGTTCCGTGCTGCACGCAAGCAGTGTGCCGTATCTCATTCAGTCCCATACATTACAACGTCATAAGTTCGTGCGTGACTACGGACGAGAGCTGGATACGGAACGGATACGGAGCCGGTGTGCTCCGCCCTTTAAGGCGACTGTAGCCGTCAACGACCTCGCCAGTGGCGCCACTTCACAATAAAAGTTTTCTCTTTATACAAACAATCTATTAGAATGTCCGATGTCCAAGTTTTAAGTAAAATTAGAACCTGAAAACTCAATGAAATATTCGCTGCAATTATAGTTATGGAAAAAAGTGCCTAAAACGGCCACTTTTGGTTTCAATTGCCATAACTTTAATAACAGCGAATGTTTTATTGAATTTGTAAGTTCTATTTTTTTTTGTATAACGAGAATTTTTTTTGTGAAGTGGCGCCACCGTCGAGGTTGTTCACAACCTGTATTCTCCCGATTAGTGTCTGTTTGAATGTCGGACGTTTTCGGAAAGTGATTCCCCATTGTTCGTACACTACGGACCATGACCATCGTTTAGTCATTGTAAGGAACACAGCAATGATAGGAAAGTTCATTCATCACTGAGGAGATTCATCACACAACTTTACAAATGGCGTTTATTCAAATGCGTAAAAAACTTAGAGTATAAGTACATAAAAAATATACAGGTGTTTGTATATTTTTGAAAACGTGAGGATGATGCTTTGAGTTTTATATCGCCAGTGTCATAACTGATTTAGGCTGGCTTTGTCAGGTTTTTTTTAAAACGTTTATTTTTTTATCGCTGACATTCTCAAACCTGCTGAAAACAGTGACGTCAGTACGTGATGACACCTTCGATATTACACATGATACGACAGAAGACTATGAAATATATCTACTTATGTGACCTAATTATGTATTTATATAGATATACATAAAATAAAAACCATGTTAGCATGTAATGTGCTCCCTAAGTAGTTACCTACAAGTATATCACTTGCGGGGAAGGCAGAGCGTTAATGGCCGTTAAAAAACGGACGTTTATACCATGCCTGACAAACATTAAGGGTGATACAGATAATTGTGTATCCCTATAGTGACAGGTTTTCAGCCAATAGCCTAATATTACAGTACACATGTAACCCTCGATTACCCTTAATAGCCTTTTACGAGACCCACGGTAAAGAAATGGGATGATGCTATTCTAAGCCGACATCAATATCTATTTCTAGGATTTACGTGAGTCACAGATCGTCCTATAAATTCTTTTGTAATATTTTATCAGCTTTATTTTTGAGTTTTAATTAAAATAATACCTTTATTAAGACTCTATAATTGCCAACAAATACACAGAATATTTTATGACAAAAATCAACCTCCAATTCGAATATTTTTACGCATCCTAAAGTAATTTATAACTTTCTGACCAGTGTCCGATATTATCAAACTACAGGCTACAATTTTACAGGTGAAATTCTGTGTTCATTGCGTAGTCGGTTAGTCATTATGGTACCGGGAATGTCAACCAGCTACGCAATATACTACGAATTTCACCTGTAGACTTGTAGCCTGTAGTTTCATAACATAGGCACCAGTTCTTTTTTTTTTATTAATGATGGGTTTGCTCTTGACTCTAGTCTAGGTTATAGGACAGAGACAGAGTCTAAGATGGAGCGAGCTCACCCAGAAGAAGCCTGTTAAGGCACTGGCACTCCCACAAGCTACTTGGCGCCAGACTTCGGTGACCAGTAGGAGCCCGGAGCCTTCCACCGCTTAGTGGGATCGGTTAGCCGGACTTATCCACAGGCAAGCCTGTGTTGCCGTTGCCCGGGGTGGACCGCTAGGAGGTAGATCCCATACCACCCCAAAATTTGAATTAAAAGGAAATTAAAAGTTCGATGCTTTCATTGATAACATTCTATGCTCTTTCATCTTCATCTTCATTGATTTCTGCATCAACATCCAGGAGTATGCTGCTGCTGTCATCACCGTCATGGACATTGAAGTATGTGACTGTGGCTTAGAAAACTGCTGGTAGGCTGGGTAGCTGCGAGCGGAGTCGTAAGCTGAGTTGTTAGAACGTGCCTTGTTGCCTGTTTTTGAGCTGTTGTAGCTGTCTAAGCTGTCTAAGCTGCCTGTTTTTGAGCTGTTGTAGCTGTCTACAACAGCTCAAAAACAGGCAGCTTAGACAGCCGCTAACAGCAGCCACAGAGCCGCTTGTTTTCTAATGGATCGCTGATGTGAAGTAGGAGGTGCGGCAGGCGCAGAAGCGTTGCAGGGCCCTGATTATCTTAATTGAGACGCTTTACAAATAGCAGAATACGGCTTCAGGTCGATCTCTGAGCGCGCATCGACGGTTCTACTATAGGATGGTGACCGGATGAGTTCAGGAGAGATACGGGTGCGAGCAGCCTTACGAGAGTTGCAGCGCTTGAACAGCTTGAACACCTGGAAAAAAAAAATACGATTAAAATGTGCTCTTGAATACGAAGCTTTTCTATTCTATACGAAAAAGATAAACTGTAAACATGAAAGCATATTCTGGTGATGCTGCGCTTGAACAGCTTGAATGCCTGGAAAAAAATATGTTTTAAAAGTGCTCCTGAATACAAAGCTTTTCTATTCTATACGAAAAAGATAAACTGTAAACGTGAAAGCATATTCTGGTGATGGTGACAACACAATACATCTGAGGAATGAAAAAGCTTACTAAATGGTTCATATGTAAACTTCTGCTAAAAGTTAAGTTAAGTAGTAATGAAGTATTAATGTTATACTGTTATACTTTCTACGAAGTACCATAAAGTAATATCCTTAACTACGACGGTGACATTACAAAAAAGTAAGTCGCGCTTTTGGACAGTGCTTAAATTATTTATCCATACGTTTTGACGTTGTCAAACAGCTTATACCATATGACTAGCTTTTTTTTCATAACACGGCGAGTATTTAGAGACGGTTTAGCATAAATTATATCAATGAAGCTTTACTTTTACAAGTGGTTTTTTATCTTCATTACCAAATATAATTATATACTTTCACTATGACATTATTCAGATACTTAAGTAAGTAATGATTATTTCATTTCTGATTAAATTTATTTTAGATTTGGGCCAAGGGTAGGTTGTGTAAATCCGGAATGAGACTATCGGAAAAAAAACACCAAAAGTAACGGACATAGTCTGGAAGTGTAACAAACTTAAGTGGCAGTGGCCTGGGTACATCTGTCTTAGAACCGACGAACGGTGGAGTAAGCGGGTTCTCGAGTGGACACCACGTCTTGGCAAGCGACTGCAATAGGCTGGAGTATGATGTATATAAGGGTAGGTACAGGCAAATGGTGAGACGATTGTCATGTATGTTTAGTATAGTAATTATCTGTTTTGTTTCCTTCCAGAAATGTATTTTTCGAAAAAAGCTCTTCTTTTAAAATAAAATCCAACCTAGTTCAGATTCCTTTCAACTTAAGGTACACTTATTTATAATGAATTATGATAAAACTAAACCATTACCTTAATGTTCTGCCTACCCTGATATGTGTGTAGGTATGTTTCAAATAGTTATAAGTACATACATGGATTGACTGTCTGAGCAATTGCAATATATAATTTAATAATGAAACTACTATAGCATCTTAATTTTGCGTGAGAAGTTGCATGACGGGTTGATGTTGACGGTACAGTTCAGTATATTATTATGCTATGACATTGCTACGAGTATTGTACGAATACATTTTATCATACAAGATATATAAATGTATAAACGGTTACTCATCACAATAACATAATTTTAAACGGATTTAAAAACATGAATGAATGAATTTATTTATTAATCAGTCCAAATATATAGGTACATACATACATACATATTCAAGCCTATTATCCCTTGCGGGGTAGGCAGAGCGTAAACGGCTGCATAAAACGGACATTTACAACACGTTTGTCAAAAATTTCAAGGCCATAAGTTATCAGCCTGTCGCCTAAAATTGGGAAACACATGAAACCCGCCTCTTACGACACCCACGGAAAAGAAATGCTAGGGTGGTGCTATTCTAAGCCGGCACATCACGGCATAAGTTACACACTCGTCAAAATAACATAACATAGCAATAATACCCAATTGAGCGATTACTAATTCATCAAGTAAGATCATTATACAGGGTGTAAGGGACGTTGTACCGAAAACTTTGCAGGCATGATCAGACCATGAAACTGAACCAATTTTTCCTTTAGAGAATATGTTGCTTAACGAGGAAAAGAAATCGACTTCACATATAAAATTCCCGCTTAACTGACTGACTTTCTATGGATAATGGAAAAAAAAAATCGTTTCCCAACATAGGCTCCACACAAAAAGTTGTTCAGTTTCATGGTCTGATCATGCCTGCAAAGTTTTCGGCACACCGTCCCTTACACCTTGTATAGTAACACGCAACCAAAGCCGATTACAATGTTTATTCTGAGAGCTTTTAAATGACTGTACTTATTGTTTTATATAACCGTCTGACAGCAAAAATAATAGATCTATATGCCGGTGCTCGACTTTTAATACCTTTATGTAGCAAACGGTAGAAAGCGCCCAGTAAGTTAGTATGGAGACACGGTAGTCAATCAGCCAAGTCTCAATGCTTTTCTTGGATTAATAATATCAAAACACAAATACAATTTACAGACCATTCTGGGTAGTGTTTTTACAACAGGGTAAACTCTAGTCTCTAGCCTACAAGCATAATATTCTTGTTGCTAGCTAACGGGCTAAACTCTAGTCTCTAGCCTACAAGCATAACTCTTGTTGCTAGCTAACGGGCTAAACTCTAGTTGCTAGCCTACAAGCATAACTCTTGTTGCTAGCTAACGGGCTAAACTCTAGTTGCTAGCCTACAAGCATAACTCTTGTTGCTAGCTAACGGGCTAAACTCTAGTTGCTAGATTACAAGCATAACTCTTGTTGCTAGCTAACGGGCTAAACTCTAGTTGCTAGCCTACAAGCATAACTCTTGTTGCTAGCTAACGGGCTAAACTCTAGTTGCTAGCCTACAAGCATAACTCTTGTTGCTAGCTAACGGGCTAAACTCTAGTTGCTAGCCTACAAGCATAACTCTTGTTGCTAGCTAACGGGCTAAACTCTAGTTGCTAGCCTACAAGCATAACTCTTGTTGCTAGCTAACGGGCTAAACTCTAGTTGCTAGCCTACAAGCATAACTCTTGTTGCTAGCTAACGGGCTAAACTCTAGTTGCTAGATTACAAGCATCACTCTTGTTGCTAGCTAACGGGCTTAACTCTAGTTGCTAGATTACAAGCATCACTCTTGTTGCTAGCTAAAGGGCTTAACTCTAGTTGCTAGCCTACAAGCATAACTCTTGTTGCTACCTAGCGTGCTAAGTTCTAGTTGCTAGCTAGCAGGCTAAATTGTAGTTGCTAGCTAACGGGCTAAACTCAAGTTGCTAGCCTACAAGCATAACTCTTGTTGCTAACTAACGGGCTAAGCTCTAGTTGCTAGCCTACAGGAATAACTCTTGTTACTAGCTAGCGGGCTAAACTCTAGTCACTAGCTTGCAAAAGAATTCTTGTTGCTAGCTAGCGGGCTAAATTCTATTTGCTAGCTAGCGGGCTAAACTCCAGTTGCAAGCTAACAGGCTAAACTCTAATTATAAGCTATCGGGCGAAGAAGAAGAAGAAGAAGACGGGCTAGACACTATTTATTAGCCATCGGGCTAAGCTCTAGTTGCTAGCTAGCAGGCTAAACTCTAGCTAGTTGGATGTATATATACTTATTTGACAGTGATATATAATGATTTTATTGCAGAATACGTTATCCATGAACTTAATCATAAAGCAAGCTGGTTGACCGGTTCAAAAATAGCGTAAACCGCGGAATGTGATAATATAATATTACCTAAAGCACAGCCATCCCAATAAGCCATATTTGACAGCTGTCAAATTTGTGCTAATGCTATGGCAGAGGGTCCATTTGACATTACTTTTAGTATGGTGATGACAACTGTCAAATATGTTTTATTGGGATGGCCTATTTTATGTATTGTATAGTGTAGTGTAGATATTACATTATCTCATGTGATAGGTATATTTCTACTGAATACTTATTATCTCAAAATTATGTGCTGGAACTTGGTCTACTTTTAACAAACCATAATGTTAGCTAAGCGATTACTTAGCACGCGACCGCTTGGCTGCTTACAAGTAATGTTCAAAGTTATCTAACCATTTACTTTGTAATGTGACTTACGCGAGCTTTATGGGTTTTATTTTATAGAGCTTTATACAGCTGGCAGACAAATAGTCTGTATAAGTCCTTACTTAATCGGAAGAGCCCTTGCTTTTCCGATTAAATATACAGGATGTTAAAAAAAACTGAAAATATCAACTCTGTGAAATTTTCGCGGTCACACAGTCGCGAGGTCACTGTGAGTTTGTACTGTGATTGATGGATTCGTAGGTAAAGGGTATATAGTAATGCATATCAGTAGTATGATCTATCTTCCCACCCGCAATTCATCGGTTGTTCCGTGATAGTGGCCAATGTTACTGGGCCGAAATATCGGACGATTCAAGAAAATCGAGTATCGCGGAAAGAAGCATTTTTTAGTGTTTTGTCAGTATGCAGTCAGGTGCTGTGAAACTTAAAAAAGCCAAGAAATTGTACTATGCAAAATGAATCCAGCGCAAAAATTAGAAAATGTTCAAAAAATATTCCTGTAAGTACAGTCAAGATTATGTCCGGTTAGACACTCGAAACGTCAATGTTAGTCATTAAAACTGTCTAATCTCCAAACTATCTAACCCAGTCTGAGCTCGATTGTACAGTCGGTTTAAGCTCATAAGGAAACAGGGGTACTCCAGAAGAACAGAATTATTTTTATCCCCAGTGAATACATAATAATAATTTTCAACTTATTTTCATATATGAAGTTATTTTCTACTAATACAAATTAATTTCAAGAAAGAAATATTGCTGAAGACAAAAATTATTCAGTTCTTTTGGGGTACCCTACCTTCTGTGCTACAACCGACTGGATATAAAAACCTTGTTCCTCGGAAAAATAAAATAGTTTCATGCGGTTTATCCCTAAGTATTTTAGCAAAATTTTCACACCTTGTATAGCTGGCCATCTGACAGTAATTTAAATAAGGGCTCTTGTCGATAGAATATCCATGGTACCATAAGCGTTGGCTATAAAATATTTAACGACGGTCTGACATGAGTTTGGTTATGAGATTTATAGTAAAATACGTTCTATCCGATAAGACCTATTTGGTTATACAGCAATTTTATGCAATTACCGCACACTGGCTCTGCACAAATCATTCAATATCAATTGCACATTCATTCAAAATTATTGTCTCTTCTCTTCTTCTCTTCGTGTGGGATACCGAGTCATCCAACGACCCAATGATGACCGGGGTCAGAGTTTTACAACTGCTTACTGCTCGTACCAGTAGTAGGCCTCTGACAATTGAGCACTCAAAATCAGTCAAAGCATAAAATGTCATGTTTGTTTAACAATTTAATATTTATTTAACCAATTTTATTCAAATATTTACAGTTCAAAAGTTTTTGTCCAATACGGCGGTTCTCTCACTTGTCGTCTGTCGTCAAACGACTTGACCGATGCTTCTGTCAAACAACTTAACATTATTTACGCACCAAGGACATTATGGAATCCTTAATGTCCTTGTAACGCACCGTAGCCGGTTTTGTATGGGATTAAGATCTGAATTCACATTTTCCTTTCGTCTGACAGAGGCATGCGTTACGGTGCGTCAAAAATACGCAGCGAAGGATGACAAGCTGAAAATCGCGTAATATGCCACTCGAATTTTGCAACAAAGATATTTGTATGAGACTTAGAGGACACATGTGTCATTTTACGAGCGGAAGGGTTAACAATTTTTTCCATCCAAATATACTGAAACCACTTTTTTCTTGCGTTGTAGTTCTATTTTTGCTATTTCATAGTACTGTCGTAGATATGTTATAAGTACAACATTTTTCATCAGATCTAGAAGATATCTAAAGTACTTGCTTTATGGCATACATGCTTTTTTATACATAAGTACAATACAATACAATATTATTGTTTATTTGTACAAAACACAGCAAACGGAACAGATACAGTAAAAGAAAAAATCGGTACAATTTAGGCAGCCTTATTGCTGAGGTAGCAATTTCAACCATTGGGTGAAAGAAGTAAAAGTATGTATAGTTATGCGAATAGTGCAAAGGTACACTAATAAACTATTTTACATACTGACATAAATTATAGGATATACTTACATAATATTTTTAATTTTTCTTCTTTTTTTAACGTGAATAAAGAACTTGTTGTGTCAGCAATTAAGTAATATTTTTAAGCCTGATGAAATCTTGTTTTGTGCTTACTTATTTGTCTAGATAATAATCTTCATTCGTAAGAAAGATTAGTTCGTTTGACCCAGCTACTTATTGAGAGTGAGTCTTGTTACGCTTAAAACATTCTTTAGATAAGTAATCAGTCTCTTGGTATTGAGTTTGCATTGTTTAAATCGCTGCGAGGATGCCGGATGCTTTTAATTGGTATTTATTCATATTTATAAGTATCTTATGCCGTGTGATGCCGGCCTAGAATAGCATCACCCCATTTCTTACCTATGGGTGTCGTAAAAAGCGACTACGGTACTCGAGGGTTAGATGTGTATTGTATTTTAGGCGATGGGCTGACAACTTGTCACTATAGTGATACACAGTTATCTGATTGACCCTCAAAATTTTGTCAGACGTGGTGTTAATATCCGTTTTACGGTCGTTAACGCTCTGCCTACCTCGTAAGGGATAAAGGCGTGATTTATGTATGTATGTATAAGTATCTTACCTATATACATACATACATCAGCCTATTGCAGTCCACTGCTGGACGTAGGCCTCCCCCAGGGTACGCCATCGGGCACGATCTCTCGTTTTCGCCATCCAGTCGCATAACTACTACCTATGCTACTACTAAACAGTAAAAAAATTAGGTACTACAAATATTTCAAGGGGTGAACCAGGCCATGAAACCGCACTACTTTCCCCATGTAACATAAGTCGGAACACGAAAGACACAATTGGACTTCCCATAATGATCCAGCCAACCGGGTCAATTTGTATAGTAGTTAATTTTTTTTATTTGTTTACCTATATTCCCCAAGGAAAGTTGTTCAGTTTCATGGTCTTTATGGTTCACCCCTTAAATTACCTCATATTTGTATAAGTTATGATAGTACCCACTTTCGTTTAGACTTTACATATCTTTACTTTCAACTGTTTTCAATTAAATACATATTTATTACTTAGGCCGTAATCCACTAGTCAACCAACAATATGTAACCGTATAAGGATGTATCTATTCGACTTTACTTGTACTATCTCCGAGATTTACGTAAAAAAATAGTCAAAGCAGATGTTCAATTTCCTTTGTTTTAGCTCAACCAGCTTAAGGCTAGTGTAGTCGTGAACGGCCTCGACAGTGGCGCCACTTGACAAAAAAAATATTTTCTCTTTATACAAATAATCTATCAGAATGTCTGTTGGTCAAGTTTTTAGTATTATACTTAAGTAAAATTAGAACTAAAAGTTATGGCAATTAATAGTAACAAAAGTGACCGTTTTTAGGCGCTTATTTCCATAACTTTGTTACAGCAAATTCATTGAGATTTTAGGTTCTAATTTTACATATGGATAATACTATAAACTTGAACAACGGACATTCTGATAGATGGTGGGTATATAAAAGTTATTTATGTGAAGTGGCGCCACTGTCGAAGCCGTTTACAACTTCACTCGCCTTAACCACGGTAAGCAATCTTGTAAGATTAAAGAATTACTGAAGTAATTCGAACGTCAGTCAAACAGACACTGTGCAAAGTGATTTAAATTGGGACTTCGGAACAAAAGGACGATGAAAGGTGGGAATTGTGTTCTTATACAATTTACTATTTGCGCGGTTGATCTGTTTGTGATAGGACAGTAAAGGTCGTGACACGCCTCCGTTTTATGAAATTGTTCGATCACGTAACTAATAAAACTGGATCACTCAAGTTTGGGCGAATCACACACTATGACGAACTGACGGATGCGTCTGTCAAACATTTTGGTTAAAACGCAGCGTTACAGTGTGCCATGGTATCCGTTTTTTGTATAGGAGTTCGAGATTTCCTTTCATTGGAGAGACGGATACATCAAGAATACGTCCGTCAGTGCGATAAAAGTAGGAGAACTGCCTTATTTGGCCAGTTAGAGTCGAAACTAGGAACACACTTGCGTTAAGTTCTGTCGCTAAATATAGGATAATGAGAAAGGTATGAAAACGGGGAAAATATTTGATGACATATTAAAACAATCCGGAATTAATGAAATAATGTGCATCCAATTCAATTCAATTCAATTCTTTTTATACGTATGTTTTAACATTTAGTTTGTCACTCTAATATGATAAAATATAGAGCTTTGAATATACCTACTACTTTTGTGTGATATCTTAAAATATTTGATGATCAAGATATTTTATTCTCGGTAAGGTAGAGCGGCCTTAATTTAAGTTTCTGTCAGAATAAATCAAACGTTTACGGCTTACTATTCGTAATCAACTAAGTAAACACAAGTTGCAATAAATATGGTATATAATAGCGGAAGAAATAAATAAAATAACGTGATAACCCAGTGTGTGACGTAATCTAGAAATTAAAGTGTGTAAATAAAATTGTAAAGTTATAAAGCAATTTGTTTAAGTAGAAATAGGTGTAAACACACAGTTTGTTTTACTCTAAAAAAACTAGTAGAAGGTCTAAGAAAAATTAGGTATGCAGCTCAAAATATAAGATAAAAAATAACTGCAAATATTTTTAGGGGTGAACCAGTCCAAGAAACGAAACAACTTTACCCAAAGAGCATAGGTCGAAATAAATATAAATAAAAATGTACCTCCCATAGAAAGTGTTCGTGCACGACGAACGAGTCAATTTGTATGAGATATCCAATTTTTTTTCTTGTTCCGATCTATGTCCTTTTTGGCTGGTTCACCCCCTACAATATTTGCAGGCTGCAAATTGCAGCTAATATTTTTACACCTGTATATTGATGTGTGAACCAGTCCATGAAACTAAAAAAAATTACCTCAAGAAACATTTCGTAGATGTGAGCGAGCTGTTCTTAATATACCTACGTAATCTATGCATTAGTAAATATTACAATTACAAGCCATGCGAAAGAGGATAATCTGAATAATGTTCTATAATTGTCTATGTAATTGTACGTATGTACCTATAGCAAATATCATGATCAAACTGCGCTCAGTGATGCCATTATGTAATTATTGCAATAAATCAGAAAAAACTGCTCTCCAATAAATGACAAGAAATAATTGGCGTAGCAAATATGAGAAAGAATTTTAATGGGTTCTGTATAACGCAGTTTAGGTAGACTAGTTCAAATTTAGGGCACGTCAGTACGTAAGTAATTCAGATCATTAATAATATTAAAAAGAAAACCAAGAAGTGTTCACGATTCATATTATCTTTCAATCTTTAAAACTGCCCATTTTTCGTGTCAATGCTTCAATCAATTGAATTGATTGTCTGTCCCAAGCATGCATGCGGTTGCTCTCGATTGTCGTCTCCAGATTTCAGTAGTGGACTTTTAGATTATATGAGATATGAATGACAATTTGGTCAGGATATTTTTATGTCCCCGATTATACGCAAATGCGTTTCTTTTAGCCGAAATGAAGTTCCTGTATCATCGTGTATCATGGTGTGGCTCACAAAAGTACACAATACACATGCCACAAATAGTCTTTTTCTTAAGTGTTCGTTTGTGTTGTTTAATATGAACCCTAAATTGATCAAAAATACGCAAATGTACCGCACATAAAAAAGAAATCGATTATTCAATACTATAATGGCAGAGGCGAAATATCTTAGCAAATTATTCCAAAATTGATGCATCGACGAACGCCATTCATAGCAAGGTAATGGCCACTGGCGCTCTGTCTATAATGACAGCTTTTAGACGCGAAGTGACGTGAACAGCATTTTACTAAACCAAAATTAGTACTTTCGCGATGTAACTTTATTATTTTCTTTTGTTTTGCGGTAAATTAGGTTATGAGTTAAACCGTCTGCGTAAAACGGAAAAGTTAGAAACCGTTACGGGAAGCGGATGTTATCAAATTGACAAATAAATATTCGGGGTTGTTTGCTGGGAAGTTTCTTTTCGTGTGGGACTCCAAATCGCCCAACGACCCAATGAACGTCCTTGAAAATTAATTATGAAGCTGTAATTGGAGTTCGATCGAAAGTTTCAACGTATTATTTCTGGTGCTAGTGGCGCTTATTTTGGCATCGCTAACAATGAACAAGGACTACGGGTTCGAAAAAAGAACTCCAGCAAGGTTCCGAGGAAGAAAAGAGTTCACAACTACTAGAACGCAAATTCTAATTATAACCTTGCGTAGCTAGTGGACAAACCCCCAGACGTTTAACCATTAGCGTAATAATGCGTTAGTTTTTGAATCTGTAATAAAGACCCTAATATAAGGAACGGCGCACCGCATAATATGTGGGTCGCCGACTTTTCTTATTTTTCCGTACAAAGTATACGATTTACAGACTAAAATTGTATGGGAACTCTATAGGTAGGTAAGTAAATGATCAAAATGTATAATTCCTGCTCGAATTCATATTTATTATTTACATACTCGTACGCATACGTCGATGCGTCGTCTATCGATTTCCAAGCTTATAATTAATGAATCATTTCACTCTGCCTATGATACTCCTATTCAAGAAAATCTATTTTCTCTGTATTTGGTCAAAGCCCTCAGTTTCCCCCATCCTAGCAGACAACTGATCCCTCAATCACTCTCACTCTCAACAACCGCAGACGGCATGATCTCTGATAACGGGATCGCCTTTCCGCCATATGCCGTATCACTTATAGGCTAAGAAGCAGCTACGATAAATGTTATGGTCTGTGATAAGGAAAATTAACCTGGCCAGCCCCGAGGCAGTGCCTCTATTTTTATTATTATTATTAGGACAATACAAAATTGTTATAAAGAGAAGAAAAATATGTTACCCAAATTATTATTTTTACAATGACGGTCAATAAGTGATAATGCATTGAATAAAGTTAATTTTATTTCATTTCGATAATATGAACGCTTTTACGCCGTACGCCATATCGGTGCGTCACTTGTAGCCAGATATAGCAGTTTAATGAGCAATTGAACTTGATAGGTAGTGGTGGATCGAAGTGAACCCACCAATGAAAAGGTGTTTTCACTAGACTTCTAATTGGCATATTATTTTTAGATAGTACCCCTGCCTGCTACACCGAAGGTCGTGGTTTCAATCCAACTAGTGTATGGTCTGGATGTTTTCTATGTAGGTATACACATACATACATATATACATATATCACGCCTATAATCCCTTGCGGGGTAGGCAGAGCGTAAATGGCCGCAAAAAACGGACATTCACGCCACGCCTGACAAACATTTGAGGGTCATTGGGAAAACTGTGTATCGCCATAGTGACAGGTTGTCAGCCCGTCGTCTAAATGTATAATATGTATTTAATTACAAAAAAGTATATTATGGAGGAGTAACTTAATATGTAAAAAAATGCCAATACGGAGGTGTAACTTTATATGTAAAAAATGCCAATTACAATACATTACATTTGTTTTTTTTCCAAGGTACTATTTAGCTTTGTACTACTAATTCTCGCTTCCCGACAAATAAATACTCCTTCTGACGTTGCTATCTCTCCGGCCACAGCTGTATCACTCCGATATGTAGACTAGTGCGGTATTTAACAACAGCCGGCCCACACGCGCGCGCACTTTCCTACCCGCCACTCGGCCGCCCGCACGTAATACATTTGCCGATTAAAAAGTTAGTACATTCTCATAAACACATCACTGGTTGAAATTAAAAAGCATTATAAAAGAAATTAGAATATTATTTGAATTTCGATCAAGTGTTTATATGCCGAATAAAAAGTTTGTCACATTCAAGAACGCATCACTGGCCGAAATTGAGATACAAAAAGAAACTAGTTTGAATTTCGAACAAGTGTTAATCAATGGCCAGCAGTATTACCAGTCAATTATCAGGTGTAGTCGGAGGTGAAGTAAGAGTCCTAATGATCGGTTTGTCAAATTATAGGATTTCCTTCGGCTGCGGTTGCATGGAGCTGGCTTTCGCGCCGGATGGGACAGACCGGTGGGCGGCGAACATGCGGTGATTTGCAGTCTACTGCTACTTGCATCGTCTAGTGTGTGGTGACAAGTGACTTTGATTGCTGTGGTTTCAGTGCTCTGTGACATTTTTTGAGGCTAGAAGACTTTCGTGAATCAACATGCTTGTGTTAAAGGTGAGAAGTAATTGCTTTTTGGAAGTGTCTGTGGTTGGCAAATTAAACTTTAGTCATGTAGAAGTATCTGGGTCTCATGTAGTGGATACTTTTGATTTCCAGTGTACGCATGGTGTGAGCTTATTAATGATTTTCTTTGATGTTTTTGGCATCAAAACTAACCAAAACATGCATCATTATCATCATATCCTTATTTTTACCCTTCATGCACGCTGGCTCTAATAACCTAAATAAATAAATTATAAAATATTTGCTTAAGCGTTAGGTACCTTACCTAATATGTAGTCAATCTCACTAAATAAGGGAATATAGACTGACTAAATTGAAAGGCCATGGCTAGAAGTATCGTCCTTTCCAATATTTGACATACTACGGTTTAAACTGAAAACAAACCATCTAAGGTACGGCATGTATTCAAGATACCCGTTTACCGATACTGGGTTTTTTAAAATTCAAAACTGAAGTCTACAGCTCTATTTCAAAAATATTGTCGGAACATACGCCAATTACAGACCTCCATTATATTGACTATATAGGGAGAAATTTTACTGGAGACCGATAGCGAAAACTTAAGACGGGCTAGTGATATGAAAATACTTTCCCCAAGAAACATAGGTCGAAGTATAAAAAAGATTTGGACCTCCCATACAAAATTACATTGGACACTCTAATATTTTAAAACAACTCATGTCCCTTGGAGAAAGTTGTTCCTTATCACCAGCCCGTCTTGAGGTTTCGCTATCGGCCAATATTATAATTTCACCCTATATACTTTAGATATTTGTGTAAAGGGATAGGTACGTACTTCTAGACACAATATAAGAAATCTAAGGATGGATTGAATTGTGATCTGAAACCTAAGTAAGTAATAGGTGCTGTAAAGTAATTGGCCGTGTGGTGCCGGCTCAGAATAGCATCACCCTCATTTCTTTCCCGCGGGTGTCGTAAAAGGCGACTAAGAGACTCGAGGGTTTCACGTGTATTGCAATATTAGGCGACAGTTTGACAATCTGTCACTATAGTGATGCACGATTTTTTCTAAAACGGCCCTCAAATATTTGTCGCACGTAGTTAAAGGGCCATATTTTACGGCCGTTAACGCTCACCCTACCTCGCAAGGGATTAAGGCGTGATAATTATGTGTATGTCTATGATATATGTTTAAGTAGTACTTCAACACATCGACAATGTATGCCCCACTTTGGGTTTTGTGATTGGGTGTAGGGGAAAACTGGGTAATGACAGTCAGCTGACAAATACTGACAATACCGGTCACCAAAGAATCATTTCTAAACTGATCGTATTATGAGTATTCATACTCATACATACACATATCACGCCTTTATCCCTTGCAGGTAAGGCAGATCGTTAACGGCCGCAAAATCGCTTGGGTTATTTAAGAAAAATTGTGTAACACTATAGTGCTAGGTAGTCAGTCTGTCACCTTAAGTTGTAATAAACACGAAACCCTTGAATCTCTTAGTCGCCTCTAACGACATCCGCGGGTAAGAAATGGGGTGATGCTATTCTAAGCCACCATTACACAGAATTTTCTGACACCACCCCACCCCTCTGCTTTAATCTCCGCTATTTTACATAATAATATTAGCAATAACCAGAATGGGATGACCTACCTTAACCTACGTCAAAGTATACTCATCTCATCTTATAGCAAGACATCATAAATAAACTGATAGACGATCGTATAAACGAGGATAAGCCGGAAAGATTAAGCTTGTGAGTGCTTAGAGCGTTTATCAGTCTTATTCTATCGTTTGGGACACCGAGTCGAAGAACACCCCGGTGTCCTGCAAAGCGGTGTCGGAGCTTTAAAGCTGCTGTCTACTAGTAGGCTTCTGTCATGTTTTTTTGTGACAACCATCGAGTAACCATAGACGGCAACCGGGACCGACGGCTTTATTAGCCCAGCGAAGCATGGAACCATCTTTCTTACGGACAATCGTTTTCATCAATCATCAGATAGTTTTGAAAGAATTGTGCCCAATTGCAAGTTCTCAAAAATTGGGGATTATGTATTTAGATACTCGTTATTCGGAATGCTGCTGATGGTACGTAGATAAAACTTTTTTGTACCAATTTCGGGTCCGAACTGAACATGGTCTGCAATTCAATTCGGTATGTAAAGTTAAAATATTTTATATTTTTTTCTGGAAGAATAAACCATTTTAAGAAACTAATTTGGTTTTTTCTAAAATATATTGTTTGATGACGTCATTGTTACGCATAATCATTGTAGCGAACAACTCCATTTGTAAAAAATTCAATATGAATAAATCAGACTTTGTTTTCATAAATTTGACTTTGAACGTTGACTGACGTACTAGGACTTAAAGTTTCTAATACCAATGGTTATCTTGAAGGAGATCATGAAAGAGATTTATTTCATTTTTGGCCAGTACAATACAATACAATATTCTTTATTTGTACAAAACACACAAAACAAACAGATACAAAAAATGAAAAACGATCGGTACAATTTAGGCGGCCTTATTGCTGAGGTAGCAATTTCTACCAGGCAACCTTTGGGTGAAAAAAGAAAGAGTATGTATGGTTATGCGGGATAGTGCATAGGTACATCTACATATACTAATAAACTATTTTACATACTAATGCATATAAGTACATTATTTAAGTTAAATAAACTAACATATACTAATATGATAAACTAATATATAATGATATGGAAGAGGATAATAAGAAAAACAAGCAGTGAAAAGAGAAAAGAAATTAAATGAGAAATGTGACAGCTGTACATAAAAAACATACATAAAACATAACTAGTAGCTAGAAATATAGGTATACATACATGCTTACTTAATATTATGAGACGTAAGAAAATGGTTTTTTATTTTCTCCTTAAAACAGGCCAGTGACGGTGACCGTTGAATATTCTGGGGCAAAGAATTCCACAGCTTGATAGCTCGCACTGTGAAAGACTTTGCATAAAGGTCGGTCTTGTGGGAAGGAAAGTTGAGCTTAAGGGAATTGCTGGCACGCAGATTGCGAGGTAGTGTCGAGGAGTGGAAGATAAAACGCTCTTTGAGGTAAGGAGGAGTATGAGGAAGGGAAAGGACAGAGTAAAGAAGGGAGAGAATATGGCAGTCCCTCCTAAGAGATATGGGTAACCATTTAAGCTGGGACCTATAAAATGATACATGGTCAAACTTACATACGACTTCTGACAGGTCAAATGAAGGTTATTTAGTTATTTTCATAAATAAGAGTAATCTTTAATTTTTTCTTACTAAGTATAAGAATGTTTGAATTTAGACTAAAATATCTCCAAATGGTTTTCTTATTTTATGTCTTCCAGCTATGCTTTACATAGGTACCGAATTGAACCTATTTCTGGGGCACATAGATGTCCTCAGCTTCCCTTCACTGCATCGCAAAGATAAATCTCTAAACGTTCAACCGGACCAGTTTAAATTCCACACTTATTGCTCTAACTATATTACGTTGGCTGATGCAACTTTTTGACGCGCTCTTTGCATAATAAAGACTGTTTAAGAAGGACTTAACCGAAAATATTTATAATTCGTCTTGACTTAAGTAATAATAGCCTTATAATTTAAAATACCGACACGGGGTTCCTCCTCGCGATACTTATTTTTGTTGAATGGGCGAAATATGTGTATCCGCGAAAAATGTAAAAGCTTCAATTGTCTTATAATTTATGGATTGTTAATTAAGAATAGATGTTCGTAAATTTTATACTTCAAAGACTTGTAACTTTTTGTAATCAATAAACGATTGTATTGGATTGTAATTAGGCCTTAACGTTCTTTTTTGTATGTAGTTTTAATTTGAACTCGCGTTGAATGCATGTTTCCTATTTTGTGGTCAGGCCCTTAGTCTCAATTTTGCAGAAAAACCTTAAAGAATACTTACATACCTACTTGTCTTCGTATCATAAAAATTGCTCTTACCTTTTTGGTCCGTTGTAGAACATTTAAGTTACTTAAACACAACAACCTAATAACCAGTTACTAAATGCAGTACAAGAATATTCTTGTAATGTTTTCGGTGAAAAAGAAGATTGGAGGGTAATTGTCATACTCACGGGTCATTTCGAAATTCAATGAAAGGTTCATTGAGAGGTCACTTGAAGGAATTGTAGAATAATGTAATTTCACAATCTTTTGTAAAGGTAAATAAAATACTTCAAACTGGTTATATTATGTTGGCATTTTTTCGTATCAGGTTGCGTATTGTAGTAAGTCGCTATAGTTTTCATTTAAGTCTTCTCTCTTCATGTGAAATACTAACGTCTAAGGATAGAAATTCACCTGCGTTCAATATCAAAATTTAAGAATGTATAAAAAAGATGCCATGTGATGCCGGCTTAGAATAGCATCACAAGTCATCGTAAGAGATTAAGAGATTCGTGGGTTTCATGTGTATTACAATTTTAGGCGACAGGCTGACAACTTATACACTATTATAGCAATACGCGATTTTTCTAAAACGGCTCTCAAATATTGTCGGACGTGGCGATAGCGACCGTTTTTTACGGCCATGTACGCTCTGCTTACTCCACAAGGGAACACAGTATTATATGTGTATATATGTATAAATATGATTATGATATCAGGCACGCATTTGTAATGTCATGTGTTTGAACAATCCTGTATGTAGACACTGAGCTAGTAGGTAAACACTATAAGGAGGGAAACGCCTTACCAAAGAAACAACGATTCCTTCTCAATAAAACCATGAACCTTCGAAATATATCCATGTTTTGTGAAATATGAGTGTTAAGTGTTTCAATATGTTATGCTATGTCAAATTATACTCAGATTCATGTTTAAATCAAATATTATTTCTTATCATAACTTTATCCAAGTATTCTGTGGGAGTTTATAAATACAAGAAACATGATTTGTTTGTGTGGGTGAAGACTGTGTTGGTGTCTATAGGACCATCATATAACTTAACAAGCTATAAAGTTTTATTTATATTTTCACAACACTTACCAAAACGAGCGTCTTCGTAATATTACCATTACTCAAAGTTGAGGTCGGTTTGCTCCGTATTTTCGTCATTTTCTTAAATTGGCGCTATTATTTCTTAACTTGTCATAAGTTTTGTCCTCATTTCGATCTTTGAACCTACCGCATTCAATGTACAATGAAACTGTACTAACATACATACGTATATCATACCTTTGCGGGGCAAGCATAGCGGCAACGGCCGTAAAAACAGTCGCCATCGCAACGTTTGACATATATTTGAGGGCAGCTTCAGAAAATCGTATATCACTACACGACACCCGTGGGAAAGAAATGGGATTATGCTATTCTAAGCCAGCATTAAACGACATAAAAAGTTTGATCTAAACTAAAACATGGTCTTTAGATCTTGGTCTGTGATAAAAATTTGGTTCATAGAAAACGGTTCAATAGGAGATATAAGAAAGTTGTCATATATGAAATATGATTAAGTTATATTCTGTTCAACGAACATCTTCATTAAACAGTTACAGAACAGATATATTTGTTGTAAATAGATAATATTCACTTGTTTTGTAGAATTTAAGATTGTAGAAAATATGTTAATTTTCGTGGAAAATCTTTGTAATGTCATTTTCAAACAATCAGACAACCCGTCAGCGAACTCTACATACGCTGAACTCTATTTCCACACACACACACACATATCACGCCTATAATCCCTTGCCGGGTAGGCAGAGCGTAAACGGCCCCAAGAAACGGACATTTATGCCACGTCTGACAAATGATTGAGGGTTATTCAGAAAATTGTGTATCGCCATTGTGACAGGTTGTCAGCCTACAATTGCAATACAAACCCTCGAGTCCCTCAGTCGCCTCTTATGACTCCCACGGGCGGGAATGAAATGGGGTGATGCTATTCTAAGCCAGCGTCACACGGCAACTCTATTTCGATTCTACACAAACAAATCTCTGGTGAGTACAAATACGTTGCTCTGGAATACCTATACCGGGTGGGATGGGATAGTGTACTGAAAAGTTTGCAAGCTTGGTCAGACCATGAAATTTAACATTTATTATTCTTTTGAGCCTTAGTAGGGAATAAAACATAGAACGGTTTTCACAAAAAGTTAGTCAGCTGATCGGGAAATTTGTTTGGGAGGATTTTTTTTGTCGTGAAGCAAGATAGCATACCTTTAGTGAGAACTTTACGTAAGATTATATTTCGTTTTTTTTGTGGGCTTTAACTTTCTGTTTATCTTTTGGTTGGCCGGTAGAGAATGCCACTTGGCATTAGGCCTGCCTTTTGTACTTTCTGTGCAATAAAGTTTTGGTACACCGTGCCCTCCCTTACATCGTATATGTGGTTCCTGTTATCGTATCGTATAGTTGGTATAATTAATTATCACCTGATCGCTGCTACAGATTTCTAGAACTTTCTTCTATAATTGAACGTCGTTCACCTATGCTAAGTGGTCTCTTTCATAGAACTACTCTCTCTGTGCAAATAAATATTCGATTTAAATGCAAGTAGGACAAGAAGTGCTGTGTGATGCCGGCTTAGAATAGCATCAACCCGTTTCTTACCCATGGGTGTCGTAAGAGGCGACTAAGGGACTCGAGGGTGTGTATTGCAATTTTAGGCGACGGACTGACAACCTGTCACTATAGTGATACACAGTTATCTGATTGACCCTCAAACTTTTGTCAGACGTGGTGTTAATATCCGTTGAACGGCCGTTAACGCTCTGCCTACCCCATAAGGGATTTAGGCGTGATTTATGTATGTATGTATGTAGGACAAGAATCGTCACTTTTAGATCTTAAAGGGCCTAAGTAGGTGTTACGGGAGTGCTTTTAGAAGGGCCTTATACCTAGTTACATCTCGTATATCTCGTAGTATTTATTATACTAAGTACTTATCTATACATATAAAATATGCATACCTTAGTTAGTTAATAAAATTATGTAAGTGCCCTCATGGGCCCCAACTTAAGTCACGTCCTTATTGCAAAAGCTAAATTAGTTTGATAATAAGCTGCTATATTTTGTAAAATTTCTAGGTTTGTACATATGTGGGATTCGAAGTCAAGAATTTCGGCCTAACGCTAACTCAAAAAGTTCAAAACATTATAGCTTATATCCTTCAAATCTCTAAGCGGAAGTTACGTTTTACCGACAGCTAGCTTATAAAGTTTACCTTTAAAGCACGGATTAGGTTATAAATTAGATTGAGTTATGTTTACACGGCCTTGTTTAATTGCCTTTAAACTTGTAGTTACATCATGGTGAAGGTTCATCTTATATCATTTTACCTACATACAATTTAACGATAGATCAATCAAAGTAATAAAATTATGTTTAGATAGCAGGTGTAGGACGCGTAATCTCAAGCGAGACGGTTAGTAATTTAGACTTGAGGAAAAGAAGAAAAAAAACTGGTGATTCATGGCTGTAACGAACTGATTACACCTCTCGTGCGATGAGAAACATCAAAACAAAAGACGATTCCATTTCACAAAGCTATCTAAATAAATTTAACTGAGCGAGTGTAAAAAATTCACACATCAGCCTGTGATACCCTATCGGCATAGAGAATTGATGTAATGTAACACCTTGATGGTATAATTACATACAATCACCATGGCTACCTTAAGTAGCACTCTATTCGGTTTAATCTCATCTCATCACATCACGTACTGATGCAATATAATCGCATAGTAAATGATACCACTCGTGTCCCAAAAATATAACGATGATGAAGATTAACCGCAAGTACGTTGCACGAAAGTGTTGGAATCTCTTGACCACATAAATTGCAAGTAAAAGCTAGTATAGTTTCTAAGTACTATGAAGTCGACCGGTTCTAGGATAGGTTCTGGTTCGTTTTTGCCGTTCACCTGCAGCGAGCCTGCGCCGGCTCGCGCCATCTTTGGCCAACTGGTGCAGCGGCCACGCGCCGGGCAAACACCTCATTCACTTTCTGCTTTTACTTACAGGTCGCACCCGTTTTCCTACTGGTCCTCGCTGTGGGAGCCGAGAAGAAAATCGAACTGCAAGACATCGAAGAAGACAACTTAAAGAGTGAGAAAGAGAAAGAAGTTGAAAAAGACGAAGGTCGACAAGCACCGAATTTCGGGCAAGGGCAAGGATTATTTTCTTTAGATTTCTTGAGAGATAACTTTCCAAAATACTTTACGAGTACAAGTCCTGCGCAACAGCCACGCTACGTGCAACAATATGCTGTGACAGAGCAACCAGAGCATCCACCAACAGCAGAAGGGAGTGTCTCTTCTCCTAAATCAGAGTACGGCCCGCCTTCGCACCAGGGGCAGCAAGGGCCGCAGCAGGCCATGGTGGGCTACTTGTCTAACGTGCCGATGCAAATATATCTAGTCCCTCATTATTACAATGAACATGCGGAACAAGCAAGCAGTTCACAGGGACCATCAGTAGCAGCGGTTAAATATGCCCCGTCTGCTGGTGGCCGCATTGCCGCCTACCCAACGGCAGCTGAGGCAGTACCACAACAAACAAATTACATCGAAGTACCTGCGTATGTGACGCCAACAGGGGCTGCATATATTCAACCGTTCACTTCCCCTGCTGTTCAGTATGTGACCTACGCCCACCCTACTATGGCTCCAGCACATCCTACCGTAGGACCGGTGATGTATCAAATGCCAATCCAATACCAAACAGCAATTGTTGCACCACCCACCGCTCCTAAAGGATACCAGTACTATACAGAGATGAATTCTGTGGACGATACTGAAAATGAGGTGGAAAGTCCGAAGCACTATGTGACTCAAACGGAACCTACATATCATAAACCAACAGCCGTAGAAAACCCCAGGTACTACAACTCACGCACTCCAGTAAGAGAAGAGTACAGACATAGTCCCATCTCCGAGATACCTCCTCCAAATCCTATTCTACTGAAGAGTCCACCTCCTCATCTGTCACATCTTCCTAAGGCTCTACCGATGTTTCGGCCGTTGTCCAAACCAGTATACGCAGCAGCTGGGAATCTTTTGACAAGTGCGTATACCTCTCGTCCAAGTGAATCGTACAGCCAGTCACCGTACAAAAGACGACCATCATCCTTACTAGATTCTTATATTCCTTCTGGTCTCCAAGTGGAGTATCTGAAGCGAGGATATTCGAAAGATCCCTTGCAGATTTACGAAGCGCTGGCCATGAGTGGTCGTCACTTCTCCAATCCTTCAGGTGGTCCGAGGCATTACGAGCGAGGGTTCCTGCCCAATCAGATGTACCACACAGGATCAGGAGGAATTATATATGGGCATTACAAAAGAATGCCCAAAGGAGAAAAAGTAGCTCAGAGTCCACAGAAATGAATACCATCTACCTAAGAACAAGAGCCAATTTTGTTTTGGGTTATCAGAGTTTCGTGATTATGTTTGTGATACAGAATGCGTGTGTGTGTTTAAACTAATTTATTAAGATTTAGTTACTATTATTATGTTTTGCTTAAATTTAATTATAGGTCACATTGAAATTACTAATGAGGTCTTGAGTACAATAAAACATTTGTTTGGAATGGTCAGTATTTTTATAAATAATGTTGTTGTTGATATGTAAGTAAGCATTTAATTAAATTTATTGTTTGTAGCTGTCAATTTTTATTTAACACTTTCCGGTTAATTAAAAACATCAGCAACTTTAAGTGATAGGTTATCTCAAATGCACTGCAAGATTGATTAAGTTATTATCATTAATTAAGTTGTCATGTAAGCATTCAGTATCGTGGCAGATACATTTAGCTAGTTAGTGATCGCTACACACCTGCGTATAAATTAAATAAATATCCAGCACAATTCACACAGCACCATCTAGCCCCAAACTAAGCAAAGCTTGTACTATTGGAACTAGATAGCTGATATTAATACGTGCAAACTTTGTTTTGTAAATAAATACATAGAAACACGCAGACTAAACAGAAATATTTGTATGCTGTGGATAGAACCCACGACCCGTGGCGTAGCAGGCATGGATGCTATCCGCTACGCCATCGGGTCAAAATAAAGACGCGAAATTTCATATTGCTTGAATATGACATCAAGGATTTACCAGCCGTGTTGTCATATCCACAGATCTCTTATATATATGTCCTAAGTCATATCCTACTCTAAACGCAACTGAACTAAATTCAGATGAATTTCGACACTCCATCTAACTATATTCAGTACTGACTTTTTAAAGTATTTTACGTAATAAACTTTTAAAAAGTTTTCAAAAAGCCACAAAAAGAGTAAATTAATGAACGTTTCAACTTTTTTGTTTTGAACAATATATTCTAAAGGAAATGTTTAACTCGTTAGCGGTGTCATAGTTCAGGTAAAATGTTGGAATGTTAATTATCTTGTCACCTTGTAAACTCTCTCACGCCATCTTCATCTTACACGCAATTATCTTGAAGAATTGACGTTCCATTTATAAAATAAAAACATCGCCGTTTAGAAAATGATCGGATGAGCATTTGATGATCATAATCGAATAATGAACGCATTTTATTAGGGTTTCGTAACGCAGAAGTTAAAAATCAGAACCCTTGTAGGATCACTTTCGTCCGTCGGTTTGTCCGTCCGTCCGTCTGTCAGGACCCGTTACCTCGGAAACACGTATAGATATTGAGTTCGATTTTTAAACCATATACTCAAATCGTAGCCTTAAAAAATCAAGCTCCTATCTTAACGTTACAAAAAGATACGTCCGTTGTTCATGCTGCAAAATACGTGTATTTTTGACCATCTCAAGAGAATCAATATTTATAGGGTACGAGGGTCATCCTCGAAAACTTAGTTAGAACTATAAAATTTGTCAAGTATCTTCGTTATAATGTACCAAATTAGGAAAAAACTTTGATTTTTCTTTTTATATGTGGCGGATATAAACATTTTTTTTAAACTGAGGCTAGTAGTTCAAGTGGAGTGGGGAAAAGTCTTGATGTTTAAGTTATGGAACCCTCGGTGGGAGAGTCCGACTCGCACTTGGCTGTTTTATTTAAATAACTACTTAAAATCGCTTAGATCGAAGAATCGCTTTAGACAAAATTTCATATAACATGCTTGAGAGTGAATACTTATTTCAGATTTGAATGCAAAAGATATAAAACTCATCAGATAGTAAAATACTTTAACGACTTAAGGCAGAAGAAAAGAAGCGCATTCGTTGCTGGTATAAAGCTCGCTAATCCTAGCGGTGCTTGAGCTGTCAGTCTCGTAACGAGTTCCGGCAAGCCATCGCGACTGGCCAGTCTGTACAACCTGTCACACTTACTTGTATACCCGTTGTCTTCCACAGGCCTACCAGAGCCTTTGTGTGGCTAATGGCTATGCGAGTAAATTAGAATAGAATAATATAGAAACTGTTTATTTCAGTGCTACAATGATAGGTAATACAATTTTGGACTTACACACTAGGTTAGGTACACTGAAAAGGGTAACCACTCAGCATAATGCTTAAGCACTTATTTAAAGCACTTCAGCGCTGGTCTTCCGTGGTTCCCATGTGATTGTTGCATCAGTCGAGACAACAAACAATTTAGACTGAAGTAAGATTTTCTCATGAATGTATTGATATTACTACAAAGCGCTTTTCTTTTAAGACTAGTCACTGCAATTTTATCCTTAATTTTGTAAAAACTAAGCGCTTTAGCTACGTATTGTAATTTTTCTAAAAATGGCCACTTTTAGAATTTTTGGAATACATAACCAAATCGCACAATTTATACAAGGTTATATTGATTGTAAATAATCTTTGTAGTTATTTATTGCCGCGTATTGATTCAATTTCAATTTCTTGATTTTATGGCGTTTTCGTTATGATTTCGCCAGTGTCAAGTTTCGATGTTTCGATGACGACTATTGATACTTGGGTGTCCGGATAACTAGCGTGTCCAGCCAGGGTTTTTTTTTTCCTGTTTGGGGGCGCCACTAGGCTTTCGAACCACCATAACTCGGGGCATGCGGTCAACCAATTTGCGTGCACGTGTCTGATTTCGCGCGCATCAGTTTTTTCAAACGTAAGTAATCTGTGGTCAAACCAACCCATACAACGAAATTACTTGAGATGGTAATCGACATTATTACTTGTTTTTGCATATCGTCATTTGTTACGCGTGAAATTACTGCGATGCGATGCTCTATGCAATGAATCACATCATTGCATCAAATGAGAGAAAGAATTCATGCCATAATTAATTTATATGCCAATTATTAATGCCATACGTACCTCAGCTTAGGGTGGAAACATTCCAGAAATATTTCAATAGTGGGGGATTTTTGATTGTTTAAAGTGCCGGGTGATTAAAAAATTATCCGACTTCATCGTGGAGAAAAACGTAACTGTATCTTGTAAATTACCGTGTGATGCCGGCTTTGAATAGCATCACCCCATTTATTTCCCCTAGGAGTCGTAAGAGGCGACTAAGGGATTCGAGGGTGTGTATTGCAATTTTAGGCGATGGGCTGACAACCTGTCACTATAGCGATACACAATTTTCCGAATGACCCTCAAATATTTGTCAGACGTGGCGTAAATGTCCCTTTTTTGCGGCCGTTTACGCTCTGCCTACCCCGCATGGGATTAAAGGCGTGATATGTGTATGTGTAAACCGCCGGCCACGTTCACACTATTTATATGCTCCTGCTGCTACTGCGAATATAGCTCGAAATATTTCCGCGGAAGTATCAACGCAAGTGAGTGTTCACACACTGCCGTCATACTCTCTTCGCAGCAATACGAGTGAGCGAGATAGCAATATATTCTACTCGCTTTCATGCTGCCGTTTCATTGACTGGCGCACGAAAAGCCGAAATTCGCGGAAGCACGGGAAGTGGCAGCGGCATGACGTGTAGCAGCGCGAGTAACCTGTTTCCATGCTCGCGCTGCCCACTTCCCTTACTATTCCCCTGACAATAGCTCGAGTGCGTGAGCGCAGTATAAGATGCTGGCAGTGAGTCTATATTTCCATTGAGGTCAGTTTAAAAGCTATGAAAAGGATATAAACAAGAGATCAACTGACAGACAGCTTGGCATATACTGAGGTCAATTCGGGATTTAAATTGCATACGGTTGGGAAGATATGGTTAGGGCTTTAGTGCTCTGACATTTGGTTGCCAACTTTGGTTGGCATTGGTTGTTGTTGTTATTCATCAGGGATGGTAGACAGATAAAATTGAAATATAATACTTTACCTACTACCTTGCTATTTGTCTGTAAAGTTAAGATTGAAATTCATATAAGTTACGACGTGCTATCTGTTTCTGTAATTACACACACACATATCACGCCCTTATCCCTTGCGGGGTAGGCAGAGCGTTAACGGCCATATAGAAACGGTCGCTATTGCCACGTCTGACAAATATTTGAGCGCTGTTTCAGAAAAATCTTGTATCACTATAGTGACAGGTTGTCAGCTTGTTGCCTAAAAATGTGATACACATGAAACCCTTGAAAGCGGCAAGGCAAGAGGCAACGAAGGGACCTCAGTAGCCTCTTACGGCACCCGCGGTGAAGAAATAGGGTGATGCTATTAGGGCCGGTATAACACGGCATATCTGCTTCTACAAAATATAAACTTTGAATGATTGGGTACTAATGGATTATCATAGGGACCAAAATTCATAAGAGTTATCGTCAAGATCCTATTCTAAAGAATAAATTTAGTAAAAACTTGAAATTATTACTACTGAGTATTTTATACCATGTACTGCCAAGTCTTTCTCAAATCTGGAAATCAAAATGAATCACATGTCTCGGATTTCATTTTCCTTACTTTGGAGAGTTTGTCCAAATCAATAGTAAGTGACTTGAATTTAAATAAGGAGTTACCTCGTCTCGTACCTAAAAACATGCGAATTGAAATCCAAATGTTATTCCGTCTTTTGATCCTCATTTGCAATGCCATCTGTTGAAGAAGTGGCACATTTTTATCAATAGAGTCTGTCGTAATATTGTTCGCTGTCCATACGAAGTTTTCCCTCCATCACCAGCTTTTACAATGATGGGACTCCACGCCATCTCTCGCATTTTCGAAGAACTACGTGATAAAGTACTTCTCCTGACTTAAGAGTCGCATGCGCAGTGCTACTTTAGAAAGCAAAAGTGTCTGAACGGTTTGTAAATGTAGAACTTTTGTAATCATCACTACTGGATGGCAGCACAAATGATCCACCAAGTAAAACAGAATTATCAAGATTACCAGTTCTACATGTTTCCAGCAGATACCGCTATCGAGCGGAGATAAATTTTAATGTTAGGTACTTAGTCTCAAAATGCTTGTAGAATCTTGTGTAGAAACTAACACAACCTTAAAATAAATAATGAAAATCTTCCAGTGAGAATGTACCTATATAAACCGTCTAAGCACGATAGATAGATTAGTAAAAATAATAAAGGACGTAAATTGTTTATTTACCAAATAGAAATGGCGCGCGCGTTGATGTCTTTTGTAGGAACATAATATGAAACTTGCGTTGTAGGCGGTTTGTTTTGGCGAATAAGGTCTTCCTGATTTGTTCTTACCATCCCCCAAAATTACTGCATTTGAAAACTTTTCCATTAAACTCAAAAGTATCAAATCAAATATAGTTTATTCGTAACTGTAGGTTATAAACAAAGATCTTAAAACTAGTTGGCATCACTACAGTTTAGCTTTTGGCGTACTATTTTTTTTTCTTAGTACAGTTGATTTTAAAAGACTAAAATTAATATTGCAGAAAACACAGTAACAAGAAAGAATTTAAAGGAATTCTAAAAAAAACTACTTTAACAAGACTTTACTACTGAAATAATGACAATAAACACAATTAAAAGAGGCTATCATCACTTAAATATTCTTCTTTACTGTAATAGCATTTTTCTGCTATATGCGGGTTAGAGCTAACTTAAATTTGGATGGTGCACCAATAATTTTTATATTTTCCGGAAGCTTATAATAGAGTTTGGGTGCCATTTATGCTTCAGTATACTTTGTTCATTGTAAAATCTGTCGAGCATGTTACGTTGATGTGCCCAATTAGTAATTTCTGAAAATTACCCGGAAACATCTAGCTTCCTATTATGCCTTGCATTTTGTGCTTGTGACTTAGTGACGTAAACTTGTAAAAGCAAGCTAATGAAGACAAACCGTGAGTACAAAATACTAATACCTCCATTTTAGATTCGCACATTAAAAAATTAATGAATTCTGTATTGTCTTTGAGCTTCATTCTTATTCATAGCCATTCTCTTACAAAGCGACTTCTACTTTTCATAATTATCATCACCGAGAGCATATAGTTTACTTTTTTTATGTAGCCTGTTCTGTGTATATTTTACTTATAATAAGAAAATATTATAATTTGAATATTGTGTGTATGTTTATCACCTCCGAGCAGAATCACACATTCACATTGGGAAATTTTCTAGGGATTCTCGAGTGTCTTGTAGAGGGCGCTGAGCTTAATTAAAATAACGTTTCTTTACACAAAAACTGTGCCACTTTATAAATTATTCTTTGTTCTAAACTTATTATTGGCTATTTGTTTACTTACTCGAATGACGCTCAATATAACAGCAAAGCGATAAGTTTATTTTGTATTAAAACAAACTAACATAATTAATTTGTAATGAACACAACGTGTAACGGAACCTGTGACAAAACTATGGCTGCCGCCAGCCATATTGAAACGTCAAAATTTCAGTTTAGCTCTGGTTTGACATTCAGAACTATCAACAGAACTGTCAACAGAAAAGATCCCATTTGACTATTAGGTAGGCACGTGGCTTTGAATGAAAATTGAAATAGGTCCACGGAAATGTACTAATATGACAATAAAAGCTATGGCAAAATTTGAGCAAAGTCTGCATCAGTTAATCACTTCTTGGTATTATTTAACATGTAGATGTTATAACTATCAATAAGTTCCTATACTCCTTTCATTTTGGAATGACTAATCAAGTTATGTAACAGCTCGCCACTGACAGTTGCATACAAAGTTTGTTTACATGATCAGTCAGTCTAAAATAAACGGAGTAGGTATATGTATAATAGATATTCACTCACTTTACATGCATTTTGACGTTTTATTGATTTATTTGAAAAATAGTAAGTCAAGAAATGTAGAATAGTTAGTAAAGACATTTAAATAAACACCGGTTTACAAAGTGATTAATTATACTTAGTCAGTATTTAAGCTGAAACAATGAGTACGCACCTAAGTACTTCTTCTTCTTCTTCTTAAGAAGAAGACCTAAGTACTGAAGGCCCTGAACAACCTTTCGCCCTTTTTTGGCTCATCAGGGCCGGTATTCTCTAAATTTTTTTATCCTTGCAACGACACTCCACTGTCATTATAATGCTGCTGTGAATTTATATTCTACAAACTGTTAGCATAATAAGAAACGACCAAAACGGTCACACTCACAGGCCATTAACACACAACTGAAACGATTTTTATTTAGCAGACTTCAGGTCCAAATATGGGAAGTGTCCATACGACAACCATTGAATGGACATTGATTGTTTAAAAGTAGGTGCCTTTTCACGTATTTCTATATTCACAAAACATTCGTGATATTTGCGGTATTTTCATAACCTACAAGTGTACAACCTATTGTTATGTTTTACGTGAGTTTTTTAAGTGAGAATAGTAAGGTTCAAAATCACTGGTACACACGCTGTACCACGGGTCAATGAGTGATTAGTGTGATTACTAATTATATTTAAAAAAAACGTTATTGAATTGCAATGATTATTTTATCAAATCCTACTAATAAATGTGAAAGTTTGTATGTTTGTTTGATAAAGTTCAAAAGTATTGAACCTATTGTAATGAAATTTGGCACACATATAGAAGGTAACATGGATTAACACATAAGATAGTTTTTATTACCACTTATGCGGGCAACGCCGCGGGTAACAGCTAGTGTTTAACATATTAAATTAACAAACCTGATTGATATGATTATGTTTAACTTGTAAAGAGGCATATAATGCTAATGTATACAGATTCCATTATTTATTACCTTTTACATAACTATGTGAATCTCTGTAATAACTTCCTTTTGCGTTTTTATTGGTGACTCATGTTTTTAAGCAATAGGCTTATGTTTTTGCAAATTATCTGTTGTGTAATGCTTAAACTTCACCAAATAAGCATAGTAATACCAAATTAGCACCGTTTATGTTTTTTAGGTATGTTGCAACTTAAAAAAGTATGTTTAAGGTCTTCATTTGGATAGGACACTTTTTCAGCTTAATAAATAAATTGTTGTATAAATTTTTAGTAGGGAAATCAACAGTAAATCACACATTATGATACACATAGTACATAAATTTCAAACTGAACTAATTATAGATATCCACATGTGACTTCAAGATTCAAACGTGTTGCTTATTTTAAATAAGTATGTAAAGTTTTGGCATATTCTAATTTATGCAATGAAAATACACAGTTTGCACATAAAAAACATGTATAAAAAAATACCACTAAGATTTAAAGAAAATAAGTACTGTAAACATTTTCTGAGTGGGATGAACAACTCAAACCTAACTGCAGATGGTAGCAGATGAGACTGTGCTTAGGCTTTAAACGTGCCAATAAGAAGTATCTGGGCCTCAATTCTCTAATTTTTAGTCATTGTAATGCCATTACCATTACATGCCGTGTGATGCCGGCTAAGAATAGCATCACCTTATTTCTTTCCTGTGGGAGTCGTTAAAGGCGACCAAGGGACTCGAGGGTGTGTATTTCAATTTTAGGCGTTAGGCTGACAACCTGTCACTATGGCGATACACAATTTTCCGAATGACCCTCAAATATTTGTCAGACGTGGTGTAAATGTCCGTTTTTTGCGGCCGTTTACACTCATCCTACCCCGCAAGGGATTATAGGCGTGATATGTGTATGTGTATGAATGTATATGTAATTCCATAGAATATCAATCTGTAATTATGATGGTACTATGATTTTCTGTACTTTAAACTGTGAGCAGAATACGAAATGACCAGCAGGGCTAAGATGGCAGCACGACTCTACAAAAGTTCTATACGATTTGACATTACGGCGCGACTTCTAGTCTTCGATTGAGTCTTCGCGTTACAAACTGGACATTTTGCCGTAGACGATTATCACTATCAAGACCATGAAGATTTTCATCGGAGGTTTTCACCCACTCAAAAACTGTAGTTTTTTCAAATTTGCTTATTGTGTAATAAGTTTGAAGAAATCACTTAAATGGAAGTAACGTTACACTGTGATTTTGACTTATTTATTCCTTTTCTTTGTAATTTTACTATTATAGTCATCATCATCTACAAAAAACTGTGATTTATTATCACGTAATATTTACGTACCGAATTCGACCTCATTGTTCCTAATCCTAAAAGCCATATAATCTATTTAAATAAAATACCATTTGACACTTGCCAAAAAGTTATTCATAGGGTTGCCTAGCTGAACAAAAATTTACTATCGATAACATGAATATATAGGTACACATATCGCGGCTTTATTCCTTGCGGGGTAGGCAGAGCGTTATCGGCCGTAAAATACGATCGCTATCGCCACGTCTCACAAATATGTAAGGTCCGTTTTAGATGAGATTTGAGATAATACTTTTATTTATTTAATCAATTATTAGTTATTTTTGTATTACATTTCTTTCACGCGGTGCATGCCGTGTGGTTTTAGAATTTGAATGACAATGCTGCGTCTGGGTGACCTCTTTCGTGGCGCGAACTAATGGGTATTGCAAAAGTAAATCGCCAGTGGAAACAAGTCCATCCAATCGTCATCAATAGCTACAACCATAAAACCATGAACCTTTTCTTATTGAGGCGTACTACGAGTATAATACCACGCTTTGTAGGCGACCCAAATGTAAGGCGTTGCATTCAATAAGAATTTGAGAACTGTACTGTTCGTTATTACTGCTGATACTTGCCTTCATTGATTTAAGGACACCTAGAGCTAGAAATGGGTGATCAAATTCCGCCTGGCACTACTTGTAGTTTTTTCCTGCATTTAAATTGTTGAAATTCACTGCTAACTAAGAATAATAATGGCTTCAATTCGGGATATATTAGAAATAAACTATTCTTCCTTACTTACTTTCTATGAAATGAAATATTGAAGAACACCCATTTTTGACTAGGGGTTAGATTAAAACCAGCAGTGTGCTGTGCCTACACCCATTTCAGCTCATATTGTATATTTGTACTGAATTTATTTATTGTTGTGCCTAAGATGTGATGCTAAAAAAATATATTTGTATTTGTATATAAATTTTCTTAACTTAAATTAGTGCTGTCACTTTGTGTAAAATTAGTTTAGAGAAGGATAGGAGATATCTATGACTTAGATATCTCCTATGCTTTTCTAAACCTATTTGTCTGAAAGTGACAGCATTAATTTAAGGTAAGTTAAGAGAATTTATATCCCGAATTGAGGGCGATATTATACTACTCTGAAATAGGTACTACTTTGAAACTCTGATAATCGATATCGATAGACTATTGAAAGTTTTCTATCATCGGTAGCACTACTAAAAATGACGTTACTTACGTTGTCAAATGCTTGGATTGAAGGAAAAAGTTATACAATGGACAAAATGATCATACTATCGAAACTTTGAACAAAAAATTTAATGTATGAAACGCAGGAGAACTTTCATGGCGGCTATTATATCTGTTTCACTTATTTCCGTTTTCTTTCTCTTTTGTTGGCAATAATGTCAACATCATTTGATCTGTGGACTCAGTTCAATCATCAAACAAAGAAATTGTTTTTAAGTTAATACTGTTTATTTTGCTTTGCTTCTTATCAAATAATTTTAAATAAGTAACAAAACCATAGTATTTGGCAAAAGCAAAGGAATAATGAAGTATAGGAAGTGTGAAATTTGTGAATTTGAAACCGAAAGAAAGGATGGACAGAAATGGTATTTCATGGCTCAGTTTCCTCTGGATAAAGAAAGGTAAGTAAAGATAATTATAATGATAATGCCTAGAATATGACTCATAAACATCGTTATTATAGCAATAAACATTAATTTGAGTTAATATGTTTATTTTGCTTAAGAAGTTACTGTTATGTAGTACGACCAAAAATAATATATAATCGATATCGATACCATGCGTTGTCACTTGGCACAAATTTATTTTTAATGGAGAATGTTTCTAACATTTCCTTACAAAGTTTTTTGAGGCGGGGGGATATTGGAGTAAACGCTTCTGGGCCCTATGAAACGTCGAAATTTACTATTGGCAAAGCCTCTTCCATCTGCGCTACCGCGGCTCGTCCCCTGCCCGCGTAGGATAAGATACACTTGCAAACTTCACGGGCAGGGGACGATCCGCGGTAGCCCACATGGATGAGGCCTCGCCACTAGTAAAGGAAAAAGTCGCAGGTTCAAATCATAGCCACGGTTGAAAAAAAATGCGGGTTTTCCAAAATTTTATACATAACACGGGAAGTGTTTTAACAATTTTTAATCAATTAAATGTATTTATTTTTTGATAAGATATAATTATATGTTTCAGGTGAAGAAGAAATGTACCGCTATATAGCCCTGAACGAATGGTACAACAAAAAAATTTCGATCTACCCTACAATGAAATTATGTGCAATGATTGAAAATATGGTCAAAGTTTTTGATGAAGAAATAGGACCTACACTAAAAATTGTAGACGATTAAATGCATGGACATGCTTGTATGAACTCCGCCAAACCAGTCGCTCTCTTTTCCTGTGGGAATGGGGTGTGAGATTTTTCTGAAGTAAAAGTATCCTCTAAGTGTTGACCAGTTATACAAAATTTGGTAAAAATTCGTCTAGTAGTTTTTGCTTGAAACGTGGACAAACAGACAGATAGACACCGGTTTTTTTTTATTGTTTTGAGACCTATAACTTTAACGGAATTTTAAGTATTCAAATGTACAATGGGTTACTGTTTTATTACATTTATTTAAAATTTTACAAAATTAATAATTATTGAAATCCTTTAGCTTGTTTTACTTAGAAAAAAGTCCATTAATTATGTTTCGGCAACTTATTGTTATTGAAATATTGAGTTAAATTTGTTTCGATAATATTCAAATACGGGGAGGTTCCGAACGACCGTCTTTCCCGAAAACGCTAAGCTCCACCGGCTAAACTGAACAACTATACCCAAGAAGCATAGGTCAAAATATTTAAAAAAAATTACCTTCCATCGAGTATTATTCGGTCAGCTTAATTTTTGTATGGGAGGTACTACTTTTTAATGTTGTCTATCACTTTTGATCCTCGGTGAAAGTTGCTCAGTTTGACGGGCTTATTGTCTTCGGGAAAGTCGGTTGTTGTCGGAACTTACCTGCTGCTAAATTGCTGAAACATAATTATTATTAGAATAAAAATATTATTTTGAGCTGCCGCGCCGTTTCGGCAGCTACGTTGTCGATATGGATAAATTGCAGGCTGTCGCGTAGCTACACCACTACGTGTGTTCTTTATATTGGCTATACTAGACTTGACTTGTTTTGTCATGTTAGCAATGATTTGGGAACTGCGTTTTGACGTTTTGCGTCGTTAATTTTTTTTCTTCGGAGTCCCAACTCTTAAAACGCTAGTTCTATAGTTCTATTATATTCTCTTTGAAAATGATTGTAAACAATAAAAACAACAACAAAGAAATTTTTTTTATTATTTTTGCAATATGTGGTTATATAATGGTCATATACCATTGATTTACAAAATAATATATCTCAAAGTGATCTCAAATCACGTAAATGCTCAATAATATGTAAGTAACTAATAGCACTATTAGGAACTTTGATCTAATTATCAAGTATGGATTTTTTGTGTGATTTCCTCATCTCTCAATTATACCTATCCACCTACTTTACCTATTGATTACATACTTTGTTCACGACTCTTGCATTTTGTGATATTTACAGAGAAGGAAGCTTTACAGGACATAAAAACCTTACTGTTTCATGAATTAATCAATCAATCATATCATCCTCAGCGTTCACTGCTTGCTTGGATATCTAGTTCTTGTATTGAACGCCACTAAGCATGATCCGCGATGGCCTCGATGGCCTTTCTACGCGCTTACCTAGCCTGAGCCTATAAATACGTTTTTGGATTCGCGGTTTCGACTCAAGAATATTTCAATCAGCAGTGGTTGTCGGATCTGCTTTGCTAATGAGCTGACTAAGGAAAGTAGGTACTGCTTATCTGCTGTGCTGCGTTTCATACTTCCTATTATATTTACTGGCGATTTTTTTGTGCAGTGATGCAATGCCATCAAAACAATGAAACATATTTCTCCTACAGCTACGGTTATTTATTTATTAGCCATGGTTTTATAAGAGTTTATAGTGGGAGTATGGAGAGTCAGACTCTTGTGCATAAATATACAATAACAGTTCGTAAATAACAACATTATTTTTGTCTTTTCAGAATACCCATTATACCCATACCCACCATTTCATTTTGTTGTAATCCGCAATAAAGTAATTGAATATTTATCACATGAGGATAAGAATACCTAATGATTCATCAGCTTCAGCAAGCCTCTGCTAAAATTCGGCCTCTTTCTCGTGTCATAAATAATAATTTAAGCTCTACAATTGTTTTATTTATTTATGTACCATTTCAGTTAAAATAGAACATTTATGGCTAACGGACAAAATAAATGGAAAAATAAGTTAATAGCTTATTCCTGACTGAATACCCTGATGATTTTTGGATTCGTTGCCTGTTCAGACAGGGATGTATTGTCTTAAATTAGCGCACAACTGGCGTATATGAGCATAATTACAGGTGCGCGGGGGAAATGGTTTCATGACTTGCATTGCAGCGTCTTAGACCGTAACTATTACTTTTATTAAAGACGCTTCCAAAGGCTAGATGCTGCCTTCCGCTGGTCGAGTCGAAGTTCAGATACTGAAGCTTATTACAGAATCAGTTTAGTATTTGTACTTTACTCTGGACCACCGGTTTTTAATAAAATACCTTTTTATAGAGGTAAGAAATCCGCCTACCCCGTACGGGATATAGGCGTGATTTATGTATGTATGTAAGAATTCTAAAGTAAAGGGGTAAGCACCTAGCCTATGGAGGCGTGTTTAAGAAAAAAAACTATTTACGAAGTGTATTAACTACAAATCCTATCAATATAGGGATAAAACACATCGCCATCTAGCCCCAAAGTCAACTACGTAATATGTTTAGGAACTAACATTCACCTTCAAATTTTTATACTGATTTTTAAAAACAATCTGTGCCATCTATTTCCTGTTAAATAAACGGGTATAAATAATAAATTTTATACAAAGCAAGTAACGTTTCATGTGTTGGGGTGTGAAATAATATTTAAAATTCTTTTTCACCTACTCATTATGTTAATCTTTATCTCATCTACTTACTTTATTTATTCCCATTTCTTTTTGCCGTTTATGCGCAAATACTGTGTTTTCCTAAAATTTAAGTGGTTACCTACGTGCCTGTAAGGCATTATAACAACTTAGAATAAGTAAGTATGAAGCTAATATCTATAGTTAGATAGGTACTACATACAAAGTAAGAGCAAAAAGAATACTAAAGCGTAGATAATATAGATTACCTGCTTGGTAGTTGTAATTTTTTATACAGAAACTATAAGTTTAACGTGCCCTCCGAAACACAAAAGTCCGGCGATATGATCACGTGATTTAAGCCAAAGCAGACTAGAAATTTAAAAAATATATCTTACCAAATTGGAAACAATCTCATAGTATAATAACTTTGCGTGTCCCGTCCGTGAGGTGAAAATGATACTAAAATAACCCGAGCTGAGCTTGATTGTACTATCAGCAGTTTTTTGTAGACATTTTGTGTAAAAAAAAGTTTTTAATGAACAAAATCACCTCATTCGCTATACTAAAATAAATATTTAGACATAAATATTTCGTATTTCTTGAATGCGAACTTGAAGAAACTGCTACGAGATTTCTAATATCTAATTCTATTAATATCTTTTATCTTTGAATCAAATATATCATATTTCCTATTTGTCATATTATTTGCCGTGTGATGCCGACTTAGAATAGGTAGTATCACCCCATATCTTTCCCATGGGAGTCGTAAGAGGCGACTAAGGGACTCGCGGTATAGTGCAATTGGTGCATCGGTGTGTATTGCAATTTTGGGCGATGGGCTGAGAACCTGTCACTATGGCGATACACAATTTTCCAAATGACCCTCAAATATTTGTCAGTCGTGGCGTAAATTTCCGTTTTTTGCGGCCGTTTACGCTCTGCCTACCCCGCAAGGGATTATAGGCGTGATATGTGTATGCCATATTATAAGATACACGATTATGTTTCATATGCTTAATTGACACCCTTCTACTTCATAATTGAAATTGTAAGTAATGTTTTCGTCTTAGAAATTAAAAAATGGCAGCTTTTATTCTGAATTTGGGTTTAATAAGTAAGTTTTGCTTCTATCTACAGCCTCCGAGATCGCGTACAAAGTTATTCTGTCTTTGTTTTTCAAAGATATTTTACTCCGTTAGCCTTCTAATATTTAATTAAGAAAGCCAAAAAGAAATTCTGGGTTTATCCGGAAATTATTTCACTTTGTACAATGACATGCTAAAACTATTAAGTTATATCAATACAATATATTTCTTAGGTCCTACATATTTGTCAAATACATCTATATTAGACAGTCAAATATAATATTATCTTAGAACTAAAATATGGGTGTAATGTGTTTGTGTGTAAAATAAATTATCTCTTTTCGCAAGAAGTTTTTTAATACCTACCCATGATTCAATTAAATACTTATTATAAATACATTTTATATATCATACATTCATACATAATAGTAATGTTCCTAATTTGGGTAAAGAAGCGTGGTAAGACCTTTTTCCAACACTGAGACAACATAACGACAAAAAACCGGCCAAGTGCGAGTTGGGTTCCGACCACCGAGGGTTCGAAACATGCACATTTAGTCATTTTATATGATACCCCACTTAAACTACTAGCCTCATTGTTATTTAAATATATAAAACATTATTGAAACAGTTCAAAATTTAGTATTTTTTTCTTTAACTGGTACTTCGAAACGAAGGTTCTTGCCAAATTTCATAGTTCTAGGTCTAAGGGAAGTACCCTATGAATTTTGATAACAAAAACACGAGCTTTTTACAGCATAAAGAATCGTATCCTTTTTAAAATAAATACATGCGTGCATATTTTTGATATCAAGCAACATTTTTGGTTAAAATAATAAAGACACGCATATCTTTAATGTAAAATAATACAATAATTATATCAAATATATTGCAACCAATAAATTGAGTTAAGTTTTTATTACTTAAAATTTTCATAATCTTAAGGAACTTTTTTATTGTTATGATAAATAATCATTCAGATATATTTTTTCCGAAAACGAGGTAATTAAAGTTCCCAACAGAAAAAAAGTTAAAAGTAGAAAGTAAATTTAAAAAAGGATGGTAAACTGCTGAACCCAGTGTATGTTATGTCCTTTTTTCAAGAGTGTATTTATTTACTAGTACCTTGTTTAAAAAAATAGTAAGTTATTAAAACCATCATCATTATTCAAAACAGTATGCTGTAAAATCAAAATTACCGTAAAAATAAGATAACCAAACTAATTGAGATATTTTTTATCTATAAAAGTTCGTACACTATGAATATAGAAAGACACACAGGATAAATTGTTTTGCAAGGAAACACTGCAATCCAACGGGATATATCATGAAGTATAATGAGATACTTTAGCCACACTAAAATGTTGACATTCCTCGCATAGATCACTTGAACAATCTTGTCAAGAAATTTGCCCATTGTCGTTTGGCCAGCACAAAGGGCATGGTCTTGCCCCAACTGGCGCTGTTACCCTCCATTAGCAAGAAATTGGACAGAGGTCAGTATCTACAAATAAAAACTCAGTCTCACTCATTATTCAAGTAAGTAAAGTAATTATTGTAAAGAAGCCCAGCGTTTTCCCGTGAGAATAATACTTTTTCACAGAGTTTATTATAAATAATGATATTAACCTATCTCTTAAATGACTCGATATATAAAAAGGCATTAAAATCGGTTGTGAAGTTTGAAAGATCGAAGAATATTTACATAGTGACAAAGAGACAGCGGGAAGCGACGCATGTGTCGAATTGCACTGTTAGTGATGATTTAAAGGTAATGATATTGGCAGTAGGCCTAAGTACTTATGAGTTATTACTCACTATAATATGCGTTGGCATACCTTCCCCATTATGCGGGTCAAGATCAACGCGTAAGGTGTCTACGAGATAGCGACCCATATACTTATTTATGCGGAATAGAGATTAAAATTCGCTATTCGGGATAGAAAATGGGTCGCATATATCTCTAATTCTGCCTCTTTGCACCTTACGCGCCTTCCTCTCTTCATAAGTAGTAAGGAAAAAGTTGTATAAAATATAACTTTATAAATTTTTAAGATTTAGATTCATATTCTTTATTCAGCTTTAACAACATCATGAACAGAGTAAAAATAAATTATTCAAACATTTATAATAATTTGATAAATAGCACTCGCAATAAATTCTTTGAATATAGGCAATTTTTAATATTAATATCAATATCAATAAACATAATTTCATTTCATTGAAATCAATAGTACTTACGTCACGATTACCTCGACTTTTATCATTTTATTTTTTGTGATAACTAGAAGACTCGCTTCAGTCTATCGAGTCGCCCAAGCTTAGATAGGAGACTCGAAATGTCAGATTCACTCTATTTGTAACTTCAATTGAAAGTCAGTTGATAATATTCTCTATGGTTTGTATGAGATTTTAGTCCTTTGTGTAACTTTTTGACAACTCGAAGCGACTCGAAGACTATTTTGCCATCTTAGCCCTACAAGACTGTCCCATGTTTCTGTATAATTAGTAACTCAGAATTATTTTATTTATTTATTTATTTAACAATTTATTGTACACAAGAAAATACAAAAACATAGAACATATGGAAAAATGGTACAACAGGTACTGCTTATTTCTAAAGAAATTTCTTCCAGCAGACCTAAAGAAGCGTGAGTAGATTAAGGATATACGGATAATACGTGCACATATAACAGTTTACTTATAATTTTATCATGATCAAAACACAAATCAAATAAATATATGACTAAAAATAAAAATACACATATATATAACTATATATACCTATACAATATATTATAATACATAAATGAACTACACAAATTACGGAATTAAGGAAAGATAGGTAATGCTCTTTAACACGTTTTTTAAAGATAGCTATGGAGGGGCTATCTCGAACAGTGGGCGGAAGAGAGTTCCACAGTCTGACAGCATGGACAGAGAAAGAATAAGAGTAGAAATCGGTACGATGGGAGGGCATAGAAAGGAGAGTCCTGACGTTTGTACGACAGGGCTTGTGAAGAGGACGAGAGAAAGAGAAACGTTCACGGAGATACGAAGGCGAAGAAGGATTGTGAAGAATATTAAAGAGAGTACAAAGAATGTGAGTATTCCTGCGAAAACGGATTGGGAGCCACTTGAGTTGGGATCGAAACTGAGAAACGTGGTCATATTTTCTAAGTCCAAAGATAAAGCGGATGCACAAATTTTGAAGTCTCTCAAGTTTATTTAAAAGTTCCTCAGTGGCGTCCAAATAGCAAGCGTCAGCGTAGTCTAGGATAGGAAGAAGCAACGTTTGAGAAAGAGAGACCTTAGTAGAGAGGGGCAAGAAACTCTGCAGGCGCTTAAGTGAGTGAAATGAAAAGTGAATTTTTTTGCTGACTTCATTGATGTGAGATGACCAAGAAAGGTTCGTATCCATTACGACCCCAAGGTTTTTCGCGGTATTGGTGAATGCTATAGGAGTACCATTATACTGAATGGTGGGAAGCATAGTGGCATCTATCTGTCTGCGCATGTATGGGCTGCCGATTACCATGGCTTGGGATTTCTTGGGGTTGACAAGTAGACCAAAAGATTTAGCCCAATTAGAGATGCTAGTAAGATCAGCATTGATTTTTTCAACAGCATGATCTAAGTCAGAAATATTAAAGTGACGGTAGAGCTGCAGGTCATCGGCGTAGAGATGGAAGTTTGAGGAAATGACTGACGTAACAGTATTAATGAATATTGAAAAGAGAAGAGGTGAAAGCACGCCACCCTGTGGTACACCCGCTGCAAGATCTCGCCATTCCGAGCAAACCTCATCAGAGCGGATCCGCTGCAAGCGACCACGAAGATAAGAATTAAACCAGGCAATTGCCGAGGACGATAAGTTACAAGAGCGAAGGATAGAGAGAAGTATATCGAAGTCTACAGAGTTAAAAGCACTGCTAAAGTCCAGCAATATCAGGATAGTCACTAACTTGTTTTCCATTGCAAAACGGATATCATCAGTGACTTTTAGAAGAGCTGTAACAGTGCTATGGCCAGGGCGAAAACCGGATTGAAATTGTGACAGTAAACTATTGGATGTTATATATTCAGCTAACTGCTTGTGGACAATGTGTTCTAGGACCTTGGAAAGGAAGGGTAGGATGGAAATAGGACGGAAATCGGAGTACGAGGAAGGACTGGATGTTTTAGGAAGAGGGATTACATCAGCCTGTTTCCAAGCTGACGGAAAAGAACTCGTTACCAAGGAGTAGTTGAAAATATGAGTGAGAATTGGTAAGAGCTCAGGAAGAATGAGGGAGATCATTCGGGAGGAAAGGTTATCATTGCCCACAGCAGTTGAAGTAATAGAAAGAATGTGCTTCTTGACATCGTCCACAGCAACAGCAGAGAAACAAAAGGAGGAGCACACTGGCAATGGTTGGCTTGAAAGAAGAGAGATAGTTTTAGCTTTAACTACGTCATCTAAGGTCAAAGGTGGGGAAGAGAAATGAGAGTTCAAAGCATTTAAGTCTACAGACCCAGCAGACGAAGAATCAATTTTGCCAATGCCAAGTGTTTTGAGGAACTGCCATACTTGAGTGGGACTACAGTCTGCGATAGATTGGTGGATGTGGCGTCTTTTTGCATCTCTACAAAGACGACTGCAGTAGTTTCTTAGGGCCTTAAACCGGGCCAAGTTCTGGTCCGTAGGAAATCTCCTATATCTCAACTTGGACCTATCACGCTTGGCCATCATGTTCTGGATATCGGCAGTCAGCCACGGCGCAGGAGTGTGTTTAACTTTCACCTTTTTAATAGGGGCGTGGCAATCATACAGACTGATAACGGCCTTTTGCAATTCCATAACTTTCACATCAATGTCATCAGATTCGAGCAAGGGTTTCCAATCAATATTGGATACATCACGTCTTAAGGCCTCCAAGTTAATTCCCCGAAAACTGCGTAAGTGAAGAAACCTAGGTTTACGCCTGGGGGGACGTATTTTGAAAGATAAGAAAATGAGATCGTGATAAGAGAAGCTTGCGGGAAATTGACCGTGGGTGGCGATTTTATCTATAGATGATGTGATCATGAGATCTAGAAGAGATGGGACACAATTAGGAACGTGGTGAGTAGCAGAAAGTGGAAGGATGTGGAGATTAACTGCAGACAAGAGAGATTGGAGTTTATGCGTACGGCTGTCATTTTTTATTAAACAAGTATTAAAATCACCAAGTAGGAGCGCATGCTCATAACTTGGGCAGTAAGTGGACAGCAGATTTTCTAGCGAGCTGAAATAATCTATTTGCAGGGACGGGCTGTACAATACACCAAGCAGCATTTTTTTATGGTGAAGCGTGATCTCAATAAAGAGATGTTCAGCTGAATGAGAGTAGGTATTGGGTGATGCACTGATAACCGTATGTACTATGTCAGCTCGCAGGTAAATGGCAACGCCACCGCCTCCCTTGCCTGTACGGTCATTACGAATGAGTTTAAAACCTGGTAGGGGATATTGGTAAGAAGAGAGCGAAGGCTTAAGAAAAGTTTCAGAAATGAGAATTGAGAATTATCTATCTCACGGACCAAAAAACTCCGCGTTTGATGTTTCAGTGCACTGTAATATATCTTTATCTATTACCAAAGTCAATCCTAGTGAGAACTTTTTGAAACAGTAGCCCTTGACGAAGAAAGTGCACTTCGATTTGAAATTATTTGCTCTGCGTTTTGAAGCAACCAATTACACACACATACAGATACATATAAGCAACACGAAACAACCAATTAATTAACAAAAATGATAAATTTACTGTGACACGATTGCTTGTCGAACAATTAAACATTATTAAAATACCTTTAAAATTATACAGAGTGTTAATTAATTTTATTTATTGTTTACCTATACTATTGATTAAATTGTCACAAGAGGAGAGAAACAAATTATTCATTATTTATCGAATTGATTGTAATAATGATTGTTATAAAGATTTATTCTCGCATTTAAAAACTCTAGCTGAACTGGGTAGTGTATTTATTAATTAAAAAATATGTATTGTTTATAATAGTCAGTCAGTAAGTTACAATTACAAGTTATAATGTTTAAGTAACAAGTCCCTATCTGCATGTATGTATACACGGTTTTTTCATTCCCAAATATATTATTTTCTTATTCCACTGTTTTGGTTGGCTGAAAGAGATTTCTTCATAGGGATAAGCTCACTTTTGTGGCTACGTTTAATATAAACATTTATTGTAATAATTTAGTACACTATAAATAGTATAGGTATATAATGATCATAAATCCATTCTTCTTCGTCGACTCGATGGCAACAGTTACATTTTCCGTAACCAATACATACATTACTATCTTCAGATGTTACAAAAAGAACGAACAAAAAGAAACGCATAAGATGGTAACACAGAATTACTCCCCTGTATGTACCAGTAGGTATCATAGCCAAAATCATTAGCTGAACCAAGTCAGTTTGCAATCGATACATTCTCATACTGAGGCTGAATAACTGTGCCCATGTTATGAAACTACAGGCTACGAGTCTACATGTGAAATTCTTAGTACATTGCGTGGCAGGTTAATCCTGGTATTATACTGGCAAACCGACTACGCAATGAATATCGAATTTCATCAGTAAAACTTTAATATCGGACACGGTAATTGTACCCCAGCTGTTAAAGCGGTGAGTAACCGCTGTGAATCTTGCCGTCTCCTCGTGTGACCGTTTTCACTTTTATCTGGAGTCGGTGTGCGAAATGAGAACGTCTCAGCTGCTGTAGGGTTGACCCAGTACAAGAAGTATTAAAGTTAATATCACAGCAATTATGTGAATCTTGCCGTCTCCTCGTGTGACGAGGTGTTTTCACTTATACCTCAAGTCGTTGTGCAAATGTTGACCCCCTCCTTGACTTCACTACTTTAAAAACAGTTTATTATAAAAAAATAAAAACAGGAAATATAACTCATCTAGCCTACGGTTTGTATGAGAAATGCGATTTGCTGCATGTTCCTTGAAGAAAATTGTTCAGGTTTATGAGAAACGAAAATAAGTGCTTCTGTTTCAAAAAACATTGTCTTGTCCATAAAATACAGTAATGCACTGCAAACCTATAATTGGCGGTGTCCATAACCGCGTGAATTTGGGTGCAATAACCAGCTATTAGTAAGATCATTGAATTATTGATGAGCGTGGCTGTCGGCGCCTGCGACGATCTCACCCTCGTGCTCTTGTCGTGTAGGACAACAGATCGATTAGTGTACCGCCGTTCCAAGAAGTCGTATTTGACAGCTGTCAAATTTCTGATAATAATATGGCAGAGGGTCCATTTTCCTTTGTTGACATCTGTTTTAGTATGGAGATGACAGCTGTCAAAAACGACTTATTGGAACGGCGGTACTTTAACGAGCTTTTACACGACTGCCCAACCAAAAAATGAGTGTATGTATATGTGCGATTCTTTAAAGGACTGAAACTCGGTAACCACGGAAACAGATTCGAATGGGAATTGTATCGGAAGAATCCTTGCATTATCCCGAGTGTCATAGGCTAAGCTTTATCTCATAAAGCAGTCGTGTTTTTAAATTTATTATGCTTGTTATTTCGAGCTATTAAAATTTTGATGCTATTACAGGCATCGTGCTCACGGCTTAGCTGGAAAAACTGCGAGTGGCAAACATATTATCTGTCTACGTCTTGAAGTATTCGTTTTTGAGGAACAATGTTTTTTAACTGGCTTAATATGGCGTAGCAGATAGTACTCTTACGCCAAGGCCTGTGGGTTCGATCCCCACAAGACATAAATATTTTTTGTCAATTTCCTGATATTTGTGTTAAGTCTGGGTGTTTTCGATGTATAATATGTAAAGGTTTTCATTGAAAAAAAAACTATATTAGTTTAGTATCAATATCAGCGATTTAGTTACAAGCTATGCTTTGGGGTTCTTCTTCTTCTTTCGTGACGGTGACTCAAATATATTTCGACCAGAATGACTGTGTGAATTTTCCAGACATTTATTCTAATTATTGTCGGGTGTCACTGCTGAACAACAGTTAAAAATATGTATATTTGTTTTAAGCCAACTGGATCTTTTCAAAGTTGGCTAAGTATTCCACAATTTAAGGCCGTGGCATCTACTCACTGAATATCGGAAATACCAACCAAATATAAATGTAACATTTATATTGTCTATGTAAATATTAACTGTATCGAAAGAGAACAATAAAAGTTACATGGATTGGTAAGCTCTTGAAAAGAACAGTAATTTTTATTGTGCTGTATTTTTAGGAGACTAAATTTTTTAGAAGACTGTAATAATGCTGGTTAGTATAGTACTATATAGGGTGAAATTTAACTAGTGACCGATAATAGAAGCAGATAACGGGCTGGTGATAAGAAACATTTTCCCCCCAAGGAACATAGGGTCGAATTTGACAAAAATATTTTGAGTTTCCATTTTAAGCCAAATCGGCTGTTCGGCAATTTTGTATGGGAGGTCCAATTTCTATTCTCATTCCTCGGGGAAAGTTGTTCCTTATCACCAGCCCGTCTTGAGTTTTCGCTATCAGTAACTAGAATTTTTTTACCCTATATTAGTACCTACTCAAAAGCTATCAAGTGCGATCTTTTAGCGGATGATGAAAGTAGTTTCAACTGAAATTTGCAATTAGTAGTAATGTCGCTTGTCATTTGTTTGTGGAACGCCGAACACGACAATCTGTGTGATCTTGAGACCGCCGCTGCTGTTGCGATATCGACTATATTACTGATTCTACGTTGTGTATTTTTTTTTAAATCGGCTAAGTGCGTATTGGACCCGTACACTAAGGGATCCGTAGCATTATGATTAAAAATGCATAATTTTTTTTTGTATTGGGAGCCCCCTTAAATATTAATTTTATTCAGTTTTTTATTATTTATTGTTTTAGAAGCAACATAAGTGTAACTATTTCCATTCATGATATATAGCCGGAACCATTTCAGATAAAATTGAGCAAAGAAAACATGTTTCTTGTATTCCGCACTTAATTATTTATATATATTAATATATAATTTCAAACAGCGCCAACAAAAATAAGAGATGTGTGAAAAATTCCACTCTCTAATTATCACGGTTTATAAAATATCTATAGCCTGGGGACAGACGGACAGTGAAATCTTAGTTAAAGGTCCCATTTTGACCCTTTGGGTGCGAAACCCAAAAAAAAAACTTATGGATTTGATGTTCCCGGTTGGTTGCTGTCAACGATTGATAACTTAGATGACAACCGAGTCTACTTTCCAGTCTGACCATCGACTCGTGTACCACACTAAAAGTTTTGGCCATTGCGTAGCTTAAATCAACTGATAATCCGCAAAAAATATGGTTTCCGGTTGCTGTTTATGAATACTTAGGTACATGGTGGCCATTACTTAACCACGTCAGTGCCTAATAACTAGTAGTTCTTATACTTACTACCTAGTTACTACCTAGTTACTACCTAGTTACTACCTAGTACCACCTAGTAACTAATTGTTATTTTTTTTTAAATTGGCCTGATCTGTGTCCCACTGCAGGGCAAAGGCCTCCCTTCTTTTGTTACTACCTAGGTGGTTTTAATCCTGTGACGCCAGGGTTAATCGGACTGTTTGTCGACTAGAAGTAGCACACGACATAAATAAAGATGAACGTATTCTATGTACTGAGAAAACAAAAATTACGGATCCATGATTAGTAGAATATGTGCATAGCAGATGAAGTATTTTTTAAAATTTTTTACGTGTCTCGAGTGCGTATTACTTACAGCTGCTTACGACAGAGACAGACGCATCGGGGTCAGCCGGTCATTTCTGACTGCCGAATATCAAGATGCGTTTTTGTTTTTTGTTTTATCATCGGATTGTAACCAGCCAGTACTTTTTTTTTGCTAATATTATAAAACGAGTTTTGTGTGCGTTTGTTAGACATCTACACTAATATTATAAAGAAGAAAGATTTGTTTGTTTGTTTGAATTGAATGGGATCCGAAACTACTGAACCTACTTAAAAAAATATTTTTACCCTTAGACCCCTACATTATTCCTGATGAAAATAGGCTATATTTAAATTTATTTTTCCCGCGGAAAAACGGATAGCAGCGGGTGAAACCGCTAGGCAGGCCGCTAGTATACGAGTATTATATCCTGAATGTAGTTTTGAGATGTTATTGTAACTAGGTCAATAAATAAGTAACTAGGCTTCTTTGACCGTGGTGCATTTCTCAGTTAAATGCTTGAACATTTACTTATATCAAATCAAATCAAATTATTTTATTGTATAACCATAGAGATTAGTAAAATATTTGATCAAAAAGGTGACCCTGCTAATATTTTAGTAACTAACAGCGACATTCTCTAACGAATAGCTGAACTATATGAACGTTAAAGAACAACATGTTTTGCTTGAAAATCACTAAGCAGTCACAATACATTTGATTGATGTCAGAATAGAAATAATATTTGATTATATAATTAATTTCGAAAGTGTCATTGCACTACAGATATTGGATCTAAAGAAGGGAAGTTGTAGGAAGTAATTCCTTGTAATATCAATCTTAATTCCGACCTTCCACAATAAATATTGTAACTTCTAAAGTAACACACAAATATCACACCTTTATCTTTGCGGGGTAGACAGAGCGTTAACGGCCGTTAACATACGGTCGCTGTCACCACGTCTGACAAATATTTGAGGACCGTTTCAGAAAAACCGTGTATTATCATAGTGACAGGTTGTCAGCCTGAATACACATGATGCAGCATTTGGGAAATTGCGTCATATTCTGGAATCACCCTTGCCACAATGCCTCAAAACCAAGGTGTTCGATCAGTGCGTCCTGCCAGTCATGACCTATGGAGCCGAGACGTGGAACCTGACAGTAAAACTGGCCCACCAGTTACATGTCACTCAGAGAGCTATGGAAAGGTCTATGCTCGGTATCTCTATAATGGTTAAAATCCGGAATGAGACTATCCGCAAAAAGACTAAAGTAACGGACATAGTTTGGAAGTGTAGCAAACTGAAGTGGCAGTGGGCTGGGCACATCTGTCGTAGAACCGACGACGGACGGTGAAGTAAGTGGGTTCTCGAGTGGAGGCCATGCCTCGGCATGCAAAACGTTGGAAGACCTCCGGCCAGATGGACTGCGTACGGCTGGTAGCGACTGGATGGCGAAAACGAGAAATCTTGCCCTATGGCGTATTCTGAGAGAGGCCTGCGTCCAGCAGTGGACTGCCATAGAGTGATGTATGTATGTACACATAAAACCCTCAAACCCCTTTGTCGCAACTCACAACACCTACGGGACAGAAATTGTATACCTTATAATGGAAAACATAATGCGCACTGCTAAAGAGTGGAACTCACTACCTGCGTCTGTGTTTCCAAACGCATACAACCCTAATCTATTCAAAGTAAGAGTAAACAGGCTTCTTCTGGGTGAGCTCGCTCCATCTTAGACTCTGTCTCTGTCCTATGACCTAGACTAGAGTCAAGAGCAAACCCATCATTAATAAAAAAAAAAAAACAGCAAAAAGAAAAACGGTCGTATAAGTAATAATGAATGAGGATGAATCACAATATAACGAACGCATCACTCAAACATTGTTTTTTTTTTTTTTAATCTTAATATCGCAATTTATTGTTGCGTAAAAGCGTAACATTATCGTAAGAGGATGTACGCATCGGTATTACTCTCGATTCAAATCTAAATCGGTATTATATCGATTATGCAATCATGTACAATCAATGCACCTGCAATCAATCTTACATGTACGTCTCAGTGAACAAAGTTCTTATGTGCTTTTTAAATGACTGTGAGCATGGTGCAAGAAATGTAATCTTGCTCTGCATATGATAGGTACATTAGTCTATGTTTAGAATCTTTAGCTTTTCCGTATCACGTAGTTGTTGATAGAGTATGTGCGGAAAAATAACCGGTGTGAGATTTAGGGGCGCTTTGGTAGCGTATTGCCGTTTTGGTTATTAAGGCGAGTGTAACCATGAACGACCTCGACAGTGGCGCCACTTCACAATTTAAATATGTTCTCTTTATATAAACAATCTATCAGAATATCCGTTGCCCAAGTTTTAAGTATTATCCTTAAGTAAAATAAGAACCTGCTAACTCAATTAAATATTCGCTGCAATTACCTCTAAAGTTATGCAAAATAGTACCTAAAAACGGCTACATTTTGTATAAATTGCCATAACTTAAAATACAGCTAGTATTTCATTGAGTTTGCAGGTTCTAATTTTACTTTAGGATAATAGTAAAAACTTGGGCAACGGATATTCTGATAATAATAATATTAATAATAATATTCTTTATTGCACACAAAAATAACATCGACAAAATAAAATTAAACAAAGACAAATCACAGTACAATAAGGCGGCCTTAATGCTAAAGCAGCATTCTCTTCCAGGCAACCTTTGGGTGATATGGAAAGTGCAAACATATAGCGGGATAGTGCAAAAACCTACTTATACTGTAATACACTCTAATACATACATAGACAATATAATAAACTTGATAGATACCTGTATAATATTGATAAACTAATACATAATAAAATAATACTTAAACTATACTATGGAAGCGTGGATAATGCGAAATACTCCGAAGGGAAAAATAGATGACAGTATAAATGGAATAGACTTAAATATATTATACTATAGATTTAGATAAATAGTATTTCCTGGTTCGGTCCTTAAAGGTTTCAAGGGAAAGGAGCCCGACGGACTTCTTCAGGCAAAGAATTCCACAGCTTGATTGCTCGCACTGTGAAAGAATTTGCAAAGAAGTCCGTCTTGTGTGGAGGGATATTGATCTTCAGACTGTTGCTGGCACGCAGATTGCGGGTCAACGTTGCTGAGTGAAAAGTGAAACGATCTTTAAGATAGGGAGGAGCATTAGGATTGGATAGGATGGAGTAAAGAAGTGAAAGGATATGGCAGTCCCTTCTACGGGATATAGGTAACCACTGAAGTTGGGACCGGTGAGAGGAGACGTGGTCATACTTTCGCAGACCGAAAATAAACCTAATACAGAGATTCTGCAGACGTTCGAGCTTATTTAGCAGTTGGAGGGATAGATCAGGAAAACAAACGTCTGCATAATCCAGTATAGGCAGAAGAAGGGAATGTGACAATGAAATTTTGGTTTTGGTCGGAAGCAGATTTTTAAGTCGCTTTAGCGAGCCATACGCAGCAAACATTTTTCTACTCACCTCTGAAACATGAGGTTTCCAGGTAAAGCTTTAGTCAAAGATGACGCCTAAGTTTTTAAATTGTTTGTATAAAAAAAATCTTTATTTTTGTAAAGTGGCGCCACTATCGAGGTCGTTGACGCTAAACTCGCCTTAAGAGCGCCTTTTACATCAAATGCCGTTTTTCAAAACAATATTACTCAGTAGAAAATAGTCGTGAGATTTAGAAAAAAAATATGTGTTGCAGTTTAGGATCTATCACAGTAAAATTCCCTTCAATAAATACCGCGACTAGTTGATGTTGATACTTTTACATTTCATTTCATTAGTAGCGGGTTGCTAATCGTTTTCGAGGCACGTATTATTTAAATTAGACTACGAAACCCTAAAAAATGCGTCAAAATTTGTTTTGTGGTTTAGAATGTGTGTAGTTTATATATTTCGCGAAAAGTTTCCTTAGCTTTAAATTTATAAAAAACTTGACGCTGGCATAAAGAAATTCTATTGCCATAACACAAAAAAAAAAGATCTGACATTGCCTATGACAGAGAATTACAGATTGCGACATTATATACTTCATATTATTCTTCTTTGTTGTTTGGAGACGCCATTTTATCTTGTTAACTTTTTTGATTGTTTTTATTACAATTTTGGTATAGTAAAATAAAAAAATAGTAAATTGTTTTTCCTTACAAACTGCCAGATTCTATTTTCCGTCACTGGATTATGAAATGAAAACTTTGTTCACATATCGTGTGTGATTAGGAACTCGAAAATCCACAACTTAATTCTACGCAGATAGAATCGGACCCCAAACATGATCCTACATACATTTCCTACAAAGTCCATTACATAAAGATATGTATGCATTTACATTACTAATATAAACTACGGAAGATATTATAATGATAAATCTGTGATTCTCATTCATTATCATTAATTTACCTAATTCTCATAACTATTCAAGAATGTCTAAAACGTTTTAATTAAAAAGTTGACTTTATATGAGTTGTATTTTGTTTCTATGACAATATTTAAACTGAGTAAGACACTTAATTTTCTACACAATTTATTTCTTAGTGTTTGTTTATAATAAAAAATAAAGTTTTATCATAGTTCCTGTAAATGATTAAAATAATATTTACATAAATGTTGGGGGCGCTTTTGTAGCTTATTGCCGTTTTGGCCATTAAGAGCGCCTTTTACATTTGTATATCTTACTATAATAATAATCCATACTATATATGATATTATAAATCTGAGAGTTTGTGTGTGTATGTAGTTATGTTTGTTACCTCTTGACCGATTCGGATGAAATTTGGAACACAGGTAGAGTATAACCTGGAATAACACATAGGCTACTTTTTACCACGGGAAGACAACCACGAGAAAATGAGTGGCAGCGGGTAAAACCACTGGGCGGCAATCTAGTAACACTATCAATGCGAAAGTGTGTTTGTTACTTCTTCACACAAAAACTACTGAACCGACTGCAATTAAATTTGGCACACATATAGAAGATAACATGGATTAACACATAGAATTGTTTTTATCACCACTTATGCGGCCAACGCCGCGGGTTACAGCTAGTACACATACACATATCACGCCTATTATCTCTTGCGGGGTGGGCAGAGCGTAAACGGCCGCAAAAACGAACATTCGTCTATTCAACACGTCTGACATATTTATTGGAGGGTCATTTGGGAAATTGTGTATCGCCATAGAGACAGGTTGTCAGCCCATCGCCTAAAATTGCAATACACACCCTCATGTCCCTCAGTCGCTTCTTACGACTCCCACGGGAAAAAAATGGGGTGATGATATTCTAAGCCGGCATCACACGGCAAAACAGCTAGTACATATTATTATTATAAATTAAGTAAGTAGAGTCATAGATAATATAATACTACTTAGAAAGAGCCTGGTAGAGGTCACTTATTAACTTAAGAGCGATATTTAAAAACGAATTCACTCTTCTTCTTTTCGTGTGAGACACCGAGTTGATGAACGACCAAGTTTCAATCCGTCACCCTGAAAGTTGCGATAGAAAAACAAATAATGGATCTACGAAGGCGTAGTCCAAAGGAAAGGCCAAAGCAGAACAGTCGAGAAAATCTCAACGAATAAGATCATAACTGGCGAATTACATCAATATACATACATACAAAAATCACGCCTATATCCCTTACGGGGTAGGCAGAGCGTTAACGGCCGTTCAACGGTTATTAACACCACGTCTGACAAAAGTTTGAGGGTCAATAAGATAACTGTGTATCACCGTAGTGACAGGTTGTCAGCCCGTCGCCTAAAATTGCAATACACACCCTCGAGTCCCTTAGTCGCCTCTTACGACACCCATGGGTAAGAAATGGGGTGATGCTATTCTAAGTCGGCATCACACGGCAATATATATATTACTATTAATAGGTATTGGTTGCAAAACTAACTCGAAGATGGAGCCGTGCTACGCTTACTGGCATTAAAATACATTTGTAAAATTCGCGGGTAAGGAACGAGCTGCGGTAGCTTAGATGGAAGAGACGTCGCGACTAGTAATAGCGAAAGTCGCTGCTTCAAATCCTGCCCGCGCTTGAAAACTTTGCAAGTTTTTAAAAATTACATCAAATTGGAAACTCTGGAAAAAGGAGAGAGGAAAGCCCTTTCCAATTTTCTTCTTCTTCTTTTCGTGTGGGACACCGACTCCTCCAACGACACGATGTACCCTGGTGTCAGAGTTTTTCAACCGCCTACTACTAGTAGTAGGCCTCTGACATGGTTGTGTAACGACAACCGTCTAAGTAACCATAGACAGCAACCGGTACCGACGGCTTAACGTGCCCTCCGAAGCACGGAACCATTTCTTTTTCGGACAACAGGTTGTTCACCCTGCAATGTCCTAACCAGACCGGGAACAAATTCACAAAGTGATAAATATCAACTTTGTGAGTGTCCCACCGAGAATCGAACTCGGAACCTTTGCGTCGCAGGCAGTCGCACTACCACTGCGCCACATCGGTCGGCCCTTTTCAATAAGTTAGACATTTAATTTTTAATATGACAAATATTAGAACAGATTCAGTGTTAATATATAAATGCATTTGGGCCAGTCTCATAATTAATCACATACCTACTTAGGTATTTTCCGTAAACATATTACGTGTCTTAAATCTCTCTTTTTCTTAACATCATTCCATTTATTTCGCAGTCGTTAGTGGATGACATTGTATGAACATAAAACCCCCAAAATATGGTTATTACTATCATAATAAAATTATCGCTTTCTGTAGAAAGATATTACATACATACATGTATCATGCCTATAATCCCTTACGGAGTAGGCAGAGCCACTCACAGGTACCTACACCACGGCTGACAAACATTTGAGGGTCATTTGGAATATTGTGTATCACCATAGTGACAGGTTGTCAGCCCGTCGCCTAAATTTGCAATACACACCCTCGAGTCCCTTGATCGCTTCTTACAACACTCACGGGAAAGAAATGGGGTGATGGAATTCTAAACCGGCATCACACGGCCAAAGAAGAAAGATATTCAAGTACAAAAAAATCGATACAATACAGTACAATTAAATATTAAGAGGCTTTATGATCTTTTTCTAAACTAAGTATTGAAATTCCTGTATTGAGTACCAAATTTTAAAACACTTCCCGTGTTAGGTATACAATTTTTGAAAACTTGCAAAATTTTCAAGCGCGGGCAGGATTTGAACCTGCGACTTTCGCATTACTAGTGGCGACGCCTCTTCCATCTGGGCTACCGCAGCTCATTTCTTGCCCGCCAATTTTGCAAGTGTATTTTTAATGCCAGTAACGCTTGGCATGGCTCCATCTACCGGGTTAGTTTTGCAACTAATCACCGGCGACTAATTCTATCTTTAAGATTGAATGTAGTCTAAGCGATGAAAACCAGCGATAAATTGAGTACCAAATTTTAAAACACTTCCCGTGTTAGGTATACAATTTTTGAAAACTTGCAAAATTTTCAAGCGCGGGCAGGATTTGAACCTGCGACTTTCGCATTACTAGTGGCGACGCCTCTTCCATCTGGGCTACCGCAGCTCATTTCTTGCCCGCCAATTTTGCAAGTGTATTTTTAATGCCAGTAACGCTTGGCATGAATGTATATCACTATTGCAAAACTGTTGGAGATCCCCGAGTTTCGTTCACGTGTAGAGAATCTACCATTCATTGCACATTCGCACACGCGGTCATTAGTGGATACGTACTTCAGAGATACAGAATCTTTGGCTCGTGAATAAGAAAAGCGTAAACTAATAGCTGATTACCTGGATATACTTAAATCTAAACACGAGAACAGGAATTTAAACATTGGAATATGTGGTCGGGACCGGGAATCAACCTTTGCGTTCCATGCAGAAGAAGTACTGGTTTACGTACGCCTTCGGTCGTTAGGTACGATATAGAGTACTTTTCTATGTACTATGTAGATATTTATTGATGTATTCGTGTTATATTGCACCTAACATAGCTAGGTATTGATAAGAATACCCAGGTATATATTTTTTTTATGGAGACTCGACGATCCCACAGGCAAACCTCGAAAAGTGGTTTTGTTGGACTATGTATCAGTTTCAAGAATACTGTATTTTGATTAATAAATAAATCCATTTATTCATTCATTAAGGACAAGAATCACTTCAAATGTTTAAACTTATCTTTGAAAGGTTAGTTGCAAGTACAAGTCTGAAAATAAAGCAATTTATGAAATGAAATGAATGAAATTAACTTTGTAGGATTTCAATGCAGGGTTGTACTATCGTCAAATTAAGAACGATTACATTTCAGTCATTTTAAAATTATCTATTACTCCTATTTCATGTAAATACTTAGTAACTACAAATTACTTCAATATAAAGGGTTTACCACCTCTGCTGGCTTAACAAGTAGAGACTTATCTCAACCATACACATTACGTTATATTTTGACAGACGCTTCAATAGCTTTCGGTCAAGATTGCAACAGTATAGCGGGCCACTACAGAAGTTACTGGTCTAAATTGTGCTCCAATTTAATCAAAAATAGTACCCATAATTTAATGACGCCACTTGAAAACTCGTAACGTTTTAGAAATCGTGGGTGATTTTACGTTTTGCAATTCAAATTTATCCTAACTTACTCGTAAAAGCTTATAATTTGGTAGGTACTTACGTAGTTCCATTCTTTTTTTATGAACTAATGTTTATTGGTAAAATATGAAACTTTTATAGTACTTTTTCTTCTTTTCGAGTGGGACATCGAGCCGACCATTCCGATGAACTCTGGTGTCAGTTTTTCAACTATTATTACTAGTAGGCCTCTGACATAGTTGTGCAACGATCACCTTTAAGTAATAATAGACAGGAACCGGGACCGATAGCTTAACGTGCCCTTCGCAGCACGGATCCATCTTTCTTAATCAGGTGGATCAGCCTGCGATGTCCTGACCAGACTGGGAAAAAATTCACAAAGTGATAATATCATCCTAGTGAGTACCCCACCGGGAATCGAGCCCGGAACCTATTTCTCGCAGGCAGTTGCACTACCCACTGCGCCACATCGGCCGTCGAACTTTTATAGTAGGCAATAACTTGAATGGACTAGGTATTACATTACCAGCACTTAGGTGAAATAATAAAGCGTGAATAATTTAGTTACATATTCTAATTTTATGCTTACCAACTCAAATGTGTTTCCTATATACTTACTTTAGTTAGTGTTACAGATCTCAATAGTCGAGTAATATATTAGATAATTGATTACGTAGTGAATTAAAAGGTAGTAGTTGTAAAATATATAAAAAAATTGGCTTTGGCAAACATTATCAGTTTTAATTGCAGTTGCAGTTGCCGTGTGATGCCGGCTTAGAATAGCATCAGCACATTTCTTTAATTTCAACTTAAATTGTAACGATGAATAGCACATTTCTTTCCCATGGGTGTCGTAAGAGACGACTAAGGAACTTGAAAGTAACATATGTATTGCAATTTCAGGCGATGGGCTGAAAACCTGTCGCTATGTATTACATAATGTTCTTAATGACCCTTAAATGTTTCAGTCGTGGCGTAAATGTCCGTTTTTTACGGCCTATACTCCCCGCCTTTTATTCGCCGCCTTCTCCGCAAAATATATAGGCGTGACGTATGTATGTATAATGTCAGTTGCAATAAAATTGTTTTAATTAATAATTAAGATTGTTATTTTAGTTATACAACGACGGTTATTATGAATGCAATTCTCATCTTTGTTTCCAAATTTTTAACTAGTGAGACTAAATAGCGGGAATGTGCAGATTTCGCACACGACGTAATTTTCACTGTGATCGTCAAACGTCTTAAGCGGTTCTTCCACTTGTCATCCTACGCAGCGTATGTTTAACGCACCGTACGGGTTACGCATGCGTCTGTCAAACGTAAGGAATTGGACGGCGTTACACTGCAAAGCATAAGAAATTAGTTGTAAGATTGACACAGCTTCGTACCTATCTAGTTACTTCTAAATAAAACAAGCATTGAATAAAAAAAAACGTTTACAATATTCAGACCGGCGAAACTAAAAAAAGCTGTGCGCAGAGCGGGTATGAGTTTTAAATTTTCATAGCGAAACAGTAAATTTGTGTGGTTCTAGATAGGTCTTGTCTCATCTCATTATGAATCAGAAATGATCAGAATATTGCAGTATCTCCCTCTTCAGTTTAATTCACTTTTTCCAGAGACCTACGTTTGTTTGCCCGCGAAGAGAAACGGTGTTATTGTAAAAAAGTAAGACGTGCGTTTATACAGTGTTAATAATATTCTTTCATACGATTTGACGTTGTCAAACAGCTTAAACCATGTGTAACTTTTTTGTAATAACACGGTAAATGTCTGCAGTCCGCCTCAGCCTTAAGATTTTTCCATAGATTAAAAGTAGAGTGATTTTTAGAGCAATTGTTGTGCAACAAGCGACAAGATTTTCGATTGTTCGAAATATTCATCTTCTCATGATTTAAAAACAGAATCCAGATTATAATGATAGTAATTCCGGGCTAGTTTTATCATTGATCTAAGAACAATCAACATAAAAATGGCATCTGTGTAAACACCGTGGCATATATTCAGTCGAAATGTATAATGAAGTCTAAGCGAAAACTTACCCCACTGACATTTAAATAGCATAAACAAAGATTTATGTATAGGTACTTTGTTATTAATGCTAACCTAGTTGTTAGGTATTAATTAATAAAATATATTTCGTTATGTACTAAAGTATAGAAGCATAAGCTTCATTTACGAGACATTGAAGGTGATATTATTACAGCATATTAATATTATGATCAATATTTGCTGGTTTTTTGTTTAATACATTGGTGTTTTGTCAGTTCCCTTTCGGAAAATTTTAGCGAGATCTTAGTGACAATAAAATGCAAATGACATGACACAAAATTATTATGGAAAAAACACTTACTCATGAAATGAAGGCTCACTGAGCCGCGAGTGAATCCGCGGTACGGAAAGCTAGTTATGTATATTTAAGTTATCAGCTGGAATGTACCTATTTCAAAGTGCTTTAAGTCTCAGAATAAAATTTATCACTTACATTAAGAAGAGAAGACTTACCTACATTAAGAAGAGGGAACATGCTGGGACACCTTTTACGACATGACGACCTACTAAAAACTATGATGGAAGGAAAGATCAAGTGAAGAAGAGGGAGAGGGCGACCGACGAGCGTATATGGACCAAATCAAAGAAAAAATAGGTGTCATGTCGTATAAGGAAATCAAAGAGAAGGCTCAAAATACAGCAGATTGGATATACGAGTAACTCCACCGACAAGAGCGAGGCTCTTAAATTAATGATGATTATGACATTAAGTTTGACCATAAATAATAATATTGTAGAATTCATACAATATTGATGACAGATGACTATTTTCCCGGCTTAGTATTGAGGTTTAAGATAATTAAGTTGATGATCAATTGAGGATAGTACTCATTAAATAAAATAATTTATATGATCATAAAGTTTATGAGAATTACGTTCCCAACGTTGAGATGATGTTGTAAAGTTAGGATACGGAATAATATAAAATTTAAGGTTTTTTAGAATTGGAACTCACCTGCGTATAGTTCAGTCGCAAAATTTTAACTTTTCTAGATATAACGCCATCTGGATTGGAAATAAATAAAAAGTCGAGAACTATCAGATGGATAGATCTCGATTGGAGATAGTAGGTATGGGACAACACGCGCGGAATATCTTTAATGTCATATTTAACAAACCCGTATCCGTAGCAACTAGACTATCTGTATATTTTTATACATATGTAAATGAATCTGTATAATATATTAATAATATTATTAATATTAATTTTATTAAAAAGCAAACTAAAAACGATTTATTAAAAAAAAAAATACATATGGCGCAAGCTGTATGAAAAGCATGCCTTAAGTCAAAATCACGAACTGAGGCACTTGTGATTCTGCGCTATTTCTCTATAATTATAAAATGGTCTGGTCCATGCTGAGTCCGGTTGGCATGGTCATGCTGTTAACGGTCTACCTACCCCGTAAGGGATATAGGCGTGATTTATGTATGTATGTATGTACAAAGAAGGACTGTTTGATCAAGAAATTCTTTACAAATATAGAACAAAATTTACATAAGTATTGTTTACACTGAGATAAACAAAGATTAAATGGAAAACTAGCGCAATCCTGAAAAAGTGCAGAATCATCAAAGATTTACACAGACTTATGTTAATGTAAAGCGGTTAGCGCAATTTAACACTAATTTTGTTTACCCAGAAGGCAAATATGTGGACATTACAAGTTGTAATTTAGTAAAAAATTAATCCGACTCCATGGTGGAGAAAAACGTAATAGTATCTAGTAAATAATTTTCCCTAGTTTCTGAGCCTTTTCCTTCATCTGTAACACATCGCTTCTACCTGTCGAAATAAAAAAACCTTTACAGTATTTTGAAAATTAACTGCACCGCTTCGGATAAAGTTTGTAGCGACTCCGAAGTAAGTAAATTCCTGAACCAATAAAGGAGAATTCAACATTGGTTCAGTAGCTTCTGAAAATAACATAAGACCTATATACACTTCATAAATTTTGCGTACTGGCTCGGATGATTTTGCTTGAAACCATCACTTAATTTTTTTTTATTCTATATTGCGATGTGATGCTGGTTAATTGATTCACTATTTTTATATAGTGATTCACGACTTTTATGAAACGGCCCTGAAATACTTGTCTGACGTGGAGATAGCGACCGTATTTTTACGGCCGTTAACGCTCTGCCTACCCCACAAGGGATAAAGACGTGACATGTGCATATATGTATATGGTATACCAACAAACAACCACTTGATTTTTCTCACTTGCTTATTTTGAAGTCGGTTTAAAATAAGCTAAGTTTTTGTGCCATTGCTACCGAACACACTGAATGCAAATATATCGAAAGCCTCGGCCAATAAGTGTGATCCGCGGTGAACTTCGAGCGTTAAATTACAGTGCGATATTTGTAAATCTTATCCTGGAGTGAACCATAAAAATCATAATCATAACTTATTTGCCTAAATACACATTCTTAATGGTCATATAATTATAGTACAGTCGGTATATTCAACCTGTTTACAGGCGTGCAAATGTCCATTCATGAGCAAGTTTGTTAAATGAACCACGTTACTCTTGTTAACATTACATTAACAGCCACAACAGTCCATTACTGGGCATGCCTAATTATTATTAATAATCTATAATATAATCTAATTATTATGGAATAACGAGCATTGACGCCTGCCAAGCTAGGGTGGGTTTGGCAAATAACCGACATAGCTCTATTTCATTTCATTTCATTTCATTTCATTTATTCAAGCCATAAATTACATGTTAAGGTACAGTTGTCATCTTATATAATTAGGATCAATGCAATTTTACCTAGTCAGGTGTAGCTTACAGTAAAACCTATCCAAATTTAATTTTACAATAATAGAAAATATAATTATCGCAGAGATTTAAATAATATAAATTAATGTCATGTTGTTGAATACAATTTACAATGTCAATATAAGAAGAACGTTCGATGATGTCAAGGTTTTTAAATTAATTAATAAAATAGAGAAAGTGCAACTATGTCAAAAATTCATCTAGACTATATGGACTAGTTTTGAGTACATATGATTTTAGACTTTTATAAAACTTGTTGTCTGGGAGTGTCTTTACGTCATTCGGGATCTTATTAAATACTTTGATCGCATTGTATTTTGCTGTACGCTGGAAAGCAGTAGTTCTGCATGCTGGTTGCTGCAATTTTATTTCGGAGCCCTGAAGCATTTTTAGCCTTTGACTCCTAGGCTCAGGCCTGTTTGGGAACTTGTTTGGATATCGCCTTACAAGTTTACATAACTCTAGAATATAGAGACCTGTAATTGTGTGCAGTTTAAGTTTAATAAAGGATTCTCGACATGACTCCCGGCTCGATCGTATGCAATCAAGAATACGTACGCAGCGTTTTTGTAAAACAAATATTTTGCCAATATCGACAGAACCAACCCAAACAACAAGACCATACAGAACTCTGGACTGAAAAAATGCATAATAAGCCTGGAGGGCCGCCTTTCTTGTCGATATTCTCATTAGGTTCTTTAATGCGTAACAAAAACTACTTAGTTGGCTCTCCAAGCCTTCTATATGCTTCTTCCAGTTCAGATGCTCATCTGTCCAAACTCCAAGAAACTTGGCCTCGTTGACAAACTCGACAGAATCACCATTAACCGTCACATTGATGTCAGCTCTCTTGGTGCCATAGTTTCTGAGGTGCAGCATTTGGGTTTTGTTTACATTTGTTTTGAGGCCAAGTGACTGTAACCAAGTTATGATAGTTGCCAGAGACTCTATGATGGACTGCTCAAGATTACTAGAATTTTTTCTTGGGTATTTAAAGAATATTGAAACGTCGTCCGCAAACATTATGACTTTATTTTCCACGACCGATGGCAGATTATTGACATATAAGAGGAAAAGTAAAGGACCAAGAATACTCCCTTGTGGGACGCCATTAGGTAGACAGAATGAGGCAGACTCGAGATCCTCTAGGGTGGAAGTTTCCTCATTCAGAACCGTGATAACTACGCTTTGTTCTCTTTCCTGAAGGTAAGATCGGAACCAGTTAAGAGGAGAGCCGCGCACGCCATAGCGCTCCAAGATGTTAAGGAGAGTAGGGTGAACTACGCTATCAAATGCCTTTGATAGATCTAAAAATAAGGCGATCATATTGTCCTCTCCATCCAAGGCTTCTGACACATGCTCGACCATGTTAAAGAGTGCATCTGATGTAGAGACTCCCCTCTGAAAGCCGAATTGTTCAGGGGCCAGAATTTTGTTTGCTACAAGGAAAGATCTCATACGGTTTTCCATTACCTTTTCAAATATTTTTGAAATTACAGGCAGCAGGGAGATGGGACGATAGTTGCTTACCAAGTTTTTGTCCCCCTTTTTGAATATTGGCTTGATTAGCGCTTTCTTCAATTTATTTGGATAAACTCCCTTTTCGAATGAAAGGTTTAAAATATGTAAAAGCGGTTCCGCTACAATATCGATCACACACTTCAGTGCCTTTACCGTAAGTCCATCATAGCCAGATGACTTTTTATTTTTTAGGTTCTTTACTATTTTAAGAAGTTCATCGAAAGTGATGGGTCTAACAAACATAGTATTTGACTCAAACGCAGGTAGTCTTAAGTTTTGGTTGGTGCCAATGGAACGAACGGCGTTAATTAAATAAGAACGAAACATATTTGCTGCCTCCTGATTGTTTTTTGCTGTTACTGTACCGTTAGTAAGGCCTATAAAATTATCTATGTTATCTGGTGACTCTTTTACATTTTCGTTTATAAGGTTCCATGTAGCTCGCAGTATGTTAGACGACTTTAAGATTTTTTTCTCGGTATGATTCCTTTTTGCGACCTTGACTACTGTCTTCAATGTATCGGAATATTTTTTGTACATATTGTAATCTACTTGTTTGTTGTTTTTTACAGAGTCATATGCATTTAATTCTACGAATAAATCGCGTTTGGTTTCGCTAGACTTTTTGATGCCTTTAGTGATCCAGCCAGTATTCAAAGGGGCTTGATTGCCTTTTACCTTTATCACGGGTATGGTAGAGTCCAACGATTTCTTGATTTCATGGTGGAATTTATCGTAACATATGTCAACATCATCCGACATCAAAACTTCCTTCCATGATACATTTGAAAGCTCTTCTCGAAATTTGTTTAGGTTGTCGTCATTAAATTTTCTAACCCATTTAAAAAACCTAATTTGGCGCTTTTTTAGTTTAGTTGGTACATACGCACACTGAAGGGTATGGTCTGACAGGGCTAGCTCGTGAACTCTGGGTTTAGTAAGCTGCAAGTTTGAGATGATATTGTCAATGCAGCGCATACTATGGTTAGTAATCCGGGTGGGTTCATTTATAAAAGTTTTTAGATTAAAAGTATTTAGCAAAGTTAAGAATTCCGTGGTACTCTTATCGTTGATCAGGATGTTTTGATTAAAGTCGCCGCAAAGTACGACTTTCCGTTTGCTTGAAATACAGACAGTGTCTAGTAATTTCTCTAAGTTATCTAGAAATTTGTCATCTTTCGTAGTATTTGGTCTATAAACACAGATTATGTGAGTATCATTCAATGATATTCCACAAGATTCAAATATGTAAGGTATGGAATGAGTTTTGATCTTTGGCAATTCTTTGTACACTAAGTTCCCTCTTACATATATGCAAGAACCTCCGCTGTCTTTCTTTGAATTCCTACAGTAGCTACTCGCAAGGACAAAACCAGAAATTTTTGATACCTTAAGATCTGGTTCTTTTCTGTGGTGTTCGGTAAAGCACAACACCTGAACATCGTGACCATGCTCCCCGTTTAACCAGATCTCAAGTGGTGATATTTTTGTAGGATTTAAGCTGTTTATGTTAAAATGAACTATTTTGAATTTTTTACTTTTAGTTCGAGGTTGATTAGGTATGTTTTGAATCTTAGTGGGTACATTAAACTTAAGATCGAAAAAACTGGTTGCTTGTAAATTTAATTCCCTTAGACGGAGACGGTGGATTGCCGCTGAGAAACGGGGTTTGCAAAAGGAAGTCGTCGTCTAGGATTACGGGAGTATAATTATGACCCGGCTTAGCCACGGACGCAATACAGTTCTCTAATCGCGAAAGGTGCACTATCTCTCTGGCAATTGCGAAGCTCAGATCGGATGTAAAGTACTTAGAACCTATTTTTGATAATCTGTAGTTCATTCTAAGATAGCTACAATTATTGAAGGCTTCACAAACCAGCTTAATTTCATAATTTATTGTAGAGCATCTTAACATTGCATTATTCGGCAGACCGCAGATAACAACATTAGTATTACAAACAAGATTAAGCCATTTTAACAGAGTCATTTTGAGAATAAATGGATTTGAGTCATTTAAACCCGCGAGAACTATAAGATAATCTGTGCGTAATAAGTTCCTAATCTCAGATTTGCAGGTTTCGATTACCTCACCGAAGTCTGCACCGCTCTTCCAGATGCAGCACACCTCGAATCTGCTTCCTATTAGCTTCTGTAGAGCATGTTGCATGCCCTGCCCCTGTTCGTCTGCGAGTATCAGTATTTTACTTTTAGTTTCAGGGTGATTTATGTGCTTGGATCCACATGTAGAGTTGATGAAGACATCTGGTGATTTCGAGGTCAAGTCTTTATTTGTTGGGTTGATATTCTTTTCTACGGTGTATTTGTTTCATAACTACTACATTTTGTAGATTGTTCTCTTTTCTCGACTACCTGTATACCTACATTTTTTTTACAGTAAGTATTAACCAAAAATATCAACTAAAGCTGCCAAAAAGTACAAAACAAATTATTTGACTCTCACTCTTCAAATGTAAAAAAATCTGTTTAATTTATGATTTTCAGTGACCAACAACAAAGGAGTCTGCATTTCAGCCACACGACAATCGTCAGTGAAAGTGCGCACCCAGTCACACCGTAGCGGTTGTAGTCCGTCGCTGTGAGTGCTTTCGGCCAGCGCTGGAGTGAGTGTAACTAGGGTTGCCACCAATAAAATTAAAGTAGAAGAGCCGAGGGGTAAATATGCTGTATGTTGGTGACAATCAACGCGTTTCACCAATTGCTCACTAAGCCTACTAGCGTGTTAAGCCCACTTCATATAATATGTAACAATAGGTACGAACGCAGTTATATGATAGAATTAGATATTCTTTCGAATTCCTTGGAATTTGGTCAAAAGCCAAATATCTTAAACGTAGATTTCTTTCACCCATTTACTAAACCAAATTTTGCTAAGCCGAATTTCTAAAGTGGTTAGGAATTTGCATTAAAAAAATAATGTTATTTTTTTCCAAATAAATGTCGTCAAATAATGTTTGAGTTCACTTAATATAGTTATTCCCTGTTTCTCAACAAAATAATAACTACTTACAAAGGAAATAAATCATTATATTAAATTTTATTGAGATATTTTCTACATTTTTTTTGTGCCGTGTGATGCCGGCTTAGAATAGCATCACCCCATTACTTACCCATGGGTGTCGTAAGAGGCGACTAAGGGACTCGAGGGTGTGTATTGCAATTTTAGGCGACGGGCTGACAACCTGTCACTATAGTGATACATAGTTATCTGATTGACCCTCAAACTTTTGTCAGACGTGGTGTTAATATCCGTTGAACGGCCGTTAACGCTCTGCCTACCCCGTAAGGGATATAGGCGTGATTTATGTATGTATGTATGTATGTATGTATTTTCTACAAATTGATCCCTAAATTTTAGTTAATAGTAAATAATTGGCGCATAGTTGTAATAACAGGTTCTAGATGACATACATAATTACTAAAAATCTAAAAATAACTACAGAAATATCTTTCAATTTGGTAAGGATTACTAAAATAAGTGGAGCTTGTGAAGATGCTTCAATAATTGTAAAAAAATATTTAAACCATTTATTTCGTAATTTATTTGTAAGTTATTATTTTTAAACATAAAAATTATCACGACGACCTTTGAACCTCATTTTGCCGTCTTCCTAAACAACTTTAGGAATTCGGACCAAATCCTAAGAATTTGTCCTAAGCCTTGGATCCGTTTAGAACGAGGCAGGATATAGTCTCGATTTTGCCACGTTACAGCATTTGGCCAATCCCTAGGAATTCGGAAGAATGCCTGATTGTGCCATTTTACTCCCAGAGATACACTCTTCTAAAATTGTACCATTCAAAGATGCATAGGCCCTGACTTCGAACCTCTGACAACCCTGGTCGACCGCGGCAGCGCATCTCGCGAACGTTTCCGAGGTATAAAAGAGACTAACATGCTGATTCGCCGAACCATTGCTTTGTACACACCCGTCCGGTCACAGTACGACACTACAGGTACAGGCCGCCGCAAATGACCTAATAAACAACCGCTTACAGTTTATAGCTTCTGTGATAACGATTATTCATACTTATTTTTATGGACTTAAACCCAACTTGGGTTATTCAGCCAGTGTCAATAGTTGATTTAGTGAAGTGTATAGTGAAGTGACGTGAAGGATTTACAGTTTGTTTTCTTTTGACAGAGTGCGGTGACGTCACTACTCAACATGCGGTGGTTTGGACTTGTAAGTACAGTTATGTTGTAAACCTGAGTGATCTAGATTTGACTCCTGGATTGGATACCAAATTAAGTAACGGTTAAAGCGGTTTTTCTTCTGTGGGTTCTTCGCCATGTCTAGTCAAATGAGTTACCATTGTTTTCATTGTGGCCTTATTTTGACGGTTAACGCATATATTGCGTCAAATTATAAGACATGACATGATTTAGATATCTCCTTGTCCAAACCTATTTGACGGAAAGTGACAGCGCTAATTTAAGGTAAGTAAGGAAAATGTATTTCCCAAATTGAGGCCATTGTCACACAAAACCACTTATTCTGTCTTATTTTATTTAATATTGTATACTTCTCATTCAGTTTACCATCCAATGGATACTTTACTTTTCTAGATTTTTTCTAGATTCCAGATTTTTTAAGGAGAAATTGAATAATATTTTAAACTAGAAACTTTGTTTAATCCCATATACATCATTAAGTAGAAAGTAGTTATTTTCGTATCACATGCAAAATATCGAAATCTCAATGCAATAAACACATATTTATTCATGAATATAGACAGCTCGCTAAAATATTCATTCAACTTTCAACTTTATGGCTGTCAAACTAGTATCGGTTATCTAATGCTTTAAAATATAAGATCCTTGGTATCATAATTAATTATTGACTAATTGTAGGTCATGACTGCGAATATTTATAGTAAGTTTGTGACCCCGATTCGAAAGTGACAAACAGGGTATTTCCTGCGGTAAAAGTGGCCTATGTGTTATTCCAGGTTATACTCTAACTGTCTCAAATTACATCCAAATCGGTCAAGCCGTTTGAGCGTGAAGAGGTAACAAACATACATACACACACACAAACTCTCAGATTTACAATATTAGTACGGATTATGGGAAGTAAAAAAAATACATTTATAGCTTTTTTTTAAGTTATTCAGTTTCGTGATCTCAATACACTCTATGAGTATTCGGAGGGCTGTCCCTTACACCCAGTTTAATTGATAAGGTAGTTATAAGTCACGCTTTTACAAAACTATTACAAAAAGGATCCCGAAATAGCAATATTATTGTTAAAATCCACCTCATATGTCATATATTTTAATAGAGAGACAAACAATAATGTTGAATTCAAGAATTCTTTCTTTATTTACGCAAGTTATAGGTACTAATATCAAACAGATATAACCATATCTGAGGCCTACTACTAGTAGTAGGCGGTTGAAATACACTAACACCAGGGTTCATCGTGTCGTTGGACGACTCGGTGTCCCACACGAAAAGAGAGAAAAAGAGAGAGAGAAATTGATCTGCTCCGGATTTTTGATTATTAAATTATGCCTACGTACGTCCAACAGTGGACTGTAATATGGCTGATGTATGTAATCGTATATGAATTATGTATAACATCAGAGATTTTCCATCCAAGCTAACAAATGCAGCGACAACTTATCGATGATTTTACAGGTCTTTATATTCTTTTTCGTGTGGGACATTGAGTCGACAAACGACCCGATGAACCCTGGCGTCAAGAGCTTTTTAACAACCAATTACTATTCAAAGGTTTGGGTGGACCAAACATATTTTTATTATTAGAAAAAAAAGTTACCAAGAATAACTACATTATTTAGTTTAATGAGTAGAAAATTAAAATGACCTTATGTTTTAACAATCTCTTATTATTCTGCCACGAAATGATTTCACACAACAATGCACTACAATACGGCCATCCCAATAAGCCATATTTGACAGCTAATGCTATGACAGTAGGTGCATATTCCTTTATTGACATCTCTTGGAGTATGGAGATGACAGCTGTCAAATATGGCTTATTGGGATGGCCTTACTTTAAATTCACAGCAATGCAGTGCTATTACTAAGTTTTACATTTCTTATATCATCTGTTCATTCAAATAATTATGCTCTCACACTCAAATATTCACTCTGATCAACTTGACTTGTAAGTAATTTTGAAACAAACGTCTAAATGTTGCTCATCAAACTCCGGCATGTTTTACAGCCATTACTTCTGACATCACCATATTATTAAAATTATGTAACCGAAGCATTTTGCGTAGTGAACTTTATTTGTAATGTTACGCAATTTGAAAATAGCTTAGTGTAGCTTTAACAACTGATTGTCTACATCTAGTATGTACGTATCTTTCATTTGTGTAGGTAATTATAGTTCTATAATGCCTACATTCTGGATATAAATTCTTTTAACTTTTCTTAAATTACTGCTGTTACTTTCTGTCAAATAGGTTTAGAGAAGGATAGGAGATGTCTTAGTCATGTCATGTCTTATAATTTGACCCAAGATACGCGTGTCAAAATAAGACGACGATGAAAACAATGGTGATTAAATCGACTAGAAATTGCGAAGAACGCATTGTCATTTTTCAATATGACAGGACTTAGATATCTCCTATCCTTTTCAAAACATATTTGCCGGAAAGTGACAGCACTAATTTATATCCTGAAACGAGGGCAATGTTTACTACCATACATAAATGACAAAACCCAAATCTCAAGAATCTGAACTTCTTCTCTATGATTTTAAAAATTGCAAGAAGAAATGGTTAACCATACAATTGGCTTGAGTCGATCGATCACCGAAAAATGGTAGAACAAATCTTCAGGTTGATTTCTAAAGGCCCTTTTCCTGTCATGCGTGTTTTCGCCCGCGCGCGGATCTGGTCCGCATGCGGGTGACAGCACGCTCCGGGCCACACGCAGGACAGGGATTTCGTTCCGCGCGCGTGCTAGCCGCATCATAGGAAAAACATGCATCAAATGATAGGATGCGGGCGGTCCGCATGCGGACCAGATCCGCGCGCGGGCGAAAGTACGCATGACAGGAAAAGGGCCCTTAGTAACCCCATTATGTGACGAGAAAATAAAAATGATTAACATGAGTGACTACGAGACGTTTAGATTAAAAAAATACGATTACAGTAAGACTGAAGCAATTATGAGCAAAACTGGACCAGTTAACGTTATTCTTCGTGCCCTTTGAACTAGAACACGGCGAGTGTTAGCCATTGTTCAGAAATAATGAGAAACACGGACTTTGCGTAAGACCCTACTAAACATTGCCATGAATTCTTTTGAGCAATGGGTTCATAATTAGCTACTTCAGGTTGCTAAACATACGGCTTAGCCTACATCTGCCGTGTGGGATACGACAAAGTGGGAAGACTCGATGAATAGTCTCTCTTGTTTAACAATAATGTGAAACACGGACTCTTGCGCAAAAGCCCTGCAAAAGATTACCATGCCAACTTTTAAGCAGCGGGTCCGTAATTGATGCTCTAAGCGAACCGTTTGGCCAATGAACTGTCATATTGTAAACCATACACACAAGCCTTTTTGTATGAGTTCAGAAAATATAGGACAAAACACAACTAATATTGCGACACATGCTATTGTGTTCTGAGATATATTGAGTGTAAGGGACAGCCCTCCGAATACTAATAGGGTGCATGCAGACCATAAAATTTAACACCTTTCCACTGGGAACATATGTCAAAAAACGACAAAAAATATTCGACCTCCCATACAAAATCAAGATCAGCTGACCGCATTTAGGTACTGCAGCATGTCAAAAACAAATTACGTATCCTGAAATACGTTTTTATGGCAAGGTATTCAGTTACATGGTCTGAATGCACCCTATGAGTATTCGGAGGGCTGTCCCTTACACGCTGTATAAAAATGAAAAGATAGGACGCATTTAGGTAACTACATCTCAAAATGTCAATACTGCGAAAATTCGCATATTTTGTACATAGGTATCAAACTTAAGAAATTCAACGTTACTCTCTACGCAAAACCGCCGCACATTCTCATTACCATACATATAAACAGCCATTTACGCATTAGTTACGATTTCATGTGGAAATTCTCCGCATAACTTACCATAAAACTTACCTTGCTTCCGAAACGGATGTATACTATAACGTGACCGGCCAAACTAGTCAAACTTGACTACGAAATTGAGAAACCATATTTTACCATAGGCTTTTAACTAATTACTAAGAATTAAAAATGATATCTTCATTACATAACCAATACTTCCGTAGTTAAGATGAGTCTGCGTAACTTCTTGACAACATTATTATGACAACATGCGCGGATTATTTTTGATATCTTTCCAAAAATTAAAGGTCCTCCCGGACCTAAGTCGGCGACTGTATCCGACATTTAGATACATCCGAACTTGTCGTCGGTAGTCGTCGGATGTCGTCGGTTGTATACGGTTGTCGTCGGATGTCGTCGGTTGTTGTCGGTTGTCGTCGGTTCTTGAAAAACACGTGTTGCCAGCACAGAAGCAAGAAAGGGAAGAAATCATTTTGACTATTCGACACTAAATACCATTAAAATAACTTCTAACCACATACTCTACAATCTTCACTATCGTCTCACAAATACAAAAAAAAATATTCTTTAAACGTATCAACTTTTTCAGTAAAGCTTATATTTTTTGCTTTCTTTGACAATAATACACAATGAGCATTTACTCATTTATGATTTTAATGTTGACTTTATAAATAAATTATTTCAATAGTGTTTAAAACCAATTATTTTTGCTGCTATCTTTGATAAAATTTGTAAACAATCCTTTATACATATATATAGTATCAGACAGATTCAATTGTGCTGATAACACTACGTTTGACGGTACGTTGATGACGTGTACATAGTGATGTGTATTATAAGAAAAGATAAAATATAACAGATACTATAACACTGGCCACCAAGATAAATGTATCAATTTGAAAGCTTAAATTTAAAGACCGACTCACACTGGATGCGTGTGCAACAGTGTACATTGCAGTAGAGGACGTATCTACTATGTTGTACTGAAAGTGTGATTGATAAATGTATTTGCACATGTATTTATATATATTTATCTCTTTATCAATGTGAAGTCCTTCCGTAACCAAACATTTAGCCCCTCTGACGTCCCGCACAATTTTGTGGTTATATTTCTGGTCCAAAATTACTGATGACAATAGTTAAATGCAACCGCACTACACACCGCATCGCTGTGCCGTAATCATATGTCATATATGACACATCACGCATCACATCAGCTTAATAGCAGTCCACTGCTGAACGTAAGTGCCATACGGATATGCCATAAGGCACGATATCCCGTTTCCGCCATCAAGTCGGAAGTCTTTAAGTCTTCGGTATATTTGCTTGGAGAACGTCCCGCCGCGGCGCTACGCTTGCTGAGGCATTGGATCCACCCAAAAACCGGCTTACTCTACCATACATCGGCATCGACAGATGTGACCAGACCACTGCCGCACTACCAGATCAAATATGTTTGCCATATTAACTGTTCAATACCGCAACATCGTGTAGTACGCGTGAAGCCAATCGTGTCATCTTTCCCATGCCCTTAAAACCACTGTTTACATACTAAACATATTTTTTTGCAACATTTCATTCAATCGAAGATTTTATTTCGCGAAATGTTAAAGTCTGCAAGTTTGCATTGTTGCAAATTATATTCTCTATCATTTACATATCAAATGTTTAACTTAAATTTGATAAAGAGTATAGGTCAGGGAAAAGTAATTTATTTCTATCGACTGATAACGCCTCGGCGTATATTGTGTGAGGGCGAGTGTGCGACTGATAATTTTTAACATAAATGTTATTGCGCAATCCTGATGCAGTGCTGTATGTTATTTTTTTGCTGCAACGTATAATCGCACGCACGCGTTTTGTTCGTACAATTGGTCTGCTTCAGTCTTTAAACAAACTAACTGACTGATGGATACAAAAACTGCATAGAAATCTTCATGGAAATAGTTCCATCATGGATCATTGTCTAGTTCTCTATGGGATCATGGTTGTACTTTTTAACAAAAAACTAAACCACCTTCAAGAATAAAATCACCAATAAGAAAAATCATAAAATACTGAAAATGAATTTTCATGGGATATCTATCCCAATTTTTTTTTCTAGTTACCTTAAAACTTTTTTATTTATTTATTCATTAATTAACTATTTAACTACATTATATTATCCACACTTCCACACTAATATTATAAATGCGAAAGTAACTCTGTCTGTCTGTCTGTCTGTCTGCTACGCTTTCACAGCCAAACCGCTGAACCGATCTTCATGAAACTTGGCACAGAGATTGCTAGCATAGCAAGAACGGACATGGGCTACTTTTTATTACCATTTGAGAGTCTGGAGTATATATCCAGGTGTACTACCAGGAGCCCAGCTGAACTATTAGAGATACAGGCATGGTTCCAAAACAAAAGTTGTTCAGTATGATGGGCCGCTTCTTTTCACAAGGACATTAGGGTTCTGGAGTACCTTATGTAGACCACCAGGTGTACCATCAGGAGCCCAGCTAAACTATTGGAGATACAGAAATGGTTCTAAAACAAAAGTCGTTTAGTATGATGGGCCGCTTCTTTTCACAAGGACATTGAGGAGCTGGAGTTTCTTATGTAGACCACCAGGTGTACCATCAGGAGCCCACGTAAACTATTAGAGATACAGAAATGGTTCCAAAACAAAAGTTGTTCAGTGTGAGGGCCGCTTTATTTACACAAGGACATTGGGGATCTGGAGTATCTTATGTAGACCACCAGGTCTATCAGCAGGAGCCCACCTAAACTATTGGAGATTCAGAAATAGTTCCAGAACAAAATATGTTCAGTTTGATGGGAATAAGTTGAAAAGGGACATTGCCTTCTTTACCGAGGACAGAAAAACAAAAAATGTGGTATGGAAGTATAAAAATGTATTACAGTAACTTAAATTACCTTCTTATCTGTTTTATCTACTTATGTTGACCATTTTAGTGTGCTCAAATCGGCACCTTTTGGAGTAAGTACTCTGTTATCTACTGACTTTTTTATTCAATGGTTATAAATATTGATCTCTCAGTCCAGATAGCAAATTTTGAATTATCCCTTTAACAACAGAAGCAAGCAAGTCATTTTTAAACAGTAGAGATAAGAACTGTTCTAATATCACTGTCACACTTACTATGAATACACATACCTACTTTAGAACTTCTGCCTAAAAAAACTATCTAACGCGGACGAAGTCGCGGGTAAAAGCTAGTTATAAATAAAATTAGCCTAGAATGATGCACCTCTGAGGAGGGTTGAGGAGGGCAAGCGAAGACTTCATATTAACTTATTTAAATATAAACAATTTAAAATATAAACAATTTAAAACTTGATTCATTGAAATGGACTCAGTAGCTAAGCTGAACGTTATGGCAGGGCTGCGACACTCGCCTATACCTACGGAGTTAAGTACCTACGCCGTCGTGTACCGCGACGGTACACTCGGCCAGAGCCGGATCGCGCTCGCTAGTGGAGCGCGCGCGCATCGATGCGGTGACGTCATTTCACTTCTGACGCGTTCTTTTACGAGACAGTCGTACAGGTAGTGGAATAAATTGTTTGTGCTGTGCTTCTTTACGAAATTTAAAACCAATCAATTTATTATGATGATGGGACAAAATAGGACTAGGTGTTCTGTGCACGGATGTCTTAATAAAAAGAGTGATTCCAAGTTGTCCGTTTTTACATTACCAAGGAATTGTGCATGGTAAGAAAAATAATCCGTTAATAATAGGTAAATGTACCTACTATTATTGATTTATTTTGTGCTTTTAAGCAACCTATTGGATATGCTTTACTGGCAAGTACCAAACATTATCAAGAATTGGACGACTGGATGAACGAGATACTTTCGAAATTATTATATATTCTGATTCACTATAATATATTCTATGTAAATAGCTAATATACCAACCAAATCAGTTTAGGATTTTATTTTTCATAGTTATATCCTGAATCCGGCCCTGGCGTTTAAGCTCCCGTGTAGGTAGTCAGAGAACGCAAAGGATTTGTGCTCTTATGCGCGTGCAATTGAGTTAAATTTAGATAGCGCACGGTGTCTTGGATGTTACAAAAAAAAGTGTAGGCTATTAAAACGGCGGCTTTCTTCAACATCAAAGGAGTGTCGCTTCTGTAGGTACTACTATTATCTATTCTGTGGTTATGGCCTTTATTCGGGATAACAATTTTCTTTACTTGCCTTATATTAGCGCTGTCACTTTTCGTCAAATACTTAGGTTTAGGAACGGATTGGAGATATGTAAGTCTTGTCATGAAATGCGCGTAATCTGTCAAAATGAGGCGACGATATAACAATGGTGGCTAAATTTACTAGAAATGGCGTAGAAGCCATTGAAGTTTTTAACCATGATAGGACTTAGATATCTCATATCCTTCTCCATACCTATTTGACAGAAAGAGGCAGCGCTAATATAAGGTAAGTAAGGAGGATACCTACACTCAGCATTAGGTGGCAACGGGTTAAAAGAGAAGAAGAAGATGAATAGAATTGTTATTCTGATTTAAGACTTACCCACATTACAACAAAAGATATAATCTACCTCTATAATTGATTAGATTGAGAGAACATTGGATCACGAACGTTACCTCCCCTTTTTAACGCTCTTGACAAAAAATTACGTCTTTTCTCGTAGAAGGAAGAAAACCAAAGAAAATCTTATTTATGTACTTCTACTTCTTTCGCAGTACATTCTCTATGGTATTTCAGGGCAAGAGAAGATTTCAGAGAGAACCCTAGAAGCAAGTAAAATGAAGCCATGAAATACTCATTGCAATCAAAGGCATGCGTTAAAATAAAACAAAAACAAATGCTTAAAGACACAAAATACTACTTATTTAATCAAGCTTATGAGAGCATGTTTAATTTTTACACAGAATATACGCACCATATTTTTAATAGGTATAGGTATTTTTGGTAGTTTACACGTTATGACACTATGAATTTCGTCTGACTGGATTTTTTTTTCTAGCCAAAACAGGCAAATGATAGTGTGATAAACCCCGCTTCTGCCACTCCACACATGACATGTAACATAATGTTGCTTATTTACATGTTTAATGTAACTGGTGGTTTTGATAATTATTACACTCATGATTAAATACAACTATTACTCAGGCACGAATAATGTTGCGTAGTTTGTACCGGCGCGATGTTGCTATTGCACATTTTGAGATGAAAAAGTAGTTATTGTGGCATAACTGTAATAGCTAGACACATAGTATTGCGGCTTTTTTTTAGATATTGATCTCTTTTATAAAACTGTAGTACACCATTTGGCTCTATTGTCAATAATTTCCACAGCGTACGCGATATAATTTTTTTTTAATACTTTTTTCACGCGTTGGGTTACAAATTACAATATCGTAATTTTCACGCGGATCCCTATTTTTTCTCGTACCAAATAATATTGAATTCTAATGGTATTTTTTTATTGGTTTAGTAGTTTCGAAGCCTATTCAATTCATACAAACAAACAACCAAATCTTTCCTCTTTATAATATTAGTGTAGACAAGCCAAGTCTAATTGCGGTGAGATGAGTTTTTCATAGCTTCAAGTATATTATACTTGAAGCTATGAAAAACTCATAGGTAGTTTTACTTGCTCTGAGTCTGACATGATATTGACCTGTATGTTGACATAACTCTCTGGATCACTGATATTGACTTATAGGCTGTCAAAGTAGGCTGACTGCGTGCTGACTTTTGGAACCATAAATGCACGACATTGATTATGTATAATACGATTACGCCCGACAATGTTTTGTACAAAATGACTATGTACGACTAGCAATGTGCCGTTCCCGGTAACAATGGGAATATTCCCCGGAAACCCGGGTACCCCTGCCTGCTACGCCAAGAGTCGTTTTATAATTAGTGTGGATTACGTCGACAAGTAAATGAACTCATATACTATAGTGTTGGCTATAATCGACTTCTTGATTAATTATTGGAATATTACATATAAGGCCGTGGAGGAGGGGTGAAACGAAGCCCCCCGCATTAAAATTTTCTGACACAAATCCGACCCAGTAGGTAAGGTCTGGTACGAGTTGTGACCCACTGGAGCGAACAAAGTGAGCGAGTCGTAAAAAATATATAAGAAAAAAACAATATCGATTAAGTTATACAAGAATGTAAAACTAGCGATTAGGTTACATCACTACTAGCAGATTTTCAAAATGGTCACGTGATGTCTTTGATGATCGTGTCGTGCATGCGCGGGGTAATATAACTACTTGTTACTACAAGGGTGTTTTTGACGAAACTGTTTTGATTTCATTGCCATTGTCGTGCATGCTTGGGTTGTGCATAGCTCTGACGTTCATGATTATGCTGTGCAAAACACTGTCATACATTGTTTGGACTCTGACTGTTTATGTTTACAATTTATTGTTTTTATTTACATTAATTTCAATCCTATATTTTATTTATTTTTGGAATAACTTGTGTCATCACGACAAATATTATGCAGGTGTTTTATGTAGCCGTGTTTGTGTTATATTTAACCTATCTGTAATAACAAAACTATACTGTAACAACACTTACCTACCTACTTGTTTTATTTATTTTATAGAATAAATTATTCTATCTATCAGTAACGGCTATGTAACTCAACCGTAATACAAGTAAAATACATATTTGTTATAAGTACTTTATTTAAAAAGAGATACATGCATAATAATCGGGTATTTCGTTGACTTAGTTCATTTTGTACCTATTACGTAGACAGGAAGAATTTAGACGACAAAATGGGTATAAGGTGTTAATTTCATGTCGTCAAATTGTCGTCAGCTGCTGGTTTTAGATTGGGTTTTACTGTTATATTGGTCCACCGACATAAGCATCGCTCTTATTGAAGAACAAGATCGACATTAATTTGGAAAGATGGTCGCAGTTCTCCCTGCAGGACCGTCCAACAAGTTCCAAAACCAGATAGAAGCTTGATAAGCTGTCCGTTGTTTATTATCCTCCGAACTTCGAAATCTTGCTGAGATTCTGCTTCGCAAAAGATCCAATATCATCCAGTTCTGAAGTTACCGAGTATTCAAGTAAACCGAGATGATCAGAAATTGAAAAACTAACCTCTATATTTATTTATAGCACCGAAACACCGTATTTAAGTATTACTATCAGAATGATGAATGATATCCATAAAATACACAAATTATTATGAATTCATAAACAAATTTGACACAATAGGTAACTATGCGATGTAAATCGAAATTATGAGAGTTTTAGAGTTCCGTAGTCAACTTCTGGCAGGCTGCAAAAAACGCTCATAATTTACCTAAACGCTATGCTGGTCTAGTCCAGTGGCGCATACAGCTTCTGATCATGGGGGGTCACACATACCATAGCAAGACTACCGTCGGGTGAAAGAAAATATTCATCACAAGAAAAGCGACTAGACACATCACATTTAAAAAGACAAGGTATGCACACTGCACCACATTACCACTACATGTATTGCGAGCGAATCTAGCTCTACATTTACGTTCTAAAAGTTGCTTGCGAAGCAAGCTTGAAAATTTATAAAAAGCCAAGAGAGTTTCGCCTTACAGCAACAATAAACATATTGCGAGCAAAACGAGCTTGACATTTGACTTTAAAAAAGCAAAGCGAGGACCTACACCACGCTCCACGAATATAACTTATAATATAGAGCAAAGCAAGCTCTAAATTTCATATTAGAAAGGCAACAGAGGAGCCTGTTGTCTTTTTACTTTGCGCCACAGCAACACTAAACTTAACATGTCCCCCCCTCTATCAAAAAATATCCTCCAAATTTTTCATTTTCGTTCTTAGAAAAGTAAAATAAGTTTTTCAGTTTCACGTCCAGGAAACGCTCTGAAAGTTTGCATTCATTTCTAAGACACACTGAATATAGGGTGGCCTGTTAAGTGACGTCCAAAGATGAAATTCAAATGCCTTATACTGATGGGTAACCAAATCAATAACATGACGTATGTTTCGCAATTTATTGTAGTTTCAGAGTTATTCAACATTTCTGGCAGGCTTCCTTCCTTCTTCTGTTCTTTAGTTCCATAAAAGGGCTTTTTGAGTTGTTGTTTTTGTAGCATTTTTATTTATCGCGTACAAAAAAATAAATAAAGGCCTGCCAGTCATGTTTTTCTCATACAACTTCAAAAGTTGAATAACTTGGCAATTACCAAAAGTCGCAGAACATACATGGGGGTGATATAAATAGCCCTCAGTATAACGCATATAAATGTTGTCTTTGGTTTTACTCTACCTACTTAAGTTTTACGCATGCGACACAGGCCAGCAAAGCCAAAAAATTGTAATATAAAGGATATCCTAAAATATGGTTACAGTAGCTGCAAATGTAGAATCATCTCGAGGCTTTCACGGTTTTTCATCATTTTTTTATATTTTTTATAATAAGATTCGACGTATTTGAAAACCCTAGATTTAGGTGTGACTGACACGCTCTTAGCAGGTTTTTATGCCACGTAAGAACAAGTATTGAAGTTTAACAGGTATCCCATCCCTTTTTAATCAAATAAAATTAATCGAATAGCTGTGACGTCATATGTATAGAAATGTAGAGAAAAGTCGGAGAATGTAGGAAAATGTCGGCGGCCGACATACCGGCATCGCTCCCACACTGGATGTATGGAACAGTCGCCGACTGTAGGGAACAGTCGCCGACTTAGGTTCGGGAGCACCTTAAAATAAATACATACACATAGTACGCCTATAATCCCTTGCGGGGTAAGCAGAGCGTAGACGGCCGCAAAAAAACGGACATTTACGCCACGTCTGACAAATATTTGAGGGTTATCCGGAAAATTGTTTATCGCCATAGTGTCAGGTTGTCAGCCCATCGCCTAAAATAGCAATACACACCAATTACGACTCCTACGGGAAAGAAATGGGGTGATGCTATTCTAAGCCGGCATCACACAGAACAATTTAAAATTTTGCAACTTATTTGTGTACATTTATGGCTTATTCGATTGTTGCTATTTGTGTTTATATGCCTTTTTTACTAAATTTTTCTCTATTGCTTTTGTTTGACCTAGACAGCCAAAAATAGACAAATAAAAATAGTTCTGTGTCGTTCACCTAGTAGCATCTACAAAAACAGATCAAACTATAAATACAACTATACCTAAGTAATGATGACAGGTGTTTGTTTGTATGATTGTTATGGTCATAGTTATTGTTGTATTAGCTTGTCTTCTTAATGAATGTAATTTGCGAGACGAGCCATGACAAACAACTTGTTAAGCAACATGGGTGACAAGCTGTTAAGTAATGGCTATCTCATTTTTATTCGACCTACTTATTTATTATGCTTTGTGTGAAAGACAATGTTTACTTGTCGGTAAGATTGAAGATTTACAAACAATTGTTGTTTTTTCTTGGGTGGTAATTTTACTTATATAACGGGTCTAAGGGACAGCCCACCGAATACTGATAGGGTGCACGCAGACCATGAAATTGAACATCTTTCTCCTAGAAACCTATGTCAGGGAACAACTCAAAATGTTCGACCTCTCATACAAAATCACGATCAGATGGAGGTTTACTATGAAGGGTCATTTTTTTTACGTTTTCTGAAATATTTTTTCTAAGGAAAGTTGTTCAGTTTTATGGTCTGAATGCACCCTATCAGTATTCGGAGCGCTGTCCCTTACACCCTGTATACTTACTAAAGCAGTTTTACGTATCTAAAAAAACGATTAACAACCCAAATAAAATAAGTAAGGGAGGATTTGAAATAATCTCAAACCTCTTTAACATAAAATTACTTCAGAATTTATGTCCTTATTAAATAAGCATCGGGTTAAAAAAGTTAAGGAATAATCAGGCTCTATAATTATTTACCTTTGACTTTGATGTGAGGCCTGTAAGTGGTGTTTCAGGATTGATGAAAAATAGTACAAGCAATGAGCATCCATTATTTTGTGGGCATGATCTTTTAAAAGTAAACAATAAATAATAGGTAAGATATTATGCAAGTAACAATAATAACATTTAAATAAATGTCTCAGGTATATGTAATGCTAATGACTATAACATTTGAACTATGATTATGCTTAAATTATCACTACATAGTTCAAATAAAGTCGCTTTTCACTGTTCCTATGTGTGCTTAGATCTTTAAAACTACGCAACCGATATTGATGCGGTTTTATTAATAAATTGAATTATTCAAAGGGTAGGTTTTTAAATACCTTTGAAAATGTTTTATTCCTAAAAACGGGAAGAACCGCTGGACTGGCCGCTAGTAGAATAAAAAAGAAATACGCGCCGCCGCCAATACTTACTTTGTGGAAATACCGTGTTATTACAAAAAAAGTTAGACACGATTTAAGGCAGTGTTTAAAATATTTATCTACACGATTTGACACTGTTAAAAAGCTTAAATGACGTCTTAATTTTTTTATAACAAGGCCGACAGTGTTTTGGTTTGGTGAAATCTAAATTGCTAGTTTGACATATGAAATATTTACATTTATTCAGTTCACTTCGTTCAAATTAATAACTATTTCACATTGAACGATTACCGAACCAGCCCTCCATATCATAATATGGAAAATAAAACTGTGAGAATCGTAATTAGAAGCTAATGGCATTATGGTGAATTGTTTAGGGATATTAATTAATAATTCTTACAGCAGTATAAAAACACGTCGCTTAAAGACAATATCAAGAGGTTGAAAATTTGAAGTGTTCGGTCGGGGCGCCGGTAGCTCAGTGGTAGAGCGGTGGGACGGTAATCCACAGGTTCCGTTCAATCCCCAGCCGTCGCTATCATATTTTCAATTTCTTATTTTCATTTATTAAAGTATGAAAACAATTAATCAACGCCAATACAATTACAAGGTAATATATTAATTTGAACCCTTTTGTATAAGGTACAACTGCAAAGTTACGAGTCATCGTAGTTACGCGGCAGTCGAAATGCCGCAACACCTTTACAATTTTATTGATATGTTTTCATTTCTTTGTGCCTCTGACAGCTTTAAGCACATCTAGGTTAGGTTAGGTCAAGGCTGTTTAATATTATGATAGAAGATTGTCTAAGTTTAGTTATTCATTACGGAAATGCCGTTTGATGATAAATGGATAACTATCATCTGTATTGAAAGTCCCTATAGTTTTGACTTTGGTCATCTTCTGGAAAATTTACATTTAAGGCTAAGGCTTTTTTATATATATATAAAATAGGCGCGCATTTTTCTGCTATCTCACTGGTTTTCCCTGTATGAGTTTGTAAAGAGAGCTATACCTAATGAATTCTTTGAAAATGAAAAAACTACAATGTTCAAATGATAATTCACTAGCGGCCCACCCAGCGGTTTTACCCGCTAAGAGGAAGATTAACCGGGAAGAGAACTTTTCCCAAAAACTTTGTCTTGAATCACACTATTTATTATAGAAAATGCATCAAAATGTGAAGCGACTTCACTTTATACTATTTAGTGATCAGTGATGTGACATAACTTTTTTATAATATTTTTTAAGTCGACTATCAATACCATTCAAAACAATTTTCATTCAATTCAAACAAAACCCAAACAACATTTAATATTTAACATTCTTGTTCTTCTTTGGACTCACATTATAATTTCTTCATCTGCATGTATGTTATTTCAAAGTTTTCGCGTAGAACGTTATTGCCGATTATAAAATCATGTTTACATTTTATAAGTGTTACAATAGATTAATGGATATTACAAACATATAAACATCTATTCGCTGTGTAATGCCGGCTTGGAAAAGCATCACCCCATTTCTTTCCCGCGCGTGTCGTAAGAGGCGACTAAGGAACTCGAGGGCATCATGTGTATTACAACTTTAGGCGACAGGCTGCCAATTTGTCACTATGGCGATAGACAGTATTCTGAATAACCCTCAAATATTTGTCAGACGTGGCGTTAATCTCCGTTTTTTGCGCCCGTTTACGCTCTACCTAACCCGCAAGGTATTATAGGCGTGATATGTGTATGTGTATGTATGTATAAACATCTATAATGGATTGTACTGCATGTTACTGAAATTAATTAAGATTAGATAAGGATCTTTTTGTCATACGTAACGGGGCTGACATAGTCGCTCAGCGACTAAAGCCTTCTTTTTAAATAAAGATAAAAAAATATATATTATAATGGACTCCTGCTACAAGCTTCTCTGTTCTGTGGGTGTCAGGACGCGGGGCTCCGATGTTCCACGTCCGTGTTACCCCTCCGCTTGCGCTTTCTCTCTCGATGGCCTGATGTGCCGAGGCCGGTATTGTTGGTTTCTCTTGCGACCTAGGTAGGTAAGGGGGTGTTCAGATTTGACACATGGTATTGCGGTAAGATCAGTTGGACAGAGAAGAAGACAAACGTAGAAGTGCTGGCACTGGTAGCGGAAGAGCGTTGTCTTCTGAATACCATAGAAAACATGAGAGGGAAGATGATTGGCCACTTGCTACGACACGACAGCTTCATTAAGAACATTATTGAAGGGAAGGTGGAAGGAAAGAGAGGCAGAGGTAGACCTAGACGCACTTACTTTACCCAGATAAAGGAAAAAGTCAATGTCGTGTCGTATCAAGAGGTCAAGTCACTGGCGGAGAGGAGAGAAGATTGGAAGTTACTCCACCGACAAGAGTTTGACTCTTAAATTTGAAGAAGAAGATTGCGGTATGACGACTACCCAGCAAATGACTAAGACAACCGCACGGCGATGCAGCATCGTGGATATGTGCTTATATATGCTACATACTTACATACATATACATACATAAATCACGCCTATATCCCTTACGGGGTAGGTAGAGCGTTAACAACCGCACAACGGACATTAACAACACATCTGACAAAAGTTTGAGGGTCAATCAGATCAACCGTGCATCACTATAGGGACAGGTTGTCAGCCCATCGCCTGAAATACAAATATCACGCCAATAATCCCTTGGGGGGGATTCGTTCGTTGCTATTCCGTAATGGCGAATGTGAATTGGTTATAATTTAGTTTTTCTTGTTTATTTAAGTGTTTGGTGAATAATTCTGATAGTGGTTTAAGCATCAAACTATTCTTAAAGTGGACATTAAGTAGGAAATTGTAATTAAAGCATATATTTGACATTGTGGTATAGTGACGAGCGGGTCAGCACGTAATTTTACTATCACGTTTCTGGTGCTACATAAACTGCACAACACAGCCCCTTGTCGTAAGACTCTCCCTCGGCGTAATGCCAAATCACCTAACAATTGACTGACTTAACTAACCTGACATAAATGGCGAAATACGTCTCAACTCACGAGATGTGAAGCCAGTGGCTTTGCCACACCAAAAAATGATAATAATCTCAGCAGTGTATAAACGGCCGAAAAAATTTACATTTACGCCACGTCTGAAAAATTATTGAGGGACATAAATGATATTTGATACAAATACGGAAAGACAAAATACCGCAACATCGTGCGAGAAATGTGAAACCATTTATGTAGGTACTTATAGGCAAATACAAACGAACTGCCAATTAGTTTGTCTGTCTATAGGCTAACCAGGGAGAGACAGCTAAAATTGGTAGCGAATGCTCAGTTTAGTAATACTTGGCGTGGTTTAAACGGCGCAGTAGAAGCACGGAACCCGCCATCTTTCTTACGGTGATTCTACCTGTAATGTCACAATCAAACTGGAAAATTACAAAATACGTTATTAAGTTTAGCTCTTATGACGTACATGTGTTCATTCTTCCTTCATTAACGGTATACTTAAGTGGGGGTTAGGTTCATAAAAGGTACATTCATAAGCATATGTATACGTATCTATGACAGTGTTACCTATTGGAAGAGTACCCTTTTGAAATCATGTTTAACATATTCACATCGATGGTAATTTAAAATGCTCGAAACACATCAGTTATAGGTAGTCCAGTCGTGAATTATTTGAATATGACATTAAAGTTTTCGACAAAGTACAGCAGTTGACCACAAATGTTCCAAGATCTAATCTACAAAGGTAGTATAGCAGGTATAATCTATGTCATTGGCCTACTAACAAATCTTCTTTTACCTCATAAACAAGATAGGCTCTTCTACGCTGTGACATAATCTAATGTTGTTTTTCCAACCCAGTAAAATAATGAACACAAATATCTGATGTGATGATATAAAAGTTAAAGATTCACGCGTGTGCTCCGAATTTAAATATGTATTGCATCATACTTCCGATAATCAACAAGAAACACCAGTTGCGACGGCCGATATGGCGCAGTGGTAGTGCGACTGCCTTCGGCGCAAAGGTTCCGGGTTCGATTCTCGGTGGGACACTCACAAAAGTTGATATTTATCACTTTGTGAATTTGTTCCCGGTCTGGTTAGGACATTGCAGGATGAACCAACTGATTGTCCGAAAAGAAATGGTTCCGTGCTTCGGAGGGCACGTTAAGCCGTCGGTCCCGGTTGCTGTCTATGATTACTTAGACGGCGGTCGTAACACAACCATGTCTGAGGCCTACTAGTGGTAGTAGGCGGTTGAAAAACTCTGACACCAGGGTTCAGCGGGTTGTTGGACGACTCGGTGTCCCACACGAAAAGAGAGAGACTGGCTGGCGAAAACGAGAGATCTGTCTGTAGTACCTTTAGGATACCTATCTCGACATCAACGATAGTTAAACACACCTGCATAAAGTTCAATCATCCAATTTCGTGTTTTTTAATTAGTAAATACTCAAAATAATTCTATACATATCCTTTATTGCATACAAAAAAAAATTAAATACAGAGTGGGCAAAGGCGAACTTATCTCTAAGAAAAGATCTCTTCCAGCCAACCCGACGTTCGTGCGAGAATTCACATTTTTGTGGGGACAAAACAATGCAAAAATTTTAAATTATGCCAGTTGTCAAATTTCTTACAATATATAATTCATCGTCAGAACCATACGCAGCGCAGGTGACTTCTGAACCTTAGTTTTTACATGCACAAGCGCAAGCGGTAAACATTTATGAAAGCTGTTGATGACAAAATCATGTTGATTGCTGCATCTTAGCTCATAGGAACTTAACAAATTACTTCTTCCTGATTTGCTACTCTAAGCATCTACTCCGCACATAATATTCCTCTGCTCTAATATGGAAATAATCTTAACCTCGTTAAACCGAACAAAGTTAGCCATTAACACTCCTTATGTAAGGCATAAGCGACATTAGTATTCAATTAGGTAAGGCGTCATTTATATGAGATGTCGGGTCCTAACCCGGGGTCGTGGAAAGCGGCAGCGCTGTCAACTACCAATTATATCACAGTAAAAAAGAACTTTAATACAAAGAGATAGAGTGTACTTAAAGTACAAGCTAAGTATGGTTTAGTACCTAGAAAACTAGTTACGTAAGGGCGATTTGCCGCAAGATAGCACCTGCTCTCGATGCCAAAGCATACTTACAATTTAATAATAGGTCTTGGGTACATGCCAGATGGTACGCAGATTGCAGGCTGACGATGTCTTTCAAAGAATATTTTGCAACTTTACTGTTAATATTCTTGAAACTTTCCGTGACGCACTCGGATTTGTTAAGAATTGTATTTTTCTCGTGAAAATGTATAGTCTGTTGTTTAGCGGTTTCCTTGATTTTAACTTCATAAGTGTTATTAATAAGCTATTCTCATAAGTTTAAGCAGGTTGTCGGAAATTAAACTATGGCTTAAGTACTGTTTTGACTTTTTATTATTAGAAGCAAAAAAATTAACGAAACAATATAAGTAGGTATTTAGATACCATAATTTTTACTCTTTCCAAGATGTTTATAGATGCTGTTCTCGGATAACGAACTAAAATGTCTTTAGTCAACAGATTTATTGCGCAAGTCTATAATAATGCTTATATAAATTCATAAATTACAATAACTGTCTTGGTTACACGCCAGATTCTAAACAGAAATAACAAGTTGTACATTTCAACTACATATAAGGAAAAGTACGAGTAATGGAGGTAGATATATTGGAAGAGACATACATACTAGCTTATTTGAAATAACTTTTGATGTTCAATGTTATCTATGTGATATAACGAATAATTTGCACAAGTCTAAAGTGCAACTATCATGTTTTCTTCAATACGCAATATTAGTGGATTTCTTAACATAAATCCAATCATACAAAATGGTGTTCAGTAAGCTATGTTATGTATGTTACCTAATTACGCTCCCGTGTAGAGAGTGTCGGCCGACTATTACACGAGAACAGACACGCAACTAGTAAATGAGCCGTAATATACATTTCGTTTGGAAACATTATCTGTTTCATTCTGATAAGACTTTGTAGAAATCTATTTGAAGTTTATGGCGTTTAATTGACACGCTCACAAGTCTGCATTCTTGTTTTATGCGTATTACTAATCAGAAATTAATTTCAATTCCAGGTGCTGCTTTGCGCAGTGATCGTGAATATCTGTGGAGATCCAGACCCTGACCCGAAGAAATATAACAAAGTAGAACTCAAACCATCAATCAAGAACAACGACTCTACCTTGACAGATGAAGAGAGGCAATTTTTGAGAGAAGTAGAAGCAAAATTCGGCATCAAATCAGAAGTTCCATTAGAAAAGAAAGAAGAAGAAGGCACAGAAATAGAAACTAAAGTAGATGAAAGTCTCAAGCCCACAATAGCAACTAAGTTGCCATTTCCAGCTGTGATAGCAATTGAAATCGTTAATGATACAGACACTAAAGCAACTAAAGGAAAGCGTACTATTGATGCTAACCTAGGCTACGGGTTTAGGACAAACAGTGGCTACACTTACAGGTATTTAGGAAAACCCGCACAAGAACAAGGGAAGTTTATGATATACCCTTACTCACAGGAGGATATTCCACCTGCAAGTAGTGCCAGCTCTAATGAAGGCTATCCTAAACAGGTGGGACAAACAATAAAAATATCACCTAATGTAGAAATCACTCCATCACAGGCTTATGAACTAGTGCCAAATAAAGAAGAAGAGTCAACCTCGTACAATTATGAGAAACCAGATGTCCAGCTCAATACAAAATATGAAAATATCCAGGGCGTTGAAGCTCCTCCGCCTCCCTATCCAAATCACAATTCTCAACAAACTCTGTACACAACTTATAACGGACAGCAATTTTCAGGTCTCAGCAACCAATTTCCAAAAGTAATGTCGAACTACTTAGTCGACCCATCGCAGCTTTTAAACAACCCCACGTATCAAGGTGCTGGTATTACCCAAGACCATTTACGTCCTCACGGTGCCCAATTAGAACAAAGAGTTGTACCCGTTTTGGTCCTGAGGGTCCCAAGTTCATATATCAAAGACCCGTCAGCGGAATTATACGCAAACTTGCCAAAAAACTATCCACTTTCTCAGTATTTGAACAACGTCAACTTACAAGAATTAGTGAACCAATACTTCAAGAAAATCGGGTATCCATCTGCTCCTAAGGTAATGGCGTATCCTACCTCTTCTTTGATTCATCCAAGTAGCCACATGGAAACTGCTGCTTCACCTGTTTCAGCTTATCAGCCTCAACATTATGCCAGTCCTTATGTTCGGCCTTCTTACACTCACGCAGATTACTCTGGTGTACAATACTCCGCTGTTCAGCCAGTAATGGCCAAATATCCGACAGGATATACTAAAGCATATTATGTGATGCGGCCTCAATCATTATACCAGCAGCCATTACAACATCAGAATTACATGTACCGATACAAGTATGTGCCTCAACCTCAGACTTATTATACACAATCTCACCAATCTCAATACCAGCAAGAAGTAGAACAGCCCAGATATCAACATGTGGAAGAAGATCAACCTCAATACCAACAAGAAGAACAAGCACAGTACCAGCAGGAACCAGAACAAGAAACTCAGTATCATAAAGAAGCTGAACACCAGAATCAATACCAGCAGGAAGCTAAAGAAGAACAATTAGCGCACAGCAACGACGAACAGTCTCATTCAGACGACACACAAAAAGCACACATCGAATATCAATCCTCTTCTACTGACGAGGAACACGATTCTTCTGCCGGTTACCAATACTCAAGTCCACAAAAGCATCAACAATATCAATCCTCATCTAATGACGAGGAACAAGATACTCCTGCCGGTTACAAGTACCCAAGTCCTCAGAAGCAACAAGAAAATGAACATGAGGACGAGCACCAACATATCACACCTGGTTACCAAAGTGTCTCATCGTCAACGCCAAGCTACGAACACTCGCCAGAAGCTGCCACACCTGACTACGGACCCACTAAAGTTCCCCTCTCCTACCGAGGATCAACTCCTTCAGTTCAAATCAGTTATCAAGAACCATCCCAAAAGGAAACCGTAGCAATTTTCCCAAGAAGTCAAACAGGCCACAAGGCAGATGCAGCACTGAACTACATATATCAAAAGGTTAACAATGAAGATTCTGGAAGTGAAAGCTTAGTGCTCCATGAAAACTACCCAAGTAAGGACCATACGATAGCCACAGTTTTGCCTTTAAGTTACAAGAGACCGCAACACTCAGAACCTGTTCAGTCAGTTAGCTACGTTACTCCAGTCACAACAATGAAATATCACTCACATTATCGAGTTATGGTGCCACAAACGATTCTAAGGCAACCGACTGACGAGAAAGTGACATATGTAAACTCTCACTCCATACCTTCTGGGTATTCCAGCCTAGCTTCGTCAAACTTGGGGTCATCAAGTCACTACCAATCTATTGACCCTGAAGAAGCGGCATCACATTTTGCTTCTGCATTAAGCAAGTTGAGGAGTTCTTCTTACCCTTCCCCTTCTTTTTCTTCATCTTCGTATCCTAGAAGTAGCTACACGCACCATAAGCGCATGACTAAACCTGAAAATAAATCTGATTCTTCAGCGACGACGAGAAAGACAGAACGGAATGAAAAGAAAAAGTCATCGTAGCTGTAATTTCTTAGAATAAGTAGATGAGAATGAAAAGAATGGTAAATACACTTGTAAATATAGTGTAGAGTTGTATTTACTTCAGGATAATACATACTTATATGATAAAGTTTAAGACAACGAAGGGTTACACAGAAATTACAAATTTTGATGCATGTTATTGATAAAGTATAACGCTTGTTTTCAGAATGATAGCAATAACAAGTACAGTACTCAGGAATCACATTAAGAATTTGGAAAAAATACTTTGATTGCCATTTATGTTATATTATGTGTAAATTAATGAATATATTGTAATGTTAAGCGTTATCTAAAAGTTGAAAAAAGTGTACCTGTTTATTTTAATAGATATGCAATAATATGCAGCTTTTTTTTTGGTTTGTTAAGCTATTAAACAAGTTAAAGGAGTGTGTTGTTATTAATTGTTTTATTTGTTTCATCATTTGTCATGGCTGGAGGCTGTCTACGTGTGCAATATGTATTAACTTATGTTTAGGAACGTTGAATCATTAAAATATTCAATTACTGGTTTTCCTCTTTATTTCTTCTTTGTTGCATATACAGGTTGAAATTTAAGTAGTGAACGATTGCGAATCCCACGACGGGCTCGTGATAAGGAAAAACTTTCCCTAAGGCACATAGTATGAAATAAGAATATTTTCAGTTTCCATACTAACTCAAATTATGTGATTGGCATTTTTTTATGAGAGGACCAAATTTTTTTTTTGTATTCCAACCTATGTAGTTGTTCCTTGTGACTAGTCTTGAGTTGTAGCTATCGGTCTCTAGTAAATTTTCACCCTATATCCATACAAAGAAATAAGACGAGCAATAAAAATAACAGGTAGTTCCATCGCTGTTTTTTATTAACATCAGTTTCAGTAAATTGGAATACAAGTACCTATGACACCAAAGCACATGTTTATGGTAAAAACTAAAAGGCCGCGACTAACAGGGTGGATTCCATGTGTAAACGAATAAGACATTTATAAACATGTGTACGATTCCTTTTGGATATAATGATAAACTTATGACTTTTCTAACAATCTAGCTCTGCAAATCTAAATACTTACAGTTCAAAAGGTATAAATACTCAATATCACAACAGTAGGTACTTATTATAAGCTCCACGCGAATTTCATGGTAAATATCTAAATACATTGCTCTAAACATAAGATCAGGCGTCATAGACGGCAAAAGCTCCTGATCCTGACTAAAGGCAGCTTACTCTACATTTCTTTGCCTTTTTGTTTTCTTCAGTAAAATTTACAATTAGTGGCAACCTTAGGTACATGTTATGTTTACAAATACAACATATTCTTTATTTAATAAACATAATTACTAATATGTTAAACTATACAAAACAATTATGAGGCTTAACTATTTCCTAAACTAAGAATAGTAATTCCTGTATCTTAGGTAAACAGTTTACCATCGTAATTGTTTTAAATAATATAATATATAAATAAAATACAAAAATACAATTTAAATAAACTAAAATACACTTGAAACAATTATGAGGCTTAACTGTTTCCTAAACTAACAATAGTAATTCCTGTATCTTAGGTAAACAGTTTGCTAACATAATTGTTTTAAATAATATAATATATATATATATATATATATATAAAATACGACAATACAATTGAAATAAACTAAAATACACTTTAAAATACCACTTTTTTTTTTATTTTTTTTTTTTTATTAATGATGGGTTTGCTCTTGACTCTAGTCTAGGTCATAGGACAGAGACAGAGTCTAAGATGGAGCGAGCTCACCCAGAAGAAGCCTGTTCACTCTTACTTTGAAGAGATTAGGGTTGTATGCTTTTGGAAACACAGACGCAGGAAGTGAGTTCCACTCTTTAGCAGTGCACATTATAAATGATGACTGGAAGTGCTTAGTCCGAATTGGTGGAATGGCTACCAGGTACGGATGGTATCCGGCGGTGCGTCTGGATGTCCGATGGTAGAAGGGAGCTGGTGGAACAAGGTCGTGAAGCTCTTGAGCACACTCTCCGAAGTACAATCTATAAAATACCGACAAGCAGGCAACCTTGCGGCGATGTGCCAGGCTATGTAGCTTGGTGTCCACCAGTTTTATGTCGCCTATGAGCCTCTTGGCCCTGCGTTCCACCGAGTCAAGAGCGGCAAGTTGGTATTTGGCTGAGCCATCCCAAAGGTGACTGCAATACTCCATGCAGGATCGGACTTGTGCTTTGTAAAGAGTTAAAAGCTGTCCAGGCGTAAAGTATCGCTTCACTCTATTCAGGACGCCCAGCTTTTTAGCCGCCGTCTGAGCCTTGTACTCGATGGTCGCGCCGAAGTTTAGATTTGATGTCAACTCCATGCCTAGAAGCTCAAGCCTGTCAGTGACTGGGACAGATGTACCCCGAAAAGTAGGTGTCCAGTCGAAAGGACTCCTTTTTGCAGTGAAAAGACACGCCTGTGTTTTGGTGGCATTGAATGAGACCAGATTGTCGTCGCCCCATTGGGAGACAAGACTTAAGGTCAGATCTGTTCGCTCTACCATGGCCTTTCTGAACGAACGTATTTCATCCCCACTGGTCCCTGCACCTGTCAAGTATCTCTCTGAAACGGTACTATCATCTGCGTATCCAACAATACCATGCCGAAGGAGGTCATTGATGTGCAGCAGGAAAAGAGTTGCAGAGAGAACAGACCCCTGAGGAACTCCGGCATCAATGGCCATTAGGTCAGAGGAGCAGCCGTCAACGACTACTCTGATGGACCGTTCACTAAGGAAGTCTGAAATCCAAGTACAAAAATCAGCTGGGATGCCATAAGCACTATTCTAAAACCTAATCTAACCGTGGAGACGCGAGCGGTAGCTTTCCATTCTTTTCATTCATTCTTCTATATATATATATATATTTTAATGTAGCCTGTTTTGCGTCCTACCGCCTGCCTATCCTGTATAAGCTAAGGGTCGGAACATACCTGTGTGGAAATATAGTCGCGGCATTATATGCAATAAATGATACCTCATACGGAAAATCTTTGATGATATATTGATTATACCTCTAATATATGGCATTGGATCTATAAAGCATGCAGACTAGCATTTTATCAATACAGATTATCATTAATCATGCGTATCCAGTAGTGTACATCATAGTAGTTAATGATAGGGATATGATATCGTATAATTCTACTATATATCAACTTCTTACTAAACGCTATTACCTGCCTATAATGGATTAAAGTGCGTACTTACTCTCACATTAGAGAATTATTAATCTTATTGGATGAATGATGGTATGAAATTTCATTTATTTGCTGCATGCGAGCTGAAAGTAGATTATGTATGATATTTCTATTGAAAACTCTATCGTTCCACAAATAAAAAATTAAAAAAACTTTTAGTATAGTATAGTAATATAAGACACTTGCAAGCAATTAAGCAGAAATTATCAATTCTGTAGCCGGGTGCAAGGTTATAACTACGAAGAGTTTCAATCTTTTCATACGAGATGGCAGTTAGAGTAATATTTGTACGAGTAATGACAAAGACCGTTTGAAAAGTTGACTAATGTCTGTGCGCAAGAGAATAGGCGTTGGCAAAAAGTAAACTAATAATTTTTTCGTACGTTGCTATGACATTTCTCATACTGAGGTAGAGGGGTCCTAAAATCTCACGCCGGTTTTTTTTCCGCACAGATTCTACACATTTACACAAAAAGCTGTGCACGAAGCTTAAATTAATCATTACCCAAATCTGCAAGCATGTACCCGTTTTCTGATTAAAGTAGGTATGGAAACTGATCTACTAATTAGGTAGGTACACTTACTTACTTTACTTCTAAGCAGGAATTGACTATACGTTAAAAGCCAGACAAGTAGTAATTCTTAACTTGTCAACGTACGTAACACCTGACTCAGGAAGCCGTTGGACCTGGAGTTATGGATGCTAGCTGACAAAAACTGGCGGAGCACGGCATGCTATGGCAGATACAAATGAAGAGCAGGTAACGTGAAGCCTGTGGGGTGGGCTTGGACAGGCTGGCTGGTCAGATCAAAGAGTATGGTAGATAGTGCCCTGTGGTAGAAAAATAAAGTGTAACTACCCTTTGTAACACCGATCCTAAACAATAAAACTTTGTTTGGAAGAACAGGGGTTTTGCCACTACCAGTGACTAAGTCTACAAGAAAGCCTCCAACATTCGCGTTCATGCGAACATGAGGTATCTAAAATAAAATAAAAAAACCTAATTTCAATAAAACTTAGTTCATTGTTGGAGACACACGATAGAACACAGAATCAGCATTATATTTCTGTGTGTATCGGTTGTCGGACCTCACACATAATCTGTTTACGTTATACAAATCTTGGTTAAATTGCAAAGATTCATGTAATTTGCAAAAATCTGTATCACTTTTTCACATTATAATGAAATAAAATACTACAAATCAGTTAGCAGAGGTCGAGGTGTGTTGCATTTTTGTCTCTCAGCATAATAAATTGTGCTTGGTTTTTTATCCAGATCTAACCAGTATATGTTCTACTGCATGCAGGATAAAGGTTAACTCTTTCTCAATGCCGTTAAGTAAGACTTGTTGCGATAAGCATCACTTTGTTTCTTCACATTTCACACTCTACCTTATTTTTTGGTCCAGTCTTCGTTCCGTTTCACTCTCGCTTTCCGCATTTTCCGTAATATACTCGTCTGGAGTAGGAAGAGACGCGACCTAGGCGAGGCCGCTCGCTGGGCTCATGCCTGTCATTAGGCTGTTATACATACGGATGTGACGTTTGTAATGCAAGATTTTGTATAGCACTTAGTTCGTAAGACCAAAGATTGATTGTGTCATAAGGTTCTGAAGTGGCAGCAATGCGTAAATGCGCAGTATGGGACAGCTTAAAAGTGGCCCATAATAGTGGTCCATAGAAGGGGAGGTCTATCCAGCAGTGGAAGTAGTTAGTTAGGCTGTAGTTATTCAAACTATGGAAATAAAAAATATTTGTGAGTATTTAGTTACTTATAAGTAAGAGTTTGACAAATGTATAATCTTATTTGGCAAACTCATTAGGGAAATGCCGTCTACTACGAGTATTTTCATGAAATTGAAAAACTACGTATATCCCGATACCACTGATACATTCAATTTCACTTTCTATTTAGCATAGAATGGAATATTAGCCAGAGAACAGTGCAATAGTGGTTTTGTATCAGTTTATTGTTTTATTAATTGCTTTGGCAACGCTTTTTCTATTGCCTATAATTTTATAAAGATCGTAGAGCTATTTTATATTATGATAATAGTAAACAATGGGTAGGGATACGACTTTTTTTTAACTAACCTTTTTAGTGCTGTCACCTTTCGTCAAAAAGGTTTAAAAAAGGATAGGAGTCTTCGCAATTTAGCCACCATTGTTTTCATCGTCGCCTTATATAACAGATAACACGTATTTTGCGTCAAATTATAAGACATGACGCGACTAAAATATTTCTTATCTTTTCCTTAACCTACTAGGCCGAAAGTGATAGCGCTAATTTAAGGTAGGTTAAGAAAATTTATATCCCAAAATGAGGCCTTTGTATCCCAAATTGGAGGCAATGTCATTTCATAGCTTATAAATTGTACCTCTAGTATCGCAATAAATGAAGATCGTTATTTCAATGATTACTGAAAATTTACTGGTATAGCTGGTGGTTATAGATGGCGACGCTGTTCTGCTGGTTGATACAGGTTAATGATACTGGTTCTATTTTCTGTTAATATAAAAATAGTAGGTACGTCTAAATGCGGAAAAGAGCGCCCTCAATTTCACAATACAAATACTAGATACGTAAAGATACTAGGAACGAAAAATTTGGAAAAGTATTACAATTTGGTACCTAAGAATTTAAACTATGATACAATTTTGACATGACAACGCGATTGTTATATATCTTTAAAATAGAAAATAAAGACATATTACTTATTACTGCAAAAAAAGTTATGCATTGTTTAGCTGTGCGACAATGTCAAATCGTATGGAAAACTAATTTAAACACTGTCTAAACGCTCGTGTAACTTTTAATGTAATAACTCCGATTGTATAAACATTTATATTCTAGTTAACTCTTAACCCTTCAAGCCACTTACCGTGTGTCTCAAGTATAAAATACTGTAGACAGAGGAAAACCGAGGAAAATGTGGGTAGTATTGCGCAATCAGAGCAGGATGTGCGTCCACTTACCCGAGAAAAGCAGCTAATTGTGTTCCTGCATCAGATATAACCGGTCACAAGTAGATACAACCAACTGGTCTGATAAGGGCGTGAGTGAGACTGGAAATTGTAACTTAGCTACCGACTTACTCATTTAATTTTAATAGATCTACATAAAATGGATCCTTATACAGTTACTAAAAATGACCGTTATAAAATGAACCCTTTGTGGATAAAAGTACCAGAAGTTAATTCTCAGGTGAAGCCTACCTACGCCCAAGAAATTGATAACTGTATTGAAGTTATCATAGCACGTAATGCGGAAGCTTGCAAAGGAAGTGATTGGATATTGCTAGAAATTGGTGTGCAAACCGAACTGGGTGTCATAAGAAATGTAGAAGTGATAGTGATTAGAAAACTCATGCAGTAATTTTGATTTCAAAAGGAAACAGGCAAACAGGTGTGGAAATAAAAAGGAAGTTTAAAAACTGAAACCCACCGACTAAGAAATCACGCTCTTAAAAGTAAGAAATATGAAATATCATTGACATCTCATTTGTTAAATTCTGATTATTACTTAGTTTAGAAGAAAGGCAATTGTCAATCACCCTGGGGGCCAAATCTGAGGCCATATATTGAACGAGATATAGCGGTTCTGGCTTCGGTTACGCTTTTGGCCTTATACATTTCGGATTTTGTTACCAAAATCACACTGGGTTTCTTTAGAGCCAGCAATGTAGGATCATATTGTAAGCTATAAACCGCACATGCGAGCGGCTAAATATCAATCAAAATCAGCTGATAATGTCAAAAACGAGATATGGCCCTATTCTGAGTTTCTGGCCAGTATCTGAACCAAATTGGTTACTCCATCCCTTTCAGTTTTTATGGCAACAGAAGAAACAGAAAACATTTTAGCCTTATGTTTGAAATATCGTTCATTCCGGTCATTCAATATGCCAAATGTAAATAAAATATCAAAACAAACAAAAGGAAAGTAATTTTCACAAATTATAATAATAAAGAAGAATCGAGTGAATGGCTGCTTTTTTCTGGAAAAACCCGCTAGCATTGGGCTAGCTAATGTTCCAGCCGGCCCGAGAAGACATCATATCATATTTTTTGCGGAAGAAGATGATAAACTGTACAAATGCATTTGGTTAAGGTACTAACAAATACTTTAGTCCTACTACGATTTTACTATTTTCAGTCGCTAATAAAATTGCTAGGTTTATTTATGCATTCGTTGCAGTTCCCAGAAATCTTTGCGATTTTTTTAAAGTTTAGTGGCATAATGTCTGTGTTTGTTACTTAGCTAATCAAACCCACGGTTTACTATTACGATTTACGATACTTTATTTATTCTAGAACCTCAAACCTATTCCTCTGAATATGCTGTATCCTTAAGCAGACATAGCGCCACCACACGTCCGGTGAGAAGTAGCTTGTGCGTTGTAGTAACAGAAGCAAGAAACTGACACTCGACACCCACTGGACAACTACTAAATGTCTCGCGCTCGTTTGAAGCCGAAAAAGCTTATGAGGAATACATCTGCTATAGACAATGCGCCGCAAGCCAGGGATCAATTGTGGTACCCCCGTTGGCCGGCTCCTGTGGGGTTCATCACACCATCGGTCAAGTAGGCCACTGCAGGGTGAACACGGCAAATGAGGCTTCATGGATAAAACGCAGACCAATTAAGTCTGTGCAGCCCCATCTCAAACAATAGCAGGGAGGATCTGAATACGGCAACTAGGAGTGCTGTGGTCTTTACAAAATTTTGACAAAAAATTATATAGAACTGAACACGAAGAAGAAGTTTTATTCTAGATACTTAAAATCTGAAAATGCAACCCAAAGGAGTTCTAAGCAGTAGATGTATATCATTATTAAGGATTATAAGTAAAATCAGAATGAGTCTATAATTGGTATGTTCTCTTTGAAAGAATAATCATAATTCAATAAATTATCATCGTTTTTAGAGAGCGTAGTCGTAGATTAGTTCAAAATATTGCGGTTTGGCACATATAAACTTCTTAATATTAAAAATCCACTGTACAAACGTAAGAACTCATACTATTCAGTTGATAAGTAAGAGGTGACCAAGGGACTGGCTTCACGTTCCTAGCTACGTATAACAATTGGAGGCTATGGACCAACAATGTATCTACATCTCTACACAATTTTCTGAAAAAACCATAAAGTATTTAGCAGACGTGGTGATGAAGGGGTATTTTTTACGGTCTTTAACGCTCTGCCTCCCCCGGAATGAATTGACATGATTTGTGTGAATGTTGACTATCACAGTTCTATATTGTAACGTTTGACAGTCGGTTGCTTTACATACATACATATATCACGCCTATAATCCCTTGTGGGGTATGCAGAGCGTAAACGGCTGTAAAACAGACATTTACGCCACGTCTGACGAACATTTGAAAATTGAGTATCGCCATACTTATATTATACTTAGCGGAATTACTATAATAGAATAATAATAATATGAAACGTGATGGTAAACAACCGTGAACGGAACTATTTTACCAAATTCTTTTTGGTAAAATCATGTCATGTCAAAGAATTACAAAATGTCATTGCTGTCGTTTATTCAGTTGTCATTTTACCTATTGACGTTGACATAGTCTACAATAACAAACGTGAAATAAAAATTTACGTGTTTCTTTTGCCTAAATAAACGTATATTGGCGAATAAACTGTAACAAGGCATCATAAGGGCTCTTAGTGAAAGCCTGGAAGCTTTCCCAATGCACAACATTCCAGCATTACATCTTCTATTAGAAAAAAAAACTGGTAGCCAGAGCGATATATGTTTTTACTTTGATGATGTCACACACAATTTTAGTTCCTACAATGTTTAGGAGAAGTGATTGTGTGTGTTGGCTCATTAAATCCCAGATTTTGCTTCACTTGTTTGATGGTAAGCTTATGTTTACCAGATATTATCTACTGTATGTTTTCATTGCAGCGCAGCTGTCTCCAGGAAACCCTATTATGGTGCAAAGTATTGCGATTTTCACACAATTTGCCAGCGTAATTCGTCCGAAAGTTTCGTTGCAAAAATTGTAGTGCACGCCGAGCAAGAAGAACACATCAGATGCGATAAAACTCTCAGCCAAAACAGGATTTTCATACATTGACAAGTTATGATTTCTATTAGATGGATAGGTGTTATCAGCAGCACTTTAAGATATCAAGTTAAACTATCCTTTTGAAAAGTTATTTTCTAGGAAAGTTTATCAAATACAATTTACTAATTTGAAATTCGATTTGTTTTACTTTAACTTCCACATGTTGCCACCGTAATAGATACACATGGGCAACCAGAGTTCGATGATACCACTAGACTAGAACCACTGGTGGTTCTACACCGTGCCGGTGGTTCTCGTGGTCCTAGAGGAAATCATCGAGTACACTTTTTGTAAATGCCACTTGTTTTAGGTAGCACCAACACCGGATGTATGAAGTACTAACACTGCGATGCGAGGTTAAATAAATAAAAAAATATTAAAATTAATTTTAAGGAAGCGGTTTCTCGAGTTGAGGCAACGCCTTGGCAAGCGTAGCGTTGTATCGAATTAAAGACGGCGGCTGGTAGCGACTCGTTCATTGGGTCGTTGGACGACTCGATGTCCCACACGAAAAGAGGAAAAAGGAGCGACTCAAGGGAAAAACGGGAAATCGTGCCTTATGGCGTACCCTGGGGGAGGCCTATGCCCAGCAGTGGAATGCTGGCGTAGGCTGATGCGATGTGATGATGTGAAATATAATTTTAAATGTATTATGTGATGTAAAGTAAAAAATATGATTACAAAAACACGACTGAAACTGACTTTAGAGGCAGAAATCGATCTTAAAGCATAAACTCAGTTAAGGTCTTAGGATTGTGTAACAAGGAACAAGCTACTTAGAATTTTCTGATATACAAACTACAATACATCTATTTTATGTATCACTACATAGTATAAAATAAAGTCGCTTCCCGTTTGGTGTCTCCTTATATCTTTAGAATTACCCAACAGATTTTGATGCGGTTTTTTTTATTAGATAGAGTAACTTGAGAGGAAGGTTTATAAGTATAATTTATTTCGGGATATTGTCACATTCCCATGGGAAAACGGGTAACCCAACTGGTAGTAAACTTTTGACCCCCTTTTGACACCTTTAAGGATAAAAATTTCAAAAATGCTGAAACACGTATTTAATTATTTTAAGTTATAAGTCTAATCAGAAATTTTGAAACAAATCACATTTAAGATAAAAAACTTTCATACAAACTTTTAACCTCCTTTTCACCCATTTGAAGGTTAAAAATTCAAAAATGCTGAAACACGTGTTTATTTATTTTTAATTATTAGTCTAATAACAAATTTTGAAACAGATCACATTCATTTATAAAAACGAACTTTCATACAAACTTTAAACCTCCGTTTGACCCTATTAAGGGTTAAAATTTCAAATATACTGAAACACGTGTTTAATTATTTTAAGTCATAAGTCTAATCACTAATTTTGAAACGGATCACACTTAAGATAACGAACTTTCATACAAACTTTGAACCCCCTTTTCATCCCTTGGGGGATTAAAAGAACCCGGAATTTAAAGTAAAGTCGCTTCCACGTCTGTCCCTGTTTGTTTGTTTGTATGCTTAAATCTTCAAAACCACTTAACGGATCTGGATGAAGTTTTTTTAAAAGATAGAGTGATTCAAGAGGAAGGTTTTTGTGTATGTATGATTTATGTCGGGAGAAGGTCTGTTTCCCGTGGGAAATCAGTTAGCAGCGGGTGAAACCGCTGGACGGGCCGCTAGTATTTAATAAATTTAGCATGTTTACAATTGCTATGCTTTAAATATTCTCTATACTTGGCCCAGAGACACTGTCGCCGTGCCTTCAATTTATAGTGAGCTCCATAGGTACTGAGGGCACATTCCATCCAGGCCAGCTGCAGAGACAGAGTGAAATGACCATAGATGGGTTATCACGTCATCAGGGGGACACAGCAAGGTGAAGCGCGGTGGGGTTTGGCTTGTCTGGGATCGTTATTGGTCGTAGGTGGGTGCTTGTCTGAATGAATCTGCTGGAGCCACTCCGTAGTCCGACGTAAGGATTCTGACCGCTCCTCTCAAATCTCCGTCATACACTTTCGTTTCATTTCTTTTTCACACTGAAATGGGTCTTTGAAAAACTGGATTGACGAGGCCTCCAAGCAGAGAGGAGCACTGTCTACGTTGTGCTTCACATTGGTGGTTAAATAACCACTTAGTCTAGGACACTGAATGATGTGTATGCGAAAGGCATGCATTTCTCTATTTTAGAGCTTCGTTTTTCAGCAGCTAAACATCAAGCACCTCTTGATATGTGCTTAAACACAGGGACGATGGCCTTGAGATGTGCGAGGTCGTCAAAGAGTGAGGAAGCTGCAGGGAAAGAGCTGTGCTGGGATGGGACTGTGAATTTGCTGTAGGTGCTATTGATATCATCTTGAGCAGGGGGGCGTTGTGTACGTCCAGTGTGGCCAGGCCAGGCAGTAGGATGGCCAGACCATGACTTTTCGTAAGTTTTGTTCGAAGTATTGGGGCAAAGCAGGCAAGGTATTTGGGATGGATCAATTGGGTCCATATTGGCTGCTTGTGCTATACATCCTGAGGTTTGTTCCCACCAGAAGCTTGAAACACACACTGAAAAACACCTAAAACATTCCAATATCTTCGAAAAGTCCAATAAAAACAAATAATTATAAAATATTCTGTGTTGTTTATGTTGTGATTTGTTATTTTATGTCAAAAAGCTATATCTCGTATTTGACATAAAATAGGTATGGAAAGCTATCCTATTTTGACAGATATTTGGGTCCGTATTCTGATATTTCATTCGAATTTGAATGAACTATTTGCATTTTTTGACTTATGATTTCCATCACTCACACATTTGCAATTTTATAATTTAGTATACATTGATTGTTATGAAGCATTTTGTTATTTTGTTCAGTACAAAATGTTCAATGTATTTCTATGTTAGCGCGTATTTTCGTCGTTGAGCCAGAAGCTTCCATATCTCGTGCTATATCTCGTCACTGACATTTCGTGAGCAACCCAGATTTGACGCCCTGATGCCATGGTATCCGTTTTTCTGTCTGACAGTCCGATATTGGGGGAGGACGGTCCATTGATAGTTATTATTTATGGTACTGTGGGTTCAATCCCCACAAGAGACAAATATTTGATAAGTCAATTTTCAAAATATTTTGTGTTTAGTCTGGGTGTTTCCTATGTATAATATTATGAAAAATATTTATTTATAAAAAGAAGAATATTAGTATTATAATATCAGCTATCTAGTTCCCATAGTACTACAAGCTTTGCTTAGTTTGGGGCTAGATGGCGCTGTGTGAAATGTCCATGATAGGCTTTTTTATTTAAAAAACTCTGACAGGGATAAAGTCAAACTTCTAGATTTAAAACCCAGTTACTATTGAAAGAGGAAAGTTCAAAAGGCCGCACATTGCAAACAGGCTTAGGTCTCTTAAATCTTAATGAAAGTTTGTCCTCGCAATCCCTATAAGGTAAGCTCATGACTATTTTAACCATTATACGACAAGAAATTCTAGGTAATAACGTTTATACCTACCCTACTGTATATCTGATTGACCCTCAAACTTTTGTGAGACGTGGTGTTAAAGTCCTTTTTTGGGGCTAAACCCCGTAAGGGATATAGGCGTGATTTATGCACGTATGTACTGTAAAACTTGAAAAAATACATCATCACACTCAAGACGGTGTGTAAAGGACAGTCCTACGAATAGTTCGTAGGACTGTCCCTATTACTATATGATGAAATTTTAGGAGTAACCGATAGTGAAAAGTCGAAAACTTAAGACGGGCTACATAAGGCACAAGGAACATGGATATGGGACAAAATTTGAAAAAAATCGACAGCCGATGTGGTGCAGTGGTAGTGCGACTGCCTGCGACGCAAAGGTTCCTGGTTCGGTTCTCGGTGGGGCACTCACAAAGTTGATATTTATCACTTTGTGAATTTGTTCCCGGTCTGGTTAGGACATTGCAGGCTGAACCACCTGATTGTCCAAAAAGAAAAATGGTTCCGTGCTTCAGCCGTCCCGGTTGCTGTCTTAGTCTTATATGATCTTAGACGGTGGCAGTTGTTACACAATCATACCAGAGGCCTACTACTAGTAGTAGGAGGTTGAAAAACTCTGACACCAGGGTTCATCGGGTCGTTGGAGGACTCAGTGTCCCACACGAAAAGAAGATTTGAAAAAAAAATGGACCGTCAATACAAAATTGCCGTTCAGGTAATTTGGGTTACTTGGGAAGTTCAAAACATTTTTTGTCATATTTCGACCTTATCAAAAAGTTCCATTACCTCTGATTGACAACCTTTTACTGCGGGAAAACGCCGCTATCCTCTCTAGTTCTGTATCATCAGAAGAGGAATGTTAAAGATAAGTAGTATTTCCGACGTATTACGTCAACACATATTAAGGCGAGTGTACCCGTCAACGACTTCGACAGTGGCGCCACTTTAGAAAAAAAAAATATTTATACGATCAATGTATCAGTGTATCCGTTGCCCAAGTTTTTAGTATTATCCTTAAGTAAAATTAGAACCTGCAAACTCAATGAAATATTCGCTGTAATTAAAATTATGGCAATTAATACCAAAAGTGGCCGTTTTTAGGCATTTTTGCCACAACTTTAATTGCAGCGGATATTTCATAAAGTTTGCAACTTCTAACTTTCATCATCATCATTAATTTAACAGCCTCGCTCTTGTCGGTGGAGTAATATCCAATCTGCTCTATTTTGAGCCTTCTCTTTGACTTCCTCATACGACATGACACCTATTTTTTTCTTGATTTGCTCTATATACGCTCGTCTGGGCTCTCTCCCTCTTCTTCCCTCGATCTTTCCTTCCATTATAGTTTTTAGTAGGTCTTCATGTCGTAACAAATTTCCCAGGATGTTTCATCTTCTGTTCTCTATAACGTTCAGTATAGTTCTCTTCTCCTTTACTAGATTTAGCACTTCCTCGTTCGTCTTTCTCTCTGTCCAGGTTCTAACTTTACTTAAGGATAATACTGTAAACTTGGGCAACGGACATTCCGATAAATTGTTTGTATAGAGAGAAAACCCTTTTTTGTAAAGTGGCGCCACTGTCGAGATCGTTCACGAGTACACTCGCCTTAAGACTTAGTGATTATTAAGCCTCAATGCCTAGGTAGTAATGTCACGTAGTTATGTTCAGCAATTTGCTTACATGTTTCTTCCTCCATGGATATTTTGCAAATTATGGAAATGCTCATTTCTTCCGGTTATAGGAGATGTTCTACGTCCAGCAGTAGACTGCAATAGGCTGATATATGTATGTATACAGGGTGTGCGGGATAGTGTACCGAAAACTTTTCAGACATGATCAGACCATGAAACCGAACAACTCTTCCTATGGAGCCTATGTTGGGAGTTTTGATATCGGTTTTCCATAGAAAATCAGTCAGCTAATCGGGAATTTTGTATGGGAAGTCGAATTTTTCCTCGTTTACCAACATTTGCTCGAGCTTAGAAAAAGTGGTTCAGTTTAATGGTCTGATCATGCCTGCATCGATCATGACTACCTACACCTGACTATTTGGTAGAAAGCTAGGTCTCACTCACCCGAAGTATAGTTTATAAAGACTTCGAAATCTTAGACGTATCTTTCAATTTATGAGCCTTTGTTGCCTATTCACAAATCAGCACTATCGTTCCAATACATCTGATGTGTCAAAGGACCAACTTGAACAAATTTTTAGGGTTGAAATACGCCAGCGGAAAGTTCAGTCGCGTCATGTTGAGCATTGTTTAAAATACGTTGTTGAGATTTATGAATTTAAGATCGGAAATCTCTTAAATGATGATTGAAAAGTGAAACGTTATTTAATTTTAACACTTATAAATTGTCACTAATATTCGTGAGATAAGTACATGACCTCAAAAAGTTAAGAAAAATATGAACTTCACAAAATGTTTTTCATATTTTTGTGGAGAAAATTACGATAACACGTTTCAAATACTAACAGCGTTATCCAGTTAATACATAAAATAACTGAATAAGTTTATCTCATGGATATCTTTGTTCTGTATGAATAATTCTCTCGTGAACGAATTCTGCACGGAATCAAAGAAATTGATATTAATTGACCTACGACAATCAGTTTTACAATTCAATCCATATTCTTTTAGCTATTTAAGTGTTGGGCTGAACTCTTTGAAACCAGCTTAATGTGGATCGAAAAGTAGATCAAGAATATACCGCAACATTGCTAGGCTTTCTGAAGCGGGTCTCCATTTTTTTAAAATTAATTATGGGTTTGCTCTTGTCTCTAGTCTAGGTCATAGGACAGATACAGAGTCTAAGATGGAGCGAGCTCACCCAGAAGAAGCCTGTTCACTCTTGTGCCTTGATGAAACCCTAAATCTGGTAGAATAACTAAAGGCTATTTAGGAAAAGGCAACAACGCTTAGCAGGTTCTCCCACTTGTCGTCCGTCGCTGCGTATTTTTAACGTACAGCAACGTGTGTCGGACGAAAGGAAATTGCGAATTCCGATCTTATTCCCATACGGGGCGTTTACGGTGCGTAACGGTCAAGTAAAGTCAAGTCGTTAGACAGATGCATCCGTAAACGTACCGTAGCCGTGTTTGTATGAGAATAAGATCGGAATTCGCAATTTCCTTCCTTCTCACAGACGCATACGTTACGGTGCGTTAAAATTGCAAAGCAACAGACGACAAGTGGGAAAACCGCCTTATACTCACAAACTATAGATTAATATAGTCTTGTAACGATATATAACTAAATATGTATCTAAATGCCTATATTATTTAGTAAGTAACTTGATCGAAGTGTCAAGAAGACGATAAATACGATTTTCCCTCCGATTGGGGGCGTGAGGAACACCTATCATCTCCTAAGGCTTTGTTTTATTAGAGGAAGTTACTATAACTACAGACATCGTGAGGCTATGAACTACGAAGGGAAGCCCTTTACACTCTGAAGCACGAATACGCGGTGAAATTTCACGATCGACCATAAACTTTTAACTGAAGATCATACTTATGTATACTTAAGCCATGGTGGGATTACCAATTTGACGCATACTTGTTGACTAAGTAATATTGTATTCGTGGGTCCATGTAGTGGTAGGACATTGTGGCTTACTAGTGATCTGTGGTCTAGTGCTAGGGTAAGCCATCTTATCTGTTCATTTGATTTTCAGAATTACAGTTTTTGTAACGCTTATGCTAAGAGCCGTGTGTCCAACTCATAACAATCAGTGGCTGAATCCAAGATTTAATTAGGGTTGGTTTCAAAAACGATTCGTTTGGTTTAAGAAAAATGACAACAATCTTTCAAAATATTTGTAAACTTATAATGAGTGTTTTACATAGATGATTGCTAGATCAATTGTTTAGATTGAGGAGGACAATCAGTTGAATATTTTTTGCATGACTCATTCCGAATTATTATTACGAAACTTAAATCAATATTTTCAATAAAATAAACAAGAATATCAAGATAATTCTGGAAAGTTTTTTTGGAAAGTTAATTTTCATAGTAAATCAACCAGTTTGAGGTGTTTTTGGGCTAACTCAGCATTATGCTTGTAATTTAGCTAGCAATGTTTAACGGTGATCATAAAATTCGCTACGGCAACGCTGATCACTATAATTTCTGTATAAATGAAATCCACGAGCATGTAAATGGTTAATCTTACATTTGAAAACAATAGAGATAGACGGAATAGTAATATAATAGTGACGATTACATTTAATAGCGAATTTTTTGTGTTATAGCAAAAACAAGTTTGATTGTAGCAGTTCGGAGTTGTGTCGGAAAGTGTAAAGAATTTTACTGTTGAATCGCAAGCCCTAGGGCATTGGGTGGGGCTGTGAGCTTTGCAGCTTGCCTATAAACAAACACTGATTCTAAAACCTATGAAAATCATTTTTAGTAAATATTATGAAGTGCTGAAAACCATTTAACATGTAAACAGGCTTCTGTGGTAGAGGCAATGAACATGTATCTTAAGTTCCGGCAACGTTGTTATAATTAAGAAATATAATAGTAATGAAAATACTAAATACCTAACTTTAAACCAAACCAATGTTTCTGTGAATCAATAAGTTTTCCTTTCAATGCCCTGTAGTGACATGAACGGCTGACCACAGTTTGAGAGTCGCCCGCCGGCTGCAAGTGTGCATCTAGCGTCCAGCATTGCACAGAGCGAGTGCACTCACACCGTTGCACCTCCACGCTTCGCTACCCCCGTATATATACCTCACACAAACTAGCCTTGAACTTCATTTCGCCACGACTCCCAGCACTAACCACCCCTAAGTGTAAACAGGACTTAAGAACTTCCAGACTAAAGAGGTTTAAAAAAAAGGTATTGAAGAATCCCCGTGGACTGGACTATGGTGTGAAGCAGTGAATAATGTTGTGTTACGAACTCTGTCAATAGAACTGTGTTGGTGTTTTATTGAATCACGTGAAAATGAAGGCCGTACTGCAAACGGTAAGTTTCAGTTTCATTATTTTATTAGTAAACTAGCGGCCCGTCTAGCAGTTTTACCCGCTGCTAACTGTTTTCCCGTAGGGAAAGGACCATTAGGTTCCCGGTGTTATTTTATATATAAAAATCCCGGTATAATTTATATATAAAAACCTGTCTCGTGAATTGTTCTTCTTTTAAAGATGAAAGCATACAAAGGGACACGAAGCGACTTCATTTTTATACTTTTTAGTAACGAGTGATACTCATTTCATATCAATAATTTAAATACGATTTTCATTAAAAAATAACGAATGAAATAACATAATGCATCTGACAAAATCTTGAATTGTAAATTCAAAAAGATAAGCAAATTGGGATGATTGAATAAGTGTTTAACTAATTAATGTACCTATTTTGCTAAAACTAGACTAAAGGAATCAATTAATAACGTGCAATAATAAAATTAACACAAATTATCATATTTTATTCGAATCTCGATAGTTGTTACGAAAATATTTCGTCACACATATACCATTTTGACGATTGAGGATTATAAAACAGTTGATATTCGACAAATTTTTCACACTCATGATTGTCCAATAGCATATAACTAGAAATATAATAAAATAGATGTAGATAGATCAAAACATCTTTAATTTAAAAGACAACAATCTTGGATTAACGTAGATACACAAATCACGCCTTATCCCTTGCAGGGTAGGGCAAATATTATTGATTATTTCATTCACTAAACTATGTACCTTTATGTTCAAATCATCAAAATAAAATTGTAGACGAAACATGTTGTTACTTAAAGCATTGCACGAACAGTAGAATTCTCGTTGCTGCTGATACAATTATAAACAAAGTTTCTCTCTTCATCATTACGTTGAAGTACATAAGCATTGTCATGCTCAACGCCAAATTTACATACAATCAATATCATCACAGAATTTTCTCTATAATATGGCAATTACCTTGTTTGTTGCATATGACAGAATCTCTTATTACATTATTAACGGTATAGAAATGTTTACTTATCAGTTTACTATTTGTATTTCGGGACGTCTGGCATTCGAGTAACTTACAAAAATTCTAAAGTAGCTTATTATGTTGTACGATTGCACTGCGTAAGGCACTTACGTATGACATTTTGTGTTCTTTATACGCTTGCGTAAGTTTTTGATTTATGGTATAGTAATTAAATTTATTTCATAAAACAATTAAGTTAGCGACAACGCCAGCATAAAAAACCTAGTTTGAGTCATTTTTATCCACTGCAGACAACAGTATATTAGCATATACTTAAAGTGACTCAAAATTATAAACTGGGTTCAGGCAATGGTCCAGAAACTGTAAGCCAAAAATAATAAAATTTAATAGGTATTTTTGAAAAATGTAAAGTTAGCTATACATGTCTTTAAATAAGGCTATTGGTGTCCTTAACGGTAAAAAGAAGAAAATCATATTTACTTATGGTTTTATAAGTGAGTACAAAAAAATTGCTGGTTGATACTGCTATTCTATGGAAACACCTGTATATACACGAAAAAAAAATATTAACTTTTCAGAAAAAATAATGGAACACCGGATATTTCAAATTGATGTGGGCTTAGAATAACATAACCCCTTTTATTTCCTGTGGGTGTCGTAAGAGGCAACTAAAAGACTCGGGGGTTACATGTGTATTGTAATTTTAGGCTAATGGCTGACAACATTTCACTATGCGAAACACAATTTCCTGAATGTATGATGTTTGTCAGGCGTGGCGTCAATGTTAGATTTTTACGGTCGTATACGCTCTGCCTACCCCGCAAGGGATATAAGCGTAATTTATGTATGTTGATTCTACTAGAGAGTTTACGTACCTACTGAAAATAAACATAATCCCGTATACCATACACTATCTTTCTGATTTAGTACTGAAAAATTTTATATAACCATCTGGCGCTACAGTGTAGTGTTATAATATAAGAATTGAAATTAGCTTTAAAATTGGCTGTTATTGCTCTGTCCACTCTGGGACGCATTCAAACGACTATAAATAATATAGGGTGTAATCTACTAGTGACCGATAGCGAAAACTCAAGACTGGATAGCGATAAACATCAAATTTCCCCAAAGAACATATTTCGAAATTTGAAAAAAAGTTTGGGCCTCCCATACATAATTGCCAATCACATGATTCGAGTTACTATGGAAACTGAAAATATTTTTGTCATATTTCGACCTATGTTCCTCGTGGAAAGTTGGTCATTATCACTAGCCCGTTCTCAATTTTCAGTATCAGTCAATAGTTCAATTTCACCCCATTTATCTTTCGTAGCTCTTTTAAATTATGCCGTCGCTGAACGGTATGTTTATGGACAACGAAAAAACTTCGTAGTATAAAAGAGCTACGAAAGATATTATATTTATGGTCGCTTGAACGTACCCCTATACAACTATAGTCGTGATATTACGTACGTAATAGAATTAGATAAACAGTGGTCCATTGTCACAGAACCCCTAGTCATAAGACTATTGTTAGTAAAATCTAGATTTTAAGATACAGCCTAGGAATTACACTTCCTTTGAAGAAGGAAGCAGCATGGTATATAACCCACAATTACCGGATATATAATATAAGTTCCTGTTGAAGTATCGTTTTAATTCATCAAAGAGAAAGGAGGTATTTTATTTATTTGTGTTCGCTATAAACATAAAAGCAACGAGATAGTATTGTATGAACAATGGCTATGTTCATTCTTAACATCTATACATACATACATCAGCCTATTGTAGGCTACTGCTGGACGTAGGGCTCCCCCAGGATACGCCAGAGGGCACAATCTCTCGTTTTCGCAATTCAGTCGCTACCAGCCGCCATTTTTGAGTCATCTGTCCATCTGGCCGGTGGTCATCCAACGCTACGCGTGCCGAGGCGTGGTCTCCACTCGAGAACCCGCTTACTCCACCGTCCGTCAGTTCTACGACAGATGTGCCCAGCCCACTGCCACTTCAGTTTGCTACACTTCCAGACTATGTCCGTTACTTTGGTCTTTTTGCGGATAGTCTAATTCCGGATTTTATCCATTATAGAGACACCAATCATAGACTTTTCCATAGTTCTCTGAGTGACATGTTACCTGTAGGCCAGTTTTACTGTCAGGTTCCACGTCTCGGCTCCATAGGTCATAGGCATGTCATAGGTTTATCTAATCACTAATATTATAAAGAAGTAAGATTTGATTGTTTGTTTGAATTCTCTCTCTCTTTTCGTGTGGGACACCGAATCGTCAACGACCCGATGAATGTTTGAATTGAATAGCCTCTTTGCTAGTTCTCCAAAAATGTAGGCAGCTATCTAAACTTGTGCTTATGGGCATGCGATTGTAGTAATAACTTAAGAGTAGGGTTAAGTTAATCTAGTATAAAAAAATGTGAGGACATGATAATCTTATCAGTAAACACGAATACACTTTAAAGTACATTCTATTTTGTAATAAAAACGCGTTGATCACTGTTACATTCATTAACTGACTGATTTATGAATTGCTTCAAATAAAGACGTACCGAGTAAAAATTGCAACTCGTCTTGATACAGTTTTTATATCGACGCATATGCATGTGTAATGATTTTTTTATTGGGTATTGTTATTTATTTATTGAAACATAATTTTGAAGCATTATCTTTGATTGATTGGTATACCTATGTCAAAGTCATCCATGTATATCTACACATTTAGCTCAATTTGAGTAGAGCTTGTATTAACAAATGCAAAGTACCTGGTAATATATTATGTACTTATGGTACTTACCAAAACACATTTGTTCAGACAAAACAAAACATCCGGAATATGAAATACGCCAGGATATTGCATGACATTGATAGAACGTTGAAAAAATCATAACCCTCTTTTTTGTTTTGCTGTAGTCGGGTAAAAACACTTTGAAAACCATGCATTTCCACAAAATATAAAAAATTTTTTTTTTTTTTTACTTTATTTGGGTTAATTAACAGTAACATAACAAAATATTGCTTAACTAAGTTATAGTATAACAAGCTATAAGTAGGTACTTTAAGAGGTAAACCAGTTCATAGACCTGAACAACTTTCCCCAAGTAAGATTGAAATAAGAAAATATTTTTACATTTATAAAAGTAATTTGTTAATATATTTAACAATTTACTATACACAAGAAAATACAAAACACAGATCATATGGAAAAATAATACAACAGGTACTGCTGTAGTTATGTACCCACGTGATTTGTTTGTAATTTTAATGGCTAATTCACGCGACTAATTCAAAATAGGAACGATAAAAAAATTGGCGGGTATAGGTAGCAAGTGCAAATCAATTCACTTAATTTTGTTTTATGACTTAGCTTTTTAACTGCGTAGGTATAGCTGTGTTATGCTGCCGGACTTCAGTCACCCTGTCAGCATAATTCATTCACAAACGAAATGAAGTGTGAACATGCAGACATAACCTCTGCAATCTGTTATTTGCCTGTTCAATAGACAACCGATAGTGTAACGGTCGATAAATATGCGACTCAATTCTGCTTAACATTATACAACTTGAATTCCTAATTTTTAAAATACTTCCCTGTTAGGTATAGAAGTTTAGAACACTTGCAAAATTCTTATTCTTCCTTCTTTCATCAAGATATACTGGTAAAATTCTCGGGAAAGGGACGAGTCGCGGTAGCTCAGATGGAGGAGGCGTCGCGGCTAGTGATGGCGAAAGTTGCAGGTTCAAATCCTGCCCGCAACAGAATTTTTATGCAAGTTTTCTAAAATTTCAACTTTTTTGATGTTGCTTTCTTTTTGTTAAATAATTAAAAGTATGATGCATGAAATCTTTAGCTCTCATTTGCCTGGTAATATTGCTCTCAATTATGTACCTCTATATATGGTAAAATTAGAGTGCCTTGTTAAAATAATTACAGCTCCAGTTGTCATGTCTATTTCTTTCAATACTTTAAAATGATTATAATTGGAATAGCTTATAAAAATGTTTGCAAGAATCGCTGCCTTACGAAGAATCGTATAAATCGTAACTTGATTGATAGTTCCTAGTCACTAGTGGTAAACACCACTGAATGGATGAGGTAGTAGAATGACCAGCAAATCGATATTATACGGTACTCGTATATCATCGGAGTATCATTACATTAACATTAAATACAGATTGTTTATTTTATTACCAATAAATGATAATAAAATATGTGAGATGTAAGATGAGGTCAATATAATCAACACTTATCTTCAAATAAACAGATAAACAGTTGTTAAATATGTTTATGTACAATAAAACATTAATATTACACATGTTCATCCAACTGCAGCCTCGGTGGAATAAAGGTTGTAAAAAGAGACAAATAACAATTCAAACTAAAATAATTAGACTAAAATTAAATAAAGTACCTAGCAACTAGGTCGTCTTGTGCGCCATCATAAGAAAAATGGTACCCAATAAGCTGGCAGCGTTCCCGGGTTGGCTACGCTATGAGTTTCATACAAAAGACATCAACGCGCTAGTTAAGGGCGGGCCGTGAGAAAAATGGGTATTTTTGGATGCACGCAATTTTGTTGATGGATACGATAAACACTTTATTTTTATGTTTAATGATTTTTCATTATATTATCTAGTTTTTTGTCGCAGGAAAACACGATTAAAGAAAGTTTGCTCGATAGATTTATTTTTTAAAGTTTGGTCTATTTTTAGTCTTTTTGGCGTTTTGTATAGCAATCTTATGATAATAACACATTATTTTTTGCGAATACGATACGTCTTGCATATTACTAGATTCTTGTCGTACAGTTTTTTGATTACTTGTTTATTTGGCGAGAAATTTCCAAAAGAGTGAAAAATCGTCTAAATATGGTGATTCCGCTATGTTCTCACACACAGGATTTGCCATTAGTGGGAAAGGGACTTTTAAAAGATCGAGGCAGGCCCTTAAGGCGAGTGTACTCGTGAACGACCTCGACAGTGGCGCCATTTCACAAAGAAAATATTTTCTATATATACAAACTATATATCAGAATATCCAATGTAGCAAAAAGTGCCTAAAACCAACCATTTTTGGTATTAATTGCCATAACTTTAATCACAACGAATATTTCATTGTGTTTGCAGGTCTAATTTTACCTAAGCATAATACTAAAAACTTGGGCAACGGACATTTTAGTATATAGTTTGTATGAAGAGTTTTTTTTTGTGAAGTGGCACCACCGTCGCGGTCGTTGACGGTTACACTTGTGTTAAGGCAGTTCTCCCACGTGTGGTCAGTTACTGCGTATTTTTAACGCACCGCGGCAGACGAAAGGAAATCACGAGTTCCGATCTTATTCCCATACAAATACGGCTGCCCTGCGGCTCACAACAATAAATCACATAATTTGCTATTAATTTAAATATCCGGTCAGCTTTATCTAGTACTGTGCTACTTTTCCAAGCTTAGTCCACTTTCGTTTTCGTTTCATTGGAATATGATACCTATTACGTGTAGTCAAAGACTACCTGCTGTATTATGAGATGTCGCGCGCCCTACTTAGAAAGCACGTTGTAAATCTAAGTTGCATCATTCGATATAATCTTAACGAATTTCCTCTATAAATAGGTGTTGTAAATTATTCTAAAGTGTGTCAGTTGGCTACTACCATGCGGATTCTAGAAAGATTGATTTTGCTTAAAAGGCCTAATGAATTTAAAATTCAATGAATAATAAATTCATTCATTCATTTTTATAATTTTCTACGTATGTGATTACTTTTTAGTTGAGAGATGCAGGTTTAGAAAAGTATAAACACATTTATTTAATAGTTAAGAGGCAACAAAGAGAAAAGACAGTATGACCTCAAATCTTTATTTAAAATTTACGTTGAAGTCAGTATGGATATATAATGCTTTCATTTAAACAGTTTTTTTATAAACAGTTAAACATAGAGCCCTATTGTTATACAGATTTTACAGATTACGTAACCCAATGCTTACCTACAAAGTATCTTCATAAATTACTTCACAACTCCCTATAATATACAACATTAGCCATTGAAAATCCCATCATTTTCTCCTTGCGTAACATCGCCCATCTAAGGCCGTTCGCCGCCATTATTGGAAGTAACGCAACCTGTTAGATGGTATCTGATGTCAGGGGTGAGCGTGACAGCACACGGTAGGATGCGCCCGCGCAGGCTCAACATTTCTCTGCCCTTTGCTCGCGCGTTTCTCTGGGGAAAGTGGTTGGCAACACTGTCGCTTTTAGCGGGAACTTGTACAGTCGATTCTAAAGGACATTATTGTTACAATATATTGATTAAAGTGACTCATAGAAGCAACACCTAACTTCACATCATATGAAGAGATTACTGTTGAATACATTTTTGTAACTGCTAGATCAAAGTGTGACAACAATCAAATCAACGATAAACTGTAATTGATGGTAAATAATTTTAGGTATCAATTCAAAAGCCATTAATATCACACTAATTTTTAAATTGCTAATTTGACATAGTACTTTATTCAAACTTTTATTTTTTTTAATAAGTGCCATTTTACATGCAATTGACGCTAAAACAAAGTAAAAGCAGTTAAATTTTTATGTGGGCCGAACCTCTGTTCTCGGTTAAGCCAAAACCTTGTCATATTTATTTGACATCAAACAATTCAATTACTAATTAATATATTTGACACTAAACTAAAACCGTATGACTTTAACAGTACCTACTAAACCTAAGCTAATAACTTAGACCAGTAAGTCTTCAATTACGTGTAACCGTGAGCTTCCCTTGAGAAGGTCGCGCGCGCCGTGGGAATACGACGAAAGGGAAATTGATAGTGTACAAGTATTAGCGAAGAAACGTGTGGGACGGCGGGCGGAAGTTGAAGTATTATGTAGAGTTATGGTTCGTTGTAGCAGTAAATGATCGTTGGATACTAGTATTTATTTGGTATTACGTATCAGCACCTCTATCTACAGTGGCTATCGTCAAAACTGGCCCTTAGTAGGTAACTTGTGGAACTGTTGATAGTTTTACCTAAAATCAACCGTATAAAAACCCCAATTGCTATCAGTTCTGTTATTAGGAAAAGGATTGATATTGTAAAACCTTTTGTTCTGTTTGTTTGATCATATTTGTCATAGAATCGATTGACGGTGGAACAAGCGGTTTCCCAAATGGAGGCTACGCCTTTGCAAGAGTAGCGGTGGTCACCCTAGAAGCCCAGATGGACCAATGACTTAAAACAATGGCTGGTAGCGACTGAATGGCGAAAATTGGAGATCGTGCCTTATGTCGTACCCTGGGGGAGGCCTACGTTCGCTGTGGACTGCTGCTGTGATATGTTATAACCTTTTGTATTGTGTTACGTTTTATTCTAGTTTAAACTAGAATTTAGGTTAACATGAACTAGGTTATGTTAATAAAATATTTGTTATCTTACCACATCATAAAATGCAACCAGTTTTCTTTACGAGCAGTAACGTAGTAAACGTAATGGAACTCTTGACAGAACCTCTTATTTTACGAGTAGGTATCTTACATTATAAACGTAGATGCACTTGCGTGTGTGACTAATGTTTTTAGATCGTAATGTATAGTGTAAATAAATAAGAGTAAATTATACATGTTTTGATACCCAGGTCTTATTTTTACCAATTTGATCCATTCTTATTGAAAGTCCCTCAAACTTAGTATTATACTTTACCAGAAACTCTTCAGTTTCTTTAGAATATTAATAATTGATGACATCGTCAATATGAATTAAAATATTTTATTAAGAATAATATTTACATTTACAAGGTTGAATGGAGAAAATAAACGAAATATCTGACGAGCTGTTTCGAAATGAGTCACAGATTTATCTTTTTAAGCAATCGATCTAAAACTTGGATCCAGTGTTGCAGGTTGATGACCTCGATAAAGTTTTCCACATTATTTCATTTGATTGTCATTTCGTTTCCTAAAATGTATACATGGTGTAAAAAAATTAGCTAAGAATATTTTAAGGGGTGAACCCGTACGTGAAACTGAACAACTTTCCCCAAGGAACATAGGTCGAAATATGAAAAAAAATTGGCCCTCCCATACAAAATATCCCGGCCGGGTAACACACTCAGTATGGGAGGGTCAAATTATTTTTTCATATTTCGACCTATGTTCCTTGGGGAAAGTTGTTCAGATTTACGTACTGGTTGACCCCTTAAAATATTCTCAGCTAATTTTTTTACACCTTATATACTTACATGCAATACATTCAATATTGTTTAAGAGATAGTCAGTTACTATGAGTAATACTTGAACAAAAAGTGATGAATATATCTACTATTACTTGAGGTGTCAGAAAATATAACTCGTATTTAACAAAACCAACTACTTTAATAAAATAGAAGGATACCAGATGCGTTATTTTGTCTGAATATCGTTTATATAGGGTAAAATTTAACTAGTGACCGATAGCAAAATCTCAAGACTGGCTGGTGATAAAAACTTTCTCAAAGGTTGAAATATATCAAAAAAAATTAAGTTTCCATAGTAAATCAAATAAACTTTGTATGGGAGGTCCAAATTTTTTTTTCTTATTTCGACCTTTGTTCCTTGGAGTAGGTTGTTCCTTGTCATTATAACCAACCTATCTTGAGTTTACTCTATCGGTCTCACCCTAAATACTCTTAAACCGTTTGTTTGTCAAAACAGTTGCGTAAAAACGATCAAAAGGCAGAAGCGATATTATCCCTTCTATGGTACATGCTTGACGTTGATAGCCTGACCTCAAGGTCCGCAGATGACAGGTAAATATGACAGCATCATGGTGGCTTCAACAACCAGTTAATGTTGTAAGAGAAGGTGATTTATTTCCATGTTAATACCTTAATTTGTCAGTGAAATGAAGATGCATTCGTTTTGTAAATCGTGCTGTTGAATAAACCGAAGAAGAGATAGTGAAGCAAAGTTGCTGTTTCTTTGTAGTCAAGATAGGAAAGACTAGATATTCAGTCGTATTTATTTTATATCCTCATATTGACTGGCCCGATGGCGAAGCCTAATAGTCCCACCTGCTACGCCGAGGGTCGAGGGTTCGATCCCCACAAGACACAAAAATTTGTAGAGTACATTTTTGATATTTGTGTTTAGTCTAGGTGTATTCTATGTATTATATGCATTTATTTACAAAACAGTATGTAAGTAATAATATCAGCTATTTAGTTCGCATAGTACAAGCTATGCTTAGTTTCGGGCTAGATGGCGCTGTGTGAAATGTCAAGGATATTTATTTTATAATCACAAATAAATAAATAAATTTAAGTAACCAACCCCAAACAGATTGGGATATGGACAGGCAGATGATGATAAAATAAAATAAGATGATTAATTTCTTTAAAGAACTTAATAAAGTTTTATCATGCAAAGTTTCTAAAATATCACAGACACGCACATTTTAGACGCACGCCAAATTTTGCATAAATTACCGATAAAATAGTCTGCGAAACATCTCGTCATCCCATCGTAGAAAGCTTATCGATACGAGTACCATGCAACATTGCAAGCGCAGCACCTGAGCATCCTGGAGCGCCATTATGCCAATTTGCGACGGATCGTCTAGCTAGGTAATACGTCTTGTCTGACTCATCTTACCTCACTAAGCTCACCTATAGGTCTATACGCTCACCCATGCTAGAGATGTGACTTTTATATAAAAAATAATAGTCGATGAATTTGTAAACTAAAATAACATACTTACACTTGTCACGCCTTTATCCGTTGCGTAGTAACTGTTTCATTATAATAAATTAAATGATTAAAAAATATATAGTTTCAAATAAATTTAAAAACAAAATTTTTCTTTTGCACTGTAGAAGTTAAGACAAAAGACAGACAAGACGGCTTAAAATATACGAGAAAATAAGTAAAAACACTATTGTAAATATAGCACTGTAGAAGTTAAGACAAAAGACAGACAGACGGCCTAAAATATACGAGAAATTAATTCAAAACACTATTGTGCATATACAAAAAAATAAGATTTACAAAAAACTAAGAGCCTTAATTTAAAATGAGAAAGTAACAGAAAAATAAAGGGTACATTTACTGATTTGGTTTGCCTGAATAAATATACTCCATCCGTGTCATTATAAAAAAGTTTGATGCGCTTTTAGACAGTGCTTTAAATATCTATACGATTTAACGCTTTCAGGAAGACCAGGGAGACAAGAGATTTGAGCAAAAACAAAGACTTCTTTGTATAGAATTAAATTCTGTGTAATATTTGATTTATTTCTTCACATCCCTCACCTACGTTGCTTCCTTGCCGTAGGCGGGTTAGCCTTTCACCCATAGAACATTTCTCCGGGCATGCATAATGGCACGAATTGAAAGCTAAAGGCTCTAACCTTCCTGAACTTGCCATTGTCTTCACGATTTCCTGACTGACGATTGCGACCAATATCGTAATCACGACAGAGGATATTCAACTCTGAAATCATGGGTTATGTCGATGATTAGATCCGAGAATTGAAATTGAGTGCCTCTTGGTACTGCAAATTGTAGGATAGGAAATCAAATTTACGAACGAAAGGTTTATTGAGAATAACAACCGAAAAGGTCGCAATTTTCTTCTCATTACTTACGTAACTTGATGAAAATATATACTGTAGTGAAACGATACTACTTGGTGCTATGAATCTTACAACTGCGTACAAGGAATGGTCATGAAACTAATAAACTTTACATAATTGTTATTGACTCCCGTCACAGGGAGGCTGATTTGTTGAATAGTGCACTAGACACGATACGAGACAGTAGCTGATCGTAACAAGCAGTAAATGCAGTTATTTATAGCCTCTAGGAAAGCCATTTACGGATGAGAGACTATATAATTCACTATCACCAAGATTCTCTTGGCGGTAGTTTATTCTGAAAACGAAACGCACGCAATCGCCAGAGTGTTTTGATGCACATTGCTCCGTAATTGGAAGAAACACCGTACTTCTCAGAACATAATAGGCAATGGCGTTTAAATCATACCGTGTCAGAAGGTAGAAATTATTGGTTAAATTATAAAGTGTATAGGATCAGTAGTGCGTGAGCATTCCTTCTGGTCGTTGCCCGTCGTTCACTTTTCAATGTCTCTGTTATAAATGATCGTATCGGCTCCTCTCGTACAATGCAAGCATTATCACGCAACCACTGAGCTCAGCTGTCGTTCAAGTAATGTGAATCACTTATCTAATTACCACGCGGCTATCGAGATTTTTTACGAATTCGCTTACACTTTTCTAACGTGAAATACAAGCGTAATAAATAACAAATATTTAACTTTTTGTAGGCAGATACACCAAATGAATATCGCAAAAGAATGTGGACGGCTATTTGCAAATTATCTTCATTATTGATGGCTAAACACGAATGGAAGATTTTGTTCTGAGGATGCACAGAACATGTGAAAGTTTTGTAACTTATTTGTACGTAACAAATTGTAGGTATACCTAGAACTGGTCTTACGATGTTCTGTAGGTACCTACCAAGGCCGTGGCACGGACCAGTTTAACCTTTGCCATTAAAGCAACTCCTAGAAAGAGAAACTTTATACATGGATCTCGGTATACTATGTAATTATTACCTACCAGACCCGTTAAAGGGCGCGACTACTTCCTAAGCAGACCCTTAATTGACAACATCGTGTTTCAAGCCCATTGCTATGCAGTGTTGGAATAAATAATTCTGTATTTCTGCAATTTTCTGTAACAGACTTTCCTTTCTATTTCAGATACGGATACTAGTCATTACACTTCTTATCAAGACCGTCCGCTGTCAAGATGGGTTCAGCAACCACGACCTGCTCCGGCTTCATCAGCTGGCCAACCACGAGGGTCCCGCGGAGACCATCACCAGCTACAACAGCAACATCATCCAGCGGGACCCGCTCAGCCAGTCGATGAGTTCGGTGAGTGTGCAGTACCACATGACAGACGACAACGACAAAACCGAAGACTACAACCGAGCTGATCGTGGACGAAACAGAAAAGTCTACCGGATTAAGAACCCTTTCCACCGACTGGAAGACGATGGAAGGCAACCAGACAGCCAACCTGCACTTCAGGATAGTGACAGTGGAGCTAGTAACCAGTATGCGGCTATGCAGTACTCGTTACCGCCGGAGGATTTCCTCCGACAGATGAGAGCTGAGAATCAATTTTACCAACAACAGCAACAACCACAAGTATCAACCCCGGCGCCGAACCTGGGTGGATACACCGCCACACCCCAGCCACCATACCAATATTCAACAATGGCACCATCGGGTTACGATAACAACAGCCCACAAGTTAACCAAATCCCACAACTCGAACCAAAAATAGGACAAGTCCAAGATTTCCGCTCTATCTCCAATTCATACCAATATAGCGGTCCTAACTCATATGTTGAAAGCATGCAAAATACTCCGTCACCGATACCTCCCTACGTTTCAACTTCAAACAACCAATATATTGGCACTCCAAGCAGTTCTTACGTATCTAGCTCGTCTCCAATTTACCTTTCGAGTCCAGCAAACGTTCAATTTATTTCGTCATCTATATCTTCTGTTCCTTCTGGGACCTCGGATTACAGCAATAAGGTGACGTCTACAATAGGCAGCAATCAAAACTACGACAGCCAAGAATTTAATAAGAAAATGCAAATAGACCACTACGATAACTCGGTTAATGGTATCAGATATCCAAGTAGTTTTCAGCAGTACCAGAGTGAGTACCCCAGTTCAACTCCCAGCCCTTCCTCGACTCCATATCCGGACCCCGTCCGTGACTCGTGGCAAAACCAGATCAGCTCAGCCCTGCCGAAGTCAGAATTTCCGCAGTATCAAAGGTACTCCTATGCATTTAGAAGCCAACCTGAGAATAGACCAGATCAGTCATTAGATAGTTCTAACAGCGATACACACCGAGTCGGTAACATGGCTGCAGCAAACAATGTTTACTTAAACTTTGCCCAACCTGACTATCAAGCACTATCAAACGCAAGAGGTCGAACTCGGGATACAGAACAGGAAACGTCTACACAAGAGCTTTACTCTCATGGAGAATATGGGTGGAAATTAGGCGATAGAAGACCACCCATTAGTCAGTCGAGTCAAGGTACATTTGCTTCAGCACCATCTGTAAATTTCCCGAGATACCAGTCACCGAGTCCACCTCAAGATGGAGTCGCGGTGAGCCAAATGAGTTTCCATATGGACACAGGCAGGCCTCAGACCAGTTATGATCATATTTCTAAGTCAGGACCTGATACAGATGCCCAAGAATTTGCTAAAGCAGCAGCCAAAGCCCATGAAAATATGAAACAAAGGCACCAGTATTATGCTAATGAATATTCACAAAATTATAATTCCAATAGCCAAAGCAATAGCGCATCAAACAGCCCATACTACGGGCCTGAGAAACAAAGACCTAAAATATATTCTGATGCAAACGGAAATTCATTCTACTACAGCAATAGTCAGCCCGACTTGATTACCGCATCTCCATATTATTATTCACATGCAAGGGAGAATTCCGACGAAAAACCTAAATTGCCATTCGATCACGATAAAGCGTTAAAGAATATTGTACCGATTGATGTATCTAATGTTGTTAACGAAGGACCACATAAACAAACACAAGGGCTAGATAGTAGCAATAGGTTTACATTTAACTATAATAAAGATCAAATGGAGGCATACAAACAGAACTTTAAAACAATTTCTGATCATTTTTACCAAGATAAAAATTCAGCATATGCGCTAAATATCAAACCTAGACCAGAAGAAACAAATCCATCCGATTCATTTAAATTTGATCCAGTATCTCAATATTTATCAAAGCCTTCACCAGACTACTACAATCAAAATTCATATTCGGATAATAAACGTTACATCGACAGTTCGTCCTCATCTGCAAATTACATACCTCAACAATCTAATAGCTTTTCAGACAGTGCCCAATCTCCAGCCAATGTCCAACAACCAAGCCTTCAGCGTCCTCAAAGTGCAGCTCCAACGGATATATCAAGCATCTTGAAGTTGAACGATATCCCATATAGGTTGACACAAAATATTCCTCCTGAGACATACCGATTGCATAGCGGAAACTATGAACCAGTAGGTTTGCCAACACCGCTGCCATTGCGACTTAATCAGAACGTAGACACTCACCAGATAGATGTTGCTTCCAGTATTCTAAGTAAACTGATGGCAAGTAACAAACAACCAACATTTACTGTGAATAGACCAGGTGAAATAGACCCTAGTTTGTTAACGACTGTTAACGGATTTAAAGTTGCCAACCCATACAACGTTGATTTAAAGCTTGTGGCTGAAATGTTGAAGGGAAAGACAGGATTCAACGAAAATCAGATGATGGGTTTAAGAGAGCAATACGGAAAGCCTACAATGCCAATCAAATTTGATATTTCGCAACTACAACAACTTCTACTGAAAAATGAGAATCCGGGTATGGATGGGTTTGGCTCCTATGGTTCACCATTTATGGATATTTACAATAACGGGAGATTTCCTTACACGGGTGTAAAGTACTCCCGCAGTCAAGAAGAAGAGGAAACGGTCATGCCAATAGGTGAATCTTCGAACAACCATCCTATCGGGGCTGTTGTGGAACAGGATGACCCAATCAATGGCCGAGAAGGTACTGTAGGAGCAGAGTTAACTGGACAAGAAGAGGATAGTAGCCCTGACGTAAAATTTAATGAAGAAAATACCAAGCTCTCATTTGGACCTGGACACAGACCAGACAAACATAAGCACCCTAACTCTATATCACCCGGAAGACATAGTTTTCCCAGGAAATATCCAAAGGGTAGAGAACCCTATCCTTTACTTAAACCTCCCCCACCACATGGTTCTAGAAGTAGGAATATTCATAACAAAAATGAGAAACCAGGTCGACGACGAAGGCCCAGGAGGCCAAGAGTTGTACGAGTAGTGAAACATGAGCCAGTGTATGAATCTGAAAACGAAGAGAACTCGGATGTTTCGTTCTTACTTAGGCCACCGCCACCAATTGCTGATGCAAAATCAGATGTGGCTGAAAATGAGCCCAGTTCATAGATCATTTTAAAATTTTCTTTATTGTTTTAGTAATTTTTTATATCGCAGCAAAATTGTGAAATCTTCACTATCATAAAACAACAAAAGTAAAGTGAACTCTCACTAAATGTGACTGTATGACAAACATCTTGTTTGAGTCCGTATGTGTTAGTGATTCAACAATCTTGCTGCAGAAATAACATGGTGTGTTTCCACGCACATTTACCAGTTACAAATATTTTACGTGTATTGTGTTCTGATTCTTAAGTGATTAAAAATATAAAGAGAGTATTTAAACTTATTTATACTTATATTTCTTTCGTCTATTTTACGAATGAAAAGTATTATCTACGTCGTAATTGTATAAGGCATATATTTTAACTAAATTATTGTTAAATTCGTCTTTTTATAAATCTTTTACGTTATTATTTGGCATTTATTAGATTGGTCTAGCGAGGTCGCTGTACATAGTTTTAAAACTAGTTCTAGGACTAACCATAATATTGTTGTAAATATTTCGATTATTTGATAGTTGTTCTAATTTTGTGTGATAAGTTATCGCTGCTTAATGTTAAGCCGTTACGTTTTTGTACCTTATTGTTGTACTTGTTACAAAAATAAAAGTATTTGAAATAACATGGTATTAGACACTTTTATTGATTCGAAAACTAGCGCAGTAATAAAATCTAGAGCGATGTTCATGTTTAGTATTTTTTTAAACAACTGTACAAGTATATATCGTTCAACATGTCCCAATTAGGTAGCAAGTGCTATTTTAATGACCAATGTTCAAATAATTGAAATCATAACGCGCAAGCACCGAAAAAATATGACATCTAATCACGTCAGATAAATGAATCTCTCCTGATGATTTTACAAAGATTTCACTTGAGTAATGTTAATGTTAGAATAAGCTACCTGCATAAAAAAATGTTAATGGACATTCGCAAAGATGAATGCACCCAGATCAATGTTACGCAATTAACTGAATTAATTAGAAACATTAGCATAATTGTTAATTCGCATTCAGCAGATGTTTTTGCAAGGAATTTCAAGATAACGTAATTTTTGCGTAGCTATCTTGAATCAGCTGTGCTTGATTCTATGAATGATTTACTATGCTTCTATTGAAAGAAGGCACTTATTGAGAGGTGTGTATTAACACCTTATAGTACTATCATACATTATACTGCACTTTGGAAAATTAATGGTGTCAGAATTTCAGTACTGCGGTATGAATTGATAGTGTGGCTTGCTTATGACTTAATGGCCGCTAATGAAATATTTAATACATACGAGTATAATTATGTTTTGAAACTACACCTTATTTGGTTTTTAATGTACGATCTTTGACAGCCTAATGAGACCGTAATACATACTGAACAATCACCGGACGCATGGTACACTTTCCTAAATAGTTGTTTTTTTTTTGTAAATATGTATAATTCCGGGAAACAATGAAACTGAACAATTTTTCTATGGAAGCTATGTTGGTTAACGAGAAAAAGTTAATTTCCTCCCATACGATATTCCTGATCCGCTGATTGATTTTCACCGGAAACTCGAAAATAAGGACGCTTCACAACATAGGTTCCATACTAAAAGTTGTTCAGGTTCATATCATGCCTGCTTACACCTGGCATAGCTCGCAATTGCAAGTTTAATGCATTTCCACCGAAATACGGTGCGTGTATGAGACTACACTTACCCAGATGCGTTTATTTAATTGAATTGATACTACACTTAGATGATGCTGAATAACTATGGTTGTAGTGTAACTCATCATTACCAGTGGTCTATTGAGTCGAGTTGAGACGGATCGTCGCGTGCGTCTCGCTTTCTGAGCGCGTGCGCGAGCGTCTGCGCGACCACTCCTGCGCGCGCAATACCCGCAAGCATTGCCCGTATGCTCACTCGTGCAATTATTTTTATTTTTTAGGCTCTAGGCACGAGGTCAATGGCAAAACATAAGCATAAAGCATAAAACAACTAGCTACTCAAACCCTTTGTGATACGGTAGGGCAAGTAAACGGCACCTGTTTAAAGCTTACCTACAACACCGGTTGACGAAATTCGTTCAGCGCAGCTAACTTTTTCGTATGAAAACCTGAGATGAAAACTGTGGGCAAGCCCAGAAAGGATGATTTGGCTGGTTGACTCGAGCATACGTCTTATTCCTACAATTTTCGTAACCCTCAATGCAATTAGGAATTTTCATCAAACAAAAGAGACACAACAAACATAATATTTATAAGCACATAAGTGACGATGGAAGTGAGGAATTGCATGAATTTGAACTCATTTTACATCTACGAAAATAATCAAGTTTCCGTCACATTTATCAAGTTTTTTGACATGCTATTGTGAAATATTTTACAGTAAAATTAAAACTATCGACATAGATTGTGACAACGGTGTTAGGAAACAACAGACTTACCATATTTTTATTATTAGGTAAATTGTTATTTATTTTAAATGTAGTCTTTGTTTGAAAAAGAAAGGATAATTATTCTATCAAAAGATACTCAGCAAATCAAATGAATGTCTGATAATAAGTACACGATGATAATTTAATGTTAATATATATATTCTTAAATCTAGTTCACACACCTTTTGCATAATTTATTCAACAGTTTTGGAGACATTGCATAATTTTGAAAACTTCAAAGGCGTGAACGCCATCAAGACTTTATGGTCAAGACACACCTCAATATCATTAGCCTAGTTGACCTTGTAAGAAAAATTTCAATTTGCATATTGAATAAAGCTATACAATGCACCTTTGTCAAAAAAAAAAACAAACAGAGCCCTTCTTTTGAACATGTTTACATTACAAAACCACAGCGTCATTTAAACCCAGGTGGGTACATAGGGTTTTTTTATTTTATATTCAGTCATCATTGATACTATCGACAAAATTACAAGACGAACTAAGAGTCTCAGTCTATATCTATAAAACTACTACGCGAAGTGCCTGGAATGTGCCTTGTTGTGTAGGCATTAAGTGTTGATGACCTGTGTTAAGGGATAAAATGTATGTAAACATATAGGTAGCACATATCACAACTGTCTACCTAATCTTTAAAAACACAGTCAAATGTTCTAAAAATGAAACGATGTAGAGGTGTGGCTAAAATGATCAAATTGTCCTATAATGTCGCAAAACATAATCTTTTCTAAACAGCTGATTTCCATAATTTATTTTTATCTTATTCTTATGAAGAAATCGGTTTGATATTTTAGATGTGCCCAAGATTCCACGGCGTGTTGTATTAAGTAATCGCCCGTAGAATTAATTCAGCAGTAGTTTCCGTTAGAAAAGGAAAGAAGTATACCGAAACCAGTTTGTCACTCTCGCTCTCGATGGAGTCTTGACCCACGAAACGTGGACGATGTCAATATAAATATGAAGAAAACACAAGATGCCACACAAACAAGCTTTGCTTGTCGCAGAGTAGACGACTTGTCCAGTGGCCAGCGATTAGCTAATCGACATGGCTACTTTTGTAAGTATCAAAATAAGAGAAACAATAAACTTGCATTCAAAACAAGACATGAAACTTATCTAGAAAATTTTGGGTTTCAGAAAAAATTGGCGTTGTTAGCAATCCTATTGAGCAGCACAAATGCCGGCTACCTGCACGGTCACGACCACCATGACCATCAGAACCACGTGGAGCATATAGAGCACCACGGCGTGCCGGCCACGCATGTGCACGCACACGTGGACCACCACTTGTCCGCGCCCACGCACTCCCACAGCGCCATCCACCACCACTTCCCGGCGCCCGCGGCTCCCCTGCCCCCCGTGCACCACGCCCCCCTGCCAGCACTGCCGCCGGCGCCATTGCCAGCCCTGCCAGCCGCACCGGCTTACAGCGCTCCTTCCAGCATTGGGCACAGCAGTTTCGCACCTAGTTCGTTCCCAGCTGGTTCCCTCCCTTCCGCTTCCTTCTCTAGTGGTGCAGGATACGCCGGTGGACAATCCTTCTCAAGCGGTGGTGCCTACTCAAGCGGTGGTTCTTACTCAAGCGGTGGTCCCTACTCAAGCGGTGGTTCCTACTCAAGCGGTGGTTTACTAGCTGACGCTACTCTCCCAGGTCCAGGCCTCCCAGGTCCCGGCCTTCCCGCCCCTCCCCCACCACCAGCAGGTTTAGGAATCCCCCATGCCGGAGGAGACCCGCCTATCCCTGCCCCCAAGAACCCAGTCATCGACCACATCCACGGCTTGGCTAACACTCACGGCGCACCTACTCGCTACCGCGTCCGCGAAGAGCCCTACCAAGTATTCAGGGAAGTGACCCATCGCGTGCCACAGCCATACCCGGTACCGCAACCCTACCAGGTGCAGGTGCCTGTCCCTCAGCCCTACCCTGTACAAGTGCCAGTCTACAGGAATGTACCGGTCCCCGTAGTGAAGATCCAGCGCGTGAATGTTGACAAACCCGTACCTTACCCAGTTGAAAAGATTGTGAAGGTCCCCGTTGAGAAGATCGTCCAGGTTCCAGTCGAGCACCCAGTCCCCGTTGAAAAGATCGTCGAAGTTCCTGTGATCAAGCACGTGAAGGTGCCCGTCCACGTGGTGAAGACCTACCCCGTGCCCGTTGTAAAGACTGTCCACCACAAGGTGCACGAGCACCACAGCCACGGCTGGCAATCACATGGTCACGGCCACGGACACGGACACGGCTGGTAAACTCAACTCTCGACCCAGCACTAAGGGCTGCTTAGTTAAATGTTACTCAAGACTGACAGCTATAATAATTTTGACAGACTTGTATTTAAGTGACATTTCTGACGGTTACTCAATAGGTTGCCAGTCTTGAGAACCGTTTATTACTGTAGCCAGCCATCTCATCACCATTCCTAGTCCGGTCTTTGTAAATATCGTTCTCATTAGCTCATCTTGAGGCTGCAATCTAGGGTGATAACTAAGTCATTAAGTTAGGAGAAATTGTGTATGTTTTGTTTTATTTTCGTTTTCGTTTGTAAATAATAGTAATTTTATTACTTTATTAAAACAACGAGTATCCAAAGAATAATTTGATTTTATTTTTATCCTATTCTGTAAAGTTTTTAAAAATTATCTAATAATGAAATCCCGAAGCGTAAGTATAAAGAAAATTGAGTCCAAAAATAAAGAATTTTGGTTCTAAGAGCACCTACTACACATATCACACACTCGTAAGATTTCTGTTTTGGTCTAAAACTTGGTCTCAAACCTTTAGAAAACGAATATAAATATTTCCCGTGTTAGGTATACCACTTTTGAAAACATCCAAAATTTTCAAATCCTGCCCGCGCTTGAAAATTTTTCAATTTTTTAAATGTGGTATACCTAACACGGGAAGTGTTTAAAAAAAACTAATTATATATGTTTCTAAAAGAAATAAATGTACGATAAATAATTAAAACTAACGTATTGATCTACATTTTATAGACTTTTAAAAACAATGATACTGTCATAAACTAGACAAACTTTTTATGTACAAAGACAGTTTGTACAAAGATGGTCAATAGATCGACACTCAACGTGAAAGCATTATCAAAGAGCTAGTCTACAAAAATTACCGCCTACGCTAATGGCTACGAGAGTGCTACGCGCCGCTGCTACGAACTGAAATAAAAGCTGAAAAGTGGAAGATACTAAACGAGTAAATACAAGAAAGAATGTCAGTTAGTGATAGAGAAAGAAACAAACGAAATATATGAAATTTCACCCTTTAAATAAAGATTTCATTAAGATCGAGATCCAGGTAGTATTTGGTATAAGGATTTTTGAAAACTTGCAAAATTTTCAAGCGCGGGCAGGATTTGAACCTGCGACTTTCGCATTACTAGTGGCGACGCCTCTTCCATCTGGGCTACCGCAGCTCATTGGTATAAGGATGTTAGGAAATGAGTAAATTAACAACAAAATGAGTAAATTAAAAGCACAGGTAGTGCTGAAAAATAATACGAAAAAGTACAAAAAGAATTGTAACCTTGCAATTTCAAAATGAGATTGAACTTAGGTGATAGGAGCTAAAACAGTTTTCAATGCAAAGCATGTAGTAGGTACTATTTCACGTGTTCTGAGTGGCACCTTCTCAGTTCTCAGTGGAGTCTTCTATTGTAATCAGATTCGCTATTTAGATTTAAAAAGGTTTAACCACCTTCAAAAACATAGTTTATTGATGTATACCTCTGGTTTTAACTATAAATTGGCAAGGTTACACAAAAATAGCCAAACAATATCCAACATAATTCATGAAAACCAACAATTTGACACAAAAAGTATTTACTAAAATACATAACAACTTGCCTCACTTTTTTGAAAAATCAGTTCAATTGAATAAGTTACAACAAATGATAGCTCCCATTGAGTTAGAGCGTAAGCTTGGTATACCGAAAGTTGAAGGTTCAAATTCCGGTCGTTGGATATTTGTGGGTCCTATATTTTATTGAATAGAACAGCAATGTAAGCGCCAAAAATTTGCAACTAAATTATTCGCCAATGGATTTAGAGTTGCAATTTTCCGGAAATTGCAACTCTAAATCAGTCATCAAATAAATTATTCGTGTTTTAGTGCTCATCAACATACAAATCCCTCAGAAGGTGAAAATATATATAAATAGAGAAACGGACAGGTCTCATTATAATAACAAATTAAATCAATTTATGCGAGGGTTTGGAAGAAGAGACATTGCGTAATACTTACTCAATAGATTCGTTATAAATCAAAACAGTGACCGACCTAAAAATGGGTCGATATGGAAATGTGATTGCTTTGGAGAGAATAATATGTATAAAATGGATGTCGACAACATATTAACGGTTATAGCTTAGTTGGACGAAGTGGAGCAGGTGCGTTGTGATGCAACTACTGCAAGACCATCTGAGGAGTGTCGGTGATCTATGACAGTTAAGGAATGGGAACAAAAGAATAACAGCCACTAGATAGTTACAAAATTATTACAAACGTGTTTTTTTCACATTTTATTTCTTACAAATTATGATCACAAACATTTTGTTATAGGTATCGTTATTTCTCAAAAACGAATTCACAGTTAAAAACATTTCTTTAAACTTCATATTGGAAAGCATAGAAACAATAGGAACAAACGTGTTAGGCATAAAATTTTGGGAAATTTCAACTTGTTGGTAAAGGTGTCGCTACTAGTTATAGCGTATGTCGCAATCCTGCCAGCGGTGCAATTTTGCAAGTTCTACAAAACTACTAAATGTTTTTAGTATGTAGGTATACAAAATATAGGACCATGATAATTGGCGCTATAGAGATGAGTAAGTATGCTGTGGATGGATGTAAGCTGAGGATCATGAGCATATTGAAGAATATGAACTAATGAAAGATTTATTATTGCGGTTATTTGTCACAAATTGATAATGATAATAATTTTTGTAGTCATTGCCTTAAAAGTTAAAAAAAAAATCTATAAATGTCAACCCCACAATTATATCATGTTTTAATCTATCTTTTTTAAATTTTAATTGACTAAGGGTGGGCTTAAAATCAGCACTGCGCTGTGCCCATACCTTTTTTCCACGCTGTACTTACTTTTGTGTACCTAGGTTTAATATTAGAATGTTGTGCTTTATATTTTTATTTCTGTGTGTATTTTGTAATGGAAAATAAATGATTTATATTTGTATTTGTATTTATTTGTATTTAAAGATAAGTAAGGTATAATAATAAGAAAATAAAAGAGATTGGCTGCGCAATAAGCCAGATTTTGCACATTACACAACTACTTCCTATTATCATGGACATTATTAGGTACAATAAGTATGATATATTTGACAAGTAAAAAATTACCCAGCCTAAATATAATTGACATTTAATAATAGCATTTGTTGATGAAGCTAACATTACTGTAAAATATACAGTGTGTACCGAAAACTTTGCAGGCATGATCAGACCAAAAAAACTGAACAACTTTTACTGTAGAACCTATGTTGGTAAAACGTTTTTTTTTTCGAGATTCGAACGTCAGCCAGCTGAACAGAAATTTTGCATAGGAGGTTGAATTTTTTTGCGTTAACCAACATAGCCTCCATAGATAAAATTGTTCAGTTTCATTGTCTGATCATGCTTGCATCGTTTTCAGTACACCGTCCCTTACACCCCCTACATTATAACTAACATAAAATTAATGTCGTGGGTGTCGTAAAAGGCGACTAAGGGACTTGAGGGTGTGTATTGCAATTTTAGGCGATGGGCTGACAACCTGTCACTATGGCAATACACAATTTTCGGAATGACCCTCAAATGTTTGTCAGACGTGGCGTAAATTTCCGTTCTTTTCCGGCCGTTTACACTCTGCCTACCCCGAAAGGAATAAAAGCGTGATATATGAATGTATGTATAAACTTAATACCGGAAAGCATAGAAACACTAAGAACTAACTAATCAAGTGTTATGCGTAGGAGGACAGACCATTAACTTTGTATGCGCCTCTTGTAGGCAGCTTATCTTCATTGAGGTCTTGAGGTCAACCAATACAGTTTATTTTAGTCGTAGCTCTATCCAAAAAAATTTTTGTTAGATATCTTTGCCGTGCGATGCCGGCTTAGAATAGCATCACCCCATTGCTTTCCCGTGAGAGTCGTAAGAGGCAACTGAGGGACTTGAGGGTGTGTATTGTAATTCTAGGCTATGACCTGACAATCTATCACTATGGCGATACACAATTTTCCGAATGACCCTCAAATATATGTCAGACGTGGCGTAAATGTCCGTTTTTGCTGCCGTTTACGCTCTGCCTACCCCGCAAGGGATAAAAGACGTGATATATGTATGTATGTATATCTTTGACAAAAAAGTACTTACTTCATGTACAAAAATATTTTCATCAGGCGATTCTAGTATATGTCTTACACAACATGATGATTCTACACCCCTCTCTCTCTTTTTGTGTGGGACACCGAGTCGTCCAATGACCCGATAAACCCTGGTGTTATAGTTTTTCAGCCGCCTACCCCTAGTAGTAGACCTCTGACATGGTTGTGTAAAGACCGCCGTTATGAAAATGAAATGATAATGAAAATGAAATAACTTTAAACGTTAAAGTAATCATAGACAGCAACCGGGACCGACGGCTTAACATGCCCTCCGAAGCACGGAACCATTTCTTTCTCGGACAATCAGGGTTAACCCTGCAATGTCCTAACCAGACCGGGAACAAATTCACAAAGTAATAAATATTAACCTTAAAATATACTTTAAAATATGTAATCTATATAGTATATTGTAATATATAACATTTTCGGTTCAAAGGACTAAAATTGATGCTGAAAATAACTTCTTCACTGGTTTTATATGACAGTTTTGTAATGTAATGTAGGAGTACTTACTGCTAGACGCAATTTTAAGTGAGTTTTTGCATTTATGGAGGAAATAACCTAGTTTAGATAAGTATCCAACTATAACTGGTCCTCATTATGTTGACACAAAACGAGATCATCACTTGTAGAAACCTAATCCGGTTTTTTTATGACACAAAAGGTCCATTAATAAATATCGCATGACTCTCATAAATCTCACGTAATACAATTTCGCAAAAGGTAGAATTAACATAATTTGAAATACCTACCTAGGAAGGTGAAGAAAAATAAACTAACATTGCAAAAAGACATCTGTAAAATGAATGACAGACAACAGAAAATTAAGTACTTGACATAGTCTGAATATTGAAATGACATATAGGTTGGCCGATGTGGCGCAGTGGTACTGCGACTGCGTGTGGCGCAAAGGTTCCGGGTTTGATTCCCGGTGGGGCACTCACAATGTTGATATTTATCACTTTGTAAATTTGTTCCCAGTCTGGTTAGGTCACTACAGGCTGATCCTGGACGTGATGGTTCCGTGCTTCGGATGGCACATTAAGCCGTCGGTGCCAGTTGCTGTCTATTATTACTTAGATGGCAGTCGTTACACATCCATGTCAGAGGCTTACTTGTAGTAGACGGCGTAAGAAAAACTCTGACACCGTTTTGTAGGGTTGTTCGTCGACTCTGTGTCCTAAACTAAAAAATCTCTAACGCAAACCAATGATGCAACACTTCGAAATTATTTTAGCCCTTTTTATTAAGTTTTCTTCGGTACTCTAATTTAGATACTAAACATATACTGTACTAAATAGTGTAGTATAGCCCTTCGTAGCAGAATGAAATAATACATACATAGATACATAAATCACGCCTATATCCCTTACGGGGTAGGCAGAGTGTTAACGGCCGTAAAACGGATATTAACACCACGTCTGACAAAAGCTTGAGGGTCAACTAGATAACTGTGTATGACTTTAGTGACAGGTTGTCAGCCCATCGCCTAAAATTGCAATACACATCCCTCGAGTCCCTTAGCAATGAAATAATAGCTAACATCGGCCTGAATTCAGAAGCTATGCATTGCTGATGGCGTTCTATATAATAGTAGTAGATAGTAGAGAAATTAAAATCACAGTAGCAAAAAATAATTAATGAGATTAGTAAAATGAAGAACGGTAAAATTATTAATTACGATTAAAACCAATAAGCGCTATTTATGGCAATGAATAATTCATAGAATGTTTCTGAGAGAATTCATGGCCTCGAAGAGTTGCAGCGAACAGTCCTTCAGTCAGATGTCACCATGTTGGTACCGCCATCTGGTCTGCTCAAACCATTTCATAACCTCAAAACATTAACATAGAAACGGCCGCTACCATGTGACGTAGTCGACAGACAGACATCCGCTAAATCTTCTACTCTAGAATAATTTATTCATAGTCTCGTTGTATCGAAACCACGACAACTTTGCCTCGTATAAATATATGGGGACGTTACGTTATCAAAACACAAACCACCGAAACCTCGAGGAGACAACAACAGCTTTGTAGGCTGGCTTTTAGGCGATTAGCTAAGAGCCATGGCGTTTGTTGTAAGTTCATGATCATTACATGAAATAAAAGGAAATTGCGGAACAAATATTGAAATGAATTAATTGTTACAGGTTAAGGTGGTCTTCTTGACAGCACTTGCGTACAGCGCAAGAGCAGGAGTGTTGACTGGGCACCATGATTCCTTCCAATCGGCAGCACTGAGCGCCCCATCAGCTTCATATGGAGCACCATCAGTGCAGTACGGGCCCCCTGCCCAGCATGTGGAGCATCACCATGTCTCAGCTCCGGCGGCACATTACGAGCACCACCACGTGTCAGCTCCGGCAGCGCATTATGAACACCAACACGTCTCAGCCCCAGCCGCGCCACTACACGGTGGACAAGGATACGCGCCTGCTTACGCTCCTTCCGCTCCATACAGCGAAGGCAGCCTCCTCCTTGACGAGACCAGGCCTCCAGTTGGAGCTCCCCTTCCCCCCGCGCCCCTGCCCGCAGGTCCCTTACCATCCGCGCCTGGCGCAGTGAACCTCGGCACGACCACCGCTGTCGGACCTCCCCGTGTCATCGGAACCACCGTGACCGTCGGTCGCCCGATCGCCTCCGCCACCAGATACGAGCTGCAATCTGTCATCCAGGACGTCATTCGTCGGGTGCCTGTAGAAGTGACACGCCACGTGCAAGTCGCCGTGCCAGTGCCACAGCCCTACCCCGTCCGTCAAGAGGTACGAGTACCCGTTCCTACTCCTTACAACGTCCCCGTCGACGTCGTGCGACACGTTCCTTACAACGTGTACAGGACTCAGCACATTGAGGTGGAAAGACCCGTCCCATACGAAGTCGTCAGACACGTCCCCGTCGAGGTGATCAGGAAGGTACCTGTCCCCGTGGAGAGGCCGTACGAGGTCATCAAGAAGATCCACGTTCCCATCGAGAAGGCCGTGGAGGTCCCAGTGGCCGTCTGGAAGCCCTACCCCATCCACATCATCAAGCACGTCACCCACTACAAGAAGAAGAGCTGCTGCTGGTGAACTAGGAATGAATCGTGATTGTACCAAATAGTCAATTGTAAATACAGATAGTCATTAGATGTATGTAGATAATAATAAAAAACTATCAACTCTCATATGTGTTAGTTATTTTCGTAATAAAATGATAATAAAAGAGTTATAACAACGAAAGACATAAAATCAAAAATGTATATCCTTCCTTATCCTCGAACTTTCCTTATCCATTTAAAGTCTCTTATAGTCTGTGCAGAAAGATAAGCGACGACGTGGGCAAAGGGGAAAAACTTTTTTCTTTTTCATTATCATTCATTATGCATTTCTCATATTGCGGCACAGAGGCGCCCTCAATTTTCACGCCTATTCTTTTTCGGCGCAGATGCATTATGACATAATCCAATCAAAACGCTATGTCGAAATGCAATGTCATATTGAAAATGGGACCAATCTGTTATTTTATTCTAATGAGATAATTATGTGAAATATAAAATCTGACCTCTGAAATTAATAGCTTTCGTCTTTCCCAATCACACCGGATTTCATTCATTTTTTTTTGTGATTTTTGGGCGTAATAATTTTATAATAAAATTATGTAAAAAAAACTTTTAAAACAACCTTTTATTTAAGTGCTCTGAAAAGATGAAAATAAAATTTTGAATGACATTAACCACATTCATTTATGACTTTACAGAAATGAAAATATAATAAAAGCTTGTCGCGATGCCTAGAAGAAACTACCTAATTACAGTTAGGTGCGTACCTTATTACAAAATTTCAATCACAAATTGAAAGTTTCGCGACAAGCTTTTATTATATTTTCATTTCTGTAAAGTCATAAATGAATGTGGTTAATGTCATTCAAAATTTTATTTTCATCTTTTCAGAGCACTTAAATAAAAGGTTGTTTTAAAAGATTTTTTACATAATTTTATTTAATATTTTTTAGTTTCAATCGATAGTTATTGATCAATACGAAAGTCTTTCTATAAAACGGAGAGACCTTCAATAAAAAAACTTAAGGCACGGGGAAAACTAACATTAGGATAAAGTATAATTATCTCTTTTATATTCTATAGAAGTAGGTTGGTACCTACTCCTCCGGCATCCCTAATAGAAGAATTAGCTTGTAATATGTCTTAGTCTTTTCATTTCATTGATGGCGTCATCATTACATGGCCGAGTCCCAGTTAATTTCGAACAGTCTAATTCTTCTATCAGGAGGCCTTCTATTGACGTGACCCTAATTCATGGTGGGCCTACCAACTGTCTATCATGAACGAATTCGTATACATAATTGCAAGTCCCAGCAGTTGAATATTGAGGAGTTCCATAGTTCGAAGACAACCCTGGATGTAGCGTCTAATTCATGGTGGGCCTACCAACTGCCTATAATAAACGAATTCGTATACAAAATTGCAAGTCCCAGCAGTTGAATATTGAGGAGTTCCATAGTTCGAAGACAACCCTGGATGTAGCGTCTAATTCATGGTGGGCCTACCAACTGCCTACAATAAACGAATTCGTATACAAAATTGCAAGTCCCAGCGGTTGAATATTGAGGAGTTCCATAGTTCGAAGCCAACCCTGGATGTAGCGTCTAATTCATGGTGGGCCTACCAACTGCCTATCATGAACGAATTCGTTTACAAAATTGCAAGTCCCAGCAGTTGAATATTGAGGAGTTCCATAGTTCGAAGACAACCCTGGATGTAGCGTCTAATTCATGGTGGGCCTACCAACTGCCTACAATAAACGAATTCGTATACAAAATTGCAAGTCCCAGCGGTTGAATATTGAGGAGTTCCATAGTTCGAAGCCAACCCTGGATGTAGCGTCTAATTCATGGTGGGCCTACCAACTGCCTATCATGAACGAATTCGTTTACAAAATTGCAAGTCCCAGCAGTTGAATATTGAGGAGTTCCATAGTTCGAAGACAACCCTGGATGTAGCGTCTAATTCATGGTGGGCCTACCAACTGCCTACAATAAACGAATTCGTATACAAAATTGCAAGTCCCAGCGGTTGAATATTGAGGAGTTCCATAGTTCGAAGACAACCCTGGATGTAGCGTCTAATTCATGGTGGGCCTACCAACTGCCTATAATAAACGAATTCGTATACAAAATTTTGTATCCCAGCTATAAACCGCTGAGGAGATCTCTCGTACGGAGCCGATCCTGGCAGCAGCATCAGGTCAAATTTGTGATTAACATGCATTGTCATCGGTTCTGGACCAACATGCAAAATTTCAACTCAAACGGATACCGAGAAGTGGTTCAAATTAAACTTGCAAGATTTGCACCGAACAAACATTGTTACTTACTTACATACACTGCAAGTTAAATAAAAGCTTTTAAAAATAGAATAGTACGTTATGTTATGGCGGCGCTATTTAATTTGTACGTAGGTAGCTAAGAAACAGAATTAATAACAAGTAAGTATGTAATAAATATAAATCAACAGTACCTACTTATATACATACACATATCACGCCTATATCCTGCAAGGGATATTGCTAGGAATCCTGTAGGCAGAGCATAAATGGCCGTACAAAACGAACATATTTACGCCAAGTTTGACAAACATTTGAGGGTTTTTCAGAATAATATATATCGCCATAATAACAGGTTGTCAGTCCACGGCCTAACATTTCAAAGTAAGAGTGAAGAGGCTTCTTCTGGGTGAGCTCGCTCCATCTTAGACTCTGTCTCTGTCCTATGACCTAGACTAGAGTCAAGAGCAAACCCATCCTTAATAATAAAAATAACATTTATCCCTTTGCTCTATTTTTACACTTTTTTGCGTGGTGTATAGAAATCTTAAGAACAATTCATATTATTTTTCGCGAATACGATACGACATGTACATGAAAATATTATTGTCGTCCAGTTTTTGATAATTTGTTTATTTAGCGAGTAATTTCCAAATGAGAAAAAAATCGTCTAAACATGGCGATTCCGGAGTGTAATGTTTTTAGAGTTCATGTATGTATGTGCGTTTCTTTAAAGAGCTGCAACTCGTTAAAATTCGAATGGGAATCGGATCCTTACATTATCCAAAGTGTCATAGGTTAGGCTTTATCTCAGAAAGCAGTCGCGGTTTAATTTATTTTATTTTATTATGCTTGTATTTATTTCGATTGTAAGTATGTTTTGTCAAGAAAGTAGACTTCGTTCTTATTGAGTCCTGCTGTGTCGTCACAGACACACTAAAACAAGGACAAAAAAAAATACTTTTTTTTGAACTACCCCTGGACAGCCCTGATAATCAGCAGCACATAAACCTAAAATTTTAAGGGATCACTTTTAAACTGTATGAAATCTCAGTTTAAGTTGATTCCTTAAGATGTTAGTTAATATGCTGCTGTACCTCATGGGATACATACAACCGACCATACATCAGTATTTTTCGTAGAAATGTTATCCAAGCAAAATGACATCTATGCTTAGCAAAATTATTTCATATAATTTGTTATGTAAAGCTAAACTGGAAGACATAAAATAAGATAACCATTTGGAGATATTTTAGTCTCATTTGAAACATTCTTAAATTTAGTAAGAAAAAGTTAAAGATAACTCTTATTTATGAAAAAACTGAATAACCTTCATTTGACCTGTGAGACGTCATACTGACCAAGAATGAAACGAATCTCTTTGATGATCTCCTTCAAGATAACCATTGACATTAGAAACTATAAATTCTAGTACGTCAGTCAACATTCAGTGCCAAATATATGTATAAAAAGTATGATTTAATGGATTTTTTACGAATCGAGTTGTTTGCTGCAATGATTGTGCGCAATGACGGCATCAAACAATATATTTTAATAATTTCTCATAAATTCTCGGATGATCAAATAAACAAATTAGTTTCTTAAAATGGTTTATTCCTTCAGAAAAAAATATAAAATATTTTAACTTTCCATACCGACTGATTCCATGTCAAGACTTTGCGCCTGCAGTATGTTTCGCTAGCAGTATAGTGGAATTTGCTCTATTGAACACCACAGGCAACATCGTAAAGTAGTACTATTAAATATATGTATTTCAATAGAATTTTATCTGTTGTAGTATATTTTAATATGGCATGGTGTGGTTATATGTATTATTGCAGACTGTCTAATCTAACCTTTATTTTATGCACTAATCTCTTCTCTTTGATTTCTCCTCCATACAAAGGTTGTATTTCAGTCATAAGGCCGCCCCTGCGCATTTAAGTTCCAGTTTTCCTGTTATGTGTTTGTTTTTTGAATGTGCAATGAATAGTTTTTACTTAATTACTTACTAAAGATGTATAAATCGTAGATGAAATTAACATAAAGTAAGCTAGAGACAAGACGCAGATACGTCGTCAATCAGGCGTTGTTTTTGGATGAATATAAAGGTTTTTATTTTTACTTAAATTACCTATCTACTACAACAGCCATAACAGTCCACTGCTGGACATGGACCCTCCCTATTGGGGGGTATTAGCCATATTCGCCACGCTTGGCAGGCGGATTGGTGAGCGCAGTGCACGGTGTTATAAATGTTTAAGAGAGAGAGAAAGCTGCTGCCTTATCCCCGGATTCATCCCTTCTTCGCCTTTCACGACACCCACGGGTAGAAATGGGGTGATGCTATTCTAAGCGGCTGACCTATACGAGACCATACGTTCAACTCATACGTTCTCGGGTTTGGATTTTCTTTGCGAGTGTTACTGTGTATTTCCATGGCACCACCTGATTGTCCATAAGAAATATGCTTACCTGCTTCGGAAGGAACGTTAAACCGTCGGACCCGTTTGCAGTCAATGATTACGGCGGTCGTTACACAACCGTGTGTGAGGCCTACTAGTATTAGTAGACTGTTGAAGAACTCTGACACCAGGGTTCATCGGGTCGTTCTTAGACTTGGTGTCCCACACAAAAAATTAAATGAAAACTGATTTCATCGAGCAACCTCTACAGCCTACGAGGCCTATGACTCAATAAAGCTTTTAACAAACTCAATAAACCGGAAATTTTGAAGTAACATTGTCCTTGAATATCAAATAAGATAGTGAAGACACCAAAAGAATTTCACCAGCAGAATTTAGTTCTACAATCAGGTGACATATGCGTAAGATTTCAAAAGTAAGCATTATAAATTCACCTAGTTTTTTTGTGAAAATTAGGCAGTTTATGCTGACACAAGGGTTATTTTAGTTGAATATCAAAGATAAAAACACTCACCGTGTTAGGTATACAATTTTCGAAAAGCTTTTTAGGTATTTTTTAAAAGATGGGGTTTAATAGAATCGGACCACACCTGTTTAAAGTTAGATTTGACGCACAAAATGTCATATCCTATCTATGATTTCGAGAGGATATTACTTACCTACTACTGGTTTGATTGATGTTACGTGACCTAACAAAATGCATGTCATAATATGCCCTTTGATCTGTTTGTTTTATAATATGAAGCTTGTAAGTATAAAGATAATTATTTAGCCTGTGCATTTAATATCATGTTCAGTTTTTATTTTTTATTTGATTTATGAGCAATTCTGTTTTGAATAGTTACCTAAACTTATGAGTTCTGAGCGATTTGTTTTTTTTTCTTTGTATAGATAATGGTTTATTTCTAACCTAGCTTTTACCCGCGACTTCGTCCGCGTTAGATAGTTTTTTTAGGCACAGATTCTAAAGTAGATATGTAGAGGTATATTCATAGTAAGTATGACAGTGATATTAGAACATTTCTTATCTCTACCGTTTAAAGATGACTTGCTTGCTTCTGTTGTTAAAGGGACAATTCAAAATTTGCTATTCGGTGTACTGCCCTGAGAGATCGATCTTTATAACCATTGAATACAAAAGTCAGTAGACAACAAAAAAAACCTCGGTACTTTCTCAACTTATTCCCATCATACGGAACAACTTTTGTTTTGGAACCATTTCTGTATCTCTAATAGTTTAGGTGAGCTCCTGATGGTACACCTGGTGGTCTACATAAGGTACTCCAAATCCTCAATATCCTTGTGAAAAGAAGCATCCCATCATACTGAACAACTTTTGTTTGAGAACCATGCCTGTATCTCTAATAGTTTAGCTGGGCTCCTGATGGTACACCTGGTGGTCTACATAAGGTACACCAGATCCTCAATATCCTTGTGAAAAGAAGCAGCCCATCATACTGAACAACTTTTGTTTTAGAACCATGCCTGTATCTCTAATAGTTTAGCTGGGCTCCTGATGGTACACCTGGTGGTCTACATAATGTACTCCAGATCCTCCATGTCCTTGTGAAAAGAAGCAGCCTATCATACTGAACAACTTTTGTTTTGGAACCATTTCTGTATCTCTAATAGTTTAGGTGGGCTCCTGATGGTACACCTGGTGGTCTACATAAGGTACTCCAGATCCTCAATGTACTTGTGAAAAGAAGCGGCTCATCATACTGAACAAATTTTGTTCTAGAACCATGCCTGTATCTCTAATAGTTTAGCTGGGCTCCTGATGGTACACCTGGTAGTCTACATAAGGTACTCCAGATCCTCAATGTCCTTGTGAAAAGAAGCGGCCCATCATACTGAACAACTTTTGTTTTAGAACCATGCCTGTATCTCTAATAGTTTTGCTGGGCTCCTGATGGTACACCTGGTGGTCTACATAAGGTACTCCAGATCCTCAATGACCTTGTGAAACGAAGCGGCCCATCATACTGAACAACTTTTGTTTTGGATTCATGCCTGTATCTCTAATAGTTTAGCTGGGCTCCTGGTGGTACACCTGGTGGTCTACATAAGGTACTCCAGAGCCCCAATATGTCCTTGTGAAAAGAAGCGGCCCATCATACTGAACATTTTTTGTTTTGGAACTATTTCTGTATCTCCAATAGTTTAGCTGGGCTCCTGGTGGTACACCTGGTGGTCTACATAAGGTACTCCAGAGCCCCAATGTCCTTGTGAAAAAAAGCGGCCCATCATACTGAACAACTTTTGTTTTGGAACCATGCCTGTATCTCTAATAGTTTAGCTGGGCTCCTGGTGGTACACCTGGTGGTCTACATCTATACTCCAGACCCTCGAATGGTGATAAAAAGTAGCCTATGTCCGTTCTCGGTATGCTAGCAATCTCTGTGCCAAGTTTCATGAAGATCGGTTCAGCTCAGTAGCAGACAGACAGACAGACAGACAGAGTTACTTTCGCATTTATAATATTAGTGTGGATGATACAACTATTTAAGGACATTTATAAACTGATACATGTATAAACTAAACTAACTTATTTAAAGATTATATCATGTTATCATTATCAGATCATGTACTGATGATGAATGACACTTAGGGAGTACCGATACCCTTCCAAACAAGACAGGCAACTTCTTCGTTTCATGTGAGACACCGAGTCGTCCAACGACCCGATACATCCTGTTGTCAGAGTACCTAGACACTTAAAAAATAAATAAGTTAATACAACTTGCCCTCGACACTTAAAGCTATACATACAAACATACATAAATCACGCCTATATCCCTTACGGGGTAGGCAGAGCGTAAAGCTATGCTAGCAAAAAAAATATATGTCTGCACGAAGATCATCATTATGATATCATATTTAATAGTAAGTAGTTATTTATTGCGATTACGAGCAGAAAATATACGAATCACAAAAGTCATAGATACAATTTGCAAGATCTTAAAGGTGACAAAGTTCAGTGCCCCTATGTTATGATTTATGATGCTACAGGCTACAATTCTAAATTCTTAGTACATTGCGTAGCCGGGTAATATTCTAGGTATCATAATGGCTAACCGACTAAGCAATGAACATCGAATTTAACCAGTAAAATTGTAGCCTGTAGTTGGATAATATCGGGCATATTTCCGGTTTTTATGATAGGTGATTGTACTGACATTTGAAATACGATGACATAGAAACATTTTGTAAGTCTAATAGATCATAGATATTAAAGTTACAATAGTGATGACAGTGGGTAAATGTTAAGAAGATTTCTATAAATGAGTGAGAAAGGTGAATACATCATCACAAAAAACATATATAGAGATATATTTTTGTTTATTAAGGATGGGTTTGCTCTTGACTCTAGTCTAGGTCATAGGACAGAGACAGAGTCTAAGATGGAGATTTTTACGGATAAGTTGTGTTTATTTTCGATTTTACAATTCCTTTGTTTCAGATTCTTTACAGAGCTCGTGGTCACCGATGTAGCTGTTAGATTTAATTATTTAAAATTTATATTATTACCGTTCTACGGCCATCGATTTCTCAATTGCCTAGCGTAACGTCCCGGTTCTACGCAGAATGCTGACACCGCATCTTGTGTAGTAGGTTTTACAGTGTGTTGGATCTGGCTGAGAACTCAAGAAATTATATAGGTGAACACAATTTAATACAAATTGTGATCTGTTTAAATGTCATCGACAGACATCCCGAACAGTTTAATCACCGATGCATTGATGCACCCCTAATAAACGATAACGGTATTGAAATAAGTAAAGTATTGACAAGAAAACAACTCCGGTGGCGGAAGAGCTACATATTATCTTTTTTTTAAGTTTTGTAAGTCAATATTATATAACTGACACAGTAAGTGTTATAAAAATGTTGTAAAAACTCTGCTAAGAACTGTCAAACGTACACGTCTAAGGGAATAACCACTACTAGGTACTTTGAGGCTAGTGTACTCGTGAACGACCTCGACAGTGGCGCCACTTCACTAAAAACATATTTTCTCTATACATACAATGTATCAGAATGTCCGTTGCCCAAGTTTTTAGTATTACCCACAAGTAAAATTAGAACCTGTAAACTCAATAAAATATTAAAGTTATGGCAATCAATACCAAAAGTGGCCGTTTATTTCATAACTTTAATTGCAGCGAATATTTCATTGAGTTTGCAGGTTCTTATTTTACTTAAGGATAATACTAAAACATGAGCAACGGACATTCTGATAGATTGTTTGTATAAAGAGAAAACTTTTTTCGTGAAGTGGCGCCACTGTCGAGGTCGTTCACGGCTACACTCGCCATAATACTGAATCACAAGATCGTGTGAACTGCAAATACTGACTGTGATTGGAGAAAACCGCTTCCAAATGGCAAACACCTGTGTTGCAAATAAAGTTCAATTCAGTGACAGTGTGGGAAGACCTTCGCGATATCGATGACCCCTCAGGTACAGTCGAGCTCAGCTCGGGTTAAACCCTTTGTAACGTTCTTTTACCGCTAGATAAGATTTTATATTTTATAGGATTTGAACCTGCGACTTTCGCCATTCACTAGTGGCGACGCCTCTTTCATCTGGGCTACCGCGGCTCATCCATTGCCCGCGAATCTTGCAAGTGTATACTGCCTGTAGTAGAAAATTTTGCAATTTTCCTAAAATTGTTTACCTAACACGAGTGATGAACAGGAGCATTCCAAAAATTTGGTAGGTATGCAATTTTCTGCAAGACTTGTCATCAGTATACTATGGTTTATTTTGCACTTAGAGTGCTATATTATTTTTATAAATGAAAATAAAAATTTAAGCAACGGCCGGGGATTCGACTTGTGGAGTACCCTCCCACCGCTCTACCACTGAGCTACCGGCGCCTCGACCGAACACTCCAAATTATCAACCTCTTGATACTCGTATGATAGTATTCCTGGCATCATAATAGCTAACCGACTACGCAATGAACATCAAATTTCACCAGTAAAATTGTAGCCTGTAGTTTGATTATATCGGGCACTGATGTGTTTCGGTTTCAACAAGGTTTCCCACATGAAGAAGACACTTAGGTACTGTTAATGTTAGGTACAAATTATTAATAATCTGTGACCAATGGTTATGTTATCACGATTCGTCGGTTAATATGATTACATAACCATTTTATCTGACAATCAGCTGCTCACGCGTGTAAGTACAAGAGACAGCACGTCCGTTTTGTATGTACAGGATGCCGACAGTTATTTCCGGAAACGCACTCCATCCAATACGTAATTTCCATATTCTGGTCGTAACTTTGTTTTCACGCGGTATATCGTACATCAATGCGATGCAATTTCTCCTTACACACATAACTTTATTTGCATACGTGTATTGCAAGGCAAATCATTGTTTTCGATTCTGGCTGCAGTTTCGTAGCAAATAAATGCTTTTCCGTTCGATAACTGCCAAAAGTCTTATGATGTAGGCAAATATATACATTAGGTCATTTGCAAGCTTAAGTTACGCAAAATATTCTTAATAATCCAAAATGACATGGTTCTGTGTAAAATCACTTTTAGGAAAGGAAACACTTTCAAAATATATTTTATTCTTGGCTGTTAACGTAGGCAAGATTAAGATTTTGCTTCGGACGGTTCCTAACAGAATTGATGCAATTTATCTTCTTAACCGTTTCATCAGAAGGTCCTGGGTTCGATTTTCACGAATATGATATTGATGTGGTTTTGCATGAAAGCTGTTCGATTGATATGCCCGTGGAAAAGTTAGCAACGGGTGAACCTGTTGCACTCTGGGGTGATCATAATTTATATATTTTTTTTTAAATGTACACAAGAAATACAAATCACAGATCATATGAAAAAATGGTACTAGTTTGTATGACTTGGAAAGATTTTGGATTTACTAGGTCGTGTTTTTCTGTTGGTATAGTTTTCTAAAAAAAATTTCAACATAGAAAATTTTTGTGGTTTGACCAGCGCAATTATATCGGAAGAAGCTCCAATTACCCAAAATCTTTTTCATTCGGAATCAAAGTATCGAACAAACCAGTATTTTAATGTTTATGATGTTCATGATCACTTATAACAAGTACCGTTTTGCGTTTTTACGGAGTGCCAATCATCATAATAACTGGTTCGTTACTTAACATGTTATGGTGGTAAAGTTTACTTTGGTTTACATTCACACATGCGGCATCTGACCTACCACACTTTGGTTCGGAAGATCGTATCACACGAACTCTGCTTACATTAACATAAATGGTTAATCTGTTGCGGCGGACGTAACAGTATTTGGAATCTGGTGGCTTGAATTACAAGTGGTGTATAAAATTGTTGTGCTTTGGTATATCCGCGCAGATAGTCAACCGCGCCCTAGACAGACGGAGCTAGGCGACACAGCGGCCATGGACTTGCCAGTGAGTAGGATTTATAACCTGTGGATAGATAAATGAGTGTTTAATTCTTTTTTAAAGACGCAGTGAAAAAGTGAAAGTGATCATTAGTGCGCTGCGCCGACAACCTCTTTTGGATTTTGATTTTGCTTACTTTGATTTCTCTCGTGTGAACTATTATACAGAAGTGACGTATTGTGTTATTATAGGAGTTTTGTTTGATTGCAGGTATGGTGCATGCTGGCGGCAGTTCTGGTGTTAGCGGTACATGCTGACCCAACTGACCAAGGACCTCAGAAGTTCTCCAACTCACAAGCTTTGGAGGAAAAGCCTGTGCAGGAAAAGCCTGTTGAAGATAAGAAACAACATAAACGTCAACCCAAATATGAAGAGGTCATTCTCTACCTGACGCCCTCACAAATCAGGGCCTATGAATCTGGAAAAGGATTAATGACTCATGAACAGGCAGCTCATCTTAGAGCTTTGGAAGAAGGTCAAGGATTAAGACAACAAACACATCAGGCAGTCCAATATGGGGCCTTAGAAAAGGAACTATTAGAGCAACCTCAGCAGACAAGTCAATTTAAAAGCTATGAAGGTGGTAAAGCGTTGGAACAACCACAGCAAGATGCCAAATTTCCTACCTTAGAATTAGAACAACAATTGCAAGCTCCTCAACGGGCACCTCCGGTACCTCACCTAGCAGAACTCGACTTATCCAAACTGAATGAACAATTCCAACAGCACATGCAAAATTCTTACAATAGTGCTGGGCAAAACTTGCAAAAAGAAGTCAAGAAGATTGAAGTCCAACAAAAGGAGAAAATGCAATTGCGTGAATCTAAAATAAACAAAGCACACAAAGAGAATGAAATGCCGCACATTTCGCCAGAACACAGTGCAGAACAGCAACAGAAATTTGATCTGCAAAAAAGAGAAAAACCTATTGAAATTCCTTTGCCACTGCAATTTATTCCACAAGATTGGTCACACATACAGCAGCAGTATGGTGCTCATTCTAAACAGCTACATTTTGAACCGCAATTTATTGCACAGCACCAGATTCAACACGAACCACAGCTCATTCCTATTTCAGAACTTCCCCAACTGAAACATTTACCGTTACAACATGAGAAGACTCAGCAGAGCCCTCAAAACTATGCCTATCTGTATTTCTATCCACATGGAAAACCGGTCAATAATGAGAAATTACAACTTTTCCATCCTCAAACGTCCGAACAAAGACCAAAAGAGTTATTTGTCCAACCAGAGGATCACTCAGTTTTTAGTTTTCATCCAAAGTATCAATTAGTACCATATGAATATGCTTACGAGAACAAAGTAGAGGCTCAAAAAATACTGCAAGCTCAATTGGCAGAACACGAATTAGACGCTCATCGTCTTGAGGCTCATAAGTTGGAAGCACATCAACTAGAAGACTTTGACGCTCAACAATTTCTTAATCATAAGCATTTTGAAGCTCATTATCAGCAACAACATAAATTAGCGAACTTACAGCTACAACACGAAATACCGCACTTACAGCCCCAACATGAAATACCGCACTTACAGCAACAACATGAAATGCCGCAGTTACAGCAACAACATGAAATACCGCACTTACAGCAACAACATGAAATACCGCAGTTACAGCAACAACATGAAATACCGCACTTACAGCAACAACATGAAATACCGCACTTACAGCAACAACACGAAATACCGCAGTTACAGCAGCAACATGAAATACCCTTTGCTCAGGAACATAAATACAAACCACAAGCTCAGGAACATAAATACGAACCACAAGAACTGAAATTGAAAATTATACCACATACGGCTGCTTTACGAGCGCAACCTTCAAAAGAAATAAAAATTGATCTGAAAAAATTACCTCCTCTTCGTCAACATGAAATGAAAGAAATATACGAAGCTCAGAAACTCAAAGCCAAAGAAGAAAAGGAAGAAAAAGAAGCACAAAGACTTGACGAGCAGTTAAAAGAAGAAGAGCTTAAAGCGGAACAGTCTAAAGCTGAACAATTGAAAGAAGAGTTATTTAAAAACCAAGAATTCAGAGATGAATTATTCAAAAGCCCCCAATTCAGAGACCAGTTGTTTAGAAGTCAAGAATTTAAAGACGAATTATTTAAAAGTCAAGAGTTCAGACAAGAATTGTTTAATAACCAAGAGTTTAAAGACGAGCTATTCAAACAACAAGAATATAAGGAAGAACCATTCAGTATTCATGAATTTCACCAAGAACCTTTCCAAAACCAGGTGTTTAAAGGAGAAATGTTTCAAAGTCATCAACAATCCAATGAAGAGCAATATCAACAAAATGTTCCAGACTTAGGATATCTTCAAAAACAAGAGCCAAAGAAAACTCAAATGTACTCAATTTTAAGTCCATTATTCCAAGGACACAGTATAACTGAATCCTTGCAGCAGCAGAAGAATTTTCCACACCACAAAATTAATTTAGAAACTGGATTCAAACCCCTCCAGCCTCTTCAATATGCTCCAAAATTCAATGACGCAAGATATGCAAGAGAGGTAGAGAAATTACTAAAAAGGAATCATGTTGAGAAGCAAAAAGCTATGGCCAAGGCTGCAGCTATTGCTAATGAACCATCCATGGTCATCCGTAGTGAAGAAAAGATTGTTAAGGAAATCATTCCTTCGAAGCCAATTATAAAACACGTGGAAGTCCCAGTACCTACTCCAGTTATGGTGCCTATCCCTACGCCAATTGAAGTAAAAGTGCCACAGCCTTATCCTGTACCGATGGAAATTATTAGACCTGTCCCTATCACAATCGTTAAGACAGAAAAAGTAGAAGTACCTAAGCCGGTTCCAATTGAAATCGAGAAACGAATACCTGTTCCAGTTCCGAAAAAAGTTTACGTGAATGTTGACAAGCCATACTATGTACAAAAAATGGTTCCTGTTGAGATAAAGCGGGAAGTACCAGTAGAAACACCAGTAATGTTAAAGACTCCATTAAAATTGTCGATAATCAAACATGTTTGGAACTGACCTTGCCATAGATAGTTTTAAGAGGACTGCAATATTAGCTGTTAAATAGGTCGTAAGTAATATTTAATTAAACAAAATGTTAATTGACTGACATTGATCTTGTCTGTTGTGATATTATTCTGTACATACATGTGTAATAAAGAGCCTATGTTAAATAATCCAGTCTTTTCATTGAAAGCAGTCTTGCTCCAAACAAAAAACAAGGCACTTGTTGAATACTTGTTAGCTACTAATTTTGTACTGACGTCATTAAAGACTTTAATTTATAAAAATGATGTACAAACAACAGCAAAAACGTTGTCGAACTAATTACAAGAAGTAATTTGTTCTACAAATCAATCATATTCAGCAATGTTAGACAAGCACACTTCTTCCGCTCTCAATTGAATTGCAAAACGATGTAGTTGGTAAGTATTTACGTTTTGACGATGTATTCAGTAATATAGAAAGCGATGGCACCAAACCGTTTGCATACAAAATCACGAAGAAGGAAGCTGGGACGGTTTTAAAGATTCATGCCTCAGATTCGTAATCTTAGTGTTGCATAAGTATGGCATGGTATGGCATAATGGCCTAAATCACCCAACATTTTTAATTTAATGGCTAAAATATTCCATATTTTAACACAAATTTGTGAAAAACGTATAATTGAAGAAAGTATTGAGTAATATTGTGGTAATAAGAGTAAATTAGGGTTATTAAAGGAGAAACAGTGTATTAAATAGCTACCATGTCCCTTTCTTGTCTGTATTTTATTATTATCAACATATTCTTTGTGTCAATGCAGGGCATAGGCCTTCCCTCTTGCGTCACCTTCGAAAAGTTCTCAATCTAAGAAAAAAATGCTTTTCTACTCGAATCTTATATACATATCCAAAGAGCATATAACCACTTACGTTTACATATCAATAAGTGATAATACTATCCTATATTGAATAAAGTAATTTCCTTTTCATATATGTACATACTTAGGTACCTACCTAGCTACCTACCTACTTACTTGCACACTTTGATATAAATTTAACATCAGCATTATAATTTTCTGTTCTAAAGGTACAGATATAGGCAGGTTCTTGGGTTTAACCACATCTCGGTGGTGTTTTAAAGATTTAAGGGATATCTGTAAAGCTCAAATGAACTTCTTATATCAGATTTTTGCAATTATTTTAATCCGTAAAATCATAATCTTACTTTATGTGGTCTTTTTTTACTTCTACCATTGTGTGTTAAATAGTACACAGCCACGCTCACTCACTCAAAATGGCCAAGAACAAAAGAACTGTTGCAAAAAAAGTAAACGCGTAAGTATTTGTTTTAATTACTTTCGATGCACGCGTATGTGGGTCAATCTGTGGTAAGGCAGAAAAACTTTATTGTGTTCATAATGAGCGTTGCAATTGTCGACTGTACATGGACGACTTACTAGACCAACGAACGACCTTGCTCATGATGAGTACATAGTATGCGTACGATTTTGATGAGGTGTTATTCATTGAAAATAAAAAAAGTTTTGCATTTTTGAGGCACGACACGTAATAAAAAAAAGCAATAAAATATATATCAAGTGATCAACGCCTTCTTTCGCCGAATAACTTATCATCAGGAAAAAGGACAAAATATGAAAAAAATCTTTTGATTTCATTTATTACGATTTAAACGATATTCAATATTCTTATTTTTTAAACTGTATGAAAAGTGCATGATCTTCAAATTACGGGTCTAAAGAAATTTACTTACTAAGCTGGCAAAAGGGAGAACTTGGTGGGTACCAGTTCGAAATCAAATCAAGTAGACTTCCCCAGTGGCTTTTGTGTCACAATAGTGCTAAAAGTAGTAATTCTGGGACAATTACTATAATTTTCGGGTTCCGTATACAATACTCGTGACTGCCTATCGCCCTGGGGAGATAAAACACTGGATCCACGGGCGAAAAGCGGCTGCCTTGCAACACGCCTTGCGCAAATCTTTCTTGTTACTCTAGGTGAAGAAATATACACAATTTCTTTATACAACATGTTTCGTTTGGGTTTTGTTGTAGTATTGTTTCTGCTTGAGCTGCTGTGTCAAATTGTAAGATGCTCTCTCTTTTTTAGTTGTAAATATTTGTAAATCATTGCTATTTTACTATGCCTTATGGTTGAATGAGTCAAACAATCTACTGGATTGGAAGTGTTGGAACTCACTTGTTTGCTGACACTTTAAATGCTATACCTATATTGTAGGAGATATGACAACTTAAGCGGAAAATGTTTGTAGTCATTATCAATGACTAAGCTTTATTTATAAAGGTAAGCCAATCGAATAGGAACCAATAAATAAATAATCAAAAAGCGTCTACTTACGACTTCTAATCTAACATGTTTGTCGAGCTAGTTAACTACTGTGCACATTGAAAATTTGCATACTGGCCTGTTCAAAAAAAAAAGATAAATAGGAGGTATTACTACTTACACGTAACTTATAACTAATACCTACAACAAAGTGTCTTATCGTATCCATCATCAAGTTTTTGTTGTCCATCATTATGAAGTTACTGCACTTCAATTACATGAGCAAGTCTGCGGCTGCTAGTTACGAGAATGCCGATATGATACACTACAAAGACTATTCGGTGCCGGCACCTCTCGTAACATGATTACTACACTTGTTTAATCAAGTGATTACGACCGTTCAAACTAAATTTACTATGCGAATTATCGATTCCAGATAGATATTCACTGTTAAACGCCAAGTAAAAGCAATTACGGATAGCGCTGTCGTTATGAACAACTAGGACTCTTGGATAACTCAGTTTGAATGTTTGTTGCTCAACGTTTACGATTAAGTGCCATTGGGTAATCGAATAATAAAACTGAGAAGTAAAAACCAACATTTTATTAATATCACAATTTCACTGGGACTCAATCAACGATCTTAAGTTTAAATTACTTATTAATGAGAATCAAGCGTGGAAACAATATACATTTAGGGATTTGGTTACCCATTCGGGCTGCGGGACCCCAATTTAAACAAACGGTCGACCAACATGTTACACTCTCGAGATTTTCTATCACGTCTTTTAGAGATTTGTTTCGAAATTATTTCCACCTCGTTACAGACCACGCAACTACGTTACAATTTTGTTATAAACCTAAATAAATCAGGTACATTTCGCTCTTTAAAGGGCTCACCAACTACGTATTCAGTCGAAAGTAAGCGATCTAGCATTGCTAAAATCTAAATACATAAAACTAATATCAACAGGCAAGAGTAGAACTAAAGTACATTAAACATGGCGGAACAGACTCCGCTCAAGTTATGCCCATGGGACTGATTTAAATGCAGTCAGTTTAGTAGCCTTCGAATTTGTAGCCTTCCCCGCTGCTGGCGAGAGCGTGGCCCTCCAGGTGGCCGTAGCCTTCCTGAAGCTCAGCGTAACCCTTCAAACCTTCGCCGCCTTCAAAACCGGCCAGGTGCTCGTAGCCGCCGCTTTCAAGGCCCTGGTGGTGTTCGAACCCTTGGTTCTCGAATCCTCCGTGTTCAAGACCATGTCCGTGCTCAAGTTGCGCTGCGAAATGCTCCGTGTCGAACCTGTGGTCTTCCAACACGAGTCCGCCGCCGTGGTGGTGCTCGGTCTCCGGGTGGATCTGCTTCAGGTTGTGCTCGGACTTGCCCTTCTCCAGCGGGTGGTGCAGCAGGTGACTGTGTTCCTTCTTCACGTAAACCGGCACCGGGTGGAAATGCTCGAACTGGATCGACTGATGTGACTTGGCGTGTTCGTGCTCTACATGATGGTGGTGCGATGATTCTCCGATCAAAGCCTGGTGGTCATATTTCTCTTCTAGTTGGGGTGCCTCCTCATGGATTACTCCAGGAAAGGCGGCCACCACTGCCAGGAGTCCCAGGAAAATCTGAAAGCACGATTGAATTAGTATGGAATTATCAATTTGCCAATTAGTGCGCTGAAACGAACGCTATCTCTGATCGGCGCGGAGGCTATCTCGAAACCAGTTTCTGTAACCACCAGGAACACAACGCTGTGTTATGTAACGAGAAAGCCTTCCTATAGCAGTAATAACAGTATTTGTTAACTTGGTCGACCGTAAAAAATAAATTAGCATCTTTGTTTGCAAGATTTAATCTGGTATTTCTAAATTGGATCACTGATAGATTAGTAGAGTAGTTTAAGCGTTTACAAAACGTCAATTTTCGAAAGTTTCGTATGGTTTTGAACAAACAAATCTTATGTAAACACAAAATTTCCATGTGACACTATCACGTAACATTTTCGGTTTCGATCGAATATTTTAGAGAACACAGTTGACATTTTTTAATTAAGGGCACTGGCACAATCCGCACTAAGACTTTATACTTAATTTGTTTTCGTGTATTGGTTTGGATACGCACAAGGTATTTCATTGCTGTTGGCGTGGTCGTACTGCACTGTTCGGGAGGGTGGTGGGTAATGCCAGCTCTTGAAATTTGCATCGCTTTTATACCCGGTTTCACTTAGGCCGAGTGTGAGTGCTCTGCTTGCATTACGTGTGCCTCACATTGTCAGCCGAGCCGCGAACTCTTAACAATAGATAGAAATTCTTTGGGAGATGCGCGGAAAAAGTTCGATGTTTCGATACAAGATGTCGATTAACATATTTTGCTGTCATTATTGCGTACATCTCGTATGTAAAGACATGTAATTGTTTTGTAATCGATCATTATGCGCGGTCCGTTCGCATCAAATGGTAATTTTGATTTGCATATCATAGAGCAAGAAGTTGTTTCGTATAATTGATAATATCACGTAGTAGATGTGTTTTATAAAGTAATAATAAAGGGTGGGTGGTTCAAACAGGAATGTATGCCGTGTAATGGCGGCTTAGAATAGCATCAGTCTATTTCTTTCCCGTGGGTGTCGTAATAGGCGACTAAGGGAATCAAGGGTTACACGTGTATTGCAATTCTAGGCGTTAGGCTGACAACCTGTGACTATGGCGATACACAATTGTCTGAATGACCCTTAAAATGTTTGTCAGACGTGGCGTAAATATTTATTTTACGGCCGTTTACGCTCTGCCTACCCCGCAAGATATATAAGCGTGATATATGTATATAGGGTGAAATTTTGCTAGTAAACGTGACTTAAAGCAGAGGACGTGCTGGTAAAAACGATTAACTTTCCCCGAAAACAAAGGTTGAAATACGAAAAAAATATTTAGACCTCTCAAAAATTTGCCGATCAGCTGATTAACTCAAAATATTTTTGTCATAATATTTCAATCTATGTCATACCTTGGAATGTTCATTATCTCAAGCCCGTCTTGAGATTTCGCTATCACTCACTAGTAAAATTTCACCCTGTATACTACAAGCAATAAAATTTGCAGTAGTTGTTAATGATGTTTAATTTACGAGGGCTGTAATACATTTCTTGGGTCTAGATAGACTCTTGCTAATGTCTAGATCGCAATCCTTATGGAGATTGCGTGGTTGATTAGACTATTAGCCTGCAGCTTGTTTTATGCAAACTCCTTACGATCCAGCACTAACATTAAGGCGAGTATACTCGTGAACGACCTCGACAGTGGCGCCACTTCACAAAAACATACTAACTCAGATCATACATACATATCAGAATGTCCGATGCCCAAGTGTTTCGTATTATCAATGAAATATTCGCTGCAATTAAAGTTATGGAAAAAAGTACCTAAAAACGGCCAATTTTGGTATTAATTGCCATAACTGTAATTACAGCGAATATTTCATTGAGTTTGCAGGTTCTAATTTTACTCTAGGATTATACTAATAACCGGGACATGGGACATTCTGATAGACTGTTTGTACAAAGAAAAAAACATTTTTTTTGTTAAGTGGCGCCACTGTCGAGGCCGTTCACGAGTACACTCACCTTAAGTGTATTTCCTAAATGTTGAAATACAGCTCCGTAGTCGTGGAATGGGCTTACTTTATTTTTGGAGTAACATTGATCGTATATAGTTAAAAACTTTCTTAGTTCGCCATCTCGACGACCCAAATTGAGTATTTCACATACACACATATATCACGCCTATAATCCCTTGCGGGGTAGACATAGCGTACACAAAAATACGTCTTATACAAATTCAAAGCGATCCGCGATCGTGTATATTGGCTGTGCAAACATTTTAATCATATTTTTGCACTGTGATAGAATACGATCAAAGTTACCCCGAAAATCAAACTAACCCACGATATAGTGATTCGGTCGAGGATTTTCGGATTGTTTGAATATGATAGCAGAAATTTTACGCGCAAATTATCATATATGCACACACACATAACGCCTATTATCCATTGAGGGGTAGGCAGAGCGTAAACATATATTTAAGGGTCATTCGGAAAATTGTGTATCGCAATAGTGAAAGGTTGTCAGCCCATCGCCTAAAATTGCAATAAATACCCTTAAGTCCCTTAGTCGCCTCTTACGACTCCCACGGGAAAATGGGGTGATGCTATTCTAAGCCGGCATCACACGGCATATATTATTATCATATATACAATCGCTACCGACATACTTACCTAGACTTGAGGTAGGAGAACTTTGATGTTTATTTAAGTCCCTTTGTTCAATTTGATTAAAGTATGAAACTAGATATATAAAAAAATATAAAGCATCATCGGACACAAGTCTTTAACAATTTACGTCAAAAACGAAAAGAAAGTTCGTTGTGATATAATAACCGTATAATTATGGTTATCAACGTATTAATTGCCAAACGTCATCCCATGCGTAAGAAAATATAACACAGTTCAAATGTAAACATGAAAGCAAAAGTTGTTTTACAAACATGATGTAAAGGACAGCCCTTCGAATACTGATAGGGTGCATGCAGACCATGAAATGAACAACTTTACCTAAAGAAGCTATGTCAGGAAACAACAAAAAACCGACCAAGTGCGAGTCGGACTCGCAATCGAAGGGTTCCGTACCATTATCTTATCTATAAAAACGCGCAAAAAAACACGTGTTTTGTATGTTTTGTATTTTTTTTTCTTTTTTAGTATTTGTTGTTATAGCATCAACAGAAATACAATATCTATTAAAATTTCAACTGTTTAACTCTCGCGGTCCATGAGATACAGCCTCCATACAAAAAACAAGATTTTTGAATGGGAGCCCCCTTAAATATTTACTTTAGTCTAATTCTTAGTATTTGTTGTTATAGTGGCAACAGAAATACATCATCTGTGAAAATTTCAACTGTCTAGGTATAACGGTTCAGGAGATACAGCCTCGTAAGGGCGTTTGTGCACTACAAGGAATTTTACTGTCCGGCATTCCGATTTTTTACTCATCTCTTCAACTCTTGCATCTAAATTGTAAAAAATCGGAATGCCGGACAGTAAAATTCCTTGTAGTGCACAAACGCTCTACCTGTAGGACGGACGGACGGACGGACGGACAGACAGACAGACAGCCGAGCCTCAGTAATAGGGTTTCCGTTATTACCCTTTGGGTACGGAACCCTAAAAAAGATCGGAAAATCACGATCAATTGACTGCTTTTTGTGTGGGAAGTATTATTTTTTTCTTGACGTTTCCTATTTAGGAAGGTTGTTCAGTTTCATGGTCTGAAAGCGCCATATCAGTATTCGGAGGGCTGTCCCTAATTCCCTGTATAATCAAAGGCCACAGTCCGCTGTTGGATATGCTCTCTATTGGGCGATGTTACCTATACCATAGGTATCTACCACGCTTGGCAGGCGGATAAACAAGCGCAGCGCAAGGTATAGTTTTTTACAGAGACCGCTGCTGCCTATTCCCACGATTTATCGATTTGTATGATGATCATGATTCATTGATTTTGACAACGCGGATAGCAATGAGGTGATGCTTTTTACCTGTTTCCTATAGCACTAGTTTGTACTAAAGGTCCATTTGCATTTTATATTAACACTTATACCTTAAGTGTTGCTATACTCCGACGGGGTGTCATAATTAATATATAAGACCTATATGTAATTATGCATTATACTCGTAAGAATCTTCATCATTGAGTATGATATGCAATAAAATTTATGATTATGATTATAAAAAGCACTGCCTACCTGATATTTTGATCCATACAAAATAATAAATTGCATAAAATGAATATTTGAAAAACTATACTTATTCGTAAAAAGTAATACCAATTTGTTAAAAGAAACGTAATCTTACAGGTGTAGTATTGTTAAATTACGCAAATCCATAAACACAAAATTTCAATGACAAATTAAAATGTTACAATTCCTTTTGTTACCGAAATTGTATTGTTTTTAAGAGAATGAGGTCTTTTGTAGCATCATTGTTCAGAACTTTTAATAATCAGGTAAATACTTACCCACAAACAAAAAATAATACAATTGAGGTTACTCTGAATCCGGTTAACAATAATTAAATTAACATCAAGAGCTTTTACAAGTTAGTACGTCGATATGTAGCAAGGTGCGTTGTTTTATACAGGGTGTGAGAGACAGCCCTCCGAAAACTTATAGGATGCATTAAACCATGAAACTGAACAACTTCCCATGAATAAATATTTCAGGATAAGTTAAAAATATTTTGAATTCCCATATAAAATGCAGTCAGCTGATCTTGTATGGAAAGTCTATATTTTTTTGTCGTTTCCCGACATATGTTTTTAGGGCAAAGTTGTTCAGTTTCGTGGTCTGCATTCACCCTGTCAGTACTCGAAGGAATGTCCCTTACAGCCCGTATACTTGCATGGAAACTGTATTATTTGTTTCTACTATCAGCAGAATATCATCCCATTTTTTTTCTTAATTAATGTAAGTATTCTTCTTACATTCTTATCAAATGAAACCTTTTATTTAATCAGTGTGCCAGGAGCATATTTTACATAGCCAGTAGCAATGTTCATAGACTATAGTCTTGTAAACAATTTTTGTACAATTCTAAGAGTCTTTATTTTTCTTCTTTAGACCAACGACAAAACAATACCAACATATAAACTGGTTCTCCATATAGGGTGAAATTTTTCTAGTGACCGATAGCGAAATGCAGTTCTCCCACTTGTCGTCCGTCGCTGCGTATTTTTGACGCACCGTAACGCATGTGTCTGTCAAACGACTGGACAGACGCATCACTTACGCACTGTAAACGCAACGTCATCGTATTTGTATGGAAAAAAGATCGGATGCGTGTGGCACGGGACCGAAGAGAATGGCGCAATAAAAAAGAGGCCTATGTCCAGCAGTGGGCTAACATATCGGATGAAATTTTACTAGTGATCGATACTGAAAATACTATGTATAATAGTGGTGATAATAAACAACTTTCTCCAAGGAATATAGGTCACAGTAACTAAAATCAGCTGATCGGCAATTTGTATGGGAGGTCCAATTTTTATTTTCATATGTCGACCTATGTTCCTTGGAGAAAGTTGTTCCTTATCATCGACCCGTCTTATATTTTCGCTATCGGTCACTAGTAAAATTTCACCCTATATAGATAGAAGATCGGAATTAGCAGCTAACTAAACTCTCAAATTGTTACACAAACTCTTATCTTAAGAGTCTATGAAAAGAAAGAATCAATGAGATTTCCTGTTTCCTGTATTGTATACTCGTGAACATTTACTGATATAACTAAGAATAAGTTACGGACATGTGCTGCCAGAATCCAGGGCACTTTCTCAACGTTAGGATTTATTTTAGATTTAGCATTTGTCTAAATGCAGATTCGTTTAAGATAGGTCCGAGTGAAGGGGAGTCGATGGTTACAATAATATCAATCAGTGGTAGCCCACAGCACGACTTGACTTAAAATAACATATTCACTTAGGACAATTTATTGAGGTTTCATCAGGTTTGTATCCTAGTTTATTTAAAAACTCTGACACGAGGGTTCATTGGAGGAATCGTTTGGCGACTAGGTGTAACAACCGGAAATAGGAATACCTAGTAATATTACACTTTTACTCTTCAAACTTTACCTACAGTCGCGAAAAATTGTATTCTTTCAATAAGCGCGGAGAATCTTTGGTCACAATCAAATCATCTAAAATTACGAAGGTGTGCTGCTTCGACACTAACATACATCTAAACTGAAATATAATTTAAACTTTTAATTAATCTATGTGCGAGTCTAGCTCTCGCGAGAATTCATTAGGCCGTTCATCGACTCGGTGTCCCTACGCTACAATCTTTGTTCACTTGGACTACAATGCCAATTTTTAGGGTTCCGTACCCATCCAATAGGTACCTAGAGAATCAAAACGGTAGCCTATTACTTACTCGTATGTCTGTCTGTCTGTCATGCACCAGGCTGTATCTGCGAACCATGCTAAACCATGATAGATGAAATTCTCAGACATGCCGTGTGTCTATTGTCGCTTTAACACAAGTACATAAAATAAAAAAAATTAAATATTTTTTTATTAAATATAGGTATTTAATTCCCATACAACAAAATGAGTTTTTATTTTTGCCGATTTTATCTATAATGGTTCGGAGACTGTATCTCATGAATGATAATAGTAACGCAGTTAAAATTTTCACAGAATATGTACCTATTACTATTGAATTTATAACAACATATACTAAAACAACATAAAATTAATATTTGTGGGGGCTCCCACGAAACAAACGTGATTTTTTACGCCATTTCTACACATAATGGTATGGAATCTTTTATGTGCGAGTCTAACTCGCACTTGGCCGATATTTTTTTTATTCGGCTCATCTAATGCGAATCTGATTGATGAATGAATGATCTTGAAACTAGACCAGTTGCACGACGGACCTTGAGCTAGTCATGTTTGCATCATGATATAATATGTTCTGGTTTTGTGACCATTTATTATTTCTGTTGAACTTCATCTTGCGAATAGAACGCGTTGATGTCTTCTATATGAACGTGATTTATATAAAATTCAGTGCAAACATTTTAAGGTTGATTTATACTCGTGAAACTTAACAACTTTTTCCAGGGATCATAGTAGCTCATTTTGTTAAAAAATTTTGTATGGGAAGACCAAAATAAAAAAAATATATATTTAAATCTATGTTCCTTAGGGATTCTTTTTTCAGTTTCACCACTAGAACTCACCCTAAAAATATTTGCACTGAAATTAATAGGAACTACTATGGCTGTGCCATCTTTGATAAGATACTATTAGAGTTAAGTGGGTAGGTAAGGCGTGTGAAACACATGTGAAATATGAATGCGCATAATACTCAATTCATTGGCTGCGTTTTACAAAATCTTGCAAAACGTAAGGAATTTCAAAAGTTTGGGATATTAGTAGAATAAAGTAGTAATAATGCCTTTTGACACTTATATAAAATTATCTCTTTTGCTCGCAAGTTAATTAAATAGAACAGCTACTGGGGTTCATTAATAAAAAATAATTAGGTATGACATCTTGATTTTTTTTATTAACCTCTGTTGCTGGTCAGTGCAAAATCACTTAGCTCAGTTACACCTCTATAAATTGTATCAAATCAACTCTACAACCAGTGGTATGGAAAGCCGTTTTGGTCTACTGTTAACATCAACAGCTACGCCCATTGCTAGACATAAGCCTCCCCCTTTTGGAGGGTAGTTGTCATACTCACCACGATTGGCAGGCAGTTAGTGATACTACCGTCGGTCCCGGTTGCTGTCTACGATTACTTAGATGGTGGTCGTTACACAACCATGTCAGAGGCCTTACTACTAGTAGTAGGCGGTTGAAAACCTCTTGACACTAAGGTTCATCGTGTCGTTGGACGACTCGGTGTCCCACACGAAAAGAATAATTGACACTAGTAAACGTAGGCAGGCGGCTGGTTCTAAAACGAATTCAAATTCTTTTGCACCATGATTTTACTTTACAATACATGGGGCGAAAACCCCAAACTAATGAGGTAGCAAACTAGGGAACTAATGGCGTCACTCTCGACTATGCGTTTTTACTGTGACGGGTGTCAAAGTTTCAATAATTCTTATTAGCGTGTTCAGGCATAGTCGCACCTGCTGCCATCTGCAAAAAAGCTTTAAATTTTCGTCCCCATTAGAATAGGGAATATGGCAGGTTGATGATCAGATACTGATTTTAACTCAGCAACAACGGTTCTCATAAAGTACCTACTTAATACAATCAACTCTTCACTTAGTGGTTTGCCCAGCTGCCGTGGTCAAGTCGTACTCTAATGTCGTGGCGGTAACATAATCTGGCCACAGATTATGTGCGGTATGAAGAAACGTGTTCTAATTGTACGTAACGCAAAGACCTAACAACTGCAGACCAGGCATACTTTCTAGAAAACATCGTTTTATAACGGCAATTAAATGTCCGAACGCACAAATTTATAGGTAGGTACATACCTAGGGAAAACATGCTTTTCCCAGGGGAATACTAAAAACAACTGAAACCGCGGGGCTGAAATCAAGTAATAAATATTATTACTTAATTCATATAACCTTTGAAAAGTAGCTTCTATTGCGGTAGATGTGTACTGATGTTGACAAAACTGATGTGGCGCAGCATCGATCACAAAAAAAATACGAACATGCTCATAGCTCCTATTAGGATTCCATGTATCGGAGTGCATAGACATAAGTTTTCTATGTCACTTAAGTATATCGTTTCATCAGGATTAACAACACTTGATTGAAGATCTCATTCTGCCACTTTGATATTGTGCCACTCTGTCTAACGTTGGAAGAATAAATGTTCCTTTGACCAACCATTCCATAGATTAGCCGCGCTTGGACCTAATGTTAAAATACCAAAGGTTCTTCCGACCAACATTACGATCGACCAGCTGGGCATGAAACAAAAGTTTGTCGGATCAGCAGCAGAAAGATCAATGTTCTTTCTACGTCAAATGAAACGGCCATATTGATTTCGATATCCCGAACGGAACTCCTCCGTACAAGCAGAGTCTTTTGACGAAATGTCTTTGCACGCAATATAATCCGATGGCGATAGGCAGTAGGTAACTGGGTAATGCAAATAACACACCACTCTGGTTTCGCTTGTTATTGAAGTTATTGCTTACGATCTACTTTCTTCATTCAAATAAGATTAGATGTAAGGAAATACTTAAGTAAATTAAATTAGGTAAGTATAACTACCTCATTTAGCATGGCTACTTATATAAGGTGTAAAAAAACGCCTTTTAAACCCTTGAACGAACGACATTTCGCATGGGTAGTTAAATTTTTTCATATTTCGACTTATGTTCCTTGGGGAAAGTTGTTCAGTTTCATGGACTGGTTTACATCTTAAAACATTTGCAGCAAATATTTTGACATCATTTGTCATTAGTTATTCATCGAAAATATTCTTAATGATGATGTAGTAATCGACAGGTCCTCGAGTAACTCATTATGGTTGTTCTTAATAACTGTAAGTATTGAAATCCAGAAGTATAGGTTGATACTTACAATTGATACTCCCGGTGCTGACTGCTGACTTAAGAAGATCAGATTACAACCCTATGTAATACTAGCTGTTACCCGCGGCGTTGCCAGCATAAGTGGTGACAAAAACTATGTGTTAATCCATGTTACCTTCTATGTGTGTGCCAAATTTCATTACAATCGGTTCAGTATTTTTTGAGTGAAGAAGTAACAAACAAACAAACATAAACTTTGGCATTTATAATCTTGAAATTCGAAATAAAACGAAAGTCGAAGATGTAGATAAGCGAGTAACGAGACTGAGGAGGGGATGAACAGGACACTTGGCGAGACAAAGTGATGGACAAAATCAGTCAGAGTTGTGGCTAAGAGGAGCGAAAAGGTCAGTAGGCTGCTGCTCGATGGACCGACGATGTCGTCAAGCTTACAGGAGCTCACAGGGCAAGGCTGGCACAGGACCGTGAGGATTGGCGCTGTATGGAAGAGGCCAATAGACCCTGCAGTTGGTGGATGTGGGCTGAGGATCAGATGATGATGAGGATTAGGTTGCATAGGTCGCACTATAGCCTAACAGTTCCTTGCAGGACCACTTGTATCTACCATTGAGTACAGTCAAGCTCACGTGCGGTAAGACACTCAAACTGCCAAAGTAAATTCAAAAAGTCTAATCTAAACGGTCTAGCCTATTCTGATATTGACTGTACCTACTACCATTAATTTCGCAAGGCTAGTCCGTGTATCGTAACAATATCAATTTATGTTTTCAGGATTCTATCTTCTATAAAATATATTTTTTTATAAAATTGCTTGGGTGCAACAAACTGTAGCCACTGACTACCAGTTTAGCTACTTAAATATGTGTTGGATGAACGTGTTAATTACACAGTTGTTGTCTCGATTCTACGTTACTGGCTAAAACGGCTCATTGAAAATAGCACTGTCACTTTCTATTAAATGAGTATAGAAAAGGATAGCAGATGGCATAGACAATTTAAATCATGTCGTGTCTTAAATAGTCTATGATTTCCGCACAGTTTCGCAGATTTCCTTGAATATTTAAAGAAAGGTCAAGTCAAGAGTACCCTAAACCGACGAGCATGTATGAAAAGATTCGTGCATGTTGAAGAAGCAAAAGAGGTGTGTCAGGATCGTAGCAAGTGGAAAGATGTAGTCTCTGCCTACCCCTATGGGAAAGCGGCGTGATTATATGTATGTATGTATGTATTTAACCGCCATATTTTTATCACTGCTTAATTTGTCAGATACCGCGTAAAATGCGTAAAACCATCGTCAATTTTGGAGGCGATCATCTTCTATTCTTCTCGAAGCCTATTTAACAGAAAGGGACAGTGATATTTTTATATTTTTAGTTAGAGATTTTAGTCGGTAATATGAATTGAGACTAGTGTTGTGTTGGTAAATAGGGTACCGAACGCGATTAGTCGAAGTTAATCAACTAAGACCGCACTGATGGCTTAACCAGTACCAATGTAATGACGCTAATGGCTGTGAGTGGTCTTAAGAAGTAAGTAAAAACACTTTATTGCAGAAAAATAACAGGAAATTCATTGCTAATATGCGCAAAGGCGCCTTATCGCTACAAGCGATCTCTTCGAGACAAACTTTGGATGTAGGAAAAAGTATACTTAGAAATACAGAGCAGTGCGAGAGTGAGCCTTGAGCTCTCAATTTAGAGCGTTGCTTGAGGTTTTAGCGGAATTACTAAAGGTTGTAGGTAAATATTGTGTGAGTTTTCTAAGTTTTAGCAGCTAAGTATACCGGGTGTAACTAACGGTGTAATGAAAACATTCCAGGTGTGATCATGAAACTGAACAACTCTCTTTATAGAGCATATTTTTGGAAACACGTTTTTTAATATAGGAAAATTTGTTCAGTTTTTTTTTTATTAAACGAATCCTGCAGCTGGATCACCGCCTGATTGTGGAAGGATGGCTCCATACTTCAGAGAGCACACACTTCACGTTGCTAAATCCACAAATACATACCTATATCACGCCTATATCCCCCCGGGGTAGGCAGACCGTAGAGCCCCAAAAAACTAACATTTACGCCACGTCTGATAAACATTTGCGGGCCATTCGAAATTGTGTATCGCTAATCGCTATAGGGTTTACAGCACATCGCCTAAAATTGCAATACCTATGTTACCCTCGAGTCCCTTAATCACTTCTTACGACCCACACGGAAAAGAAATGGGGTGATGGTATTCTAAGTCGGCATTACACGGCATATTAGCCATATCCAGAGACCCAAATGCGTAGCTGGCAGATTAATCAGTCTACTAAACTGCAAGCCTTTGAATGTTCGTTCGTGCATGAAAACAACTTATTTCTTTTACTTATCCATACAGAACGTGTTGCTTGTATTTTGATTGCTTTATTAAGTTTCTTTTGCTGTCAAACTGGAAACTTATTAGCGTGATTTTGATAAATAGATCTTGTATTGACAAGAAGACTGAAGAGTAGATAGGTAGGGGGAGTTCGGGAGACTTGCCCAGGTGGGAGACTTGACACTTGAAATAACTTTTTTAATTTTGCGCCTTTTTAGGTCGCGTGACAAACGTCACCCTACAATCCCAAGGTAGTTAAAATTTACAGCGTATAAGGACGCTAATTACCATGAGTGACAAAAAAGTGATTTTATTTACCACCTCGGAGTGATTTTTTGGGATTATTTGTTTTGTTTACTGTACACGCATTTATATAAGTACTCAAGGCCTACGTTTTAGTATTGTGAAATCATTTTGTTAAGCATTAACAGCAGGATTATGCTCCAGCCAATAACAGTTTTAAAGCAAAAGATCTTGATTCGTTCCAAAGAGGGTGAGCCGTTTTGCCTGCGGGGCACATGAGCAGTGCTAAATTTAAAAAAAGGCCTCCCTATATAAAAAAAATAATTAAAGCGAACTTATATAAAATCTGATAAAATTTTATGGCATATAAAAACTGTTATCATACGCCAAAATTTGTACAAATTGCCATTTAAATGTATTATATAAATTAGTTTTGACGATTTTTTAAGATCTTAAAATTGAGTAAGACTTCAGTTTTTTAGTACGCTTTAGACACTTAAAAGATGTTGCATTGGAATAATTTTCAGTAGGTTTGAGTTAATTAGTTTAGATTTTACAGATTTAAATTAAAAAGCAGGTTACCCGAACTCTCCCTATACAGGTTTCAGTAAAAGGAATAAGTTTACTGATTAACTGCAGAATTGCAGATACACAACATAAGTATACGTATTTACAAACATAACATATCACTCAACAGACCGTTTAAAAATGGTCTTTATTACCTACTTGTCTAATCATGATATAACACACATAACGATAATACTTACTTCTTTCTTACCTTTTGAAGCGAGTTTTGAAACGCAAATTAGGTATTAAATTAGTCCCTTTTCCCTTGTTATCAAATAGTTGAGTAAATAGCTGCCAATATCCTTTGTTTATCAGCACCATCATCAACCTACCTCTTTTAGGGATCGACTTAAACTTGTTTTTCATACAGCTTATAAGAAAAACAGTATACCTAAGATGATCCCTTGAGAAGGTTGATGTGGTACCACAGTATAAATTAATAGTACTAGGTGGTACTGATTATATTAGATATCTTACTCTTACTGGAAATACGGTTCACGCTGTATGAATAGCTTGATCCTAGATATCAACTTTGTTAGTTCGGCTTTCCTGTTTCGTCGTAGCCGGAAACTCGTAAAGATATGTCATCGGAGGAAATGCCTAGGTATAAGCCTGGGTTTAGCAATATCCACGTCGGTCACCTGCTCATGATGATGGGAACTTCGGTATCGCAATAACGGGGGCATTAATCATAGTGTCATGTGATTGTGGATGGAGATGTGGTTGATAGTTTGTAATAGGATGAGGATCTACCTACAACAAAAACCCTTATTACACTTTATTTTACAAATAAAACACCTTTTCACTAGTTCCACTAATAAAATATGTTTTTCTTAATTTGATATCGAACTAATGCGACCGGACTCAAACATCATCATCATCAAATAAACAATATCAAATTAAACTAAATATATTTAATTAGTGGAAGTAGTGAAAAGTATACATACATACATACATAAATCACGCCCATATCCCTTACGGGGTAGGCAGAGCGTTAACGGCCGTTCAACGGACATTAACACCACGTCTGACAAAAGTTTGAGGGTCAATCAGATAACTGTGTATCACTATAGTGACAGGTTGTCAGCCCGTCGCCTAAAATTGCAAAAAGTATTTGAAATTTGAATTGTGAAAAGTATTTGACTAGTAAATGTTAACCAGCCGAATAAAACAATAAATTATGACTGGTCTAAATTGTTTTCTTTATATTCCTTAGGGAAAGTTGTCCCTTATCAAGTTATCACCTAACGGTCTTGATTTTTCCATGGAAAAACACCACAAAATTACAACACAAAGTTTAACTCAATAACACTGTTCTTGAAATTCTTGAATACCGTATACGCTCCCGCATCCATTGCTGGTTATCTTGAATTTATTGAAATGTCGTCCTTATCATAACCAGCAATGTATGCCGGACTGTCCACGTTATCTAGTAGTATTATATTATCTGTGAAGGAATTCAGACAAGTGTAAAAGCTGTTTTATTTTCACGTTTACACAGGGCACAAAAATTGGGTTTTTCTAGCCATTAAGTGTACAACGATGGCGCTGAGTCGTTACTATCTCTATATTACGTTAGTATCACTATATAGTTTGTGCTCTATAAAGTTTGTGGCGCTGAGCGCGCTGAGCTTAAATAAAAAAAGTTATCTGGGTAAAACTCAGGTCATTTCTGACAGTTGTTTAATTAATAAAAAAGTGCTTACAGAAATCATAGATGGCTTTGAACTTTTGGGGAGCATCCAATCCAAGGGGCACCTTTTCGTCCATCTAACAAACCAAAGAAGTTTGATATTAATACAGTTGTGACCTCCTGGGTCATGAATAAAATACGAGACTTAGATGTTCAAAATCAATCTCCAAAAGTAGATGGGTAATTTACATTAATCGTTTTTCAAAATATACATGATACGATTTTTTTAACTGAGGTAAGTAGAATTTAAAAGTTTTTATTTTGACGTCGTCCAAAATTGGGTAAAGTGACGTAACTTTAACAGTTTTCATCAAACTATCGTGTTAAAAAGTAAAGAAAAGCTGAAGTAAAGTAGAGATGTCATTAATCCATAATTAACAGCTGTCATCTCCATATTAAAAGAGATGTCATCAATGGAAAACTAATCCTCTGCCTATCATTATCACGAATCTGACAGATGTCAAAAGTGGCTTATTGGGAGAACTATGACTATATTTGGTAGGTTTGGTACCTATCCATCGGTCGTGTAAAACCATTGTTAAACAGAAATCTTGTGGCCACACCGCAATGTTTTACATGTTTTGGTTTATTGGTAAAAGCACAAAAGACATCCGCAAGAGATTCGGCATTTTAGAGAGCGATATAATATGCCCAGCACGATATTGCTTGCCACAGTTCTGTTTTTATTCAACACGCTTTGTACGACATAGTCATTGAATGGTCTTCAATAAGTAGCTGGAGCCCGTACAGGACCAAGAAAGTAAAAGGATGCCTAAGGAATCAAAACAAAGTGACGTCATAGTGAATGGAGTGATGTATACATATTGTTGGCTAAAATCGACTTATCGATTCGTAATTAGTCGAAACATGTAAGACAACCCTTGGAGATGGGGAATGGGGCGGGGTCCTCCCAAAAAGGACCCCGCAGGAATAGTGAACCTTTCTGTCACATTTTCGGCACAATCGGTTAGGTTAGTTGTCTTGTAGGTTACAAGGGGAAATTTTCTAGGGATTCTCGAGTGTCATGTAGAGGGCGCCAAGCTTAATTGAAACAACGTTTCTTTACACAAAATCTGTACCACTTTATAAATTATTCTTTATTTTGTGTTTATTGAATTGTTCTAGATGTATTATTGGTTATTTGTTTACTTACACGAATGACACTCAATATAATAGCAAGGTGATAAGTTTATTTTGTATTAAATCAAACAAAAATAATTTATTTGTAACGAACACAACGTGAAACGGAACCTGTGACAAAACTATGGCTGACGCCAGCCATATTGAAACGTCAAAATTTCAGTTTAGCACAGCGCCCTCTGGTTTGACATTCAGAACTATCAAGAGAACTGTCAATAGAAAAACTCCCAGTGAACCGCATTGAGCAAGCAAGCCACAATAAAGAATGTAAAATTATCGATCAATTCACATCACTACAACCTATATTTTATAACTTTAAGTGTTGCTATGCCCCAATGATACCCCGTAATCATAATTACAGTACCGCCGCCGAGAGAAGTCGGTTTTGACAGCTGTCATCTCCATACTAAAAGAGATGTCAACAAAGGAAAATGGACCCTCTGCCATAATATTATCACGAATCTAACAGCTGTCAAAACCGACTTCTCTCGGCGGCGGTACTATAATATTTCAAGATCCATGTAATTAATACCTATATGTGTGTACATTCCTGTGTCGGCGAGTGTTATGCTGTACAAAACACTATTGTGCTGTTGAGCATTATAGTGACTCGCTTACACGTAACGCCACTTAAAGGCCTGTTTTCACTTTGATTAGTGCGAGTGCAGGTGATTAGTAAAGTGAGGTGTCAAGTGCAGGTGTCAAGTGCAAGTAGTGTCCAATTGTTGTTAAGTGGCTCTGTTTAGTAGATTCAGTTGTTGTGTAGCCGTCGATAAGCAAGTATGGACAAACATCAAGAAGTGCGTTTGCAATTGGAAGAAGTTCTGAAAGAAGTATGAACCCCAGTATGTTCATAGCTTCACTTATCGTATTAAGAGCCGCATCTCGGGCCCCCTTATTTTTATAGCTCGAGTCTTTACAATTAAAAAGACATTCGTGCTTTACGTACTCCTGTACAAATTTATATGTAAGATCTTTTAGTCACTTCTTTTTTTCCACCATTTTTGCTCAACACGTCGGTCTGTTGTGTGTTGCTGGCTAAGAATAGCATCACCCCATTTCTTGCCCGTGGGAGTCGTAAGAGGCGACTAAGGGACTTGAGGGTGTGTATTGCAATTTTAGGCGATGGACTGACAACCTGTCACTATAGCGATACACAATTTTCCGAATGACCCTCAAATATTTGTCAGACGTGGCGTAAATGTCCGTTTTATGCGGCAGTTTACGCTCTGCCTACCCCGCAAGGGATTAAAGGTGTGATATATGTATGTATGTATGTATGTACGTCGGTCTGTCCGACGCTACAGGAAGGCGCGCTCGCTGGAAGTGAGGAGAAGGGGTAGGGAGGGGCGCGCGGGACGTAGCTACTCGCAGTTCACTCGCAAAAAAATAGAACACGCTTCTAATCACTTTACTACGCAGCGTACTTAACACTTGCACTAATCAGTTGCTGTCCATACGTGGTTTCTACTAATCACTTAACACCTGCACTAATCACCTGCACTAAACACTAATCAAAGTGAAACCAGGGCCCTGTACTATAACCGTGACAGGTGACAGGTGACAGGCGACAGGTGACAATTTACAAGTTTACAATTTTCTGTCCTATAAAAATTACAGGTGACAAATTTGTCATGGTGGAAAATTTACAAAATTGTCGAATTGTCACGACAATTTTACATATTTCTGTCCTATAAACATTTTCTTGCGACAGGTGACAGGTGACAATTTGTCGGGAAAAACTTGTAGAATTTGCTTTATAGGACAACAGATTGTAATTACAAATCTACAAAATTGTAGATATGTCATGACAATCCGACACAGGTTATAGGGCAATGACAATAATCTAAACAGTACAAACCCGCGCTTTGAATTAAGTTTATTTGTTGAACCGACAACACGACTCGTTACTTGATAAATCAAATACAAAAACCTTGTAAATAAATATTATTGGAGCTATCATCTATTGAGAGGAGCAGTGAAGATGAGTATGTACTACATCATTATTTAACTTTTCGTCGTCTTTATTTTCGTAAATTTGGTTAAGAATAGTTAATTTATGGTTTTGCTCCATGTTTTTACTTAAATGGAATTTAACTGTTTAGATAAATAATGACAATAAACCGAGTAAATGATTAAAGTGGTTTTACATCTTTCCGTAACTCTAAAAGTAAATGACAAAATTGTCATAGTAATTTACACATAAATGTAAAAAGTCTACAACTTATTGTCAATATCCGACAGGTAATTTTAAAACTTGTAAAGTTTTATAGGACAGAATCTACAAGTTCACAATGTGACTGCTATTTAGCAGTCAACTTTTTACAAATTTGTCGCGTTTATACTTCGAGCAACGACGGCCTTCCGCGGAACGAGACGGAAGACCGTGTTGCTCGAAGCGTTTATAGTACAGCACTTGTAATGACAATCCGACATAAATGTCAAAATCTGACAATTTTGTCGGATTGTCACGGTTATAGTACAGGGCCCAGGCCTGTCGCCACGTGTGTGCAAAAAAAGCACGCTAATGTCAGTTTGGATTTAAAAATAAAACGTGCAGCCAATAAGCGGGCAGCTTACTGCGGGCAGCTTTTAAGACCAACCAAGATTTGAATGAAAAACGGTAGTGATCGGTTCGTTGAGAAGTATTTATCCTGTTTTCTTTCGTAAAATAAATATTAGAAGTATATATCATATAATATTTTATATATTAGAAGTGTTGCAGTGTATCTGAGCAGTGCATTTGATTTATAGTGATAAATAACGTCAAAATGATACCGAAGAAGATCAATGAAGATATCAACCAGTTATTGTAAGTTTTTCGTGATTTTCCATGTATATCCTTGCATTTATGCCAAATGCTACTGATGCTGTATTCGACAGAACCGTCTGGATATGTTTTTCAATTAATACGAACTTATAGGCTATTTATTTGCTTGACGCCCTTGATGCGTATTTCATACTGAAATGACGTTAGAATGCTTTGATTTGAATCTTACCACTACATACTACAAACAAGCAACCCCCGTTTACATGATGACCATGCTATGCCACTGTTTTACCATGTACAGATTGTTTGTAAACATAAAAATAACACTTCCAGTGATGAGGTCCTCCAAGAGATCTCCCAGAACATCAGGCACATGATGGAGCAGCTCTGGCTGAACTGGTCTCACCTGGGAGTGGACCACGACACGAAGATCCACAACACGATGAAGCTTGTGCTCATCGAAAAGGAACTCCATCGAGATGTCATTTCAGAGACCGGACACAAACTGAAAGTTATGGAAGAGCAAGTTCAAAGTAAGAAGCCCTGTAGCATTCTAATTTGTGACTATGATTTGTATGCAAGTTATATAACTACCAAATTATACAAACATAAATTTCAAAAACACACTTCACACTGTTTTCATAAAAATACAGTAGTTATCACAACTTCTGAGGAAGAAGAGAGAATATATGAAATTAGAGAAATGTTAAATTCTGGTGTCAGAGTTGTCTAAGATGCTTAATTGTATGCTTAGGTTGGGAAGCCTGCAGAGTGGCTGATGATAAACTCCTCTTTCTAGAACCATTTTAAACAATAATTTTATGCTGGTTATATTTTACAGTTGATTGCAATGTTTTATCTATACATTACTTGATGTATTAGTTGCATTATGTATCTGTTGTGTGGTGCCAGCACTAGAATTACATCACCCTAATTATACTTGTGGGTGTCATAAAAAGCAACAAAGGGATAATCATCCAGCATATGGGCAGTAGCATTCCCTGTGAATACAACATCTTGTACTGCACTCGCCAATCTGCTTGCGCTTGCCAAGTGTGGTGAGTAAGGCAATACCCCCAATAGGGGGAGGCCCATGTCCAGCAGTGGCCTGTTCTAGCTGTTAATGTTATGTATTTGTTGCACTAAAAGTTAACTATTAAACAATTTAAAAAAAAGCCTTACTGGTTTGTCATCATTTTGAACAATACACTTATTCCCATATCATTGGTAGACATTTTCTTGCATTGCATTAAAATATTTAGGTATTCTTAAATATTTTTTTATTATTTCAAATAGAACTAAAAGAAGAGACTGAGGAGCTGAGCAAATGCTTGTCTGTGGACATCAGCATCATGGACATGGATGAGGGCATGATGCTCTACGACTACAAGAAACAATTAGAAGATCAAATTGCTGGGTAAATATAATTTTTTACCTAAAATCACTAGATAAAATAAATGCCGTGTGATGCCGGCTTAGAATAGCATCACCCCATTTCTTTCCCGTGGGAGTCGTAAGAGGCGACTAAGGGACTCGAGGTTGTGTATTGCAATTTCAGGCGATGGCCTGACAACCTGTCACTATAGCGATACACAATTTTTCAAATGTCCCTCAAACATTTGTCAGACGTGGTGTAAATGGCCGTTTTTGCGGCTGTTTACGCTCTGCCTACCCCGCAAGGGATTAAAGGCGTGATATGTGTATGTATGTTTGTAAAATAAATAAAGTTTTATTGCAGGCACTGTAGGACCCATATTACAAAATATTTGTAAATTTACTAGAGTATATAATTTAAAATAAAAAGTGTAAAAGTAGGTAGGTACAAGTTTAGTAGCTTAGTGACCTATGGGTCATTTAACATTAGCATTATTGTGCACAGACAACCAATGATTAAATATTGGATAAAGTACCTCTGAACCCTGAGGTCCATCCCTGCAGCACTCAATGACTTTGTAGGGTTGCTGAGCTTCCTCAGGGAGCTAGGATGGCTTGAGTAGTGAGCCCCACCCTGTTCACAAAATAGGCGCAAGTAGATGTCGAGTTGCGGAGAATAGCCCATATAACCATAACTTTAAATCACATAGTAAATATACTGGACATAAATATCCTGGACCGATTTCTGATATTAATACATATATATATATACTTATTTATACATATATATGCATAAATACATATTATGCATAGTAAACACACAGACAAATATTTGTGTCTTGTGGGGATCAAACACATGACCCTCGGCGTAGCAGGCAGGGGTACTATCCGCTACGCCATCAGGCCAGTCAATAGTGTTTTTCACCATTCTTCGTTTTTCGGAGGAAATGCATTAAATTAGACACTGAACAACCAACTTTCACTAAGGGACCTATGCTTGAAAAAGAAAAAACAAATTAAACTTCCCAAACAAAAATGGTCACCCATGAATTTTGTATGGAAGGTTGCTTTTTTTTGGGTTCAGCTTAGCTCTTTCTTAGTTCCTAATACAATTGTTAGAATGTTCCCGAGTGGTATACTCTGACCAATATTTGTGTTTGTTTTCTTCACCAGCTACAGAGAGCAAGTCCAGCAAAGGCGTATGAAGATGGAACGCTTGCTGGAGTGGCAGCGGGACCTGGCTGACAAGCTCGGAGTCACCATCCAAGAGCTGCAGGAGGTGCCTCTGCCTGCTGAGGAGGAACTCGACAGGTTCTTTTTATTTTATTTTTGTTAACATGCATTATTTAAGACAGTTCTTCTTGCCGTGTGATGCCGGCTTAGAGTGGCATCACTCCGTTTCTTACCCGTGGGAGTCGTAAGAGGCGACGAAGGGACTCGAGGGTGTGTATAGCAATTTTAGGCGATGGGCTGACAACCTGTCACTATGGCGATGCACGGTTTTCCCAATGACCCTCAAACGTTTGTCAGACGTGGCGTAAGTGGCCGTTTACGCTCTACCTACCCCGCAAGGGATAAGGGCGTGATATATGTATGTATGTATGTATGTAGTTCTTCTTCTTATATTTGTGTGGGACACAGAGTCCTCCAATGACCTAATGAACCGTAGTGTCAATGTTAATCAATTGCCTATTACTAGTGGGCCTCAGACATAGTTATGTAACAGCCACTGTCTAAGTACTCATAAACAGCAGCCGAGATCGATGACTTAGCGTGCCTTCTGAAGCACTGAACAATCTTTCATATGGACTATCAGGTAGGTCAGCCTGCAATATCCTAACTAGACTAGGAACAAATCCACAAAGGGATAAATGCGAGTGTCCCACCGGGATTCTAACTCGGATCCTTTGCGTCTTAGGCAGGCGCAGTACCGCTTCGTCACATTAAGAGTCCTACTTCGCCGGAAGGAACGAAATTCAAATGAAATTCGGAAGTCATGTCAAAGAGTATATTATAGAGGTGTCACCATTTCATATCATGTTAGTCTAACTGGTACTGATACAATACTTGACGACCAATGGTAGTGCAACTGCCTGCGGCGCAAAGGTTCCGGGTTCGGTTCTCGGTGGACTACTCACAAAGTTGATATTATAACTTGGAAGGAATATTAACCTACATTATATTATAAGGACCATATTTTGAAATAAGCTGAACCATTCGCCAAGACTTAGCTGAACGCATAGTATCCATATTAATTATGAACTCTATAAACTGTACTGTCTGTTTTTTTGTTATTCTAACACTTTCAGTACATGAAAAGAATTCATCTAAAAATAAGGGCTTAATCAGTTCACAAAACACTTATCTTCATAACATCTCAAATCATATTTACAACTTTTTAGTTTAACGTTATTACAGAAGAAGCAAAGTCATTAAACTAAATAAAGCCAACTTATTAGTTCAGGTTTAAAAATGCAAGTGGCCAGTATCATGTTACGCACTTTGCGCGAACATATTTTTGTTTCGTTTTTGTCCATCCTGGTATTGTAAATTTTTTTGCGAACTTCGACATTAAGAAACTTTTTTTGGATATTTCTTTGTCATTTTCGTCATTGCGTGCACCTTAAGCGCAACTAATACTGTTAAATTTAAATTTCAATTTTAAACGTTTATTGCATAAATCAGTATACATAGATGCAAGTTCAAAATATAAATAGCAAAAACCAATTAGCGACGGCCATTATATATTCGATATGATAATATATAGCGGTCGCATTCTCGCACCGTTCATTAGGTTTTGAACAATATTTGTTGACCATCAGACATACACAGAGCCGCATGCCTTAAAATTTTCAAACCTTCGAACACCTTTAACAATCTTTTTCCTTTAATCACCGACACCAGTTGAATTGCTTCATAGTTAAAAATTATCATATATTTTGGTCATATCTATTAAAGTAACTAAGAAAATTTTAAAATCGAAGGTGCTTCTAATTGTTTTTTTGACTAAGGTTTTTAATCCATTCCTATCTGGATAATCCTGTAGTTTTTGGTCTTGAAATTGGTTTTTTTAGAAAAGGGATTTATAGCCCTATACAATGTTTGGTATATTTCGGTGTTACCAACGAACCAGGGTGACCACAATCTTTAATATAGGTAATGATACTCTCGACCTTCCCGAAATTTTAACATTAGTATTGGCATTTTGTTCTGTGACACTCTAGAACTTTCCAGCTAGGTATAAGTCTAGAACCTTTCAACCCAGTGTTACCCTAGCATGAACATCTTGACCCAGTGCCACTCTAGAACCCTTCTACCCCATAACACTAAAAACCCTCCGAATCAATGATCCCTGAACTCTTGAACTGAAATCTGACAAAAATCTTTTACAACATAAATAATACTTTTGTATACTAGGTACGCAAGTTGCAAGAGATATGGGCGTGATATGTGTATGTATGTATGTACGTAAGTACATGTACATAATTATTATCCTTGCTTTCTTATAATTTATCCTAAAACTGTGGTTGGTGGTGACCGTATGCGCAGCGCTCCATATTTACAATTAAAAATTTCCGCCGCGGTTAAAAAACTGCTTTTGTGCCGCCGTGTCGCCGTCTAGTGTTGCATATAAATCGAACCTTACTACTTCATACTAATCTGCACAAATCACCACGTCATCCTATTATTTGATCGTAAATTTTTTTTTAATACCTACGTCTAATCGGTTCATATTTTGCGTTTCGTTCGATGTATCAATCAACGTAGTATTGACATTGGCAAAATTATCCATAGCGGATAGAATGCCGTTGTTGTAGATAGTTGATATATTTTACGGCAAAATTCTAGCTACAATAATTTTTCACGGTCAAAATATCGAACAAATGTAGTGTGTGTCGCGTCTGCATCATATTTCGTTTATCTATGATCAATTCCACGTCAGTTTAGACAGCAGAGGAAACACATCAAAACAAAAACCTTTTATTCCCAAGGAAATCAGCCGGAAACAGTAAGTGTTTTGCTAAATTTCATAATAACTAAGACGTTTTGTCAAAAAATGACCGCCCGGGCGGGTTCAACGTGAAATTGCCATTAATAATCATACTAAGATCAATACAGTTCGATTAGCACTGGCGGAGGAAATCTCTTACGCCACGCTTCATCACTGAAAAATAGAGGTAACTTCAAATTTTAATTTCTCCGTAATTAAATATAAAATGAGATTTTGCGCTGCCCTGGCGTATTCCTCATATCTTGAAGATTAAAAAACAAAATTTTGTTGACAGTGATGTGCCTTAGATTATGCATAAAATGCATTCTCGTAGCTCATTTTCACCTCACTTCATGGAAGTAGGCCCGTTAATCAACAAATATTTTTTTATGAGTTAACACTTTCTTCTCTTTTTAGATTGAAGGCTCACCTGGAAGTGCTGCAAACTGAGCGAGACAAGCGTGCCGAGATCTTCCTCAACACTCAAGTAGAAATCAAGGATATTATGGGTAGGTTGAGGTTATTTTTCCTTAGTACTATGGTTTATTATAATGTACTCACAGTGCTTTATTATTTTCATTTGAAAAGACATTCTAAAAGTGTATTCATTAATTATTATTTATTAATATTTATATTATTTATAAAACATAATTATTAATATTATTTATAATTAATAATTTATACTAGATGTCGCTTGTACGTCGCTTCGAGACGAATACTAAGAGATTGAAAATTTTGAAGTGGCAGTCGAGGCGCCGGTAGGTCAGTTGGCAGAGCAGGGGACGGTACCCCACGGTCCTGGGTTCAAGTCCCGGCGGGCGCTTACATTTTTTCAATTTCTTATTTTCACTTAGTGTATAAGACCATGGTGTTTACCGTCTTTCAAGACAAATGCATATCACTACATACACTGTGTAAAATAAAGCAAATATTTTAAGGGGTTCGCCCTATGGAACTGAACAACTTAACCCAAGGATCATAGGTCGAAATATATAAAAAAAATTGTACTACACATACCAAAGTTCCAACACATTGAATAATTTGTTTATGGGAGATCCGTTTTTTATCTTAGGTACTTATCCATATCCATACCAAGAAACATAAATCTAAGAGTTTTGTGTGTGTGTTACGTCTGCATGGTCAAATTACTTGATGGATTTGGATGAAATTTGGTTCACAGATAGACAATAAGCTGGAATAACACATAGGCCACTATTTACCTAAAGTGTGTAAATCTAGTAAGATATAAATGATTGAATTACAGAGAAACTGCACATCAAGCCATCAAACAAGTTCGAGCTGGTGGTCACATCGGCGTTGTCTGTGGACTTCAAGGTCACAGATCTGAACATGGACCGCCTTGCCAAGCTCCGCCAGGAGCTGCAGGAGAAATACGAACATACCAACAACAGGGTAAGTTAACACTGGTTACCACAGTGACCACTCAGTCTTGACTCTTGACAGACGGCACTAAGGACGAATCCTTTCCGGCAACACGTCAGACCTAATATTCCTTATGTAAAATCGCGTGCATTGGTTAGGGTCGGATTCAGAGTCAGGCCATTTATCGCAAGATTACTAAGTGAATTATATGAAAAAATTTAGTAAATTATTGTCATCATCATTGGCCTCACATGTCTGTGACAGACGATTTAATCAGTGTCTGAGGCAAGACTTTTCATGGCTGTATAAGCCGATACGGGAGCGGCATAGTTTTCCGCACGCTCTACAAGTGAAGGTGGAATTTGAGACTGGCACATGCATGTTTAGATGACGTTTTTGCCTTTCGTTAGCGAGACCAGAAAACCAGGCATAATCGTGTGTTTTACGCCCATCAAACACACGCTTACGCCATTCGTCCCTATCCTCAGCAAGCTTCTCCCAGCTTTGATATGATATGCGAATTATTCGTTGCAAAAAATTGCTTTTACTTACGCGATAAACGGCCTGGCTGCTTTGCGCCGCAGCGGCCGTGCCGCTTACTATAATCCGAACTTAGGTTGTGGTCTTTTATGAGATGACGCGACCACTGACCAATCACCACGCGCGCAACTTTTCACATTTGCTGCTTGAGAATAACTGTTTTGCTGGGTAAAACCAGTGAGCAAAGTCTATTTTATTGCAAGAATTAAGAAAGACTTGGCTTTATGCTTTTAAAAAGGTAAATACTCGCGAAGAAGAGAATTTGCTTTGGATTTTACGTGGTAATTTGAAGTTTATTGAACTGTTTTCATGTTTTTATTCTAGCAGGTGTAGTATAAATCACTATCTATCATTTTGAATAAAATACGATTACAAAGTCGTGTGTATTAAGGCCATCAGCTGAACTCTCGTTAGTAATCGCTCTATCTTCGCGCGTAAATAATGTACAGTCGGTTGTAGCACATAAGGTACCAGGGGTACTCCAAAAGAACTAAATAATTTTTGTCCCCAGCAATTCTTTTTTCTTGACATGGACATTGGACATGCATATAAGGTGTAAAAAAATTAGCTGAGAATATTTGAAGGGGTGAACCAGTACGTGAAACTGAACAACTTTCCCCAAGGAACATAGGTCGAAATATGAAAAAAATATTTGACCCTCCCATACTTAGTGTGTTACCCGGCTAGGATAATTTGTATGGGAGGGCCAATTTTGTTTTTCATATTTCGACCTATGTTCCTTGGGGAAAGTTGTTCAATTTCACGTACTGGTTCACCCCTTAAATATTCTCAGCTATTTTTTTTTACACCATGTATGTAGAAAATGACTTCTTTAATGAGAAGAAGTTTAAATTTTTATTATGTATTAACTGGGGATATAAAGTCAGTTCTTTTGGAGTACCCCTGGTACCTTATGTGCTATAACCGACTGTACTATTGTCCTGTGAACATACCAATTGTATCGTCAGGTGCTGGAGCTTCGAGAGCGTCTCGCGAAGTTGTGGGAGTGCCTGGAGGAAGACCAGCTGTACCGCGACAACTTCCTGCGCGCGCACCAGGGCTGCGGCCCCGACACCGAGCTGGCGCTCAAGGAGGAGATCAGGAGGTGCGATCAGATCAAGAAACAAAAGATCCAGGTAACATTTACACATACACCATATTACGCCTATAATCCCTTGCTTATTCTTTTCGCGTGGGATACCGAGTCATCCAACGCGACGTATGATAAATATTTGAGGACCATTCGGAGAATTGTGTATCGGTTGTCAAACCGTCGCCTAAAATTGCAATACACGCCCTCGAGTCCCTTATTCGCCTGTTACGACTCCCACGGGAAAGAAATGGGGTAACGCTATTCTAAGCCGGCATCACACCGCGTTGTGGGCAGCATTTCATTACGCAAAATATTTACTTGAACGTCATACATATACCTCTAGATAGATACATACATAACATTAACAGCCCACACTGAGTACGGGATGCCATAAGACTTGAATAGGGTTGTGGCCTGGGTAATTAATAAAATACGAGACTTTCAGTGGCCAAATGCAGAATACTTTTCATTCGTCGTTTTTCAAAATGTGCAGCAAGATAAGGTTTTTTAAATTAAGAGCGTTTATGCACCAGAATCACGCTGGAGTCAAAATGTATGATTTTCGATTGCCGAAAAAAAGATATATGTTCCGTTTCTGGGAAAGTTATTAACGTCATCTTATTTGAAGATTCACTATCTAAAGATATTGTAACACAAAAAATAAAATATGAAAACAGTTTTCACTATACAACTGTTTTTTTACAGGCTATTTTTTAAACTAACAGTCGACGGTCTACGCAGATGCAAGATATTAGGAAAATTACTGACGCGAAACTTATAAAAACATTATTTTACAAAAATCTATTAAATTTTTAAGGTATTTTGTTGAAAAAAATTACGAATTATATTCATTTTCATTCAAGAAAAGAACAATCAAAAGAGCCATTTTTGATCATTTTAGCGTGATTTTAATCGCGTTTATTTTGGATCAAATCTGGGATATTTAGTTTTTTCTTGGACTAAATATGTAAAGTCATTCATGTTCTTTAATATTACGTATAAATATATTTTTCAAGTTGTATTTTTATTTTATTACAAATTATTTTATAACAGCTATATAATCGACTCGCGAGCACCCCAGCGCTCAGTACCGGCCGAGGCCTTTTCGAGGTAGGACGTGTGTCGCTTCCGTCACCAAAATCAGGTCCACGTGCCGCGTAAAATATTCAAAGTTTTTAGCGCGACTGAATCATTTTGGTACTTTTAAGTTTTTATTTCTGTACCATAAATAAAAATCTTTGGTGAGTATAAATGATGGAGTTATAACAACATTATAGAAGATTAAACGAAATAGGATTCTCTTATGTAATACACACATACATACACATATCACGCCTATGATCCCTAGCGGGGTAGGCAGAGCATAAATATAATTGATGATGAGTAATATAATTATTTTTAGTTTGGGGTTTTGTGTCGGATAACTCAGACAATTTGTAGGGTATATTAAGTATGTAAGTAAGTATATGATATCTACGTCGTATTTATAGTAGATAATATTGTATTCAGTTTGGTCCCAAGTATGTATATAAATAGCTTGTTGTATCCTCAGAGTTTCTCAAGGGTTGACTGGAAGAGATCCCTTAATGGGATAAGTCCGGATTTGTGTCATTTCTTGTTAAAAGCTTTTATTTAACTTGCAGTGTATGTAAGTATGTAAGTAAGTAAGTAAGTAACAATGTTTGTTCGGTGCAAATCTTGCAAGTTTAATTTGAACCACTTCTGGGTATCCGATTGAGTTGAAATTTTGCATGTTGGTCCAGAACCGATGACAATGCATGTTAATCATAAATTTGACCTGATGCTGCTGCCAGGATCGGCTCCGTACGAGAGATCTCCTCAGCGGTTTATAGCTGGGACACAAAATTTTGTATACGAATTCGTTTATTATAGGCAGTTGGTAGGCCCACCATGAATTAGACGCTACATCCAGGGTTGTCTTCGAACTATGGAACTCCTCAATATTCAACTGCTGGGACTTGCAATTTTGTATACGAATTCGTTTATTATAGGCAGTTGGTAGGCCCACCATGAATTAGACGCTACATCTAGGGTTGTCTTCGAACTATGGAACTCCTCAATATTCAACTGCTGGGACTTGCAATTTTGTATACGAATTCTTTTATTATAGGCAGTTGGTAGGCCCACCATGAATTAGACGCTACATCCAGGGTTGTCTTCGAACTATGGAACTCCTCAATATTCAACTGCTGGGACTTGCAATTTTGTATACGAATTCGTTCATGATAGGCAGTTGGTAGGCCCACCATGAATTAGGGTCACGTCAATAGAAGGCCTCCTGATAGAAGAATTAGACTGTTCGACATTAACTGGGACTCGGCCATGTAATAATGACGCCATCAATGAAATGAAAAGACTAAGACATATTACAAGCTAATTCTTCTATTAGGGATGCCGGAGGAGTAGGTACCAACCTACTTCTATAGAATATAAAAGAGATAATTATACTTTATCCTAATGTTAGTTTTCCCCGTGCCTTAAGTTTTTCTATTGAAGGTCTCTCCGTTTTATAGAAAGACTTTCGTATTGATCAATAACTATCGTAACATAAACTAAAAAATATAAAATAAAATTATGTAAAAAAAACTTTTAAAACAAGCTTTTATTTAAGTGCTCTGAAAAGATGAAAATAAAATTTTGAATGACATTAACCACATTCGTTTATGACTTTACAGAAATGAAAATATAATAAAAGCTTGTCGCGAAACTTTCAATTTGTGATTGAAATTTTGTAATAAGGTACGCACCTAACTGTAATTAGGTAGTTTCTTCTAGGCATCGCGACAAGCTTTTATTATATTTTCATTTCTGTAAAGTCATAAATGAATGTGGTTAATGTCATTCAAAATTATATTTTCATCTTTTCAGAGCACTTAAATAAAAGCTTGTTTTAAAAGTTTTTTTTACATAATTTTATTTTTGATTTAATATGTGTTTTCTGTATTAGTTTTAAGAATGCGCAATAAAGAGATTATACATACATACTTACATACATAATTTTTTTACATACAATATTCTTATTTTTAAAATATAATACTTATATTTGAATAATAATGTACCTACATGGCACTAATATAGTTATTGAACACGTGTAGGTGGTAACTACCACCACATATAAAACAAAAAAAAATACATTTCTGAACTTTTTTTTCGTTAACTCAGTATTCCCATTGCTCACAATAATGCGGCTTGTGTTGCAACAACTAGACAACTCAGGCTTTAAAATAAGGTATAAAACGTTAATGTTCGCCGTGGGTATTTGTGCCATACTAAAGGTCCCAATGTCCTTTCTCAAAGCCAGGATGTCAATAAGGATACTCTTGTAAGTTTGATATTTTTACTTTCCACTTTAGTTGGACGACGACGAACTTTTTGGCATAGTGGCTAGTATATCTGCTTTCTGCGCCGAGGTCCCGGTTTCAATTCCCGGTGGTGGATAAAAGTTGATATTTGTTAATTTATCACCTTGTGTATTTTCCCTAGTCTGGTTAGGACATTGCGAGCATTTGACGACCGGTATGGTGCAGTGGCTAATGTATCTGCTTTCTGCCCCGAGGTCCCGGCGACTAAGGGAAACGAGGGTTTCATGTGTTTTACAAGTGTAAAAAGCTATCTCAGGAAAAAGGAAACTCAGATGAAAACTCCGGAAAACAGGATCACCCAATTTATTTTCAACTTAACAATTTTAGCCAATACGTCCGTCCGGCTCGACGGTTATCCTCACAATGCCGCCATTTGCCAAGTTGCCCGCTATATCAAACACTGGTCAGTGTTGCCAGAGTTACAATGAAATATCGATATTAAATATCGATATCTTACAATCGATTCTTGAAAAATATAGAAATACACGAAACCGTACAAGTGTTGCCAGAGTTATAATAAGATATCGATATTAAATTGTAATTCATATGTCGTTATCGATTTATGAAACTAGAAAATATACAAAACCTTACACTCGTCCATCCTGATGCTGTGTATGCCCCCATACACAACCCAGGTGGAACCTTACACTTGGCAAATGTTGACGTAAATTTTATGTATTTCTAATATAAATACTAAATAAAGTTCTCAATATGTAAACTTTAAAAATAATATCTTTACACAATATTTGTGGTGATATGATAACTAAAATGTATTACTTGGTTATTAAAAAAAATCAAGTTACAAAAGTTAAGTCATTATATGCAAGACAATTCACAGTATTTAAATTTATGTTTTGTGTGTGAGATATATTTCATATTACTTATTACATATTAGTTTTATATTTAATGCTAAACGAGTCTAAAAATTTGTAATCCATCCAACCTTATCACAATAATGTACAATAATTCCATCCATTGAAATATGTATCCATCCATCAATGTAATTATATACATTTAACCATCCGATTAACCAACCAAACAAACTTGTCAACTATCTCCTTTTGAGATGAGTTGATCAACTAGTAACCATCCTCGTCGCAGGTCAAGACACGGGTGTACCCGTTTGATGCCTCGCGCTTGACCTGAAACAATAGGAAACAACAATTTGTAGTATGCACATAAATTTGAAATAATAAGGCAGGACTAACCCAAAATAACAATAAACAAAACTTATTCTGGACCAAATTTTATAAAAAAGTGCAATAGCAATTAAAATAAACTTAATCAATCAGACATGACTTCAACATTTTCATCGTCGGTGTTTCCGTCTTCGATTTCTAACGCAGTCACGTGAATCCACGGTTGAATTCTATCCGAGGCAACAGTAGTCTTCTTTTTGTTTTTCATGCCTTCATATCCCGCAATAGGAGCTAATTTGTACCTGTCGTTGCCTAGCACTTTGGCGATCCTATATGGTCCCTCATAAGTAGGCATGAGTTTAGTGCTTTTGCCATTGTTCTGGAAAGCAACCTTGGCAATTTTTACTAGATCCCCTAGCTGGTACTGCCGCGCTGGACGTCTGTTTTTATCATAATACCGTTTCTGCTCTTCCTGACTTTTATCTATTCTATTCTTTACTTCTTCGCGTATTGATTGTAAATCCCTATCTTCTCGGACTTGATCAGTGATCTCATTCATTGCAGAGTTCTTTTCACTGATCATTTTTGTCCCAAACATCACTTCTGCCGGTGCTCTCCCAATAGTTTTCTGAATCGAATTATTTAGTCCCCATTGAATTTTACCTAATTTATCATCCCAATGCCTATCGTCGTCTCTGAGATTCAATGCTGTCAATGAATCCAGTATAGTTCTGTTATATCGTTCGACTTGCCCATTGGATCTAGGGCTTGCAACGGCGTTGAGCACGTGCTTAATTCCCCGATCCAAACAGAACTTCCTGAACGAATGCGAAGTAAAGCACGAACCTCGGTCACTGATCAGACGATCAGGATTTCTAAAAGTGTCAAAGACGTCTTGTAGAGTCTTTATCACGTTTTGAGTGTTAGTATTCCTTACTGGCTTAATAAAAACAAATTTGGTGAAAGAGTCAACAACAGTCAATATATGAGTATTTCCGCGTTTCGACTTTACAAAGGGTCCTAGATGGTCGATGTGCAAAGTATGAAATGGTATTTCAAATTTTTCGATTGGATGTAGTAAACCTTCGCGAGAACCTACCGACTTTTTTGCATACGCGCAGTCAATGCATGCAGCCACATATTTTTTTATGAAGCGTTTCATCTTAGCAAACCAATAAATTCTTTTGATTCGCTCATAGGTCTTTTCGAATCCGACATGTCCTAAATCGTCATGATTCATTTTGCACACCTGCCATCTAGCACCCTTTGGTACCACGAATCTGACACTATCCGTATCACCTTCAACACATCTGAAAAGTTTATTGTCCTTGAGAACGTAATTATTTTTGATATATTCTAGTCCCTTGGGATCCAAGTCACTGGTAACGATATCACGAATCCGACATAATTCCGAGTCTCCTAATTGAAGAGTAAGTAGCCAATCGTCGTCGCTTATACTCATCACCATTGGGAATTTATCGGGGTTTTGCGTCTCTGAATCCTGTATTGGGTTTCTGGAGAGCGCATCCACATGAGCCATTTTTACGCCCGCCCTATATTCGACATTGCAATGAAACTCTTGCATGGCGAGCCACCATCGAGCGATACGAGGGATGAGGTCACGTTTTTCGAACGTGGAGCGAAGTGCGCTACAATCTGTCACCACCTTGAACTCCTTACCTAAGAGGTATACCCTAAATTTCTTAAGGGAGCATATGACAGCTAAGGTCTCTAACTCATAGGAGTGAAAATTCCTCTCCTCAGGCGTTGTCTGTCTGCTATAGAAGGCCACTGGGTGGTAGGGACCGTCACTGCCACGAGGTCGCTGTAAAAGAATCCCGCCGATGCCTAATCTACTTGCATCCGTATGCATCTCAAATTCAGCTGATGGATCGTAAATTGCAAGCACGGGCCTGTCGACTAACCTGGCCTTCAGAGATGTAAACGATTCCTCTTGATCAGCCGACCACTGCCACGCGCAATCCTTTTTAAGCAGTTTAGTGAGGGGATGCGCAAGTTGTGCAAACCCTTGGATGAACCTCCTGAAGTAGCTCACGAGACCAAGAAATTGGCGGACGCCGTGCACGTTCTCCGGTCGGGGAAACTCTGTAACGCTCTGAATTTTTGCTTGTCCTGGTCGCATGCCTTCTGAACTTATTTCGTAACCCAAAAAATTAATTTTATTTTTCAAAAAGCTGCATTTAGAAAGGTTCAGTTTGAGGTTTGCATCTTTTAAAAGTCCTAGTATTTCTTTCAGTCGGTCCATGCATTCATTGGGGTCTTTACCGTAAATCAACAAGTCATCTATGTATACCGTAGCTTTGTCAAACCTAGCTGGCCCCAGAACGTGGTTCATCATCCTCTGGAACACGGCTGGCGCGTTTGCCAAGCCGAACGGCATGCGATTATACTCGTATTGTCCGTCCGGCGTGACAAACGCCGTTAGATGCTTGCTCTCCTCTGCAATCGGGACTTGGTAATACCCTGACATCAGGTCCAGAGTGATGAAGCACGCCTGTCCAGAAAGTCGCGCAATTTCATCATCGATCACGGGAATCGGATATCTTTCTTTGATAGTTATTGAATTCAGAAGCCTGTAATCCACGCAAAGTCGAAGTTTACCATCCTTTTTGCGGACAAGGATGATTGGGCTCGCGTAGTTGGATACCGATTCTCTAATAATCCCTGCTTGCAACATCTCACTTATCATTACCCTGACTTGTTCACGTTCATGATGCGAAATACGGTAGGGCCTATAAACAACTGGTCGGTCACTATTAAGATCAATTTTCATCTCAGTGGTAGATGTACAGCCCAAATCCGTCAGATTTGTCGCAAAACACTCCTTGTGGCGGCGCAACAGGTCGATGAGTTTCCGTTTATCACTTTCGGACACTGTGTCACCTATGTTGATAGTGTTTTCGTCAAAACACTTTCCCAAATGCTTTTCAGACTGTTGTGTAATGAGCGATGACGATGAGTCTCCTACATCCACTAACCTATAAACCGTTTCTACCTTCTCCGCTCGTGATAATATAAGATTTTCTGCAATTCGACATGGGATCGAACACGGCATCACCGTCACAAAGAATGAACTATCTTTGACTTCAAAGACACCCCCACAAACCATGTATTGTTCATTAGGTTTTCCAACAATTTTTGTGTTTAGTAGGACGCTACCCGTAAACTCGGATGACGTCAATGTTCTTATACAAGCTGGTCCAAACAAGCAACAAAGTGCTGCCGAACTAACCCTCATGAGACTACTGTCTTGCTCGATGACATCAAAGCTTGCAGCGTCACCATTGGCGTAAAGGAATTGTAATTTTTGAAAATCTTTGTAAACGGCTATGTGTGGCTGCTCGGAATAGGTCTGCCCAACAAGCATGTGCTTTTCCAAAAATTGATCTTCGACCACTCTGCAGACAACATAAGCCTCTACCCCATCAATACTTAATTTAAGCCTAACCGAACCCAAGGAGTGAACCAATTTATTGCCAAAACCCTTCATAGCAGAAGGAATGTTATCATGCTCGAGCCCGAGCTCTGCAAACGTGGATTTACTTATGAGAGAAACTTCGCTTCCAAGGTCAACGAAAGCTTCCACCGATTTGTTTTCAACGATCACTTCTTTAATGAACTTGTTATTCAAATTCGAGCTTGAGATACGCATCGTTTTTGCCACCGTGTCTGTTTTCGCTGTCCCCGTTTCCGATTTGGATCGACAGATTTCAGATTTGTGTCCAACTTTATTACACGAACTACATTTTATTAACGGTTTAGGACATTTGGAGAAAGGGTGACCTTTCTCTTTGCAATTATAGCAGTAAACATTTGGACTACTCTTGTTGTTAAATCTGGAATTCTGCCGATCATCAAGGGTGCTACTGTTCCTATCTCTATTAAACGGTAATGGAGCGGAAAGTTCCTTATTGTTACTTAGTAAAAATTTAAGTAACTGCTCTGGCTCATCACATCTTAACGCTAAAGCGCTAGAGCGCATCGTTCTGTCGCTGATGCCATGTATGATGCAATCAACAGCACGTCTACCACTAATATCGCACTGATTAAGGAGAGCTAGTTTCTCATAATAGTATTGTTCGATTAGTTCATTGGGACGACTCTTTCGCTTAAGCATGTCTTCTAACATTTGGCCATAATTTTGTTCACAAGGAAAGGCATTCATCAGTTTTGTTTGCCATTCCTCCCATGAGTACAATATCGAATTAAGGCTTTCGTACCAGGTTTTCGCAAGTCCACAAAGTTTTTGCATCGCGAAATGCACAATTGTTCTCTCATCCCAGCCGTAAACCTGAGCGCATTCGTTAACTTTTTTCAACCACATATCCATGCGTTGATTTTTCTGCGAGGGATCAAACTCCGGGAGAATATTTTTGTTATCAAAACTTTTATTAGACGAAGATGCGTTCTGAGTTGACGGCTGTGATGGGATCACGTCTTTTATAGATTTAATTAGATCAACAATGTCCCTAGTAGAAAAAGAAGGGCTACATGACCTTTTGGATCGATGGGGTCTGGAACTGGCGCGGCTTGGACTTCGGCTCCTCCGTCGCGCATCACGCTCGTCCGGCGGGTGGAGCTGCTTGCTGCGCCGCCGACGCTCCTCAGCATCCCGAGCCCGTTGCAGATCCACCTCCAGTTGTCGGACTCTCTCCTGCTCCTGCCTCAGAGCCTGCTCACGATTCAGCAAGCTGCGACTGCGGCTACGGTGATGGCTGCGGCTGCGGCTGTGCCGCGGTGTGTCGCGCGACTGACTTCTTCGTGGAGTCGTCAGTCTCTTGCGATTTCCTTCGTCTCCGTCCATCTCCTGAAACTCGTAGCATAAATTGAAGCCATTAGTGTTTTATTAATAATCGTCAATTTTAGAGTAAAGCTTTTTTTTTTTAATAAATTGATCTTCGAAATTACAAAATCTGATTTATTTCAAAAACGGCGCATCCCAGAGCGAAAATAATGGCAAAATCAACCCCTTTTATATACCCCCATGTGTTTTAAAATCATCTTTCAAATGACCCCATAAAACTTAAAAAATATGCACGGGATCGCCAAGAAATCCCTAAAAATTCAATTTCTGAAAAATTTACTGGAGAAACAGATTAATAAACATATCTGTGCCTGAGTAAATGCCAAATCATAAAATAAATAAAATATTTGTTTTAAATAAACCTATTTTTTTTTTAATTACATTAATTATACGACCTGAGAGCAAAAATAAAGAAAAACACGTGTCCAGCCTTACGTTTGACCACGTGCCTGGCCACGTGCAAAAACATTTTTCAAAGTGAATTTAATAATAATATATTATATATATTAAACTTGAATTGATAATTCAATAGATATAGATATTATTTTACGGAAATCACCAGACTAAAATTCTTTTGCTTTTGAACTACATATCTATCAAAATTAAACGAAAAATATGTATATGGCGTGTACTTACAGTTTCTATCCCACTTCTGAGATGTAAAAAGCTATCTCAGGAAAAAGGAAACTCAGATGAAAACTCCGGAAAACAGGATCACCCAATTTATTTTCAACTTAACAATTTTAGCCAATACGTCCGTCCGGCTCGACGGTTATCCTCACAATGCCGCCATTTGCCAAGTTGCCCGCTATATCAAACACTGGTCAGTGTTGCCAGAGTTACAATGAAATATCGATATTAAATATCGATATCTTACAATCGATTCTTGAAAAATATAGAAATACACGAAACCGTACAAGTGTTGCCAGAGTTATAATAAGATATCGATATTAAATTGTAATTCATATGTCGTTATCGATTTATGAAACTAGAAAATATACAAAACCTTACACAAGTATAGGCGACAGGCTGACAACCCGTCACTATAGTAGTAATACATAGTTGTTCCAAAACGGCCTTCAAATATTTGTCAGACGTGGCAATAACGATCGTATTTTACGGCCGTTTCTACCCCGCAAGGTATAAAGGCGTGTATGTATGTAATAATAATATTTTTTATAATTTTCGTTATGATATGACAGGTGCTTCACCAGATGGACTTATTGATGATGACGGCGTCGTTGAAATTAAATGCCCTAGTTCGGCATTTGGATTAGATGTGGATAAGGCTATCAACCAGAAGAAAATCAAATTTTGGAAGGCGGATGGATCTGTAAATAGACGCCATGACTGGTTTTATCAAATACAGGGACAGCTGCACATCACTAAAAAAAATGATTGCACTATTCGCTGTATGTACAGGCAAAGATTTAAAAATGAAGACTGAAAAAATAACCAGAGAGGATACATTTTGGAGTGAAATGGAACAAAGATAAGTTAGTTTTTACGTCAAATGTTTTTTTTTTCGGAAATCGTCGATCCCCGCAAAGCGAGTTCCATGCCATTAAGAAATGATAGATATTAAACTATTATTTGATATCAAATGTTTTTTTTAGTATATCCTGATACTTAATAATCTAATAAATCACTCATTCATTACTATAGACTGCAAAATTTTAAAATAACATATTCCATACTGACCAAAAGCTGGCACAAGTATCAATTAGGTTCAAGCGGTACGGAGCAAACGCGCTCTAACGTAGACGTAAGTGTGCGTGCGAAAGTATATCTGTGTGTGTCAAATTTACCTAACGCGCGGTCCGCGTCTCGTGTATGAATGCTCTTAAGAAACAATTGAAAAAGTATCACTATTTTTATTAGTGTATAGTGATGTATTCATACAAAATATCGTTTTAAAAAGTAGCTGGTTTGACAAGTAAGACACAATCGGCATCGCCCGACGGAGTGGTCGCCATCATCATATTAGCAGCCGCAACAGTCCACTGCTGAACATGAACCTTCCCCTATGATAAATGAAAATAAGAATTCGAAAAAATTTTAGCGACGGCCGGAGATTGAACTCGGGACCTGTGCCACTGAGCTACCGGCGCCCCGACCGAACACTTCAAATTTTCAACCTCCTGATACTCGTCCTGAAACGACGTACATAATAAGAAAACGTAATAATACTAATAATATAGCACTGTGAGTGCAAAATAAATCAGAGAATTTGTTTGTTCACCGCGCTTGGCAGGCGAATTGACGAGCACAGGTCAAGTTGTTGTATTCACAGAGAATGCTGCTGCCATTCCCTGGATTCATCCCTTTTCAGTTTTTAATAGTTACTACATATAAATTGAATACCATATTTTAAAACACTTCCCGTGTTAGGTATACCATTTTTAAAAACTTGCAAAAATTACAAGCTCGGGCAGGATTTGAACCTGTGACTTTCGTCGTTACTAGTGACGACGCCTCTTCCATCTGGGCTACCGCAGCTCGTTCCTTGTCCGCCAATTTTGCAAGTGTATTTAAATGCCAGTAACGCGTGGCACGGCTCTATCTACCGGGTTAGTTTTGCAACTATTACCCGGCGACTAATTCTATCTTTACAGATTTAATGTAGTCTAAGCGATGAAAACCCGCGATAAATTGAATACCTAATTTTAAAACACTTCTCGTGTTAGGTATACAATTTTTGAAAACTTGCAAAATTTACAAGCGCAGCAAGCGGGCAAGGAACGAGCTGAGGAAGAGGAAAGAGGAAGAGGCGTCGTCACTAGTAATGACGAAAGTCGCAGGTTCAAATCCTGCCTGCGCTCGAAAAATTGCAAGTTTTCAAAAACAGTCCAAGGTGTTGTATTCACAGAGAACGTTGCTGCCATTCCCTGGATTCATCGCTTTTTAGTTTTTGATAGTTACTACATATATGTATTGTCGTTCCCAGGTGTTCGTGGCGAACGTGCGCATTAAGATCAAACTGATGTGGGACAACGTGATGTACTCCCAACGGCAGCGCGAGGAGTTCGTGCACTACTTCCAGGACATCTTCACTGAGGACACGCTCACGCTGCACGAGATGTACCTGGACAAGATCTCCAACCTGTACAACCAACACAAGTAAGATAATCAACACTTGCATCAGCTGATGTGGGACCACGTGATGTACTCCCAACGGCAGCGCGAGGAGTTCGTGCACTACTTCCAGGACATCTTCACTGAGGACACGCTCACGCTGCACGAGATGTACCTGGACAAGATCTCCAACCTGTACAACCAACACAAGTAAGATAATCAACACTTGCATCAGCTGATGTGGGACCACGTGATGTACTCCCAACGGCAGCGCGAGGAGTTCGTGCACTACTTCCAGGACATCTTCACTGAGGACACGCTCACGCTGCACGAGATGTACCTGGACAAGATCTCCAACCTGTACAACCAACACAAGTAAGATAATCAACACTTGCATCAGCTGATGTGGGACCACGTGATGTACTCCCAACGGCAGCGCGAGGAGTTCGTGCACTACTTCCAGGACATCTTCACTGAGGACACGCTCACGCTGCACGAGATGTACCTGGACAAGATCTCCAACCTGTACAACCAACACAAGTAAGATAATCAACACTTGCATCAGCTGATGTGGGACCACGTGATGTACTCCCAACGGCAGCGCGAGGAGTTCGTGCACTACTTCCAGGACATCTTCACTGAGGACACGCTCACGCTGCACGAGATGTACCTGGACAAGATCTCCAACCTGTACAACCAACACAAGTAAGATAATCAACACTTGCATCAGCTGATGTGGGACCACGTGATGTACTCCCAACGGCAGCGCGAGGAGTTCGTGCACTACTTCCAGGACATCTTCACTGAGGACACGCTCACGCTGCACGAGATGTACCTGGACAAGATCTCCAACCTGTACAACCAACACAAGTAAGATAATCAACACTTGCATCAGCTGATGTGGGACCACGTGATGTACTCCCAACGGCAGCGCGAGGAGTTCGTGCACTACTTCCAGGACATCTTCACTGAGGACACGCTCACGCTGCACGAGATGTACCTGGACAAGATCTCCAACCTGTACAACCAACACAAGTAAGATAATCAACACTTGCATCAGCTGATGTGGGACCACGTGATGTACTCCCAACGGCAGCGCGAGGAGTTCGTGCACTACTTCCAGGACATCTTCACTGAGGACACGCTCACGCTGCACGAGATGTACCTGGACAAGATCTCCAACCTGTACAACCAACACAAGTAAGATAATCAACACTTGCATCAGCTGATGTGGGACCACGTGATGTACTCCCAACGGCAGCGCGAGGAGTTCGTGCACTACTTCCAGGACATCTTCACTGAGGACACGCTCACGCTGCACGAGATGTACCTGGACAAGATCTCCAACCTGTACAACCAACACAAGTAAGAGAACTGCCTGAAAGGACGGTGCACACCGCGTCCGTATGCGTGTACACGCGCCTACCGTGACGTAATGTATGGGACTGTATGAGATATGACACACTGCTTGCGTATGCGTTGTGTTGCGTAGTGCACGCAAGTAGTGTGCCATATATCATACAGTCCCATACAACGTGTACACGCGTACGGACGCAGTGTGCTCCGCCCGGAATTCGGAAAATAAATTATTTTACATTAAATTTACGTTGCATTTTCCGTCAAATAAATAGGTTTAAAATTGGATATAAGATGTTTAAGTTCTGCTTTTATTAAATGACAAACGTCTCGTTTTTAAAATGCCTGTGATACCAGTTTAGAATAGCATCACCCCTTTTTTCTGCGGGTGTCGTAAGCGACTAAGGGACTGAAAGGCTTCATGTGTATTACAATTTAACACGACAGGCCGTCATATTCGTCAGATGTGGTGATAGCGAACGTTTATTACGGCCGTCAGCGCTGTGCTTACTCCGCAAGGGATAAAGCCGTGATATGTGTATGCGTGCATGTACAAAGTTCCCGTGGTCACGATCTAATAATGGGATCCGGAAATCAGGGTTTCTAAGTTATATTCGCAGGCGGTATAAGCCGGGAAGATACAGAAATTATCTGTTAATTGCGGCTGGCGAATTCCAATAAACTATGAATATGTTATAAGTATATATCTTGCTTATTGCCGTGTGATACCGGCTTAGCATCACCCCATTTCATTCCCGTGGCTACCGTAAGAGGCGACTTACGGACTCGAAACCTAAGACAACCTAAGAAACAGGTTTGAAATAAAAAAGAAAACTTGCCAAAGTGTGGTTGGCTGAAAGACATATGTCACTCTCTCGCTTGCACTTAGGCTATCACATATACCAGGTGGTGATACTTTACCCCATATAATCGCACCCATTTACAGTTTTTTTTTATCCGGATTGGTTATTAAAAAAGTTCAACCCTCAACAAATAAAGTCGCTTATCGTGGCTGTCTGTCGGTTTGTCCGTATGAATGCAGAGATCTTTTAAAGTACGGAATGTATTTAATACGGTTTTTTAATATTTAAAAGGAAGGTTAAGGAGACATGCCTGGAAAAGTTCATAATCCCACGGGAAAACTGTAGTCACTACAAAGTTTAAAATAAAGTCGCTTTCCCTGTCCCTTTGTATCCTTAGATCTTTAAAACAACGTATTTTGATAAGTTTTTTTTTAATTGAGTGATCTAAGAGGCTTGTTTTCAGGTATCTTTAACCGCGAAAAACTTTGTTCCTTCAGGAAAACAGGTAGCAGCGCTGGGCGGGTCGCTAGTATCTAATATAAACAAATTTGTTCCCAGGCACATCTTCGAGCTGATATTGACTCGTAAGAACCTTTGGCTGAAGATGACAGAGCTGGAGGCGCGCGCCACCGACCCCGCGCGCTACCACAACCGCGGCGGACAACTGCTCAAGGAAGAGAAGGAGAGAAAGGCTATCGCCAACAAGGTATGAGCTTATACGATACACACCACATACACTTTTTATGTGCTTTTATGGTCGTCTCATAGAAAATATGTGGGTTGAAAACCAGCGCTAGGGCATATTACCATCCGTTCATAACTTTACTTTTAAATGAATAAGAAATCATAAAAATGTGATTGCTGCCGGGAGTGATATTTCATCGAGTTTGCAGGCTTTCTTCAATTTAACTTTAGTAGCACGTTCACACGATGCCAATATGGGCAGGGAAATGGGCAAAAAGGGAAGTGGGAAGCGCGAATGTGTTAACAGGTTACTCGCGCTGCTACTCGTCATGTCGCTGCCACTTCCCGTGCTCCCTCGAGTGTCGGCGCCTCGTGCGCGAGTCAAAGGAACGGCAGCACGAACGAGAGTGGAGTGTTTTCCTATCTCGCTCACTCATATTGGAATAAGGACATTCTGATGTATTGTTTGCATGCTGAGATAGGTTTTTTTATGTGAAGTAGCGCTTATTCAGCGGTGCCACTCGCCTTAACAGCCGTCTTGCGTCCACTGCTGGATGTAAGGCCTTGCATATAGCTTATAAAACTGGTGCCCTTAATTAGCATTATCGAACAGCATCGATTTATTTGTAGTTATATCAAATTTGGCAAGCATATAGCAAGCATATAGGGTGAAATTTTACTAGTGACCGATACCAAAAACTGAAGACCGTTTCGACCTCCCATACGAAATAGCCGATCTGCTGATTTGAGTTACTAAGGAAACTAAATATTTTTGTAATATTAAATTTCAACCTTTGTTCCGTGGGGAAAGTTCATTCTTATCACCAGCCCGATCTGAGTTTTCGCTATAGGTCTCTAGTAAAATTTCATACTATACTATATGCCTGCTTTGCTTAATATTTGTTTTGTTATATTCCAGTTGCCGAAGATCGAGGAGGAGATTCGCGAGCTGGTGACGGAGTACGAGAGCAAGACTGGCAACACCTTCACGGTGGACGGGAAGCCTCTGCTGCAGCTCATGCAGGACGACTGGGAGGCTAGGAAAGCGGTAAGCTCATTCTTAAAAAAAACAAGCTTTTTAAGGCGAGTGTAGCCGTCATAGGCGTTGTGTGATGCCGGCTTAGAATAGCATCACCCCATTTCTTGCCCGTGGGAGTCGTAAGAGGCGACTAAAGGAGTCGAAAGTGTGTATTGCAATTTTAGGCGATGGGCTGACAACCTGTCACTATGGCGATACACAATTTTCCGCATGACCCTCAAATATTTTTCAGACGAGGCGTAAATGTCCGGTTTATGCTACCTCGCAAGGGATTATAGGCGTGATATGTGTATGTATGTATGTATGTATGTTTCTATGGAACTGTAAAAATCCTTTATCTCATGCTCGCCTTCTCTCGTGGTTGTGGTGCTGAGATAGAAAACCCCATATCTATTTGAAATTACTGGCCCAATCACGGCCCAATGGCGTATTTGATTTCCACAGAGCAGAAATATTCAATCACATAAATTATTTTTGTTGAGTCTGAGTATTAATTCTTAAGCATTAGCGTTCCCTGTGAACGCATCACCTTGCTCTGCACTCACCAATCCGCCGAAACATCAAATAAGGGAAGATTCGCAAATGATTGTTGTGGCTGTTGATGTATGGGCGCACCCAGATAACCCTTTAAAAAGAACACGGAGAAACATTTTTAGGAGGCTAATAATCAGCATTTTAAGGTTCAGGACGCAATAGGTCAAACGGGACCCTATTACTGAGACTCTGCTATCTGATTGTCTGTCTGTCACCAGGCTGTATCTCATAAACCGTGATAGGTAGAGCGTTTACATTTTCATAGATACTGTATATCTGTTGCCGTTGTAACAACAAACACTAAAATTTATATGAAAATTAGAGGGGCTCCCATACATAAATATCTATTTTTTTGCTCAACTATCTCTATAATGGTTTGGAGGCTGTTTCTCATGAACAGTAATTGTAAGACAGTTGTAATTTTCTGAGAACATGGGTTGCTTTAGCCACTATAACTACAATTACTAAAAAACTTGCGTGTCTTTATGCCATGCTGATACAAAATGGCGCAGAACCCTTGCGCGAGTCTGGCTCACACTTGACCGATTTTAATATCTAACGACAAAAAATACTTTGAGAAAATTTTGATTAAATATTTTATTATCCCATAGGAGCGTCACAACAAGTTGTCAGCCCGCAAGCAAGCCCTCACTCCCACCACTCCGTTACTGCGCTCGCTGGCCACCTCCCCGCTCGGCAAGCGCAACCGCACCGCCGCTGGTTTCGCCACCGCTGAGAAAAACAGGTGATAATATAAATATTATTATAATAAGAAATTTTCTAGGGATTCTCAAGTGTAAAGCGTTGAGCTTATCTGAAATTACGTTTCATTCAAAAAAATATAATTATATTTCACATGCCGCATTAGATATCTTCATTATATCATTATACACATGTTAGGTGTATAAATTAGCAAAAAAAAGCTTTATTAAATTATTTTCCTCACTAAGGCGATCCCTTTTCAATTTTAGGACTAAACTAAGGTGCTAAAGTTATCAAATACTCTATTTATAATTTTTAAGTTTAAAGGGTTTTACCCCTTACGAGATAAAGTTTGTAGAGAAATTCATGGTTATAAATGTAATCAGTTTATTTATTTTTTTGAACAAAGAAGTAAAATAAAAAACACCCGAAAAACAGACACTCGCATTCTTCTTCTTCTTCTTTTCGTGTGGGACACCGAGTCATCCAATGACCCAATGAACCCTGGTATCAGAGTTTTTCAACCGCCTACTACCACTAGTAGGCCTCTGACATGGTTGTGTTACGACCGCCGTCTAAGTAATCTTAGACAGCAACTGGGACCGACGGCTTAACGTGCCCTCCGAAGTACGGAACCATTTCTTTTCGGACAATCAGTTGGTTCACCCTGCAATGTCCTAACCAGACCGGGAACAAGTTCACAAAGAGATAAATATCAACTTTTGTGAGTGTCCCACCGAGAATCGAACCCGGAACCTTTGCGTCGAAGGCAGTCGCACTACCACTGCGCCACATCGGTCGTCACTCGCATTCTAATGACCCCCATTATATGACAGTTGCATAAACTACTATTAAATATCCAAGTCTCGTATATATATTTTAAGTGTTGCTTTTTGTACATCCAGACCGCCGCAGAAGCGCCAGCTGATGACCGGCAGCGCCACCCGAGCCGTCACCACCATCTCCAACAACCTCTCCGCGCTCAAACGATCCGCCATCTCCACCGTCAAGAGGTAAGCTGTCTCCACGCGACACTCCACTTGCACACATACATCACGCCTTTAGCCCTTGCGGGGTAGCCAGAGCGTCAACGACCGCAAATAACGGACATTTACGCCACGTTTGACAAACACGGTGCCGTGTGATGCCGGCTTAGAATTGCATCACCACATTTCTTTCCCGTGGGAGTCGTAAGAGGCGACTACGGGCCTTGAGGGTGTGTTTTGCAATTTTAGCCGATGGGCTGACAACCTGTCACTATGGCGATACACAATGACCCTCAATCAGACGTAGCGTAAATGTCCGTTTTTGCGGCCGTTTACGCTCTGCCTACCCCGCAAACAATAATAGGCGTGATATGTGTGTGTGTGTTTGAATAACATTTGAGGGTCATTCAAAAAATTGTGTATCGCCATAGTGACAGGTTGGCAGCCCATCGCCTAAAATAGCAACACACACCCTCGAGTCCCTTAGTCGCCTCTTACGACTCCCACGGGAAAGAAATGGGGTGATAATATTCTAAGCCGGCATCACACGGCAAAAACCGGACACTTCACTTGGCTTTTCCTATTTGCGTATTGGACATGTTCGCCAAACAATTAGCATGTGTGGATTTTATTCGACGAAGAGTATATTTGACAAAATACAAGCTGTTACAAAAGGACCCAAAAATAATAATAATCATTACTCAGTCGATGAAATAATCACATTCTTCATTTTCAATAAATTTCGATTTGACATGCATTGCTGGTTATCTTGAATTTATTGAAATTATGACAGCCAAGAAATAATAAGCAATGTATACCGAATGGCGCTGCGCCGCATTGGTAACTTTAGCTGAAGTTTAAATTGTCAAAATAGTGCTGCGATGCATCGATTATTTTTGGTGTAGATTGATTTAAAACAATCTTCTGTAATATTCAAAATCAACAGATTCAGGCTTCAATTTATTGTCGATGACTCTTTACAAGGGACCCTTTCCAACCCATTCGGCTGTACTTGTTACTCTGTAACACGCGGTATAAGGCTAATACCAAACGCGCTACTCGTGCGCTTGGGGTTTTTTAAGCACATCAAAGTAATCAAAAAGCAAAGCTTTATGAACTAGATAGCTTATACGAATACTTATATACATTTTTCTAATCCTACTAATATAAATGCAATTTTTTTTATGTTTGTTTGTTACTTCTTTGAACCGAACTACTAAACTAAAAAACCGATTGTAATGAAGTTTGGCACACACATAGAAGGAAACATGGATTAACACATAAGATAGTTTTTATGAGTACGCGGGTAACAGCTAGTAAATTCATATTTTACATAGGAATAGCCAGATTAAACGCAAATATATAAAAATTATAATAAACTATTTGTGGCTTGTGGGTATCGAACCCACCACCCTCGGCGTAGCAGGCAGGGGTACTATCCACTACGCCATCGGGCCAGTCGAACCAGTACATCAGCTGTTTATCATCGCGTGTTGCATTCCATTTGTCAAACTACAACTACAAGTTTGACAAATGGTAATTCCTCGTTACGTTACGTCCTAATAAATCTTCTTAGCGTAAATCTACGTATCTTTTACGAGTTTGAAATTTTATTTTTACTAAAATATAACAATAAGAAAACAGTAAATGAAAACGGTACCGTGTGTACTAGACATTTTATTTAGCAATTTATTTTGCTTCCACAGAAAACTCACTAATACTTTTCCCAGTTCATTTTAACTCTTTTACAAAAACTTGTAATCATGGCATGACGTGACTCTAGGCAATGTAACAATTAAATTATGATACGTGTGAAATCATTCTAGTTTCATTAGTTCATCACTTTATGTTCCCATCAAAAAAAGTGCATCAGTTTTAATAGTGTTTAAAAAGTATCGTAGCGTAGTAAGATTCTTCTATTATTATAATCATCATTAGTCACGAAAGCCCACTGTTGGACACCGACCTCTCCGTATTAGAGGGTATTTTTCGTACTAACTATACGTAACCCATCGCTATGCTTGCCGAGGCGTGGCCTCCACTCGAGAACCCGGCCAGATGGACGACTTAAAAGGCCGATGATATAAAAAAGGCGGTTGGTAGCGACTGTATGGCGAAAACGAGAGATCGTGCCCTATGGCGTACCCTGTGGGAGGCCTACGTCCAGCAGTGGACTGCAATAGGCTGATGTATGTACGAACTATGCGTAGTCGGCAGTCGAGTTAGCACGATGTTGTACACGCAGGAAATGCTGCTACCGATTCCCTGGATTCGTCCCTTAGTCGCCTTATACTTTTAATACGCTTACGGGTAAAAATAGAGTGATGCTATTCTAAGCCAAGAGATCCAGTCTTTAAACCCATTTTTTAAGTTTATTTTTGGCCAAGGTTGATTTATTTTTTCTTGACAAGGTAGATTTTTTCACCTAACCAGAAATTGAAAATATAATGTAGTAGACATGTTGTCATAAAAAAATCTAGGTCAGAAATATTGAGGCCCTATTTATTCAGCTGCACAGAATTTTTAAAATTATGTAGATTACCGCGTGTTCGAAATTTTGTGATAAGTGTATGTATGTATCCGAACCATTATGCTGAAATCAGTAGGTAGCTAGTGTTAAAGTTCCGTTGTAGTTTAAATCAGCAGTTATATAATGTGATCTGGTGTTTCAGTGGTCACTTGTGAAATGAAGTGGGACGGTTGCGTAGTTGCGTCACGCTCACACACACGCCGCACGGCAGGTGTGTTGATTCGCTTCAATACATTAGCGACAAATAGACATCGAATTCATTAGCTTGTGGTTGTACGCCTGATTATGAGATGCCGTTTGTGTAACCAAGATTAGGAGCTAGTCGGTAGATTCATAATGCCATTTCTGTATGTGCTCATATGTGGCATTAGTTGATAAACTCTGTTGATATATTTCGTTCATCGTGATTAGTTCTCTTCTGAAAGTCAAGTTGTATCATCATCATCAGCCTATTGCAGTACGCAGTATCGAAGTGTTTCACCGCGCAACGCAAATATACAACTTCCAATTCTATACAGGTGGAGCAGTCGGTCCCCTGGCCACAACACCCGGCCAGGCGGGTAGCTACCCTTTTCCACTCCACCTGGAACCCTCCATTCTGCCTGTTGGCATCACTTCCTGTCACCCGCCATATACCCACTGCTGAGTATAGGCCTCTTCTTTTTTTCGCCATCTACGCTGGTCCTGTGCCTCCCGCATCCACTGTTTGCCGTGTGATGCCGGCTTACAATAGCATCGATGTATTTCTTTCCCGCGGATGTCGTAATGTGTTTAACAATTTTAGGCAACAGGCTGATAACCTTTAACTATAGTGATACACGATTTTTCTGAAACGGTTTCAAATATTCATTGTCAGTCGTGGCGTTTACGACCGTATTTTACGGCTTTTCTCCTACCCCGCTCTACCTACCCCGCAAGGGATAAAGGCGTGATATATGTATGTATGTATGTGATTAGTTCTCAAATTCAAGTAACCTGGGTGTATAATGAATGACTATTTAGCACATAAATGCCAGCAAAAGTAGTACATTATCTCAAGTCTTCTGTAAATCATCAAATACGTGGTAAATTCATTGCTAGTGCAGGTTGTGCTAGGATACATAAATGGGCCGCCTGTAAAAAAATTAGCCACATTTCTATACATTTCCTCGCGCGCCAAAGCAAAGCTTTATTCATAATGATGTAGCGTGCACACCATTTGAAAAAATATGTCAAGTCGCGTATGTAAAGTTCTGTGTATATAACGCATGTAAGCCGAGCTCTCGGAAGTGAACATATTGCTGTTCTATAGACGCGTCGCAACCTTTGAGTCGAAAGACTTCTCACAATAAAACAATTTTAAACGGATTTAAGTTGTGTTTATTTTGGATTTTACAATTCCTACGTTTCGAGCTCTTTACAGAGCCCGTGGTCACGGATGACTAAGGTGTTAGACGTCATTATTTAGAATTGAAATTATTTTTGTTCTACCGCCATCTATTTCTTAATTGCCTAGCGTAACGTCCTGGTTCCACACAAAATGCTGAAACCGTATCTTGTGTAGTAGGTCTTACAGTATGTTGGATCTGGTTCTTCTGCTGTGTAATCAGCGGAGTCCAAGTTGATGAGATTCCCCATCCAGTATCTCTGTTGAAATTCGGATGTTTTTGAATTTCTATGGCTTCCCGTACTTTCCTAGGAATGAATCTCTTCTCTCTCGCTAGGATTGCAGCCTTATCAAATCTGACATAATGGGTGGGGTTATCCATGATATGTTCACACACTGCAGACTGTCTGTCACGACGGTTTTTTACATCAGCAATATGTTCTTTTAGACGTGTAGATACATTTCTCTTTGTTTCTCCTATGTATGAGAGTCCTCAGTCACAGTCAAGTTTATAAACACCAGGGTCTTGGAGAGGGATGTTGCATTTGACTGATCTGATGTACTGGCTGATCTTCCTCGGCGGCTTGAAAATGGTTTTGATTGAAGCTCGCTTCAGAATTCTACCGATCTTATCAGTTACTCCCTTCAAGTATGGTAAGTACGCTGGTTGTCGTTCGACTGTGGATGGTTTGGCACGGTTTCTGTGACGTTGACGGGGTGGCTTCAGGTTATTTCCATGGAGTACTCGTCTCACATGCTTGAGCTCATCGTCTAGGTGTTGGGGGTCACAGATACCGCGTGCTCTCTGAAACAAAGAGGTACCAACGGCAGCTAATTGGCTCGGATGATGGTGGGAGTTACCATTTAGGTACCTATCTGTGTGGGTTGGCTTTCTATAAACGGAATAAAAGTAAAGAGCTCGAAACGTAGGAATTGTAAAATCCAAAATAAACACAACTTAAATCCGTTTAAAATTGTTTTATTGTGATGAGTAATAGTTGTGCAAACTCAAGAAAATATTATGTCGAAAGACTTCTATTAAGTATACTCTTTTATGTACGGTAGGCTAGTCGATAAAGTAAACAGCTGTAGTACGGCAGAACTGATACCGAAAGTCGCAGATTTGAACCCTGACTGCAGTGCAATTTTGCAAGTTCTAAAGAAAATGTACTCTATCGACCCTACGAACGAAAAAAAGAGCACAATTCATCATACTTTTTTTCAATTACAGGCGTATCAGCGGTCGCCTAGCTGCTAAAGCATTCGACGGTCGCGCTGACGCGGCGCGTAAGAAGTTGGACTACGGCGCGCACACTCCCAAGCCAGCCGGCGGCGACGCCCGGACGCCCAGGGTCGCCGTCAACGGCAGCATACTCAAACACAAACGTAGGGTAAGACGGAATTGTGTATATTCTTATTATTACTTTTGCCGTGTGATGCCGGCTTAGAATAGCATCACCCCATATCTTTCCCGTGGGAGTCGTAAGAGGCGACTAAGGGACTCAAGGGTGTGTATTGCAATTTTAGGCGATAGGCTGACAACCTGTCACTATAGCGATACACGATATTCCGAATAACCCTCAAAAATTTGTCAGACGTGGTGTAAATGGCCGTTTTTTGCGGCTGTTTACGCTCTGCCTACCCCGCAAGGGATTATAGGCGTGATATATGTATGTATGTATGTATGTATTACTTTCAGAATTAAGGGGAATTTAGTGTTTTTGTGACAGTAGGGATGTTATGGATACGGATGAGATACGGATACAGGAAAAGTTATAATATCCGATTCGGATATGGATATGAAACTGCAGCATACTCAAACAAACGTAGGGTAAGACGGAATTGTGTATATTATTATTTAGTTTTAACAAGTTAACGTCACTTGTGCCCTTAGACGCGGTGTATCTTCATTATTGTATAATGCTTGTTTTACATTAGGGATGTTATGGATATAAATATACAAATATAGGAAAAAATATCGGATTCGAATACGGTATATGAACATATGTCGAATTATCATAAAGTTTCGGTAACAGTTTTTTTTTTATAAATGATGAGATTGCTCTTAACTACTAAGTCTAGTCTACGTAACTAAGTCTAGGTCAAAGGAAATTTATACAATGTTTTTAGATTTAAATTTTATGACATATATTTACTACTAATGAAATATAAGACTATTTTAAATGTTATTTATTGAATGCAATTTACTTTTTATTTTATTTCGTAAGTAAAATAATTAAGTAGATACGTTTTTAAGTATATTTGCTGTGCCCTCCCGGGTCCATATGTGATACTTTTACACTGTAAGATCTTGTTTACCATATGGTGTGCAATAAACTTTATGATTTATGATTTAGGACAGAGACAGAGTGTAAGATGGAGCGAGCTCACCCAGAAGAAGCCTGTTCACTCTTAGAAAAGATTAGGGTTGTATGCGTTTGGAAACACAGACGCAGGTAGTGAGTGATATAACCTGAACAGGATAATTTTGTCACAGTTTATCACACTATGCATTCGTAAATGTGAAATTGCTAACTAGTTAAGGCTAAACAATAGAAGAAAACAAACACTGTAAAGAATACGCGGCGCTTGTGTCTCGGCCCATCAAAAGCAACTAGACAGAACGTGGTGGCGTGAAGTTCCGTCGCTATCCGGAATTATTCAAAACACTCTAACGCTCAACCTTTCGTCGTTTACTTGACGCTATGGTACCACGTGGGTACCACATACTAAAATCAGGCGTAGCCTCTATGTTCATATCATGTCTAACTATAATAATAGATAGATAGATAGATGAACACTTTATTGCTTACAACATACACAACAGAAACAAAACAATAAATATATAATAATAATAAAACTTAAGACTAAAAGGAAGCAAAGGCGGCCTTATCGCTTGCAGCGATCTCTTCCAGACAACCTTTACATTGAAATAGAGACAAAAAAGAAATGGTTTGTAAGTAGTTGCATAAGCAAATTAAAACCGTAACAGTAAAATTATTAAAAAAAAATAACACTTATGTAGTAAGTACACTTACAATAGTAATACATACATACATACATTAACATATAAATACATACAATAATATTATTATTATAATAATAAGGAACTATTAGAAATCAGGGCGTCACGTACGTAACACTTTCGTGGAATGCTTCATCTAAGCAGCGAAATCTGCTATCACGGGAATATGACTGTTCCTAACGCTAGTATCATCAAATTAAAATAATTTGGGTGGAGTTCGGACATTGAATTTATGTAACAGTATTTGCCCCTTACAAAGCAATCCCACGGCTTTTCAACACTTGATCAGTTAACGATGCAACATGTTAATGTCTAAATTAACCTTTAGAACCAGTAAGTTGCGTCCAGGTGGAATGTTCTATTATTAGATAATTTACTTGTAGTTTAATCCGACTGAGACTAGCTTACTGGGTAGAACTCGCGTGTCGAGCCATTCAACATTCTTAAACACTATTAATCAATCATACTTATGCTTGGAATAGACTGGATAGTATGTTCGATATATCTACATACATACATAAATCACGCCTATATCCCTTACGGGGTAGGCAGAGTATTAACGGCCGTAAAACGGATATTAACACCACTTCTGACAAAAGTTTGAGGGTCAAATAGATGACTGTGTATCACTATAGTGACAGGTTGTCAGCCCATCGCCTAATATTGTAATACACACCCTCAAGTCCCTCAGTCGCCTCTTACGACACCCATGGGTAAGAAATGGGGTGACGCTATTCTAAGCCGGCATCACACGGCACATATCTACTTTGTATTTATGAACCTGACGTACATTCATCGGGTTATGGAGAAGGGTGCGTATAATAAACGACTAAAAATTATTATACGACTATGTGCAGCAAATCAGTTGACGGGTGTCATCAGAGCGCAGAAAATAAATTTGAAATTCGCCTAAGCGTGACAAGAGTAGATAGATTGTATGGCACAATCCTTGTCATGACGCGAAATATTTGATGCACATTTTCGTTTGAAGAAAAAGACCGAGCTACCCTAAGGTCGTAGAACCCTTAGGATGGGTCTAAAGGGGTCGCCACAATGCGACTGCAGATGACCTGATTAAACCTTATCTAATGTTCTAAATGCATGCCTACTTCGCCTTTACCCGGTGCATATATGCACCTCTAACGTAGCTGACTAAAAACCTTATGCCGCGTTCAAACACTTGCGCCATGAGCAGGAAATTTGCAAAGGAGGTGGGTACCGCGAGGGTGTAAACGTTACTCGCGCTGCTCGTCATGCCGCTGCCACTTCCCTTGCTCCCGCGATCGCCGGTTTTTCGAGCGGAAATAAAAAAAACGGCAGAAAGAGCGTGAGTGGAGTGGTGACCCTAGTCGGAGACGAATATTGCAGTATTTCGAGTGTATTTTCGATTGGTCTATGGTATTTTCCAATGTAATACCATACCATAGACCAATATGGTAATACTAACAGTGTTTGATGGGATTCCTGAGCGTAACTAGCGCCTCCATTACTTAACCCCTCATCTACCCTATATGTAGTTCAATACCTATGAAAAAACATAACAATAGTGATTTAAGCAATCAACTCTACGTTGTTGAAGACATGTTAGACACGCATGCGATGTGTTCCGGTCCATAGAGTAACTAATGGTGGATTGGGTCGTTTTTTGCAAGCAAAAACTGTAAATAGGTATTAGAAGTCAATGTTTTTTTTGCTGTTTCTCAGATAACTATGTTTTGTTTTGTTCACCATCGTCAGAATTCGGCTTATTTTGGTGGGATTTAACAAATAAAATCACCAGGATTTGGTGTAACTTAATCCTTGTATTCCTTTTATTCCTTTAATACATACACATATCAAGCGTATAATCTCTTGCAGGGTAGGCATAGCGTTAACAGACATTTATGCCACGTCTGACAAATATTTGAGGATCATTCGGAAAATTGTGAAAAATTGTGACAGGTTGTCAGCCCATCGCCTAAAATTCAATACACACCCTCTAGTCCCTTACTGACCTCTTATGACTCCTACGGGAAAGAAATGGGGTGATGCTATTCTAAGCCGACTCCACACGGCAATATCCTTTTGATCTACTATATTAGAAATTATCATAATATTGTACGGTTTCTTTGCTTTAATCGACTCGATACAGTCCTTTTTAGTGCTTACCTTTGGCTAACCCATACCAAAGGTAAGTATGACTATACAACGAAGAATATCAGTTCTGCCATCTTTTTTCGTCCACATAATTAAAAGTTTTATGGGCTCAGTAAACCTACAAAAAGTATTGCATTCCTAACGCCTCATACAGGGCTAACTACTTCTCCAACTTTCCCTACTCAGCTCGTTAAACTCATCAATTTTCCCCAAAAAACACAGTTAAAAAATATTTGGATCTTCCACACAAAAAAATCAGCATACGCAGTAATTTTCTATGAAAAGTATTTTTTTATGTTTCACCTATTTTCTCTGTGGGAAACTTGTCAAGTTAAAAAGGTTGAGAGAGGTAGTATTCTTAGGAATGTCGGTAGTTCGATACATATCTAAAGTACACCTAACTAGTACTTTAAACCTGTCATAAAATAAAACATCGTGTCCGTTACAGTCACAAGGCAAGCGGCGCAGCAGCAGCCGCCACTCGATGAGCACGACTCATTCAGCAACCTCCACCGACACCCGGGACCCGCTCATGGAGACCACCATGCTCACCACCTACACCGACTTCAAGGTACGGGATATACTGCCCCATGAGCACGACTCATTCAGCAACCTCCACCGACACCCGGGACCCGCTCATGGAGACCACCATGCTCACCACCTACACCGACTTCAAGGTACGGGATATACTGCCCCATGAGCACGACTCATTCAGCAACCTCCACCGACACCCGGGACCCGCTCATGGAGACCACCATGCTCACCACCTACACCGACTTCAAGGTACGGGATATACTGCCCCATGAGCACGACTCATTCAGCAACCTCCACCGACACCCGGGACCCGCTCATGGAGACCACCATGCTCACCACCTACACCGACTTCAAGGTAGGATAACCAAACTAGGGAATGCAATCTTGTCTCGCCGAGATCCCGGCCATATTTTACAAGATTGTATCTCGGCAAATTCCGTACGAGATCTCGCGAGATAACGAGATTGCCAAAAGCGGAGTGACGACACTTAATCCTGGCCGGCCGTGGACGCCTGGCGCGGGAACAGGATAAGAGGGGAGTAGGCGGACTTGCCGGAAGGTGGCGCGCGTGCGTTTGTTGACAATTTGCAACTTAATTATTTGTTTTGGAGACAGTTTCGTGTTTTAATAAGTTTTCGAAGAAATATTGGTTACAATTACATCAGCCTACAACTACCAACCATGTCAAAAGTGTACAGTGAATATACAAGTTCTTTAGAAATATGGAAACATAGTTTACGCGATCAAGATGGGCTCACTGCAAAACTAAATACCATTCTACAAAAGGCTTACATACACACTTGAAATCTATACGAAAAAAAGTGTTGAAGTTGAGATGCAGGCAAATGCAGCATCAAACTCGTCGGCTTTCAAACAAGTTCCAACAAAAGCAACTTTTGACTACCCAATCATTAAAATCAACAAAAAAAAGCTAAAAATATAGACATAAACAAATGTTATTCAATCTAAATAATACTCTGTTGATTTTTGAAATAAAACTTACATTATAATATATAATATAATTAAATACTATTTAGTTACATATCATGTCAATTACAAGTTCTTAAAATAAGCATCTGCATATTTTTTAAGTGCAATTCGCCCAATCTCGCTAGGCGGAAATCTCATACGAGATTGCATTCCCTAATCCAAACTTGTCTCACTTGAAGTCGACTTTTTTGTTGGTAAAATGTGTTTTTTGGAAATTTAAACCTACCTAAATCGTTTCCAAGATCCCGATTATAAATAAACAAATGTACAAAAATTGCTTGTTTAAAGGTATTAGATACGTGTATGTTATAAATGGAAAAGTGTGCTTGTCGGTTGCACCTTCCAATCGCTACAAACTTTTGTGTAAGAAAAAAAATCCAGTAAATTAAGTGTTATTTATTTATTATTTATTCAATTTTCAACGGCGTACCAATTACAGAAAACGAGAACAAGAATGTCGACATCAATATTTTACATCAATTATAATAATAAGATTATTTAGAACAGTAAATAAACTTTGACAATAAATAAAATAAGAACATTAAATAAACATACATTTCACAATTAAGTATGTCATATTCAGTAAGTAAGTGTTATTTAAACGAAGCGGCTTTGTTCCATGTTTGAAATGAAAGAGTAGATAAAAGTTAGCATTAACAGTCCTTCTCGTTCACAGGACCGCTTGGACGAGAAGAAGATCAGTCGCAGTTCGATGGCCAACCAACAGCTGCAGGTGAAGCCGGCCCCCGCCACCGACGACAAACGCACCCCCAACCTAACCCCAAAAAAAACTCCGCGGAAGGCCCCCATGACGCCTAAGGTCGGAAAGGAAAACATACAAAACTTCAACCACGGTATGACTCCCAAATCAAACTTACTCCACACTCCCACCAGGCTCACTAGATCAGCCATGAAGTTGGACCACGAGGGGTTCGCGACGCCGCGCGCGCCGCTCAGCGCGACCAAAGTGAACATGCAGCGACAGAATACGTTATCTGTGATGGCTGTCAAAACACCGCCCGTCAATAGGTCCAAGTCGCACACGCATCTGGTCAGGGCTAAGAACCTTCCACCGTTGATATAAGGCGACCTGGTACCGATATTATCAAACTGCAGGCTACAGTTTTACAGGTGAAATTCGATTTGCGTAGTCGGTTAGCCATTATGATACCAGGAATTTAAACCAGCTACGCAATGTACAAAGAATTTCACCTGTAGACTTGTAGCCTGTAGTTTCATAACATAGGCACCAGGTATAGCAACCTCCGTGTGAAGCAGAAAGGTCACACACACCTAGCGTCTAAAGACGCGTTATCTTATTTGTAGATAGCTTGTTGAAAATGTTGCTCTTACGTATTTTTTTCGTGTGAGACACCGAGTCGACGAACGACCCGATGAACCCTTATGTCAGTGTTTTAAATCGCTTTCTTTAAAAAAACGTGCCTTACAATACAAAAATTTAAATCTTACAAACGTTTTTAATACAGTTCTGCTATAAATGGTCTGTTGTTTCTGTAGTCCAAAAGGTTGTACATCGCTTTGGATCCCAATTAAAATAGTAGACAACAATACTGATTCTTGTCTATGGTTAGTATGATATTCGGGGCAATCTCTTTACTTTAAATTTTATTCGCGATAGCCCTGTATTACAAGATAACGATTTAAGTTGTTGATTGATTAAATAATAAGGGTGTGTAATGCAATTTAAGGCTATAGGCTGTCACTATGGCGATACATAATTTTCCGAATGACCCTCAAATTATATGTCAGACGTGGCGTTAATGTCCGTTTTTGCGGCCGTTTACGCTCTGTAATAGGCGTGATATGTGTGTGAGTGTATGTCAATTAAATAAACTCAATCCAAATACGTTTAAAATCGTTTTATAGTGATGAGTAATAGTTGTGCAAACAAACCTAAGAACTTTTTCTGAGGTTGCTTTGCTGTTTTTTGCTAACTGAGTTTGACAACAGCAACGGTTTGTGCCTAAGAATGAGCAGTTTGTACATTATAGCGCATTATTATGATATCCTAAAGAGTTTTGTTATACGAATGATGTGTTAGAATGTACGAAATGTACGTACTTGTTTGAATGATCAGATACAAAATGTGTGACCGTTTCAAAGTATTGTAATTTTCAACTAATTCTAATTAAAAATAATGTTGTGTTTTTTAATTTGTCAAGATATTTCTGTTAACAGAAATAATTGAAGCAATTTTGTGTATATCAGAATCTCTTATAAAGGACTTAATTTGCAATAATATTATGTGGACTATTGTCGTTTGTGATGCTTTAGTATTTTAATTATATCATGTCTTTAGTTTTATAAGTCTTCTTAGTTTTCCAGTTGATTATGTTAGTTCTTGGAGGTTATTTTTAGAGAAGTTTTAAGATCAAAATATTATACTCAAGTGTTTTAGAATTTGTAATATTGAACTGGGAGGTGTTTTTAAAGTCACGTGGACCGTGAAGCGATTGACTTAAAATGTCTGCTTTCTTATGAACTTATAATCAATTACTGAAAAAAGTACATCAGGCAGCTCCATGCGTCTTTCATTATTTTAATGAAAATCATAGTGCCCTCACTTAATTACTAGTTACTTAATTTTATCAGTATTGAAGAGTGAAGTTTTGGTTAAATTTTATTCACGCACGATCATAACACACATTGCACATTTATTAATATAATTCTTAGCTATTAAAACCTGTAAATTATCGTTGTAATATATTTGGATAGTTTAAAAAACTGATCTTTTAATTATTCTAACATTTATATAGAAATCTGTGCAGAAAGGGAACTGGCGTTTACTTTTTGTCCACGACGACGGTTCTCTTACCGCACATACATCTATTAACTAACGCAACACAGGCCATTTTAGTGTCATCCAATAATGTTTTTAAGCACAAGTCACGTACTATGTGGTTGTAGCACATAAGGTACCAGGGGTACTCCAAAACAACTGAATTATTTTTATCCCCAGTTTATAAATAATAAAAGTTTAAACTTATTCTCATCAAAGAAGACATCTTCTACTAATACATATTCATGTCAAGAAATAAATATTGCTAGGGACAAAAATAATTCAGTTCTTTTAGAGTACTCTTGGTACCTTATGTGCTATAACCGACTGTACATACCAGAATAACTTAAAATCAGTTTGTCAAAAGTTTTTTTCTAAGTTCCTATAAAAGGTAAATATTATTGATTGAATACCAAATTTTTAAACACTTGCCGTGTGTTAGGTATACAATAGCTGTGGTAGCCCAGATGGTAGAGGCGTCGTCACTAGTACTGATGAAAGTCGCAGGTTCAAATCCTGCCCGCGCTTGACAATTTTGCAAGTTTTAAAAATATTATTGATTGACCATCATACTTGTGACTGAGACCATATTCATTCAAGGGCTACTGAATGAGTTACTAAAGGTGACTAAAGTACATTTTCGTGACCATCTAGATTACTCCTCGATTCCTTATATTTCCTGGAAATTACAAAACACATTTTTAATATCAAAACGAAAATAATATGTCGATATACGTGCAATTCGACGTCGGCCCCAAAGGCCGGAGGTTTAGACGCGCGGTGGATCAAGACAAAGCGGATATTGCACGGTTTTGGAAAAAGGAGGAAACGGAAACTTTGTTCTTTGATGACAATTTCGGAAGATTGATGTAAGTATCTACACATCTACTATAACAGGTCTGCTGCCGTGCGATGCTGGCTTACAATAGCATCACTCTATTTCTTTACCGCGGGTGTCGTTAGAGGCGACTAAGAGACTCGAGGCTTTCATACAATTTTAGGCGACAGGCTGACAACCTTTCACTATAGTAATACTCGATTTTTCTAAAGACCCTAAATTAATTATCAAATATTTTACAGGCTGACAACCTGTCACTATAGTAATACACGATTTTTCTGAAACGGTCATCAACTAATTGTCAAATATTTTTACGGCCGTTAACGCTCTGCCTACTTTGCTAGGGATAAAGGCATGATGTGTGTGTATGTGTATGGCAAACCCATATCTGCCCACATTTTAACACACTATCTACCTCACCTAGAGAACTTAAACCATCTTAAACTCATTCATACGAGATAAATTGACTGGTTAATCTAAACTATTTGATCAATTCATGGACCATGTCGTGGTCCATCATATTCTGGAATAACTTCTACGCTCAAGTCTTGCTTAGTGTGGTGATTACAATTCCGGAAGATTGATGAAAGTATCCACACATTTACTATTATAGGTCTGCTCTGCCCACATCTTAACACACTACCTAGGTCACCGTGGGAACTAATCTCATACGAGATAAATTTACTGGTTATTCTGAGCGATATAATCAATTTTTGGATCATGTGGCCCACCATATTCTTGAATAACTTACACTTATCAAGTCTTCACCACGAAACAACCACAGAAGTATCAACGCGAATGAGTGTTCACACACTGCTGTCATACTCTTCTCGCAGCAATATGAGTGTTCGAGATAGCAATACCTTCCACTCATTCGCGTGCTGCCGTTCCTATGAATCGCGCACGAAAAGCCGACACTCGAGGGAGCACGGGAAGTGGCAGCGGCATGACGAGTAGCAACCTACTTCCCTCACTATTTCCCTGCCCATAGTGTGTGTGTGAACGCGACATAAAGATTATCATGACAATTTCGGCTTGCCAATGGCGCTACAGTACCAGTACCGCCTTTCAATAAGTCGTATTTGAGAGCTGTCAGATTAATGATAATATTATGGCAGAGGGTCCTTTTTGCTTTGTTGACATCTCTTAGAATGAAGATGACAGCTGTCAAATACGACTTATTAGAACGGTGGTACTGTAACTTGTTTTAACTTATGTTTACAGCGAACTCTGCACCTTGTCTATAGTGATGATAAACGAGAACCACGACGTGACAGGGTTCCTGGCGCTGAGCGACCACCCGCCCTTACCGGGCATTGACCCCTCCAGCTGGGAAGTATGGATCAGGAACATGTTTCGGTGGGTTTTCATTCTATTGCAAGTTTAACACAAAGAGTATAATTTAATTAAGAACACTTCGAGTGAACATACTTTTGTCATCTTTTAAACTCACACACACATTAGTTTCAATTCCATGTTACCGACTAAACGTTCTAACTAAAAATAGTACTGTCACTTTCTATTAAGTAGGCTTAGACAAGGATAGAAGATGCCTCTTAAATTGTCAATTACTAGCTACTTACTACACTACCAATGCTTTTTCAAACATTCTTACTTTTATCTTGGAAGAATTTCAGTGTTAGCGTGTAAGCATTCTTTAGTAACTTGGAGATATTTTAGTAGGTATTTTATTCCTAATCCCTTTTCCCATACTGTGAAACATTGAAAGAATACTATTTATTTATTGTTTTAGGAAATACTATCTGGCTTTCAACACACTGTTCATACATTTCACGTGCTGTGTGGATCACGTGTCTCGGTATTTTCTTGAGGAAGCTTTCAATGCAGTTTTTATGAACGACTTCTATTTGCAGCAGATTATTCTTGTCGTTCCTCCTTCTTGCAAAGTTGGTAGGTAAAAATATCATTACACGACACACATTACATTCAGTCTATATTTACACTGCTGGACCTAGGCCTCCCCCAGGGTTCGGCATAAGGTAGGTACGATCTACTATTTTCGTCATCCAGTCACTACCACAATCAATTAATCAAGTATTGTATTTTTCAATAGTGTTTCAAAATGTGTAAATAATTATTGCATGCCAAATACTGGCGCATCACGCATGTACTAAAATTAAGTAAGTAATAAGTAAATTATTTATTACTTATTTTAAGACCTTGTTACCTTACCGTGTATGCAAGCTAATAAAATATTTCTATTTCTTCTATTTCTATTTCCACCCGCCTTCTTTAAGTCATCGCTCTATCTGGTCGGACGGCGTCCAACGCTACGCTTGCCAAGGCGTTGCCTCCACCCATAAAGATTACTAAATATTGGAAGGTGATTGGTCAATGATTAGCAAATTATCTTACCCACTTATGGTGTCTACCAAAAGCACAGCATAGTTCTGTGACCAAAACTGCCCGATTATTCTTAACTAAGTGTTGATTGCGTCTTATGTTTGTACATTTTATTTAATAAATAAATGTATATATACTCGTATATGTATATTTCACAGACTGCCTAGCAAAGTATCCATGTTTCAAGAGGCGGTCAATCTTGAGGTATTGCGTTAAAACCGAAGAAGATGAGACGTGTGTCAGTTTATATGTAGCTCAGAGGAGTGAGTTCTGTCCCAAGTTAAAAGTGCGGCGAGCCGTGTAAGTACTTTATAGTTTTCAAAAAATTTTATTTTCAAAAATTATCATAAAAGACAAACTAGATATGTACCTACAGTCGGTTGTAGCACATAAGGTCCCAGGGGTACTCCAAAAAAAACTGAATAATTTTTATCCCCAGTTAATACAAAATATATTTTTTATTTATTCTCATAAAAGTAGTAATTTTCTACAAATACATATTCATGTCAAGAAAAAAATATTGCTTAGGACAAAAATAATTTAGTTCTTTTGGAGTACCCCTGGTACCTTATGTGCTACAACCGACTGTACATGATAGATTAAAAGCTTTGATACGTATACAACATTATAATACCTTCCCTAAGTAGGTTCAACCAAATAGGTTCTGACTTCGAAAAGTAACGAAAGAATTTATTTGCAAAAAATACGTGTATGCTAGAGCACGGACAATGTAATACTACAGTGTAGTACAGTTTTTTTTAAAATTCTGGACCCTATGATTTTAACCCCGGGGCTATTTAAATCTACTACTACTACTGTACGGTGGGGAGCAAAAATCTCACCCGGAGAAATTCATCACGTCATACTAGGGAACTACAGTTGCTCTAAAAACGGCTGGCTAAGGATTTTTCCACTCATCGCGGGCTAGCTGACACAACCACACATAATTTAATACAGGCTACAGCGAGCTAGTGTTGTTGGAAAATCGAGAATGGGAGTCCAAATTTGTGAACTCGACTCTAATCTCTAAGACTCGACTCATAAAAACAGAGATTGTACTGCTCAACGACACGGGTGTATCGAGTTTCCTAATCGACTCGAGTTTGACAATAGTGCTTGAGTCTATATTATGCACTCGAGTATGCTCATGAACTTTGTATAGTTTTTTTAGACTATGATAACAAAATAGACCTCTGAAACTCAAAAACTTTAAAACTGAACGACAAGTGAGCTCAACCTGAAGACACCTGTTAATTTATCTTACTTTGAAGGATTTTAAGAAGCAATAACGATTCTTACATTTAATTAATTTACCTAAATTTTTTGTAACTAAGTAGGTGTAATAAATTTGCAATACGTTTATGATTTATGTTTTAGGGAAGAAGACAACGATGACGTGATAGAAATATTGGACAAGCATTGCAAACAGTTAAAGGAGTTGTATGGTGACTACTACGTGAGCGAGATCATATCTCGACACCCGGACATTGACAGAAAGATAATTGTAGCTGAGGTCAGTTTGAAGGTAAGAACTATAGGTTCAGTACTACTTTTTTAAACACTCCCACGTGTTCGGTATACAACAATTTTGGTCAATCCATATCAGTATATATATAGTAGTATTTAGAGAGAAGTCCCTTACGCGCCGTATAAACACGGAACTTATTCAGAATATTTTCTCAATAAACTGTTTTAAAATAACAGAACCAAGACAAACAGAAAGTTGTTGGTGCGATGTGTCTCAACTCTGAAATAAATTACGAAAAACTGCAGCGTACTTACGAATTGACGTCGTACCATGGCTTGCTGAAAGCTGATCCTATGGAGAAGGAAGAGCTAAAATGCTCTAACACCTTATTAAAGACATTTGGGTACGATTTTTTGCTTATCATCACATCACTGATACACTTGTAGTGACCTCTGGGGGTTACTACAAGAAGCTCACTCTAATGATTCACAAGCAAGCAAGACGCAATAGAAGTTCTCAACATTTCTGCTAGATGACGACACATGACAGAACTATTGAACTGAAACGCGGTATCAAAGTATTCACCGCGCGCAGTATATAGAGTGAAGTTTTACTAGTGACCTATCCGGGTGAGCTCCTGCTCCCCACCATACAGTCAGGTGTAGATTAAAAGCCCCGGGGCTAAAAATCGTAGGGTCCACAACTAAAAAAAAAAAAAAACTAGTGACCGAAAATGAAATCTCATGATAATGGTACAAATTTCGAAAGACGAAAAAAAAATCCCCTTCCATACAAAATTGCCGATCATAATATGAGTAACAATGGCAACTTAAACTATTTTTGCTATATTTCGACCCTTGAGGAAGTTATTCCTTATCACCAGCCGTCGTAGGATTTCGCCATCGGTCACTAGTAAATTTCACCCTATATACAACTGCATACCCGTAAGACGTGGACTGTCAATACAGACGGTCTGTAAAATTTAAGGGAAGTACTAAGTACAGACGTCCTTCTACGGAAGAACAGAACCTTTACTTACTTTAAATGTTTTTACCGACCACATTTTCGGTAGAAATCAGCTACCGCACCGCTACCGACTTCAGAGTCTTTTCCTATGCTGGGTCCCACCAAGAAAGTGGTTGGTGGTGGTAAGTAGTTAGCCTCGAGCTCAAGTATCAAATTGTACAAATACTACATCAATCACTCTGTTGATACGCTTACGCAATACGGTTTTCTTTGCTTTGGCTACATTCAATCTGTACAGAGTAAATTATCGTTAGGAAGTACCGAAGTAGTTCCAATATCCATCCCGGTATATGGAGCCTCGCGTTATTTGCATTATTCTTCGAACGACAGATTTAGCGTGGTAGCCCAGTCCGTAAAAACGCCGCTAGTACTGATAGCAAAAGTCGCAGGTTTGAACACTTTTCAAAAATTACTATAGCATTACTTCTGGCGATGTGCCTGAATTAAGTCAATGTATGCAGATTCTGATTGACATTAACTCTATGCTACATGTAACTGCATGTAGTGCTACATTCACATTATGCACCTGCTCGTGCACCTTATAAATATTGTAGCAGCGCGAGTAACCTGTTTATATGCTCGCGCTGCCCATTTCCCTTACCATTTCCCTGCCCATATAGACATAGTGTGAAGGTGCTATAATGTGTTAACCTTTCAGTGATCCCATAATGAAGGGTCAATTTAGCCCTTTTGATATCGTGGATAAAAAGAATGAGATACATAGCGAAACTTCCCACTTCAAAATGGTTAGTAATTCATTCCATAGAATAAATGTGTCTTTTTGTAATTTGATCGCTTAAGGCGACTAATGATCCGGTACGGCTGGCATTATTTGGCATAACTAACAAAAATTCTCAAGTCGCTTATTAGAGTCCGTAAACATTTGTAAGATGTCGTGCATACAATGTCCTGACTCTATGGAATCTACAACTCACATTAAGGTTATTACCTGTAGGGCATCGGCCGAGCGAGTCACAGTTAAATGGTTATCGATTAATTATTGGACAGCCTGTATAGCACCATCAATGGTATTAACGACAAATCTGTGTCACTTGTACCATAAATGGTACCAATTGATGGTACTTCTGACACTTCATAATCAATTTTTAAATGAAAATAAGAAATTGATTTTTTTACCTCCCGCCCGGACTTCAACCCAGGACCGTGAGGTACCGTCCCACTGCTCTGCCAACTAAGCTACTGGCGCCTCACTGTAAATTTTTTCAATTTCTTATTTTCATTTATGAAAATTATATAGCACTGTGAGTGCATTATAAACCATTGTTCATTTCTTGAAAACCAAATTACAGACCATGATAGAAGAAGGCCAGCCGGCAAGACGCCGAAGCAAATCGAAAGTGAACTTCAAACCTCGTATCCGCCACACGAGCCCCCGACGTCAGTCCTCAAAGTACTCAAACTTTCGCGCGTCCAATGACAGTGACAAACTGTTTGGGTCTCAGTCACTGGGTGCTGAAATGTCGCTGATGTTCTTGATAGATGACGAACCGCTGGATTATGAGATCGTCAACATAGATAATGTTTTGCTCACAATGCCTGACATCGAGTCTTTCGATACCATGTAAGTTGTAGAAAGAAAGAAGACTAAATGAAGACAATTCAATTCAATTTATTTATTTCATAAAACAGTTACACTGTGTGCGAAAGTATACAACCATCAAAATATTAAATACATAATAATAATAAAATTAAAAATGTCCACAACGAGATAATTAATTAATTACAACAACAAAAAGCATAACATAGAAAGAATAATAATGTCTGTTGAAATAAAATATAATTGTTAACTAGATAAAATAAAAAATACAATAACATTTAATTGAAAAAATGGCCACTATACGATAATTAATTAATAACAAATCAAAATAGAATTAAACATTTCATAAATCAGATTTGAAGTAAAAATTTATGTCAACTAAAATAAAAAACTTATCTAAAACTCATCAATTGTATATAAATTTTTCTCTAGCAGAAGCTGTCTTAATTCCTTTTTAAATTGACTGAAACTAGATATAGTTTTTAAATTTGTAGGTAGTTTATTAAACATAGCTACAGCCTGATACTTTGGGCAGTGCTTGGCAATGTTCAGAGCGTGTTTAAAAGGTTTGGCCAGATCTTTCCTTCTTGTACTTAAACGCAGTTGCATCTCCTGGTCAGACTCAAACAAGGTTCGGTACTTTAATACATCAGTAAGTAACACCATTACGTACAAACTAGGAATAGTTAGTATTTTATATTTTCTGAAATATTCACGGCACGACTCCCACGGTGGGATACGCGCGATGGTACGAATAGCCCTTTTTTGCAAAGTGAATGCTTTTTTCATATTATAGCTATAACTCTGGCCCCAAAATTTTACACTGTACCGCAACTTAGACTCGATCAAAGCGTAATAAACTTGGAGTAACTGATCAATCTTTAGGACGTCTCTAAGTGCTCTCAACGCGTAACAAGATGAACTTACAGAACTCTCTATTTCAGTTAACTCTGATTTTCAGACTTTCGCCTACTGTCTTTTGATGTCGATGTATCGCTGATGACCCGCTGAGTTGTAAAATCATCAAAATAGACAATAATGTCTTGCAAGACAAGAAGACTTGCAAGTCTCGTATCTCCTACTACAATAGGCGCAATCTAGATTGACGTCCTAATGCATGTGCGGTCAATGGCATCTTAAAAATCACGGAAACGTACCAATATGTTGTTCATTTTCGATGATGTGCGGTGCCGGCTTAGAATAGCTTCACCCCAATTCTACTTGTTGGTGTCGTAAAAAGCCACTAAGAGATCCAGGGAATGGGCAGCAGCGTTTCCTGTAAATGCAACATCTTGCACTGCGCTCGCTAATCCGCCTGTCAAGCGTGGGGAGTATGGCAATACCCCCCCTCCAATGAGGGGGAGGCCCATGTCTAGCAGTAGACTGTTGTAGATGTTAATGTTTAATATATGGTAATGTTTTCGATGATATATTACACTATTCTATTTCAGGACACGTAAAAGCGTTGGTCAATGCGTTTCAGAACACAGGCTGAAAAGTAATGTACCTATAAGTCTTTATTAATGTTGTATTGTGACGTTACCGAGTCTTTCGTATTGAAAGTGAAATCTCTCTGTTGATTTATTTCAGAGAAACGAGCGAATTCTAAAGCCGAAAATACAGGGCAACTTTTTCAAGGGAAGCCAAACGCATTTATTATTGAACTGTTTGCTCTCAACGACGAAATTGACGACCGGTAAGTTGAGTTATCAAATCAAGTAATCCTTTATTGTGACTAAGTGATAGTATGATCTTAAATAACTATATATATAGCTCTTAAAAACTTAGTCGTCCCTTTCGGACGTAGAAAATAGGATGGTTAAGGTACAGCATGCAATCAATTGCCATTTTTAGATTAAACATGACTTAACAGCCTACACACAATAAAATTAATTGCATTAGGTACATTATAATTATATTTAGGTCAATAAATTAGTTATTTGATGAGGTTATACAATTTAATTCAGCATTATTAATAAATTATAAGTAGTTCTTCTGTCGTGTTATTAAGTCGATGAACATCCTGCTGAATCCTGTTTTCAGTTTTTTTTAACGCTTGTCATCGTTTAAATAGATAGCAGTCACGTCCAACAGCTGTTTAGTATGAATTACACTTACTTTTCTCTACTTATTTTTATTTTTTTATTAAGGATGGGTTTGCTCTTGACTCTAGTCGAGGTCATAGGACAGAGACAGAGTCTAAGTCACAGTTATCTAGTTGTCCCTCAAACTTTTGTCACACGTAGTGTTAATTTCACTCTGACACTCTGCCTACCCCGTAAGGGATATAGGCGTGATTTATGTATGTATGTGTGTAATATTATTGAGAGTTTGTGTGTGTATGTATGTTTGTTACCTCTTCACGCTCAAACGGCTTGACCGATTTGGGTGAATTTTGAAACACAGGTAGAGTATAAGCCGGAATAACACAAAGGACACTTTTTACTGCGGGAAGACAACTATTAACAAGAGAAAATGAGTGGCAGCAGGTGAAACCGCTGGGCAGAAATCTAGTAAATAAGTATAACTAAACTACTACTAGTTAGAATGCCTATGACTTTTTATAGCCTTCTAATGCATATTTCTAGAATACAGTTGTAAATGTTTTGTTTATTTGTTGATTTTAGAAGTGCTTTTGACATGCTGGAAGCGGCGTATGAGTGTATGCCTCAATACGACTACTGTGTCATTCGCATTCCTTGTGCTAAGAAGTCGTTTGGTCTGCTTCGTCATTTTACGGTAACTATTTAGATTGCAGTGTGATGCCAGGTAAGAATAGCATCACCCTATTTCTTGCCCGTGGATGCCGTAAGAAGCGACTAAGGGACTCGGGGGTGTGTATTGCAATTTTAGGCGATGTGCTGACAACCTGTCACTATAGTGATACACAGTTATTTGATTAACCCTCAAACTAATGTCAGACGTGGCGTGAATGACCGTTTAGACGGCCGTTTATGCTCTGCCTACCTCTCAAGGGTTTAAAGGCGTGATATATGTTTATGTTTGTTTGTTTGTATTTAGAATCTTCATACCTACAACTTTTGCAATGATATTTCTGTATAACCCGATTTATTAAAGAAAGTTACTCTAAAAGAGAATCTTGTTAATTCCTACTTAGAAATAAATTATTTGAATGACTGCCGTGTGATGTCGGCTGACCATCACCCCATTGGTTTCCCGTGTCGTAAGAGGCAAATGTTTTTGGCGTTTCCTGAAATATGTTTTCATGGGAAGTTGTTTAGTTTCATGGTACGAATGCACCATATAAGTATTCGGAGGGCTGTCCCTTACACCCTGTATATTCGTGCGTGAAGTAAAAAACGTCTAGATAAGAGATCCACTAATAATCAATTACCATGAAGGCAATGCAATAACTTCTATCTATAAATTTTCAGTTTGTCCCGACTAGAGCACACATTTGCTGTGAATACGCACTATACGTAGCACATCGTAACTCTGTACTCGGGTAAGCTATTTTCTTGACGGCCTATGTGGCGCTGTGGTAGTACGACTGTCTGCGGCGCAAAGCTTCCGGGTTTGATTCCTGTTTTGTGACGTTTACTTACTGAAATATTTTCTCATGAAAAGTTGTTCAGTTTCATGGAATCAATGCACATGCACCCTATCAGTATTGGGAAACTTGTTCCTTACGCCCTGTGTATAACTTATTCATATTCTTTTATTTAGTTACAATCATATTTTACAATAAAAATAAGTAAATAAATCTTGCAATTAACTTATTGTTATACGTCATTTTTTTATAAATAGGTACAAAATAACAAATTAAATCATACTGTACTTTAAAGTACATAATCAATCCATTAAAAATAAGCTTCTAATGAATTAATTTAAGTCAATGTCAATTGCCAATGTTTAAAAAATAAATTAAAAATAAAATCATAAACTTGTTAATAAATCTTCAACTTGTTGTCTCACATTTTCAGAAAACTGCGAGTCCGTCAAGCCGAAATAGCAGACATACCTCAAATAGCAATGCTGCTTAATAATTTAGACGGCAAAGAGACCATTTGGACCATAGAGAATGCAATACAAACCCACCATCAACATCTAGCTTACGTATTCCTTAATGGCTCCACTATTATCGGCCTTGGGGTTTTGGAGTAAGCTGCGCTCATACATACATCAGTATATTGCAGTCCACTGCTGGACGTAGGCCTCCGCCAGGCTACGCCATAGGCCACGATCTTAAGTTTTCGCTGAAGTCGCTACCAGTCGCCTTTTTTAAGTCACCGGCCCATCTGGCTGGAGAGCGTCCAAAGCTACGCTAACCGAGGCGTGGCCTCAACTCAAGACCCGCTTATTCCACCGTCCGTCGGTTCTACGACAGATGTGCCCAGCCTACTGCCACTTCAGTTTGCTACACTAGACAATGTTTTTTTTTAATTAATGATGGGTTTGATCTTGACTCTAGTCTAGGTCATAGGACAGAGACAGAGATGGAGCGAGCTCACCCAGAAGAATCCTGTGAAGGCACTGGCACTCCCACACACTGACGGAACGCAGCAATCTACTTGGCGCCAGACTTCGGTGGGATGGTGGTCGCGAGCCAGGCGGCCCCTTACGGAGCCTTCCACCGCTTAGTGGGATCGTTCAGCCGGACTTATCCACAGGCAAGCCTGTGTTGCCGTTGCCCGGGGTGGACCGCTAGGAGGTAGATCCCATACCACCCCATGTCCGTTACTTTGGTCTTTCACAGTAATATTGACTAATAAGTGTCCACATTGGTCTTCTTCGGTCGTTCCGGACACCGAGTGTCAGAGTTTTTCAACCGCCTACTACTAATAGTAGGCCTCTGACATCGTTGTGTAACGATCGCCATCTAAGTAATCATACACAGCAACCGGGACCGACAGCTTAACGTGCCCACCGAAGCACGGAACTATCTTTCAGTGGACTGTTAATGTTAACATAATGTTCAATATGTCCAGTCCCCCAGACCACACAGACCTCGTCCGCACCAGATTCAACCTTGAAGAGCACCAATACAGAAAGTACCATATTTCCGGAGAGGGTATAGAAGGCGGCGTGTCTATGATAAAAACAGTACTGGCGTATCCAGCCTTCGAGCCACACTACGCTTTCTTCGCAAGAGATTTGATGCGAATGTCCGGCAGCAGCACACTGATGTGGCTTACTGCCTATAGGAACAAATGGGTGAGTACGTAAAGGGATCGATGAAAACTGGTTTTCCATAGAGAAATTTAAGAATAACTATTAAAATTTGATCTCTTAAGTAGTAATATTCTGCGTTCATGCCGATTGTGTAACGGTATCTCGGTTCAGACTGATCCGTTCTTCCCGAAACAACTCCTAACAAACGTTTGAATAACCACACAAACTTCTCCGGGTAAGCTCCTGCTCCCCACCAATCAGTCAGGTGTAGGTTTCAAAGCTTCAGGGCTAAAATAGAAGAGTAAGGTAAAAAAAACTGAATCTCGACATCACGATCAGTGTCACACGGTATCTCGACACAGGGAATATTATGATCGTCATTTACTTATGATGATAATGAAGATGACGATGATGAAAATAATGATGATGACTGTGATGATGATGACAATAATAATAACTATTTTGAGATTGCGTGTGTCCAGATACCGTGTGTCGAGATACCGTTTGTCGAGATGGCGTGTGTCGAAATACAGTTATTCGATTCGATTTTCAGGTGGCCCACAAAGCTAAAGCGATCGTGACTACTATGATATTGCGTCTGTTGAGATACTGTTTGCCAAGATACCGTGTGCGAGATACCGTTATCCACCCATTCATGGCGATTTTCAGGTGGCCCACAAAGCTAATGCAATTGTGACAGCAATGACACCCCTGTCCTATCGCACGCGGTCTGCCAGCGGTTTGTCACCAGAACTCAAAGAACTCTATGCTTTGTCCAAGAATATGTAAGCAATTATCTTTTGTATATTGATCTTTTGTTAAAATTCAAGCGAATACCGAATATGGGGTGTAAGTGACGGTGTGGTGTACCGAACATATGTGACTAAACTGAAAAAACCGGCTGTCCATACAAAGTCAATCAATGGGAGTTTTTCTGTTGACAGTTCTGTTGATAGTTCTGAATGTCAAACCAGAGGGCGCTATGCTAAACTAAAATTTTGACGTTTCAATATGGCTGGCGGCAGCCATAGTTTTGTCTCAGATTCCGTTTCACGTTGTGTTTGTTACTAATTTATTCCTTTAAGTTTGATTTGCTACAAAATAAACATGTCGTCTTGCTATTATATTGAGTGTCATTCATGTAAGCAAACTAAGAAAATTTAGAACGATTACATAAACACAAAATAAAGAATATTTTGTAAAGTGGTACAGATTTTCATGTAAAGAAACATTATTTCAATTAAGCTAAGCGCCCTCTACATGACACTCGAGAATCTCTAGAAAATATCCCGTTGATCGTGAATTGGTATGAGAGGTCAAGGGTTTCTCGTTTTCCTCATAGCTGACTCCATAGAAAAAGTTATTCTGGTAAGTTTTCGGGTCACCTCCCTAACTCCCCAGGGCAGTGCTGGTTTCACCTTTCTAATGTGCTAGCCAACGAATTGTTGGTGTTAGCCGACTAAACATATTTGTAACGGAGGTCCAGCTTTGAATGATTAACGTACTTATATAGAGAAAATTCCATCTGATTCCATTCCATTTTACGTTAATTGAAAAGTAGAAGTGCTTACTCTGGATACAAATTCGCATTTTAAATTTCGCCTCAACTGAAATTATTTTTGTTAGAGTCTGTGCGGAAAGAGAATCGGCGTGGAAATTGAGGGCGCCTCTGTGCCTCAGTATAAGCAATGTCATAGCAACCTATGAAAAAATTGTTCACTTTTTTTTTGCCCAAGCCTATTCTCTTTCCGCACAGACTCTTTCTCAATATTTCTCAGTGGTTTCACGCTCCATAGGCACGGGCACGTGTGGACTGACATCATGTATGATTTTATTGTTACAGGCTATCGTTCAGCGCGTGGCTTGTCAGTAAAAAGTTGACGAGCATTCCGCATCTGAACGTGGATAGCCGCATAGTAATCGTGGGCGCTTCCAGAACCGCCATATCTTTTATCTACCAATTACTCTTTGGGTGAGTTTATGTTATGAAACCATGTATTAGGCGTATGTACCTTAGCCACATAACAATACAATATTCACATCAACTAGGTGTGAATAATATCCCATTAACAGACACAACACAACATTGTTGATATCTCCTTAATAGAGGGTATTTTCCATAGTTTACACGCTTGGCAGGCAGAATGGCGAGTATATAGATGTAAATTAACGGTTAACTACCGTTATTTAACTAAATTCGCCGTTAGCTACCTTAACCCGTTAACTATGGTTATTTAACCGAGTGCGGTATTGAAACGGAGAAGCAAAATATTGAGTTTTTAAGTTTGTTATGCGTAGATGATTGTGTCCAGCAGTGGACATAGGTGGTGCAGAGATGGGCAAAAGAAAACTCAGTAATAAGTAGTTTGAAGGCGTGTTATTGGGCTGCTCCCGAATGGAAAAGTGAATATTAACATTTGTACATTTAAATCGTTGGCTCTTATTACTATGGCGCCATCTATCAAGCATGTCTTGAACTGGTTACAAACATTACAGACAAACTATAGTTATCCTTCGATCAAGGATCTACATGAAGCTACTTATTAAGATGATACAAGAATGATTTTATAGATGGCGCTGTACACATTACATTAGCTAATAATACAATCTCTATTGGATAGATGGTTCTGTGAGTACAGGCTTATGTTAAGTTATGTACTTAACATATTTTGCCCCCCTTGAAATACTTAATTAAATAGAAAGTTGAAAGTATTTCAAGAGAACATACCTAGCTACTAGGAAAGCTTGAATTAGGCAAAGAAAACTAAGTATTTTAAAACAAATGAAAAATGCTACCTACTGTATGCTGCTGCAAACAAATTAGGTAACTAATTACTATGCTAAGTATAATATGAAAGTAAGTAAAGAAGACATTTGAAACCAAACTACCTACCTACACTCTATAGATTGGGTAAAATCCCTATACTTTCAATAAAACAACAGGACAAAGTATTTTTATTATTCGTAGGTACATAAAAAACATAGTAAAATATAGGTATTGAACGAACGCTAATTAGGTACTAGATTATCACGTATTACGAAAGTTCATTGATCGGAAGTGGACATATATTGTTGAACGCGCGTTTTATCGTTCCTCTTGCTGTTCTGATGACTGCGACTCGGACGATCCCATCGCGGCCTGGGCACGTAGCGACGATCTTGCCCAGCCTCCACTGGCAAGGCGGCAGGCGTTGCTCCCGCACCAGGACGATGGTGCCCGTTGTAAGTGCTGGACCTCGTGCTGTCCTCCACTTCGTGCGTTCTTGCAAGGTCCCGATGTAGTCACGGGACCAGATCTTCCAAAAGTTCTGTGTGACCTGCTGGAGTTGTTGATAGTGGGTTAGTCTGTTCGGGGGTACATCAGCGTAGTCTTGATCTGGTAGCGCTATTGGCGTCCTCCCAATCAAGAAGTGAGCTGGCGTAAGGGTGGCGAATTCGGAATCGGAATTAGGTAATGGACATAATGGTCGTGAATTTAACATTGACTCAATTTGTACTAAAATAGTTTCAAACTCTTCGTAAGTTAACAAAGCTTGACCTAAAATCCGTTTCATGTGATACTTGCAGCTTTTGACAGCTGCCTCCCATATTCCCCCCATGTGGGGTGTATACACAGGAATGAAGCTCCACTTCATTTGTTCTCCTGTACAATAGGATACCAGATCGTCCGAGCTATCTTGCAAAAAAATATACAATTCCTTCATCTCGTTATTGGCCCCACGGAAAGTAGTTGAGTTGTCACTTACCAACTCCCGTGGTTTACCTCTCCGTCCGGTGAACCTGCGCAGCGCAGCGATGAATGCAGCGGACTCTAAACCTGTAATTAATTCGAGATGGATTGCCTTCGTTACTAAGCAAATAAATACTGCTACATAGCACTTTTTGACCTGGTAACCTCGCCCTCGCCTGTCTCGTATACTGTAAGCTCCTGTGTAGTCTACCCCGGTTATATGAAATGCTGGAACCGGCTTCAGCCTATTTTCAGGTATATTACCCATCACGGGATTGGTAGTCAGAGGTGTCGCTCTGCGAAAACAAGTAACACACTTGTTTACAATTTTTCGCGCTAATAATCTACCATTGGTTGGCCAGATTCGCTCACGAATAGCGGAAAGCAATAACTGTGGCCCTGCATGCAACAGTCGTTTGTGCTCGCATTGCATAATCAGCTGTGTTAATGGGTGTTCATGACTCATTATGAATGGATGCTTCTTATTGTATGGATAATGAGATAAACCTATCCTACCTCCTGTACGTATGATACCGTCCTCCATAAACGGGTGCAATGATATGAGCTTGGAATATTTTGGTATTTGTTTTTGTTTAGATAAAAGATTATATTCTTGTGGAAAAGAACACATCTGTGCGTGTCTTATTAAAGTTAGAAATGCCTTCGACGTCTCGTCTACAGACAGCGGGCCTGATAGTTTCATATCAGGGTAAGCAGTGCGCGTTTTATGTTTGATGTTGTATACGAATCGCTTTACATAAGCAAGTATACGTGTTAGCTTGGAGTCACTCGACCATTTGTGTATTAGAGTGTTCAATGTGTCATTTGTTTGTGTATGTGTAGTGAGATTGCACGGTGTCCTAATGACAACTTCTGGTACTTCGTTCAGAATTTCCATTTTATTTTCTGACCAAGTACCATCTGGTTGCTGTAAAAATGATGGTCCTAGCCACCAAATCGATGTGTTTGCGAGTTTGCTTGGTTCTACGCCGCGCGATACGAGATCAGCCGGATTATCTTCGGAACGTACCCATTTCCAATCGTGAGTATGAGTCATCGCCAGTATTTTGCTAACCCTATTGTGAACAAAACAATTAAGTTTGAGATTACGGTTTTTTAGCCATGCTAAAACGATGCTCGAGTCTGACCACAAGGTAATGCTATCTATATAACATTTGATAGCAGATTTTACCTTGTTTACGTGTGTTGCTAGCAGTAGGGCTGCGCAAAGCTCTAATCTCGGGATAGTTTGCGTTTTTATGGGTGCAACTCGTGATTTGGAGTAAAGTAACTGGCATTGAATGTTACCTAATTGGTCAAAGGTACGTATATATATGACGGCCCCATATGCCTTAATTGACGAATCAGCAAATCCGTGAATTTCTAACCGTACATGATTACTAATGACGGCGCATCTAGGTACTCTTAATGCGTTAAGGGGTATGAGATCGGAATAATACTGAGTCCACTGCTGGGCCAGCTCTTGGGGTAACTTCTCATCCCAATCTGTCTTAGCTTTGAATAGCTGTTGAATGAACAATTTGGCAATTATTATAACCGCTCCCAACAACCCTAATGGGTCAAATATAGTTGAAATTACTGATAGCACCTTGCGTTTTGTGATTGGTTGTGACATCGGTTCATTTTTTATTGTGTACATCAACTGATCTGACTCATCAGACCATGCTAACCCTAACACCTTACGTGTTTTATCTCCAAACTCATTCGGCGATAAAGTGTGTTGGTTAGTAGTGTTAGGTTCTGAATTGCTAAGTTGACCTATAATTGCCTTGGAATTAGACCTCCACTTTCGAAGTTTAAAGTTTGCGGTCCGTAATATGCTGTCAACCTGCGTCGCTACCCTAGCTAGCTGACTCTCATCCATTCCACCGGTGAGCAAGTCATCCATATAGAAATCGGTTGCAATAGTTTCTGATGCCTCAGGTAAGGCGTTCCTATGTTCTTGTGATAATTGCAATAAACACCGTGTCGCAATGTGTGGTGCGGCCTTTAAGCCGAAACTTAAAGTTGTTAGATAAAAAACATTAATCTTTTGTTGTGTGTTTTCGCGCCATAGAATACACTGTAAATTATACTGATTTGGATTCAGAAAAATGTTCCTGTACATTTTTTCAATGTCGGCACTAATAACATACCTATACATTCTAAAACGTAATATTATGTTAATCAGCTCGTCTTGCTTGATTGTGCCCTTGTATTGGATATCGTTAAGTGATACACCTGTATCGGTCTTACACGATGGATCGGTCACTACGCGTATCGGCGTGGTGGGTGAGTCACGTGTCACGGCGTGATGGGAAAGGAAATTTAAGTAACGGTCATGCTCAGATTCTGGTATTTTAATCATGTGCCCGCTTTTCTCGAAATCGCGCATGAAATCAACATATTTTTCTTTAAAATCAGGGTTCCGCTGAAATTTGGATTCTAATGCTTTGAGCCTCCGGTAAGCTATGTGCCTAGAGTTCCCTAACTCACTGACAGGCGATTTTAATGGAAGCTCCACTACGAAGTTACCGTCAGAGTTGCGAGTATGAGTTTTCATAAAAATCTCTTCGCATTGTTGCTCATCATACGGAATGTCAGGTACACTACCTTCTTCGATTTCAAAAAACTTTTGCAATTGACTCTCAATCGCAAAGTTGCAACGTACTATTTGCGACCCTAAAGAGTTACAACGAACTGATTGCGGCCCTGGCAACGTCATAGAACCCGCAACCACCCACCCGAGTCGTGTGCGCTGCAAAATAGGTAAGTCTTTACCGAGCTTGTGTTGACCGATACACAGTAGGCTATAAAATAGCTCCGTACCGATTATCAGATCTACTTCGCGCGGTAAACAAAATTCCTCATCGGCTAATTGAAAACGCGATGGTATATTTAATTGATCTTTACGTATGTATATGTTTGAGGCACAAATCTCAGGCACAATTAAACAAGACATAGTCGTTGAATAACTCTTATCCAACGACTTCAAGTTAATGTCACAATAATTCGTCACATGATATACATTGTTATTAAGACCTACTAGCTGTACACTGCACGCTTTCTTAGTGAGTTGCAGGATGTCACATGTTTTCTCACTAATGAGGTGTGAATCAGACCCTGAGTCTAATAAGGCCCTGAACACATGAGGTTGATTGTCTTTATCAAATATAATTACTTTAGCTGTGGACATTAACTTTTTTTTATTTAAGAAACTTGTGTCGGGATTACTGATATTATTGGATAGAACTCTGTTAACTACCTGATTATTGTTCGGATTTTCACGATTCTGACCGGGTGTTTCGTTGTGGAGTGTTGTATGTTGTATGTTTGGTAATGTTTCGTTATCTTGGTTTGTATTTGTGGGTTTATGGAGGCTGGTATGGTGTTTACGTTTACATACACGGCATGTACTTCCCTTACAGTTTACATAAATATGTGATCCTGAAAGGCAATTGAAACACAAACGCAGCCTGTTGACAGCCCGAATGCGAGCACTAACACTTAGTGCTTGATATTGCTGACACTGGGATAAAAAATGAAGGCCTTTACACAAAGGACAAGTGTGTTTTGATCTATTATAATGGTTGGAGGTTACCTTGAAAGGCTCGGCTGAGGTTACCATGGTCTTAGAAGTGACGTCATCACTGTCTCGCTGAGCTGACGCTGTTGTTTCGAGCAGGTCAGCGCGATCTCTCAGGAATGCTTTGAACTCCTGTAATGAAGGCAATTTCTTCGAATTAATTTTCTCTTCCCACTTGCATTTCATCTTAGGATCTAATTTATTTACTAGGAAGTAAATAATGACCAGATCCCAACTTTCCACTGGCACATCCAGCGAATGGAGAGTTCTGACGTGCTTGGATATGTTATCATTAAGGGTTCTAAGGGCAGCCGGAGATGAGGGAATTGTATTTACCTCAAAAAGTGCTCGCATGTGATTGAACACGAGGAGCCTAGGGTTGTTATATCGTTCGCATAACATTTGCCACGCGAGCGCATAACCTTCATTAGAATAGTCGATCGAACTGATTACCTCGAGCGCCCCATCTTGTAAAGAACTACGAAGGTATTTGAACTTAATGATAGGTTGCAATTTAGTTTGATTAACTAACGCATCGAAAGTGTCCCTATACTCAAGCCATTGTTTTAGATCCCCCTTGAAAATAGGTAAATGAATCTCGGGTAATTTTACTGACTCACTGTTCTTCGGCGGTGGAGACGGATCCCTGGTTCTCTCCGTTTCCTCCTTTTGAACCATGATTTTAGCTTTCGCGGATGGTTTAAAGAAACTATCCTCGAATTTCTCCCGCTCGGCAGCTTGTGTTTCGATGTCACCATCGGAGCACACAGTTTCTAACTTATTCTGTACCTTTGAAAAATCTGAATATAGTTTGGGCAAAGTATCTAGTCGTAATTGGATATCTACTTTAGTCTCAGCCGTTAAAGAATTGGGATCTATTCCCACTATAAATTTCTTAAAGAGGGTAAGCTTTCTCTTGTAGACACCTCGTTTATTTACAAGAGTGCTCATGGTTGTCGCCTGGTCTTTCTCTGTACCGTCACTTTCATCCGAACTATTCATTTTAAACGACAAAATGTGCCCTAATTAAGATACAGTAACAGAAATTATTAATTTTCTATACACTTGGGATGGGATGGGAATGGATTAGGATGCCAGCTCACTAACCTGACTCTCAGTTTATGCGCTGCTGTTCCTTTTGAGACTGCCACACACGTGGCCTGCTTTTTCTTCTTCAGACGGCAACACACGTAGCTTCTGAAGACTCTCGGGATGGCACCCACCCTCGACGAGACCAGCTTCGTTGTCACGCCGACGGGAACGGCACGCCCAATGCCGTAATATCCTGCACCAGAAATTGCTCCGTACTCGATTCCTACGATCGAGCTCTCTTCTCTGAATGCGGTTCTTCTGTAGGCAACGGAGGGGTAGATCTTCCGCCACGTGGTTCGGCACACAGTCTTCGTACGCTCGAATCGGCGGCGGCCCGATTACGCAATAACCGTCGTCGTATCTGGCGATCCGGCGAAATTCTTGCTAAATGCCGATGCCTATTCACTGGGGTCACCAAAACTATGTCCAGCAGTGGACATAGGTGGTGCAGAGATGGGCAAAAGAAAACTCAGTAATAAGTAGTTTGAAGGCGTGTTATTGGGCTGCTCCCGAATGGAAAAGTGAATATTAACATTTGTACATTTAAATCGTTGGCTCTTATTACTATGGCGCCATCTATCAAGCATGTCTTGAACTGGTTACAAACATTACAGACAAACTATAGTTATCCTTCGATCAAGGATCTACATGAAGCTACTTATTAAGATGATACAAGAATGATTTTATAGATGGCGCTGTACACATTACATTAGCTAATAATACAATCTCTATTGGATAGATGGTTCTGTGAGTACAGGCTTATGTTAAGTTATGTACTTAACAGATTGTTATCGGTCACATTATAATACTGAAATGTTGCTCGGATACTCCCTTAGAAGCATTTAGAGAAAGTAACAGAGATAAATGTTCGAGTTTTTCATTTTTGCTTGAAAACAATACCAATTTTATTCTAAAGATGTAGGTGCTCATACGTATTTAGTAACTGTAGGTATATAGTAACACTAGGTACATTTAAAAAACATTTTGATATGTTTTTTACTGCAATAGATAGGAAGGTATTTTCGATATCGAACCAATAGCGACAGTCATTGATGTTGCGATGGCGGCGGCGTCTTTTGTTTATTTGACCTACCTACCATCGCTTCTTTTACTTCTCATGGTAGTCTACTGAGCTAAATCTCGGTCGATCAGGCACTAGGTACACCTACAGTCACGCCTACATCCCTTACGGGGTACCTAAACAACGTGTGAACGGACTAAATGTACCTTTTACTTGTAGACTAAAACTATTTAACTGAAAACAAATATAATTAATTATACACCTAACCAACTGCTTTTAAAAACATTTATTAAATACTTCATACAATAAAAAAATGTATGAAAATAACCGTAGTAACCCAGTCTGACTGGTTATAAACCGTTAATAACCAAAAAAGCCGTTAATAACCACCTGGTTAAAATCGTTATTAACCGGCTTCCCATATCTATAGGCGAGTGCAATTCTACGTAATGATAGATTAATCCTTTAGTCGCCCATCGGTAAAAATTAGGTAGTGAATTTCTAATCTACCACAATAGGCTTGTGTCCTACTAGTCCTTGTAGTATATTTTGTATGAAAAACTAGTGAAAAACTGATGTTGTGACGTCACTATACGCTTTAAACTTTTAAATTGTGATGTAGCCCTGGCTAGCTAACAGCGTGAAGCGCTAAGACTGCATTGACATTAATTAGCTCGGGGTGTGTGTGCGGAATAAAGTTGAAATAACACTCGGTAATACAAAACAACTCCATTTTATTGGGTTTGCATAGTCATCAAACACAGACTCTATTCTAATTGTACTAACTAGGATAACGTTTCTTGATATGTTCGGTGCTCTCCACTCTGAGACGCGGCTACCCGGGCGGGGATGACGGTGGACTTGACCTCCTGGCGACGGTGATTCCCTGGGGAGAGAGACCGAGTGAGAGAAAGCGTTATGGTGGCGGTGCGGTGCACGGGGGTTAATGTTTCGGGAGAGATGCGGTGTTGTGAGTGCGAGTAAGCGGGTGGGATATTTATCCCTCGGTGTGATCGCTCTAGATCACCTAGCAGGTCGGGATCCCGTGGGAGTGTCTAGCACTCAACGGGATGAACGGATGCACTCAGCAATATGGCCACTGCAGCGGCAGGGCTAGCGGGGTGCAAGATATGATGAATGGTGCGTGAAATTCGGGTTAGGCCAAGCGCTACAAACACAACATACGATAGGAGGTGTACCGCTACCTTACCAGGCGCAGGTACAGCCCTCGATACCCGGGGGTGCCTACGAGATGTGTATCGCTACCTTACAAGGCGCAGATACGAGTCTCAGTATCCAGGGATACTCCGGGGTGCGTACCGCTACCTTACCAGGCGCAGATACGGATCCCGGCTTCCCGGTACGCTCGCTACCTTCCCCAGGCGCAGAGCTCGGAATCTACGGGGGAGCGGTCGTGCCGCGACCTGTCCAAGGCGCAGGACACGAAGGCTCATGGACCTGGGATTCCCCGGCTGAAATCTCACTCGCAACCTGAGCAGGCGCAGAGTGAGATGGTCCAGCGGTGACGTCTACGACAGGGATCGATCGTGCGGGGTATTCGGCAGGGATACGCCAGCAGTCAAACCACGGCGGGATAATATAGCACAACTACGTTACGGTTCGTAGTTGCACTTAAGCGGGGCGGAGTTAAAATATATATGGAGTACTTAACTTGTAATATTCCAGCGGTGGACGGAGGCCGGTGTTATTCACTGAGAGCGGGCGGTATGGAGGCACGGGTTGGCGTTCACTATATACGGGCGGCGGCGCGGGCTGGCCTTCGCTAGGAGCGGGCTTGGGTAGGGCGGTGTTCTCTAGGCGCGGTCGGTAGCACAGACTGTTGCTCTCCGTGTCGTGCAGCCGCTTAAATGCTCGGTGCGGAGGGTGCGGGCGGTGTTGCGCTGACGCATGTATCATTCCGGGTCGCTCTCAAGCGCAGCTTCATTACAAAATTATTTCTAAGTTTAATAAATCTAATGTTGGTTAAAAAAACGTTGAATCAGAACTATTCCACTTTTGTACTTTGAGTTTTAAACATCCAAGTCTCGTATTTATTAATTACTCAGGACACAACTCTATTATTATTGCGAAATTATTATTTACATTGCCATTCCTCCACGTCACAGGGATTCTTCAACCTACCTGACGTTCACAAACGTGACCCTAATCTCCACAAACGGTCTCCCGTACATGCGTCACCCATTGCACGCTGCTGAACGCATGTTCCCGAAGTTTGACCACACTAGTGACAGATTCCTTAAGAGTACACCTTTTTCCTACTACGTCAATATTATTGCTGGTACAATGGTGGAGATCGACAAGTAAGTTTATAAATTTCTCTAGACTAGTCTTGATACCTAATAAGGTTGGGAGAGTCGAAGATAGGGCTAGCTCAGCCTGCTAGCCTGTGCCCGATATTATCAAACTACAGGCTACAATTTTACTGGTGAAATTCGATGTTCATTGAGTAGTCAGTTAGCCATTATAATACCAGGAATATTAACCGGCTACGCAATACACAAATACTATGAATTTCACCTGTAGACTTGTACCCTGTAGTGTTATTTATAACATAGCGCACTGGTTCTCACATAACGACGGAAGCCAGTAGGTAAGCTGTTTGGCGATGGACTACGATGGGATTGCTGTGTCTTTCACAGGCATCAATTGTGAAACTATACACCTACCTCCCCAAGCTAAGAACCATTGTACCATTAGAATGCAAATAAATATATGAATATGAATCCCGAGGTAGCAAAGGCAAGTGATTCAAAATTAGTATCATAAGCTCAGTGACGGATTAAAAAGCAGGAGTTGTAAATTAATTTGCTATAGTCTCAATATTTAGAAATGTCAAATATTTAATAGAACAATACGCTTACAAAAGAAATAAATAGCTGGCTGAAATTATTCTCAGAATGCACAGCCGCCATTGTTATGATTATTTTTGATAAAATGAGATGTTCGAAATTCAAAAAACTTTTCTCCATTCATTCAGTGGATAAGAACAACTTTTGCCCACTGGATTTACGCGGCAAAACAGTAGTATCATTTATACTGTGGCAAAACTGTTCTTTCTTATCGCTTAACCGCTAAATCGCTTGGTGGTAGCTAGGTCCCATTATCATTCTCATACCAAGCCTATATAGGTTCCTGTTGCAGTGATGTCTTCTACATTTATTGCTAGACACATGGCAAGCATTTTGTTAGGTCTTTATTAAAGTCGTTAGAATGTTTGAGTTTTATAGTTCGCCATTCTCTCCCATCTTAACATATGCGTCAATTGATGATGTTTGCTACCATTAATTCCACAGACAAAAGAAATGCATCATAACCGAAAATGGCTATAATTACTACTACGATCAGCTGTTTTTGTTTGTGGGCAAACAGTACCAGCACCCCGGCTACTTGAAAAGCTTAAGAAAGCAAGAGAGAAATATACAGTAAGTATTTACACTCACAATTCTATTTATACACGAAAGTGAGATTTGGACCTAGAAACTGTGGAATTTCGACCAACTGAGCTACCCGATTCATATTTCATTGAGTTTGCAGGTTCTTATTTTACTTAAGAATCTCAAAACTTGGGCAACGGACATTCTGATAAATTATTTGTATAAAGAGAAAATATTTTTTTTGTCAAGTGGCGCCACTGTCAAGGTCGTTCACGAGTACACTCGCCGTAAATGATTTCTTAAATTTCCCACGAGTAAGATTTAAACCCACAACTTCCAGGATCCCATCTCTCAAACGCAATAAGCTGTTGAGTGTTCAATCCAGTTTGGCGAAAGTTCTGGATCATCACAAAAGATTGTTATTACCACACGCGTCCCTAACCGTTCGACCGTTCTTAAAATTACAGACAAGGCAAGACACCAGCATACGTACGTATGGACGACCCGGCGTTCTCCCAGGCTGAACCATTTGTTGATTACGAAACGCCTGAAAATGTATTCTTGGTGAACAATATACACGATGCCAACCGCGCCTTGAATTACGTCCGTATGTTCTTCTGGCGGTTGGATGATTGTTAGTTCAACTTGTTCTCTGTAAATTATAGATGATTTCCCTGACAGCTGTCAGATTCGTACAATTTTTCTTTGGCTTGGCTTTCTATCTGGTTACCTGTTGTCAAAGGAATCATAATGTTTAACTTTAGGCAATGGACTGACTCTCTAATTAATAATAATATCTGTGTTTTTTTCGGTATATTGTAAATAGTAGCAGCTGTTTTTATAGGTACACAATAACTTGATCTTAAATACTTGTCATTTAAGTCCCAACAAACACCGACATTTTGAGAAAAAAATACAAATATTCTAATAAAAATTACGTATGTTGCTTCAAAATTGTATCCAGATAAGGTGATAGTATACGGCGCGGATATCGAAGCCTACTGCTGTCTAACAGCACTACTTGAGACGGAGGTTACACCAGACCACATCGTATTCGTAGAGCCTTTCCCGCCTGAGGATGAAAGAAAACCACGCGTGCCTTTCTTTTGTAATCAGAAAGTAAGTTGGAAACGTAATTTGGTATCGCCTTTTTTGGAAGAAAAAAGTCATGTTCCCTGTTTCAGGTATCTGGGCGTAGGCCAGTGTATATGGGGTAAAATTTTACTAGTGAAATCTACACCTGACTGTATGGTGGGGAGCAGGAGCTCACCCGGTTAAGTGCGAAACTTCAAGACGGGCTGGGTGATAAGGAACAACTTTCCCCAAGGAACATATTTAATTAGGTTGGAATATGACAAAAATATTTTGAGTTTCCATGTTAACTCACATCAGCTGATAGGTAATTTTGTATGGAAGGCCCAAATTATTTTTCGTATCTCGGCTTATTATCTTCCTTGGGGAAAGTTGTTCCTTATCACCAGCCCGTCTTGATTTTGCGCTATCAATCACTTGTAAAATTTTACCCTATATATTGGGTCAGGCAGGATGCTTTGTTGTTTCTTTTCCGTTCAGCCCCTCTTAACTCTTTGAGAACTTGCAAAATTGGCAGGATTCGATCGACGCCTTTCCCGACTGGGCTACCGTAGCTCACTTGCCGTTGTTGGTAAAATTATACAAGACGTATACTTACTAAATACGTTGAAGTGTTTAAAACAATAGTAAGCATTAAGTATCTACACTTCTACACTAATATTATAAAGAGGAAAGATTTGATTGTTTGTTTGTTTGTTTGTTTGTTTGTTTGCATCGAATAGGCTCCGGAAACTACTGGCCCGATTTTAAAAATTCTTTCACCATTAGAATCCTACATTATTCCTGATGAACATAGGCTATATTTTATACGAGAAAAAAATAGGGATCCGCGTGAAAATTTCGATAATGTAACCCAACGTGTGAAAAATGTACCAAAAAAATATCTTATATCGCGTACGCTGTGGAAATCATTGACAATAGAGCAAAGTGATGTACTACAGTTTTATAGAGGACATCAATATCTATAATAATGTCCGTGATACCATATGTCTAACTATTACAGTTATGCCACAATAACTACTTTTTCATTTAAAAATGTACCAACTACGCCACATTATTCGTACCAGTGTAATGATTACATTTAATCATTACTGTATTAAAGGGTGTCAGGGATAGCCCTCAGAATACTAATAGGGTACATGCAGACCATGAAACTGAACAACTTTCCCCTAGGAACATATTTCAGGAAACGTAAAAAAACTGACTTCCCATAGTGAATGCAGTCAGCTGATTGTGATTTTGTATGGAAGGTCAGTTTTTTGGCGTTTTCTGACATATGTTTCTAGGGGAAAGTTGTCCAGTTTTATGTTTCATTTATCAGTATTCGAAGGACTGTCCCTTACCTACTCGGTATAAAAAGACGACAAAAAACATTAAATAATGCATAAAAAACATCTACATTCATAAATCACGCCTATATCCCTCACGGGGTAGGCAGAGCGTTAACGTCCGTTCAACGGATATTAACACCACGTCTGACAAAAGCTTGAGGGTCAATCAGATAACTGTGTATCACTATAGTGACAGGTTGTCAGCCCATCGCCTTAAATTGCAATACACATCCCTCGAGTCCCTTAGTCGGCTCTAACGACACCCCATGGGTAAGAAATGGGGTAATGCTATTCTAAGCCGGCATCACACGGTAAAAAAATCTACTCTAAAATAATACATACATACACATATCACGCCTATTATCCCTTACGGGGTAGGCAGAGCGTAAACGGCGCAAAAACGGACATTTACGCCACGTCTGACATATGTTTGAGGGTCATTCGGAAAATTGTGTATCGCCATAGTGACAGGTTGTCAGCCCATCGCCTAAAAGTTCAATACACACCCTCAAGTCCCTTAGTCGCCTCCTACGACTCCCACGGGAAAGAAATCGGGTGATTATATTCTAAGCCAGCATCGCACTAAAATAATAATTATAATAATCTACACTAATATTAGAAACAGGATTTTATTTATTGTTTGTTTGAATTGAATAGGCTCCGAAACTACTGGACCGATTTAAAAAAATCTGTTACCGTCAATTGAAATTGAAATTCTTAATTCAATGTAGGATAGTATTATCACTTATTGACGTCATGAACCGTCATTCTAAAAAAGAAATTTGTGTTACACAATTTTCTTTTTTTTTATTACAATTTTGTTATGACCTAATAGAAAACCGGCTCGGGCGGGATAAAAAGAATAAAAATATAGGCACTGCCATGGGACTGGCCAGGTTAATCACAGGCATGTAACTTTACGCCACCACCATCTGCAAATGATATTTGTTTCAAATTGAAGTCAAGATTTTTAGAATCCTACATTATCCCTGATGAACATAGGCTATATTAAACTGTCTTATTCCCGGGGGGAAACTGTTAGCGGCGGGTGAAACCGCTGGGCGGGCTGCTAGTCTCTCATAAAGCTTCAGCTTTAGCTTTTTGAAAAATTAATGTATATGCCTGAGCCATATACCTTACCTTAATAATGGTACTGTGTGATTTGCTATCTTTTTGTAAATATCAACCTAAAAGGGAAGAACTGTTGATATAACGTCTAACTCTCTTCATAAATGTATTTCAGGTGGACCAATCAGTGCAGACTATCCTCGACAGTTTAGGTATTAAGATCTACCGCGGCTACCACTTCCAGAACTGGGAAGTGGACGATTACAACAAGGTTAGTACAACCATCTACGTTCACTATTATCTATGTGTTCATAAGTACAATTGCATATAGGCTGAATTTTACTAGTGACCGATAGCAAAATCTCAAGACGACAAAGGGCGAAATATGAAGAAAAAAATTGGACCTACCATACAAAGTGTACCAACTGGTCTGGTCAATTTGTTTGGCAAGTCCAATTTCGTTTTTATATTTTGAACTATGTTCCTTGAGAAAAGTTGTTCTTTTTCACCTGTCCGTCCTTAGTTTTCGCCATCAGTCACTAGTAAAATTTAACCCTATAATATTTATTTATTTACCGTTTATTGTACACAAAAACATTACAAGAGAAACACGTACTAAGAATAACGACACAACAGGACAACTTATTTTTACTAAGAAATTTCTTCCAGCTGACCTACGTAAAGTGAGACTTTATAAGACAGGCGGATTAGGCGTGCACAATAAATGTAGTAAAAACTTTGTCATGTTTTGTTAAGGTTCTCAGCGTGGATATCATATCACACTACAACTACGTAAGGCTAGACTGCGCCGCTTTCTTCTACTATGGGAAGAAGTATATCGATCCGAACGCTTTTGTTGGTAAGTTGTATGTTGTGTTGCATATGTTCCAATGTTGCCTATGTTCCAAGACTGCCTATGTTCCTAGGCTGTCTATGTTTCAAGGCTGCCTATGTTCCTAAGTTGCCTATGTTCCAAAGTTGCCTATGTTCCTAAGTTGCCTATGTTCCAAAGTTGTCTATGTTTCTGGGTTGCCTATGTTCCAAGGCTGCCTATGTTCTAATGATAAGTAATGTTCTTCCTTTCGTGTGGAATAACGAGGCGGTGAAGTATCCGACAAACCCAGGTGTCAGAGTTTTAAAGAAAAAGATAAAGATATTAATTTGCAAGTAGTAGGTAAGCCTCTCACATGGTTTAGTAATCATAGAAAGCAAGAGCGTCTGATATACGGAACGAAGTTTGATAATATTGCAGATTGAATTACCTGATTGTCCTTTGTACTCTGTGCTTTGGAGAACACGCTAGCCCTTGGGTTCAGTTGCTGGGTAAGCTCAGGTCGGGGCCCTAATTGGTAGTTAAAAATTCTGACACGGGTTGATCGGTTAGTTTAGAGACTCGGTGTCCTACACAATAAAACACTAAAGATTCTGTAGATCAATGAGTGAGATTAGTACAAAGTGAAAAAGGATATTCCTAGGCATAGCATTTAAGATATGATTATGCTTCTAAAATTTTTTAACACATTTTTTTCCCATGACAGCAATAAAGAAATCCGGGCTTGCATACAATGGTGGTATCCTGATAGACCATCATATGCAAACGAACGATCCCTCCATATATGCAGCCGGTCCCTGCACCCGCTACTACTGTCGGTACAATGCAGAACATAAGCAACAGAAGTTCTACGACTCTGATGACATTGGCAACAAAGTAAGATTGAAAAAACTTTCAAATACGTAGGTAGTTTATTATTTTATCTCCTTAGTCTAATCAATATTTGTGAAATAGAATAGATCACATTTGAAAACCTTGAATTTCGCATACAAACTTTAAAGGGGTAAATGAGAATCCTGAAAAACTTGTATGATTATTTTAGTTTCTCAATCGAATCATAAATTTTGAAACAGATCGTTTCAAAGACCTCGAACTTTTATACAAACGTTTTAAAATCTCTAAAAATTCTGACTTAGTGATTCAGTCTGTAAAGATAGAATTAGTCGCCGGGTATCATTTGCAAAACTAACCCGGCAGATGAAGCCGTGCCACGCGTTACTGGCATTAAAATTCACTCGCAAAATTGGCGGGCAAGGCAAGAGGTGCGGTAGCCCAGATGGAAGAGGCATCACCACTAGTAATGCGAAAGTCGCAGGTTCAAATCCTGCCCGCACTTGAAAAAATGTTTGCAAGTTTTCAAAAATTGTATGTCTAACACGGGAAGTATTTTAGAATTTGGTAGGTATTCAATTTATCGCGGGTTTTCATCGCTTAGACTACATTCAATCTGTAAAGTTAAAATAGTCGCCAGGTATTAGTTGCAAAAACTTACCTGGTAGATGGAGCCGTGCCACGCGTTACTGGCATTAAAATCCACTTGCCAAATTGGCGGGCAAGGAAAGAGCTGCGCGGTAGCCCAGATGGAAGAGGGGTAGCCACTAGTAATGCGAAAGTCGCAGGTTCATATCCAGATATTCTGAATATTTGTGTAACTTAATAAATTCTAAGGCTACTTGCTAGCGCAATAAATTCTAGATTTTGAGCAAAATGTTTACCTACGCTGCTGTTTAGTATTGGGGCTTGAGGCTAACGCTCCTGTAGTCTTCATTACCCTTGCTTCAAGAGACCTTTTTTACACTACTTACCAACCAGGATCCTGCCTGATACTACTTTACTCTCTTACTAAGCCTTTTTACTATATGTAACTTCCCTTTTGTCGACCTGTTCTTTCTTTATTGTTACTTTTCAATAATCTCTTTTATGAACTTTGTTCTACAATTTGCTGTTATTCTTTGTAAGCTATTCTCCGTCTTATTCTTTATTATTTCATGGCATGATCTGGATGATCTCGATAAAATTCCTAAACTTTTTTATTTCTGTTGTACCTAGTTACTTATGTATTATTATTTGAATCCATTTTTTTTTGTATTCCTTTTATCCTTTGCTCTCGCATCGCTCTGTTTTCTGTTTCTATTTCCACCATCCAAAGGTAGTCTGGAAGAGATCGCTATTAGCGATAAGGCTGCTTTTGCTCACTCAAGCTTAACATGTTGTTTAACTTAAGTGAGTTATTGGTCTTCATTTTAAGTATTAGACCAGGACTATCGCGATAGTATTTAGGTAAATATTAGTAATTTACCTGTGTCCCGACGCGCGACGTTTCAATACAGTTTCATGTATTGTGGTCGCGGGTTGTTGGGTTGTCATAATATTGATAGACCCGGTCTAATACTTAAAATGAGTGAAAGTGATCGCGAGTGCTTAGAAAGTTATGTTATTGGTCTTGTTTTTTGTGTGTAATAAAGCGTTTTTACTTACTGTTCCTCCAGCTAGCATTACAAATACGGAACCAGTTGGACCCCCTCTTCGTTGAAAAGAAGAAGGACTCGTGGGTCTATCCTAAGTCCGACCGGTCGCCCTCTGGGTCCTGCAGGTGTTACAAGTACTCCTCCAGCGACACCACATGCAGTTGCAGCGAAAGTTCATTGGAATCGTAAGTTCCTTTATAGCGTCTACTTATATCGACAACCGATGTGAAGCCGTGATAGCGACTTAGCGACTACTCAATGGTTTCGGTTTGATTCTCGGTGAAGCACTCACTCTTATTTCCAGTCTGGTTGGGATATTGCAGGCTGAACCACCTGATTACCCGAAAAAAAAGATGGTTCCGGGCTCCCGGTTGCTATCTATGATTTACCTTTTACACAATCATGTCAGAGGCCTACTAGAGAGAGAAAAAATCATTGATTCCAGTGTTAATCGCGTCTTTGGACGACTCGGGTACAAAGAAAGAATTCCCATGGTATAAATAATTTGTTAAATCGAATTTACGCACATTCAAATAGTATTTCATGAAACTGTCATAAGTATAACGGAGAGCATTAAAATGCGAATGTCTGTTTATCACACCAGGCGTAGGCCAGTCTACAGTCGTCTCTTAATGTTCGGATTAAATTGTTCGAATAAAGTTGTTTTAAGACCTGTTTAAAGGCCTGTTCAAATCTGAGCGGTGTCCCGATGGGTAGCGGAACTCAATTGCTTGACTATTTGTGCCAATCAGTATACCGCTACTTACGTAACTATCGGGAAACCTCTGTTGATTTGAATAAGGCCTTATAGGAAGGATCTTTTAATAGATATCCTATACTTTTCTAGAATCGACTCCTACTACAAGAGCCTGCTCCCGAAGCTAGATAAGCCGCTGGTCTGGCACTGCCTCCTGCCAGGGAACCTGCAGTATCTAGAAGTCAGACCGCCTGGGACTATGTTCCCGCATTACTACATTCAGACCATGCACTATAATGTAAGTTATCTTTTGTGAAAGTTAATGGTTTTTAGTAACTGCCGATACAGCGCGGCTTTCATAGAATTGGACACTCGTGGTGTGAGTTAGACCACAATTTGACGATGGATGGACGAATCACTCGCATGGTAGCGGAATTAAATTGATCTGTTTTTTCTTTCTTAACTTTAGAAAGAAAGATGGTATTAGGAACTTATTTAAATGAAAATATTATAACAAATATTTGCCTTACCTAAAACCGTAGTAAGTATAGTAAACATGTTTTCGATTGCCTCGTTCTAATTAGCCTACTTATATTAGCCCACTGCTGGACATACGTCTCTGCTTTATTGCGCCATTCTCTTCGGCCCTGTGTCACACGCATTGGTTACCATAGCAGATATCCTTGCCTTAAAGCAGATATGATATCACCTGCCCACTGGCCCTTTCTGTCCCTCCATCACTGCTCTGTTAGTCTTCGGACAGTTTTTGTATGATAATGATAAACTTGGTTGAATGTTAACTCAGCTTATTTACCTTAAAAATCTTTGTACATAAGTAAACTTCAAAAGATGCCGTGTGATAACGGCTTAGAAATTTAGAATAGCATTACCCCATTTCTTTCCCGTGGGAGTCTTATGAGGCGACTTGGGGACTCGAGGGTGTGTATTGCAATTTTAGGCGATGGGCTGACCACCTGTCACTATGGCGATACACAATTTTCCGAATGACCCTAAAATATTTGTAAGACGTGGCGTAAATGTCCGTTTTTGCGGCCGTTTACGCTCTGCCTACCCCGCAAGTATGTAAACTTCAAATCACACGATCACTTCAATAAAATAATCATTTGTAACATTACAGGGAACTGTGCTAGAAACATTTAAGACAGGTTATTTCAAGCTGCACATAAACAAGGACCTGATAGTAGACGGTGTAACGTGTCTCACACCGGACACTGAGAGTGTGGGCAACTTCAAAATGCTGTATGGAAACTCGACTACTGCGCTCAATAACGTCAACTTGAGATTTTCGGTGCGTTTCTTTTATAGGAAGTGTTTTGTGTCCTTTGTACAGTCAGACTCACGTCCGATTGAACTTGAACCACCAATGTAAGTCTCATGCGCGTAGCATAAGAAGTGTTCAATGCTCAAACTGTCTAACCCAGACTGAGCTTGACTGTACTGCACAGTAGGTGCAGAACACTCATTTTTGTCATCGTAAGCGTCGAGCTATATGAAAATTATAGTGTCGGATTCAGTGAAGTTTCCGACTTATACCTAATGGTGAAAATAATTTACTGCTGTAAAACACGTAGATGTCACAAAAAAAGATCATCTTTACAATTTTATTTTCATTCCTGAGTTTCCTGCACCGACTGTACTTATAATACAGAAAACAAAGTTCTTCCCAGTATAGCTAGCTGATTGCCTGGAAGATATTGCTACCATAGCAATAAGTAACAGAAAAATAAGGTATTATTATATTCTATTATATAATATACTTATTTTATATCGATTTATTTATTTGTTTTAACTTTGTTAATTTTATTTAAGTTTTTAGGTCTCACGGAAGACCAGCGCTATGGTGGCGCTCTACAAACAAAATGTAAGCTCCTCCATAGCAAATGCTGAGTGAGAACCTTTTTGTTATCATCATAGTTTTTAAATTTGTGACTGTACTTACCTAATGATAAGTTGATATTTTGATAACAAATAAACATTTCTATTTCTAAATGGTGGCTGAACGACAGAGGCATCGCCCCTAAGATAAAGAATGTGTGTCATTTCTCTAGATGTTTTTTCCTTTTAGTAATATTTTTTCGTTTATCACCATGCCATAATATCGACATTATTTTCTGAATGCATCGATGCCGGCTATTTAGCCTTCACATAGTTTCTGTGTCTTTTGTCAATTGTGTTTTCGTGATTAATGATCTGACACTGTCTCATGCTGGGTGACCCATATCGTTTGTGTCTTTTTCAAGGCACATTCCGTGGTATTTTATTTAACTACGTCTTTTGCCCGAAAACCGCCGGTTTACGCGGTCCTTGTTCGGTGGATACCTAACGGTGCTCAACGATCCGAACAGGGGGTGTAGACCCGATACACCAGCTTTGCCCCTTCAGGGCAACGCAGTCAATCGGACGGGTGCCAGAACCACCGGCCCTGGGGGTGAACCCAAGTCGACCCTGGTACCATCCTCTTCCCCTGTCCGAGCAGAGTCTGTCTGGGAGAAGGGCTCCGGCCCCAACTTCCTCTTTGCTCGGGCCTGTTAGGAACCTCCCGCACAATAAGATTGGCGGAGGATACACTTTAGGGCTACATTAGTTAAGTACACCCTCCCTGCCTACACCCGGCGGGGAGGATCACCGGCGTCCTACCCTCAGGCTGTTCCCGCCTGAGGGCCGCGATTAGCATTTTAGCTAGGCCGATTGCCGTGGAGTTCTTGCCGTTTCTCTCCCACGGAACGGTTCCGAAACGGCGGTAGCTATAGATTAGGCAATGGCTAAAGCTATTCCCCAGTCCCTTCTCCTGGACATTATTCGCGTCGTCCTCGAGGACAAAAATACCCGCGCCCACGTCGCGAAACTTCTTCCCGAAATCGGTAATTATTTCGACGACCCAACCCGCGATGAGTCATCGCCCAATCCCCTGACCACCGGTGAGTCAGCCCCATCCGCCGACGAAGCGTCCGCCGCTAAGTCGGCACCTGCCCCCTCCCCTGCGGTTACTCATTACGATGAGTCACCGCTATCCCCTGACCCATCGTCCCAAGTCGGCAATGCCCAGGACTCCGACCTAACCGTCGAAGTTATGGACACTGCCGGTCCCCCGTCCGATGACTCAAACCCCGAACCCGACTCCGACGACGACTACACCGTAGTCAGTAGGTCCAAGAAGCGCCAGCGTAAGGCTGCTCACTCAGATAGCGACGAGGCTGCGAAAACAGTCCGCGTCGAAGGGCCCGATGGCAACCACCGCAAGGTGGCCGCCGCCATCCCTAAAGTCTCTCCCGCTACAGAGCGCAGACCCCCCCCGATTATTCTCAGGGACAACGCCAAGTGGTCGTCCCTTTCCAGTCAGATGACCCAGAATAAGATTCCGTTCTTGACTGCTTCACAGACCAAGGACGGAATCAAAATTCAAGTCCCGACCTCTTCGGCGCACAGAGCGCTTACAAAATTACTGAACTTCCTCCAGTTCCCGTACCATACGTACGCACTGGAGGAGGAGAAACTACACCGCGTAGTAATTCGAGGCATCCCGAAAGAGATTTCCGAAAAGGAAGTCTATGACGACCTTATCGCCCAGAATATCCCCGTACGTAAAGTACACCGCATTTCGTCTCATCGCAATAGGAGACAATTCGACATGGTCCATGTCACGCTCGAGAGGAGCGAAGCTGGTAAGGCCATTTACGGTTTGAAATCCGTGTGCATGCTTTCAGGCATCCGCATGGAAGCCCCCAGGAAGACTGGGATCCCTGGCCAGTGTCACAACTGCCAACTTTACGGTCACTCTTCACGCACCTGTCACGCCGCCCCACGGTGTGTTAAGTGCCTGGAGAGTCACAGCACTGCCCAGTGCGCCCGTCCTAAAAAGACGGACACGCCCTCGGCAGACAGCTCCTCTCCCCCACTCCCACCTAGTTGCGTCCTCTGCAACGAAAGTGGCCACCCAGCCAACTACCGCGGCTGCCCCCGTGCCCCTAAGGCGAACCCCAAAGTGCTTCAGCGCACCCTTGCGAGGCAAACGTATGCCGATAGGCTAGCTGGCTCTCAAAAACCAGCTGCGGTCGTTCCAGGTGTTGCTGAAAACACAAACTTCCCGCCCCTCAGGCCTAACCCCGCATGGGCCCTCAAAATGGGTCCAGCCCCCGCCCCCGCCCAAGTCGCACCAAAACCGGTGGTGCCCCCCCAACCCGCCCCCAAAAAGCCGGCGCCTCCGCCGCCTTCTCCTCCCAAACCCGCTTCCCACAGCAAGAGTGCTGAAGGCGACTTAGCCGACGCGCTCTCTGTAGTCTCAAATTTCACCAGCCTCTTCGACATCGAAGAGATAATCTCCTACTCTAAGGAGATCAGAGCCAACGCTGGTAACCCCAGTGCGCTCATCCAAACCGCCGCCAAATACTACCATCTGGTAGTCGCGTTCAAAAACTTCAAACCCTGATTATGGATAGGTCTATTAACTTAGGGATATCCAGCAGTGGTAGGACCAAGCCTCGGTCACTTAAATTAGGTTTTTTCAATGCCGATGGTATTTGCAATAAAAAGACGGAAGTTAGCCTCTTCCTGAAAGATCACGGTTTAGACGTCCTCCTTGTACAAGAAACGTTTCTCAAACCCCATATGCGTACCCCGCGAATCGCGCAATACAACACGGTACGTAATGACCGCGTATCGGGCAGCAAGGGAGGCACCCTTATTCATTACAGGCGAGCGCTTCACTGCTCACCCATAGAGACCCCGCCCCTCTGCTATATGGAGGCTTCCGCTTGCCGCTTAAGCATGACGGGACACCAACCCATTACGATAGTGTCGGTATACCTATCTCCGAGCAATAATCGCGAGACAAAGCCACTTCTTAAAAGTGAGCTCGAGTCATTATTTAATCTCGGTGACTCGGTTATCATAGCAGGTGACTTGAATGCCAAGCACATGTCATGGAACTGTATCGCCAACAACCCTAGAGGCAATCTTCTCTTTGAGTGGCAGGACGAACTGTCCTTTGACCTAGTAGCCCCTACAGAGGTAACTCATTACCCCCATACAGTAACTCATCGACCCGACATCCTCGACATAGCCCTTCTAAAGAACGTAAATCTTCGTTTAAGTTCTATAGAAGTAGGTACGCCTTCCAAACAATGAACTGGAAAAATAAAGGCATTTGGATAGAAGATAAATTTCTAAGCCATCTAAGATTCGCCGACGATTTAGTAGTGTTCGCCAAATCAGCGTCAGAACTTAAAGAAATGATAACAGCCCTGAGCGAAACAAGTAGAAAAGTCGGTCTTCAAATGAACTTCAGCAAAACTAAGATAATGACAAACTACCACCAAGTACCCATCAAAGTAGACGACAACATCATCGAGTATGTGGATAACTATGTCTACTTGGGCAAACAAATATCTTTTAACCAAGAAAACAATAATGGAGAGGTCGAAAGACGAGTTAACACTGCATGGAAAAAGTACTGGATGAATAAAGAAATTTTAAAGGGCAAATACAGCATGAACCTAAAGAAGACAGTAATAGAGACTTGTATCTTACCCAGTCTGACCTATGCCTGCCAAACATGGACTTACAATAACAATATAAAAAACAAAATAACCACAACGCAGCGAGCAATGGAGAGGAGCATGTTGAAACTGAGAAGAATCGACAAAGTAAATAGCAATACCATCAGAGAAAAAACTTCCCTCACAGATGCTCTGACGCATGCACAAAGTCTAAAGTGGAGATGGGCAGGACATGTATGCAGAGACAACAACAAAAAGTGGACTTTTAAGACTACAAAATGGAAGGGCCCATTAGGGAAAAGAAAAGTTGGCAGACCCACAAAACGATGGGCTGACGACATTACTGAGGTGGCTGGACGAGACTGGATGAACCTTGCGCAAGATAGGGAAAAATGGAAAAGTATGGAGGAGGCTTTTACCCGAAGGGATCCACTAATTGAAAAAGGAAAAAAAAGAGAAAGGATTAATATGAACTGAAACAATACTTTATATTTATAATGATTAAACTGCAAATTTTATTTACTTTGTATTGCATGCAATTCAGTTGTGGAAATAAAAAGCTTTATTATTATTATTATTATTATTATAGAAGTACGCCACGAGCTCTGCGACTCTGACCACAGACCAGTTTTACTAAAACTTTACCCGCGAACCGACATCCCCGGCCCCTCAGGTCTGTGCGGCCCGACCAAAACTATAGTAGACTGGCCGAAACTAGGCCAAGCCTTGAACGCTCCCAGCTCTACTCACCTGGACCAAATACCGACTAGTCTGACTACCGAAACCGACATCAACCTAGCCGTCTCTTCCATCACAAATCACGTTAGCAGCGTCGTGAACAGCTGTTCACGGACGGTTAAAATCACTGAAGACAGTAAATATAAACCTCCAAATGACCTTCTTGAAATGATAACAGAGAAGAACGCCGCGATCCGCGCTTACAAATCCTTCCCAATCGAATCTAACAGACTATTCATGCGCGCCCTACAGAGGGAAGTAAGGCAGCGTGCAGCTGAATGGCGTGACGCCGGATGGGATCAGCACCTTGAGGAGCTGAACCCATCCCATCTCGCATTTTACAAGCTGCAACGCTCGCTGAAATCTGACACCATCTCTGTGATGCCGGTACTTAACAGACCTGACCAGACCAAAGCCTTTGACGACGACGAAAAGGCTGAATGCCTAGCTGACAGTCTCGCAGCCCAATGCACCCCCAGCACACTCCGTTACGACTTGACCTTCGTCTCAACGGTCGACTCCGAAGTCGAACGCCTCATTTCACTACCTCCATCGGGCCCTCCACTCAGAGTCATCACTGAGATGGAAGTGCGCAACGCCCTTAAGGCACTCAAGCCCAGAAAGGCTCCAGGACCGGACGGCATCACCAACCGTGTCCTGAAGATTCTCCCCGATCACCTGATCAATCGCCTCACCCTGATTTTGAATGCCGCCATGGCTAGTTGCACCTTTCCAGCTTGCTGGAAGGAAGCAATAGTCATAGGCATTCACAAACCGGGTAAACCGGCGAATGAGCCCACTTCCTACCGCCCGATCAGCTTACTGAACCCTCTCGCCAAACTTTACGAACGCATGATCTATGCCCGACTCCGTGACCACGCAGAGACCAACAATCTCATACCTGACGAGCAATTTGGCTTTCGACAACAGCACTCTTGTACCCAACAAGTACACCGCATTGTCGAACACATCGCTCTTAAGCTAAATGTCTCGTCCAAACCGACCCCGACAGGAGCAGTCTTTCTCGACGTGGCGAAAGCCTTCGACAAGGTCTGGCACAACGGGCTGGTATACAAGCTACACCAGCTCGCTGTGCCTGATCGTCTCGTGCTTTTAGTACGTAACTTTCTGTCGGATCGAAGCTTTCGTTACAGGGTGGAAGGCACTCTGTCTTCCCCCCACACCATACAGGCAGGAGTCCCTCAGGGCTCCGTCCTATCTCCATTACTTTTCACGCTATACACTAGCGACATCCCCAAATCGCCCATGTCACAGCTGGCTATGTTCGCCGACGACACTGCCATCTACGCGTCCCACCGTAACCACTTAAAATTAGTTCAGATTCTCCAGAACGCTCTAGACTCCCTCGGGAGCTGGTTCCGTAAATGGAGAATCGAGGTAAATCCTGAAAAAAGTGCAGCCGTGCACTTTCGTAGAGGTTCGTACCGATTAAACGTCCCCGCTGTAAAGCTTTTCGGCCGACCCATCCCGTGGGTCAACGAGACCAAATATCTAGGAGTCACCCTCGACTCAAGACTTAGCTTCCGTAGCCACATTATGAGAGTCCGCGACCGCGCCGCGTTCGTTTTGGGCAGATTACATCCGATGTTGAACAAAAAGAGCAAACTCTCCCTTAGAAATAAGGTGAGAATTTACACCACCTGCGTAAGGCCTATTATGACCTACGCCAGCGTAGCCTTTGCTCACACCTTCGATTCACATCTGAAAATGCTGCAGGTCATCCAAAACCGTTTCATGCGCAAAGCTACCGGGGCGCCCTGGTACATGCGTAACGCCAACCTCCATATCGACTTAGGCCTCCCTACCATTAAAGCGTATATGAAAGAAGCGTCTCGTCGCTTCTTCGATAATGCTCCCCATCATAAGAACCCCTTGATAGTTGCCGCGTCCAACTACTTCCCTCATCCAACCTCGCGTTTTAAACACCGTCCGAGACACATCCTTACGGAAGAAGATGATGAAATCACAGTAGCCACTGCTGCAGCCATTGCGAGTAGATCACACTCCACAAGCTCCTCAAGCAACCGACGCCCCCGCCGGCGGGGGCGTGGAGGTCCCTCATTTGCTCCCCACTTTGGGAACTACCGGCACGTGCCGGGTAGATTCAGTCCAATACGTTCTTCCCAGAACAACTCGTAAGCCCAATCGCGCCCCAAGGGCGCGATTGAGCTGGTTGTTTGAACAACCACAAGCTTTTCCGGGTGAGCTCCTGCTCCCCACCATACAGTCAGGTGTAGATTAAAAGCCCCGGGGCTAAAAATCGTAGGGTCCACAACTAAAAAAAAAAAAACAAAGTAAGTATTGGCGGCTGCGCGTTGTGCCCATATTCTATTCGATTGGTTTATAAATCTACGAGACGGTGTATCTACTAAAAGCTTTGCATGATTTGACCATAAAACTACTATGTGGTTGTTTTTTCAGTTTTTATCAAAAAATAGTCAGCTGATCGGAAATTTTGTGTGGAAGGTCATTTTATTTTCTTGTTTACTAACATCATGGACGTATTATTTAAACAGGACTGATAACTGTTGCAGAAAAAACGAGCCGAGCGAGACCGCACACACCGAGGCCTTTCGTCTCTTTCTAATGGGGCATCAATATTTTGTATTACAATGAGCTTATAGATAGGGCAATTTACATACATACGATTCACTTGGACAACCTCGAACACAACATTTTTTCACCACTTTGAGTGAGAAATTTCGTCAAATACTGATTTTAAGTAATAAATAGGAATGTAATTTTTTTTGTCTCTAAAGTTTAAACTTACCGCCAAAATTCAATCCTAAAGGGATACCATAAGAAAATTATTTGATTAATAGTTTTTACATAATCATAATTTATCAGTGTATAATTTTATGATTTTCAACATGTTTTTGATATAACTGACGCAAGTTGTTTTATTATATTACTTAAATTATAATTATATTTGTCAAAAATAAGTTAGGCAAAATTTTATCTCCAGTAATTTTCTACATTGGCAATATGAAAGAACGAGACACACAGCCTCTCTACGTGCTATCTCTCTCGGCTCGGATTAGCCTCTGGGAAAGACTTAATGTAAAATAGACCATATTTCAGTATTAATAAAGTTACTATTCGTAAATAACTGTTTTTGAAGTTATCAGTCCTGTTTAAATAATACGTCCATGACTAACATAGCCTCCATAGAAAACGTTGTTCATTTACATGGTCAGATCATGCCTGCAAATTTTTCAGTACCTACACCGTCCTAACTTCTGGTATTGGTTCCTTTTTTTATGTATTTATTCGCCCGGGGACTTTAATTTGGGTATTTTTTTAGTATGATGGATGCTACAAACACAACTCATACACTTATTGTAATAAAAATAATTTAATTTTTCAGACTGGACGTATAGATGACCTGTATGTATTCTTTCGTATGCATTGGAGTATGTATCTGTATCATGAAAGATCTGATGAGCTGATGGCCCTGGCCAAACACCTGAAACCGAAGGTAAAAAAAAAAACTTGCGTCATTACCATAGATTGCTGCCTACTTCCGAGGTCTAGCGGTCTCATCGTTAGTCTCAGATCCGAAAGTCTCAGGTTCCAATTTGGTTAGGACATTGCAGGTTGAAAGAAAGATGGTTCCGTGCTTTGAAGTTCACGTTAAACCGTTGCCGGTTGCTTTCTATGATTACTGAGATGGCGGTCGTTCCAAGAACCATTTCAGTGACCTACCAGTAGTACTAGGCTGTAAAAACTTACGATACATCCACAAAATATACTTGATGTGTCCCACACGATAGAAGATGTAGCTTCATTATGAGTCAGTGCAACATGTTTGTACTTAAATAAAGCCAAATATTATCTATAATCTTAATTTTACGTACTGCTACCTGCCTGGCGTCAATCCTTGTTTATTATATAAAATAAAATAATAAATAAATTATATCCTCTTTGGTCAATAACTTATAAAGAAGCAAAAGAATAAATGTTGTAGAGCTACAGCTTTATTTGATAGGGGAAGTTTGAAAACAGTCACGTAAATGCATAACAATGACTAGTAGGTATTATTAATCGAACGTCATTTAAGCCAAACAAATGCCAGCTGCAGATTACCTACCTCTTCCCGTTTCCGGTTTCCCGTTGGTATAAAAGAGGCAGGTAAGCTAAGAAGGCGTCCTGTCATTATAGATGTCATACAAGATCACACTCCACAAGCATCTGACGCCCCCTCATTTGTTCCCCATTATTGAACTACCGGCATGTAACGGGTAGATTCAGTCCGATCAGTTATTCTCAGAACAACAGTGTATGGTTGTTTGAACCACCACCAACCACACAAACTTTTCCGGGTGAGCCTAGCTCACCACCAAATAGTCAGGTGTAGGTATAAAGCCCCGGGGCTAAAATTGTAGTCTTTAAAAAAATACTCAATTAAACTTGCTTATTTTCAGTGTACTCCGGATGGAAAATCTCTGGAAGATATACTGCATGATGTAAACGATAGTTTGAGTCGAACGGTAAGTAGGCAACCAATAAAACACTCAGCTCTCTTGGAAACGTATTTCAGGGCATTTTTTTTACCATAGGCAGAATTTGATGCCAAATGCCGTGTGATGCCGGCTTAGAATAGCAACACACCATTTCTTTCCCGTGGGAGTCGTAAGAGGCGACTAAGGGACTCGAGGTTGTGTATTGCAATTTTAGGCGACGGGCTGACAACCTGTCACTATAGTGATACACAGTTATCTGATTGACCCTCAAACTTTTGTCAGACATGGTGTTAATATCCGTTGAACGGCCGTTAACGCTCTGCCTACCTCGTAAGGGATATAGGCGTGATTTATGTATGTAGGATTTGATTCTGCGACTTTCGCTATCAGTACCTAGCAGCGACGTCTCGAACAAACTGGGCTAGCGCCTACATTCAATCTGTAAACAATTCATCAGTAGTTGGGATTTGTTTCTATCTATTCCTGGTAGATAGAGCCATGCAACGCGTTATTTGAATTAAGATACACTTGCTTAATTTCGTACGTTACCTTATTTATTTAATTATTTATTTACGATTTATTGTACACAAGAACAGTAAAGAGACAAACACATAAAGAATACAGACACAACAGGCACTGCTTATCTCTAATAAGAAATTTCTTACAGCAGACCTAGGGAAGAGTAATGGTATCCAACGAAATGCGGATAAGACGTGCACAGAATATATATATCAGAATATATACCTTGTACTGATAGCGAAAGTCACAGGTTCAAATCCTGCCTGCGGTAGAAAATTTTACGAAAATTTATCAAATTGTATACCTAACACGTTGAAGTGTAAACTAAATTTTAAAAATACCCATCTTAGGTATACAATTTCAGAAAACTTGCATTTTTTTACCGCGGGCAGGAGATTTGAACCTGCGAGTTCCATTACTAGTGGCGACGCCCGTAGTATTTGTTCACGTTTGATCGCATATTACCCCTTCTGTCAATTCAGGTTACCGACGGATCCCGTGTCGATTTAATCCTTAGACTGCGTGCCAACTTTGGGAAGAACATTCAATCTATCACCGACTACGTCCTCGAGTGGTTGACCGACAACGACCTCCTTCTTCCCTTATACGTTACTCCTAGCAATGTAAGTAACTATAACTTTACATACATTCACATACATATATCACGCCTTTATCCCTTGCGGAGTAGGCAGAGCGTAAACGACCGAAAAAACGGCCACTTACGCCACGTCTGACAAACGTTTGAGGGTCATTCGGAAAATTGTGTATCGCCATAGTGACAGGTTGTCAGCCCATCGCCTAAAATTGCTATACATACCCTCGAGTCCCTTCGTCACCTCTTACGACTCCCACGGGTAAGAAATGGAGTGATGCTATTCTAAGCCGGCATCATACGGCAAACTATAACTTTACCATCTACAACATGAGCCTCACCATATTAGGAGGGTATATGCCATACTCATCACGCCTGGCAGGTGGATTGGTGAGTGTTGTAATTACAGGTAACGCTGCTAACCTTTCCCTGGATTCATCCCTGAGTCGGTTTTTAGTACACTGCGCGTAAATTTTTAGAAAATTATTCAAGCACACCACACGGACAATGTAAGCAACTGTTAAGGACTCATTAAGTAAGTGCGTAGCATCTTTATAAGTAAACCTTTCTAACACAAATCCAACATAGTAGGTTAGATTAGGTTAGAGTTGTGGCTCCCAAGAGCAAACGAAGTGAGCAACTAAGCCGCAATAAAGAATTTAACATTATGCAAGAAAAAGAACTATATGGATTAAATTATACAAGTATGTAAAAGTATAGATCAAGTCACTATCACTAAGCACTAGCAGATTTGTCGTGCATGCGCGGGGTGTACATTGCTGGCACACGGGTGTGTTATTATTGGCGACATTGTTTCGATTCCATTACCACTGTTGTGCATGCTTGGGTTGTGCATAACTGTGTCGGCCATTGTTATGCTGTACAAAACAATGTCCTGCATGAGCATAATTAATAATCCTCGTTCTAATTCTCGGTTAAAAAGCCGAACAAAACAAAACTATAATTTGTTAAAACGAAATTTACAATAGACGGATGAAAGATGTTTAATTTTCATCGCATCGCAATCTAACTAAGAATAATTGTAATATATAAGTGATTTATGATTAAAATATTGTTTCAGATGATACAGTTCACTCACGACATCCTTCGTAACCCCGCCTTCAAAAGACGCAAGAGGACCATCAAAACAATGCTTGCCATGATTACTTAAAAAATAGCGAACTGCTGAAATACCATAGATGTTATTAGTAGCTTTATGACCTGTTTGAAATAAAAATTGTATTTTTTTTCGCTTTGTATTATTTAACTCAAAAATAGGTACACGTACGTACACATACCATTGAACTAATACATATTTACTACTAGCTTTCCGTCACGCGGTCATTCGCGGCTTAGTGAGTCTTCTAATGAGTTAGACATTTACGCACAGTTTGTACCTAAGTGCTTGAAGATACGAAGGGTTGTAATGTACCGAATTATTACTTTGCCGACCACATTCTGCGCTAAGTTTAGGTTTGATAATAATTAGTTAAGCAAAAATATGCGGGGCTATGGCGTCTAATTGTCCTTGTTTCTTGTAGACGCATTCGCTCCATTTAAGATTCCAGGGGTGCCAAATATTTGATCTTATAGGTTCGGAAAATTAATTTTGTTGTGATATTTTCGTCGGTTTGTAATATGAACGATGTGGGGACGTCTGTAAGCTTGATGAGTGATGGTTTGTTAATAATTACCCCCACTATCTCTTCGCGCTTAGCGATATTCCATAATATTGTAAGTCCTATAGTCATGTTTCGATTTGACTTCAGTAACTTCAGTTAACATTAAATTAACATGTTGATTCACAAAAATATATTATATTCAAATATAAACTTCTGTTTGGTCCTCTAAATCTTAATGAGTCTTGAATAAACATAGGAAAATGCGTATTGTGAGTGTAGTGCTTATTCGGTCCGGTGCAGCTGGATCCGACCGGGTTGGTGTCAATCCAGACGGATCGATATGAATTCGGCCGGATCGACATTCAGTCCGGATTGCATTCCCTATTCGAAAATCGTGCGCACGCAATTACCTTATCTTTGCATTATAGCTATATAACACAAATTGAATACCTATACATTGTATCCAATTACAAAGATTAATGTACCACTATTAACTACCTTACAATAAAAGGTTTACAATCTCTGACAATGGGGCTATTGCGTTGCGTTACAATAGACGCAATCGCCCCGCCAAGAAAATGAAAATGAATATGAAAATGAAATAACTTTATTAAATGTAGGATAGCATTATCACTTATTGACGTCATGATCGGTCATTGTAAAAAAAAGAAATTTGCATAACGCAATCTTCTTCTTTTTATAACAATTTTGTATTGTCCTAATAGAAAACCGGCTCGGGCGGGATAAAAAAAATAAAAATAAAAATAAAGGCACTGCCTCGGGGCTGGCCAGGTTAATCACACAGCACGTAACTTTACGCCACCACCATTTGTAAACGACATTTGTTTCAAATTTTAGTCAAGATTTCCAAAGCGTGTTATTAACATGCGTATAATTAACCGGACCCCCTGAACAGGAAAAACCCCCCAAAAAACCTGCCCAGAAGTGCTCCTACTCTAAATTAACAATCTTTCTAGGCCCTAAACTGCCCTAGCTAATTTTGGAAATAACGAATTATATATATGTATAGCCCAAAAATGGCTACATAAAAAAAAAATATAATAATAACAAAAAATTGCAGTAGATAAATCTACTTGTTTCGTCTAATAAAATATTTACTTTATACATTTGAATTAAACCCATGGAGATTTATCTTGCATATAGTCTGATATTTCATAATAGCCTTTCTTGTACACCTTGTACAGGCGGACACAATAGCCCCACGGAAAGATCATAACGTACATAGGTATTTTACTTTGCATATTGTATTTACACGAAATAATAAAAAAAAAAAAAAAACAATAGTGACAGAAAAGACACATAGATTCTCTTAGAAACTGAAATTTTAGATGATTCACAATCACCTGTCCATCCACCACCATATCCGAACTAAATGACAGATTCAAGATGGCGGTTAAATTTTAAATATGGCGTCCGTCATGATTTCTGTAGCCGTTTTTGCGGCAATCCTAACAATCATACACGCAAAACATCCCATCCGCCTATGTAGTATTAGTCCCATGGGATCTTAAGCAAACTCAAAATTAAACCCTCGTCCACAACAAAACATGCCTGCCTAGTGACTGTGACAGTGGCATTCTTCGTGACAAGTTAGGGGAAACTGGGGATATTTGACCCCTAAGCGAGACTTGGTAAACCTAATTTCCAGACAAACCCAAAATAATTCTGATTTTTAATGCTATGTTTTTTGCTATTTTTAACTCTTATTCATATATGGCAATGTTGTTATTCATTCATTATGTTATGGTTACTTTAAAAAAACGATAAATGTTTTTTCAAAACTCATACTTGATTTTCATTAGATTTTGACATATTTCACTACTAAATTCGCAAAATTGCGTCATGTTTATTTTTCTTCTATAAGTAGTTACATATGTCTTATCTGTAAATTACCATCTTGTGCTATTACATTTGTGCATAATATTTCAGGTATAAATAATATTTTTTCTAGGTTTACTATGCATGGAGCGCGACTTAATAATTTTCTTTGAGGGGTGATTTGATCCCGGAAACAAGTCGTTCATATATGGGAGACATCGTAAACCATTGCTGAGGCCGGAATAAGCTTGCCTATTTCAGCTCTTACATATATACACACATCAGCCTATTGCAGTCCACAGCTCTTATTGAAGACTTAATGTAGTTCCGCAACCCTGACTGAACGTACAACAGTCTGAAGTGCGAGACTTAAAAGTCGTGTTATTTGGGGCTTACCAACCGTTTACTTTTAGGCTTGGGAGACTTGATCCCAGGGATCAAATGAAGTCTCCCCAAAATCGTGTGGATCAAATATTGGGGAGACTTGGTAAAAACCTACTTTTTCAGTTAAAATGAAATTATGAAGCCAACTGCAACTCAATCTTATTTTCCTTCGGATATTTAGTAAGTGGTTAAATTCTGCATATAATAGCGTAAAACGATCTTCAATGCTGTAAATAATGACATAGGCGAAAAACAAAATGGGAGATCAAGTGTCCCCAGTTTCCTCTACTGACATGTGGTCTTGACGATTGCTGACACCTTGTCACTTTTTGTCAGAAACTCAAACCCCTGGTTACATACCACAGATGAATAAGATAATGTACTAGGGTACAGATAGGAATCGGACCAATCACAGGCGGAGACGCTAATTATAGTTCCATTAAATCAAGTGCATGTCGCTAGTGTGCTCATAGAAAGAGACAGGTATATATAATGCTATCTCTTACCACCTGCTAGTGTTGCTAGTGATGTGCCACTACTATCGATATGCATAGTGAACTTGAAATAAAACTATGTAAGATTTGTTAATTCGTTTATTAACTGTTACATATATCTAGACACGCGGTAAGCGTGTAATATAACAATGATTTATTTATTTTATTTTATTGAAAAGAAACACAGTCTTATTTTCTTTTAAATATTACAACTTACATAAAGATTTGTTTGCATGTTAAAACTATCCAAGGCAAATTTTATAGTATTGTAGAATCGAAGTTGGCTATATTTTACTAGTGAATACTAAACGATCCTATACCTGAATAAATTAATTTCAGAAGTGTCTACTCAACATGGCAAGTATTTTACATATCACTACTTTTGTAGGTTGTACGATGAACTGAGCTTTCAACGTTCACATTTATGTTTTGGTGGGAAAATAGTATACTTTGCCTAAGATTTTTTTACATGATATAAAATGAAATTGACAACCAAAGATCTCTGAAGAAATACTTCGTAGACTTACATTTAAATTACATAGTCCCATATTTTACTCAAAGACTCCAGGGTTGTGATCCAGTTACGTAAGGAAGGAACAGTGATAATTTTTTGGTTACCTTGCCTATCATGTGTCACGCACGTATTTCATATTTTTAACAACTTTATAGCATCTTCATCTCCAAAACTCAACGTGGCCGTTGTTGACTGCAACAGGAGTACGCATTTTTCCCTTGCATCAAAGCTCCTTTTTGAGGAATGTACACTGTCGAAAAGTTTATCATAGAATAGTAGCAGAGCAGCGGTGTTACTCATCGTCGAATATTCGTCATTTTTCGCAGCTTAAAAGAAAAATAAATAATTAGTAGGTACCATTAATTTGTAAAGTGGCTGGAATAGACTAAAATAAGTAAAGCAGTGTTAATTTCTAATTGACCACATTATATTCTGTATTTTAAAGTAGCGTATTATGGCATTGTCAAAACATCGATAGTCGATAATTTTTTGGACATCCCTATTTTTCATACTTTTGTTTAAAATAAATATTATTATTTGAAACAAAGATGATGATTTGAATGAAACACGAATTTAATACCCTGACCAAAGTAGACAGAAGAATATAGACAGAAATCTACTTACTTTTTCCATTTGGAAAACCACTGCTAATTTCTGCCGCCGTAAATAAAGTTGGCTGGGCAGTCAAGGAATTCAGGCGATCGTTTTCGTAAAATTGATGCTCGAAACGGTTGTTACAAACTTTTTTCTTGATTATTGATAAAAAATTATTGATTAAAATTAAGGGAATTGAAATATTTACTGTTGATTTTATTCAGCCACAAAGTCCGCCGGCTTTGCGGTCGCGGAAAATTATGCATTTTGACGCCACTATTGCTTTTGGTTAAACAATTAGGTACGCAACATTTCATTACACCAATTTTAAACAAATTTTGATGTAATTTATCTGATTAACAATAGAAATAGCACACAATAAGAAACTGCAAGTAACTTTCACCGCGATAAAATTTCAGACCACAGATAACTAGTAGGCGTCGTCTGACAGTTCGTCAAACGTCATTGCATTGAACACTAGCGCTGCCTTCTTGAGATCCATGTACTACGACCTGGTAAAAGTGATTATGAACTCTATGACCAAACTATTAATGATTAAAATTGAGTGTGGTAGATAATGTCCCCCGATTCTAGTATGGCGATTCAATAGCGTGTTACATACCTACTTGATACCTACACATCAAAACACGCCAGAATAATTATCACCGAATTTTCTTTCCCTAAGATTTTTACTTTTATTTTTTTCTTACTAGTATATTAGTCGGTATCTATGGAGCCTGATAATGAACCAATCCCAAAGATAACCCTGCCAAGGGATCCCTTGCAGCTTAACCAGCTGTTGATCCAAAACGTGAACACTTGGGGCAATGTGCAATACAATATACCGCTTAGGACTTCCTCGTTTGAAACTAGGACTGGCACCAATGTCGCGCATCGGTTCATTCCACGTTTATCACATCATCTAGATGTGGTAAGTGATCAATCACATCAATTTACACTCATAGTATTAGCCGCATGGATTCCCTTCTACGGGATGCAGTGACCACCTAAAGACATTCAGAAAGGACACCAGTTTAGGAGGAGTGACGATGAGGCCAGTAGGCCGAGTGACGACAGTGAGGAAAAGGGTAGCTACCCGCCTGGTCGGGAGTTGTGACCAGGGGAACGACTGTTCCAACCGGACATGTTTGGAAGTTGTATTATATAGCGATCGGCGGAATAACTTCGATACCACGTTTCAGGACTTGTATGTGGAGCGCATGCGCGCCGCCACACCAGTAATCAAAATGTTTTGGATAGAACGCAAGCAGTCTTCCCTGAGATACCCTGGTTACATACAACACCTCTCCAGGCAGATGCTCCTACTCTTTTCTCATCTGTTGTCACTCGGCAAACTAAACTTAGTCATCTAACATCCAAATTAATATTGATGAAAGTGGAAGGGGTTTAGTTTCTTGATGCCCATGACTTCCACAGAGCAGAAGAAATTTTGCTCGTGGAGTGTTTATGAATTTATGTTTTTTTTTCACAGAAAAACAAGGACCCACTCCCAGTGCGCGTGACCGGCCGCGATATGGTAGTGGAAAAAGAGACGTACCGCACAACCAGCGGCGAATTCGATGTCAAACCGAACCCTAACAAGGCCATGGAGCGAGCCGACCGCGCCGGAAACTGTAGGAACGTCATCTACATGACTGGCGTCGAGAAACGGGTTGGTGCTGCTGCATTTCAATTTTAAATAGACTCCTGATATTTTTTATATTTTTTATTAATGATGGGTTTGCTCTTGACTCTAGTCTAGGTCATAGGACAGAGACAGAGTCAAAGATGGAGCGAGCTCACCCAGAAGAAGCCTGTTCACTCTTACTTTGAAGAGATTAGGGTTGTATGCGTTTGGAAACACATACGCAGGTAGTGAGTTCCACTCTTTAGCAGTGCGCATTATAAATGATGACTGGAAGCGCTTAGTCCAAATTGGTGGAATGGCAATCCAGGTACGGATGGTATTCGGCGGTGCGTCTGGATGTCCGATGGTAGAAGGGAGCTGGTGGAACAATTAGATCTTTCAGGTCTTTTTGACGAACCTGAATTGTTGAAGGCAAGATCCTCACCTCAACCACGCACTGTCCTCACCCAGGCGTAGCGGTATACAGTTCATGAGGAGGGTCACAGACCATAGTCTTAAGCTATTGATGCCACACCAAAACTAAACGAATGGCAAGCGAAGCGAAGCAATTCACACTGCGCCACACTACACTAATTGCAAGCACAGTGAACCAACCACACAAGTATTGGGAGCTAAACGAGCAACACACCAACACTACACGTATTGCGAACTAAGCGAGCCACAGTGCGTAACAGCAATACCACACGTATCAGGAGCGAATTGGGTTGCACTGTGTCACACCAATACTACGCGTACTGCGAGTGGAACGAGCTACACTGTGCCACACCATACTACACGAATTTCGAGTGAAGCCAGACACCCTGAGCCACACCAAAGCTGCATGTATCGCGAGCGAAGCGAGCTCAACATTTCAAGTTAAAAAGGCAAGAGAAGTGCCAGTGCCACACTGCGCTACACCAATACGACACGTATTTTGAGTGGACCGAGCGACACTGCGCCACTTTAATACTACACGGCAATAGGCAAGAGATAAGTGCCACACTGCACTACACCAGTACTAAACGTATTTCCAGCGTAGCAAGCTAGATATTTCAGATTAAAATTGGTTGTTAAAATCGTCTGATGGAAAACACAATGATATGATGTGATATGTCTCAATAGGTGACATTATTTAACAATTTCACCAACTCATATCTGCCTTTAATATTGTTTAAGTATTATGGTGGTATAATAGATTATTGATTAGGTAGAATTCATGCTTTATGGGGGTTTATACGCAACCGAGTCAACAGCGGTAGTTACTCGAAGAACTATTTTAAAAATGGGGTTAAAATCATCCTTCAAATTACGAAAAGTGCCGATCTAACTTTGTGCATACTTTTCAATTTACTCTGTCTTGTATGTCATCTTGCATTCTTATTTAATCTTTCTTGGTTACAGTTGCAGAGAAAGACAATTGTCCAGCCGCAAATAATTTCGGAAATGAAAGACAATTTCAGAGGGCTCACGAGGTCCCCCCTAATACCGCCTGACTATCCTACTAAAGCACCTGATCCAGAATATATGTGTGATGTAAGTACTCGTTAATTGCTTATTGAAAGATTTCTATGTTTTGAGCTCTCGACTCTCCGATGTTATAATATAAAGGGTGAATGCAGCCATAGGAATCTGCTCGTGTATACTGCGTAAATGCCATAGCCAAATCTTTCACTACGGAATATACAAGAATTGTGCGTTGTATCCGAGTATACTTTGTTTACGTACAACGGTCATGGTTATGGTCATTTAGTGACAGGATGTCAGCCTGTCCCCTAAAACTGTTATACACGTGAATTTCCGGAGTCCCTTAGTCGCCTCTAACGAGGATATGAGGATATGCTAGTCTAAGCCAGCATCACACGGCGTATGGATGCAATGCATCTTAATACATCTTACTCTTATCTTAAGGTCGTAGCAATGGGCAGGAACGAAGTGCCATGTATACCAGAAACGGCTGGTGGTTACCGTCGTCTCCTCGACCCGTACTTGACCAACTATAGAAAAGACCACCGGCCCTGGACAGAAGATGAACAGTACGGCGGGATTGCGGCCAAGGATCACATCACGCTGTATTCAGAGTTCAACACGCCCAGGGTAATCTTGATTATTTGTAACGTTTTAACTTAGGCAGTGGTGCTGGTGTTTAATCTTACGAACTTTTTGAACAGTGACGCTAGCTGGCTAAGAGACGATCCTGGCCGGCGGACGGACAGACAAACACACATATGGTTACTTTTTACTGCGATTAAACATGCCATTCTCACGGAAAAACCAAAAGACAGCTGCAGGATAAACTGCGGACGCAAATCTAGTGCTAGTATATTTAGTTCTGATGTTCTCTGATTCTGTAGGTAAGAGGCTTCGGCCCTCGTCACAAGGAGATGTGGATGCCGCTTATGTCGAAACGTAGAGAACCCATTTACGACAAGGAAATGTTCAAGAAGGAATACCACGAAGTAGCGGCTTCGCACAATCCTGTGAATAACATCAAAGGGTATGTAGATGATCAGGCAGATCAGACCAGATCAGACCAGACCGGACCGGACCGTACCGTACTGAACCGGACCAGCCCAAACCAGACCAGACCGGACTGGACCTGACCGTACCGTACGAAACCGGACCAGACCAGACGAGACCCAACCAGATCAGACCAGACCAGGCCAGACCAGATTAAACTAGACCGGATAGAACCAGACCATCTGTAGTGTGAATGAAAAGTAGAAAGCAAATGGCGTTCATGTCGAAACAATTGTCGACAAAGCTATGTAGGTACTAGCGGCATTTTACAATCCTGTAAAGTATGAATTACAAACGAGGGTATTTGGTATCTCTCTCTTTTGATTGGGTCAAAGCCGAACCATGTATGTTTCACGAGTTTGTTACTACATAACTAATCATACCAGCTCTTCAAGCATCCGACGCCCACGGAGGTCCCTTATTTTGTTTCCCATTTTGGGAACTATTGGCATATACCGGGTAAGTAGATTCAGTGTGATTCGTTCGTCCATAATAACCCGTGCCCTTTGCTCTATTGGGCTGGTTGTTTGAACAACCTAAAAACTTCTCCGGGTGAGCTTTTGCACCCCACCAACCGGTTAGGTCTCTTGCATGGACAAAGGACCATTAGAAAACTTAATTCATTCAGGATACAATATACAAATGGATTAGGGATCAAGAGGCCTCAGATTTTTTGTGATATCAACGATATTAAACCGAAAATACATCTCTTTGCAGAATATTCGAAACAGAATCGCAGAAAAAGTACAGGATTCCGTACACAGTATCAGAACTCGCAACCTTCGATCACGGCGAGATGTTCCACTTGGCTCCATACCCTCCGAACCCTTGGCAGACCAACATCGCGCCGTTTATGTACTGCAGCGACTATTGCCATATATCGCAGGGGACCCCACCTTATTGTGTCATCGAACAGCATAAAAGGGAATTTCCTGCGCACAAAGATTGTGTGGAGAAACGTATTGTTTCAAGACTTTGATGTTTAAATTGTATGACAGGTTGCCTGGAAAAATAAACGTTGAAAATACCATATTTTCTTGTTATCATTTAGTTATTTTAGTGAATAATGCCAAGATCCTAATAATTCACCTAAGCGCCAAGCATGATCGTATAAAGTTCATAGGGTTAGGTAGTTGTCAAAGACAGATCGGTTATACGACCAAATTTGAATTTAAGGAAATTAATTATACAGTTGCAAAATACCAAATACGCGAAACATCAGTCGCGAAATGGCATGCATAGAAAATACCTACCTACCAAGTGGTTTTCGCACTTGGCAGTGCTGTGCTGAGCGAAGCAAGCAAGCGATTTTACAAGTGAACTGGTTACAGTTAAATGAAAAAAAAAAACAATGATTTTTTGGGCTTTTACTACTGTTTTGATCAATGCGCTGCATTATTATCTACGACCTACGTGTTCTCTACAAAAATAAAAAACAATAATAAGGTTTTGAAATTACATGTTTTATTTCTTTGTCACTATTTGATTTACACTAAAAGGAAATCAAGGGGAAGCTCAAGCCGGGACTTTGATCGCTTTTTCATGTAATAACACGCGCCACCAGCCCTGCACCTTCACAACATCGTTTTGTACTTCTTCTCAGTGTTTCTGCCTTTCGTTTATTCTGAAATAGAAATTGCTTGGGATGATGGCAATGTCTACTTCTTAGATTCTGTTTTTTGGGGTTTAACTGCGGTGTAATAATACTTAGTCAGCGTTTAAGCTGAACCGATGAGTACCAAACGAAATACTGAAGAATGCAAATAATTTCATCTTCATTTCGAATCATCAGGTGTGGAAGTGTCCTTGTTACAAGAACACGAACATTCCGTTCTTCTTCTCATCTAATTTGCTTGGAATAATGGCCCTACTTCTTAAGCTCCAGATGTGATTTGACTGAGAGTGTGTCAATTTTATCCTTTATCTTTAACAATCGATATTTCATGGGATACCAGATCCATAGATACGTCAGAAATAGTAACTGAGTAGTGATAAATACAATCTTGTAGTTCTCACTTTGTTAATAAATGGTTTAGTATTTACTTACGGGGAACCCTGACGTGTCTATGTCAGCCGAAAAGTAACAGACGTAAAATAAAATAAAGGAAATTACGTAAATAATCCACAATGTTATTCTGCTAGACAGCTTTGTTTTAGAATAAAAAATAGTAATATTAATAAAAGTAATAAAATAAATATGATAATATTATCGATCCCTAGTATATTTTTCTTATAATCCAATATATCTGTACATTTTTTTGGTGGTTGCGGTGGTGTTGGTGGTTGCGGTGGTGTTGGTGGTTGCGGTGGTGTTGGTGGTGGCGCTTGCGCTGTAGCTGTCACTGGTGGTTGTATATCTGTAACCAGCGTCCCTGGTCGTGCATCCGGCGTGTCTTTCCTAGACTTACACCAAATGTTCGCCTGAAAATTGCAAATCGAACAATCAGTTAGATTTGATCTATAGACTACAGAAAAATGTAGGTATATGGTATAATATACGTCTTACAGCTGTGCCTATGCACTAGAACACAAGAGTAGACTAATATCACCGAAAACGGATTCTTATTTCAAATAGCTGTACTTTATGGACATAACAAATAACAAAAATGTTTGTAGCTATAATATGTAAGAGGTAAAATGTGAAAAAAAAAACTCTCCTCATCTTTATACCTACTGAAAAGTAAGTAGCTACATCAAACTAACACAGAAAGCTAAGAAAGCTGGCAAACAACAAGTTTGAAGGTTATCATGATACTAACCCCCATACACGATTTGTTCTGGCAGTGCGTACATTTCCCTGAGTTTCCTTTGGGGTCTTCAGTCTTCGAACTGTCTGCTTGCGGGTTTTCTTTTTCAGACATTGAAATATCTGCTTGCGCTCGGTGTGGTGGCACCGGTTTACTTCTTGGGCTCTGGTTTTATATGCGGGTTATGTGGTACAGCGGGCTGTTTCGCTTGCGAATGCGGTTGTGAGAGTGACTGCTGTGACGTCGGCGGTGGTGGATGCGAGAGCGGTGCCGGTTTTTCTGTTGATGTGGAGTTTGTTGGTAATATTTTCAGAAATACCAGTTGGTGGACCGAGCTCAATCAGTATTTTTTTTCGCGTATCTGTAGATGGCGATACCCCTCATGGATAGAGCCAAAAAGAAAGGGCTAAAGACGACGGCTACCATAAACTGGCCCTGGCTGGCGACGCATAATGGACGCAGTTTGCGGCTGTATAAGAGCCTCCAAAATGGTGGCAATCCAATCCAATAGGATTGTCAGAAGTCCGAAGAAAGGAAGGACACTTTAACCCGAGAATCAGACCATATTTATTCTTCTTCAGAGAAAGGAACACACAGTCCTAGGGTGTCATAGAGTTCCTCGTCAACAAAGCTCTTCGTGACAACGTGAAGGAGATATGCAGCGTCTCGACCAGGGTAGCGTACCTCGTACTAAAATTGACCGAGAGATATACTCTCAAAGTCGTACAAATATATGCGCCGACTTTGAACAGCTCAGATGGAGAGGTGGAGGCCTTTTACGACGACGTGTCGAAGGCCATACACCGTACTACTAAGACCCACTTCACTGTTGTCATGGGGGACTTCAACGCCAAAGTGGGACAGGAGCACGGCGAATAAGGCTTAGGACCACATGGCTACGGGATCAGAAACATAAAGGGGCAAAACGCTGGTCGACTTTCTCAGCAGGCAAGGGCAAAGTTTCAGAAAACGCACCATCGAAAGTGGCCCTGGAATATCACTGACGACAGGACAAAGTTTCTTCGTCTTTATCATGAAGGATAAAGGTGAAACTGACACATCGGTCCACAGATTTTTGCTGAAATTGAGGACTTTTATGGAAATCTGTATGCCTCGCATGCGCAGAAACCTCTACCTGACGCAACCCCAGACCCCAGAGCTCCACCTATTGCGCCCCTCTACAGATGATCTCCCGGACGTAGATATAGACGAAATCGGGGCTTCTTTTAGACAGCTTACGAAAAGGGTAATTTAGCTGGTTGACCGGACACCAGTAGCTATCGGACACTGCCCAATTATTTGCGCCAAAGATGAAAACGTTAAGTAAATTATTATAAAAGTCAGTGTCTTTCAAAATTTCCGACTATTCCCATCACATTTTAATTAGTTAGCATTATTACTGCTCCAATGTCTTGTCAATTGGCCTCTTAAAATTTGCGAGTGCGGTTGTGTGCAGATACAGTGAAAAAATCTTGGAGCAACGCATTTTTCGAGGTAAGTTACAGCGTTGTTTATAATTTATTGGATATATATATTGACATAGTGTTGACTATTTGTGATTCTCATTTACGTTAATTTCATTAAAAAGCTTAAAATTTTCAATATTTAGCATTAAAAGTAGATGTCCGGATAACTAGAAGCAATTTTGGGGGAAATTTAGCTATCGGCCTACAGGTCGATAGCTAGCTGATAACCATTCAATTTACATCCTCTTTTTCATTCAATATTGAAAAGCTTCAGACGAATTATACAATTTTAAGCATTCTCATATCCGAAGGCAACGGTTTAGTTAACAGGCGGCCATGCACCTTCATACAATTATTTGAAATAAATATATACATTTTTTTTAATAATGCTGAAATTGACGACCGGCAGCTGAATTTGCGCATTTTAATTATCGGCATAGAGTTTACTAATGTGGCTGAGAACCAAAAATCTACATTTTGGTTTCCGGCCACTGAATTAGGATTACTTTTACAATTTATAAGTTATTTTTGTGGAACAATATTTTTTAAGCTTTCACGAAGCGGAATATTATTTTCTACTTAGTTTTGATTATCAATAATGGTTTATCATGTTTTGAACTATGGCAAAAACATAAATATTGAATAAAAATATGTTCATTACTTTACATACATTTCATTTTTTATTGAAAACCAATCCTTACTACAAAGCACTAAGATTTATTTTTCAACGCATTCCATGCAGGCCGAAAAATAGTTGTTTTAACGGGCGATAACTGAATTTTCTGTCCGATAACCCCCAAATTTGCTCATTTCAGATATTTTATTTATTTATTTCTTTTTGAAGCATTTTTTCAATAAAAGGGGTTTTTTAACTAAGACTACAATATCTACTGATCTCAAAATAATTTTATACTTTAGTCTCGTCCAAATATTTGATACAAATATATTATCTTGAAGTCAAAAAAGCGCAAGATTGGCCGATAACCCCCTAAATTACCCTAGGAAGAGTCCCGGTGAAGACAGAGTGGCCTCTGACATACTTAAGGCTGGTGGAAAACCTTTCCTCAAGAATCTGAAAATGCTATTCAACTACGCAATAGCCACTGGGACAACCCCGAAAGCATGGAGCAGAGGCGTTGTGACATATTTTTTCAAGAAAGGAGACAAAACGCTCCTCAAATGCTATAGGCCAACCACACTTCTGAGCCTCGTCTATTAGTTGTGCTCGAAAGTTGTTACGAAGCGTTTGGCATTAACGAAAACCGAAACGACAGCCGAAATCTAGGCTGTTTTAGAGTCCTTACAGCGGTGCTAAGTGCTAAGTGGATTGGCGTTATCTGAACGTGCTGAGATACCTGTATAAACTGGCAACGATGTCCATGCAAGTACAAAACCACAAAACAGGATCCATCTAACTACTCCGAGGTGTAAGAAAGGGTAACGTTATATTCCCGAAACTCTTTACCAATTCGCTGGATAGACTAGGTATCAACGTCAACGGCGAATATCTCACATGTCTCCGCTTTGTCCACGATATAGTCATAACGGCTAAATCACTGCAGGATCTGCAAAAAAGGCTGACCACTCTCAACGTCGCCTCGAGACATGTTGAACTCGGGATAAACTTGGACAAGATGAAAACCATGTTCAATCAACACAATAACCCCGAGCCGGTCTCCGTCGAAGGTGAAGCCCTTGAAGTTCTCCAGAAGGATTGCAGCTGGGTAGAGACAACTTTGAAGCTAAAATCACCAGAAGAGTGCAGCTGGGCTGGGCAGCATTTGGAAAGTTGAAAAATCCGGAATAAGTTTATCCGCAAAAAGACCAAAGTAACCGACATAGTCTGGAAGTGTAAAAAACTGAAGTGGCTTGAGGCTGGGCACGACGGTAGAACCGAAGGATGGTGGATTAAGCGGGTTCTCGAGTGAAGGCAACGCCTCGGCCAGCTTAGCGTTGGTCAAAAAGGCGGCTGGTAGACTGGATGGCGAAAACGAGAGATCGTGCCCTATGACGTACCCTGAGGGGCCAACGTCCAGCAGTAGACTGCAATAGTCGGATGTATTTATGTATGTAATTTAAGCAGGAACCTCGCGAGTTCGAGTTATTTTTTAGATGGTTCAGTTGGTACCCTCTGGTTTCAATATGGGTCTTTGTAGAGCCGATGGCGTTTCTGGTTGAATTGCTGGTACCGGCGGCGGCGACGATGGGGGCGATCCCAGGTCTTTTTTGCACAGGTTACCCCAGATGCCAAGTCCTTGTTGGAACTTGAGGTTTTTCTAAAATAAAAATGAATTGATGACCGCTCATTTCGTAAACATACCGATATTATTAGCTTAAATTAAACTTTAGTAAACAAGTGGAGCCCCCGAGTAAGATTTTAGAAAAAACAACACTTTTATCCCTTTTTATTTAAATAATTTAAAACTGCTCATTCTAAAAGGTCGTAAGTGCATGATGACGTCAGAATACGATTATTAAAATGGTATCACTACAATTCTTGAAAATAATAAAATATAATGGCAATACTGATGATTGAAAGATGATTGACAGCGACATTACCATACATTTCCAGGGTTGCCAACCGTACAATACAAGGTTCCTCATACGAATAGGAAACTAACGGTCTCCCGTACGACACGCGAGGACAAGTATTCACTTCTGTACGAGGTTTTGGAATTTTTCATAATTTTGCTTGCAAATGCTGATTGCAAACGATTTTACGTATTGAAATGTTTTGATTAAATTGGATGTTAAAGAAGTCTAAAGGCGGAAACATACTATCTGACGCATCCATCAGCCGCGGCTTAAGACAGTGTGCACGGAGTGTCCGCGGACGAAATTCGTCTATGGTCGCGGTCGCGATAATGACGTCGAGCAACGAGTAGGACGACATTTTTTATTTAACTGTGGCCACATTGTATTGTCTACCAAGAAATTAGATAAAAAGAAGCGTTTACGTGTTTACGTCCACGAAATAAATTAAAAGCGACTCCAGAGTCTAAAGGCCAGTGCACATTGTCTATGGCATCCGACCGGCTAGATATTATTATTATTATTATTATTATTTATTTGAACAGGCAGGCAGTTGAAACAACTGATAATGCCTGCATCCTATTATTCACTGTTCAAGTTCGTCACTATATAGCACTTATAGTTCACTGTAGTTATTTATGTTAAATTTTTGATTTGCCACGACACTGTTTTTGATGTTCGTCTAGTTTGTTTTTAAATGCATTTATGCTAGTTGCCGAAACTACACTGTGAGGCAGGTTATTCCACGGTTTGACCACTCGGTTAGTCAGAAAGTGTTTGTGCGGGTTGTTGTGAGATCTTTGCGCCTTTAATTTGAGATGATGGCCACGCAGTCGAGTGTTCTTGTCATATTCGAATATTTCTTCAAAATTATCCAGATCATAGTGACCATTTAGAATTTTGAATGTCTCGATCAAGTCTCCACGTTCCCTTCGCTCTTTGAGGGAAGTTAGTTTCAGTAGCTGTAGTCTGTCATCATAAGTTCGGTTTTTAAGTTGCCGTGGTACTTTAGTAAAGCTACGTTGGACTTTCTCAAGCAGGTCAATATCCTTGATAAAATATGGGTTCCAGATTTGAAAGGCGTATTCCAGTATGGGTCTTACATAGGTTTTATGTATTTTGATCATCATCTCTGGAGTCAGGATACCAAATGCTTTTCTGATTAGGTAGATTAGACTTTTGGCTTTCTTGGATATCGATGCCACATGATGTTCCCATTTCAGGTTCTCAGAGATGATGACGCCTAGGTCTACTTGAGTTTTCGTTTCCTTTAAATCAGTGCCACCTAACTTGTAGGTCAAGTGAGGATTTCGGCTTCCAATATGCAAGACAGTGCATTTTGCTGCGTTTAGGTTAATCAACCATTCTTTAGACCAGTTAGCAACTGCGTCCAAATCTTTTTGAATTTTATCGTAGTCGACCAGAGGGTTTGCGAAAATTTTAGTATCGTCGGCGAATATACTAACGTCGCATTGGAGGCCACGTGGCAGGTCAAAAGTGAAGATGATGTATAGAACTGGGCCTAAAACTGAGCCTTGTGGTACCCCACTTTGGATGGCATGCTGCTCAGATAAAACTTCACCAATTCTAACTCGAAAGCTTCTGTCACGCAGAAAGGCCTCGATCCATTTGAGTTATTTACCTCTTATGCCGATACAATCCAGTTTTTGTAGAAGTCTTGTAATAGGGACTTTATCAAAGGCTTTCTCGTAGTCTAAATAAATAACATCAACTGGCTCTCTCGTGTTGAAACTGTGAGTCCATGATGATATGAGGGCAAAATCCATGTTGCTGATTTCCAATTATTTTGTGTCTTGAGATAAATTGCCGGATATGCTTAACTATTATATTTTCCATAACCTTGCAGATCACACTTGTCAGGCTTATAGGCCTATAGTTGGCTGGGACCAGTTTGCTACCTTTTTTAAATATTGGAGTTACTGTTGCAGTTTTCCATTGTGACGGCAATAAACCATTGTCGTAGGATCTCTGCATTATTGTTGCTAATGTATTGGCAAGATCACATTTTTGTAGAAATCTAGCAGGTATGTTATCTGGTCCGGGAGATGAGTCTGATTTTATCTCATTTAATGATTTTTGGATCTTATCTGGTGTAAATTAAATTTCTGCAATACTTTCTTCTATTCTGAGAGAGGGATCAAGAACAGGAAGCGGTGTTTGTGGTTCTTTTTGGAAGACGTCTTCAAACTGGTCAGCAAATGCTTCTGCAATATCAAAGGCAGCAGTGACCAAATTCCCTTCTTTATTTTGTAGCACACGTGGTACGCTTACTTTTGATGCCAACTGTTGGCTGATGTAAGAATAGAACTTCTTCGGTCCAGCATTTATAAGGTTCTGTTCAAATTTGGTGCGCGATGACTTACTCCAATTAGTTAGCCTGTTATTCAGTTTTCTGTACTTCTTGTATGTTTCATCTAATCCAGTGATCATGTATCTATTCCAGAGATGTAGTTTTTGTTCCGAAAGTGTCTTTATGTCTTTTGAAACCCATGGTTTATTCATAACTTTTGTATTGTTTATTTTGATGCGTGGTACATGTAAAAGAGTGGCTCTATTAACTTCCCTAAGAAAAACTTCATATTGTTTCTCAACACAGTCCAAAAATTCTATTTCCCCAGGAAGTGATTCGAGTAACATTTTACAAATTTTGTCATAATCTGCTTTTTGATAATTCCATTTAGTGACAGGTGTAGTGTTGTGAATTACAGCTTCGATTTCTATAGTTGACAGGAGGCAAGTATGGTCACTCTTGCCAATTGGCGCTTGGTGGTTGACATGGGCTATCAGAGCATCATCATTGGTTAGGATCAAGTCTAGAGTTGATGGTTGGTTTCCATCCCTATACCGAGTATGCTTGTCCACTAATTGATCAAAATTGCTGCTATTGAACCATTGTACAAAATGATCTTCTCTTGGTGTAAGGTATCCACAGTTAAGCAAGGGCCATTTTACACCAGCGTAGTTGAAGTCACCCATTATGATTACTGTTTGGGTTTCAGATGCTAGTTTTAGTTCCTCGAGTAGAATGTTGTCTTGTTCCAGGGTCGAGTCATGGCCTCTGTAAACACCACATAACAAAAACTTTGTATTACCTATTTTCACATCTAGCCACAAGCACTCCCACGCTTCCTTTTTTTTGTTATAATTAGTACTCAGCTTACAAGTGACAAAGTCTAATCTGTTTGTGGCGTATATAGCCACTCCACCACTTCTTTTGGTCATTCTGTCATCTCTAAATAAGTCATATCCGGGAATTTTTACCATAGTGTCAGGGATTTCAGGTTTTAACCAGGTTTCAGTTAGAATTATGAAAGTAGGCTCCTCATTGCTAATTCTTGCAATTAATAAGTCCAGCTTAGATGTTATTGATTGAATATTAGTATAAAAAAATTTAATTGTATAAATTGGTAGTGATTTGTTAATTGTTTTACATGCTGAGGTAGTTTTTTTAATAGATGTAGACTGATTAGTTTTTGAGAGGGTTAATGGTTTTTTGGCTTTTTTACAATTTGTGGGTGACCTCGAACATATTTAATCGTGATGTCCGTCTCCCCATTAGTGATGCGTTTATCCAATTCTTCCCGGAGATGTTTCATGTATTCTCTTTGCATAGGATATCTCTCTCAGACTGTGCGCGACTTAGATAGTTTGCAGTTTCACATAAATTACTACACAGATTCAAATAAGTCGCGGCTGACGGACGCGGCTGATGGACGCGTCAGATAGTATAGTTCCGCCTTAATTAGGAAGTAAAAAACGTTGCAGAATGGGAGGTTGGAAGGGAAAAGAGAAAGACGAAGACGCACAAACTTTACTCAAATTAAGAAACGGAGAGTCTAGAGTCGTGTTTAACGTAACTTTAGTAGAGTCGTGTAGTACTAAGAGGTCAAAACCCCAGCAGGAAAGACACAAGTGTGGGAATACCACACTGCTGGACATGGGCCTCCCCCTATAAAGGGTTATTTGCCATACTCACCACGCTTACCACCTTAGCAGGTGGAATGGCGAGCGCAGTGTAAGGTGTTGTATTCACTGACAACGCTGCTGCCCATTTCCTGGAGTCATCCCTTAGTCGGCTTTTACTACACCCGGGTAGATATTGATATTGATAAGCATTTTGTTTTGCCTTTGGCATCTAATCTAGTAACTTAGTCAGTTGGTACTCTTCGGTAGTTACCTACTTGTTGGCGTGTGGCATGTTCATGGCATGTTTCTTAAGCTTCCAGTTCCATATTGGTTCCATTTGCGTAGACGTACAAGCCACAGTCTGCGCTAGCCTTATATGCTTTAGTACGAAAAAAAAAACCCAGTTGGCAACCCAGCCAACTATGTACTTTGACGTTATTGACAGTTTTGGCGCTCATGATGAGCTTTTTTTTGTAAATTTACGTCTACAAACGGATGTGTTTTTTTTGCAGGATAATCATCGTATTGTGACGTCACAAGCACGATTTCAGAAAATTGATTATTTTTTCCTAGATTTTCAACAGAAAAATTTGAAACTTTTTCACTATGAATCCGCAATCAGAAATCTCCGAAATGGTCATAGAAAAAGTGGATATTATGAAATTTGAGCGCTTGTCAATTGTTATAATAGGGTAGTTCCTATGTGCATTAATAATTTCTCGCATTTATGATTTCTTAAAGAAATTAACTGTGCCTAAGTAATTCTAGGCGGTAACTTTCAATAAGTAAGTACTTTCAAATAATTTATGTATTTTTCATATTATCAACAAAATTTTTTGAAGATTTTTCATATATAGGGAAGGGTCTCCTTGACTTATGGGTATAGTTACACCTGAATGCTGAACACACAATAGAAAACGATGTCCTAATCAATTACATCTATATCAAAATAACAGAGAGCTTAGAAAGCTTGAGGTGCAGTCAAACCACAAGTTTGAAGGTCATCATGATACTAACCCCCATACACGATTTGTTCTGGCAGTGCGTACATTTCCCTGAGTTTCCTTCGGGGTCTTCAGACTTCGAACTGTCTGCTTGCGGGTTTTCTTTTTCAGACATTGAAATATCTGCTTGCGCTCGGTGTGGTGGCACCGGTTTACTTCTTGGGTTCTGGTTTTATATGCGGGTTATGTGGTACGGCGGGCTGTTTCGCTTGCGAATGCGGTTGTTACTGTGTCTGCTGTGACGTCGGCGGTGGTGGATGCGAGGGGGCTGGGTTTTCTGTGGATGTAGAGTTTTAAATTATATGTTTTGTAATACTAGCTGGTGGACCGAGCTCAATCATAAATCTTATAAAGTCTCACTTTGGAAGAAATTTCTTAGTAGAAATAAGCTGTCCTGTTGTGTCGTTATTCTTTGTATGTGTTTCTCTTGTAATGTTTTTGTGTATAATAAACGGTAAATAAATAAATAAATAATTTTTTATTTCACCAATCAATAGATGACGTTATTTTTAAGAAAACAACTCTTAAAAGCTAGCTTGATTGATTTTTAAACCCCAAAACCCACTACTCACAAAATTTCACGAAAATCGCTCAAACTGTTTCCGAGGTCTCAATCTACACTTCTACACTAATATTATAAAGAGGAAAGATTTGATTGTTTGTTTGTTTGTTTGTTTGTTTGTTTGTTTGTTTGCATCGAATAGGCTCCGAAACTACTGGCCCGATTTTGAAAATTCTTTCACCATTAGAATCCTACATTATTCCTGATGAACATAGGCTATATTTTATACGAGAAAAAAATAGGGATCCGCGTGAAAATTTCGATAATGTAACCCAACGTGTGAAAAATGTACCAAAAAAATATCTTATATCGCGTACGCTGTGGAAGTTATTGACAATAGAGCAAAGTGATGTACTACAGTTTTATAGAGGACATCAATATCTATAATAATGTCCGCGATACCATATGTCTAACTATTACAGTTATGCCACAATAACTACTTTTCATTTAAAAATGTACCAACTACGCCACATTATTCGTACCAGTGTAATGATTACACTAATCATTACTGTATTAAAGGATGTCAGGGATAGCCCTCAGAATACTGATAGGGTACATGCAGACCATGAAACTGAACAACTTTCCCCTAGGAACATATTTCAGGAAACGTAAAAAACTGACTTCCCATAGTGAATGCAGTCAGCTGATTGTGATTTTGTACGGAAGGTAATTTTTTTGGCGTTTCCTGACATATGTTTCTAGGGGAAAGTTGTCCAGTTTTATGTTTCATGCACCCTATCAGTATTCGAAGAGCTGTCCCTTACTCGGTATAAAAAAACGACAAAAGACATTAAATAATGCATTAAAAAAAACTACACTAAAATAATACATACATACACATATCACGCCTATTATCCCTTGCGGGGTAGGCAGAGCGTAAACGGCCGCAAAAACGGACACTTACGCCACGTCTGACATATGTTTGAGGGTCATTCGGAAAATTGTAGTGACAGTTTGTCAGCCCATCGCCTAAAATTGCAATACACACCCTCAAGTCCCTTAGTCGCCTCCTACGACTCCCACGGGAAAGAAATGGGGTGATGCTATTCTAAGCCGGCATCACTAAAATAATAATTATATACATACATACACATACATATATCACGCCCATAATCCCTTGCGGGGTAGGCAGAGCGTAAACGGCCGCATAGAACGGACATTTACGCCACGTCTGACAAACGTTTGAGGGTCATCCGGAAAATTGTGTATCGCCATAGTGACAGGTTGTCAGCCTAACGCCTTAAATTGCAATACACACCCTCGAGTCCCTTAGACGCTTCTTACGACTCCCACGGGCAAGAAATGGGGTGATGCTATTCTGAGCCGGCATCACACGGCACATAATTATATAATCTACACTAATATTAGAAACAGGATTTTATTTATTGTTTGTTTGAATTGAATAGGCTCCGAAACTACTAGACCGATTTAAAAAATTCTTTTACCGTTAATTGAAATTGAAATTCTTTATTCAATGTAGTGTAGGATAGTATTATCACTTATTGACGTCATGAACCGTCATTCTAAAAAAAGAAATTTGTATCACACATTTATTTAATTACAATTTTGGTATCACCTAATAGAAAACGGGCTCGGGTGGGATAAAAAAATAAACAATAGGCACTGCCATGGGGCTGGCCAGGTTAATCACACGGCATGTAACTTTACGCTACCACCATCTGAAAACGATATTTGTTTCAAATTGAAGTCAAGATTTTTAGAATCCTACATTATCCCTGATGAACATAGGCTATATTAAACTGTCTTATTCCCGGGGCGAAATTGTTAGCGGCGGGTGAAACCGCTGGGCGGGCTGCTAGTAACTTATAAAAATAATACGAGTATTTGTATGGTCCTATCCGGAAGGAAGCATGAAACTTGATATGCTTGTAGCCAGGGACCCGCTAAGCGCTTTTTCGATTAAGCGCTTAAGTCTCCCACTCTTTGCTTGAACACTCCCAATCTTAATGATAACCCAATCCTAATGATAACCGTTTCATTTGCTTCAAGTTTATCGAAAGGGGAACCCTATCAAAAACCCCTTTGGGTAGCGCTTTATAAGGGTTGCGCTCGTACGCTCTGCAAGTAGGTTCAGCGCGGTGACTGTTTGCCGCTGCGGCGCGCCACAATCGGTAATCTCTTCCGTCTCTGTCACGCAAGCAAGCCGCTTGGCGCGTTTCTCTTGATTTGAAGTGACTTGGTTCCCTCATCATTCATTAAAAATGGATAAGTACCTAATCATACGTATATGTGCATGATCGTGGGAGTAGTAGATATACATTTTATTTTTAGGGTTCCGTACCCAAAGGGTAATAACGGAAACCCAATTACTAAGGCTCGGCTGTATCTCCTGAACCGTTATACCTAGACAGCTGAAATTTTCACAAATGATGTATTTCTGTTGCCGCTATAACAACAAATACTAAAAATGAGAATAAAGTAAATATTTAAGGGGGCTCCCATACAAACTTTATTTTTTGTACGGAAAAACTAGATTTTTTGTATAGAGGCTCTATTTTATGAACCGCGAAAGTTAGTCAGTTGAAATTTTTACAGATATTGAATTTCTATTGCTGTTATAACAACAAATAATTAAAAATTTAATTAAATAAATATTTATGGGGGCTGCCATACAAAAAACAATGTTTAAAAAAACGTGTTCCGTTAGCTGAACAGCCAGTGTGTTAGGATGATTTTGGAGCCTTTCTTTGTACCTCAAGGAGTGCAGTTTGATCTCTTCAACAACGGTGTTAACTTCAAGATATTCATGTAGTTCTGTTACTTTAATGAACCATGGGGCGTTTGAAAGCGTCTTCATTCAATATAGCATTTTAAAGTCTCTGTTTTTTATTATTATTAAGGATGGGTTTGCTCTTGACTCTAGTCTAGGTCATAGGACAGAGACAGAGTCTAAGATGGAGTGAGCTCACCCAGAATAAGCCTATTCACTCTTAATTTGAAGAGATTAGGGTTGTATGCGTTTAGAAACACAGACACAGGTAGTGAGTTCCACTCTTTAGCAGTGCGCATTATAAATGATGACTCGAAGCGCTTAGTCCGAATTGGTGGAATGGCAACCAGGTATGGATGGTATCCGGCGGTGCGTCTGGATGTCCGATGGTAGACGGGAGCTGGAACAAGGTCGTGTAGCTCTTGAGCAGACTCTCCGAAGTACAATCTGTAAAAAACCGACAAGCAGGCAACTTGCGGCGATGTGCCAGGCTATGTAGCTTGGTGTCCACCAGTTTTTTGTCGCCTATGAGCCTCTTGCCCCTTCGTTCCACCGAGTCAAGAGCAGCAAGTTGGTATTTGGCTGAGCCATTCCAAAGGTGACTGCAATACTCCATGCAGGATCGGACTTTTGCTTTGTAAAGAGTTAGTTAAAAGCTGTCCAGGCTAAAGTATTGCTTCACTCAGGATGCCCAGCTTCTTAGCCGCCGTTTGAGCATTGTACTTGATGGTTGCGCCAAAGTTTAGATTTGATGTCCACTCCATGCCTAAAACCTCGAGGCTGACGTAGGTGTAGCAGGTGTCCAGTCGAAAGGACTCCTTTTTGCAGTGAAAAGACAAGCCTGTGTTTTGGTGGCGTTGAATGAGACCAGATTGTCGTCGCCCCATTGGGAGACAAGGCTTAAGGTCAGATTTGTTCGCTATACCATGGCCTTTCTTAACGAAACGAACGTATTTCATCCCCACTGGTTTTTGCACCTGTCAAGTATTTCATTGAAATGGTACTATCATCTGCGTATCCAATAATACCATGCTAAAGGAGGTCATTGATGTGCAGCAGGAAAAGAATTGCAGAGAGAACAGACCCCGGAGGAACTCCGGCATCAATGGCCAAAAGGTCAGAGGAGCAGCCGTCAACGACTACTCTGATGGACCGTTCACTTAGGAAGTCTGAAATCCAAGTACAAAAATCTCTTGGGATGCCATAAGCAGAAAGCTTGCGGAGCAGACTTGCATGCCAGACCCTGTCAAAGGCCTTCGAGATATCGAGTGAAACGGCAAGTGCTTCGCCGTGTTTCTCGATAGCTTTGCCCCGAGGGGTGACGCGAAGAGAAGCACACTTGCCGCCACGGGTAAGATGCAAAGAAGTGCCACATCTCTTCCCAATCTGCTGACTCGTATCTCCAAACTCGCCTCGTGCCCCTGGGGCTGTCATCCAGAGGAGAGCAGGTCGATACGGATTTCACCAGACAGTGGTCGGACGTTCCCAAGCGGGGCTGAGACCGAAACTGAATGACTGTCCGGATCAGTTGTCAGCAGCAAGTCCAAGCAATTGGGTGTTTGGCCGTCGATATCCGGTATCCGCGTTGCTACATTCATCAGCTGGGTCAGATCTAACGATAATGCAAACTTGCGCGGTTCTAACCCAGCATGAATGATACATGTTGGAGTTACTGGCTGTCTGCTTTTGAGATTTTCTTTATAGAATAATTTGTTGCTTTTGTGGCAGTCAGAGTTTGTTGTTTAGCTTGCAAGGTTCCATCGCTAGAGGTTTGTGTTAGTTTTTTGAGTTCAACAATAGCCCTATTCAAAGCTGTACTGTCAGCTGCTATGCGGCTGGTTTGCCAAACTCGACGGAGTTTAAGTTTTTCAGTAAATTTGCGTTTGATTTCTAGAGGGACAGGTTAATTTTTGTGTACGTTAATTTTCTCTTGTGGAGTGCTTCGCCAGCATGCTTCCTGAATCACATCAACTAGTGTCCTTGTAGCATCCTCGACCTCTTCTGCGGTCTTTAGTTGTACGTTTAGGTTATGTTTTTGGGCACGAGGGCACTTAATTGGTCCATTTTTAGGGTTCCGTACCCAAAGGGTAATAACGGAAACCGTATTACTGAGGCTCGGCTGTCCGTCCGCTGTCCGTCCGTCCGTCCTACAGTTACGAGGCTGTATCCCCTGAACCGTTATACCTAGACAGTCGAAATTTTCACAGATGATGTATTTCTGTTGCCGCTATAACAACAAATACTAATAGATAAATTAGAATTAGTAAATATTTAAGGGGGCTCCCATACAAAAATTATTATGGGGTCTGCCATACAAAACACATGTTTTTTTGCGCGTTATATCGATAATTGTTTGGTAAAGGTATAATGGTACGGAACCCTTCATGCGCGAGTCTGACTCGCACTTGACCGGATTTTTTCTTGTAGGATAATTAGGGCATGTAGCTATGCAATCTCGTTTTTATGATGGCATTATACTTATTTTATTACTATCAGCTACCACACAAAGATAACAAATACGTAACAAAAAACGCAGGAATACTATTAAACGCTTCTAGACGCTTCCCATTTCAGCGAAGAAGTTACTACAATAACATTCTTTCGCCGCACGCACCGCACACGCACCGTGCTGTAGGTAGGTGGCGTCGGTTGACTGTCGGCTTCGCGGCAACGTCAAAGGCTTTGACCGACCGGCTCACCCCGCCTCGCGGCGCGCGGGCAGTAATAGTCCGTATAAATGACACCGTAGGGATCAAATTTATTTAAAAATCGATAGGGTAACCCTATCAATATGGAAAGTGGTTTGAAGGGGTTGTAACCCTTTAAAATAGCGCTTTAAAAAGCATTTTGAATGGGTTTTGGCGAGATACGAATAGGGCAAGCAAACCCATACGTAAAACCCAATCAATAACCCCTGATAGGCTTACCAGTCTGGTCCCTGCTTGTAGCTTTCAAATGTATACTTAATAATTTAAGGGGAAACAAGCTGTCAAAGAATGTTTCCCCCCCTTTTACCACTTTGTATGTCACTACTTTCGGTTTTTTGCTTTTACTCAAAAAACTTTTAAGTAGGTATAATATCTTGCATTAAATTCTGAACACGAATTGTCTTTAACGTATCTGGATAAGATTTACAGTTTTAAAGTTATGCTTCCGTTAAGTTTTCCTGTTGTTTATTTGTGTTTTTAATGTGCAATAAAGTGTTTTTACTTACTTATATAAGATCTAACATTTTTTGAAGATGACTTCCTGCTCTCAATTAGTCATAAGTAGGTACCTAGTGGTACAATACTACAATACTTCTAAAATTTGGTATAGGCCTTCGTTAATCAAGTAGTCCTTAAGTTGGTTCGAGAGACACTTTTAGCAAAATTACAAGACTTAACCAAGGCGCTTAGTCTTATTGATTCTAAATAACCTTTGTAGGTATTTATTGCCGCGAATTGATAATATGGTTTCCAGATGACTAGCGTGTTAGCCAGGGATTTTATTTCTGTTTGGGGGCGCCACTGCGCTCTCAAAGTGGTGGTGGTGGGGAGAGGTGGGCAAATCATTTCTATCTTCGTAGTTAACATACCTCTACAAAAAGGCGTAGACGTACGATTTTCGTTTTCATTTCAAATTCTCTCTCTCTCTCTCTCTCTCTCTTATTCATTTAGGTTTTAATTTTGGAATTCACATAAGCATAACTTGAAAACTGTAAGTCTTAGCAACATACGCAAAAGTTTGTTGTGTTTTCTTGTTTATTAACATATCCTCCATAGAAAAAGTTGTTCAGTTTCATGGTCTGATCATGTCTGCAAAGGTTTCGGTACACCGTCCCTTACACCCCGTTTACAAGACTTGCTCATTAAAAGTATTAGATAAAAGTAGGGCTCTTGGTATTTGAATGCATAATGCAATTTAAGCACCTCGCTAATTGAAGTGATTTATTATAAAAAGGTTAAGTTGGTACCCTCTGGTTTCATTATGGGTGTTTGCACAGCCGAAAACGTTTCTTGTTTCGTAGCCGGTGCCAGCGGCGGTGAAGATGACGGCGACTCCTGGTCCCTTTTGCACAGGTCGTCCCAGATAGCAAGTCCTTGTTGGAACTTGAGGTTATTCTAAAAAAAATAGATATACCTTAAATTTTTTGAAGCTAAAACCTAAATATATGGGGATCGTACGTGTGCCGCTCCTATAGGAAAGCATTATGGTAATATATTACCATAATGCTTTCCATATGCCCTAAGGTAGACTAGTTGATAATGCCACTGGCATAAAGTCCGCCCATGTACACTGTTTTGTGCGTAAAGTTCAATAAATAAATAAATGGTAAAATGAACAATCGGAACGATGTCAAGACATCATAAATTTGATATTCTAACAAGGTAGAATATCAAATTTTTAAAACACTTTCAGTGTTAGGTAAACAATTTTAGAAAACTGGCAAAATTATCTACCGCGGGCAGGATTTGAACCTGCGACTTCCCATCAATAGTGGCAACGCCTCTTTCATCTGGGCTACCGCGGCTCATCCATTGCCCGCGATATCTTCGTTCTTCAGCCATTTTAAAACCAGGGTTTTAAATTCCATTTAGAGAGTATAAAATGTTTAAAGTTTCAAATAGGCACTCAGGGGGCATGATACTTACTCCAAGACAAGATTTGTTTTTGCAACCTTGAGGACGACTCTTGCACGGTCCAGGCTGTAAAATAAGTAAAATATATAAAGGTAGTCAAGGATTTAACGTGCTGAATAGGATATTTTAGGGGTAGTATCTACTCGAATTTGATGACATAGTCCTGTAAACTCCTACAATGAAAATGAACTGTTTCGAGTAAAGTTGTATGTGAGACCGGCTTAGAATAACATCACCCCATTTCATACCCGTGGGAGTCGTGAGAGGCGTTTAAGGGACTTGAGGGTTGGTTTTGCAATTTTTGGCGATAGGCTGACAACCTGTCGTCACTATGGCGTTACCTGCAGGAAAGAAATGGGGTGACGCTATTCTAAGCCAGCATCACGCACGTAAATAATAGTAGGTACAGTAAAGATCAGGCTGGGTTGGACAGTTGAAACTTTGGACCGTGCGTATAACACTGACTTTAAATTGGCAGTTTGAGTGTCTTCCCGCACGTGAGCTTGACTGTACCTATTTTTAAACCGCCTACCTTGGGGCATTCTTGGCTTATAGGCACAAATCCTTTCGGTCTGCTCGGTGGCAAGCACGGAGGGTGGTGGAAGCATTGCGTTGGATCCAGGCAAGGGGCGCTGGGTCTGCATGGCCAGTAGCAGGGCATCAGATAGGGAAAAGTGGACGATGGAGGCCGACAGCATGGGGTGTGCGTGCACTCTCGTGCCATTAGAGGCTGAGAAAACGTAGATAGGTATGAGTCAACATGATATACGTATACGCAGCGGGACCCTATCCCGGAATGGATTAAAACTTATTTGGTCTTGTAGGTATTAATTTGTACCTACAGAATTGTGAAATAACAAAATTGTACCTATGTAAAAAAAGATTATTTTCCGAAGCGCCAAGCCAGCGGGACCCCATGTAAAATGTCAGTCTACACTTAAAATAAACTTAATTTGTGCCTGCCAAAAATTATTTGATTATTCTCCAGAAGCCGATAATTTAGGAGATATAACCGATTATAGTCAGCGTCAAGCCAGTGGGATCCCATATCAACATGAGATGCTTTTTTTTTTAAATGTTTAAAAGACCATGCAATATTAGTACCTGGAAGCGTATTTTTGAATTTTCGCTTGCAACTTCCATCATACATCCATTCATATATCTTTGGCATTAACAAATTCGGGTAAGTAGTAGAAAGCGTAATGCAAGTGGCTAGACCAGTCATTGCAGACTTCCGTATGCGAAACCTGATTACACTGATCCAAACAGTTACACTGTTGGTCGGTGTTTTGTTTTGTCGAACTAACTATATAGCAGTTAAGTACCGATGACGTACAAAATATGGATGAAACAACATTACATTAACGTGATAGTAACTTTAAACTTTCGCCCTCTTCATGGTTAAAATTTGAACGGTTTCTTACCGACGAAATAATTTATTATTTTGAACTCCTGATATTTCGACGCTGTTGCAAGCGTCATGATCACTCACAAAATAAGAATTACTCACGTTTTATGGAAAAAGATACTGAAAATGCAACATCGCTAGATCGATTTATCGCCTCCCAACCGAAATCCCCTACTTACAAAATTTTATGAATATCGTTGGAGCCGCTTCGAAGATCCTGATTATAACAAGAATCTATAAGTTTAAAAATAAACACAGAAAGTACAAAGGGCGGGCCTAATGCCACGCGGCATTCTCTACCGGCCAACCAAAAGATAAACAGAGAGAGTAAAAGCGGGTACATAATACACAATAAAAGAAACATAATCGCAAGATGTCTTCCATGTAGGCTAGTATTTTTTTGACACCAATCAATCTAGTGTAATGCAGAAGATGTTTTAATTAATAACACGAAAAAATATGCTGGAACTAACCTTTTGCAGTTCTGAAGTACAGCGTGGAGTTATTTCATGCTGTAAAAAATATATTTGTTTTACGCATTTTCTAAATGAAGATACAAATATCTAAATTGTTATGAGATCCACTTACCGGTGCAGGTTTATGATCTGGTTTGCGGTTCAGTTTCAGCTGCAAAAAAAAAAAAAAACCTTTGGTTTTTATTCGCCGTGTATCATAACGTTTGGTACTCCCATATTCTATTCATCATCACCAACAGCCAGGAGACGGCCGCTTCTGGACAAGCAGATTCTAGTCTATCTTGTCTATACACACACATGCTATACACTGTGGTTTGGACTGAACAATTTCCAATATGGGACCAACGCTGGAAAACAAAATAAAATCGACCTTCCATACAAAGTCAGCCAGATAATTTTGAAGGGAGGTGACATGGGAGGTCGAAATATATTTTTATCGTTTCCCAGCATTGGTCCAATACTACATACATATATCACGCCTATAATCTCTTGCAGGGTAGGCAGAGCGTAAAGACCGCAAAAACGGACATTTACGCCACGTCTGACAAATATTTGAGGGACATTCTGAAAATTGTGTACCGCCATAGAGACAGGTTGTCAGCCCATCGCCTAAAATTGCAATACACACCCTCGAGTCCCTTAGTCGCCTCTTACGACTCCCACAAGTAAGAAATAGGGCGATGCTATTCTAAGCCGGCATCACACGGCAATACTGAGGTCCAATAATGGAAATTGTGCAGTACGACGCCCTAAAAAACATGTATAATTTAATTTATTTCCTCCAAAACACGGTGTAGGTACATAATTTTACTTTTATTTTTTTAGTTCTGGACTCTTAATTTTTTTAGCTCCGGGGCCTTAAACCTGAATGTTTGGTGGGCAGCAGGAGCTCACCCGGAAGCATAAGCTCACCCGGAATAAACATTTACTGTGACATAGTCCTCGTCAAACGCATCCACAAGTCGAAATCTGACCCCCTTATAAGGTTGTTGGTCCATCTAGTAGGTAATTGATTAGTCATCAAATCAACAACTACCACAGTCCCTGCTCACCACGCTTTGTAGACGGAAAGTCAAGCGCAGTGCAACATGTTGCTTTCAAATGTTATTTTTTAAGATTGGACTATTTGATATAAGCTCCGCGGCTTTAAAACCTACACCTGACTGATTGAGGAGAGCAGGCACTCACCCGGAGAAGTTTGTGTGGTTGTTCAAACAACCAGGAGGTTAGGAGATGTTCTGGGAAAAACGGATCGGACTGATGTTACTTTCACAGGGAACGCTGCCGTCTTTTATCCTGTTTTTTTAAGACACGGGTGAATTCAGGTGATGCCATTCTAACTTTAGTACCTAAGTACTTACTTTTAATCCGTAACAGCACTGCGGAGGTTCTGGAGGTACGAATGCCGTTAGCTGAAACAAGAGGTATTTCTTTTTGAAATACTCCAAGACAGGTAATAACATTATCCTTATAACTTTTTAAGCACTCGCGATCACTTTCACTCATTTTAAGTATAAGACTGGATCTATCGCGATAGTATTTAAATAAATATTAGTAATTTACCTGTGTCCCGACGTTTCAATACAGTTTCATGTATTGTGGTCGCGGGTTGACTAAACATTATCCTTCTTCCTACTATACGGGGTGTAAGGGACAGCCCTCCGAATACTGATAGGGTGCTTGCAGACCATAAAACTGAACAACTTTCCCCTATAAACATGTCCGGAAACGACAAAAAATGTTCGGCCTCCCATACAAATCACGATTAGATGACTGCATGTGCTATGGGTAGTAAAAAAATGACGTTTTCTAAAAAAATATATATGGGAAGTTCAGTTTCGTGGCCTGCCCCCTACACCCTGCATAAGATGAAATTTTACTGGTGACCGTCACAGTAAACAGAGGACGGGCAGTTGATAGGGATTAACTTTCCCTTAGGATCATAGGTCGAAATATGTCAAAACCATTTTGAGCTTAACCAAATCAGCCGATCGTTAAATTTGTATAGAAGGTCCAAATTCAATTTATTTTTTTCGACCTGTTTCTTGAGGAAAGTTGTTCCTTATTACCAGCCCGTCTTAAGATATTGCGACCGGTTACTGGTAAAATATATTTTTTACTTCTCTTAGTAAAGGCAGTCAGTTGTTCGTGGTTTCGTATGGAAAATCGTTTCTACGGAAACTTGTTTAGTATCATGGTTTGCATGCACCCTATCAGCATTCAAAAGGCTGTCGCTTGCTTCTCGTATAACTAAATAGTAGTTCGTCGATGCCTTCACTCCGAATCGGAGTCTCCGATACATTTCAACGACATTCGGAAGACATAAACGCGCTAAAAATTATATTTGGTAAAATGTTGATGTTATGTTTTAATTCAAAAATGGCAGTTCTTCTTGTTGCACAGTTTCTCGGGCTGAGTCGTACACTTACCAATGAAAAAGATTTTAAAAACAACAATGCACATAAATAAAATTTTAAAATAATTATGCTTACTCCACAAATGCAGGTAGGGGACTTGGCACGGCAAGGAGGTAGCGACTCAGCATCAGAACCACGACAAGGACTTCTTGGTGGGGAGTACGGACATGGGGCTCTCCCGGTGGCCGGACACGGTCCTCTCCCTGTGGTAGGAGATGAATCTCTCCCGGTGGTCTGACATGGACCTTTCTCGGTGGCCAGGCATGGACCTCTTCCGGTGGTCAGGCAATGACCTTTCTCGGTGGCCGGGCATCTCCCGGTGGTCGGACATGGACCTTTCTCGGTAACCGGGCATGGACCTCTTCCGGTGGTCAGGCAATGACCTTTCTCGGTGGCCGGGCATCTCCCGGTGGTCGGACATGGACCTTTCTCGGTAACCGGGCATGGATCTCTTCCGGTGGCCGGACAAGGAACTTTAATTACGTTGACCTTCTGTTTAGAGCACTCCCGGCAGTGGGGTTTCTGCAAGTGAAACGTGAAACTGTGTGTTTACCTCAATGGGGAAGAAAGAAAGCTTATTGTAGATGGCAGCATACGCGACTGTGCCTACCAATATAGAAGTAACTAAACTTTGACATTGACATATCTGCAGGCTCTGCAGCCAATCAAAGAAAAAAGGCACCGTCGAGAGTAATGGCATTGGTTCCTCATTTTGCTAAATCATTTTGCTGTGTGTGAAACCAAGACAGCATCACTTGATTTCTACTTTAGGAAATAAATTCGGGGAATAGGAGGCAGCGTTCTTTGTGTAATAGTTACGCCTCGCACTGCGTAGATAAATTGACAAGATTTTAAATACTTAAATTATAAATATAACGATTACTTCTTACTGTCAAATGTCTCATAGGCAACATCGGTGTGTCCTGAAACAAAAAATATACACGAAGTTGATATTCACTCAAATATAGCGTGCTATGCAATGCCATTTGCAATTGACTATACCTATAGGTATTGGTACTGATATAATATTATACACATTTTACGTGGGGATGATTTTTCACAATGGCATCACCTTGACTCTACCCGAGGATGTTGTAATAAGTGACTTGTGAGTGTAGAGAATATAGACAGCAGCGTTTCCTGTGCATATATCGAAGGCAATAGGTATGCTTGATTCCGCCTTTACCTATTGCCATGACCTAGAGAAAAATTGAGCAGATTCATACCAGTAGACAAGTGGCGTTTATCTTTGGGGTCTAAAGGACGAGCGCGCAACTAGGCGGAACGACAAGATGGCCGCAGGACGACAATCAAGATGACTGCTTGGAAGCGGTGACACGGCGACGATGGAAGCTTTGCATGTGGGTAGCAAGGCATGCTGCTGGTTTGAGGAATATTGAGCAAGCTCTTACCGGCAGACAAGTGGCGTTTATCTTTGGGGTCTAAAGGACGAGCGCGCAACTAGGTGAAACGACATGATTGCCGCAGGACGACAATCAAGATGAATGCTTGGAAGCGGTGACACGGCGACGATGGAAGCTTTGCATGTGGGTAGCAAGGCATGCTGCTGGATTGAGGAATATTGAGCAAGCTCCTACCGGCAGACAAGTGGCGTGTATTTTTGGGGTCCGCGGGATGAGAGCGCAAAGAGGCGGCGCCACAAGACACGGCTCGCAGGACGACAAACATGATGGCCGCTTTGGAAGCGGCGATGAGGGTCTTCTAATACAGCTTGGCTTCCGGCAAGGCACGGCGCCACAGCAGCTACCACAACAGCTGCTATACTGAAATACAATATTATTTGAGGAAAATTTATGACATGAGCTAAGCATTGCGTAAGGTGGTTAGGATTTATTTTTATCAGTCCATCCGTTCATGTATGATCTTGTAAATGTCTGATAGCCAGCAGGTATCTTGTAATTTGTCATGTCATGCGCTTAGTCGTAGTAGCAGCCAGAATACATAATATCAAGGTCATGATCACTGAGCACCCAAACGTTACGCGAGTTCTTTGGTGTAGTCATATCCAATTTATGTGAAAATTTATAGAACATGCGTACCCTTAATGAACATGGCAGGTCGGTGTTTGACTGAAACAAAAACATTTTCATTAGTTTTATACTCTACGTTGATTAGCCGAAAAGTTTCAAGGCGAACCCGCTACCTTGTTTCTGCACCCGGGTTGACAGCAAACCGTACCAGCACAGGAGGGCCTGCACACCTGCACGATCGCCGTCTGATGGAACACAGGCTTCTCATCATCATCCTTATTTTTCTGTTTCGGCTTCCCTTTGTTTGTGTCAACGATGGCAATGCTTGACAATCCGAAGAGATTATGCTCCTTGTCCAACCTCAGGATAGTGGATAAGCACTTCTCGCCTATGTCTGGTTCTTTCTTGCCATTGTTGTCTGACTCTTTGGAGCTTGTCGATTTAATCGAGCTGACTGAGGGGGAGCTGAAAAATGGTTCCAAATGTAGTGTTTTATTCAGTGACGTCGGGAAATGCCTCGTGTGGTATGGCCTTCTACGGGCAGAATCGTAGTTTATTATCCAGTATCAACTGGATGTCCCTGTTCAAAAATAAAAAGATTCTGACATCCTAAGCTACCTGTCCAGCAATAATAGCAATATCGTTTAAAAATTGAAGAACTACATGAGAGAAGAAGACTAAGTACGGTTGCCTTTTCCTACCTTCACATTTTTCCTTGTGTCTCCTATATGTTAGTCTAGCCCCTGTCAGAGCGTTCACAAATCTGGAACGACATCATCTCTGTGATTTTATTTCCGATGATTAAATAGCAGATACTGAATGATAGTCAATGTGTTATACGATTTTTCTGAAACGGCCCTCAAATATTTGTCAGACGTGGCGATAGCGATCGAATTATTACGGCCGGTAACGCTCTGCCTACATGGATAAATATATAGATATTGTGTGCGGTTGAATCAACAAGTTCAACTTTCATCATTGCTTTTAAACACGTAAGAAACATAACTAACAAACAAACTTGCATTACAATGTACCACGCTTATGTTGAATCTGTTCTGAGATACGGCTTAATTTTTTGGGGAAATATTTCCAACAAAGATAAGGCTTTTGTTGTCCGAAAGAAATGCATTCGAGTAATTTGTAAAATTGCTCCAGACGAGTCATGTGAACTACATTTTTTGAAATTAGGATTGCTTCCACTACCAGCTTTGTATGTATATGAAGTTTGCATATTTGTTAAGAAACAACAATCTTTTTGTTAAGGCTTGTGAATATGTTCATGTGTATGTTTTAAGTATCTCAGCTCAGAGGTATACCAACCTGGAGTCCAGATATCCGCTTTGGTTTTCGCTTAGCCATTTCATCTTGGTGAGTTTTAGTTTTTTCGGATCATCGTAACTGTTGCCTTCGTCTTGTTCTGAAGTCTCGACCTCTTCAACGATTATGTTTTGGGGCTGGGAAATAAAGTGACTTATATTATTTAGTCATTCATTGGCTGTGTGATTACGGCTTAGAATATAATCAGCCGATTTCTATTTTTATTTATTGATTAGCTGTTTTTAATTTATATAGGGTTAAATTTGGATAGTGTATATGTAGGTATATATAATAGAGAAAACTCAAGACGGGCTGGTGATATGAAACAACTTTACATAGGTTGAAATAAGAAAAAAGTTATTTTCCATAGTAACTCAAATATGCCTCCTGTGTTTGTCTATTAGGGCCGCTTATCCTGGGTAGGAGTCCGGAGTAGATTTTTGTCAACGTTTTGTATTACCTGTCCTTGGATTATGTTATGATCGGTATTCTTGATCGACTCAACCAGTTCGTGAACAGCCTTAGATTTTTCCACCTGAATAGGTTCCGGGTGGTCATTTGTGTCCTACAAATAAACAATTTAAATCAAAATATCCAAGCTTCTAAATAGGGTATGAACCAATACATACCAAGAGATGGTTAAGTATGATATAAAAGTCTTAATAACTTTAGTTAAAGGCTTGTTAAAATCAGAGAGGTATCCCCGTACGTTAGTAGCGGAAATCAATCGCTTGAAAAATTGTACCAATCAGAATATATGCCACTGTGATTTTAAAAGGGCCTAAGGTATGGATCGCTCTGTTTTTTAGAACCACATCAAGGCGCCCAAAGCCCATCTTTGGCTACACAAAGTACACCAAAGATATATTCCGTGTATTATTAGGTGCTTGCTACCGCCACCCACCCAGCGGTTTCACCTGCAAAAGCAATTTCTCGTGGAAGAAAGACCTCTTCCGCCACGCCAGTGTATTAAGCCTACATAATAATATAAACCTTCTTCATGATCGTATCAAAACCTGTTGCGCAGTTAGATCTAAGCATAGATCTGACTTATGGACAAACAGACAGACAGCGGGAAGCATCTTTGTTTATACTATCGAGTGATACATGATCAATGTTTTTAAGTTACCTACAAAGTCGTGTTTTCACGAACAATTTGTAGTCTGTTACACAGGGAGAATATTTTTGTTCAGCATTCGAAGTCACACGATAACCTTCGACCTAATAACAGCTCTAATATGCAAGTAATTTTAGAAAACTTGCAATATTATCTACTGCGAGCAGGATTTGCGACTTTCACCATCGTTATCATATTGTACACCTAAAACGGGAAGTGTATTAAAAATTTGGTATGCAAGTAAGTAGTTATATCTACCTCTTCTACATCAGTTGCCTGCCCGTTGGTACCCGTTGGTTGATATAAGTGACGAGACAGGCCATCTTTCACCAGGCACACATAGGTCATGTAAACGTTGTGTTCAGATGCTCTCTTGGAGACGAGCGGAGGAAGTGAGGCGAGCTTTGTGTCCAAAGACATCTCAGATTTGCTGAAGTGGTTGTTGGCCTGATCCATTTTTAAAAATTCATAATTTCTCGACCAGACTTTTCGGATGTAGGTGACGATATCGTTTTACAATGCATATTTGTATGTTATTGTTTGTGGTATTATTATGTACGATAATTTTTGCGTTTTACATGGCTGCGACAGTTATGTAAAAATATTTGAAACCGACCGTCAAAGAGACAGTGGATTTTTGTCATTCTTCTGAGTCATTTTTGGACATTTTACTGAATTCTCTTTGAAAACTTTAGTACTACTCTTTGAGTTTCTCCTTCCATGTAAGTAGAGTGCGTTATCTAGCTAGTCTATATATAGTTAATTTGTGGCGTTATCCGTCCGTGTGTTTCAGGTTCCATAGGGCGGTTCCATCCTTCGAGCAACGTGGTCTTCCATCTCTGTCCCGGAAGGCTGTGTTGATTTAAGGTTCCATCCTATCGTTTTTTAGTTTCACATCCAGCCAACTCAATGGTTTCACCCTACCATATATATACTGCATACTATTGCTTATTCTGTGCCTGCGCCGAGCGAAATCCGACCGTGCAGTCACAAAGTAAGTATTGGCGGCTGCGCGGTCTATTTTGTGGTGCAGTGGTGCCCATCCCAAGTTTTTTAATAATTTCTAAAAATCTAGGACAAACATTAAAAAACTAAGACGGACAAATTGTTGTGCTATACGATAAGTTTATCTTAAAGTACGACAAATGAGCTTTTTCTTGTGTTTCAAATTTAAATCACTAAAACGGAAAATGGTCGCCAACAATGTAAAGCTTATTGTTGTACCCTAAAATAAACTTATAATATAAGACAACAATTTGTCCGTCTTAAATTTTTTATATTTGTCCTAGATTTTAAGAAATTATTAAAAAAACATGGGAGGGCGCCACTGGACGGTCGGATTTCGCTCGGCGCCGCCTTAAGCAACCAATCAAGTTCAAACTCCTCTATCGCCTAAAATTGCAATTCACGCCCTCGAGTCCCTTAGTCGCCTTTTACGACTCCCAAGGGAAAGAAATGAGGTAATGCTTTTCTAAGCCGACATCACACGGCATGCGAAATACACTTACGTAAATCACTTGTGGCAAAGTTTCAAAGTGATGTAGCGATATTTTTCTACAGTTAACAGGTACTAAGCTTAACTACTCCGTACGCAGTAGTATCTGTGATGTACTTAGTCATATCATCAAATTTTTTGTATCTGGTTCTATTGTACTTCGATTCAGGATATCGCCAAAATTGATGGTTTTCACTCTTGTTAGAGATGTCGTCATGGTCATGGTAGTGTGAGTTTGTGAATTGTAGATAGGTTAGGTCGTGTTCATACATACTAATATCACGCCTATAATCCCTTGCGGTGTAGGCAGAGCGTTTACGTACCTTACGCCACGTCTGACAAACATTTTAGGGTCATTTAGAAAATGCTGGAAAGCCATAGTGACAGGTAGTTAGTGGAGGTAGGTCGTTTTTTCTATTGATAATGCGATACCTACTGTACTGAGACACAGTATCTAGAAATAACTAACCAGGATCCAGTAGAATTTTAGTTTGTAAGCGTCAAAAAAGGTCGCAAAGTTTTAAAGAAATATCGTTGTACGTAATTTGATTGAAGATTGTGTTCCTAAAATCTTCACCTACTAGCTATTCAAAATGCAAACAACCAACTCTTGACTGGTCAAGTACGAAGTGGTGTAGTGTGAATGACATCAGACCCACAAAAACCATAAAAACACAAAGGAACACGAATAAATAACTGATTTCGGTAAAGATAGGATAGTCACGGTCCGTTTAGCATTCGCCTTTTTACCAGCTCAGTATCAGGGAACAAAAAGTTACACGTTTGCGCGTATACAGGGTGTAAGGGACAGCCCTGCGATTACTGATAGGGTGCATTCAGATCACAGACCAATACTCCGTGCGCGCCCGCGAAAGCCGTTTCGGTGCTCAGTGATTCATGTAATGAAACTTAATAACTGCCTATAAAGTTATTATTTTAGAAGATGACATCATTTTTTACTTTCCGCTGTAAATGCAATCGTGATTTTGTTTGGGAGGTTCGATTTATTTTGTCGTTTCCTGACATATGTTCCTAGGGCATGATAATGATAATTTTAGTGTTCTGCATACATCCTATACGTGTTCGGAGGGCTGTCCCTTACACCCCGTATATTGTGGGTGGGGTAGAGACTCAGAATCAGATTTCGCCGAAATAGTCGTAATCAAAATGCACCGTGAAATGCATAAATTGGACAAGTTGCTTAGGGCATCCTACCGATAAATTTAATAGGTCCAATGCTTAGAAACGAGACAAAAATTCGACCTCCCATACAAAATATACGATCAGCTGACTGACTGACTTTGTAAGAGAGGTCGAAAAGATTTTCTCGCTTTCCAACATTGGACCTAAACTGAAAATTGTTTCGTACGATTTGTAGAGTCTTTCAAATCAGAATAAGCTTAACAGCAAATTAAATGCTACTTGAATATTTAAGCTTATAAATAACTAGCGGTCCGCCCAGCGGTTTCACCCGCTACTATGAGTACATTTATTAAACATTCCTCTTGAGTCACTCTAGCAATAAAAAAACGCAACAAAATCCGTTACTTAATTTAAAGATCTAAGCATACTATAGAGACAGGCAGAGGGAAGCGATTGTTTAATTCTATGTAGTGATGGTGACTATAAGAATGTAAATTTAATACCTTAATACATAAATTAAAAAAAATACACTTTTCCACATGTAAAAATGTATGAAAAAGCTTCATGAATAGGCTAAAAACGCCAATCTGACGTTGATGCGGTGAATCACACCTAGGCAGGGGCCGACAACCGTTCGTAGCGATGACATCAAGATTAAATATATTCATTCAAAAGATTAATATGAAATTCATTTGTACATATTCAAATTATAAGGAACAATTGCCCTTAAAAAATACATAGCAAACAAAATGTTGATACATATTACAGCTTTAGGTTGTAATTTTTATAAATTACCCGTTTCACCCGCTGCTAAACTGATTTCCCACGGGAAACAGACCTTCTCCCGACATAAATTATACATAGGTACATACATACATAAAAACCCGCCTTTTGAATCACTCTATCTTTTAAAAAACCTTCATCCAGATACGTTAAGTGGTTTTGAAGATTTAAGCATACAAACAAAGAAACAGACAGGGACAGACGTGAGAAGCGACTTTACTTTATATTCAGTTTTTTTTATCCCCCAAGGGATAAAAAGGGGGTTAAAAGTTTGTATGAAAGATCGTTGTCTTAAGTGTGATCCGTTTCAAAATTTGTTTCAGTATATTTGAAATTTTTACCCTTAATAGGGTCAAACGGGACTATAAAGTTTGTATGAAAGTTCGTTTTTTTAAATGAATGTGATCTGTTTCAAAATTTGTGATTAGACTAATAACTTAAAATAATTAAACACGTGTTTCAGCATTTTTGAAATTTTATCCTTTGAATGGGTGAAAAGGGGGTTAAAAGTTTGTATGAAAGTTTTTTATCTTAAATGTGATCTGTTTCAATATTTCTGATTAGACTCATAACTTAAAATAATTAAATACGTGTTCGATCATTTTTGAAATTTTAATCCTTAAAGGTGTCAAAAGGGGGTCAAAAGTTTACTACCAGTTGGGCAACCCGTTTTCCCATGGGAACGTGACAATTTCCCGGAATAAATTATACTTATAAACCTTCCGCTCAAGTCACTCTATCTAATAAAAAAAACCGCATCAAAATCCGTTGGGTAATTCTAAAGATATAAGGAGAGACCAAACGGGAAGCGACTTTATTTTATACTATGTAGTGATAGACGTACAGCAACACCCTACTTTTTAGGTCTAATTGTGTCTGGGGTATCGTATGCTCTATTATTGTAGAGTTAAGTCTACGACCTTACTTGTAACTTAAAGTTTTGATAAGTTTCCTACCTTCTCAGACTTCGGATACTAGTGCCTAATAATCCCATTCTAAAGTCAATAATCATTCAAAATAACAGATCAGATAAGATTGTCCGAAGTGCTTACGTAAAATTTAATGTATTCCTAAACGATTAAAAGAAATCAACAAATTTAAAAAAACTGGTGGTGATTGCTCACATTTGCACTTTATGACTGCGAAATATTTTCTCAAACCAGCCCACTATTACAATAATAATATCACAATTATCAAAACTATTAAAATTATTATCAAACTGTTTTCGACCCCTGAATCTGGTCGGAATCAAAGCCTCTGTATGGTATCAATTATTATTATGTTTCCGGCACCGGTAGCGACCGTATCGTTTGCAGAATTCTCGTATATTATTCAATTAACTACATAATTAAACATATTGTTATGGAAAGTCATTTACAAATTATTTTCGTGATTGTAGAGTTTAAGTGATGGTGATATTATAGAAAATAATTAAGAGTTGGATTGTCGTTTATATATTAAAATAGTGATGGAATGCGTGAAAATGTATTTTGTTATCGCTTGTGTTTTGAGCTTTGGCAGTTTAGTTTTGGGGCAGTTTGGAAGTAAGTACCGTCATTTTATTAACTGACACATTCTTTCTTTACATACCTACATATATCACGCCTATAATCCCTTGCGGGGTAGGCAGAGCGTAAACGGCCGAAAAAAAGGATATTTACGCCACGTTGGCAAATATTTGAGGATATTTCGAAAAATTGCCATATTTACAGGTTGTCAGCCCATCGCCTAAAATTGCAATACACCCTCAAGTCCCTTAGTCACCCCTTACGACTCCCACGGGCAAAAAATGGGATGATGGTATTCTTAGCCGGCATCACACGGCAAACACTTTCTTTCCATAGCCTGGTAAATTACGCCATAGTACATGCACTAGAGAAAACTTGGCATCTTACGCGAGGTGTGGTGATCAGATCACAGTGGGTACAATCTGCGTGAAGCCACAAAGTAAGTATTGGCGGCTGCTGATAATAGGATAGGTTTTCATTGAGCATTACAGAAGCTACATCCCTTACTACCTATAAATAAAAATAAAAGCAGTGGCTGGTCTAGAAGGCTGTCTTTTCCGTGCATGAGTACCTAAACGATATGGGATGGCATTGACTTGAATTATTGTATTGTTATATTATAATAGTGAATAATTTATATAATAATAATTACTTAGTTATAGAGCCTGTGCGGAAAGAGAGTAGGCGTGGAAATTGAGGACACCTCTGAGCCTCAGTATAAGAAATGTTCTGAAGACGGCTTGAGTAATAGGAAAATCTGTTAAAGGTGCACAAAGTTTTGAGTAATAGGCGACAATTATTTTAATGAGTATACGCTACTCGTGACCTCTATAAAAAGTGGGCCAGTTTTCTAGACCAGTATATTTATCACCTATTGCATGTCTATAATAGGTAAACTGAAGTGACCTTCATATGGAAACATCGTTTATGATCCATTCTGTGTCCTAATCGAGGCTGCTGCATTGTGTCATCGAAATGTCCATAATTATTACATTTACTACAACGGTTCTAGACTAGATAGGTACATCGTATAGACAGCTTCTACTATTAACTATTATTCACGAAAATTCAAAACTTTGCATGAAAACGTTACAATTTTTTAGGCACCCAGTTTTGTAGTTTCCCATGTTGGTTAGGATATTGGAGGCAAAACCACCTAATTGTTTGTTTTAAAATGGTTCTTCCTTCCCAACATGATTTGTCTACAATAACATACTTACATCAGACTATTTCAATCCACTGCTGGACGTAGGCCTCCCCCAGGGTACGCCATAGGACACGATCTCTCGTTTTTGCCATCTAGTCACTACCAACCACCTTTTTAAGTCCTGTCCATCTTACCGGAGGGCGTCTAAACGTTACGAATGCCGAGACACGGCCTCCACTCGAGAACCCGCTTACTTACTCTACCGTCCGTCGGTTCTATGACATATGTGCCCAGCCTACTGCCACTTCAGTTTGCTACACTTCCATATAATTTGCCTAGATAATGGTTGTCACACAACCACTTTTAATGCCTACTAGTTAGCATGTAGAATGCTGAAAATCTTTTAAAATTGCTCAAAGTTTTTCTTTTCCTACGCGATTTTATTAGTTATTATTATACTTAATAGCGATGGAGTTCTTTATTTATTTATTTATGATGGGTTTGCTCTTGACTCTAGTCTAGGTCATAGGACAGAGACAGAGTCTAAGATGGAGCGAGCTCACCAAGAAGAAGCCTGTTCACTCTTACTTTGAAGAGATTAGGGTTGTATGCTTTTGGAAACACAGACGCAGGTAGTAAATTCCACTCTTTAGCAGTGCGCATTATAAATGATGACTGGAAGCGCTTAGTCCGAATTGGTGGAATGGCAACCAGGTACGGATGGTATCCGGCGGTGCGTCTGGATGTCCGATGGTAGAAGGGAGCTGGTGGAACAAGGTCGTGAAGCTCTTGAGCACACTCTCCGAAGTACAATCTATAAAATACCGACAAGCAGGCAACCTTGCGGCGATGTGCCAGGCTATGTAGCTTGGTGTCCACCAGTTTTATGTCGCCTATGAGCCTCTTGGCCCTGCGTTCCACCGAGTCAAGAGCGGCAAGTTGGTATTTGGCTGAGCCATCCCAAAGGTGACTGCAATACTCCATGCAGGATCGGACTTGTGCTTTGTAAAGAGTTAAAAGCTGTCCAGGCGTAAAGTATCGCTTCACTCTATTCAGGACGCCCAGCTTTTTAGCCGCCGTCTGAGCCTTGTACTCGATGGTCGCGCCGAAGTTTAGATTTGATGTCAACTCCATGCCTAGAAGCTCAAGCCTGTCAGTGACTGGGACAGATGTACCCCGAAAAGTAGGTGTCCAGTCGAAAGGACTCCTTTTTGCAGTGAAAAGACACGCCTGTGTTTTGGTAGCATTGAATGAGACCAGATTGTCGTCGCCCCATTGGGAGACAAGACTTAAGGTCAGATCTGTTCGCTCTACCATGGCCTTTCTTAACGAACGTATTTCATCCCCACTGGTCCCTGCACCTGTCAAGTATCTCTCTGAAACGGTACTATCATCTGCGTATCCAACAATACCATGCCGAAGGAGGTCATTGATGTGCAGCAGGAAAAGAGTTGCAGAGAGAACAGACCCCTGAGTTCTTTTGTGTTATAGTTTATTTTCATTTAAGATTATGTGTGAACTATCTCATAAGTCAAAAGTGAATACAATCACAACGCAACTGAACTGTTAAAGACAATAGGTGATTTATTTATTGTTATGATTATTGCGTGAACATCCGGAACATTTAAGAGTAGGTAAGGTGGTCCGTTTTACATACAAACGAAAAACTGAAATTCAATGGACTTGTACATGCGATGAAGGGAATTTTTTTAACTAATGCTATATGAAATGATGAAGGTCCACGTTAGTTTGCCGCAAAACTTTACGTTTCATCCGCAATAAAATTAAAAGTATTTTTTGCAGCAGTAGCTCCATCTATTGACCTAAAGTGGCGAGTCGGTTTTAACAAGGTCTTATGATTTACAATTTATTTTTATTATATTGCGAAAATGTTATATCAACACGGGACTTTTCATCGATTTTTCACTTTTTTTTCTCCTTTAATAAGTAAAAAAACGTCCCACCTTAACAGAGCGTTACATAAAACCGAACAAAAATTCTCAAAAACATCATAATATTTTTTTTTACTTTCGGATAGAATCGGATGGCTTGGCTGATGTGATGAGCGAATATTTGTTATTTATTATTTTAGTTGTTCAGTTTCTTGGCATGTATCGTGCATCGATTAAAGTTACGTAACAGGGCTTTTTGCATCACATTTTCGTTTTTTATTTGTTAAGTTTGTATCACTAGCTAGCTCAAAACACGAAACGAGACGGAAGACCGTGTTGCTCGAAGGCTCAAAAGGAACACGATTTACTTGGAAAACTACTAAGTTTTCCATATATAATATATCTAGTGGACAGTAGTTCAGAAGTTGCAACTTATACAAGTTCTCAATTATGGATTGAGCGCTAATTATATGAAAATGTAAAGTGTCCTAGAGTAGAGCTTCCTTCAGCACAAAAGCCTCGCGATTCGATCACCGGGGCAGATCATTTAATGACTCTGATTTTGAGTTAAGGCAAGGACCGTTACCCTTTAATTTGGCCCTTGGTTTTGCGTGATCTTTGTGAGGCCGAATCCGAGTAGAGGCCTGTGAGTGATAATGTTTTTAGTGTCTCTAGCTCAGGGCATTAAACTCAATTCATTATTTGTAATAAACGAGCGTGAAACGTGTGAAAATAGCCATCTAAATGACGAACGGAAGTGTTAAGAGTGTAACTGGATTAGTATTACAAAGGCTAACGGGGATTTTGTTATGACTACGGTAATGAGACGAAAATTCACAAATGTTTGCACTATGCTTTTATAATTTTTTATTTGCAACTCCGTAGAACCACCCAAGTCTAAATATGAAAAAAAAAATTAACCTCCAACACAAAGTGACACTTTTTTGTTCATTTTTGTGTTCAGTGCAACTTTTTCATATTTCGATCTATGTTGGGAAAAATATGCTTTTGCAATAGATAATTGTAAAGTTCAACTATTATAATTGCAGGTGTTTCTATCAGCGTAGGAGGAATGAATAGAGGCAACAATGATAATGATGAAAATCGATTTCAAGGTCAGGTAAGCATACTTGCGGAAGTTTTAAATATCAATCCTTTTAATCCAAAACACGGCAAAATTCAAATTATTACAATAAAAATATTTAGGGCCTTATCTACCCCGGTACCTACAGCATGTGTACCAGTAATTTTGAACCTTACAACAATCACTTAAAGTTTAAAACCTACGAAAATACGTCATTAGTTAAATTTCACCCTATATATTTAATTCATTAAAATATAATTCGGACAATGGTCCAGAAACTATAAGCCAAAAATAGACGACTTCAATTTTTGACTCATGTAAAGCTAGCATATTGGTCTTATGCCTTGTATGTAATAAATGATAGTGATACCAAATGCATTGACTCTAGGATTTCTTATGTTTTCAGAACAACTGTCCACCTAACTCGACGTGTGTCCCCATCAGCTCGTGTCCTCTGTTAGAAGATTTATTGGATTACTCGTGTTTTTCTTCGGATAAGTAAGTAGAAGCATACTAATCTTCTTTCCCCGTATCTTCTTCTAATCCCTTTCACTCCACTTTACTCTGATACGGCGTGCAAAAGATCGGTGTTTTTATTTGAACTAAATAGGGTAATTCAGCCGGTTTGCCGGCCACCAGTAGTTTTTGACAACTTTTCAGTTATTCGCTCCAAATATAAAAAGATAAGTAAATTATTAGAAAAGTCAGTGCCATTCAAAACTTTCAGATAAATCTCATCACATTAACATTCGTTAGCATTATAAATAATAACTATTTATGGTTTTGGTAGTATATTGTATGTACCAGGAACCACGCTACTTAATAAAAAAACTACTTTAATTTTTCACTTACAGTGCTATAGCTAATTAGCTACCAAAATGCGTGGCTTTGAGACGGCCACAATACATCGATATTTTTAAAATTGGCCAGGACTGATTTAGCTCATTATTAGAGCAATGGAATGATATTCCATGAACCACAGTCAAAATTGACGTTGTGTTATTTTTATAAAAATTTACTTTGATTATTGACAACCTAGTGGCTCGATGAGGTTTGATATTAATGATTGACAACCTGCAGATACTTCCACCGGCTGAACGAGCTGACCTGCGGAAACTTCAACAACGAGGACTACGTGTGCTGTCCATCATGCGACTGTGGCAAGGTCTATCAGGACGGAAACGACCAATGTGGGCAGAGCATGGTTAGAGGGGTAAACTACAAAGGGATAGGGACGCACCCTTGGGTCGCTAGGATTGGGTTTACAAGTAAGTGTAGCGACTACACTAATCTTATTCCAAGATGATTCAATTCATAATGTATGCGTCCCGCAAGAGAGTTCGCTTGAAATTCTCAAGATGGCGCTGATGACAAGAACTCATCAAAACAAAGTGCCTGAAATGCGCTATCGAAGTGTTTCTTTTCTGCGAGACTTCGAAGTTACATTTACATGCTTATGACAATATCTAACAGAAGAAATTTATTTCCAGGACAAGACGGCAAAGTGAGATTTGCCTGTAGCGGTTCGATAATCGACAAACGTGTCGTGTTGACTGCAGCTCACTGTGCACTGGCCAAGCCCGATGGATATAAGTTGTAAGTCCAGACGTACCTACAGTAGAATCTTTTCGAATTCCTTCTTCCTTCCTACAATTTCAAAATGAGGCTTCATAATCGGGGATTTAAGCAAGACTTTACCATGCATAGACAACAGAAACGACTCTACCAGTCATAATATAGGTAAAGCAATTTCATTATATTCCTCGGCTGGCGATAAGTGTGACTGCGGCGCTGTCCAAACCATGGACCATCTACTAGCCTGCCCCAATTTCCCAAACCCCTATACGCTCCAGAACTTGCAAGTGGAGAGCCCCAGAGGAATTTCAGTTGCCAAGTATTGGTCAAAGAAAATTAAACTGTTACCATCTACTCGACGAAGAAGATTATATACCTTCCCTTATATCAATTTTTTCTATTACCTCTCATATCTTCATTTGCAACTTTTTATTAATGTTTATTCTCTTATGCACACTATCCAAACTTTCTTTGATCTTCCTCTCCTTTGAAATTAATAGAATCATATTCGTCAATTTTACTCCCCTGAAATTGAACAAAATTCTAGATCGACAGTAGTAGTAGGAGAATGGGACACAGCCCGCAGCCCAGACTGCAATGACATGTTCTGCGCTCCAACTCCTCAAGCCATCGAGGTGAAGAACGTGATCGTCCATCCAGGGTACGAGCAGAAGATCTTCAGGCACGATATCGCAATGGTGGTGCTGATGGAGGATATCAAATATACAGGTAAAGTTTTCCTAACTAGTAGTATAAATCGCCAATGGGGTTTGAAAGTCATAAAGGGGCTTGATTTTCCCCAAGAGTTCACTACCTGCTTACATGGCTGTATGGTAAGTATGAAACACAACGAGATTGACTTCACGTTTTTTGAGCTCAAATTATGTCGCATTGTATATATCTCTCTCTCTAACCAGGTGGACTGACAACATTGTTGTCGCAGTTGCACTGAATGTTCTGGTGGCTACTAAATATTGTTTCTAGTAATTTGAGCACAAACAGCCTGGTGACTTTAGTGCACCATTTTGGGTAATATTTTCGGCGAAGATCTGTTTCCTGTAATACCTAGTCATAAAAAGGGATTTTATGCTCAATAATCAAAATGTATTTTATTTTCAGTACAATAGTTATTTGTATCTACACGATCATGTAGAGCGACAGACATAGTTCATAATCATAACCCAATCCAATTTTTACAAACCACTCAACCGAAAATTCAACAACAAAATTGAGCTGATTATTATCATCAGCTTTCAATGTCAAGTTCACTCATACCATTTCCAATCGGAGTGATGTTTCCTGGTCCACGTCAGTTGTAATTGTTGGTGCATTTATTTCAGTGACAGCGGCTCCGATCTGCCTCAGCGATTTCCCGGAAATAAAAATCGACGAGCGCGCCGTGCTAGTTGGGTGGGGGAAACTCTCTGGACAAAACAATGTGGTATGAACCCTGTTATCCAAAAATAACTAATAAACAAATAACAATTTCATAGAAGGTTTTACAGAAACTACCGCATGGAAACGAAAAGGTGCTTGAATGGATCATAATTAATGAAAATCTTTATCCGTTTGTCCTAAAGTTAAATGTTGGATGTAGGCTCGACAGCAATCGAGTATCAAATTATACTCGATTGCTGTCGAGCAATGATATGAATCTGTAACAATACGAATTTAATTTGTGCCTGAATGTCATCGTTAATTACATTGGCCTTGCTTAGTGACCAGTGAATAAAGGGCAATACATTATTAGCCTTTGATTTGCATTTGGGCGATTTAAATCATTATATCACATCACAAAACATTCTGGATGTTACGGTATGACTAAAAAGGCGGAAACTGATGGTATGGGACTTTAAGCAACGCGATTTTTCGTCTCGTTCCGACCCGAAAGGCCGCGTTTATCGAAGGTATGGGACAGCTATTGCAGTATAAATTTACTTTGACAGGAATAGTTGAAATGAATGGTGTTAATGTTAATATTTACTTTGACTCTTCAAGCTATTCGTTTATACTTACCTAGTTCGATGGTTTGGCGTAGTAACTCTGATCTCCAAAACAGGCAGAAGATATTTTTTGTCAGCAAGATGCTGAAAAATATTGTTTTTTCTGCATGTCACTTCTTGGTTCAACTATTTTTACGATTGTTCCTTCTCTACCTACTTTTCTTTATATTGTCTTACAGATGAGCCGTCAACAGCAACTGGAAGTGCCACTTGTGCCCCTGGAGCTCTGCGAGCAGATTTTCGGCAGCTCTGTCCCCATAAATGAGGGTCAGCTGTGTGCCGGAGGGGAGGAGGGGAGGGATGCTTGCTCCGGCTTCGGAGGGGCCCCACTGATGATTTATAAAGATGGACAGTTCGTACAAGTAGGTTTCAACTTCAAGAGCCTGTGTTGAAAGGCATTAAGTTCAAGTATCTTACAACTTCAGCAGGTCATAAAGCTAGGTAGTCTTTGCAAGTAAATTAGATCTTTGGCAGCTATGTCCCTTAAAACACGGGTGAATTGTGTGTAGTTGAGAAGGAGGATGGAATGCTTGCTCTGGCCTTAGAGGAGCCCCGCTGCTCATTATACGAGGGCCAGCTTATATATTATGTAAGTTTCATTGAAAGTGTTTGCAGGCCATCTTGTCAAAGATTATACAGCTTGCCCGCAGTGTTTTATGGCATCAGTAGAAACGTTGTTCAGATAACGCAAAGTATCGCACAGCAATTTCAACCCAAACCGTTTCAAACTTTATTTTTGATATGACTACAACCAATTAATGCTTTTGACGTAGTGGCAGGTCTAATAACTTCTTTCTGATGTTATCACTTATGCTAACTTAAGACAAATTCGCTACATTAGTCGTTTCAATATCTTATTCAACCTACATACATACATTCAACATTTTCTAAAATTTCAGATCGGCATAGTGTCCTTCGGTTCAGAAAACTGTGGCAGCGAAGGGGTTCCAAGTGTGTACACCAACATAGCACACTACTCCAGATGGATCACAGAGAGCGCACCCTCTAACTTATGAGATAAAAAAGGCTTCTGTGATCTTAAGACTGGGTTGTTCGGTTTTTTTTCTGATATCTCACAATGTAGACGATAATCATTTGGCAACACAACAGGTAGTTAACGTGTACAAAAAGTAAGACGCGCATTTAGCTAATATTTTAGCAGTGCTTTAAGTATTTTTATTAATGCTTTTCAACATGTGAAATGGCCTTTTTTGGATTAACACGGTGTATAAAAGTTTTAATGATTTGCTTTATAAGCTATTTATTTGTTGTTGTTTACTTAAGTAATTTGTTTTACTAAATATATTATTCAAGATTATACAGGATAACACTGCAGTGAAAAACTGTGTTCATGTTTAAGGATTTATTATAAGTTACTTTAGCATAAGAAATTAATTTTCTATTGAAGTATTTGTACAAAACTGGATCATCCATCACAACTTTATAGTACTTAGCCTACTTTCAAAATTTTATTAAAAACTGATTCAATGTAAAACTGGCAAGAATAAATAACGTACACATGTAAAAATAGCAAAATAAATAAATAAAACTTGATAAAAAACTGAGTTTAAAAAAAATTAAGGGCCTTATTGTCATCAAGATACATTTGCAAAATTCGCGGGCAAGGGACTCATCCCTGCTACGGTAGCTAAGATGGAAGAGGCGTCGCCGCTAGTAATGGCGATAGTCGTTGGTTCAAATCCTTCCCGTGCTTGAAGTATGTGCAAGTTTAAAAAAAAAACTAGTACGGTAAGTGTTTTGTGGTATTAAAAAACAGTGTGTTTTAAACATTTTGTAGTAGATGTAGGTACATGTTGGCATATGGCAGTGCTTAAAAAAAGTATCTGTAGCTATTCAATAGGATTCTTCTTGATAATAAAAAAAAGTTTAGTATTCCAAGAACTATGTAGATGGCGTTGAACTGACTATGTTACTAGATGCCACAGGAAAAAAATCTTCACGCTTTGTTATAATTAATACTCTGTTTTGTTTGTAAATTCTTTTCGTTGAGGTTTTCGTTAATATGCAGGGAAACTAATCAAAGTAAATATTTTTGTGATGCAAGTGGTAACAATGATAAGTTACATTTCGTTTTACGATCTCATACATCAATGTGAAATATGTATATGATTATATTATCTGTGTTACGTTAACGTACCAAGTACAGCGCCATCTATCCAGCGACTAGGAAAAATTTTAATATAGTAAGTAAAAATAAAACTCCCTATTGTAGAGAATGTTTGTACATGGTTACCACTGTCTTCTATACATCTGTTGCCGTTGTTGATTCATGATTGTGTCTAAGGCAGTGTTGTTGAAGTATCTCGCGCATGCTGGAGCGTTGGGCAGGTATGCGCACAAGGTTCCAAATAAATCCTTCTGGGCAGAGTCTTGAACACGTTTGTCGAACACCTGAAGATGAATTGACAACTTTTATTAATAGAACAAGTTACAGGCAGGATCAACCTAATTATTATACAGAAATACTACGCCTCTTAATCCCTACTCTGACACCAGGGTTCATCGGGTCGTTGATTATTCGGTGTCCCACACGATAAGAAGATCTCTACGCTGCCACAAATCTTTGATTCCTCCCATGCTTTACCAGTGAGATAAACGGGGAATTGTAGGCTCTTTAAAGTTTTGGGCATTAGTCTATTGCCGTATGATGTCGGCTTAGAATAGCATCACCCCTTTTCTTACCAGCGGGTGTCGTAATTGGCACAAAGGGACTTGAAGATGCAAGTGTATTACAATTGAAACTATTTTTTTTTTATCATGATGGGTTTGCTCCTGACTCCAGTCTAGGTCATTGGACAGAGACAGAGTCCAAGATGGAGCGAGCTCACCCAGAAGAAGCCTGTTAAGGCACTGGCACTCCCACACACTGACGGAACGCAGCAAGCTACTTGGCGCCAGACTTCGGTGGGATGGTGGTCGCGAGCCAGGCGGCCCCTCACGGAGCCTTCCACCGCTTAGTGGGATCGTTCAGCCGGACTTATCGGGTCCACAGCAACACAGGTAAGCCTGTGTTGCCGTTGCCCGGGGTGGACCGCTAGGAGGTAGATCCCATACCACCCCAACCCATACTATAATGATACACAATTTTTCTGAAACGGCTCTCAAATATTTGTCAGACGTAGCGATAACAACTGTATTCACACGGCTCTGCTCCTCCCGCAAGAGATAAAGGCGTGATACGTGTGTGTGTATAGAGGTCTTATAGACGCTTCTTGATTAAAATTTCTACATTCAAGAACTTCTTCTTCTTTTTCGTATGGGACACCGAGAGATCCAACAAACCGATGAACCCTGGTATCAGAGTTTTTCAACCGCCTACTACTAGAACTGCTAGATTGACTTTCAAAATGAAATATGCTTACACCATTGACAGTGACAGTAGGGATGAACGTAGGGTGGACTAGTTTGGTCAGGTACTCAGAGTTGAGCTGAAGTGCCGTTCCTCTCCCGCTGTTCAGGCACTGCTGGATGGCATCCGGCATCACCTTGGCCCTTACGACGCACTGGAATCGGGATAAGACAGTAGATGAGTATCGTTTCGCGTACTTTTCTTAGATAATATGTAAGTATTTCAAAATAGTTACAATCGAAAATTGAGGATTCATATCATTAGGTCACTTTATCATTAGTCTAAGGTCATAACAGGAGCAAAAAAAACAGAAATAACGTCAAGGTGCAAATGAACAAGTTTCCCTATTGAACATGGGCCGAAATATATAAAAAAAAATCCTCCCATACACATTGTCGATCACAGCTCGTTAATTTACTTACTGTAGGAGAACCATTTTTAAAATATTTCGTCTCCATGGGGAAAGTTGTTCAGTTTAATGCGTACCTTCGCCTTTGTAATGTAGTGACGCATCACTCCCTATTATTAGCCATGTAAGCTAGCTATGTATAAGGGAGTGATGTGTCACTACAGTACACCTTCTTTCGGTTTGTAAAACCCTTTTTGTTACTCCTTGTATAATAACCATTATCAACTCATGATGATGATGATGATGATGATGGTGATGATGATGAAGAAGAAGCTGACTACGTAAAGTGGAAGGCGGGCTCTCCATTAGGGTACGAGTGGCTTATCATAGACAGTGAAATTTATTGGGTTGTCATCAATAAAAGCACTATTAAGATCAATGCCTGCATCAGTGTCCATCAGTGCACGCTACCCATTGTCTTAAAGTTTAACACATTGCTGGTGTAATAGGCTTCCCAAAAATGTCTGATAGATACATACATAAATAAATTACGCCTATATCCCTTACGGGGTAGGCAGAGCGTTAACGGCCGTAAAACGGATATTAACACTACGTCTGACAAAAGTTTGAGGGTCAATCGGATAACTGTGTATCACTATAGTGACAGGTTGTCAGCCCATCGCCTACAATTGCAATACAAATCTAACCCTCGAGTCCCTTAGTCGCTTCTTACGATACCCATGGGTTAGAAATAGGGTGATGCTATTCTAAGCCGGCATCACTCGGATAGATCATAGCTATGAATGTTCTCTCACCTGCAAATCGCCTTTTGTCGCTGCATAAGTATCCATCTCGCAAGCCACATAGTTCAGCTTTTCTAGATCAGAGGATCCTCGTTGGTTCAGAAGGTCCAGTGTGCAGTCTTGAATAATGTTTCCAAAACACTCTGAGTCACCGTGCTGGCATTCAAACCCGCCGTACCCGGAGTCTATGCTCTGTGGAAATTAAATGGTCTTTGTAGAAGATTTTTATAATAATGTTTTATCAGTGTTCCTGCAGTGCTGGGCTAGAAGGGTTTCTTGGTAGCCTGTTATTATTTTAAATCATATCTACGTAAAGAAGTTTGCAGCCAAAAGCCTTGGTCAACGGAAGCGCTTAGAGGTCTTTGCCGAAAAGAGGATTTCTGAGTTATGCGCGGGAAGCAAGAGGTTTCAGACGTAACTATTTTAGTTTTTTCTAAATGAAAGTGAGAAATAAAGTGAAATTGTTTGTCTTGATATTCCTGTGTAAAGTTCTGTGAGCATTGGAACACGAGCGTCACAATCGCGTTCCCATGAGTAGGTTAGGTTTTAGGTTATGACTAAAGAAGAGTACTACCTGAAGACGAGGCTGTATGGTTTGAAGACCTTTGCCAGTCCAATAAACTAATAGATTTTTTAAAAGAGGATTTCTCACAACTGTCTGTGATGATGAGCAACTTTACCCACCATAGCTTTGCCGAAGGGCACGTACTGCACCCTGACGTACTCGTGCAGCCGTTGCATCACCGGCAGGAGCTGCTGCAGCACAAAGTATTTGCTGTCGGGGCATTGGCTCTCGTAGTACAGCGTCAGGAGAAGCTGGAAGATCAATACATACATAACTCCTATATTCCTTTCGGGGTGGGCATTGCGTAAATAGCCGTAAAGAAAGAACAACTACGCAGCGTCTGACAAACATGTAATTATGTATCACTTTAGTACAGATTGTCAGCCCATTGCCTCAAATTGCTATACTCATGAGTAAACCTTGAGTCGCTTAGATTTTTTATTTTTTTTTTTTATTTGTGGACCCTATGATATAAGCCCCGGGGCTTTTAATCTACACCTGACTGGATGGTGGGGAGTAAAAGTTTGTGGTTGTTCAAACAACCAGCTCAATCGCGCCCTTGGGGCGCGATCAGGCTTACGAGTTATTCTGGGAAGGACGTATTGGATAAATCTACCCGGCACGTGCCGGTAGTTCCCAAAGTGGGGAGCAAATGAGGGACCTTGTGGAGGGTGATCTACTCGTAATGGCTGCAGCAGTGGCTACTGTGATTTCATCATCTTCTTCCGTAAGGATGTGTCTCGGACGGTGTTTAAAACGCGAGGTTGGATGGGGAAAGTAGTTGGACGCGGCAACTATCAAGGGGTTTTTATGATGGGGAGCGTTGTCGAAGAAGCGACGAGACGCTTCTTTCATATACACTTTAATGGTAGGGAGGCCTAAGTCGATGTGGTGGTTGGCGTTACGCATGTACCAGGGCGCCCCGGTAGATTTGAGCATGAAACGGTTTTGGATGTGGAGGTTGGCGTTACGCATGTACCAGGGCACCCCGGTAGCTTTGCGCATGAAACGGTTTTGGATTGAGTCGCTTAGTTGCCTCTGACGACAGCCACGGTAAAAAATGGGGTGATGCTATTCTAACCGATATCACACGGATGATAAGGTAAACAAGTATGAGTTATTATATTAGATACGTATTTTATTACATAGAAAAACGGATTATTAATAAGAACACAACCTACTACGTGGAGTCTATTGGTAACAATTTATTCTCAACTAGCGGCCCGTCCCGGCTTCGCACGGGTGGACAATTATTTTTTACATAAATGCTCTTTAAATTTTACACCCTTTTTTCACATTGGAGGTTTTTTATTATATATTTTTTATCCTTACCTACAGCTACTATTATATACACTTAGGTATTTATTATCTCAAAATATTTTTTAGAGTTCAGTACCCAAAGGGTAATAACGAAAACCCTATTACTGAGGCTCGGCTGTCCGTCTGTCTGTCCGTCCGTCCGTCCTACAGTTACGAAGCTGTATCTCCTGAACCGTTATACCTAGAAAGTTGAAATTTTTACAGATGTTGTATTTCTGTTGCTGCTATAACAACAAATACAAATTTTATAGTTTTTGAAAAAACACATCACGATAGTGCGTTGAAAACTAACAGCGACATCTATGTTTGTATTATGGAACTAAAATATTACTTTTCTCAGTGATACCTAGTATAAATGTTAAACTGCTGAAGCTAGAGAGATCAAACTTGGACTTGAAGTTTTTATGTAATGAAGCAACTATTAAAGATAAAATTCCGTTTTTTTTAAATCACCCAAGGATATGAACAGGGGGTTAAAACTGTTAAAAGTTTGTATGAAAGTTCGTTGTCCTAAGTGTGATCCGTTTCAAAATTTGTGATTAGACTAATGACTTAAAATAATTAAGCACGTGTTTCAGCATATTTGAAATTTTAACCCTTAATAGGGTCAAAAGGGAGGTTAAATGTTTGTATGAAAGTTCGTTTTTTTCAATGAATGTGATCTGTTTCAAAATTTGTGATTAGACTAATAACTTAAAATAATTAAACACGTGTTTCAGCATTTTTGAAATTTTAACCCTTAAATGGGTGAAAAGGGGGTTAAAAGTTTGTATGAAAGTTTTTTATCTTAAATGTGATCTGTTTCAAAATTTCTGATTAGACTCATAACTTAAAATAATGAAATACGTGTTTCAGCATTTTTGAAATTTTACTCCTTAAAGGTGTCAAAAGGGTGTCAAAAGTTTCCTACCAGTTGGGCTACCCGTTTTCCCATGGGAATGTGACAATTTCCCGGAATAAATTATACTTATAAACCTTCCTCTCAAGTTACTCTATCTAATAAAAAAAAACGCATCATAATCCGTTGGGTAATTCTTAAGATATAAGGAGACACCAAACGGGAAGCGACTTTATTTTATACTATGTATTGATTCTGTAGAGGTAAGTATTGCCTTTTTGTTGTACATGAGATCTTAAAAAAATGATATTTGTCACATGTTTTTATGGACCAGGGGCATTTCTGTTGCCAATTACTGATAAAAAATACAACATGATTATAATAGGCGGACTTATCATAAACAAGGAATTTCTTTCAGGAAACCTAAGAGCACAGAAGTACGCGATAAAAAAAGAAAAAAAAAAAAGAAAGTATTGTATTGTAATATTTGGTCATGTTTTGTTCTTTTTATTGGGCCGTGTTGCTCATGGTTATGTTTCGGTACATTTCGAATGAAACATACAGAAATAATACAGACCTGATGTCGTTACCGTTGCCTGATGACCTAAATATTGACCTCTGAAATAATTGTATAACGAACGCCATCTAAGTGCCTACATCTAGTAATTTATTTATTTATATATTTGTGGAAAAATTTCAGCTTACAATCATATCTACACTAATATTATAAAGAGGAAAGATTTGATTGTTTGTTTGTTTGTTTGTTTGTTTGTTTGTTTGTTTGTTTGCATCGAATAGGCTCCGAAACTACTGGCCCGATTTTAAAAATTCTTTCACCATTAGAATCCTACATTTTTCCTGATGAACATAGGCTATATTTTATACCAGAAATAAATAGGGATCCGCGGAAAATTTCGATAATGTAACCCAACGTGTGAAAAATGTACCAAAAAAATATCTTATATCGCGCACGCTGTGGAAATTATTGACAATAGAGCAAAGTAATGTAATACAGTTTTATATAGGAAATCAATATCTATAATAATGTCCGCAATACCATATGTCTAACTATTACAGTTATGCCACAATAACTACTTTTTCATTTAAAAATGTACCAACTACGCCACATTATTCGTACCAGTGTAATGATTACATTTAATCATTACTGTATTGAAGGGTGTCAGGGATAGCCCTCAGAATACTAAAAGGGTACCTGCAGACCATGAAACTGAACAACTTTCCCCTAGGAACATATTTCAGGAAACGTAAAAAAACTGACTTCCCATAGTGAATGCAGTCAGCTGATTGTGATTTTGTAGGGAAGGTAATTTTTTTGGCGTTTCCTGACATATGTTTCTAGGGGCAAGTTGTCCAGTTTTATGTTTCATGCACCCCTATCAGTATTCGAAGGGCTGTCCCTTATTCGGTATAAAAAGACGACATAAAACATTAAATAATGCATAAAAAATCTACACTAAAATAATACATACATACACATATCATGCCTATTATCCCTTGCGGGGTAGGCAGAGCGTAAACGGCCGCAAAAACGGACATTTACGCCACGTCTGACATATGTTTGAGGGTCATTCGGAAATTGTGTATCGCCATAATGACAAGTTGACAGCCCATCGCCTTAAATTGCAATACACACCCTCAAGTCCCTTACTCGCCTCCTACGACTCCCACGGGAAAGAAATCGGGTGATGGAACAGGATTTTATTTATTGTTTGTTTGAATTGAATAGGCTCCGAAAGTACTGGACCGATTTAAAAAATTCTTTTACCGTTAATTGAAATTGAAATTCTTTATTCAATGTAGGATAGTATTATCACTTATTGACGTCATGAACCGTCATTTTAATAAAAGAAATTTGTATCACACAATTTTCTTTTTTTTTATTACAATTTTGTTACGACCTAATAGAAAACCGGCTCGGGCGGGATAAAAAAATAAAAATATAGGCACTGCCATGGGGCTGGCCAGGTTAATCACACGGTATGTAACTTTACGCCACCACCATCTGAAAACGATATTTGTTTCAAATTGAAGTCAAGATTTTTAGAATCCGACCCTGATGAACATAGGCTATATTAAACTGTCTTATTCCCGGGGGGAAATTGTTAGCGGCGGGTGAAACCGCTGGGCGGGCTGCTAGTACTTTATATATAGTTGACATTAGAAACAGGAAGCCATTTATGATTTTTTACAAATAGAATCCTTATAATCCTTATCTAGACGACGGTCGGATAACTTAGCGTACTCTTCTAAGCACGAAATTGCAAATTCTCTTGTGAATTACGAGGCAAATGCTTATTTTTCAATGCCTACGTAAATCCATGAATAATCGATAAAAATTTGTAATACTAATTAGGATTGTCTTATCAAATTCTAAATATTTGGTCAATCTGGAAATAATTCATTAGATTTGCTATGATAAGCTGCTGATATTAACGTACACGTGTTTTTTAGAAAACTTGCTAAATTTTCAACCGCGGGAACGATTTGAACCTGCGACTTTTGCCATTACGCCTCTTCCATCTGGGCGACCGGGGCTCAAGCACTGCCGGCGAAATTTGCAAGCGTATCTTAATGCCAGATGGAAGAGATGTCGCCACCAGAGTTGGCGAAAGTCTCAGGTTTCATCAAAAAAAGTATTTTTTTATACCTAACACGGGAAGTGTTTTGAAATTTAGTATTCTCGTACACTAGGTCTGACAAACTTCGGTAAATTACAAAATTAATTTGGATAGAACCTATAGTGAGAGGTTTCCATAATTATGATTTACTTTCGTTTTTATAAGGGCAACCGTTTCGACTATTTCTGTGTATCATTCCGTAGCCGTTAGAGAATGCCGCGTGACATTAGGCTCGCCCTTTTTAGGTACTTAGGTACCTACTTACATTGCAATATAGATTAGAAAATAAATTATGTATCTGCCGAATTATGTAAATGTCAAATTAAGGTAATGTCCATTAACGCGTTTGACTAATTATCTAACAAATGCATGTGCTATCGTGGGTTAATGAGACAAAATGACCCGAAATTCAACATATTGTTTATTAGTAGGTATCCTAGGGTCCATCGGCCACCTTCAAGCTTGATCATCAGACTAGCATGGTGGTATGGTACTTACTATACAAGGTGTAAGGGACAGCCCTCCGAATACTGATAGATTTTAGGGTACAGCCAAACCATGATACTGAACAAATTTCTCCTAAGAACATGTGTCAGAAAACGACGAGCTGACTGCATTCAAGTACTTTTTTTTATTAAGGATGGGTTTGCTTTTGACTCTGGTCTAGGTCATAGGACAGAGAAAGAGTCTAAGATGGAGCGAGCTCACCCAGAAGAAGCCTGTTCACTCTTACTTTGAAGAGAAGAGATTAGGTTTGTATGCGTTTGGAAACACAGACGCAGGTAGTAAGTTCCACTCTTTAGCAGTGCGCATTATAAATGATAACTGGAAGCGCTTAGTCCGAATTGGTGGAATAGCAACCAGGTATGGATGGTATCCGGCAGTGCGTCTGGATGACATTTACATTTAGTCCAAAAAATTATGACGTTTCCTGAAGTATTGTCATATGGGAAGTTATTCAGCTTTATGGTCCGAATACACCCTATCAACCTTCGGAGGGCTATCCCTTACACCCTGTATAATTATTGTATTGTCATCGACGTTGCATACAACTAGGTACCAAGTTTCATGATTCGAACCAAAAATGGGTTGTTCTTAGATTTGATTACATAGTTCTTACTTACTCACATACTTTAGATGTGTTTTCTTTCTTTCTTTCTTTCTTACTTTCAAAGTCAACCTCATAGTAGCGACTAAAATAAAAAGTACGCTAATTATGTCGTCAATTTAACTAATTATTTATTTTACTCTTGCTTTTATTATAGTAAGATGTTCGTGGGAGTTTTGCGATAAAAAGTAAGTCAATCTTCATTATAGAGATGAAACCTAATGTCACGTTCACACAATGCCTTTATGGGCAGGGCCAGGGAAATAGTAAGGGAAGTGGGCAGCGCAAGCATGTAAACAGGTTTTTTCTTTTGTTCTGGATTCTTCCATTTTTAGCCACGGGGCTATGAAATCTACACCTGACTGTATGGTATGTAAACAGGTCACTTGCGCTGCTACTCGTCATGCCACTGCAGCTTCCCTTGCTCCCTGGAGTGTCGTGCGTGAGTCAAAGGAACGACAGCACCAGCGCGAGTGGAATGTATTCCTATCTCGCTTACTCGTATAGCTGCAAGAAGAGTATGATTGCAGTGTGTGAACACTTCCTCGCGTTCATACTTCCGCAGAAGTATTTCAAGCAATATTCGCGGCAGCGGCAGGGGAAGGAGCATAGTGTGAACGTAGCATCAGATACGCTAGGTGAAACCAAAGAAAACGCATTTCACAAGTTTGTACAGACATACTTTTTTATTGTTCTTTTTTACTTTTAGGTACAGTCAAAGACGTAGCTAATTTCTCATGATTTCCATTGTGTTTCCATTACATATTTTTGTAGTCTGATGATAACACTACCAGTAAGTAAAAGGCTGTAAAAAATTATATCTTTTTCTTTATAGTTTACACACGCACGACCTATGTTTACTTAGTTATTTCACGAACAAGGTATTAAAGAAAGGGTTATTATAAAAATAACAATGCCTTTTTAAAACATTACTATAGTTGTCATTATTAGGTAGGTACGTGCAAGCTATGCAACATAAGTATTCTCAACGACCCGATGAACCCTGGTGTCAGAGTTTTTCAACCGCCTACTACAACTCGGGTCGTTCTCGTTGACTCTGTGTCGTTGACGCACAAAGAAGAAGAAGTATTCTCAAGAGCAAATACATACATAAATAAGTAAATATCACGCCTATATCCCCTGCGGGTAGGCAGAACGTAAACAGCCGTAATAAATGAGCTAAGAAATCCATTTACTTAAATCTTGGAATATAAATAGATAAAAGCAGAAAATTGCCGTGTGATGCCGGCTTAGAATAACATTACCCCATTTCTTTACCGCGTGGGGGTCGTAAGAGGCGACTAAGGGAATCAAGGGTGTTTATTGCAATTTAGGGCGATGGGCTGACAACCTATTACTATGGCGATACACATAATTTACCCTGAAATATTCGTCAGACGTGGCGTAAATTCCATTTTTTGCGATCGTTTACACTCTGCCTTCCCCGCTAGGGACTGTAGGCGTGATATGTGTGTGTAATAGTAGAAAATATCCATAAATGTGAACTAAGTTAGCATGTGAATAAAAAATATATAACAGATTTAAACATATATAATTACATATTTACCTTGGGCATGGCCGCTCTACCGAATCCATTTACCGCCAATATAAATAACATGAACGAAAACTTGTACCAATTGAACCAATTCATATTTACAACAAAAAACACTTTTCAAATAAATAAAATTATTTGCTACGAAAAATAAGTATTTATGTGAGCGTAAGTTATCAATTTGTATCTACAATGTCGACTATTCCATTTGTGTAAATAGTTACTATTGAATATTGCAATTAGTGAAGTGAGGTACACACAGCCAGCGGTATGACACAGCTGAGGTGCGCAAGAGTCGATTTTCAACAGAGCTATGTTCAGCATTCGATATTGAATATATGTATACATTATACAGGGTTATTTTTTATTCACCCCGGAAATTTTACAGGGTGATTCCACTCATGATTCTGAACAACTTTGATTATGGGGTCACCTGCGAAATCTGGAAAAAAAACCCAGCTGCTCCATAGAAAAAATCATACCTACTCAAACAAAATGTATGCAACAGCTGGATTATTTTTCGCGATTTCGCAGGTGACCCCATAATAAAAGTTGTTCAGAATCATGAGTAGAATCGCCCTGTAAAATTTCCGGGGTGAATAAAAAATAACCCTGTACATATAGGGTGAAATTTTACTTGTTACTGATACTGAAAACATGGAACGGGCTGGTGATAAGGAACAACATTCCCCAATAAACATAGGTTGAAATATGCCAAAAATATTTTTAGTATCCATAGAAACCCAAATCAGAGGATCGACAATTTTGTATGGGAGGTCCAAATATTTTTGTCCTATTTCCACGTATCTTTAGGAAAGTTGTTCGTTATCACTAGCCTTTCCTATGTTTTCAGTATCGGTCACTGGTAAAATATTACCCGATATTTACTACGACCGTAAAAAAAAACGCATATTTGTAAATTGCGTGTAAGCTTGATTGATTTTTGAAATTAAAAAACAGGAAGGTACCAATGTACCTACTAGGTAGTTAGGTAGGTAAGGTTGGTATTTTACACACGAATTAAATGAACTGAAGAATTATATGAACGTATTCAAGTTTTGGCTCAGTTAACGCCCATAATGAAATTTTTGGCTGAACCCGGTTTTCGTATTTCCGCAGACAAAATACAACAGTCTGTAAAATATTATGCTGTAAATGATCTTCCGGGGGGAATCGGAAAGTTTAACATTAACATTAATAGCCACAACAGGCCACTGCTGGACATGAGCCTTCCCCTATTGGGGTATTCTCATACTCACCACGCATGACAGGTGGATTGGCGAGCGCAGTGCAGCACGTTACATTCACAGTGAACTCTGCTGCCTATTCCCTGGACCAATTTATGCCTTAGTCACTTTTACGAGACCTGCTGATAGAACTGGATTGAAGCTATTTTAAATAAATATTATAGACAATATCACACCATCTAGCCCCAAACTAAGCAAAACTTGTACTAAGGCGTACACACGTATCTTCCATAAAACACAGGAATATATTTAAACATTCGTTTCGCCCACAGAGAACCTAAACGTCACGTGCTGTCAGTGTGCGAATTCTTTGGTCTCTGTGGGTTTGCCCAGGAACAATAAGCACAGTAAGTAAATTGTTTTTTTTACACCCTGTATCGAATATTTACCTTCGATCATCGTTCGATATAAATCCGTAACATAGCGAAAGTACTTACCTAAGTTATATTATGCTCTCAATTTAGGGAATGTTAGGTATAAACCGCACCTACTTACTACATGATGTGGCCTAACATATTACATAGGGTTGAGTATTAACTTTAGTAAAAATTTTAATGTCTGTAACATGTAAACATACCAAATTATTTTATATACAATAAACCATCACTAAAGAATTAACGTAATATATAAACATATCAAATTATTTTTATATTAAAATTAGCGTGATAATAAATACTTAAATTTTATTCACTAAACAAACCACAATATTTAGTTTTTGCTTAAAGGGCTTTGTTTAATTCTGTGGTTAGATATGCTGATAAAAAGTTTCTGATTCAAAGTAGCGAGATTTTATGTGTACGGTTAAACCACTCGTACCTCACGTTCTACTACGAGAATCATGTCAGGGGGGGTATGTAAAAAGATTAATTTTGTCCCAACATGCGCTTCTGAAATTCAATTTGTACTGAATCAAAAATACGCCTCCTTATTGCTCTATGGATCCAATGGCATGCCAATAACTCAAATGTGAACGGAAAAACCACGGAAGACCAGCGCTGTAGAATATTATGCTACAGCACAATGCTGAGTGGTTGCCTTCTTTGGTGTAATACTTTACTTTATATTAATAAGTCCTTTTTATATCAACTAGGTATACTTTTAAGTTTTGTGTTGCACTGAAATGAATACTTTCTATTTCTATTCTAAATGTCTGTAACCCAGTATTCAGCTATCCTCATTTCATTTTCTGTGCCTGTGCTTGTCACGTGTCCTAATCTTATTCAAGACATGTTAAGTAAATCTGATTTTCAGTGCGATGGTCACGATCCAGGGTAGACATATTTTTCATTTCTCACCGAATTCTCTGACGGCCGATGTGGCGCAGTGGTAGTGCGACTGCCTGCGACGCATAGGTTCCGTGTTCGATTCTCGAGGCACTCACAAAGTTGATATTTATCACTTTGTGATTTTTTTACTAATACTGAGGGTCATTCGGAAAATTGTGTTTCGCCCTAGAGACAGGTTGTCAGCCCATCGCCTAAAATTGCAATACACACCCTCTAGTCCTTCTAGAGTCCCACGGGAAAGAAATGGGGTGATGCTATTCTAAGCCGGCATTACACAGTCTAGGAGCGTATAAAGGAAAATAAAATCAAATCATAAGTTAGCTTACCAAAATCCATCGTCGTTGGGTATCTCTTTTTACCTATACAAGCTCAAACTTGGTGTAGGTAATATTATCTACAGATTAGGTAATAGTTACTATTCTTCTTAGATGCAGCTTCTATATAACTTTGTTAGAATGGGCAAACGAGTACAATGTAAGCATATAATACAGCAAAAGATAATACGCGAATCCAGTATGGTTGTATCAAGTATAGAATATATAATATCAATAATATTGTTATTAAATAGTACAAGATTTCCATTTACTGTTTACGGACATTTTTTGAATTTATTTATTTTTGTAGGTTTTGATGTGATAATGGGTTTGATGACTATTCTATTCTATTCTTTTTTTTTAAATGGCCTCTGTCAGCAAAGGACAATTCTGCCAATGTCTAAGTTGGGGGATACACGTTACAACTTTAAAAAGAGAAAAAGATCGAAACTGGCAATTGATCGGTTGTAGACCTTACGCAAAAGCTAAATATCTAAAAGATTTGCTAAGATATATACAGAACATAAATATCATAAACGGATATTAAACATATTAATGTACTTACATAAAATAAACAAAAAGGGAGGTTTAACATTGGATAACAGATGGTAAAAGGAAATAGGACGAGGGATACATTCAGGAAGTAGATCATATAAAGAGACAGGAAAACGAGAACAAGAGAAAAAAATGTGATCTAAGGTACCCTCATCCAGGCCACACTCACATAAAGAGTGATCCTGGATCCTGATTTTTGCCAAAAATAGTGGGTTACAATTATGTCCTAAGCGTAATCGAATGATAGTCGAGATAGTACTTTTGTTAGCCGAACGATATTTAAAAAACCAGGGTTTTACGGGTATTTCAGGCTGAATACCGGCATAATGTTTACCCTTCGGTTTGATGACTGGTTGGTTTGGTTAGTCAATGGTTGTCACAAGGTTGTCATGAGTTTTTTTTAATGGCAATAATCAACCCTTTAGTTAGGGGATATTCCTGCCAACCTCTAGTGAAAAAAGTGAAAGAACAATTAAATACCTTTTTTTTTTAATGGCAATAATCAACAAATAATAAGTTAGGGGATATTCCTGCCAATGTCTAGTGAAAAACAAGAAAGAACTATCTAAGAGCTAGGAAAGTATATCGTGTGTTGTGATCACGGGCACTGATGTGAAAAAATAATAAGTTATTAAAATAATCTACAAAAAAAATCTTTTATATAAATCCAGATTCGATCTTTTTTCCTTTTTACCGATGATTTTTTTACTAGCTTTGCGTTGGGTGTCTCAAAGTGTGGGTGGGGCATTAAGTGATGCATTAAAAGTTTTTCTTTCGTCGGTATGATGTAAATTTTACCTACCTGTCAGTAAATACACGACAAAAAAACAGGCACTTAATCTTAAAAGTAATATGATAAAATATGAATTATTTTTAATAGACTTTCTCTGACTTTACTCAAAAATCATTGTTTTGTTTCTTAAGTCACATCCTTAGTCACTTATGGTTGTGGACAACCACAGTCAATTTACTCTATGACTATGTATTATAAAAAAAACTATCTAGTTTTGCACCAGGAGCTCGATTTCCTAAGTATTCGTAATTGAAATCCCGCACATTTTTTCGCATGCTTAAGTGAATGTTCCCGTGAATTCGCTGATTCGCAACGAGTTGCCTTGGCACTCGTATCAAGCCGTGAAACATTTTTACTACTCTCCAAAAACAGCTGATTATCAAAATCAAATGACAAGATAAGCTTCGCTCAAAGACCATTTGAAGCAAACACTTTTTAAATTACGTTTCATTCCACTGTCGGAGATTACTAGTTATTAAATCAATCAATTTTGCTGAGAGCTTCGAGCAACACGGTCTTCCGTCTCGTTCCGACCCGGAACGGAAGGCCGTCGTTGCTCGAAGGCTGAGAGTGGTGGTGGGGTCTCAATATTTCTGCGTATAACGAGACAGTTCGAGAGATTTTAAAGAGAGGTGGCAGATGAAACCCAAGATTTAGTACATAATTTGCTTGAAATTGAAGTAGGTACCCCATTAGTGGGTTATTGATGACCGATGTGGCGCAGTGGTAGTGCGACTGCCTGCGACGCAAAGGTTCCGAGTTCGACTATCGGTGGGACACACACAAAGTCGATATTTATTACTTTGTGAATTCGTCCCCAGTCAGGTTAGGACATTGCAGGGCGAACCACCTGATTGACCGAAAAGAAAGATGTTTCCGTGCTTCGGAGGGCACGTTAAGCCGTCGGTCCCAGTTGCTGTCTATGATTACTTAGACGGTGGTCGTTACGCAACCATGTCTACTACTAGTAGTATGCGGTTCAAAAACTCTAACAACATGGTTCATCGGGTCGTTGGACGACTCGGTGTCACACACGAAAAGAAGAAGCTACTACTAGTAGTATACGGTTGAAAAACTCTGACACCAGGGTTCATCGGGTCGTTGGATGACTCGGTGTCCCACACGAAAAGAAGAAGATGAAGTGGGTTGTGATGTGTCTGATTGTGTCTCAAATATCCACACATTGGGTGGAGGTGACAATATACAAAGTAGGGCATAAGGATTCATAAATATTGATGAACTTACTCGACTGGGGACTAATCTCTAGCTAGACTAAGATGATATAAGCGCATAATTAAAAAATGAAAATAACTGTAAATGGCACAGTTGTAAAATATGAATGACGTAAAATTCTAGCATGAAAATGTTAACGCAAAATCACGATGGACCGGACTAGTTCCAGATTAAAGAAAATATACATATTATTGAAAAATCATCCTGATTTTCTTTTAATTATTTCGAGTATGTCGTACTGCTGGGCAAAGGACTCCCTCTCCTTCTGCCTTGTCCCTATCCCGTGCTACTTCCATCCAGATTCGAGTGTGGGAATTTAACTCGTCATACCACCTTTTCTTTGGACGACCACGAGACCGTCTTGCGTTAGGATGGGGACCTAAGTAGTTGTTATTTTTGCCCATAGCACTATCTTCTGGCATTCTGGCAACCCTTGCTGCCATCTGACCTACGTCAAATTTTTTTTAATACTTATACCCACGGCTTATACCTTATTAGATTAAAAACTTCTTGAACGCTAACTGAGAATTTTTTTTATTTTTGTATGCACGCAATTTTTTTGGTGAATAAGATTAAACACTTTATTTTCAGGTTGCATGAAAACACGATTAAAGAAAGTTTGCTCGATAGATTTATTTTTCAAAGTTTGGTCTATTTTTTCACTTTTTTGTGTAGTGTATTAAACATAAATAAGTGAGTATAGTATTCTTTGATAAATAACACAATTTTTGAGAATACGAGACGTCTTGTACATTACTAGATTCTTGTCCAAATTCTTTTCGGTAGTTTTTTGATAACTTGTTTTAAATAGTGAAAATTCGCCTTAATATGGCAATTCCGATCACACAGGAATTGCTATTACTGGAAAAGGGACGTTTAAAAGTTCGAGGCAGGCCCTTAACCAAAATTTTCGTCCGTACCTCGGAGAAACAAAGATGACAAATTGTATCGACTCATGGTAAGGGTACTGGGTGCATGCAAAACCCTTGGTTATGATGACATTGATATGATTGATGTTGATGCTAACTTTGATGTTGTTGATGATGATGGTGACGATGATTGATGTGATAAGCATTGATGATAAATAAGGGACTTAATGAATAAAATTCTTGAAATTAAACCATATGCTACTTTAAACAAATTTAATTTAAGTAGGTTAAAGTCAATACTAACAATAAACAGTATTATAAACTCTAACAAGACAAGTATCATAAATCCACAAATTATTTTTAAATAAAATATATTTCAAAAATTAACATGTTCAAAAATAATAAATAAAAGATCATGTAACGTAACAAATAAATTGAGCAAAATGAGAAGGATTAAAAAAAAATACGTAACATGTTCAAAAGTAATAATTAATAAAGAATCATATAACGTAACAAATAAATTAAGCAAACGGCAACGTTGGCCAAAAGTTGAAAATTAAAGATCATGTTAATAATGTAACAAAAAAAATTCTAAGCAAAATAAAAAGGAAATTCAAATAAAAATTACGTAACATGTTCAATTTTTTTAAATAAAAGATCAACTAGTAAATAGAGCAATATTTCGCCATTTCTTCAGATTCTAAACTTCTCAACAGAAAAATGTTCATTTTCATAGGTCGAGGTAAACCCATCAGATTTTCTATATCTCTAAAATTTATCTGAACTGCCTATCTACTGGCTAAATATCTGGCATTTCCTGCATCCTAATGGAGTAAGGCACATCGTGGAGTGTCGTGTGGTTCATAGTCGTGGAGCGGCTGGCAATCTCTTCTACCAAAGATTCTCGGAACTCGGTCCATCGACGATTCTCCACGAAATGTTGGAACAGCTGCTTTTTGGTCGGAATCTGTTAACAAAATATCTATGTCAGTTGTATTAGACTTTTATTTAGCTATCTGGGTGGGTTTACATTTTAATGCGTTAGGGCTAATATGCTTGCCCGCAGGTTTGCACGGTGTACTAAACAGGTTAAAATCACACTTTTCAGAGCATATTGTACCACTTAATATAATAATGGATTCAGAATGCTGATAGGGCTGAGACGGTATTGCAGTGCTTCGGGGATGCTGGCGCGGAAGCCGAGGTGGACAGCTTTACGGCTATTATAAGGAAACGCACAGCACCTCCTGAAGGGTGACGCGCGTCCACCTCGCCAAAGACACAAAAATTACGTATTTTAATTATTAATTTTGAATTTACATGAATTTTAAGTTTAACTTAATTTAATTCTATTTTATTGTGTAATATGGATAAATGTCCGAAATAAATGTTTTTTTTTCTAAGCAGTAGGTATCTTCTTAGCCGAAATTTAATTCCAAGTAAGGCCCCGATTCTCTTTTATTTTTTGCCAATGTAATGCCATCGACACTTATTTTACATTATGACTTTTTATACTTCAAACTGTTAGTGAAATACGAAACGGGCAACATTATTCAACTGAGACACCATTGAAATACAGCTGAGACGCTTTTCAAATAGCGAAATATGGCCCTGGATTCGCCAATTATGCCATAACCAACCATAGATAATCATGAAACATTCCTCAGTAAATCCACACATGTTCACACATCATGCCTTTAAACCTGGTAAGGTAGGCAGAGCGTAAGAAACGGCTGTTCCTTTAAGTCGCGTCTTAGAAATATTTCGAATCCATTTCAGAAAATTGACAAGTAAACTGAAATTGTAATGCACATGATACATGGTATTTGTTCTCAAGTCTCATAATCATCTCTTACGCCTATATCCCTTGCGGGTAAGGTAGAGCGTAATGGGCCGTAAAAACGTACTTCTTTTTGTGTGGGACACCAAGTCATCTTACGACCCGAAAAACCCTGGTGTCAAGAGTTTTTCAACCGCCTACTACTAGTAGTAGGCCTCTGACATAGTAAACATAGACAGAAACCGGAACCGACGGCTTAACGTGCCCTCCGAAGCACGAAACCATCTTTTATTTTCGGACAATCAGGTGGTTCAGCCTGCAATTGGCTGCAATATCCTTACCAGACTGGGAACAAATTCACAAAGTAAAAAATATCAACTTTGTGAGTGCCTCAATCCAGCCCACCAACCACTTATACGTAAATCACCTTCTTCTCCAAGTAATGTCTGACCCTGGACCAGATGTTTGCAGTGTTCTTCTGCAGCAGCCACACCAACGGCAGCACCATGCAGTCCACCCTGGTCGTCGCCACGATCCGTCGGTCACGCATGTTCTCGCCAAAGCCAAACGTGGACCCCGCATTGAAGATACACACCTAAATCAACCGTATTATACTAGACATACATGAATTGCCGTGTGATGCCGGCTTAGATTGCCGTGTGATGCCGGCTTAGATTGCCGTGTGATGCCGGCTTAGAATAGCATCACCCCATATCTTTCCCGTAGGAGTCGTAAGAGGCGACTAGGGGACTCGAGGGTGTGTATTGCAATTTTAGGCGATAGGCTGACAACCTGTCACTATAGCGATACACAATATTCCAAATAACCCTCAAACATTTGTCAGACGTGGTGTAAATGGCCGTTTTTTGCGGCTGTTTACGCTCTGCCTACCCCGCAAGGGATTATAGGCGTGATATGTGTATGTATGTATGTACATGAAGTAAAAAAAATTGCTGAGAATATTTTAAGGGGTGAACCAGTACGTGAAACTGAACAACTTTCCCCAAGGAACATAGGTCGAAATATGAAAAAAAAAATTGGCCTTCCCATACAAATTATCCCGGCCAGGTAACACACTAAGTATGTGAGGGTCAAATGATTTTTTTCATATTTCGACCTATGTTCCTTGGGGAAAGTTGTTCAGTTTCACGTACTGGTTCACCCCTTAAAATATTCTCAGTTAATTTTTTTACACCTTATATATTTTTTTACACATACAAGCTGCCGTAGACTTGAGTATATAGTTTTAAATTGAAATCTGTTTTTAACGCGTTTGCGAGATATATAAATAAGGGTATAACAGACAACAGACGGATATACAAGTGATCCTATAAGGGTTTAGTTCCTTTTGTTTGAAATTAAAACTAATACTCAGGACGAAGGCCACTTGTTGTTGTAATAAAAATCGCGTGTTTTGAACCCTTTAAGAGCTCTGAAAGTAAACAATATTTATAAGGTGATTTCCGTAGACATAAAGCTATGAAATTTGGCAACTTTTGTTTAGGATAACATTTAAAAATTATTAAATATAAAAATGGTTTTTAGGGGGCTGAAAAAAAAACAATTTTTAATAATGAAGCTGGTAGTTCAAGTGTGGTATTATATGAAAAGCTTGATGTGCAAGTTACGGAACCTTCGGTAGGTAGGAGTCCGACTCGCACTTGGTCAGCTTTTTCTTGCAAATTATTGGTAAATTACTTCAATTGTTAAATCCAACCTTATAAATTACAACTCCACTATTGGTAAATCATTGCGAAATAACATACCATTTATCAAAGAGGGTCTGCAGAGAGTGCGTAAATATCGTAAAGAGCGTATTAAATTTAACGCGACTAACCTAGGGTGAAAACTCTGAACCGATTTTGATAAAGTTTTATACTGATACACATAAGTCGAATATATTATAGGTATATACAATGAAGGACGACGGACGACACACGGCAATAGTAATTTATAGGTTTCAAGCAAATGAACCCTATTGGTAAGTATAAGTAGTTCCCCAATACTACACACATATACATACATACACATATTACACCTATAATCCCATGCGGGGTAGGCAGAGCGTAAACGATCGCAAAAAACGGTCATTTACGCCACGTCTGACAAATATTTGAGGGTCATTCGGAAAAATGTGTATCACTATAGTGACAGGTTGTCAGCCCATCGCCTAAAATTGGAAAACACACCCTCGAGTCCCTTAGTCGCCTCTTACGACTCCCACGGGAAAGAAATGGGGTGATGCTATTCTAAGCCGGCATCACACGGCTTTACTATTGCTGAATAAAATTAAGACTCATAATGTAAATAATATTCATGTTAAGTACCTGCATGAAATATGTCCGCATTTTTTTATTGCCTTTCGATGGTATTATTCTGAAATTGATGGTTTGGTTAGTGTACTTACATATATAAGAGATAAACATATCTAAGAAGTATTACAAAAATCATCGACTTTTCGCTATGACTTAATATAATGTTAAATACATTATATTAAGTCATAGCGAAAAGTACTAAATACAGGCACATTTTGATTTATTTACTCAGAAAAGAAAAGTTCATGAAGTTTATAAGAGGAAGGTGCCAAAACGATTGTCATAGATAAGCGGTTTTGCTGTGAGTTTAATAAACTAAAAATTAATAAAACATGTGTTTGAGAATAGAATACCTTATGGATTTATCCCTTGAACAAATGTCGTCTTCTTTTTGTAGTAAGACTTTAGATAGTTCAACAGGCTCACCACTGTCGTCTTTTGCGGGGCCTTTTAATATACTTTTAGATCCTTTCCGAAAGGATCCACTTGGTTTTAGTTGATCTCGCTTGGAGGTCGTGCGTCGTGTGACTTCCTGGTTTGACTTCAAAGCATCACCTACAAATGTTGTTGTAGATTCGGATTCTTCCTCGTTAGTTTCCGTCTCCTTTTGGATAGTGTAAATTGAAACATTCTTTGAGATGTTGTCTGTTTGGCTTAGATGCTGAAAGTACTTTTTCTGCAAATCAACCTCTTCTTTTTTTTCTACCTGTAAATTTTATATCCGGCGTCATTCCTGTTTCAACTTGAAAATATCCTTTTGCTTTTTCTTAGCCTTTTAAGAAAGGATAAATAAAAATAACGAAAATACACTCCTTTGCTCATACAAAAAGCAAAGCCTGCTTATGTTAGTAGGTAAGTAGACACAAATACTTAAAATTGTCTCACATAGGGATCATATAGCGAGTAAAACTTCTTCCCAAGAACAGTCTTCGTGAAAATATGAAGGGACTCGATCATTTGGCAGCTTCCAGAGACAACGAAATAGACGCAGTTGTTCATGCCCACTCCATCCCCAAGGATGATATCATCTGGATCGAACGACTTCATCTTGGCTACTATGCAGCCCTCCCGACGAGCCACCTGGAAAATACAGGGTGTAAGGGATGGTGCACTGAAAATTTTGCAGGTATGATTAGCGATGGAGCAAAGTCATTCAGCTGATAAAAATTTGTAATGGAAGTCGATTTTTTTCCCCGTTTACCAACATGTCCTCTATGAAAAAAGTTGTTCAGTTTCATGGTCTGATCATGGCTGCAAAGTTTTTGGTACGCCGTCCCTACACCCTTATTCTATTGTTCTATTATTGGTTGGCAAAACTTGGACAATCTGACTCTGAGACTCTGAATACGAATCAATAATACCAGAGTTAGAAGACTAATAAGAATAGTCGGTGGATGACTAAAAGTAATGATGACATATTTTTAATTACCTCGTCCAGTCCATTGAAGTATGAGAAGGAACTCATAGTCAAAGAAACTTCGTCCCATTGTTTTTGCAAAGACTTCTGTAAAACATCCTTGAAGTCTTCAGCCATCAGTGCCAGGAACTCACAGTGGCCTAAATCATGAAATTAATTTTATTTTACTACAGACCGATACTGTAAATACAAAATGGGCTGGTGAGAAGACAAGGCAAAATTTAAAAATTTTACCTCCCAAAACTTAACTCATTCTATATTCTAGCTTACATTTCTTAGAGAAAGTTGTTCTGCATCAACGGCTCGTCCTGAATTTTTGATATTGATTACCTACTAAATTTCAGTTTGTATTTTATAGCTTTGCTCTGATTTCTTATCTAATCCACAATTGGCTTCATGGATATCAGTTTCTATGGGTACTTAGTTGGGCTAACTTTAGTTTGTTTTATCGATATCCATTAGATTTGGTTATGGATTCAGCGTTTTATTTAGCGACTAAATGTATTTAGGTAATAAAATAAATATATAAAATTAACATTCATACATACATATATTACGTCTATATACCTTGCGGGATAGGCAGAGCGCAAACATTTACGCCACGTCTGACAAACAGTTAAGCTCATTCAGAAAATTGTGTATCACCATAGAGACAGGTTGTCAGCCCATCGCCAAAAAGGCAATACACATGTAACCCTCGAGTTCTTTAGTTGAATCATACGATACCCACAAGAAAGAGATGGGGTGATGCTATTCTAGGCCGGCATCACATGGCAATTGAATGAACTTAGACCGGATGAAAAGACCTAACCACATACAAGCAATCTTTTCCTAATCTATTTGTTCATCAGAAAAATAAATACCGACTGTACCTAACCAAATTGGGTTATAGAGAGGGTATCATGTGTTGTAACTGACATACTTCTAACACTTGCATGTACAACAATCTGATGCTATGCAATAAATACTATATGAATATAGAAAAACTGTTATTTTTCGAGTTTTCCCAGTATAGCACCATTGTAAAATTATTAATGAGAGAGATGTATGTATTTACAGCAGTACACGGTTGAAAAACTCTGACACCAGGTTTCATCAGGTCGTTGGATGACTCGGTGTCCCACACGAAAATATGAAGAAGCAGTACCTACACGACTCATGATTATGAATGGACTTTTTGCGGACAGTAAATCTTATCACGTATTCTATCTATCTATCTATCTAATTAGCCTATATTAGCCCACTGCTGGACAAAGGCGTATCACGTATTACAGAATAGCATTTCTAGCTACCCAAAATTACCTGAAGTTGTACAAGTAGCTGTCCTCTTAATATTATGCAGAAGGGACACTTCCCCAAACATATCTCCTGAGTGCATCACGAAGACATTGACAGAGACTTGTTTCTTGAGGATTTCGTCATACACCAGCACGCTGACAATAACCTCTCCTGTCACGACGAAGTACAGAGCTTCAGCCTCCTGGTTCTGCCTCACTATGACTCGGTCAGGCCCGTAGTATTTGAAGTACGTTGCGGCTGCTAGTTTCCTTCTTACGTGCTGTTGAAGTTATGGGGTGATGATTGATTATAATAGAGACGGACGAATCTACATAATTTAATGAATGTGGACATATGTTTTCGAAATTTGAAGTGAGGTGGGATGATATTCTTTGACTTGGTGTCGACTCTGAATATCCTCTTACAAATGCTGCTCAAAGGCACGAGTAGATACTACTCCTTAGCAAGGCCAGTTGGAGGCATTGCAAAGTAACTTTCTTATTAACGGTTTATCTTCTTTTATCAAATGGATCCGTGTCCAGCCCAGTATTCAGTTATTGATTATCGCCAGGATTATTTGCTCCCGCGTGAAGATGAACAAGAAGGGCAGGGAGTTGGATCCACTCCACATTTGCCCCGAAGGGCCGGGAACGTGAGTGAAACCCCACCCTGAAACAGTTATGTTTGCTTCGGCCGACCTGCGTTCCGGGGTTCTTTCAAGACATCCAATCCCACGTTGGGTTCAGTTCGAGTATGGGTAATAAAATATAACATACATTAGGATACCGTTTGAAGCACTTCAAGCCACCAATCTTTCTATAAATCCATCGCTTCTCCACTTCAGTTCGGTCCGAGACAGGCTTATTTAGTAATACTTTGTCCTGTAAAAAATTATCAAGTGGTCTTTTTTTTAATTGTAAAATGGAGAGAATAAATTCCTAGGTACTTTTTGTCTGGAAATAAGAGGCGCTTTTAAGCTCTCCAAGTTAACTTATTATTAAACCATTTATTGCACACAATAAAAACATAGGACACATACATATATGAAACAATTCACAACAGGTCTACTTATTTCTAAAAAGAAATCTCTTCCAGCAGACCTTGGGCAGTGAGGTCTCATAAAGTGAGGCAGATAAGGCGTGCACTATCAATAAAAAATTTGGATAGGTAATAATTTTAATTTAACTTCACCCAAAAGGCTGCCTTTCTTATATGATATGATAGGATAAACGTACCTGCCTTGAGGTCGTTACAGATACGGCAATACCATAATAATTTTTCAGTTGTTTTATAACAATATTTTTAACATATGAATTCTTCAAATAATATTATTTCCTTTAGCCCTCATAGTTACGATATGCTTGCGTAAGAACTCATGAGTGAATAAAAGCAATCTAACCGACAAACTGAGTAATTTGGCCTTCTTCTTGGCTCGCATGGCTTGCTCAACTCGCCTCTTCACGTTGTCTCCTTCGTAGACCTCGTCGTCTTCGACCAGCCAGTGCAGGTTGCACATGACCTTCCTTACCAGCGCACGGAACCGACATTTCGCCAGAAATTTTCTACGCATTAACAGTTCGGGATCCTGAATAGAGCAGATGTTTTTAAGCAGAATCAGGTCAGCCCAAACAGAGACTTTCCATCGCCCCAACACTCATTTGTTGTAAAAACGATCATATAAATTCAATAGATTTGTATCTATTAAATATTTCGAAAATATCGTCTGTCCCTTTAAGAGTAGAGTACAATACATTACTAATCATGCTAACAAGGATGGTATGGTATGAGTCACCAAAATGTCAAAATGTGTTATTTGATATTAAAATGTATAATTATTGATTTAATTTTGTTACTGAACTATTCTTACTTACTTACTTTTTATGAAATGAAATATTTAAGAACACCCATTTTTGACTAGGGGTAAGCTTAAAACCAGCAGTGTGCTGTGCCTACACCCATTTCAGCTCATAGTGTATATTTGTACTGAATTTTTTGATTGTTGTGCCTAAGATGTGATGCGAAATAAATATATTTGTATTTGTATTTTGTATCTATTTAAATTTGTGTCCTGCTAGGGATCTCCCCCAATTGGTGGGCACCTACGAACCGGCCACGCTTGCAGGTGAGTTGGTTAGCTTTAGTGCAACATGTTGTACTTAAATCCTAGGAAACAGTTTAAGCTGGATCCCGAAGTGTGGTGTACCAATAGTTGTGTAGTTATAAATAGTACGAAATATGCAGGTATAAGTGCATAGGAAATGCAGGAAACTCTTCAGTAGGAATCATTTATACCAGGAATGATTACTTTAAGAATACTTACCTCTTTTTCTTTAATTTTAGGAGGCATCTTTTGCAGTATTTATAAAATGTAGATGATAAACAAAATAAAAGCAAATAAAAGTTTATAAAATGCAAGGAAATCAAGTAAAAAACAATAAACACAGATTACATAAATTATATATCCTAAAGGAACTATAAAAAATCAACACCAATCAACAAACTAGTAAATAGCTACTTTGACAACTGCTATCAACCTTGTATCAAAAACAAAGATCGTTATTATATGACAAAAGCAGTAAAAAATACTGTATAAATGCTATTTTGAAGATATGAAGGTTTTATTGATTTAATTTTATTATTTGAAGGAAGTTTAAAGGTTATTAATTTAATAAAAATAACTTATCATTGAAAGTTACAATGGCTCAATGCGAACATCTAGTTGGTGCCGAGATTGTGATCGTTCGGGCTTGAATACAAAATTTTGAATTTTTAATACAAATCCCGTGTTAGGAACACAATTTAAGAAAACTTGCAAAATCTTTTACAGCGGGCAGGATTTCAACCTGTGACTTTCACTATCACTAGTAGTAGCCACGCCTTTTCTATCTGGGCTACCGCGGCTAGTCCATTGCCCGCGAATTTCGCAAGTGCCAATTATTTGATTTCACTAATTTGTGAACGAATTTACTTGTACTGTTTGTAACAGGTACCTACCGTCGTTTCTACAATAACATAATCCAATATAACGTTACCATTGGGTTATTTATATATTAAAATTTTATCTTTAAAAAGAAACGTGATAAATAGCATTTACATTTTTATTGTGATAGCTTAAGCTTAAATCAGACCTAGTACTTAAAAACACTTAAGATTAATAATTTAAATGCACTGTAGGTAGCCATTTAAAAAACACAGTGTACAACTAAGTTAATGTACATAAAAAAATACATTGATTCGTCTTGTTTACACTTTACGACCAGTTTTACTTCCTCTTATTTCTAATCTCTTATTCTTTTCTCTAAAAGGATCAAATGTAACACACAGAGGTTTTTGCGACCCTACTGCGGAGTTTTCAGTGGCGTATCCTTGCAACGTTACGGTATATTCTTCTGCTACATTTGGTGGAAGACTTGCGAGAGCCTTCTGATACATAGACTGGACATTTTCTTCATAGTTCCTTCTTCGTATCCTGTACTCAGGTTTCTCCATGAAAGATGTAAAGTTGTCTCTTATTTCTGTTCGGAATGATCTGAAAAGTTTTAGAATCTTTTATATAAGAAGCTCTCGTTTTGTAAATAATATCCAAACTGATTAAGAATTGTACCTATCACCCTTTTCTCCCATTGATATAGTAAAAAGCGAACAAAGAAATCTTGCCAGAAAAGTGACCGCAGCTATAGCGCTGTGATTGCAACATCTTGCACTGTGCTTGTCTATCCACCTGCCAAACTTTGTTGAGTATCCCACAAAAGGGAGAGGACCATGTCCAGCATTGGACTGTTGTGACTGTAGTTGAGAGGTATACCTACCCTGGCACCCATACAGGTTTGTTTTGTATGTGCGTTCTGTTGACTCCGATATCCTCTTTGAATTTCTCCCTGTCATACGTCGACTTTGGCTTCGGATGTGGTAGACGCCAGAAATCTGTTTTGGGTTTCGGTGTGCGTACCTGAAAGAGGTTTACAAACAAAGTGCCGAAGAACTGTACTTCTGAAAGATTTTATGAAATAGAGATTTCAAAAGCAGAAAAAAGTACATTATAAATCAGATTGTCGAGAGAAAGAAAAGTTATTGCAGAAAACCTAAAATGATCACACCATGAAAGTGACTTTTCCACCTTATACTACCAACTGAAATTCTGTGCGAGACGGAAAATTTTGTAATGTTACCTAAAATTATTAGAATCTCTGAAAAATACATTTCATGTACTTACCACACCTAACTGAAAATTTTTCGGTAGACAAGACAGATCTTTTATTTGACCATCTTCAACGTATCCATCCCGGTCAAGGAATCCATTAAGTTCTCATCCTAACCTTCGAATTCAACTAAAGATCACAAGTTTCAAGTTTCAAGTTTTTATTTGCATTACCACATGGTTACACTACAAAGATCTTAAAATATTACAAGTCCAGCATGTAGCACCTCACCATCACTAGTCACTTACCATCGGTGTACTAGAAAAAGTATAATAAGTAGTGACAGTCCGAGCTGGTGCATTAGATTCCCTGCATAGCTGATCAGCTGTGTAGGGGCGGTGGTGAAGCCTGCTAGTCGTCAGGTAGGGGTCCAGATATTTCTCGAACCCGTCGTGTGTGGTGTCTAACGGTTCCAGTTCTTTATGCCAGCTCGGCTCCAGTGGTAGCTGAAATTGATATTATCCGAAAAGGTTTATTTATACAGCTTATGAGTCATAATCAGAAAGATTCTAACTTGCAGTAAACTAACGCCGCTAACTTAGCGAACCACACGAAAAGAAGAAGAAGTGGATCTGGTGTCCGAAACGAACTCTCTCCACTCATCTCTGCCCTGCACCTCCTCCTGCAAGTTGTTGACTTGTAGGTTGCGTAAGTCACTATGTACCAGGTTTCTCATGAAACAGGCAGAACCGAAATGGTCTTGCTGCCTTATCATCTCGCTTTATCGTCCCTCTTGCGTTCGAACGATTATCAGTCCATGTAAAAGTCCCCATGGAGTATTGCATGCATGAATCTTACCGGGTCAGTGGGCAGGGTAGTGGGATGTATGAACTGCTGCTTTCCAGTGACGAGCCTAGCTGGTGTCTCAGGCTCTTTGTAAGCACTTCTCATCTCTGTGCTGCCGTGGACTCGGCATTGAGGAGGCCTGTCTGCAAGCTGATTAAAAATTATTTTTTACAATCGCTATCACATCTCTTATCAGAATACCCTGTGTCATCATCACCTATACCTGCATCAGTCCACTGCTGGACATGGGCGTCCCCCTTTTAGGCGATATTGGCATACCTACTCACCTCAACTCGTGATGCAGGCGGGATGACAACCGCAGCGGTGTTGAACGCTGCTGCCCATTCCTAGATGGGCTAATATTTAGTTGCTTTATACGACACCCCCTTGTAAAAACTGGTTGGTGATATTCTAATCCGATATTACACGTAAAATCATAGTCAAAGAAATGCCGGAAATAGCTATTATTAGTGAATATCATTAGATATGTTTGCCGTGTGATGTCGGCTTAGAATAGCACCACCCCATTTCTCTCCCATGGGTTTCGTAACAGGCGACTAATGTACTTGTGGGTTACATGTACATTGCAATTTTAGGCGATGGGCTGACAACCTGTCACTATGGCGAAGGCGATACACAATTTTGACTCTCAAATGTGAGTCAGACGTCGCGTAATGTTCGTTTACGACCATTTGCGCTCTACCTACCCCAGCGTGATATATGTATGCAATGTTTTCCAGCATCAATGCATCTGTAGTACTTCTAGTTTAACTTGTATACAAACCCGTCTACTCGGTGGATAGATGTACAAATTATCATCGCAGGACGTGTGTTTATTATGCCTCTTGGTTTCAGGATGCTTGTGTCTGAAGTCCAGAGTCGACTGGGAGCGCATCAGGTTTCTATCCTCGTTGTAGTCGTGGTAGTACTCCTTGATACATTCCCGGGTCTCGTTCTAAAGATTCACATAAAACATAATAAAAAAAATATGGGTAGTAAAAAGTATTATTAAAACCAATAAATCAACACCAAACACCACAGGCGCAGTCGATGAATTTTAGGACATTTATTAAAAACAAACATCGACGATCGTTGGCGGTGTCTAACACTGTTTATTGTTGGTTTCCCTGGTAGATCGTCGCTGCGTGTCTTTACCACCGTAACTCATGCGTCTGTCAGACGAAGGAAATTGCGAATTACGATGTTATTCTCATAAAATATGTAAACGCGTCGTAGCCGTATTTGTATGGGAATAAGATCGGAGTTTGCAATTTGCTTTCTTCTGACAGACGCGTGCATTACGGTGTGCGTTGTAGCGACGGACGACAAGTGTCAGAAGTCAGAACCGAACAAGAGCAGTTTTTGCGAGGGACAGCTCGAGCACTTCTGACTAGTAATTCAAAGTAATTAAAAGAAACTCGGTGGTAATTAAAATAAAGATGACATTTACTAGAATGACAAACGACTCGCACGGTTGCCCGGCGGCAAGCGGCAACGTTTGTCATTTTAGCTAATGTCACAATTATTTCAATTACGTACGGTTCTTTTTTGAAAGTCTATTAAAAGTGCTTGAGCTGAACGAACGTTTGGTCTGCAGCAGCCCTTAGGTAGGTTAGTCTATACTCCGTTCAATTAAGAATTGCCTATAATATAAACAAACTTTGTATGAATCTGACAGCTCGCGACTGTCAGATTCATACAAAGTTTGTATACATTATAGGCAATTATTAATTGAACGGAGTTTACTCTGATCTCATAGAAAAGTCCAAAATCATTTTTCATACTTCGATTTATGTTTCTTGTTGGAAGTTGTTCAGTCGGATTCATGTGCTGGTTCTTTGTATTATTTTCTGTTATTTTAAGACCCTAATTAATCATCTTAATATGCTTACCGTCACTGGCTGTTTTAAGACTTCAAGCGGCGGTATCCAATCAAGTCCTATCGTGGAGCTGGGGTCCCGGGTGTCAGGAAACTTCCTCACAGGGTACTCCACATGGACAGGGTTCAATGTCCTTGTTGGCTACAATTTCAGATATTCATATAAATTATTTTGTATTAATTTATTCAAATCAATCGGAACAAATTTTTTTCTTAGCTTATTTGGATTATTGCAAGCAAACAAACACTTACAGTGTAATCTATACATATAATAAAACAGAAACGAAACCAATTCTGTACATGAAATAGATTCAAAAAAGGGTTTTTGCTTCTAATTGTGTTCAAGATACAGACATCAAAACAGAAGTAAAATTGATTTTTGTCTGTTTGTCTGTTTGTCTGTTTGTCTGTCGGTATGTTTGTTATTCTTTCACGTAAAAACTACTGCACAGATTTCTACAAAATTTTATACTGTGGTAGCTTATTACCCGGGTCAACATCTAGGATACTTTTTACCTCGAAAAAATCTTTCATTCCCATGGTAAAACACAGTAACTGGTTCCGCAAAGCGAGTTCCGATTTTTTTTCCTAAAAAATAATATAGATGTCGCTGTTAGTTTTGTAAAACGCGGTATTGACCACGTATTGACTGACATACGATCTGAACTTCTAAACGACCCCGTGAAACGACCTAACCAAACAAAAAACAAACAATCACACATTTAATCCTTGCGGGGTAGGTTGAGCGTCAACGGCCGTAAGTATTTTATCGCTATCGCCACGTCTGACATATATGCGGGCCGTTCTAACTATTACAGAAATGTTTCGGACTTTTACTTTGACCTTTGGTCATGGTCAATGTATGTGATGGAAGACAGATGAATTGTGATATTTTCTTGAGTTTGCACAACTATTACTCATCACAATAAAACAATTTTAAACGGAATTAAGTTGTGTTTATTGTGGAAACGTAGGAATTGTGAAATCCAAAATAAACACAACTTAAATCCGTTGAAAATTGTTTTATTGCGAAGACAAATTATGATTTGGGTAAAATTTGTTATTTTTTTTACCACTACAAGAGGCCGTTGGCCTGAGTTAAAGGTTATAATACTTTTAATTTTAACTCGACATCTCTACGTGTAACCGAGATAGTGAGTCTTGAAAGACAGACAAATGGACAACAAAGTGAGTGAACCTATAAGGGTTCCATATTGCAGCCTAAAACCTATTTACCAATATAGTTTTTATTTTAACTCGATATCTCTGCGCATTCCCGAGATAAAGCGTCTTACGAGATGGATGGACGGACGGACGGACAACAAACTGATCGTATAAGGGTTCCGTTTTTTTGTACGTTTCTTTTTGATGTACGGAACCTAAAAAAATATAAATACCTTCATTAGTTAGAATCAAAAATGTTAGAGTAAAATTTGTTTAAAATTACTTCATAGATGTCGCTGTTAGTTTTGTGAAACCCGCTAATGAAATGTTTTCTCCAAAATTATATAACAAAGCCACTGACAGGCGGCAGGTTTTCTAAAAAAATAATAATATAGTATTGTAAACTATGCCGTGTGATGCCGGCTTGCAATAGCATCACTCCATTTCTTTTCCGTGGGAGTCGTAAGTGGTGACTAAGGGACTTTCACATGGGCGATGGGCTGACAACCTGTCACCATGGCGATACACAATTTTCCGAATGACCATCAAATATATGTCAGACATTTACGCTCTGCCTACCCTGCAAGAGATAATAGGCGTGATATACGTATGTAAGTATAAACTTGGGCAACGGATATTCTGATAGATTGTTTCTTTAAAGATAAATCTTTTTTTGTGAAGTGGCGCCACTATCGAGGTCGTTCACGGTTACACTCGCCTTAAACATTTTTGCAGAGATCAGTAGGCAAGGTAGGATTGCACTTGCTGTAGTATCTTCAAGTATCGCCGCCACACTGCTTCCAGGAGAGAAAACGGCGCATACAACTTTCAAAATACCAATCGATTTGGACACAAACGATACTCCAATATGTGCTGTATCACGTTTTCTGATATTGTTGTCTGGTAGTTATGTGACGAGTGTACGATGGCCAACAAAAAAACGGTAGAAGCTATGGATAGGACTTTGAAAGACATACGCAGAGATATTTAGGGCCATGGGCCATATCACTGTTCTTTTTTCCAGTGACTTTCGCCAAACACTTCTAGTTGTTACTCGAGGTACCAGGGCTGATGAGGTGAATGCCTCACTAAAATCATCGGCTCTTTGGCCACAAATTCACAAGCTGACCATGACGGTGATCATGCGAACCCGTCTCGGAGGTAATCCACGGGCTGAAGAGTTTTCACAAGCTTTATTAAAACTCGGCAGAGGTACTTTACCAGAGGATAACGGTCAAGTAAGTCTGCCTGAAACGCTTTGCCAAATAGTTTCTGGTCTAGAGAATCATTTCTTCTGTGTATGGCGAGCCTTCCTTCCTTCAAAAGAAAGATTCGTAGCTACGTGGAAGAGCTATTTTTGCACCCAAAAATGATCAGACTGCTTCAATAAACCATACCATTATGTCACAAATCACTGGGGATATGGTGGTATACGCGTCAATTACCACTGTTATGAATCAAGACAAAGCCACTTACTACCTAATAGAATTCCTAAACTCCTTGAGTGCGAATGGTCTTTCTGCACACCAAATATTACTTTAACTTGGTGTTCCTTTCATGCTTCTTTGCAATCTCACTCCGCCAAAGCTGTGCAATGGAACCAGACTGAAGATCTTAAGCTTAAAGATGAATGTATTCGAGGCGGATATTTTCACTGGTTGTGGCGCGTATACCACTCATTCCCATTATTTCAATTTCAGGGCATTCAGTTTCCCGTCAGCGTTTTCTTTGCAATGACTGTAAACAAATCGCAAGGACAGACGCTGAAAGCCGCAGGCGTAGGTCTTACGATTCCCTGTTTATCACACGGGCAGCTATATGTCGCTTGCTCTCGAGTCAGTTCTCCTGAAAATTTGTACGTTTAAGCACCCGATGGTAAAACTACCAAAGTAGTTTATAATGATGTTTTGTAGCTGATGTCCATAGTATCAAAACCAAGTACCTAACCGAAAAACAAGTTAACCAGTACCTATTCATTGCACATCTTAAAGAGAAAAAACTTTATACAAACATGATATTAATATTAAACAATATGCATACATCAACTTCACTAACTCACAAGTCACTACACCATGCGTACGAAGTCGCGGGCAACAGCTAGTTTCTACTATGACGCTCAGGAGGATTAAGCACAATCATAGTGCTTAGTCTGTTGGTATTAAAAGATAAGTAAATGTGTTTATTTATTTAAAAAAAATTATTGCACAGAAAGTACAAAGGCCGGGCCTAATGCCCACAGAAAGAGTCAAAGCGGGTGCTAATACACAAAAAAATTATCAGTTCGGTAGAGGCACAGAGCACCGAAACGAGTATTTTCAGTAGGTATATAAGTATGATGCCGGCTTAGAATAGCATCACCCTATTTCTAACCTTGGGTGTCGTAAGAGGAGACTAAGGCATTCGAGGGTTATGTTATGTGTATTGCAATTTTAGGCGATGGGCTGACAACCTGTCACTATACTGCATAGTTATCTGATTGACCCTACGATTGACCCCACGATTTTGCCAGACGTGGTGTTAATATCCGTTTTACGGCCTTTAAGGGATATAGGCGTGATTTATGTAGGTATGTATGTATTTAAGTAATCAAAATATTGCAAAATACTTCCTCACCAGTTGCTTCAAGACCTCAGGAGACGGTATCCAGTCATGACCAATGGTGGAGCTGGACTGCCCGGTGTCAGGGAATTTCCTGACTGGGTACTCCACGCGGACAGGGTCCCACACCCTGGTCGGCTGCTTCTTAGGATATTCTGCTTGCGTATTGCTGGTCACTTCCATAGGTTCCTCCATATCTGCGAGTATTACCTCTTGTCGACAGTAGATTTCTTTTTATTTTATTTGTATGTCAACTGTTAATGCAAAGTGACAACCAGTTCTTGGGTCACCTGCACCACTTGCCACGATGAGGCGTGTAGACATGTCTTAATAAGAACTTTACATCTGGTTCCTTATTTTTAGTCGTTTAATAATCTGGTTTCAACCAGTCAGCAAGATTATCCTAATTAAAATATTTATGTAGCTACTTCATGATTGTATGGTTGTTCTGTGTGTGCTTCTTCTTTTGTTATTACTAACAAAACCTTGTTTTGTTTGTATCTACGCAAGATGGCGTTTGTTTAAGTAACAAGGTACCTATATAAAATCACTGATTTTGTCGCCATGGCAACTAATTATATCCCTATATTTTGATCTGAATTTTTCTAATTTATTGTTGCCATAGTTAGCCGAAAATCGAAAGTTACCTTTGTTTCCTTCCCTTCGGGTTGTACAGTCGGTTGTAGCACACAAGGTACCAGGGGTACTCTCAAAGCATTATTTTTATCCCAGTTAATACATTATAAAAAATTTAAGTTGTCCTCATAAACGAAGTAATTTTCTACTAATACATATTTATGTCAAGAAAATAATATTGCTGGAGACAAAAACAATTCAGTTCTTTTGGAGCACCCCTGGTACCTTATGTGCTACAACCGACTGTACATAACTCAATTAAATATTTTGGAATAAGACACAATTTAGTTTTGGTAAAAATTCGTTTACTTCTTCACAAGTGACTGAAAATGTTATAAAAACACAATAATATATACGCGTTATATTAACTTACTTTAAAATACAATATTGCAATAAATATTATAGGGTTGGTAGCAACCCTGACATAAGTATTCAGAATTGATCGCTTGAGTTTTAATTTTACTTATTTGAAACTGTATTAAAAAGTTAAGTTTAAAAATTAGTTACAGTTATGACAAGATACTTCTGAATACGTTGTTTGGAGTAATTCAAGAGACTTGACAGTTACAGAATATTATAAGTACCAATGGGGAGCCCTATGTCCAACAGTGGACGTCTTATGGCTAACAATGATGTTGATGATGATGATTATAATGAAGGAAAACCAGTATAAGTTGACGAAGCTGTAACGAAGGATGACGAGAAATTCATTCTTTAATACAATGATGTTTTTTGTTCAGTACTTCTCCAGAACTTCTCCATCTTTATATTAATTTCAGTTAAAACACGCTTCCTTACGATAAGATTTAAATAAATTATATTACGAAACGCCTACTCGAATATACAAAATCAATACAAATCCTTAAATTACTAATACGAGTAACATCACAGTTCATAAACAAGTTAGTTTTAGTTAAAAATACCAATACTTCAAAAGTAAATATTACTTCAGAATATAATAAGAAATGTTTTAGACACATGCTTAAAATTTAAAAATTAAACCGAATTTGGTGAGTGCATTCAGGGTACCTTTCGAAAATTTAGGAACATTAACAATAATGATACACCTGAGAATAACTGACTACCTTTTAAAGGAAGCTAGTTCCTATCATTAACAAACAAACTGACAAACATCTTATACATCGTAATGATGACGACGCATCATGGTATAGTAATAAAAAACCACACTTGACACGAATATACACAATCTCGATTTGAAATACACCGAAATATTAAAATCAGTCAGATTACATTGGGGTACTAACTAGTCGGGTAAAAAAGCTACTTTATAAAATTAGTACGCAAGTAGGTACCTAAGAAGCTTGAAAAATACTGCCTATAAGATGTACTTATACAGTAGACTACATGTTCGAAAGTACATTAAAATCAGTTGTGTAATATCGTAGAAAATATCACTCGATTTATTGTTCAGAAGATTAAGAAATATAAAATTTCGAGGTCCATTAAATATTATGTTTTTAAGCCGTACTTTTGACAACCAGAATTTCTTTAAAGGCAATCGGAAAGGTACAAATACACCATACTTACTATCCGTATGAATAACGTAGATTGAATACGGGTTTACAAGATTTCTATTGCCTTTTCGAATATTCTATTTATTCAGTTCTTTTATTCGTTTAAGGGTAGGATAGCAATGCTTGCTGTGGCCAAGCGATTTTGGCATCTATCCTCTTGTACGCAAGGATGAAGTTCTGTCCACTTTTCTCAGACATCACTTCTTGCGGGCAGTCGTTCTCATTCAGCATTGTTTCTGTAACAAAACGATATAATATTTATTTACACATTGTTAAATATAACAAATATGAATGGTTCTAAATCTAAATGCATATTGGCATTTGTCATAGATAAAGAAGAGTGGTGCTAATAGCGTTCCTTGTAGGACACCGCATTAGATTTTTCTGTTAAGCTGCGGTTTTCACTCGATTGCTTCAGATGGCGGGTTATGTTTTCAAGGGAATGTATGTAGATATGTATTCCCGTTACGTTTACGTAATTTGTGATAATTATTACATAACGTTACATTAAACAGGGCATTACATGGCCGTGTGATGCCGGCTTCGAATAGTATTACCCCATTTGTTTCTCGCTAGTATCGTAATAGGTGAGTAAGTGAAACGAGGGTTTCATGTGTATAACAATTTTGACAACCTGTCACCATAGTGATAATGTCTTTTCAAAAACGGCTCTCAAAAATTTTACTGACGTGGCGATAGCAACCATATTTTACGGTCATTAACGCTCTGCCTACCCCGCAATGGATAAAAGCTTGATGTGCATGTATGTATGGACATAAACTCAATCAGACCTACTGATAACTTTACCCATAGTATTGTCTTCAATTATCTATTTCCGTAGTAAATAATACACGTTTGACTAATGTTTGATAACCGCATTCCAGTGTGACAGAAATTACGACCATAAATTGTAATACTAGATAATTAGGTAGGTACCTATTTCATAATGATGTGTTAATTATAGTAATAATCAAATATCATTAGGTATTGGCGGCAGCTTATCTTATATCAATATTTTGGTGCAAATCGTAAATATTTATTTAATATGAAACTAGCCTTGATAGGCATTTACATTTAGCTAACGCCATATTTTTTAAATGAGCAATAAGCTTGCATGTTTAGCTATTAATTCAAGCTACAGCTTGGTCGCTCTTGCTTTATCAACTTGGCCTATTTAATACCTGTTGGCTGGTTTTAAATAGCGCCATCTATTGAGAGTCGATAATTACCTTGTCCGTCATGTAGCGCAAAGAGAGCGTAGTCTTGTGGGTTGGTAATGGCGGCCGCATGAGCTAATGCTCTACATAGGCTCTGGTTCTAGCCTAGCCAAGGCACCGCGGCATATAGAGCTTCGACATTCTGTATACAACGCAATCTATGGACGGCGAATAGTTACCTTGTCCGTCATGTAGCGCGAAGAGGGCGTAGTCTTGCGGGTTCGTAATGGCGGCCGCATGAGCTAATGCTCTACAAAGGTCCCTCGCTCTCGCCCCTGGTCTACAGGGTAGAGCCACGCGGCGTATAGACCCTCGACATTCGTCTGGTAGAGCCACTCGTACAACCGCCACTGTTGCTTCGTCTCGAGCTGATTCCACGGAGCCGCGTCGCCACTGTTGGTAAAAAGAAGGTTATTATAGTCTGGCAACGTCGTGCATGCCGCTCCCTGTGGCGTTACAGACGTTCGGGGGGCAGGGTAATTATGATCTCTGCGGGGGTGCGGAAGTGTGCGGGGAATGGGCGCGAGCACGAAGCGTGTCACTGATTGTCATTTGCCGGCGGTCACTCGCCGCGGTCAGTTGTGTACTTAGGAACTCGAAACTTTTTACAAGACGCACATGAGATTACGACCCCAAGATGAGTCCTCCAATAAGAAAACAAACAAAGGAAGTTGTGTATAACATACACAAATTCTTTGAAGAACGCAAGAAAGATCCTTCTACGCAGGAACACCAGAATGATGTCAATTTAGCAAAATTAGTAGCCAGCGTTACGGGATTTTCAGAAAGATCTGTAAGGAATATTGTAAGTGAAGACACCAAATGATGCGGGAAGTTCAAAGTTTAAATCTCCCAAGAAAAACTTATTTCCAAAAAAGCGAAAAGAGGTTGATAGTTTCACTTTAGGAGTGATTCGGCGAAAAGTCTCCCAGTTTTATACTGTTAAAAAAGCTATGCCGACTGATATGCGGATAAGATATGCACAGAATATATATCTAAATTTCTAATTAGGTACTTTATTATTTATTAATTAACAACACAATGGCAATTTCACATGTTACCGTGTTATGTATAGGATCGACCCATTTTCTTCGCGCAGATGTCGTAATCAGCGACTAACGTCTGAAACGGCTCTCAAATATTTGTCAGATGGTCAAATGTGGCGATAGCAACCGTATTTTACGGCTGTTAACACCTTGCCTTACGCTGCAAGGTATAAAGGCCTTATGTGTGTTGTGTGTGTATGTAGATTTACTCGTGGAATCATTCGCGGCAAACATAAAAAATATCCCACCAAAAATAAAAACATATGAAATTATTGAGAACCATAATTACCTATAAGTATTAATCTCGAGATATGTTCAGTTGAAATCTCTACGTGTGTAGCATACGCGTGCTAGTGACGTGCAACCCTCCCTCCGCCTCACCGCAACCAATGAAGGAGCGGCAAGCACGAAGCTGCCAGTCTATAGTAAATAAATATTGATATTCCCTTAAAAAAAACTGTGATTCCAAGATGATTTAGTCAAAACCGAAAATAGAGCTTTGAAGACGACAGTACTCGAAACAATCCGCGAATTGTGACAAAAGTAAGTTATAACAGGGTGTTAGGGACAGTATCTTCTGCTTTCTTTGCGAGGATAAACCAGATCAGTTAACAGAACAACTGTCCCCGAGGAAGACAAAGACAAACTCCTGTAACAATTATGCAGGACTTTTCATGTACGTGGAACTCTTTTGGTCTTCTGTTACTTACAGGAGTAGCGCTATCAGGCCCAGGCTCCGGAGCCAGTCGTTTCAGCACAGCTACCGCAGAGAACAATGCCGTAAGGTAGTATCCTCCTTCACCAGCCAGTAAAGCAGCTGGCAGCAGTCCCGCCATTAGTTCAGCTTCCAACTCTGCGCAGACCAGCCGACATCGCGCTACTGTCCAAGCGAGCACTGGCAGTAAATCATCGGCTCCTAATGCACGTTCTCCTCGGATCTGAAATTGATAAGACTATAAATAACACAAACACACATAATCACGCCTTTGATACCTTTACATCGTCAATTTTAGCTAACGCCATATTTTTTAAATGAGCAATAAGCTTGAATGTTTAGCTATTAATTCAAGCTATAGCTTGGTCGCTCTTATATTCATTCATACATACACATATCATGCCTAAAATCCTTTGCGGGGTAGGCAGAGCGTAAACGGCCGCAAAACGGTAATTTACGCCACATCTGACAAATATTTGAGGACCATTCGGAAAATTGTGTATCGCCATAGCGACAGTTGTCAGCTCATCGCCTAAAATTGCAATACACATCCTCAAGTCCCTTTTACGACTCCCACGGGAAAGAAATGGGGTGATGCAATTCTAAGCCGGCATCACACAGCAAAATAATTATAAGCATATAAATAATGATTAAGTGAAAATCAGAATTAAATTTTAAGTTCGGACGTGATGGATGTCCTACTAGGATTTCAAAGGTTACAGTGTATTTACGCCTCTAAAATGGTAGACACTATTAAAAGAGTAAGCGGTTTGAAAACTGACACTAAGATTCACACCGGATCGAGCCGCTCTTTATCAATTTCATTTTCAATTTCAATTTTCAATTTCTTAATTGCATTATTGTACACTAAATGAGGTCTTAAGTAGTAGTTGTAAAGTATCGTACAATGACCCTGCTTAAGGGCGTAGCAACATGCAGTTCATATCTCCGTGTCTCAAATGACAATCAGAATAACTGCATAGATTTCAGATCGGTACGTCTTACATTATAAATTGTTGAAGAAGATATAGAATTCTGATGGATTACTTACCGCATTAAACATGACAGATATAGCAGCGAGAAGATTCTCAAGCTTGTCCAACGGCGAGTCAGCCTCTTGCATCTTGAGGAAATGTTTTGAGATCACTGCTAAGACTGCCGACGATGGTACTTTCGTAGATTCCTGTGAGAATTGAAATAAAGAGTTATGTAAATCTGTTGTAAAATATGTGACTCGTGATTTACCACAGCAAACAACAATAACTGACTTCACGGTCGCTGCAACAATCATCTGAGAAGATGTCGTGGCCAATGATGATGACTCGTGATTCTAATGACGTTAGGTTCTCGAATGATTCATAGATGATACGTTTATTTTCAGTTTTAAAATATAATAGCAATGTAAGTATGTAAAATGTTTATAAAACTATGGTATTACACCATTTGTTCGATATCGTAAGCCTTCCATGACATTGTATTAAATGTACTTTGTTTTTATACGTAGTAACATTTTTGTCCGTGTAGTCACACTTGCATTGTAATTAATTATTTTTTACCTAAGAAACAAAAAAAACAGTACTTCAAGATACAGGTCTTTTCCCATAGTGAAGTCTGTTTATCTCTTGCTAAATAATGTTTCATTTTAGTCTAGGATAGAACTAAATGGTAGACCGCCTTTGACCAGCAGCAAAATGATGTAAGTTAGCTAAGATAAATATGCTGAGCACAATTATTCTTATCGCAACCCTTACCTTCACTCCAAGTTGCAACGGGGTAGCATGCTGCGCTCGCTCGATGGCCGTATGCAACCTCCTCACATCAGACGAGTGCCATGAAGCTAGCAGCGAGTACAGCTTGGACCTCAGCGGCCTCACCACTAGTCTGTGCATGACTCCTTCTAGGATCGCGTCAATGTTCAGGAATTCGGTAGGTTTTAGCTGGAAATAAGGCATTTTCAGTTAGTTTGAGATTCTCAGTATAAATCAAGTCTTTCAGGACGGTCAATGGCAATAAAATACATACATACACATATCACGCCTTTATCCCTTTCGGGGTAGGTAGAGCGTAAACGACCGCAAAAAATGGACATTTACGCCACGTCTGACAAACATTTGAGGGTCATTCGGAAAATTGTGTATCGCCATAGTGACAGGTTGTCAGCTCATCGCTTAAAATTGCAATGCACACCCTCGAGTCCCTTCACCGCTTTTTACGACACCCACGACTAAGAAATGGGGTGATGCTATTCTAAGCCGGCATCACACGGCACTGGCAATAAAATAAGTAGGTAGCTAAAATAACCTAAAGCATAAATAAGACTTAAAAATAAGTTGGTAACAATAATCTTTAGCATCGGCATTTGGGTTTGTTGAACGTAAATCTGCCCGTAAAATAAGACCATCCCAACAAGAGTGCCAATAGCCATATTTGACAGCTGTCATTTCAAATACTAAAAGCGATGTCAATAAAGGAAAATGGACCCTCTGGCATATCATTAGCACGAATCTGATAGCTATCAAATATGGCTTATTGGGATGGCCGTACTGTAGTAACTGGATTAAGTTTTGCATCAACAACTTAGGATGTAGATATTTCTGTTCTCATTGTATTATCTTTTGACTGGCCCGATGGCGTAGTGGATAGTACCCCTGCCAGCTACGCCGAGGGTTTTGGGTTCGATCCCCAAACAGCACATGTATTTGTAAGTTATTTATCAAATATTTGTGTTGAGTCTGGATGTTTTCTATGTATAGTATGAATTTACTTACAAAAAAAGTATGTACCTATGTATTATATCAGCTATCTAGTTCCCATAGTACAAGCTTTGCTTAGTTTGGGGCTAGATGACGCTGTGTGAAATGTCTCAGATATTTACATACACATATCACGCCCATTATTCCTTGCCGGGTAGGCAGAGCGTATACGCCCGCAAAAAACTGCCATTTACGCCACGTCTGACAAATATTTGAAGGTCATTCGCAAAATTGTGTATCGCCATAGTGACAGGTTGTCAGCCCATCGCCTAAAATTGCAATACACGCCCTCGAGTCCCTTAGTCGCCTCTTACGACTCCCACAGGAAAGAAATGGGGTGATGCTATTCTAAGCCGGCATCACATGTTGTCAGATATTGTTATTATCAATTTACCTTGAGCCTCTCTTTCTCCACCTCCTTCTCGAACTCCCTCTCCCCGTGCTTCACGAGGTAGTTCTTCATGCCCGACATGAATTGCCTCATATTCCGCATCATCACCTGGGAAATGACAACGCATCATCACGATCACTTTCATAGTACTTTTTTTTTTCAATTCACGAACATGTCAAATTACATATTAAAATTACAAATCTATACAAAAATTATGCTAATATTGTACATTCGAAAGTAACTCTGTCTGTCTGTTACATTTTCACGCCTAAACCACAAAACTGATTTTGATACAATTTGGCATAAGCATAGACAGGAACCTAAGAAAGGACATAGGCTACTTTTTACCGCAGGAAAATCTATCAATCCCAAGGGAAATTGTAATATCGAATTCACGCCACGCGGACGAAGATGCCGGGTACCAGCTAGTTAATTATAAATATAATATTGTATCGAGCGCGTCACCTCGAGGTGGCATTATACCCTGCAGAAGTAGAAAGCTGCCCGCTCTGCTCCGGAAACGATTAGACTCACCGATAACTCACTAATTAGTCATACATAGTCATAGCTTTAAGTAAAGTACAATGTATCCGGGGACATTCACAGAATAGCCCAGTATGGCTAGCTTTTTATGTTATAAAAATATTAAAGTTGTTCATTTTTGGATTATAACTTCTGGACCATAAGCCGAACCTAATTTTTTATTTTGTGTCATTGTAGGAATATGCTAACAATGCTAATAATGATAAAAACTCAAACTGAGTTTGTACACTGTATTAACTGTCATATTGACAATACTGGTACATTTTATATTGTTAATTTAAAAGAAACTTAAAAATTTAATTAAACGAATAAGCTACCATACATTGAATCGAAAAATGCAAGCGTTAAAGATGACCTAAAATGTAATGCTTTAACGCATTACGCAAACGTACAAAAAATAAGCGACTTTAGAAATTTTATAAGTTATGCCCTCAAATAATACCAGCCGCATCGGACTAGAAATACGCTCAAAGAACATCTAGACCCGAGAAGTGATATTTAAAGTTAAGTGCATCAGTCAAATCTTACTGTACCGGGCACCGGCCCCTAATCGAACCCGGAATTTTTGCGTACTAGACAAGGGTTCTACCATCGGCGCTATCGTGCGCCAAAGGCCGTCGTCAGTATGATGAATATTATCTGTGCAGAAAGAGAATAGGCGTGAAAATTTAAAGCACCTCTGTGCTTTAATATGAGAAATTTCATGCAAGCTATGTAAATATTATAAGTTCACATTTTGCCCTCGCCAATTCTCTTTCTGCACAGACTCTTACACATGTATTTCTCTCACAGTGGAAACTAGTGCATTGATGGATTATTCAAAGAGTTTTATCATACACCTATTTGCGGGGAAAACAAACCGCAAATTACCTAGTTAAGTCCGTTTCTGCCACGGACTTGATGATTATTTTCGGAATTATTAAAAGTCATATACTTGCGTGCATTGTAAATTATCGTATCAACTTGTTGTAACGCTTGGGAGGAAGTGGGGTGATGCTACTATAATCCTTTACACACATCAGACAATCAACGAGACAATAGGACTTATCAGTAATAGTATCAGTCAATGTTCCAATGTCATCAAGCGGAAGCATAGTAAATCTAGTTCCAACACGATGAATACCAGTAATATTATTTATTATGACGTCACGAAACACGTGTAAGATAATGTAAAACGAGATAAATTTCCGTAAGAATTAGTGTTTGCTAGTAAATAAATAATAATTTCTAGTAAATAATTACCTAGTTAAACTATAGACTATTAGAAGTTACAATTAATTTCACATGATTGTGAAGTAGTATATAAAGTTGGTTGATAATGCAACAGATAACTCTAGCATTGTAGTAATTTAATAATGAAATTAAATTCAAATTTTAGATTTTGAGCAGCACCATCATAGGGCAAAACAAATTTAATAATACTACCGAATTTATTATCTTGATAGTTTATTTACTATTTGGGCGCAGTGTCAACGCAAACCTACTGTAAAACAGAAAATGTTCGCGAATCTACGATACCAAAACTGTATTATCTGAAGAAGTTTCTTCTAGTAACCCCTGGACAAGACTCCTTTACGAATCAGCATGCATTTTATTGAAATTCTCTGAGTGATAGTACTATCCTACATTGAATAAAGATACTTTCATGTCAATATTGTTTTCATCTATACGATTATCCTACGTTAAATAAGTACTTTAGCACAAAGCAATGAGAATTCCTATGGATACCAGAAAATGCCCAAGTAAAATCTGGAGAAGTTGCTCATAGTGTACCTGAGGATAAGTCTCCTTCAGTGTACATGCTATGAAGTTGTCCACATTCTGCGCGAATGTACTCTTTTCCTTTGCAATGTCTGGCTAGCTGAAGCGCGTATTGTCGCACAGCAGCTACACTAGGCCAAAAATAGATATTGTCACCTACAAGTCTACTTAGAGTCCAGCAAGCTATGAAGTTGTCCACATTCTGCGCGAAGGTAGTGCTCTTATCCTGGGCCAGGTTAAGCGTGTATGCTCGCAAAGCTGCTAGACTGGGCCAATAGTAGCTATTGTTACCTGCGGACAAGTCTCCTTGGAGTCCAGCGTGCAAGCTATGAAGTTGTCCACATTCTGCGCGAAGATTGTGCTCTTATCCTGGGCCATGTGGAGCGTGTATGGTCGCAAATCTAGGCTAGGCCAATAGTAGCCAAGGTTACCTGCGGACAAGTCTCCTTGGAGTCCAGCGTGCAGGCTATGAAGTTGTCCACATTCTGCGCGAAGGTTGTGCTCTTATCCTGGGCCAGGTGAAGCGTGTATGCTCGCAGAGCTGCTAGACTGGGCCAATAATAGTTATTGCCACCTGCAAGTCTACTTAGAGTCCAGCAAGCTATGAAGTTGTCCACATTCTGCGCGAAGGTTGTGCTCTTATCCTGGGCCAGGTAAAGAGCGTATGCTCGCAGAGCTGATAGACTGTGCAATAGTAGCTATTGTTACCTGCGGACAAGTCTCCTTGGAGTCCAGCGTGCAGGCTATGAAGTTGTCCACATTCTGCGCGAAGGTTGTGCTCTTATTCTGGGCCAGGTGAAGCGTGTATGCTCGCAGAGCTGATAGACTAGGCCAATAGTAGCTGTTGTTACCTGCGGACAAGTCTCCTTAGAGTCCAGCGTGCAGGCTATGAAGTTGTCCACATTCTGCGCGAAGGTTGTGCTCTTATTCTGGGCCAGGTGAAGCGTGTATGCTCGCAGAGCTGATAGACTAGACCAATAGTAGCTATTGTTACCTGCGGACAAGTCTCCTTGGAGTCCAGCGTGCAAGCTATGAAGTTGTCCACATTCTGCGCGAAGGTAGTGCTCTTATCCTGGGCCAGGTGAAGCGCGTATGCTCTTAAAGCTGCGCCGGCGCCGCGCGACGTCTTCCCGCCGCGCAGGGCTCTGACACGTCCTGCTGCTATAAGGAGAAATATTCACTATTATTATCGTTATCAAGAGCCACAAGTACGAGGCCTTAAATTTTACATTATTTTAAAGAGAAAAATAGTAGACCTGTCCTGGTGAGACCTACACACACATATCATGCCTTTATCCCTTGCGGGGAAGGCAAATCGTTGACGGCCGTAAAACGGTCGCCATCACCACGTCTAACAAATATTTGAGGGATGTTTCAGAAAAATCGTGTATCACTATTGTGACAGGTTGTCAGTCCAACCTAAAATTGTGAAACATATGATACCTCCGAATCTCTTAATCGCCTCTTACGACACCCGCGGGAAAGAAATGGGATGATGATATTCTAAGCTACCATCACACGGCACGGCACGTTGAGTACCTAATTCTTCTTATTCTGTCATGTAGGACATCGAGTCGATGAACGACCCAGAGAGTATCTTATGGAGTTATGCTATTGTCTTTGCATCTGCGGAGTTTGAATAGATATAATATTGCAAACGAATTAGAACGAATAGTAGGTCTATTACATACATAAATCACGCCTCTTTCATGCTATTCACTAGAACTATATATATCTTTAGGAGCATTGTTATGGTCTTAATTGTTACAGAAGGGTGAATTTTTGGAATATTAATACGAACTTTTAGAACGCAAAGTTTTGCAACTGACATAAAATTACCATTTGTCGAAAGGAAACGAAACGCTCTTTACTTTTTACATTTAGGCTGAGCACAAATATAACTGTTTATTTTTAGCAGGTAGTTATTATACTAATTTACCTCGATTATTTTATTTTACATATTCTATTGATTCATGAAATTAATAGCCACATACATTACCTACATAAATAACTGTCTGTATAGTTTGACAACTCCTCCATGGGTTCCGAAGAACCTGCTACAACGGTTGGTTTTTTTCTTACGCAAAATTTTAGTTTATTACGCACTCGATGACAAAATCTCTTGATAGCATTAACGAATCTTCTAAAAGCACTTTCTTTAGGCTGCTCTATGGCTATATCCGCACAGTGGCAGCAGGGAGATTTAGCCGTTACTTCCGTGCGAATAGTGTTTATATTCCGTTTCACCATCATATCGCACAAAGCCGATAGAGCATCAGATTTGGCTAAGCGATGCTGGAATTTCGGTTCCATTAGTTTTTCTTTCGTCAAGAACACCCAATCGCTTTCTAAAACAAACTCTTGCATGTTGTCTGTCCGGAAATTCTTAATCGTCGTCAAAGCGTAGACTTCTTCCTGAGCAGGCTTTGCGGTCTTGAAAGCAACTGTCGGTTTTTCAACTTCAGGCACTTTTTGCGAGTTAAAATCCAAACGTGATTCAAGCTTGCTAGTCCCGGCCTTCGCTTCAATCTTCTTCGGTTTCGCGCCTTTTCCTCGGAACAACTTTTTGAACCACTTCATGGCCGATCACCCGGCGGTTCCGTCCCGCTTGCACGAATGATTTGAAACGTTTGAAATGGTAGATTCCCATTCACACGAAATTTGTCGACACTCTATGCGCGCCCGAGAACGACTGATGCGTAGCGTGAATTAGAAATTACGGGCACGAGCAGACCTTTACCCTTTAACCATAATTAATTTATTTACAGAGCTAATGTTGCAGTCGATAACAGATATGCGCCGCCGCCATTGTTTTGTTATACTAAGTATGACCGGTAATTGATTTGATAATAAGCGCGTGAGTCACAGCATTTGTACGCATGTGCACTCTAGGCAGCTGTGAATCGCGGAATTTGGGGCGTTTGTGATGATTTGTTTAACATTGCAAAATTAGGTCGGGTTAGACGATTAATATACAAGTTTATCTACCGTATTAAATGTTAATTGCCGTTTAATAGATGTTATTAGACCTTAAGTAGTTATTTATAATAACAAACCCTGCCCATACAGGCTATTTAATAAGCATTACTGTTTTAATTTCAAAACGATTAACTGTAGGTTACAGCATACAGGATGTATCAAGAATGTCAATTAATCATAGTCTACGATATTTAGACAGCAATACCAAGTAACGCATCAGTTATTCCCCCTATTGGTGGGTATGGTCATATGTATGTAACATACATATATCACGCCTATATCCTTTGCGAGGTAGGCAGAGCGTAAACAGCCGAAAAAACTGTCACTTACGACAAACATTTGAGGGTCATTCAGATAATTGTGTATCACTATAGTTATAGGATGTAAGCCCATCGCCTAAAATTGCAAAACACATGTAACCCTCGAGTACCTTAGTCTTGGGGTAATGTTATTTTAAGCCGGCGCCACACGGCAAACTAATGACATGACTAATGTAATGATAATTACTACTAATTGATCTATTATTTAAAATACCTCAGATCAACTTTCTAAAGAATTTTAAACGACTAACTAGAACTGGCTCTTTTTCAAACGCCATCTATAGATGTTTTGTTTAACTAATTATCTTTTTATTTTCTTTTTTTTTATTAAGGATGGGTTTGCTCTTGACTCTAGTCCTATATCATAGGACAGAGACAGAGTATAAGCCGGAGCAAGCTTACCCAGAAGAAGCCTGTTCACTCTTACTTTGAAGAGATTAGGGTTGTATGCGTTTGGGAACACAGACTCAGGTAGTGAGTTCCACTCTTTAGCAGTGCGCATTATAAATGATGACTGGAAGCGCTTAGTCCGAATTGGTGGAATGGCAACCAGGTACGGATGGTATCCGGCGGTGCGTGAGGATGTCCGATGGTAGAAGGGAGCTGGTGGAACAAGGTCGTTCTTTCTCTTTGGATGGGACCCCGTTGTTCGTACTTACCCAGCAGCGGATCCAGTCGATCCCTGAAGCTCTTGGCTCTGGTCGCAGCTGCTGGACCTCTTCGAGGAATAGGAGACTCCCACTCGCATGGCTCATCCTACAAAGAAAGAAGATTTTCAAACAAATCTCAATAATATTGTTGAAAATTTTGGGTTTAAGGTTTCTGGTTCGATTCCATTTAGCTTCCCTAAAATTGTGTCTGAAGAAAAATTTATTATATTTGAGAGTGTTGCCAAAGCGGAGTTGGTCTATATTGGAAACTTACAGAAGATTCAATTAAAATCTAAAATGTATCACCTACCATGTCATAGTTTTGTCCATTTGCTGGTGGTATTAAACCGTCCCATTGAGAACTGTCCCACGGCTCCGAGAAAACTGTGCCATCATCACTTGCCTGCAGAAAAAAAAACATATACATATAAGTATTAAAAAAGAACAACAGAAAATCGGCCGGTAATAAAAATATATTACGAAGGGCTCTTCTCAACAAAATCTAATACAATGAAGTCTTTGCCGCAGGACGACTATCGTGTAGTTTATCCGGTAGTGGTAGTTAGTAGGTACAATATGTGTTTGTACTATTAAAATAATGTCAAGCTAATAATAACTATTACGCCGCAGCAAGTGCAATATCAAAGCGATAGAATACAGGCTTCCGTGACTACCCACGCTATATATTTTGTTTATCAATAAGTTGGTAATTATAGTTAATTTAATCTAGGTTTGCATCAATATCATTATTCACTTTGACAGTTATTACCCTTAATAGGTCGTCTGGTTGAGATGTGACCTATTTCCTCAATCTAGTGCTATATCACAGAGGTCAAAAACTTCTAGAAACTCTATTTAGTTCCCTTGGACATTCGTATTATCTATGTTTAACAAAAGTCGGTACAAAATGCTTCCTTGATTGTCCCAAGACTGCCCAGTCTTTGGACATTTTTAGTTTGTTTCAGTGCTGCGGTTCATTCGGTTATTGATATAGTAACTTTTACGAAGTCTGTTCATTTTTATAATCCAAAATAGATCAATACATTTGAATAGATCTAGCTCATCTAGGTAATGTAATTTCTTTACAACGATACTTATAGACATTCTATGATACCTATCATTAAATCACATCGAAAAAAAGAAGTTATATAATTTCTTGCCGGACCGCGCTTTCTTTTGAATAAAAGTATAATTATTAAAGTACCTAATATAAATAGATACTAAGCTAGAGAATATTGTGCTATAGAATGATAGCCGAGTTAATTCTGACATTAATTCATACCTGTTCAGACAAGGGTCTCAGATCGTGTACGTTGTCGTAACAAGACGCTCTGGGTGGTGATCGGACTTCCTCAGGCAACGCCGTTGGTTCGGCATTCAAATGCAGTTCCGGGAATCTAGAAAGAAAAATGTTGTTTTTGAAAACATGCAAAATTTTTAAGCGCAGGCAAAATTTTGCAAGTTTTCAAAAATTGTATACCCCACACGGGAAGTGTTTAAAAATTTGGTATTCAAAAATATTATCAATGACTTAGGAATTTCTTTTGTTGCGGTTTTGACGTGACAAGAGATTGAAGAGTGTGATATGTTGATTGTCCTGCAGTTAAACCGATCCTGCAGTTGACGTCATATTGATCTTTGCTGTTGGGAGTATCCGAAGCTAGGATTTAATATAACTAAGTACCTAGGTATATAAAACAAGAGAGAAGAAGCCTATGCCTAAATAAAGTTGTAGAATAATGTTGATGAACCTTGTAAGGGACATTGAAATATAGGTACGCCATAATTTAGGCTCGCCAGTGAGGTACCCTTAAGTTCCTTCAGACCAACTTCTTTTACTTGTTCTTCTTTGATCCTAAGGTAAGTACCGCGGTTCGCTGGAACAAAGGCCCCGAAAACGGTGTACGATAATTCATGATGCTCGTAGACCACTTTTTACACTCAGCAAAAATGCAAAAGCCTGCTAGCTTCAGTTTTTTTTAAAGTCATTTCTGAATGTTTGTTTAACTCTAATGCACAAGTTACCTACCTCTGAGCTACTATTTGATGAACAGTTAGATGTTGTGTTCCATCATCTACTCCACTCAAGCGGCTCTCTTGCTCAGCTAGCGACGGGAATGTTCCATTTTCACTGTTTGACCCTTCATCGTTTTTATCTAAAACACAAAAATATTCATGAAATACGTTACACAAATACCTAATCAAACTGTCAATTTCCATTTCTCAAAATGTCTCTTGAATCTTAACCGTCGACTGAACTACAGTATCTTAGCCACCTAATAAAATATAAAAAAAAACAATTAACTCATTTGACAAATTCCAGCTCCTTTTTAAAACTTGTCTTTTACAATAAACTAAAATAAACGGTAGCCAAATTTTTATTCAGAGTCTAAAAAACTACAAAAAACTCTATTCTAATGAAAAAGAGCGCAAATAAAAGTGAATCCCACAACAGAAGTGCAAAGAAGCTAGTTCCGATTCAGTTACACTGACTTATGAACTCCCAACTGGAGTCAACGGTCCAAGTCTGGTCGTTCTTGCCTGTGGGGGGCTTGTTGGCGACCCTGGGCGGCTGCACCGGCTTCATCTTCGGCTTGTTTCGGAGCGACACCAGGTTGTCCACCGATGTTGACGTGTTGGGTGATGATGCTGGAACAACATGGTTATTGAGTATTGTCGCTCATTGCCTAGATGATCTTATTGATGGTGTCACGATTTGGAGTTTAGTTTCGATTTCTTGTGAGACACATTTACAGATGATAAGGATTTCCGAGTTAACCACTTTAATGCAGATTACTTACATACTTGCTGCGGTGATTCAGTGACCTAAAGAGGATCTTGGCCTTTGACATTAAAATAACTAATTCTTTATGCAGAGTGAGGTGATCCCGTACTTTAGAGGGCACATTATGACGTTTGTTAAGGGTGCTGTCTTTGATCAGATCCAGCGAGCAACACGGGCTTTCGTCCCGTTCCGTTGCCGATTCGTCCGCTGATCTGATCACTAAGATGGCGTAATAAACGACAAAACTATAATTGCCAGTTGTAAAACTCCGATTCCAGTGTTCAAGAATCTGGAATATGACAAGGGTCAACCAATGATACTTACGTGACAGTTCTTCTATGCTGTGCATATCCCGCAGAGGATAATACGGATGGTTTTGTGGCGGTTCCGAATATCTCTGGGCCAGACTCATCCCAACTCGCAGAAGCTTTCTTCGCTGAACTGGGGGCAAAGCAGCCTGAAACAAAAAGCATGTTTTATTGAACAAAGTAAGTAATAAAACAATATTTGAATTTAAAATCGCCCTTTTTTTAAGTACTTCATAACTTACCTCCGTCAGTATAATTCTAAGTCTATGCTTACCTCTTTGATAGCATCTACTGGATCAGCATAGAATGGACTTCCAGCCTTATCTTTATCTGAATCATCATCAATTGGATCTTTGACATCGTCTTCTAACTTAACAGTCTCCATACTTTCAGTATTATTATGAATTTCCTTGTTCTTGAACGCTGCTTCTATTTCTTCAGTCAATTTCTTGTTCATATTCATTGCAATGTTCAGTTTGTCCGGTCTCTTTGGTATAATTTCGCCCTTGCTGTTGGTTGTCGCGATGATTTCGTTGGAACCGTTGAAACTCTTCTTCAAAGAGTCATTGGAGAGATTTTTCTTCTCATTCAGACTTTCTGTAGAATTTAAAATCAATAGGTTCTCTTTTTCGAGTATTGATTGTGTGCTCTTTGCTGCATTTAGCTTAGCTGTAAAGAAAAAATGCCTATATTAATCCCACCCATACCTGGATATACGGTAAATTTCTATTTTTGTGTTGTGTTCTTTCAACTTACGTAAAGTATCTGGCAAAAGGTCAGGTCTTTTACTTTTCATCAGTCCATTACTTATGTTATTATCGTTGTCAACCTTCGGTGGTTTAAATGTTGAGCAATTATTGCCTTCTGGTCCCCAAATATCTTCGTAATCTGACACTTTGTCCAGTAACGAACTCCGGTAGTATACGCCTGGAGATTCTAGGATATCAGATTCCTGTAAAGGGATTTATATATATGTCACAGAAACACGAACTATTTTCATATAATTTCAGGTAATATTAGTAAACTTTTTATCATTCCGTATCAAGTAGGATTGAACCTATGGATTGCTCATGCAGAAGTGGCCTGCTCACTATTTAAGATAGCAAGTCATAATCGTACTACTGCTTTACTTTTCTATTTAAAGTGAGCTTTGTTTTGAACTAGTTACCACTCCATATATTCTATTACACCGTCCTGTTTCCGTACATTTACTCTGATATTCCATGACGTGCGGTTAGTGATGACTTCAATAACATGTAGCAAAGCATAATATTTTTTACCCCCTACCTGATAGTGCTTGGATTCCTTTCGATGTGAGTGCCTACTCCTCCTGGATCTGCCAGACGGCGTCGTGCTTGTTGTATTTGTGTTATGAGACAAAACCTTCTCTCTATCTTTACCAGTCATTGGAGATACAATAGAGTGATTAGAAGTAGGGGAAAACACACTTTTTCCAGAAATCGGTGAGCTCCTCGAAACCGGTGAGAAAAGCTCACTTTTGGTCGTCTGACTGATAGGAGAAAACACCCCACTCTTAGAAGAAATAGTGTCGTTAGATACAGGAGAGTTTATCTGACTGGTGGGTGAGAAAATACCACTGGTTACAGAATTAGTACCGTTGGGCGATACTAATTGATTAGGTCCAAAACTACTAGATTTAGTGAAACTGTTTGCTATAGGATCAACGGATTCAAAAGTATTGGTCTGAGATTGCTCATTGGGTGATCCGATTTCGGTGGAATTTTGTCCAGTCATTTGTCTTTTGAAGCTGCCGTGCAAACTAGCTGTCATTGCATTGATGCACTCCCCTTCTGGTGACATTCGATGCATCAAATTCTATACGGGAAGGAATAGATACGTATTAGAACAGTTACCCATTAAACATAATAATAATTAGAATGTTTTCCTTAACTATGTTAATTCAGGCTTTACTATGAATATGAAAATCATGCGACATGAGCACTCTCACACAACACAACATGCAAGAAGGCTAAAGAATGTGTTTCTCACCTGTTGTTCCTCACTAGCATCAGCAAATGTTTTGGCCGCATCTGCCGCATTGAAAACAGTGTCGGCACAGTTGTTATTGTTGATGGCATTAGAGGCAAGCGTTAGTTGCAGCCTGTCACTTTGAATACTCTCGTTTATTTGATGGTTGTGTATTTGCGTGTTGTTGACGCTAAAAGTGACTGTAGTTGTGACTGTTATGTTTCCATTCGAAGCTTTGTTAATTGGGCTGAAAGCGGCCTCAGATTTGGGAGACAAGGATGCTTTGCCAAGTGGTTTTGCCCATCTAGGCGGTGGCGGAGGAGGTGTCGACTTGACACTGCTTGAGGTGGGAGAGTGTTGTGTTTGCTGTGTATTGGTGGTTGGGAATGAATGAGGTTGTGTTATATGAGCCTGAAAACAGGTGAAGCAAATTAATATTGACTTAGTGATAAAACCGGAAGCATTTTGATTATAACTACTTTTAAAGTAGCTCTTACCGTACTAGACATAAGGTTAAGAGTATTCGGTGGTGTGGGTCGTGGTGCCCGAATGAAGGTTCCATTGGGTTTGGCTGGTGGTGATGGCGCTGTTCTTCCTTTGAAAGTGCTGAAATTCTGGCTTTGACTCGGTGGGGAACCAGATGTTTCTATCGGTGACATTTTTAATACTACGTTTTGATCCTTCTCTGGGCTGAGTATGTTGTCGCGTGACACGTTTCCGGAACCTGAAAGCAGACGTAAAATATTTAATTTGAATAAATATATAATATTGTTTTATTATGAATTTGGAACTTATATTTTTCTAGGAAGTAATAGGTGTTTAATTGAGTCACGGACAAGGACATTAGAGATCAAGCGTCACGGACAGAGAATGACGTTTCAATGCTTTGTGATTTGAGTGTAGTTTGGACATTCTTTCAAGGTGTTAGATATTTTTTACTACATATAAATAAGAAAACCTAATATACGAAATTTTGCTTACCACATTGGTAAGACTATAGCAACTTCTTAGTACTTATAATGATTGATGAGTTTTATAGGATATCGACGCTCTGCTTAGCCTTCCTTACCGAGCAAACGACATAATTATATGTGTAATTTTGTACAAAAGTTTCTAAACTTACACATACATACACATACATATATCACGCCTATAATCCCTTGCGGGGTAGGCAGAGCATAAATGGCCGCATAAAACGGACATTTACGCCACGTCTGACAAACATTTGAGGGTCACCCGGAAAATTGTGTATCGCCATAGTGACAGGTTGTCAGCCCATCGCCTAAAACTGCAATACACACCCTCGAGTCCCTTAGTCGCCTCTTACGACTCCCACGGGCAAGAAATGGGGTGATGCTATTCTAAGCCGGCATCACACGGCATAACTTTCTAAACTTACTGGCATTAAAACTGCTAAGACTAGATCCAGTATCGGAAGGTGTGACGGCCATCGGTATGACTCCATTGGCCAGCTGCTGGCAAGGGGACAGGAGGTTCTGCGGGTGATTCTTCGGGTTTGCCATCGGGTAGCCCCAGAACTCCTGCCCCAGGAGGGCTAGCGAGCTGAGCTGGTGTCTACTCTTCGCTTCGCGTAGGGCGCGGGGTAGCTGGAGTTGCACAGGGAGCTCGTCACTGTAATAGATGATTAGTTCGAAATTACCATCATGCTTCCTTCTATGAGAACTGAATTAAGGATTGAATTATCGTAGTTCAGAGTTTCATTCGTGGTTAGTGAAATTGTTTCCAGATTTGTAATGACATAGCAGGCTGAGCCACCTAATTTCCTCAAAAGAAAGATAGATCCGTCCTTCAGATAGCGCGATAGGAAACCTGATGCTATCCGCACGGTTTTTAATAAATATTCACCTCAATCGACTTTCAAATTATAAAGTAGCACGCACATATCACGCCTCTACCCCTTGCGGAGTAGGCAGAGCATTAACTGGCGTAAAATACGATCGACAAATATTTGAGGGCTGTTTGAGTAAAATCGTGTATCACTTTAGTGTCAGGTTGTCAGTCAGCCGCCTGAAATTGTAATACACATAAAACCCTCGAGTCCATTAGTCGCCTCTTACGAGACCCACGGGAAAGAAATGGAGTATTCTTCTTCTTGTTCTTCTAAGAGTCGATGTGCAACAAACTTTAGATTTTATTTGTCCAGTATTAGCCTAATTTCCCAAATTCTGGTCAAAGAAATGAAGTGATTCTATTCAAAGCCGACATCACAAGGCAAAAAAGAATAGAACTTTCAACTAACCAACACTGCGAGTAGTGCGCAATCAGCTCCGGAATATTATCAAAGCGGTTGTGCGAGGTCTCCAGGCCTATCCTTCCAGCAGAAGCCTGGATGAGGTAGTGCTCGATGTACGGGCCCTTATCAGCTGGAAGGCGGACGCTGATCGCCATCGTGTCCGGCTGGCTGGACTGGCGCACTACGAAATTCTGAAATTATAAAAAAATTGTTAGGGAAATCTACAATTTTGCCGATGGTCACGAAGATTCTTTTCTTATTAACCTACTCATTTCAAGTAATGGCACAGGGAGTAAATAAATAAAATTAAAGAAGTTTTTTAAAACAAGCTTATATAGCTGGCTAGACGATTCCAACGAGCCCAAACTCGCTAAGGATACGTAGTTTCATCTCTGAGATGCTATGACCACCTTCCGGCTCCATCAACAGACCTTGGCTGGCATGTGTTTGAAAAGTGGTTGGCAAGACGATTTCTAACGAGCCTAAACTCGATAGGGGTACGTAGTTTCATCTCTGAGATGCTATGACCACCTTCCGCCTCAATCATCATGTCAGTTTTTTGACTCATAATATTGCATTAAACCACTGTACGTTCCTTATAGCCTTACTTATAGAGATAGAGATCTTCCTTTGCAGCGATTGGTCGCACTTATCTGTTCCAAAGCTGTGTGATTGGTTACGTATGCCCCCACACCCCACCCCACTCCGACACGGCAGGGCGGGGCGAGTCGGCCCGCTTGGCTTCATTGGCGATTTTTCTTTCGCAGTGAGCGGTCGCGCTCAGAAAATAAAGTTTTAAATTTTAAACTTTGAAAAATTATTTTCTTACAATTTTAACGGTTTTGCACCGTTCGTTTTTTAAATTAATAAATTTAGTGATTTAATTGTTCCTATTTAAATAAATTTTAAAATCAGTGTGTGTATAAACTGGGTAAGTCCTTTATATTTTATTATGCATGTGGCAAATCAAATTTCTGAAGGCGGTTTTCCGTCGGACACAACTTTGCAATTTCTTACAATTGTAATAAATTATTATTGAAATCTGTCAAGACCGTTTACGAATAAATAAATTGTTCCTGGCGATCCGAATTCTGTGAACAAAATAGTTAATAATTTATGGGAATTATTTGTCAAGAATAATGATCCCAAATAAATAAGCAAAGTGTGTTATAGAAATTTGGTTGCTATCGAAGTTTTAGTTACCCGGATTTAACAATAGTGAATTTTTTTTACGAAAAGTTTTTAATCCGGAAGTAATTAATTCGTTCGATTCTTTACGAACGATCAAATGAAAATCCAATAATCATAGTGCACTTCGCACAAGCTTTGAGTGGCATTATTTTAAGATTTTCAATATAAATGTTCATCCCTCGCAGGTTTTTAAACTAGTTACCTTGAACTGATAGGTAGGTATTCCTCGAGAGAAGTAATACCTTTTTTCTATTTATAGGTTACTATCCCGTCGAACTAGTTTCTACATATCCCCCGTGCACGTTTTTCATTAATGTGCCTGATTGATTTATGGATTTTCATTTGTGAATGATTATTTTTTTTTTACACGTGTTTTTTGTAAATTGTTATTTGGACATAAATACATTTTTATGTCGTTTACTGGAGCAAGTAATGGTATACAGATGCTCCTTTCACGTAGCAACGTGTTATTCAAGTAACGCATCAAATACGTGATCTGAAGGTATTGTTCGGATACCTTCAAAGTTCTTTAAATAAATAAGTCGAACAGCGACAATTTTTATTTTAAAAGGGGGCCGCCATGACCCTGTGAAATGCTCTTAGTAATAAGAAAGTTTACGGAAGTCCAAGTCCGTAGAACGTCTTATAAAATAGAGTAATAAGAACTTCTCAAGGATCTTTTCGTTGTACCTAGAATAAATTGCAGAAAATATATATTCTAGTTGATTGCTATGATATGAAATGGCAGCACAAGCCAAGCTACATTTCGTCGGTTTTATAAGCTACCTCTGCGCAACGCAAGGTATACCCTATTTTATAACATCATCAGGAGTTCATTAGGCCGTCAGCGCATGACGTGTCCTTAGACTCCTACATCCCCGCGCAGGGATTGTACCTTTTGATGTCATGCAGAATGCCCTCGCTTGCACTTGCAGGGCCTGAAATTCCGTCCTCGAGCCTTTCGTATACTTGACGAATTAATAAATCGACATGCGATACAAATTCCATGCATTATAGACGGTTTAGATGCAAATATTGCCAAAAATACTAACAAGTACTAAAAAGTATTTGTGTTGTGGGTTTCGGTACGATATGCAACTCAAAGAACTGGGTCCTCGTGGAGCCAAAGTTTCGAAATGTACCCACCAATATATTTTTAATACCTCGTGCAGAGTAGGCCAGCACCTTTGATAAAACGTTATTGCTTTAAGTACAGGTATTACTTTTGGTACCTACCTACCTTTTTATCAAACTTCCAAAAGTTTTGATGGCATCCGGCACATGCATGATTTGCTTTTGTCTGATCAAAGTAAAGCAGTCTTTCTTTACTTCTATGCTTATTTGTCTTCTAACGTGACAGTGAAATGCCCTCGTAAAATTTTGTCTTATCTGAAAGTACATCGTCCGGTCCACCGCCTGCGATGAGATAAAGCAATTGTAGCGAAGGGTAGTGTGTAGCACTAGTATTGATAGTGAAGCGCGCAGGTTCGAATCCTGCATGTGGTATAAAATTAGCCAAGTTTCCATAATTTTATACCTACCTAACACGGTTAAGGTTAAGTATTAAAATATATTTAAGAAATAAAAGCTTCGAAAGGTGTGTTACAGACCTGAGTACAAGGAGTTTACTGTCTGACACATGTGTTACCTCGAGCGTATTAGAAAATAGAACGCGAGGGGATTCCTAAGATGTTAATTTGAAAATATTTTTACCTTGCACGCGTTCATAAGGTCCTCCTCTTTTAGTTCCATGAGCTAACGCTTTCAAATAACGATAGCTAGATTCCACTGAGAATTTGCAAAATAGGCTATCTGTAGGCAAAATATACCTACTTAAATGTTTGAAAAAATGTTTCAAATATAACATCCTAGCCCGAAAAAGTCTTGGCTATTAGAAAGTACAGGGAACAATATTCCTACGTAAGTATGAACTTTATCTACTCGGAATAAAGTTCAAAGTTAGAGAGCTGTCTAACGTTTTACAATGATTCTTAAGCAGAAGACATATTTGTCGTAGATTCACCGCATTCAGTCCCATCCTAGTAACCGTTACTGCCGAGTCTAAATTCTCGCAGGTTAAGGAAAATTTATAGACGGTTTAAGTCTGAAACAGTTTTCCTTTATGATCATTTCAGTGGCCTACCGAGGCCACGCAGTAAGAAAATGAGAAACATATTGATTTATTAGGTAACTGTGAAAACGACTGAATTTATAAATTTTTCCCTTACTCACTGTCCAAAGTAGCAATAATTCACTTCTATTTCTATGCTATCACAGACCTCGTAGTGCTAACGCATTTCTGAGGGAGATCCCTCACGCTTGTCATTTGTTTACTTCTTTGAACTATGATCAAAAAGTGGCGTAAGAGTACCTACGTTAAATACTCGCTATGATTCTGGCATCAATCACGGAAGGGAATATGTACAATCTAAGCTCTCTAAGTGCAGAGTTTTCCTAAAATAGTCCTACGTTTTTCTTAGCAACATGGAAACAGACAAATGTGGGGAGAGAAAACGGCCTTTTTGTAATGGCCTCATCTCAAAATGGATAAGTAAATAATGAAGACCTACCCATTTAATAGATCTCACACCGAAACTATAATAATTTTTACTTTTTAATTCATCGTGCATTGAGTGTACGGAGTAAATTTCGTGAGGTGGAGATGTATGTAGGTAATTTACTTATTCCAGCATGTTGCAACTTGGGAGCTAGGTACACCCTATTGTTAATTCTGCTATATCAAGCTGTATAACATCAAAACTAGTGGAAGGTTGTCTAGCTGCTAAGGCTAGTGATGTAATATATACCTATTTGGTATATGCCAAATTTTGTGTTACCTACTCGAGTGCCTTGATCTTGAACATGATATTTTCTTCAGGTGCGTTTATATTGCCCGAAATATTATGAATGAAATGCATATTACGTAATTTGTATAACAACCTCCACTAGAGATGAAAAGTTCATGATATATTTTTCAGGTGCTTTCATATTACCTGAAATGTTATGAATGAAATGCATATGGCTTAATATGTATAACAACCTCCTCTAGAGATGAAAAGTTTTAGAGCGATAGTGGCGAATAGCAATAATGCGACACTGTCCCAGACGATATTAAGTTTGTATTTCCTCAAGTGTAGTCATGCTTACTACACCTACTTTTTCGATAATGAATGAAAGCTTTTGGGCAAGTAAACAACAAGTACCCACAGTCTATGTGGGTATTTTAAATAAATATACAAAAGGTTACAATCAGAGGGTACTTTTGCTAATTGATATTTGTTTAAGTGCCCTGTCTGCCTTGTTTGGGTTTGAAACACGAGTATCTACTCCTGTGTATAACATTGTTAGATGGTTGTTAGAAACGTACGATAGTGAACATAATTGCCTATCGTAAGACGTCAGCCTAAAATAATAATACCGTTGTTCCAATATATTTGCTCTGAATGTCAAGCACAAGACGTTGTTAAAAAATGCTGGAATGTACCTACGTACTAGGCAAATAGTTTGCCTATCAAGTAAAATATTTTCAGAATAGATACCTAGCGAGAATTATATTGGGAACTACCTACTACGTTCAATAGCTAGTATATTTTACCAACGGTGATCATAATGATATATAATATTTGTACGGTGACCCACGTAAGATCTAGGCTTCCACAATTAATTTGCAATGTTGCAATGTTTGTACTGTCTAATAGACAATAACGTCGTTTACCGACGTACCTTCGGATTAAATTTTCTCCGTAGGTAAGCTGTTAACAAAATGATAAAATTCTTATAATTTAAACTTTAGCTCATATTCTTTTATAGCTAGCTCGTTTTTGATTGTACATAAAATTAAAGCAAATTTGTGCCCTTTTCAAGTTTTAAACAGAGATCTGGGCTTTGCATGGGCGGTCAGAGGTAGTTATGGCAGAAAACAATTTCAATAATCGCCTCTTTTATTATATCAAGTTTAGGTAGATTTACCAAGATATTAATTAACTATATTATTATATACAATATAGTTTATTCAGAGGCCCGAGTGATGTTTTAAATAAAGCTTGACCGTTACTCCGACAAAGTAAACAAGGTTAGTTATTGATCATTATGTATTATAGCAAATATTATTAAGGCAAGCCCAAATGAGTCATATTTAAAAAATCATATGAAGGTATGATTTGATAACAAATTTATATGCCTTTTATTCTCCTGGGAAACTAGGTAGTCGTTAGGCCAGGTTTTTTGTTTATTTACCTGCTTAAGCCCGTTTAGGTCAATGCATATCTTAAACAGTAGTGTTGACCTTATAGTAGTCAAATTTAACCTACTTATTACGTTACCTATAGCTTGAGTGATCAAGCACAATTACAATATGTAAGCTATGTTTTTCTGTGTAAAAGAGCTATTTATTTACTATGTAAGTAAATAGATATCTAAAAGGTTTTATAAAAACGACCTGCAATGCGTATTTACCTCTAACTAAAGGTTCAATATTTTTATATTTTACTATTTTGGCTATTGAGTTTTTCAATTTTTTTTTTTTTTTGAAATTTTCTATTTACTGTTCGGAAATTTTCAGATGAATTTCCGCGTATTTTCTATCTTATCAAAACGTATTGAGACTTACATAATGAATAACTGTATTATGTGCATTTTTTATTAAACACGAGGTAAAGTTTTCAAAGACATTATAAATGGCATGTTACAAATGCATCATTTTCATCATTATATTATGCTTACCTAGAATGCCGTAATATAGTACAAGAGGTTTTGAATTTCATTTTCATTATAATTTATTATATTTTATCGTCATTTATGGGTGAGTTTATGATATTACAGTATTTTTTAATAAATACAATATAAATAAATTTTCAGTATAGTGGATCAAAATCATTATTGTTGATAAAGAAATTCATTTTTCTTTTTTAAAGAATAATAATACCTGTTTCTTTTTATAGTTTTTCACATTGGCGATAGCTCCCACTCCTCCAGGCGATATCAAACATGTCTCTATAAGTAAGGCTATAAGGAACGTACAGTGGTTTAATGACAGCATTTTACCTACCAATAAAATGCTTATTAAACTACTTACCTTCCTTATAGCCTTAAATTTTTAATTCTGCCTGGTGTATTTTGTAGTAATAATATTCTAATTAGAATATTATTATGAGACGCAATGAAGCCAAGCGGGCCGACTCGCCCCGCCCTGCCGTGTCGGAGTGGGGTGGGGTGTGGGGGCATACGTAACCAATCACACAGCTTTGGAACAGATAAGTGCGACCAATCGCTGCAAAGGAAGATCTCTATCTCTATAAGTAAGGCTATAAGGAAGGTAAGTAGTTTAATAAGCATTTTATTAATAGGTAAAATGCTGTCATTGTCGCCCAATTTACATGTCTGTGCAAAATTTTTGATCAATTGGAAGTCGTTAAGTGGCGCAAATTTTGCTTTCAAAATTTGACCCGCACAAACTAACGAACATGGCAAGTCAAATAAAAGCTTGTAAAAATGGTGATTAAAGCCGAAAGGAGGTCAAGTTATGTAACTAAACAACTTTCACCATGAAATATGGGACGAAATATGCAAAAAACATCCCATACAAAATTTTCGAAGCTTTAGATTCCCAGCAGAATAGTATCTTAGAACTTTTTATCTCTTACCCCTTCTTCTTTCCCTTGCAGAAGGTGGAAGGCCCCAGCTCTCTGGATGCCGGGCAGGAACCAGACAGGATGGGTCCTGATCAGCCGCTCTAGCAGCCCGATGTCACACGGAGGCTGCTCCTCCGACCCTGACCCTGAGGAGCCGACAGAGGAGCAGTCACCTCGCGCGCCCTCGCCATCTGATGATAGCGTTTCTCGACTCTGAAAAGAAGATACATTTTGGTCAGCGAAGTGTAATCTGGGACCTGGGATACTGTAGGCCGATACACATACATACACACATCACGCCTCTAATCCCTTGCGAGGTAGACTATTATATATGTCGGAGCGTGAGGTATTAAACCTGAGGAATGAAGTAAAGTGCACTTTTTGATGTATTTTATGGAAAGAGCATTAATTGAGTACCTATGCGTTGGCGTCGGTCGAAGCATGTAGTAGACATATTGTGTCAAGTGGTTTGGCTAAAGGCATTTTTGGGAACAGAGAGATTCCGAGTTAGTGTTGTTTGAGCGACCGGGCGCAGCGCAAGGCTCAAATGACCTTTCATCGTTCCTTGGTTTTGGTACTTCGCGTGCATCAAGTCCTGACCTTATTGTTAATTATAGCTGCTAGCCTACTATCTGATTTTCGGTCGTTACGACATCAGAAGTGGGATTGAGACCTACTAACTGTCTAAATGCAGTGCCATAGTGATATCTAGACTTGTGGACCTAGTGATCGTGACTAAAATGACTTTCGTGGAGATAACGGGAATGCAGATTTCAGAGAACGCTTGGACCACAAATAATTCAGGCCAGTTCTTTCCATACTATTATTTTCTAGCGAATTGATATTATTGCTTGATGATGATTTTTATTTGCCGCGTATTAGTAATGTTATTTTGAGGCTGATATCAATTTTGAGTTTGTGTTAGAATTCTTTTTATTACGGTGCCGATTGCCACACGTTGCTCGCTCTCAGTTAGATTTGATTATAAATTACATTTTATTAGAATTTAAATTGACATCATTGTTTGATGAAAAGTCGCTCGATTAAATCATTATTTTGGATAATGAATTAGATTCAAAAAAACATAAAGAATAATTCATTTTCTATCAATGGGTGACGTTGTTATGATTGGAAGATGTCTCTGGAATCGGAAATAATCAAATCAAAAGATACATGTTTTAGTTTTGTTGTGCACAGTTAGTTGCACATGTATTTCGTTTTCGTTGGCGCAGTTGGTAGACCGTTACAAGGAATATGAAGGTTCAGGTTCAATTCCTGGCCTAGTCTTGATGTTTTGATTTTGTATTTTATTGTGTAAAGAAGGATTTCTGATCTTTTGCAATTATTGCATTGCATTATTGCATACTTACTACTTGTTAATAAAGCGACGCATGTATCGTTACAGTAAAATATTATTTAGCGTGTTTTTAAACTTTTGGAAATGGATAAATCAGTCTATTTTTAGAACTAAGTTTAACAAACCTAAAGTCAAACTATGGGACGGCTATTTGATATCGGCGTAAACAAAAAAAAGGGTCTTTTCAAGTACCTATGAGAACCAAGGCGTTGTGTTTTGTTTTGGGAATAGCGACTGGTTCTCAATCTTTACTGCAATTGATATTTAATATTACCTGGTGCAGAAATGAATTTATACAAAACTTTTGAAATAAAAGCTTTGAGGAGTTGGTACCTATAAAGATTGAGCGATTTTCGGCAGAAGAAATGATTTTGTGTTTGTTGTTTGCAATAAACGTGATTTGAATTTTAACATAGATATTGTACGAAAGGAATGTTCGTACCTATTTGATTTTCATGAGACATGTTTTTTTTTAAACTGAACAATTTGTTGCTGGTTCAGAGTTTCGGGGAATGCTAAGTACTGTACCTATTGCCAGAAGACATTGTTCTCTACAACTTTCAGTTTGAGAATCACTCTCGCGTTGGATTTTTATTTCGTTTGTGAGAAACACACTTGAGTTTTAAAACTAATGAATGGCTAATAAATAATCATAATGGTTATGGTATTTCCTTATAGTGCAGAAAACATTTTAAAGCATTGCTGTAGCTCTATTATGTTATCTTAGAGGTATAAAAAAAGCATTGTTCTAAAAAGGACATTGATGTCCAAAATGACTGAGGGTTGTAGCCACGCGTATTACCGATACCCGTGGTTCAACACATGTTACCATAGTATTCGGAGAAATGAGCGAGATCTTTGTATTGTTTTCATAATGCAAGTCTGGCAAAAAAACTCTTTTGTTAAGTAACTTATATCATAAGGGATTTACAAACAAACATGACAATGATATGGTTAAGCATGATCATGACTGTCATTTAATGAAGATTAACTTAAATGCGTATAGCGTTATTCAATTATGAAGTAATAATTTTTATATAAGGTAACGAAGTGCTTTTCCGTGGTGGTGATAAATAGAGCAGCTGGATAAAAAAAAAAACTGAGTATTGTTGGATACAATGAGTTGATGTAGTTAAAGCTAAGATTACGTGGTTATGTTGTGTAAGTAATTTAGAATTTTATAGCACTGACTTCGACGAAAGAAGTAGATAGTAAATTGCATATTGAATGCAATTGATATTTGAGTATTGGTATGTGATATTAACTAGGTACCTATCATATAAAAAAAAATAGATTTCATTAAGTTATTTTGTCAACTTGGAAGAATAAATAAAAAAATATCAAATCACCTACTCGGTGCAGCAATTCATGAAAATTAAACTCTCAAAGCAGTGCTTAGTTCAAATCAATACATGCTTAGTAAAGGTAGAATGAAATAAGAATTATTTTTTATCTGATAAGCATTGAATGGATCTAATGTGATAATAGAAACGGTTGTTAAAAGTTACATTTTGAAATGAACTTGTTTTCATTTTAGAAGTACTGAATCGTATGACTATAGTGATTTGCTTAAGTAATATTGCTTTGCTTTCTTGAGCAGGAAAACGTAATCTGGCTATCTTCATATAGCTGTTATGTGCCTTGCTGGGATAGAAAGCTAAAATGCGTGAAAGTAAAGTACCCATAAAATTGCATAATTAATCAGATGATATTAGCAGTTAAAGTTTTTGTTGCTGGCAATGATGGACGCGTTTGTCCTCCCGACCCCTCACGACTATACCTATACTATGACTGTGATCACCGTACCTACCTATTGACTCTGACTTAAGACCTCTGCGGGAGGAGCGCGTGCCATGGTGGAGACAGTGTGGTCTCAAATTGTGGAGACAGTGAGGTCTCATGTTGTGTTGGGTCAGATATAGCCCGGGGAACTATGATCTGATCGGGTGAGTGGCCAGCTGCAGTGGCTCATTCACCATCCGCTTTGCTGATCTGTGTGATCAGATGGTGTCTTTGATGGACGCATGGTTTTGTTGAGGGCATCATACTTGACCAAGTAGGTGATTACTGTGGTCGTTACTGTTATGTGTGATGTCGCTCCAGGTAACCGGTGTTACCAATAGGCGTGCCACAAGGTGGTGGTGTCGGCCTGAGATCCGTGGCGGGGATCTGTGACTGTGATTGACAGTGTTGAGTGACCCATGGTGGGGAAGCTCTGTGACCGTTGCGACGGTGGCCGGATGCAACAAAAGACTTTAATGCTGAATAATAACTGTTTTGTATTGAAGTTAGAACATTGTTTTATGGGCACTTGTCTTTCAATAAGTAGTGGCGTGATTTCAGTTATCAGAAAGCGACGAAAACGGCTGGTTCAAGTGGGTTGAAAATTTATGGTTCACACTCAACTTGTAGTCTGTCACATAATAAATCCGTAATCTTAATGTCAAAGTTGAAATAATAATGAGTTTCTGATAAGTGTTATTTCCTTAACTGTTAAGTTCGACAGCACAGTAAAAGAGTGCATAGTTACTAATACCGTATTGGATGGCTTTTGAGATGTTTTTGAAGTGCAAACGAATATGGGCCTGTTTATTTATTTAGCAAATAATAACACAAACGTGCAAAATACTTGAACGATTTAGAGATAATGGATTTGTTGTTATGAATACTTAAGTCAAATTTAACAAACAAGTATTAGGAAGTAAGTACCAAACAGGATAGCTAACTTAGCAAGTACTTTGGATCAAAGATACTTAAAACCGCAATGAATGCTGAGCTGCTTTCGGTTCTTTTAGTTCATCGATTTCACATGTTCAAAGGAACGAAGCGAACTATTGTGAACAACTAGATCTTTGTTCAGTTCAGGAGTCTAGCCAGATTATTATGTTTTATGGGCTATAAGCTAGAGTACGTCTGTCAGGATAACCGAACGATATTATGAAATAGCTAGTTGTGACCACACGAGGACGTGTGTAAGTCAGGAAGGCCGTGTCGGAGCGTGAGGTATTAAACCTGAGGAATGAAGTAAAGTGCACTTTTTGATGTATTTTATGGAAAGAGCATTAATTGAGTACCTATGCGTTGGCGTCGGTCGAAGCATGTAGTAGACATATTGTGTCAAGTGGTTTGGCTAAAGGCATTTTTGGGAACAGAGAGATTCCGAGTTAGTGTTGTTTGAGCGACCGGGCGCAGCGCAAGGCTCAAATGACCTTTCATCGTTCCTTGGTTTTGGTACTTCGCGTGCATCAAGTCCTGACCTTATTGTTAATTATAGCTGCTAGCCTACTATCTGATTTTCGGTCGTTACGACATATATAATATTTGACGGTTATTCGGAGAATTGTGTATCGCCATAGTTACATGTTGTCAGCCCATCGCCTAAAATTGCAATACACACCCTCGAGTCTCTTGGTCGCCTCTTACGACTCCCACGAGAAAGAAATGGGGTGAGACTATTCTAAGCCGATCGTTATGTATATCTAGTAACAATTTTTATAACTTACGGGATAATTAATCCTACTTATATTGTCTAATTCCAAGCTAAACTCCCGCAGTGGAAGCGATTTACACAGGTAAATTTCGAACAAAATACCAGGAGTTCAACTGGAGGCAGACAATGGCTGCGTTACGCAGCGCTAAATAGCATACGCTGCACAATATAGCAGCGCATACTATGAATTAAACGTGAACCTAAATCTATTTAACTTAATTAACTAAGTTGATTGAAATTGGCAAATGATGTGTTCCAACCCTTACATAACTCAAGTCGGTAGTAAATACCGTCTGCCGATCTGGCGTTACGTCACACGTATTAGCACTAGATTATAAGTAAGTACCTCCAAATTATATCACCCCACGAATTCCGCAATTCGTACTAAGGAGTCACAATGATATGGTACAACAAATATGACTAAAGGGAACACACCATTAACACGAATAAACAGGTTTACACTTACAGTCAACGTGCCGGTCCAAATGCATAAAATACCCAACGGAGAAAGGAAGTTCAGGGAATGGATCAAATCGGGATTCCGTGGGTACTTACAGGGCTGGGTGGAAAAGATATCGACACCCAGCATTCCACTACAGCCTTGGCGCGTTATTCACTTCAAACCACTCACAGCTTCTGTTCGTATTTCACTTTGATATTAGTCATTACGCGTGACCCAACCCGAATTTGGGCCGTACAAACGCGGGCCAAAATGGCCACCTGATGCCTATTCAACGCGACGCTCACGTGGAAGACGTCGAGACATCCAACAATCACTAAGCCTGGCATTCCAGTACAACCCAGGAGAAACGCAATAGTACGATGCATCAACACGCGCGATCTCAAATTTAATCGTCCATTACACGCGGCATCACAAAACGCGTGGCGGGAAATCCGTACAAAACACAATACGCTTGTCCGAGCGGTTTTGAGTGACTGACCGCGGTGCAGAAATCACCGCCTGGCGCCTACCAGGCGATCTGCGCGCACGTCGCCAGTCCCGCCCTGCGAGTGAGAAAGGGACAACACACGCCCAGAGCGACGCGTGCGATCGAGCACCGCGCCGCATTCATAGACCGTCACTAATACCTAACCCACCCCAGCATAACAACGCTAAATATTAAACATTCACCCGCCCTAGGCCGAATTCCTTAGGCCTATTCACTACTGGGGAGACGAGATAGCGTTGCTATTGCTCGCTTAAGAACTGAATCCCCTACCTGAACTGTCGCGACTCGAGGAGTGCCATCACTACCTGGGAACAAGTTGAGAATGCGCCCTCTGCGCCATCGCAGTGGCGGCAGGTTGGCATCCTTAACCAGAACGAGATCTCCGATGCGAGGGGGTTCAGTTCTGTCCGTCCACTTAAGGCGTTGCTGCAGAATGTGCAAATACTCAAGCGACCATCGCTTCCAAAAATTCTGAGACATTTGCTGCAGCAACTCATAACGCGTCAAACGATTGCTACTGACCTCTGTGTAGGGGTATTCTGGCAAGGCGTTAAGTGGTCGGCCAATTAAGAAATGCCCTGGTGTCAGGGCCTCCAGATCATTCGGATCTGAGCTAAGCGGACACAAAGGACGTGAATTGAGAACGGCCTCAATTTTACAAAACACGGTCGCTAGCTCCTCAAAGGTTAATATCGTTAAACCTATAACGCGCATCAAATGCGTCTTAGCGGACTTTACAACCGCTTCAAATATACCACCCCAGTGGGGGCATCCTGGTGGATCGAACACCCAGTTAATGCACTGACGGGAGAGGCTCGTGCCGATAGCTTCCTCGTTTTCCGATAAAAACGTTATAATTTCTTTCATACATCGATCAGCGCCCTTAAAGTTGGTACCACAGTCCGACCTGATCAGCGCTGGTCGCCCTCTTCGCGACACAAATCTATCTAAAGCTGCTAAGAAAGCCTCCGTAGTGAGGTCGGCCACGAGTTCCAAGTGGACGGCCTTGGTTGCTAGGCACACAAACACGCACAAATACGCCTTGATTGACTTCGCGTTGCGAAGGCGTGATGCCTTTACCATAAAAGGCCCCGCAAAGTCCGTTCCCACACCCACAAACGACCAGGCTTCCGTCACCCGGTCCGGTGGGAGGTCTCCCATCTGAGGTTGCATTGTGGCTGCCTTCAACCGATAGCAAGGCAAGCACCGAAACACAATGCTCCGTACCGTACGTCGTCCAGACAAGATCCAAAACTCGCGCTGCAGAATAGCCAAAAGTGCATTGCAGCCCGCATGCGAGTTTTTCTGGTGACGATCCCTAACTATAAGCTCTACCAAAGGTCCCTTCTTTGGGAGTAACAGCGGATGCCGTGCTGAAAAGGGCAGGTTAGCGTTCCGAAGTCTACCTCCAACCCGGAGCATTCCATGCTCGTCCACGAACGGGTTGAGGCGCACAAGACCTCCCTTCAGCTTTCCACGGCCATCCCTGAGCAGCCTGACCTCTTCCTCAAAATGTTCCGCCTGGACGACCCTAACCAATAAACTTAGAGCCGCATTCCGCTCCGCAGGCGAGAGGACAGGTGCCAAGTTCCGTTCTGCTTGAGGTTTTCTACAGTTGTTCACGAACCGTTTGATCCAACCTGTCACCCCTAGAAGTTTGTCGAGGGAGCTGTATCGTTCCAGCAAGAAAGCCGCACTAGGCTTAGGTACGATCTGCCCTACGTTCACTCGCAAACCTCGATCAGGTGGCCCAAGCGGCGACCCGCACTCGTTGTATGGCCATCTCTCAGGTGACTCAGTCAGCCACTGAGGTCCCCACCACAGTGAGTGACCTACCAAATCAGCGGCCCTACATCCCCGTGAGGCGCAGTCCGCTGGGTTCTGTTCTCCCGGTACGTGTCTCCATACCAACGGAGTTTCCGATCCTTTAATCTGTGACACCCGATTTGCCACGAAAACCTCAAGAGTATGTACCGACGTCTGTAACCAGCACAGAACTATCCTACTGTCGGTCCATGCGTACACCGTTTCATCCAAATTGATGGTACCGCGTAGATTACTAGCGACATGATGTAGCAAGCGCGTGAGAAGCGCTGCTCCCGCCAATTCCAACTTTGGAATGGTCCATCTTGTCCTAACCGGAGCCACCTTACTCTTGGCCATAACTAGACGCACGTCTACAGTTCCCGTTGAACTGACTGTCCGCAAATAGACAGCTGCCGCGTACCCTCGCTCCGAGGCATCACAAAACCCATGTAGGGTAGCCTTACATCCCACCGATGGGAGCAATTTGCGAGGTATGGCGATGCGTACGATCCCTGGTAAGGTGGTCACAAACTTGGTCCAATCATTCAACAGCTCTCCGGAGAGCTGGTCGTCCCAACCCAAGTTTGCTATCCACAACCTTTGCAAGAAGCACTTCGCCATGAACGTCACCGGTGCGATCCACCCGTTAGGATCGAAAGTTCTGGCGATCGTCGATAATACCGAACGCTTCGTCCAAGTCTTCTGCAAAAGGTCTGGCTCGATCTGATACGTAAAGACATCATGCGTTGGCCTATATTGCACCCCTAGGATGCTCAACGTATTTGGATTGTCCGGGTTCTCGAAAAGGTGCGGGTCCTGCTGGAACTCACCTGGCAACCCGGCCAGGAGCTCTGGACAGCTGGACAGCCATTTCCGCAACTCATAACCTCCTGATTCCATGATCGCGATCAGCTCGTCTCGTAGTAGTAGTGCTTGTTGCACGCTATCTGCACCCGTGCAGATGTCATCCACGTAGACGTCGCGATCCAGTACTGCTGCGGCTCGAGGGAATTTTACCCTTTCCTGTGCGGCCAACTCTCGCAGCGTGCGTACTGCCAAAAACGGACTTGGCTTCAGACCATACGTTACCGTGTTAAGCTCATAAGTGACCATCGGCTCGTCAGGGCTCTCACGCCACAAAATCAGCTGGTACCGACGGTCATCTGGGTGTATAATTGTTTGGCGAAACATCATTTTGACGTCTGCGACGAACGCTACTTGGTGCAACCGAAAATCTGTGAGGATGTCCACAATGTCCCGGTTCAACTTGGGACCCGCGTGCAGACACTGGTTCACAGACACACCATTCGATGTAGGAGCAGAACCGTCAAACACTACCCGTATCTTCGCCTCCGGTGACTTCAAAACAGTCAGGTGTGGTATATAGTAATGCTCGACACACCTCCAATCTATGCTGGACACCGACATGTGGCCTAACTCTAGGTACTCCCTCATGAATTCGATATACTTCTGCCGAAGTGCTGCATCTCGCTTCATCTTTCTCTCCATAGCCAGTAGTCTCCGTTCCGCGATCTGTCGCGAACTACCTAAGGAGGGGCGGTTTGGGAGAAATGGCAGCCTGGTAACAAACCTACCTGACGAACTTCGTGCAGTGTTGTACTGATAGAACAGCTCGCACTCGTCATCCTCTGGCTTCCGTCTATCCGCTGTGGGTGGCTCCTCAGACTCCCAAAACCTCTGCAGCACCTCCGACAACACACTACCATAGAGTACCGTATCGCCCTCTGGTAGGTCCTGAGGTCTCCAAACTGGGCCAAAAATTACATACCCCCCTGTGGTATCAACGGCCACTAAACCAGTTTGCTGAAGTACCCGTTTTCTGCCACACCAGAATCTCCCGAGGACGTCTGACCCGAGGAGAACGTCCACCGTACCAGGAGTATCAAATTCAGGATCAGCTAACTCTAAGCCTGTGGTTAACCCTCGTACCGTTGACGGTAACCGAACCTGAGGAAGTTTCCCTACCACTTCATCCAGCACCACTGCTGAGGCATGATAGCTGACCCCTGTACCTGTATTACCTAATGTGAACTCGAAGTTCACCTGACCCCGAACGTCAGGCACATCTACACCTCCAATACCTACAGCCCCATCCGTTGTGGGCCTTATATTTAAGCGTAGCCTACTCACCAGCTTACTAGACACAATACAACCCTGAGCCCCTGTATCTAACAAGACTCTTACCTGTATGCTGCGGCCACCGTATCCCCATACCCAAATCATTGCCGTAGGCAACAATACCGTAATTGGCCGGGGGGCCGAAGCTGGCGTGTAGGCGGCGATTACCTAGCAGGAACCTAAGCGCGGAGTGTCCGCGTCCTGCGGGGGGGTCCCCCTCTCCGTACACCTTCGAGTGGGTCCCACTCCTGCTGATAGGGACCTCTGGTCCTGTACGCCATGGCTGGCAGCCTATAGTAACCCTGCGGCAGGCGCGCGTACCGTGGATGCGCCTGTAGCCGCGGGTGCTCAGCCAAGGGGAGAGGCATGCGTGGGTCATGGGAACTCACCATGTTGTTCAGACCCGCCGAGTACTGCATGTACTGGCCCTGGTGTTGGCACCCGCCCGTAGCATCACGTATCTGTGATGGGTGCCCCTGACCTTGGACCTGTGACCACCTACCCCGTTCCGGCACCTGCTGCCGAGGTGGTGACTGTCTCGCGCGTGGTGAAGGGGGCATCACCTGCTGATGTCCCTGGCCTCGTCCCTGAAACCCTGGTGGAAGAGGACTCCTCCTTGGAGGGGGTGGGGAGCGTTGCTCCCGTCTAGGTAGGGCAGACTCCGTCCGCTGACCCGCGTCAGCTCTGCCTCCGTAATCTCCGCTGCGGTTCATGCATAGGAGCTGATGGTGGGCACCCTGGCAGTACCTGCAGTTGGTGCTTGATGGGCACTCTCGCACCTGATGCGGCCCCATACACCTAAAGCACCAACGCCGTTGCTGCACCACACCACGACGTTTCTGCACCCGCTGTGCAGCGAACTCCTCACACGCAGTCACCCGATGCCCCGCCTCTCTGCAGTAGGCACACCTCGATTCCAAATTAGCGACATTGTATCGCCTGGGTGGCCTACTCTTACCGTCTCGCGCCTGTGCACCCGGCCGTTCCGGGCGGCGAGCAGCCGCAGACTCCGCGTGAGGCGACTCTCCAAATTGGGCATCTACCCGCCTGCACTCGGCCTCGAGGAAGGACTTGAGCTCCTCGAAGGTCGGGAGGTAATCAGATGTCTTACCTCCGTGTGACTGTTCAAAACGAGCGGCCATGTCGCTCGGCAGGCGGCGCAACAACGTGTGGACCAGGATATAATCATAGCCTGACACCGGCATCCCCTGTCTCTCAAGAGCGTTCACTGCAACGCAGACAGGGTTGAGGACCTTGGCCCTGAGGTCCGTCCCTCGTGTGATGGTCGGCACGGTGAGCCACTGTTCCAGGAGTTGGTCAATCATGAGACGTTTGTTGCTGTATCTCTCGATCAGCAAACCGCGAGCCGTCTCGTAACTTGCATCATCGACTGGTAGATGCTTTACCAGCTCATGGGGCTCACCTTGCAGCTTGGCCATCAATTGTGCCATTTTATATGCCGGCTGCAAGTCAGTGCGGTTATGAATCACACTGTCAAACAGATCCTGGAATCGGGTCCAATCCGTGTAGTCCCCGTGGAAGACCGGAATAGCCACAGCCGGCAGGGGCACTTGCACCCCCGGTCCCCGCGGACCATGGGATGGGTCCGGCTCCCCAGCCCTACGCCTGGTGATCACAGCAGCCGCCTGCTGGATCTCCTGCCCCATCTCCAGGCACTGGGTCACATTCGCCCGGACCATAAGTTTGGCCTCCTCATCAGGCGTCCCATCAAATAACTCCTCGCATCCAGTGAGGCAATCCAACACCTCCGCGACCCGTTCGTCAATCCGTTGCGCACAAGCGATGAGTGCGTCCTCTCGGTCCCCGCGACCGACCATCGCCTGCTTAGTCGCGAACCAAATTAGGTGCGTTCTAATTTTTGCCTGAAGCTGTGTAATTGTGGGAGCCATGGTACCAACCCAAAGTAACACCGAACCGTACAATAAAAAACAATAATAGACAATCGGCCCTGATCCTACCGTTAGGATATCCGCACAGGGTAAACACAACGATAATAACAAGCAATTCACTAATTGATTGGCCCTGATCCTACCGATAGGATATTCTACACAGGGCACACACTACAATCACAATAAATATTTTTTTTTTATGTAGGTAGATTAAAAATCTTATACTAAAATAATCCTAAATCTAGTGGTTCTCTGAACCACGCTCTGCTACCAAAAATTGTCTAATTCCAAGCTAAACTCCCGCAGTGGAAGCGATTTACACAGGTAAATTTCGAACAAAATACCAGGAGTTCAACTGGAGGCAGACAATGGCTGCGTTACGCAGCGCTAAATAGCATACGCTGCACAATATAGCAGCGCATACTATGAATTAAACGTGAACCTAAATCTATTTAACTTAATTAACTAAGTTGATTGAAATTGGCAAATGATGTGTTCCAACCCTTACATAACTCAAGTCGGTAGTAAATACCGTCTGCCGATCTGGCGTTACGTCACACGTATTAGCACTAGATTATAAGTAAGTACCTCCAAATTATATCACCCCACGAATTCCGCAATTCGTACTAAGGAGTCACAATGATATGGTACAACAAATATGACTAAAGGGAACACACCATTAACACGAATAAACAGGTTTACACTTACAGTCAACGTGCCGGTCCAAATGCATAAAATACCCAACGGAGAAAGGAAGTTCAGGGAATGGATCAAATCGGGATTCCGTGGGTACTTACAGGGCTGGGTGGAAAAGATATCGACACCCAGCATTCCACTACAGCCTTGGCGCGTTATGCACTTCAAACCACTCACAGCTTCTGTTCGTATTTCACTTTGATATTAGTCATTACGCGTGACGCGTGACCCAACCCGAATTTGGGCCGTACAAACGCGGGCCAAAATGGCCACCTGATGCCTATTCAACGCGACGCTCACGTGGAAGACGTCGAGACATCCAACAATCACTAAGCCTGGCATTCCAGTACAACCCAGGAGAAACGCAATAGTACGATGCATCAACACGCGCGATCTCAAATTGAATCGTCCATTACACGCGGCATCACAAAACGCGTGGCGGGAAATCCGTACAAAACACAATACGCTTGTCCGAGCGGTTTTGAGTGACTGACCGCGGTGCAGAAATCACCGCCTGGCGCCTACCAGGCGATCTGCGCGCACGTCGCCAGTCCCGCCCTGCGAGTGAGAAAGGGACAACACACGCCCAGAGCGACGCATGCGATCGAGCACCGCGCCGCATTCATAGACCGTCACTAATACCTAACCCACCCCAGCATAACAACGCTAAATATTAAACATATATTATAAATACGAAAGTTTGTAATAATTTGTTTGTTTGTTATTTCTTCACGTAAACACTACTGAACCGATTGTAGTCAAATTTGGCACACATATAGAAAGAAACATGGATTAACACAAAGGATAGTTTTCATCACCACTTGAGGGTCCGGGCAACGCCGCGGGTAACAGCTAGTTAGAAATAAATACGTACTCGTAAATACACACATGTTTAATATCAAAAGATTTACAAAGAAACCGCCTTAGGGAAGAGCGTGTCAAAATGATAGCTAAGAAGTCCTTTGAGTCTTTGTCTGTGTGCAAAATACGAATCAAAATAGGTACCTAAGTCAGGCCTGTGTCACTCCGCGTGTAGGTATTGAAAACATACCTCCAGGCGCCGGCCACTGCGAAAGGGCTAATCTAGCGGGCTGCCGCAAGCGAAAGAAGTCACACGCGTGCGCTATTTGTTCAACTTTCTCGACAATTTTTTGCAAGATGGACAGACGAAAAAAAGCAAAGAAATACTCTTGATTTGATTACATTATGTTCCTTTTTGAAATGTATTGAATTCTAAACAAACCCTTTCTTTTTTTGTTGAATAAAGTACCTACTATTCTAAAATCCTAAAGTAAGTACTTAAAATTAAATAAAAAGGTTTAGTCGTTTCATTCGAGTTGCATTTCATCTGTCGTACGTATTCATTTACGAACTTAGACTAAGAGCCCAACGCATAATATTCATATGTGATACGTCTATGGAATTCTTTTCAACTTAAAGAAAGTTTGCGAATCCATATTGTGAATTTCTTGCTTGGAAATATAATAAATAATTTTAAAAATAAAATAATATTTTGCAGTAATGCAGTTACATTGTAGGTGCAAGATAAAAATTATATTGTGCTAGTTTCGGTGAGCACTATTCACACTCAGCACATATTTAGGTACTAGCTGATACCCGCGGGTTCGCGCGCGTCTTAGTTTTTATTTTTTAAACTGATATCGGTTTTTAACTGAAGAATAATTTTAATCGATTTAGGTGTTTTCACAAAATTTCAAGGTATGCAACCAGCGCCAGGACTTGTTATTACATACATACATACATATATAGGCAGAGCGTAAACGACCGCTAAAAACGGACATTTACGCCACGTCTGACAAACATTTTAGGGTCATTCAGAAAATTGTGAATCGCCATAGTGACAGGTTGTCAGCCCATCGCCTAAAATTGTTCGTCGTCGCCTTTTACGACACCCTCGGGAAAAAAATTAGTATACATTATAATATTATTATTATTAGTTTACATTTTATTATTATTATGTTGGTATTCTTTTCGGATCTCGGGCCCACAGGGACCCGGTCCTTTGAGGCATGTGTGGGGCCAAAGCCAACAGCACAGAGGCCTTTTTTATACCAAATAATGTGTTGTGATGTGTACATCGAGCGGATACCACTGAAAAAAATCGAGCCAATCAAGTATGGGATTTTATATTGCTCTGTCTGCACTATAGAAGTACTCGTACACCCAGAGCCAGCACCCGCCTGATGCAAGGACTATTGCAGGTTTATTACTTCATTGAATTAAATCTTCGGCAATAATCGTATAGCATATACAATTATGCTGCGAGGTCTTAGACTACACGAACGTACTCGTCGCTGCCTGCTGCGTGCCCGCCAAAAGTAGGAGTAAACGCTCGTGTTGTGCGCTAGATGGCGTAAGTAGTTTCTCGAAGTAAGCAACCCTAGACCGCCGCTCATATTCCCTCAAAAAAATATTTGACAGGTATGTAAATGAACAAGTGGTTGACTGGAACGCGAGCTAAATTAAATCATATTGTCTATCAGATTGAGTACATATTTCTTTGAAAACCATTGCGAAGTAAAGCTTCTGTAACGCTAGTTACTAGTTATTATTCCGTGCCTAAGTCGAGAAAGTTTAAAATGAGTATCAAGTTTTTATTTAAAATTTTGAACAGCTATTATAAAGAGCATGGGACATTTTAGTATGAAGCCTGGTATACCTACAATTCGCGATGACAAAAAAACAAATTTTGGCGGCCAGAGATGAAACATGTGCGAATCGATAGAACATAAAAATACAAACAGGAAATACTCTTTGGTAAAATGTCGTAAGTGATACGGTTTCGGAGTAAATGAGGGCCGAAGTTTTTTTTAATTCAAAATATTTTTTTTACTTTTTATTAACTCAAAATGTTAAGGCAAGCTTATAAAACTTCTAATTTGTAAAAAAGGGTTTTAAAATAATACATTACTATCAAAACCAAAGTAATTCAATTAAACTCGAGCCATTTTTGCAGGCTCCATTTCATTTTCAGGTGTTATATCCATAGTAGAAGAGATGTTAACAAAGGAAAATGAACCTTATTCCATAGCATTAGCATGGATCTGACACCTGTCAAATCGGGCCTATAAAAATGGTTCGAGTTTCTATGATATAACAACATAACACCTGATAAATGGGAGATTTTGTGACTGTGAAATCGATCGCAGAACATTGTGGGTGATAGAGAGACTATATAGACAGACAAGTAAAAAAAAAAAAAAGGCCTTCGTAATACAATGAGGGAAATATCCGAAAAGCCGTGAAAAGAAGATACTTTGATTAGACAACATTAGAATGGAAAAAAGTAAAGACCATAACATAAACAATACCTACATAGCTGTTCGATCGGTACTCGGTAAGGATTAAAATTCGTGAATGCAAAAAAATGCAGGTGGTAGCGGAAAAATATCTTAAGAGCTAGCGCGCATTATTGCATGGGCAACTTTTTCGGCGAGCAACAGTCGGACCTCTCTTTTCCACGAAAGTGAAAGGGACTTCCGACTGTCGTTTGTACCTATCTCACTTTAATGCATACAAAGTGAGCGAGAGGCAAATAGTCCCACCCTCTTATGAAAGGAAGGGATAGTAAAAAGTAAGTTAGTCTGCCACTGCTTTTCATACTGTGCGCAAGCGTTAGTCTATTTGCGATTACTCGTAGTTTATTATTCAATTAAGTTTTTGTTACTAGTTATTATTGTTTTTGTTATTGCGTTTTTGTTATAAGTGAATAACTAGGTATAATGTCACGCAACTACGGCCCGCCTGGGTCACAGTGCTTGTTATGTGAGACTAGTACCGCACCCCGAATGGGTGGACGCCGTCCCAGAGAACAACTACGCAGCTATGAGCTATCTGAAACATATATGGCTGAAAATCCTCATGTACTAGCATATGAGTTAGAGGGTCTCTGTATTGCCCACAATCTGTCAATATGTTTGAAATGGGGTGTTGCTGACACTGGCCAGTGAGGCAAGATAAGTAATATTATTTTTGAATTTTGAAAATCTAGAATCGAACATTGTTTTTTGATTGATTTTTGTGTGCTAATAAATGTCTCAGCGACAACATGGAGGCTCACTCTATAAATCGAGTTATATCTTTTACACCCGGGTGGGATTTTGATGGTAGCCCGACAGCAAAATGCTCGTCACGGTCAATGGTTTTGAGTGAGGCACGTGAGTTAGTTAGAGGGACTCCGTATTGCCCACAATCTGTCAATTTGTTTGAAATGGGGGCTCACTCTATAAAAATCGAGTTATATATTTTGTTTTTCGGTTGAGATTTTGATGGTACCCCAATAACAAATGCTCCTTATGGTTATAGGCTTTGAGTCAGGCATGTGTTGGTTGAAGGGACTCTGTATTTCCCACAATCTGTCAATTTGTTTGAAATGGGAGCTCACTCTATAAATCAAGTAATATCTTTTACACCCGGGTGGGATTTTGATAGTACCCCGACAGTAAAATGCTCGTCATGGTCAATGGTTTCGAGATTGGCATGTGAGTTAGTTAGAGGGACTGTATTTCCCACAATCTGTCAATTTGTTTGAAATGGGGGCTCACACTAGTAAGTCAAGTAATATCTTTTACACCCGGGTGGGATTTTGATGGTATTCCGACAGCAAAATGCTCGTCATGGTCAATGGTTTCGAGATTGGCATGTGAGTTAGTTAGAGGGACTGTATTTCCCACAATCTGTCAATTTGTTTGAAATGGGGGCTCACACTAGTAAGTCAAGTAATATCTTTTACACCCGGGTGGGATTTTGATGGTACTCCGATAGCAAAATGCCCGTCATGGTCAATGATTTCGAGATTGCATGTGAGTTATTTCTGCTGTATTTCCGCTACCACCTGCATTTTTTTGCATTCACGAATTTTAATCCTTACCGAGTACCGATCGAACAGCTATGTAGGTATTGTTTATGTTATGGTCTTTACTTTTTTCCATTCTAATGTTGTCTAATCAAAGTATCTTCTTTTCACGGCTTTTCGGATATTTCCCTCATTGTATCACGAAGGCCTTTTTGTTTTTTTTTACTTGTCTGTCTATATAGTCTCTCTATCACCCACAATGTTTTATGATCGATTTCACAGTCACAAAATCTCCCATTTATCAGGTGTTATGTTGTTATATCATATCATAGTAACTAGAGCCATTTTTATAGGCCCGATTTGCCAGGTGTCAGATCCATGCTAATGCTATGAAATAAGGTTCTTTTTTCTTTGTTAACATCTCTTCGAGTATGGATATAACACCTGAAAATGAAATGGAGCCTGCAAAAATGGCTCGAGTTTAATTTAATTACTTTGGTTTTAATAGTAATGTATTATTTTAAAACCCTTTTTTACAAATTAGAAGTTTTATATGCTTGCCTTAACATTTTGAGTTAATAAAAAGTAAAAAAAAAAATTTAATTAAAAAAAAACTTCGTCCCTCATTTTCTCCGAAACCGTATCACTTACGACATTTTACCAAAGAGTATTTCCTGTTTGTATTTTTATGTTCTATCGATTCGCATATGTTTCAACTCTGGCCGCCAAAATGAGTTTTTTCCAATATCTCCAACAATCGGTATACCAGTTTGGTTCCATGCTCTTTACCGTGTTTTTCATACATACATACATATATCACGCCTATAATCCCTTGCGGGGTAGGCAGAGCGTAAACAACCGCAAAACGGTAATTTTCGCAACGGCTGACAAATAATTGAGGGTCATTCGGAATATTGTGTATCACCGTAGTGACAGGTTGTCAGCCCATCGCCTAAAATGGCAATACACACTCTCAAATCCCTTAGTTGCCTCTTACAACTCCCAAGGGACAGAAATGGGGTGATGCTATTCTAAGCCGGCATCACACGGCGATGGGGCTTGAACAAGCTACCAGTGGATTACCGTGCCACTGATCTGCACACTGAGCAAGAAAGAGATTGATTTGGAAGTGTTCGGTCGAGGCACCGGTAGCTCAGCCGGCAAAGCGGTGGGACGGTACTCCACAGGTCCCGGGTTTCAAGCCCCGGCCGACGCTAACGCATTATTCAGTTTCTTATTTTAATGTATGAGTAATCACAAAATTCTCATTACGCACCTACATTGCATAGGTACAAAATAGGAACTTAGTACTAACTATGAATTAGCTTATACACTCACTATAAATAGGACAACAAAAAGGTTTACATGTGAAACAAATGATGGTTTAATAATCCTTTTAATTTAGCCTGTATACAAAGTGAATTTTAGCGGTCCAATTAGGGCCCTCTATTTTGTAAAATATCATGCAGGCAAATATTACTGAGTCCCTTTATGTGCCTCGTGAATACGTGGGCTTATGGGACCCTAAAAGGGCTTATGGGGCCCTTTGGGCGTAAGGGTGTCTGCGGCATGGCTTTATGATGAGGTACACACATACAAATGTGTACACACCCTTTTAAGATTAATTTCATATCGACATAGAGTGTAATTACAGTGTTATGCTAGTACTATTAATTATACTGTGGTTATGCTGTACAAGCTTTCCACCTAGTATTTTTTTTTATTTCACCAATAATGGCGAGGAAATTGAGTACCTAAACAAAAATAAAAAGTATATAAATATCTTAAAAACGAATATTCCTCAGACAAAATGTTTTAGAGTATTAGATTTTGTTACGGGTTATTTTAATTATATTTTGATACCTACGAAGAAGACTTGTTTTGAACATAACTTCATAGCTGTTTACCCCTTTTCACTGCGGTCAGACAAAGTCCCAAGTGAAAGGGGACTAAGAGGGGATTATTTGTTTATTTACCATCCTGTTTCTTTCAAACTCACAAACTACTGTAGCGGAGATATTTTCCATTTTTTCGGTGACAAAACTTCTACGCATTTCACTTCAAAGAAATCCTTTGTTCAGGCACTTGGAAATATAACGAAATTCCCGCAAAAGGTTCCTATCAAAAGGACAAGCAATTTCATATAGCGGTCGGCCATATTTGTTCCAGTTGCATTTGCGTTGTTTATATGTAAAAGTTATTTGTATTTCGTACCCTTTTCCGGTCATTGCCCCGAGATAAGACCATCTGACAGAGGATCGAGATAACTTAGTGGAAATATGTTCAGTAGCTGGTAAGAGTGAAGAATTATAATAGAGAGCATTCGAACATCACCTCATATCTTTCCCGTGGGTGACGTTAGAGGCGACTTAGGAACGCGAGGATTTCATGTGTATTGCATTAGGAGACGGGCAGACAACCTATCACAATGGTGATAATCTCAAAGACTCTCAAATGTTTGTCAAACGTGGCTTAAATACCGTTTTTCCGCCCGTTTGCGCTCTGCCCATACCGCGGGCGATATTTATGTATTCAAACATGCAAAACATGAAAGAAGAAGATGAGAAGAAGAAGAAAAAGAAGGTAAGTAGCGATGCTTTTAGTTTTTCTATCGTTTAGGCATGACAGTGTAGTGTAGTGACAACGATGCATATCTACCAATCGTCTTGGATTAAACGAATTATCGACTTATCGTGCTCTCCAACGCACGGAATCATGGAAGTGTGTAATTACTTTCTGTGTTGTGTGTGTCTTTCTTAATATCTATTTGCGTTTTTCTGTGAAGCCTGGATGTTTTGTCTGGCGCACACTCTGCGAAATTATTTTGTCTAGGGTTGAAAATATGTTCGGTAGCGGGTCCAATTTCTGCCGATATTTTTATGTAAATAGCCTGCGGCTATGAGGAGATCTTCATAGCAGAGGCTTTGGGGGAAAGGAAATGATTTAAAACGATGCTTGTTTGTTTGAGCTGGGAGATGAAAATTTTGATTTAATTTATACCCGTAAAAGTAAGGCTTTACTTCTTAAGGGGTTGGCAGGACAGCAAACGCGTGAGAAAAGCCGTGTAATAATACATTGTTGCTATTGCAGATAATTTTAGTAAAGACCAGTGACCAATTCGATGTTCATTGCATAGTCGGTTAGCCATTATGTACGTATGATACCGCTAATATTAACCGGCTATGCAATGTACTAAGAATTTAACCTGTATACTTGTAGCCTGTAGTTTGATTACATAAGGCACAGGTTATTGTTTGGGATTTCAATCGTCTAAGTAAATTAGCTTGGATACATAGGCAATAAATGTGTATACACCGCTGATAATCATTAAAAACAGGTTTTACTAATAACGTCTTAATATAATGAGCACTTTTTGATCAGATTATAAAACATCACTTTGTTGAATATGCCAATAGATTTTGTTTTGAAAGCAATCATTGTCGAATAGAAGCACATTAAGTAATTTTTAAAAGCGAGTACTTTTGCTAATTAAAATTTCGTAACGAGGCAATTGTTACTTTTAAGAAAAAAAATGTTTTTTTCTTAAAAGTAATATAGAGAAGACAATTGTGATGTAAATTGTTGATTAGATGCTCGTACTCTACGCCCTACAGTTACACAAGTTTAATGAAAGTAAATGCGTGTTTCCGCGGTTAGACATTAATATTCATACGGTCGGGCTAGCCCGTTAATTGAGACAAAATCCCGCAAATGTGATGAGGAGCGGTGGAGTTTCAAATTAAAATCTGTTTACATTTACAGGGTGTAACCTGTCAGTACTTGTAGGGGAGAATCAGTCCGTTAAACTGAGTAACTTTCCCTAAGAAATATTATTTGAAATACTTACGAAAACACGTTTTCGAATGCCTGTCTCTACAAATTAGCATATTTTCGCATGGAGGTCATTTCGGTCTATGTTCCTTTTAATGTAAATTTATATCCAGGACAATTCACACAGCGTCATCTAGCCTCGAACTAAGCAAAGCTTGTACTATGGGAACTAGTACATACACACATACACATATCACGCCCATAATCCCTTGCGGGGTAGGCAGAGCGTAAACAGACATTTACGCCACGTCTAACAAATATTTGAGGGAACTAGTATCTGATAATAATACTTATGGACCTACTCTTTTGTAAAGAAGTACATATTAAACATAGAAAACTACCAAAATAAACACAAATACCAAAAATGGACTTCACAAATATTTGTGCCTTGTGGCGTTCGAACCTACGACCCTCGGCGTAGTAGGCAGGAGTACTATCCGCTACGCCATCGGATGAGTCTTTGGGGATGTATCTTAGTTTCATAAAATTATAAAACTCTATAGCATCTACTCGTCATCTAAATGTATTTAAACATTTTAAATAAAAATAAAAAATCTTTAAATAATAAAGAGACAGTTTATATCTCATCCAATCTTTCATACAAGTCACCGCAGGTTTTTTAACGCCCTATATTCATATGGCCGGACTAGTCCGAAACCCCTCGCAAATATTATGAAACGAGGCTCAGGTTTCAAATTAGGATCTGTTAATATTAATTACAATATTGCTAGTTGCCCCATGATTTTGCGAACTAATGAACGTTGCTAAGCTCCGTATTTATGCGTTAAATTAATATTGCAATGGGAATTTATTTAAATGTAGAATTTAGTGTTTGTTTTATTTGTATAATTCGTTTGGTTGTGTGTGTGTGTGGGTACCGCAGTATATTTATCCAAACCAAATAACTATGGAAGGGAAATATTTGAGCGGTTAAACTTAACCGTGCCGTGTGATGCCGGCTTAGAATAGCGTCACCGCATTTTTTTCCCGTGGGAGTCGTAAGAGGCGACTAAGCGACTCGAGGGTGTGTATTGCAATTTAAGGCGATGGGCTGACAACCTGTAACTATTACTAAATGTGTTTTTGCGGCCGTTTACGCTCTGCCTACCCCGCAAGGGATTAAAGGCGTGATATGTGTATGTATGGAATTTAGTGTTTTTGATTTATTTGTATAATGAGTTTGGTTGTTTGTGTGTGTACCGCAGTTTATCCAAACGACATATCTATAGAAGGTAAATATTTGAGCGTGAGGACATTCAAGCTGAACGTACTTATCAAATCTAAAACAATAAGTAAGCATTTTTTTGTACATACAAGCATACTTATATCACGCCTATATCCCACGCGGGGTAGGCATGGGTTAATGGGTCGTAAAAAACAATAATTAACGCCATGTCTGCTAAACATTTGAGGGACATTCAGAAAATTGTGTATCGCTATTGTGTTAGCCCATCGCCTAAATTTGCAATACACATGTAACCCTCGAGTCCCTAAGTCACCTCTTACGACACCCACGGGAAAGAAATGGGGTGATACTATTCTAAGCCGGCATCACACAACTTGTTAATATGAGCAATAAAGTAATGCCGTGTGATGCCGGCTTAGAATACCATCACCCCGTTTCTTTCCCTTGGCAGTCGTAAAAGGCGACTAAGGGACTCGAGGGTGTGTATTGCAATTTTAGGCGATGGATTACAACCAGTCACTAAGGCGAAACGCAATTTTCCGGATGACCCTCAAATATTTGTCAGACGTGGCGTAAATGTCCGTTTTTCGCGGTTGTTTGCGTTCTACTTACCCCGCAAGGGATTATAGGCGTGATATGTGTATGTATGTCTGTAAAGTAATTCTGTCTATCTATCATTCTTTCCGACGAAATCACAAAGTGAAATCCTAAGAAATCAATTCCGATTTTGATTTACATAATGCACTTGCACCCGTTGCTTAGTTTAATCTGTGGAAAGTAAGCTGTCAGTGTAATTCGCCGGATTAGATTTCTCCAGTCTGGCAATCAGCTAGGTCTAAGACAAGTCAAGCTTGACATCTTACACCGCACTCTCGCTCTTACGATGCTTGGAATAAAGCACAGTCTAATATGACAAAGTTGACGGGCCATGACTGCTAGGCAATATTCCCAGCCGGAGTTTCACTCTTACGGTGATGGAAATATGACCTGAAATCCGACAGGTTTGGTGGGACTGTATCTTGCGACGGTAATAGAAAACCGGCGGAAAGTTCATCTAATTGCGACTCCGCTGTAATTTTTAAACGTGACTTCGTTTTCATAGCTTGCTTAGTCAGCTAGCGTTCCCTGTGAATGCAACATATTGCACTGCGCTTGCCAATCCACGTGCTAAGCGTTGTGAGTATTGGAAATACCCTCCTTCAGGGGTAGGCCCATGTCCAGCAGTGGACTGTTGTACTTGTTAATGTAGTCAGCTACACTAGCAAAGTTGTTATGTGTTGTGTACCTTTTTAATGCATTAGTTACCTATCACCACCCTAGCCGTTTTTTAAAAGAGTATGAATATAAAAGTACCAAAAAGGTTTCTAATTTCTATGATGTATATTTTTATTATTATCATTTCGTTAAAAACTATCTTGGCAAAAGAATCTTGAATCTACGACTTCGACGAATGAACTTGGTATTTAAAATATCCTTATTATTCTAAATGCGTGAAGCTATATTGTACTAATAGCTTAGTTAAGTATTTCTTTCTTCCTTTTTTGTGTGGATCACCGAGTCGTCCAATGACCCGAATCCCGATGAACCATGGTGTCAGAGTTTTTCAACCGCCTACTACTATAAGTAGGCCTCTGACATGGTTGTGTATCTAAAGCCGTCTAAGTAATCATAGACAGCCACCGGGACCGACGGCTCAACGTGCCCTCCGAAGCACGAAACCATCTGCCTTTTCGGACTTTGCAGGCTGAGACTGGGAACAAATTCACAAAATGATAAATATCAACTTTGTGAGTGCCCCACCGAGAATCAAACCCGGAACACTTGCGTAGCAGGCAGTTGCTCTACCACTGCGCCACATCGGCTGAGTTAAGTATACCTGCCTACAAATAATTCCAATAAAACTCACAATAGAAACACAAATAAATAAAAAATGGCGTCAGCAGCGCTGTTATTGCCCTATAAATTAATAGTGGGCTGTTAAACGACTAAACTGCCGAAACGTCGCCATATTTTTCACACCACCGCCCGTGGCCTATGGGGGTGGTATAAAGTATTTATTTCCGACATTTTATTTATTTATAGTAGATGAGAAGGTATGTAACATGTAAGGTATCAACCAGATTGGTGTTTTTTTATATTAACGTATGGTAAACAGAAGTTTTATTGGGTGAAACATAAGCTGTAGTTAATACACAAAGTAAGTATTGGTGGCGGGTGGTTAATAGGAAACATTATAAGAAGAATCGCAGACCTAGAACAGTAGCAACTAGTACATTTATTTAATGTTTTTTTTTAGAATTATAAATTCAACCAAAAAAAAAATCATTTTAGCTTATTGCGGTTGTAAATAATGATACATAGATAGATTTCACTGGCCCGATAGCGTAGCGGATAGCACCCCTGCCTGCTACATGCGGCTCGTGGGTTCGATCGCCACATGACACATATTTGATAGGTCAATTTTCGGATATTTGTGTTTAGTCTGGGTGTTTCTATGTATGATATATATATATATGTATTTATATATCGTCTATCTAGTTTCCATAGTACAAACTTTGCTTAGTTTGAGGTTAGATGGCGCTGTGTGAATTGTCCAGAATATTTATTTATTTGTAAAACGAGCTAATGTTCAATTAACTAATATTCTACAACATTTAACATACGATCACTAAGCCAAATTTTAGTTAATGAATTAGGTAGTAGGTAGGTAATTTAGTAATTAAGCATTTATCATGGAAGATACAATTAGCGAAAACATATTTAAGTAGGGTAGGTAGGTGATTATCTGAATTAACAAAATTTTTAATAGGTATGTTCATAAAATTGAACAATGTCTGTAGGTAGGAAACTCGGGTAGGAAGTTACTAGGTAATTTCAAACTTTGAACATCCCTAATTTAACACTTTAATATTTTGTAAATGCCTATTTATATCACTCCTTACCGAACAAGTTCCCCAAAAACGCTTTAGAGATTCCTCCGCGTTATTAATTCGGCGATTGCTGGCGACACGACAATGTCGGCAATGAATCATCCGCAACAAAAGCGCACCCGGCAGACGACGTGCTAAATTTTGCACCCACAATTGCTTGCAATAGTGACTTTATGGTGAATGTAGAGGGGGTAGAGTTATGAACCCCGTGGCAAAATACATACACATACATCATATGCTATGTGATGCCGGCTTAGATTAGCATCACCTGATTTCATTCCCGTAGATATCGTAAGAGGCGAATAAGGGATTCGAGGGTTGTGTACTGCAATTTGCGCTGACAACTTGTCACTATGGTGGTACACAATTTTACAGCCGTTTACGTTCTGCCTATTCCGCAAAGGATTGTAGGCGTAATATATGTACAATTGAAGATACATACTCATATTACTCCTTTATCCCTTGCGAGGTAGGCAGAGCGTTACCGGCCGTAACAATACGGTCGATATCGCCTCGTCTGACAAATATTTGAGGGGGGGTTTAAGAAAAATCATGTTTTACCAAAGTGACAAGGTTGTCAGCATGTCTCCTTAAATTGTAATACACACGAAAACCTCAAGTCCCTTACAAATAAAACTCTATATATTTAAGACAACCAGCTGGGCATCGACCTCTGTCTCCACAGAACTAAAAAAAGGTCAATCTGACCCACATAATTTTCAAAACGAATATCTACGAAGTTCAGCAATAACCGCAAAGCAACACTAGCAGCATCCTATGAACCGCATTTTCAAATAACGCCACCTCAAAATGTGTACCCATGGATTTATGCGGAAAGTTAGATTGCAATTAGTTTGTGGCACACACGATGCCATAAAACGCGGCGGTGGCGAGGTAAACTACTATTACAGTATTTACCCCGTGATAAGGGATCTAACTTGTAATGGATCTGCTAAGCAACCAGTAGTGAAACACTTAACGCTTGAGTATAGCAATTTTCTGACCATTAGACCATTTTATGCAAACTCGGGTTGGTGTTTGGGTAGGTTGACTCTTACTTAAATAGATGAATAGATGATAGATGAAAGTATAACGTCATTTAAACGCAGAATAAAATAGCACTATTTATCGGAACAACCTTGATGTATGTGTGTGTATAAATTTAAATATATATTTATTTATGTATTTTATAATAAGTATGTATTGTTTCTAATATATTATATGCAAGTCCCTATCTGTATGTGTACACGGTTTTGTGATTCCCTTATAAAGTATCTTATTCTACTGTGCAGGTTGGCTGGAAGAGATCTCTTTATAGAGATAAGCTCACCTTTGTGACTACGTTTAATACAAATACCTACGGTCTTATTATAAGAGAAATTAGACATGGTTAACGCTTTTTAACAGCTTCATATCGTATTGAAAAATATTTTAAGCGCGTCTAACTTTTTTGTAATAAAACGGCTAGAGATTATTTAAATCTTAATCAATCAAAGTTTTCCTCTTCTTATTGTATTTTGCAGTCATTGAGACGATAAGAAACTCGATCAATATTTTGTCTTACATGATTATTAATTAACTCATTTACTCCTGACATGCCCAATTGCCCATACATGGCACCCCCAGGGGCGTGCAGTCCATATAGGCACAAAAGCACTGCCTATCCTGATATTTTGATCCACACAAAATTATAAATATTTAATAAAATTATTATTTGAAGAAATATACCCATTCGTAAAAAGGAACGTCATTTTCAAAACTTTCGCGCCCCTAGTGAACTCGAACATTACCATTGTCAATCGAGCCTCGGCGCCTCGACCGCTGCCTGCTTTTATGAATGAAATGGACTATTACTACGTGTTCAAACCGGTTCAAACTAGTAGCGCTAACAGAGCCAAACAGACCTCCAAAGGTGCTGCTTATTAAAAAAAAAAACGACTGCATACACACGGCGAGTTCCTATACTGCATAACAGTGTTTTGCACAGCAAAATCATGGCCGACACAGCTACGCATGTCCCAAGCCTGCACGACAGTGGCAATTGTGGCTTGATCGCTCGCTTTATTCGCTCCAGGGGGTCACAACTCTAACCTAACCTACTGTATTGAATCTGTGTCAAAAATGTTTAGTTTTAATGGGCTTCGCCCCCTAAAGCCCCTTGAAGACGATCCTATGACTGTGTCGTACACAGTCATGTTGTACAAAACGTTGTCCGGCGCAATCGTGTTGTGCATAATCAACGTCGTGCAGTGATGGTTGGTCAAAAATCTAGTAACCAAACGCAAAAACTGTAGAAAAAAGCGCGCGGGTTGAGGTGTGAGGGAGGGGCGGTGCGTATAATCCGACCAATTTGTGACACCTTTCTTTTGAACTATTTGCATAATAATGAGGTGCAATTTTGCTTGATAGTGTTTTACTTTAGAAGACATTGCAAATTCCTCCATTGTTGTTTACCCGTGTTGTTTATTTTAGGTTAGGTTTTTCAAGTAAAGCTTTAAAGTTTAATAGTGAAAATGTTGTTCGGTTGGTATTCTATGATAGAATAGAATGAAAAATTACAGAACTTCTGTCATACTTTCTAATGTGCGCGATAAACAAGTGTAATAAGATTTGTGTTGTGTGTTTACAAAAGTTAAAGTACTGTTTTCAATACCTAAGTTGATATTATGTGTGATAAAATGCAGATCAACCATTGGAAATTACGCAAATAAAAGGTAACAATAGGTCCTACTTGAAAATTTAATTTTGTCAGATTGTTGTGTGCAAACATTGAAAGAGATGAATAATCATCTTCGTGAATCGCACGCATTGGACCACCACCGGACAATACTGCGGTTCTTTACATCTTTGGTGACAGCCCCCGCACACATGGCATCTTGTGACAGCCGCAATTTGATGCGGTAACGTGTACTAATGATACCTATCCAAATTTTGTATGGGATCTCGTAAACTATTTTCCCCTAAAAACCGGATACGACAAAACACTGAAAAAGATGAGGTTCGTGTGAGAACCGCCTTTGTTTGTACTGCCTACCCAGTCGTGAAACCCTGTGCACGCCACTGGGGCACCCCGATACGAAAAACCCTAGTTGAACCCTATAAGTATTGTATTTTTTATTCTGCATAAAGACAGTATTTCAGAAATGCTACAACTACTACTTTAAAGTAGTCCAGACACATAATATGAGCAATCAGAAAAGCAATCTCCGATGCAATCCAAGAAGACAGTTTGTACTCATAAGCTTACTCCATACTGCCAATTTTACAAACAACGAATTGTCTTTATGACGCTGAACTACAAACGTTACGGTTGTTTTTCCCGTGTGTTATGGTTATGGTTAGTATTGGCCTCGATTCTCAGGGGCATTTCCTTAGCTAATTTTATCTATTCCATTTTTCTTCTTTAAGGTACAGTAAAAAGACAAAAAAAAAACATAATTCTCATACTGCAGTTTTTGTAAATTTTCTTTCTTAAATGTTTTTAATTCAGCATTATATTGGAAATCAATCAATTCAGTACTTTGCGTCATCAATGTCATCATGTATCACCGCGAAAATTTAAAACAGTTTATCAATGGCTGTCAGTTGCCTGCTAAAGTAAAAGAAACCATATTATAAATCACGCCTTTCAAAACAGAACCTTGACGAAATGTCTCTAATATTGTTGTTTTTTTACAGAATTTAAGGGTAAATACCTATAACAGCATAGTCGCTTTTTGTATACAAGCATTGGAACATACAGGCTACATAACCAGGAAAAACCGATATAGGCTTATATGGGTATAGTATGATCATATTCATGTTAACTCTCTTCTCTTTGATTTTTCCTCCACCCAAAGGTTGTCTGGGAGAGATCGCTTTTAGCAAAAAGGCTATTTGTGCATTTTTAGTTTCAGTTTTCCTAGTATGTATTTGTGTTTTGAACGAGCAATAAGGTGTTTTTACTTACTTAGATAAGAGTTGTTCAGCTGATGGGCTATGCAAAAAATGTAATGCACCAGCTCGGACTGTCACTACGTATTATACTTTTTCTAGTACACCAATGGTGGGTCAAATTGAAGATAAGATTGATAACATACTGCATCCATTGACCGGGCCATACACAGACCAAAGAACTAAGATATCGCGCGCGCCGTGTCACGTTTAGGTGCAAGAGTACGCAAGAATCGCGGCCATTGTAGCTACGAACAACGTGGGAACTTACATTAATGTTGCAAGCTACTTCGCTCGCAACTGTTATTATTATGGTGTGTAACTACACAATACTTGGATGACTTATTATGCGGTTTAGAGTAGCAACTTTAGCGGTGTGTTAGATTAAATTGCTCGTCCTAATTTTGCAAATGTATTCTGAGGTCTAAAACCATGGTAGCAGAACGATTCAAACAGTTTTTTGTAGGCATATTTTATTAACATATTTGCATCAATCCTTTAGTAACATGTAACACAGTTTAGTAAGTGAAATAAAACTTCAAGATTTATAATCATTATCATCAACAACCTCACTTAGGCAACTGCATCCAACGACTGCGCTTTCCAATGCAGGACCGCCGCTCGAGAACATTCCAACCCTATCGGTCGCCACTTGTCTGTATTAGCTACTTTGTCTCGTCAATTGCCACTTTGGATTGCTGATTTAAAACACCGGTCACTTTAAGAGTTATGACGGTTAGTAAAGACATTTATGCTTACAAAGTTTACAAAAGCTTTATTTACCAGGAACAAAGTTACGGACACGACATCACCCAACAAACTCAAAGTACTTCGCAACTAATTATCAAGGAGTCCCTCGCAATTTCTTAAAAGCCAGCTGTTCTGGGAGTCATAAAAGTATACTTGGCGCAGTTGGTAGGATCCGCTCTTAGGATCACAGTTGGCACTCAAGAGTAAGGGTGTTTGCAGACGACCGATAATCTTGTCTGACTTTTTGACATATGAAAATAAAACGTATAGGTTTCTTAGAAGACCTTTTCAATTTTCACACGCATGCACACAAAGCAAATATTTCTTGAAATATTTATTCAAATTCAAATTCAAATTCTTTATTTAATAAACATAATTACTAATTAATTACTAATACGTAAAACTATACAAAACAATTATGAGGCTTAACTATTTCCTAAACTAAGAATAATCATTCCTGTGCCTTAGGTAAACAGTTTGCCAACATAACTGTTCTAAATAAAATATAAAAATAAAATACGACTATACAAGTAAAATTAACTTAAATACACTTTAAAATATTACTATTCTAAAACCTATTCTAACGGTGAAGCCGTGAGCGGTAGCTTCCCTCGGAAGCGGCGAAACACGACTCCCTGCGGCCAAAACTCAGGTGACGTGAAGACGCTCACAGTAGCTGTCGGGACTCGCACCACGAACGAGTTGAAACCCACCCAATGGCGCGACTCCAACGGCTCCACGTATACTCCGAGTCTTGGCGTATCATTGAAGGCACCTGCTTTATGCCTCGCGAAGATGTAATCCAGCACGTCTTGCTTGGTAGTAGAGTCGTGCAGGCGGGAGACATAAAGCGATGTCCTCGGCGTGAAGGCGCGCAGCTGTAGATTGGCCTCGACCGGGGCGGTGCCACACTTGTTCTGGCGGGGTTGCCTGCTGCGCTTCTTCTGAACCAAAGTAAACCCATCCGCGTCTACTTGGTCACAACGCTTGTTAAGGGGTGGCTCACAGAGTGATAGATGAGCCATGCCCTTTTTGTTTACCGCTGCTGCAGTGAGCGGCTTAGGAGGCCGGTTAGTGATGTTCCGGCGCCGACGTTTAATCGTGTCAGCAGCATTGCCGGGCGCAGCTGACAGCGTTGTTGGTGCAGCGGGGCGGGGCGGGTCGAGCGGTGCGGCGGCGGCGGGGTCTTAAATATTGATTCAATATAAAGTATATTGAATCAATATTTAAGAAAATAATATCATCTTCATGCTATTTAATGGAACAACGCATACGGTCGCAAAAACGTGTCCCTCAAGCTGTAATCCTCACCTATGAAAACTTAACGAAATGCAATTTTGGTTTTGTCAAAAAATAGTGCTGAAATAGTGACAAATAGTGACATATGCAAGAAAATTAGTGACTTCATATCTCCCAAGATATGGCTATCGTTTGGTGAGGATTACAGATCGAGGCTCACGCTGTAATCCCAACTCTCGTGTGAGCAAACGGTGGGGTATTTTCACTTGGTCTACATTCCAAAAAATAGTGCCTAATTAGTGACTAATAGCAGGCCTGTGTCACTCCGCGTGTAGGTATTGAAAACATACCTCCAGGCGCCGGCCACTGCGAAAGGGCTAATCTAGCGGGCTGCCGCAAGCGAAAGAAGTCACACGCGTGCGCTATTTGTTCAACTTTCTCGACAATTTTTGCAAGATGGACAGACGAAAACATACATACATACATATATCACGCCTATAATCCCTTGCGGGGTAGGCAGAGCGTAAACGACCGCTAAAAACGGACATTTACGCCACGTCTGACAAACATTTTAGGGTCATTCAGAAAATTGTGAATCGCCATAGTGACAGGTTGTCAGCCCATCGCCTAAAATTGTTCGTCGTCGCCTTTTACGACACCCACGGGAAAAAAATTAGTATACATTATAATATTATTATTAGTAGGTATACATTTTATCTATACATATAATAAAACAGAAACGAAACCAATTCTGTACATGAAATAGATTCAAAAAAGGGTTTTTGCTTCTAATTGTGTTCAAGATACAGACATCAAAACAGAAGTAAAATTGATTTTTGTCTGTTTGTCTGTTTGTCTGTTTGTCTGTCGGTATGTTTGTTATTCTTTCACGTAAAAACTACTGCACAGATTTCTACAAAATTTTATACTGTGGTAGCTTATTACCCGGGTCAACATCTAGGATACTTTTTACCTCGAAAAAATCTTTCATTCCCATGGTAAAACACAGTAACTGGTTCCGCAAAGCGAGTTCCGAATTTTTTTCCTAAAAAATAATATAGATGTCGCTGTTAGTTTTGTAAAACGCGGTATTGACCACGTATTGACTGACATACGATCTGACCATCTAAACGACCCCGTGAAACGACCTAACCAAACAAAAAACAAATAATCACACATTTAATCCTTGCGGGGTAGGTTGAGCGTCAACGGCCGTAAGTATTTTATCGCTATCGCCACGTCTGACATATATGCGGGTCGTTCTAACTATTACAGAAATGTTTCGGACTTTTACTTTGACCTTTGGTCATGGTCAAGGTATGTGATGGAAGACAGATGAATTGTGATATTTTCTTGAGTTTGCACAACTATTACTCATCACAATAAAACAATTTTAAACGAATTTAAGTTGTGTTTATTGTGGAAACGTAGGAATTGTGAAATCCAAAATAAACACAACTTAAATCCGTTGAAAATTGTTTTATTGCGAAGACAAATTATGATTTGGGTAAAATTAGTAATTTTTTTTACCACTACAAGAGGCCGTTGGCCTGAGTTAGAATAATAATACTTTTAATTTTAACTCGACATCTCTACGTGTAACCGAGATAGTGAGTCTTAAAAGACAGACAAATGGACAACAAAGTGAGTGAACCTATAAGGGTTCCATATTGCAACCTAAAACCTATTTACCAATATAGTTTTTATTTTAACTCGATATCTCTGCGCATTCCCGAGATAAAGCGTCTTACGAGACGGATGGACGGACGGACGGACAACAAACTGATCGTATAAGGGTTCCGTTTTTTTGTACGTTTCTTTTTGATGTACGGAACCTAAAAAAATATAAATACCTTCATTAGTTAGAATCAAAAATGTTAGAGTAAAATTTGTTTAAAATTACTTCATAGATGTCGCTGTTAGTTTTGTGAAACCCGCTAATGAAATGTTTTCTCCAAAATTATATAACAAAGCCACTGACAGGCGGCAAGTTTTCTAAAAAACATAATAATATAGTATTGTAAACTATGCCGTGTGATGCCGGCTTGCAATAGCATCACCCCATTTCTTTTCCGTGGGAGTCGTAAGTGGCGACTAAGGGACTTACATACATACATACATATATCACGCCTTTAATCCCTTGCGGGGTAGGCAGAGCGTAAACTGCCGCATAAAACGGACATTTACGCCACGTCTGACAAATATTTGAGGATAATTCGGAAAATTGTGTATTGCTATAGTGACAGGTTGTCAGCCCATCGCGTAAGGGACTTGAGGGTGTGTATTTAAATTTTAGGCGATGGGCTGACAACCTGTCACCATGGCGATACACAATTTTCCGAATGACCATCAAATATATGTCAGACGGCCGAAAAAACGGACATTTACGCTCTGCCTACCCTGCAAGAGATAATAGGCGTGATATACGTATGTAAGTATAAACTTGGGCAACGGATATTCTGATAGATTTTCTTCAAAGATAAATCTTTTTTTGAGAAGTGGCGCCACTATCTAGGTCGTTCACGGTTACACTCGCCTTAAACATTTTTGCAGAGATCAGAAGGCAAGGTAGGATTGCACTTGCTGTAGTATCTTCAAGTATCGCTGCCATACTGCTTCCAGGAGAGAAAACGGCGCATACAACTTTCAAAATAATAATCGATTTGGACACAAACGATACTCCAATATGTGCTGTATCACGTAATAGTTACAAGGCAAAGGTTTTCTGATATTGTTGTCTGGTAGTTATGTGACGAGTGTACGATGGCCAACAAAAAAACGGTAGAAGCTATGGATAGGACTTTGAAAGACATACGCAGAGATAATAGGGCCATGGGCCATATCACTGTTCTTTTTTCCAGTGACTTTTGCCAAACACTTCCAGTTGTTACTCGAGGTACCAGGGCTGATGAGGTGAATGCCTCACTAAAATCATCGGCTCTTTGGCCACAAATTCACAAGCTGACCATGACGGTGATCATGCGAACCCGTCTCGGAGGTAATCCACGGGCTGAAGAGTTTTCACAAGCTTTATTAAAACTCGGCAAAGGTACTTTACCAGAGGATAACGGTCAAGTAAGTCTGCCTGAAACGCTTTGCCAAATAGTTTCTGGTCTAAAGAGAATCATTTCTTCTGTGTATGGCGAGCCTTCCTTCCTTCAAAAGAAAGATTCGTAGCTACGTGGAAGAGCTATTTTTGCACCCAAAAATGATCAGACTGCTTCAATAAACCATACCATTATGTCACAAATCACTAGGGATATGGTGGTATACGCGTCAATTAACACTGTTATGAATCAAGACAAAGCCACTAACTACCTAATAGAATTCCTAAACTCCTTGAGTGCGAATGGTCTTTCTGCACACCAAATATTACTTAAACTTGGTGTTCCTATCATGCTTCTTTGCAATCTCACTCCGCCAAAGCTGTGCAATGGAACCAGACTGAAGATCTTAAGCTTAAAGATGAATGTATTCGAGGCGGATATTTTCACTGGTTGTGGCGCGTATACCACTCATTCTCAACAACTTTTTATTCCAATTTCAGGGCATTCAGTTTCCCGTCAGCGTTTTCTTTGCAATGACTGTAAACAAATCGCAAGGACAGACGCTGAAAGCCGCAGGCGCGTAGGTCTTACGATTCCCTGTTTATCACACGGGCAGCTATATGTCGCTTGCTTTCGAGTCAGTTCTCCTGAAAATTTGGGTACGTTTTAGCACCCGATGGTAAAACTACCAAAGTAGTTTATAATGATGTTTTGTAGCTGATGTCCATAGTATCAAAACCAAGTACCTAACCGAAAAACAAGTTAACCAGTACCTATTCATTGCACATCTTTAAGAGAAAAAACTTTATACAAACATGATATAAATATTAAACAATATGCATACATCAACTTCACTAACTCACAAGTCACTACACCATGCGTACGAAGTCGCGGGCAACAGCTAGTTATTATTATGTTGGTATTCTTTTCGGATCTCGGGCCCACATGGACCCGGTCCTTTAAGGCATGTGTGGGGCCAAAGCCAACAGCACAGAGGCCTTTTTTATACCAAATAATGTGTTGTGATGTGTACATCAAGCGGATACTTGCTCTGTCTGCACTATAGAAGTACTCGTACACCCAGAGCCAGCACCCGCCTGATGCAAGGACTATTGCAGGTTTATTACTTCATTGAATTAAATCTTCGGCAATAATCGTATAGCATATACAATTATGCTGCTAGGTATATGAGACTACATGAACGTAGGTACTCGTCGCTGCCTGCTGCGTGCCCGCCAAAAGTAGGAGTAAACGCTCGTGTTGTGCGCTAGATGGCGTAAGTAGTTTCTCGAAGTAAGCAACCCTAGACCGCGGCTCATATTCCCTCAAAAAAATTTTGACAGGTATGCAAATGAACACGTGGTTGACTGGAACGCGAGCTAAATTAAATCATATTGTCTATAAGATTGAGTACATATTTCTTTGAAAACCATTGCGAAGTAAAGCTTCTGTAACGCTAGTTACTAGTTATTATTCTGTGCTAATAGTGACAAAAGATGAGAAATAGTCCCTTTATAATTCCGAAGTTATAAAGGCATCTTGGTGAGGATTATACCTATAGCAATATTTGCTGTAATCCTCACCTCATTTCTGCTAAACGCTTAGGTCTTTTGACTCCAATTTAGTATCAAAAAATAGTGCTGAAATAGTGTTCTTAAACTGCATTGATATTTATTTAGTTTATGTAGTAGAAGCAATTAAAAAACCGTAAGAACTTCTTCATACAAAATGGTCAGGTACAGTCGCGAACAATACTTCGTATTGTCGTACTTGAAGCTCAATACTGGTTTGTTATGTCGGTAGGTACGTAATCAAACAAATTTATTTCCTGCAAGTACTTTGTTTATATCTGACAGTACACAATATTTCTAAATCAGCCCTCAAATATTTGTCAGACGTGGCGATGATAACGACCGTATTTTTTTTGCGGCTGTTAACGCTCTGCCTACCCCGTAAGGGGTAAAGGTGTGATATGTTTTTATCTATGTAGTACATAAATAAAAACATAAAAAGATATAGGTACCTAACTAGTTCGGTATTTGGAACAAAAAACATATTCATGTGGTAATAAAATTCATTGAACTCATAAATAAATGAAAGTAGGTATATCGGGTGAAATCTAATCAGTGACCGATAGCGTAAACCCCAAGGAACATAGGTCAAAATATGAAAAAAAAAATTGACTCCCATACAAAATTGCCGATGAGCTGATTTGGGTTACTACAGGAGGTCCAATTTTTTTCATATTTCGACATATGTTCCTTCGGGAAAGTTGTTCCTTATCACCAGCCCGTCCTGGGTTTTCGCTATCGGTCACTAAATAGATTTAACCCTATATAGTAAACGACGTTCGAGGCGAGGACTAATACTATAAGTACCTAATTATACCTAAATATAAATTTTTGTTTTTTTCAAAACGTGCGTTTTCATTTTTATTTTTCATAATAATAAGTGGCGTATTTGTTATTTAAGACATTTTTATTTGAGTTGTCATAATACTCAATATCGCATAACCAAAAAATACCACGCAGGCGAAGTGCATGCAATAATTTCACTACAGTCTACCCTCTCGCTCACACGCGCGGCGGGCAGTTTTCGAGGGTCAGCCAAACCGGTTTTGTTTAGCGGCGGCTTGAGCGGTGGCGCGACCAAACAGGGCTTCCAGGCTTAAGAGAATACGATGTGATAAATTAATGCGATGTGTTGATCTGAAAGATATAGCATACATTTACATACTTTATTGTTTTATAACCGTTAAAAAGTTTAAGTCATTAAAAAATAGTCAACCAAAATACCTACTCATAAAAAAGGCCAAAATAAGAAAATAATGTCAGTGGCTCAACTAATGTTTAAGTAAATACCTACCTATGATGGCAGAAATAACATTACCTGAATTAAAGGAAAAAATCAAGTCTGTATTCTACGAAGTATTGTTCGCGACTGTACCTGACCATTTTGTATGAAAAAGTTCTTACGGTTTTTTTAATTGCTTCTACTACATAAACTAAATAAATATCAATGCAGTTTAAGAACACTATTTCATCACTATTTTTTGATACTAAATTTGAGTCAAAAGACCTAAGCGTTTAGCAGAAATGAGGTGAGGATTACAGCAAATATTGCTATAGGTATAATCCTCACCAAGATGCCTTTATAACTTCGGAATTATAAAGGGACTATTTCTCATCTTTTGTCACTATTAGTCACTAATTAGGCACTATTTTTTGGAATGTAGACCAAGTGAAAATACCCCACCGTTTGCTCACACGAGAGTTGGGATTACAGCGTGAGCCTCGATCTGTAATCCTCACCAAACGATAGCCATATCTTGGGAGATATGAAGTCACTAATTTTCTTGCATATGTCACTATTTGTCACTATTTCAGCACTATTTTTTGACAAAACCAAAATTGCATTTCGTTAAGTTTTCATAGGTGAGGATTACAGCTTGAGGGACACGCAAAAACGACGGTCCAACAAAAAAAAAAGTAGGTAAGTACATCTATTATGTACTGAAAACACACGAAATCCGACTTCTATTGACATTCTTTTAATAAGAAAGTGAATGATAAACCCGATGGTTTCTTCCTGTATCTTTTCCTGATAGTTGATCTGACTGTCGGCCGTCTGCCCAGCCCTAAGTGCGAAGTGGTCACACGTGGGCACACGCTGCAAATGCTTGCTACGTTTTAGAAGCTTCGGCGGGACACCTGTGCCCAGAGTTTGATGGTTGTAACTGCACTTTAAACTTGAGGGGGGGTAAAAATCGGATGGGTAATGCACGCTCTGAGATGGCTTTTAGGCATGGCTCTGAATATTTTAAGTCTTAAAGTCTTACAATTTATAAGCAGCACACAAAGCTACCTTTACTGAGAGTGGACCATAAAGTGACGTCTATTATAACTTTTTAGATTCCCCACATCCTGGAGTATCCGAAAACACTCCGTGTATGTTCAGCAATTTCTTCGAGTTGGAGTTGTTCAAAGGTTCTACTGGCATCAATAACATATCCAAAAATACCACTTCATGGCATTATTGGTAGTCCATACACATGGAACAAGAAGAAATAACTAGTAGGTATAATGTTGATTCCATAAATGGTTACATTGAGGTGCTTCTGATCCAATGATAAATTGTGCAATGTGACTTTGGAATAAAATTAAAGAAAAACAACCCCAGACCCCAGAAATATACTCGAAATAAAAATAAAATATCGTCATAAAAGTTAAAAGAAAACTACATAGCTTTTACACAAACGACAAATAAACTTTTAACGAGCAGGGACAGTCCCAGACGTGGAAAAATATGGACACGGCGGATGCAAAAAGGAAAAGTGGGGTTAGAATGAAACAGTTATTACTTTACAAACAAACTTAGCACGGACCGCGAATACTGCGAGCCTTGGTACTTTTTCTTTTTAACCGACTGCGACCGTGCGATGGAAGGAAGGTAAGTTTCTGCCACGTCAGAGTATAATAGAAACTTAAATTTCTATTTTGGCATAATTTCTGTTGTCGGTCGGTTGCGCCGTGTAATGCCGGCTAAGAATAACATCACTTCAATACAAACCGTGGGTGTCGAGAAAAGCCACAAGGGATTGGCAGCAGCGTTCCCTGTGCAAGCAATATCTAATACAGCGCTCACCAATCCGATTGCCAACCGTAGTAAGTATGGCAATACCTCCCAATAGTAGGAGAGGCCCTTATCCAGCAGTGGACTGTTGTGGCTGTTAATTTTAATGTATTTTTGGGCTAGAAGCTTTTCTAGCCGATATTTTTCGTTGTTTTTAGTCCAGTTGGCTAGGTTTACTGCAACCATATGACATCTTTCAAATATAATTTGGAGTTCAGCGGTGCAAAAAAAAACATGTTTGGAATATATAAATTAAAAAAAAACTTCGCCTCACCAATGTAAAAACCGTTATCGGACACAATTTTTTATAAAAACAAGGTGATTAAATAATTCACTAGTTCCTTTTTTCGCTCAGTTTTCTCAAGTTCAATCAAAGAGAGCAAACAGCGCTTGTGGTCCGAGGGGAGACAGGGCCGCACCGGCAGATGACTCACCGCGGGAGGCTAAAAATCAATATGCCCCAGCCTCCCCTGCGTTCCGATCGAATTGTCACATACTCGGGGTTTTTATTGCTCGTGATTATTCGATTAGTTGCAGTCATGCAAGTTGTGTGTGTTGGACTGAAGATGATGTGTACGGTTTTAGTAGAATAGTCCAGGCTCCGGATTGTCTCATTTTTTGGCCATTGCAATTCGACAGCGACGCACGACTGCCATTCTATTCTATTTCGTGTGGGACAGCGAGACGACGAGCGACCTAATAAACCCTGGTGGTGTCCTGTTGCTATTCTATTGCCACTATGACCTACCTGATTATTGACTTACCTATTACCAACAATGGCTCAAACGTTTAGCATAATACCTAAGAAACGGCGAAAGCTGATAACCATCCTTACCTGACACTATTAGCCCAGTATAACTTTAATATGAGATTTTCATGTTTCGGAAATATTTAAGTCCTTAATTTTTGGCTTCTAGTTTCTGGACCACTGGCCGAATCTAATTTATCATTTTGTGTCATTTTAGGTTATGGTAACAAACTTACATCTGCAGTGGATAAAAATGACTCAGACGGAGTTTTTACACTATACTTAGTTACCATACATTAAAACAAACATTCAAAAATGAACTATGTACTTTACTTACACACATAACGCAATCAAACAAAAAATAAGCGACTTTAGAATTTTGCTAGTTATACCCTCAAATAATGCCAGCCGTACCGGACTATATCAGGCCTCATTTAAATCACTTTTCAAACTGCGGAAAAAGGACCTAGCTTAGAAATACGGGAGTAGAATCGGAGTTTCTAGCCTTCTAAAACAAAATGTCTAGGACTACACTACCTACACATCCAGCTTTATCACGCACGTTTCTACGTTCATGCACTCAACAAAATTGAATTTTAAAATTTCATAACTGGGATTCTTTTGAACTCGTAACATTTTCTGAAACTAGAACGCGCCGCTCGTATTACAATAATGAATGAGACTTCGTAAAATACAGGAATAGATGTGGATAAAGAAACAGCGTAAAACACTAGTTTGGTTTATCTACTACTAGTCTATAAAAAATGACAAATGTTGATAAAACGCAAACAAAATGTTTTACTTACACAGTAATAGTCCAAAATTTTCCTACGCCCGGCATCGATGAGACGTACCTCATTTTTTTTCAAACACTATTCATACATACGTATTTCATGATTTTCACGCCTATATTCCTTGCGGGGTAGCCAATCGTAAACGGCCGAAAAAACTAACATTTACGGCACGTTTTATAAGCAATATAGAAATAAATAATATCTGATTTCCATTCTTACACAGACATAAAATAAAGCTATAAGAGCTCAGTTCTGGAGCTCTAAGAAAGTTCATTCAAAGAATGAATACACTATGATTTTGAGAAGTAAGTAGATTTATTTTTCGGTAGCTCCAGAAGTAGTAGAATTCAAGTTGTTTAGTATCACTCATGAACTAGGTATTTAAATTACATTCATTCGGCCCGGATTATCTTTTTTTTTGCCCTTGCAATGCCAGCGACACTCAACTGTCATTTTATTGTCACCGTGTTATTCTATACTTCAAACTGATAGCAGAATACAAAACGCTCAAAACCATGCCACTGACACGCTATCTACATACAACTAAAACGATTTTCATTTAGCAGACTTCGGGTTGTTCAAAAGGTTTCCTCATAAACATTCCCTCACTGTTAGCCTGTGTGTTAGGTCCTCCTCCTTGAACCCTGGTGTCAGAGTTTTTCAACCACCTACTACTAGTAGTAAGCCTCTGACATGATTGTGTAACGACCGCCGTCTAAGTAATCATAGACATCAACCGAAACCGACGGCTTAACGTGCCTTCCTAAGCACGGAACCATCTTTCTTTTCGGACAATCAGGTGAATCAGCCTGCAATGTTCTAACCAGACTGGGAACAAATTCACAAAGTGATAAAAATCAACTGTGTGAGTACCCCACCGAGAATCTAACCTAGAACCTTTGCGTCGCAGGCAGTCATACTACTACTGCGCCACATAGCCCGAGTGTTAGGTACCTACACAAGACATGGTATAGGGCGATCACGATAGGGGTCCCTATCTCGATAAACCCGTGACATTTGACTTATCTACCGTGTAGCCTTTTAATTGCTTAATTAAGCCCTTACGCCCCATTGACTTGCAATTTTATGGTGAATTTGATAATTGTGGGGTTGTTGATCTGTAATTATCTGGTGGCAAATATTGTTTTGTTATTTATTTATCTGTTTATTGCACACAAGATAAAACACAGGACAATTACATTAAAGAAAAACAACACAACAAGTACTACCTACTTATTTCTAAAAATATATCTTCAAGCAGCATAAAGTATAAAAAAAAAAAACAATATACCTGTATACGGGGTGTAAGGGACAGCCCTGCGGATACTGATAGGGTGCATGCAGACTATGAAACTGAACAACTTTTCTCTAGAAACATAAGTCAGAAAACGACAAAAAATATTTGACCTTCAATACAAAATCACAGACAGCTGACTGCATTTAGTATGGGAAGTCAAAATTTATTTGACTTTTCCTGAATAATTTTTTAATGGAAAGTTGTTCAGTTTCATGGTCTGAATGCACCCTATCAGTATTCGAAGAGCTATCCCTTACACCTTGTATATATTTAATTTTGTTGAGATTGGACGACCGAGAAGGTAGACTGCTAGATAATGCCCGGCATTAAGTCCGCCTATGTACACTTTGATGTGCACTGACTGAATTCATAGATGTAGGTAGGTATTACGAATTATGCTTGTAAATTTTATATATAGCCAGAAAACAGTCATATTCTCTTCCAAATCTCAAAAAGAAAAATCACACTTAGCGTTTGATTATAACCTTAGAGTATATATACTCTAAGATTATAAATAACTGTAAGTTGGTTCATAAATATACCTACATATTAATTAAACCATACACCACTATAACATACTTACATATTATATAAGTAAGGTCATATTTTTATTCCGTGTTACGACCTATGTTCCATCGGGAAAGCTGATCGATCAGTTTCACAAGTAGAAATCATCCTAAAAATATTTGCACTTCTTTCTTCTTCTTCTTTCTTTTTCAAGTGGGACACCGAGTCGTTCAACGACCCGATGAACCCTGATGTCAGAGTTTTTCAACCGCCTTCTACCACTAGTAGGCCTCTGACATGGTTGTGTTACGACCGCCGTCTAAGTTATCATAGACAGCAACCGGGACCGACGGCTTAACGTGCCCTCCGAAGCACGGAACCATTTTTTTACGGACAATCAGTTGGTTCACCCTGCAGTGTCCTAACCAGACCGGTAACAAATTCACAAAGTGATAAATATCAACTTTGTGAGTGTCCCACCGAGAATCGGACCCGGAACCTTTGCATCTCAGGCAGTCGCACTACCACTGCGCCATATCGGCCGTCAATTTAATAAAATATTTGCACTTAATTTAATAAATTGACTAAATGTAGAGTTTTACGCGGTGAACTTAAAAAAAATATCATTATAAAATTTTGTTGAATACGACATGCCAAAGCTTTTTGAAATCTTTCGACAAAGATTTCTAAAAAGTACCTATCGAGTCCATTCTTCTCGACTGATTGCTAACAGACCGATTCATCAGCGCTGTCGCCGCCAACCGCTAGAGGGCGCTATTAATCGCCGGATGGGTACAGATTAAAAAATAAACTGAAAAACGCATCCCTGTTTAATTTGCATCGACTGCAACGCCATCGATTTATACAACAATAGCTCCGACTGTCTGGTTTGCTTGTTTTTAGGGTTCCGTGCCGTAGTCCGACTACGAACTCTTGTTGTTAGTTCAACTTTGTCTATAAATGTCTATATCTACCTCAATAACTGCGTAATTGAATTAAACTTTTGTGAGAAAATTGACAATGACAGTAGGCATTGTCACAAAATTACAAAAATCAGCAAAAACTTTAATATTTCGAGCCCCCGTAACATTGCCCATCGTACCTATGGTTACCAATACCAAATAACTTACTTTTTGTGTCCTAAATACTATTAGGTAACGTGAAGTACGGAACCCCTATCCATGGGCGGGTCCGACTCGCTTTCGTCCGTTTTTATTTTTATTTTGTAGTTTTTGTAAAGGAATGCTGCTGTAGGTAATACCAGTAGAAGTTTTATTTATTATCGTTTTGCTTGTTTATTTTGCATTGGTAGCTGTGCGTTTTGTAAACATGGGAAACTAAAAGAAGCTATAGCACAGGCTATAGTGCTCTTGTTTTAATGTGGTGAAAAAGGGCATTGAACTCATAATAATATATACTTACAAACCGCAGCGCCGCCGGCCACCAATACTTTGTGTGAAAATGAAAAGCAAAAAATTTCTTCAATATAGGTTAGTATTATCACTTATTGACGTTATGATCCGTCTATGTAGAAAAAAGAAATATGTATAACAAAATTTTCATTTTTTTTAAACAATTTTCACAATTTTGTGTACAGACCGCCCTAAACGGACCGTCCTGTCATGTCATGATTTGCATCAATTGTGATGTGGGGTCAACATGTCGTATAGCTTTAGTATTACTCTAAGTCCATGCGTACTTATGGAATTTGCTACGTCGGATCCTATATTTTTTTCATTTATTTTGTTATTAAAAACTAATACAAAAACATAACATGACGTCACTAAACCCGAAAAGGTTTGCCTAAACATCTTCCTATTGATGTTATTACAAAATAAGTTAGATGTGGTTCAAGCTTTTTGACAGCGTCAAATCGTATAGAAAAGTATTTTGAACTCTGCTTAAAAGCGCGTCTAACTTTTTGTGATAACACGGTATATGTTTTAAGAGGTAACTGACTTTTTACACAAAATTAAATCAAAAGTACTAATCATAGACAGACAACAACCTCAAAAGTAATTTTTCTTACGGAATTTCATAAAGTACCGAGTAAAATCATACAACTATGGTCCAGAATTCTACATTTTCAACTTTGCGATCTTGTATAAAATAGAAATACGCTGCTATCGTGATACATTTCGATCCGAGGTATACCTTGATCATATTTCTTTAATATTTATAGGGTAGTATCTGTAAAAAACACGTCAAGTATTTTGTTATTTTTTTTTAAATTTGGACCATTGTTGTCTTACGTACTTTCAAATATGGTCCAAGTTCAATTTCCCCTCAAAAACGTATGATAACTTAATGAAGGACTATAATTGGGATCATATTGTGTGAGGTTAGGGGTTTTGACAACATGTATAGCAAAAAAAAGAAAACGTAAAAAAAAACGTATTTTTCCTTAGTTGAAAGCTAAACATGAGATCAAATTGAACAAAATCTTCTTTCTTCTACTTAATATTTAAAAAAAAAAAACAAAAATAGTCTTCTTAAATAGGACCAAAGTTGTATGACAGGACCATAGTTGTATTATTTTACGGTACATGAAATCTCAGTTAGGTATTATGAATGTCAATTAAATAAATATAAATGGTCGACGTAAAATATAAAAGTAAAGATCATAATAAACATACATACATACATACACATATCACGCCTATTATCCCTTGCGGGGTAGGCAGAGCGTAAACGGCCGCAAAAAACGACCATTTTCACCACGTCTGACAAATATTTGAGGGTAATTCGGAAAATTGTGTATCACCATAGTGACAGGTTGTCAGCCCATCGCCTAAAATTGCAATACATACCCTCGAGTCCCTTAGTCGCCTCTTACGACTCCCACGGGAAAGAAATGGGATGATGCTATTCTAAGCCGGCATCACACGGAAATCATAATAAAACGCAAAGCTTATATGAAAGCCCAACAAAATATTTCAGCACATTCTGCTATAAAGAAATATCCTGAAAATTTACGGCGTACAGCTCATTAATTACAAATTTCCGAATGCCTGTTTGTTCATATTAATTTTCCATCGGTGCTATCTACATTTTGTCGTCTGGCTTTAAAATACTGATAAATGAGGGTAGCGGAATTTCATTTTCGCGTCTCTTCTATTCATATCGGGTGACCTTTTGTGGCCAACGTGGATGTAATTGAAACATAAAACGTTTGGAAAGGATATTACCAGTGAATTATTTCGTACAGATTGAAAAGTTTTTGAAATAACATGAAATGAAATTATTAAGGTTTTTGCTGCAAACGTGTAGAAGCATGTTAACAACATAATTTAACAGAATACCTTCATACATTATGAAGGCCCTGAATTTGTTATTTATAACAATAAATTAGTGTTCTCTTGGCAACTCATGTTTAAAATCTTTATAAAAATAACACATATCACGCCTATTATCCCTTGCGGGGTAGGTAGAGCGTAAACGGCCCCAAAAACGGACATTTACGTCACGTCTGACATATATTTGAGGGTCATTCGGAAAATTGTATATCGCCATAGTGACAGGTTGTCAGCCCACTGCCTAAAATTGCAATATAAAAATAATGTTAAAGAAAAAACCATAGATAAGAATTTGTAAATAGCTGTAGGTGTCACGCACGAGTGCTTTTAGCATTGGAAAAGTCATGAAGACCTGATTTCTGGTAAAGCTCAGGCTTTAGACAGTTAGGACCTTTGTTATACTGCGCGAATAAGACATTTACTTATATTGGGCGGTTCGAGTATCTATAATCCATGGAGCTTGACTGTACCTACAGGAAACCCATATTTAGTACGTTTCATGTATAGTTCACCTGGTTGAAAGAAATTCATATTTGGACAATGAAACTTAGCATATCAAGGCGAGTGTAGCCGTCAACGACCTCGATAGAGGCGCTACATCACAAAAAAAGTTTTCTCTTTATACAAACAATCGATCACAATGTCCAATGCCCAAGTTTTTAGTATTATCTTTAAGTAAAATTAGAACCTGCAAACTCAATGATATATTCGCTGCAATTAAAGTTATGGAAATAGTACCCAAAAACCGGCCACTTTTGGTAATAATTGCCATAACTTTAATCACAGCGAATATTTCATTGAGATTGTAGGTTCTAATTTTACTCAGGGATAATACTAAAAACTTGGGCAACGGATATTCTAATAGATTTTTTTAATAAAAATAAAATATTTTTTTGTAAAGTGGCGCGCCACTGTCGAGATCGTTCACGAGTACGCTCGCCTTAAAGGTTTTAAATATGTTTGCACAAGCTGAAGCTAGTTGTAAACATTAATAATGGTCATTATAACCTGTAATAGATTTTTTAAAACAACTTTCCCCATCAACCCTTTAAAAGCCAAAAACTGCCCCCAAAAATTCCCTTTGCCTTTAGCGGAAACACTTCGCACATGTCCTTTACGACCCTTAAAGGCAGTTAACTTGCGTTGGGACGTTGAGGACTCCTAATTTTGAGGGTTAATCGTCCTCCCAAGTGACCGGTAAGTGCTGGGTAATGAATATTATGCTTTAGGACGTCGTTTATATGTGTGTAGCGCCCTTTCTTTTTGGGACGGTAGATATACCTATTCTTATCGTATGTGTAGTAATTGTTTTTTATTATATTAGCCTAACCAGGAACATATAATGTCGAAAATGATTTTAGGATACCTATTTAATAATTTCAATCTAGTATTTTTTATCTTATAAGTTATAAATTGATGTTCGAATAGAGAAAACCCCCTTTTGATATTACGCGTCACGTGTAAATTTATGTCAAAAGTTTTGAAAATCATCAAACATGTAAACTTTAGCATTCGCTTACAGACTTATTAATACAACGCTTCATTAAGAACTTCCCGCGCTTTTCGTCAAGTCCGCCATGTTTAACTTTGTAGCGAGTTTGGCAACGTGATCCGTTGGTTTAGGACTGGGTAAACACACAAATTATTCGCTATAGAGTACTTTGAAGTACTAAATTAGCAAAATGGGTCTGTATTTTATTCTTGAATTGCATGCGTGAGTATCAGTATTTAAAAAAATGGAGCCTTTGCGACCACAAAATTAGTTCGTTTAATATTATTAGTCACCCACTGCTGGACAAATCCATTTCCTTCTTCCACATTCCAATTCATTTATGAAGTGTTTTTTCTTTATGTTTAGCTGTTAAAAACCTCAAGTAACCGAAAGCTTTACAGCAAAAAAGATGAAGAGAAAAAACTAGACGTTGATGTACCTATCGCAATCAAACAAAGGCAGACAGATGGAGTGCAACATTTCACCGCACTCCATTCTAAACAATAGCAGACGAGGGGGTCGCTAGGCTTCTACCATTCACAACATCCACAATTGCCTGTAAACTCACACCTCGAGAGCCCTTGTCGCCACCTGCTACACTGCAAATACTGCACGGTAAATGGATGCGAAAGAAGTACGGCTTCTGCGATGTGTTCTTTGAGGTATAAATGATGTGATATTGTATCCTTTTTCTTTCATATTTAGGTTCCTACCTGAAGCTGTATTATTTTAAGCTACAGTAATGGCATTTACATGTCGCTATGCTTTCATTTACAATTGTAACAATTGCCTGTAAACTTACACCTCAAGAGTACTTATCAATATCTACTACACTGCAAACATTGCACGGTAAATGGATAGGTAAGGTAGGTGACAGATGGAGATCTTAAGTTTAATTATTAAAAATTTAGATCAATCCTTGGAGATGTGAATAAAGTAGTATTTGGATCTAAGATACTCCGAAAGTATAAAACGCGAGGGCCAAGAATTGTTAATAAATATAAAAACATGATTTCCCAAACAGAATCAAATATAAAATTCTAGCTATTCAGGGTATTTCATTTCATTAACTGTTTCAGAAACAAAAAGCGCTACTCATCCGCCGTAAGAAGAAAATGCCCACTATTTTCAAATATCACCCGTCTCCGTACAAACCATTTCAATTGAAAATAAACCCACTTTGTGAGGAGCGCAAACGGCTTCTCAAAGAAAATGCGAACCCTACCAAACGCCCATTGACATGCCGCAAATTTCATTTCTATCCGAGAATTGAAAAATATTGCTCTCATGTAACGTTACTCTGTCGCATTCACATGGTAATGGAAGCGAAGAAAGAAGCGACGTCGGCAACTTGTAGAATACATCGAATACATCCTTTTGAAAGCATATAAATAAACGGCAAATGTAATTTCAACTCGATGCCATATTCCGCTGAGGAAGCTCTCCCTAATGTAATCCGGCATGCAAATAGACGGGTAACCGTATAAAACACGAAGTTAAGAAAGTCTGCGAAACTAAAAACTAAACAGGACGAGGTACGGTTCATTAGTCCGAAAGGAAGGAACCGGGACTCCTGATTTAAAAGTTTCAAACTGAACACAACTTTTTCCGGAACCAAGTATTTCCGGAGCTACGGAATAAAAGTCTTAGCTATTATTTACGATCCTAACCTAAGACTCTTATCTGACTAAGAAGATTATTTACGGGACAATAGAGAGAGAAGAAAAATAAAAGTTGAAACAAACTTACTTGGCTGAGACTATCGCCGAGGCTGCCTTCCGTTTCGACCGGTCTGAAGAGATGATTTTCTTTGAGCGCCAGGTCTCGCGGCCGTTTGCGTTCTTGGGCCTCCCGCATTGCCTGTGTTTGGAGTCTTTCGAAGAACTCTCTGGGTTTCAATGGTGGCGGGTCTTCGTCTGGCGGCGGGGGAGGGGGCGGGGGAAGCCTCGTGCGCGGGGAGGTGCGCAGGAGTGACCTCTCGTCGTCCTCTGTTGATCTTTCATCGTGATCAGAGTCCGAGCTACGACTGTCGCGCCGCCTCACGCCTTGGAGGTGGGGCTCTAAAAACGTTGCATTCCTGTAACAAAGAGAAATTCTGTCAAGCAAAATGATAGGCATATCGTAAAATTCTAACGAAGCAGATACTTATGTCTGACTTCGTGAATTGTGATTTATAGAAATTACTTCTGCATTCACCGATCTATTTCTAATTGGGTAGTAAGTCTTGCAATAACACCGTCACAAATAGACATTCACATTCATCAGAAGGTGTACAAGCAATCGATTCCCGCAGCGTCCTTTAGAGCCACAGAGCACATGGGACTGGGCAGTCTAGAGGGACATTAACCAAGATTTATTCCCCACTCACACCGGCTCTAATTAAAAAGCTACAGGCGAGTTTGCGAACGCAGCAAACGTACAACCGTACACGACGTCGGATTGCTTTTGTTTTGTTCGACTCGAAATTTTCGCTCACGGCAGCATACCACGTGCTGAAATCCTAGGCATTTTTACGCGATATTATTTCTGTACGCAAGAGGTGACTGACACTGTAAATGCAGCTGAACACACATGTTTGACACATTAAACTAAATTTGCGCAATATTTGCGCGGCTCAGACACTTTTAAGATTGTCAAACAACACTGCTTGTTTATTTTGATAAAATCTTTCTCACTTCAACACCTTTACAATTTACAGGCTTGTAACTTATCGGATCCGTAAATTTACTGCTTGTTGGCTTGTAAAAAAACAAACCCTGTCTGCAACGCTCTCCATCACTTCCCGTGTAATAACGTTGTCCGTGTTGACACGGAGGTGACACGCAATTTGTTTGACGCCTCGACCAACTAGATAACAGAGATTGAATGGCTATCACTAGTGATGGGTGTATTAACTTGTGAAACAAAATCAAACCCTTTGATGAAGAAGAAGAGCTATGACAAATACAGTATACAAAAGTCTCTTTAATAGCGCATTCAAATTTACTCGTGAATTAACTTGTTCAACTTGGCTATTTATTTATAATCGCTTTTGACATAAAACTAATAGCTTACTTTATACTTGCTAACACTAAATCCACCTAAGAGCACGCAAGTTCTTTGGTCTATGAAGCCATCCTAATCTGAGATCTAACCCAACCATACAGCACATCATACAAAAGTCTTTTTAAAACCGCATTCAAAGTGTCTATTACGATATAGCATAATTTTCAATTAAGACATTGGTACATTCAACTTGTCTGTTAATTATTATAGTTATATTGGACATAAACCTAAATAGATATTACTCCAAAGCGTTGACTACCAAAGGAAGTGGCGGAGAATAGAAAGCTGAGATACAAGGGAAAGAAACCCTTTTAACTTCTTATACCTAATACATGAGATAATTTAATAATTACAACATAAACAAGTTTCACATGACACCTACGCAGAACTACACCATCCATCATTAAAGGGTTGTAAATCTCAGCAAACGATTTATCACAGGAGTTTAGCAAACTAAATGGCTGGCATAAATCCATCTAAAGTTTCATCTTTCATCTCATGTCTCGACGACCCTTGGGTGTCCAGTGCAGGCGACAAATCAGCTTCGCGTCACATGTCACCCTGTGGCACCCTGGCACCCCTTCACCCCATCACCCCAACAACACCCCCATGGTCATTATGGGCACACAAGCACGGCAATTAATTAAAATGTCATATCTGCTCGCTCGTCACAGGTGCACCGATGAAAACCCCAAATTAAAGGCGGTTCTCACATGCACCGCATAACCTTTCCGGTGCTTAGCCGGATCCGCTTTATTAATAAATAAAGTTGATGGCCGCGCCGATGATGTGGCGGTAGTAAGTGGCAGTGCGAGTGCCAGCAAAGCAAAGGTTCCGGGTTCGATTCCCGATAGGGGCACTCACAAAGTTGATATATGTCTTTTTGTCAATTTGTATCCATTCTGGTTAGGACATTGAAGGCTGAACCACACCTGATTGTCCGAAAAGAAAGATGGTGCCGTGCTTCCGAGGGCAAGTTAAGCCGTCGGTCCCGGTTGCTGTCTATGATTCATTAGGCGGCATTCGTTACACAACAGCCATGTCAGTGTTAGTAGGAAAACTCGTTTGAAAAACTCTGTCACTAGGGTTCATTGGGTCGTTGGACGACTCGGTGTTCCACACGAAAAGAAGAAGATGAATGATGGTTTACGAAATCCTATACAAAAACTGGATGACACACGTAGCTGAATCAAATTGCGGCTGTAACCGGTTGTCATTTGTATGGTGGCCGTCACAAACCGCATTATTGTCTGGAGCGAGTGCGATCCGCCAAAATCCCAAATTAAACTTAATTTGCAGTTACTGTGTCCACTCTTCCGTGAATTCATGCAAATTTGGATGCAAAAATTAAACATTTTGCTGTGATAATGAAATCTGTATGTTCGTTACATATTTGGCGTTTCGTTCTTCATGCATGAGTGAATACTAACCATGGTTTTCATTGAGAAGAAACTAGGGTAGGTAGGAATTTGACTGGCCCGTTGATGACGTAGCGGATATACCCCTACGCTTAGGGTCGTGGGTTCGATCCGCACAAGACTCAAATATTTGTTAAGTCCATTATCAATATTTGTGTTTCGTCTGGGCGTTTTCTATGTATAATATGTATTTATACAAAAAAGGGATATTAGTATCAATTTTAGCTACCTTGTTCCTATAGTACAAGTTTTGCTTAGTTGGGGCTAGATGGCGCTGTGGTAATACCGAGATATTTATTATTTATTTTGTTTATTATTAGATCATAAGAGGTCCTGGAATACAGAATACAGGATTATTCTTAATTACCACAACAACGCGTGAATTTTCATCTTGAATCTGTGCAGAAAGAGCATAGGCGCTGGCAAAATGTGAACTTATATTATTTTCATAGGTTGCTATGACAATTTTACAATGTGGCACTGAGGCGCCCTCAATTTTCACGCCTATCTTTTTCTGCAGATACTCTATCAATACTCATTCTGCACATACACACATCACGCCTATAATCCCTTGCGGGGTAGGCAGAGCGTAAACGGCCGCAAAAAAACGGACGTTTACGCCACGTCTGACAAGTCAAACATTTGAGGTTCATTCGGAAAATTGTGTATCGCCGTAGTGACATGTAGTCAGCTCATCGCCTAAAATTGCAATACACAGCCTCGTGCCCCTTAGTCACCTCTTACCACTCCCACGGGAAAGAAATGGGGTGATGCTATTGTAATGATGAAACATTCTTCATCTGAATTACGAATGTTCTTAAAAACGTCAATAATGAGTTTTTACATACACTCTACGTAGGTAGGTATATCTATCTGTTTTAGCGCCAAAAGCAACAGATTATTTACACGCACTCTCCAAACCGTGTGATTAATCGCATACGCCCTCTACACCCAACAGGAAAAACGTATTTTCCGTAACAGGGCTGAAAAGGTAAAATAATGCCAACTGATACATATAAATAAAGATATCAACCTTAATACAACAAAATTAAAACACTTTCCGTGTTAGGTATTTAATTTTAGAAAACTTGCAATATTAATTTTCGCGGGCTGTATATGAACTTGCGACTTTCGACATCGCTAGGTGGCATCGCCTCTTTCATCTGGGCTACCGCGGTTCATCCATTGACAGCGAATTTCGCCAATTGACAGCGAATTTCTCCACTGTATCTTCATGACAATAAATATCTTACTATTAGTAACGAACCGCCAGCTAAAATAAATTCGCTTGTTGCGACTTAAAACACTAAAGTGGTTGGAGGATGGAGGATGGTTCTAGCTTTGACGTTTTGCAATCCGTTGTAATATTGTGTTCATTAGATTACAAGTTATAGCGATTCAAAATAAATTCAATGTTGCATTATCAGACCGTTCTTCAAGTTTAGATGTCTTTTCAATTTTCATCAATCATGTAAGATATACAATTTTGCAAGTTTTCAAACAAAAAAAAATGATATCAAACTTTCATTCATACAGCTAATGTTAATTCAACTGCCCACAAAGCTAAACTAACAACAACAAACCTAACTTCATGTAGCGTTTGTCATTGTAGAGAGCCAACCCTAATGGTCGGCTTTTGTTTTTCTTCATTTGCCACATCCCCGAGGGTTCTGTTATTCTGCCACAAAGGAATTCTCCACCAGAATAGCTTTATGTTTATTAAATATGACATGGACATTGTTGCCATCTCTTTGCCCGCATTATTCTAGAGTTTCGCACATTTTTTTAAACAATAGATTTGAGTTCAACCAGATAGCATTTTGAATCATCGATTAAAATTACTCAAGTTGTGAAGCACATTTAAAGCCTTCCGTTTTCGTACCTTTCCTACAAACTATCAAGGTACAAGTCAAAACAAGGATAATAAGCATAGAGCAAGAGCATACATATGAAGTCACTTTTTACTCTGTATTCAGATCTTTTTCAGAATTGCGCTTCTTCTTCTTCAAATTTAAGAGTCAAACTCTTGTCGGTGGAGTAACTTCCAATCTTCTCTCCTCTCCGCCAGTGACTTGATACGACACGACATTGACTTTTTCCTTTATCTGGGTAAAGTAAGTGCGATATTCTAGAACGATGGAAGCGATACATAGAAGAGCTATACCAAGGTGTAGGCCTGAATAATGATGATCTAGAACAGGAACATGCGGTGCAGGAAGAAGATTTGGGCCCAGCTATTCTCAGAATTGCGCTTAGCATTCCAAAAATCCAGGCGCTGTTACTACACAAAGAGTTTCAATAAAATTCGAACGAGCTGAATCGGTTCCTCTTGCACAGCAAAAAGTTTCAGCGTTCACGTAAAAAGCGACCCGCATATTTTAAATCCAACCTGTAAAACGGAACACACTTTACGAGTCTGTGGCAATCCTCTATTGGACGAATCGTCTAGTTTCGTGAATAGCATAGCATCTGTCACATTGCAGTGCAGTCGGGACGTGAATAGGTGGTGGCTTTACTGAGCATTCTTGTCGTGACGTCAGATCGGTAGAACCCGGCATTTCGTAGCTGATTCTTGCTGAATGTTGAATGCGGCTGTTTCTATTCAGTGGACTGAATTTCTGGGGGTTATTTATGGAGTACTTTTTGGTGCAGGACAATTCTAGACGCTTCTTATTTTGATGTAATGACTCACAACTGGGTTCGAAACCCCTTAATGTAACAGAAGAACACTGGAAAAACCTAAGTAGATATGTAGTTTGTAATATCTGTGTATAACTTAAAATATCAAAATGGTAACAGAATACCAATTTTTTAAAACACTTCCAGTGTTAGGTTAGGGTCAGTATGTAAATAAATACTTTAGGAAATTTGCAAAATTTGATCTTGCAACTTTCGCTATCATTAGTAGCAACGACTTTTCCATCTGGGCTACCACGGTTCATCCATTGCCCACGAAACCATGCAAGTGTTACTCGATGCCAATAACGCGTGGTAAATCCTGCCCGCCGTAGAAAATTTGCAAGTTTTCTAAAAAGGATAACAAAATCTACTGTATCTCTATCCGATACCTACTAAGCAATGAAAAGGTATTTTGTTTTGTATTTTACTTCGTGTCATCACTGTCTATCCCAGATATGCAGGTATCTTTAACGGGTACAAAGTCATCAAGCTAAGCTTAACACTCTGTTTCCGGAGTCTCGGATTCTCTTCCGGTCACAGCACTAATAGGGTTAACCGTCTGCGTGTTTACTGTTTGCCTACTGGCGTGATACCGCGCTAAAAGGGGTAAATAAGCCTGGCTTTCGTAATTAGCGCTCGTTCTATAAAGGTTTTAAAGCTAAACTTGGCGTGGAAAATATCGAAATTGTTGTTTGAATATTTCAGGACCGAATTAGTTTACTAGCTTCATGGTCTAGTAGTCTCTTTTTGGCCTTAGGATTCAGTGGTCGCTGGTTCTTTTCTCGAAGTGAACACACAAAGTTCATATATTTTGTCAATTTATAACTTTTTGACATTGTTAGACACAAGATTGATTAGGACATGCAGGCTGAAACACCTGATTATCCGTAATAATGATGGTGCTTCGAAAGGCAAAAGACTTGTAACGGCATTCGATGGTCATTAATATACGATATTAGGGAAAATGGTTCAGAAAGAAAGATTCCAACTTCATGAAAGCTCAGAAAAGAGTATAACTATACCAGAGCTGATTTTTTGACCTCCATTTCATTCAAAAATTTAAAATACATACATACATACATAAATCACGCCTATATCCCTTACGGGGTAGGCAGAGCGTTAACGGCCGTAAAACAGATATCAACACCACGTCTGACAAAAGCTTGAGGGTCAATCAGATAACTGTGTATCACTATAGTGACAGGTTGTTAGCCCATCGCCTAATAATAACATCCCTCGAGTCCTTTAGTCGGCTCTTACGACACCCATGGGTAAGAAATAGGGTGATGCTATTCTTAGCCGGCATCACACGGTTAAATTAAAAATAAAGTAGTCTTAAACCTCCGCAAGAATAATTAAAACTCTGCGGCCGGCGTGCTGCGCTCCATCATTTCCATTTCAAATCTTTGATTAAAATATCCCGCCGGTTTAACTGGCGGCCATTTTCTGAAAGACAGGCTAAAAGCTGTCACTGGTGCAGTCGAGCCTGGTCCTTAGTAAGAGTAAGAAACAGTAATACGTGGTCATTAAAAATTGTGAGTGTTAATGTCTGCGTTTTTACACATACACACACACACATATCACGCCTATAATCCCTTGCGGGGTAGGCAGAGCGTAAACGGCGGCCGCAAAAACGGACACTTACGCCACGTCAGACAATTTTTGAGGGTCATTCGGAAAATTGTGTATCGCCATAGTGACAGGTTGTCAGCCCATCGCCTAAAATTGCAATACACACCCTCGAGTCCCTTAGTCGCCTCTTACGACTCCCACGAGCAAGAAATGGGGTGACGCTATTCTTAGCCGGCGTACAAAGTTAATATGCTACATACCTAATGAGGTAGATACTAGTAGGTGGGCAAGAATCTGAACTACGTAACTCCTACGAAAAATTCAAATCTATATATTTGGTTTGTTATAGAATATAATGAAAACTTCAGTGGAAATCTTTGATGTCACATACAAATTATCAAAACCATGTGACTAAACTTTTTCCGGGCGGTGTTGGTAATATTTTTATCCTTTCAAACATGTAGTAGTTCGACGGTACAAAAGCTTTATGCCAAGTAATAAAACTCCTATGTCGAGACGTAATACTGATATTCTTTTAGACAGGTACTATGCCGGAGCCGAGCCTGGCTGAGCGGTTGAGCGTAATCACATTAGTCGAGGCGTCGTCATGTTATACAAGCCTTTCCGGTAAAATCTGGTTAGAACCAGCTCTACCACTCTGCCCGTATAATATTCAGGTACACTAACCAAGTTAAAGGAGGTTTAATGGAAGGATGTTGTTGAAAGTGACATGACAGCATAGTGACACGAGCGTATTATAAAATGAAATTTCAAAGCATCAAACGTTATCATAATAGCTTAAAGTTCTTGAAGATGAAAGGTTTAATATGACGTTCTGAAGATGAACTCTAAAAGGACATTAATTTTAATTGAGTACTTTCTACCTAAATACATATTAATGATATAGGTATTTAGTATAAACAGAACCTTAAGGTTTATATTTTGGAGACTCACATTTTCTTAATCCTCATACAATTTTGTCATGAATGACTAGTCTTATGTTGATTCCTGCTAATAATTAGATAAGAATCTATATCTGTGTCTAATAGTCCAGTCACCGCAATCCCACTTAACGCGCCTTTTTGACACTCATAGTAATCTACTCGTATCTCAACATAAAACGTCTTAACATAAACTAGGTTGACAGTATAGTGGAAACGGATCTTCAAACGTGATTAACAGATATTCCAAAATGCAGGAAATAATAAAGTGCAACAGCTGACTCTGTCAAATTGAGTGGCAGTTATCGGCTCGTACAAGGGTGCTACAAACAACTCAAACGATAGTAGAATGATCCCTTGCGATCTTGGAGTATGGAGTTCTTGAGATCTTGAAGGAAATGCTTCCCGATTATGCATAGAGGCTGGAAAAAGAAGTGACTATAAATTTATGTAGATACCTACATCCAACATAAATGTCTTCAAATTCAAACCACAATGTAAACAAATTTTACTCGCTCAGACTATACACTCAGAATGAAATCCTACTTTATACCTATCATTATATATAAAAAAATACGCGTACCTACTATACGGTAAAAAACAAAATGAAATAACGGTGTGATTTGCAGATAGTAAGGCGTCTCTTGAACTCTATGTAGACGATATAATCACTGCTTTGATGTAAATGACGGTGAAAAGATTATGCTGTCAATACCTTCTATGGGAAAAATGTAACAAACTAAGAAAATGTGTCAGTATTATTGCATTTGGTATGGACCACCTATTGATATATGGTGATATTTAATGCCTTCTTGATACAATTTCAATGTCTTATGCAGAAATGTGAAGAATCCGTTTACAATTACAAAAAAACTTGACTACTTCATAGCAAACCTATACCGTATCAGCCTTGACCAAATAAAGCGCGTACACTGGTTGGTTGTCACTCTCACTCCCATGTAAGGCTAATCGCATTAAAGCGTGACTTCCGAGTTTGATGTGAAGGTGTGAGTAATGAAACTGGAAGCGCCTGCGCAGCGAAAGCAGGCGTTGAAAGCTACTGTTAAAATGATCCTTACTGTGAAAAACAAATATTTATTACACTTGTTCTATCACTTCAAGTTACCATTTAAAAGATCGACATGTACTGGTTCTTTGCTAAAGTACCTTGTTGTTTCTATAAGAAGTTGAACCCTTAAATATGTAGGTTTAGGAGAGCTACCAATAATAGTACTTAGATTGAATATGAACAGTTATAATATGCTGTCAACGAGGTATATGTAGGTAATTACTTCCAAATTTTCTCTTCTTCTTCTTTTTTTCAGCATAATAATGTCCACTGTTCGACGAATTTCACTTAGGTATAAATACTTCCCAATTATCTGACTCAAATATCCAATCCAACCTGTGAGTGTCGTAAAGAGCGGGCAAGGGATGAATTTTTCCGGGGAACTGGTGTCTTGCACTGCGCGCGCCAATCCGCTTGCCAAGCGTGGTGAGAATGGCATCACCCCCCAACAGGTGGAGGTTTATTTTCAGCAGTGGACTGTAGTGTCTGTTTATGTATGTACAGCTAAAGCCCTCCCATTACACCTGTGTTAAATCAAAACTAGCCGGAGCTCTCGTAGCAAGTGCATTACACTTGTAATCAACTTGTAATATACTATCAAGCAGTTGATCGTTCGAGGCATTAGAGCAGGGAAATTTTCGCTTTCTACAGGAAGTCAGGTGTACTTTTAGCATCACACCAAGCTACCATTTCAAAGAATCAAAATATACTGGTTACTCGTAGAGTTATGAAGAATAACCAGTATAAAATGATCCCGTAAAAGGGAAACCCGACGACCGCTATATAAGTCATTAGTTATTAGCCTGACGTGGAATTATATGTTGTGGGCGAAGATATATGTTTGTTTGACTAGATGTTGTAGATTGCATACATTAGTTTTCAGCTGTATTCGCACTTCTAGGTTCTTGTCTGGAGGAAAGCGGGCTAAATTTTTGAAGCAGACTATGGAAAGCAGTGACCTCTGTAAATAACAGGATAACAATATATATTTTTTAGCGTCATTTGGTCAAAAATATTAAACAAAGTACAGATGTAGGAATTTACAAAACCCATTCATTCAAACCCAACGACCTGGTGCCTATGTTATAAAACTACAGGCTACAAGTCTACAGGTGAAATTCATATTACATTGCATAGCCGGTTCGTATTCGGGTATCATAATGGCTAATTAACCGACTACACAATGGACAGCGAATTTCACCTGTAAAATTGTAGCAGTTTGACAATATCGGGGACTGACCCGCTCAAAACGTAGAGGTAAATCCGCATGTTTGTTTACCCACTAATCATTCAGCGATAATGTACACTATTATCGTAAGATGGTAAGAAATTTAAAATCTAGCTTGTCATTTTCTGAACGTATTTAATTTATTTTGCATCGTTTTTCAAAAGACTAAAAGATTTATTTATCAATTTTCTACTAGCAATTGCGATGACACCTTGTTTACATAACAAATTACCAATTTAGCTGCAGCTCATCCAATTTAAATATCTGAACTGACTAAGGAGCATAATAGATTTTTTTCCGATGATAAAGCGAATAATTATGCAAAAGGAGCGTCTTAATCCACAAGATTAGAGGGGGGGATCAAAGGCACTAGGAGCATTAGAGAACATCCCTTTGGTTAATATGTAATGAGGGATTCGTTTTACAAGCCTCTTGTTTACATTAATTTAAAGAGGAAAATGTTAAAGACGAGTTTTCAGACTTCGTTTCTCGTTATATATTTACTTTTGGGAATTAAACACAAATGTTGCAAGAACGTAAACAGTTTGGGGGTAAATGTTTATGGCAGCGGATGTATGTGAGTTTGTATTAATCTCATTTGTAAAATCATCGTATAGATCCATTTGGATGTTGTGGTTGTGTTTATTGCCATTCAGGTCATATTGCAGCAGAAATTCAGCGATATTAATGAGGTAAATTATTTAGAGAAGGTATCAGAAGAATCATAAAAATTCAGAGACATCATAAAAATTGCTCTCTAATTACGTGTATCAGCTGTTATATCACTTTCAAAGTCAGACACCAGAAGCTACAAGACAATGTCTAGCCCTTAGCCGTAAGCTAACTGAACCTCCCGGGGCAGCTTATTGCCGCAATCTGTCTGCCCCGCCCAGTAGCTTCTTGACTTATGGTGTCTTAAGGGCCGTCCTGCTGTTATCCGTCTTCCACCTGCGTTCAGTCGCTGAATTTCGGACATTGTGTGCAAATCATCAATTTTGCAAGTATTTTTTTTTTATTTATTTGTTAAAAGATGTATACAGCATGAACGTGTTTAACTATACTTAGTGCCGATAAACCTTAGAAAGGTTTGTGTTGGCACTGCACAGTCCTCAGTTATACAATAAAATACATGAAGTTTAGGTTACATCCACAGCACTAGGAGCTACAATTTTAAGAATGAATTTATACTGGTTAACGCAGGTAGAATTTAATCCTTACTAGTTGTCACTGATCAAACCTCTATCATCAAAGGTAACCTACCCGTGATTTTAAGCCCTGCTTACTATTTATCAATTCTACGAGTAAAAGGGAAAAGTTCGTGAACAATTCTGCATGGAGAGAAGAGCAGGGAGATTTTTTTAAGAGTTCGAGCGATCTTTCTATTTAATCGAGGACATCACTTTGAAAGACAAACTACACTGCTTTGGTGTATTCTGTTGTCTAGTGGCTCGTTATTTGTCTTCGCCAGCCAGTACCTCCCTCTGGTGACTTAGCACAGTTTACCGGCCGTGTTTGCACCTGTAGACATCGTTGTTCTGGCTTAGCTTGTATTGTATGGCAGTATCTTCCATGGTAAAACAATAGATAGACAATGCGTCGATGAGATCGAACACGGTTTTTGTAGAAGTGTTGATGTAAACCTACTCTGATTTAGGTATGGTATCTGCTCGACTCATGTCGTAATTTATTTAAGTTGTATTAAAGCATATGCCATGCATGACCAATTCAGTCTGTCATTCAAAACTTTTCTCGAAATCTGCGAGGAAGAATTTTACCCAAGTATCTGCATGTGATTTATAGTAATCCCAACTTCCGTCTTGCTCAATAAATTACAGCAGTTTAGCATACCGCAAAACGTACTTAAACCAAAGACGAAGTTTGCGAGCCAAAGATGACAATCCTTTGAATATCAAATGAAGTCAAAACTAAGCTAAGTCTTCCATTTGAAATCCCTTTTAACTTGCAGGACATTTAAATCTATTTGGAAGCGACAAAATCAAAACTAAGCTCCCGCTTACTGTATCCCTGACTAGTTGGGAACTGCATCTGAAAAGTGCACGAATGAAATTGAGCTTAATGTCGCTAAAACAGGGTTGACTTTGGTGTGTGTTGGAATGCAATTGAATGGTTTAGAATCGGTCTGTCTGAAGCATTTACGGAGCGTTTTATTGACGTAATAAGCACTCGACGGCGACTTGAAACGCATGTGACTTGCTTTTACACAGTTTTCGCCAACTATGAGGAAGTAATCTTATTACTTTTGTAACAGACACTGCATTTGTCTAAAGCTACTCCTTTCTTTTTTTAGCGATATTTTATGATGATCTATTCTATTGTATAAGAGGTCATTCTCGATACCCACTCTTTTGCTATTTCAATTTAAAACACCTATTATAGCGCATAAAAGCTTGAATATTGAATATAGTTTTTCATAATAATGAGTCTAGTCTAACCCTTATTAAAAATTTCCTCTTTCTTCACAAGATGGCGCGCTTCTTGCCAGACCACTGCACCCGTTTTGCATTTTAAAATAAGTACTTGATCGTTTTTATGCTGAGATTCAGTCTCCGTGCGTAGCTCTCAAGTACTAACTTCTTTAGTACCGTACTTGAAAGATGTTATTAAGCGAGTAAGTGAAACATAAGAAATCTGATAAATCTTAGACGATGAATAAAAAAATATTGTTCAAGAACATTTTATAAAACAACAAAATGACTACTGAAAGCAATTTACAAACCTTGATCAGTTTCTCCACCAAATAAGTATGTGTTAGAAGAACACAGCCAAGATTCATCGTTTCCTAACTTATATTAGTTCCAAGCCTTCCAGCCTCAGGGTCTTGTATATGATTTATATGACGTCACTAAATAACACTCCTGTTCCCCGCTGAGAAAATATCGCCTCTCATAATGGGTTGTTTCGAGGCAGTAAGTCTTCCATCTGGTCTGTAAACTTTAATAACTTAATTGCTATAGTTCTTTTGGATTTATGTACGCCTGGTAGCTGTGGAGTTTTGTTTCAGACAAGTAATTTTTTTAAACATTATTAATAATGCATTTTTGAGTGAAATAACTTGGGGGACTCAACGTTAACTGATGCTTCTTAATAATTGCGTTGAAAAACAGTGTGCGTAACTCGAAGTGCTACGGCGTTCGCTCCCGCCAATACTTAATTTGTGTAAATCAGAATTTTTCCATCGCAAAAGCGTAAGCGCAAAGGCGTGAATGGCGTGATCGTAGACTTAAATTATTAGAGTGACAACAATATAATGTAGGACATTACTGTGGGACGTGTCATGTGTTTTTTTTGTGAATGTCTTTCGTTACGACAGTGTGCTCTTACAATATTTAACTCTAAGAATATGAAAAGGCATTGTAAATCAAAAGCCCAACTTGGGTAACTGAGTTATTCTATCTCACGGGACGGCGTTATGTTGTAACACGTCCTGTTTCACTCTCAGATCAAAGTCCTCGTTATTTAGACATGGTCATAAATCATATTTCTGCCGGCAGACTTTACTAGTGGCTGATAAATCATTTTCTTACAAGAAAATGTTATTCTTTTCACTTTTAAATTTAAATAGTCGTATACACTGTGAATAAAATACGGATAACAGTTTCAATGTTTTAAGCTAGAAAAAGTTTGCAAGTATTCACCATCATCATCGGTCTGAAGAAAGAAAAGACTTTATTTTCGTCCATTGACAGCAGGTTCTTGCTAAAATCATTACTTATTTTGTTTTCTGGCAGTGCTAAAAGCTGTATAGAAAAGTGTTAGGTATCAATCTGAACCCCTATTAAAATCTCTTCTGCCCTTCTGCAAGCCTCAGGAAGCGAAGACATTTCGGTGAGCAATGGCGCAAGACGGTTTATGTACTGTGAAGGTTTAGGGAGCATCCCTTCATAGGGCCATCTGTCTAAATAGGCATCTATCTTTATCTTTTAAAGAAGAGGAAATGTTGCAGCTTTATTTTAGTGGTGATAAACCGTTGGATGTTAAACACGAAATTTTTTGTTTACGGAAAATCGCGTTTCGATTTTCATTTTGCTCAAATCTTCTTTAGAATAGAATATACTGAGGTCTACCACATAGGAGAAAAAGCTGATAATACTTATTTGCCACAAAAATGTCTTCATATTTTGTCAGTAACATTTTTGCCTCCTTCTTTACAATTAGATTTCAGAGCTCTTAAAAATATCGTCAAAAATAAATTGCTGTATTTACATTTCAAGACACCAGTTGAATCAGCCCTGAACAACGTTGGTGAGTATAGTAAGTATTAGGTCCTTACATATGAAATTGGCGTTTTGTATGGGAGGAACAAAAAGTCGTTTTTTTTTAACACGTTGAACGCCACGCGGCCCACCATGTGGGCCAACCAAGGACCACGCATTGAGGCCAACAGAAAATCCTAATTATCTTGATTTTAGTCGATTTTGTTTTATTGCGTAGATCGATTGCAAATACTTCGAAACACATTGTGAATTAAATACTTAGCTGTTATTCTACCAAAAAGTGGGTAAATTTACAAATGGCACACTAGTGTCCCCCGTGGCCCTAGCGGAGGGAAATCACAAAATCCTTCCGCGGGGGCCGCGGGGTCAAGATGCGACCCACCCCGCACGCCTCCCCCGCATGCCCACGCGCCACGCGATGTGCTTTGCCGGCCGGCCTGCCAGTTCCGGAGAACTCAAAAACTTGCAAGTAAACAGCAACGAAGTAATGGTTAGTTTTGACGTCCAATCGCTTTTCACTGCCATTCCAGTCAAGGATTGTATCTAAATAGTTAAACGAAAACTCCGGGAAAATAACATAGCAATAGTTCAAGTTCTTTATTCGCAACAATAGAATATGCAGAACTTTTAGAATGGTGCCTAACATCTGGTTACCTATTGTGGAATGATGAGTTCTACATACAAGTCGATGGCGTGGCTATGGGCTCTCCAGTATCCCCCTTGATGGCTGACATCTTTATGGAGGACTTTGAGGATCGAGCCCTAAGGCAAGCTCCGGCTGTGCCGAAGATGTATAAGAGGTACGTAGACGACACCTTCACCATCCTTCCACAAGACCAAGTTACTGCTTTTCTAAATCATTTTAATTCAATTCATCCCAATATTAAAACAATGGAATCAGAGCAAAATAATAAATTAGCATTTTTAGATATTCTTATAATCAAAAACACAAATGGTACAATCAGTTATTCCGTTTATAGATAGCCAACCCACACAGATAGGTACCTAAATGGTAACTCCCCCCATCATCCGAGCCAATTAGCCGCCGTTGGTACCTCTTTGTTTCAGAGAGCACGCGGTATCTGTGACCCCCAACACCTAGTCGATGAGCTCAAGCATGTGAGACGAGTACTCCATGAAAATAACCTGAAGCCACCCCGTCAACGTCACAGAAACCGTGCCAAACCATCCACAGTCGAACGACAACCAGCATACTTACCATACATGAAGGGAGTAACTGATAAGATCGGTAGAATTGTGAAGCGAGCTTTAATCAAGACCATTTTCAAGCCGCCAAGGAAGATCAGCCAGTACATCAGATCAGGCAAATGCAACATCCCTCTCCAAAACCCTGGTGTTTATAAACTTGACTGTGACTGTGGACTCTCATACATAGGAGAAACAAAGAGAAATGTATCTACACGTCTAAAAGAACATATTGCTGATGTAAAAAACCGTCGTGACAGACAGTCTGCAGTGTGTGAACATATCATGGATAACCCCACCCATTATGTCAGATTCGATAAGGCAGCAATCCTAGCGAGAGAGAAGAGATTCATTCCTAGGAAAGTACGGGAAGCCATAGAAATTCAAAAACATCCGAATTTCAACAGAAATACTGGATGGGGAATCTCATCAACTTGGACTCCGCTGATCACACAGCAGAAGAACTAGATCCAACATACTGTAAGACCTACTACACGAGATACGGTTTCAGCATTTTGTGTGGAACCCGGACGTTACGCTAGGCAATTAAGAAATAGATGGCGGTAAAACAAAAATAATTTCTATTCTAAATAATGACGTCTAACACCTTAGTCATCCGTGACCACGGGCTCTGTAAAGAGCTCGAAACGTAGGAATTGTAAAATCCAAAATAAACACAACTTAAAACTACGTCCAAAACACGTAGTTTTTCTTATAGTTTGTATGGAGCACACTGAAGCGACCCTAACGATTGGTAAAATTTGCAAATATTTTTAAGTCTTTTTCGATAGACGAGAACCAAGCTGACCGGGCTGTTCTACAGGGCCATGCGGCACACTGTTGTAACCATTTAGTTTGATACCGATGTCCTATGGCCTAGAAAGTGCGTTTGAACAGAAGCCTACCGCTGGGTCACACGGTGAGTCTCGTGGCCTGAATGGTACAGCATGGTCGGGGTCACATGTGAGCCTCGTGGCCTGAATGGAAACATCATGATTTTTGCGTGGCGTTCAACGTGTTAATATAGTATATTTATTTAATCAAAGTATGAGCCATTGTAATCTATGCACTTTTGCCATCTCATAGGTAGTTCATTGATCCCTTTACTAAAAAACCATTCGGACGGGAATCAATAAAATCTTTGAAGGCGATTTGGACTGCCCCATCTGAGTTGAATTTTTTCCCTTGCAAGAAGTTATCCAAATTTCGAAAAAAATGGTAATCTGTTCGAGCAAGGTCCGGGGAGTACGGTGGATGCCTTAGACATTCCAATTGAAGCTCTTCTAATTTGCTAGCCGTCTGTTGTGCAGTGTGTGGTCTAGCGTTGTCGTGAAGCAACAGTGGCGTAGAGCGATTGACCAACCTCGGTTGTTTAGCAGCTAGCTTTTCCATCATGGTTTGCAATTGCTGACAGTAGACATCTGCCGTAATCGTCTGGCCAGATTTGAGAAAACTGTAATGAACGACACCGGCGCTAGTCCACCAAACGCTTACAAGTAACTTTTTATTGGTCAATTTTCGCTTGGAGCAGGCTTTGGCTGGCTTGCCAGGGTCCAGCCATTGCGATGAGCGCTTCCGATTATCGTAGAGAATCCACTTTTCATCACAGGTAATGATTCGATTTAAAATCCCTTCGTTATTGTGCCGGTCAAGTAATGTAACGCAGCAGTTGACGCGCGTTTGCCGGTTTGCTTCACTCAATTCGTGAGGAACCCACCTTTCAAGTCTTTTAATCTTTCCAATTTGCTTCAAGTGGATTAAAACAGTTTTATCACTAACACCGAAGCCTGCAGCTAATTCGGACGTGGTTTGCGATGGATCCGCTTCCACAATAGCCTTCAATTCTTCATTATCAACTTGGGTCTCCGGCCGTCCACGGGGCTTGTTTGGCAGGTCGAAATTTCCAAAACGAAAACGTTGGAACCAAAAACGCACTGTGTTTTCTTTTGCGACACAACCGCCATACACATCATTAACCCTTCGAGCCGTTTCCGCAGCACTGGTGCCACGGTGGAACTCGTACTCGTAAATAACGCGATATTTCAAATTTTCCATTTTGTAAATTGAGCGATGCAAACAGAAAAAAGATAAGTAAAAAAACAAATGAATGACGGTTTACGAAACACAACTACATGTGGAAATAGCTGTATAAATTTGAATTTCCAATTCTTAACCAAATAGGAGAAATTTGTGATCAAAGTGGCCAGTACGACAAAACGACAATTTCATATGTAAGGACCTAATACATCTTTGATAGGGGAAGACCCATGCTCAGTAGTAAAACAACTTTTTCTAAGAAACAAAGTCAAAATATGGAAATGGATCCCATACATATTTTTTTCAACCGGTATAATCCAATTCTGGTAAAGTCAGTAAGTGTAATTATTGTTATCAGCGTGGCTGTGGAAGTGTGTAATCCGTGGGTAAACAGACGTGTCGCAAGTCCAATCAAATCAGGGAACGGGGCCGAGCTAATCCTACATTACGTATCTGCGACCCAGTTCTGGCTTGGGCATAAACATTCATCCGTCTTCCATATGAAGGAGAGTTATAACCAAAGTATGTTTTGCGGACAGTCCACGTCACTATCATCGTAACGTATTGGAGTTGGAGCTTGATTTCCCAAGTATTCGTAATTGAAATCCCGCACGTAATGACCTTTTTCTCATATTTTTTTCTAACCGTGAATTTTCCCGTCAATTCGAGTGATTTGCGACGAGTGGTCTTATCACTCACACACACAGCCGTGAATCATTTTTACTACTCTCCAAAATAGCTCATTGTCAAAATCAAATGACAAGGTAAGCATTTGACCAAGGAGTACGATTTGACGCTATAACTTTTTAAGTTACGTTTCTTTTAACTGTCAGAAATTACCGGTTTTTGTATCAATTAATTTGCTAGGGATTGTGGTTGGGGGTGTCAATATTTCTACGTATAACGAGATAGTTCAAGGGATTTGAATACAATGGCAATACAGATTTCTACTTTTTAGGAAATACTGAAATACAAAAAGAAACTGGATTTGGATTTGAAGTGAATGGGATTTCGTGAGAGACTAAATTAGGAATGGGAATGTTGTTCAAATGTCTAGAACTTAGGAAATCAAGCTCCTGGATTTGCGCAGAAGATAAGAGTTCTAAGTATCTGCAATGGGGACATTTGGAATGGGGATGATGATGATGATTTGAGTTTTAGGTTTAATTTAGAATAATCATGTTGCTGGGTCTTGAACATCTTAAAATTACTACACAACTAAAACATTTTATCGCAAACATAGACAGTATTTCTAACAAAGGTGGATTTAAGTAAGTGCAGTCAGACGGTGAACACGCGTTAATCCAACGCATTGACATCCTATGACCCAATTTATGGATTGCACGGACAGGCAACATAGACATCAGATCAATCGATATTACTTTCATGTTTGAATAGTATCAAATGTTGCTGTGTTGTAGCTAATTTTTTTTGTTTCTGTCTGTTGGATTGCAACTGCAAGTATTTTATTTGAAGAAGACTTATATTCGAAAATTTATTTTAATTACAGCAGTAGTATAACCGGTAGTGACATTATCTGTTATAAATGAATGCATTTAGTACAAGGGCGTGTAAACAACGCCAGTTAATATTAAATTCAAACCCATGTCATCCACGTACACGCTACAAAATAAGACCTTCTACCCTTCGCGAGACAGAGAATAGAAAAACACTTTGCAGTCATTTCCTGTGCAAGATGTACTGGGGGGATTTATCTGAAAGGATTCATTATCAACCCTGACAAATCCCCGCTTTCTTGAGGGAAAGGGACAATATGCTAGGAGGGAAGAATGCACGATATGTGATAATTAGAAGCACAATTTTCGCAGATATCGATTTGATAATGCAGGAATAATTCGTATCTAGTACCTAGTCATAATTTTGTACCTATATCGATGATAGTTATCGTAGTTGCCACAAATTTAATAACTATGATCAGACTGATTGATTTAAACTCGTGGTTTTCTTATAGTTTGTGGAAAGTTCAGTCGCGAAAATGACATCTCAAAACGTTTAAATTGATATCAAAGATATTTCGAGCCTTCACTAAGTCATTAATCGAATAGATAAAATCAATAATACCATGTCGCATGTGACGAAGTTCCAATTATTTTGTTACAACATAATATGTATGGGTATAGGGGTTAAAAGTTTGTATGAAAGTTTTTTTATCTTAAATGTGATCTGTTTCAAAATTTCTGATTAGACTCTTAACTTAAAATAATGAAATACGTGTTTCAGCATTTTTGAAATTTTGATCCTTAAAGGTGTCAAAAGGGGGTCAAAAGTTTACTACCAGTTGGGCTACCCGTTTTCCCATGGGAATGTGACAATTTCCCGGAATAAATTATACTTATAAACCTTCTCCTCAAGTTACTCTATCTAATAAAAAAAACCACATCAAAATCCATTGGGTAATTCTCAAGATATAAGGAGACACCAAACGGGAAGCGACTTTATTTTATACTATGTATTGATTGTGCACGCCTAATCCGCCTGTCTAATAAAGTCTCACTTTACGTAGGTCAGCTGGAAGAAATTTCTTAGTAGAAATAAGTTGTCCTGTTGTGTCGTTATTCTTTGTATGTGTTTCTTTTGTAATGTTTTTGTGTACAATAAACGGTAAATAAAATAAAAATAAATGTATTTAGATTGGCGCTTGAATACTTTTTTATAATTTTTGAAACATGTAGACAATTGCGGCTGTTAAAGAAGTTACAGAAGTACATGAATTTGTGCAATTTGAACACTTGCAACTAAAGCGTTTTTTAGAAGGGCTGGCATAAACTTTTCCAACTTAAAAGCCCTTTAAGAAGCAGGGTATCAGAAAAGTGCACGTTTGGGTGGGTGGCTTTAAAGGTAAAGGCACTCCAAATAAGCTTTAGCTGGAAGAAGGGTAGCGGTTTGCGGTGTAAAGCTGTTTTTGGCACCGTTGGCTTAATAAAATGTTGTTTTTGCCTGTTGCTTTGGTTTTTCTGAAATGGAAGCAGGTATAAGTGTAATTGGTTGAAGTAAAAGGGCTTTTTGCAAACCATATTCATTATTATATCGGTCAAAATGGCTTAATAATTTTTATTGTTGAAAAAAAAACCTTGAATCTAAAAAAACACACGACACTTTTCTGTTAGTATCGCCACCGCAAAAGCAACTGGCTGGAAACTAAAGAAATGGTATACAACGTTTGAAACTGGAACACACTTCTAGCCAGCATGCTGCAGGTGCGGCAGTGTTGCCATCCGTTTGAAAAGTGTTGCCAGCCGTCCAAATTTAGTTGTAGAGTGTAGTTCTAGTATCATCAAAAATATCAAACAGCAGCAACAACTACTATTTACATTACTTTGTGACAGACATCTTGATAGGTTTTTCCCCATATTAGACATATTATTGACCTTTTTTTTGGAGCAAGATTCACGGCGGGTTTTTTTGTGTTCCTAGAAATGAAGATGTCCGCTATTTTTAAATCAATTTCTTTAACTATAAAATGTGTCTTGCTCTCCTGTGATAAATTGACTAGAAAATCAATTTCGTCTCGTGTGTCCTCCCCGAGAATCGAATCAATATCTCCTCTTAAGCCACAAATCAGACAACTAGACCACGGAGGCAGTACTCTGTACGTGTGAATAATGCAGGCGGCAGTGCATTACTCTTTCCACGTCCACAGACGGCCGCTTGACGGCGTAACCTATGCGACGTGACGCAACGTTAGCATGGCAGTTTTCCCACCATGTGACATAAAATATGTCTCGCAAAAGAATATTAGGGCGGTGACATAGCGCGAGCAAGATTTTTAAACCAGTATTATTTAAAAAATAACAGCCATAAAATACTAAAAAATATAAATGTTATCGTCGAGGATCTAACAGATAACATATATACCCATCAGTTACACAATTTGAAAAACTTTACTGGATTGAAAAAGAATCCAAAGTAACCTAGATTTAAAACATTTTGTTAATTTAATGACCACAGCTTAAAAGTTATTACACAAAAAATATGCTATAATTTAGATACATACCGTGTCTAGTACGAATACCTAAATAAGACATTCTAACGGTATTTCTCTAGTTTCTCTGTCGGAAAAACCGTAAAATCTCGGGAAAAATTTGAGCGCGAAATGAGTGCTTGTTTCTGTCTGGCGCAGCGCGAATGAAAGGGACAAATTTTTCAGGTGAATCAGGGCATTAGAAGTAACAAAAGTACTATATTAGAAGTGTTGGTCATATTAACATTTAAACGAGAAGTGCGTATCTGAGAAACAAGTTGATAAAAGTATTTGTCATTCTCATTTCATACGTAAATTCTAAAAATATATTTATCATTTAATAACGTTTTCAGAAATATGTATTACTGTAGTTACCTGCGGAAGACGACAGATAAACAGAAACCGTTAGGTATCTTACAGCTGAAAATTGTGAATGTAGAAATAAGTTGTTCAAATACTTCGATATCAGCCGGAATTTCAACAAAGTTCGCAAGTTACGAACTTCTCAAAGATTCCTATTTTCAGAAATATTTTGAACTATGTGAACTTTGCCATCTAATTTAATAAAGCTAGTTTAGGTGGATTTCGCTCTTAAGTTCTCTAAGGAGTAAGTACTCAAGGAATTTATACAAGCGGGAGAAGTTATAGCAATATGCAAATGAAGATATTAGAGAATATTAGATGGAGTAACTTTAAAACTTGATGTATGTAATGTATATTATACATGAAGTTACTTTTGTTACATACATATCACGCCTATTATCTCTTGCGGGGTAGGCAGATCGTAAACGGCCGCAAGAACGGACATTTACGCCACATCTGACATATATTTGTGGGTCATTCGTAAAATAGTGTATCGCCCATCGCCTAAAATTGCAAATACACATCCTCAAGTCCCTTAGTCGCTTCTTACGACTCCCACGGGAAAGAAATGGGATGATGCTATTTTAAGCTGGCATCACACGGCACCTACTGGTTTTTAATGAGTTATAAACTTTAATATTTCCTGGGCATTTAGTTATTAGTCTGCAAAATAATGTAAAGTTAAAAGTAATATTTACGACGGCTAATATGACGCAGGGGTAGAGCGACCGCCTGCGACACAAAGGTTACAGGTTCGATTCCCGGTGGGGCACTCACAAAGTTGATATTATCACTTTGCGAATTTGTTCCCAGTCTGGTTAGGACATTGCAGGCTGAAACACCTGGGTGTCTGAAAAGAAAAATGGTTCCCTGCTTCGGAGGGCACGTAAGCTGTCGGTACCGGTTGCTGTCTATGATTACTTAGATGGCGGTCGTTACACAACCATGTTAGAGGCCTACTACTAGTAGTAGGTGATTGGTGAAAAACTCTGACACCAGGGTTCATCGGGACGTTGGACTACTCAGTGTCCCACACGAAAAAAATAAATTACAACGACATCTTAGTAACCAGAATTAGATGAAAAATTAATCGATGACAAAAGCACTATTTTTGTTTCTTTATTTTGCAGGAAAATAGTCTAAAGATTTTTTACTTCATCCGCTGTCCTACATCGTCACTCTATTATGTCGTAAAATCATAAAACTCTTCACTTCCGCCTGACATGTCCTATTTAGTCGTGTAATATTATAAAATAGACTAGAGTTGTATGTTTATATTCAGTGTAGTATAAATAGTGGCGGAATTTATCCTCTTGGTGCGGCGCAGAGCTCTGAATTGGCCCCAAAATATTTGTCTCGTGCTTTGATAGTTGTAACTTTGGTTGGCCTATACAGTAACTTTGAGGATCGACAATTACTTGTTTAATAAATTTTGCTGTGTGGTCCTGGCGAAGAGCTAGCCATTATAATTTATTGTAATAATTTTGATATGGGTGCCTTTTATGCCTGAAATAAAGAATATTTAATTTAATTTATTTATTTTTTTAAATACCATCACTCCAATTCTACTTAAACACAATTTTCGCAGATTATGATTTGATAATGCAGTAATAATTGATACCTAGTCATAAATTATACTCAAACACACAGTTTTCGCAGATATCGATTTGATAATGCAGGAATAATTGGTACCTAGTCATAATTTGGACCTAATAGGACCTATATCGATGATAGTAATCGTAGTTGCCACAGATTTATTTACTGTGGTCAGACTGATTGATTCAAATTCGTGGTTTTCTTACAATTCTACTTGTAAGTGTCGTAAAAAGTGACTAAGTAATAAGCCAGGGAATGGGCAGTGGCGTTCGCTGTGAATTCAACATTTTGCACTACGCTCGCCAATCCACTTGCCAAGCATGGTGAATATGGCAATACCCCCCAATAGGGGAAGACCCATGTCCAGCTGTTGATTGTTGCGGCTGTTAAAGTAATGTATTTAAATATGACGTCTGATGTGGTGCAGTGATGGCACGTGTGTAGGCTACGCAGAGGACCTGGGTTGATTCCCAGTCAGGCCAGATGTTCGAATCATGAATATAGCACCTCAATAAAAATAACACCTCATATTATGGCACCTTGATAAGCAGGGAATCCTAGGGCTGGCTATAAGTGCGATGAAAGTTAAATAAAATTTAGTGAACGCTCATTTATTTACTACATTCAGTTACTATTTCAGTCAGAAAAATCTCTCAAACTTATATAGCAACTATTAACGAAACGTCTCGAAAATGTGGACGTTTTAATTAAGATTCTTGGCACAGAGTCTACCGTAGGTTTTCTTTAGTAAAATCACACGCCTACTCCAGCTAATAACTAAATATTTGAAATTTCACGGGCTAACTGGAGCGCTTCGGATATTGTTCCTCACTGGCTCGGTGCCAGGGGGATCACTTTCTCTAGTCTGGATGCCAGTGGATGCCACGGAGGCTAGTAGATGCTATATAAAATACGACCATCGGGCTGGCTGGTGCATTCCTAGTTGAGTCATACCTTGTTTTGGAACTACAACTACTGTTGAGAGTTGAAACTGTAGTAGTTTGCACGACAAACACATCAGATAAAATGTCCTTAGCCACTGTTTGTGAAAACATTCATGTGGAAATTTGCAATGGATGAGCTGCGGTAGCCCAGATGGAAAAGGCGTCGCCACTTGTGATGGCCAAAGTCGCAGGTTCAAGTCCTGCCCGCGGAAGAACATTTTACAAGTATTCTTAAATCATTTAACAATTTCATTGTAATTTTTTTTCATAGACTTTGATTAACGTAAACGAAAACTTCAGAAATAAATATTACTTATTGTCGTTCTTTTCGTGTGGGACACTGAGTCGTCCAACGACTTGATGAACCCTGGTGTCAGAGTTTTTCAACCGCCTACTACCACTAGTAGGCCTCTGACATGGTTGTGTTACGACCGCCGTCTAAGTAATCATAGACAGCAACCGGGACCGACGGCTTAACGTGCCCTCCGAAGCACGGAACTATTTCTTTTCGGACAATCAGTTGGTTCAGCCTGCAATGTCCTAACCAGACCGGGAACAAATTCACAAAGTGATAAATATCAACTTTGTGAGTGTCCCACCGAGAATCGAACCCGGAACCTTTGCGTAGCAGGCAGTCGCACTACCACTGCGCCACATCGGCCGTCGATATTTGTCGTTAAGGTTATGTTATGTCTGATAAAAGAGGTGGGTTTATTAAAGCTCACATGACTTGTCAATGGACATGTTTTTTTCATTCGTTTAAGGGAATTAAAATTATATATTTTCATAATGAAAATTCTAAATACTTTATTCACAGAAGTAAAAGCTGCATGGGAGCCAGTAGTTTCATGTGTAATGCAAAAATTTAATATGCTTGCATTTTCTAGCAAAAATGTGCCATAAAAGTGATACGAATAGAATGAAATGAAGACTCAGTGCAGCTTCATATTCAGAAATATAGCACTAAACATTTAATGGATCATAAAAGGGAGAACCGTACAAAAGTACTTATTACTTTTTAGAGGTACTATTTCATCATTTTATTTTGTGCAAAACAACATCCACAACCACAACACAAAATTATAAAAATTTAAAGTTTTGAAAACCATCTCATCTTACCCGAAAAACACTTTTTCTTTGTAGTCTCCAAAACCAGTTAGAAATGTCTATACTAATATAAAGAAGAGGTAAGATTTGTTTGTTTGTTTGAATGGAATAGGCTCCGAAGCTACTGGACCGATATAAAAAATAATTTACCATTATAATCCTACATTATCCCTGATAAACATAGGCTATCTTAAAATGTCTTATTCCCGCGGGAAAACTGTTAGTTCAGTTACCAGAAAACCAACCTACTAGAAAAACTATTGTGACGTGGAAAAGAGGAAGAAATTCGTAACATACATATATCACACCATTATCCATCGCGGAGTAGGCAGAGCTAAGACGGACATAATACGCCACGTCTGACAAATATTTGAGGGTCATTCAGATAATTGTGTATAACCATAGTGGCAGGTTGTCAGCCCATCGCCTAAATTGCAATACACATGTAACCCTCGAATCCCTAAATTCGTAAGCTATTAAAAAGTCTCTTCGGTTACTTGGAAAGCAATTTCCCGAGCAACATTTCTCCAGAAAGCCGACTTTGTAGTCTCAACTATAACTACAGAAGCACATTACAGCGTTTGTGAGACTATTTGCAGTAATTCAACGAGGAAGCTATTTCGCGCCAATCTCTTAGAAACGCTCTTGAATATAGATAAGAGTACGTATCCACTTGGTAGTGGGTGTAACGAATAAATGAAGGTTCTAACAATACAAACATTTAATAATTTGGTTAGGCCTTGTCCGCATCGTCGTAATTATTTGTAAATTCACTATTTAAATACGAACTTTTGCATTAGACATCGTGTACCTTTAACTGTTAAGGTATAGCCGACAAACGTAGCGAGACGACCTCCGGCCACATGGACCGATGACTTAAAGAAGGCGGCTGGTAGCGACTGGAAAACGAGAGATCGTGCCCTATGGCGTAACCTGGGCGTACCCTGGGGGAGGCCTTCGTCCAGCATTGGACTGCAATAGGCTGATGTATGTAAAGCCCATTTATTTAAGCAAAATAATTTGGTGATCCATTTATTATGCTTTTATGTAATTTTTCAAATTACCTCGTTATTGATTTGTAATGCCGTGTGATGCCGGCTTAGAATAGCATCACCCCATTACTTTCCCTTGGGAGTCGTAAAAGGCGACTAAGGGACTTGAGGGTGTGTATTGCAATTTTAGGTGATGGACTGACAACCTGTCACTAAGGCGGTACACAATTTTCCGGATGGCCCTCAAATATTTGTCAGGCGTAGCGTAAATGTCCGTTTTTGGCGGCTGTGCTCTGCTTACCCCGCAATTATAGGCGTAATATGTGTGTATATTTGTAATGCATCCAGGTTTATCAAAATTATATTATGCTAGCTGTAAAAACAATGTTTTGCGTTCAACGGCATAGCTCTAGTGGAAACACAGCTTTGAACCCGGGCTTATACGAGGAGAGGATGGATTTACTATGCTTCAGGTATTCGGCTTTGTTCATAGTTTACTTGATTAATGAAAGATTCTAACTTGATGGTTGGCTAAGTATTGTTGCGTAGAAACTAAGTGATAAAGCAATATGCAAAGGATAGTAACGCTGTTGAAAACTGTTTTGGGAATTTGAGTTACGAAATATTATTCTAGGTCTTCATTACGATAAGTTATAGTAAGTATTCGAGGAATATATTCTTGTGCTAGGATTTTAGTGGTCAGCTGCACAACTAGCGATGAAGGTGAAAAATCGCCTTCATCACATTGTGATGTCCACTACTGGACATAGACATTCCTACGTTCACCTATGGACACAAGTTTCCCCCAGTGCCAAGAATACACTGGGGGAATTCAATTCTACTGCATACATTAGAAGGTTGTCTGTACAACTGGTAAAAAGTGATCAATATCTTAGGAAAGTTAATGTCATTTCGTGAAGTGTATAAAAAAATTGAAATTGTTCGGTCGAGACGCCGTTCAGTTGTGGTTCAGTGGCAGAGCAGTGGGACGGTACTCCTCAGGGTTCAATCCCCCGTCGACGCTAAAAAAACGATTTCTTATTTACATTTATCAGGCACAAAAACTCCAGTTCCCATGCATTTATTTATCACATTCATTCCCTGTCATTGAAATGGCAGAAAATATTAAATCACCACCACAACTCCTGGACACAAATTAGACAGCCAGCGGGCAGAGACCGCAATGACCTTGTCACATTTAAACACATGTTTATAGAAGAGTCTAACAACGTGTTTACACTTCGTATTTTTAATAGTTTATTTTCTGAGAACTTTAAAGAGGCTGGCTGGGCACGGCGCCTGTTTTGTTACAGATGTAGGAGTGTTATGTAAGTAAGGTATAAAAGAAATAGACTGAAACATGGATCTAAATCAAAACTAAATGTGACAACATGCACGGATCACTTTCGATGTCATACTAGGCGTGTGTCAAACGACTTGAAAGACGCCTCCGTTACGCACCGTAAACACAAAGTAAGTATTGGCGACTGCGCGCCGTAAACCCACCGTAGCCGTATGTGTGTGGGAATAAGATTGGAATTCGCAATTTCCTTGCGACAGACGTTGCGTTAAAAAACGGAAAGACGGACGACAAGCGAGTGAACCGCTTTAATCCATTTATAAAAATCTAATCTCGCGATTGAATTATATCTGACACTAACTTAATAGCACGCAAACATCTAGTGTAGAGTGTACTTAAGTCAAGGTCTGTGTTGGTTAAGAAAAATGGGTCTGATTTCATAAAGGTAAGTAGTAAATGACATTATTTCTTAGCCAGAAAAAGTTGAGTTAGATATAGATTGAATAGTTTCGTCGAGAAATCGCTTACCTTACCAAAACAAGCACAAACATTACCTAACTCCAAGAAACCGATAAGCAAAGTAAACGATAGACTTTATTTATTATGTTTACTAAGGTTCGATGACACGAGCCAATGTCGATACTTGCACAAGATAAAACAACTTTCTTTGGAACTAGCTCAGAGCAAGGGAATGTTGCACAATCAGAATGACAATAAGTAACTTGTCGCAGACTTTGGCGCGCGCTTAAAGAAAACTGCACTCACAAATAAACGCAATATTCAGTGATATTAGAGATTTAAAACGCACTCTTATAGTTGTGTTTCTTTTATATATATTATATTTCTTTTGTGTTATCCAAGCCTCTTGGTATTGGTCAGTTTTAATTAAAATGGAGTAAATTGGACTTTGCCCCTCAGTGTGATAGGTGTGTTTTAGCGTTCGTCAAGTCTTATTGCAAAGAGTTTTTCACGGCCTCATTAGATTTTTTTTGTTTAGAGCGCTCTGAAACATTATTTGCGCTGACGAAACAACTGTAAGTTAAGTACAATGTATTCGTACCTGTAGGTACTTATCAATGTAATAGCTGAGAAACTGATAGGACAAGTTTCGTACGTATTGTGTTACTTACTTATCATAATTTTATTATACGTTGAGGTGATTGACCTGATAAGGACTATTACATTGTGGGGTAAAGGATTATTACTTGGTTTTCATAATTGAAATAAAAAGAAGCAACTGCTGAATGTAGCATGAGTTAGAGCCATTAACAAGCTGAATACAAGTCCTTATAATAAGTAAATACCAGGCAGAAATATACACGCAAGTAGAATATTCGACAAAAGATGCAAGCAAAATGACGTTACCAGCTCGCATCCCAGACGTGCATAATTTCAGGCTGCAGCAGGGTTACAATGGATGCGCCATTTTTCCTTGTCGTCAGGCCTGAGGCCATGGAAAGACAGAGCATCCTTAAGAACACCAACGTCTGGCAACTTTCATACGTATAATTTTCAAGCAAAATTGCCTTTTGAAGCCGGCGAGTTATCGTTTTGCGGCTATTTCCATAACTTTTGAAGTTTTCAAAGATGTGGTTATTGTAAAGAACGCTGTAAAATTTTACGAGTGAAATATTATCACAGTAATATTTTGCGTTTGGGCAAAAGCATGTATAACAAAATTTGCAGATACTCCGATGCTACGTTTTTCTCTTTTCACAATATCATTTCCTAAATGAAGAGACACAATTGTATCAAAACGAATGGGGAGCCAAATCTCTTTATAGACCATTGTTTACGATACTAAACTTTCTCGATGAAGTAGCGATGCGGCGAGTTAACTAAATTGCTTTTATTTCTCGTTTTATTTGTTTTGTTGCTATGAAGCCATGCTATGCCTTGGTAGACTAGACCGTGACATTGACAAACGCTTTTATTATAAGGCTTCTTGTTGTTTTGAAGACGTTTACGACTTGTACTTGTGCGATGAACTTGTAAAAACATCAGAATAAAACTTTCACGGTTTAAGGGGATACGTCAAATTTATGGCTCTGCTTACGCTTCAAATGAAGAGCAAACAATTTCTTCTGTCGTTATAATTCAAATAAATACCTACTACCAAACATTGCATACGAACTTAGGGTAACTAAACTTCTGAGCAATTTCGTGGATAAAAATTTGTTTTTCCATTTTAGCTTCCCCACAACACTATACCATACATCACACATAGCGATGTTCCGTAATATCTGTCGTTCAGCGAAATGCGGTGCCTTCAGCGAGCGACACATTAGCGCTGGCAAATGAATATGCATCTCTTGGGGTTTCAGGTCTTGACTACACTCAAAGGGGTGGCCTTAAAAGCCACAAGATGATGACAGGGGGCAGGCGTAATAGTCCTCAACCCCGCAATAAATAAGGCCCTCGCGTTGGTCCTAAGCATTGTTGTTTCCTTAACGGGCCGTCTTATGGCCCTCTTAATTAATTTGAAACTTTCTGAGGTCTCCTGTGGCGTGCAATTTGAATAATAGCACGGATAGGGTGCTCAAGCTTAATTTTAATTGCAAATATTTATGTTAAACGAGCCCCCGGGCGAGTCGAATACCTTCTAGGAAATTGTAAAATATGATATATTGGACGGAAAATTTTCTAGAACAATATTCCAAATTTTGCGGAGAGCAATCGTCATTTATTACGTTTAAATACCTCAAAATACTCATAATAAATTGATCGCAATCAAACCGCATGAAAGCACCATTATAAAACACTTTGTTTTACTTACAAACATTTATCAACCACCCCTCTTCTCCTTCAACCCTTTTGAAGAACATACCTGCAACGGAAAAACAATACGTTTAAATTACCTACAACATATACCTATACACATCTATATCAATAAGCAGTTGTAGTATTTTTGTAAGTTTGTAGGTACCTATCTCTATAATAGTCTTGATGTGTTCAGTCAAGACATCAAGCGCTTGGCTATTAGTGTTATGTCCTTTATCAGGCGGAGCAATGTCATTACCCCGCCTGTCGTTCATTCTGACGAGACTGGTGTACCCCAGCCCGAGCAGACGAGTCGTCTGGTGTGCCCCGGACCTAAAAGATTGCTCGAACGTGCAGTAACTTGGATAAAATTGATTGATGCGCTATCAGCAAAAGTAAGAGATGGGAAAGATTTTTGGATCTAGACGGAGTTTCCTTGTTTGTAAATTATGATAGGTACCGCGATAAGAAAAAAATATATGATTATGACAAAATCTTCGAAATATGACACCAGTAGAAACCTTAGATAGAAAGTAAGGCGAATTCAACACATAATAGACTGACAGATGCGTCTGTCAAACACGCATTAGTCAAATCGCATGCGTTAAAGTTTGCCATTGTATCCGTTTTTTATTTTTTTGTATGGGAATACGAAATTTCCTTTCTTCTGACAGGCGTCCAAAATACATCTGTCAATCTGTCATAGTGGGAGAACCGCCTACTACTAACAGCAAGTTGCTTAGTATTATGTGGTGCCCTTGTGCGGAACAAAATGTTGTACCTACTATTCATACGAGTATGTTTTAATTGTAGCCCACTACGTGCCACTATACTATAAATAAATATATACCTTGCTTGATGAATGAAAGTAGCTGATTAAAAACGTTGAAGTACTGCCAAAATTCCAACTGTAACACGGCGTGGCACGCGCAAAATTTCACAACCGAATATTTCACTCACTATCACAGTATTTGAAACTATCACAATCACAAGAGATGTTCCGAAGAAAGCACGATGTGGACTGACAAAGATTTCATAGAAATTCGCAAGGCACGCGGCTATCCGTCACCGTCGAATAATTAGGTGCGACGTCTACCAAAAACAGACAAACACATTCACTTCGCATCACTCTTATCACCAAGGATTAGCAGCTAAAATAACAAAACTGAAGTATCACTAATGAGGGATATAGATGAGAGCGTGCGACTCAGTGAACGAACGCACGCAACGTCCACCGATGTACTGACAAGTTGGAAAATAATATAGGTAGCTATGCCAACGCCCGGGTGGCAATGATCGACGCACATAAAGGGCCTATATACCAATATAAATAATAACTGTTTTAAACTTTCTCGGTCACAAATGTCTCAATATATGTACTTGTATAAAACTGGCATCCACACTGAGAAAATACCCATTGCGTGAAATTCGGTCATTAGAATTTGCAAAAACAATAATGGTGCTAATTGTAACAATAAATGCAAGGATTCCGTGAGTTTGTACTGTTCAAACTTTGGAAGTAAGAAATGCGAATAAAAATTTTTTTTACTCCATATTATGTAGCGTTTGTCATGATTATGCAACGGCAACTGCAAAGCGCAACATTTTTTTGTAAGAATCCCGTATTAAGTTAATTAAGACAGATTGAGACCCTATCTTCTTTTTTCTTGTCGTAATCTTCAATACCTGAAGGGTAACTGGAGGTTCAACAAGTTCCTTCATTCACTCACTCCTGTGTTCCGCTCGCCAGATAGATGTGACGATTGGCATGTCCAGCACCTTCTTAATCTGATCAGTCCATCGGTGGGGTGCTCAACCACGAGATCTTTTGCCCTCTATATGGCCCAGGATACTCTATAAATTATGTTTATTATGATGAGTCGATTACAAACGCAGACATTATTGAAGACAACTGTGTAGACGTATGGTAGACGTATTGTCGTATGCCAAACACATCTGTTCATGTAATTTATGTATTCGGATCGTTGACTGAAATAATAGAGGCGTTGACTTGCGGAAATAATTATGGCATTATTATCGCCTCCGTGGTTTTAGCCTAGTATTTACACGATTATAAAAACAAGAAAGCTAAAGATAACATCCGTGATGAAAATTATACTGTATCAGATTGCTCATCAAATCTGAATCATCACTGCGCGTTGCAATAAAAAACGTAGCAGTTATTTATCCTGCAGTGAAATTAAAAATTTGAGATATGTGTAACAAATCATATTATTTTATTATGTAAAAGGAATTTGATTTAGCTAAGCGTCTCAACACATCGCGGAATTTCAAATTGTTTGAATATGACATCAACGGCCTTATTACAAAAAAGTAAAAATATTTAAAACACTGCTTAAAAGCGCGTCTTGTAATAACACAGCAAAGATTTCCGCGCCTGTTAAAATCTACTATCTAAATGTATTGCCACTGAACTTTACGCAGGTGCGACGCATGAGTAGTGTAATAGTCATGTGGCAGACCGTTGGCGTGCCAGGTGGCTGGTACCGCAAAGCCCCCCCATCGGATATCGCCATAGCCCCATAGCCATCCGACCGTGACCACAGAACCGTATGGCTTTTCGATATATTACGTCGAACGCTACCGATATCGCATTACGGTCCTCTAGGACAGTAATTGAAGTGCCACTTCCACGAGCTGCTTCCAAAATAGCTTCCAAATTGCAGCTGTTTCTAGTATAAACATATTCTATCCAAAAATTGGTCTCAGTTATTTATATAGTTTTCAGGCTCCCGTGACAAGGCAATATTTTATTCCCTTATACTTCTAGAACATAAACTTTTCACGAATCCATGGAGAAAGATAAAAAAAGTGTTTAAAGAAAAGGGCAACTATGCTTTGAAACAATTCAAGAAGAATGGCAATACTTGTTCCCGAATATGGTAACAGTCTCTGAGAAACATAATATGAAACCAAGATATACCAGCTAAAAGAGAGAACTTAGCAAGCATGTATATGAAGGGAATCGTGCTGCGAATAATAACGAACAATGGATTACGAAATGCAAGGGTCAACGCACGTTCCAAAGCTGGCTTTATTCAATTGTAGCATAACATGTGAAAGAACCGAACAATGTTGATTTCACCAGCAAATGAAGACCCAGAAGCGTTGTGTGAAAATAATTTGGTGTTATTGCGAGAGATTCCAACTTAAAGGCAGGTAATTTGATTAGTCAGTTAAATTGCCCATACATTGATAGTATTATTTTCCATGCAGTCAATTTTCTATAAATAATTCTGTTACCTTCACAGATAATTTAAATAATGAGGCATACTTTTCTAACTAATAAGGTATCATTACCAATTGATATATCAAAAAAAAATGTGAAATCACAAAGTTCTTGTAAAAACTAGGTACTCACAAACTCTCTCTATATAAATCTCTCTTCAGTAAGCCTGTATTATCTTATAATATTGTTACCAAAGACCCTCCTCTTTCTCATATTTAACCTATGTTAACACCAAAGCAAGTACAAAATTTCAGCGTAAAAACTGCAAGAGACATGGCTGGATTGTCTTAGTGAATGTTTTACGACTGCCAGAAGATAAGGCGAGGACAGCACTATCGCAACACATATAAATCTACTCGGGGATTTTAAAAATTCACATACTCCGCGACACGCTGTGCTATTTTTATTCTTTCCATACTTGTTCCTTTTTTAAGTTTTGATATCGTTTCTAAGACTTGTGTACGCACACTATTTAGTTATTTTATTGGACACGGCTCATATTTTTCACATTTGATTGGTTGGGGATCTTGAACTAAAGATATCATACTTTACGAAGTCGTCAACATATTATACCCATCTCAAGCTTGTTTCAACATGTCACCGAATTGTTTCAAAAGTCCGGGTTATTGACTCGCTCATAAGTAGGCTAGGCTATAGAAACAAGATAGCCTCTTACTTTAGTAAGTAATTTTCAGTCAAATAATAACGTACAGGACGTAATTTAGACGGTACACTTCTAGTAGAAAATAAGTGTATACGGCAAGTTTTTTTTTTGCTGTCTTTGCTTTTTTGTGTGGGACACCTGAGTCGGCGAAAGACCCTTAAATAATCGATCAATTAAATAATTAATTTAGGCCTAACTCTACCAAAAGTACAAATAACTGCGTTCTGAAGCCATAGTCAGAATAAGCGTAGTTTTACGAACGGCAGGCGATGAAGGCAAGAATGAATCTATACAAGGCAATCAACATAGCCTTCAAAATCGATGCACCATTATGCGATGATAATGCCGATCACCTTGAGTGGAAATAGAGCGACGCGACCGCAGACCACAGATAGCAACTGCGTTTGGCAACCGCAGTCGAGGTTACAGCCACCTGCCTTAGGAACTGATTGTGTCTTGTCTGAAGATGCATTAAGATATTGTGGTCTAATGTGCGCTTGATTGAATAGTAATTGATTAATTTCAATTCCTGTAAGTTATTCCATTAGCTTAACATGGTTTAAGATATTGTGGTTTCATATGTGCTACTATTATCTTAATTCAATATTTGTAAGTGACAGCACTTCATCCTCATCATCATAATTATTATCCTGTTACAGTCCACTGAAAGACGAAGGCCTCTCCCAGGGTGCGCCAAGGATGATCTATCTCTCTTTCTTCATCCAGCCACCTGCTTGCTTCCTTTTTTAGGTCATCGGTTCAAAAAGTTTCCTGTTGTTTGCTGTAATGATTGTCTCAGCTCATCTCAACAAATTCTATCTAAACCCATGACCATAAGACATCGTTTAATTTCCTTCAACGGCTTTTCAACCCTTTTATGGCTAGTTGATCTTGTTTAGCACATCCAAAATATCGTCAATATTTTGAGAGCATTTGATTAGCATTCTGGTTTGAGTGGTGTTATTATGTTCTCAGATTAGATTAGATGGTAGTTATTGCCTAATGCAATCGTAATCACTGTTTGTGAGCTTCAACAGATGGGAATCATGATTTAAATAAGGTGATATAGCGTGAGAAATAATGTGGTGTAATCAAGTGTACTATATCAGTAGATCTATAATAATACATTTATGTTACTCGTTATTATTCTTTGGTATATTATAACAGTTAGTTGCCTTGTAATATAACTCAAAATTATTATAATAATGTATTGGATGGATACTGGATAGCTTAATTTATCTTTCTGTAAAAGATGGTTTGGTTTCTAACCAAATATAGGTTCAAAGATATAAATTACTTACAAAACAAATTATTATTTGGATAGGCTCAATCAGGTATGCAGTGTTCACTGCATAAAATATTTACTAAGGTTCCAACAATTCTCCTCTTTCTACTTCCCTAACGAGCAATTATTTATGTCTGGCAATTTTGTAAGATATGTACCTTTCTGTTGTTGTTTATGGGATGTATAATGCAAATTCTACAAACGCCTATGATATATTGAGAAGCTCATTAGATAAGGTCTCTGACCAAACTCCATAAAGCTCTGATAGATGGCACACACATATCACGCCTATTACCCCTTGCGGGGTAGGCCGAGCGTAAACGGTCGCAAAAAACGGACATTTACGCCACGTCTGATAAATATTTGGGGGTCATTCGGAAAATTGTGTATCGCCATAGTGACAGGTTGCCAGCCCATCGCCTGAATTTGCAATATACACCCTCGAATCCCTTAGTAGCCTCTTACAACTCCCACGGGAAAGAAATGGGGTGATGCTATTCTTAGCCGGCATAACACGATACACTATGGGCGAATGCTTTCTGGCAACACGTCAGACCTACAGAATGATTATGACTAAAGCTATAGAAACCAGACTAAAATAACAAAATAATTTATAATTTCACTCTATTTGTACTTATTGCTCTTTCAATGCGCTGAAAAAGGATGCATTTGGGTTATTCGTATCGCCTATTAAAAAGTTGTCATAACTTTAATTTACTATACGTCAGAATTCAGTTGTCATAATCACAAGCAAAGATATACCTGACACATCGCCAGTAGTTTTAAACAAAGCGCTAGAATTAGAATTGTTTGGTTTATAGGGCTCCAATGGCAGGGACTCCATTTTGGCCGGTCTTGAAGGATCAAAAACTTGATTAAAAGCGAAGTATTATTTCCTGACATCTGCTATAACTTACACTGATCGTATAGTGGTATTTTGTTAAGGGTTTAAAATAAAAGTTCTTAAATAGATAGATAGATAGATAGATAAAATGCTTTATTCATATTTCATTTTCAAATAAAAATCAATTGTTCTATGTAAGAAAAAAATACAGATAAATAAAAACTGTAGTCGTCACTTCACGCCGACTTGAATTGTAAGGCTTATTTAAATAACTATTTCATTAGAGTAATTTGGGAATATTGGGATTTTTATAGTATCCGTAGTCGTATGTAACTAGCTACTTTAAAATTGCGACGGGAAATTGGCAACATTTTCAAATGAAACTTGGCAACAATGTAAACAAATACTGAGGTATCGATTTCAAATTGCAACGGGTCGGTGTAGGTTTCGGTTCGATAGGTACCTTATTATTTCGGAGTTGCATCACATTAACATAGCGTCAGGTAAATCGACTATTGACTATTTAGCACCTTTCAGTTTGCCAATCGCTCATATCACATTTATAATATGCCGTGTGATGCCGGCTTAGAATAGCATTAACCCATTTCTTACCCATGGGTGGCCTTAATAATAAGTATATTTTCCGCTACTGTGGGATGTCATAATTTAATATTATTTTTATTGAAATAATAACATTAATTTTACCTTCACAGCCAAATTTTAATAGCAAGAGACAGTCAACAATATAATTCATTAATATTCGCAGTCCGTAGAACCGTAGTTTAGTAGTTTCACTAATGAAATACGTAATTAACAAACTTTGCTAATATAATCTCTAAATGACATGCAAATTGCAAACGGGAACTGTAAAATTAGTGACAGTTATATAACGTAGTTTTAGAGGAAATTAAATATTTAAACTTATGTAGTGAATAATTGAAACTAAGTTGCATATGAAGAAAAAACAGTGTCGCCAAAACTGAATAACTTTTGTAGTATTCTTATTTTCCTAATTTATTTATTTTTGGAATAGTTTGTCGGCTGCCGGCAACAAGTAATGGAAAACATCTTCTTAAATTGCCATTAGGTAGTAAAGAGTCTGCATTTTTATGGACTACGATTTTAGCCCCGGGGCGTTGAAACCTACACCTGACTATTTGGTAAGGGAGCAAGGGCTAACCCGGAGGAGTGTTCACCCGGCGGAGTGTTCACCCGCAGGAGTGTTCACCCGCAGGAGTGTTCACCCGGAGAGTAGAGAAGTAGGAAAAAGCTGCAAGCATTTCTTAGATTACCTGAATCTTTAAAAAACAGACACAAAAAAAACTACCTGAACAAAAATCTTGGCTTTAAGACAGATTTCCATCACAACAATCGGTTCGTGCTCGTTTATGAAAAAACAAAAAAATGTGCTAAGAAAAAGTAGGTCAGCGCGTTGTCACCAAAGCCGCAGATATTTCGTCTCGTGTTTACTTAAGCGGCGCGTGCGCCGTCGTCGCCGCATTTAGCGTATCTCACTGAGATTTATTCCCGGTTATTATTTTTAACAGCCACACAAATGCACTGGCATTTCTCAGTTTACAGGCTGTTGAAATGTGGGTATCAGCTGGTTTTATTTTAGGCTAGCGATAGGTATGTATAACTCGTCCTCGATTCACTTTTTTGACTGACTTACAAACAAAGTGAGTATCAGAGTACCTACGTACGTCAGTTGTACTTAGGACCTTCGTCAACACGGTATCTCACATTGCAAAACAAGAAAGATAGAGAGAGAGAGGTAGTGTTAGAAACTTAGCTTTTTTTCAAAATAAACTTAACAAAAAGTTGTTAAACACGATTATTTTATAAACTGTAGGTAGATACAGTTCAAATAAAACTAGCGATAAGTAACATTATCTTAGAAAAAAATCACCCTGTATCAAACAAATAATAAAGACCTACTTAACGTAAAAAGTGTTACACATTTTAAGTAACGTGCCCATAAAATGAAAGAAAAACACTACTAAGTATACAAATAAATCCGGCAAAGCTATTTGTACAAACCAAACATGAAGTTTATTTTGGTTGGTGCTTTCTCCATTAGGATACATCAACAATACTTATTGTGAAATGTAAACTGTAAAATGTTTCTTGTCGGAACAAAACTAATTTATGAACGAATTCGAAGGCGCTGACCGTCCAGTGGCGCCCCCACCTGTTTTTTAATAATTTCTTCAAATTAAGAATTCGTATTCAAAATCTAAATCGGACAACTTGTTGTCCCATACATACAACAGCCTATTGCAGTACAGTGCTGGACATAGGCCTCCCCCAGGGTACGCCATAGGGCAAGATCTCTCGTTTCCGTCATCCAGTCGCTACCATTCGCCTTTTTTAAGTGATCGGTCCATCTGGCCGGAGGTCGCCCAACGCTTCGCCTGTCCCATACGATCAGTTTATTACAAGGTACGATTTTCCAATAGATTCTCAAATGTATTTAGTACCTACCGATAACGAAATTTTCGCAAATTGAAACTCAAAATAGATTCGCCCCAACACTCACCGATCACACACAGCAATAAAACTAAAAACCCCATTAAACTTATGGCTGTAAGATCGCAAACTCTCAGCGTGTGTAGTTCTCGACCTACATTCTGCATAATATGAACAATGGTGAACGACCTCATGGGTAAACACAACAATGTTGGGAACACCGTCTCGTGCACGCTAACATATTGTAAGTGTAGACTTGCTTCTTGACGTCTTTTCGAAATATTTGCTTTATCGATATAAACTATTGAATGAAACGCACACACATATAATATCACGCCTATATGAAAACGGTCATTTAAGCCATGTCTGACAAACATTTGAGGGTCATTCTTACGACTCCCACGGGAAAGGAATTGGGTGATGCTATTCTAAGCTGGCATCACACGGCACATTCACTATTGAATAGATAGTTTATAAGTAAGTGATGTGGTAATTTATTCCTTGCGGGGTAGGCAGATCATTAGTGGCCGTAAATATGGTCGCTATTGCCACGTCTGACAAATTATTCGATGGCTGTTTCAGAAAAATTGTGAATGACTATAGTGACAGGTTTTGCAGCCTGTCGCCTAAAATTGTAATACACATAAAACCCTCAAGTCTATTAGTCGCCTTTTACGACACGGTGGTAAAGTGGGAAAGAAATGGGGTGATGCTATTTTAAGCCGGCACCACACGGCGAAGGCAACTTGACTAACTCAACAGATCGCAATTAAGTAAAAATTTTCAGAAGGTTGCGAACACAAAAACATACATACATACATACATAAATCAAGTCTGGGTAGGCAGAGCGCTAACGGCTGTAAAACGGATATTAACACCACGTATGACAAAATTTTGAGGGTCAATCAGATAACTTTGTATCACTATAGTGACAGGTTGTCAGCCCATCGCCTAAAATTGCAATACACACCCTCGAGTCCCTTAGTCGCCTCTTACGACCCCCACGGGAAAGAAATGGGGTGATGCTATTCTAAGCCGGCATCACATGGCTTACAAAAACATAACGTTGAGAATCAAATCAAAAAACTACGTACCTATAATAGGTAATCGATTCAGCTATTACAAATTTAAATTTCATCGAACTTATCTGTGAAGCGTGGGTTTTAACCTTCCTATTTCAAGTTAATAAGCATTATCTAACTTCAAATTGATGCAAATTACTTCCACCCACACCTTGGTGGAGACAGATTGGTCTTGTCGTCACTTGTGCGATTATAACTTGTACTTTTAACGGTACAGCTACCATGCCGTTTCTATCTGACGGCTGAGTAAGTTAGTTGATAAACGAAAGAAACCCGCGGCAAAAATATGAACTTGTAGTTAATGAGCAAAAGACATGTTCATTTTTTAAGGGAGCTTGGTATAAAATTCGTGGCAATTTCTAACCGGCCTCATCTTTTAACCAGGCTTAGAATTAGAAAAATAGAGCTCATTAAAACCATTAGAAAAATTAAACAGAGCTGCATTTTTTTATTATTTAATTTTAAAATCTGGTCGAAGTAGTCTGTGATCACAGTAAACTTGACACTGGCGAAATCACAATCGCTTTGGAGGGTGATGTGTGATTTTATAGGATTTTTACAGATATCACAACATTTTTGGATATTTGTTTTGAAAATCATTTATTGACAGACAGCTCAAACGACAACGACATTTTTTTTGTGGCATGGCTTCTAGCTTTTTAGCCAAAAATTATTAGTTACAACGTTCCGGTGCACACAACATTCATAAAATAACATTATTGTTTTTCTTGAAATTGCAGGTCTTTAAAAATTATTTATTTATTCTAAATATTATCTTTTAAAAAGGCCTTTTAGAAAAAGTAACTATTGTTGTGGTTAGAATTTTAATTTATACCTATTAATACCACTACCGTGACATCTCTTTTGATTACTGAAAAGTATGATTTTCCTGTATGATCTTGCCCCTTTCTTTCCCGTGGGTGTCGTAAAAGGCGACTTAGGGATTTGAGGGTTACATGTGTATTGCAATTTTAGGCGATGGGCTGTCAAACTGTCCCTATGGTGATACATAATTTTCTAAATAACCCTCATGTTTGTCAGAGTAGGCGCAAAGGCGCTCTTTATGGCCGTTTACGTTCTGCCTACCCCACAAGGGATATATGCGTTATATAATGTATGTTAATTGTATGAATTCATTTCTTTTTGGGTGACAGCATTGACCAGACCAGATCTCTTTCGCAGCGCAAACTCGATACTACAAAAATGAACAGCAATGTCAAACTCGGAATTGCATGAGTACTGATAGAACCCAGGAATATTGGTATAAAAGCACAGACTAATAAGGCAACGTTACGTTCTCTAAAGCTTATATTAACATTTATAATACCTACGTAACTGATAGGATAACCCCTTATGCAACGGAGAAACTAGTTAGCTGGCTACTAGGTTGTACATTTCACATCGTGTGGGACACAGTCCACGAATGACCTGATGAACCCTGACGTCAGAGTTACCGCCTATTGGTGTCCTAGAATGTAGGAGTTATCAAAGTGATAGATGTATTGACAAATATCAACTTTTCATGTCACTTTCCCGAGAATCAAACCAGGGTCCCCGAATCTTCAGACCGAATTGAGAGCGTTAGACCATGTACTAGGTTGTTAAAATAGGATTCTTATAGCTGCGAAGAAACATAACGCCAATATTATTATATCATACATACATATATCAGGCCTATATTCTTTGCGGGGTAGGCAGAGTGGAAACGGCGGTAAAAACGGACATTGACGCCACGTCTGACAGACATTTGAAGGTCATTCAGAAAATTATGTATCACCATAGTGACAAAGTGTCAGTCAGTTCATTGCCTAAAGTTGTAATACACATGCAACCCTCGAATCCCTTGCTTCTTACGACACCTACGGGAAAGAAATGGGGTGATGCTATTTTAAGCCGGCATTACACGGCGAAATGATATCATCTATAGAGCAAACTAAAATTTAATATAGAATTGTTGACTGAAGAATGAGAAATAAGCTTATTTGGAATATAATAACGTAGACTCTTTAGATTGCATCATACCTTTGTTAGGTGTTGCACCAAAGTAGCTACTGTGCTTTTGTAATAAATAATTACCTACCTAGATAGGTACAAGCTCGTTTGTAAAAGCTTTTAGTTCGTATATTTTACGTACAAATTTAGTGCAAAGGAAAATAGCCCAGGATGGCTAGCTTTTCATGTTTCAAAAATATTATAAACGTTGATTGGCTTATAGTTTCTAGACCATTGGCCGAAACCAATTTATTATTTAACGTAATTTTAGGTATAATTTATGCTAACATACTTATGGCCAATGCCGAACCCAATTTATTATTTTGTTTTATTTTAGGTACAATTTATGGTAACATGCGGTTGCAGATATGAATACGACTCAAACTGGGTTTTTACACTGTGTAAACTGCCACATAGACAATACTGGTATATTTTTAATTTAGATTTAAGCAAAGAGACTTAAAAATGAAATTATATAAATGATTGAATAAAAAAAAATACGCAAACGAAAAAGTTACAGATAAGTTAATGTGCTTAACAGACACACATAACGCAATTGTAAAAAAAAATTGCGACTTGAGAATTTTTGTAACTTATTACCCTTCAATGATGACGGCCGTACCGGACTGTAAAAAACGTCAAAAGGGTGCTATGTAGCCTAGAGCAAATAAAACTCTACTCCGAGTCTTAAGGGGGAAAATCCAGGGAAATTATATACTCATCTTCTTACAAATAGATTGTAAAGGGCAAGGGTGAGAGCTGTCAAACATATACTAAGGGTTTCCAGCCCTTGGGGCAATAGGGGATGCTACAAAGAAATCTGTCAGCGCCGTTCAACTAAAATTAATACGGTTCTGTGAATTGCCGAGAGTGCAAGATAAAGTTTTGCGAAATGTTATTCAGTAATGGTAGTTGCATTGGTTATTTGTAATGAAAGGTTTGCAATAATGTTTTATTTTAAATTTGAATGGTTGTTAAAATTTTGTGCACGAATTTACACTATTAAATTTCTCTAGATTTTGGCAGCGCTTTTATAAGTATCCTTCGCTGTTCTAATCTAACGTTCTAATTATAAGTTTACGCAGAATAAGACAACATAGTCAATTTCAAAAGTATCAAAAGTCACCATAAAAAGGCGAGAGATTCAGATTTTTAATCTTTTTCTTTTCTTCTGTCTGAGTTGAGGCCAGTATTTTACCCATAGTACCCAGTATGAAACAAACAAACGTAATAAAACAATTGAGCATGACGCGTCGTTTTTCCCTGTCAAAAAATCAGCATGAAACTCGAGTGTATTTGTACTGTAATATTATTTTCAGTAGGTTGTAGCGAGTAAGGGAATGGTAAATATTGGATGAAGCCTCGGGTTCAGTTTGTGTCCCAATATGTTAACTGTCCGAGGGGAGGCTGGGGCAAATGGAACTTCTTTCGAAGTACACGGCCCTTCAAATGAAGGCACAAAGGAATTTAACATAATAATGAAACGCGAGCCTTATTGACCTTCCCTTATTTGATACGTTCCACTTCTTGAACCTTTTAATAAAATATCTAGGAAACATTTACTTTTATGATCTTACATTACACAACCATGTCAGAGGCCTACAACTAGTAGTCGGCGGTTGAAAAACTCTGACACCAGGGTTCATCGGGTCGTTGACTCTTTGGTGTCAAGATTACTACAGATGTATCATCATCATAAGTCTTTATTAGTCAACTGCTAGATATAAGCTTCTACAATTGCATGCCACTGAGCATGATCTTTGGATAACCTCATCTAATGTTTTTCCAGTCATCCAATCTTTTCCACCTAGAACTCATTCCTATCGCGATAAAAATTGCTAATAGCAAAAGGTAACAAAAGCTCCCAAACCTAGATAGCATTTTTTCTGCATATTTCTAGCACTAAAAATAAACCTGCAAGTGGCCATTATTCAGTACATTGGACGCTGAGACTGAAGCAAAAAGATGTCCCGAACAGGGTCCAGTCAGACCTAATAAGGGCAACAAAAATCAAGGGACTTAGACTAGTTTTTGTATTGCGCATTCCCTGTGGAGCTTGAAAGGAAAATGTAAGGCAAATACTGTAGATAGCGAAAGTTATAGCTTAAAGGGTAACAGCGTAATAAGATCGATCGGTCTTAAATTTTCTTGGCATTTACGACAAAACACCTTTGCGTAAAGTAACATTTTGATGACCTTCTATAAGGAAATTGAGTGCAAAATAAACCATAGGACAACTTGAGTGACTAATAAAGTGAGGCACTCAATTTTGAACGCCTAAATTCTTTAAGCGTCTATAAAATCATGAACGTTGTACTTAGACTGAATGTTACGATGCAATAAAACGGATCACTTCCTTAACAGCGGCGGCATCGAACGTCTAACATCTGAGGACTTATTTTAGCTACTTTATGTGAACGGCGTCTCGCTGTTTTCGACATTCAATAGGCTACTTGCGACACAAGCTCTACCTCACTTCCTTTAATGTAAACTACACTTTATCGACCCTTAATAACGTTTTAATCAGATTGACAGTCTAACTTGTCGGTATTTTGATACTGTTATTTGAAATTAACGCTTCCACCCTATGCTTTAAAGTTGAATTTCAAGCGGGTTGAGTAGAACTTAGAGTGTTGAGAAAATATTGAAGGCGACAGCATTGCGAAGCAAACAGCGCTAACTGATAAGTTTTATTGTTATTTTAGTATTATTACTTCAAAAGCCAACAGATCAGATTTGAAAATAGAACTCCACAATGTCCACAGTTCGTTACGCAATGTCACTCTAAGAATGTTCGTACCTTGTCATTAGTTTGTGAGGAAAAGAAAGTCCATTACCTGTAAAGAAAAAAGTATGTCAGTAAAATACATGTGTTATACAGTTACACAATATTCTTGTTCTTCATAGATTAAATAAGAATTATAAAGTTAGACCCCTACAAAGGTAGCCTGATAGTTTTAATTTGAGAAGAATTGACTTTGTCTTATCGTAATAGTTGCGATAAACATTCTACGTTAGGAAATTCTTGAAAGAGCAATTGAAAACATCAATAAACAAATCGAAAGCGTTTAAAAATTCTAATAAACAAATTGTAAAATACACCGAAGATTGAAACGTTTGATGCTTGAACAATTTTACAGTCGTAAGTATCGTCGTAAGCACCTTTGATGTTGCGTCTTTGAGCTACTTGGTACAAACTTTTGCCCTGGTTCCCTTTGAAAGGTTCCTTAGGGCCAACGCACATCTACCGCCACTTGGCACGAGCCTTTTTCAGCAGCGACTGAAAATTTTCTGTTTTGTTATAAAGTTGATTATTAATCAAATGAAACCACTTATAAATTCGGTTAACGTATGAAAATATTACATTGTAACGTCACTGTGATGCAATTTAAAGAGGGTCTCAAAAGCAAAACTTCAAATTATTCCCCAATTAACAATTTACATCTATTCAGATAGGTATACCGAATTGGAAAGAGGACAAACTAAATAGATTACCATAGTATTTTCAGAAAATAGTTTTGTATTTTATTAAACACACTGGAAACAACGCAATTGAATTAAAATATGCCTGACTTGAGCACACGACTCTGACGTCCGCGCAAGTCGTTCTGCGACCAGACTAAATTTTCGATTTGATTTGATGGAACGGCTGGCGTCAAAGGACGCTAGATGTGCACCGGCCCTAAGAGATCCTTTAGGGGAGCCACTTAACAGGTAACTTTATAGCTAGAATTAACGCGGTCAAAGCAATTCGGAAGACGCGCTTAATATCCCACTCGAGAAGGGAAGTTGTAATCACATTTTGTTAATTTTCAGTTCTTTCTAATTTTGATATTCCGATTTAAGATATATTATAATTTCTTACCATTCCCAATTATTTTCGAGTTTTCGAGTCTGACGGTTATTTGTAAGATTTTGCGCTCAATGTGATATGTTTCATAAAAACCGTATAGTCTACCTACAAAATTTTAACCCTTACGGAATTGACTACGTCTTTTCTCATGAGACTAGCCGGCTACAAAAGTACTGTTTTTTTTTAGAATCTATCTTAGCCCACCATTACAGCGATACCCAAATAATTCATCAATATTAGAGCAGGGAATCCATGCACAAGGATTTATTGAAATATAGAATATCAGTTTTTTGTCAGACGTGGCGAAAACCATCGCTTAAGGGCCGTTGACGCTCGCCTACCCCACAACAAAATAATGTGTGGTTATGTATCTGTATTTTACCTCTCTAAAGCCTTAAAAATCACCTTGGTCCACTGCACCAGATGAAATACATTCTGCACAATAAGTATTAAGGTAAAAAGGCGCCGATACAATATGCAGCAGGGCGTAACTTGCAGCCAGCCGTGAAATGGCCAGTCGAAAAGATTTACTCTTGTCAGTTACAGGGTATAGTGGACACTTCATGCCTCAGCCTCAGGTGGGTTACATTTTTGGTCATTAAGTGGCACAATAAATAAAGTATTTCGTGTTGAAATACAGCTGCGTATTGTTCAGTTACGTGATTTCAGTACAAATTAGAGAGGTTTCAGAAGTGTTTGAATATAATAAGCCAAAGGCGGTCCACGCACTTGTCGTCCGACGCTGCTTATTTTTAAACGACTTGACAGACGCATCCGTTACGCACCGCCGTTGCCATATTTGTATAGGAATAAGATCGGAATTTCCAATTTAAATTTGAAAAGATATTCTATATTATTATTCACATGAAGTGAAATCTCCTTCAATCTAAATCCTTCGACAAGACTTACAACAGACAAGTATGAAATGATGCAAATATATCCTCACAACATTTAAGTAGGATTCATTTAAAGCGGATCTGTGTTGAAATAATGATAATAAATTTAACGAGTTCTGCCAGTGTCGTAAGAGGTGACTAAGGGACTCGAGGGTTTCATGTGTATTATAATTTTAGGCGACAAGCTGATTACCTGCCACTAAAGTGATAGGTACACGAGTTTTCTGAAAAATATTTTGATAGACGCGGCGATAGAAACCGTATTTTACCGTCCTATGTTTGTTATCACAAGCTATTCTCGCATTTTTCGTATGACCGAGTTGCGAAGACTCCCATTGTACAGTGTTTAATCTATTGTAAACTGGATGACTTGCTCCCGATCCTACCACTCGATGACTGTGCACTCTTAATCGATTTACTACTGGACCCGAAACGGATATCGTAGCCAATAGACCAAGTCACATTGTGGAACTAAATAAAAGGCAGATAGAGCAAATCAGTAGACAAAAATGATACCTTCGTTCGCAGTAGTTCCATGATGGAACTAGATACAGTATTAGATGCTACAGAGAACATACTTTGCCCATTATTAATCCTAAATAGGTAAGTCGTGTAGATACCATCCGTCTTTTTAAGGTGCTGTTACACAAACTTTGTGTTTTGGAATTTGTATTTGATAGACAATCGAGTTTACTCTTGACACCCTTTTGGTTGTAGGTTCTTGTTTTGTCGAATGGACTGGTCAAATAACATTTGACCAATATGTTGCTATTTTTTTCAAATATTCAGTAACCAATATGGGGGCCAACGGCCATGGCGCTAGCACTTGCCTCCTGTAGATTTTGAGGTGTGCAAGAGTACGAACTTTTGAGGCAGCTTAATGGGTGTCGAATAGTCTACATATCGCGGCAACTACACCTTTCGCTACTGGAAAAAAGGTCAACCTATTTTGAGATCTTCCTTCGGCAGATCTACCTATAGGCAGGCAACCACTAAGCTGTTGTTTGTAGCGCTATATCTATGTTTTATAATTGGTCTAAGGTCACACTCGACTTGTCCGTGTAATTTGATTCATTGACCACCACCCATTTGTTTTCAATGGCATCGTATGTTATTAGTTGCTTGTAGTTTAGTTCATTCAATGAATCAAGTAAATTGACATGCGTTGGTGCGACCGTATCTTATTTATTAGCTCGTTCGTTCAATTGAAACGGTTTAAATTATGTTTTGTTACATGATACATGAGTACCTACTAATGCACTTACTAATAATTGTTTATATGTCAGAGTAAACATATACCTGTCGTACTTTTTTCTTAGACGTCTTGCAGATGAATCTTCGCTCATTTATTATAATTCCTGTCTCTCCTAATCTCTTTGCAGTCAATCTACTCAAGGTATCTTCTATAATCAATCTTAATACTTTGATCTAGAACAGTATCTAGTAGGTTCCACATCTTAAGCTGTGAATCTATGCGTGTCACATCAAACAGCTACGTCTTTAGATATATCTCTATCTTCATATAAATTCGTTTTCTTCGTTTTTCACTGTCTCATCGTCTCCAGTCTTGGCCCAGTCGTCCGATTAACGTCTGACGGTTCCGATCTGCTACCAAATTCAGGAACCCGCATGTGAGGTCAACGACCCGGCGATCAAACTCAGTTCACCGATGTCGCATCGGACACGCTCACCCAAACATATGGGTTGGTTGGTTTAGGTGTACAGTATTGTTATGGAAAGTGAGGTTAGAGCGGTTTTGTGTGAAGCTTTATTAAGGTTTTGTTATAAAAACCTTTAAATTTGATGAAGGTTTTAACATCAAGATTCGATTACATATTAATAATAATATATCACTCACTTAATCTGCTATGCACAATCATACATCAGACGAAATGACTATGTCTAATGCCTAGACACTGAAACCAATCACATCAACGACAGACTCATGTTTTTGAGTGAGACTAATAAGTTCTCTGAAACTTGGTCTCCCAAACTTCTCACTCAGTCGATGACACTTTTACTATTACATGTTTATGTATGAGTCTGACATAATACTGAGGTTATTGGCATCTTATTGGAAACTGGATGATGCCTTTATTGCTTCGTAAGTGGTTTCATTTCTTATTCAAATTGTATTATCTTAAGCAGATGTTGACTCGTCCAGCCATGCGAAACATTTGAATCGTATAAGATTTGAATAAAATGTCACATTATTTGAGACTTATTACACGTGTGTGTAAGTGTGAGATACACTTTTTTCGCTGCATGCAAAACATATATTAACAATCACAACAATCCACAGCTGGACTTCCTTCGCCTATTGAGGGGTATTGCCATCCATACCTACGGACCACGCTTGGCAGGCGAATAACGATCGCGGTTTAAGGTGTAACATTCACAGGAAACGCTGTTGCCCATTCCCTCGGTGAATTTATCCCTTAGGTGCATTTAGTCACTTTTAACGACATCCATGAATGGAATTGGGGTGATGCTATTCTGAGCTGGCATCAGACGAAGTAGGATGAAAATCATTTGCAAGTAAAGCACCATCAAGGGTGGCATAATCACAAAACGGCTTCCTTAAAAAGAAAAGAAACCGTTTAAGATATCACCCGGAAATATTAAAGGCGAAGGAGAACATAAAAATTTCAAATTCAATTAAACCACGGGCCAAATATTTACTGCCTTCAGTCTCCACCTACGCATAAAACTTTGAAAGGCCATTCTTACACGTAACAGCACGATTTTGCGGTATTTGACTGCCAGCCAGCAAATGACAGCCGGTAAGAGCCGTCTGACGGTGCATCTAAAGAAGGTTTTATACAACTCCTTTCATCAGTTCAACTGTACCCAGAAAAAAACGCAAAATCACGCGGCACGTGTGAGAGCAAACTTTGGAAATGTCCGGCAAAAAACACTAAAGCGCGAATTGAAATTCTCCAAGCGTTTCGCGAGATTGAAGAGCCTTTTATGGAAATGGACCGCGCGTGCATCCAGCGATAGTACCTATGAGTGCGCCCTTACACTGTAGGGCTGCTGCAATGACGGTTTACGGAAAAATAATATTTTACTTAATGAGCTTCCTCTTGATCTTAGATTTGTGAGATTTTTTTTTATTTTTTTTTTATTAATGATGGGTTTGCTATTGACTCTAGTCTAGGTCATAGGACAGAGACAGAGAGAAATGATTGATAAAAAATAAACGAGAGCTAAACTACATGCTAAACAAGAGTTTTCGCATTTTGGGGTGTTGTAGTTGGAACTTAGCGTAGGAGCTGCCATCCCGCAATATTTTAGTACAAATACGTTTATATTCATAGCAAAAAATAAAACGTTTAGAATGATTTAAAATAAATCTATGAATTAAATATAATATCTTCCAATTTAGTGATGCAAATATATATAAAAGTTTTTTTTTTAAAGAAAATTAATGTTTCGATTAGAGAATTGTTGGTAGCCCTAATAACACGGCCGATTTAAATATTCACATTCTCTTTTACAATTTAGATACACCTGGTTCTACACATTTTGGTCGTGTTATTTGTAGAGCGTTGTTTATTCCTGCATTGCAAATTCTAATTCCAGATTTAATTTACGTTACTTTATTTAATTAAATTACGAATGTTTGTTGAATATTAAATATATGCTATAATGGTACAACGCAATTAGAAACGTCATTAGGCATTTAAATTGTAATTATAATTTTCCTATCATTTATGAACTTATAAGTAAAATTTTATGATTTTTATATATATCCTTTATGGCATAAAAACAAACGAAAAAGGTACAAACAGTGTGAGCAAAGGCGAGCTTATCTCTCATTCAAGTGAAAATTTTGAACTGCAATTTTACTGTCCTAATATAACAAAAATAAAAACCAGATAAATAAACAAATATTGCACGAAATACAAATCATCACTGTCAATAGTACACGTAAAATTTATTTGCAACCAATGTTCAATACTAATCAATACGGTAGTAGTTTGTCTGTGTGAAGTGATTTGTATTCACACGATTCACAGGACAATATAGATGCAGTAGCGATAATAGTATTGGATATAAATCAGAGAGAGAGTTGAGTTGCACTGCATACCAATGTAATAATTTTTTTGGGTTATCTAAAATGTTATCAAGTTTTGATGGCTTAAATTCTAAGAGCGAATTAAGTATAATATTGCAATGTGTGACTACACGTGTGTGAGTGCGCAAACCGGGCGTTAGTAAGAAATTAAACTACTGCTCCTTGGTATATTGTGCTACAATGAAAAGATATTTCTCATAAATGGTGCTTTTGAATAACTCTCGTGTAAAAATTCTTTGACACCTGATACAAGCTGACGCAAAACATAACATGACACACCGTTATGTTTTGCGTCAGCTTAACCTTTGCCCTTTTTCACGAGAAAAAAACAATAGCATTTTAGTAGGTACTGAAAGATGCATTCTTTTTTATTTTTCCTGTGACAGGATGTACAGCAACTTCCAACTTCGTTTTTTTTTTTTTAACTTGCAAAATTTTCAAGCGCGGGCAGGATTCCTGCGACTTTCGCATTACCAGTGGCGACGCCTCTTCCATCTGGGCTACCGCAGCTCATTCCTTGCCCGCCAATTTTGCAAGTGTATTTGAAAAATTTCAACATCTTTACGGCATTATGTTTTAAGGCTGAACTAGCGCCACCTCACGACAAAAATCATATCTATTTATGCAAACAGTGCCTCAGAATGTCCCTTGCACAAGCTTTTGGAACAATCTTAAGGTTCCATTAGACCCTTCAAACTCAGTGAAATATTAGCGGAAATCTAGCTATTAGAATAGCGTTCGCAGATTTTAATTTCGCTTTAAGATAACACCAAAAACTTGTGCTATGGACATTCTGATGTATTGTTTGCATGAAGAGATATGATTTTTTTAATAAATTGGCGCTACTTTTGCGGAACCACTCGCCTTAATATCAAAAGTTGTCAGCCTCGGGCAGTTAAAATCCAACTCGAATCGCAGAAACGTAATAAAATTACATCAAACGCAAAATCCATTACAGGGCAGGATCCAAAACGTAATAATGATGAAATTTATTGATATAACATTCAAGGTAGCAAGATAGCTTCCGGGTTTGTAGATAATGTCGTTAATTCATCCCCAGTAGGAAATCGAGGTGTTAAATCAAAATGGCGACAATCGGAGTTTCGAAGGGGTAAAGCTGGTCTTGTTTCCGATTTCATGTGATTTATTTTTATATTATGTGCAAAGTTTTTAAAAGTATTTTTTTAGGTAATTAAAAAAACAATAAAGCACTCTTATTTCTATCCCGTGGGTGTCGTAAGTGGCAACTAAAGTACTCGAGGGTTACATGTGTATTGCAATTATAGGCGATAGGCAGACAACCTGACACCATTGTGATACATAGCTTTCTGAATTACGCTCAAATGTTTGTCAGACGTGGCGTAAATGTCCGTTTTCATGGGCGTTTACGCTCTGCATTCCCCGCAAGGGATATTGGCGTGATATATATGTGTGAGTGCACTCTTAGTACACTGCTGCTATCTTTGTGAAAATCTGCGAAACATAAATTTTCATACAACAACTTAACCACAAAAAAAACAACTTAAATTAGTTAATGAATCTCTACCTATATGTAATCACACAACTCTACAGCACATACCGGATAATCTGCGGCAAGGAAATTATGTAACCAGTTGTCGGGTAATTGATAGGGATTGTCTGTCCGTAATAGGCGAGACTATGGTGGTCTATCTACCTATCTATGCTATGTATATCACTGTAATTTTGCATGCTACGCCAGCTTATATTTTTGAAAGAAGCTTTAGTACGTAAAAACAAATGATGGATATCTTGGAATATTTAAATATCACATAAAAGATTTTCTGCGCAAGTTGTATTAACATTAATAATCTGAAATCCTGCCGGTGTGCCCGGACTTTCTCCGTTTCTTCTTTCGAGCATGCTTTTAGCACGGAATTTATAATAGTATTTTTAGTCTAGAATAATGTATAGTATATTAGCGAAATTCACAGCAAATAAACAGATATTAAAATATAACTTCAATTATTAAAGCAAAAAGGACAAAATATGATAAAAGAACAAAATATGAAAACTAAAAAAAATACTAAAATTAAAGGTAAGCTGGCAAATTTATTAAACAAACTCGAAATATAAGATTTTTAGATTTGTAAGTGCATGGGTGTGTGCGTGTGTGTGTGATAAAATACACATTATTTTACTGAAACTAGTGTAGCCCGGAGGCCACAGGTAAATAAAAACAGGAGATAACTTGAGACTTCTTTATTTATAGTACAAAGGACGAACGTCAAGGACGAACCCTCTTTGAGGGTTCCTTTTTACACAACACAATTTTCCCACAAATTAAGGATAATGTTGGCCTTATGGCCTAGTAAAATATAATTATACACAGCACGGAACTATGCAATAAAACTCGAAACTTTAAACTTGAAACTATAACGGCACTGGTAATACGATGGTGAATACTGTTTTCCCGTGGAAAGCTAGATGATGAGTGCCACAGGGAGAAAAATACGTCTGCACGACGTTCCAATTCTTTTATTTGATTTGAAATTTAACATAATTCGAAAAAGAGGAGGTGACATGGAAAAGGATGCCGACGCAGAGTTTTCACTCTGCTACAGTACCCGGGGGGGCCGGAGAAAAAAAAAGGTACCCTAGGGTAATTTTTTTTTATTTTTTTTGGGTAATGTGGTTGAGATGAAATGATGGTAATTGGTATGAAATGCTGGTAAAATTTTGGCGTATGTTCCGAAATGCTATGCGATGAATAAATGTGGTGTAAATGTTAATAAAATAAATAGAAGGTACTAAAAGTTAATCAAAATAAATGAATATTAAATGTAAGTATGGGTGGTGAGTGATCAAAAATTTTGACTGTGTGTGATATCTACAGTGAATATGTACAGGGTGGAAATTCTAAGTCAATCGTACGTCATATCAAGCATTCGTCATCAGCAAAATGTCTGGATTTCTATTATATGAAATCAGACCCTTTCAAAATGGAGAGCAGTTTTCAATTATGTCAACTGTTCTCTGAGAGTTTCCACCAGAATAGTGTAGGCTTGCAAGTCACAACCCGCTTTATGGTTCCTAGCTTTTGGCTTCTTTAACGTGTCGCTAGATCCGCACGGTGATAATGTATTTACAAGTTTTGTAAAAAAAAAGGAAAACGTACGTATTAAAATTAGTATACGTGTTATAATTAACGTATACGTTCAATAAGTTTAGGTTATGGAAAATAAACAGCAAGTATAATTAAAATCAAATTAGTAATTGAGTAGCAAGTTAAGTTAAAGTTAAAGTGACAATTACGACGTTATCTCCGTCGATGAGAGATAATTGCATTTGATCAATTAATAAATTGTGACTAGTGAATAAAATAAGTTGGTAATAAAATTATTTATCATTGAAGTTAAGTTTGACATCCGTCAATGTTTAATGGAAAAACCGAAAAGCGTAATGAGGTGAAAAAGTTTATAAAAGGAAATAAAATGACTGCGTTACTACTTTATGACGTAGTTCGCTTTATCCAAACGTGGATAATTAGAAATGGGGGTGAATAAGGTTTAGTTTAGTTTTGCGGTTTTGGTTGGTTTTAAGTCTTTAATATGCCAACGTCCTAAGTTGTTATTGTCCATATCGGCTAGGTTGTATACTAAAGGGGAAATCTTTTGGGATACGATACATTTAATGTATTTTGGTGCCAATTTAGCCGAGAAGTTTTTGTCGGTAGAGCTTATGGGATAATTACGTTTCCAAACTATATCGCCAGGTTTAAACTCTAGGTTTTGACGATGTTTGTTGTAGTTGGATGCGTTATTTTGGTGTATGGAGTGTAGTCGTGATTGTACTTTGTCGAAAATGGGAATGAGTTGGCCGAGATTTTCCGCATAAATATCTCTAGGGGCGAAGATGAGGTCATCCGTGGTGTCCTTTTGGGAGTAAGTAGAACCACACGGTACTAGTTCGCGACCGAATACTAGAAAGGCTGGGGTAAATTTGGTTGACTCGTTAACAGATGAGTTAATGGCAAATTGTATTTTATGGAGGTGTTTGTCCCAGGTTCTGTGGTCATCATCGACAAATGATGCGACCGCCGTGATTATGGTTCTGTTGTATCTTTCAACAGTATTTACCTGAGGACAGTGAAGGGGTATGAAATGTATGTGTGGTATGTTGTATGAGTGAAACATGTCTGTTAGTTCCGAGCTTGTCATTTGGGGGCCGTTGTCTAAAATGACTGTTTCAGGGATACCGTAGTTCATGAATAGTAAGTTTTCTAGGATATGTTTAATAACCGAAGAAGTAGCGCGTTTAATTGGGAATAATAAGCAGTATTTGGAAAAGCAGCAGGTTATTACCAATATGTATCTGTTCAGTTTACGTGATATGGGTAGTGGGCCAATAAAATCGATTGAAAGACATTGAAATGGCCGGGAACATTGTTTAGGTTCGCCCATGTGACCGATAGCGTTTTGGTTACGATGTTTATATGCAAGACACGTGTCGCAGCGAGAGATAAATGTTGCCACATCTTTGTACATGCCAGGCCAGAAATAATTTAACTTGATACGATGGTAGGTTTTGAAGGTACCAAAATGGGCTGCGGTTGGTGTGCAATGATTTTGTGCAATTATGGGGTTTCGTTGTTCTGAAGGAACGACTAATTTCCAGCTGTATTGTGAATTAAATGGGGTTAGAGAATTAGTATATTTATATAGTTTTTTATCTTTAATTGTATAGTCGGGGGTTGATGAGGGATTATTTTTACATTTGTTAAAAATAGATTTGTACCATTCGTCTGTGGTACTGGAAAGATTAATAATGTTTACGTTGGGAATATTTCTCGAGAGCAGGTCGGGTACAAAGTTTTCGGAGCCTTTTTTATGTTTTATTTCAAAGTTAAACATAGATAGGCGTATGCACCAACGTGCTAGTCTACCTGTGGGATTGTCTAGACGAAGAAACCATTGTAGGGCTGAGTGGTCGGTATAGATGGTGAACTTGTGGCCATTGTCTAGATAGCAACGCCAGTGTTCTAGTGCTGTAATGACACTTAGAAGTTCTCGCTCTGTAATTGAGTAATTTCGCTGGGGGCCTGTGAGCGATTTACTCATATAAGCAATTGGCTTTTCTATACCATCAAATTCTTGGGTGAGCATGGCTCCGATGCCGAAGGATGATGCGTCGCAATGAACGGCGAAGGGTTTTGTAAAATCAGGACAGGCGAGGATAGGGGTGCTAACTAGGGCTTGTTTAATAGAGTTGAAAGCTGATTCCGCTTCTGGTGTCCATTTAAATGGTGGTGCCTTTTTGTGGGTTGAAGTTAGTTTGTTTAGGGGTGTAGCTAGTGTGCTAAGGTTTGGGACAAAACGTCTGTACCAGCTTACGGTGCCAAGAAATTTCTTGATATCTTTTGCTGTTTTGGGTACGGGTATGTCCAGGATAGCTTTGACTTTGTCTGGGTCTGTTTGGAGTCCCTGACTGTTGACGATGAAACCTAGATATTTTAATTCGCTACGGAAGAATGAGCATTTTGGGAAATTGATGGTTATATTAGCATCTGTTAATTTAATGAGGAGTTTGTTGAGTATTTCAACGTGACGTTCGAAAGTTGAGGTGGCAATGACTATATCGTCAAGATAACAGAATACCGAGTTGTCACACATGAGATCTGATAGTAGGCTATCTAGAAATCTCTGTTGAGTAGCAGGGGCGTTTGTGAGACCGAAAGGCATCACTTTAAATTGATACATACCACGACCAGGTACGTGAAAAGCGGTTTTGGGCCTATCCTCAACTCGTAATGGGATTTCCCAAAAGGCTTTGGCGATGTCTATAGAGGAAAGGTATTTGGAATCGCGTAGGTTATCTATGATGTCAGAGATTAGTGGTAGTTTATAGGCATCTTTTTTTGTTATCGCGTTGAGTTTACGACTGTCAACGCAAAATCTCCAGGTATTGTCTTTCTTGGGGGTGATTAAAACTGGGTTTAGCCATGGGCTTTCACAAGGTTCAATTACGCTTAAGCGCATCATGTCGTCAACTTCCTTGTGTAGAGCCTTTTGCTTTTCCGGGGATAAGCGATAGCATCGTTGCTTTATTGGTGGGTGATCACCGGTGTCAATGTGGTGTTCTACTAAATGCGTTCTACCTAATGGTTTTGTGTCTGTAGAGATATTTTTAAATTTTTCTGTTATTAAGTTTGCTATTATTTGTTGGGATTCAGTAAGGTTTTTGAAAGAGTTTACGGTTGTTAATTCAAGATTTTTGGTTATTAAGAAGGTAGCGGTTTCAGGAGATTGAAAAGAGGCTATTCTGTGTAGAACATTTGGGGCAATATTGAATGCTTTCCAAAAGTCAATTCCTAAGATTAGGTTTTGTGAAACCTCGGGTATTACATGAGCCGATATTAGTGAAAATTTATTATTATAGGTTACAGGAAGAGTGATTATTCCGATAGAGTTTATTTTTTGGTTATTGGCTACTGTGCCTGTTATACGTATGTTTTTATTTAATTTGAAACCATGTTTTAGTAATGTTTTGTAAGAATCCTTACCTAATATTGTAATTGTACTGCCGCTATCGAGGAGGCCGTTCAAATGTAAGTTATTAATTTTGATTGTGACATATGGTCGTTCGTGATCGTTGTCACCGGAGAAAAGAAGGTTTACGTGGTAAGACTTGAAAAAAATTGAAAGTGATTCTAACCAATTTTTCCAATCAAGTTTATCGAATTTGGGATTATTAATTTGAACGGGCTCCTCTTTATCTAGTTTTTTGGAGTTCTATTACATTTGGGACAGTTAAGGGCCGTGTAACCTTTGTTACCACAGCGAAAGCAAACCTTTTGGGGGTTGTTACACGCTTGTAGAGTGTGCGAATTGTTTCTACAGCGCGGGCATGAATATAGGGATTGGCTACAGGTGGGGAGTGGTTTACCAGTATTTACAGCATTAATGGGGTAAGGAAAAGGGGGGATATATGGTTGGTAATTAGAATTGGAAGGGGTTTGGATTTTGTTTGATTGGGTTGGAGTGTTATTAAAGTAATCTTGGGAGTGGTTGTTGACGTGGAGCAATTTTTCTGTAAATTTGCATGATTCTAGGAGGGTAGAGATGGAAAGAAGGTCTGGTTGGAGTACTCGCAAACTATATTGGGGTTGTAGGTTGCGTAATAAAATATCTATTTTTTCATTCTCAGATAATGGGTTATGAAGTTTATTGAATAGTGATTCCATTGTGGAGAAGTAAATTATGATACGTTCGTTAGGGTGTTGTTTTCTATTTTCTATAAGCTTTTTTAAATTATAATCATGGTTTCCTATTTCAAAATCGTTAATTATTGCTGATTTGAATGTTTGCCAGTTTGTGAGTGTGTTCTTATGTGTTCTGAACCAGTCTAGTGCCGGTCCTGAGAGAATGTCGTAGATGTGGTTGTATAGGGTATGTTCGGTTAAGTCCCTAACTTTGGCGAATTCTTCCACACGGGCTATGAAGTCCCGTGGGCAGCCTTGACCTTTAAAAATAAATCTTTTAAGGTCTGTTTGGTATCTGCTATTATGATTCGCCAATGAGTTTAATTTTTCTGTTAGTGTTTCGAAATAGATGTTTGCGGGGTTAAGGTTTACGCTGCTGGTTTGGGCCGAACAATACGTGGATGAGGGGGGGTTTACTAAGTTATTATATTGTGTTTCTAGCTCTAATAACCGTTTGAAAAGGTCATTGTGAGTAGCTAGTTGTTCGTTTGTTAAAGTTTCAGATTCTAGGTTAATAAGATTGAATCTGAGCTTTGTGTGTGAAAGGTAAGGTGGTATTTTGTTTTTCCTGGTGGAAAAATTGAAAAGGCAAGCTTCTATTAAGTTAAGGCATCTAGTTATATCTTGAATATCAATTTCAAGATCGTTGGGACTAATCTGATTAATTGCCTGGTTAGAAGTTATTGCCTGGGCTAATAATTGATGGAGAGCCTCTACAGTTTGGCTTTGGTTAAACTCTATGTTTCGAATCTTTATTTCAAATTGGAGTTCGGGTTTGTTTAAATAGTTATAGTTTTCCATTATATTATTTTATTAATACTATTTGGTAGGAAACTTTCTAATAAGGTTGATACTGGCCGAATTGCTCGTTGGCAGAGGCCAAAAAATTAAAAGAAGGGTAAGTAGTAAATGACAGAGGGATGGCAACGAATGTTTGACTTGACAATGTTTGACTTGACGTTTGATCGTATTTTTGGGTAATGCCAAACTTGTCAATCTGATTTATTATGATTTCTAACGTGTATGTATTTTTTATTTTAGGCTGAAACTATTTGGTAAAATATTTATTATTTCAATATTTGGCAAAACGACAATTGGTAATCAAACGTCAAAGTATAACAATGTCTAGGTTATTGGTGTCCACTGTTGGTCATAAAATAGGTTTTTATAGATTTAATTTAGCGTGTGGAAAGAGGTTAGAAAAAAGTGATTCAGAGGCCGTACTCTGTAGTCAAGAACCACGTTTAGTTTAGCTAGAAACCATTAGTTGAGGGTAATGCTTGCAAGGTCTAGAGGGTGGTTATTATATGCGATTAAATATAGAATAAAAATATAGCAAAGAATCTATGAAAATAATATGGTAAATAATGTTTATTGAGTAAAAAAGGGGTGAAAGCTCTAAATGCCAAAGTATTTTATCGAATTTGTATCAGGGGCGTTGATGCCGTTTTAGAATTTTGAAAAGAAAAATGATTGATGGGGTATGGAATGATCAATGGGTGTGGTGAGTTGTGTGGTTGGGGTCTGACTGTCGGTCTCGAAAACCTGCAGAACCCCACTATCTACTCGTATGTCCAATTCTTAGGATATTGTCCTAGGAATTGGTGTGAGTTATATCTTCGAGCGAAAGATGACTTTCGTCTAAACCTGACGCTCGAATGATATTGTTGGTTGCCGATGGGCAGCCGTGATAGTGTCTATTGTATGTATATGAAGTGTAGCGGTTTGATTCGTGTACTGTGGGTGTACTGTGTGATAATGGTAAAAATGATAATGATAAAAATGATAATGGATATTTTGTTTTTTAGATATTGGGGAATTGGAACGTCTCTATTTAAATGGTTGAATTTGGAGAACTAATTTTGTGATTTTGATAATAAATGCTGGATAAATAAGGCTGTAATGGAATGGTAATAAAACAATGAAAGAATATTATTTTTTGATCTTCTGTTCTTCAAATTTCTGATTCTTGAGTCCGGTAGGTTGCGGGGTGGGTTTTTCCTCGTTGGGGCGCCACTGTTGCCCGGAGGCCACAGGTAAATAAAAACAGGAGATAACTTGAGACTTCTTTATTTATAGTACAAAGGACGAACGTCAAGGACGAACCCTCTTTGAGGGTTCCTTTTTCACAACACAATTTTCCCACAAATTAAGGATAATGTTGGCCTTATGGCCTAGTAAAATATAATTATACACAGCACGGAACTATGCAATAAAACTCGAAACTTTAAACTTGAAACTATAACGGCACTGGTAATACGATGGTGAATACTGTTTTCCCGTGGAAAGCTAGATGATGAGTGCCACAGGGAGAAAAATACGTCTGCACGACGTTCCAATTCTTTTATTTGATTTGAAATTTAACATAATTCGAAAAAGAGGAGGTGACATGGAAAAGGATGCCGACGCAGAGTTTTCACTCTGCTACACTAGTGTATCCATCTCTCACAGCCATTATCGCTATATCTACTAGTGTTGCCAGACATAGATATCTTTGTTCTACCACAAATAGCCTGAAGCAATCGTCGCTTAGATAACCATTGCCAACTATTGCAGACAGACATACAACACTGTTGGCAGGTGGGTAATTGATATGTATGTAGACGACACATGGACAATAGTTGCCATTGCCTAAAGGCAAGTTTGTGGAAATATGGGAAGTCAAATGACCAGACCAGACATATATACAACACTGTTTAATATATCTCAATAAATTTTAGTTTAACGATTTCTTTCCTTCTTAAGTAATTGTTTCTTTGTTAAGAAATAAGGAAAAACCATAAAAATGAACTCAAAAATATGCCAAATTCCTAATTCTAACATATTACTGTGGCAGATATTCTTTATCATACTGACCTAAAACAATAATACAAATTTTTACCGCTACCACTATCTGGTATTACCTAAATTTTTTCCATAACTAGAGTACGGACATTCTAATAATTGGTCTGCTATTAACAAAAATACTTGTACTAAATGACTTCCTAGTTTAACAATAGCTAGCGATAAGGACAGGTGATGTATGAGGTCTATTTGACCTCGTATCTTGTTTGAATGGCCTCTAATTTGTGCTTGTAGGCGATTGGTAAAGAGAACGAAACACCTACTTAGGGTTCTCAGTTCGATTAATGTTTAATATCAAATGCAATTACATTGTGGTTTAAATTGCAAGATATTATTATGCTGAAAATGATTCAGAAATTATCATTTTGGTTTATCGATGGATGCAATGGACTCAAAATCAGGGTGTATGGAGACACGGAGAGGTCTATCTATGCCCACGCCCAGCAGTGGACGTCTCACGGCTGTTTATGATGATGATGATCTAGTTACTACCAACGCATCATGACAAACCAATATACATTAATTTTACTCATGAAACAGCAAAATATTAAATTAACATTTTGAAAGCGATGTTTTTTTTTTAAAAGTTAAGCTCTTAATACAATACTAAATCGAAATAGCCAACCGCGTTGCAACTCAACACACACAAAATAATTCACCGAAAATACGGATTCAAAAATAATCCGGCAAAATCGAAACAAAATGGCAATATCAATTTGAATATGAATCGTGATTCAATAATCGGAATAACTAGTATTCGACTGCAATTTTATTAAGGGGCGCCATATTGGTTTTATCTGCGGTATTGCTCCGCAGTTCAGGACCTCTTGGGAATAATTCTTCTCTTTTGTTCGATTCTGGTATGACTAAAGGTGGCATTCTGATTTTTACCCACATTATTCCCACATAACAATAATGGCGGCTTAGAGTAGCATCACCCCATATCTTTCCCGTGGGTTTCGTAAGAGGCGACTAAGTGACTCGAGGGTGTGCATTTCAATTATAGGCGATGGGCTGACAACCTGTCACTATGGCGATACACTTTTCTTTGCGAATGACCCTCAAATGTTTGTCAGACGTGACGTAAATGTCAGTTTTTTTACGGCTGCTTATGATCTGCCTACCCCGCAAGGGATATAGGCGTGATGTATGTATGTAATAATAATGGGCATAATATATGGAATAAGCTTTTGCAAACAACATTTTGTAAGCTTTCCTTTTATAATTTCAAAGCCTTAGTAAACTTTAGCGGTTACACTACCTACTCATAGTCATATTTTTAACACATTCTTGCCATATTTATAACGTATTTTGTTAATTTTGAAGAAAGGAAATCAAAAACATAAAAACAATGAACAAACTATTGGGCACCCAATACGAGAGAGTTTAAATCTCATAAGCCCAAAAAAACTGTAGCGCTGCAAAATACCTGCCAAAGTGCCAATACACAATCAATATGTCTATGTTATATTAGGTCCTTACACATGAAATTGTCGTTTTGTCGTACTGGCCACTTTGATCACAAATTTCTCCTATTTGGTTAGGAATTCGAAATTCAAATTTATACAGCTATTTCCACATGTAGTTGTGTTTCGTAAACCGTCATTCATTTGTTTTTTTACTTATCTTTTTTCTGTTTGCATCGCTCAATTTACAAAATGGAAAATTTGAAATATCGCGTTATTTACGAGTACGAGTTCCACCGTGGCACCAGTGCTGCGGAAACGGCTCGAAGGGTTAATGATGTGTATGGCGGTTGTGTCGCAAAAGAAAACACAGTGCGTTTTTGGTTCCAACGTTTTCGTTCTGGAAATTTCGACCTGCAAAACAAGCCCCGTGGACGGCCGGAGACCCAAGTTGATAATGAAGAATTGAAGGCTATTGTGGAAGCGGATCCATCGCAAACCACGTCCGAATTAGCTGCAGGCTTCGGTGTTAGTGATAAAACTGTTTTAATCCACTTGAAGCAAATTGGAAAGATTAAAAAACTTGAAAGGTGGGTTCCTCACGAATTGAGTGAAGCAAACCGGCAAACGCGCGTCAACTGCTGCGTTACATTACTTGACCGGCACAATAACGAAGGGATTTTAAATCGAATCATTACCTGTGATGAAAAGTGGATTCTCTACGATAATCGGAAGCGCTCATCGCAATGGCTGGACCCTGGCAAGCCAGCCAAAGCCAGCTCCAAGCGAAAATTGACCAATAAAAAGTTACTTGTAAGCGTTTGGTGGACTAGCGCCGGTGTCGTTCATTACAGTTTTCTCAAATCTGGCCAGACGATTACGGCAGATGTCTACTGTCAGCAATTGCAAACCATGATGGAAAAGCTAGCTGCTAAACAACCGAGGTTGGTCAATCGCTCTACGCCACTGTTGCTTCACGACAACGCTAGACCACACACTGCACAACAGACGGCTAGCAAATTAGAAGAGCTTCAATTTGAATGTCTAAGGCATCCACCGTACTCCCCGGACCTTGCTCCAACAGATTACCATTTTTTTCGAAATTTGGATAACTTCTTGCAAGGGAAAAAATTCAACTCAGATGGGGCAGTCCAAATCGCCTTCAAAGATTTTATTGATTCCCGTCCGAATGGTTTTTTTAGTAAAGGGATCAATGAACTACCTATGAGATGGCAAAAGTGCATGGATTACAATGGCTCATACTTTGATTAAATAAATATACTATATTAAAAAAAAACGACTTTTTGTTCCTCCCATACAAAACGCCAATTTCATATGTAAGGACCTAATACATACAGGTCTGCGCAAACACGGCGCCCCATGTTTATTAAATTCCGGTATAATGTGTGGTCGAACACACAATTAGGGGCCCTAGAGACGGTCAATCACAGTCAGCTTTGTACCGGAAATAGGGGGCCTTGTTTTAATTACTGACCGAGACCTTAAAAGGTATTTACATGAAGTTGAAATTGTAATCAAATCTATATCATGCTTTGATAGTTTTACCATCAACAAAGATGAAAGAGTTGATTCTGGTACCACAAATGGAAATAAAATGTTCCCTAGCGAAATATGTTCCTTAAAACAAATCATCTCACAAGGATAATGTTTCTAAGAATCATTTAAAAAAGAGTTAACGTAACAAGTAATGGATACAGAATCAATGTTCGACTATCAGTAAATGGAGACAAAAACGAAAAAAGTATATTCCGATCAATTAAATATCAACTGTGCAAAAATGCTGGAGTAAAATTTCACAGAATAGCCGCGAGCGACCTGTAACCTAATACCGCTTCAAGTGGGATTCTGCAAAACATCGAGAGTCGAGGTGACTATTAGGGTTGTCCAGTTTCAATAAAAATACAAAACGAACTGACTAGATTACTTAATTTCTGACCAAATATGCCATGACGTCGACATTGACAGTGACACAGATTTACATTGCTATTTTGTCGAATTAAATTTGCTAAAGCCACACAGGGTTTGAAATCTCAACCAGGCAAGCATTTCTTCAATTGTTTACTATAGACGAATTTCTATGATTTTCTTAACACGGAGCGTAACTGAATTACTTTATGATCATTATTAAAGAGCCCAAAAGAGCATTTGCACAACCCTAGCGAGGATATCCTGCAATAAACTAGACTTTAGTGCGTCACAGGCACAGGGTGCAACTGAAGGGTACAGCTACAGCCCACGGCTGTGAGTAGAGAGCATTGCTTTTATAGGGAAGCTATCACTTATTAAATAATAAAATACAGAAACTTACTAAACGGATGCACGCTTGGCTTAGGCCCGTTTGCATTTCTATACCGGCAAAAAAGGGAAAAGTAATAATGAGACGTTTATTTACTCATTACAACCAATACATATAGTGCTACTGCCGTGTGATGCCGGCCTAGAATAGCATCACCCCATTTCTTACTCATGGGTGTCGTAAGAGGCGACTAAGGGACTCGAGGGTGTGTATTGCAACTTTAGGCGATGGGCTGACAACCTGTCACTAAAGTGATACACCTATCTGATTGACCCTCAAACTTTTGTCAGACGTGGTGTTAATATCCGTTTTACGGCCGTTAACGCTCTGCCTACCCCGTAAGGGATATAGGCGTGATTTATGTATGTATGTATGTATGTACATATAGTGCTACATTTCAATGAGCGAAAAGGAAAGAACCTCAGTAATACTGCTGTTTTTTAGTCTCCTCGTTAGATACTTTAGATTATGCGTACTATATACCATTTTTACATACACAAAGTGTAAAGGACAATCTAACAAAGATTCGGAGGCGTAATAGACTAAGTTCCAAAGAAATTCAGTCAGCTGACGATGTATTGTGTATTATTTCTCGTATATTTCGAAAAATGTGCTCCCTGGGACAAGTTGTTAGGTAACATATTGGTAACATGCTATGTTGCTATGTTCGTGCCAAATTATCTTTCTACCTTTATGTTAATCTGACAATATTGTCTATTGGTATGATAGGCTGATCTAAAAATACACATTGATTTAATTTTGAGCAACCAGCCAGCACCCACTCTGAAATCAACCCTTTAGTCTGAAAACAAGCAATAAGGTTCAGTTACTGCTAATAAATTAGCATTGAAATCCTATGAATGCCCGGGGGCAGTAATTCGATCAGCTTTCAGAACTACCCCTCGGGCAATATCGGTCGAAACAAAGGGTCATTTAAAAGCAAAACCTGGTTCAGAAGATAAAAACAAAGAGAGTAGAATTGACAGAGAAAATCAATTAATTAGCCCCAATGAAAATAATAATATTTTGGTTGAAGTAGAGAGCGGAATTGGAAAGAGTTCGTGATCTTTCATGCTTTTAAGGAATTATGAGACATTTTCCTTTTAAACTTAAGCTACTTAGAACGCTGATGTTTTTTGCTCAGCAAAAAGAAGCAATAATATATACTTATTTATATGTTTGTGATGTTGTATATAGAGGTAGAGTGAAATTATACTAGAGACCGATAGCGAAATCTCAAGTTGGGCTGGTGATAAGGAACAGCTTTTCTCATGGAACAAAGGTTGAAATATGAAAAAAAAATTGTAAGTTTCTATAGTAACTCAAACCAGCTAAGCTCCATTTTTTTTCGTCTTTCGAACTTTTTCTCGTTGAGAAAGTTATTTTTATCACCAACCTTCACTGTATATTGAAGGTAAATTGTATAAAACTTTATCAGACACAAAAACACAAAATACAGGCAAACATTTTATGCAGTTGAAAGTTGCAGCTACTAAAAGCATGCAGCACACCTGCTGAAGTTTAGTTTTAAACTGAAGCAACCTGCCCACTGACGGCTAAACAAAGCCCCAACTCCAGTACTCCAGATTGGGAACATTCTAGAACATTACTCACTAGACTGGAAAACGGAGATAATTCCTCTAAATAACGGGCAGTGGCTTTTCTCTAATGCCTTGAATGCAGGGAAATTAATTGCACACGTTGCTCGGGAATCGAGTTCTTTGTCGGAAATCTGTACGGAGAAGAGTTTGTAAGAAAGTGAATCGAATAGAGTGAAAATAGAATGAAAAAATTAAAAATTAAATACTTTTTACAAAAGATTTATTACATACTGCATAATTTTTCAAATAAAAATCTTACGCTGAAGAATAAAGTACCTACTTACAAAAAAGTAGATAAAGATTATACTTTGAGCCGTATCAATGATTTCAAATATTGACGTAGTTCAGCACATTACCTGGTGATTTCAACTTGTTAAACCACGATTAGTGCTTATAAAATTTCTCCTTTCCATGTAATGAGCTTTATGCTACAACTTCTAACCAATATATCAATATACGAACGAGAGGTACTTAAAGAAACTTGATATACAACTGAATTTTAAACAAGTAGGTACATACATACACATACACATTTCACGCCTTTATTTCTTGCGCAAAGCGTTAACGGCCGTAAAATGCGGTCGCTATCGCCACGTTTGACAAATATCTGAGGGCTGTTTCAGAAAAATCGTGTATCACTATAGTGACAGGTTGTCAGCCTGTAACCCTAGAGGCTTTTAGTCGCCTCTTACGAAGCCCGCATCACACGGCAACACTAGTACATATTCCGAAATTTTGTAGACATGCGTGTTGTTATTTTATAAAGAAGTACTTATGTATCTGATTGTAAACCATTTTGTACCTGAAGATATTTCTCGTAGGTTCCTAATAAAACACCTCTACGTAAATTCAATGGGATTGATGATAATATAAAATCAGAGCAGCACCTGGTTAAATGAATGGTTGTGCAATCGTTGTTATGAATACAAAAAATTATCGCCAATAGCATGGTAGAAAATGAAACATTTACTTTCGTTATACCCGCAAAGTTACAGATTGTAGACTAAATGTATATCAACATTTGCTCTTTCACACACGACAATGATCGATCAACAATCATCATCATAAGGCAGGTTATAAATACCTATCTGCATGCATAAACTATACAATATAACTATAGATGCCAATAGCACTGACACATCATATCACTGACGAGCTGACGCCGTCCAATCCGCTTACGATGTAATTAAGCCCGCCGTTGCACTGAGCCTTTATCTTCTCGCTGACCTGCCGCGACTGAATCACAATAGGCCGCCTATATAGAGATAGGTAAGTATACAGCAATTGTATAGCTAAATGTGCATTGTGTCGTCTGATCTTGTCATTATTTACGCCTCTGTGTGTATGTGGCAAAGATACGTAAAGAAGTCAGAACTCATCTGCGTTTAGGTAGTTTAATCGCGGTTGGTAGGTGTTCTGAGTTAAAATAACTTGCGCAGAAAACAATGGATATCATACATATTATTTGTAATCACTATAGGAACTAGGATACAAATTCCTCGAATGAATGCGCAGGTCTTTTTTTAATGACGAAGCGGTTCCTACATCTACACTGAGGATCTGGAAATGTCTAGAAAATTCTCGTTCATTTCAGCATTCAAATCTCTCTGTGTATTCTGGAAATAAAACAAGATCTCGTAGAATAAATAATACTCCTATAAGGCGATATTGGTCTATAAATAAGACCTTAAGAGGTCAAACTGTCTGTAACAGAGAAGCGTGACAAGCAAGATGATACTCTACAGTATATGCATGCATCTAGACTGTAACAAACACTTCACGACAAGGAAAGAAGCCGATTGTGAAGATGGCAATATGATTGTTGACAACAAAACATACGAGACCTACTGACATGGTCTCCGTAATGACAGTAACGACTACGATAATGATAGCATTCCTATACGAGATGATAGAAAGGTGCCAGATATAGTGAGTCATTCATTGAGATACCTAGATGGTGGGCGTGAACAGCGTCGAGAGAAATGCACAGATCCCGTTAGATGTTGAGTTCAAAATGCACAATTACATCAATTGGCAAGTATAGAGATCTTAAGATATAGCTGCTAGTTTCTCTCGTTATCTCTCAGGGTTTCTTCTGAATTCATAAATTGGTCACAATTCACAATCATGTAAATATATTTGTATGATTAGGCACTTTAGAAAACCTTTATATGGTTAGGTATTTAAGAAAACCTTGCAAAAAATTACAATTGTTGTATGAGCATCGAATTTCTTGTTCATTTTCCTGTACCTACTTCTGCTACAATTAACTACTTCATATATCGAACTAAAAATAACGGCAATACTGAGTCATAAAAATCGGTAGGCAATGAATCCCTATCAGTGTGTAGTGATATAGAGGGTGTGTGAGTCAGGCAACTGGCGCTTACAGAAGCCGTTGGGTTTCCCGTACACTCGATATGCGCAAGAGTGTATTGCGGCAAAAGTGTAATTTACGCTCGTGCATATGACTGGCATATGAAAACCGTGTGATGCCGGCTTAGCATAGCATCACCCCATTTCTTACCCATGGGTGTCGTAAGAGGCGACTAAAGGACTCGAGGGTTAGATGTGTGTTGCAATTTTAGGCGATGGGCTAACAACCTGTCACTATAGTGATACACAGTTATCTGATTGACCCTCAAACTTTGGTCAGATTTGGTGTTAATATCCGTTTTACGGCCGTAAACGCTCTGCCTACCCCGTAAGGCATATAGGTGTGATTTATGTATGTATGTATGCATATGACTGGAAGTCATTCAGTGCCCTACAAAAACTTCTAACAATGCTCGACATTGAACAAATAATGATTTATTTACTAGAGGATGTTTATGCCATCTGATCTGTTTTGTGTGTTTTTATTATTAAACCATTTATTGCACACAATAAAAACATAGGACACATACATATATGAAACAATTCACAACAGGTCTACTTATTTCTAAAAAGAAATCTCTTCCAGCAGACCTTGGGCAGTGAGATCTCATAAAGTGAGGCAGATAAGGCGTGCACTATCATTTAAAAATTTAGATAATAATTTTAATTTTCTTTAATATCAACTACATAAAATACCCCTCAATATCATACAACTACATAAACCTACATAAACTACATACCTACATATATATATATATATATACTGAAACAAAATGAAAACATAATATAAATATATAAGAGTATAAATATATACCTATATATATATATATATGTGGATCACTAAGAAAGAGATAGGTAATGTTCTTTAACTCGTCTTTTGAACACAGAGATAGTTGGACTGTCGCGCACTGTGTGTGGTGTGGAAGAGAGTTCCACAGCCTGGCCGCATGCACAGTAAAAGAATAGCTATAGAAATAGTTTTTATAGAATATAGTTTTTGTTATCAATTTAATCCTTACTTAACGAAAAAGTTCTATAAACAAGAAGAAACAGTAATTCTTCTTTGTTTCTTATCAGTATTATGATAACTAGAAAAAAGGCTCAACATGAAGGAAAAGTAACGTACTGTCAATCAGGTTAGTAGGTGCTGTAAACTGCTGTCACATAACAAGGTCTCTAACATTTTTTGTTATTACAGCAAGTGCTTATAATAAGCGTTAATTGCAGTGCATCGTGTATATGGGACAGCGTGCGCACATTATATTTGTTAAGTGGACCTTCGGTTAAATGGTCATTTGCACAATTAGCGGCACCGTACTGGCGCCAATTTGAGATTCAATGGGCCAGAGTGGGACAATCTGGACCACTTTGCCTAAATGTATCTCAGTGCAGACAGACCGACTGCGGAGACGCTTCCAGATCAAGCAGATAGAAAAGCATATGTCACGCTCATTGTCCAAATAGTTCCATTATAACGGTGCTGTTGTCATTCACAGATTGAACAAAGTACAACAAAAACATTAAAATATCTACTCCGTCTGGGAATCGAACCCGAGACGACTGCTTAGGCAGGCTGTCTCTCTCTGCCATGATTCAAACTATAAAATAAAACAACTTTCCAGAATTTTCATCTAGATTTGTATTGGAGACTGGTCTAGACTAGTGTCAAAGACAAGTACTACAACTACATCTTCAACAGATACCACAGTCCACTGCTGGCCTCCTCCTATTGAGGGGTATTTGCCATACTCACCAGGCTTGTCAGTCAGAACAAATACTATTTGATTCTAATTCGTAGTCCGTCTGCATCGAATGCATCGTCTAAGAGCCTTGAAGTGACACATAATACTAAGAATGAGCGCAATGGGTTTCTGATAACGCTATCGAGCAACCGAGTGCCGTTGAGTAACCTTATCGTATCGCTTCATTCATGTTTGATGGAAGTGTTTTCAATCGACCAGATGTGTACGATGTTGTTTGAAAGTATTACTTGTTTTTAGAGACGTTAATATAATAAAAGAGGTCAAGCGCGCGGTAAACCTCTAAGTAAAGGCAGAAAACTGAAAGAAGTCTACTTTTCTATGGTGGAGAAAACGAGATGAGATAAATTCCCATAAAGGATCTATATTGTGTTAAACAGCAGTTTAAATCACAATCTAAATATTTAGATAGTCACAGCACAGTACGTATAGTATACTACAGATCATTAAAACTTTTAAAATAAAAACAAAGCTTTTGAAAGTTCAGATGCACAAAGAGACAATACAAACAATCAACATGATGACGTAACAGTCGGCCCAATTACACTCTTCAATTTTCAACTAATTACTCAGCAATTTCCACTTCAGTGTAGGACAATTGGCGAGTTATCACGTTGAACGAACGGGTAGTTCTATTCCACTTTGCTCCAAATCTTTGAAAAGAATTTCTTTAAAAGCCTTGAGTCTACTCGGATGAAGTGTTCAACCCACTAAAACAAAAAGAGTCGGCTAAGTTTACAAATGGAGATGGAGACTAAAAAATCAGGCAATGAAGAAGTTATTACAGATTTAACTGAACTAGATTTCTTTCAACGTTCTTCTTTTCAACATTTTTCGGATGAGGAGTTCAAGGAAGAGGTGGAAATTTATGCACGAATCTTTGATAACGTTTTTCTGAGTGGAGCCACCTGTCGGACAAACGCAGACGGTTCGTACTCGCCGCTTGTTAGAACAGTTGAATGAAGCCAACGTTTTATTGTGCAAATCAGCACAATTAGCATAACAAACAAGTGCACGCACGAACGATGAAGGGAAGACACGTGAACTGTATTTGGAAAGTTGCATTCAATAATAAATGTAATGTCAGCAAAATAATATATGTGTTTAAAAATGAGGACTTAAAAAAGTAAAGGATTAAAAAATATTGATCTTTTTACATCGTTTTTACTGGCCCAATGGTGTAGTGGATAGTACACTTACCTGCTACGCCGAGGGTCGTGGGTTCGATCCCCACAAGATACAAATATTTATTAAGATATTTTAAGATATTTGTGTTTAGTCTGGGTGTTTCTATTATTTTAGGTATGTATTTATTTACAAAAAATATATATACGTATTAATAAGAGCTATTTAGTACCTATACTACAAGCTTTGCTTAGTTTGCGGCTAAATGGCGCTGTGTGAATTGTTCAGGATATTTATTTAAGCATTAATTTTTCTTTAAGACACAATTTCAAAGAATATTGAAAATATTTATTATTGAAACAAATGATTTACTACAGATGATAATAATAATGATGATCAATGGAACAAATAACTTGCTACGGAGGAGAATTTCTCAAAAGCAGAGCAACCCCGTAGGAACGGTATTTTACCGTTCTGCCGCAGACGTGCCCATCAGACCATGATATGCAGCATTCATTGACATGGGGAGGCTAAGCTTTCTTCATATTCCAGTGCTTAATACGGATTCTTTGAGTGTAAGCCCTTAGCGCTTGATATCGCTTGCACGTAGAGTTCACTAGACCGTGGCAAGTATTACACTCTTAAATTTAGCTGAATATTGGAGTGATATCCATATAGAATTGTAGGGAACGTACTACAGAAGAGGCCAGACTGTGATATGCAGCACGTACCTACGTTGCTAAGCTTAACAGTCTTAATATGACCACCTATTATCAATCGTATTATAAATCGTATTATTAATGTGTAAATTGTGAGCTCGCAAAGTGAACAAACTAGTATTTGTAAATGTAACTATTGTTAGAGATGAAAATCAGTGATGTGAATTCCATTGTTATTTTATTACTCACTACTCTAAAGTTTGCATGGCGACTATAGCCTTAAAACTGTAAGTACTTTATGTTGATAAAACCTAGGATTAAACGTAGGCTAGGTACTTTGTAAAATGTATTCAGATTAAGTCTAATAAAGACATTTTAAAAACAAAAACAAAAAGAAAAACAATATTCTAGAACTAAAGATTCTTTAAACGTCAGACTTAAGAGCTTGTCATCGCACGAGTTTCACGCCTAGAGTGCTCATAAGACCATTACTAGTATCACCCAGACTCTGAGCATTGGATCCAGAATTTAGCTGAATATTAGAGTGATCTCCATAGAGAATTGCAGGGTGCGTGTTACAGTGCAGGTCCAGATGTTTGTTACTGGCAGCACGTCCAGCGTGTGCGCCAGACCGTAGCTTACACACTGCACATTCATTGGGTCTACATGCACCACCCCTAATATTCCGCCAAAATACGATTGAAAGGAAATACAAGGAATCGGGTAAGGTAGGTAGACTGTTGGGTATTTTAGTTTTATACGATTACGGAATAAAAAATATAAAATGAAAATCGTCGCAGAGTTATAAGATCGTCCAGCACTTTTCTAACCGCCGCAAATAATTCTGCTATCAATCATACATCCGGTGCAAGTTTGAAGTGGTCGTACTGATAGTGAAAAATTTAATTTTCTTAGTTAGAATTATGCCCGACAGTGGCATTAAATTTTAAGATTAAATAAGTACTTCGAATTTCAAAATAAAAAGATGCTGAAAATGTTTGAAGTAGTCCCATATTTCAGCCTCTGTTACATGGGGAAAGTTGGTAAATAATATCTTACGCTTGAATACCTAGTGTATCTTTTTATGGCTGCAACCTTAACGCGAAGGAACATTTAATTTTGGTCACGAGAGTCCCTTTCTTCAACATCAGCACCTGTCACTTATGGATGCTATATAAATAAAATAATGTTGCAAAATATCCCCTTATATTGAAAAGGCGAATATATCCGATCCTGAAGTTGGATCAGTGGATCACTGGTTGTCTCATTCTGTATTCGGGACGCGTGGTGGGGCATAAATATCCCTGTCGCACTCGCACTCATTACAATAACTTCGTCGGAGTCACAGAGAACAGGAATTCAGAGGGAGCAAGCAGAATGAATATAGCCATAAAAAACTCGTGGCAATGTTATGTCATCATCTTCGTTATCAACAATATAAACTTGTAAATAAATATGAAATATGAACAATTGTGAGACTCTCCGCTGGGTAAAAGCTGGCATCGCCTAGTCGCTTTAGGCAGCGAAATTTGACCAGCTGTAGGCTTTGGCTGCTCGCAACCATTACATATTCGTCGGTTTAGCTAATACATAAGCTACAATACAACGCTTATCACATAACTAAATGAACAAAAGTTGTCAATAAGAAATCACAATATTTAATTCAAAATACATAGAAAGCATGTTAATGTCTAAATTGTGTTTAGCGCGCGCCAATTCAGATTGCGGCGAGTTTATATGGCATCATTCTATGGCTCATAGAGTTCTTACTGTTGTTCTGAACACTTTTTTACTCTGAGGTTGGAGTATGAAGTCCCTCAGGCTGCCCGGATGCCGATTCCCCTGGGATGTCACTCAGTATAATGGAATTCTAGACCGATTTTCCTGATAATTATTTAATGCACGTCCGATAGACTGTTTTGTTTTGGCTATGTTGCATAACGAGTTCCTGGTTGTATGCAAATCCAATTAACCAGTTCATTAAGTAATTTGGCAGAAACATAATTTACTTATTTGAGGAATCAACTCGCACACATGATGACAAATGCAAATTATGTTCTAGATGTATCTTTTATTGAAATACGATAAAGTTACTAAGAGAATTATTTCAGTAAATGGTCTTAACTCACTCAGAACGTAGGTAGATATGCATTTTATAAAGAATTACGCTGAAGATATTGGTTATAAATAACAGTATAAAAATATTCATACCTATTCAAACCCTAAAATGAGTTTCCAAGTAGAGCTATTGCCGATCGTAAAAGACCAACACATGGATACTATGATAAGATGAGTATATGTTTATTTCAAAGTGTAACTCTGTTGACAAAGGTCTGTTTGCAAATACACAAATTGATACAGATGCAGAGCCACGTGCCATCTTTGAAAACCCGTGTCGTATTACATTTTAAAAGTGTTTTGTCTACTCCTTTTGAGCACTTTAGATAAAATGCAATTTGCAAAATAAAGTATCGCATATCACTGCTAAAGTTGTTTTGTGTCTGTGCGATTCATTACCATTTTGCATACTTCAATATTGTCAAGTATTTACTCAAGCAAGTTGCAAAAGTTTGCTTGGAACACTGACATATCGCAAAGTTCCATCCAACTTTAATACTTTTAGTTTTTCAACGTCGAGAAGCGCAGACTGATGTAAGCTAAAGCTATCAGCTACATGAAAAATATTTACTTCTCCAAATGACTACAAGAAAATCTCGTAAAAACCTCCATTCACAGACGAAGTGGTTACAGAACCGTATGTTTTTTACGCGGAGAAAAAGCACTTAATAGCTTCGGAAGCTGTGAAAAGGGTCTTTCAAATCCTTTCACAATAGTGTGGATGTCCTGTCCCAGGAAGAAAATTATTTTCCCGTCGGCCTTTTGTCCTCGCTTAAAGATGGCGTCGAGGAAAATATTATTGTGACCGTTGTCGGCTTTTCCGAAGGACATTGACCTTTTCTATTACAATATTGCACATGTTCCTTAGTTTGTTTAATGACATCTTATGGCTTCATTCGTAAGTGAAAAATGACATCTTTTTCCTCATGTAACATAGTAGATATAGATACCTATTTGATTCTGCATAATGAGAAACCAAAGAAAACCGAACGAAACCGATGTTTGCATTTATCTAGTATTTTCTTGGATGCACCACAATTTGCATCACCATAAAATGACATTCATTACAAAATAAGCAACCACGTCGTTGTTTTGATGACTTTCTCTGAAATTGGGAAAAGTTTGAGGTTTGTGGAAGCGTGACTCATTTCGCTTTCCGCCAGAACTCAGAATCAACCAAGTGAGGCGTCTACTTCGGATTCACTTCACGAACCCTCGTAAATCAAAGCTCTGGCAATTCTGACGAGATAGTATCCCATATAACCCCATATGAAGACAGTTCCTTATTACAAGGCGTATTGAAAACTTTATCCTTTAAGATGTGGCTACAGAAGCTTCACATATTGAGTCTGGTTTTATGTCTGAAGTTCTGCTACAGACTCCAATTCGCAGATAATAGTACCACATTTTATTTGAGCTCTAAATCCTTGTTGATACGAGTCTCTTGGAATCTCCAAGATTCTTTTTACAGCGATGGTTGTTAGAAACTCATTAGATTTTTTAAAATTATAAATATTAGATACACAACCAGATCTTGTTCCAGTAAATTGCTTGGCCTCAGCGTACCCAAAAATTTACACCTAATTACTGAAGCATGGTTACTAAATAATAAAGAATTGAATTGTAACCTTAAGTAATAATCCTATAGTTCATAGAGTCACTGAGATCACTTTAAATATATTATATTACAAACCACATCGTACGTAACGCTTACTGCTTCCAAGTGGGTGTTTGCTTGTTTACGATATAAATAAGTAAAGTCAACATTGGTTGGTTACCCGCTTTAGTGACGCTTTCACTCTCTTCGGTACTCAATCTCGGTTTATTGAGGTTCTTATTCACAGACTTATATTACGTATTGTAAAAGAATTGTGGCGAATGCTCTCAGATGTTGACAGTGTTTACCTTTTACAGCGCTCACCAAGCCGTCCGCTTATTATAGTTAAACATTTGTGACGTTATCTATGTTAACAGAGGCTGTATAAGTGCAGTAATAGTAATTCTCTTCGCCATAGATGCCAATACCATCAATATTGAACGAGACAAAAGCCATTAGATGCATCATCAATCATAATAATTGAATCACGTCACACGTCGTGCATGACAATAACGCAATGCAGTTTTTACAAAATTACAACTGCACTGTACAATACTAAGTACTTTATACTTGTAATGGGTTTATTGCACTAGAAACAAAGGCTTTTAAAATTAAGACGGTCACTGATGAACATGGCTAAGTCAATATCAAATCTCAGGCTACAAGTATCAAAAAACATGGCATTAATAAGCGAATCCAAAAATCAGAGCAACCAAGATAAACGTGAAAACACGTATTAAAAAAGGAGTTTCTAAGTTCCGAAGGCAATAAAAACCAGTATGAATTGGTTTTTCAATTTGTTAAAACGAAGATTGAAGACCGTCTCGGACATCACACGATCCAGTGAAAGTCGAAGGAGTCTGTAATTGGAGTAAATTACTGTCAGGGACGTCTGGCATGATTGCGGGGTCGCTAGCGGGTTTTTCTATTAGCGTTCTTCTACTCGAACCAGTTTCCGTCAGGTCTATATACATTGAAGACTTTATTCTAAAATGCACTAGTGCGTGATATTTGAAATCATCCACGTAGATCGAACTTGCTATAGAGGTAGAAGAGTTAGCAAAGTAATGCAGCTCCCGTAGAATATTACTCACGCAACTGACTAATCTTTGGTTTCGTTGGCTCCAGGCAACAATTGGTAGGAAGGCTGATTGGCAGGTTATTCATATTATTTATAAGCAAAAAGCATTCATATAAATAATCATTACTCATTATAGTCATTATCAAGAAACCCACCTCTTTGTGGAAGGCACCTACGCATGAACAGATAACAGACATTATTGTTTTAAAACCAGTTTTCTGTTTAATTGGTAGCGAACAAAGCCCATGCTGTGTGAAAAATATGCCAATTTTGACAAGTATAACAATATCACAATGCACTAACTAAACAAACATGCATGCAAGCTTTCAAGATAACTAAAAAAAATCTCTTTTATACAATCGGTCGTAAAAATACTCGTTGAGAGAAAACACAAGTAGGTAATTCACGTAAGAGCATATTAACAACAACAACACATTATAAGAGTCTGCTTCTCAAGAAAGTAGAAGATTAATTGTTAAGGAGAAGTAAACACTATTAACACAGGCGAAGGGAGAACCGCTAAATAGCCAAGCGATAACATTACTGTTGGTAAAGGCGAATCATGCAATAAACTCAGCCCCTAATAAAAAGACAAAGTACTAGAGGCAGATTATTGGACGACGTCTTATCGACGGGCTTAGTCTGCCCCAAATTGAGTGAGCGAGAATTATGGACAAACTTTCTACTCGCATCGAATAAAAGATAATGAAGATTCCGATTAGATAAATGTGGCAAACATTTGGCTTAGTCATTTAGCCGCAAGATCATTTGTAAGAATCGAGGATAACAATGTCAGAAATTCAGCAAGGAATAAAATTGTATTAAATAAAAATCAGATTTCATCCCACCGAGAGATGATCCCTTTATTGAAATAGCATTCAACCTTTATTAGATTCTCCAACCAATGTTTGTTAAACGTTTTGAGCTAATAAAAGTTATATTAAGGGAGAACGCCGCGCCAAACGGGAGGAAATGAACGCGTCGAGAGAAAGAAATTGGAAAACTTGTTACAGAATTACTTGGGATGAAAAAATAAAATAAATATAGCCTAAAAATTGCTGGAGCGAGAGTTTTTATTTACCTGAAATTGTTTGCGGGATTTACTTAATATCCAAAATGATTTACGGTAATTGTCCATTAGGTATGGCGCCCAAAGATTTTCTTGTTTATTCTTAAGTCGGTAACATTCACTTACGATTAGAACTATGATGAAAATGAAGCTTCACTAGTAATGAAGCTACGTTTGTAATAAATCATTGAAAATGAAAATGAAAATGAAATAACTTTATTCAATGTAGGATAGCATTATCACTTATTGACGTCATGATCGGTCATTGTAAAAAAAAGAAATTTGCATAACGCAATCTTCTTCTTTTTATAACAATTTTGTATTGTCCTTATAGAAAACCGGCTCGGGCGGGATAAAAAAATAAAAATAAAAATAACATATTTAAGAACGGTTGAAAATAATGGCACAAAGTAACGAAACGGAAATGTAAACAATGTCGTCGCACTCACCTTTTACTCCAGTTTCCGATTTCGGCATAGCGCCTGCCGTTAGACCCAACGCTTCTCCTCACTTCATTTCCTCTGAAACTCTGCACGGAGTTCCCGTTTGGTGTTAATATTCCGTTGGGAGTGTTATTGTTCCGCTCCCGGTTCCTCGGGAACGTCCCAGTTCCGGACCGGAACGTTGCCAGCTGCGGAGTTTGTTCTGGAGCGAACTGCTGGAGTGGAAGCGTCACGTTCCCGCTCCAAGATTTCCGGTTCACAGCAAAAGTTTTGAACGTCCCGTTACCATTGGTTGGTGACGGGACCACTCCGCAGAAACTGCTGCGATTGTGACTGTTCTTAATGAACGCACTGTTCTGCAGGGCCAATTGCGGCTTGATGGGCACCAACGGCGATGCCTGATCAATAGACATCGTTTTAGATAAGTAGGCCTAACCTACATACGATCTATCTACATTTTTGTCTGCAAAGAAAGAAAGATCGTGTTAAGTGCGTGCGTATTATATGTTCACGCTATAGTTGTCACAGTTTTTAACATCAACAGAGTTGCTTCTTCCTATCATTCATCGCAATATGCCGCTTGCGCAATGAGTAATGCTCGAAAAACAGAACCATTTATGCAAAATATCATTCAGGGTAGCGTGATCGATTTGGGGCCGTGACAAGTAATTTAGTATCGATGACTGGGGCTTTGTCAACAGTTGACATCCATGGCTGACATGGCAGCGTACAAGAACATAATGAAGACCGATCGGACAATAGGGTTCAATTTGGGTTAATGGACCAAGTTCCGCAACAGTTGAAATGATACGAAAGCATTTTAATGAACGACCCTCGATATGTGAATCGTTGATTATCATTGATCAATCAACTCACAATTACGTTTTACTCGTAGGTACCAATGTCAGTCTAAATTCTTTTAGACACGATCTTAAGAGAAATCTTATTCGTGAAGGCTAATTTGATGATTGATTTATGACCGGACTCTGTTAAATACCTAAAATAACCCAGTTGTGAGAGAACAGAACGTTAATAATTGCAATGGTGTATTGTATATGCTTATTTTTGTAAGAAGGTGCCGGCGACACGAACGAGTTTTTTTATAAATTCTTAAAGTATTCTATTTCAATCCATCCAGTTAAGCTAGCCTATGACCAATGACTATATAAATAAAAATTATTGTTCCAAAAACAACACTAATCAATAATGAAAAATCAGGTCATATTTGACAAGTTATCGACATTTAATAGATTAGTTTATTAATTACCGATTATGAAATGATCAATAAGCACTTTATATTGAAATTGTAGAGGTATAACTGTAAGACGATAAAATATTTCACAAAGACATTTATGGTTTCTACATTGAAAGAAAAAAATATCCTGTTTAATTTGGATCAAAATCCTAACGTTTACGAATGACGTCACCAAACCTGCATTATTTTTTGTGGTAGCGGACATCAACAATTTTTGCCTCATCCGTTTGAGTACAGCTCCGTCCGGCGATTACATAAAGTTTAACATTTGCATAAGACGATTGGTAAAACGATTGGTGATTACCTAATAGGCCATTTGCTTCGGTCAAGAAATTTAGACGGCGGTTAAACCAGATAATTTTACGTGAATCAACTTAAATGTAAGAACATTTGTAGGATATTATACCAAATTTAGTAAATACACTCGTATGAAATTGATAAGACTCGTTCTAGTCGTTCTGCCATTTGATTCGAGGTAATTATCGCAGGAACTAACATTATTTTTTGTAGATCTATTGTTATTTGAAATGGAAGTAGGAAGTAGCAAATCTCACGCGAGTTTTTATTGAGAATACAGAATGCATTGACAGTTTTGTCAGCGTATCATCCACGGAAAGCTTATTCACACTCTATAGATATGAATGTAGCAAATAGTACAGCAAATGATTAAAACGGCAGAACCAAGGTACAAGATTATTTAACATCCATTTGGAACGCACTATTCACAAGATTAGTCATGCTCCATGGTGTTGCAATAACTGGCTACTGCAAAACCACTTTCAATAGCGCCCAGATTCCAACAACCAAAATATACTCCACCATTCAGCCATAAAATTACGTACAAATCGGCAAAGCGAGCTATTGAGCTGACGAAAAAGGTTTACTACTGGGAGACCGTGAATTTTTCCAATTTAACTGTCCAAAGGAACGGATTCGTCTCCCAATAGGAGCATAATTTTTCCTTTTGCTTATTTGCGTTGTAAGTTTTCTTATGCCAAACTTTTTGGGAGGAACATAATATACTCTAACTAGCAGCCCGCCCAGCGGTTTCACCCGCTGCTAACTGATTTCCTACGGGAAACAGAACTTCTCCCGACATAAATCATACATAGGTACATACAAACATACATAAAAACCTTCCTCTTGAATCACTCTATCTTTTAAAAAAACTTCATCCAGATCCGTTAAGTGGTTTTGAAGATTTAAGCATACAAACAAACAAACAGACAGGGACTTACTTTAAATTCCGGTTTTTTTAATCCCCCAAGGGATGAAAAGGGGGTTAAAAGTTTGTATGAAAGATTGTTGTCTTAAGTGTGATCCGTTTCAAAATTTGTGATTAGACTTATGACTTAAAATAATTAAACATGTGTTTCAGTCTATTTGAAATTTTAACCCTTAGTAGGGTCAAACGGGGGTTTAAAGTTTGTATGAAAGTTCGTTTTTTTTAAATGAATGTGATCTTTCTCGAAATTTGTGATTAGACTAATAACTTAAAATAAATAAATACGTGTTTCAGCATTTTTGAAATTTTAACCTTTAAATGGGTGAAAAGGGGGTTAAAAGTTTGTATGAAAGTTTTTTATCTTAAATGTGATCTGTTTCAAAATTTCTGATTAGACTCATAACTTAAAATAATAAAATACGTGTTTCGGCATTTTTGAAATTTTAATCCAAAAAGGTGTCAAAAGGGGGTCAAAAGTTTACTACCAGTTGGGCTACCCGTTTTCCCATGGGAACGTGGCAATTTCCCGGAATAAATTATGCTTATAAACCTTCCTCTTAAGTTACTCTATCTAATAAAAACAACCGCATCAAAATCCGTTGGGTAATTCTAAAGATATAAGGAGACACCAAACGGGAAGCGACTTTATTTTATACTATGTAGTGATTCATTGTGCAGAATAGGACAACAATGTCAATTATTTTTTAATTTCAACTGATTTTCATTGTGCTTTAAATATAAAAAAGGAGTAAGCTGAATTTCGAAATTGCAAAACGAACTAATAGCGCTTAGATATAAAAATGATTGAGATAAATTATCGATCAGATAAGAAAAAGCGTTGGCAGGTGTAATGTCAATAATAACTGGACTTTTACCGACCTCGTTAATATGATGGGCAGTTAATTAATGAGAAAGGGTCTGAAAAGGCTCATAAAATACTTATGACGTCTAACGGTTGCATTTTTTCTTCAAATATCTTTATTGTTAAATATAAGGGCTTTCTAAAAATATCTTTCATCTTTTTTTGTTCTGCATTATAAACACTACAAGTACATGTGTAATGTTTTTTTAGTTATACAATGAAGCGACATAAAATTGAGATTTCAAAAACAAAAGTCCGAACTATTTTCCAGGATACCTTCGTATAAAATGTAAACAAACCAAGATAAGGCGATAATTAATTGAATATAATGTCATTAATAAAATGTCATTCCAAGCCGTCGAAGCTGTCATTAGAAATGATTCACGCCGACAAGAGAATGCGATGAGAATCGATTACAAATTATAAATTCCCTAGACTATACACGTGCGTGTAAACAATCTTTATAACAAGTTCAATATTATAGACAAGTTATTTAACCAACTTTATAATAGAATCTAAAATATAGCTCAGGAGAATGTAGTTACGTACCCAACCACACAACACAGACGCATAAGTATACTTAACTGATTCCTAAATAGTTTCTCTTCTATACTGTAACTGTTTGTAAACTCGATGATTGACGATGATTAATGATAATGATAATTCAGTTGCCACAATCGTAAAGAATACAAGATTTAAACAATATTCAATAAGACAGGTCTACCCATTTAGGTTAAACCCACATTTTTTGGATCACCCAAGAAAAAACATTGCGGCAACAAATACGAATCATTGTGGGTGGTCTAAAAATGTTATGTCCGGTCCAGAATTCTTTGAGGAAAGTTATTTGTTCATTTAGTTAATGGATACAAAGTTGCGTAATAATATTGACTGGAGTGTAAACCGTTTACTGGTTTAAACACGTGGTATTTGCACTTGATTGATCCATATTTGTTTAAAGACGTGACATATAGTGTTTTACCTATCAATAAAAGTTTCTATATTTACCAGTCTAACGAGTGATATAAATAATAAAAAATACATTAGACCAGTTTCCAGCTGATTTCATTAAGTAACATAACGTTTACGATTTCAATGTCAGACAGTGCGTGCAGACACGACATCATAAGTTCATCTATGTATACGCAAATTGTGTTTTATAAAACATGCTAATGGTAATTGAAAAATATGAAAATTCATATCGGTAAGGTACCGTTTGGTTCATCCATCCAGGCCATATCAGAGTACACATTTAAAACATTGAATGTTTCTCTTTTCCCGGTAAAGAGATTCAAGCATAACGTTTTCTATGTTTATAAATGTGCAATTTCCAAATTGACACTCAAAGCTTGTCCGATATGGCAAAGTTTTCCTTTAAGCATATTGGTTGTTCCACCGTCTGGTGCCAGTTTATAATCACATCACCCCAATTCTATACACACATGGGTGTCGTAACAAGTGACTAAGGGTTAATCATCCAATGGGCAGCAGCGTTCCCTGTGAATGCAATATCCTGAACTGACCTCGCCGATCCGCCTACCAAGCGTGGTAAGTATGGCAATACCCCCCCTATAGTAACGCTAGTTACTAGTTATTATTCTGTGCCTATAGGGAGAAGCCCATGTCCAGCAGCGGACTGTTGTGGATGCTAATGTATGTATGTAATGTTCTTTTTTACGCAGTTGACGATCTAACACCGCAATTTTTCATTGTTTGTATGTTTCCCTTTTAGGTCCCAAGAAAGGCACTTAATTGAATGAGCAGTGTTGGGATATGGAGGCAAGAGAGGCATAAATGGCAATAGATATTCAAGGCACGACAGATACAGGAAGGCAGAAGCCACAATGTGTCACGCGGCTTCCGACTCGTGTTCGATATTTCTATTATTGCTGGTGGAATGGGTCTTTAGCCACCTTAGGCTTTGAACTGGTCATAAATATTTGACTGATCAAATATCATTACGGCTTTCTAAAATTTACAATCATCAGATCTATAAAAAGTATAAAACTTACCTGTTAAGTCTATTTATAGATTTTTAAACCCTCTTATTACAAAAAATATTAACTAAGTAAACATATAGCTATGATATGATAGAACGTAAACTTTCAAGAAATTTAGTAAAGTAGCAATTATTTTCCTCATATCCAGCAGACTATACATTACAACAAGTGCGATGTTTTTCTATTGGCCTAAAGTGGCCTCGGAGGAATCTCGACAAAAACATAATTGCCTTTGCCGATGATAGAGATAGGATGGTATAAAAACTAAACCCCTCCACTGACCTTGCGTTGATGTTTTTTTTAACCTCTTTGGCATGCGTAACGTGGGTGCCCTGCCCACTATCGGTTTATTGCCTTTAACCGTGTTGACTTTTAAACAGATAAAGGGCCTGGAATACGTTATAAATTGCAAGTATATCATGCTACGATGGTTTCTTTTTAACCTTCATTTTTTTTTATTCTTGTTTTGTAAGTTTTGAGCAAACTATATTTCAAGATGGTAAATTAAGGCTTTGTGTTACAAATAACATCGTGCTGATGCAAGATAAGAATAACAATTTTGTCCAAATAGTTAGAGTCAATGCTAATTTTACTAACAGCCATTGGGATTCAACTCAGGTTAAGCAAACAAACAGGGTGCGTTGACACAAGCCAGCGACCCACCTTAATGACTGCAGCTTGAATGCTAATATATAAGATCTTGTTATACCTGATGACCTGACTAAGAATAGCACCTTTGTATTAGCACGTCATCTACGTAGAACGTTCAAATATAGGGGCACCTACCTAATGCGAATGTCAATTGTCAATCCAGCTTACTGATAGGGGAATCGCATAATTTGTCTGATAATTGATAGAGACAAGATGCGGGTGACGTTGTGCTGGTTAAGATTAATGGTTATCATGCAAATCCATATTTGTAACGTCAGCTGCAAAACGAGTTGCCAATTTAAGGGCTGATTTTTGATACCATAAGTTAATCACACGGGTAAGTCGAACTGCTGTCAAAGATCATATACAGCTACATATAATTCATGTTAATTTATAATGAATAGCTGGAATAATGATCTTACCGGAAGAATAATATTTATGCATGGCTGGAGAATGGTATAATAATAGTTTTCCAGCAAGAAGTGCATAAAGTTAACAGAAATACATAAAATAGACTGCAAATGTCAAGTAAATTGCATTGATACAGTAGTGGTGCAACAATACATAAAATAAGTAAGTAACTTTGCGCCGTCGTAGAAAGTTTCTACGATTGTAGAAATTTTATAGAAAATTGATATGTTCACGTTATTGCAGACGCCATAAGCTACGTAGAAAGTTAAGGGTTTTGTCCTCGTGAATTTACGAATCAGTAGTAGATAGACCGTTTATATTGAGCAACATAATGATAATTTCAAAATTGTTTCGCAAATTTTTAACATTCGTGTAGTGGCACATTTTTGCATCACGTTAAAAGACTTGTGCACTATTCCGCACCAATTTAAGAGGCAACTTGAATTGATTTAAGCAAGTCATATTTTAAAAAATTTAAGAGGTGTAACAGAATTCTGTTCTAATCACACGATGATCATCAACGTATATAGTTGTCGTATTCACAACACGGCTTTTTACTTTACCCTATTAAATAGAACTAGCAGACGAACTTCTCGTTTATTTATTATTTCCCAATAATCAAGTTACGCTTTTTGAAGCGTAGCAACAGCGTGATGAAAATTTAAATTCCAATCAATTGAAAGCAAAAACATTTTTATTCAACGCTCGTTTGTAGCTCGACTAAACGGAGAACAATCATTAATCAATGTAAAACGTCGCTTTGAAAAAGTGCTCATGAAAGGACGCAAAAAATCTTTTATAATGCACTGATGGTGTAAGCACGACGACGTTCTATCAATATTCATTGCGAATTTTATTCAGCAGAAAAAGATGATCCATAAGATAAGGGTAACAGTAACAGTCATGTCTCAAGTTAAGGAAATAAACAATCTAACAAATTCTGTTACAAAATATTGTACTACAAAACTGCAAACAGAATCTGAACCACCCCTAACCTAAGTGCGGGATCAAAGAGGATAAAACAATATAAATGTGTAACGCAGCGTGACATCTTTTGATTTCTTCGCAGGGGTCGCACACTTTCCCACTAATGGCACTTCACCGACGACATTTCATATAAAAACTTACAAGATTGAAAGCTGGACCATCAAGCAAGTAGGTCAATAAGCGAAACATGACGAATCGCTACCATCATTGTAGAGTAGGGGGAGAAGAGATAAGACTAGACTTAACTGCTTTTGAGTTTTTGATTAATGAATTCTTCAGCGCCGAAAAGGAGGAAAGAAGAATTTCTTCAAGAGCGTTTTATAAAAGTTGCATGGGGGATAAAAGGCCCGTACAAAGTGCACTTGATTAATATTAAAGCTTGCCTAAGATGGATAATAATATTCTGTAGACGTTCTTAGAATTAAGGCGCAACGTGTTCGGTCCTCTATGAAGTCAAGCTTGAACCGCTACTTGCAATATAAGGAGCTGCTACGAACAATAGAGGCCGTTGTGTTTTCCGGAGCAGCCTTAGCGAAGCACATTAGCGAATGTTCCGCCACATACATAGTGGCAATTAAAAAGCCATGAGGAGAACTCTTAACGACGGACCAAGAATTGTAATTAGAGATACTATTAACCTAACAGTTTAAGTAGCAGACGGAAATTCGGATATTCAGAAAACCTGTTTTTGTAGAAATGGTAAGTGAAATGTGGATACGCTCGCTGGGAAGCGATATAATAGTATCTTCGGTGGGAGAGACACGATTGCGGAGTCACGGCATTTCGTAACTACGATCGGTTGCATTCCTTGGCGGCCCCCGCGCACAGTGCAACGCCCCATGGGATGGACCTGCGGCGTTTACTGATGACGCCTACCGTGTAGACTCATTTGTAGACTAGATTGCCAAGTTTAGATAAACAAGGAATTTCGCGACTATACGCTTTTGTAGCTCGGATTGCGATGAGCGTTAAATCGAACGAAAGCTTGAAGGCTAAACCAGTCAATGAATCATTTGAGATTGGTTTCGTCAGAAATATTTCCAATGAAACGTCCATCTTTATATGAATAGAAAGATATGATCTTAAAAGCAATACTACGTAGATTTCCAAGACTGTTTAAGACAGGATTAACAAGAAACCATTAGAACAAAAAGCAAGACGGGAAGTGTCTTACAAACCGGAACGAGTTGCGAAATTATTGACGAACACGTGCGAAAAGGAGGTCGCTTGCGCAATTGGTAGCAAAGCAACTGTGGCTATGAGTAGCAAGTTATCAAAGATTGTTGCCCTCACAAATGCAACTCAAATATCCGACTCGCTCCGTTCTCTAACGGTACACGACTCACATTCTTACCCGCATTGTTTTGGTCAATCACCATTAGTAACACTAATAAATAACATTCTTGCCTACAATAACTTCCACATACGAAGTTTTATCATTGCTCATTCATTATGTAATGTTTGCGTAACGTGAGTTTCTTATCAAATATAAAAGAATCAATACCTAGTAAAATGTAAATTTATTAACAGTTTTCCCAGTTAAACAAAGGTTACAGAAACAATTTACACAAAGGGCAATAATTACTTGTTTCAATGAGCGGGAGAAAATTGTTCAAAACAAAACCGTTATACGTTAAGTGCCTCCTTGTTTTTACAAAAAAGAGACTCTATAAATTGTTTCTTTAAAGATCATTATAAAATGGTAGAACGAACGATCCAAAAACAAAATACTACTTTTCCTAATTGGACAAAATATATCTTTTTATGGACAAGGAAACGTGAAAAGAAAATTGTTTCGGAGATTATATAGAACAACAAATTAAATTTGAGAAGCAATAAAAGCTCATTATTTTTGGATTATAACGACCATTGCATTCATGGTCAGCTGGAAGTTCCTATAATCTCTAATACCGAAGATTATTAACACCATAACATTGAATATGGTACCAAATAAAAGAAAACGCGATAAAGAATGATGTATTGCTAATCCGACGTGTCCCGAAAAAATATCGTCGCAAATCCAAAACATGAAAGGGGAAGGCCAATGTCAACGACCCACACCCCATGAGCACAACAATGGATTTTGAAAAGGGGTCCTAAACCATTACGAGTCCCAATTACAGGCACAATGGTCAACCAAATATCGATATCGTATTAAAAGCACGTGGCACGCGTTCCATTCGCAACGGTCTAGCTCAACCTGTTTCTACAGATACGAGCAAACATGGTTAATGTCTTCAATAAAAATTCTATTCATACATACAATTTTGATAATTCATCTTTTCTGAGGCATCACGGTGCTAGATTTGCATGTAGAATCCCCAAAACCGAGCGCCCGAAATCAAATTTGTACCGTATTAAGTATGTACGCTCCAACCAAGGGTACGGTTAACCAGAAGCTGGGGGGCACCATGCGATCAATTTCAAGGGCCCCTCGTCTTATATTCAAATCCCTTCTTTGTCTTTCGCATTTCATACAGTCAGTGATTCACAATAAAGTGATCTCAAACGCCTACTGCCAATGCAAGTGGATCAATATACTTGAGGTTATTAGACTCTTAAAGGGGAAAAATATCTACACGCAACTGAATGACACGAATTGTAACATTATAATTAGAGTTAATAATGCTATATTACTTAATTGCTAGGAAGTATTGTTCTATCTGATGATCGACACGGTAATTTGATTCGTAGCGATGACTCCACTGCAACCGGCTTTTTGTTTTGAACGTTAAATTCGAATTTGCAATAACAAAATTGTTGACTACTAAGCCAATCACACCAGGTTTAGTATGTTGCATTGATAGCCAATGCAAGAGTAATAATGAATAGCAGATAATAGGTATCAGACTGATAAAGCAACTCTGTTGATGATATCACAATAATAAGGACAACATTTGGAAATTCGACAAAATAATCACATGGTAATCTGAAAATATGTTGATAAAAAAAGTACTAGGTAAATATTTAAAGAGCAGCAAAATGTACAAGCAAAAATAATAATAATCGAAGGAAATACCTACAACAAAAACAAAACAGTTGCAAAATCACTGAGCAAAACGAAAACACAACATTGCAAATAAAACTCCAAGCACAATTCAACAACTGCGGTAAGTAGACGGAAACTTTACCGGTCAAAGCACGAACTTTTAATCACTTCTTGCACAAAACCGACGACGATATCAAATTTTCACGTGAAATTTGATATGTGTACGTTTTCGTGAATGGGTCTCGCGTAGAGCGGCAAAGAGGCGACGCGCGGCGCGGCGACCGGCCACCAACTGACGGCCGCCCGGCACCCATCGGCTGTCTCCGTCGCACGCCACTACGCATGCCCGGAACTATAACCCTTCATTTCCATTTTCAAAATTTTCAGCTTCAACAGCCTCCGTCTCCACTTCATATTCGACAGCTCTAACAGCTGCCTTTTAAAAGTCTTCTAGAATTCTTTGTTAAGCAAGTTTCCAATAAGATTACTGTCGAGTAAGAAAGAGACAGCTTTTAAATTTGAAGGCAAGGTCGATCGTGATTGTATTGCAACATCGCCTGCAGGTAACAGTTCAGGTTTTACATATGGTTCGAAAAATATTGAAGTTTTTTTAGGTTATAATATGTAGTTGATTCGGTATGTAGATGATGTATCTGATTTCAATTTTGCGTCGAAAAATTTTCATTTCACATTTTTATCAAAAGCGTATGAAGTAAGTAAATAGAAATCGTTAAGTCCCTTATCTTTGATAACGTATTGTTTACAGATTAAATAAAAATGGTTCATTTGCTTTGATTTCAACATTAACTTCTTTCCTTGTCATTTTCCCAGCTTTACATATTCCTATTTTATATTCCGTTTTAACAATCTATTGTCTAAGGATTAAGTACTTTCGTTTGTAGTTGCATATTTCCTAACTTTCACTACGATGACACATATGGATGTAATGAAAGTGAACATTGTCACTTGCGTATTTGTATTACAATACACAATAGGCTGTGGTGGGACAACTTTTGACACTTTCGTGGGAGTCAGAGAAATTGTTACGCTCGTAAATGTGTCATTGTTTAAAAGTAGGCCTGTTGGATTTAATATGAGGTAAAAGTGATGTAAGCAAAGAACTACGAAGTACAAAAGATTCACACATTTTATGTGACATTTCGTTCAGTACAATTATGTTATATCAAAATGAATCATTTGATTTACAGGAAAACCTTGTAGTAACCAAATTGTTATAAGAAATCAAGACCTAGATTAGAACAAAGTATTTGACCGAATAATGGTGTAACAAAATCTATTTCTAAACTTGTGATTAGTTCATTAAGCTAAACTAGTTCAATATGTGTTTAAGAGATTTCTGATTTTATAACCCCTTAAGGAGTTTGTATTAAAATTATGGGCCTTTGAAGCGATCTCTTTTAAATTTTGGAAATCAAACTAAGGAGTTAAAGATATTAAATACGCGTTTCAGCATTTTCAAAATGTTATCTCTTATAAGGGATTTCTCCCGGCTTTCGTCCAGCAGTGGGACACTTCAGTCTCGTAATAATAATAATAATAATAATAACATCCCTTAACGGAGATGAAAATTCTGTATAGAAATTCATCGTTTTAAATGAGATCTGCTTCAAAAAATCTGATTACACTATGGAGATAAAATAATAAAGTACGTATTTTGATAGTTTAGTAGGTTTGTCGGGTAGTTCGTTGACACTGTGTTCTTTACGAAAAAATAATGTGCGAGTGGAACCGCGGGCGGAAACACTAAATACAAATAGGTATGTGTCTTGCTAAGAGTTCGTAAAGACCTGCAACAAGCAAGAAATAGCAAGTTTGAATGAATTGAATGAATTAATTTATTTATTTATGAATCAATTTAGTATTCTTAAAACTAATACATAGCCCCACAAAACCACTATTCGAGGTTTCTTTGTGGGATCTTCTAGTCTCTATAAAATTAGTGTATACCTAGGTATTCTAATCAATACCTAGCTATGTTAGGTACAATAAAAATGTAATTATCATTTTACAAGCTACTTAACAAATACTTTTTAACTCATTTTAAGTATGAGACCGGCTCAACCCGCGACCACAATACATGAAACTGTGTTGAAACGTCGGGACACAGGCAAATTACTAATATTTACCTAAATACTATCGCGATAGACCCGGTCTAATACTTAAAATGAGTGAAAGTGATCGCGAGTGCTTAAAAAGTTATAAATACTTTTTAAGTTTGGATGCGAAATTTCTATTCGTTTCTTGTCTTATCATCATCATCGTGGAATGCCATCTTCAAATTGAAGGTCGGAGGTCAGCATGCAGAAACCCTGTCTTTTATCTGTGGGCAAAGTATGAAAAACACCGATCCGATAAAAAAGGCACCTATTCCACGGAAGATATATATCGGAAAGATTATTCCTTCAATAAATAAATACAAGAGTATACTTATTCATACAAACTCTCGTGTTTGCGTTAGCTCAGCAAACAGCAGGGTAAAGAGCGGAAACATTATTACAACTCAGCGTCCTATACTACGTTACAAACGACTGTTCATTCTTAATTCCAAAGTGTAATCCATTGCTGGTTATACGATTATTCTTCTTCAAACCATCCTTTGGAAGCAGCGACGATTGCTGTTCAAAGAGAAGTTGTAGACTATTGAAACGCGGGATGGAACTTATGACTTTTGTTAAGGTGCACTTTTGAAACATAATCCGAAGTTCGGTAAAGCCCGACGATTTGAATATTAAAGTTAATCGGGCTGTAAACTCTATGTGTGTACTTAATGAGGTAAAAATTATCGGTTATAGGATTACATCTCGGATTACAAGGAATTATGAATGGTTTAGCTATTTTTAGTAAGTTACTTTATTCTTGTAGATTGTGGACTTATAGCACATCAAAAGAAGTTGAAGCACGATTTTGGGAATAATCATTGTCATTTCAGGTATGGGCTAAGGATATAGGAGTCAACGTTATTTTAATTATAATATTATAGTTTATAAAATTTAAGTTTGTTTTAGTGAAGTTCCTACTGTTACATACATACATCAGCATATTGCAGTCCACTGCTGGACGTAAGCCTTCCGCAGGGTACACCATAGGGTGTTTGCCATCCAATCGCTACCAGCCGCCTTTTTTAAGTTATTGGTCCATCTGGCCAACGCTACGCCAACCTGCTACCTTACTACTTGCTGTTATAAATATTGAATTTTGTTTTACGCGAAATGAGTTCGACATGCCTACTACTTACCTGTTAAAGGAAAATTCCAACAATATTTTAAATGTTATTTTACGTAAATAATTTCTTCTTTCTTCAGCAGAAGAAACTATGAGATAAAAGGTCTGCTGTATGGAAAACAATGATATATTTTGACCCTTCAAATGTATCTTGAGCTGCTGCCGACTGTTCTATGATGAAATTGCAAAACTTTTTCTCCAACCCCGTGTCAGCCTTTGGCGTCACCCACATCACGTCACAGTCTATTTCGTTCGGGGCATTATCATAAATTGTCCCAAAGTCATAAAGCGATAAATATGCTGTAAAACCATAAACGGAGGCAGCGAGCCATGTCATAAATTGTATGGAATTGGCCCACTTTGCCGCAACTATAGTGGTATTGTCGCCAAATTGCGAATAGGGGTGAGGAAAGGCGATTTTTTTATGAGCAAGCTTCGTACCGTTACATTAGCATGCCTGGTATGCCTAAGCCGCGGAAAATGGCCTATAGCAAATTGGACAACAAGGTATTATTGGTGGTGACATTTTACCTTTTTTTATTGGCTGCAATAAACAGCGATATGGGTGTGGACGTAAAAAGCCTGGGCCTTGGCTTTTGTGTCCAAATATGTTGCTACTACCACGCCAAGCAAAATACGCACGTACCGTTGGTTATTAATAATTACATACATACATCAGCTTATTGCAATCCATTGCTGGATTAAGTTCCTTATCACCAGATAAGGAACAACTTTCCCCAAGGAACATAGGGCCCGTCTTAAGTTTTCGCGTGGTTTTCGCTATCGGTCACTCCACTTGACTATTTGAAGCTGGAGCTCATCCGGATATTTAACAGCCACAATCAGTCACCGCAGTCAATTAGCCAAAGTCCACTGCTAGACATGGGCAGGTAACTTAGGTATTTTGGTTGAGTATGAAGTAGGTACGTAGTAATGTTAGATTTTATAGCCCTTTCTACAAACAAAACACCTCACTATAAATTTGCTCATCATATCGTTACATAAGGTCCTATCAAATTCAATGCAAATATTTATTGAGTTTTACTCGTAAAACTGAACAACTTTTCTCAAAATACATAGGCCGATATGAAAAAAAATCTTTCATACAAAGTGACACGTTTTTAGAACACTATAGTATGGGAGGTCTAATTTTTTCAGATTTCGACTAAGTTTCTTGCGGCAATTTGTTCAGTTTCACAAGTAAAACTCACCTTAAACATATTTGCACTGAATTAAATAGGACCTTATATACTCGTAGGTACTAACACTAATCTATGTTATGGTGAACAGACGACCATCGTCAGTACAATGTATGAATTAATCGGTATAATTAATTATCAGCTGAGATCATAATTAATACAGACTGGCTCATATGGATACGGGGAAGCTAGTTTACGTACTTAGCTATGGATCGATATACAGGTTGTTGAAAAAATAAAGGGAACATAAAAAAAAAGTAATAAAAAAATACTATGGTTGTATGAAAAACATTATACCCAATATTAACATTTGCACGCTTAGAATAAGTACCTCTAATATTTTAATGGGAACGTAATAAAATTAAGAACCATCTCATAGGTACCTAAACAATAGCAATAGAGTAACATTGCATTTCACACATACAATACATACACATATCACGCCTATATCCCTTGCAGAGGAGGCAGTATATGACCGCAAAAACAGTCTTTATCGCCATTTCTGACATGAGGGCGTTTCAGAAAAATCACATTTCATAGTGAGAGGTGGAAAACCTCCTGTCGCCTAAATTGTAACAGACATAAAACCCTCAAGTCCCTTCGTCGGCTCTTATGACACCCACGGGGAAGAAATGGGGTGATGCTATTCTAAGCCAGTATCACACGGCATTGCATTTAATTTTATGAAATAATTACATCTTCAGTTTCATCCAGTTTTAGAGGGTTGTTCTGTTATAAAATATTAAGAATAAATAATAACACTACCGTGGTTAAAGTTTCAAAATATTTATATCGAAAAAAATTATGGAAGGAACGAAATAGACAATTTCAGTAAGCTCAATGTAATAAATAAATATCTTGGACATTTCACACAGCGCCACCTAGCCCTAACCAAGCAAAGCTTGTACTATGGGAACTAGATAGCTGAAATATTATATATGAATTCTAATTTTGTGAATAATTATACAAAATATGTGGTATGATAAGTAAGTTAAATATACTTGCGCTGTGTGGGGATCGAACCCACGACCCTCGGCGTAGCAGGCAGGGGTACTATCCACTACGCCATCGGGCCAGTCATAAGTAGGCACCAAGTTTATAAGTTAGAATTTAAGCCTCCTGTATCTTGAAAGGCGGGCTATGTAAGTTATCTACATAATGTATTGCGGCGTATAGGATCATTTTGATCATTTATCTAACGTGACAACTATTAGTATGGAAATTGATATTCATCGGTATGAGGGGGAACTCATTTGTCATCCACAATAATACGTGTGCTGTGAAATTTCGAGAAACTTTAAAGGTGTTCCATTAACTACCTAAGTAATTCATGCATAAACGGAAAAAGAGTTCATGAAAAATTTCCCGCAATATTTCCAACATATACCAATTTCAAATTAAATCGCACTCAGACCTAATACAAAATCAATAGCGCAAATCTGGCCATTTAGAAGGGGCGCTATTAAATATCGTTAAAACAATCGAGTAAAGAATTTGCCATAAATTAATGGGTCTAATGAAGGGGAGAGAATATAAAATATTTTTAAGTAGCCAGTCCGCCCCTGGCTACAGCATTGATTTTAACTGAGGGTAGGATTAGGGACTAAGGGACTCGAGGGTGGGTATTGCAATTTTAGGCGACGGGCTGACAACCCGTCACTATAGTGATACACAGTTATCTGATTGACCCTCAAACTTTTGTCAGACGTGGTGTTGATATCCGTCGAACGGCCGTTAACGCTCTGCCTACCCCGTATGTATGTAGGATTAGGGGCGAACGCCCGGTGAGCGAAAATTCAGTTAGATAGAGTACCAAAATTTTTTCTTTTACAAAATCAGGGTCCAGCAGCCTTAGGTACCTAAAAAGCTTGCTTTATATAGCACTAATATTAGTTAGCTATTCAAGACAGTCTATTGCTTCACTCTAGGACTCAAACGGACTCGCTAATAATAAGACAAGTAAATTAGTGAAGTTTGTCGTCTCGGTAGCACTATAGTTTTAATTAAGCCAATTCCTCCCTGAGACAGCTTTATAAGATCTAGTCTGGGAGTTCGGTAAAGAAACCTGCAGTACAATTAGTTGTGTTACCGTTCGGAGTGTAGTGGTTATTTGAGTCGGGAAACTGAAGTCGTAGGTTTGAATTCTGGGTGAGATAAAGTGAGGTAAAAAAATTGTGTTATTTCGTATATAAGGTGAAATTTGCTGAAAATATTTAAAGAGGTGAACTAGTTCATGAAACTGTACAAATCACAAGTATTAAGAACATTAAACTTTAATCCAAGGGCGCTATTGCTGGTTGTTTGAACTGGTTTGAACAACTACAAAGCCTGCTTCGGTTGAGCCCTTGCCTCCCACCAACAAGTCAGGTGGAGGTTTCAAAACCACAGGGCTAAAATCCTAGAGTTTATAAAAAGTTACATTTAGGTATTAAGAACCTGAAATACCCAAACAAGATAACATAATTTATATTTGGTCTCTTTGTTTGCATGTTTCGACCAATAGTAGGAACAAAATTTACTTTCATGGGCTGGATGACCTGTTGAAGTGTTTTTAGGTAACAATTTGACATCTTAGAAATAATATTCATTATATCTTAGCCATTATGTATGGTCATTAGTTTTTTAAGTGAAGAAACAGCAGGTTGCAATGCGCTGTGACGATTGTGCCCAGACATTATTAATTGAATTAACTAGTTAACAATACCACTGTCGATATATAGGAAACGAATTTAGATTTACTAGATCAGGCCCAACTATTTTATAAAAAAATACTATACTTACGAAAGATGCTAAATTCTAAGGGGTCGATTTAAAATACACCTGCGTATAAAAATTTCGTTGCTTCTGTCCTACTAGTCAATTATACGCTACTTATTATTACGATTTATAAATTAAAACTGATGTTATGACTTCAGAATACACAATTTAAGATGGCGTCAATAAATAAACTTTAAATTGTTTCTAATTTCAATAAATCTTATGTTGCATATTTTGAAAAACAATCAATGAGAACAATTCTACTTTTGGACACTAATTTTAAACATCCAAGTCTCGTATATATCAATTATCCAGAACACAACCCTATTGTTATCAAAGTTTTACGTGCGAGTTGTCATAATCATAGAGCATAGCTTAACTCATATCTAATATCTAAAATTTCGCGGTCAAACTAAGCAGGTAAGAAGCATAGGTACACTAGCAAGTTCAGTCTTCACTCGACGGCTTCTCAAATTAATTACTTAGTAGCATTTAAATTACCTAATACACATAAAGATGGGTCTTTCAACTCTATATCTTTGGAAATTATAGTGTCTCGCTTCAGAATATTAAGTTAGTCAGAGCAACTACGGAGTGGACCTTTTGTAATTAAGGGGGGTAAGTTCATTCATCAGTGATAGATAGTAGGTACAATCAGCAGCTCCTCTGATTACTATGTAGTATTACTAAATTTAATGAAGGAAACAAGTAAATCGTACACATATATGCTTTTCTTGTCTTTTGGGTCAACGAAAAGCGTTTCAACACACCCAATTTTGTATTGTAAAGTGGAAAACAATAGGAGAGAATGGTAGGAGAAAGCCCAGGTATCCGATAATGTAGGGTACAATCAGAGTTTTTTTTTTTTTTATTATTGATCTAAATATTTAAAATTATTTGTATTCAATTGGTGTTAATACTAAAATATCCTCCTGATATCATCATAACCATACTTATAGACATAAACAGTATCCCTTCCTACTTACTGCGCACGCGCCGATCTTTGTGAAAGTGTTTACCTGAAACAAAATGGTTGACAATCAGTTACATTAGCACTTGTTTATCAAATAAAAACATGTCTAATTCCAAGCTAAACTCCCGCAGTGGAAGCGATTTACACAGGTAAATTTCGAACAAAATACCAGGAGTTCAACTGGAGGCAGACAATGGCTGCGTTACGCAGCGCTAAATAGCATACGCTGCACAATATAGCAGCGCATACTATGAATTAAACGTGAACCTAAATCTATTTAACTTAATTAACTAAGTTGATTGAAATTGGCTAATGATGTGTTCCAACCCTTACATAACTCAAGTCGGTAGTAAATACCGTCTGCCGATCTGGCGTTACGTCACACGTATTAGCACTAGATTATAAGTAAGTACCTCCAAATTATATCACCCCACGAATTCCGCAATTCGTACTAAGGAGTCACAATGATATGGTACAACAAATATGACTAAAGGGAACACACCATTAACACGAATAAACAGTTTTATACTAAACAACCAGGTTTAACTTACAGTCAACGTGCCGGTCCAAATGCATAAAATACCCAACGGAGAAAGGAAGTTCAGGGAATGGATCAAATGGGATTTCCGTGGGTACTTACAGGGCTGGGTGGAAAAGATATCGACACCCAGCATTCCACTACAGCCTTGGCGCGTTATTCACGTCAAACCACTCACAGCTTCTGTTCGTATTCCACTTTGATATTAGTCATTACGCGTGACCCAACCCGAATTTGGGCCGTACAAACGCGGGCCAAAATGGCCACCTGATGCCTATTCAACGCGACGCTCACGTGGAAGACGTCGAGACATCCAACAATCACTAAGCCTGGCATTCCAGTACAACCCAGGAGAAACGCAATAATACGATGCATCAACACGCGCGATCTCAAATTGAATCGTCCATTACACGCGGCATCACAAAACGCGTGGCGGGAAATCCGCACAATACGATACCCTCCCGTCCGAAAGGTTTTGAGTGACTGACTGCGGTGCAGAAATCACCGCGTGGCGCCGTCAGGCGGTCTGCGCGCACGTCGCCAGTCTCGCCCTGCGAGCGAGAAAGGGACAACATATGCCCAGAGCGATGCGTGCGAAATCGCGGCGCATTCATAGACCGTCATTAATACCTAACTTACCCCAGCATAGCAACGCTAAATTAAACATTCACCCGCCCTAGGCCGAATCCCTTAGGCCTATTCACTACTGGGGAGACGAGATAGCGTTGCTATTGCTCGCTTAAGAACTGAATTCCCTACCTGAACTGTCGCGACTCGAGGAGCGCCATCACTACCTGGGAACAAGTTGAGAATGCGCCCTCTGCGCCATCGCAGTGGCGGCAGGTTGGCATCCTTAACCAGAACGAGATCTCCGATGCGAGGGGGTTCAGTTCTGTCCGTCCACTTAAGGCGTTGCTGCAGAATGTGCAAATACTCAAGCGACCATCGCTTCCAAAAATTCTGAGACATTTGCTGCAGCAACTCATAACGCGTCAAACGATTGCTACTGACCTCTGTGTAGGGGTATTCTGGCAAGGCGTTAAGTGGTCGGCCAATTAAGAAATGCCCTGGTGTCAGGGCCTCCAGATCATTCGGATCTGAGCTAAGCGGACACAAAGGACGTGAATTGAGAACGGCCTCAATTTTACAAAACACGGTCGCTAGCTCCTCAAAGGTTAATATCGTTAAACCTATAACGCGCATCAAATGCGTCTTAGCGGACTTTACAACCGCTTCAAATATACCACCCCAGTGGGGGCATCCTGGTGGATCGAACACCCAGTTAATGCCCTGACGGGAGAGGCTCGTGCCGATAGCTTCCTCGTTTTCCGATAAAAACGTTATAATTTCTTTCATACATCGATCAGCGCCCTTAAAGTTGGTACCACAGTCCGACCTGATCAGCGCTGGTCGCCCTCTTCGCGACACAAATCTATCTAAAGCTGCTAAGAAAGCCTCCGTAGTGAGGTCGGCCACGAGTTCCAAGTGAACGGCCTTGGTTGCTAGGCACACAAACACGCACAAATACGCCTTGATTGACTTCGCGTTGCGAAGGCGTGATGCCTTTACCATAAAAGGCCCCGCAAAGTCCGTTCCCACACCCGCAAACGTCCAGGCTTCCGTCACCCGGTCCGGTGGGAGGTCTCCCATCTGAGGTTGCATTGTGGCTGCCTTCAACCGATAGCAAGGCAAGCACCGAAACACAATGCTCCGTACCGTACGTCGTCCAGACAAGATCCAAAACTCGCGCTGCAGAATAGCCAAAAGTGCATTGCAGCCCGCATGCGAGTTTTTCTGGTGACGATCCCTAACTATAAGTTCTACCAAAGGTCCCTTCTTTGGGAGTAACAGCGGATGCCGTGCTGAAAAGGGCAGGTTAGCGTTCCGAAGTCTACCTCCAACCCGGAGCATTCCATGCTCGTCCACGAACGGGTTGAGGCGCACAAGACCTCCCTTCAGCTTTCCACGGCCATCCCTGAGCAGCCTGGCCTCTTCCTCAAAATGTTCCGCCTGGACGACCCTAACCAATAAACTTAGAGCCGTATTCCGCTCCGCAGGCGAGAGGACAGGTGCCAAGTTCCGTTCTGCTTGAGGTTTTCTACAGTTGTTCACGAACCGTTTGATCCAACCTGTCACCCCTAGAAGTTTGTCGAGGGAGCTGTATCGTTCCAGCAAGAAAGCCGCACTAGGCTTAGGTACGATCTGCCCTACGTTCACTCGCAAACCTCGATCAGGTGGCCCAAGCGGCGACCCGCACTCATTGTATGGCCATCTCTCAGGTGACTCAGTCAGCCACTGAGGTCCCCACCACAGTGAGTGACCTACCAAATCAGGGGCCCTACATCCCCGTGAGGCGCAGTCCGCTGGGTTCTGTTCTCCCGGTACGTGTCTCCATACCAACGGAGTTTCCGATCCTTTAATCTGTGACACCCGATTTGCCACGAAAACCTCAAGAGTATGTACCGACGTCTGTAACCAGCACAGAACTATCCTACTGTCGGTCCATGCGTACACCGTTTCATCCAAAGTGATGGTACCGCGTAGATTACTAGCGACATGATGTAGCAAGCGCGTGAGAAGCGCTGCTCCCGCCAATTCCAACTTTGGAATGGTCCATCTTGTCCTAACCGGAGCCACCTTACTCTTGGCCATAACTAGACGCACGTCTACAGTTCCCGTTGAACTGACTGTCCGCAAATAGACAGCTGCCGCGTACCCTCGCTCCGAGGCATCACAAAACCCATGTAGGGTAGCCTTACATCCCACCGATGGGAGCAATTTGCGAGGTATGGCGATGCGTACGATCCCTGGTAAGGTGGTCACAAACTTGGTCCAATCATTCAACAGCTCTCCGGAGAGCTGGTCGTCCCAACCCAAGTTTGCTATCCACAACCTTTGCAAGAAGCACTTCGCCATGAACGTCACCGGTGCGATCCACCCGTTAGGATCGAAAGTTCTGGCGATCGTCGATAATACCGAACGCTTCGTCCAAGTCTTCTGCAAAAGGTCTGGCTCGATCTGATACGTAAAGACATCATGCGTTGGCCTATATTGCACCCCTAGGATGCTCAACGTATTTGGATTGTCCGGGTTCTCGAAAAGGTGCGGGTCCTGCTGGAACTCACCTGGCAACCCGGCCAGGAGCTCTGGACAGCTGGACAGCCATTTCCGCAACTCATAACCTCCTGATTCCATGATCGCGATCAGCTCGTCTCGTAGTAGCAGTGCTTGTTGCACGCTATCTGCACCCGTGCAGATGTCATCCACGTAGACGTCGCGATCCAGTACTGCTGCGGCTCGAGGGAATCTTACCCTTTCCTGTGCGGCCAACTCTCGCAGCGTGCGTACTGCCAAAAACGGACTTGGCTTCAGACCATACGTTACCGTGTTAAGCTCATAAGTGACCATCGGCTCGTCAGGGCTCTCACGCCACAAAATCAGCTGGTACCGACGGTCATCCGGGTGTATAATTGTTTGGCGAAACATCATTTTGACGTCTGCGACGAACGCTACTTGGTGCAACCGAAAATCTGTGAGGATGTCCACAATGTCCCGGTTCAACTTGGGACCCGCGTGCAGACACTGGTTCACAGACACACCATTCGATGTAGGAGCAGAACCGTCAAACACTACCCGTATCTTCGCCTCCGGTGACTTCAAAACAGCCAGGTGTGGTATATAGTAATGCTCGACACACCTCCAATCTATGCTGGACACCGACATGTGGCCTAACTCTAGGTACTCCCTCATGAATTCGATATACTTCTGCCGAAGTGCTGCATCTCGCTTCATCTTTCTCTCCATAGCCAGTAGTCTCCGTTCCGCGATCTGTCGCGAACTACCTAAGGAGGGGCGGTTTGGGAGAAATGGCAGCCTGGTAACAAACCTACCTGACGAACTTCGTGCAGTGTTGTACTGATAGAACAGCTCGCACTCGTCATCCTCTGGCTTCCGTCTATCCGCTGTGGGTGGCTCCTCAGACTCCCAAAACCTCTGCAGCACCTCCGACAACACACTACCATAGAGAACCGTATCGCCCTCTGGTAGGTCCTGAGGTCTCCAAACTGGGCCAAAAATAACATACCCCCCTGTGGTATCAACGGCCACTAAACCAGTTTGCTGAAGTACCCGTTTTCTGCCACACCAGAATCTCCCGAGGACGTCTGACCCGAGGAGAACGTCCACCGTACCAGGAGTATCAAATTCAGGATCAGCTAACTCTAAGCCTGTGGTTAACCCTCGTACCGTTGACGGTAACCGAACCTGAGGAAGTTTCCCTACCACATCATCCAGCACCACTGCTGAGGCATGATAGCTGACCCCTGTACCTGTATTACCTAATGTGAACTCGAAGTTCACCTGACCCCGAACGTCAGGCACATCTACACCTCCAATACCTACAGCCCCATCCGTTGTGGGCCTTATATTTAAGCGTAGCCTACTCACCAGCTTACTAGACACAATACAACCCTGAGCCCCTGTATCTAACAAGGCTCTTACCTGTATGCTGCGGCCACCGTATCCCCATACCCAAATCATTGCCGTAGGCAACAATACCGTAATTGGCCGGGGGGCCGAAGCTGGCGTGTAGGCGGCGATTACCTAGCAGGAATCTAAGCGCGGAGTGTCCGCGTCCTGCGGGGGGGTCCCCTTTCTCCGTACACCTTCGAGTGGGTCCCACTCCTGCTGATAGGGACCTCTGGTCCTGTACGCCATGGCTGGCAGCCTATAGTAACCCTGCGGCAGGCGCGCGTACCGTGGACGCGCCTGTAGCCGCGGGTGCTCAGCCAAGGGGAGAGGCATGCGTGGGTCATGGGAACTCACCATGTTGTTCAGACACGCCGAGTACTGCATGTACTGGCCCTGGTGTTGGCACCCGCCCGTAGCATCACGTACTTGTGATGGGTGCCCCTGACCTTGGACCTGTGACCACCTACCCTGTCCCGGCACCTGCTGCCGAGGTGGTGACTGTCTCGCGCGTGGTGAAGGGGGCATCACCTGCTGATGTCCCTGGCCTCGTCCCTGAAACCCTGGTGGAAGAGGACTCCTCCTTGGAGGGGGTGGGGAGCGTTGCTCCCGTCTAGGTAGGGCAGACTCCGTCCGCTGACCCGCGTCAGCTCTGCCTCCGTAATCTCCGCTGCGGTTCATGCATAGGAGCTGATGGTGGGCACCCTGGCAGTACCTGCAGTTGGTGCTTGATGGGCACTCTCGCACCTGATGCGGCCCCATACACCTAAAGCACCAACGCCGTTGCTGCACCACACCACGACGTTTCTGCACCCGCTGTGCAGCGAACTCCTCACACGCAGTCACCTGATGCCCCGCCTCTCTGCAGTAGGCGCACCTCAAATTAGCGACATTGTATCGCCTGGGTGGCCTACTCTTACCGTCTCGCGCCTGTGCACCCGGCCGTTCCGGGCGGCGAGCGGCCGCAGACTCCGCGTGAGGCGACTCTCCAAATTGGGCATCTACCCGCCTGCACTCGGCCTCGAGGAAGGACTTGAGCTCCTCGAAGGTCGGGAGGTAATCAGATGTCTTACCTCCGTGTGACTGTTCAAAACGAGCGGCCATGTCGCTCGGCAGGCGGCGCAACAACGTGTGGACCAGGATATAATCATAGCCTGACCCCGGCATCCCCTGTCTCTCAAGAGCGTTCACTGCAACGCAGACAGGGTTGAGGACCTTGGCCCTGAGGTCCGTCCCTCGTGTGATGGTCGGCACGGTGAGCCACTGTTCCAGGAGTTGGTCAATCATGAGACGTTTGTTGCTGTATCTCTCGATCAGCAAACCGCGAGCCGTCTCGTAACTTGCATCATCGACTGGCAGATGCTTTACCAGCTCATGGGGCTCACCTTGCAGCTTGGCCATCAATTGTGCCATTTTATAAGCCGGCTGCAAGTCAGTGCGGTTATGAATCACACTGTCAAACAGATCCTGGAATCGGGTCCAATCCGTGTAGTCCCCGTGGAAGACCGGAATCGCCACAGCCGGCAGGGGCACTTGCACCCCCGGTCCCCGCGGACCATGGGGTGGGTCCGGCTCCCCAGCTCTACGCCTGGTGATCACAGCAGCCGCCTGCTGGATCTCCTGCCCCATCTCCATGCACTGGGTCACATTCGTCCGGACCGTAAGTTTGACCTCCTCATCAGGCGTCCCATCAAATAACTCCTCGCATCCAGTGAGGCAATCCAACACCTCCGCGACCCGTTCGTCAATCCGTTGCGCACAAGCGATGAGTGCGTCCTCTCGGTCCCCGCGACCGACCATCGCCTGCTTAGTCGCGAACCAAATTAGGTGCGTTCTAATTTTTGCCTGAAGCTGTGTAATTGTGGGAGCCATGGTACCAACTCAAAGTAACACCGAACCTTACAATAAAAAACAATAATAGACAATCGGCCCTGATCCTACCGTTAGGATATCCGCACAGGGTAAACACAACGATAATAACAAGCAATTCACTAATTGATTGGCCCTGATCCTACCGATAGGATATTCTACACAGGGCACACACTACAATCACAATAAATATTTTTTTTTTTTATGTAGGTAGATTAAAAATCTTATACTAAAATAATCTTAAATCTAGTGGTTTTCTGAACCACGCTCTGCTACCAAAAATTGTCTAATTCCAAGCTAAACTCCCGCAGTGGAAGCGATTTACACAGGTAAATTTCGAACAAAATACCAGGAGTTCAACTGGAGGCAGACAATGGCTGCGTTACGCAGCGCTAAATAGCATACGCTGCACAATATAGCAGCGCATACTATGAATTAAACGTGAACCTAAATCTATTTAACTTAATTAACTAAGTTGATTGAAATTGGCTAATGATGTGTTCCAACCCTTACATAACTCAAGTCGGTAGTAAATACCGTCTGCCGATCTGGCGTTACGTCACACGTATTAGCACTAGATTATAAGTAAGTACCTCCAAATTATATCACCCCACGAATTCCGCAATTCGTACTAAGGAGTCACAATGATATGGTACAACAAATATGACTAAAGGGAACACACCATTAACACGAATAAACAGTTTTATACTAAACAACCAGGTTTAACTTACAGTCAACGTGCCGGTCCAAATGCATAAAATACCCAACGGAGAAAGGAAGTTCAGGGAATGGATCAAATGGGAATTCCGTGGGTACTTACAGGGCTGGGTGGAAAAGATATCGACACCCAGCATTCCACTACAGCCTTGGCGCGTTATTCACGTCAAACCACTCACAGCTTCTGTTCGTATTCCACTTTGATATTAGTCATTACGCGTGACCCAACCCGAATTTGGGCCGTACAAACGCGGGCCAAAATGGCCACCTGATGCCTATTCAACGCGACGCTCACGAGGAAGACGTCGAGACATCCAACAATCACTAAGCCTGGCATTCCAGTACAACCCAGGAGAAACGCAATAATACGATGCATCAACACGCGCGATCTCAAATTGAATCGTCCATTACACGCGGCATCACAAAACGCGTGGCGGGAAATCCGCACAATACGATACCCTCCCGTCCGAAAGGTTTTGAGTGACTGACTGCGGTGCAGAAATCACCGCGTGGCGCCGTCAGGCGGTCTGCGCGCACGTCGCCAGTCTCGCCCTGCGAGCGAGAAAGGGACAACATATGCCCAGAGCGATGCGTGCGAAATCGCGGCGCATTCATAGACCGTCATTAATACCTAACTTACCCCAGCATAGCAACGCTAAATTAAACACGCATGTTTACAAAACTTTTACCAGTGTTGCCGAATGATGTCGGCTTTGAATAGCATCATCCCATTTCTATCCCGCGGGTGTTGTAAAAGGTGACTAAAGAACTCGAGGGTTACATGTGTATAGTAATTTTAGGCGATGGGCTGCTAACCTGTCCCTCATAGTCCCTGTGGCGGTACACAATTATTATCTTAATAATCCTCAAATGTTTGTCACACGAGGCTTAGATGTAAGTTATTTACGACCGTTTAGGCTCTGCTTATCCCGCAAGGGATTTAGGCGTGATGTATGTATGTACCAGTGCAATGCAATCTACTTTACTATAAAATACTAAACTACAGTGCGCCTTAATACCTGAAGATGAACAACACTAAAGTCTCTTCAGCGTAACATTGCGAACAAACTTCTGTAAGGCGCTTACAAACCTAACCCCCATCAAGTATAACTTGTTATTTGTTATAATTATAACTAAGATCAAAAGCATAGGAAGACCTCCGAAATTTTCCAGACAAAATGTAGTTATACAAAAAAGTAATTAGGCATTTTCAAAGACTGAAATGAAGCATTTTACCGACCGACTGCACTATTTAAAAAGTACCGACTAAGTATTAACTTCGTGTGATGCAGGCTTAGAATAGCATAGCTCCATTTCTTTCCCGTGGGTTTCGTAAGAGGCGATTAAGGGACTCGGGGGTTACATGTGTAATTATTGCAATTTTAAGCGATGGGCTGACAACCTGTAACTGTGTGTGATGCACTATTTTCTGAATGACCCTCAAAATAATGTTTGTCAGACTTGGCGTGTAAAAGTTTATTTTTTACAGCAGTTACTCCCGCAGGGGATATAGGCGTGGTATTATGTATGTATTGTGGTTTGCTTTGTTTATTTTTTTATTGTTTATTACCTTTAAATTATGTTGATCGCCTGTATTTGTGTCTAAAAAAGTGACAGTACAACATCAGTTCATGCAGTTTTTCATTCAATCTACAAGGGACGTTTTGATGAAGACCAAAGCTATTAAATCTTTGTTCCTATGAAAAACAGATACATCGGTTGTTGGTACACTAAAACACATGCAAAATGTCCTTCCTTCTTTCTGATCTGGCTAAATCCAATAAAAAATTGTCGTCATTAAAGTCTTAAGACTCGTTTAATTAACGCCAAGTCGCGAATGGTCACGGGGTGACAAGGGGAGCATTGGAACACTCGAAAAAAATTATGATGAGTCGGAAAACTTGGCCGGCGGTATCCTTATCTTTTTGTCGAGTTAACTGAGTTCCGGAAGAATCTTTAATTTATTTCCTGTCTGCGTTCTTGTCATTACTTTTGCATTGAAAATATTATTGATAGCTGTTCTTTGCATAGGATATCTTTTGTCGGATCTGTTTTGTGAGTAGGAAAGATACCTATCTAAACAAAAGTGTATGTGTGTGTGTGTCTGTATGTGTGTGTGTAGATACGAATCTCATTGAAAAATATGATGGGGTTCATAAAAATATTATGAAAATACAAATCCGATCTAAATATTCTGAAAAAAAAAAACAATTCTTATTGTCTCCTAGGATGATTCAGTCAAACAAAAATTTTTTGCCAGATTTTGGAACATGGCAACAGAACATTAAATAGATAGGCATGGCACTTCATACATGCCTACTACATCCCTTGCGGGGTAGGCAGGGCGTAAACGGCTGTTAAAACGGATATTTTAACTTGTATATTGCCATAGTGACAGGTTATGTAATCCTCGAGTCCCTTAGTCGCTTCTTACGACACCCACGGGAACGAAATGGGGTGATGGTATTCCAAGCCGGCATCACATCGCACTTCACCGCTCCTAATTTTCATTATTTACAGTTTGAAAACTGCTTCCTCTAAGCAAGTCCTATACTTTAGGAGTACTTCCATGTGCTAGCCATTTAGTATGCATAGAAAATTCATTTCGACTTTAGTTAGCTATATTGAAAGCATGTTGCGAAAATTGATCAGTGGCGCCGTTCTTATCAATTTACATTTAGAAAGTAGGTCGCGCTTTTAGTGAATTGTGGTTCAGAGTTTAGCCTTTTAGTTTGTTAGTAAGAAATCGTGCCCTATGGCGTAACCGGGGAAAGATCTACGTCCAGCAGTGGAGTGCAATAGGACGATGTATGTATGTTTGTTTGTAAGTGAATGTGTAACAACATGGAAGGAAAGATTCTAGATTTTTCTTTCTTATGGTTTGTAAATGGTATTAATAGTTTTCATTATCATTACAAATAACAAAAACGCAACTGAAAGATTACATATCGTTTAAAACTAAGCGTTTAAAAAATTGCTGTAACATTTTTAACGCGCCGACCAGCTCATGAAACAAATTTTTCCAAGGAATATAGAGCGAAATATGAAAAAATTTGGTCCCCCGATAAAAAACTGACACTGTTCACGCGTCATTTTTCTTTAATCAAACTAATCTATCTTTAATAAACATTCTATATAGCATGCAATGCAATGCATCTGATTAAGCATATTTTACATGTTCCTTAATCCGTTCATCGAGATTTTCACTTGTAAAATTTCACCCTATATATTACCATTTAGTTCTAATAGTGATTGACACAAGACACCTAAAGCCAATAATGCTAAATAAATGTATCTTCCCGCTTCAACCCAAGTAGGGCAGACCCGTAAGTAAACCCCAACACTTCTCTGTCAATATTTGTTCCAATTAGCCCGACATCCCCCCGACCCCCGACTCCCTTCGACCGTCGAGTCAAACAAACTATGATGAGACGAATAGGAATAACTGCCTATGAGGACCAAGTAGTATGAACCCAATACTCCTAGGGAACAGTTTTAACATGAACCTACATAACTGAATTATAACATATATCAGTCTCGAGCAAATGTGCAAAACTGTTATATATAAGGTGTAAAAAAATCAGCTAAGAATATTTTAAGGGGTGAATCAGTACGTGAAACTGAACAACTTTCCCCAAGGAACATAGGTCGAAATATGAAAAAATAATTTGACCCTCCCATACTTAGTGTGTTACCCGGCCGGGATAATTTGTATGGGAGGGCCAATTTTTTTTTCATATTTCGACCTATGTTCCTTGGAGAAAGTTGTTCAGTTTCACGTACTGGTTCACCCCTTAAAATATTCAACACCATGTATATTTTTTGGATAATTCACATAGCGCCATCTTACCCCAAATTAAGCATAGCTTGTACTATGAGAACTAAATAGTTGATATAAATACCGCATATACTAGATTTTTTGTGAATAATATTATACATTGAAAACACCCAGACTAAACTTGTGGGGATCAAACCCACGACCCTCGGCGTAGCAGACAGGAGTAATAATGTGAAAAGTAAGTAAGTAAGTTTGACACGTGGTTTGACATCACATACGTAATAAAAGCTACAGCATATTTTGAATGAATCTGCCTTACTTTAGATTTGTAAAAAAAAAAGGTTAATTATAATTTTGTGAAGTGATTATCAATTTTTGGGTTCACCACTGTGTAGTGCATTAAATTTAATCATGAAATAGATGCGAAAAATTACAAAATTTTACCGAATTCCAATTGTATGGTATTTCTATACAATATTTGCGGTATACCAACATTATTATTATACTTATATATTGACGGCCGATGTGGTTCAGTGGTAGTGCGACTGCCTGCGACGCAAAGGTTCTGGGTTCGATTCTCGGAGAAGCGTTCACAAAGTTGATTTTTATTGTTTTGTAATTTTGTTCCCACCTGATTGTCCGAAAGGAAAGAGCGTTCCGTGCTTCGGAGGGCCCGGTAGCGCTGTATATGATTTCTTAGAGTGCGGTCTTTACACGAACATGACAGAGGCCTACTACGTGTAGTAAGCGGTTGAAAAACTCAGACACCAGACTTCATCTGGTCATTGGACGACCCGGTGTCCCACAAGAAAATAAGAAGAAGATTATTATACAGCATTCTTATACAACGACTATCATTTATTTACCCATCTGCACCACTTTGCCAATGTGGGCTAATATTCCCTAATACCTGTAATATAGGTATAATGTTCTACGTATAAAACTTTACGATAATATGAGTATCGATTATTAACAGTTAACTGACGTTAGAACGTGCATAAAATAACGCTACTTCTTACTTACAGTAAAGTAGTAGGTACATACAAAATTGATTGCAAGCACAGTATTTGGATAATTCTTCTTCTTCTGGGACACCGAGTCGACGTACGACCCGATGAGCCTTGGTGTTTTCAACCGCTTACTTTGGATTTCGTTAGATGAAATACGAATGTGAATGTTGGTCAATTGTCTAATACACAGAAAATCCAGCTCCAGGAAGGAACTGCAACGTGTCTATGTGAATTCATGTCTATGTTCTGTTTATTCCCAAATGGTTAACAAGGCTCGACGTCGGAAAGTTGGTAAACATTTCCTAAACTACGGCCGAAAGCTAGCACTAAAATATTCTACGGTCGTCCAATTATTTGGACAATTAACAGCGAGGCTAAGTTCCAGACAGGTGTGCTGTAGTGTCCCTAAACAACCGTACGTTATTGAGTTCAGGGATGTACACAGAAAGTAATGAAAGTTTCAAATTATTGCGAAACTTATTATGTCGATCGACCCAATGAAGGATTTACAGGTGTCTGAGTATTTCAAGAGTCTACAACGGCTAGTTGCTAACATATATACAGAATAAAAATATCTTAAACGGATTTTGAACATATCGATATACTTTATTTAAGTGCCGTGTGATGCCGGCTTAGAATAGCATCACCCCATTTCTTTCCCATGGGTGTCGTACAAGGCGACTAAGGGACTCGAGGGTTAGATGTGTATTGCAATTTTTGGCGATGGGCTGACAACCTGTCACCATAGTGGTACGTATTATCTGATTGACCCTCAAACTTTGTCAGACGTTGTGTTAATATCCGTTTTACGGCCGTTAACGCTCTGCCTACCCCGTAAGGAATATAGGCGTGATTAATGTATGTATGTATGAGTATTTCAAGAGTCTACAACAACTAGTTATCAGACATCGTTGCATAACGACAAAATACCATCAATGATCAAATACCATTAGAAACAATTAGGACCAACGACAATCGGGTGATCTGGACAATGGTAAGAGCAATGTCTCGAAGTGATAAAATCTAAAAATAAGTATTTCGCATCCGCGGCTAGGAAGATGCTTTTCTAACCAGGCACCACAAGGAAAAAGATCATTTTTAAACTACTACAGTACAGTGATACTACAGCAGCCACAACAGTCCACTGCTGGTTATGGGCCTCCCCCTATTCGGGGTTATTGGCCATACTCACCACGCTTGGCAGGCGGATTGGCGAGCGCAGTGCACGGTGTTATAAATGCTCACAGAGAACGCTACTGCCCATTACCCAGATTAATTCCTTAGTCGCCTTTAAAGTCGCTTGTTCCTATTCTAAGCCGGCACCACACGCCCATATTTTTGAGTACTGGCTCTAAGATATTTTTCTAATTTCATCCTGACACAGTCTCTGTACAAAGCCAAGTAGCCAAGTGTGCCCAACTAGGAGAACGTTGGGAGGTCTCTCAGACTCTCCATTAAACTATTTACAATGGCGGCCTTTCAACCGGCACGTACGGCCACTGTAAAAGGCTTTTTGGGAACTCATGGAACTTAATTCAATTTACTTCAAACTAAAAGAGAAGTGTTGCAAAACATCACTTACAAATATAGGTGTTGTAAAGTTGCAGTTATTCATGAAAAACATTACTAACACACTAATATAGTACCTAGTTTATATGAAAGAAACGAAAGACGCGTCCATGATTCGGAGGGCACGTTAAGTGATCGATCCCAATTGCTACCTGATTGCTTAAGCTTGCGTATAGTTAACATAATTTGGTCAGTGACTTACTAGTACCTACCTAGTAGGAGGTAGAAAAACTCTAGTATTCAAAAGATCGTCGAATTAGTTTCCAGCACGACAAACAGTCATAAAATGCACGTACGACTAAAATCGGGTCACCCACAACACAAACGAAAACCGAGGCAGACTTTCAAAACGGAACCTTCGTACCTATAACTACCTACAGGTGACTACCTACTACAACACAACCTACAGTTGTCCTGTGTGGGTGGCTTATTGGCTTACGACACGTCCTGCGCCTGCGACTGTTAGGGTCTCACCACACTTATCGAAGTAGATTCGTCACAACGAATTATTATATCAATAATTCTTCCAAGGCCGAGTGATGCCGGCTTAGACTAGCATTTCTTTCCCGCGGGTGTCGTAAGGGGCGACTAAAAGGGACTCGAGGGTAACATATGTATTGCAATTTGACGCGATGGACTGATAACCTGTAAAACGATACATAATTTTCTGAATGCCCATTAAAGTTTGAAAGTCGTGGCGTAAATGTCTGTTTTTTACGGCAGTTAACGCTCTGCCTAGCCCGCAAGAGATAAAAGGGGTGAAATATGTATGTTGTAAACAAACTGAAAAGCTAGATTATTGGATCCCCTTGACCGGTGGTGTTATAATAAACTTACTTTTTGTCGTATTGCGTAAAAAAGTTATAATTTATAATTTTCATAATTTTTAAGCGCGACTAAGATCCAAAATTTTGCAAGTTTAAAAAAATTAATACCTAACGCGGAAAGTGTTTTTAAATTTAGTGTTCAAAAGTAAACATATTAAATTTGGTATATAAACATTATTTACCATAAATGGTGTTCTTAGAATAATAAAATTTTAATTTTTAAGCGCTGTTTCATTGCTACAATTAAAACACAAACACACAACATCTGCTGAAAAAGCTGCTACCTGGAGAGTAAGTGCAATCGTAACATATTTTTAACTGGTTATAAAAATATACCTTTGTGTATTATTTATACATATATATTTTTTATATTTGTGATGTGTTTGGGATCCATCGCCTTCAGACTATGATTCTGCCAGAGTCAAGGTCAAGAAAGCAATAGTTAGAAGATATAATCACATCCATTTCCTGTGGTTTTACCAAGACAACCAATATTAGTAAGAATCAAAGTTGAGGGAGTTGAATATGTATTTATTTTACAATATCTTGTTTTATTTTTTTTATTATTACACTCTCTTGTTGATGTTTTCACCAACGTGTCCACAGATTAACTAACTATATGTAGACTAAGAGTGTCGGTGAGAAGGTTGAAGGTTTAACCGTGTGAAGTAAACTATTTTTTTTATTAATGATGGGTTTTCTTTTGACTCTAGTCTAGTCTAGGACAGAGATTTTGATTCGATTCAGTTTTTTTTTTTATTTGTGGCGTTTTTATTGTGATATCGCCAGTGTCAACTCAATGACTTTAACTCTCATACACACAGTACATACACTTTGTATATAATAGAGGTCAATGCTCTAAAAAAAAAACATTTCTTGGTGGATATCAGGCGGAAGAAGGTCGTAAAGAGAATGAAGAAATCTAATGCAGATGAAGAAGATGTGATCCTTCATCCAATCCACATTCACAAATAAATATGTATTTCACAATATGTGTTTTAGAAAGGTGAACAGGAGTGCTAGAGAGTGATCAAGCCGTTTTGTGCAAATTGTAGAAGTGTATGCCCCGATAAGTGTAGCGGGACCCTAACTTAATGGAAACGGCAAACTGTCATAGTTTGAAACATTATTATTTACTATACAAATTCAGTTGTTCGTTTCACAAATATGAACACCGTGCATGAACAGGTCAAGGGGTTATAATCAGTATTATAGAGAAGTGAGGTTCAACCTACGCAAAGTGAGAAGTAGGTACATATCATAATATTAGGCTCGGATTAGTCGCAGTATGTGCAATGAAATTCGATAAGTCAAAGTGGACTCTAAATACACATACACATACATACACATATCACGCCCATTATCCCTTTCGGGGTAGGCAGAGCGTAAAACGGCTGCCGAGGAGACAAACAACCGATGAACCCCGGTGGCGGTGATACTGCCTGATACAAACAAATATAGGTATAGTGTCCGTGTGATGCCGGCTTAGAATAGCATCACCCCATTTCTTTCCCGTGGGTGTCGTTAGAAGCGACTTAGGGACTTGAGGGGGTGTATTGCAAATTTAGGCGATGGGCTGACAACCTGTCACTATGGTGATACACAATATTTCAAATGACCCTTAAATGATTGTCAGACGTGGCGTAAATGCTCGTTTTTTTTGCTTACGCTTTGCCTACCCCGCAAGAGTTAAAGGCGTGATATGTGTATGTATTGTATTTAGATTCCGTCATACTCGTTGTTATAGGTATAAATAGCAATAGACCCCTCATAATATACCTACACTAATGCGTCGGGCGGCTTCAATATAAATTCCAGTGTAGTTATTGCATACCGCGGGGATGCATGTGGTTGCATAATGCAGCTGACGGATTAAATTATAACCATAACTGTATTTAACTTCAAATTTGTAATTTGGCAGCTATCCAATGCACCTCATTTCATTTCGAAACAGTTTCAATATCGAATGTCTTGTACTTAATCCTCAAATCAGATTATGGTACCTACCATCACCCCATTTCTTTCTCGTTACCCGTGGGTGTCGTAAAAGGCGACTAAAGGACGCAAGAGTGCGTATTATTGCAATTATAGCTATGGGCTAACGACCTGTCACTATGGCGATACACACTTTTCCGAATGACCCTTGTCAAACGTGGTGTTAATGTCCGTTTTTACGGCCGTTTACGCTCTGCCTACCCTGCTGCCCCTGCTGGATTATAGGTGTATGTACTGCGGTGGCTCAGTGACCCAAAGAGGATCTTAGCCGACGACACCATAAGTCGTCAGCTGTCTTCTTCGGGAGGTTTTTTAAATCCAATATATTCAATTTTATTTGGAAGTAAATTATTTATATTTTGTTATTAAAAAAGTAAATAAGTATAAAGGGACAAATAACAATTAATACTAAGCTAAACTAGACTAAATTTAAGCTAAAAAAAAGTCGTCTAGTGCGCCTCCATTAGACATGGTACCCAGTACGCTAGCAGCGTTCCCTCTTTGGATGGCCAAACTTAGTCGTTGGCCGAGAAAGCTGCCAGCTCTTCGGTCACCAGTGGTCTCATTGAGGCGCACTGACACCTCATTTACGAGTTTTTTGGCAGATGGGCCCCAGGGACCCATCGTCTCAAAGCCCACGGGTGAGAAAATGTGGCTCCCAGAAATCTCCTCGTATTTGCGGGACTTCGCTACATTTTATTTTATGAACTAATATTGTTTTGATTAGTTAGATTTGTTAAATTTGTCAAATTAATGTTTTTATGTATTTTATGTATTGCCACACTTGCAACTGCTATTTATAGTGTGTTTTTTCAATGTTTTCTCTTAGTGTGCAGGGTTGCCCGGAAGAGATCGCTTAAAGCGATAAGGGCGCCTTTGCTTATATTGTGTGGTTTTGTTTTTGTTCTTGTATATGTTATAATTATTAATGTGAGCAATAAAGTGTTTCTGTCTGTCTGTCTGTCTGTCTATTGCTACCTTCCTACAATGCATATCAAAAGATTGAGGTGGAGGTGGGCAGGACACGTGGCAAGTAAGCTTGACGGACGGTGGACAAAGCGGTCACAGAGTGGAGCAAAAACGTCAGCAGGTAGACCATCAGCTCGGTGATCCGAAGATATCACCAAGTCGACGGGATCTCGATGGATGGGTTTAGCACAGAACCGTGAAGATTGGCGCAAAAGAGAAGATGCCTATGCTTTGCAGTGGGTGGATGTTGGCTGATGATGATGATGCTTATGATAACTACCTACAGATTTGTTTAATCACGTTACCTGCGTGTAATGTTAGCTAACACTCTCTTTTCGTGCGGGACACCGAGTCATCCAAGGATCCGATGAACCCTGGTGTCAGAGTTTTTCAACCGCCTACTACCACTAGTAGGCCTCTCACATGGTTGTGTTACGACCGCCGTCTAAGTAATCATAGACAGCAACCGGGACCGACGGCTTAACGTGCTCTACGAAGCACGGAACCATTTATTTTCGGACAATCAGTTGGTTCACCCTGCAATGTCCTAACCAGACCGGGAACATATTCACAAAGAGATAAATATAAACTTTTGTGAGTGTCCCACCGAGAATCAAACCCGGAACCTTTGCGTCGCAGGCAGTCGCACTACCAATGCGACACATCGGCCGTCAGCTAACACTAAGGTACAGGGAAAAACGCGTCGCGTGTTTGTCAGACCAAGTTTAGTAATTTACGCGGATTAATAGCGGTATAAGTTTTGTACGAGCTTTGGTTGCTCCTGCCTAAATTGCCACCACAAATCATTTGCTGGCTCAGAGAAAGGCAATGATCAGAAGGATACCTACAAACAACTAGTGAAATCAGGGAAAACTCGTCGCTATCGAGATTGGCGCGCACTGACACACAAAATACTACTTCATTCAACAAGGTACACAAGTGATTTTAAATCTGCGTACAGGATAATTATGTGATTTAGCGCACGCCAAGTGTAACTGCGACTATTTAAACATATTATTAGCAAACTACGCCTATGCAAAACTAACCCGGTAGATGGAGCCGTGCCACGCGTTACTGGCATTCAAAAACACCTGCAAAATTGGCGGGCAAGGAATGAGCTGCGGTAGCCCAGATGGAAGAGGCGTCGCCACTAGTAATGCGAAAGTCGCAGGTTCAAATCCTGTCCGCGCTTGAAAATTTTGCATGTTTTCAAAAAATTGTTTACCTGACACGGGAAGTGTTTTAAAATTTGGTATTCAAACTACGCCTACTTTCACGGGTAGTGAAGAGTCAAATTGATTGTAGGTAGGTACCTACAAGATAGCTTTCATATTATATTGCACCGCTACTCGAAACCTAGTCGAACCTACGACCTCTGTGCTACCTAAAGCCTGTATCACAATACCTATGAGGTGCAAAATACTGGTAACTGCAAGCCAGAAACAAGATTTTACTAGAAATCTGTTACGTGTAGGTAATCATTTTGTAACTGATCATTCTAATACCTGGAAGATATTTTACATGTGACAGACAATTTATCCAAAGGTTGCCTGGTAGAACTTGCTACCATAGCAAGAATGCCGCCTTGTTGTACCTACTTCACATATTTCTATCTATGTTAAGGATGTTATTTGTGTGCAATTAAGAATTTTATTATTATTATCTAGGTAAGTAAGTACTTAAGGCGATTCCGGATCGTAACTAGCGCCCTTAATAAAAAAAAAAAAACTAACTCGATGGAAACGTACTTTATCGAAAACCTGCCACTGTCGGATTGAAGTACAGATGCTGAAGTTTATTAATATAATGTTGTATTATTAATAGTAATGTCGCTATAGTTAAAGCTAAAGAACTAGCTGAAAGTGGCTACTGGTAATTTTGCTATCTGTAACTAACTTGGACTTTTTTTTTGTTAATACGACATTCGGTAAACATACATTCGTTATTATTATACCTATTTAAGTACCTAGATTTTAATATGATAGAATCGGATGTTCGATAAATAACGTTTTCATCGAGTTATAATTTTTTATGGTGATAAGGGCGCTTTTTTCGTTCAAGAATCCCCATAATAAACTTACCGTTACCTACTTATATATTAAGGTGGTTAATAAAACAAACCGCAGTGTGATGCCGGCTTAGAATAGCATCACCCCATTTCATGCCCGCGGGTGTTGGTTGGATGACTCGATGTCCCACTCGAAAGACTATTAATAGTGATACCTACACGATTTTTCTGAAAAGGCGCTCATATATTTTTCAGACGTGGCGATAGAAACCGTATTATTACGGCCGTTAACGCTCTGCCTACCACACAAGGGATTACGTGTATGTGTAAGTAAGTTCTAAAACGAACAATTTATTTCCTATGTTCTGCGATTTATGTAGATCTAAATACAGCTGCAAGTTTGAAATGAGGTGTGGCAAGACCCCAAAGGTCCAAATTATTTCACATTTCAGTCTATTATTATCATTGGAAAAACTTGATAAGCTTCATAATCAAACCAAAAGAAAAATAATTATATTTTTATCAATATTTCTTCCTTCAATCCTATATACATACAACCATAGCGTAGCTGCGTAGGTATGGCTGACAACCTCTTATCTCACAACATAAAGTTTTGGTCTCATAATCTTTAGTTTTGGTACAAAAGAAAATCAAAAATCATAAAAGTAATGCTATCCATGCTATCCCAATAAGCTATAAGTCTATGCAATAAGCCATATATTTGTCGTCTCCACACTAAAAGAAATGTCAACAAAGGAAAATGGACTCTATGGCATTAGCACTAATTTGAAAGCTGTCAAATATGGTTTATTGGGATGGCCTTACTTTAGTTAAAATCAGAGATCCAGTTTTAATCAAAACCAAAATGCACGAACTACCTACAAGGTAAAACTTAAATCCGTTATTATCCGACCTAATGAAATGTAACGTTAATTTTAAGCCGCGCATTTATTCTTAATTCAGGTTAATACCCGCAATTATGTTGGTGAACTTAAGTCATTTATTCAACAGTCTGTTTGCGTGTGTATTAAATGTTTTTAAATTCTTTGAAGTAATATTTTTATCCAAGGAAGTATAAAAAGTGCTTACTAAGAACAAATACCTACTACTATCAAAGAAAAAAAATACGAAGAATTTGATTGACTTAAATGATATGTACGGGATTTGTCTCGCCTATTAAGAAAATAAGACCTAGATACAATTTCAAATAAATGAAACACAGCGAACTAGATAGGGTGAAATTAAACTAGTGACCGTAGTGAAATCTCAAGTCGGGCCAGTGTTTGAACTTTCCCCAAGGAACATTCTATGGTAACTCAAATCACCTGATCGGCAATTTTGTGTGGGAGGTCCAAATATTTTTTTCATATTTCGACCTATGTTCCTTGGGTAAAGTTGTTCCCTTACCAGCCCGTCTTGAGATTTTGTTAGCGGTCACTAGTAAACACCCTCTATAAGTAATCATAGGTCCAGGTGCCGCTGGTCTGGACGTCAGTGACATTGCGGTTGAGGTATGATACTGGTTTTTCTTAAAACTGTATGAAAAACCAGTACCCAAACATTAAAAGTAAGGTAACACGTGTTATACACACAGCCCCATCAATTGCAAAAGTACCTAACATCAGTTACCGCTGCGTAAATACAAACCCGACTACATTACAGTCATCCAATACTCTTCTGTGCTGTAGTTGGGTCTGTACAGCGTTTAGACTTACCTACAATCTACCTATTTCCTCGCAATCACATTAAATGAGCAAATATAATTTAGGATATCAATTATAATTAAAACATCAATAATGATTAAAAATATAATAAATCATTGAAATATTTTTCGTTAAACTATATATACTTAATAATTGAGACTTATCATCATTCATCGGCAGCGCAAAACAATTAGTCAATAATAACATAAATTAAAAATATTATTAATAATTAATAATCATAATTTATATCTGATATCATTTCAATCGTTATTATCATTCTCATTAATCGTCATCATGTACGTCGGATAGATGTAAGATTGCTGTGTTGTAGTCGCCTTTGTAGCGTGTTTTACGCACAATACCCGACTATATCACAGCACATGCCGGCTTTTTTTTAATGCTACTGGGTATGGTTTTCAATACATAACCGCTAAATTGCTGAACAATCTGCGCGAACTCATAACCTCAAAGAACTTCACTGAGTCTAGAAAGAAATAAAACCAGCAACTAACTAGTTAAATATAAATTTCTCAACTCAAACGTTCAGTGAGACACGTTTTGCGGCAACCGAACCTAGTAGGTCTGCTCAAATCGAGATGTGGCGCGTTTGCGGGTTCCATACACACAATCTGGTTTTTAAATGAGAATAACGTCAAATACGACGAATGCAACATACCCCTAATATCCCAACTTATATACAGATATAGGGTGTGCGTCAGAATGACTGGTTGTCTGTGGCGTTGGTTAATGAGAGTTGATTAAAAAATTGCTACTTACTTAATTGCATATAAAAATTGCTTCATAGGATACGTATATAGTTAAAATATTTTTTTGACATCCTGACGTTTGGTTAGCTAAAGTTAAAGTAGGAGGAGAAGTATAGCGTCAAGCTTGCAGAGTTTCCCACAATGTATTGCATCAATAATTGATACATATTTACTTCTCTATCTATCTTATTTAGTTGTAACTTTGTTAAATAATGAATGCAGCAACTATATTTAAATTATCCCAAGGAAACGTGCCTGATAAAAAAGTACAGGCAAATGGTTGCAGTGTTACTGAACTAAACAGCAGGCATTTCAATTTGTTAAATTGCATGTTAAGTTATGTGTGCAATGAGTAGGTACTTAAATATAACCATATTAAATGTAGAATAATATTACACACGATTCAGGGTTTAAGGGAAATGGCGTTAGACCTCTTGGTGGCTTTTGTCTCGGGTCCAATTTAGATAAATAGAAAAAACGTATCTTGCATAACAAAACAACATACACAAACATGCAAAAAAAAATAGAAACAGTATTGGCATATATGTATAGGTAAAATAGTGCAGCAGTGATGTAAAGGCTTAGTGCAAAAAATTCCCAAAGGAGGGCAGCACTGGCTTACAGCCATTAACCCCTTTCTTGGCGCTGTCAAACCCATAGTAGAAGACCACCTTATGTTAAAGCATTACTCATACTCATACTCATACTCATACTCTTTATTTCATAATAAAAATATATAGTTTTATAAATTAGCAAGATTTAGACAGCAGCCAAAATTGGCTTATTAAAATGAAATGATAGCTAGACACTCAACAGAGCCGACGAAACCAAAAAACTGTATATTTCATACAGAAACATCTTTGCTCGAAGACATTTGCATGTAAACTAAATATTTGAACTGAAGTTTTAAATTTCCTTGCAAATGAACATTTTATATTTTTAGAAAATATCAGATGTTTTTTCCTACCTATGTTCTGTTTTGCGGAACCCTACAAAATTTTGTGGCTACTTAGACAAAGTTTTAATGGAGAGCCGAGCGCTAAACTTGGGCCTTTAAATCTGGGGAAGATATTCGCGCTTTATACCATAGCTACCTACCTTCTTGGTATTACCATAAGAATAGATAATAATACTGCGTATAGAAACGAAACTCCTTTGTCTGGGCCCCAAAAGCCGCGCTTTAAATACCTACTTCCCCCCGCAGCCCGTAACGCCCCGCACTCTCCCGCGCTTTAAGTCGGGGCTGTCACGTGCCAATAATTTTATTCCAGACTAGCGGCCAGTCGAGCGGTTGCGACCGCTGCTAACAGTTTTCCCATGGGAACAAAATATTTACCCGTTTTAAAGTCTTTTCTTACCATTTTATTGTTAATAGGTAGGCACAGAATTTTAAAATAGGTGCAAAAATGGCGCCGTGTGGTGCCAGATTAGAATAGCATTCTTTTTGTAAAACGCGTTCTCCCTATGAATACAACACCTTGAATTGCTAAATTTTACACAAAAAATGAAAATTCGACCCGCACGACGAACGTTTCCGCGGCGAAGCGCACTCCCGACTGAATTGTTCGCTAAGAGACAGCCAGACGGATTGACCTTGAGCGCGTCTGGAGCGGGAGTGTCATCTCTATGTGATTTCTACTCTATGGTATTACCTAGACTATCTTTAAGGGTACCGATGGCCGCTCAGATACAGTAGGATCAACTATCTGTCAAAATGTATTCCGATTTTTATATCGAATAAGTAAATTTATCAGACTTCACTTTCAAGCTTGTAGTAAAACTTTTTTGTGGTCGTTTGCGAAGGACCATTGAAATGTCGGACGACAAAAAGAATTACTGTTTGCATACACCGTAAAACAACATTAAAAAATTACATTTATGATGTAAAAATATTATCTACAAATATTTAAAGGGGTGAACCAGTCCATGAAACTGAACCAAATTTCCCCAAGGAACATTGGAGGTCATACTTATAAAAAAGAAAATTTTATCTCCCATACAAACTGACGTCAGCTGAAACATTTTGTATAGGTAAGTATGGGAAGTCCAAATTTTTTAAGTACATTGCTGTTTTTTATGATAAGTTAGTTTGTTAGTGAAATGGAAATAATAGTGTTTTGTTAATTTTCATTTTTATTTCGACTTATGTTCCGTGGGAAAAGTTGTTCAGCTACATGTACTGACACGCCCTTAAAAATATTTTTAAATCCTGTATTATTTTGTTATTGGGCAATGAGTATATAATATATAATAATATAACAAATGAACAAAATAATATCGACAACTTTCGCTTTTCACTAAATTATTTAATGCATACTCTTATAAATGCTGGATGTAAAAGTGCACCAAAGTAACAAATATCATGTTGCAATTACAACACTAAAAATGAGGTTGTGAACAATAAAAGCTCTTAAAAACGCTAACAAGTAATAACCTATTTCCGATACAGTGTTAATAGTCTTACTTAATTTCTACCGGTGGAGAAAGTCCAACGTGTTAGCACATGTGTAGAAAATTTCACTTAGACACTGTTGCAATGCAACTTGAGTGAGAAGTTGCAGTTCCAAAATTAAACCAGTCCCTAAAAAATAACATGTTTTACGAAATAAAAATAGGTTGATCTTTTCTAAGTTTCATCTGAGGTCACCATATTAATAAAGCTGGCACAAAACCATTTGTATGAAACAAATTCGAATAATAATAGGTTTGAAATTCGAATGCAACTAAAGGCGGGTCCTTCCGTCCACAGATTATGCAAGTGCATTGCCTGATATCAAAGACCTTACATTTTGTAGACGCGGCTTTCAGGTCGGTAATACAAAGTAGATAGGGTGGAGTTTAGTCCTTATGACAAGTAAAACTGATAGTTCACTGCTTGACGATCATCGATTGGTGCTTGGTGGTTATTATAAATATAATATGGCGAGTGGTGCTGCAGAACTTACGCTACTGCGCGAAAAAACTCATATAATTTCATGCAAAGAGTACATCAGAATGTCTTTTCCCAATTTTCTATGTAACCTTAGAGCAAAATTAAAGCCTACAAACTCGAAATATTCGCGGTAATTTAAGTATAACAATTGGTACCAAAATTATCCTTTTTTGGCACTACCTTATCACCCATAAGTTTAATTACAGCAAATATAAAGCTTTTGCAGGTTTTAATTTTATTTCAAGAACTATTTTTATTATATCCTCTTTGCTTTAACACCACTCGCCGCAATGACAGCCGGGTCTAACACATGTTAGGTCTGTGATCCAATGTATCTCGCGGTCATATCTCTCTCGCTCCAAGATACAGATAAGGATCTTACGCAAGAGTAAGATAACAATATCCTTCCTTTGCAGGGTGTAAGATACAGTTCTATGAATACCGATAGATTGCATGCAGACCATGAAACTGAACAACAAAATCACGATCAGCTGACTGCATTTACTATGGAAAGACAATTAGATATTTTTTACGTTTCCTGAAGTATTTTCTTATGGGAAGTTGTTCAGAAACATGGTCTCAATGCACCCTAGCAGTATTCGGAGGTTGTCTCTTACATCCTGTATATAAAAGCTGCAATTACATAGGTATGAGTAAGACTATAGGCTATTATTATGTGAAAGCGTTCGTAATGAATTTATGATCGTGTTTCGGATAAGCTTTTGGTTTTCAACGCTTGCAAAGGTGAGTACGAAATTATTTTAATTTTATGAAGTAATTTATCGTTGGTATTGTTGTAAGTCTAGATATACTATCCGAAATATCCTAAGGTCTTACGAGTCTATCAATCAACACAGCCTTGAAATATGCCGAAGACACGAGGAGGTAAATTTTGAATACCCTAAAAGAACAGTCTTTGCAGATACGACCTTCAGCAATGAAGAAACGAAAAAGAAGAATAAGAAGTTGATGTGATTGGTAATAGAGATGACATAAACATGTATAAAACACGCATCTTTTCCGGTAGGCAAAGGCAATACCTACCTCCACTGCTGGCCACGAGCCTTACATACTTTTTTTATATATTAATTCTATCTATGTAGAAAGATAAGTAGTTAGAAATGATGTTTTTTTTATATAAACACAGAAAGAAAATGTTGATTGATAGTTGGTCTGACTTTTGAAGCGGCGGTCCGAAGATATTTTTGCTAAAAATAAAGGCGTCTTAAAGGCGTCGATAGTACAAAATGAATTATAAATGTACCTATTTACCTGAAAATACAATAATGATCAACTTGATAGCCCGGAGGCGTCAATTATCGAAGGAATCTCATATTGAAACCCAGTGAATTATAAGCAAGGTTTCTCACTGTGCAAACAAAATATAAATAGCGCCGTCAGAAATAAACGATGCTTTTCAAAATGGTCAGTTAATACGCTGTTTATTTTCACCATATTCGAGATGAGACATGAAAGACATTGGCAAACTAGTTTTCCATACCTACAGTTATTAAAATTAAGAAAAAAAATAACCGTGTGATGCCGGCTAAGAATAGCATCACCCCATTTCTTTCCCGTGGGAGTCGTAAGAGGCGACGATGGGATTCGAGGGTGTGTATTGCATTTTTAGGCGATGGGCTGACAACCTGTCACTATGGCGATACACAATTTTCCGAATGACCCTCAAATGTTTGTCAGACGTGGCGTAAATGTCCGTTTTTTGCGGCCGTTTACGCTCTGCCTACCCCGCAAGGGATAAAGGCGTGATATATGTATGTATGTAAAAAAAATAACCAATAAGTATTTTAAGACCTGTAGTTTTATACCTTCCAAATATACCTAATAAAAATTTAATCGAAAACTTTAACATGAAAATAAAAACACCTTGATAAAAATTATATTTGGAATACTTACAATCTGTATTCATACCTGTTCAAATATGTATATTTATCATTTGGTACATAACATTTTGGTAACAGCGGTAACTCATAAAATCAAGCACATAAAACCCTTTTTATTGTAGGTATAGTAGGCAAAGATCATTTTGTCTATGTTCTCATTTCAAACTATAATTTTGAACTCAAAAATTTATAGTAATTAAAACTGATGAAGGTGTAGCTTGAGATGCTGTCTGTGCTGGTGACGATAAAGAAAACTTCACAAGTGCCAATTAAGTTGACAACAGTTGACACACTAAATGGACGCTTGTCTCCCGTATAAGCATACACTGTTTCATAGGTGCATATCTCATGGGCAGTAATGCGGAAGATTGCATACGCACCGAGAAGAATGCATAAGAAATCATCTACATAAACATATGTGGTTACGGAATTACCACAAAATTTGCATTTGATTAAAAGCTGGGAAAAAAATATGAAGGTATTTGGTGTATGGTGGTTGCCTACCTATTTAAGATAAGATGACTATGAGACTATTTCAAGTGTTGAAAAACTTAAAAAAAATGTAGGTAAAATTTTAATTAAGAAAAGTAGACATTATATTTACATCAGTATATTTGTTTTTGATCGGATTTGAACAAGACAGGAATTATGGTTTTAGCCCCTAGGATTTACGAAAAAGTTACGAAAATAAACCAAGTGAAGATTAATTTTGACAGTAGGTATTTGGCAAAACCCATAAGGTTAAAAATCTTACACTTAGAGCAAGGCTGAAAAAGTGCTCTTTCACTCACATCTTTTAGGAATTTGCTAACGAACTTAAAGTTGTAGGTAAGCAAGCAAAAATAAACGTTAAGAAGCCTATGATTTCCCAGCAAAAAATACCTCTTTTACAAATCAGCTGATGGTACATGAATAGATTCTCATTAATTAGTATCACCATGATATCGTAACATTCTTTGCATCATTGAACACCTTAGACATAGACGAGTAGGTAGTAAAATAATTACTGAGAAATCTATGAATACAAAAACTATGGATAGGAATTATTTCAACATTCATCCTGTTTTCTATCGATCATATATGCATCATTTCATTCGGCGTGCAAATGGAGTTATAAAATAAGTCTTGAATGAAGGGTAAATCTGTCGTGTGCAGATTATAAACATTTATATTTCTACTATTAAGCTGTAATTTAATTTGTGATATTAATTAAAAAGTCCGGTTTTTCATAAACGTAATCATTTTAAGCATCAATACATTCAATTCAGTAGCTAAAGAAGCCGACCAATTAGACGATTTGATATCATTTGAGAAGCGATAGCAAGCAATTGGTCTTAATGACTACTGTCATCGAAGCATGAGAGCTAATGTTGATGAATGATTTGAACGAACGAATGAGAATGCAGACGAATGATAGTGTAACCGATAGCGGATGCCTTCAATTAGGAGAAGTTACTTGAAATCTTGACATGACATGAATATGAAGAATGAGTACTTGCTATGAGTACTTGGGCAAGAAATTTATAGGATAGGTACCTGCTATGCCATAATATGTCTTAGAAGATACTCACTACTTAAATGGTGAATTTTCTAAAACATACCTAATATAGCATTATTTTCTGGTAGGTACGTGCGCCCGTCTATGATTTTATTAACATATTTTCCCACACTCACTCTAACATGTAATTTGTAAGTTTAGTAACGAAGATACTATATTATCAGTCATCCATAATTTTTTAGCTTTTATTTATTTCAAAGAGCAGCAAATCGTAGACAACTCAGTTTATAAATGACTTTATATCATTATACTACTTCTACAGTTGCTTCTGTTAGCTACCGACCAACACAATAGGACGGGGACTAATAAAAATGCAATTCCCGTAATGCGTCGACTGCATTTACTACCTTTAATGTCTGCATGCCTGGTGCATCCGATGAATACGAAATGCAACGAAGACTGTTTGCGAATAGACAGACTATAAAAAGCCTGGGCTCAATGGCCAGATAAAAGATGAAATTAATTCTTCATTACGAATAAAGATTTAAACATGAGATTTTATTTCAATAGTTGATTTATAATTACTGATGTAGACAGGCTATGTAAAGATATGATTTAAATATGTTTTTTTTTTAGTTTGTGGTTGCTATGCGGTTAATAGCTTCATCATTCATCATACTCAAGTAAAAATGCTAAGAAACGAGATTCAGAACATAAAAAATGAGCATCAACATAACATTTAAGTAACTATTGGCTACAAAGAAATAATGAAAATATTGTAATATGTTAGACATCTTGTGTGTGAAACGTTGTAATAGCTTATTTAAGCCTGACACTTTTGTATCTCACATTTAATACAATACAAAATTTTGAATATTGAAAGGTTATGTAGCGATTTTATGTCGACGATATTGTTACATTTATATTTCAAAAATAAGCCGAAATACACACCTGTAAGCAAATTGTCGTCGTTTCCACCTCCGTTGTACGCTAGACCCGCTGTCCAAAGACGACGACCAACCACTGCCTTCGGATGTCCTCAATCCACTGTTCCTCGCTTCTGTACTCCTGGCACTCTCCAGCAGAATTGCTGTATACTTGGTGATCAACATCGTTCACTTAACACTGGCCACTGACACTTTTGACGTTCCAAGTTCAAACGAATTACCGAAAATTTTATCAAATTACATTTCACTTTTGCACAGTATTCCTCCGGTTGATATGCAATCTATTCCGCCTACTTCTTCGAAATTATTATTCAAATGTATGTGAGCATGAATATGAGTAAGTGCGTATGGTACACCGGTGTTTCCTAATGCTACAATTTCAATGACAAAGATTTCACTTCAGTTTGAAGTGCAACATCGGAAAGCGGGTGGAGGACTGAGCGGTACCGTGCCTCGACGGATGCGGCGTCATGCCGGACTGGTCACCACATATTATTTAATAAAGGGTCTTGTTCTGTTAGTATTTTTCTTAGAATACGAGGTTTAGTCTGGTATGGCTGGCTATATTTGAAGTCACTTATTTTTTGTATGATTCCGTCATGTGTGTCTGTAAGGCGCATATTATATTTAGTAGCATTCTTAACGCTTGCGTTTGGATTCCATTTAAGTAGTTAATATTAAAAATTATATTAGTATTGTCTATGTGAAGTCGTTTTTATCCACTACAAACGAAAGTATGTAAGCATACTTAAAATTATACAAAATAATAAATTAGGTTCGGCCAGTTCCAGAAAATATAAGACAAAAATAAACGACTATAATAATTTTGGAACATTAAAAACTAACTATACCTGCTAGGCTACTGACTGAGTTTAAGAGCATTACATACCTATACAAAACAATGTCTAAGTTCTATAAGATTTGATTGTACTGATTGACAAAATATTGGTATTGTTTGATTAGGTGGAAATCTTTAGGGGTGGCCTATGGTCAGCAGTGGACGTCTTATGTCTGATATAATGTTGATGATGATGTAATTTAAACTCGCAATACGCGCACTGAATAGCATTATTTAATTTATTTCAGCGAATATTACTATAAGACTGACGACCTGTCGCTATATAGATCCACCCACAACTTTCTAAAATGATCCTCAAATATTTGCAATAACGACAGTTTTGTGGCCGTCTATGCTCTGCCTACCCCGCAAGGGATATAGCAAGAAAGACTCTATATAATATTATCGCCTCATGACTAAACAACTAGATGCACTGAGTAACGTGTCACTATAAATTACCGGAATTTCTTTTGGAATTGTTATTACTTGGTCAAGCACCGTGGTGACCTGAGCTCTCAGATTTTTTCAAGGCTCAAATAAATTATTCAAACTTTAATTTGTGATGTTTGATAACAAATATAATAAATAAAAGGAACTTTTATGGCTATAAAAACGAAACCTTCGATCATCTAAGAGTCAGCAACATTTAAAAAACAGGTAAAATGAAATGCCCACATAATGAAAATCCGATACCTACACAGAATAGTCAAATCAGCTTTCTGCTTATGCAGATACCTATACTTGATGGCTTCCACACTCATGTTTTATTCAGATCTTATAACACACTTTAATGCAATACGAAAAACACAAACATCTATAAGTAGCCTTTCCTTTGCCAACAATTCTTGGTCTATTCCCGCGTATCCTCGACAAGCAATTGTCAGTAGGGACACGGAAATTAGGAGACAGAACGGTGCGGTGTCATTGCCCAGTAGGATCCCTGCTATAAACAATGCGAATACAAACAGCTACCAAGAACAGTCGCCGACAGCAATTGCTATTTGGCTCAAGGGTATATCTGCATAAGACGTGTTTGGAGCTGAATTTGCTACACCATTTGCCAGTAGTATGTACTTGTCAGCTACTAAGCTATGCGGTTCTCTGGATGTTCTATTTATGAAATGTCGTTGGAATGTGTGCTATTGCAGTGTGGTTGCTTTCATATTTAGACGATGTTTTGCGAAAATAACTTTTTATAGAAATGGGTTTTCTTTTACGTTGGTCCGAATTGGGTAAGGATAAAACACAGTCAAAAATGTGACTTCGACCAGAATTCCAAAAAATCGCTGCTAGCACCACAATGAAGGAAAGAAAGAGCTAATAGGATCTTTACTCGAAGCACAGAATATATAAATAATAGTACTCTCGAAGAGAGGGAGGATCGTCGCAAGCTAGGCAGACCCTGACGGAGCCTACCATTATTTCATTTCCGAGTGCAAAATTTTAAATGATATACCTTTAGTCTCCCATGGGTAGTCAAGCGTACGGGCTGGAATACGGCTCGTTGCCAGTAACGGATCCTTATCAAAAAGATCTGAGATAATTGCGTTTGCAAGACATTCGCTCGGTTATAGCAGTGCTATCGCTAAGATCATCGGCACGGGCTGTCCTTGCTTCAGTGATACCGCGGTTTTGATCTTCACTTTGGCTTCTGTAAACTCTGTAATTGTATTTGAAAATACATACATACATACATACATAAATCACGCCTATATCCCTTACGGGGTAGGCAGAGCGTTAACGGCCGTAAAACGGATATTAACACTACGTCTGACAAAAGCTTGAGGGTCAATCAGATAACTGTGTATCACTATAGTGACAGGTTGTCAGCCCATCGCATAAAATTGCAATACACATCCCTCGAGTCCCTTAGTCGGCTCTTACGACACCCATGGGTAAGAAATGGGGTGATGCTATTCTAAGCCGGCAATCACACGGCGAATTACTTAAAGTATTTGAAAATACTTTATTTAAAATAACCTAAGTCTTGTTAATTTCGATTATTATGACTCATGATAAGCTTTATAATCCGCGTTTATAGGTATCGTGTGTTCAATACATCTTGAAAAAAAAGAGCTTTTGATCGTTTTTTGAAAAAGTTACCCGTGCATTTATGATTCCAATGTTTACTAATGTACACATCAAATACGAAAAACTTGCAATTTAAAAGACTTATGTATAATTTAAAATCAAAGTTTTTACCATTATTGATCATCATAATTCTGCCGGGAGTCATAAGAGGCGACTAAGGGACTCGAGGGTGTGTATTGCAATTTTGGGCGATGGGCTGGCAACCTGTCACTATGGCGATACACAATTTTCCGGATGACCCTCAAATGTCCGTTTTATGCGGCCGTTTATGCTCTGCCTACCCCGCAATGGATTATAGTCGTGATATGTGTATGTTTGTATGTATAATTTGCCGTTTCTGCAGATATGTATCATCGTCATCTCAATCTTTTGTCTTTGACAGAAAATCTACTCTAATTTTATAAAGATGAAAGGTTTGATTACTTGTTTGGATTCAATAAGCTTCGAAAGTACTGGACCGATTTTAAAAATTATTTTACCATTCGAATCTTACATTATCCTTGATGAACATAGGCTCTATTAAAATTTCTAATTCCTGCGGGAAAACGGTTAGCAGCGGGTGAAACCGTTAGGCAAGCCGCTAGTTACAAATAAACTGGTATCCAAGTTGGAGGTTACACCTATTACTATGAGGAACTATCAACTGTATCCATATAAGGGTTTACGACACGTCGTTGTCTCTCTGACCATATAAGACAGCTATCAATTATACAATGACATTTTATATCATATAGGTCACAGTGGCTCTAGAAGAATTTGGTCTTTAGTTTTTATAGGATTAACTCGCTTCATTACAGGACTATTAAATGATCAAAAACTGTAGTGATATTTTACATCATACACATATCACGCTTATATCCTGAGCGGAGTAAGCAGAGCGTATACGGCCGTTAACTACGGACATTTATGCCACAACTGATAAACATTTGAGGGTCATTCAGAAAATTGTGTATGAAAGCTTGTCAGCCCATCACCTAAAATAGCAATACACACACATGTAACCCTCGAATCGTCTCTTAGTCGCCTCTTACTATACCCACGGCAAAGAAATGGGGTGATGCTATTCTAGGCCGGCATTCCCGTGTATTACAATATAGGCGATGGGCTGACAACCTGTCACTATAGTGATACAAAATTATTCTGGTCAGGTTAATCGTACGGCATGTTACTTTCCGCCACCACAAACGATATTTGTAAGTGGGGACTTTCTTCTGACAGTTCTCGAGCTTTTTTTATAAAGTCATATCATATGGCGTTGTGCTATGTTGAAATTTTGTAATTTTCGTTTCTATGGAAAGAAACTTTTTCAGTATAGCTCAGCGCCATCTAAGTACACTTGAAACTTGACTAGAAAAATTCCCAAAGATATTCAAAAGGTTTTCTGTACGAAAAGTCATTTCTTTATAAAAAAATGTATGTCATCATAGTGCATCAGGCACGCAAATTCTTTTTAGACTGTTAAGCAAAGCAAAGTAAACAAAAATGCTGATATTATCAATGTTTACTTTACGACATTAAGGTGACACCTTGTTGCGTGGGACTAAAGCTGATACAACAAAACTAAATAGGTTACCTACTTGCAACATCTAGGTAGTAATTTACAATCTTAGCAGTGACGTCATGAATAATAAACTTAGCGAGCGACTAAACACAGTCTAGACTCATTGAAATTTTAACTATATGTAATATCTACATATTTTTAAAAGTTCATAGTAACATGTTTGGAATATGAAAGATACATCCATACTAATATTATAAATGCGAAAGTGTGTTTGTTTGTTTGTTTGTTTGTTTGTTTGTCTTTCTTTCACGTTACAACAGAGCGATATCATGCAGTGTTTTTTAGGTGTGCAGTTAGGTGAGAGGCTGGAGAGTGACATAGGCTACTTTTTATCCCGGAAAAACATATTTTTCCCATCGGAAAAGCGATTAATGTTTAGCAATAGAATACACCCATACTACGAACATAGATGAGTATCATGCAGCGATGTAAAGCATTTTTTTTTTTGAGAGCAGCTAAATGAAAAGCTGGTGAGTGACATAGGTTATTTTTTATCCCGGAAAAACATATTTTTCCCTTCGGAAAACCGATTAATGTTTAGCAATAGAATACATCCATACTACATACATAAATGAGTATCATGCAGCGATGTAAAGCATTTTTTTTTTGGAAAGCAGTTAGATGAAAAGCTGGTGAGTGTCATAGGTTACTTTTTATCTCGGAAAAACATATTTTTCCCATCGGAAAACTGATTATTGTGTAGCATAGAATACATCCATACCACATAAAAAAGATGTATATACAGGATGTAAGGGACAGCCCTCCGAATACTGATATTCCCATAGTAAATGCAGTGAGCTGATTGTGATTTTGTATGGGATATAGAAAAAAAGAATTTAATCTATGGCAGGTTGTTCAGTTTCATGGTTTGAATACACCCAATCAGTATTCGAAGGGCTGTCACTTACACCCTGTATAGCACTACTATGAGAATGTCTCTTGAATATGAGTTTTGGGATATGAATGTGGCTTTAAGGGTGATGTGGGTATGTACTTGAGATACTTCTTACCACAGTAGTAAAGTTAATTTCTACAGTTAAACATGATTTGAAAGTCCATTTCTATAATAATAACCATTTTTAGCACAGTAAGTTTGCCCTGCGTATACTTGCGAAGACACATAATAAACTTAAATTTTTTGGTACCATAGTCCTGAAAATTGAAGACTAGGCAAAATCATTATACTGCGTATTCATATTATTATAATTCCAATCCAAGAACATCCATCCCCAAGTTAATTTGGTTTGGAGCTAATATAGGTTTTCAAATCCTTGATTACATACCCACTCCTTTCTTTCATGTCTTCTTGGAGCATGTTTGTATGTAATAAAAATTTCAAAATAGCAGGAATATTAAAAAAAAATTAAAGCTATATAGCAATCTATACTTTCTTATTATTTATTAACCACCAATATAACACTAGGCAATATTCACAATATTCATAAGGTAGCTATACTCTATGGCGACATAGAGCGCTGAGTGTAATAGCTAGGCATAAATATAGGTGTATTGGTAGTTTAGTAGTATTGCTAGATGTAGCGCTGCATTGTGTAATAATGCAGGTTATGCCAAATTATATCGCTGATATAATTTGGCATAACCATTACTACTATATTTGTATTATAATATTCGCGTAGGAGTTAAATAAGTGACCCATAAACGTAATTTTAATAGAGACGCAGTCACTAAACCGGAAAGTAATGACCTGTGTTGTGTGTGCTGTCGCCCTGTTTAGAATACACAACTAATTAATAAAACTCTATGAGTACGCGGGCGAAGCCGCGGGTAACAGCTAGTACAAACATATATCACGGGTGATGCTATTCTAAGCCGCCATCACACTTTAATATGAAAGATATGTACCTAAATATCAATTAATTTATAAACAAAACGAACGAACGAACGAACTAGGTAAACTAAACGGAGACACAGGATCGCGAACAGTGGAAGAAGGGGAGGCCCAGCAGTGGGATCCTGGCGGCTAGATAAGGTAAACTATGAAGAGGTTCTCCAGTGCGCCCCCATGAGACATGGTGCCCAGTAACCTGGCAACGTTTCCCCTTCGAATTCGAATGGCCAAACTTAAACGCTGGCCGAGGAAACTGCCAGCTTTCTGGTCCATTTGGGCGCGCTGACACCTCGTAAATAATTTCTTAGCAATGTATTGTCAAACTTGTATTGTTAATGTATTGTTGTATACTAAAGACCATTGAAAACCGTAGAGGGAAGATGGTTGGTCACTTGTTATGGCACGACAACTTTATTAAGAACATCATTGAAGGAAAGGTCGAAGGAAAGAGGGGAAGAGGAAGACCTAGACGCAAATTCTTCACTCAAATAAAGGAGAAGATTAATGCAATATCAAGAGGTCAAGTCGCTGGCAGAAGATAGAAAAAAATGGCAATTACTCCACCGACAAGAGCCAAGCTCTTAAATTTGAATGAGTGTATTGTCAAAGCCAAGAATTTGCCATATTATAAAAGGGATAAATCTGGCTATTCTTGATAGCTGTTTGAGCAACTGTATTAGTTGATCTTTTTGATTGATCTGATAGACAGAACTGTCCCTAGGGAATCAGGTTGTCTCCATGATTCCTGTACTGATTCTTTCGTCACTCCAACGATAAAGTCGTTGTCGCAAGTCACAAGGACATGACAACTTCCTGGAGCCAATTGACCGCCTGCATATGCCGGCCCTAAACATAAACTGCTCTTTATTACTTAAGGCGAGTGCTGCAAAACTAGCGCCACTTTAAGAAAAAAAAACCATGTCTCTTCATGGAAACAATGCACCCGAATATCCTTTGCACAAGCTTTTGGTGTTATATCAAAGCAACATTTAAACGTACAAACGTAATATATACGCGTTGATAGGGACAGCTGAAACTAAACAACTTTCCCCAAGGAACATGATGCCAGGAAAAGTTAAAAAAATGTGTTTCCCATAGTATAGTCAGTCAGCCGATCGTGATATGTTCCTAGGAGAAAGTTGTTCAGTTTAACGGTCTGAATGAACCCTATCATTTTTCGTAGGGTTAATTGTCCTTTACGCCCTGTTTATGAAATATTAACTGTAATTAAAAGTGCTAAAAACTGCCACTTTTAGAACTTATTGTTACAAAATCTCGGGTTGAATTTAACTTTAAGATTATTCCAAAAACTTGTGCATGAAGGTATTGTTTGCTTTTTTTTCGTGAAGTGGCGCTAGTTTGGCAGCACCACTCGCCTTAACAGAATACCGGCAGCCGCTTTATGTCTCTCAGTGAAGTTAATTTAGGTATGTGCACACTGCACATCGCGTCTTTATCCCTTGCGTGTTAGGCAGAGTTTAAACGGCCGCGAAAGAACGCTGGTTATCGCCAATTCTAACAAAATATTTGAGGGTTATTTAAGAAAGTTGTGTCATTATTCCTGTTGAATAAAATTGTAATACACACGAAACATTCTAACCTCCTTTCTCAAGTTGAATGACGTTGAATTAAAAAAAATGAAAAAGAAATATGTTAGCCTCGGATGGGAATTGAACCCACGGAGTACCGTCCCATCGCTCTGCCACTGAGCTACCGGCTATTCTATAATGTTAATCCATGTTACCTTCTATAATGCGTACTAAATTTCATTACAATCGGTTTAGTAGTTTTTGCATGAAGAAGTAACAAACATGCAAACTTTCGCATTTATAATATTGGTACCATATAGCACTGTAAGTGCAAAATTAACCTTAGTAAATGATACATGTTTCCTACATGATGAATTCAAGTGATGTGGCTCAACAAAAATAAGTAAACAGACCAATTATAAGATCCCAAGAAGCTACTATAAATCAAAACATCAAAAAAATCGGTCAAGTGCGATTTAGACTCGCGCACGAATGGTTCCCTACCATTTTGTATCATTTCACAGAAATCACGTTCGCCGTATGGAAGCCCCTTAAAAATGAATTTTAGACTATTTGACTTTACAGTGGCAAGAATAATACATGTTCTGTGATAATTTCAACCGTCTAACTATTAACGTTTATGAGATACAGCCTCCGACCCATTATAGATAAAATCGAGCTAAGAGAATGTTTTTTGTATGCAAACCCCCTCAATTAAATTAATTTTTTTGTGTTTGTAGCAATACGGCATCTGTGAAAATTTCAACTTAACTACTTATCACGGTTTACAGTTTGTTGACAGACTGACGGACAGACGGTCAAGGTTAACCGAGTCTCGGTAATAGGGTCCCGTTTTGAGTACGAATCCCTAACAATTATGGTAAAGGTGTAAGTAGGCGGAGATTAGATCACCGCTGTTTGTCTACAAATTAAAAATGAATCATGCCAAATTCTACAAAAAAAAATATGACATCGTCATTTATCGTGTATGAGAAAATTTCACGCTACTGGGTTACGTTGTTTGCCGACAAGATTTAGCGAGCCAACAAACTTTACTTAAAACAAAAAACGTCACACACAGCAATTGAGTCAATTCACAGCAATAACGCACAATCACGAAATTCACACAGCAGAACCACTCAACATAAATCGAGATGAGACAACAACGGTTTTAAAGATATAACAGTTTCAAAACGTGCGCACTTGTCCAAAGAATGCGCGTGTAAAACATGTAAGTGCTATATTTGCGTTTTCGCGTGCTCACGCGACGCGACGGAGCGGAGCGGAGCGCCAATCGTCCGATCGGAGGAGTCTGCGCTAACGTACTGGCAGGTTTGGCTCGCAGTTCGAACATTTCCTTTGCGCTCGCGCAGCCCGCAGGACGAGACGTTTAAGACGAGTGTACTCGTGAACGACCTCGACAGTGGCGCCACTTCACAAAACTCTGACACCAGGGTTTATCGTGTCATTGGACGACTCGGTGTCCCAAACGAAAAGAGAGAGAGTAAAAAAACACTCTTTATACAAACAATCTACCAGAATGTCCGTTGCCCAAGTTTTTAGTATCATCTTTAAGTAAAATTAGAACCTGCAAACTCAATGAAATAGTAGTAGGCGGTTGAGAAACTCTGACATCAGGGTTCATCGGGTCGTTCGTCGTCTCGGTGTTCCTACGCGAAAAGAAGAAGAATGAAATATTCGCTACAATAAAAGTTATGGCAAAAAGCGCCTTAAAACGGTAGCTTTTGGTATTAATTGTCATAACTTTAATAACAGCAAATATTTCATTGAGTTGATGGTTCTAATTTAACTTAAGGATGATATAAAAAACTTGGGCAACGGACATTCTGATAGATTGTTTGTATAAAGAGAAAATATATTTCTGTGAAGTGGCGCCATTGTCAAGGCCGTTCACGGCTACACTCGCCTTAATTTGAACTTGTATCGCGAACGGGATGGATACGTCGTCGTCTTATTGGGCTACGGACGAGAACGGTAATTCGGAATACCTTCGGTTCTTGACCCTTGCAAAACAAACACTGGGCTTACACATTGTGCATCTGAGCATGGACAATTCCAAGTAGCCCTATCTTTGATCTCATTTAATTAATTCTCTTTACAACACGTCTACCTATCCGAGGTACAAAGTCGGCAGAAACCAAAAAGCTTTTTAATAATTTAACCCGCTGCCAATAACGTCCAGGAAAGCTCTTTCTCCCGTCCATTTCTGCAATAAAAAAAACCTACGGTAGCCTTAAAAGGGAGGCGATCTCGAAAATGTTATACAACTCTCATTTTCAAAGGGACGGCGACAGTATGTGGAATAAAGTTATCTGGACATAACCTTTTATAGCGAGCTATCGTGAATCGCATCAGAAAAAAAGGTAATTTTGAAACGAGTTGGTAATGCCATAGATCTCGCTAACGTTCCAATGAAAGCAAAATTTATTTTTTATTGCCTTGTCGTTTCTTTTGCGTTTTGAATGCAGCTAAATGTAATGTTTATTGCGGCTGCTTGTTTATTGTTAAAATAAAACGAACGTACAGTTTATTTTTGTAAATCTATGCGAAGTTTGCAACAGTAAAGCATGCAGTATAGATTAACATTACATTACCTACCACAAATACACCTATTGGTACTCGAGGGTAACATGTGTATTGCAATTTTAGGCATGGGCTGACAACCTGGCACTATGGTGATACACAATTTTGAATGCCCCTCTAATGTTTGTCAGACGAGGCGTTGATGTTAGTTCCTTAAAGCCGTTTACGGTCTGCCTACCCTGCAAGGGACATAGGCGTGATATTTGTTTAACACCTATTTTATTCGTGTTTTTCCAGTTTTTCTGTTTTTGTAATATTAATTGTCAAAACTTTTAAATTTGTTTTGTTTTGTTGTTACGTACTTACCTACCTTTCACCAGAAGGCTTTAAAGACCTGCCAATAATTTCTAAAGTCAATTTCCTACTGGTAGTATTAGGCAGTTCAAAAAAAACTCTGTCACCAGAGTTCAACGGGTCGTCACACAGGACAGAAGATCATGAAATCACATTAACTTTTAAACACACAGAACTGGCAGCACCTTAAAAAGGCGAGGCGGGTTTGATGAAAATTATATCAGCCGTGCCTTCGTAGGTCCCGTTGGGCGCAGTGAATGGGTAATGAACGCTGTGCTATGAATACATATTGGTACATTACAGTGCCAATGATACTGCTAAATTAATTACTATTACTGCTAAGTCTGTCTTTACTGCTTTTTCCGTGGGAAAGAATAATATTGAAGGTTTGTAGCTTCTGAAACTGATATTTACTATGCAATGCCCATTTTGGAAGAGCTCTAGATTTCTTCATGATCTTGCCATTATAATTATAAATCCTCTTAAACAGAATTTATAAAAGACCGCTCAGGGCGTCTAATTGAGGCAATGACAGAACCCAAAAGCTGGCAGTTATTTAGGCCAAAGAATAGCTTGGCCATCCAAAGAGGCAATGCTGCCAGACTTTTGGAGACTTTGCCTCAGTGCGCCGCTCTGGGAGAAACAAATATATTATTTATAGTGTTTTATGAAGTTTAAAATATTGTAAATAAAAATATCAAAGATGATCAATGATTATAATAATCAAACCGTAGTGTTGTTTTTCTTTAATGTAATTGTCATGTATTTTATTTTGTGCAATCGACAGTTTTAAAATCCTGACTCGTTGATTATAAGATCACTTGGACACTACCTACTCATTACAAAAAAGCAAATAGATTCAGACGTTTGAGTAATCGGTCCCCCTATGAACCAAATGAACCTGGGTTGAGTAGTCTTTGAACATACCTACCTACATTAAAAAGTCTCCGATGAATCGGAACTTCTCGTCCTTACAAATTGACAGAGTAATTGCTGGGTGATGTGATTGGATGGTTTCTTTATGCGGCTGTCATAGTTTTATCGAGCTTCGGTTGGTACAGATTGCAAAAATCTCGTTTTACAAGATCTAATGTTAATATTTTCTATAACCAACCACCTACGACATCCCGCAAGTTGTAGTCTATTAAGAAAAAAGATGTTGAGTTTTCGAAATGTTGTCCACAATGTTTTAACCAACCAACCAGCTAAATTTTTAAGTACATTTGACATGTATTACTATTTATCAAATTATTGTAAATGTTTGAATAATTTAATTTATACTCTGTTGACGATGTTGTTTAAGCTGAATAAAGAATCTGAATCTTAAAAAGTTGAATTAAGTTTCAGTTCTACTCGACAAGACTCTAAAAGAAGAAGATGAAGAAGTTTCAGTCAATCATCTATTGGAAACATTAGACAATTCGGATAATTATCCTTAGATTTATTTCAATACAACAAATTAATCGCATGAAATAATAATTTTAGCGTCTTCATTTTGAATGGGCGATCAGATTTCCTTTACATATTATGTAGGGTGAAATTTCACTAGTGACCGATAGTAAAATCTCAAAACGGGCTGGTGATAAGGAACAACTTTACCCAAAAAACATAGGTCGAAATATGACAAAAATATTTTGAGTTTCCATAGTAACTCAATTCAGTTCTGTATCGTAGGTCTTTTTTTTACTATTTACGTATTTCGACCTATGTTCCTTGGGGAAAGTTGTTCCTTATCACAAACCGGTTTCGAGTTTTTGCTATCGGCCACTAGTAAAATTTCACCCTATATTGATACATCATATCTCCGAAATTATAAATATTTTGTCAGAATATGAGACTAAAACGTTTGTATTTATCGTCGTTCACGATCTATCTACCCCGCTATAAAGATAAAAGCGTGACTTTGTATATTTATCTCTAGGCTCGCTTTATATGTTATTATTGTAAATTCAAAAAGGACATAACAATAATCCGCCCACACGAAAACGATTTCTCGTCCACGAATAATTCAAGACAAGAAATGATCGCAAGCGCCATATTGGTCTGTAACGACTTTGTGATTCTTTTGCAACCGGAAGTCCTTTAAACACCAATGGCTACTATAAATTGTGTTTTTAATAAAACTGAAAGTAAGTTTTTGAACATTACAATTGCCAAAGATTGTAATACAGGATTGCGAACAATGGGCCAAGGATAAGGAGGTCTTTTATCCAGCAGTGGTACCCTGATTGCTGAGTGTAGTGTTTGTATCTATGAAATAGGTATATACATTGTCTCATATTCACCAGACGGGTGGCAACACTAAAACCGTTACAGTAAGACGTGCCACGCAGGAGTCTGGGTGTAAATAGTGAGCCAGTGAAAGTGTTGTGAAATTACTTCCTACAGTGACGAGAGGGTTCACATTTGGCGACGAGAATAAAGGTAAGTCATTTTATTATTTGGTTCGAAAAAAGGGGAAGGAAATAGGAAACACATTTTTAGGTTAGAAATAAAATGTTTGTTTTCTTGTTTATTGGGTTGTACCTATCATTGTATACGCTTATACGTGATCAGGTGTAAATAATATTATTAGTAATTTTGTAAAAAAGATGAGGAATTGACTCGAATTCTAATAATTCTAGTAAACAGACAAGCATTTTATAGTGATTACCTACCGGAGTAGACGTTATTGTTTATAGTTTTGAATTATATCAAAATATACTTCAATAACTGCAAGTAAAGTCTAATAAGGGAAAGCAACAAAATGAGATTGTAAGAATAAAGGATATTTAATGTGTTGTCTAGACACTGCATTTATATGTAACAAAAAATCGAATATAACGCCAAAAAATTAAAAATAAGTAAGTTATCTTGAACTTTTATAAATCAATGACCAGCATCACTGTAGGTCATAGTGGTTGGTAGTCTAGTTGTCTAGCTACTAGCTTGTATTTAATTCCGCTAGTTTCTCTTAGATGGTGCTTTATTTATTTGATAGATAATTATTTTTAAATTGTCTGTAGTGGATATATAAGAATAATGTACAATTTCCGCGACGTATATAATACCGATATTTGATTGCAATATCATTCATATCTTAAAACAAAAAAGATATAAGTCTTTGACACAGTAACTTTATTCATTTCTTAATATACTATGAAACGAAGTAAGTTTCCGTTTGATGTTGATAATTTAGGTCATCATGATCATAAATTTAGGCGTTATACCGGTGGTTTTACCTCTTCATATTCAGCAGACTAGCAAGAATTCAGCCAGTTTCATATGAAATCGTCTGTAACAACATGATGTTTAGTGAAGGATAAATAGTAAAATGTTATGTTGGTACCTAAGTATAAGATGGGTTCCAAATGTTGAAATCTAGGTATCAGCATAAATTAGTTCATGAATCTAAAAAAGTGATAATCTGGAAAAAAAAAAAAAATTGGATTAAAATAAATAACCTTCCAATATTATATCATGTAAAGTCATATATAAATATATTATTTTATTTGGTATGTACATAAATAAATACTTGATTCCTAATGCAAACGTGGGGTTACATTTTAATAAGGTTAATAACTCTTTTGAGGTCAAATATTTTTAAGTAAATGTTATCGTATATTGTATGATGTTCACAGGTGAAGTAAAGTGTAAATTGGTCTCGGTGACAGAGGAATCTCGGGTTCAATTCCCGACCTCTAAATGTTGAAGAGAACCTAATTAAAATTTACTACCTAATTTAATTATTTTCATTGATTTGTTTATTTATAGAATTTTGCTTTTTTTTCAATACATGAAATATATTTATTCAATAAATTTTCTATTGGATAATGGACGACAGCGGACGTCCATTAGGTTGGATGTGTTCAATAGATACATTTCTGTTGAATTGGATATTCTCAAGGAATTTTTAGGCAGTTGACTTCCATTAAATTGGAAGTATTTCGAAAGATTGACTTCCATTCAATTGGATGTTCTGAATTAATTATCAGACTTCGGATTTACATTAAATTGGAAGTACTCTGAGAGATTGACGTCCATTCAATTGGATGTTCTCAAGAATTGACAGACAGTAGATTTCCATTAGATGGGAAATATTTCGAGAAATCGACTTCCATTCAATTGGATGTTCTCAAGAAATTGTCAGACAGTGGACTTCCATTAAATTGGAAATATATAGACAGATTGACTTCCATTAAATTGGATGTACTTTATGAATTTCAGGTTGCCTCATCTGTCCCAATATGGCACAACAGCTACCACCACCAGAAAAATTGGATCTTGAAGGTGATAGTGGTTCAGTCGGCGTAAGATGGGAGAAATGGAAGCGGTCGTTGAAGTTGTATTTTGAGGCAGCTGAAATCAAATGTGCTAAAAAACAAAGAGCAACGTTACTAGTTTTGGGCGGAGCCGGCTTGCAAGAGATATACTATAACTTACCAGGTGCTAGTGTTGAAGAATCTTCCGGGGTAAATGTTTTTGATGTCGCGATAGAGAAACTTGATGAATACTTTTGCCCTAAGCAGAATAAGACTTATGAAAGACATATTTTCGGTCTTTTAAAACAAGAAGAAGGAGAATGTTTTGAAAAATTCTTAATCAGACTAAGAGATCAAGCATCGAAATGCAAATTTGACAATTCAGACGAACATATTGTTGATCAGATTATTGCAAAATGTACTTCATCTGAACTACGCAAGAAAATTTTGACTATGGGTGATGAAGTCACTTTGGACAAGGTCATAAAACATGCAAATACATTTGAAATTGTAAACCACCAACTGGAAATTTATGAAAAAAAAGGAAAAACTACGGAGATCGAGATTAATGCAATGAGTAATAAAAGCAACAATAAATTTGAAAGAAAAGAAAAGCATTTTGATTTAGATAAAAAAGGACACAATTGCGGTAGATGTGGGGCCAATAAGCATGGATCACAAAGTCCTTTATGTCCAGCAAAAAATAGGAAATGTAATAAATGTGGAAAATTAGGCCATTACCAACGATGCTGTAAAACTAAAGTTTACCAAAACAAACGGAAAATAGAAAACAACGAAGGAAAAAGTAATTACAAAAGACCAAGGAAGGAAGCTACAGTTAATGCATTAGATGATGAAGAGATTGAGTATATATTTAATTTAAATGATGATGAGACAATACAATGTGACATAGGGGGAGTAAACTTGGAGATGCTGATTGATTCAGGCAGCAAAGTAAACTTAATAACTGATAAATCTTGGGAGCATTTAAGGAATAACAAGGTTACTTGTTACAAGCAGACTAGAGAGCCAGATAAGGCTTTGTTTGCATATGGTAGCAAAACACCCTTAGAAATTAAGGGTTCTTTTGAAGCCGACATAAAGGTGAATGGAAAAACAGAGCGTAGCAGTATCTATGTTATTAAAAATGGGACGAGAAACTTACTCGGAAAAGGAGCAGCAATTCGGCTGGGAGTATTGAAGCTGGGTGTTGATATTAACCAAATAAAAGAAAAACCACATCAACCATTTCCAAAGTTTAAAGATGTTCTGGTGGACATTCCGATTGATAAAACAGTAAAACCAGTTATGCAAACATACAGGAGGATTCCTATTCCAATTGAGGATAAAATAAATCAGAAGATCAAAGAATTATTAGAAATGGACATTATTGAAGAAGTTCATGAACCTTCCCCATGGGTGTCACCTATTGTGCCGATACTCAAGGATAATGGAGAAGTACGCCTGTGCGTTGATATGAGACGTGCAAATTCGGCTATCCAAAGAGAAAATCACCCATTACCCTGCATGGAGCATTTGTTACCAAAGATAAGGAAGGCACAATATTTCTCTAAGCTAGATATCAAAAATGCGTTCCATCAGATAGAACTGCATCCTGATTCCAGATATTTAACTACATTTATAACACCCAGCGGCTTGTATAGGTACAAAAGATTGATGTTTGGTGTGACATGTGCACCCGAACTCTTTCAAAAAATTCTTGAAAAATTGTTAATCGGATGCGAAGGTGTAATAAATTTTATAGACGATATACTTATATGTGGTAGTAGTGAAGAGGAACATGATTCACGTCTTGCTAAAGTGTTGGAAGTGTTAAACGGAAATAATGTCTTGCTGAACAAAGAAAAGTGCATATACAAAGTGAAGAAAGTCAACTTTTTAGGGCATGAATTGACGCCTGATGGAGTGAAACCCTTACCTAAATATATTGAGAGTATATCTGAATTCAGGAAACCAAAAACCATTGAAGAACTGCAAAGCTTTCTTGGACTGGTCAATTATATTAATAAATGGATCCCAAACTTGGCCACAAGGACAGAACCTTTAAAAGAAATATTAAGGATGAAATTTGGGAAGAAGGCAAATATCGAAAATCATTGGACACAAAAACATGACAAAGTATTCGAAGGACTGAAGGAAAGTTTGAGTGAAATAGAAACATTGGGTTACTACGACGTAAATGACAATACTCAGGTTATAGCGGATGCGAGTCCAGTAGGTCTTGGAGCAGTCTTAGTGCAAAGTGATAAAAATGGACCCAGGATCATTGCTTACGGAAACAGGACCCTGACTGATTGTGAGCGGAGGTATAGCCAAACAGAAAAAGAAGCTCTGGCTCTTGTATGGGCCATTGAGCACTTCAATACGTTTCTTTTTGGGAAAGAATTTGATTTGGTGACGGATCATAAACCGCTTGAGTTTTTATTCAGCCAAAAATCTAAGCCCTGTGCACGAGTGGAGAGATGGGTTTTACGGTTACAGGCATACCGCTATAATGTAAAATACAAGCCAGGAAAAACAAACATTGCGGATCCTTTGTCACGCTTATGTAAGTTATCAAATCCACCAAACCAAACAATCACTGATGAATATATTCACCAAATAGTCCAGCTGGCGAGACCGACTGCTATTTCTATGAAGGATATTATTTCGGAATCAGAGAAAGATCAGGAAATAAACCAAGTAAGAAAAGGAATTTACAGTAACCAGTGGGATGATTCTGTCAAAGCTTATAAGATATTTGCAGACGAGTTATGCTTTTATGAAAACGTTCTTTTGAGAGGAACCAAAGTCGTTATTCCACACAAATTGAGAAAACAAGTCCTGGACGCAGCTCATGAGGGGCACCCCGGCATTGTTGCCATGAAAGGACGTCTACGATCTAAAGTCTGGTGGCCAAAAATGGATAAAGAAGTCGAAAATCTGGTAAAAAGCTGTAAAGGGTGTACATTGGTTAGCTTACCTAATCCACCAACATTTATGAAACGCCGTGAACTTCCATCAGAACCATGGGTTGATGTCGCAATAGACCTATTAGGTCCTTTACCAAACAGCGACTATTTGTTTGTTATAATAGACTATTATAGCCGTTATAAGGAAGTGACAATTACCAAAACTATTACCAGTGCACAAATGATAAAGATTCTTAAAGAGACATTCAGTAGGCTTGGCTACCCAATGTCTATTACAGCAGATAATGGACGCCAGTTTGTAAGTGAAGAGTTCAGAAACTACTGTCAAGATTGCAACATTAAGCTGTTTAACACCATCCCCTACTGGCCTCAGATGAATGGAGAGGTAGAGCGGCAGAACAGGGACATAATGAAACGACTGAAGATTGCTCACAGTGAGAAAAAAGACTTAAAGGAAGCGCTGTATGAGTACCTAATGATGTATAATTCAACTCCTCACTCAGTGACCGGAAAGACACCTGCAGAACTTTTTTTCAAAAGACAAAATCGGGATAAAATTCCTATGTTTAAAGATATCAACGAGAAAGGAGATGATTCGGAAGTCAGAGATAGGGACAAGATGCAAAAAGAAAAAGGGAAGGAGTATGGTGACCGGAAAAGGAAGGCTGAATATTCTGAATTAATAGAAGGGGAAAAGGTTTATGTTAAAGAAATGGAGAAGGCTAACAAACTTACAGCTACATTTAAGCCTACACCTCATATAGTAGAGAAAACCGTCAATGGGGATGTTATGTTAAGGAACGAGGAAACGGGACAACGAGTACGCCGAAATGTTGTACATTTAAAAAGAATTGAAGGTACATGGACACCTGTACAAGCGGAAGTTCAATGTCCTGAAGAAGAGCCAAATGATAAATCCGTTAATGATTAAATTAATAGTACTTTTAGATAAAGATATAATTGTTGTATAAATTAGATTTTCTTTGAAGTGATTAAATAAAACTTTAATAAGGAAGGGATGTAGTGTTTGTATCTATGAAATAGGTATATACATTGTCTCATATTCACCAGACGGGTGGCAACACTAAAACCGTTACAGTAAGACGTGCCACGCAGGAGTCTGGGTGTAAATAGTGAGCCAGTGAAAGTGTTGTGAAATTACTTCCTACAGTGACGAGAGGGTTCACACTGAGGAAAAGAATGAATTTTGAAGTCAAATTTAAAGTCAAAACCGGAGCTTAGGAATGATACACCCTGTTGTTCTTGCCCTGTGTGTACCAATTAGGTCAAATCCTGGTTAAGAATATGTAGGTTATATCACATTAACATACAATGGGGTGGCCATACGATGCAATTGAATCGTATGCTAAAAATCGAATCAAATATCACGAATCTAGTTTTAATATCCTGCTAGCCAATCAGCCGAGTCAAATTAGATACACAATTAACCAGCCCAACTCATTTTAAACTTCAATCAGACCACCTGAGAAGAGCAAAGATACGAATACTAAACTCCAACTTACCTACATACTTCAAATATTCTGAGAAATAAAATAGAAAGCGAATGCCAGAAGTGTCGTATTTTGTACCAGGAAGAGGTATCGTGTTTCAGGCAACTAAATACTTCGACTACTCTGGCAATCTAAAATATGATACAAGTGTTCGCTATTAATGGTAGTAAAATTGTATTAAGGTGAGGTCTAGTTTCACTGCTTTAGACTAGGTTAGGTTAGGTTTAAAATAACAACTAGAATTTAAGTTAATGTAAGGTATGCTAAGAATGTTTTTTTTTACCACGGCAGAATGTATTTCAGAGTAGTAACAATGAATTTTATACCGTGCAAGAATAAAGTAACAAATAATAAGGTTAATAATATCATAATTAATTACAAAGTGTAAATAGAAGGTCGCAAATTCTTGCTTCATGACGAAATAACTGGGAGTGCCGTGCCTATGCCCTCAAAGGTTATTTGTTAATAAAATTCTTATGTTATTAACACACAACTAAAAAACAAAGACGTCGAAAAGCTTGAAAACACTGTCAAATATTTTTTTCGCAATCGTAACGTTAGTTTACCGACGATGGTCAGGTTAGTCATCTATATCACTGACTGAATTAAATAAATATTGGAAGAATTGAGGACTAACTTTTCAACGTGTTGGATTTACAATTTTGGAGAACTTGCCAAATTGCACCGCAGGCAGGATTTTAACCTGCGACTTTCGCTATCACTGGTAGCGTGTTACCGACTGGGCTACCGCGGCTTAACTACTCTTGGCGAAATTATGCAAGTGCACCTTAATGTCGCTAACGCGTCGCTTGGCTCCATCTACCAGGATAGTTTTGCAACTAATTCTCGTGTGTGTTAGTGAGTTATAGCAAAAGGCGCAAGTTCTTCATAATTAGAAAAAATATTTTAATTATATTATGTCCCGATCTTTACACGACTGCCCAGCCAAAAAAAGGACTGTAATATTGTAAGAATTCAGGTAAGTTGTGCGATTTAAAGTGCTGCATCGCCTGCAACTCGTTAACCCCTTAACAGATTCGAATGGGCTAGGCGTTATTTCAGAAAACTGTCGTGTTTTAATTTATTTTTAATTTATAATGCTTGCTATCAAAGAACTTTTAATAAAGAATCACTAAATCAGCCATTTAACCATTAATCAATAATGAAATGACACACTGGCCTTCACAAAAACACAAAACAATGAATCGTCTACAATCTTCATAGACATTTATGGGCGTAAGGTGCCATGTCTAAATAAAATATGACACCAATTTCAGAATATCGACAGGATGCAGTTTATTGGTGACATGGTTTATGCTGTGCAATAAAATTGCAATTTGTTAAGTGATTTACAGAGCCCTGAGATTTGAATACACATACATACATACATACATTAATCACGCCTATATCCCTTACGGGGTAGGCAGAGCGTTAACGGCCGTTCAACGGATATTAACACCACGTCTGACAAAAGTTTGAGGGTCAATAAGATAACTGTGTATCACCATAGTGACAGGTTGTCAGCCCGTCGCCTAAAATTGCAATACACACCCTCTAGTCCCTTAGTCGCCTCTTACGACACCCATGGGTAAGAAATGGGGTGATGCTATTCTAAGCCGGCATCACACGGAGTACACGATACTTTGAATACACGATACTATTAAAGCTTGACCAGAACAGTTATATATAAATTGTAAGGTTTTTAAAGGAGAACAATAAAGGACAGTGGGCAAAAATGGTCCAAGAACCTCCACCATTGAGACTTATTGGAAATGGAAGAACACACTTATCAGATTATCCGAGACAAGTATTACCGAAATCTAGACTGGGTTTTTTTTTTATAGTCACTTGAAAATACTATTAAAATATTGTTCAAAAATGATTTTAACTGGAGCGAGCTATTTATTTTGAAAGATTTTATTGATATTGCGTGTCTCTCCAATGTGCCACAATGTAAACTCCATGTAACGACACTCCACATAACGTCAAACTCCCCAAAACATTCAAATAACATGACTTTGGTTTGAAAAAGTGGTCCAAGAACCTCCACTGTTGAGACATATTGGAAATGGAAGTACATACTTGTCTGTGACACATTTATATTGATATTACGTGTCAGTTGAATGTAATACAGTGTAAACTCCATGAAACGATACTCCACATAATACAAAGCTCACAAAAACATTCAAATAACATAACTTTGGTTTGAAAAAAGTGGTCCAAGAACCTCCACCATTGAGACTTATTGGAAATGGAAGAACACACTTATCAGATTATCCGAGACAAGTATTACCGAAATCTGCACCGGGTTTTTTTTTTCATAGTCACTTGAAGTTACTATAAAAATATTATGAAAAAATGATTTTAACTGGAGCGTGCTATTTATTTTGACAGATTTCATTGATATTGCGTGTCTCTCCAATGTGCCACAATGTAAACTCCATGTAACGACACTCCTAATAACATCAAACTCCCCAACACATTCAAATAACATGACTTAGGTGTGAAATAAGTGGTCCAAGAAACTCCACTGTTGAGACTTATTGGAAATAGAAGTACATACTTGTCTGTGACACATTTATATTCACATTTATATAGTCTTGGACCAATTTTTCCCTACCAAAATCATGTTATTTAAATGTTTTGGGGAGTTTGGCATTATGTGGAGTGTCGTTACATGGAGTTCACACTGTATTACATGTCATTCAAAAGATACGCAATGTAAATATAAATGTGTCAAAATAAATAACACGCTCCACTCAAAATCAATTTTTAAGAATATTTTTATGGTCACTTTAGGTATTCAAAAAAAATCCCGCTGCCGATTTCGATAAAACTTGTCTTGAATAATCTGACAAGTTTGTACTTCCATTTACAATAAGTCTTAACAGTGGAGGTTCTTGGTCCACTTTTTTCAATCCAAAGTCATGTTATTTATGTTTTGGGGAGTGTCGTTTTATGGAGTTTACACTATATTACATTCGACTGACACCTAATAACAATAATAATATGTCACAGACAAGTATGTACTTCCACTTCCAATAAGTCTCGACAATGGAAGGTCTTTGCCAACTTTTTCAAACCTAAGTCATGTTATTTGAATGTTTTGGGGAGTTTGACGTTATATGGAGTGGAGTGTCGTTACATGGAATTTACACTGTTTAACATTCGACTGACACGCAATATCAATATTAATGTGTCTCAGACAAGTATGTACTTCCATTTTAAATAAGTCTCAACAGTGGAAGGTCTTGGACCACTTTTTTCAAACCAAAGTCATGTTATTTGAATGTTTTGGGGAGTTTGACGTTATGTGGAGTGTCGTTACATAGAGTGATGGAGTTTACATTGTGGCACATTCGAGAGACACGCAATATCAATAAAATCTGTCAAAATAAATATCACGCTCCTGTTAAAATCATTTTTTAAGAATATTTTTATAGTAACTTCAAGTGACTATGAAAAAAAAATCCCGGTGCAGATTTCGGTAATACTTGTCTCGGATAATCTGATAAGTGTGTTCTTCCATTTCCAATAAGTCTCAATAGTGGAGGTTCTTGGACCAAGTTCCATACAATTTTGCCCACTGTCATTTCAAGCCAAAGGTTGCTAGGTAATTAATGTATATAGGTATCGCAAGCACTTCAAGTTACCATTTAGGGGATCAACCTATGCTAGTTTTCTGGTAGAATTATTAAGAAGAATCAGTGTTGGGTGATCCTTTAAATAAGCCGAGTGTACCCGTAAACGGCCTCGACAGTGGCACCACTTCACAAAAATATATTTTCTCTTTATACAAACAATGTATCAGAGTGTTTGTTGTTCAAGTTTTTAGTATTATCCTTTAGTAAAAGTTGAACCCACGAACTCAAAAGAAAATTCACTGTAATTAAAGTTATGGCAATTAATACCAAAAGTGACCATTTTATAATACAAATACGAATTATTTATTTACCAACACAAAAAAACAAACAGAAATAAAACTAGGCACCTTCTGCCATTACCTTAATTAATTTTTTTTGTGAAGTGGCGCCACTGTCGAGGCCGTTCACGGCTACACTCGCCTTAACCTCTGGTCTGTGTAAAAGCCGTATTTCGGTCGCGGCCATTTTGGGTCACAACTGTGTAAAAGCCGAAATTCGGCTTTACAGCTGGGTGCCCATATTTCGTTCATTATTTTAGTTTTTACTGAACGTAGCGGTAAATTAATGAACGAAATATAGTGTTGTAGAATTTAGGAACTTAAATATGGCAACATCAAGCTCTCAACCATAGAGTTTTTTTAAGAAAAAACATGTCATACTTTGAGTGTGTGTTTGGAGATTTTGGCGCGCGGTGTCAGATTTCACCCTGGGAGTTTTTAAGCGACAAAAAACGTATTTTGAAGTGGTTTGTGTTAGTTTAGTGGCAGATAAACGATGAACAGAACATTTTTTATGTAATACATTGCCAATCTAACATAATTTTAAGCCAAAATTTGCTAAATTATTCGCACGCAAAAATTTGCCTAATCAAAAGCAAAAATCCGGGTTATAAAAAAAACTACCACTTCAGCTAGAGACTGACATAATTATTATGCCTCAAATGTTTATATTAGTCTGCAACAAAGTAGCATGTATCACGACGAACACGGCAATATAACATACAATCCTTATCGGTCTCTAGTTTCTGAGAAATCTTTGTTTATGTTACCGGAGTCGAGTCAAGTACTTGCCACCCGTGGGCGCTCCACAGGCGCCATCTTGAATTTTTTAAGTGGTCCACAGCGGAAGGGTTAAATAAGTGGAAGGTGTTACTATTAACAGTAACCACAAATTGATAAATGGGCAAGGCAGTGTGAGTCATCAAGTCAATATTATTTAATAACAATAAGTAAAGATTCTAAAGTAGATTATTCAAATGAGATCACCTAAAAAACTACATAAGCTTACGACAGGTCACGTAGAGTATTAGTGCTGATTAAAAAGATAAAAAAACAACTACCTACTTATATAAGGTGCTATTACACTCACTGCAAATATTTGTAGGGTGAGTTCTACTCGTAAAACTGAACAACTTTTTCCAACAAACAAAGGTCGATATTGAAAATAATATTGGACCTCCCATACGAAGTTACACATAGTTGAACATTTTTGTATGGGAGGTCCAATCTTTTTCATAATTTGACCTATTTTGATAGGGAAAAGTTGTTCAGTATAACGAGTAGAACTCACTCTAAAAATATTTGCACTGAATTTATAAGCACCTTAATGCGTAGTAAGCGTGTGTTATACCTATACAGGGTGTAAGGGACAGCACTCCGAACTATGATGTATAGTTGTTCAGTGTATTCATGCACCTTATCAGTATTCGGAGGGCTGTCCCTTACACCCAGTATGTAACATCAAAGTATTCGGTAACTTCCTACTTGCAAGTTGACCTACTAATTCTTCTGATCCTCAAGTACAAGTATACATCGTCCTATGTAAGTAGGTAAGATATTAAATTCTATAGGTACCTACTGCGCACTACGTCTAATTAAAATGTAGGGGGAAATTTTATATGTGACCGATAGCGAAAACTCAGATCGGGATGGTAATAAAGAACAACTTTCCCTAAGGAACATAGATCGAATATAAAAAGAATTGGACCTCCCATACAAAATTGCCGATCAGCTGATTTGGACTACTATGGAGACTCAATATATGTTACTTGGGGAAAGTTGTTCCTTATTACCAGCCCGTACTGCTTTCAGTATCGGTCACTAAAAAAATGTCACCCTATATAATAAAACATACATACACATATCAGGCCTACGAACCCTAGCGGGGTAGGCAGAGCTTCAACGGCCGCACAAAACGGACATTTACGCCACGTCTGACACATTTGAGGGTCATTCGGAAAATAAGAAGTCACCATAGTGACAGTTAGTCAGACCATCGCCTTAAATTGCAAAACACACCCTCGAGTTCCCTAGTCGCCTCTTACGACTCCCACGGGCAAGAAATGGGGTGATGCTATTCTAAGCCGGCATCACACGGCTATATATAATACAAACTCTTTTATAATAAGAGTGTTAATTTTATCAATGTAATAATAAAAGCCACTGTGCAAATATAAACACAGACTGTCACGGTTGTTGTTGGAACCGGCGTTAATCAGGAAGGGATACGCGTGAATGAGTAACTGATATACTGTTTGTTTCAATGCAAATGCGTATTTAGTAGTACTTGTGCAGAAGTGGCAAGCGGAAATGAGCATTGTAACGTAACATATATATATACGTATATTGGCAGTTTAATAGCTACAGGTATAAGCGGCTCGTGATTCCACCCACTGCTACACGTTCATATATAATAAAATAATGTCAAATATGTCATCGAGAAATATGCCGTACTTACTTACGTACTTTTCCAGATGACATAAAAAACTCTCATAATTTTATTTCTAATTTGAAAAAAATCATAAAATTGAAGGTGCTTATTATACAGTAAATGAATTTCTTAAATAGTATTGTTATTAATGTAAATGTATTTAAATATTTTGACATGTAATATTTTTATTATGAAATAAAGAGTATGAGTATGAGTACAATTATAAATCTTCCGCGACACTTGAGGATAGAACTTCCTTTATTTTTTCGAGAACGTCTGTATATTAACTTCTCATATTCAAATAACATAATGAATCTTAAAGCCTAAATTATGCTAAGGTAAGCTACATGTAGGAAGGCGCGTTATACAGTACATCCCATAAAAATGTGACCTTTTCCCACCATAGTTTTTTTTTTTGATGATGGGTTTGCTCTTGACTCTAGTCTAGGTCATAGGACAGAGATAGGGTCTAAGATGGAGCGAGCTCACCCAGATTAAACATATAAACCTTCCTCTTTAATAAAAAAGCGTATCAAAATCAGTTTCGTAGTTTTAAAAGTCAAAGCATACATAGGCAAAGACATGAGGACATAGGAATTGACTTTATTTTATACTTCGTAGTTGATACCCGCGAGTTAGTTTCGCTGTAATGTTACTGATAAAAAACTGTAAGCACGTACAATATTTCCAAACGAGCATCCTATAATTTACATGTAAATTAACAATGTACATAACGCTGATAAGCTGTCGCAGCATTAATAAACCAGATATTATTAGATGACTAGCAGCCCGCCCAGCGGTTTCACCCGCCGCTCACAATTTCTCCCCGGGAATAAGACAGTTTAATATAGCCTATGTTCATCAGGGATAATGTAGGATTCTAAAAATCTTGACTTCAATTTGAAACAAATATCGTTTTCAGATGATGGTGGCGTAAAGTTACATGCCGTGTGATTAACCTGGCCAGCCCCATGGCAGTGCCTATATTTTTTTTTTATCCCGCCCGAGTCGGTTTTCTATTAGGTCATAACAAAATTGTAATAAAAAAAAAGAAAAACTTTTTTTAGAATGACGGTTTATGACGTCAATAAGTGATAATACTGTCCTACATTGAATAAAGAATTTCAATTAACGGTAAAAGAATTTTTTAAATCGGTCCAGTAGTTTCGGAGCCTATTCAATTCAAACAAACAATAAATAAAATCTTATTCTAATATTAGTGTAGATTATATAACTATTATTTAAGTGTGATGCCGGCTTAGAATAGCATCACCCGATTTCTTTCCCGTGGGAGTCGTAGGAGGCGACTAAGGGACTTGAGGGTGTGTATTGCAATTTTAGGCGATCCTGTCACTATGGCGATACACAATTTTCCGAATAACCCTCAAACATATGTCAGACGTGGCGTAAATGTCCGTTTTTGCGGCCATTTACGCTCTGCCTACCCCGCAAGGGATAATGGACGTGATATGTGTATGTATGTATTATTTTAGTGTAGATTTTTTTAATGCATTATTTAATGTTTTTTGTCGTCTTTTTATACCGAGTAAGGGACAGCCCTTCGAATACTGATAGGGTGCATGAAACATAAAACTGGACAACTTTCCCCTAGAAACATATGTCAGGAAACGCCAAAAAATTACCTTCCATACAAAATCACAATCAGCTGACTGCATTCACTATGGGAAGTCAGTTTTTTTACGTTTCCTGAAATATGTTCCTAGGGGAAAGTTGTTCAGTTTCATGGTCTGCATGTACCCTATTAGTATTCTGAGGGCTATCCCTGACACCTTTTAATACAGTAATGATTAAATGTAATCATTACACTGGTACGAATAATGTGGCGTAGTTGGTACATTTTTAAATGAAAAAGTAGTTATTGTGGCTTAACTGTAATAGTTAGACATATGGTATCGAGGACATTATTATAGATATTGATGTCCTCTATAAAACTGTAGTACATCACTTTGATCTATTGTCAATAATTTCCTCAGCGTACGCGATATAAAATATTTTTTTGGTACATTTTTCACACGTTGGGTTACATTATCGAAATTTTCACGCGGATCCCTATTTTTTTCTCGTATAAAATATAGCCTATGTTCATCAGGAATAATGTAGGATTCTAATGGTGAAAGAATTTTTAAAATCGGGCCAGTAGTTTCGGAGCCTATTCGATGCAAACAAACAAACAAACAAACAAACAAACAAACAAACAATCAAATCTTTCCTCTTTATAATATATAAGTATAAGTATAAGTAAGTATTAGTGTAGATGTAGAAGTGTAGATGACGGCCGTGTGATGCCGGCTTAGAATATCATCACCCCATTTCTTACCCATGGGTGTCGTAAGAGGCGACTAAGGGTCTCGAGGGTTAGATGTAAATTGAAATTTTAGGCAATGGGCTGACAACCTGTCACTATGGTGATACACAGTTATCTTATTGACCCTCAAACTTTTGTCAGACGTGGTGTTAATATCCGTTTTTCGGCCGTTAACGCTCTGCCTACCACCTATACAGGTGTGATTTATGTATGTATGATTATAAGATCGTTCGTCAACCCATATCATGAAAAAAAAAGCAATTCTGCGATAAATTATATAAATTTCCTGAGTCCTCGGAATTCCGCATATTGATCCTCCATTCCTACGTACACCCATTGACAGAAGCGTCCCATATCTCGTATCGTTTATTTGGGTACCTTGTGTTCTAGTTCATTACTACAGAACTTAGATAAATGATTGGTTCGCTAGCGCTCACGAGTACCAATCTTTCATCTAAGCTACAGACTTACAATGTCTGTGCTTGCAGAAGCGATGATCCACCATACATACTGAACAACTTTTGCTACTGAGCGATTTCCGTATATGTTATAGTTTAGCTTTAGCTGGGCTCCAGGCACAAGAGGTACTCCAGCTACTATTAACGTTTCTGTGCTAGCAGAAGCGACCAATCATGATAAACAAAGTTGCTACTGAGCCATTTTTGTATTTTTTAAGTTTCAGGTAAGAAATATGGTTCCGTGCTTCGGAGGGCACGTTAAGCCGTCGGTTCCGATTGCTGTCTATAACTTAGACGGCGGTCGTTACACAACCATATCAGAGGTCTACTAGTAGAAGCAGGCGGTTGAAAAATTCTAACACCAGGGTCCATCGGGTCGTTGAACGAATCGGTGTCCCATACGAAAAGAAAGAAGGTTTAGGTGGGGCTTCCTGGTGGTCCCTCAATTTCTACGAGCTAAGGGCGACTAAATCTAAAACTTCGCAATTGAACACAAAACTATAGCAATGTGTTTTACGGCAGTAAGTAACAATTAAATTATTGAATTGGCAAGCAAAAATTTTCCAACAAAAACCAGCGTGTAAAAATGTCGTGAAATCCATTGTAATTATCTTCGTTTAGCGATATGTAATTCACTTGCACATATTTTGTTTCTTTCCACGAAACAATCTGAACCGAATTGGTAATGTGAGACTTGTGAAGCTAAAACACTACTGTAAAGATACTTGAAGGGTTCAGAACCCAAAAACGCTATTGCCACGTCTGACCAATACTGGAGGGGTAAGTATTTGAGTAAATTAGGGTTTGTGACAGGTTATCGGCTGGTGAGTAAGGTCATGGTTACTACAATGAAACCCTCGATGCACTTAGTCGCCTCTTACAAGTTTACAACACTTGCAAAAAATATATATGTAATGCTATTTTAGGATAGCATCACACGATAATTAAGTATAAAGATAACTAAGTAATTATTAATGCAAACAGTACCTTTAATATTGTAGGTTTTATATGTTAAGACGGACGACCTAGTGACCATTGCTGGCAAACAGTGGATGCGGAAGGCACAGGACCGGCGTAGTTGGCGAGAAAAAGAAGAGGCCTATACTCAGCAGTGGGTAGATGTGGGCTGATATGATGATGATGATGATGATGATGATGATGATGACGTAACTTACTTGTTCATTATTTTAAAGGGTTTTAGCCCTTTACGTTTAGACTAGTTTTAGCTCTCTTATCATGTAAACCTAAATCATGCTTATGTAATACTTGTTCGTATCATAATAAAGTTCCTTTAATAAGTATTTTATCACAATATTAGAGCAGCGAGAAAAATAAACCACTTCAGATTAGTTTGATTTATTAACTTACGTGACAAAAGCTTTATACGTGTTTTCATTTCTTCCTAAGTAGACAACACAAACTAAAATATCAAAAGCAAAGCAGTCGTGTAAAGCAAGACCGACGTAACTTACAATGTTGTTATTCCCGAACTAATCCTAGCCTCGCAAAACAAAAACAAAACGGCAAGAAATAATTCATGAAACTACGGCCGGCCCCAGACATTGGTCACGATTATAGCGTACGCTTTTCATAGCTAACTTTGAGGTATTAGGTTTAAAGATTATTTATTCATTCTCTTAAAAAAAACATTCTGTCTTTTACACGAGAATAAAACTCAATAATAAGTATAATGTTGTCCGTTGCTCGCTCACCAGATACGTTCGATATACACCCACAGTAGGACACGTTATTTATCACCAATACTTACCATCTCTCGGAAAAAGAACACGGTATTCATGTCACTTACTTAAATAAGAAAAATAAATGAGTCAGAACCAGTGGTCAGAACTCTTCTTCTTCTTTCTTTTTCCTGTGGGATACCGAGTCGTCCAACAAAAGTAACATTGAAGATATTACGCGAACTCAGTGCAGTAAAATCAAGCTTTTCGCTGGTGAATATCGGCCTGTTGGAAGTTTACCACTTGTTACTTGACAGGTTGGCAAATATTTTTATGGGAAATTGTTCAGTTTCATGGTCTGAATGCACCCTATGAGTATTCGGAGGGCTGTCGCATTCACCGAATATACAGGTTACCTGTCTCATATATTTTACAGAAGTATTAAATTAGCCACAAAAATGTCCCGCAGAATCGAGCTTATTGTTAACTAGTTGCCGTAAGATAAACAACATGTGGGCAATTAATTATTACTTACACTGGCAGTGGTTACCAGGAACTAATATCGGTATATGTTATCGTTACAAAGAACAAATAACACAAGTTTACTTCATAAATAATGCCCCCTAATCTTCATTTTGGTGCGATACGAAAGTTTTCGGAGTTTGTTGTTGGTATTGGTAAGATTACGGTTGAGAATACGCTGAAATAACTTTTCAAGCACTCGCGATCACTTTCACTCATTTTAAGTATTATACCGGGTCTATCGCGATAGTTTTGTGGTCGCGGGTTCAATGACAGGTTGAGTCAACTCGTGACCACAATACATGAAACTGTATTGAAACGTCGGGACACAGGTAAATTACTAATATTTACCTAAATACTATCGCGATAGACCCGGTTTATTACTTAAAACGCTGAAATAAGATCTTTCCAGGGTTCCGTATCCAAAGGGTCAAAACGGGACCCTACTACTGAGACTAGTCTGTCTGTCTATCGTTTACGCTCTGCCTAGCCAACACGTTAAGGTGTTATAAAACTAAGTACAAGATCAAAAAACTGAAGGGCTCCCATATAAATAAGTTTGTGAATTCTCAAAACGGGCTGATGATGAGGAACAACTTTTCCCAAGGAATATAGGTTAAAATATGTCAAAAATATTTTGAGTGTCCATAATAACTCAAATCAGCTGATCGGCAATTTTGTATCGGAGGTCCAATTTCTTATTTCGTATTTTGGACCTATGTTCTTTGAGACAAGATGTTCCTTATCACCAGCCCATACTCTGTTTTCTGTATCGGTCACTAGTAAAATTTTACTCTATATATTTTATTTTATTTTTTATTTATTTTTTTTATTTGGGGATCGAACGGCCTTAAAAAACATACATAACTTAATATATAAACAAATGCCAATTACAAGCTTCCACATATAGATTAACAAGCTTCCACAAATAGAATTTCAAGCTTCCACGTATAGATTTACAAGCTTCCACAAATAGAATTACAAGCTTCCACATATACGATTATACACCGTTTTTGTTTTCCAGTTTTCAAAGGTTTTTTCGCCATTTCACAGCACATTGCCTAGCCGTTATATCAAGCTAACCATTAAGTGAAAACAACAATCTATTTTTATAAAAGCATTTTCTTGAGCGAATACCTTTTTGCTCTAATGTTTGTAAGTGACAGTAAGGAACAGACCGTCTTGTTCTCCGATTAGGGGATGGAAACCGGAATCCCAGAATTTCAAAAAACCAGAAAATCTGAACAATTATTACGATAGTTGTATTCCGTTTTTCAGATCTTTGAAATCGATAAAACCGGTTTTGGAACCGGTGTTGGTGTATTTTCGTGTTTCCTATATTTTTTGGGGCATAGGCTCATAAAATAATGTGGTAGTAGTACCTACCACCTGCAGCCTCTTTGAAAGTATGTTGTCACACAAATACCTAAGGACTGCTCACATCATTCGCGAAAATTTCATGAAATCGCTAAAATATTGATGCAAATGTCATATTTACTGTGTTTATTATAACTTATCAAAACCGGAATTCCGGAATTGAGCTCCAATGTCGATCGTCATCTGTCGTAGAACTGACGGTCGGTAGAATAAGCGAGTTCTCGAGTGAAAGCCACGCCTCGGCAAGCGTAGCGTTAGACGACCTCCGGCCAAATGGACCGATGACTTAACGGCGAAAACGAGAGATTGCGCGCTATGGCGTACCCTGGGGGAGGCCTACGTACAGCATTGGACTGCAATAGGATGATGTATGTATGTTGAACCTCGAAACCGGTTTGAGATCCTTCCGTTTTAACATGCCCTATCCCCGATGTGATTAATTTCCATCAGAATCGGAGCGGACGGCTGACGGACGGCCTCTTGGTTTATACATTAGTTGGTACTCTAGTAAATGTTACAATTACCATTTATTTTTGCCAGGTTTATAAGAAGCCGTTTAATGCCACTTAGAATAGCATCACCACATTTCTTTGGTGTCGACTAAGGGGCTCGCTGGAAGGTTCATTAGATTACAATTTTAGGCGACTGGCTGACAAGCTATCAATCATCTTAGACTCTGTCTCTGTCCTATGACCTAGACTAGAGTTAAGAGCAAACCCACCATTAATAAAAAAAGAAAAAAAAACTGAGACGGCCCTGAAATGTTTGTCAGACGTTGCGATAGCATCCTTATTTTTGCAGACGTTAACGCTCTACCTATCCCGAGGGACGAATGCGTGATACATGTATGTATGTTAATTCATAAGAAATATGTATGTAACCATCTATAGCAGATTACAACGGTACGAACCATGACTAAACACTTTAACTGGTAAGTGAACTAAAGTGCTGCCTTGAGGTATTTCTATTCATATTTTATAGTACCGCCGCCGAGAGAAGTCGATTTTGACAGCTGTCAGATTCGTTTTAATACTATGGCAGGGTCTATTTTTTTTTGTTGACATCTCTTTTAGTATGGAGATGACAGCTGTCAAAATCGACTTCTCTCGGCGGCGGTACTATAGTACAGTGTGTTTTATTTGCCGTGTGATGCGATTCCAAGCCGACAGCTTGGAATCGCATCACGCCATTTCCTTTTCGTTGGTGTCGTAAAAAGCGACTAAGGTACTCGAGGAATACACGTGTATATCAATTTTAGGCGATAGGCTGACGGTCTGCCTCTATTGCGATACACAATTTTCTGAATGACCTTTAAATGTTTGTCAGACGTGGCGTAAATGTTAGATTTTTACGGCCTTTTTCGCTCTGCCCATTCCGCAAGGGATATAGGCGTAATATGCATGTATGTATGTTTTATTACAGTTGACCACCTAACAATTTCGTCCGAATTATGTTTACCCGTTATATTTACGTGCAGTAAAAAGTAGCTTAGTTCACACGAATATTTTTTATTTCTCTAAACATTTAGTGAGGCTTCTATTCTTATTATTTTCAAAAGAACAAACTCGAAATAAAGTTTATGTTTATCAATCGTCTATTTATTAATAATGGGTAACAAGCCGAAAGCTACTCATGAAACTGACCAAGTTTATGAACGTAGGTTGAAATATGAAATAGAATGACCATCCTAAAGTAAATTAACCAACAATCACTAACTAATCAGCAATTTTTATAGGAGGCCCAATTTAAAAAAGTACCTATATTTCGATTCCGAATGACCCTCAAACATTTGTCAGACGTGGTGTAAATGTCCGTTTTTTCCGGCTGTTTACGCTCTGCCTACCCCACAAGGGATTATAGGCGTGATATGTGTGTGTATTTCGATTCATGTTTTGAGTTGTTCAGTTTCATCAGTACCTTGACAACCTCTCGGCTTGTTATACCCTTTTCGTTACTTCCTTTAAACCACTAGAAATAATTTGTCCGAGTTAGATTGTTATTGATTCAGCCCCGCCCTTTCCCCGTACTCGTATCTTGTGTAATTGAAAACCTATTCATAGCACCCCTCCACATGACACCTACAGATACAGATAGATATCTAGGTTCAGACAGAACATGGTGGTAGGGAAGTTAATCAATTGTATTACTCAGGCATTAGGAAGGAATTCGCTTTCAGTTGAATAAACTGAGGAATTCCTTTGCAGGACTCGATACGGCAATAAGAATTTTTGCTTTGTTTGGCGTTTTTCTTACTTTTCGTTCGTTGATGTGTGTTTCAACGCACTGTAAGGCATGCGTATGTCAGACAAAAGGAAATTGCGAATCCCGATCTTAGTCCCATACAAATACGGTTATAGTTTGTTAACGGATGCGTCTGTCAAACGACAAGATAGACACACCGTAAAATCAGTGTTGCTGTATTTGTATGGGAATATGTTCAGAATTAGTAATTTCCATGCGTGTCTGCCAGACGCATGCGTTTCGGTGCGTTAAAAATACGCAGCGATGACGGAAAAGTGGGAGACCCGCTTTTTGATAGTGAAGGTGAACTCTGACACCAGGGTTCATCGGGTCGTTGGTCGACTCGGTATCACACACGAAAAAAAGAAGATTGTGAAGGTGAAAATCTATAAGTGACATGCAGAAAAAAGTTAATTTAGCAGATTTTAATTAAGATTAATTTTTTTACTGTTTGTGAATAAGGATCCGATTTGTTTTGGTTGAAACACAAAAAGATTGCATGTTTAAAACATTTGATAGAATTTGAATTATGCTTTAAAAAAATACTTTAGGCACTGAATTATCTAATACCTAGTAGTAGTAACTTAATGTACCCAAACTTAGCGAACTAAAATCGAACCTAAAACATATTCAGGTATTCCAACGATTAGTGCCCGTCTAAAATTTGCATATTAATATATTCGGGCCCACGATGATAACATCAGCGGTACTAGTAGGCAGTATTTAGTAATGTAATGGCAAAATGTATGCAAATGTAACCGTACCCCGTTAAGGGTGATTCAAATTATCACACTTAATTGACACCCAAGAGAGAAATCAGGATTGGATGAATCGAAAATTTTGGTAGGCATTTCTGTCCGATTGTCGTTAAATAGTCTTAAAGGTTCTGTCACGTGACCTTAAATTGACTGACACTTGTGCAATGTGCCTAATCTCTGGATGTGCGTAGGATAAATATGCTGCCTACGCGAGTTTCATGATGTGAATAATTCTGGACAAAAAGTATTTCTATATCAAGGATCTTTTTCGGTTAAGCTGCAGGGTTAAGCTACCGGTATAATATCGGTACCGGTAAACGTTTTCAAGGTAGACGGAAAAAAGATTACATGAGTTATGGTAACGGTACAAATTCGAAATATAAACATACATTGCGCTCTATCAAGCGAAGTTGCGAAAACCTATTAGATGTTCCTACTTAGAAAACCACTCTGATAGCGTTTCAGGTACCGGGAAAAATTTACTGTACCATAAACGACGCAGTAACAGAAAATTTCGGTACCGAAACGTTATAATATCACAATATTTCTGTATGACGTCCCTTAACCGTTTTAACCGAAAAAAAACGGTACCTAATACAAACCTTTTTCCATAATATTAGTCAAGTCATCGACGGCTGGTACCTACGTACGCCAGAGCCCTTCCTCATGTCAACTAATATCGACATTATTTCATCTTCTTCTGTCTAATTGAACACTGAGTCGACAAACAACGAAATATTTGAATAACAATACCATACAGTAAATTTTCGATTGGCTATTGAAAATTGCTGATGCCATTCGTCGTATATGTGCGCCGGCTGTAACGACTAATGACACAAAAAATTGACGATTCGTCAAACGCTGTACCTTTAACATAACGAACAGTAGACTTAACTAAACGACAAACTCAACAGATACACTCTTGCCACTTTGTCAACATCATTTACAATACAATAGAACCTTAGAAAATATCCACTACCAACTATTAGCTGCCGGCTTACTTCGCTATTCCCAACTATGCCAGTTATTTAGGCCCGAACCCACTGTAAATCTTAATCGTCGGTTGAAAGTTTGCGCAGTGACTCGTGAACTGGCCTGTCCGCACATAAATCGCGGGATCCGCGACAAACGGCTACAATTCTATTTTATGAGGGCCCTAAACTGTTGCTATGGTTACCCGCTCGATAATCAATGGTTAGATACAGTGGACTAATGTAAGCTGATGTGAAGCGGCCCTGGATCGGGACAAGTGGCAGACTTGTGTCGGAGGCCAAGACCCATTTTGGGTCCCTGAGCCACAGGAGAAAGTAATGACATTGTAATGACGACCTGGATCAATGGTTTAACGGCCTCATGGTGTGGTGGAAGGTAGACGCGATAGTGATGTATAAGGTACCTACAAAAACTTTTTTTAGAACAGTATCATAATCAAATAAATCAGTAGTCCATATGGACGCAGTTTCATACCAACTGTAGATTACCTTACCTAAAGAGCTGAATAGAAAGCGAAACAGTTGCCGACTTATTTTGCAAATATAATTTTCGTCTTTTGTATTCCTTTACCAGTTCAGCGTAAAAACTGAACTAAACTACATAAAGTATAATAATATTTAAAAGCAACTAAGGAACTTTAGGATTTAATTAGTACTGGCTACATATCGATGCATATCATTCATACCTAATAACATAACAATAAACAAACATTAACAACCACAACAGTCCACTGTTAGACATGCACCTCCCCTATTATATCCCCTATAATACCCCCTGTATTGCCATACTCACCACGCTTGGCAAGCGGAATGGCGAACGCAGTGCAAGATATTGGCTTCACAGAGAACGCTGCTACTCATTCCCTGGATGAATTTATTCCTCAGTAGTATTGTGGTGATGTTTTTCTAAGCTGGTAACACACGGCATACCTCATACTACAATTTAACCTGTCACAAAAGCTCGCTACTTGATTGACGTGGCGAAAACGTGGTTGGCCTACCCCGCCAGGGTTAAACATACATACATACCTCAGCCTATTGCAGTCCACTGCTGGACGTAGGCCTCCCCCAGGGTACGCCCCAGGGTTAAACGTGTGATTGATTATCTGAATCCGAATAAACCTAAATATCAATTTACTAAAGAAGGCCATAAGGGTAGGTAGTCGTACAAAGAGAGTTCGTCAATGACCCGATGCATGCAAAAAGGGAAGACAAACTCAACATGTTTCGCGGTTCATATTTCATGCAGAACCTAATTTATAAAGTAAAGTACCTACCTACATTGCTGTTGCTCTGAGAACGCACTTGAAACTTTGTTGTTTTAATTAATTAAGGAGCCAGGAACATTGACAAAACACACCAAAGGACCACGAGTATATTACATACAGGGTGTCCAAGAAAGGTGCAACGGTTCTATTGACAATATTTTTGAATCGGTAATGATTAAGAAGGCGTGTTATCATTACTCGTTACAAATTAAATACCATTACTAAAGATTAGGTATTACCAATATATATGATAAATAAAATGCTATTACTCTGCCGTTGTCTTTGTCCCTAGAAGATGCCCCTGTCATTGTTTTGAGCTTTGTTCGCCCATCACAAATGCTGAAACTGCTGGAGTTTATTTTGTCCCAGTCCCGATATTTGTTTATTGAATTCAAATATCTGTTTTCGAGTTTGAATGTTCTTTGTACATGGATTCCTAGTGCGGACATATTTAAGTAATTTGCCATGCGGACTATGAGTACGAGGGAAATTTTCTAGCCTATCTTCAAGTGTAGAAGGTGCTGAGCTAAACTAAAAAAAGTTTATTTCCAAGAATATGGTCGTAAATAGATGAAAGGTGTTTGTGTCTTTAATTTCCAAATTGCAGCTGAACATAACGTCATCTTTTTGTAAATCGGATGTAATTTTAACAGACTCAGATCGGGCTGGCATCACTTATCAGCTCAACTTTTCCCCAAGAAACATAGGTCGGAATATGAAAAAACAATTAGGACTTTCCACACACTATTCCAAATAGCTAATTTGTATTACGATGGAAGCTCAAAATTTTTTGATTTAATTCAAAATTAAGTTCCCTGGGGAAAGTTGTACCTTATCACCCACCTCTGCTCTGTTTTCAGTAACGGTCACTAGTAAAATTTCATCCTAAATAAAACAAAGTCCCCAGTTGTTACTTTCTGGACACCTTGTATACTCGAGAGCTTGGAGGCCCGAGTCGGAGGCTACGTTCCATTTACTCCACGCCTGTTTTACCCAGTTTGAGTAAAGTTGTAATGAAATTATTGTTCTGGTAGGAATTTGTAAGTGACTTGCCGACGACGACGTGTACATTTTGCTTTTGAATTCATTTTCAGTAGAATTTTAGTAATGTTATCGTGATTGTCTGAAATTCGGTATGATACTTTTGTTCTGGTTTTGAACGTAAATTTTAACTGAAGTTTGTTTTACATACATACATAAATCACGCCTATATCCCTTACGGGGTAGTCAGAGCGTTAACGGCCGTAAAACGGATATTAACACCACGTCTGACAAAAGTTTGAGGGTCAATCAGATAGCTGTGTATCACTATAGTGACAGGTTGTCAGCCCATCGCCTAAAATTGCAATACACACCCTCGAGTCCCTTAGTCGCCTCTTACGACACCCATGAGTAAGAAATGGGGTGGTGCTATTCTAGGCCGGCATCACGCGGCACAAAAGTTTGTTTTAAATAGATCAAATAGGTTCCATAAAATATAATCGGGACTCTTTTACAGAAGTAATGAACAATAAAACTAGGCGTTATGTGGCGCTATCAAACCAAACGTTAGTAACAATTGCCTGTTGTTAGAGGCAGTGTAGACAGCAACTTATAATGACACTACAGGATGTAAGGGATAGGCCTCCGAATGCTGAAAGGTTGCATGCAGACCATGATACGAAATAACATACACTCCATATTGTCGACAATTATGACGACGTATTTCGGCGACTTTTGACCATAATTGCCAATCCACAATCTGAGCACTTATTGATGAAGTGATGTTAAACAAAACTCCGTAGCATGCTAGCTATTGTACCAGTTTTATATTCAGGAAGTATAAAAATAACTAAACAAGAGAATGATCAACAAAGAGCAGGCCACCCACTCATTCCATATAAATAGTCATCATGAGAACATCATTATTATTGCTGGTACAACTAAAGCACAATATACCAAGGAGCAGTAATTTAACTTCATACTTACGCCCGGTTTGCGCACTCACACAAGCACACGCCCGACCGACCTATACGTACACGACTACTACATAGAATCTCGTGCCGCTCGCTCGTGTCACAGCGAACTGTACTGATGCGCGCGTTTTTGTTTAAGTATCGGGAAACTGCAAAAATGTATACCAAAAAACCTATTAAACAATTTCATTAATATATTTTCATACTATAACTTAGCATTATGGTACCTAAGTGTGACATCATTTAAATTAGGGCTCGCAATACCAATTTGTTGTCATCCCTGCTAATGTAGGTAGCTTTAGGCGGAAAGGTGCTCGAGATAAACTACTATTCCTGCTTAAGTTATAAAAGGAGTAGCGCATAGGTAGGCGCACTTACTTATCTAATTTAGGTACATTCTACGTTTTTGTATCCCTTTCAAAAGATTAGTCGTGATAGGTGCTTCGATAGAGATAGATAGAATTTTTTTTACTTTCTACTTACATAAATACCTGAAAGTCAATAAAAAATATTAGCATAATTGCGGATGGTTTGTAGGAGTTTTATTCTGTTTAACTTTCATGAAGGATTTTAAACACATGATCTTGATACATGATAAGATATCACAATGTTTATTTGTTTGGTTGATGGTTGTTTGTCATATTGTGTGCAAAAAAAACGTAAAAAGCGAAAAAAACTAATTGAAAATCAGTGGCCAAGTGCGAGTCGGAAACGTAAAATATATATACTTACCTATGTACAAAAAATGCATTAAATAACGTTTGTTAGTCCCCTCAAATATTAATGATGTTCTGTTTAATATTTAATTTACAAGCGGCAACAGTATGTTCCGTGCAATTTTCAACTATCTGACTATTACCGTTCATGAAATACAGCCAATCATTATAGATAAAATCGAACAAAAAAAATACACTTTTTATATGGGAGCCTGAATTTACAGTATTTGTTGTTATTGTAATAGTAATACTTGTTATATATACTAGCAACAGAAATACGACATTTGTGAAAATCACAGGTTATGGAATACAGCCTGACAGACGGACAGACAGACAGGCAGCACAGTCTCAGTAACAGGGTCCCGTTTTTACACTTTAGGTCTCTCTCTCTCTTCTAATTTAAGAGTTAAACTCTTGTCGGGGAGTGACTACAATAACTTACTCCATTTTTTGGGGAAAGTTTTGTGCGGTGGTCTCCCCCACGTGCTTTCCGCACCGCAGTTCAATAACCGGGTACGGAACCTTAATAAAGATTTTCTGTAAAAATCATCATTGGTCATATGATATCGTTATCAAATTTGAAATTTTCATACTAACGTGTAAAAAAGCAGTATTGCCTCATTGAAAATATTAGTAATTTTTGAATTTCCAAATTGAATCTAATCGAAGTCACGGCCAACGTCTAGTGTTTAATAATCGCTATAAGCTTAGTCGGCAGCGCTGAGTTATATCTCAATATCTCGGGACCCTTGCCACCTGCGGTCGGGTATAGCGCCGTTATATCACTACTGGTGCTATATCGCCATTTTGATTCATGTTCGTGTTAGTAATAGCTGCACGTCACGCAGCCTTTATGTGGTAAGTTTAGATTGGATACCTTTTAATCAGCAACTGATGTACGTTCAGGTGAATCGCGAACGCATAGAAGCTCGGTTTCATGATTTTATTTCCTAGTAAGAAAAACCGACTTAACGGATTTTGTTCGGCATAAACGAAGATAACAACCTAAGAAAGAACGTAAGCTCCTTTTTTTTGCCACTAGATTTCCGCCCAGCGGTTTCATCCGCTGCCACTCATTTTCCCGTGGTAATAGTTGTTTTCCCGCGGTAAAATATTACGTAGCCTATATGTTATTCCGGGTTATACTCTACCTGTGTTCCAAATTTCATCCAAATCGATCAAGCCGTTTGAGCGTTAAAAGGTAACAAACATACATACACACACAAACTCTCAGATTTATAATATTAGTACAGATTAGACATTTGACCAACATTCACCTTCGTTATTCAGTCTCTCACGAAATCCAATTCGCTTCAACCCGTTTTTTCGTATTTCCTAAACAGTAGAAATCAGTATTGCTATACTATTAAAATATCTCGTTTTACGCAGAAATATTGAGACCCTCCAACCACCATCCCTATAAAAATCAATTGATTTAAAAAACCAGTTATCTTTGACATTAAAACAAAACGTAATTTAAAAAGTTATTGCGTCAAATCGTAGTCTTTGGTCAAATGCTTAGCTTACCTTATTATTGGATTTTGACAATCAGCTGTTTTGGACAGCAGTAATAATATTTCACGGCTTGATACGAGTGGTAAGGCCACTCGTTACGAATCACTCGATTTCACGGGAAAATTCAATTCAGGATTGCGCATGAAAAAAGGGCCATTACGTGCGGGATTTCATAGGGAAATCAATTCAATTCAATTCTTTTTTTTTGAATGGCCTCTGTCAGCAAAGGACAATTCTGCCAATATCTAAGTTGGGGGATACACGTTACAACTTCAAAAAGAGAAAAAGATCGAAACTGGCAATTGATCGGTTGTAGACCTTACGCAAAAACTAAATATCTAAAAGATTTGCTAAGATATAAGCTGTTACAGAATGAATCAAAAAAAAGATTTGCTTTATTAAAATTTAATAATCGACTTATCCCATCACTAGTGATCAGCTGCTCAGGTCATACACCTCTCATAGACGTCATAGTCATAGACTATGTATGTAAAGACTGATAGTATTTTCAAACCTTTTTACCTACATCATGTAACCATGTTACAAATTCATTACTATTAAATTACTTTTAAATAATCTTTGTAGTAAATTATCGTCGTTAACTGAAAACTTGGTTTCCAGATAACCAGTAGTTTCAGCCAGAGATATTTTTCTTGATTGTGTGCGCCACTAGTCTATTATTCCATTTTATTTTAAAAGAAGGTTTCTGCCTACTCAAGTTAACATAATAAGTAACATTTTAAAACATAGTCATGTAAAGATAAGTTGTCATGATAGATGATTTATCCGACCTTACTTCGTGACCTATCTGCTGCTTTTAATCTTTGAAAGTACTAGGACAACAGCTTTTCCAAAAATTTACGCACCATTTTTGGCCACGCCCATATCAAAATTGAAATAATTGGGTGTGGGTTCCGTGTTTTTATTCTTGAGTAACGTAATTTTAACCTACTATGCCACACTATGCCGTGTGGTGTGGTGTCGGCTTAGAATAGCATCACCCCATGTCTACCCGATGATGTTGTGTAGAAAATAACCAAGGATGACCAGGGATTGGGCAGCAGTGTTCTCTGCGACACATTATGTTGCACTGCCCTCGCCATACATTCCCTTTGACACATTATCTTGCACTGCTTTCGCCATGTTCGATTTGACCTTGAACTTAAAGTTACCGTAATACAAAATGAAACGATACTTTTTTTATTTCCGAGTACACTGTAGGTATTTTTCTAACCGTTACAACAGCCTTTTCAATTAATAAAGCTAAGACAGTTAAACGGTGCACCACTTACCTGGTTGGTACTGGTTCACCAATGCTACCAGGTCACCTAGTACTGAGTACCATGACGTCCATGACGCACCTGCTCATACATCTTAGCACCCACATGCGCTCCACAGGAAAATGTGGGGGTTTATGGATCTTCCTGCCACTAGTTTCTTCTTATTCTGTCGTGTGGGACACCGATTCGACACACGACCTAATCAATCCTGGTGTCAGAGTTTTTCAACCTTCTTTAGATAGTAGGCCTCTGACATGGTTAAGTAACGACCGCCGCCGTCTAAGTGATCATAGACTGCAACCGGGACTGACGGCTTAACGTGCCCTACGAAGCACGGAACAAATTTTCTTTCAGGCAATCAGGTAGTTCGGCCTGCAATGTCCTAACGAAACTGGGAACAAATTCACTTAAACTACATACATACACGCCTATAATCCCTTGCGGGGTAGGCAGAGCATAAACGGCCGCCCGCATAAAACATTTGAGGGTCATCTGGAAAATTGTGTAAAGCCATAGTGACAGATTGTCAGCCTATCGCCTAAAATTACAATACACACCCTCGAGTTACTTAGTCGCCTCTTACGACTCCCACGGGCAAGAAAGGGGGTGATGCTATTCTAAGCAGGCTGCCGGCATCACACGGCATTAAATCTTAAATATCAATTTTTCATGTATTCCCCCAGGGGATGTCCTCCGGATCCTGAGGCAAGCTCAGACCACTGACAACTATGAAATAACCAATCGATTACCAGGCGAACTGAAGTGTGACGGAGGTCGTGTATTAAACTAAGGATACTAATTTGCAATAGAACCCTAAAAATTGCATAAAAAGGGTTGACCACGGGTTGACCAATAGCGAGGCTGTGTTTTTTAACATATTAGGGTCATGCCAAAATCATAATCAATAAAAATATTACGAGTTTTCTTCAAGGAGGATCAAAATGATGAAGGCGATCGTAGACTTAGCCGCGCCGCACCATCATCATCATCAGCCGCACAAGTCGCACTGCCGCATTTTGTTTACGGGCCTCCCGACCGATTACCGCCTTGGCCTGCGGCGGCCGCTCTCACGACGCGACAGCGAGAGCAACTGTCTAGCGTGCTTTCAGTAACACGGCTCTTCGTTCTTGTCAGATAACCACTATGTTGATCTATCAGCCAAAAACTGAGCCACATCAAAGAATAAGGCGAACCCCACAAAATGACCGACTGACAGATGCGTCTGTCGAAACACCTTGGTAAAATCGTTACAGGGTGCCCAGGAATCCGTTTTTAGTATGGGAATTTGAAATTACCTTTCGTCTGACAGACGGATGCGTCAAAGTCAAAAGTACGTCCGTCCGCAGGGGGAGTCCTGCGGGTGAATTTAAATAATAATATCAAGGGTGCATTCAAATAACAATATCGAATTCGTAAATTATTTTAGTGAATTAATAATTGTATGCGGTTAAGAAAAATTGCTGGTCAATCTTACGTAATAGTTATTCCGCGAAAAGAGAGGATAAAAAGCGCGTCAGTGGCACCCCTATGGTTTGCGCACACGCACATTTGTCACAAAGGCGCCGCCATGACCTTTAGCCCCGCCCCCGAGAGCGGCTTTTCTTTGTGGTTCGATTAGTCGATCGTAAGCTTTCGCGCGCGTTATTGATTACTTATTGATTTTCGGTTTTAGTAGTTCTTTATGTAAATGGCTCGCTCCATACTGATACAATATTAAGTTATGGTTATGTGTGTGGAAAATGTAGATGGCAATTTAAATCTGGCACGCTCGCTGTATCGGCAAAGATTGTCGTTGGTAGACCACCAGCTGAGCAGCGACGACGGTCACCATTCACCATCGTACCAATGCTTTCTGGATACATCTGGATACATCCAGACGCTTTCATTGTACTGGAAGCGTTCACCCACAACGTCCTGGGTGACGCCCGAACAAGGCTTATTCCAGGTTATTGATATTGAACTTTTACAAAATGGTGCGAAAAGTCAGGCTGTATCCCGACCACGACCGACACGGTCACGTTTGTGCAACGAACACGGTGAACAAATTTTTGGACCATTTTTGTAGTGTGATGTTTAGTGCAAAAGTTTTTAAATTAACTGAAAGGGCTGCGTACAAAGTGATCATAACACTCGGTAAGTTCTTAGTAAAATTTTAACTAGGTATCTCCTTGATCTATCAGGTAACCTAAGTAGGTAATGGTTCTTTCTTAGTAAGACAAGTTACTAATGTTTTCTTTTCTTACAATAAGACAAATGTTGAGGAATAACCTGCATTTACGTAGAAAAATCTACTTAACCCTACATAAGTAGAAGGCGGTTCTCCTACTTGTCGTTTGTCGTTTACGGTGCTTGACATACGCATCCGTAAACGCACCGTGGCCTTATTTGTATGGCAATATGATCTGATTTCGCAATTTCCTTTCGTCTGACAGACGCAAGCGTTACGGTAAGTTTAAAATACGCAGCGACGGACGAGACGACAAGTAGGCGAACCGCCAAAAGGGTTTGGAAACGTCTCCTGGACTCCTGGTAGGTAAAGGAGGTGACATTGTTTACTTTATCAATGGGCGGGGTTAGGAGGTGGCGAGAAAGATCTCCTGGTAAGTGTAATGAACTCAAAATTGTAATAAATAGTGTTGGGACGTAATTATTAAAAATTTATCGAATTTATTAAAATTAATAGGTTTTCATAATTTTCATACATGACACTACGGCTTTATTTTTTTCTGTATACACTCTTTACAGCTGACCCTTCAAGACCCTTTCAGCTTTACTCGTCTTTTTGTAACACCTTATACAGAACATAAATATCATAAACGGATAATAAACATATTAATTTACTTACATAAAATAAACAAAAAGGGAGGTTTAACATTGGATAATAGATGGTAAAAGGAAATAGGACGAAGGATACATTCAGGAAGTAGATCATATAAAGAAACAGGAAAACGAGAACAAGAGAAAAAAATGTGATCTAAGGTACCCTCATCTAGGCCACACTGAGCATCTGAATTAATGACAACTTGTGACAACCAAAATTTTTTATTCTTCATGAAATTTCCTTTTGTCAAAAAAGGACCCGAGAAAACACCGAAAAAGCATGTGGTTCGGTATGAAACTGTCATTAAGTTGAATGCAGTTGAAATTAAAATAACCTCTTTAAAACCCCCTTCTCTTCGTTTTTATTACCTCTTTCTAAAGCAATCACTCATTTTATTACGCTTGAACTGAAAAAACCGCTAAGCTTTAAGTACCTACCCTCTTTGAGCGAAATCTAATAAAAAGAATCCCATTTCTTTATTAAATTCTATCAAAATTCTTGAGATACTCTGCTTCTTGTGTTTATTTTACGTTATTGATTCGATTCACTGAAAATGTTTCTTTACTTATTTACTATTTTTTTATCAATAAGTCGGGATCGTGAAAGAATGGTCCGTGAAATTGATCGCGAGTGCATTAGTTTTACAGTTGTATGTTTGGTTAAAAAAACAATCATATTTTTTACTATCCTTAAATAGGCTTTCATCAATCTCTAGACAGATTGGTATTATACAATACATACAGCAACTAGTACAAGTAGTACCACGTAGGTATCGTTAGGTCTATGATATCTACGCCGTAGCCACAAAGCTACGGTTTCGTAGCAAGATTGCGATGAAGGTGTTAAGGGTGCCACCGTACCAGCCAGGCTTTTGTGCTCCGCGGGAGTTCCTCTATAATTGCAAACATAAATCAAACACCATCGAAATGAGACGACATCATTCATATTCGCGAGAAATAGTTGAGGTTTCGGGAAAGAGGGTAGGTTGAAAACGGTAAAGAGATTTATAACAGTGTAGATATTGCAGAGGCATGATAGAGATTTGTTTGTGATGTGAAATATTAAATAGACTGCGATAATTCAACACAACGATTTATGAAGGTTATTGATAAACTTGATAAGAAAACTCTTATGAAATTAGGGCACAAACGTTTTGTGGCGTCCATAAATTGGCCTTTCTTGCACAAGCACTAGCTAAGGTGCTGTAGTGAATTAATTATAACAAAAGGATAGATAGTAGTTAGCATCACCCATTTATGGGATAAATCTACACCGGTTATTGTCAATAGCTAAGTGGAAGCCAGTTTAAACTAATCCTTTAAAAGTACGTCGGCAAAAATGTATACGAAGCAGTGGCAGAAATGTGAAAGAATATATAGAATGCAACTTCAGTAACGTACGAAATAAACGTAGCATGTTATCAATTCACGGTACCAAAATTGAACTGCAATAATAGAATATAAAAATGACCAGTGAATTTTCTGGTTTCCACAAGCAGTGAGAGGTAGTAACCGGTGTTCCCGTCCAGACCGCTTCTGCATATCAAATATACTGGCGTTCAAGAGCTCTGCTTGAGTTACTCAGGAATGAAATATAGGAACGGAATAATCAAAGTAACTTAACTTTAACTTATTCAATATAAGAGAGTGAGAAATATAACGTGTTGACGTCAAAAATTAAATACGTAGGTACATTACAATTTTCTTAAAAAATCTTTTGCTATCAGATAGAAGCTTCTTTTTACGAGTATAATAATTTTGTATTGTCCTTATATTCAACCGGTTAGGGCGGGCGGGATAAAAAATGAAAACGAAAGTCAGGTTTTAAGGCTGTAAGAAAACGTATTTTTTTAACTTTATGGTCAGAACCAGGCAGATCAGGCGCATATGACATATCTTCTATTTAAAAGAAATGTGACAACGCGCAGAAAATCTTAAACCTTTAAAAATAGGTACAAAAAGGCACTTTTCTTCAACTTGAAATGAAATGTCTCAAAATGATTGAATGTAAAACAATATTTTTCTTAAAGTCGACTCCCAAGGGAAAGAAATGGGGTGATGCTATTCTAAGCCGGCATCACACGGCAAATATTATAATATTATATTTTGTTATTCTTATAATTACCTACTTAGGATGCTTTATGTAGCCTATGCAGCCGCAGCCAGGCGTAGAGGGCAGCACGATTCACCACTATTTGTTCCTCTCATTTCCCGTACACAGACGGCTTCTTGTTTGTTCATAGCACGTGACAAGTCTTCATAAATCTTCAGTAATAGGCAGCTTTTTATTGACCGTGTGGTGCCGGCTTCAAATAGCATCTCTCTAATTCTACTCGTGGGTGTGGTAAAGGCAACTAAGAGATGAATCAAGGGAATAAGCAGCAGCGATCTCTGTAAATATCTGTAACACCTTGCTCTGCGCTCGTCAATTCACCTGCCAAGCGTGGCGAGTATGGTAAAAACCCGCTAAGACATGGGTCCACCAGTGGACTATTGTGGCTGTTGTAGTAGGTAGCTTTTTTAGGGCAGGCTACACTGATTATTTTTAATAGCTGAGCTTAATGTCAATTTATGTTGATCGGTCTGCATTTTAGCTATCATCTGTGCTGCATAGAGTTCGCGCTACGTACGATGTAACGAACACGCATTTTCAACATACATTTTCAAACATTACGAACATTTTCCTCGTTCTGAGGCAGTCGGGTAAAAAGAATATCCGCGTTACTGCGTAATCAAACTATATTGCACATGACATACCGAAGGTTTCTAAATTTCTTAGCCGCTGGCGCGCTTTCGTGGTGTTATACGAACTTCAGTACCTAAGATAAATTTCTGCAACGTAGGTTTCAATTACTTTCTACTTGTTTAAATTTATTTATAAAATTTCATTTTATAATTGTTATTGTTTGTTTGGTTTTTGTGGCTTTCTAGCAACAAAAACCTGTAAGGTTTTGTTCGTGCGCTCAGATATCGCCACTACGGTGACGCCCGATACAAATAACAAAATACATGCAAACAGAGTTGTTTGCAATAAGTTTTTGTGCAGTGCATGCCTGCTACTAAGCTGATAACAGGTTTTATTCTCTGAAGGTTACTTAATTTTATTCGTAGTTTTCTCAGCCGTCTCTTCATGTAAAATGTCTGGAATGGTTCCAACTTCCAACAAAAAGAAGTTAAAAAGACTTTATTTACTTGCATTTTGTTCTTAAAGCACTAGTTGCATATTTAATTCAAGTGCTTGGACCTAAGAAGCGCCGTGTAAATAATTTATGAACTTCTAGCTTAAGATGCAGCATGAAACAATGGCATAATTAGTTAACATTTTACTTGAATTAAATACATTTTCGACAGGTTGTCCGTCGACTTGGTATCCCACACGAAAAGAGATAGGTAACTAAGAATTCCTATACGTGCGTACTTCCGGTAATCTTTATAACCAAAGTCAAGCCAAAGTTATAATTATAAATTATTTTATGAAATGCCGTACGATGTAGAAATAGTAGTTTATGCAACTGTCATATAATGGGGGTCATTAGAATGCGAGTGTCTGTTTATCACACGAGGCGTAGCCGAGTGTGATAATAGATTGACACGAGCATTCTAATGCCTAATTATATGCAGTTGCATACACAATTTTATCTACGCTCAAAAAAATTTACTCAGTTGAACACTTTTCCAAACGTCCGCACCGGCGATTGCAAGGCCCGATACATGGTCAAATTCAATACGAGAACGTAATATGGCTTGATACGAATTTTTGAAGATTCTTTACTAACAGTTGTTTAGATGTCGAGTCTCAACAGCAAATAACTAAACAACTGAACAACAACTGAACATCACTGAACAACAACTGAACAACACTGAACAACATCGGAATAACATCTGAACAACAACTAATCAACATCTGAACAACAACTGAACAACATCTGAACAACATCTCAACAACAACAGAACAAAAACCTATTAAAACAACTGAACAACAACCGAAAAATTACCGTACAACAACAACTGTCAGGTGCGGCGGAAGATGGCGATTTGAGTATTGGAAAAAAAAACTTCGTTTCATTTCTCAACTTTATCGTATTAAGAGTTTTCTCATTAAGTCATTATGCTTCTGCAATTTATAGTAAACCCTAGTTTTTATAGGCAGAATGCATAAAGTAGGTCATTATGCATCTGTTTTCGAATTCATAATTCGAACATTATGAGACGAGTGTAGATAAAATATAGTATCATACATTTTTATTCTGCAAGTCTGACATGAAATCATTCGTCTCGAAACAAACGTAAGACTGAACTTTTTTCCAAAGGGGAAATATTATGAAAGCCGTACATAAAAGGGTAACTTTTTTAATCGCAACCTGCCCCTGCCTCACCGCAGGCGGCGTCTGTCGCAAAACTTCCCAACAAAACGTAGTACGTAACCATTCATCGGAGCTATTTCAGGTGTCAAGGGGCAAAGTGAAAAGTTTCCATTGTCGCAAAGCCCCTTTATTGTGTAGAACCATTTTCACACTCGAGAGAAAATTTATATTTGCGAATACGATTACTACCGAGATTCACAAATTCACCCCTTTGCAACTTCTCGCCAATTGAAAAGTGAGTTCCCCTGATAATGAAAAGGTAAAAGGCCAATAACTAGCCGAATCGTATTGGTCTATCAGTGGGTCCCTGGCGAGATGGCCGCATATTGAATTACGAACCCTCAGCCTTTGGCAGGCGTGTAAAAATCGCCTTCGAATGTACCAGCCATTCCTGCTAGGCTGCTAATACCGTGATGTGATTGGACCCCCAGGGTTGAGAAGTACCATCGGTTAGTAGTACCACTGATGGTACTAGTGACACATATTTGTCGAAAAAGAAGAGAAAAGAGAAGAAGAACAAGAGAACACAATGTAAAGAGAGACCTGGACACATACAGGCACACATGCCATGAACATCAGGATGCCGCTAAACCAGGATGACATATAATCACATCTAACCAATCTTATGTCAGGATACAAAACAACACGTCGTGGGCGTATACTCGTCGAACCCAGTAGAATACTGCATTACCAAATGCTATCGCTAGCCACTGAAATGATTAACCACAACGGCGATATCATTACGCAGTCAATTCCCACGGTGAGGCTGTTTCGACCTGGCAGGTCATCGTCAGGCACGGTGTAACCGTACTACAACCGACCTGTCTACCAAACCAACCTAAGAATCTTAGACACACGCTGATCAACATCAACGTGTCTACAATACCACATACAGATTGACACTAACCTTCAACACCGAACACCATGAAATCCCTTGCCTGCAGGACTACAAAGAGACCACAGCAGCAACTGTCACCAACCTCGTTCAATCTCTGCATTTCACCAACCTCAGCTACAACCTCAAGGAAATACGACGATAACCAACACACACTTCATGATCTCCACAAATATTCCACGAGCAATACGAATCTAGGGCTCCGCCGACGCTAGACGACCACAGTATCTCCCAACGCTCCAGGATTCCAAAGATAAGACCAGATTCTAAACCTAACCACAGAATAGATAATAGTAGTACCTACAGAAGCGACACTCCTTTGATGTTGAAGAAAGCCGCCGTTTTAATAGCCTACACTTTTTTTTGTATTATCCAAGACACCGTGCGCTATCTAAATTAAACTCAAATGCACGCGCATAAGAGCACAAATCCTTTGCGTTTTCTGACTACCTCACGGGAGCTCAAACGCCAGGGCCGGATTCAGGATATAACTATGAAAAATAAAATCCCAAAATAAAATGGAATCACTTTTTTTATTAAGACATCCGTCCATAGAACACCTAGTCCTATTTTGTCCCATCATCATAATAAATTGATTGGTTTTAAATTTCGTAAAGAAGCACAGCACAAACAATTTATTCCACTACCTGCACGACTGTCTCGTTAAAGAACGCGTCACAAGTAAAATGACGTCACCGCATCGATGCGCGCGCGCTCCACTAGCGAGCGCGATCCGGCTCTGGCCGAGTGTACCGTCGCGGTACACGACGGCGTAGGTACTTAACTCCGTAGGTATAGGCGAGTGTCGCAGGCCTGACCTAACTTCGAAACGACCACATCGAACGACAGACCAACCGGAACTGTCAAAGTTGTTTACTCTAAAGCCCACCTGAGCTCCGTTTCTCCATCACGAACGCAGCCAACAATGAATTGTGAGAACGCACTACAACGCCTCTAATGTCACTCCAGTCTATCTTACAGCCGATAGCTAACTGCGCGCAAACAAAGCGCATCATCTATTTGAGTTTTGCCAGAAGAGAATATTAACTAAACGCGAACTATCAAATGATTTCAGCCAATACCCACCAGAGTGTGATCAATCTCCGACATATTTATGTCTAAGAATAGTTTAGCTCAGGTGTTTAGTTGAAAAAAAAACATAAATTAACAATTACCTTTTATTTTAGAACGTTTAACTCAGAAAATAAAACAATTTCCTAGAAATTATGCAAATTCGGTGGGAATATCAACTCAAATATGCCAAATATTTTATGCATTTATTTTAAAGGAACCTAAAACATATCACAATAGTTGTGGAAACTCAAGAAAATATTATTGTATGACAATTTTAAATTGTACCACAATACGCATTTTTTTAAATAATCAAATAAAACTACTAAAACTAAAAGGAAATCAAAGTTCCTTCTTAATACAGGTTTCATTTTCGAGATAATCTGCTGGAATGTGATTAGACCCTTAACTTTTCTTCATTGTAAGAAATTCATAAGATTTTCTGGAAAGAATGTTCGACGGAATTTGTCTGGATAAGAATTATTTTCTGATTATCTTTTTTAGGGGATAATTAAATGTTTCACAATTTCTTGAAATCAATATCTACAATAAGTTCTTTTGAATACCTGGTTGTCGAAAGCATGGAAAAGGCAATCTACAAGCCAATTCTCATTGTTACCTACGTTTTGAGAAGTTTTTAATCCTAGTAATCCACCTAGATCCACAAAATTACCAAGATTCTTATTAGGTATTATGGGTATCACATTAGGTTATTTTTATTACAGCTCACCTAGTTGAAATAAGCACCGTTCACTACTGTAGCACATAATTGCGAGATCGCTTCATTCTAGTTCCACATTAAAATCAAGTGATTAATTAATGAACCAGCAACTAATCGAGAATACCATTAAATATTCCAACGTACAGGATGGTCTGCGGCTGTGGGGTTGAGACCGCATTGAGGGTTGGGAAAGACTCGAGGCTTTCAATCTGCCTGATGTTTCAACGACGGTCTCCACACTTTCCTGCCACCAGGTCGGCTAAGGAATATGAGGTGAAGTGTCAGGACTTGTGGAACACCTCAGGAAAATTGATATCTACTATTTAAAACTTTAGTGAGACATAACTATAACTTCCGTGTGATGCCGGCTTAGAATAGCATCACCTCATTTCTTTCCTTTGGGAGTCGTAAAAGGCGACTAAGGGTCTCGAGGGTGAGTATTGCAATTTCAGGCGATGGGCTGACAACCTGTCACTATGGCGATGCACAATTTCCGCATGACCCTCAAATATTTGTCAGACGTGGCGTAGACGACCGTTTTTTGCGGCTGTTTGCGCTCTGCCTACCCCGCAAGGGATTATAGGCGTGATATGTGTATGTGTATGTATAAAATGAAGTCGCTTCCCGAGTCCCTATGTATGCATACATACATACATACAGAAATCACGCCTATATCCCTTACAGTAGGGGTAGGGGTAGGCAGAGCGTTAACGGCCGTAAAACGGATATTACGGCCCTATGTATGCCTAGAGCTTTAAAAGTACGTAACGGATTTTGAGACGGTTTTTTAGTAGATAGAGTTCTTCAAGATATTTTTCATTTGTGACATTTATGCAGTGAAAAGGTCTTTTTCGTACGGAAAAATGGTTAGCAGCGGGGGAAACCGCGAGGCTGGCTGCTAATTTATTACAAACGTGTTTGACCAGGAACTCAGGTTTTAAATATTTCTACACAATTCAATTTAATTATTTATTTTTAGATTAAAAAAAATAGTATATACAAACGTAAACGGTATTAACAAAAGTCGTACTTGTCAATAAAAACTTTTCGACAAAGACTTGTCAAACTTCAGTGTCCCTCAAGCTGTAATCCTCACCTATGAAAACTAAACGAAAAGCAATTTTGGTTTTGTCAAAAAATAGTGCTGAAATAGTGACAAATAGTGACATATGCAAGAAAATTAGTGACTTCATATTTCCCAAGATATGGCTATCGTTTGGTGAGGATTACAGATCGAGGCTCACGCTGTAATCCCAACTCTCGTGTGAGCAAACGGTGGGGTATTTTCACTTGGTCTACATTCCAAAAAATAGTGCCTAATTAGTGACTAATAGTGACAAAAGATGAGAAATTGTCGCTTTATAATTCCGAAGTTATAAAGGCATCTTGGTGAGGATTATACCTATAGCAATTTTTGCTGTAATCCTCACCTCATTTCTGCTAAACGCTTAGGTCTTTTGACTCAAATTTAGTATCAAAAAATAGTGCTGAAATAGTGTTCTTAAACTGCATTGATATTTATTTAGTTTATGTAGTAGAAGCAATTAAAAAAACCGTAAGAACTTCTTCATACAAAATGGTCAGGTACAGTCGCGAACAATACTTTGTATTGTCGTACTTGAAGCTCAATACTGGTTTGTTATGTCGTTAGGAACGTAATCAAACAAATTTATTTCCTTCAAGTATTTTGTTTATATCTGACAGTACACAATATTTCTCAATCAGTCAGACGTGGCGATGATAACGACCGTATTTTTTGCGGCTGTTAACGCTCTGCCTAACCCGTAAGGGATAAAAGTGTGATATATGTTTGTATCTATGTAGTACATAAATAAATACAGGTACCTAACTTGTTTGGCAAAAATGGAACAAAAAACATATTTATGTGGTAAAATTCATTTAACTCATAAATAAATGAAAGTAGGTAGGTGAAATCTAATCAGTGACCGATAGCGAAAACCCAAGACGGGCTGGTGATAAGGAACAACTTTCCCCAAGGAACATAGGTCGAAACATGAAAAAAAATTTGACCTCCCGTACAAATTGCCGATCAGCTGATTTGGGTTATTCATATTAAAAGTTGTTCCTTATCACCAGCCCGTCCTGGGTTTTTGCTATCGGTCACTAAATAGATTTAACCCTATATAGTTAACGACGTTCGAGGCGAGGACTAATACTTTAAGTACCTAATTATACCTAAATAATAATTTTTGTTATTTTCAAAACGTGCGTTTTAATTTTAATTTTTCATAATAATCGTAAGTGGCGTATTTGTTATTTAAGAAATTTTATATTTGAGTTGTCATAATACTCAATAACGCGTAACGTGATGAAACCAAAAAATACCACGCAGGCGAAGTGCATGCAATAATTTCACTATTGTCTACCCTCTCGCTCACACGCGCGGCGGTCAGTTTTCGAGGCTCGGCCAAACCGGTTTTGTTTAGCGGTGGCTAGAGCGGTGGCGCGACCAAACAGGGCTTTCAGAGTTAAGAGAATACGATGTGATAAATTAATGCGATGTGTTGATCTGAAAGATATTAGCATAAGTACATATAAATACTTTATTGTTATAAAACCGTTAAAAAGTTCAAGGCGTTGAAAAATATTCAACCAAAATACCTACTCATAAAATATACCAAAATAATGTCAGTGGCTCAACTTATGTTATAGTTAACACCTACATATATTGGCAGAAATGACATTACCTAAATTAAAGCAAAAATCAAGTCTGTATTCTACGAAGTATTGTTCGCGACTGTACCTGTACCATTTTGTATGGAGAGGTTCTTACGGTTTTTTTTATTGCTTCTACTACATAAACTAAACAAATATCAATGCAGTTTAAGAACACTATTTCAGCACTATTTTTTGATACTAAATTTGAGTCAAAAGACCTAAGCGTTTAGCAGAAATGAGGTGAGGATTACAGCAAAAATTGCTATAGGTATAATCCTCACCAAGATGCCTTTATAACTTCGGAATTATAAAGCGACAATTTCTCATCTTTTGTCACTATTAGTCACTAATTAGGCACTATTTTTTGGAATGTAGACCAAGTGAAAATACCCCACCGTTTGCTCACACGAGAGTTGGGATTACAGCGTGAGCCTCGATCTGTAATCCTCACCAAACGATAGCCATATCTTGGGAAATATGAAGTCACTAATTTTCTTGCATATGTCACTATTTGTCACTATTTCAGTACTATTTTTTGACAAAACCAAAATTGCTTTTCGGTAAGTTTTCATAGGTGAGGATTACAGCTTGAGGGACACAAACTTCAGGCCACACCAGTAGGTAGTCACATCACTAAATATAAATACCGCATCGCGCAGCACGCAATCACAGGCTATTGTTTAGCGGGAACAGCCTGTGAAGGGTGAGACGAAATCAGCTGTACCAAATTGAATCAAATTGTAATTACTTCAATAAAATTATTGAGGACCCAGCACTTATTGTAAAGACTCTGTCGGACTCAAAAGAAATGACCGTGTCGTGCAAGTTACGAAAAAAAAAGATACCTCGTCCTTAACTTTCAAAAATCGCAAAATAAATAAGTTTTCAGTAAAAGTCATCCAATCCGGAAATCCAATGACATTTTCATTTGAAAAAGCAAATAATAATAATTTTCTACACAATATCGTAGAGAAACCGATTTTAAGATCATGGGTTGAACAAGCCCACAAGAGAGAGAGATGTTGCGAATTTTTCTCCTAGCACCTTATATTATGTAATCAACATTCCATGCACTGTATACTTTATTTTAAAACGCTTTCCATGTTAAATGTTAAATTTTAGAAAACTTTCAAAACTTTCCAACGAGGGCAGGATTTGAACCTGCGACTTCCGCCATCATTAGTGGCGACGCCACTTCCATCTGGGCTACCGCAGCTCATCCAATGCCCGCCAATTATGCAAGTGTAACTTGATGGCACTAACGCGTAGCACGGCTTCATCTACCGGGTAAGTTTATTACTTGGCCGCGGTAGCTGAGATTGAAGAGGGTGCCCGTGGGTGACGAAAGTCATAGGTTCAAACCCTGTCTGCGCTTGAAAATTTTGCAATGCACTGGCAAATCGCTCAAGGGTAAAATTCGCCTTTTCAGCAGTTGCCAGTCGAGTGATTTTAAATTGTCTCTTATTTATTCCACCCCAAGCTGTCAATAGGCGATTCGCAATCCCGTAACAATGTGAGAATCAGAGCTCAAATTGTGCAGTGATTGCTCGCTCACATCAGCAACGCTTATGCACTTTCAAGTACCGACCACGTGGAGCACTGGATCGATTCCTAGCTAAGGCAAAAATGTGAATAATATTAGTAAAAGAACAACAAAAATAATGACGTCGAATACCTTAGTCATCCGTGACCACGAACTCTGTTAAAAGCTCAAAATAGTAAAATACAAAATAAATACAACTTAAGTTCCTATTGTTCCTAGTTTTATTGTGATAAGTGATAGTTGTGCAAACTCAAGAAAATATTATGAAAAACGTTTTAAAGTACTCCTATTACCTTATCACATGACATAATGTACAATAAGGTGCTTCTAAGAAGTAACCTACCTGGCACTTCCATGCAACTTAGTTGCAGGTCCTGAATAATATAAACTCTTGCTCTTAGAATTATTTAGTAGACAAGTAGCAAGTTGCATTGAGTGTGGCTTTAAGACAATAGGAGATTTCCCTTGGGAGCACTGGAATCAAGCCGGACGATAGAAGGTATGTCTGTTTCTGAAGGCGCTCCTACACTGGAGTTAGGGAACAATTTGATTCTTCAATGATGAATCATTTTAATTTATTTTTATGCAGAGACAAAAGAAGAGTTCTGTTCATTAGATATTCTTTCTTTGGCCGTGTGGTGCCGGCTTAGAATAGCATGAACCCAATTATGATACATTCATGCAGGGATAGGGCGGCAGCGTTTCCCGTGAATGTAACATCTGACACTGCATTTGCCGATTCGCTTGCCAAGCGTGGTGAGTATGGTCGTTAGGGAGAGGCTCATGTCCAGCAGTGTTAACAATTTTGTTCGTAGCATCGGAACTGCATCTGCATAAAATATATGACATCAAAGATTTTCCGCGCGAATTGTCGTATCCAATTATCTTTTTCTATATTTAAAAGCTCATTGCTTCGGTATGACAACCATGTCGTTTATGGATGTCGCGTATAAGAAGAAAAATCCATAGAAGATAGAAATATATCTCATAGTGAGCATCTCAAATTACGCAACGTTCAGATAGCATGAGACTCTTATGTTAAGTGTTTCAACTCGGTATTCTTATATGTGCAGTAGGAGTACATAATAATGTATCGAAAGGCGATCTAAACTAACTTAAAAATATATCCAAAGGAAAACCTTTTTCACGTTTTTCTACCCTTGACCATTACACTCACGTTTGCCCTTAAACGTCGGTTTAAGGTTTAAGCCTTGAGTTTAAGACATTGTCTGATTTCCCTGAGGGCTCACGGCTCAGAGCTCGTTACAAGATGCTACAGACGTCACTCTACCAGCTTGAGCTGCTAGTTGTTTTGGCAGGCAAGCCAGTGGGACTAGGATTTGGATAAAAGGTATACCTAGACACCTTGGGTCTATAGTAACTGAGTTGGGTTTGTTATTGACTCAAGTCAAGGCCAGATAAGGCACACAGAATCGATGATAGACTGAGATTAAACAAATAAGCATATAAAGGAAACAGCAAGATGTTTGTCACTGGGGTACTAATGATAGTACCCTGCTACTGGATTCTAAGGATTGTTACATACATACATAAATCACGCCTGTATCCCTTACGGGGTAGGCAGAGCGTTAACGGCCGTTCAACGGATATTAACACCACGTCTGACAAAAGTTCGAGGGTCAATCAGATAACTGTGTATCACTATAGTGACAGATTGTCAGCCCATCGCCTAAAATTGCAATACACACTCTCAAGTCCCTCAGTCGCCTCTTACGCCACCCATGGGTAAGAAATGGGGTAATGCTATTCTAAGCCGGCATCACACGGGAAGGATTGTTCTACATGTTTATTTGAGAATGTGTTCTTCTATCAAAGAATACAAATCAAATGGGGATTTATGAAGTTTCTTTAAGCAAAACATTGACCGACTTACGCTTTAAAGAAATATCATCGTAAAAAGCATAAAAAGCACAGTGTAGAGAACAAAAGCTCCCCTGTGCCTTAGGCGTGTTCGCTGTAATTATTCAGGAGGCATTCGCGCGCATCTGTGCGCTCCCAGCGAATACTTTTATTGTCTTAAAATAGTATTAGGAGCAGCGCTTATTGTGCCACAAAAACGCGCGGTTTTGGTGCATCTGAAGTTGGTTATGTTAATAGTAAGAGAAGAAGTGCCCAGTGCTCGAACCTGAAGTTGGCAGCTGCTGTGCTGCAACTAAGCGCTTTCAGCAAATACTGACAGTGCCTATTTCTACATATGCCGAGGCGACTTGTCGCCGTTGTCATTCATGTAGGATGTTCGATCCCGCCACCGAGCTCCGCATAGGGGTCTGTCCATAGTCCATACAATGTCATACTTAAATAAATCCGCAGAACGCAACCAACGGCGTGTGTGGAAGCCGCCTCTTTCTAAAAATAATATTAGAAGTAACGCTAATTCGAATCGAATCGAACGATAACAAAGCAATATCTAAAAGCACATACATACACATATCATGCCTTTGGCCCTTACGAGGTTGGCAGGGCGTTAACGGCCGAAAAATACCGTCGCTATCACCGCGCCTGACACATATTATTTGAGGACCATTCCAGGAAAATCGTGTATCACTATAGTGACAAGTTGTCAGCCTGTCGCTTAAAATTGTAATACACATAAAACATTCGAGTCTTTTAGTCGCCTATTACGACACCCGCGAGAAAGAAATGGGGTAATGCAATTCTAAGCCGGCATCTCGCGGATATCTCAATGACCGCGTGTTTTTCTCTACATGAGCGCTGATCCTCATCCATTTCCTGCGAGTATAAAAATCGCTGGCGGGGATCGCACGTCGCAGGGCTAAGGGGATTTAATTAGACAGCCGTGTTTAATGTTGCGCGCGTAATGTACCGGCAGAGATATGAAGACGTAGGGAGTTTCGATGACGCATAGCCATTGCACCTACTGTGGTTACGCAGATTATTGTGATTAGGTAGATGGAGTATTCCGACATTTTGGGAATTAAACATTATGTACCGAAATGGTTTGGAATTAGACATTCTAGTCTAGGATATGGACATTCTGGGATTTTAACGTTGGACTTTTTGGGAATAGGACATTATGTACTTAAGCGGTTTGCTGATATAATAAGTCTTTCCCTGTATTGTCTTGTCTAGCCCAGCATCATCCCACTGGAAAAAATGAGTAGTAGTATTAATAAAATTCATAGGTGAAATTCAGCTAATTTTATTTTATTTTATTTATTTTAGTTTATTTATAACAATGACTAAAAGAAAAAGTTGAGCAGTTAAAACAATCCTTGAGTCCGGTATACCCTGAGTTTTTTGACTCCTAGATTAGAAAATCATCAGCAGTGGAATGGATAAATACTCAAATCTCAAGACGTTCCGGTAATCAGGAACAACTTTGCCCATTGAACATTCTTGTATGAATTTATCTCTTGCTGTTTCGGTGCCGGCATAGGTAGCTATGATTGGAAATAACGATTATAATGGTCGTCCAAAAATTTGGTAAATCAAAATGTTTAACCCGACCGAACCCTCTCCCCTTGTAGTATGGACGTAACGCCCATTTAGTATAATTATGAAAAATCAATCAACTTTTGTCAGACGTTTTACGGCCGTTAACGCTCTGCCTACCCCGTAAGGGATAAAGGCGTGATTTATGTATGTATTTATGTATGAAAAATCAAGTCTGGTCACATACCAATCTATATATAGCGTTACGTAATTTGTAGATGACCGGTCGTATTCATCAAAGATAGTCGATTACAATAAGACGTTGCTCTAAATATAATGTGAAATTTTACTAGTGTTTTCGAAAGCGAAAACTCAGATCGGGTCGACAATAATTTTCCTCATGGAACATGAGTCGAGACATGAATAAAAAATAGGATCTCCCATACAAAATGGCCGATCAGCTGATTTGAATTACTATGGAAGCTCAAAATATTTTTGTCTTATTTCGAGCTATGTTCTTTGGGGAAAGTTGTTCCTTATCACCAGCCCGTACTCTGTTTTCAGTATCGGTCACAAGTAAAATTTTACCCTATATACCATACTTACTATTCCTGACGTTAAACGATATTCAAAGGCCGAGAAACCTGTGCTGTGGTTTCAACAGAAAACGTATTCGTGAATATACGGGGGCTGCAAAATGAAAACTGGAATATTTCGGCGACACTTTTAATAAAACGTTTTACGAGCAACCGTTGGCGTCATGCGGTAGGATGTAAAAACTATCGTATTATCAGCAGCACTTCAACCTGCCCATTTAAGAAAAAAAAAACGAATGTTTCTCAAAGAATTTGTCAGACGTGGTGTGAATGTCCGCTTTTGCGGCCGTCTACATAAAAAAACACGTCGAATTGAGAACCTCATATTACATATTTCACAAATATGTCGGTTAAAACTGAAAAGAAATTAACTTTATTCAATGTAGGATAGTACCTATCACTTAATGACGTCATGATCCGTCATTGTAGAAAAATAATATGTGTAACATAATTTTCTTCTTTTATGTTAATTTTGTATAGTCCTGAGACAAAGAAGATAAATAAAATTATGTAAAAAAAACTTTTAAAACAAGCTTTTATTTAAGTGCTCTGAAAAGATGAAAATAAAATTTTGAATGACATTAACCACATTCATTTATGACTTTACAGAAATGAAAATATAATAAAAGCTTGTCGCGATGCCTAAAAGAAACTACCTAATTACAGTTAGGTGCGTACCTTATTACAAAATTTCAATCACAAATTGAAAGTTTCGCGACAAGCTTTTATTATATTTTCATTTCTGTAAAGTCATAAATGAATGTGGTTAATGTCATTCAAAATTTTATTTTCATCTTTTCAGAGCACTTAAATAAAAGCTTGTTTTAAAAGTTTTTTTTACATAATTTTATTTTATATTTTTTAGTTTATGTTACGATAGTTATTGATCAATACGAAAGTCTTTCTATAAAACGGAGAGACCTTCAATAGAAAAACTTAAGGCACGGGGAAAACTAACATTAGGATAAAGTATAATTATCTCTTTTATATTCTATAGAAGGAGGTTGGTACCTACTCCTCCGGCATCCCTAATAGAAGAATTAGCTTGTAATATGTCTTAGTCTTTTCATTTCATTGATGGCGTCATTATTACACGGCCGAGTCCCAGTTAATTTCGAACAGTCTAATTCTTCTATCAGGAGGCCTTCTATTGACGTGACCCTAATTCATGGTGGGCCTACCAACTGCCTATCATAAACGAATTCGTATACAAAATTGCAAGTCCCAGCAGTTGAATATTGAGGAGTTTCATAGTTCGAAGACAACCCTGGATGTAGCGTCTAATTCATGGTGGGCCTACCAACTGCCTATAATAAACGAATTCGTATACAAAAGTTTGTGTCCCAGCTATGAACCGCTGAGGAGATCTCTCGTACGGAGCCGATCCTGGCAGCAGCATCAGGTCAAATTTATGATTAACATGCATTGTCATCGGTTCTGGACCAACATGCAAAATTTCAACTCAATCGGATACCGAGAAGTGGTTCAAATTAAACTTGCAAGATTTGCACCGAACAAACATTGTTACTTACTTACATACACTGCAAGTTAAATAAAAGCTTTTAAAAAGGCACTGGCTGGCTAGGTTAATCACACGGCATGCAACTTTACGCCGCCACCACCATCAGTAAACGACATTTGTTTCCAATTGCAATCATGATTTTCAAAAGGTGTTATTTACATGCGTATAATTAACCGGAATTATCTAATACTGGTTATTTTTGGTAACTGTATGAAAAACCAGTGTTAGTTGATCTCTTAAAGGGGTAGATTGATGCCCTGCTGACATATGATAGTACACGTATTTCGACTGAACAACCGCACACAAATATTTTGTACGCGTATTTTTTGCTAGCTCAATATTTCGCGGTGGCAAACTGTTTCGATAAAGGATAGTATGACGCTGCGGTTTTTTGGTAGTTAAAATGGCTTGGTCGTCTCGTTGGTACAGGATTAATCAAATCATTTACAGTTTACAGTAAGTATTATATTGGAATTTTGCCAATATGGCCTGGCCCTTGACTGGCCGGACCATCAATTATTATTAGCTTAATTAGTGCAATTATATTATTTTTAAAAGTAAATGTAAGCTGCATTTCTGATACATACATGCACATACATACACACACATATCACGCCTTTATACCTTGTAGGGTAGGCTGAGCGTTAACGGCCGTAAATATGGTCGCTATCACCACGACAGACAAGTATTTGAAGGCCGTTTCAGAAAAATCGTGTACCACTAAAATTGCAATACACATGAAACCCTCGAGTCCCTTAGTCCCTTTTACGACACCCGCGGGAAAGAAATGGGGTAATGCTATTCTAAGCTGGCATCACACAAAATTTGTGATACCTTTCATGCAAATAGGTACCTGACCGATTTGAATATATAGCTCACTAATATATTAATAAAATAATACTTATATTCGGCAACAGCTCGCCTTATGAAAATTAAAAATTAAAATGAAATAACTGTATTCAATGTAGGATAGTATTATCACTTATTGACTTCATGATCCGTCATGGTAAAAAAAAATGTTATCTATAAGAGAGATCAAGTTACTGTTTTCATAAAAACTTTGGGCACATGACAGCCGCACGCCGGTTATACAATGCCGCAACATCGTGTTTCACGTGTGAGCACCGCGTATACAGAATAACACAAAAAGATACTATCTAGACACTTATATTTTAGGGTCGATGAGGATTTCTCTTCCGCATCCTCATAACGCGAAAGTTCCGCAATTTTTGAGGTTCCACATCCGCTACCGCTTCCACATGAAATAAAGCTCTAAGACTTCTCAGCTTCTGCTTCCTTAAAAATTACGAGGAAGTTAGGAGGAATACGATCGCACATGCGCGTAACCATAACCGAGAGACACCACTACCTCCCGTGCCCAGTGATCGTTTGTTTAGTTTGACACAAACCCTTCCTCATCTGCTGTCTCTTCCTCTTCCTAATCCGCATTCTCTAACTTTAAGCTTGTTGCTTCCTTTTCCTCATAACAGCTTCCTCATCAACACTAGTATCTTTTAATTTAACATAGCACAAAGTGAATTACAACTGCAGCCGAAACTTAGCAAGTCGAATCGATAGGCGATCCAAGTCTAAAAGGGGTTCAATTCTAACAACTTTGGGAAGTTTGTTCGTCTCATGTCAAACAAGGATCTGCACTCAAACAGGGGGTAATGAAACTAATCTAATGCCGAAACTAACTTACACTTCCCGGATCTAATAGAGTTGAGTAGGAGTCGCTTGCTGGCGGTTTCACTACATTTCCTTCTCTAACTACGTGTTTAGGCTACATTTTATATGTAATTACATGAGATGCTGTTTGATGTGGGCTTAGAATAGCATCATCCCATTTTTCTCCCGTGGGTATCGTTAGAGGCAACAAAGGGAGTCAAGAGTAGCATGTGTATTGCAATTTAACGGGATGGGGAAGGTTTTTTAGTTAAACGGTAGAACGTAGAACGCACCCTAAAAATATTGCACTGAATTAAATAGAACCAAATAGATACCTCCTAGGTATGCTAGTACGACGCACCTTGATATATGATGATAGGTAGATAGATATAACGTACCTATAATATGGATCAATAAAACAAAAGGAGAAAAATAAAGCAAAATACGGCTACTGCAGCGCCACCTACCGTCTCGCCGCGAGCGCAGCCAGCACATTGTTCGGCAATCACAGCTGACAGCCGGGCGTTTGTGATCTGTCTAAATAAGGCTGCCGAAACGTAGAGGGACTCTCTACCAAATAAGTAACAAGTGAACCGCGTAAACTACATCAGAAATACGGCTAGGTTGGTCATTCAGATATCTGGCTAGTAAACTAAAGTTTCTTTTTTGAAAACCTACCTGTACTTGCAAGCGCGCCTTACCAAATATCTATTATCTGTGTGCTTGTACCCCACATGCTCACCCATCTTTAAAGCCAGTATCATAAGCATAACCAGCAAAATTTCCCGCCGCAGTTTAGTGCGAGTATACACTGGATATTTTATGCTAATGCACATCCACGGGCGCTATGAAATAATAATACTGTTCGGGTTTCCTCATAGACATGGCGCTGGGAGAAGAGATGTTTTAGGTGTGTTACTAGCCTTATCGGTTCATTGCTGGCAAGCAGCAGAGTTCTAGAGATTCGTTACATGGCTATCCATATGACATGTCAGAGGCCTACTTGTAGTTGGAGGCGGTTGAAATACTCTGACACTAAGGTTTAAGGATAGGGTTCAATTATATTTCAGTGGCATAGAGTTCTGAAGGTGATATTTTACCTGTATTAAATCACACAAGATAAGCAAAAATTCATTCGAAGTAATTGCTTAGTTTGACCCAAAAAAGCTATATTTGACAGCTATCATCTTCATACTAATAGAGATGTCAACAAAGGAAAATGGACCCTCTGTCATAGCATTAGCACGAGACTGACAGCTGACAAATATGGCTTATTGTTATGGCTGTACTGTAACAATTACAAAGAGACCATGATTTGGAGGAAGTTGGAGACATTAGACAGATTAATCATTAACATATAGTATTAGAGTTCATCGAGTCATTATTTGATGACCGCACTGGACAGACAGGTACCTTAAGCCTTTTCGAAGTCCTCAATCCTATTAAAACTAGTAAGGTAGGGCAGATGCAATGGACAGCAAATTTCTTCTTCGTCGTTTTGAAGCAAGGATTTACCTTTGCGTCAGTTTACGAACTACGGGCGGGCCACGATGAGTTTTAAATTCACTCTTGTAAACACACCTTGATAGACTTTTGATAGGGTACCGTGTTTGGGCCTTTCAAAATATGATAAGCACCGCTGCGTCGGATAGATAGGAGAGAAATGAGATGCATTAGGAAATTACTCAATTCAAAACTTACAAAATGAGTTTTGTTCGACAATATCTTTAAGGATACACTAACTTGACGAGTAGGTACTATAGCGCCAAAGTAATAGTACTTGTTAAAGCGAAATTCACGATCTTTATAAATAGAAACAGTCATTTAGTTTGTATTTAGCCATCAGCTGTTTTTGTATCCGAGTTATTTAACTGAAAATTTGCAATCTACTGAAAACGTCGGATATTCACGTAGAATTTGACGTCATTCTATTACATTCTGCATGACGTGTGTTACCCACTATAATTATTTAGTTGTCCATCAAATATTGTTATTTGGTGTGAATATAAATACCCCTGGCCCCCAAAAACCGTAACTAGCCTGAGGACACAAGGTTTTTGCATTAGGCTCTATTTAACGCAGTTAGGGCTGCCCAGTAACAATGAAAAACAGAAGTAAGGAAACTTAGGTATCTACTACATACAAAATACATATTTGTATGTTTCTTCTTAAGGCAGCGCCGACCGTTCAGTAGCGCCCTCACCTGTTTTTTAATAACATCTTGAAATTAGAACAAGCATAACCCTAATCAACTAATCATATAGGTCAAAAATTTGTCCCTTTCAGATTTTTGATATTTTTTTCAGATTTGAAGAAATTAATTTGAAAAAGAAAGTACTTCAGTGGACGGTTGGATTTCGCTCGACGCAGGCTTATAACCTTTCTTTACACGGTTATGAGTAGGTATTGTCCGGTAAATCTTCTTTTTTTTGGCGATGTTCTATTTTACGAACTTCAAACGCGATGTACTAATGAATTTATGAAAATAAGTCCAGTCCAATCAAGAGATATTTCATTTGCTGCGGGATTCTACTCATTTCTTTATTATATTTGGAGTAAGTTGAATTAATTCGCCGCCTCCCGACGATACTTGATGCCAAAACCACCCTGCATTTAAGTATGAAAGTAAGTTAAAAAAAGTAAAAACACTTTGTTACACATTCAAAACACATAATATGAAAACATAAACAAAAGATGCGCAAAGGTGGCCTTACCGCTATCAAGGATTATACGCGTAAGTGGTTGTTTATCACTCAATCATAGAATAAGAATAATATAGACGCACACAATCTATTTGTTACACGCCTGTCTGACTGAACTATGCAGCAGCCCTAGCCAGAGATCGTTAATCGCGTTTAGATCATGATGCGTGTGTCGTGTCACTGACCGCACCAGCCCAAGGGGTTTGAGAGGAAATCCATCAGGCTAGGCGAATACATAGTACAAATAATGACGCCTCTTTCCCATAGGGGTAGGCAGAGACTAGGTACATCTTTCCACTTGCTACGAACCTGACACACCTCTTTCGCTTCTTCCACATGCATCAATCTTTTCATACATGCTCGTCGGTTTAGGGTACTCTTGACCTGACCTTTCTTTATGGTGAATGAATGGTGAATTTCTCTAGGTGAATAGCTTAAATTATAGTCTACTGCAAGTTTAGTAATTTAAGAAAAATAACAAAACTTGCATTAGATTATTATTTTCGGCAGCTCTCCCACTTGTTGTCCGTCGCTGCGTATTTTCAACGCACCGTAACGCATGCGTCTGTCAGACGAAAAGAAATAGCGAATTCCGATCTTATTCCTACACAAATACGCCACGTTAGATTATAAGTATCTGCTGAAGTCGATGACTAAAAGTACATCTGGAGGAAGATGAAGCTAGTTCCACGGATTCACCTCAAGCGTGTTTTTAAAAAAGGCGGCTGGTAGCGACTGGATGGCGAAAACGAGAGAACGTACCCTATGGCGTACACTGGGGGAGGCCTACGTCCAGCAGTGGACTGCAATAGACGATATTATGTATGTTTGTGTGTTATATCAGACTACTTCTACACCGACTAGATGTCAGATAGCGCGTGACAACAAACATAAAATTGCGTAGAAATTTATGTTTCAAAGGGAAATCTACGCGTAACCTAGAGCTGGAGTTTTAGAAGTTATCTGAAACGGTGATTTCTGTTATTGTGCCCGAAAATCCGCATCGACTGGTTTTAGCACTCGTATCACACTGGCTAATTTCAAGGTTTAGTGTGAATTTATTAAAGTAAGTGTGAAAACATAAGTTTAGTAGAATGTGTCATAAGAGGTAAGTAAACACAGAGTCCTACTTTACCTACTATTTTTTCATTAATAAGGTCTGTCTTCCCCTTTAATAAAGTCGGAAAACCTTCATCGCAATTAGACTTGGCGCACGAGAAAAAAAACTGCTCAATAGCACTAATCTGTTTGCAGAATACAGCGTCGGCCAGTCTGGAAGTGATAAGTTTTTATGACTACTTTCTGTTTGTTCGTAGGATCCTAATCCTTTATTATTATTAAACATTCCTTTGAACTGATCCTATCGAATAATCACACTGGGTTATATATGGTCCTTGACTGGGTTCAGGTGCGTCATACCCAGAGTAATGAGAAATACTTATCATTAAACATCCAAACATTTTACCGAAATCCACCATCAGGTACACTTAACCACCACAAGCATTTTCTTATTTTATGGTGCAACTTTTACATCTTTCCTCGTTCAATAAATCCTTACAGAAACATTCTCTCTTTTTCCTTTTAGGGAGTTTTCAGACGCACCGCACGATTTTACGGCATTTTGCCGGTCCAGTTTTTATTTTCTTGTTTGCGTGTCACAGCGAATTACATTTTATTTGCTCACATGAACAGCATTTGGAGTGGATGCCCATAGGTCATCTAGCGTGCTGGTGTCAGGGCACTCAGGGCAATTTAGGAGATGCTACATGTTCTGTGGGACAGCACTGCACGGGCACACCTACACCGACACAGATTCTCTTTGCTCTGTTAACGAAAGGAGATAAATAAAACTGAAAAGAAATGCCACATTTCAATCACACGACGCCGCTTTGCCCTGCATCTGTTATACGTTGTCATTTCCTCGCTGGCTGTCAAAAACCGCAATATAGTGCGGTGTGTGTGTGAGAACCACCAGGCCGTAGCGTGTAGGCCTGGTAATTATTCAACCACATCTGCGACTTCACATAGCTTAGGGAACTTTTCTTGTCTTTATATTTAGAGGCATTGACATGATGCCGTGTTATGCCGGCTTAGAATAGCATCACCCCATTTCTTCCTCGTTGGAGTCATATGAGGCGACTAAGAGAGTGTATTGCAACTTTAGGCGATGGGCTTACCATATTCTGAATGACCCTCAAATATTTGTCAGGCGTGGCGTAAAAGACCGTTTTTTGCGACCCCGCAAGGGATAATAAGCATGATATGTGTATGTGACATTTCAAAACATGGACATAATTAAAAATGGAAACTTCACAGATAAGAATAACCTGGTTATTTATGTTCTCATTTCTACTATTTACCAAAGAAATTCAAAATAAACTCCACGTTAAAATTATTTGCTAAAAAAGAAGTAAATTTCCTATTCCGTTCTCTCAACACTTACCTCAATGTTTACCGCATAAAAAGATAAGTGAAGATTACCCCGGGATTTACTTAACGCATATAAAATATCTCGTGTTCATCCCAGAGGTACTCAGTCTTGATAAACACCCTTTATTTATTACGGGAAGATAAAGAAATACCAATGTTTTGAGCGTACAGGCGCCTTGTTTATGAAAATAACTAAATTAAGATAAATAGGTACCTACTTGTTTTCAAGACTGGAGCTTAACTATTCATATTTATATTTTATTTCAAAAAAAAAAACATATAAAAAAACAATACAATAAAATCTTAAAACTACAAATTAAAAACCTCTTCCAACGCACCACACTGAGGCAACGTACCCAAAAGGCTGGCAGCATTCCCCCGCTGAATTGCGAGACTAACGCGCTGAGCAAAATAACTGCCAGCCCTCGGATCACTAGTTGCCTCAATGAGGCGCGTTGTGATGTCACTTAAAAATAATTTGGCTTCAGGGCCCCAAGGGCCCAACGTCTCCACAGCAAAAGGTAGAAAAATATACGTACCCCCCAGATCCGCATACTTCCTCATTTTCAAAGTCTCAGCCGAACGAGCTGCAGCGCCGGCGCGCGCCGTAGTGCCCGGCAAATGGGAAGGAGCCAGTGAGTCTACACAAGTGGCGTCCCATACCAAAACTCTGCCCTGCTTCCACGGAATGAGAGACATGCCATCAGGCCTCCGTCCATCAGACCGGCAGATACCACTCGGCTCAAGCACAGCTGGAACACCAGCTGACACTATTGCTCTCCTAATAACATCATTAATAGATCCATGCCTAGAAATACGACCAGCACTCAACTGACAAGACAAGCCATGATGCCCAAGCTCATTGACCCATTCCCCGCAGCGACACCGGTGAGGCTCGTTAGTCTTCACGCCCAAACGCAAACTGACCGCTAAAGACAAGGTAGTCTTATCCAGTAGCGTCCCTATATTAGAAGAAGGGTAAGCTTGTAGCCAAAGGCCAGATTCCCACTCCGATACTGCCAAAAACCTCGCTCGGTTACTTGCATCTGAACAAGAAGATAATATATCCTTCTGGATGCACTCGCAAAGTGGCTCGTCCCATTTCCTCTGTGAATAGAGAGCAGAAGGCAAACTCTTTTGGGAGCGCAAAGTCCACATATCCTTGGCATCCGTAAGCCCCGACACCTCTCCGGCACCCACAGTAGGGCCAATTAAAATACCGGAAATGAAGCTAGAGGCATGCGCAGACGACAAAAATGCGGGAAGTGCAACATCCGATGGCCTCCTGACACCCAAACCACCAAATCGAACGGGTAGAGTAGCCTGATCCCAGGCAAAACCATCCAGGGAACAGTTAAGTATCTCGACCAGAGCGTTCTTAACAATGTTATCCAAGCGAACCAAAGAGTCCCTGTGTCGCCAGAAACAAGAGCTGCGCAGCACGTACGTGAACTTAGGCACGAACAAACAGTACCTGACAATGAATAAAGCCATATGGGCATTAATTTTAAAGAGCCGCTCAGAAGACTCCTGAAATTTTTGAATCTGCTCCGCGACGTACAACGGGATAGCAGAGTCAAAAATCGGTGCACCTAAAATACTCAAAGTGTCCGCCTCCACGATCTTCAAGTCAGGCGCTAAATTAATAAACTCGCGAATAATACTTTCTTTGGATCCAGGCGACATTGTGGGGTTCACAAATAGCTCACACTTGGACAAATTCAATTTTAACCCAATACAGGTGAAAGCAGCGTTCAAAGATCTTAAATCATCAAGAACCGTTGCAGGGTCTCCCCCCAAAGTTCCATCATCCAAATACCAAACGTTTAATGTTGATCTCAACTTAGAAATGATAGGATGTATGGCCAAACTAAAAATAGCTGGACCTAGCGGATCTCCCTGCTGGCAACCCGTAGAAGATGACAACTCATGGTCCTTATAAATAAGTTTCGACGGCCGACTGTAACACTGCCGCATATAGGGATATACAGCAGGAATGTTCTCCTTGACTTCTGTCAAAAGAACGCCACGATCAACCGTGTTGAAGGCATTCATTACGTCTACCTTCAAAAGAACGTCACTTCCAGGTTGATTTAAGAAAGTACGGGTCGCATGTACCGCCGCCTCACATCCTCCCTTAGTGCCAAAGCCCAACTGCCTAGGTTGAAAAATACTTTGTAACCCTGGCGAAATAATACGACAGCACACTTTGGAAACCAGGCGACGAAAGACACATCCCACAGCAATCGGCCTTACACCCCCATCCTTTTTTTTAAGAGCGCACAAATTCGCTCCATAAAGAACCGGTGCAATATCCTCTGGAACCTTCCCAGCCAACATTAAATTTGTTAGAGACGTTAAACTTACAAGGAGAGCCCTACCAGCATTACCAGTCACACCACACACAAGATCTTTTAGGTGCTGGGGTGAAAGACCATCCAACCCACTAGCTGAACCTGGCTTAAAAGTCATCAAAACATCTTGTACATCCTCAGTAGAGACTTGCGGAGTAAGGTCAATCAATGAAGGCGGGTCTGGTAATATAGGAGTAAAGGAAGGCACCGGGTGCTTTAATTTTAAAGCGTCTAGTGTAACTACATCATTAGGTGCTAACGAATCGTTCGAAAAAATCAATTTAGCCGCTCCCTTTAAATCACCATCATTCACCTTACTCTCAACCCTCTTTACAACACTATACTGCTGGAAAAACCGCGACGCTGGCACTGTAACATCAGCTACCGCATTACAATTTATCTTGATCTTCTCAGTAAGAGAAACACCCTCATCTACGCGCGCATCCACATGCAACGTCCTATATGCAAACAATAATAAATGCTCCCAGCTACTCAGTGTGTTTTCCGAAACAACCCTATCTATACATTTACTTAGTGCATTCGCCACCGTTATACGAGCACCACGAGGAATTCTCTTTACAATAGGTAAACCCTGTTTACAGCTACCCAAACGCTTGGTAAAAGGTATAGGCTCCAGAGACGCAGTAGGCGACATAACAGCAGCACGCACAGTATTCCGACCCGAAGTACTGTTCGATGGATTATCTGACCTGTGCATAATACCTTCATGAATTCTAAGCCCCCTCCTTCCCCTAAAGAGACGAGGGCAATCACATTTGTTGCATCGCACATAACCATTATCACACGATAAGGTACCTAAACCCGCTGACAGTATGGGTCTGAAGGGTTGGGAAGAGACATAATTTATAAACAATTAGTAAGGTATCACAATTTATAAAAAAAAAATACAATAAATTCATAAAATTAAATTAAGTACAATATTTTAAAATACAATGAGTCAATAAAAAAAATACATATGAACCAATAGGTATGAATAATTAATTTAAAAAAAAATTGAATATACAATCAAATTATAAAAATAACAAACAATAAACTTACCTACTACTACTGAGATTATAATTTATTTACAATTTCAAATCAATTAAGCAGGTAAAACTCCGAACAACACTAATAGTTACAAAACACCGGAGATAAAATTCTGAAATATTATTGATTATCAAAAACATATAAGATATAATACTATAATAAAAAGACTAGAAAGCACTTAACTAAAGTACCTATACCAGTCAACATTCAATATCAAAAACACCAAACAAAATAAATATCCAAAATGACCTAAAAAGTAAATAAGCTAGAAATTTTACAAACAACATTCAAAACAAATTAGTAGTAGCACGTAGTAGGTACTACATGTTTACATACAATAATAAAAAAAAAAAAAAAATTAAGTTAAAATTAAAAGAAAAGAAAAAAAAAAAAAAAAAATCAGCGCGAACAACGAAAATAGCAACGCCCTCTAATATAATAAGGCAGTAAACAAGATAAAATGCAGGTTCACCACGAAGATCAGTCAATGACGACGGAGCTGCGTGAGTGGCGCAAACGTATCCAAAAATTATTCACAGGGGACGCTAATGTGTAAGACAAAATTTCCGAAACATACAAAAAGTTGAACTCCCACTCGGGATCGAGCTCGAGCCGCTGGTACACGCCGACATTACACCACGTAGCGTCAAAAAATTCTGCACACAAGACCGCTAGACCAACGGCTTTTTATTAGTTACGGTGAAAATAGTGTTCAGTTTATGTTGATCAGCTGTTTATCAACTCTTTGTCAGCTGTTGTCGGTCATCGTAAAACACAAAAAATCAACATCACCTTCATGTATGCCGCATACGCAATTCCACAGGCCAAAATTACGCAGTTTTAAGGCAAAATTAAATCTGAAATCTTCAAATAATTATGCATACAGCTGATAAACTAGTCACTTCACTTACTAATAAGATCAGATTATGCTCAAGAAATCATTATCTCCCCGAACGCACTTTGGTAGGTATGTTGTTTGCACCATAATTAACACAAAATCACAAACTTTGCTTTGCAAACAGTTTTAGAGCCTAATTAGGCTATCAAAACTTATTTGATAACATCAGAATTAACTTTGTACTGTAACTAATATTTTTAATAACGGAGCAAATTATAAGCTGTGCTTACAAGAGCAGTGGCGCCCTCTGTCCAATCAACTTTGGAGATTATTGTCTGAGCCCATGGCGTAGCGGATAGTACCCCTGCTACGCAGAGGGTCGCGGGTTCGATCCCCACAAGACTAAAATATTTGTAAAGTAAATTATCAGATATTTGTGTTTAGTTTGGATGTTTTCCATGTAAAATATGTATTAATTTACACAAATAAATATAATTATAAGAATTAATAACAGCTATCTAGTTCCCATAGTACAAGCTTTGCTTAGTTTGGGGCTAGATGGCGCTGTGTGAATTGTCCAGGGTTTTTATTATTATTTATTTATTATTGTTTTTGTAAAAATTATAACTAATAACGTACTGAAATTATACATAATTACCTTATATTCAATAACAACAATTTATGAGGTTTAGAGGGAAACTTACTGAAAATAAATTATCTTTTTTCGATGCAGGATAGTACCATAGACCAATTGGTCTATGATAGTACTATCAGTAATTGACGTCTTGATCAATCTGAATCTGAATCAATTTTCTTCTTTTTATAACAATTTTATATTGTCCCTATAGAAAACCGGCTCGGGAAAGAAATAAAAATAAAGGCACTCACTCGGGACTGGCCAGGTTAATCACGCGGCATGTATCTTTACAACACCACTTGTACAAAACGACTTACTGAGGTTGGTATAAGAGGCGTTTTTTTCCAATGAAAGAGAATAGAGCTTTAAAAAACTAACATAAGCTTTATACAAAACTATAACAATAAAATAACTAATCCAAACAATAACTTAATGTATAGCTTGAGTATCTAAGCCTAAGTATTAGAACAATAGACCGACTATTGCGCTAATATTTTCTTCCAAAATACATTTTCGTTTGCTCTACATGCGCATGATCTTTATCGTTGGATCAAAGAGTTCAAATTCCTGTGGAAGTTGGAAAAATAATGGAAAATAAAGTTGTTTCATGGAAATTGGCTTTGCCATAGTCAACAAAGTGAACGTAATCAGGTTATTTGTGGCACCAAAATGTTTATACTAAGTAGAGACGGGATGCCGGCTTAGAGTAGCATCACCCCATATCTTTCCCGTGGGTGTCGTAAGAGGCAACTAAGGGACTCGAGGGTGTGCATTGCAATAATAGGCGATGGGCTGACAACCTGTCACTATGGCTATACACAATTTTGCGAATGACCCTCAAATGTTTGTCAGACGCGGCGTAAATGTCCGTTTTTTACGGCCGTTTACGCTCTGCCTACCCCGCAAGGGATATAGGCGTGATGTATGTATGTATGTAGAGACGGGATCGGGCTCTGTACTTATCGAGCAACGTTGTTCAATATTTTAATTGGTGGCCAAATGGTTTTAAGTTTTTGCGCCAATGCTGGGTTAAACGGGCATTAGGGCAGCCCGAGCGCGTGCTAGATTTTGGCAAAATACAAGAGCAGCACTTTGTGATGCGAGTCGCCCAGCACGCGGCGCGGGCACGGTTAGTACATCCCGTACGAACAAGACGACATCATGCCGTATTACAGCTACTTAGGCACGATGCGCCTCCTAAATTCTGACGGGTTTCTAATGTCAAGCCGCGGGACCCGCTCAAGGCAGCGTTGGGCCTTACTATTATTACATGGGATGGGAACATCCACCTTTTAGTAAAAAATATTCATATTATTTCATAAGGACATACCTACTTAGATTTAAGAGATTTTCATCTTTGTTCTTAATGCTTTTAGGACAACCCTCCGAACACTTACAGGATGCATTCAGAACGTGTAACTGAACAACTTCTCACGAAAAAATGTATGAGGAAACACCAGTTTTTTTTTCTATAGTAATTGCAGTCAATATGTGATGCCGGCTTAGAATAGCATCACCCCATTTCTTTGCCGTAGAAGTCGTAAGAGGCGACTAAGGGACTCGAGGGTGTGTAATGCAATTTTAGGTGATGGGCTGACAACCTGTCACTATGGCGATACACAATTTTACGAATGACATACATACATAAATCACGCCTCTTTCCCGGAGGGGTAGGCAGAGACTACTTCCTTCCACTTACTACGATCCTGGCATACTTCTTGCGCCTCCTCCACATTCATCAATCTCTTCATGCATGCTCGTCGGTTTAGGGTACTCTTGACTTGACCTTTCTTTAGCACGTCCCCGATTTGATCAAGGTACGTTCGTCGAGGTCTTCCCCTTCCGACGTTCCCATCCGCACTTGCCAAATACACCTGTTTTGTTAATCTTCTTTCATTCATCCTCTCTACATGACCAAACCATCTAAGCATACCCTTTTTTACACCAGTCACTACGTCTTCTTTTATACCACAACGTTCCCGTATCACGCTATTCCTTATCCTGTCACTCAATTTTACGTCAATCATACTTCTTAACGCTCTCATTTGTACTGCATTTATTCTACTTTCATGCTTTTTCTGCCATACCCAACTTTCACTCCCATACATAAGTGTCGGAACTAACACCCCTCTATGCACAGCCAGACGAGCCTTATTAGAGACTTTCTGGCTGTTCATAAAAGCGTGCAACGCTCCATTCACCATGTTGCTGGCATTCACCCTTCTTTCGATGTCACTTTCACACTTTCCATCTGATGTGAACATGGAGCCCAAATACGCAAACTCTTTCACTTGTTTCACCCTCTCTTCATCTATCATAATTTTACACTCTGTCATATTTTCCTCTTTCTCAAAAACCATTGCTTTCGTCTTACTTACATTCACTTTCATTCCTTTCTTTTTCAAAGCCTCATTCATAATATTTACCATCTCCTGTAACCCTTCAGCCGACGACGCAAGGATAACTTGGTCGTCAGCATAGAGAAGACATTTGACGAGTAAACCATTCATTCTCAGACCACATTCACTCTCTTTCAAATCCGCCAAACAACTATCCATGAATAGATTGAACAGCCACGGTGACGCAACACATCCCTGTCTAACACTTTTCTCGATGTTAAAAAGTTCACTGTACGCCCCGTTTATCCTGACACAAGCACTGGAATCCTTATATAAGGATTTCAGTGCTCGTATCAAGATACTGCTCACCCCATGGATAGTGCCGAACACAATTTATTCCTCACCACTCTGTCGTAGGTCTTTTCCAAATCCACGAATGCGCAATAGACTTTCTGGTTTTTGGCCAGGAATTTTTCAGCTATGCAGCGCAAGGAAAAGACCTGATCCGTACATCCCATCCCCTTACGAAATCCTGCCTGAGCATCCAATACTTTCTCATACGTTTCTTTCATCACTCTTTCAATCAACACCTTTGCATACAGTTTGCTGACGACACTGAGGAGGCTTATACCGCGGTAATTTTTGCAGTCCAGCTGTGACCCTTTTCCTTTATATAATGGCACTATTACAGCCTTGCACCAATCAGTTGGCACTCGACCGCTTCTCCAACAAAGGTTAAAAAGGAGGTACAGCTGACTAGCCACAACGCCTTCGCCAGCCTTCAGCATTTCAACCGACACTCTATCATACCCTGCAGCTTTACCAGATTTCATACTTTTTAACGCTTTCACAATCTCATCCATTTCAATCTCAATTTCAATTTCATTTCAATCTTGCAATTCGGTTTATTTTCGGACTTCGCAAATATGATCACGTATCTGAATTCCGCGCTCAATTAAAATGGCTCCCTATCCGCCTTCGTCGTGATGTGCACATCCTGTCTGTCCTCTACAAGATCCTCAATGATCCATCCACACCCGAGTATCTCCGCTCCCGCTTTCACTTTTTACCTCCGGATTCCCGGCCTAGGCGCATTTGTATCACAAAGGTACTTGAGTGTCCTAGAGCCAATACCAAGTTCCTGTTCAACTCCTTTTCCGTTCGAGCTACACAACTTTGGAACAATCTTCCTAAGGCAGTCCAGGACTGTCCTTCTTTATCCTCTTTCAAAAGAAGGTTGAAAGAGCACTACCTTTCACTACCTTGATATTTACGTATGTATTTGTTTGTATTGTATTTGTATATTATGTATTTATATTTATATATTGGTTTTGTATTTATAGTTCAATTAGTTTAGCTATGTGTATTTATTTGACTATTATCAAATAATTATTTATCATATTGTTGTTTTATTTTTTTTATTTTTTATTTTTACTTTGTGTGCAATCTTGTCCCCGCACGTATTTATTTCGTACTTAGTTTAACAGGTTGGCTGGAAGAGATCTCTTTATAGAGATAAGCTCGCCTTTGTGAACTACTTTTTTAAACAAATATTATTGTATTGTTAATGCACAATAAAGAATATATATATAATCTCACTTTCGTTCTCAATTTCATTCACTTCTGCAGTAGTTATTTCTTGCGCTAGATCTTCTTTCTCAAATAAGATTTCAAAATATTCCTTCCACCTTTTCACCACACATTCCTCACCTTTTATTACACTACCATCCTGGCTTCGAATCCTACTCAACTCGGACGAAGTGGTTTACGAATGACCCTCAAATATTTGTCAGATGTGGCGTAAATGGCCGTTTTTTGCGACCGTTTACGCTCTGCCTACCCCGCAAATGACAACAGGCGTGATATGTGTATGTATGTTTGTATTGCAGTCAGCTGATCTTGATTTTGTATGGTAGTAGGCCGAATGTATTTTGTCTTTTCCTGACATATGTTCCTTGGAGAAAGTATTCAGTTTCATGGTCTGCATGCGCCATGCACCGTATCAGTACTCGGAAAGCTGTCCGTTACACCCTGTGCAACCCTATGTTATACATACATATACATATCACGCCTATAATCCTTTGCGGGGTAGGCAGAGCATTAACGGCCGCATAAAACGGACATTAACGCCACGTCTGACAAAGATTTGAGGGTCATCCGGAAAATTGTGTAAAGCCATAGTGACAGGTTGTCAGCCCATCGCCTTAAATTACAATACACACCCTCGAGTCCCTTATGATGTTATGATGATTCTTATACAATACCTACCGAGTACCTACTCAGTTTTTGCTTAGTTCGTCCCTGCCCACGACTGGCAAGACAAAACGTTATCGTTACAGTTATAGCCCGTTGTGTTTACTCTGTGATAGTTGGCAACACTTTCCTAGCTAAATTACCCTGTATTTTTATACGCGACAATGAAAATATTCCTTAGTTTAGCTCTTTGATTATGAACGGTTTTGCGAAGGGGTGAAATGAGACTAATGGTATTGGAAGAATAATGCAATAAAAAATTTGTATATGCATACACATGTCACGGCTATATCCTTTGCGGTATAGGCTAAGCGTAAACGGCCATAAAAAACGATCATTTACGCCACGTCTGACAAACATTTGAGGGTCATTCAGAAAATTGTGTATCGCAATAGTGACAGTCAGCCCATCGCATACCTTAGTTACCTCTTACACCCGCGGGAAAGACATGGGGTAATGCTTTTCCAAGCCGGCATCACACGGCTGATAAATTAAATTAGGTATTTAATTAAAACATTTTAAACAAAATATTAAAGAATCATTATAATAAAGTGCCTGGATATTAGCATACCCGTGGCATAACCGCGCGGCCACTCGTTTGCAACACATTTTTGGCAGGCGTTTGATGGCGCCATTACGTAGGGTAAACGATCCAATGGTTCTCCATGTCCATCCCAGCCCGTGCGTTCGATTTAATTTAGCGCAGCGGTTACCCTAGTTACCCTAGCCGAACGACGGTTAATTTGGAAATAATTATTGCCTACTGCTCTCCCCTCAAGCGAAAAAAGTTTGGACGAAATGATGCGGATAAGATCGGTTACATCAACATCACAATATAGGGTGTACCTATACCTACAGCTACAGCCATAAGTAGGAAAACGTGTAGATAGATACTTGAGACAAATTAAGTACCTACTACTTACATGTTTAATCGAAAGCATCCCACAGTATCTGATCTTTCATAAATGATGTCTAATCGTTTACAATGGTATAGTGATACACAAATGAATATAAGAAAGTGATTTTTTTTAGCGACGGCCGGGGATTGAACCCGGGACCTGTGGAGTACCGTCCCACCGCTCTGCCACTGATCTACCGGCGGCGCCCCGACCGAACATTTCAAACATAGTTTTCTGACCTCATTTAATCTAGTTTATCATACAGTTATGAAAAATAATGATCAGTATATTATAGCTCCGGTAAAAGGTACTGCTGATAGTAAAACATTTGGGCTTTAAAAACTCGTAACTTTTGATTTACCACTATTTTCAAGCATTCACTTCGTCGTATGATGGCGGCTTACAATAGCATCACCCCATTTCTTTCCTATAGGTGTCGTAAGAGGCGACTAAGAGACCCGAGGGTAACATGTGTATTGCAATTTTCAGGCGATGCGCCAGCATAGCAATACAAGATTTTCTGAATGACTCAAATATTTGTCAGCCGTGGCGTGAATTTTAGTTTTTCGCAGCCGTGTACGCTCAGCCTACCCCGTCATGGATAAAGGCGTGATGTATGTATGTACTTCGCACAGCTTTCCGTTTTATAACAGTTAATATTAACAGCAGAACAAAGCTGTACAATAAACGGGACGTATACAGCTCGTAACTATTGATTTACAACAATTGAAGCTTGTAGGCCTACCGCGGTTACCTGGTACTACCTGCACTATAAATATTGGTAGTTGTTGGCAGCAAGTTGTTTGAGACTCTGCATTATCGAGAATTATAATATTGGACGTGGCATGGGAGGAAATATTCATTCTTCTTTTCGTGTGACGAACGACCTGATGAACTCTGGTGACAGAGTTTTTAAAGCCCTACTACTAGTAGTAGGCCTCTGACATAGTTGAGTAACGACCACCTTCTAAGTGATCATAGACAGCAAACATGACCGACGGCTTAACGTACCCTTCAAACCACTGAATCCTCTTTCTTACGGACAATAAGGTGTTTCAGCCTGCAATGTAATAATCAGACTGGGAACTTTTTGAGTTCCCCACCGGGAATCTAACCCGGAACCTTTGCACCGCAAGCAGTCATACTACCACTGCGTCACATCGGCCGCCGAGGAAATATGAATACAGTAAATAATAATATACTTTTATTACACACAAAACAATTACATTGAAAAAAAGAAAAAAAAACAATAAAGCGGACTTAATGCTAAAGTTGCATTCTCTTCCAGATACGTAAAAAGAAATGCTGAGAATAATTTAAAGGTGTGAACCAGCAATAGTTTTCTGATTGACCCTCAAATGATTGTCAGACGTGGCGTAAATATCCGTTTTTACGGACGCTTACTCTCTGCCTACCTCGCAAGTGATATTAGCGTGATATATGTATGTTAACCAGCTCATGAAACTGAACGAGCAAAGAAGAAGAAAAACAACCCAATAGCTAGAAATAAAAAAAATAAACTTGACCTTCCATACAAATTGTTCGGTCGGCTACCATATTTTATATGGGACGTTCCAGTACATTTTTGATCAATTTGCCACCTTAATAAATACCTTAGTGAATTCAATAGCTCAGTGGTTGAAGCGTCGGCACTGTACGACTAAAGCTGTGGGTTCGAATCCCACTAGTACGAAACCTATTTGTTTCTATATTTTCCTGTCTACCTTTATGAGAGTGACTATGCGGCGACTATTGTTTGTAGTTCGCTCGCAATCACTCAACAGTACGGTTTCCGTGAGAGATGGGGATGTTATTTACGACTTTATCGATAGTTGCGTGCTTCGGAGGGCACGTTGTGAATAGATAAATAACATAGCTTTTATCGTGCCTTATGAGTATACAATAGTGTATAGATAGAGTGATAATGCGACGACTAATATCTGAAGTTTGATTGCAAACACTCAGCTCACTTCGGAGGGCACATTTTGTATAAATAAATACGATACACTTTACCGTACCGACTAAAGTACACAATAGTGTATGAGAGTGACTGTGACGATTATTGTTTGTAGTTCGCTCGCAATCACTCAGCAGTTCGGTTTCCGTGAGAGGTGGGACTGTTATTTATGACTTTATCGAATGCGTGTTTCAGAGGGCACGTTGTAAATAGATAAATAACTTTATGAAATATTCTTACTTGTGTACTTACGTTATTTTCCTATAAGTACCTACATGCTTACACAAGCGGTATTTTGTCGATTCGAAATACAAACTTGAATTTTTCAGCACATCACTATTCGGAGTGATTACGGCAGGGCAGAGTAAAACCGAGGCCTAAGAAAGAAAAGCGCAGCCATACTGTCACCATCACCTCGAGTTACCCATTTTAGGGACCAACTCATACTGGTGGTACTTAATAAAGAGACTAACCCATACTGGTGGTTCGTTATAACACATACACATTCATACACACACATAATATCACGCCTATAATCCCTTACGGGGTAAGCAGAGCGTAAACGGCCACAAAAAACTGACATTTACGCCACGCCTGACAAACATTTGAGGGTCATTCAGAAAATTGTGTATAGCTTTTGTAGTCATTCGCCTAAAATTGCAATACGCATGTTAACTCTCGACTCCCACGGGAAATGGGGTGATGCTATTCTAAGCCAACATAACGATGCGGATTATTCATTAAAACATTCAAACTCATTCTCAATAACCTGTATGAAAAACCAGTATAAATTAATCCCATTTAGGGTAAACTCGAGGTGGTGCCTTTTGCAACCGAACCCAGCCCCAATGTTGCAAACCACAAAAGGCCGTCTGGCCAGACAAAGGTTGGTTTGCCTCTGATATTGTGCACTGAAATCATTGAAAGGAGACAGAAATAATGTATTGTTGTGTAACTTGTAGTTGCGTTACTAGTATTACCTTTTAAAACTTAATAAATGAGTACCTACTTTCCTCCTTCATACAGGAGTTTATACTTACTCAGACAAAACTATTTTTACAAAAAAGATACAAATTGTTGAACAGAAAAAATTATATACAGTGTGTAAGGGACAGCCTTCTGAATACTTACAGAGTGCACCCAGAACATGGAACTGAACAACTTCCCATGAAAAAATATTTAAGGAAACGTGAAAAAAAAATTACTTCCGATAGTAATTGTAGTCAGCTGTTCGTGATTCTGTATGGGAGGTTAAATATTTTTTGTCGTTTTCTGACATATGTTAGGGGAAAGTGATTCAGTTTCATGGTCTGCATGCACCCTATCAGTATTCGAAGGGCTGTCCCTTACACCCCGTATATTATTATCATTTAAAGATAAATTTGATCTGACTTGAATGGCAAAAAGAATAAACAATTTCATTCAAATTTTGATTCAAAAAGTATCAAAAAAGTAAAAAGTTCAATGAAATTAATAACAAACATACTGAATCAGAATAGCAGAAATTGCCTTCGGTGCGTTACGGATAAACCTTAAAATGCCTAGCTAATAAATAGGACTAATTGTCATAATGACTGATGAATTATTGAGGCATAATTTTCATAACAACTGAAGGTGAACCCTTTACAAAATATAAAACATCTAAAAGTAAACCTAAAAAGAACCGCAACAGTAATTTAAAGTAAAGTTACAAAATGAGAAATTATTATTTCATCAAAACCAGTCAGCAACTGAAAATATGAAATGTCTGGAGTTGGGCCAATTTGAGCTTGTTATAGACATGATAAAACTTTCTCTTTGAATCCAACTGTAGTAATTGTATCTTCAACGTTCTCAAGGTCAATTTAAAGTTTCAAAGAACGTGGAGAGATGCAAAGAGGTAGTGCATTTAGGATTTCCTTTGCAGCATTATTTGGTTAATATCGTTTAAGAGGTACAGTCAAGCTCACGTGCAGTTAGACATTCCAACTGCCAATGTCAGTCTTAAACGCGCGACATAAGAACGGTCCAGTTCAAACTGTATGAGTATAACCCAGCCTGATTTTGACTGTACAGTCGCATAAAATAAGTACCTAGATATTTTTGTTTAGGTCTCCAAACACACCAGTAAACATGTGTGGGCTAAAACTCAGTCGCGGAATTTTGGATAATTGATTTAAATATGACACGAATATATTCCGTACAAGCTATCATAATATCTAAGGCGGTTCTCCTACGTCTAGTCATTTGACAGACGCATCTGTAAAAGCAACGTAGCCATATTTTTATGGTAATACGATCGGAAAACGCAATTTCCTTTATCAATTCTATATTTCGTATCCGTACACAGCCTTAATTAAAAATACGCAGTTACGGACAAGTGGGAGAAACGCCTACTTTATTCTGAAATTCTGCGACTATATTACAGGATACATCATCGTCATCATCATCATCATCAGGATACATATTTTCAAAAAAATAGACAGTTGATTTCCGACTCACCTTTGGCAATTTGTATATTGCAAAAATGCCCCATCGATATTTTTGAATAGTTTTTCACGTCTACAGAAAATATGAGACAACTCTATTTGGCACGTCAAAATAAAGAAGTACCTAATCATGACAGTATTTCTTGCCACTTTTATGGTTGGTTTGAGTTAGAACCATTAATTATATCCCAAGTCTGAGACGCTATCCTAAATCAGAATCCAGACATTCCTACCTAGAATTGTCAAAAGCAAGCTCAGACCTGAGTCTAATAGTCTATTCTGCACAAACTTGTAATTTCACACCAATGCCGATTACGACCCATTGTCCTTTTTAAAGCAATTTCACATTCAAAAGGAAATTCACTTTTGAATTTCTTTTGCAATTAGAAAAGGGAAACTCTATTGTAATAGGATCCTAAAAGTTAAGTGCAATAGAAAAGTCAATATATAGGGTGTAATTTTACTAGTGACCGAAAGCGTTAACTTACAGTTTTCCTCAAGCAACAAAGGTTGAAATATGTCAAAATATTTTGGGTTTATCGGTCACTACTAAAATTTCACCCTAAATTAACTAATACATTGGTATGGTATTTACCATGTTTGTTGAATATAGATAGATGCAATACTTATTTACTAATACCAATACAAAAATAATAATTGGAAAGTAAATAAGACAAATTACGCAGTATTTTTTGTGATTAAAGCGAAACTCTTGACGAGCGAAAAAAATAACTGCGTTGACGTCAGCGGGATGCCTCGTTTTAATTCATCATCCACACCTAAAACTTCGCTATGTCTTCAGGGAAATCCCCTCTAAAGTTCCGCTTTAAATATTTTAATAAACCCGTATTAAAGTCGTAAAAAACACTTTGCTCGCTCGTTTTTTTCCTCAGTGCACCCTTACCGCAAATTTTGAGTGTCTATGGTGCTAGGGGGTTAGGGTATGGTGTAGTCCTGTGGGGTAAAGTCACCGACCGCTTTGTACAGGCCTGTTTCATTATTCATAATGCTTTGTACGGAACTTCGGGCCGCTGTTTTGGACATGTGATGTATTTGACGGCTCGGCTTTTCATAGCTAGATAACAGTGTAAATGTTTACTCGGTCCTTTGTTTAATAAATGATTGTTTATGAACTCTGCGGGCGTTTCTGACCTTTGTTCGTGGTCCTAAACAAACCTCCCCTTAGCCCTTGATGAAGCGGTACCCTAAGATAAACCGTTACTTACATTTCTTTCAACAACCTTCTGTGAAATCTGTTCGCAAATGTATGCAGAGAGAAAATGCAGGTAGAGATTCACCTATTCGGTTTACCGAATGACGTACATTATGCGTTTATGATAATCTTACGCCGTCGCATAATGCGATGGTGTTGGGGCCCGTTTCAGTAGGATTGTTATACCTTTTTACTCACCTTTTATACAGAAAAATCTGCGTAGTGTGTATTTTATCCTCGCGAGAGGCGCGAACGCTGTACACGCAGTTTCGTGAAATATTCTCTTTGAGGCTCTTCGAATCTACATAATGGTTTACCTACCGTTACAAAATATACCTGAATTTGCCTTTATATTTTCTCTCGCTTGTAAATAGGTCTCCGCGTATTCACATATCCTAAAGTATTTTTACGCGTAATTTTAGAATAAAAATGCATGAAATGGAATTCGTTCCGGAAAATGTATTTATGTCATCTCATTACCACTTATCTTATTTTGCATACGGAATAAAATTTTACGAGAAATGCAGCTTCACAATGTAGCGGTAGCGATTTCAAAAATAGCGTAGAACATAGCTACGTTTTCTGTGGCGTAGTAAACGCTACGACAGCTTTACCTACGAAAAAAGTTTGCTATTATTTTTATCTACTTTTACTCTTGTAGTAAAAAGCCATCTGAATACCATGCACAATCCCTGTCCAATTCAATACGCAACCAACATACATTGCAATTGCTCAGATAATAAAAATCCTATCAAGCTTTGAATGGACCACGGATGGGAATGAAAGAAGAATAATTGAATTTCAGTAACCATGTGGCCTGCGTATAATCCCCTAAAGGTAGACAGTGGTCGTCTCGTCAACTATGGACTGTGTATAATCCCCTAACTGTGGACAGTGGTCGTCAACCTTTTTGCTACATGTCTGCGGATTAGTGAAAGTGGTCTTTTTTCATAGAGACAATAATATGGCGTGCCCATGTGGATTGAATATTTTCATTTATGGTGCTTGGTTTTCAGGGTTACCAACAACTATTTCACTGTATTAATAAATAAGTGCCTGCTTCATTCGTTCTTGGAAACTGATAAACTGTCTCAACTTCAATATGCACATAAATTAAATAAATGGGGTAAATCTTAATTTTTGCTTCATGGTGAATGGTGTCCAGTTTGACATTTGAATAAATGTAGGCCCTTTTTGGCAACCTGTAGGATGCCTGTGATTTTGTTGTATAGTGACTTGTTTACCTGTTTTTGTCGTCGCATATCTCACTCAGCATGTCTTCTAAGTCTGATGAAAGGGTGTTCAGCAGCTGAAACAAAATGAATAATATTAGGCTCGTGATAGGTACGTGGATATAGGGTAGCTGCACCTGCGCATATAAGTTATACTAATATTCAAAAAAGGCCAGTCTGCTACAAGCAGCCGTTGTTTGTGCTTGCCCCCAGCGCCGCATGCGAAACAGCTTAGAACTTGGAACAGACCTAAAAATGTGTGTTTATAATTTTTTTTTAGTTCTGGACTCTTAAATATTTTGCTTTAAAATCTACAACTGACTTTGTTTATTGTTCAGTCAAGGATATGGGAGGTTTTGATAGTTATGTATGACATATGACAGTAATGCAATGTGGGGCCCACAACAGGGGCAAATATTTTACGGGGCGACCATGGGGGCGACATGATTTATGAAAACGAAACAACTTACCCCAAGGAACATAGATGGAAATGTTTTTAAACAATTTACCTTCCGTAATAAGTTAACCAATTTATGGGAAATCCAATTAAAAAAAGAAAATTAAGTTGTTCAATTTTATGAACTCCTTTCAGCTTTTTATACCCTATATTGTAACTACCTGCACTTTATTGCACTGATGTCATATTTATACCACCGCACCTGTAATTTGGCGATTAAACTGCAAAACTTTTTCGTAACTAGTTTCGTTTCCAACATAGTATACAGTATACCAATGAGAGCAACCACTTTTTTACAACCCTAATAAAAAAAAAATGTTGTCGAGGGATAGTTCGAAGGAAAAAGAGGAAAAGAAAAACCAAGAAGAAAATATGTACATACACATATTACACCTAAAATCCCTTGCGGGGTAGGCAGAGCCCAAACGGCCGGAAAAAACGGTCATTTACGCCACGTCTGACAAATATTTGAGGGTCATTCGGAAAATTGTGTATCGCCATCGTGACAGCTTGTCAGCCCGTCGCCTAAAATTGCAAGACACACCCTCGAGTCCCTTAGTCGCCTCTTACGACTCCCAAGGGAAAGAAATGGGGTGATGCTATTCTAAGCCGGTATCACTCGGCAAAGAGTTATTTAGACCAAACGAAAGAAAAATATGGTTATGTCCTACAGGGAAGTCAGAGAGAACTGGCGGAAAATCCACCGACAAGAGCGATGCTCTTAAACATAGGAATATGTGAATAAATCACCACTCTCGACACCAGGGTTCATCGGGTCGTTGGACGCTTCGATGTACTACATGAAAAAAAGAAGATGTCAATAAATACTTACATACTCGTGTCTCTAATGAAATTCAACTTTATCAGCACAAAACTACTCGCGACAACCGCAAAACCTCATTCCGTGACAATAACATTAGCCGAGTGCGAATTTCATGGTGATTTCCCGTAATCCAGCTCCATCGGAACGTGTTCAGTTCGATTCCCAGTTCAGGCTAATTGCACACGTGCCAAACGGTATTGCGGTATTTGACAGCCGGCAAGCAAGTGACAGCATGTGACAGCCGCTAGTGCAGCGTCGTGTGTGCTTCTACATGTGGTTTCATACACACCTATAGTTTTATTAGTAAAGTAACTATGATAACTTAGACGGCGGTCATCACAAAACTATTTCAGAGGCCTACAACTAACAGCGGTTTAAAAAAGACACCAGGTTTCATCAGGCCGTTTGTCGATACTCTGTCCAGTTTAATCCCTCCCATACTCGTCTTGTACTGGTTTTTTATACGGTTACTAAGAGTAACTAGTATAAGTTGATTCCTTCATTGGGTAGGTTGATGTGCCAAGTGCACAAGTGATAGAGAGTGAAATACCGGACCGGAAAAATATCGCAGAATCGTGCGCCACGTGTAAGAACTACCTCACCCCACACTAAGCCACATATTGGAATCGTTGTTCGGAAATGAGTTAAACCTCGTTCACCGCAGCCGCCAGGCTTAGGTATTTGCTAATGTGTGACACAGGAGCGAACAGTTTGTAAAACAAATTTACATTCACAAACATATTTATAATAATAATAGTGTCTTCTTATTTTTCGTGCGGGACACCGAGACTACGAACGATCCGATGAACCCTGGCATCAAACATGATGTAGAAGCACATGCGACGCCGCAATGGCAAGCTAATGACGGGCTTGAGTACCAAATTTTAAAACACTTCCCGTTTTAGGTAGTTATACAAATTTTGAAAACTTGCTAAATTTTCAAGCGCGAGCAGGATTTTGAACCTGCGATTTTCGCCATTAATAGTGGCGACGCTTCTTCCATCTGGGTTACCGCAGCTCGTCTCGCGCGGCTCGTAATGACGGGCTCTCAAACGCCGCAATATCTTGCAACACGTGTGCGAATGACCTTACAGGGCGGCAAAGTTTCTTCTATTTTCAATAAGTCGCAACCCATCACATCATTTCTATGTTTTTTTACCATTTTCATTGTATTGACGATCTCACAGAGCACCGAATCTTCATTCGCTGTCACCTATCGTGCAAGTTTTTGGTCTGTGGACGATCCGTCAAATAAACCTGAACTGTATTCACCAGTGCACCTGACTGTATGTATCGAAAAAGCGTAGAGTTAGGTATTTGCTTAGTTTGCAGACGGAGGGCGCGTGGCGTAAAAAGTTCTCAAATAAAAATCTGAGGCTAGCCCATTGGCGCGGAACATGTTGCCCCTCACCCCATGCCTACCCCGCAGCCACCCCACAGTCACCCCGGAGCCCACGTGTGCTGACTGTGAGAGTTTTATTAGCGGGCGACGTTTTTCATCACTGTGTACTTGTGTTTTTACCCGACCGTGAACAAGAGGGTGGGCTAAATTGCTTTACCTTGGTGGAACGTACTTTTGTCAATTTGTTCGTTGTTTAAACTGGTAATCATTGTACCGGCCGACGGGCGATGTGGCTCAGTGGTAGTGCGACTGCCTGCGACGCAAAGGTTCCGGGTTCGATTCTCGGTGGGGAACTCACAAACATTTGATAAGTATCAATTTGTGAATTTGTTCCCAGTCTGGTTAGGATATTGCAGGCTAAACCACCTGGTTGCCTGAAAAGAAAGATGGTTCCGTGCTTCGGAGGGCACGTTAAGCCGTCGGTCTCGGTTGCTGTCTATAATTACTTAGACGGCGGTCGTTACACAACCATTTCATAGGCCTCCTACTTGTAGTAGGCGGTTGAAAAACCCTGACACCAGGGTGCATCCGGTCGTTCGACGACTCGGTGTCCCACACGAAAAGAATAAGATTGTACTGTAGGATTCAATTAACAAGATCAGGTACCGGTAGATAGCATGAAAAACAAATCTTGTGAAATCAATTGTAATATATTTCAACGTGTTGGGTGTTCAATATTAAAAAACTTGCAAAATTGCACCGCAGGCAGGCAGGGTTCAATTCAAACCTGCTACTTTCCGAATCAGTACTACCGCAATGCCTCCAGCAACTGGGCTACCGCGGCTCACTTGCCTTAGTCGCTGGTCCGAAACCTACCTGCGGTGTTTGCAAGTTCTGAAAAACAAATCTCTTTCATAATGAGATACATAAGGTACCAGCCACAATAATCCATTTCTGGGCATGGGCCTTCCCCTATTGGAGGGTGTTAACGCACGAGATAAAAAAAAATATTACACCCACCCTTTTTGTCACAAAACTTGCATATGATGATTGATAACTATAAAATGTATATCTATAGGGGATCGCGGCATCACATCAAATGTGTTTAGATACAAAAATAAGACTTACATGCTAGAGCTGTTTATGCCGATGAATTCAAAGCTGGCATACAATTCCTACAAATACTACGCATTGCAGCTAGTATATTGAACCATGAGAATTGAGTTCATCAACCTCAAACAAAAACAAATCGTTGCTAGGCAATGGAAAATGAAAACACACCAAAACGACCAATCAGAAATGCAGTCAAATATTCCCTAATAAAATGATACTAAAGTCTAAAATTACTTTTGAATAAATGATTTAAATTTGTTTTTAGAAGAATTCAAGTAAAGCAGGTCAATAGGTGCATTACGCCTGTCATTAGGACGAAAATGTGCTTTTTATTGATTTTATGTTTTGTTAATGGAATTCTTATACTGTACATTAAACAACATCATTTCAAGAGAAGATTTTTCATTGCTAAGTTGTCTAATGAAATATGTAGCATAATGCTACGATCTTTTTTCTTGTGCTACGTGATGTCTACGAAACGGAATAGATTAGCGTTTGTTAATAGAGATATGGCGCTGTGAGGCAAAACGAGTCAAATTCCGTTTTGTTAAAATTCTTTATTTAATAAACTTACTTATAAATAAGTACACGTATACAAAATAATTATGAGGCTTACCTATTTCCTGCACTAAAAATATAATTTCTGTATCTCAGGTAAACAAATAGCCGACATAACCATTGTCTTCTTGCGTTGTATATAATAATGAACGGTTATTTTCTTCCGGTTGAGAAAAGCGTATATTTCATACATTATTTTCCTGCTGAGTCAAGGTATTTCCAATTTGTCTACTCAAGCAGTCTGATCCTGAGACGAAGTATTAGATATACCTACTGAATCTCTTTTAAAACTCATTGCCTATTCCACTTGAAAAAGCACAAAAAAAAAGATGCAACATTCCATAATAAACTGGAAGTTCATTGGTTTTTATGAACTCTGCAAAGGCAGTGTAGCCGAAAGTATGCCCAGAGCGGGCGTGAAGTTAACGAGCTTCTCTAATTGTTTGGAAGTGTGCGAATGTCGCTAGGGAAACACTTTTTTATTTCTTCTTTGCACAGTTTAATGTCATGACGATGATATTTTGTGTTGAATAGTATACGGTCTATTTCACAATTAAACGTTATCTTTAATTTGAAACAAAAGTGTTATGTCAATGTCACAAAATTTAAGATTTCGTCGACAATCTGTTATCATTATCAATGACCATCAATGACCAATGAATCAATTAGAAATTCCGCAATTGAATAATACTTAGGTGGATTCCGACAGTTAGAGGAATGCGATGTAAAAATCTAAACATTGAAAAGTAATTAAAGTAAAAAATTCGCTTACTCTCCCCTTATTCAAAAAACTAAAGATTCTTCCGGAACCGTGCTTGTATATATTCGAAATAGCTAAATTTGTGCAAGATAACTTAAAACTATCTAAAAAAGCCGAAGAAATACGCTCTCGTCAGCTTCGTAATCCACAAAAGCTAGCATTAGGACTTGTATCAAGATCAACTAAATACTTACGAAATTGTCATTTTATGTGTAAGACTATTTATAATCATTTACCGCCGTCTCTTAGGGAACTGCATTTGAAAAAATTCAAATTAAAACTGTATGAATGGCTTCAAGCACATAATTTTTACTCAGTTCAAGAATTTTTAGATAAAAAGATTAAACATTAACCTATATTTGCATGCCATATTCTCTTGGCTTCACATTCATGTGGAGAACCTTTTTAATGTGACATAAGATTACTTTACACCTTGTTTAATGTACTCCATTCTGAGCAAATAAAGAAATTAGGAATTATGAATTATAGGAAAATAATAATAATAGTAGTACCTAAGTGTACTGCAAAATAATAAAGTGTTTTTAGAAATAAAGAAAATTTATCTGGCTCCGCACTTATACTGCGGAATGCAAATTTGGACAATAACCGGAGTCCCTCTCAACACCCCGCTGCCGGCTTATGAATTATGGACTCCCTTACATTTCTATAAAACCGGAGTGTTTCTGGTTATGTTGAGTACCTATTTTTAGTTATGAAGAAGGAGGTCTTATAATATTTAAAAACTAATGTCTTCATTAACTGAAAAATATGCTTTCAGAAATTGAAATTTACATAATTCAAAGTAGGAAAGTAATATCACTTAATGAAGTCATGATCCGTCATTGTAAAAAAAAAAGAAATTTATGCAACACAATTTTCTTTTTTTATAAGAACTTGTATTGTCCTAATAGAAAACAAATAAAATAAAGGCACTGCCTCGGGGATGCCTAAGAGAACCTACTTGGACATCGCTTATCGTTTAGAATTATTTCTTGTAATGTTTAAGTATGGTGTGATTGGATACTTATGTCATATTTTATTTCGATCGCGGAATGTTTAGACTGTGTCGCTGTATTAAGAGTTTTATAATTTCCACGTTGCCTGTACGTTTACTTGTAACATTTACTATCGAGGAATTTTTCACTAGTATGGCGTTACTTACAATACGTATTTGGTGCAAACAAACACGTAATATCAATATGTAGCGAATAGCGGAAGGGAAAATACGGAAATTACCTGAATTTCAGTCAGATGTCCCGATATTAATCTTCTGCCAACGAAATCAATAACAAAGGCGAATAAATTGGCAAAACAGACGGCAGTATAAAAAGCGGAACCGTCAATAAATGAAACTGATAAATTCTGTCGCGTCGTACTTGCAGTGCTTGCGCCACAGTATGGGAAAGGAGCATTAGAACATTTCCGAAGGAAAAGCCCATAATCACAGTATAATTAATTGCCTTAATGTCCTTACTACTTTTGAAACAGGTGTACCAGTTGGTTTGTCCGTGCAGGTATGCCATTGTAAAAATAAATAAATATCCTGGTCAATTCAAACAACACAATTTAGCCCCAAACTAAGCAAAGCTTGTACAATGAGAACAAGATAGCTGACATTAATACTTATTTTTGTAAATAAATACATACACACATAGAAAACACCCAGGCTAAACACAAATATCTGAAAACAAATTAACAAATATTTGTCTCTTGTGGGGATCGAACCCACGACCCTCGGCGTAGCAGGCAGAGGTACTATCCGCTAGACCATCGGGCCAGTCTATAGCAAATTGTCAAGCACGTTGAGGTACCTTTCACAAATTTTCGATGCATATTCCTAAATATGAATAGGCATATCTGGAGCCTATCAGGCAATTTAAACACTTACGGCCGTGTTCAGCAGGTATTTTCTTCAACTATTGCTTCTTCTTCTTTTTCTTATCGTATCAACGGGATACGCCCAATGCATTGGCAATCGTTGCTATAGATTTTGTTCAATAACCATTGTTTAAAAGCACTATTAGCCTATCACTGGGCTTTTTGAATAACGAAATCCCATATAAAGTATTGTAGACTTGCGTAGTGCTTGCGTGCGTGCGTTTGTAACGTAAACCGAGACTCAATAATCGTACTTTTTGTGTTATACTGTTTCTTATTTCTACTGTGTCCTCGTCCCATGCTTTGTCGCCCACGAGATAAACGACACCCTTTACTTAATGTTATTGGTAGATGAAATGAATCACGTCTGTTTGTCGACGTCATGACGACTGTGGCTTACGTTACATATTAGAAAATATACGGGGTGTAAGGGACAGCCCTCCGAATACTGATAGGGTACATTCAAACCATGAAACTGAACAATTTTTCTCTAAATATGCCTGGAAACGACAAAAAAATCGACCTCCCCTTCAAAACCATGATCAGCTTACTATGGGAATTCAAAAAAAAATGGCGTTTTCTGAAATATGTATTATGTTAAGATGTTCAGTTTGATGGTCCATATGCACCCTATCAGTATTCGGAGGGCTGTCTTTTACACCCTGTATCTTATCGAAAATCTTATGTGTGCTCTTTTGTGTTACTCTATTTTATTTTACTAAAGGTTGTGTGGACATTTCCATGGGTAATGAGCCGGAAGGAATAGACGAAACAATACACACCTTTCGACTTAGCTACTTCGCGGTACCAACCACAAACCCTGGTAGATGCCTAATGTGTCAAGTTCACCAAGCAAAAAATATTTTAACTACGTAGCTGAGGTGCGCGGGTCGAGGGTGGGTCATTAGTCGCGTCATATCATAAATGACAACTAACAAACAAATGCGTGCGGTTTTACATCAGACTTACAGGTCTAATGTGTTGCCGGTAAGTATTTTCCCTTAGTGGACCATCTATCAGGGCTTTCTGGTCATTGACGAACTCACTGTTTTGTACTTTACTATGTACTGCAGCAAATGCATAACAATGTTTGCTCGTATTATATTGTCGAAGAGAAACAATCAGAAAGTTTGGAGCGAGCAAATAATTCCCAATGCACACCATTGTTGCAGCAAATGAAGAAAGTTGCACCAATGTTCAGGACTGCTACTGTTGTTGCCACTGACTCGTATTTAAACTACCACCTAAATATTACTGCTTCGCTTAAAAATTTAGTATGGAATAGTTCTAAATTATCAAGATAGAGTCATCCTAAGACCGGTTGCATCTAAATGTACTCTAATTAAGCTATACCTAATTATTATGGTTCGTACCACCTACGTAGTTTGGCTCGCTATTAAATTTCCCCTCAATCTCCTCATATTAAAAGCTAGGGCAGAATGCAGATTTATATGATGAATTATTTTACTCAACCTCTTGTTCAATTTACCGATCAAAACAAACCCTTTCTTACATTGGCCACAATTTGGGATGATGTTAACTTACCTTAAATGAGTGCTGTCACTTTCCGTCAAATAGGTTTAGAAAAGGATAGGAGATATTTTTGTCGTGTCATGTCTTATAATTTTATGGCGGGTGACAAGAGTGATGCCAATAGGCAGAATGGAGGGTTCCAGGTGGTGTCGGGAAAAGGGTAGCTACCCTGCCTGGCCGGGTGTTGTGGCCAGGGGACCGACTGGTCCACCTGGATTGAATTGGAAGTTGTATATATGCGTTACGCGGTGAAACATTTCGATACCGCGTTTCAGGCTCTTTGTTTCTCTGCACATCTGTCACGTGGCGCCATCTTGCAGATATGTTGGAACTTCTGTTGCGTCTTGCTTGCTCTTGAACCACTTTGAATGAGCTTCTTGCAGTAGCTCCCAGAGGTCGCTACAGTACTCCCCCTCAAAACCGAAGGTCGATACCGTCAGCGAGCGAAGTGGGGCTGATATCGTCATGTAGCGTGATGATGCAGTGAGGCGTGGCGAAGCAGTGCTGGTTCCAATGTCCACGGTGAGTCGGGACGTCTACGGTGAGTCGAGACGATGATGGAAGACCAGTGAAGCTGCCGTGCTGTGACTGCGGTGGGTGCTGATGACGTAGTAGTTGGCTGCATGCTGTAGTGGTTGATGCGTGGTTGAAGGCTGCGAAGTCCAAGGTAGGGGTCACCAATATGGCGGGTGACAAGAGTGATGCCAATAGGCAGAATGGAGGGTTCCAGGTGGTGTCGGGAAAAGGGTAGCTACCCTGCCTGGCCGGGTGTTGTGGCCAGGGGACCGACTGGTCCACCTGGATTGAATTGGAAGTTGTATATATGCGTTACGCGGTGAAACACTTCGATACCGCGTTTCAGGCTCTTTGTTTCTCTGCACATCTGTCACGTGGCGCCATCTTGCAGATATGTTGGAACTTCTGTTGCGTCTTGCTTGCTCTTGAACCACTTTGAATGAGCTTCTTGCAGTAGCTCCCAGAGGTCGCTACAATTTCATGCAAAATACGTGTTATCTGTCAAAATAAGGCAACGATCAAAACAATGGCGACTAAATTGACTAGAAAAGGCGAAAAAACCCTTGACGTTTTTAAAAATGACAGGACTTTGTTATCTTCTATCCTTTTCTAAACCAATTTGACGGAAAGTGACAATACTAATTTAAGGCAAATAAGGAGAATTTATATCCCGAATTGCAGGCATTGGCAACCAAATTGACTAGAAATTACGAAGAACGTATTGACTTTTTCAAACTTGACAGGAGTTAAATATCTCCTATCCTATTCTAAACCTATTCGACGAAAAATGACTGCGCTACATTAAGGTAAGTTAAGAGGATTTATTTCCCGAATTGAAGGTATTATTTACCAATATGTCCATTATTATTTTTCATGCTCAAAATATCAACCCCCGGTGTAAATGAGGGGGGTTTTTATTAAAACCTGTAGACGTCTGATTTGTTTCGCTCGTCGTTTCCCAATTGCACCGATTGTTCAATGGACTTCTACTTCTCTTTGACTTGTCAAGCTTTAATGAAACAAGTTCTTGATTGAGTACCTACTTGTAGATACGCTCAAATTTAGAGGGTGGAAAAATATTAGCTGCAATATGTTGAGGGATGTAAAACAGTCTATGAATCTGAACAACTTTCCTCAAAGCAAAATACATAAAAAAATTGAAGTCTAATACAAATGGATCCGGTCAGCTGCAACATTTTGTATGGAAGGTTTGACTTTTTCTTTTCATATTTCGACCTATGTTGACAGTTTTTCAGTTTGTTAAGCCCTACTTTTTTTGCATCTAATATTGTTACATCCTTTATATCTAATACGTGACTGAACAAGGAATAAAATCATGATTTTCAGTAAGGAGAAGTTTTGCAGTAGGTAGAGTACATATTTTGTAATTTTGCAAAGTGCCTGTTGCTTTTGATGTAGCAAAGCACTAGCATCTTTAGTCATGCTTATTTTAAGGCGTCCATTTGCAATGACTGAAATAAAAGTTGTAGTTACATACATATATCACGGCTTTACCCCTTGCGGGTTAGGCAGGGCATAAACAGCCGTAAAAAACTAACATTTACGACACGTCTGACAAACATTTAAAGGTCATTCAGAGAACCGTGTATCGCCATAGTGACAGGTTATCAGCCCATCGCCTAAAATTGTAATACACATAAAATAAGCCTCGAGTACCTACCTTAATCTGTAGTTACAAGAACATTACAATTCAGTATACGCTAGGCCGTGTGATGCCGTCTTAGAATAGCATCACCCCATTTCTTTTCCGTGGGTATCGTAATAGACGAATAAGGGACTCGGGGGTTGCATGTGTATTGCAATTTTAGGCGATGGGCTGACAGCCTGTCACTATAGTGATACACTAATATTTGGATGACCTTCAAATGTTTGTCAGACGTGGCATAAATGTCCGTATTTTACGGCTGTTTACGCTCTTCGTACCACGCAAGGGATATAGACGTGATGTGTGTATGTGTATGTATGTATAAGCTAGGCACATTGGAGGTCAATGTTCAGTAGATGTTCCCTGTCTAGAATGAGCACAAAAAATGTAACCCTCGTAAGATTGCAAAGAAAATTGTGTTATGCTACGTTCACACTACGCTCCTGCTCCTGTCGCTGCAGCTAATATTGCCCGAAATACTTCCCGGAAGTAGAAACCAAGTGAGTGTTCACGCACTGCCGTCATACTCTTATCGCAGCAAAAGAAACAATACGTTTTATTCGCGCTCGTGCTGCAATTTTTTTTAACTCGCGCACGAAAATCCAGCACTAGCGGGAGCACAAAAAGTGGCAGCGGCATGACGAGTAGCAGCGCGAATAACCTGTTTACACACTCGCGCTGTCCACTTCCCTCAATACTTCCCTGCCCATAGAGGCATAGTGTGAACGTGGGGTTAATTATTGAACGAATAAACTCACAAACGAGAGGGATGACTAAAAACAAATAACATCGTTACATCAAACGACAAACTTGGAAATCTCGACGACTAAATGCCAAAAGTTGCAAATCCAATATTAAAGACTAGAAGTTCGGAGTTCACAGAACGATCATTAAAAGTTGGTGAAGAAATGATGAAAATTGCCCATTAAACTCAAGGGGCCCGAAATGCAAACGTTTTCAAAACAAACACTTGAAAACAATGAGGGACCTTAATTGACATTTGATTAATGACTAGAATTTCCTTATTTTCGAATAATATTTAGAACGTAATATTTATCCCTACAACATAGACATTTCTCATTGGTAAACACGACAAAATTATAGATAGGTGATTCAGTTCATTTAATGAAATGAAATGAATGAATGAAATGTACTTTACATACATACATACATACATATATCACGCCTATAGTCCCTTGCGGGGTAGGCAGAGCATAAATGGCCGTGAAAAACGGTAATTTACGCCACGTCTGACAAAATTTCGAGGGTCAATCAGATAACTGTGTATCACTATAGTGACAGGTTGTCAGCCCATCGCCTAGAATTGCAATACACACCCTCGAGTCCTTTAGTCGCTTCTTAAATGTACTTTAGTAGTCTCAAAAACAGGTAAAGTCATTTTAAGGTAAGTAAAGTCAGTAAGTAAAAACAACTTTATAGCACAAAAACAACACGAAAATTCATAGCTATAATGCGCGAGGACGGTCTTATCGCTAGGCGGGCGTATCGGTAAATATTGCAAACTATGGCGTGACAATCGTCAAATGTGGGCTGCACGAGTGCATTCTCCTGCTCGACTGGTCTACATACAAAATTAACCCTACGATGCCTCCGCCCTATAGCTGCTAATAGCTAGAGGAGACAGAATCTGGCCCCCTTCTTTCACCAGCCCCATTAAATTATCAACAGCAACAAACAATTGCCGTGTGATGCCGGCTTAGAAGAGCATCACCCCATTTCTTACCCATGCGTGTCGTAAGACCCGACTAAGGGACTCGAGGGATGTGTATTGCAATTTTAGGCGATGGGCTGACAACCTGTCACTATAGCGATACACAGTTATCTGATTGACCCTCAAGCTTTTGTCAGACGTGGTGTTAATATGCGTTTTACGGCCGTTAACGCTCTGCCTACCCCGTAAGGGATATAGGCGTGATTTATGTATGTATGTATGTAACAAACAATCAAATTAGAAAATTACGAAAAGTTAGGACATCGAGCTTCTGGAGCAGCGCCGCGCGTCCATAACATAACATAAATATACTTTATTGCACAAAAACAAGAAACGGACATACAGATAGAAAAGAAAGAGTACAGTATAGGCGGCCTTATAGCTAGGTAGCTATTTCTACCAGACAACCTTAGGGTAAAGGAGAGTAGATTTGAGATGCGGGATAGTACCTACTATCTGTTTCAGCTGTAGCTTTCTGTTTGGATGTGGTTTAGTTGAATCTCACTTTATTGATCCACCGGAATCTGTACCTACCCGTTCCATCAGATTATTAACAGCAACAAACAAACAAAAGGCGAAGTTTATTAACAAACAACTGACTGTCGGACTGTGGTACTGAATGCGGCGAGCGTTCAATTTCCGACACGGACGGAGAGCGGCGCCGCGCGTACCTACCAACTATCTGTTTCAGCTGTGGCTATCTGTACCGGACGTGGGAAGTCTATAGGGTAACTTTTACAGGTTTAAATTTAATAAATAAACATCTCAATGAATTCCTGAGTCTTAAGGAAAAAACGCGAACAAAATACAAGTAAATTCAAACACAAGTAAACATCAGTGCCGTGTGATGCCGGCTTAGAATAGCATCACCCCATATCTTTCCCGTGGGAGTCGTAAGAGGCGACTAAGGGACTCGAGGGTGTGTATTGTAATTTTAGGCGATGGGCTGACAACCTGTCACTATAGCGATACACAATATTCCAAATAACCCTCAAACATTTGTCAGACGTGGTGTAAATAGCCGTTTTTTGCTGCTGTTTACGCTCTGCCTACCCCGCAAGGGATTATAGGCGTGATATGATATGTGTAGTAAACATCTAAATTAAATGTCTTCCAAAAATTTATGAGCTCAGACATCTACGTAGTAGGGAATTACCGACCTTTAGGTATTTGTTTCTTTTTCCACTTTGCCGAAATATAAGTATATATCGTTTATACTTTTTGAGTTTTTATCTTACATTTCCGATACTAAAACATACATACATATATCACGCCTATACACGCTTGCGGGGTAGGCAGAGCGTAAACAGCCGTAAAAATAGACATTAACACCACGTATGACAAACATTTCAGGGTCATTCAGAAAATTGTATATCACCGTAGTTACAGGTTGTCAGCCCATAGCCTAAAATTGAAATACACATGTTACCCTCGAGTCCCTTAGTCGCCTCTTACGACACCCACGGGTAACAAAGGGTTGATGCTTTTATAGCCGGCATCACACGGCGCACTAAAACAGGGAATCGTATATAAAGATGTTACGAGCATATCAACTATCGTTTGACCACAGCCAGATAACAAATCAGGAAATTGAAATGTCAAGAGCACCTATCGGAGAATTGGTCTATTGGAATTAAATGTCATCTGAATTGAGGAGCTATTGTAGAGCTTTGGAACGGACATGATTCGGACTGCGGCCAGTCTGCGGTTACGATCAACATTTTGAATTTCGTTTTTGATATCTCAATTTTGCCTGCAATACATTTTGAATCGAAATGAATTTTGTTTTATAATCTACATCTACACTAATATTATAAAGAGGAAAGATTTGATTGTTTGTTTGTATGTTTGAATTGAGTATGCTCCGAAACCACTCGACCGATTTAAAAAAAACTTTTACCATTAGATTCCTACATTATCCCTGATGAATATAATAAAATGTCTTATTCCCACGGGAAAACTGTAAGCAGTGGGTGAAACCGCTGGGTGGGCCGCTAGTGTAAGGAATGAGAATACTACAAATTATAATATAAAAATTATGTTTTCATCGTGATATGACTTTTAAAGTGATGAGGACGCTAGTTAAATTGAAAATATTTGCAATTCTTATGCAAATATCATGTAAAAAAGTATATTTTAATTTATTTAGACATCGAACTAATAAAAAACATATTTTTCTACATGTATAGCAATATCACCGTCGATTATTTATTAATAATTGTCCAAATATAATAATAAATATATTAATTGTCCAAAAAACAAGACATGGATATATAGATAGAAATCAAAGACTTCAATGTAGGTAGTGTTATAGCTAGGTCACTATTTCTACCAGACAACCTAATGGTAAACGAAAGTAGATTTAAGATGCGGAATTGTGCTTCTACGAATAAAATACATAAACACAATACAACTTAATAACATAATTATATATCATAAATAACAATACTACTACATACCTACATACAATAAACTCATACATTATTGTGAGAGAAATTTGCATTTCTCGTTCAGACTAAATAGGGAATAAAATCCAAAAACAGTTCACGTAAACAAAAAACATAACTTTTCAGACAAATTATGTGAGTTGTTGTCTCAGGTTACCTTAGTAACTACGTATAATAAACATTCCCATGCCTCTGCCGTGTGAAATGGAAAATTTATGCAAACCATAGATGATCATATGACATGACCTGATGCCAATAATAGAATCACATGATGTGAGTTATAGTGCACAAACAACCATTATAATCTTCCGATCACACAATATTTATTATGTTCTATCTTATCAAAGGTTATCAAAGGCAGATTTCACTAGAATCTAAAGATGCCGCATTTGAGTCAGCAAACGACTACAATCAACGACATCCGACAACAACCGACGACAAATCCGGATGTATCTAAATGTCGGAAACAGTCGCCGACTTAGGTCCGGGAGAACCTTAAAGATAAAGAAGCTTTGGTTACCACTACATGTAATGTTACAACACTGCTGTTTAAGGCGAGTGTAGCCGCCATTTCACAAAAAAACAGTTTTCTCTTCATACAAACAATCTATCAGAATGTCCGATGCCCAAGTTTTTAGTATTGTCCTTATGTAAAATTAAAACCTGCAAAGTCAATAAAATATGCGCTGTAATTAAATTTATGGCAATTAATACCAAAGTGCCCCCGCTTTTAGGCACTTTTTTCCGTAACTTTAATTGCAGCGAATATTTCATTGAGTTTTCAGTTCCAAAGGACAGTGGGCAAAAGTGGTCCAAGAACCTCCACCATTGAGACTTATTGGAAATGGAAGAACACACTTATCAGATTATCCGAGACAAGTATTACCGAAATCTGCACCGGGATTTCTTTTTTATAGTCACTTGAAGTTACTATAAAAATATTGTTCAAAAATGATTTTAACTGAAGCGAGCTATTTATTTTGACAGATTTCATTGATATTGCGTGTCTGTCCAATGTGCCACAATGTAAACTCCATGTAACGATTTGGCGAGAAGGTTGCCTGACGATGGATAATATTGAAACTCTTCCTTGAATGTAGTACAAGTTGTATTTCTGTGTCACAAATAGTGATTGCTTTAATAATAATCTAATAATTACAATTTGCTCAATCGAGAGAGTCAGGAAGATGAGAAAATCTCTCTGTTAGCATGACATCTTATTCTTAATGTCAGTTTGACGTCTAAGTAAAACTATGTACAATAAAAAGGTCAGCGCCTAAGGAGGTCGCTACATCACCCCCCCACGGAGAGAGACAAAAAAGTCTCTGGACATTAAAAACGGAACCTCACCCGTCTACCATATCGAGTGGTGTAAGACGGAGGCGGAGCAGAGGGTGAAGAAGTTGCCCGAGTTGGCAAAGCAGAAACTGCCAGAGGCAACTGAGCTGCTGACGAAGGCTGAGCTGCAGCACTAGGCGCAGGTATCAGTGAAATTACGGGTTCAGTCGGAATTGCAGGAGAAACAGTAGAATGCCGTTCTATAAAAGCAGGTTTGACCCTATCAACGCTCACCGAAACGTTCCTACCGTTGATGTCAACCGTTAGGGTTTTGCCATCACTGGAGCGATCGAGAATTGGAAACGGCCCGTTATATGGCGGTTGTAAGGAGCGCCGAACAGTATCATCACGTAGATAAACGTGGGATGATGAGGAAAGATCCTTGAAAATGAATGGAGAAGAAGAACTGCCGTGCCGAGATGCTGGGACAGGTCGAATTTCCGACATATGTCTCCGCAATTGAACGACTAAGTCAGCTGGATCTTCGAGCTTCTTGGGATCAGGACTGCTGACCAAGATTTCACCAGGAAGCCGCAAGGTCTCGCCGTAAAGGAGTTCGGCCACCGACGCACTTAAATCCTCTTTGAACGCAGTACGCATCCCCAAAAGGACAAGAGGCAGAGCGCTCAACCATTCACCACCGTGACACATAAGAGCTGATTTAAGCTGCCGGTGGACGCGCTCGATCATACCGTTTGCTTGAGGATGATACGCTGTGGTTCGAATACGCTTTGTGGTGAAAATGGCCATCAATCGACGAAACAGATCGGACTCAAACTGAGCACCCTGGTCGCTTGTAACAAGTGATGGCACACCGAATCTTGATATCCACTGCTGAATAAAAGTGTCCGCTACCTCCACTGCCGTTATGCTCTGCATAGGCCAGACCTCTGGCCACCTCGTTACTCTGTCTATGGCAGTTAAGCAATAACGATATCCTTTGCAGGGAGGTAGAGGCCCAATGATGTCGATGTGGACATGCAGGAAACGACCAGAGGGCATCTCGAAACCACCGAGTGGAGCACTGTTATGCCTAGTGACCTTGCTACGTTGGCATGGCTGGCAAGTGCGAGCCCACAGTTTGCAGTCTTTATTGACTGAGGGCCAGACGTAACGATCTGTTACCAGCCGTGTCGAAGCACGTGCGCCGGGGTGACTCAAGTTATGAAACTTGTCAAACACCGCACGACGGAATGGAGGGGTCAGATATGGACGAGGTTTGCCAGATGAAACATCGCAGGTGACGGAGGTGTTAGAGCCCGGAATAGTGATTGGCGTAAGTTGAAGGCTAGAACCAAGACGACGTAACTCAGCAAGCTCCGGGTCCGATTCCTGCGACTTGGCAAGCGCCTCAAAGTCCAGGTCCAAAGTGATTGCGTCGACCCGGGACAACGCATCCGCGACGACGTTGTGTTCACCTTTTACGTATTGAATATCTGTCGTGAACTGACTGATGAACGACAGCTGGTTCAACTGCGGTGGAGGTAGTTTATCCCGACGTTGAATGAAAGCGTACAGCAACGGCTTGTGGTCGGTAAAAATGGTTGTATGTTGCACCTCCAAAATGTGCCGAAAATGCTGAACGCTTTCATACACCGCAAGTAACTCTCGGTAGTAAGCAGGCCACTGAGCTTGTTGTGCGGTTAACTTTTTGCTAAAGAATGCAAGAGGAGCCCAGTCTGTACCGATGCGCTGCTGCAGGCAAGCTCCAACATGGATGCTGGATGCGTCGGTAAATAGACCAAGCTTGGCACCAGCAATAGGATGATGAAGCAGCGTTGCATCAGAGAGACTTCTCTTGCATTCCTCGAAGTTATGCAGAAGCTCGGGTGTCCATGGATATGGTTTTGAACCCTTGCTGTTAGTTGCCGCTAACGTGTCAATCAGTAGGGCCTGGAATTTCGCAGCTTGAGGTATGAAACGCCTGTAGAAATTCAACATGCCGAGGAATCTGCGCATGCCTTGAACAGTTTTAGGCGGTGCAAAATTCTGAAGCACCTGTATACGATCCTGTGGAGGACGTGTACCGTCAGCACTGATGTGATAACCGAGGAAAGTAACCTCACTAGCGCCAAAGGTACACTTTCCCGGGTTGAGCACTACACCGTATTCCTGTAGGCGCTTGAAAAGGATCCGAAGGTGCTCTCTGTGTGAGGCCACGTCTGGAGAAAAGATGAGGATGTCGTCAATGTAAGGAAAGCAAAAATCAAGACCCCGAGTGACCTCATCAATGAACCGCTGAAAGGTTTGACCAGCGTTACGCAATCCGAATGTCATGAAAGGGAACTCGAAGAGGCCAAACGGAGTAATGATGGCTGTCTTCACAATATCTTCCTCTCTGACGGGTATTTGATGATAAGCCTTCACAAGATCCAGAGTGCTGAACACCTTCGCTCCTGTGAGGTTATGGGCAAAGTCATGGATATGACGAACGGGGTATTTGTCCGGGATTGTTCTGGCATTCAGGGCGCGATAGTCGCCACATGGACGCCAGGTGTTGTCTTTCTTATGAGTCATGTGTAATGGAGATGACCAAGCGCTTTTGGATGGTCTCGCTGTTCCGGTCCGCACCATGTCCTCGAATTCTTTTTTAGCATCAACGAGCTTCTGAGGTGCTAAACGGCGCGGGCGGCATGAGACGGGAGGACCATCGGTCGTCTGAATATAGTGCACAGTGTCGTGTTTGACAATCCTAGGAAAACCAGGTGGCCGAGTAATGTCTGGGAATTCAGACAGAAGTTCAGTATAGGGTGAACTTCCAGATACAACGGCTTTGACACTGGGCTGTTCGAAATTAGCCCTGAAGGCGATTGCACACAAACCAGTAGTGTTGTCAATCAGCCTTTTGTTGCGACAGTCAGGTAAAAGATTATAATGCGCCAAGAAGTCGGCTCCTATTATAGCTTTTTGCACATCAGCAACGACGAACTGCCAAACGAACTCTCGACGTAGTCCTAGATTAAGATGAAGGTTAATTGTACCGAAGGTTCTTATTTTGGAATCGTTCGCAGCACTGAGCTCATAATCAGTGTTTTGCGGTCGACGTGGGAGCCAGGTATGTGGATAGCAACACAAGTCGGAGCCGGTATCAACTAGAAATTGACGTTTCGTTATCTTGTCAGTAATAAAGAGGCGACGGCTGACAGGAGAGCAAACAGTTGCCGCCGCTACTGATTGCACCTGGGGTTTACCGATTTCATGTCACAGGGACCGTTACAGCGAACTGCTTTCTTACCAAATCGCCTATGATACCAGCAACGGCGGCTAGCATCAGGCGAAAATGAGCGCGATGATGATCGGGATGATGAACGTGAAAACCTGCCAGAACGCGAACCACTACGACCTTGGTGAAAACCCCGAGCGGACATTGCATGAACCTGTTGAGTAAGCTCATCCATTCTCTTAGAAAGACTCTGAAACATGTCAGGAGGCGGTGCATCAGCCGCGTAGACAGAACAAGATGGGGCAGACAGCTCGATAATTTTGTCAGCTAGATCTGACAATTTGTCTAGCGCTAGATCCGGCTGAGACACTAGAATCGCCTGAATGTTTTGAGGCAAACGCTGCAACCAAAGTTGCCGTATAATCTTTTCATCGGTCAAGGTAGATCCAGCCAGTGACTTAAGGTGTCGAAGAAACTGAGAGGGCTTCTTGTCACCAAGCTGAACATCACTAAGAAGCTGCCTGACCTTTTGCGTCTCTGAAATCGACAACCTATTAATGAGTTCAGTCTTAAGAGTGTCATATCTTGTACCTGCCGCTATGGGGCGAGTAATGATGTCCTCTATTTCTCCTGCCAACTTGTGATCAAGGCCACTCACAACATAATTGTACTTGGTTGTGTCAGAAACAATGCCCGCAAGTTCAAACTGGGCCTCGACCTGCGCAAACCACACCGCTGGCTTGTCAGGCCAAAATGGAGGCAGCTTAACTGAAACCGCAGAGACATCACCTTTCTGACGGCTAACCAACAGCTGCGTCTGCAACTCCTCCTTCTCCAACTGCAGTGCGCGCAACTGCGCTTCTAAACCCTCAGCCATTACAATTTATAATATTACAAATCTAAAAAAAAAAAATGAACATAAAATAAAATTGCAGAGTAGGAAACTCTCCTAGCCAAAAATGCACACTATGAAACTCCGCGGTGCTAATAACAATTTACCTACGAGAAGCGTAAATAAAACTTAAAACTAAATAGAAGCTAAACTTATAAAACGTAAAATATTCAAAATATAAAACTGCTTAAAAAAAATAATTAAATCCGGCACTATTCACGCGACGAAGTCCGAAAAAAAAATATTCACTGGTTCCTTGTCGATAGAGAACATACCCATGGGCGATGACAGCAGACCGCGCCGTGCGCGCGACGTTCAGCGATCTCGATGGTGCAACTCGCAGCAGAAGAGTAGAGACCATGCGCGGAGATCAACAGCAAACACGACGGGCGGGAACGGGCGGGTCAAAATCCAACGATGTAGGCCCTTCAGCCTCAAACAAAACGAAGATCACGTCAGTGGTCACCACTTTGGCGAGAAGGTTGCCTGACGATGGATAATATTGAAACTCTTCCTTGAATGTAGTACAAGTTGTATTTCTGTGTCACAAATAGTGATTGCTTTAATAATAATCTAATAATTACAATTTGCTCAATCGAGAGAGTCAGGAAGATGAGAAAATCTCTCTGTTAGCATGACATCTTATTCTTAATGTCAGTTTGACGTCTAAGTAAAACTATGTACAATAAAAAGGTCAGCGCCTAAGGAGGTCGCTACAACGACACTCCACATAACGTCAAACTCCCCAAAACATTCAAATAACATGACTTTGGTTTGAAAAAAGTGGTCCAAGAACCTCCACTGTTGAGACTTATTGGAAATGGAAGTACATACTTGTCTGTGACACATTTATATTGATATTACGTGTCAGTCGAATGTAATACAGTGTAAACTCCATGAAACGATACTCCACATAATACAAAACTCACAAAAACATTCAAATAACATAACTTTGGTTTGAAAAAAGTGGTCCAAGAACCTCCACTGTTGAGACTAATTGGAAATGGAAGAACACACTTATCAGATTATCCGAGACAAGTATTACCGAAATCTGCACCGGGTTTTTTTTTCATAGTCACTTGAAGTTACTGTAAAAATATTGTTAAAAAATGATTTTAAATGATTTTGACCGATTTTATTGATATTGCGTGTCTCTTCAATGTGCCAAAATGTAAACTCCATGTAACGACACTCCACATAACGTCAAACTCCCCAAAACATTCAAATAACATGACTTTGGTGTAAAATAAGTGGTCCAAGAACCTCCACTGTTGAGACTTATTGGAAATGGAAGTACATACTTGTCTGTGACACATTTATATTGATATTACGTGTCAGTCGAATGTAATACAGTGTAAACTCCATAAAACGACATTCCACATAATATAAAACTCCCCAAAACATTCAAATAACATGACTTTGGTTTGAAAAAAGTGGTCCAAGAACCTCCACTGTTGAAACACATCGGAAATGGGAGTACATACTTGTCTGTGACACATTAATATTGAGATTGCGAGTCAATCGAATGTAAACAATGTAAACTCCACATAACGTCAAACTCCCCAAAAGATTAAAAAACTTAACTTTGGTTTGAAAAAAAATGGTCCAAGAACCTCCACTGTTGAGACTAATTGGAAATGGGAGAACACACTTATTAGATTTTTCGAGACAAGTATTACCAAAATCTGCACCGGGTTTCTTTGTTTATAGTCACTTGAAGTTACTTTAAAAATATTGTTCAAAAATGATTTTAACTGGAGCATGCTATTTATTATGACAGATTTTATTGATATTGCGTGTCTTTCCAATGTGCCACAATGTAAACTCCATGTAACGACACTCCACATAACGTCAGACTCCCCAAAACATTCAAATAACATGACTTTGGTTTGAAAAAAGTGGTCCAAGACCTTCCACTGTTGAGTTGAGACTTATTGGAAGTGGAAGTACATACTTGTCTGTGACACATTAATATTGATATTAGGTGTCAGTCAAATAACATGATTTGAAAAAGTGGTCCAAGAACCTCCACTGTTGAGACTAATTGGAAATGGAAGTACATACTTGTCAGATTATTCGAGACAAGTTTTATAGAAATCGGCTGCGGAATTTTTTTATAGTCACTTAGAGTGACCATAAAAATATTCTTAAAAATAATTTTGAGTGGAGCGTGCAATTTCTCTTGACACATTTATAGTGACATTGCGTGACTCTCGAATGTAAAACAATCTTAACTCCATGTAACGTCAAACTCCCCAAAACATTCAAATAACATGACTTTGGTTTAAAAAAAGTGGTCCAAGACCTTCCACTGTTGAGACTTATTGGAAATGGAAGTACATACTTGTCTGTGACACATTAATATAGAGATTGCGTGTCAGTCGAATGTAATACAGTGTAAACTCCATGAAACGATACTCCACATAATACAAAACTCACAAATACATTAAAATAACATGATTTTGGTTTGGAAAAAGTGGCCTCAGAACCTCTACTGTTGAGACTTAATGGATATGAAAGTATATTCTGTGTGTGCTATAACTAATACATATCTATATGATTTCGATAAAACTTGTCTTGAATAATTTGACAAGTATGTACTTCCATTTCAAAAATGTCTCAACAGTGGAAGGTCTTGGACCACTTTTTTCAAACCAAAGTCATGTTATTTGAATGTTTTGGGGAGTTTGACGTTATGTGGAGATTCGTTACATGGAGTTTACATTGTGGCACATTCGAGAGACACGCAATATCAATAAAATCTGTCAAAATAAATATCACGCTCCTGTTAAAATCATTTTTTAAGAATATTTTTATAGTAACTTCAAGTGACCATAAAAAAGAAATCCCGGTGCAGATTTCGGTAATACTTGTCTCGGATAATCTGATAAGTGTGTTCTTCCATTTCCAATAAGTCTCAATAGTGGAGGTTCTTGGACCAAGTTCCATACAATTTTGCCCACTGTCATTTACTTTAGAATAATACTAAAAGCTTGGGCATCGGCGTTCTGATTGATTGTTTGTATAAAGACAAAACTTTATATTTGTGAAGTGGGACCACCGTCGAGGTCGTTGACGGCTCCACTCGCCTTAAATAAGATTTGCTTAAAAAGGTGAACTACATAGTGTACCTAGGTCAACCTAGGTATAATTCTCTAGGACCATTAGAAACAGTGATTCAACACTGATTCAAATATTCTATTAAGCTAATTAAATTTATTGTAAACATGGCGCTACTTTATTAATGATATATAATCATCATTATGCAGTTGAACAAATATAAACATCATTTACTAATTTGTGTTCGGCAGTAAGACGTATTTATATTATAATCAATTTAATTTAGTTTTCTGGTTAGAGTTTGGCCACAGTGTTGTGATCGAAAGTTTCTAATTTATGTGCAGAAAAGCGTGAGATCAAATCACAAATAAGTATTGTGCTTACGTTTAGAAGTGCCAAGAAAATAAACTGTAGGTAATCTTTTTATAACAAATAAATAAATAAAAATACAAAAGGAATCAACCCATAATAAAGGTATATTTTTTATAAACCTGTCATCAGTCTTACGAAAAACTAGTATACGATCCAATAAATGGGTAACTCGAGATCCTGTTGATATTTGAAATGGTTTGTTAAAATGTTACCTTCATGTAGGATCCGCCATTTTCGTGGCGTCGTCTTATATAGCGCTGGCAGATGTTTGACATATTGCAATCTGAAACAGAGAGAAATACCTGTAAACATAGAGCTGTTGGTATTCCAAAATAATTAAAATACTTAATTTAGTAATTTAATATTTATGCTTTTAATTAATAAGGGCCGGATTATAGTCAGTGGCAATGAAGCGGCCGGGTCATTTCTCGCGAGGTTATAAAGACTTGTGAGCAATTAATTATATGATTGAATAAAGTAAATGAATATTTGGAACGCAGTATGATACGTTGCAAAAAAATCCTTGTAAATTTGCAACAAACGTCCTGGCCGCGCCGCTGACTATCATGCGACCCTAATGTCATCAAAGATTTTCTGCGCTCTTACCATATCTCAAATTCCGCAATGGAACTCACCACGGACCAGAAAATATTCAATGTCATACACAAACCAAAAATCACTTTTTGTTATGTCATAATTTTGCATATCATAAGCCTCATCAACCGATGATATTATGCCATATATAATAGAAATAAGGTTATCAATTCACATTCACAGATAAATGAACCTATATAAGTGCGACATGTTATGTTGTTTCAGATCAGATTATAATTTGCATCTAAAGACGGCTGCAGCTGGCTGGAAGTTGGAGGTTAATAGTGTGAAGGTGCGGAAAGTAAGCTTACAATTCCATCAATTTAAAATTTCATACAATCACTTCAAATAACACGCCACAGATGTCCAAGTATCAGTTGCTTTAATTTGCATCAGTCACCTTAATAAGACTCTATGTGATTACATTATAGTAATTGTGTACAAATATTTTAAACTCTTCAACGGGGTTTTTGAGTACTTGCAAAACTAGTCGCAGGGTCGAACCCGTCCTGCTGCGGTGCAATTTTATAAGTACCTACCCAAAATATAAAAATGTATACTAAATGTAATGCTTTGTTCAGAAAATTGGTATCGCAAAAAAGAATTGTTATTAGTGTTGTCCCTAGCTATAAAAATGAGACCAGCAGAAATCTAAACATAGGTTTTCTTCTAAAGGTTGAGTTAGCTAAATTAATGTTTCAAACACTTAACGGGCCTACTTCCATGAAGTGAGGTGAAAACGAGCTACGAGAATGCATTTTATACATATTCTAAGGAACATCACTGTCAACAAAATTTTGTTTTTTATTCTTCAAGATATGAGGAATAAGCCAGGGCAGCGCAAAATCTCATTTTATATTTAATAACGGAGAAATTAAAATTTGAAGTTACCTCTATTTTTCAGTGATGAAGCGTGGCGTAAGAGATTTCATCCGCCAGTGCTAATCGAACTGTATTGATCTTAGTATGATTATTAATGGCAATTTCACGTTAAACCCGCCCGGGAGGCTATTTTTTGACAAAACATCTTAGTTATTAAGAAATTTAGCAAAACACTTACTGTTTCCGGCTGCTTTCCTTGGGAGTAAAAGGTTTTTGTTTTGATGTGTTTCCTCTGCTGTCAAAACTGACGTGGAATTGATCATAGATAAACGGAATATGATGCAGACGCGACACACTGTACATTTGTTCGATATTTTGACCGTGAAAAATTATTGTAGCTAGAATTTTGCCGTAAAATATATCAACTATCTACAACAACGGCATTCTATCCGCTATGGATAATTTTGCTAATGTCAATACTACGTTGATTGGTACATCGAACGAAACGCAAAATATGAACCGATTAGACGTAGGTATTAAAAATATTTTTACGATCAAATAATAGGATGACGTGGTTGTTAGTGCAGATTAGTATGAAGTAGTAAGGTTCGATTTATATGCAACACTAGACGGCGACACGGCGGCACAAAAGCAGTTTTTTAACCGCGGCGGAAATTTTTAAATGTAAATATGGAGCGCTGCGCATACGGTCACCACCAACCACAGTTTTAGGACAAATTATAAGAAAGCAAGTATTAGTACATTGTTGTCGAGGTATGGAAAATAAGACTTTGTTGGACGAGTATAGTTTGAAGTCCGAGCCGCAGGCGAGGACTTCAATTATACAAGTCAAGCAAAGTAATTTTCCCCGAGGCTTACATAGTGCTTTTCTCAAAAAAAGGCTAGGAAATGAAAGATTGTACTTCTTATAAAAGTTAGCTAGCGACCACAACACAACGAAACAAATAAAAATTTACAATTTTCCCACCAATTGTAATTTTTTAAAATAAATTCGCCTGTAAGGCACAGTATTACGTAATATTCAGCCATACTAAATGTTTAGTTCATTCTTTTCTTTTTTAATTCTGGACAGGCAAGGGTCTTCACATCATACAGCCTCGTCTTTAGTTACCTGTTTCATTGAAAATAACGTTCCGTTTCTATGAGTGTCATCGAGATAATTTTGAAATCAAATTATGTGGGTTTAGCGTATAACGAATTTATCTTAATGGACACCAGCAAAGGATTTCCATACAACTTTGCTGGCGTGATCTGAGACGTGACAAACAATGTAAAACTTCGCGGTTTCTTTTTTTGAAAGAAATGAACACATTTCCTAGCATGTTTGAGAAAAATAATTATGTACATGTACTTACGTACATACATACATACACATATCACGCCCATATCTCTTGAAACTTGCGTACCTAGTATACAAAAGTATTATTTATGTAGTAAAAGATTTTTGTCAGATTTCAGTTCAAGAGTGGGATCAATTGATTCGGAAGGTTTTTAGTATTTAGTATTTAGTATTTATTTATTGCACACCATGTTACATTATATACATTCAGTAGGTCTTAAATAATAAAAGTAATGAGATTTAAACATGGACCCGGAGAGGGCATAACAATATAGAGTAGAGCCTAATAAAATTTACAATATTGTCAATTTTACTTAACTTCATTATTAAAAAAATTATAGAAATATATAATATAAATTAATTGAATTGAATAATAAATAGGATGAAGTAGGAAATATAATAAGATTAATTTACAATTGATTATTTTTTTCGCTCAGATATTCTTGTAATGAATAGTAACACATTTTGACTAGATGTTTCCTTAATTCTAACTTAAATTTACGTACAGTTTCTTGTTGCTTAATTTCTATTGGTAGGTTGTTGTAAATTTTGGCTACCATAGCTGATGGACCGCATGCAATCATTTTCATTGTTGAGAATGGCAGGGCTAGCCTGGTTTGGGGTCTCAGATTACTTGGGCGAGAGTACTGTGGGAAAAGATTTGGGTGTTTTCGTACTAACATGCAAGCTTCCAAAATATACAGAGATGGCAGAGAAAGAATTTGATATTTTATAAAGTATTGCTTACAACTCGTCATTTTGTTTACGTTTGCAAAATAAATAAATCGGTAAAGTTTTTGCTATATCCCCACAGTACTATTCCATATTGGAGCCAGGAATGAGCATATGCATAATAAGCTATGAGAGCAGTTTTAATATCTGTGCATTTTTTAAGCTCATACAACGCATACGTAAAACTAGTCAACTTAGACGATACTTTCGCTATGTGGTCTTTCCAATTCACACTTGCATCAATGCTTATGCCTAGTGTTATGGGGTAGAAAGGTTCTAGAGTGGCACTGGGTCAAGATATTCATGCTAGGGTAACACTGGGTTGAAAGGTTCTAGACTTATACCTAGCTGGAAAGTCCTAGAGTGTCACCGAACAAAATGCCAATACTAATGTTAAAATTAATTTCCAGGTAGGTACTTATCATTTCGGGAAGGTCGAGGGTATCATTATATTAAAGGTTGTGGTCACCCTGGTTCGTTGGTAACACCGAAATATACCAAACATTGTATAGGGCTATCCCTTTTCTAAAAATACCAATTTCAAGACCAAAAATTATAGGATTATCCAGATAGGAATGGATTAAAAACCTTAGTCAAACAAACAATTAGAAGCACCTTCGATTTTAATTTTTCTTAGTTACTTTAATAGATACCACCAAAATGTATGATAATTTTTAACTATGAAGCAATTCAACTGGTGTCGGTGATTAAAGGAAAAAGATTGTAAAAGGTGTTCGAAGGTATGAAATTTTTAAGGCATGCGGCTCTGTGTTTGTCTGATGGTCAACAAATATTGTTCAAAAACTAATGAACGGTGCGAGAATGCAACCGCTATTTTATATATTATCATATCATAATATCATACTCGAATATATAATGGCCGTCGCTAATTGGTTTTTGCTATTTATATTTTGAACTTACATCTATGTATACTGATTTATGGAATAAACGTTTAAAATTGAAATTGAAATTTAACAGTATTAGTTGCGCTTAAGGTGCACGCAATGACGAAAATGACAAAGAAATATCCAAAAAAAGTTTCTTAATGTCGAAGTTCGCAAAAAAATGTACAATACCAGGATGGACAAAAACGAAACAAAAATATGTTCGCGCAAAGTGCGTAACATGATACTGACCACTTGCATTTTTAAACCTGAACTAATAAGTTGGCTTTATTTAGTTTAATGACTTTGCTTCTTCTGAAATAACGTAAAACTAAAAAGTTGTAAATATGATTTGAGATGTTATGAAGATAAGTGTTTTGTGGACTGATTAAGCCCTTAATTTTAGGCCAATTCTTTTCATGTACTGAAAGTGGAAGAATAACAAACAAACATACAGTACAGTTTATACAGTTCATAATTGATATGGATACTATGCGTTCAGCTAAGTCTTGGCGAATGGTTCAGCTTATTTCAAAATATGGTCCTTATGATATAATGTAGGTTAATATTCCTTCCAAGTTATAATATCAACTTTGTGAGTAGTCCACCGAGAATCGAACCCGGAACCTTAGCGCCGCAGGCAGTCGCACTACCATTAGTCGTCAAGTATTGTATCAGTACCAGTTAGACTAATATTATATGAAATGGTGACACCTCTATAATATACTCTTTGACATGACTTCCGAATTTCATTTGAATTTCGTTCCTTCCGTCGAAGTACAAGCCTTAAAGTATTATTTTCCTTTCAGATTGCAAAAAGTTTAAACTCGAACAACATGGTGCGACTGACAAAAGAGCAGAAACAGTTCTGGAAAGACAACGGCTTCATCAAGCTTAAGAACATATTCACAAAGGAGGAAATGAAAACCATATCTGAGGAATACGATAGACTCTTTCGTCTGAAGAACAACCCTGGCATGGAAGCCGCATGGGAAGGAAAAGAGATGAAGGAGGCTGCCAAAGAAAAAGACTACTCAGTACATTCAGTCCATAACTTACAATTCCACAGCGCAATCTTTGCTCATGCGCTTCACAACACAAACCTTCTTGAGGCTCTTGAAGACATCATGGGCACTCCGAACATTTGTCTTCATCATACCAAAGCACACAGCAAGCCTCCAGGCAAAGGTGCTCCATATCTCATGCACCAGGACTACCACTACTTTCCGTACAAGAAGCACTCTATGGTTGCGGCTTTCCTGTGTGTCGATCCAGCGTCTCCAGAAAACGGTGGCTTATGTGTGTACCCTGGCTCACACAAACTAGGTCCTCTTGAAGACGTTGGTCCTAAAAGTTCCGATATCGACCATGTTTTCCACTACCAAGATCCTAAGAAGTATCCGTTAGAAGGCGCTACTCCGATCGTTTGTGACGCTGGGGATATCGTTGTATTCTCCTACCTGCTCCTCCATGGGAGCTACATGAACCTGTCCGACAGGCCAAGGAGGATGTTCCTAATCCAGCTGATGTCTGCTGATGATGAGCCAGTAGAAGACACTCACAAGAGCCCTGGCCAGGGTTGGGTACTGTGGGGACGGAATGATCACCGAAAAGCCCATATGAGTGAGCGATTCCTGCACTAGTTTTAGTTTTCCCATGTATGTCATAAAAAATCAACGTTCTGTCATAAAACAAACTTATTGTAAGTGAAGTATTTGCAAGATTTACCGTTGTTTAAAACTTTTAAACCTTAAACAAAAAGTAAATACGAGTAAATATAATTAATGGGCGGAAAGGTAAAGTGCTAAAAATATAATATATTAATAATAATACATTTTAAAATGATCAAAACCAAAAAATTCTTATTTTCTGATAGAAGGGCGTGTAATAATATTATAATCATTACATGCACATAAAATAACATTTCAATGTGAATAGGTCAATAGTTTATCAAATCTTTGCAGTTAAATCTGATTAATCAAACATATCTTAACCATCTAACTGTTTATACTGTGTATGTTGTCACTTAGCCAACTGACCTTCACAACCATCTTGCTGAACTATTTGTCTATGAATACCGCTCTCAAAAACTTTGTATGACCCTATTTCTACTCTAGTAAAAAACAGTGGTTATCATCAATACTATCAAATACGTTTAAGAGACCCTAGAACTAGTAAATACAATATGGAAATGATAACCGTGACTTCGCAACGGCGACAAAGATTATGAAGTTCATGGTATCGTCCACATATACAATACACTATCACAACATAACGGTCAGCCAAGCAAGAAAAGCAAATGGTAAGGCCAGATAAAGAAATAACTCCTTCATTTATTCAGAGCCACGCAAATTAAACTCATTCAGGAAATAAATTGCGTTTCGTTTGTTTAACAAACTACTTATTACTTCAGTTTACTTACTTATAGTTATAGAAGATATTTTTGTGTGGTTCGATTTTTACTGAATTGAATTTATTTCGAAAACCTAGCTTGACGGTTTCTGACTAGGTATAAAATATGATTTAGTTATTGGTACCACCCTTTCCCCAAGCAACCGCATCATCTACATAAGAGCAAACCCATAACATACACAGAACTATACATTTCTACAGGCTGATCTTCAAAGTTGCAAATCCTAATAGATAAACCATGGTCTGTCCTAAAAATTACGAACACGAGGAACATGGATCGATCGAAATATAAAAAAAACTATTTGGACTTTCCATAGTATTGAAGAGAAGATTGACTCTATACTTTGACCCTTATTTATAGGAAAAAATTTATCAAAATTAAGAGGAGTGACTTAGGTTTTTTACAGTACTTTTCAGATACACCCTGAATAAATTTTATAGATATAACTAGGTACCCACCTATAGTACAGTCAGCATCCGCACCCTATCCCCACCGATCATAAACACTCATCTCGCAAAAGCTTTCGTCCCTTTTATGCAAATTGGCCACGTTTAGCATGAGTAGCGACAGGACCGGCTTCCGATTGTCACCAATATTTTTAGTGGAATAGTTATGTGCAGAATTTTGTTGGTCCCATTTATTATTATTATTATGTATAGGACAGGCAGCAATACGTGCAGATAGATCCTTGCAGTGTGGGTTTTGTTAATTAATAGAGTTTTTATTTTATTTAACCAAACACATTTCTTAGTTTTTGGGTACGTGGTGCTATGAATGACAAAGAAAGATGACATTATCCCTATCACTACATAGTATTAAGTAAAGTCGCTTCCCGCGTCTGTCCATACGTCTGTTCGTTTGTATGTATGCTTAAATCTTCAAAACCACCCAACGAATCTGGATTTTATGTCTGATTTATGTCGGGAGAAGGTCTGTTTCTCGTGGGAAATCGGTTAGAAACGGGTGAAACCGCTGGGCTGGCCGATATTTTCTTATATAGGGCAAGACCGTTTCAGAAAATTTGTGTATCACCACAGTGACAGGTTGTCAGCCAGTCGCCCAAAATTGCAACACACATGAAACCCTCAAGTCCTTTAGTCACCTCTTACCACACCAGCGGGAAAAATTGGGTCATGCCATTCTAAGCCGGCATCACACGGCTTTTATCTTTATTTAAAAAGTGTAATTATGTCTAAGTCCGTCACCAGACATAGCTCATGCACGACCGACGCGTGCAGGGCGCAAAGGCAGACCAGCGGTGTCACCAAACAGACCACCCTTTTTGTAAACTGACACTCGTTTCGGGCAAAGGAAATTGGCCGCGACTGCCAGCATGCCGACAGAGCATTTGTTACTGACAAGAGTGAAAGGATATAAGGAGAGAATTTCGAAATTAGAATAAGTTGGTATTAAATTTTATTTATTATTTCATTTATTTCAAGCCAGGAAATTGGCCGCGACTGCCAGCATGCTGAAAGAGCATTTGTTACCGAGCAGGGTGAAAGGAAATAAGGAGAGAATTTCGAAATTAGAATAAGGTAAGTATTTTGTTTTTATTTTATTTATTTCAAGCCAGCCTGTTCGCGCCTCTCTTCAACAAATTGCTTGTCACAACTTCCGTATAGTTGTATGTAATTGGCTACAATTGTTTTTTTATAATTTTGTGATATTAAAAAAAGAACAACAATCTGCGACTGAAGTTTCGAGACATTCACTGACATATTTGTGATTAATTAACCGTAGATTATTTGTATCCATGTAGTGTTTTTGAAGTGTATTCTTTACTGTGCATCAACAATAGGTACAATAAATGTTGTTATAAAAGTACTTCACAAAGATAAGGTTTACCTTACCAGATCTAAGTATCTACCTATAGTTTATAAGTACGTAGGTACCTTAGCTATATTTACCGCAAAAACCGAAACATTAAGCAGAGTTTAAGCGATTTGAATAATTCGAAACAAATCACGTATTGGATTAAGCGGAACCCGCGATACGTACTATCAGTAGCACCTCAAGTTAAGGGATCTACCTTTATTGGTTTCTCTAAGTAACTATATGATTACCAGTGAAAGTTGATCCACTAAACAAGTGACGTCAGTTTCTGCTGATACGCAAAATAAACTTTATTTCAAGGTACAAAGAGCGTTTAACAAAACAATAAAATTCCCTAGATGATTTCATGCAAAAACAAACTCTATCACAAAGAAACAAAGAGCTTTATCTATGCATTTGTCAACACCGTGCTTTTTGATACGGGTAAAGACAAAACATGCTAAAATGGATTTTAATAGACACTATAATCCTCGAGCACTGGAATCAAACGATCGCAACATTTTGACAGGTGATTGTGAAATGTGTTGGATTAGAATTATAAACCACCGCCGCCTTTACTACAATAAACTCGAGACCTTTCCTCTAGAAGCTACCTACGTTATCAGACATGACAACAAATTGGCTTTGCGAACCAGAATTTAGGTGATAGATGTCACACTTAGGTATCGTAATGCCAAGTTACAATGAGATTATTATTATTAACCATTTATTGCACACAAGTAACATTACAAGAGACATAATATACAAAGAATGACGACACAACAGGACAACTTATTTCTACTAAGAAATTTCTTCCAGCTGACCTAGGTACAGAAAGTGAGACTTTTACAAAACAGGCGGATTGGGCGTTATTATTTAATGAGTAGTTAGGTTTCTAGGTATTCATTTTTCCGATTTCCCGATATTCAAACAAAAACGCGAGGCGGCAGAGCAGTTTGCTGTGACACGAGCGGCACGAGATTCTATGTAGGTAGTCGTGTATATATAGGCATAGAGTAGAAATCACATAGAGATGACACTCCCGCTCCAGACGCGCTCAAGGTCAATCCGTCTGGCTGTCTCTTAGCGAACAATTCAGTCGGGAAAGCGCTTCGCCGCGGACACGTTCGTCGTGCGGGTCGAATTTTCATTTTTTGTGCAAAATTTAGCAATGCCGAATTATTGTGGTGTGTCTGGCTGCAAAAGTGATGCGAGGAAAACTCCGCATCTAAGTTTTTTTAATTTGCCTAAAGATGAGATTAAAGAGAGATGAAATACCTAGGTACCTACCATTCGTTATTATACGTAATTGTTGTGTGTACTCCTATTTTTACTTACGTAGGTACCTAGTTTCCATTTTCTAATTTAAACTACCTAGGTGCCTAAGTCATTGTTAGCTGATAATGATAAATAAGCACATTCGTATCGTAGGTATGTTTTGCACCTATTTTAAAATTCTGTACCTACCTATTTAAAATGGTAAGGTAAGACTTTAAAACGGGTAAAGATTTTGTTCCCACGGGAAAACTGTTAGCAGCGGTCGCAACCGCTTGACTGGCCGCTAGTCTGGAATAAAATTATTGGCACGTGACAGCCCCGACTTAAAGCGTGGGAGAGTGCGGGGCGTTACGGGCTGCGGGGGGAAGTAGGTATTTAAAGCGCGGCTTTTGGGGCCCAGACAAAGGAGTTTCGTTTCTATACGCAGTATTATTATCTATTCTTATGATATAGGTCTGTCGAGTGTGTTCATGTGTGAGTGCGCAAAACGGGCGTGAGTATGAAGTTAAACTACTGCTCCTTGGTACATTGTGACACCACCTATACTTGTTCTAAGAATGTAAACAATTTTACTGTTACTGAGTGACAGTTATAATTGTATGTGCTTATCTCGCAGGGTATAACGTGTAGTCCGTCCCTCTATATAAAGTTGGTTTACTTTATTTTAAGTACCTACTTGGTCCGACTATAGTGGAAGTGACACCGAAAATTTACTCACTATTTTTGTAACTATATTAGCACTATATTAGCTTGAAATTCAGTAAAAAAAAAAAAAAAAACTAGTATGATTTTGGATAGTCCACAATGATAAGCACTACATTGCATATTTATTATTAGGAGCAATCTTCATTATATACCAAAATGTAATGACTAACTTACATTTTGGTATATAGTATACCAAAATGTTACTTGTAGCTTGTATTTTGGGTCGTAAGAGAAAGAGTTTCAGACCTCAAATACTACGTGAATGAATATAACATTAAAACTGAATGGACCCTAATACGCAAATATAAACTTTATTTCAAAGTAAAAAGAGAGTTTAACAATACAATAAAATTTGCTCTTTGATTTCTTGCAAAAACAAACTCTATCACAAAGAAACAAAGAGCTTTATCTATGCAATGATCCACACCGTGTTTTTTGAAGCATGTAAAGTTTGGGGTCGTAAGAGAAAAAGTTTCAGACCTCAAATACTACGTGAATATAACCTTAAAACTGAATGTTTCCTAAATAATTTGAAATGAAAGGAATCACGTTCAGGCTTAGCTGCCATCCCGGCAGTGCAGCATCAAACGGATCAAACACCAGGCTTTGCTCGAGATTATCCCGACACCCGACACGGAACGTGCCGAATGGATTGTAATTCAGATACGTTGTGATCTGTGGACTAAAATACTGATTCATTATTAACAGCAACGACTGCTGGACATGGGCTTACTCTTTTTTGAGGGTATTTACCATACTTACCGCTTGACAGGTGCTTCCGTGCTTCGGAGGGCACGTTAAGCCGTCGGTACCCGGTTGCTGTCTATGATTACTTAGACGGCGGTCGTTACACAAACATGTCAGAGGCCTATTACTAGTGGTACGCGGTTGAAAAACCCTGACACCAGGGTTCATCGGGTCGTTGGACGACTGGGTGTCCTACACGAAAAAAGAGGGAGGCAGGTGGTTTGGCGAGCGCAGTGTAAAGTTTGTTTAAGAGTGGACTGGTGGAGAGTAAATGCTGCTGTCCATTTCCTGGATTTCTGATTTAGAGAGAAATAAATTTAGTTATCCTTCTCTAAACTGGCGTCAAACCAAATGTAGGTTATTGCAAACAATAATGTGATGCGGTTTTTTAAAGCTGCACACTACCTTCCGAATAAACAAACACCAGAATTTATACAAGGCAATTTAAAACGCAAATTTTCACTTAATCCAGTTAAAGATAATTAATTATACCTCATAAATAAAAATAAAACGAAACATCCATTGCACCGTAAAAATTACAATTTCCACCCTTGGTGACAAAAAACTTACAAGAATATAGGTAGGTATAACTGAGTAAGTACAAGTCCAAGAAATATGAGTGTGGTTCCGTTGAGTTGCAATAACATTTATCAAATCTATTTTAAGTTACAAAAACTCGTGTCTAAAATAAAGACACTGAAAATGGTCAACTAGCCGATGAAGCTCAACTGAAGCTCCTTCAGGGAGCATATGTCATCTTAAATGAAAATTTGGACTATAGTAAAACTAAAGTCAAAGTCAGACCCATATTATATAAGTGCATAGTCCAAATTCCGTATTTCACATTTATTGAAATCTTACATGAGAAATAATATTCAGTTTCATAAGTGTGTTTACGAATTGAAATAATTATCACCATTCTTTCTACAAATACCTACATAATATGTACAAAATACACCAAGGAAGGAACCCTAAAAGAAAATAAATGCGCCCACGAATCTCACAGCAGATAGGCGTTTTATTCGGTCGTCAGGTGATACAGGGTGCGTCTCATTACGTGGCGCGGGTGCTCGTTTGTCAACACCCTCTATTCCCAATTAGGGGCGAATCGTGTACCATGATTGTAAGGGTGGAAGAAATTCGCATGGTAGATCTTTCATAAAGGTTAAGAAAGAAGATAGAAGAATAAATTATTTTTTTCTATTGTTTCTTAATCATACGACTTTCGAGGAAAATATATTTGTATTGATGATATTGTCGTTTTCAAGGTGTAGATTTCATAGCCCCGGGACTAAAATTGTAGAGTCCAGAACTAAAAAAAAAAATAACGTACGCTCCGCTCCTCTCCACCTCAATGGAAACGCACCCTTACTATCAAATCATAAACTTTTCAAATTCGTGGTAAATTTTTTGTTCACTGTAGTCTTGTGACTAGGTACCTAAAATAATAAAAACTGTATAAACCTTATAAAAATTATTTAAAGTTTTTTTTTTATGTTTTGATGTACTTATGTTTTAATTGTAATAATTATATTTAGAATGTATATTGTTAACAGGTCAATAAATAAATGAAATTAATAAAGTATTAATAAATAATTTCACTTTAATAAAACTCAATATAAATGAGCTTAGGTGCTTCAAGTCAGACAGACCACTTAATTTGTTTATTAACTTATATTTTTCGAGCTGCCGATCAACCATAGAAAAAAATCGTTTCTTGGTAACAATTTACAACAATTTCGATAGGGTCTCATAAAGTTCAGTGTTTGGGGGCTTCCTTTCCTAAATAAAACATTTAGTACCACCATTGGGTGTAATAAATTGTTCGTTAACGAAAAACCCTCTTTCTGCACTTTATGGTTGGTCCCTGCCGGCTTCTTTTTTTATTAACGCCAAATTATCGAAGCAACGAATGTAGATATATTTCGAACACAAATTCTCAGTTTAGGAACGGAAAATAGAATATAGGAACGTTTTCGCGTCACCTGATGTTAAGAACCGCTTCTAGAACCTTCTGCAAGAATTATCGTCCATCACCTACCTGCTCTACCCACTGACCTCCATAATACAAAGCCCTACCTATGAAGGTCTTCATAATATTACACACGAGTATACATCTATAGGTTAAGTGCCTGTTCCTTTCATCTCTGCAAATATTTACTTGTGCATCGAAGTCACATCCATCCGGTTTTTTTGTTCAGGATTTTTTAATACAGCAAGTTAGGAAAAGTAAGTACATGAATTATTACAAAATGAAGCTGTTATAATACGAAGTACAAGGAGCCATAAAATTCTTCTAAACTTCTTCTACAGGGAACGCTGCCGCAAATTCACAGGATAGCTTAATCCCTAAGTCACGCCTTACAACACCCACGGATAGAAATGGGGCGATGCTATTCTAAGCTACACACCCCTTATTATAGATAGATAAATACCAACTTTTCCTGTGATGTCCCGTTTCTATTTCTGTTTCAAAGCCCTGCACATTTGCACCCCTCGCATATTCACACGCGTTAATGTGCACGGCTTCTGACGCAGATGTAGAAACTTTAAAAGTCACAAATAGGTACTGGAAATGGCATAACTCTACGAGGTGTAAAGGAAGCTGTACCGAAAACTTTGCAGGCATGATCTGAACAGCTTTTACTATGGAGGATGCGTTGGTACACGAAAAAATAAATTCGTCCTCCCATACAAATTTTTATAGGCCTGGAGCGGACTGACCGGGTAAGGAATACCATACTGCGTTCCAAGACGAATTTTTTTGACACTGCCCATTCTGCAGCCAAGCTTAAATGGGGTCAGGCCGGTAACGTTTGTCGTATGCCAGACGATCTGTGGGAAAAAACGACAAATTTGTGGCAACCACTCATATCGAGAAGACGCCACGGTAGACCTCGTCGCTGGTGGCGCGACGAACTAGATGCCTTTAGCGAAGGCTGGTACTTGCAGGCCCAGAGTAAAACAGGATGGAGAGAGAAAAGAGAGGCCTTTGTCCAGCAGTGGGACGAAGTAGGCTTAGTAAGATAAGTAACATACAAAATTTCCGATCAGCTCTCTGCAATAATAAGCTCAAGTGGTAATGTGTCGGTCAGATCTGCCGCAAATCGACGACCTCTAGAGTAAAAGTGTTCTGGTGACCGATAACCTTATATTTTATTGCTCTACTCGACAGTCACTCTGAGTTTAGGTGGACTGATGATTTTTACAGCATGAATGGAAAAACTGGATGAAATTCACATACACACATATATAAATAAAACATATATCGCATATATCCCTTGCGGGGTAGGCAGAGCGTAGACATACACTTGTTCGCCTCTTATATCAATCATTTCCTGTGATACCCACAGGAAAGAAATGATTCTATTCTAAGACATCACATGGCAAAAAATTACATTTGGTTGAGGTGCTGCTAATAGCCTCTTCTAGCTGTATATCTCTGACTATACATCTACGGTACATACATTTACGTGTACGGTACACTTTTCTCAGCATACGTACGGTTTTATTATACTCAGCGCATATTGCCGATCCATGTCAAGACGGGATTGCTCTCTTTGATGCATTCAAACCTCAATCACTAAGAGCATTGTATGTTAGAGTAAAACTGTAGTAGCTATTCCGTAATGGTGGATGTGCATTGGTTATATTTTTTTTTTCTTGTTTATTTAAGTGTTGAGTGAATAATTCTGATAGTGTTTTAAGCAACAAACTATTCTTAAACTGGACATTAAATAGGAAATAGTAATTAAAGCATATATTTGACATTGTGGTATAGTGCCGTGTGATGTCGGCTTAGAGTAGCATCACCCCATTTCTTTCCCGTGGGAGTCGTAAGAGGCGACTAAGGGACTCAAGGGTGTGTAATGCTATTTTAGGCGATGTGCAGATGATTAAATGACCCTCAAATATTTGTAAGACGTGGCGTAAATGTCCGTTTTTTGCGGCCGTTTATGCTTTGCTTACCCCGGAAGGGATTATAGGCGTGATGTTTGTATGTATGTGGTATAGCGACGAGCGGGTCAGCACGTTGCACGGAAATTTTACTATCACGTTTCTGGTGCTACATAAACCGCACAACACAGCCCCTAGTCGTAAGACTAGGATCTCTGTGCTGTGGACTCTCCCTCGGTGTAATGCCAAATCACCTTACAAATGACTGACTTAACATAACGTTACAACGACTTGACTTAACTAACCTGACATAAATGGCGAAATACGTCTCAACTCACGAGACGTGAAGCCAGTGGCTTTGCGACATCAAATAATAATATTTCAGTTAGGAGGTGCTTTTTATTTTTATTAATGAAACTAGTAAAGAAATGCCCGTAAAATAAACAATGTTGACGAATGTCGTCAACTCAAGGTACCCGTAACCATATTTATTTTCCGCTGTAAATAAATGTGCGAGTAGGTAAACAGAAAACTTCCAACTTCTCCCTGCCGTCGTGAAATCGAAGAGTCGTGTCCCGGATTCCCGTATCAAAGGCACCATCCATCACTGTCTAGCGTCAAACAGAGATTTTATCACTCAGGTGTGATTAGGTTTAGCTAGGAAAGTAGGTGAGTAATGTGCAAATAGTAGTTTATGTAGTATATTTTATCTACACTCTACAAAAAATCTCTGAAAAATGAATAATGTCAATTTTTACACGCGCGATCTAATCCAATGCCGCGTCCAAGATGCCAGTTGGCGCGGAAATGTCCTAATCACTTTCATTTAATAAAATATAGCAAAAGTGCTTTAAAAATAACAAAAAAAAACAAATCCTGACAATAACAAACAGTGCCAATCACACAGTTAATTTGTGCACAACATAACACGGCATGGATGACAGGTATGGCGGATGATGGCGGCAAATTTTGAGTATTGGCTGGCACAGAGTAAATGAGTATTTGGCCCAGAACACTTCGTTTTATTTCTTCAAAAAGCGTACTTTCTAATTAAGACATAATGTTACAGCGTTTGAGAAGAAACTGTATTTCTATAGCAGAATGCATAAAGCAGGTCTTACAGAACACTGAACAGTTTTCCAATTTGTAATCTGAATATTATGAGACGAGTGTAGATAAAAAAAATATATTTGAAGGCCATAATAATTTACAACAATTTGCCGTGTGATGCCGGCATAGAGTAGCATCACCTCATTCTTTCCCGTGGGTGTCGTAAAAGGCGACGAAGGGACTCGAGGGTGTGTATTGCACTTTTAGGCGTTAGGCTGACAACCTGTCACTATGACGATACACAATTTTCCAAATGTCCCTCAAATGTTTGTCAGACGTGGCGTGAACGTCCGTTTTTGGCGGCTGTTTGCGTTCTGCCTGGCCCGCAGGGGATGAAGGCGTGATTTGTGTAAATTATACATATATGTATAATTTACAAGTTTTCATTTTCCCCGAAAATTTGCAAACTTTTACCTGCTTTCATGAAAACGAATAGTCGTCTAGGTACCTACTCTCGTATTGAAGTATAAAAGGCACCATCCGTCACTGTCTCGTTTCACAGATTGTATCATTCAGGTGTGATTGCAGTTCACTGGTGATTAGGTTTTGATAGGTACGGCACGAAACATCAACGTAATAACTATAGTTAGGGTTAGGTATATAAGCTGTAAAATAAAACTTAGGCGGAGATCACACTTGGAGTCCGTTGCTGCGCATTTTTAGTGCATCCGGAAAGCATGCCTCTGTCTGACGAAAGGAAAATGCGACTTCCGATCTTATTCCCATACAAATACAGCGACGGTGTGTTCATGGTGCGTTCACGCAACAGACGTTTAGTGGGAAAACCGCCTTCTTATACATGGTGTAAAAAAATTAGCTGAGAATGTTTCAAGGGGTGAACCAGTACGTGAAACTGAACAACTTTCCCCAAGGAACATAGATCAAAATATGAAAAAATGGCCCTCCCATACAAATTATCCCGGCCGGGTAACACACTTAGTATGGGAGGGTCAAATTATTTTTTCATATTTCGACCTATGTTCCTTGGGAAAAGTTGTTCAGTTTCACGTACTGGTTCACCCCTTAAAATATTCTCAGCAATTTTTTTTACACCTTATATTTTAAGGGGTGAAAACTTATTCGTATGTAGAAATAATTTTACGACCCTTTATGCTCTGCCTACCCCGATACAGGCGATGTGTGCATGTACAAGTATGCCGATAGATTTATAACGTAGCTTAGAGTATACGTTTGTATTGAATGCTCCATCAATCAATGGTGACACATCTAAGCAAGCAAGCAGATTGTATCAGAATCAGATGGAGCAAATACCTAACAATCTTAGCCGATTGATGAACATAAACCATTTTGGATACCAAATTTGTTTAAAACCTCCCAAAACTACAAAACTCGTTAGGAATACGTAAAATGTTAAGAAAACTTGCAACATTTTCTAGTCACTCTCAATTTTTTTGTATTCTCTGTCAGGCAGTTTACATACACGACATTAATGGTTTTCACACCTTCCGCATGTTTTATGTAGTGTTTCGCCTGATCCATCCCAATAATACAAATTTGATAGCTGTCAGTTACATATAGAAAATAAACGCTCTGCCATAGCATTAGCACGAATCTGACAGCTGTCAAATATAGTTAACTGGGATGGCCTTATCGTAGGCGTAGTGTGCAATTCGCCTAAGATACCGGAGCTCATCATCGGGGCGTTTGTTTACTTGATGTTCCACTTGGCTGAAGAACAATCATATTTACAAAACCTACTTGCTACTATTACCTACGTGAAGACAGTTGTATGGTATTCGTTGTCATCTAAGAAAGAGAACAATAGAATCGCATTCACGCAATACCCACATTCTTTAGATAAGCAGTTTGAATTAGGTACTTAGGTACGGTGCACCAAGCACCAATTAGTATTTATTAGCTACTGGTCCACCTATGAGCAGCAATATGAATGTAAACCTTTATACTGCACTCGCTGACCCGATTGCTAATAGTGGTGAAGGTGTGTGATTATTGAACAATGATCGATTAATTAGAATCAAATCTACCTACATTTTTTTTTTATTGTTTCGTAAATTTTAAGTTTGTCAAATAGAGGTAGGTAACTATTTAAAGAAGACTAACAAAATTTTGGTAAACACAATCGTCCTCTTTATAATTAATAAAAACTATTTATTCCTCGTCCTGACAAAACTATTTTCAACGAAATATACAAAAAACAATACATTTTTATTCGTTCAAATATTTGGCCTACACCAAATGAATATTCGGCCACTATCTACAAATTTTGTCATTAGACAATATTAGTGGACATGTACCTCAAAAAGCTTCATCGTTAGCTTCGTTTCTCGATAGAATTCTGAAATAACAATATCATTGTCTATCTTCAAATAGATCTTATGTTGTTATGCAATCCACAGTCGTCGATAAAATAACCTTCTTGACTTGGATTTCAATATACGCGTCCCGTGCCAAAAACAAACAAAAATTACATTGGAATCTAGCAATAAAAAGAACATGACACTCCAGATAGATTTCTGAAGCGTCTAGCAATCACATTTTAGAAAATAACACGATCTAATAAACCGCAGATCTCTTGATGCAAGCCATCACCGGCCCCCGTGAGCTGCATACGCTGGAATAAATCTACCCTCTACCTGCAGAGTCGGCGCTAAGCTCCCGAGTGAAACAGGGATGTGAAAAATATATGATTTACTTACTTAAACATAAAAATCCTTATTTGGCCAAGGGCGCGATTGGGCTGTTTGTTTGAACAACCACACAAGTTCTCCGGGTGACCCCTAGCTCCCCACCAACCAGACAGGTGTAGGTTTGAAAGCCCCGGGGCTAAATTCGTAGAGTCCAGTCTTCATAAAAAGAACTTTTTTGTGTATGTAACGTTGCCGGTTTAGCATTACCCTATTTCTACCCGTGGGTGTTGGAAAAGGTGACTAAGGGAGAAATGGGCAGCAGTGTTCACTGAAAGCACTGTGAATACAACATTTGCACGGCGATTGCCAACATGGCTGAGGCGGTTTGACGACAAGTGCGTACTTGTCGTCCGTCGCTGCGTATTTTTTGAAAGGAAACGGCGATTTCCGTTCTTATTTCACCGTAGCCATATTAGTATGGTAAGTAATAAAATCGGTAATCGCAATTTCTTTTCATCTGACAGATGTGTGCGTTAAAAAGCATAAGCATTGAAAATTTCAAAAACACGACTGCTTTCTAAGATAAAGCCATGACAATCGGGATAATGTAAGGATTCTTCCGATACTATTCCCATTCGAATCTGTTTATTGGCGAGATTCAGTTCTTTAAAGAATCGCACATATTATATACGTAAATACATGAACTCTAAAAAAAACTTTAAAACCGTGTAAAAAAACGCAGCGACGGACGACAAGTGGGAGAACCGCTTGACAAGTGGCATGTCCGGTAGTAGACTGTTGAGTATGATAAAGACGAATTTTATCTTGGAAATAATCATAATCATAAATCGATTCCTTCGAAGAAAGTCACATGTCACATCCCTAGCCGGGAGGCGCTTGTTTTATTAGTTTTAAATTATTTATCTAGTGCCCGCAGATTTACGATTGGCACGCCGATATATCAGGCGTCTGCCGATAAAATGTACCACGATACCACGAAGGTGGAAAGAGGCAAAACAAGGAAATAAGTTGCTGGAAAAGCCCAAAGATTGTCTGGACGAGATCACTTTTACCAATATGGATGTCTTTGTGCATTTTAGGTTAGGAATGACTTTCGTGGTTTGTAAACACAACCTGCCTACAAATAATCCCGCGCATAGACCTGATTAAACTATAATTGAAGGATTTTTTCAGTTAAGTACTTAGTTTATTTATTTGGTGAAATAAAGTGATTCTAGTTACTGGCTTTCTTTTAGTTTTCCTAGTCTTGATTTTGTCTAGCTTTTAAACAGGAGCTTGATCACAGCTGTGAAAAACGTGTATCTCGTGATGTCCTGTCTACTTTAATCACATTATTTACAAATATTCGTATACTTTTCAGTTATTTCAATTAAGTTGATAAAATTTTTGTTTCCCCAATCTTTTCCAAACCCCCCATTTCTTTCCCATGGGAGGCGTAAGATGCGACTAAGGGACTCGATGGTGTGTATTACAATTTTAGGCGATGGGCTGACAACCTGTCACTTTGGCGATAAACAATTTTTTCGAATTACCCTTAAATATTTGACAGGCGTGGCGAAAATGACCGTTTTTGCGGCCGTTTACGCTCTGCCTTTGCCTACCCCGCAAGGGATTATAGGCATGATATGTGTGTGTGTGTTATAAAATTTTGTAAGGAAACGTATTTTTAGTATCAAATGCTATCTTCAATAATAATATACTATTTCACTTCCGTTGTTCCTACGTCTAAGTTCACTCGGCAATTTCAAGATCACCCTTGCACCGTACAGGTACTGAAACCCTCTTCTTTACGATGCTCAATACTTTACGAAGTCCATAGAAAGTATGGCTGCCTTCAGCTGACCTTTGGATGGGAGAAGGAGAGCAAATGGCTCGAAACGGTTAAATAGCACGAACATTATTTTCAGTTTGTACTAAAAGCCCTTACTTGGATAGAATTGGTTACAGCCTAAGCTGTATAGAGTATTGCCCCACCCATAGGGAAAATATTGAATAGTAAAACGTGCAAAAAGTTTCGCATAAAATAATCAATGCTGGCCAAAACTGACCAAAAACTTCATTAAAAAGCCATTTGTGTTTTTAAAGGAAATGTGACACTTACATTTTTCTTATCAATTAATAGCAACGGTCAGTTTTATAGTATGAGCGATAAAAAAAACTTTTATAAATAAGTTCATCCATGCTGGCCTAAAATAAATAGAAAAACCATTTGCGTCTGAAAAGTAAATTATGACGTTTGTTTTTTCTTCTAGTTTTTATGACAACAGCCAGCTCTCATACGAGAAACATAAAGTTTATAATTCAAGAGTTTCATTAAGTTTAATACGATTGATGAAAAGCAAATTGTGACGTTTGTTTTTTCTTCTAGTTTTTATGACAACAGCCAGATCTCATACGAGAAACAAAGTTTATAATGCAAGAGTTTCATTAGGTTTAATACAAATAAAAACCATTTGTGACTGAAAAGCAAATTGTGACGTTTGTTTTTTCTTCTAGTTTTTATGACAACAGCCAGATCTCATACGAGAAACAAAGTTTATAATGCAAGAGTTTCATTAGGTTTAATACAAATTAAAACCATTTGTGACTGGCAAATTATGACGTTTGTTTTTCTAGTTTTTATGACAACAGCCAGCTCTCATACGAAAAAACAAGTTTATATAATGGAAGAGTTTCATTAAGTTTAAAACATCTGTTGGGTTTAAAGATAATATCACTTTACTTATTTATGAAAAAAAAAGCAATAACACTTCTTTAAATGGAAATACAAAATTTTATTGTCAAAGATAGTCACAGTGGCTACACCTCGAGGCGTGCAATAGTTTTCGTGTTCATGTATGAGTTGTTTTTTTTCTTCCAGCGATAGTTCTGTCTGACGCACCTTTCTCGCGTGAATTTTCAGTAAGTAGATTATGCACGCTTTCTTCGGATTTATCAACAACTGTTACTTCTTGCTGACAATTACCGCTGGTAATATTGTGATCAGCATTGTTGGCACTATAGTCTGTTACAATTACAAGTGAGATTACCAAAGGAAATAAACCCGTGTAAGTATACCTAGGTACGTAATCATCATCATCATCATCGATAG